>JAJHZJ010000073.1:7446414-10172302 GCA_023548195.1 Bettongia penicillata ogilbyi
TGGGGAGAATTTGGAACTCAAAGTTTTAGGAACAACTGTTGAGTATTGTTCTTGCTACTAGGAAATAAGAAATACAGTTAATGGGGAATAGAAAGTCATCTGGCCCTACAGGACAAAAGAGAAGATAGGGACAAGAGAAGGGAGGGATGATAGAAGAGAGGGCAGATTGGTGAGAGGGAAAATTAGAATGCTCAGTGTATTGGGGTAGGGGGAGAGGATAAATGGGGAGAAAATTTGGAACCCAAAATTTTGTGAAAATGAATGTAAAAAGTTAAATAAATAAATTTATATTTAAAAAAACTGCTCATGCCTTCAAAAAAAATTTTGATCATTGTTTCTTCTTCGTTGTTTCACACTCATAGGTACCCCATCACTGCAAAGGAGTGGGGAGAAGTATCTTCTCTTATTTCTTTGGGGTCAAAAATGTTCTTCATGGTGTTGTAGAATGCTTTTTAAATGTTTTTTGTCCTTTTCATTTACAATATTAAAGTCATTGTGTATACTGTTTTCTAGGATTTGTTTACTCTGCCTCTATCCATATAAATCTTTCCATGCTTCTCTGTATTCATTATTGCTTCTCTTTCTTGTTTATTTGCAATTTTTAGGAGGCAATCAGGATTAAATAACTTTCCCAGGATCAAACAGCTAGTGAGTGTCTGCAGTCACATTTGAACTCAGATCCTCCTGACTCCAGGGTCAGTACTCTATCCACAGTGCCACCTAGTTGCCCCATGTTCATTGTTTCTTACAACACAGCAATATTTCATTACACCCATATTCCACAATGTATTTAGCCATTATCCAGTTAAAAGACATCTACAAAGGGCTATTATAAGTAATTTGGCATATATGGAATTCTTTTTTGCCAATGGCCTCCTTGGAGTAAATGTCTAGTGGTGGAATCTCTGGGGGAGATGGCATGGGAGGGGTCCAATATTGTAGCCTTACAACTTTCAAGACAGTTGACTGGAATTCTAGGTTAATAGGCCAACTTGATCATGGACGTGCCAGTTTATCATGGACTTGAAGGCAACGGGGGATATGTTTACACCATGCCTTAGCAGCCCTGAGGTTCAAATGTAATTCTATCTGGATATCTTCCAGTTCTTCCAAACAGAAAGCAATATGTGTAGAATTCATAGTTCCAAAGAAAAAAGATCACATAATTTCAAAGTGAGAAGAACTTTTAGAAGCATTTTAATTCAACCTACACCTGAACTAGGATTCCTTTCTCTAGTATCTCCAACAAATACTCATCTAGCCTCCAAGGGTTTCTCTTCCTAGAAGATAAACTCACTGAGAGTTCTAATTGTTGAGTGGGCAAAATCTGCCTCTCTGCAATTTTTTTTCACTGGTCCTCATTCTATCCTCTGGGATCAAGAAAAACAAACCTAAGGTCCCTAACCCCTCAAACATCTGAAGACAGTCTGTCCTGAGTCTTCTCTCCAAACAAAACATTCCAAGTTCCTTATTCTCATTTACAGTCTCCTCACCATCCTAGTAACAATCTAAGATCATATTCTTTTTCTTTTTCTTATTGTTATAGTGTAAACCTCAATCAAGTCAGTCCTGTAGCTCAGGTTTGAGACTAAAATGAAATGTCATGCATATATACATATATGTTTATATATGTATATATGTATGTATGTATATACACATGTATACATATACACACATACATATATAGACATATATATGTAGATCATTTAACAGTTCACAGGAGGTTTGCTTAGTCATACCGTAGAAAAATTATTCAGAAAGAATACAGTAATGGTTCAAGTAGATGTAGCCTTTGTCTTCATGTAGAAATACATTGTGTTGGCAAAATAGGGGTGTGATGACTTGCATAGCAGTGGGATATCAATCCACCTAGTCTGAAGAGCACTGACTCGTTTTGCCCTTTAACAACCAGGGAGCTGAATCAAAGATCTGAGCCTAAGCTCCCTGGGCCAATCAGGTCTCAAAGATAGTTTCCTTGACTGTTAGAAAAAAATTAGTCTAACCTAGGTGGAAGAGCTCCAACAGATATTGCTCCTACCATATTCCAGCCCTTTGTGTCAAGGACCTAAAGATCTTTTGAGGACTTTATACCCCATTACATGACTTTGAAGCTATTACCAAACGGCCTTAATCTTAAGGACATGAGAATCCTAAAATAGAAGGACCCTTCTTTGGAATAGAAAATGGAAAAAACTAAACTGGAAATATAGTATAAAAACAAAAATGAATCAAAATTTAACAATCCCCTGAGAAGAACGACCAACAATGCAAGAGAACAAAAGTCCAAAATCTCAACTTTCATTCCCCTGCCTTGGAGGAACCAAATTTCTAATTTTGATGATCTGGTGCATGAAATAGGTGATAGTAAATCTTTACATTTCAGAGTGGATCTCCTACGGTGATTATGAGCAGGCATAGCACTAGGAACATTAGGGCCATCACAGTTACAACATTTATGGCACAGAAATTCTTTCTCATGGGTCAGGATTATCTGTAGTAAAGTAGTTGAGATGATAAGCTTCTTATATGCAAATTTTCCTGGGTTCTAAGTTAATAGCAAAGTTCATTTCTGTGTCAATAAGCACCTCAACATACACAGAGAGGCCTGCTACCACAGATTGTTTGATCTGCATTCATAAAAGAAAAGGCAACTTTTAAGAAGTTAATCACTTTAATCAAGTGCATATATTGTTCCTTTAACCAAGTACATATATCATTCACCTAATTCAGGGGAGTCAGCACCCTGAACTTCAAAGAAAATACAGAAAAATCAAAAATCAATAGACATGACTTCCTCTGCCTGACCATAATCAATACATATATCACAATTCAACAGACAGGTCCAACTGTTTGACCATAGCTACCAGAGAGAGAAGCACCAACATCTGGGTTTTCAAAGCCTTAGCAGCTCTCCAGAGTCCTTGTCTGGCCAAACAAATACTTCCAGTCAGTAAGCCTCAAACTAAAATTCATACCTCAGAATCCTTATACATATTTTAGAGCCAGAGGGCATCACATCCCTTGAGAACAAGTGCCTCATTAACAAAAGGTATGGACCTTCCTACAAATCTTCTTAGGCCCAATAATGGGTGGGAAAGATCCTCCTTAATCACATTATTCAGAGGCACTTTTAGTAAAACAAAAACAGCAAAAGATTCTATTTTACTTGGCCTTACAATCCCAAATCACAGTCCCACTCAGGGTTCTTTGGCCCACCAGACAAAGCCTTCCCTTTCGTGGGAGCCACCAGAGAAATTATGCCAAATCTTTGTCCCTGAGGCAACTAGTTGGCCAATGCTAGGCCTGAAATCAAGAAGATCTGAGGTCAAATTTTACTTCAGACACTACTTATATGATATTATATGTCTTATGTGACAGTCACTTGACCTCTCTCTGCCTCAATTTCTTCAACTATAAAATGAGGGTAATAATCACATCTACTTCTCCAGGTTAATGTGAGAATAAAACGAGATATTTGGAAAGTGCTTAGCACAGTGCCTGACATGTAGAAGGCACTTAATAAATACATGTTCCCTACCCTTCCTCTTTTGAGACATGTGTTGAAGAGCTTCCCCCTTATTCCAAAAGGGCTGGGTCATAACTCTCCTTCAACTTCAGCCAGGGACACAGGATTGCTACCAATTAGGCTAACAAAAAACCTTGGAAGGTGATTAATATAATCAATTTGCCAGTAGGAGGTAGTTCAGGAACCATGCAAGATCATATCATATTGATCCTTTCAGTGGTAGGCAATTTGACTGGCACAAGGAAACTATTTAGATCAGAAGTAGCTGCCTCATCCTTAACTAGGGGGACAGTAGGGACTGTTCTCACCACAACATGTCATCATAGATCTCATCTCCAGATTGATGATGAACCCACTCTCCTATTCTCATAAGAGCACCAATATAGTTATTCAGTTCAGCAAAGGGCACATGATATCTCTGATCGGTACTGATATTTTCCCATCAACAATTTAAGTAGGCATAGTTATTAACAAAATTCTTCCACTGGCCCTGACCCCAAATGGAAGAGTCTTTGATTGCCAAACCCTATTGTCTTTAGGGCACTGATCACTTTTCCAGGTCCATAGCTTCTGCCCAGAAATAAATCTAGATGAAGATCTTACCTGTCCTATCTTTCAATTTTCTCTCACACCAGCTACATAACTCAACATGCTTAGCCCACTGGAAGTATTTGCCAAGACCTCTCATCCCCTCAAAGTATCCCCCTTACCACAGTAATGACTACTGAAGACCCATTGCATGTATCTCTCTCATAGTACATGAAGTTAATGGCAAATCAGGCAAAATGGTGTTCCTCAGAAGCCAAGCCTTCATAACTCCACTAGGTACTTGAAGATGATGGGTGTCAGGGCTTGGAATGGAAGTGTCAATGCTTAGCAAAGCTGCAACTGGATTAAGATTGGAACCAACACCCCAGGGATGCTGATCTTTGCCCTTTTAGGGAAAAAACGTCTATTTTATATAACAGGGAAACTTGGTGGCTATGGCCCCTAATACCTAAAACACATTGACTCACATTGAACTTAAAACTTACTAAATTTACCAAAATCCTTAACTTTTGTCAAGCTACATTCCCCAACTCATCATTAAAAAAGTAGATAAGTAGATTTTCTGAACTCAGTATTAGACTTCATATTTATCCATATGATCTTTTAGGATTTCAATTCTGCCTGGGTCTGGAAAATAACTCACCCAATTAGGATATGAGCTCTTTGATAACAGAGACTGCCTTGTTCTTCTGTTTGTATTCTCAGGTCTCAGCACAGTGCTTAGTACATAGTAAGTTCTTCAAAAATTATTTTGCATTCCATTTCATACTCACTATCTCTCCAGCTTCATGTCATCTGCAAATTTGATAAGTATGTCACCAATAGTTTGGTAGCTCATGTGAAAATCAGGTTATGAGCTAACCTCAATAATACAAGTCATCACCCTTCCCTACCTGCTACTAACTCATTTCTTTATTAATTCTCCATCCTGGTTCTAGCGATATTTTCCCATAACTTAAAAGAAATGTATCAGTATTCCCACTAATCAATTAGCTCTGAATCCCTGCCCCAATTTATAAATAAACCAAATAAATTTTTTCTCCAATAAGCTTTTGACTCCCTCTACTTCAAAACATGTTTTATTGATTATGTGATTTGACAACTGTAATATATAATCAAAGGAAGTAGACAAAATGTATCATCTTTGAGAAAGATCACTGCCAGAATCACACCTGTGTTATTAAAAAGCAGGGGGGAAAAATGTAAAATGAAATATTTCCACCAATGCTGCCACTGACTCCCCCTCCACAATGAAAATGCAGTTCTCTCTGGATAGCAATCCCAAGCGTCTATAGGATTTCTCTTTAAGATATCTTCCCTACTGGATAAGACAGATTTAAACTCAGTTCTCCCAAAATGGCTTTTCAGGCTTTCTCAGTCTCTCAAGAAAGAAGTTGTCTTAGTCCTTTATCTATGGGTCTCATACAAGTGCTTCTCAACCATAACAGTAAACTTTCTCCATAATAGCACTTAAACTATTACCCTAAAAGATCCTGTTCCCTCTTAAAACTATCATAATCACATCCATAGATTGTATGGGTAGAGATTTCAAAGCCACCTTCATTTAACTCATTGCTTAAAATGTTAAAGAATTCAAAAGTAAGACTAGAGTTTTGGCACACTCCACTAGAGATTTCCATCCAAAACAGCATCAATTTATTAATCTTTATTCTTCAGTTCTCCTCAGTCAATCAGTTCTATGTATTCCTAACTATGAGTATTCATTACATTTCTCTCCATCATATTCACAAGGACATCATGAAAGTCTTTGTTAAATACATTTCTGAAATCCAGGGATACCACCTCATGGCATCTGTTCAATCTACCAGTCTAGTAACTCAAGAAAAAAAAAAAAGAGGTTAGTCTGGTATAATTTGTGATGATGCAAATCATAAGCCAAGCTGCCCTGTGCTGATTACCACTTCTTTTTCTGAGTGTTGTAAGCCAGGCTTAACTCAATCTGGTCTAGTTTACAAAATGAAACACTCATAGACAAGTTAACAAAACTTGTGATATAAGCTCATAGGAGTTAACAAAAGGAAGCTTACTTTACCATTTTATGGAAAGAATATTCATCAAAGATACAACAAACATTGATTTAGTTGAGTACAACTTCTCTCCCTCTGTGTTGGCCATACTGGTGTGTTGGCCAAGCACACCAGCTGACTACATATGGGCTGGACTTCATACTTAGGCCACTAGAAAGCTCTTTCAATGGTTCAAGCCTTAACCCTATGAACCAAATAAGTCTCAAGGATAGTATCAATACCTTTCAAGAAAAACTAGACTAGCTTATGTGGAGCAGATATTGTTCTTACAACACTGAGTATTCCAGAATTTTACCTAGAACTGCTATCAAATTATACAATTTGAAGGATCTGCCTCTTTCCTATTTTTTAGAAAATTACATAACATTTGCCTATCGCCACTCCTGCAACACCCTTCCCATTTGCCATGATTTTTTCTTTTTTAATAGGTTTTTCTTGTTGCATTTTGTTTTTACACAAACTAGATTTCTTTCTGTTTTTTTTATTTTGAATTTAACAAACACTGAATAAAGTGAACATGGCTATAACAAAGTGTAACAGGAGTGAGATGTACATGAAACTGAGAATCTCTATTACATACAGCTTGCTTTTTAGGTAGATAATAAATTTAACATGTAACTTTAATATTTACTTGCTGTGCATGATTCCTTTCATCCGCCCTTCTATTCTCTTCTCATTTAGAAGGAAGGGAACTCTGTCCCTATTGTTTATGAGACTCCTTCCTATCTCCCCCATTCCACCAAAAAACCCCTCATAACAAATATCCATAATCATCACTATTCTTTTTCAAAGACTCCTAATTGGTTAGCAATTGCATCCCTAAGTTCTTTCAATACCCAATGACTTGAATTCATCAAGAATACATAGATGCCATCTTATGTTCAGTCATTTTTCAGTCATATTCACCTCTCTGTGATCCCACTTAGGGCTTTCTAGCAAAGATACTGGAGTAGTTTACCATTTCCTTCTCCAGCTCACTTTATAGATGAGGAAACTGAGGCAAACAGGGCTAAGTGTCTTGCCCAGGGCTACATAGCAAGTAAGTGTCTGAGGGTGGATTTGAACTCACAAAGATTTATGTCTGCTTATCTTGGATTTCAATTCCCTGTTAGGCATTTTTGTTCTATCCTACCCAGCATGAAGCTAATTATCATTAGTATAGAAAACAAAGAAAATAGGAGTTAAACATTTCTGAAAGTGTCCATGCCTTGGGAGAAGGAGGATAGAAATTCCCTGAGCAATTGTGCCAGCAGCAGCAAAAGAAATAGATAGGCTACAAGGGAAAGAGTCATCAAGAGAGAAAGATTACCAGAAGATCATGGCTATTTGATTGGACAATGCCAGTGTAGAGGTAAATTGTAAAATGGCCCATTTTCTGCCTTGTAAATATTGCTTATATGCTAGAGGCTTATGTGTTGGCTTCCCAAAGGGCAACTAGAGATAACTTAGGTGAGTGAATAGGTGCAAATCATCTATAATGTGCACTGGGATCTCTATGATTATTATTGGTTATGTATGGGAATAAAAAGACCTGTTCTGCTTCCAATTTGTGTTTATACTGGGTATTGCCTTTATTTCCCCCTTGCGAAAGAGGAACTCTAGAGCAGAGCTAACAATGAGTTTGTTCCTTGGTAATCCACAGTAGGACTGATGAGCAAACAATGCAAGAAACGGGGAAGCTTCTTCCTCTATTGAGAGCTAATCCTGGGTGTGCTACCAGGAAAAGGTAAACATTGGCAAAGCAACAGATAGCCATTCTGCTAGACAATGCACCCATTTCGGCACTGCTTTAGACATTCACTTCCACACCTTGGAAAGTGAATTTCACCAAAGATCAGTCAGTTTGACATTTGCACTGTTCAGCAACAATTGATCCCACCTAAATATTCTCCCCTCTCTAATCCAGGTAGGGGTGAAGCTGCCGTAGATCATTCCTAGTAGAAAATGGCAGCCATGTTACTGAACCCCAACATGCATTGCTAAGGATTACTCCTCTGCTGTTTTTGTATTACTGCAGAGAAAAGACATCTCCTTGATCCACAATTCTTCTCTCTTACCCCTTTTATCTAATTTATTCCTTTTGAATAAAGTATATCTTTCCATTGCCATACTATAGTCATGAGTCATATCTCACCAAGTCTCAATGATACCAAAAAGTCATATGTATACTTTTAATTTCAGAATCCCTGGTTCATTTTATTATGCATACATGTGCACACACACAATCATATAGTTCTTTCTACAGAAAAATTTACTATACTAACAAGGTAGGTACCAAGAAATATTATATGCTTTAAGGTACACAAAGTATTTTCTCCACAATGACCCCAGAAAATAGGTGATGTCAGTATAACTTAGTCCCATTTTACAGATGAAGTATAGTGATATGCACAAGGTCACAAAGATAATTAAGGGCAGGCATGAACCAGTGTCTGAACCTAATCCTTCTGACTCTAGATCCAGCATCTTCTGCTATTCAAATTGCCTCTCATAACAGCAGTCTCACACCTTTTAGTCAAATAAACTGAACTTCCATTTTCCAAATTATTGCTAAAAATTGTCCTTCTGCCTTCATAATATCTGACACATTCTCTCACCTTTTAGAGTATAAAGCAGGTGTGCTTAACATTTTATGTGTCATCAACCCCTTTGACAATCTGGTATATGGGACTCCACAGAATAATTTTAAAATTCATAAAAAATAAAGTACATAAGATTACAAAGGAAATCAATTATACTGAAATGAAGTTATCAAGATATGTTTAAAACAAATTAATGGACCTCAGATTAAGAACTGCTCAAGCACTTGGAATATGGTATTCCAGAGGTCAAAGGAGATAGGATTAAAACCAAGAATTACCTACCCAGCAAAACTGAGTATAATACTTCAGTGGAAAAAATGGAATTTCAAAGAAATAGAGCACTTCCAAGCATTCTTGTTGAAAAGACCAGAGTTGAATAGAAAATTTGACTTTCAATTACAAGAATCAGAAGAAACTTAAAAAGGTTAACAGGAAAGAGAAGCCTTAAATAACTCATTAAATTTGAACTGTTTGCATTGCTACATGGAAAGATGTTATTTGTAACTCATGAGACTTTTTTCAGTATTAGGGTAGTTAGAGGGAATATATATATATATATATATATATATATATATGTAGGTGTGTAAGAATATGTATGTATCTGTATATTATATATGTATAAGTATGTATATGTACATGGGTGTATGTGTGTATATATCTATGTATTTATATACATGTGTGTATATAAATATACACATATAAACATATATATATATATATATACATAAAGAGATGGCACAGGGTGAGCTGAATATGAAGGGAGAATGCCTAAAAAAAATAAAATTTACTGTTGAATGGAGTGTACTAGGAGTATGAGAAAGGGAGAGGTAGAATGTAGCAAATTATCTCACATACAAGAGAGAAGAAAGAGCTTTTACAATGGAGGGGAAGAGGGGGGAGATGAAAGGACATAATCAAGCCTTACTCTCATAGGATTTGGCTTAAGGAGGGGATAACACACACTCAATTGGATATGGAAATCTATTTTGCCCTGCAGGAAGGCAAGGAGGAAAGGGATAGGAGAGGGAAGATAATACAAGGGACTGTAAATTGGGGAAAGAGACAATCAGAAGTAAACATTATTGTAGGAGTACAGGTCAAAGGGAGATAATAGAATAAATAAAGGGCAGGATAGGACAGAGGAAAATGTGGTTAGTCTTGTTACACATGTATGATCTATACTGAATTGCTTGCTTTCTCCATGAGGGTAAGTGGGGAGGGAGGGAGAGAATATTAAACTCAAAGTTTTAAAAAATGAATGTTAAAAAATTATTTTAGCGTGCAACTGGAAGTTAAACTATACAGGCAATGGAGTATAGAAATCTATTTTGTCCTACAGGAAAATATAGAGGAAGGGGGATGGAAGAAGAGTGAGTAATAGAAGGGAGGACAGATTGGAGGAAGGAGTGGATGGGGTGCATGTTGTCCTGGGGTGAGGGTAGGGAGAGATGGGGAAAAAATTTTGCATTCGAATTCATGTGGAAGTGAATATTAAGAACTGAAAAATAAATAAATTGCATATTTAAAGAAAATGAACTGCTCAAGCACTATACCTGATTCTGTGCTAAGAGCTAGAGATATAAAGAAAGGTAACAATAACCCCCAAAAAACAAAGCTTCTTAAACACTCTTGTATCATGGACCCCTTTGAGAATCTGGTCTTAATTGATACAATAAAATATATAGGATTACAAAAGAAATCAATGATATTAAAATTCAGTTATTAATTTATAAAAATAATAAACCCATTAACCCCTTGAAATCTATCCACAGTCCTCAGATTAAGAATCTCTGGACTAGAGACTAAAGTAGATCCCTAGTGGGATCTACATTGGAAGATTCACCACAATGTGAAGGGCTAACTCTTTAATAAACCTATATTCATTTCCCTTCCAAAGGTAACCCGAAACCCTTAGTGCAGTTGCTGGAACAGATCATTGAGGTGGAAATTGCGACTCAAAGAAGCATAATGAGTTTATTCTAAAGCAACTCCAAATTCATTTCCTTTATGAGGGGAATCCAAAGCAAGAGACCTGTATGATCCCTGGAGTGGAACATGGGACTTAAAAGACAGAAGAGAACCACATCAACAACTATGGAACTACGATGAGTTCTTCATGCTGTTTGCATTTTCTGCAAGATGAAACAAGGGCTGTCCTCTATTCTGTGTGCATTGTTACTCTGCATCATTGCACAGAAGCAGAGGACCTTTTAACCCAGATCAATATAGATTTAAGGGGACTGCATCTGTTATTTCATTGATATGAGAAACTTCCACATGAAGAAACTCCTACTACAATGCAAACTGTCTCTTCTTTAATTTAAAGTCTTAAAAGATTTATCTGGGCAGCTGTCTCAGCGGATAGAATACTAGGCTTGGATTCAGAAAGACTTACCTTCTTGAGTTCAAATCTAGCCTCAGATACTAAATAGCTATGTGACTCTGGGCAAGTCATTCAACCCTGCTTGCCTCAGTTCCTTCATCTGTAAAATGAGCTAGAGAAGGGAATGACAAACCACTCCAGTATCTTTACCAAGAAAACCCTTAATGGGGTCATGAAGAGTTGGACACAACAGAGAAACAATGAACAAAAAATTTGCCTAAAGTGTTGAAAAATTAAGTGACTTGTCCAGGGTGACTTGCCACTATTTGTTTAAGGCAGTACATGATAATGAGTAGAGAGCTGGCTAGAAAAAGGAGATTTCGATGAGCTAAATTCTGGGTTTTCCAGGAAAACCTGAGTGAGAGTAAGATAAGGTCAAAAAGAGTGATTTAGGGGATAACCTGCCCCCCTAGACTGAACTTGGTCCATGTAAATCCAGATCTTGGGATTCTTGGCCACATGCTACCCTAAGGACCATAGGAATAAATTGATGAACTTAAAGATCATCTATTTCAACAGCCTCCATTCACAGATAAAAAAAATAGAAATAGAGAAGTGGTCACTTGCCAAACCCAGGTCATTTGATTCTAATTCCAATATTCTTCCCACCACATTTTTTCTTAATCTTAGGATTTTTTCCTCTTGGGATATGGTGCTTTCTATCTTTGTGAATATTCTCTTGGTATTTTTTGTACTATATGAGGTACTCTGAACTTGTATAAATAGATTAATATTTATTCAGCCTCCTCTTGAACAAGTTACTGTGGTAGGCACTTTGCATAACATAGAGAATGAAAAGTCTTTGCCCTTCAGCAGCTGATTTCCTCCAGGGAGGACATTTTGGTGGGTCTAGCTTGTAATTATGATAGGAAAGGGACTGTTAGCTTTTAAATGATTCTGAAATGTCAAAGTTTTCACTTATTGATGGACTTACTATTGACTCCTTGTTTTTTCAAAACTCTCTGTATCCCTTTTACTGGGTATCTGGACATCTGAGACTTTTTTAAGATATACAGCCCTCATTTTATCCTGTCAATTTTGTCACTTTTCACATAATTCTGGTTTTGAGAATAGGATCCTAGTGACACAGTTTTTAAAATGAAGAGCCCTTAGGAGGTCATTTGATCCAACCTTCTCATTTTACAGATGAGGAAACTCAGGCACATACAGATCAAATGACTTGTCTGATCATTCTTGTAATTCTTGCATCGGAGATCTACGCAGCAGAAAAGTCTGGGTACCTTTGGATAACTTTATCATTTGTCTGGACTAATGCTCCCACCCAGGGTGATTGGAAAAATCATTGCATGGAACCACACAGTATACTGCAGTCACTGCCCATTGGCAAATACCCCATTCACAGTATTGCAGAAGAAACATGTATTTTAGGAAAACAAACAGCGGGGAAATGAAATCCATGAAATTTCTGAATGAGAAACCATTTGTCCCTAGGATAGCCCAATATAAATGTCCAGAGTCAATACATTCCCAAATATTAAGAAGTTATTATGTCTGAGGTCTTCCACTTTTTCCACTGTTGCAAAGTAGCCTGGACAGCTCCTCTCTTCTTCAATTCCTCACTGACTTATGCTTGTTGTGCTATTCTACAGTCCGTTAACACTGACCTCCATCATGTCTGACTCTTGGTAAACATACGTATTGGAGTGATTTGCCATTTCCTTCTCCAGTTCATTTAACATATGAGGAAACTGAGGCAAACAGGGTTAAGTGAATTGCTAGTGTCTAAAGTCACATTTGAACTCAGACCCTCCTGACTCCAAGACGCAGCACTCTAGCCTTTGTACTCCCTAGCTGCCCTCGGCTATTTCCAGGAGATGACTTCAGGTGTTCTCTGCTGATGAGGTCTTGGCCTCTTGCCATGACACTCAGAAGTCTTTCAGCACAAGCAGGGTATCATACTTGACTCCTCACTCTTACCCCTACATCTAATCAGTTGCCAATTCCTGCCAATTCTGCCTCTGTAACATCTCTTATATACATCCCTTTCTCTCCTCTGACACTGCCACTACCCTGGGGAAGATCCTCATCACCTAGACTATTGCAATAGTTGCTTGTTGGTCTGCCTGCTACAAGTCTCTCCACTCTCCAATCCATTCTCCAGTCGACTAGAAAATTCCATTTCTAACCATGTTATACACACACACACACCATTCAATAAACTCCCTATTACCACCTGGATCAAATATAAAATTTTCAGTTTGGTATTCAAATCTTTCACAGTCTGTACCCCTCCTTCCTGCCATCCTCACTCACAGCGCTTCATCTCCAGACTCTGGGCATTTTCCTTGGCTATCCACCATGCTTAATATGCTCCTCTGCTCCTCATCTCCACCTCCTGGCTTCCTTGGCTTTCTTCAAATTCCCAACTAAAATCCTATCTTTTCTGAGAAGGCTTTCCCTATCCTCCTTATTAATGTTAGTGTAGACTGTAGACTATCTCCAGTCTATACTGTATATAGCTTGTACATATATTGTTGTTTTCATGTTGTCAACCCCATTAGATTGTGAGTTCTTTGAAAGTAGAGGTTTTTTGCCTGCATTTGCTCGTTGCATTGCCAGCATTTAGCACAGTGCTTACACATAGAAGGCACTTAATAAAAACTTATTTACTCACTGACTGCCTGGCAATCTCTACCAAGCAAGAGACAGAACCCTCAGGAGTAGAAGTCATGTGTAATAGAAAGATCACTGGTTTAGGCTTAAAAGACCTTGATTAGATTCCTACTCTGCTACGTAATTCCCATGATTTTACTTATCCCAACTTCAATTTCATCATCTATAAAATGGAGGATTGAAATAAACTATTCTAGCCTTAAATTCTAATATCCTAGGATTTGTCTGCTTGGTTCACAGATTTCAAGATGCAATGTAATCTAGACCAACTCTGTCATTTTATATGTAGGAAAATTAAGGATTGGAGGGGTTAAGTTAATTCTCTAAGGACACACAGGTCCCCTGACTCTAAAATCCATTATTGTTTCACTAGAGCTCTCCTTTCAACATCTAGCTCTAATGATACAGCTGAAGACCAGGAATAGATAGCCCATCCCTTTGCCACTGCTCCATCAGCCCCTGAGCACAAAAGGGACTTACACACACACACACACACACACACACACACACACACACACACACACACACAGCAGCAAGGTCATAATGCTTGTCTCCATTATAAATTTCAGATTCAAAAATAGTGCCCAAAGTGCTGATATTCTGCACACCTCCAAAGTTCAAGGTATGTATGGCTATTCTAGGGAATGCTCCCTAATTGTCCAAGACAAGAGGAGCACCCTAATTAATTCAGTTTCAGCATTGTATGGAATTACTTGACTCTCTTAAGACTATAAGTGAGCTCTGCACATCAAGTAGAGGCCATGTCATATGTACACTCAGGCTGATAACATTCCACTAAATCAGGTCAAGTTGAGGGAAGGAATGGAAGATTATGGCTAAATATGGATGACTCTTGTCATTGAAAGAGGATGACCAAAATTAGTAAAAAAAAATGACCCAAAGAGTAGGTCATCAACTCTGGGAGAATAAGTATTGCAGTCTAGAGAGATAATGCATAATAATGTGGCTACAGTGGTTTTGAAAAACTAGTATCAGCAGAATTCTGCAACTTTAAAAGAATGTATAAGCAACTAAAAATTCAGGGAAGCCTTCACTTCATTACCTCAGCAGTCATGTTCTGACCTTGTGGTTTTACTTTGTTAAGGGGAGAAGGGGAGAATATCTCCTATGGGTTGTTTTATTTTTCAGAATAATTGGAATTAACTTTTTTTTCTCAACAGTATAAGCTCATACCTAAGCTGTTTGCAACTTAGTATTTCAGCTTTCACCTTTCTATGGAACTAAATTAATTGCCATCTACATTGGATACAATTCTATTCTCAGCAAGATAAATTGGATTTCTAAACTGCTATTTCCATTGTGTTATCTCCTTGTATCAGAAAAGTTGCCCTGATGTGCACAGCAGTGGGACTACTTACTTATACAGTGAGGTAGAATTTTATGCTGAATTCATCATCTTACTGTTCCCAGAGAAGACAGGAGGACAGAAGTAAATCTCAAATATAATTGTAGACTGCCATCTATTGGAAGGGGATAATTAGGAAGCAATCCTTCCTGTGTCAGCTGGAACATGCAAGAGTGGGAGGAAAGATTCCATTTCGTTGGAGGAATGGATGTCACTGTGAGTAATCTAGTTTGTCGCTGTAGATTTATGTGCATATGAGGGTGTGTGTGACTGTCATTTTTAAGCCCTATCCTTCACTCCAATTTAATAACTGCTTCAGAATATACACTACCATCAAAACAACAAAATGCAAATGAATTCCATAGCACAAACAATCTATTTCTATTCCAGAATCTGAATTTGTGATTAATTCCAGCATTTAGCACAGTGCCTGGCACATAGTACATACTTAATAAATGTTTATTGACTATTTATTGATCATCAGAAACAGCCTAAACTGGAATTTAAGAATTCCTTAAAGGATCAAGCTGCATCAATTGACATAGTACATTTTTTTATCCATAAGGCAAAGAAAATAGAGGATAGGAAAAAATTTTTTATTTAGAGTAAAATTATTTTAAAAGTTTTCTATCAGTTGCTGCAGTTGGTCCTTTCTAGAGTTTTTATTGAAGTTCATCACCAACTATAAAGAAAGAGGCAAATAGATAGGACAAAATAGATTCTAAAAAAGATTCCTGAAAGAATATTCATACAACTCAACAGATCAAACTGTATTCAAATAACCTTTAGGTTCTTTAGAAAATAAACAACTGACATGTTAATTAACATTCATTCTTTTTTATTAGCTTATAAAAAATCCCCTAAGAATAAAACTGACTAGGAGTCATATTGATAGTTTTTTAAAGGAAAAAATATTTAATTTCTTTTTAAAAGCCTATGATTCCAAATTCCAAGTTTTCCCCTGTAATGGTTCCCAAAGAGTGAAATTTCTCTGTATTTGAAATAAATCTTTAAGGTTTCCAGGAGCTAGTTACCATGGTTGGATTTTGTTTGTTAGAAGCCAGAGAGAGGGAAAAGAGTAAGCTTCTATATGGGGAGATGGAGAAAAAAAAGGGAAATAGGATGAGAAAAAAGATGCCCACTAATTCATTCAAAACCTTAACTCAGAAGGACACCTAAGGTTATCATCTGACAAACTCTACATTGGTCATAATTGCCAAGAATTGTGATTTTTGTCAGCATGTTGTTATTTTTCTCCATCAGTGCAGAGTATACCTCCACACCTTGGTAAATGTTCTTTGTGAATTGCTGTGGTTAAAGAAATTCATCACCCTATGTGACAATTCATCACCCCTCTGGTGATAAGCCTCTCTAAACTTAGCCATCCTAGAAGCCTTTCCAATTTACCAGAATCTGACATTATCTGTGTCCCATTGGCATACCCTTGAAGAATAATCCTGGGTCATGCCCATTCCATAATAATGATGAGGCATCAGTGGAGAAGAAAAATTGAAATATGTATGAATGGAATTTAACAAATCTGCAAGCAAAAGTCTTTGTTTATTCTTTATTTAATTCCATCCCCCAAAAAAAATTTAAATGCTTGTTTTGTGGTTTTAAATTTTTGTTAATAATTGTCATCATTAAACTCCTTCAAACTCCATCATTCAATAGACATTTATTAAGCACCAACTATGTGCCAAGCACCATGTCAAGTGCTGGGATTACAAAGACAGGTAAAAGATAAGTCTTCTTCTAATAGGGTAACTCCTAAATTCTAATTTTTTTGAACTAACAAAATCAAGTAAAAATGTTTTAAAAATAAATGTAACACAATGTTGACATTATAACATAATTTTATAATAGGCCAAGAGCAATATCATTTTAGAACTAAAAGGGACCTAGAAGATCAACTTTTCAAATGTCCTCATTTTACAAAGGAGACACTAAGGTCTACACAAGAGAAATGCTTCTGGTCAAGGTTGTAGAGTGGTTCATAGCAGAATTAGAACTAGAACCCAAGTCTCCTAACTTTCAGGCCAGAGCTCTTTCCCCTGTACCACACTATAAAACTTTACATTGACATAGCAATTTTGCTATATTCCACACATTGTTTCAGAACTGAGCATAGTCCAAGAAAGTGACTTGGTCATATAAGTGACAGAAGAGGCCAAAGACAGAGATTTAAAGAGAGAGTAAGTTTGAAAGGCAAAAGAAGTTGGGCAAATTTGTGCTCTTCACCAACTGTGCATCCCTATCTCTGTCTTCCTTGGAGAGACTATGATATCTAGGCAGTTTATACCCCTTAGAGAAAACTCTCTCAGACTTTTATAGTATAATATGGTCAGAGGTGCAATTAAATGCATGCATGCATCTAATTACAAAATGAGGAAAGTCAAAGACTGAGAAGTAGAAACATGACCACCTAGAAGCAAAACTAATGTCTATTTTGCCACCTTTAGGAAAGTCCACCCTGGGGTACTCTGAGTTCCTGCATTCCTTTAATATAAAGTTGATCCACTTCTAGCAGTTTGAGTGAAAATCTGAGTGGAAACCTTCCTAGCTTGAAGTAACAGGGAAAGGTAAATCTCCAGATCCTTATTCTCCTTTCTGTTTAGGGTTTGATTGCAGTACTAGAAGGGTCATGAGTTGAGGATATCATTCCAACTAAAATCTTTCTACAATGTCTCTCCTTAAAGAAAATAAGAATAGGTTAGGGATAAATGGGGTGGCCAATAACATGGGATCACAATCTTGAATGTTGATGGGTCAAATTCACTCATAAAAAAGATGGTTAATATTTTTTAGCAATAACATATTTTTTTTTAATTAAGATATGTACATCGGGTTTTTTTACCATAATACTTTTGCACACTTAATAGACTACAGTATGGTATAACCATAATTTTTATGTGCACTGGGAAACAAAAAAAGTTTGACTTCTTTTATTGTGATATTTGCTTTTTTGAGGTGATCTGGAAGTGAAGTAACAATATCTCCAAGGTATGTTTGTACCATTGACAGAGACAAGAAGGGCAATTAAATTATTATTAATAACACAATAGATGATGAAACAATAACTTACATACTTTAGCATCTCATCCTTATGAAATGAGGAAAAGCTAAATTAGGTCTTCCCCCTAATATTTTCTAGCTATATGACCAATCACTTAACATCTCTGACTTTTCATTTCTTTATCTTGAAAATGGGAAAAAATAATATCCCTACTTGTTGTGAGTCTCAAAAAAATAAAGCATTTGGCAAACCTTAAAGAATTTTTAATGCCATCTCTTATTATTATGAGATCGTTGAAACAAAGTTTTATTTTCAAATATCATAAAATTACTTTCCCTTCTTGGTACCTCTTTTTTTCCCTATGTAATTGTTCACACTAAACATCAGTCAGGGGCAACCAAGTAGGGCAGTGGATAGAGTGCCAGGCCTAGAATTAGAAAGACGTGAATTCAAATTCAGTCTCAGGCACTTACTAGCTATGTGACCCTGTGCAAGTCACTAAACACTGTTTGCCTCAGTTTCTTCATGTGTAAAATGAGCTAGAGAAGGAAATGGCAAGCTACTGTAGTATATTTGCTAAGAAAACCCCAAAAAGGGTGACAGGGTCAGACACAACTGAAAATGACTAAACAACAATAACATATATCATATAGAGCAAATCTTTGTCAAAGATTCCCCCACACTAGCTGATTTTTGGATGAGGGAGTAGAAAAGAGGGAAAGTCTTGGTCCTATTTCAATAATTAGTTATTAAATATAAGAAAGAAATAATCCTGTCCCTCATAGGAACATAAATTTCAGAATTAAAAGGAACTTTAGAAATCATCTTACAGAGATTCCCAAAGTGGGTGATACCACTCCCTGAGGGGGTGCTGGAATGATTGGGGGGGGGCAGTAGTAGCTTCAAGTGCAATTCAGGGACATTGAATAAAAACAAAGGGATGGTGGAAGAATAAGGAAAGAAGAGAAGAAAAATTTGAAAAATCATTTGTACATGTTTCATCTGTTGTGTAACAGAGTTAAGGTCATAGAGATTACATTATTTTCCAAATAAACACACAAAATGCAAATTATAACCCATCAGTGGTTAGTCCACCCACAGGTCTTAACAAACACTGGCAAAGTCAGTGAGTAGCACATTATTGGGAAGTACAGCATGCATTGGCAGGAATATGTGCATGCAATGACTTGTTTACAATATAATACTATGCAGTTATATGATGCAATATTATATCAACAGAATTTCAATGCAGGGGAAAAAACCCACAAATTTACAATAAATTATTAAATTTAAGATGTTATTTTTATTATATTTTTTGAAATAACACAAATTTTTTTTAAAGCTAAAAGGGTTAAATAAAGTAGATTTCCAGGAGGGTACTGAGTCATTTTTTTAAAGGGGGGGGTTGCAGGTCAAATAAATTTGGGAACCTCTGATCTAATGCAACTGTCTCATTTTATAGATGAAGAAATTATGTGCAAAAGTAAGTGAAGTGATTTGCCCAAGATCATATTGTAATAAGTAACAGAGCTTGGATTCAAACCCAGGTCTTCTGATTGCAAAGACATTGCTCTTTTCAACATATTATTCAGCAGAAAATTGGGAGACACTGAAGAGTTTTTAGTAGAGAAGTATGTTGATCAGGTCTATAGATAAGGAAGAGTTCTCTGGCAATGATTTTTTTATTTAGCTTAAATTTAGGACTCAAGACTCCAGGCAGGTGGCAGGAAGGGGTTGTAGTATGATAAACTATAATTTTTAAATTTCTTTTTTCAGATTCCTTTGCATTTGGCTCATATTCACTTGTATAAGTTATTTATGTGCCTCTTACCTCAACTCATTATTAGATCAATTCCTTGAAAGTAGCATCTATTCAGTGAGATAAGATTAGGTGGGGAGGGATAATGAAGGATGGGAGAGACACAAGCACTGCTATCCAAAAGTCCAAACTCAGTTTTAGATTTAGGGTATCTGTCCAAACAGAGGGAGGGGAGGTAATCAGCAGAGATCCAGGAAGATGTGACTGCATAAAAGGGGTCTAGCAATAGGTACTGCAGACCCAGTTATAAGGAAAATGAGATCCAGGGTACCTATACCCAGAGTACCAGTACCTGGAGGTACTAGGTGGGAACATGGGCAAAGTGAAACAAGGCAAGAAACAAATTACTAGGAAACAGAGATTCTGAGATCGAAAAAGGACCAGTAGAAGGACTGATTTAATGTAGTATTAGAGAAGTGTGTCATCCCCTCTGAGACTTCTTCTTTCCCCATGAAAACTCAAGTTCAGATTCAATATGCTTTATTTTGGCACAGTCCTCACCCACTGTAAACCTCTCTTTCTTGGATCAAGGGATTAAAGATCACATATTGCTACCGTTGTTTGTTCTTTGCTCTCAAAGCAGACTAATGACATTAGGAAGTTGATGTCTTGACTTGAAAGTGAATTTAAGTGAGGCAGGACTGGTCAGTTATTGGCCTCACTGTCTCCTCCAGAGTCATCTGAGTCCTGTAGCAAGACATAGGTCAGGATGACTGGAGATGGCCCTGTATGCGGTGGGAGACTGTGGCCTTTTTAAGCTAAGGTCTTTCCCAGGTCTCAGTTTGTCTGAGGCAAAAACCATTCAGTGATTAAAGCTAGATAAGAAATGAGGTCAAAAAGAAAAAAAATGGTCTCTTTTACCTAATAAAAAAAAAATCAATCTGTGAGGGGGGTTTCTGGTGAGAACAGTAATGATTGCTATTTACACCACAAAAGCAAAACAGTCTAATTGTTTAGACAATCTACTTTCGTTGTCCTCATTTTATAGATACAGAATTTGAGGCTCAGAGAGTTTCCTTAACTCAACTCTTGTCACAAAATCTCATAAACTTCAGAGGTCAGATTTTAATGCAATTCTCTCTCCTTAACCCAAGGCCAACATTCTTTTCCCTCCGCACTCTCCCTGGAAAGAGAGTGCAGGAACAACTAGCCACAGTGAAAGAAAAAAGAAGACATACTGCAACATAGAAATTATTTAAATTTAACTCCCATTTCAAGTCAAGTCCCTTTCCAGGTCAGTTAAGAGGTAACTATGACTGTATCTAAGCAGGAATATTAATACTTAGCTCAGCAAAGCTAAGAACTTGAACCATTCTTTTTATTACCTCTAGTGACCCTGAATCCTAGAGAGGGCACTTCTCAGGGAAGTAGTCTGCTCCATTAATCTGAGACATGGCTGAGGAGCCACCTCCATTACTGCTCTTACTTTTAAATGTTTATGGACTGAACAAACTTACCTCTCATGTCATTTTCCTGCCATTTCTCAAAGAAGTGGGCCTACAGTGACTATATTTGCATTTGGGAAGTCTTGGTATTTGGGCTGATTGCTGTTTAAATAGAGGATTTTCTCCTAGTTAATGGATTTTCTAACTGGACTCCACTCCTTTATCATCAATCTCTTTCAAAGATATTTTTCACTGTTATTTTAAAGGACCTTTATAGATTTGAAGGGATGTTTCAAATTTCTCTAAATGCGTCTCCCAGGGAATAGTTGACATCAACCCTGTTTTAGAAACACATACAAATAATCATCCAAAAGTATAGTAAACCAGGGCAATTCCCCTGCATTTTTGGAACTATTAAGAGTTTTCCTGTCTAGATAGCCATGGTAAAATCATATTTAGTGATCAAGCAAGGATTTAAAGTTCTTCATAACCTGACCCTTACCTTTCCAGCATTCTGGTTCTGGAGCATAGGCACCAAGTCTTTGAATGGCCCATCTCTTATCTTCATCTCTTAGGTCTACCTGTATTTGTATTTGCACTTCCATTTGAAGTCCAAACCCAAATCCAAAAGAAAATGGTAGAAAGAAAAATCCCATTCAAAATCGTTGGGAAATGCGTATAATATTTGAACATTAAAAAAATAAAGAATACTTTTCCTTTACATTTTTTTCACTAGTTCCTCTGATATTCTTGACTTTTTGCTCTAACAAATGAATTTTGTTATTTTTTTCTCTAATTCAGTAAAATAAAATTTTGGTAATTTAGTTGGGATGGCATTAAATGTAACAATTATTTTAGGTAAATTATCATTTTTATTGTATTGGCCTTGTCTACCTACAAATAATTAATATTTCTCCAATTATTTAAATCTGATTTTGTTTGTATAAAGTTTCTTCATATAGTTTCTGGGTTTATTTTGGCAGGTATTTTATAATGTCTTGAGTTACTTTAAATGGGGTATCTCTTACTATCTCTTCTTGCAAGGTTTTGTTTGTGAAATAATTGGATGAACATACATTGTTCATGATTGAACAATGCAAATATGTTAAAAGTGATTATACAACCAAAGTTAATTTACAAATGAGTGCTATACCAATCAAACTACCAAAAGTAAGCATCTAGAAGGCATCAGGGAAAATGGTACAAGAGTCCATCTGTCCCAAATACACTCTAGTAAAGACATTAAAAGGGCACTAGATTGAATAATGATCAAGAAATCCAAAGAAAAATAGCAAGAACCTCCATCTAGCCAAGGACTATACAAAAAGACAGAAGCCTACAGGACAACCTCTGCCAGGGAATCTAACTCAACAACCGATAAACATGCCAGAAACCTGCCACCACCCCGCCCAGAGACACTCCTGGGGCACCTGAAACCTGAAGCCAGGTAGAGAGAGAGGGCAGGAAGCCAGAAGTACTCAAAAGGAAAATTAAAGGTGGGTCAAAAACCCAAGTGCTCTGACCCCTCAGCCCAGGAGCTAGAAGCATTACGACTAGGATACCTCAGGGAGTCCGCACAACTCTACCCAGGGATACTTCAAAGGGCCCTGACACCAGACATCCTACAAAAAATGGGAGGGCCTCTAAAGAGTTCAAAGACATTGTGGCACTTTTTGTGGGAGCAAAGAACTGGAAGCAAAGTAGTACCCATCAATCAAGGAATGGCTCGGCAAATTGTGATACATAAATATGATGGGATGTTTCTGGAACATAAGAAATGATGAATATCAAGAATTCAGGGAAGCATGGGAAGATTTGTATGAATTAATACAGTACTACATAGGCAAAATGAGGAAAACAATGTACATAATGACTAAGACAATGTAAAGGGAAATAAATATAAAACTAAAATTGAATATCATGCTATTGTACTTGTTTTCAGTTCCAGAATAGTGCTTTCAGGTTGTCCTCCTTTCCATAAGGAAGGTTCCTTTCCATGCCCCACCATTTTCTTTTCTATTTCTTTTTTTTTACTTAGAGCCTGTAAGAAAAGATAAATGTCACAAAATGACGGAATTTCCCTAGGATACCAGGATTTAGAGTTAGAAAGCATCAGAGAGGTCACCTAATTCATCCACATTCAAAGTACATATACAAAGTATATATACAAAGTAAGGTTCATCCACATTTCCAAGAAAAATCTATTATCTGTTCATTTTTCTCCAGAAAATATGGCATCTATTGAGAGGATTTGGAGTAAATGATGGAATTTCTCTAGGATACCGGGATTTAGAGTTAGAAAGCATCAGAGAAGTCACCTAATTCATCCATATACAAAGTACATATACAAAGTTCGTTTTTCTCCAGAAAATATGGCATCTCTTGAGAGGATTTGGAGTGAATTCTGAGAGGAGAAGCAGGAAGTACCCTCTGAGAGGGGAGTGAGGACATGTGTCAATGACTAGAGATAGTGTTGACCTGCCCTGCAGTAGAGGCTGAGCATGTAGAAAGGAGTAACTTAGAGAATGTCTGGTCTTCCCTTTCCTTCTTCCTCACTACTCAAACACTGACATTGTTGGTCCTGCCCCAGACAGTCCTTGGACCAACACTGGGGGTGAGGTTAGAAGCCCAACCTAGAACAACAGTAAGGAAGGGAACTTCCTTCAGCCAAACTTATGTAATCGATATAGTTAAGATACAGGAGTGCATATTTGTGTGTGGTCAAAGATTCTTCCTAGAAAGTATTATAATCATTCATATTCAGAAGCAAGATGAGTAGAAGAAAAAGCACGAAGACAGTGAAATGCAACTTCAAGCAATCTAACCTGGTCATGGATCATCTCTGCAGGACTCTAGGCATCCAGTTTAAAAGTGAATGATTCAGTTGAAATGGTTGAATGATGATGTCATTAACACTCTCACAGATGCCTTTAACACCCACATTGCTTCGGTAAGCAAATGTGGTTCATTTTTCACTTCAAACAAAGCACTTGCGAAGTGAACAGCTGGCTACAGAGATAGTGTGGAAGAAGAGGATTTGCTTTTCTGGACCATACTGCAAATGAACATGCTTAGTCTTAAGAGACCTGTGAAGAAAGTACTTGGTGGGAGATGTTGTCTGGATCAAGAGGCTTTTAAACTGGCATTTGAAGGGAAGGAAGAAAAATGCCCCCAATGAAACTATAAACTCTTATCTTATAGATGACAACATGTCTGACATAGGAAGATATCGAATGAATTTAAATCCAAGTAAGGATCAAAGGATTCTAGATTTATAACTAAAGGTCACAATCCAACCTCTCATTTTACAGATGAGGTCACCAATGTCTAGAGAGATTGAATGGCTTTCATTAAGTCACACAGATAGTAACCAGCAGCCCTGAAATTGGAATCCATGTGCTCTGCCTCCAAATCCAACACTCCTTCCATTGCACCCCTCTTCTTCTCTCATAGTGGAAGAGACCTCCAGTAATTCACAAAATAAGATAGGATTGAAAACAATTCTTATGGCATCAGATGTCAGAAAACCATGGAATTTCAGAGTTAAAGGGGAGCTCCAAAGGTATCTAGTCCAACCCAGACCTGAATGGTAGTCCCTTCAGTAAGATCCTTGAAAACTGAGCATACGGCTTCCACATGAAGGCCTCTGGTAATGAAAACTCCTTGTCTTGTGAAGCAACCAATTCTACTCCTGAATGACCATAATCATTAGCAAGTTCTTTTTAACTAAAATGTCACACTATTAACTCACATAAAGTTTATTGAACACTATAAGAAACCAGACCCCTTTCATATAAATAGTAGTCTAGGCATAATGCTCCCATCCTGTACTTGTAGAGTTGATTTTTTTTAACTGAAGTATAAAATTTTCAAATTATCTCTTTAAATTTCATCTTGATGGATATGGTCCATCATTGTAAAGAAACGGTTGTATTGCAATGGATAAAGGTTTAACCTCAGAATCAGGAATATCTGTGTTCAAGAACTGTCTCTGATACCTAGTGGCTGTGTGACTCTGGGCAAGTCACTTAACTTTTCATTCTGACCAAGTATGGGATCCAGACACACACCCTACCTTGGACTTTACCATAAGTTTTAGGAACCTAAGCCCAGAACCCCAATCCCTGGCATTTGCCTGAGGCTTTGGGCTCATCCCAGTATTACCCTTTCAACTGTCCTTTTATTGTGGCCCCCAACCAACCCTCTATTCTCTGTTACCCCATGCAACTCACCACTCCTTAATCCCATCCAAATCTTCTCACAATCTTTTTTTCCCTATAAAAATATCATTCTTGTCCCTGTAAAATGTGCTGACTCACTAGAAATCTCACCCACCCTAACTGCTGTTTAAATAAACTCACTACTTGAACTGAAAGGAGGTTTGAGTTGTTGAATTCTTTCAAGGCAGACCCATTTACCCATTGTAAAGAGAATGTTAAAATTGTTTTTTTAACATGTAATTGTGAAAAAATAAAATATTAAATTAAAATTTTAAAAATTTTTTTGTCCTTGAACTTCAGAGTTTTCAAGCCCCTAGACTGCAATCATTCCTCTGCTGGTAAGTGTTTAACAACCCAGTCTCCAGTTTGGGGGTTGGGGGAGTGTATGCAGGATACATCTTTAAGCTTAATCTGTATTATTTACATTTTTTCCATCACTTTCTTAAATTTAGACCATCAAGCCCTAATGTGTAGCATTTGCCAGTTTCTGAGATGTGTGTGTTCACACTGAAAATTTAACTGTGAGCTGATTCAATCTAGCTCCAGCATACCCCTGGATCGAAGAGACAACTCTCTAAGAACAGAAGTTGCAGAGAAGGTGCCAACCTGCATCGGTAGAGGGTGTTTCCACATCCAGGAATTCTCTGTATCAGTGAAATTACAGGTCCTCTCTCCATCCTTCTTTCTAGCTTGTCAAGAACTTTTTGGAGCCTGATTCTCTTAACTTCTGTTAGTTTCATGCCATCTGCAAATAACAGAAGTATGCTATCTGTGTCTTTTGTAAAGTTTTCCTGCACTGGGAAGTATTTTAATATGTTCATTTCCAAGAGAGAACATGAGATCATTTCATTTTTCTGGTGAAACAAAATCTTCCCTCCCTTCCACACTCCCCACCCCACCACCCCACTCCATGCAAATAGAGAGAAAAAGTGCATTTTATCTGCTGTATTCTCAGCAGTTCAATGCTTGTCCATAGTGGAACTCATTGCCCAGTCCTTCAATGCAGAAAGCTCTCACTAAACTTGTAGGGTATAAGTTTATTTTTTTTAATTTTAATTTAATATTTTATTTTTTTCTCAATTACATGTTAAAAAAACAATTTTAACATTCTTTTCACAAGTTTTGAGTTTCATATTCTCTTCCTTCTTCCCCCATCACTGAGAAGGCAAGTAATTTGACATAGGTTACATATGTATAATCATGCAAAACACATTTCCATGTAAGTCATGCTATGAAAGGATACACAGACAAAAAAATTAGGGTATAAGTTTTAAACAAGAATTCTTAATTCTTTTTGTGTCAAAACTAGTCCTGTAAAGCTTATAGATAGCCCCTTCTCAGAATATTCCTGTCTTCTGCAGGAAGCCTTCCCCAACACCTCTCAATTCTAGTGCCTTCCCTCTCCTAATTATTTCCTATTTATCCTGCATATAGATTGTACATATTTATATTTGTTTGCTTATGTTCTATCTCCCCCCCTCCCATTAGATTGTGAACTCCTTGGGGGTAGGGAGTATCTTTTACCCCTTTCTGTATCCTCACCACTTAATTCAGTGCCTGGCACATAGTAGGTACTGAATAAATATTTGCTGACTTTCCTCACTGGCTGACAAATGTTTTTCAATGCATAAAATAAAATACAAAGAATTACAAAGGAAACCAATTCGACTGGAAATATAAGCATCTTAATATTAAATATTTTTAAAAGTTTTTTTTAAGTGCAGGCCCCAGGTTAAGAACTGGTTTAAAGAGATTATTCCATAGACGTGTAACTGCTATTCAAATCAATGCCTTTGCTCATGATGTGGGATGAAAGATAACCTTGTCTTCTCAGCCAAGTTAAGTTAAGAATTTAATCTAACTGGTCTTTATTAAAGACTTGATGGTGGAAAAGATTGTAAAATCAATGAATAATGAAAAGATTATATATGCATATATATGTGAATATATAATAAAATTGAACTGGAAGGCACTGAAGGATTTGGGCATTTGGAATGATGAAGCAATTATCTTATAGAGCCTCTGGCTCAGTGGACTTTTAAAGAGGAGTGACCTGCCCTCATTTTATCTCTTTCTTGCCCATCTGCTGAGCGTAACAAGAGACTTCAAATCACTCCCTGGAGATACAGAGGTGGGCTGGTGCCCTTCTTCCACCTCAGACAGCAGGATGTCTGAGATACTCCAGCTATACCCACTCAGTGAATGGGAAGAGAAAAGAGAGAAGGAGGGTAGGCCATTCCTTTTTAAAGATCAAATCAGAGGCTCTTCTTGGTCAGCGGTCAGTAAGAGGATTAATTTATCATTCCAAAGTGCTTGAATTCTTCAACACTGAATCACTTTTTCCAGAAATGGCTAGGACAAAGATTTAGCCTTTGAGAGTTATAAGCTTGGAAGCTTATATCCCCTTATATATCCAACCCCCTCTATATGATCTTTCCTTGGCAGAAGGCGGGAAGTTGAATTTAAAAAAAACTGCTTCAAGATTAAAATGGAAGAATTCAAATAGAACATTAAAAAAGAAAGCCCCAGAGAATGTATAAATTCTGTACCTCCTCACCCTCACCAACAATGCCACAAAATTGTATAACACATAAAGTAAGAAGAAATGTACCTTTCTTTGAATGTGTTAATTTGATGTTGCTGTTTGAGGACCTAGGTGAGGCTGTAATAGGCATTTTAGGGAAAACGGTATCCCTACCTGCCACAAATCAAAATGTTGAACATGAGAGAAAGGGACAAATTTTATATAAGTAAATGTAAATTATTTAACTAAAGAAAAACACAGTATTTTATTAATGCATTGACCACTGATTTGCCAATCTTTGTATTCTGCAATCCTTAGAAGTTTTTGCCTCCAAACTCTTCCCATTTCAATCTTACACACTATCAAATTAAATCTTCCTAAGAAAAGCTTCAGTCACGTCACTCCCTTGTTCCAAAACCTCAAGTGACTCCTCATTATTTAGACAATGAAGTCCAAACTTCTTACTTTGACATGCAAGACCCTCCCTAATGTCGCTCCGCCTTACCTTTCTAGCTTTATCTCATACAACTTTCTTTCAACAACTAAGCTTCAGACCAATCAGATTGTTTATCTTTCTATTATACATCCTACACTTTCTCACTTCCAAGCTTATAACACATTATTTCCTATTGCTAGAGTACCCTCCCCCAAACCTCTGCTTACTGAAATTCTACGAAGACCCAATTGAAACATCATTTCCTCCACAAATATTCCTTGATAACTCTCAAGCCAGAAATAATCCCTTTGAACAGGGATAGGCAAAAATGGAAACATGACCAATGATTACACAGAAAAATGTAAACTACCTTGAGTAAATGGAAATAGCAAAAGCAACGCCAACTATCCAATGGGAAAACATGCACCTGACCTGGGTCATCCTGGCACTATACCTTTATACATATACGTACATATACATATACATATATACACATACATATACATATGCATGTATGTGTAATATGTATACACACTTATGTATGTATATGTGTGTATGAGTATATATGTGTATGTATATGTACATATACATTTATGTGTATGCATGTGTATTGTGTATATGTATGTACATATTTATGTATATGCTTTATGTATGTGTATATCAGTGTGTATATACACACAGATATACATACATACATATATATACATATATATGTATATATATGTATGTATGTATTGTATATATAAATAATAACTGACCTGGCTTGGGGTTAGTGTGGTGATCCACAATGTTATTTTGTTCTATTGTCACCCAGGATAATTTGCTTCTTGTGAGTAAACTTCCTTAAACAACCCAATTAACCTAATAAAACCTATTAACAATCAAGCTGGTATGAACCCCACTTTCTGTGGCATCTCAGTATTTTCTTGGGGCATATGTCACTCTACAATTGGTATACTTAAGGCAGAACAGATCTGCCCTCTTACATATGGCATAGTGAGCGAGACAGTCTACCCCTTTATACCCTCTCTTTTCTGAACTTTTATAGTATTTTGTACTTCTGTTATGTGTTTACCAGATAATATTTTTAATTATAGTTATTTCTATGCATATTATCTCTCCTGGTTGGTTATAAAGTCCTTGATATCAAGAATCATTTATCTTTGAATCAACCTCAGCCTATAGTAGTGACATACACTTTGGTCTAGATCTAAGATTTAATACTGTAGGCAGCTCATAGTCTAAGAATTTTCTTCACCAACTCAGACTGGCAATCCCTTTGGACGTAGAGTCTTAGAAAGTAACTAGGGCCTATGGGATTGAGTGACTTATCCAAAGTAATTGGGGCCCTAAGAGGCTGAGTGACTTATCCATGGTTACATGACTAGTCTGTACCAGGGACAAGATTTGAACTTGTCTTTCTGACTTCAAGGAAGGTACTCCATCCATGCCACCTCACTGTCTCTCAGTTTACACATAGAAAGTGCTTAATAAAATTGTTAAATGACATGTAAGGGGGGGAAAATAAAACATTAAATGTATTTTTAAATAAAATAAAATTGCTAAATGAATGAATGGCATTCCATCTCCTGTTTATACACATTTTGAGCCCTGAATAAAACATAATTTCTTTGCTTTTAAGATGAAATAAGGAAAGACCCCAAAAATATTTGCTAAGCATTTTAATCATCAACAACAAACTATACATAGCTCTTGCTCAGAAAGAAACAAAAGGAAAAGCAATGCAATAAAAATATTTTTATTCATTCACACTAGTGCTTTATCTTTTTTTTTTGCCTGTGACTATTTGAAATAGAAGAGTATACATTGCTTTCTATTTAATGCCAACAACCCTGAAAAACAATTCTGTATCACCATAAAAATAAGGCATCATTTGCATTGCGAATAAACATTCCTCCTAGAAGTCCCCATTGTGAATTCATTTCTCTTTTGCTGAGTTCCTTTTTTGTCAAAACACACCCTTCCTTGCTTTCTACAGATTACAATATTAAAACTGTTTCCTTTTGACATTCTGTAACTTTGAGATTACAGAAAGTAATGGGAAAAGAAACAAGGGATCAGGTCAGAGCAGAAATCCTTATGGAGAGCCAAAGGTTCCCAAAGTGGGCAGTACTGTCCCCTGGGGAGTGGTGCTGAAATGATCCAAGGGCATAGTAGTAACCTACGGTACAACTGGGAGATGTAGAATAAAAATAAGGGGAATAAAGGAAATAACGTGAAAGGACAGAAGAGAAAATAAGAAAATTTTAAAATACCATTTATATGTGTTTCATCTGTTATGTAACAGTTAAAGTCACAGTAATTACTTTATTTTTCAAATAAACACACAAAATGCGAGTAATAACCAATCACTGGTCAAGCCCACCCACAAGCAAATATTGGCAGGAGAGGGTGTTGCACGTTGTCCGTAAGTCCAACATGCATCGTGCATGTAATGATTTGTTTACCATATGATACTATATAGTTACATGACACAAGACTGAGTCATCAAAATTTCAATGCAGGAAAAAACCCCATAATTTTACAATAAATTATTCACTTAAGATGTGTCATTTTTTTTAATATATTTTTTAAATGATGTAGATTTCAAAAAAAACTTAAAGGATTATAGAAAGCAGATTTCTAGGCAGGAGCTAAGTAATTTTTTTTTTTAAAGGGGGCAGCCGGCCAAATATGTTTGGGAACCTCTGATGTAGAGGCTGTTGGCCTGACAAGGAGGATAAGCGCATTGTGAAAACCTTTATGTTTTCTCCAAGTCAACAAGGTGCTGCAAGATATAGAGTCCAGTCCCCTGTGTTCTAATCTGAACACAGACACTAATTAAGCTGGGGTAGTCTGGGCGAGTCACTTAACCTCCATATGCATCAGTTTTCTCATCTTTATATGGGTATAATAATAGCACCTACCTCCCAGAGTTGCTGTAAGAATAAAATGAGTTAAGATTACTAAAAATGCTACATAAATGCTATTATTATTGCTGAATTATTAAATAAACATCTTTTAAATTGAATTTGAGCATCAAATGTGTTTCCAAGTCTGTGGTCCTTCTTGAGGATCAGGAAAAAAAAAATTTGTAATTGGCTATTAATTATCAATTGTTTATTAGATTACTGATATATTATTAAATTATTCATTATTTAAGATTGTTAACTCAGGACTCATTTTGTCATATCTATGCATATTTTTAGAAGTAGGTAATCTAATTCCTCACATAATTAAAAATATTAAGTGGCAAGAAGAGAGAAAATAATGAGATCAGACAGCATAGTATATGAGAAGCATATAGTAGAGCAAATACTTGGATTTAGGAAAGAAGGCCCCAGTTCAACTTCCAGCTAAACCATTTACTAACAGAGTGCCCTGGGTCAAGTTATTTAACCTCTGTGAGACCCCATGTCTTTCTCTGTAAAATGGAGATTAATAATACTTGTGCTACCTGTCTTCTACAGTTGTGAGGAAAGTGTTTCGTGAACTAAGATAAATTGCAAAGACCAGTCGTGGTCCCAGAAGGCAGAGATTAAAATGCACTTCCCTCTTCTCAACAGAAAAATAAGGACCAAATGTTGCAAATATTGTTAAATACAGTTGATTTGTCACACAGTTTTGTTTATCTGTTTTTCTTTTTGTAAACAGAGGTAGGAAACATCACTGCCCAATGTGCCCAATCCTTATGCACATGTACCTAAATGCTCTACTAGTGGATCCTTCACAGGCACTTGAGCACACGCAGGTATTGTTTCCGGACTTATTTGCTGCAGTGGTTGTGGTTGCTGTTCAGTTGTTTCACATACTGAAGTGGTTTACCATTTCCTTCTCGAGAACATTTTACAGATGAGGAAACTGAGGCAAACAAGGTTAAGTGATTTGCCCAGAGTCCCACCAATAGTGTCTGAGGCTAGATTTTAACTCAGGAAAATGAGTCTTTCTGACTCCAATCTGGCATGCTATCCACTGCTCCACTTAGCTTCCCTATCCCTATCACTAACAAATCTCAAATGTAGACTTAGAGAGTTGGGAAGAATCTCAGCATTCAAGGACAAACAAACCATTTGTGAGTAGCAGTATCTGCCTCACTGCGGATTCAACTGGTCAGTTCCATTTGAGCAACACAACTCCTTCCTTCTTTCTTTGTTTCTTTCCTTTCTTCCTTCCCACCTCCCTTCCCTTCTTTATGTTCCTTCTTCCCTCCTTCTTTCCCTCCCTCCTTTCCCTCTGACCACATAGAGAATCATACCCATACCTTCAGGTGCTCTGCCCAAAAGAATATAAATTTTGATTGCTGAAACCTCACAAGATATCTTGGGATTTACCAGCTATATTTCTTTCATAAGGACCAAGCCTTAAGCCCAAATCACTCTGGCTCTCATTGACTGACCAACAGGGGGTCCTAGATCAAACCCTACTGGGTTTTAGTTTGGGCTCTGATGACTCAGAGTGAGCATAAATAGCAATTCTTTCTGTTTCAGCCAGAAATCCCACGGGTCTTCCCCTCCCAGATTATTTTGTTCTGTTTTGTTTTTTGTTTTTTTTCACAAGGTAAAAGAGTCATTTCTTTGCCTCATTTCTTAACCAGACTTTAATCACTGAATGAGCATTGCCTCAGACAAACTGAAACCTGGGAAAGACCTTGACTTAAAAAGGCCAAGGTCTTCCACCGCATTCAGGGCCATCTCCAGTTTATCCTAACCTACATCTTGTGACTAAACCCAGTTGACTCTCCTACATCTTGTGACTAAACCCAGTTAACTCTAGAGGAGAGAGTGAGGTTGGTAACTTTGTACAGCCTTCCCTCACTTAAATCCAATTCACTTACAAGTCATAACATCACCTTCCCAATGTCACAGTCCTCTTGAGAATGAAGGACAAACAAGTCAAAAGGAACATCCAAAAGAGATTCCCCATCATAACATCCTAGACAGGTTTTTCCTGGCCTCTGTTCCCACAACCACTAAGAATTCAATACCTCCAAAAGCAACCTGTTTCACCTTTAGACAGCTGTCATTGTTAGGAAGGTTTGGTTAATCTCATACCTCTCTCTGCCTCTTTGAAACTAGTACTGATTGCTCCCCATCTTGCCCTCTGAAGTCAAACAGAATAAGCCTAATCCTTCTGCAAGTGACAGACCTTCAGATACTTGAAGAAAGCTATCACGTGCCCCCTAAATCTTCTCTTCTCTAAGCTATACATTCCAGTCGCCTCAAATGTCCCTCATATGTCATGGACTCAAGACCTTCCCCTATCCTAGTTGTCATCTATAAAACAATTAGAACTCCCAGAATCTTTCCTGCTCACTCTCTAATCCCAAGGGAAAGACACTGTAGGGACTGATTCTGTTTCCAAGCTACCAACTCAAAGTTCTCAGGCTGACGTTTCCACTATCAATTGACCTTATAGTTTTTCTAAGACCATTTCCTATTCCTCCTCTGTGACACTAAAATTATATATACAAAGACATATTGGATAAAGAAAAAAAAGAAGTACTTGAGGACACAGGGGAAAGAATACTGACACTGAAGTCAAGGGATTGGGGTTCAATGCCTCTTTGAGTAAAAATCACTTAACCTCTGGATCTCTCAGTTTCCATATCTGTAAAATAAGTAGGTTGTACTGGATGCCCTCTGAAGTCCCTTATGCTTTCCAGATCTATGGTCCTGTGAGTCTTACCTATGCAGGGATTCAATAATGAGCTAATTATGTGTCTATTTCTCCTCTACACTCTCCAAACAAACATTTTCACTCACATTTCAATCCCAAGTGATAATTTCTATATTTAGAGATATGTAGAGGCAAAGAGTGAGAAGCTATTTTTAATCTCAAGTAGTCATGCCCCCATCACAGCCATTAAAATAATAATGATTAATCAATGAATCAACCAAGAAGAATTTATTCAATACTTACAATGTGTGGGGCATTGTATTAGATATTGTGAACTAGGGGTATTACAGCCAAATGGAGAAGGTCAGAAGTTAAGTACTCCCTGTCTGGGACTGCTGACTTTATTTTAAATGCATTTTTTATTTACCCACCTGCATTATTTCTGAGTCTCTCTATATTATATTTTCCCTTGCAAATAAAACAAATGCAACTCAAGTGCCTCTGGGAAACAGATTGTGGTTTTCATCCTTTTTCCATTACCCTGCTATGGAATAAAACGAAGGGACCTTACTCTGCTCCCCCAAAGGCAACAATAGATGGTTAAATATGGGACCCACCTCAAAGACCCAAACTGACTGTCCTCTATTTTTTTCTGTTTCTCCTATACATGTGCATGTATGCATGTAATTTTATGTGTAATATTATAATGTTTGTGATAAAATGAAATTTGTAAAATACTTTGCCAAATAATATGTAAATGCTAGCTATTCTACGTATATGTATCTATACACATATATGATATATATGCATGTGTATATGTATATGTGTGTGTGCGCATATGCATGTATGTGTATAAAAATCATTTGTACAAATTACCTTGGCTAACAGAGGAAAAAAAATGTCAATCAACTGGCTTCTCCCAGCCCTGACTTATAATCACAATAAACTTCTCTCTCTTATCAGTCCCCACAAATTATATACTTTGGCCACTTTATCATGACAGGTGTATGTGAAGCACAGCTATGTTTTTTTCTCCCTGGGGTTTAAACATAAGCATGAAAAGGGAAATTGGCCTGTGGATAGATAATTAAAAGAACTTCTACATTTGGCTATCCCTAGTATTATTCTGTGTGTAACTTTCTATACCAATTAAAAATACAACCAGAATTAATGAGGTGAAGAAGAACCTTGAGGCAGAACTGGGAGAAGCTCAGCTATCCCAGGGAAGATTGTGGCGTCTATGATTTTAGTGATACACACATATCTATTTGCTGTTTTCCAGTATATAAAAAAAAATTTCTTCTTAGTTATCAGTAGCTAAGAGAACAAGCCTGATCGGAATCACAGAATCCACGTTGATAGTTTTCAGCCACTCTACGGGAGCCCTATCAACCCATCATAGCTTCTATTTCTTTCTCATTCTTTGGGTTGCTCCCGTCTTGCCCCTTGACTGATGATATAAGAAAGGGGATTGTCTTTGGGGAGTTTTTGAGAGGGGAACAGGTACCAGGAGTGTTGGGTGGGATGATTCTAGTTTTTTGAAGCAATAAATCTGTCTCTCTTCCCGTGAATTAAGGGAGAGGAGTACCCAGTAAACTAAATGATTGTGTAGTGTTATGTTCATGAAAAGTACCAAAAATGTGCCTCATGAGAATCTATGATTGACTGAGAGTGTGCTGGCAAATGTTTAACAACCAGATCTCCATTAAAAATGTATGCAGGACACACTTCTAATTAATCTGTATTGCTAACATTTTCTCCATTGCTTTCTTAAGTCTAATTAGCAAAGTAATAAATCAAGCCCTGATTTGTGGCATTTGCCAATTTCTGACGTGTTAACATTCCTGAAAAATTGGCTTACCCAAGTCCCTTAGAGCTAGCTCCAGCATACCACTAGAGCCAGATGTTGTCAAATGGAAGAATTAATTTGATCCAATTTACTCAAATGGGAGAATGCCAAAATGGGATTGGGGTCGTACAGGGAAGAAGACACTATAATCATCTCTTGGCTGTGAGGGAGCAGACAACTCAGGTGGAAGAAGAATAATGATGGCTAATCAATAAGTCAGCCAACAAGGATTTATTAAACACTTACAATGTATAGGGCATTGTTAGATAGTGGGTCCTGGGGCTACTACAGCCAGATAGAGTAGGATAGAAGTTAAGTACTCCCTGTCTAGAACTGTTGACTTTATTTTGAATGTATTTCTTATTTGCCCTCTTGCATTATTTCTCAGTTTTGTTTTACTTTATTTTCTCTTGCAAATAAAACAAATGTAATCCAAGTGCCTGTGGGAAATAGAAAAGCCCACAATAAGGACTGAAGTTTCACAGGTCTGAACAGAAAGAATCCTTTAGACTGAAGAGGTCACAATGAGTGGATAGGTAGGTAGTCCCATAGATAGAACACCAGGTCTGGAATCAAAAAAGCCTGAGTTCAAATCTGGCCTCAGAAACTTACTGGTTGTGTGACCCTGGGCAAGTCACTTAAACCTTTTTGCTTCAGTTTCTGTAAAAAGAGCTGGGGTCATGAAAAGTCAGATATGACTGAAACTATTGAACAACAAAAGTGAGAATAAGCATCCAGGATTTCTTCTAGTCCCACAGTTCAAATGATTCCGCTCTGACCCACGGAATTTCAGCACTCATCGTACATTTCTCTGAGTTCTAAAGGCACTTGGATCACACCAAGAATTCAGATCATTTCAATAAATGTATTCTAGCTGCCTACTCTTCTATGCAAAGCATTCTATTAGGAGTTAGAGATGCAAAGATAAAAATGAAACTGTCTCTACCTTCATGAAGTTTATCTTTTGCTTTGGACTGTAGAGGGAAATGAAATGGACACACAAAAATCAACATAAAAGAGGAGGAGAGAGCACTAATAACTGGAGGGATTAGGGAATGAAGGTTTCCTGGAGGAGACTGAGTTGATTTGAGCCTGGAAGGAAGATAAGAATTCTGAAAAGAAGAAATAAGAAGAATGCATTCCAGATCTAGCACAGAGGTTAGCTGGACATCACTTATCTGAGGGTAAGGTGCACGGCAATCTGCACCAGGGCCTGCCCTTTACCTGCCCTTCCCTTTATCTGCTCCCAGGCTTTGCCCTGGATTAATTGCTGTGGGAGTATCTGGCTTTGTGCAACTCTGCCTCACTAAAATCCAATTTATGTGCAAGTCAAGGCATCACTCCATGATGTCATGGGTCCTCTCTGAAAATAAAGAGCAGTATCTGTCTTCTCAGCAGGGGAACTAGGTTCCCCAGTACTTCAATTCCACTCCCACCCCAGAGCTCCAAGTACGCTTTCTATTTGGAGCTCTCTTCTAAGGGTTCTCCTCAGCAAGAGGGGAGGAAAAGATTTAAAGTTACCCAGAATACAAACATGAATCAGATATAGAACAGGTAGCTTTATTCCCACACAGAAGAGGGAATGCTAAGCAAAAAAATCATAGAATGTTTAGAATAGAATCCAGTAACTTATCACTACTAGTAAAATCATTTGAAAAATTAACAGTATTCAATTTTCAGTTGGGACTATTGCAAATAGTTTCGTTGAGATCTGCTAACTAGTCACTCTTACATTTCACCTCTACTGAGCAAAGTCTGATGAAAGCCAAGTAGTGGGCTCTCTCTCCTTCTCTCTTTCTCTCTCTCTCTCTCTCTCTCTCTCTCTCTCTCTCTCTCTCTCTCTCTCTCTCTCTTTCTCTCTCTCTGTCTCTGTCTCTCTCTGTCTCTGTCTCTCTGTCTCTCTGTCTCTCTCTCTCTTTCTCTCTCTCTGTCTCTGTCTCTCTCTGTCTCTGTCTCTCTGTCTCTCTCTCTCTCTCTCTCTCTCTCTCTCTCTCTCTCTCTCTCTCCTGTCTCTCTCTCTCTCTCTCTCTCTCTCTCCTCCCTCCCTCCGTGCAGAAGGGGTCATACACTACAAAGCTGAAAGAGGACCCTAAGGGTTGGACTCACTTCCTTAATAAAAAATAGCTAGCATTTATACAGCACTTCCAAATTTGCAAAGCTGCTTTGCAAATATTGTCTCACTTTGTCCTCATAACAATCCTAGGAGTTGGTGCTGATATTATTCCCATTTTATAGAAAATTGAGAAAGACAAAAGTCAAGTGACTTACCCAGAGTCACATAGCTAATTGTAGCCAAGGTTGAATTCAAACTCAGGTCTCTCTGACTCCATGTCCCACGCTCTTACTGAGCCATCCACAGACTATAGACTCAACAACCATTTCATCACCACACAGTATGAACCCTTGTGTTACCGTGCTGGCAGAAAGCAGTGAGAGGATATCTGTGCCTGCTCTGAAGTACTCCATTATGCATATCCAGAAGCAGGCCAAACCCAAATTCCCATATACTTGAACAATCTACTCAATATGCCCCAGGGGGAGTTCAGAAGGGGGCTGAGAAGAAATACATCTCTGGGACTACACAGGTATGGGAAACAACCCTTTTTAAATGCATAGATGTGTATGGGTATCACAGAATCATAGAGGACCTATGGAGAGTATTTTAAAATTACTGAGTTCCATTTCTTAATTTTCTTTTTTAAAATGTATTGATACTTCATTTGCACATCACCTATGTTTTGCAATATGCCCCTCACCAGAGCCTCTGTCTTATATTAAAGAATTAAAAAGGAAAGAGAAACAGTTCAGCAAAATTAACCAACACATCAACTAATTCCAACATTATATACAGAGCTCCACACCCATTATCCCTCACCTTTGTTAAAGAAGCAGGGGGAGGGGGAGGTGTATTCTCCTATCCCTTCATCCACAGTTTCATTTGTCATTTGCATTCCTGTGCCAATACAGAAACTACCATATAGTAGGTTCTTAATTAAAAAGTTTCTGATTAAGATCAAGATTAGTCAATATAATTTTACAGCATTCAGTTTTAATTTTTATTGTTCTTTTTCTATTCATGGTTGTAATCATTATGTTTATTGTTTTCATGGGACTGTCTACTTTACTATGCATCAGTTTATGTCTTTCTGTTTTTCTTTATATTTTTCATACTGTTCATTTTTTTATACTGTTCATGCAGAACAGTAATTATATAGTATTCAACTTGTTCAATTATTCTCCAATCAATGGACACTTACCTTGTTTCCCATTCTTTGTTGCTACAAATTCCATCCCTTAATCATATAGTCAAAGAAAGGGGGCCCAAAAAAATAAAGCATAAGGCTGACAGTGTTGCCAAGACAATAATGCAATCAATTTTGGTTGAATTTCTTAATTAAGTGACTTGTTCATGGATATGGGGGCAGCAAGTGGCTGAGTTGAGATTTGAATTCACCACTTTTGAAGGTATTTTTCCCATTGCTGCCTCTATTTTTCTGAAGACGTATTTCCAACTTCTGCCCCTATCAAAAATCCTATCCTCTCATAATAGAGCTAATCTCAGCTAATGATTAAGAGGAAAGCAATCTGATTAAATTAGTTCATACTTAAGTACATTGTGTAGATTCCCAATGGAAGATTTATGGGAGGACATGAACAAGAATTCACAGGCGACCTACTTTACCTTGCTTATATATAGTCAGTTCTGCTATAACATAACATATGTGCTTCTAAAAATCACCATAGTATGCAAGATCATGCAATAAAACCACAGAGTTTATTTGAAAAATGGGGTCACCCCAGCCAGCAAGGGCCCTGGGTTTGCAAGGTCAATGTCAATAGCCAAGGGATAAGAGAAGCCTGGGGACTGGAAGTAGAGGTGGAATGTAAAGGTCCAGACCAGTCCTCCTCTGCCCACAGCTCCTACTGCACCAGAAGATACACAATGAATATGGCACTTTACCTTGAAAAAGACCTGTAGTTTGCTTGCCAACGTGGGTGCTGTTTCCTGCAGAAGAAATTACTCATAAGCAAATACAAAATTTTCGGTATGCTCAAGTTATTCCCTAATGTAGCGATTGAAATGGAACAAATTCATACTTTCAAAGCAAGCATCATGGCAGCTCTGACCGTACTTTAATATTATGATGGTTCCATGATCTCATTAATGTAAATCAAAAAATCAAAGGCCAACAGGACAGATAATAACCCAACCAAACTTGTCATCTTGTATGATGCTTGTCCACATCCTCCCATAAATCTTCTGGAGGGAATCTATACAATATACTAATATTTTAGCATTTCAGTACCAGGTAGAGTTATTGGGCCATCTATCTTTCATCACTCATTCTCACCATGTGAATCACCCACTGCTCTTTCTGATCAGAAATCCCCTGGATATCTTTTAACATCACTTCTTGCATATGTTGGCTTCAATTTCATTCAGATTAATTGAATAAACATTTATCAAGAGTTTACTATGTGCCAGGCACCATGCTAAGCAGTGTGAATATAAATAAGAAAAATGTAAACCTTGCCCTGAAAGGAGCTTACAATCTAAAGGGAGAAGTCAACTCACGAAAAGAAGTTGAAACGTGGAGGAGGGCAAACGGAGGGGCCACCAGGTGGTATGATTTTCCCAATTAGAGTCAATGATGGAAACTGGAAAATTTAGTAATGTCTCAGCCTAATTATGTCCACAATACATCTCTCCATTGTCGGTTGGGTTACCTACAAAATCTCTGATTTTTCAGAGACTATGGCATTCAATGATTCATAGCAATATCATATCACTGGAAGAAGGTTCAGTTTAAACAGATGGGGTTTTGTGTCCAAGGACAGCTTGGGATTGTTGAAATCCAATTCAATTCCTCAAATGCAAACCAATCCCACCCCCTCCCCCTCTTCCTCCTATAAAATTCTGGGCTAAGTCTAGTTCCTATCTAAATTTTCTGACCAATATATGTGTAATAATTAATCCATCAACAGGCTATTCATCCAAATAGACATTTCATAGTCTACACCAAAGGTGTACAGTCCAAAGTCATACAACATTCATGAGTAAAACCAGGTTAAAATGCAATTGGGAAATACTTAACAAAATAAATAAAAATATAACTATATCTATATATACATATATAAAACATCACATTTAAAAAACTAAGTCAATATGCAGCAATCAGAGATCCTTATGAATGAATTAGTGGCTCCCAACTCTATTTGAATTTGATGCCCCTGGTCTAGATAAGAGACAATGTTTCTCTGCTTGATTTTTCTTGTCTTGATTGTTAGACGGAACTCTTATGATTGGTTATGGGTCTTATTCAGTGGATATTGTAGTGCCCTAGAATTCAATATATACTGCATCATGCCCTTAAAAACAGGAATATCGTCAGGACCTCATTATCTAGAAAGAATTCTTCTTCCACTTGAACTTGGTACTAAACCTCATTCTTGATCATTTGATCATAAAGGTTCAGATGAAAGGGATAGCTGAAATGTACAGATCATTTAGTCCAACTCTCTAACGTTATGAAGGAGATTCAAACAGATTAAGTGATCTGTCCAAGGTAACAAAGGAAGCAAGTGGCAGAGCTAGGATTTGAACTTTTTGACTCCAAGTCTAGCACTCCTGATACTTTGTTTTCCCTTGTTTAACTTGTCACAGGAGACAAATTTGGAACAAAATCAATCAAATTTCACAAAGCAGCACAGTATAATGAATAGTGTGCTGCATGTGGAATTAAAACCACCTGGGTTCAAATATCACCTATGATATTTACAAACTATGTGCCAATTGGCTACATCTTTGAGCCTCTGTTTCTTCATCTGTAAAATGGGAATAAACTATGTGTAGTACCTCCCTTGCAAGGTTTTCAAGAGGCTAAAATAAGATAATGTATGTAAAATACTTTGCAAACTTTAAAGCTTTATATCAATGTCAGAGGTGATGATAATGTTTAAGATTTTGTGCTTCCAACTATTTAATGGAACAAGGAAATGGGAATGAAGTAGGGAGTACCATGAGGGGCAGATCATGTTACTCCTCTGGGATTCAGTCTCAACAGTAAGATGAATACATTGATTCGGGAAAGTAATTTGGAATTATGCTAAAAAATTTTAATATATTCACACAGAGACCCCATGATAGGCATATTTCAAAAAAGGACAATGATTTTAAAAAAGAAAGGAAGAGAGAGAAAGGGAGAGAGAAAGAAATGAAGGAAGGAAGGAAGGAAGGAAGGAAGGAAGGAAGGAAGGAAGGAAGGAAGGAAGGAAGGAAGGAAGGAAGGAAGGAAGGAAGGAAGGAAGGAAGGAAGGGAGGAAGGAAGGAAGGAAGGAAGGAAGGAAGGAAGGAAGGAAGGAAGGAAGGAAGGAAAGAAGGAAGGAAGGAAGGAAGGAAGGAAGGAAGGAAGGAAGGAAGGAAGGAAGGAAGGAAGAAAGGAAGGAAGGAAGGAAAGAGAAAGAAAGAGAGAAAATCTCATATACCAAAACATTGATAGCAGCAATTTTTGTAGCAGTGAAAAAAATAAAGCTGAAAACAAAGCAGATGCTCATCAGTTGGGGAATGGTTAAACAGACTGTGTAACAGAATTTTACACATTACATTCAATACATTATTGCAAAGAATAAGAAACTATGACTATTAAGAATACAGAGAAGCAAAGATGGCAGAGTAGAAAGACTCACATATGCGAGCTCTGAACCCACAGCCCATAAATTGCCTATGGAAAGAACTCCCAACGGGTTCTGGAGCAGTGGAAGCCATGCAGCAGCAGAGTGGAGGAGATTTCTGTTCCAGAGAGCCCTGAAAAACCAACCCCAAAGGTCCGTCGGGCACCGGACATGGAGTGGAGCCCCTGCCCTGGCCACGTGGCCCCAGAGGAGCAGATCTGAGCAGGCATCAGGGACGGAATCTCTGGCTGCCACGAGCATCCCTCCACCCACAGGCACTACAGGTTAGTTAGACTGGCCGAGAGGGGAGCAGGATGTCTCTGTGGCTCGGACCCCCTCGGGAGGAAGCAGCAGGGGAGGTGGCGGACAGGAGCTCCCGGGAGCTCAGGGCCATTACTGAAGGTCTCCGCATAAACCCCCTGAGGCAACTCAGCCTGGGAGGCAGCCCTGCCCCCACCTAAGCAGCAGTACTTAATCTCTCACTGAATAGAAGCCCCTCCCCCCGCTGAAAGCCTTGAGGCTGGGGAGCAGCATTTGAATCCCAGACCCCAAGCACTGGTGAGGTGGGGGTGGAGAGGAATCTCAGAAGTCAAGTAACTGGCTGGGAAAATGCCCAGGAAACAGAAAAAAAAAATACGACCATAGAAGGTTACTTTCTTGGTGAACGGATGTTTCCTCCTTTCCTTTCTGATGAGGAAGGACAATGCTTACCATCAGGGAAAGACATAGAAGCCAAGGCCTCTGTATCCCAAACATCCGAAATAGATATCCAAGGGGCTCAGGCCATGGAAGAGCTCAAAAAGGATTTTGAAATCAAGTCAGACAGGTGGAGGAAAAACTGGGAAGAGAAATGAGAGAGATGCAAGAAAAGCATGAAAAATGGGTCAATACCTTGGTAAAGGAGACCCAAAAAAAATGCTGAAGAAAATAACACCTTGAAAAATAGACTCACTCAATTGGCAAAAGAGGTTCAAAAAGCCAATGAGGAGAAGAATGCTTTCAAAAGCAGAATTAGCCAAATGAAAAAGGAGGTTCAAAAGCTCACTGAAGAAAATAGTTCTCTCAAAATTAGAATGGAATAGATGGAGGCTAATGACTTTACGAGAAACCAAGAAATCACCAAACAAAACCAAAAGAATGAAAAAATGGAAGAGAATGTGAAATATCTCATTGGAAAAACAACTGACCTGGAAAATAGATCCAGGAGAGACAATTTAAAAATTATGGGACTACCTGAAAGCCATGATCAAAAAAGGAGCCTAGGCAACAAGAATACAGGGAAGCATAGGAAGACACATAAACTGATGCAAAATCGAATAAGTAGAAGGAAAGCCACATGTACAATAACTCCAACAATGAAAATGGACAGAACAACAACAAAACTGAATACTATGAATTTATCCACTTGATCCCAAAGGAGATATGAAAATGCACTGGCATCCTTTCTTTGTAAAAGTGAGGGATTACAGGTGTGACTGTGAATGATGTCAAATTTAGTTAATGTGTTGATTTGTTTTGCTCAACTTTTTTCTCTTTTTTATTTGAGGGGACACAAAGAAGAGCTATATTGGGAAATGAAGGTGACATTTTAAAAAGACCAATAAAACTTTTTAGAGAATAGGTTAAAAGGATTTATGGAGAATGGAGATATTAATGACCAAACAAGAGACAGAGAACATTATGAAGTACAAAACGGATAATTTTGATTACATTAAATTGAAAAGTTTTTGCACAAACAAACCCAATGCAATCAAGATTAGGAGGGAAGCAGAAAACTGGAAAAGAATTTTTATAACTAGTATTTGTGATAAAGGTTTCATGTCTAAAATATATACAGAACTGAGTCAAATTTACAAGAATATGTCATTCCTCAATTGATAAATGGCCAAAGGATATGAACAGACAGTTTTCAGAGAAAAAAATTAAAGCTGTGTATAGGCATATGAAAAAATGCTCTAAATCACTATTGACTAGAGAGATGCAAATCCAAATAAGTCTGAGGTACCACATCATACCTATCAGATTAGCAAACCTGAGAGAACTGGAAGATGATAAATATTGGAGAGGATGTGGGAGAGTTGGAACACTAATACATTATTGGTGGAGTTGAGAATTGATCCAACCATTCTGGAGAGCAATTTGGAATTATGCCCAAAGTACTACAAAAATGTTCATACCCTTTGACCCAGAAATATTGCTTCTAGGACTGTATTCTAAAGAGATCATAAAAATGGGAAAAGGTCTCACATGTACAAAAATATTTATGGCAGCTCTCTTCGTGGTACCCAAAAACTGAAAATCAAGGATACCCATCAATGGGGGAATGGCTGAACAAGCTGTGGTACATGAATGCAATGGAATACTAATGTGCTATAAAAAATAATGAACAGAAAGACTTCAGAGAGGCCCGGAAGGACTTATATGAACTGATTCTGAGTGAAAGGAGCAGAACCAGGAGAACAATGTACACAGCAACAACCACTGAGTGGTTTCCAGAGAAAGAACATGGAATTGGATCACAAAATGAAGCAGAATATTTTCTCTTGTGTTATGTTTGTTTTATTTCGGTTTTTCTCATGATTTCTCCCATTCATTTTAATTCTTCTATGCAACATGTGTTTAATAAGAATGTATGTATAGAACTCATATGGGATTCCACACCCTCTCACAGAGGGAGCGGGGATAGAGGTGGAGAGAGGGGGAGAAAATCTAAGACTTAACAGAAGTGATTGTAGAAAACTGAAAACAAATAAATGTTTTTAAAAAGAAGAGGTTAAGAGCACAATGGTGAGAATATGGATATTTCAATTGCTTGAGGAAATTAGGGTTACAGTTATGAATTCCAGTTCCATCCAATCCCTTTCTAGTCTGGCCTATTACCCCATCACACATGTTCTCTGTTCATATGCTCCTACATGTATGTATCCCTTCTTTATGTGTGTTGTGTATGTGTGTGTGTGTGTGTGTGTGTGTGTGTGTGTGTATATATGTCTCTCCAAGCCTACTCTTAAGCTTCATATGTACCCTCTGCCACTCATGGTGTGATAGCCTATAGAAAAATGTTTCTTTGTGTAAGGGAAAGAGATGCAAACTATCCTTGTCAAATAAATAACTTTGCTCTGCTTTTTAATTAATGTTCTTTGCTTTGAAATGACATTCCCGTGCCATACTAATTAAACTATCAGATAATTATTTTCTAGAGCTGGATAAAATAATATCAAAATTCATTTGGAAAAACAAAAGGTCCAGAATATCAAAGGGACTAATGAAAAGAAATGCTTGGGAAGGTGGCCTAGCGCTACCAGACCTCAAATTGTATTATAAAGCAGCAATTATCAAAACCACTTGGTATTGGCTAAGAAACAGAGGGGTAGACAAATGGAATAGGCTTGGCACTCAAGACACAGTAGGCAAGGAATATAGCAACCTCCTGTTTGATAAACCCAAAGATCCTAGCTTCTGGGATAAGAACTCATTGTTCGACAAAAATTGCTGGGAAAACTGGTTAACTGTGTGGCAGAAATTAGGCATAGACCCATGCCTGACACCGTACACAAGAATAAAGTCCAAATGGGTACATGATTTAGGTATAAAGATTGATACCATGAATAAACTGGAGAAGCAAGGTATAGTGTATTTATCAGATTTATGGAGAGGGGAAGAATTTTTTTCTAAAGAAACGATAGTAAGCATTATGAAATGCAAGATGGATAATTTTGATTACTTTAAACTGAAAAGTTTTTGCACAACCAAACCCAATGCAACCAAAATTCGGAGGGATGTAGTAAACTGGGAAAAAAATTTTACAGCTAAGCTCGGGGATAAAGGCCTCATTTCTAGAATATATAGAGAACTGACTCAAATATATAACCATCCAAGTCATTCCCCAATTGATAAATGGTCAAAGGATATGAACAAGCAATTTTCAGGGGAAGAAATCAAAAATATCTATAATCATATGAAAAAGTGCTCTAAATCACTATTGATTAGAGAGATGCAAATCAAAACAACTCTGAGGTACCACATCACACCTGTAAGATTGGCAAACATGACAGAACAAGAAAATGATAAATGCTGGAGAGGATGTGGGAGAGTTGGAACACTAATTCATTGTTGGTGGAGCTGTGAGATCATCCAACCCTTCTGGAGAACGGTTTGGAACTATGCCCAAAGGGCTACAAAAATGTGCATACCCTTTGACCCAGAAATATCGCTACTAGGATTGTATCCCCAAGAGATTATAAAAACGGGAAAGGGTCCCACGTGTACAAAAATATTTATAGCAGCACTCTTTGTGGTAGCCAAAAACTGGAAGTCAAGGGGATGCCCATCAATTGGGGAATGGCTGAATAAATTAGGGTATATGAATGTAATGGAGTACTATTGCACCATAAGAAATAATGAACAAGAAGACTTCAGGGAGGCCTGGAAGGACTTATATGATCTGATGCTGAGTGAAAGGAGCAGAACCAGGAGAACTTTGTGCACAGCAACGACCACAGTGTGCGAGAGTTTTTTCTGGTAGACCTGGAACTTTGTAATAACACAAGAACTTACTGAGAAAAAAAAAAAATAAAATCCTAATGTCGGTCTTCTAAGGCAAAATGCCTTCCACACTCAGAGAAAGAAATGTGGAAGTCATTTGCAGAATGTAGCAGATCATGTTTGTGTGTGGGTGGGTTTCAGTGTATTATGTGTTGATTTGTTATATGATTTCTTCCATTTATTTTAGTTTGACTACGTAGCATGAATATAGTGAAAATGTGCTCAATAGGAAAGTATATGTAGAACCTAAACAGAATTGTATGCTGTCATGGGGAGGGAGGGGGGTATTGGGGGAAGGGTGGGGGGATAAAATCTTAACTTTAAGGAAATGATTGTAAAACATTAAAAAAAATAAAATATATACTTCCACTAAAAAAAAAATGAAATGACATTCCCTTCAGCTCATATTAACAGGAGAATCAGGAAGGTTTCACCAAAGAGAAGACACATTTTAGAAGAAGAGTTTCCTGATCCCCCTCAGTCCTAGTGCCTTCTCTCTATTAATTGTCCCTGAATATATCTGGCTTTTATATAGCTATCTTCAGGTTGTCTCCCCCATCAGAGCAGAGACTATCTTTTTGTCTTTCTTTGTATCCCCAGCAGTTAGCACAATGCCAGGCACATAGTAAGTGCTTAATAAAAGCTTATTGACTGATTGATAAGCTTTGGATTAAGTAGAATTTGATCATTAGCTATGAATGTAATATATACATATGCATATATAACTAGTAGTTGCATTATTAGAATCTCATTTCAGTTATATAACTTACTATAATATGATCTTCTGAGACTTCAGAGACTATACTTAATTGACTGGACTGATATTGGTTTTAACATATGTTTAACATGTTTAGCATATGATTTAACATATGTCTAACATGTTTCCCTATTTCTGAAATTTTAATTGAAATCATTGTCAGTATAAGACTTTTTATTTACCCAAAGTAATCAATTTTTAAAAAATATATAAATCAAGAACTCTAAATCAATGATCCTACAAGACCCTACTGAAAAAAGTTATAGGAGATAGTTCTCCATTTCACTATAAGTAAAATCCATAGTGTCCAACTTAATAAATAGTTATTTCAGAAATCATAAAATTAATAGGGCTTGAATTTTAACAATGTTCTTTGGGGGCGAGGGAAAGGATGGGGAAAGGGAAAATTCCAAAGTATATAGTCTGGAGTGACTAGGAGTAGGGTGGTGCCATCAACAGATAAGGGAAATTGAGATAGTTGGGCCAGGTTTAAAGATGAAAGTGGTAACATTAATCTTAGACATGTTGAATTTGAGGTGTTTGTGGGACATCTAGTTTGAGATACTCAACTGACAATTACAGAGTTGGAAACGCATCTCAAAGGAGGGGGCAGGACTGGAAATAGAAATTTGGGAGTCATCTGCATAGAAGAGATAATCGGTGCCATAGTAATGGATGAGATAGCTAACATTTTATAAAGTGAGAAGAAAAAAAGGGTGAAAGGCAGAACCTTGGGGAAATGCCTGCATAAGAAGTGACGAAAGGAAAAAAAACAGACAGGGGATTCATAATTAATCAAACAACAGGACTCAAAGAGTGGTGATTAATAGATTGAGGTTAAATTGAAGGGAAATAACTAGCTGAAAGTCATAGGCTCTGCCCTAGAAAGCTTTTATCAATGAATTAGATGAAGTCACAGATGGTACACTTATTAAGTGTTCAGATCACACAAAGCTAGAAGGTATAGCTAACATGCAGAATGACAGGACTGAGATCCAGAGAAGCCTTTCTGACTACAAAGAGAAATATATGTTGTTTTCTTCTTGTGCCCTGTAGACTCCATTATTAGAATGCAAGGTCCTTGTGAACAGGGACTGTTTTTACCTTTCTTTGTATCCTTAAAGCTTAGCACAGTGCCTGGCACACAATAACCACTTAATAGACAGATACTGACTTGACTTCACTGGATCTTCATGTGTCCTATAGAGAACATCACATTCAATGATTATCCTAAAGAGTTTAAGAAATTCAGCTGCCAAGTGATTGGTGTTTCAGTGAGCTCCCTCTTCTGTCAAATCTTATAATTCCATAATCCCTTACCATGGGTCAATATCCTCAAGAAACAATGTAGAATGGGAGTTATGACTATCCCACTGCTGTCTGACACAAAACATAGTTTTGCTCAGGGTGATGGTGTGGTAAAAGCAGAAAAGGGAATTTCATTCTGAGAGCTCTTCAGCATTGACAAGAAGAGGTTCATTTACCCGACCATTATTAACGACGTTCCTGGCAGCCTCACTATGGATGAAACGCTGAAGCTGTACTTGGCATTCCACTTTGAAAATAAATAAAATGAAGTATACCCAGCTCGTAGGATACCTCAAAGTGATAAAACTCATATCAGAGGAATAAAGAATATTTCTTCATATAAGAATATGAAGAACTACCAGCCTCCCAGAGGGCTACAGATCTAGAGAACTGTCTTAGTGTAAAGAAAAACAAATGTATAATGGTTTCATGATGCTTTAAACGAGTGCAGGAGACTAAGTCAAGACACTGTGATGCAACTATCAAGTCCTTTTCTCATGAGAACTGACCAAATCAGTCCTTCCTCAAGGAGGATGGGTTAGAGATTCTGTACAATAGATCAACAAGCATTTATTAAGTATTTACTATGTGCCATACTCTAGAGATCCGAAAAAACATAGTCTCTGCTCTCAAGAAGGTTACATTTTAATAGGCAAGATAACATGTAAATAACCAGGTCCATATAAGATATGTAGAGTGACATGTATTATCAATATCAAATTGCTTGCCTTCCTGAGGAGGGAGAAGGGGCAGAAGGCAGAGAGAGAATTTAAGATTTCAAGTTTTTTAAAATTATGTTAAAAAGACTTTTTACATGTAATTGGAAAATATTTGATGAAATAAATAAAAATATATTTTTAAAAAGATATATGCAGTAACTTTTCAAATTGTTACAATTTACATTGTTTTCCTTTTTTCATTTAAATTGGGAGAAAAGGAAAGAAAATAAATGCCTGTTAATTGAAAAATGAACACAAAAACATTTAAATTATATAGTGTAAATTTAAAGTTATCTCAGAGGAAAGGCATTAGCAGAAGGAGAAGGCGTTGGGAAACCAGGTGCCTAGGTGAGTTGGAGTACTTGGCTGCCTTGTATTTTCTGCTTTCTTCCTTGACTTCAGACCAATGAGATGCTTTCAACTCTGACACTTCCCTGGAGAGCTTCTGAGTGAGATGCCAGCTGTTTAGGAGAAGTGGTTTCCACACTAGTGTTACTTGTCAGAGAAGGAGAAACATCATCCATCCCTGTCAGGAGGTTGGTACAATTAACTAAGATTTTAAGAATCCAAACCATGCCCTTCTTGGTCAGAAAATCTGGGCTTTTCCAGTCACTCATACAGCTCAACTCTGAGATACAGGTGAAAAATCAATTTACACAAGCCCACAAAGTCAACACAGGTGCCTTCAACTCCAAAAAAAGTGATAGGTTACAGTTTTTGATATCTGCATTCACTAATGTACATTTAGACATCTTTTTCTATCTTAAGCATTTCCCACAAATAAACTTCTGTTCTTTGCCTGATACTTATTTTGTACAATGAGAAGCTTTCTATAAGAAATCCTGTATGTAAGCTTCATTTTAGAAATTCTCCTGGAATTATCTGGAATAAGGACATGCTGAATTGGAGTTTGAGCTCATCCCTCTGCTTTGTTTCCCTCAGCATGAACCCAGTCTTTGTGAGTCCAGAACCAGAGCCCCTTGGAGATTAGAGGTGGTGGGAGGCCAAGTCTCATTAAGACAGGGCAAAACCAGAGGATATCTGTAGGCAGAAGGAGAACAACCAATAGAAAAGGTGAGATTTAAGATGAGAGAAAAGGAGAGAATGATGGATGGAGCAAATTCCCAGAAGTGACAGGAGAGGAGGGAATCATTGATTAAAATGGCCTGCTTTTTAATTTTGTGGCTCAATTGATTACTCTTGCAAATGTAGCACATCTTTGCTTTATATTAAATAAGTGTTTGCAAGATGCTCTGTGTCCATGTGTGTCAGAGTCCAGCCATAGGGCATGCGGGATGAAACTGACCTGTCACTGTCGCTGACACCAGCGTGGGGATCCCAAGTCTGAGCTGATCCTCCTTCTTCCCCGTCTTCCCTCACCTAATAAGTGATAGCTAGAAAAATCCCACAGGAAAATACAAATTTATTACTGCACATTATTACCAGAAGGTCTTACTAAATGCAGGAAAGATGGCTGTTGGGAGAAAGAAACCAAGGTATCTGATCTAGAGGACAAACAATGTGTATGAAACAAATATCAGTGGATGGTTGTGCCTCTAAGGGCACAACTGGGAAGAACAAACTGAGCTCAACAGGGTGCACAAAAGAGGAAACAGAACAAAAATTAAACTAGGTCAGAATCAAGTCCAAGCTAGACAAGGGACTTCGGGAGGGACCCCTTTGAAGACAAGTTCTTGAATGGTTAAGGTCGAGGGTAGCCTCACCTGGGCTACTGCTTTATAAAGGAAGGCCATCAACACAAGGTCAATTCATCCTCACAATGGGGCTGAGGCCAAGCAAGGAAGGCAGACTCCCTCCTCCACCAGGAGGCTGCTACCACCATGGCTAGATGGGACAAAGCAGGAAGCACCACCAAGAGAGTGGCCTCTAAATTTCTTCTCCTCAAAAAAAGCCCCACTCATCCTCACTCTAGTTGCAGCTCTGCAACTAAAAATCCTTTTTTTAGAACAGCAGCCTGGCAGTCTTCGGACAACTAGGCCACCAGGTGGTACGGTAGATAGAATCTGGTCTTGGACAATAGTGATATGACCCTGGACAAGTCACTTAACCTCTGTTTGTCTTAATATCCTCCACTGTAAAATGAGGATAATAACAGTACTACCTCTCAGGGTCGTTGTGAAGATCAAAAGAAATATCTGTAAAACACTTAGCATAGTGTCTGGCACATAGTAGGTATTATAGAAATGTTTATTACCTGCCTCTTTTTTTTTATTTTAGACTCAAGGGCCAGAACACAAATACAGAATAGAGAAAAGAAACAAAAATGTATCATAAACTTAAATATTAGAACTTAAATACAAAGTAAAAAAGGACAAAAGTTTGTTGTGTGCATAGCAGAATGTAAGAGAGGATTCAAATTATGCAACAATAAATTTCTATTTCAAGAAAGCCTATACAATAAATAAATAATATAAATAAATAATTCATATGTTTTCTTTGCTTCCTTATGGGTTTTCTTTTGTTCTCTGCTGTGTACTTTTTACTTTGTCCTTTTTTTCCCTCCTCCCCCATGCCTCCAGAAGTCTACAATAAAGTTTAGATATGTTTCTCAGTAGCTATAGATACATACATACACATATACATATACATACATATATAGACATATACTTTCCCAAACATATTCTACTCCTGATCTTTGTTATGTTTGTGCATATCTCTTGTTTCCTAGTTTTCCTGCCTCCTCTACTTAACTTCTACCCACTACCTTGCCCTCCTATTACTTTCCTATACCCCTCCAAGGATCCCTCCTTATCCTCCCATTCCTATAAATCTAAACACTCTTCTATACCCCACTTTTACCTATTTTCTCTTTCACCCCTCTAAAGATCCCTCCCTTGTCCTCTCTCCCCTCCCTGTGCCCCTACCATTTTATTTTTTCTGAATTTGGAAGACTTTTATGCTCTTCTAAATATATATGCCTTGTTCCCTCTTAAACCCATACCCAATGGAAGTAGGTTACCAGAACTACCAGCCCTCCTCTCCCATTTCATTCCTCTGTATCTATTCTTCCTCTTGCACCTCAATTGTATAAAAAAATTACTCTTTTTAGCTGTTTCTAAATTATTTTACTTTATAAATTCATATCATACTCAGGTTTGCCACAATCTTTCTTATGAGCTACCCAATTATTAATAAGAATCTTAGATATACATTATATATGTGTGTGTGTATATGTGTGTGTGTGTGTGTGTGTGTGTGTGTGTGTGTGTATCAGCCCCTCTGCTTTTGCACTCACAGGGCATGTGCCGGATCTTTCAACCCTTCCCAGCACAGCTGGGTCTGGTCTTACTTATCAGCAGGGGTTCCCTCAATCTTCCAGGCTCAAAGGCCTAACACTCCCCACTGTTGCAGGGGTAAAAATTCCTGTGACTAGAGCCCGAGGAAGCCTCTTAAACCAACTACCCCAGAGCTTTCCACTTTTTGTTAAAATGGACTGGAGGTGTTTACTCTTTCCTGGGACCAAACCTTGTCCTGGGTTTTTTCTCCCAAGTTTTTCTCAAATTGCCCCAGGAAGATCCCAGATGTGCCCCTATCCTTATTTATCTCCACCCACACTTTGTTCGCACTAAGGTGCTATTTTAACTCTTTTGTGGGGGAAATCTTGAGAGCTTGGAATTTTCTGTCCTACTTCACCATCTTCCCAAAATTCACTCTCTCTCTCTCTCTCTCTCTCTCTCTCTCTCTCTCTCTCTCTCTCTCTCTCCTTCCTAAAGAAATCATTTTTAAGAAAGCCTGTTTGTCAAAGTGTCTATATGAAGCTGAAGCTGAATCACAGATTTTCGCACTGGAAGGGTCCCTTACAGGCAGGGTGATATAAGAGAGAGGACACTAAACTGAAAATTAGAATAAGTGGACTTGATTCCTCTGCAGTTTGTTAGCTGTGTGACTTTGCATGTTCCTAATTTTTCCATCAGGAAGATGAAGGAATTATATATTGTTCAAGCCTCTTTGTTCTAAGATGATCTATCTAGTGCAGGAGTCTCAAACCCAAGGCCCATGAGTTGCATCTGGATACTGTGTACTTTTGTCCAGAATATTGCGTAACGATAGTAACAAATCTCTGAGCGGAGAAGCAGAGACCTAAATGTAGTATTGTTGTTGAGTCATTTCAGTCATGTCCCACTCTTTGTGACCCTATTTAGGGTTTTCTCAGAAAAAATACTAGAGTGGTTTGCCCTCTCTTTCTCTAGCTCATTTTACAGATGAGGAAACTGAGGCAAACAGGGGTGACTGCCCAGGATCCCACAATTAGCAATGTGTGAGGTCAGATTGGAATTCAGGAAGATGAGTCTTCTTGACTCCAGGTCCAGCCCTCTATCCAATCAATACACTATCTAATTTCCCCAAATGATAGTACTGTTGTACAAAATGATGAGTCCTATGAAATGAAAATAAGCATGAAATTTCATTTTGAAATCACTAACCAACTCCTTCATTTTACAGCTGATAAAACTGAGGTTCCAAGTATTTAAGATTAAGGTGGTCAAGCATGATCAATGCTACTGGCAAATTCTAATCCAAACATTGCCTCTTGACTTGTAGTCCAAATTTCAGGCTTTGTCCTGGTGTGCTTCTTGAGATAGAGAGTGACAATGTCAGTCATTCCAATGTTGCACCAGCCAATACCCAACTGCTATTTGATACTGTGGAAACAGGATGCGCTCGTAGAGATTTAACAACTGGCTCTCAAAAAAAAAAAAAAAATCCGTAACTAACTTTCAAGCTTAATCTATATTCTTAACATTTTTCCATCACTTTCTTACGTCTAGACAATCGATGAAACAACAAATTGAGCCCAAATCTGCCAGTTTTTGAGATGTAAATGTTCACATTGAAAATTTAACAGTTTCTAAGAGTCTATAAAAGTTAGCTCCAGCACATCCTCACAACTAAAGTTAGATGATTAAGTGAAAGTTTCTCTCTTTATCCAGATATTTGAATAGAAATTTTCTAAAACTACTTCCACTTAACTCAAACTAGAATTATATGAGCCAACCAATTGAGTTTGATGTCATTCTAGTTGGGTTATATAAAAAAATAGCCTTATTTTTTCTTATCCAGTCTTCTAGGTTTTCTAAATTCTATCACTTTGTTAAATTAAATCATTAGACAATAACATGCCTATATTATCTTATCTTGTCCCCCCCAGCTAAATGCCATCACAGAGATACTATTTAACGATAAGTGTTCAGCTTTTACAGAGGGTCAATACAAGAAAAAGTTATTGTAAAACTACAGATGAAAACATTATATATTGGTTATCAGAGATTTCCTAAAGTTTCTCCTATAAGGACAGGCAGATAATTATCAATTCTTCCTTAAATTCAGTGCTGGGGTGAGGGGCAAACCAACTTTACCTCTGGAGAGGAACTTTCATTTTTTTCTTTTTATCCTAAAATGACAGCTATGTAATCTTGTAACCCATGGCTCACATCATTACAGAAAATATGTCTGAGCTCAAGTCAACAATCTTGAAGAATTTTTTCAGTATTCTCTACGATGCATTTTGCCCCCGACTCAGTCTCCCTTGTATATGGCAGTATTTGGTTCATTTTCCCCATCATCCAGAGTTTCTCCAGGAACATAAAAATTTGGTTCATGTTTTCAAAATCCCTTCCATCCCCAATGATAGCACTCAGGCTAATAAATCATCAACTATAAAATATTTTTATTTAACCTAAAAGAATTCAAAGGAGTTGCCCCCAAGTCCATGAACAGGCAATATAACTCTTCCCCGGGGACTCTTCCAGAGTTATAGTATTAACCCCTGTAGATCAGGGCATGCTATAAACTCCACTTTCTCATGGCATCTACACAGCCCGTATGATACACTAAAAGGAAAAATATAGTTCTGGGTTAGTCCTCCATGTTGCAACTCTTGACATATTTTAGTCATGTCTGAAGCTTCATGACCCAATTTGGGGTTTTCTTGGCAAAGATTCAGGAGTGGTTTGACATTTCCTTCTCTAACTCACTTTACAGATGAGGAAACTGAGACAAGCAGGGTTAAGTGACTTGCCCAGGGTCACACTGTTAGGCAGATTTGAACTCAGATTTTCCTGACTCCAGTCCAAGCATTCTACCCACAACTCTCCCTAGCCAATAATTGTGACTCCATACTATGCCAAATATCCCTTTCTCATAGTTCCTTTACAATGCTTCTTTCTCTCTTTTCACATATTTCTCTGACAATGGTTTCTTCTGTCTCTGACCTCTCCCCCAAAATAGCCTCTCTGGAAGCTCTGTTTCCTTTTTAACTCAGTCTGGTGCTACTTCCTTCATGCACTTGATTCTCTGGAGGGCTCAGGTAAATGTCCAGGCTTCTCTCCTCTTTTTCTCTAGCTCTTACTTTTCAAAGTCAAGTCTAAAGGTATATAAACTAGCATGGAACATCATGTCAAACAAAAGCATCGCTGAGGCAAGGAGAACTTCAAACAAGAATCATCTACAATATATCTAGGAAATGTATACTTGTCAAGAAGACACAAAACCCAAAGACTTAGCCCTGACCTTCCTCCTTCTGAAGCCTAATTGGATTTTGCTTTTTTGCCTTCACTTCCAGAAAATTCAAGAGTTAAATTTGAAGTTCAATTCAATAATATAGTTTATAGTACTTATACTACATAAGTTATAATATATACTATATAGCCATATACTATAAAAAGAGTTATTCTTGCCATAAATTATAATTTACTATATAACTTTATATACTATATAATTGGAAAGGTATAAATATTATAAGCTAAAATATTAATAAGATATATAATAAGCTATATGGGAAGCTAGGTGTCACAGTGGATAGAGTGCCAGGTCTAGAGTCAAGAAGACTCATCTTTTGAGTTCCAGCCTTAGACACTTACAAGCTGTGAGACCCTGGGCAAGTCACTTAACCCTGTTTGCCTCAGTTTCTCATCTTCAAAATAAGCTGGAGAAGGAAATGGTATATCACTCCAGTATCTTTGCCAAGAAAACTCCAAATGGGGTCACAAAAACTCAGACATGACTGAAAATAACTAAACAACAAATATTATGTAGCATATGCTATGATCATATATAATTTATGATATAACTTTATATACTATACAGCCATATGTTACAGCGTTATTATGGCATATATCATATGTTATATGTTACATATGCTATAATACATATGCTACATAGTGCATAGATTATAGCATATATAATTTATAGTTATATAGTATATAAGATTATATACATAGCATACTATAGCATATGGTTATGTAGTATATAAAGTTGTATAGTAAACTTTAATTTATAGTAATAGTAGTGCTCTTTTCTTAATTTTACAAATGAGTCTCTGTTTTATAGAAACTGCCTCAGAGACATTAAGTAAAGTCATTCTGCTGGCAAACATGATTGAGATTCAAACTCAGGTCTTTCTAGTTTTGAAATAGACAATTCTCCACATTACATCATATTCTTTATTCCAAATTCTGTGTAAGCCTCTTTGCAGGCACGACAGCACTTTTTCTCAAGAAATTTTCAACTTATGAATGATCTAAAGGCAGAAAAAGGGAGTTAAGTGGGACAAAATCTCGGGTTTCTTCCAGCTCCAAAATTCTAAGGTTCTAATGTCAAATCAGGGCTAATCATGTTTTTTAAGATGGTTACAAATGTTTTTTTTTTCTAAATTTGCATAAAATCATCAATTTTCCACATATAGACATATACAGAGTTGTTAAAATGCTAGTTTGAGGATTGAAGTTCTTGCATCATCTGCCAGACTGACTTACATGCTACCTTAGAGCTTACGACTAGGATAGGCATCACTCTTGGTATCCTCAGAAGTATCAAATTCAACAAATCACTATCCAGGACATTTAGAAAGACCAAATTATTCAGCTTCTCATCAGAATATTCTAAGGAGGAAGGAATAATTACAATGACCTTTCTCTTGCAGAGTCTCCATAGTTTGTACATGCAACCCTAATAACATAATTTAATAGCTGCTTATTGTTAATCACATACCCTCTACCACCCTAATTCTAGATTTTCTTTATCTAAAAAATTTATGATTCCATTAATAGAATAAGAAATATGGAATTCTCATATGGCTTACAATTCAGGTGGTTGGAGATGAAGTCAGTGTATCCAAAGATCTGACTCAGTCTGTTGCATTAGATTGGGGGAACTTAGGGTACATGTATAAGATAGAAAAAGAAGAGGTGAAAAAAGAAAAGGGCCTTAATTTTGGTATGTTAACTCACACAGGATAAGGCTTAAGGGAAAGCTCTAAATTCCTAGAGTCAGGAAGACCTGAGTTCAAATGTGACCTCAGATATTTACTAGCTGTGTGACCCTGGGCAACTGACTTCACCTTGTCTGCCTCAGTTCCCTTATCTGTAAAATGAATTGGATAAGGAAATGGCACACTACACTAGTATCTTTGCCAAGAAAACTCCAAATTAAGTCATGAAAAGTCACTTATAACTGGAAATGACTAAATAATAAATATTATATTTTACAGCATATGTTATGATCACATATAATTTACAATATCTTTATATACTATATAGCCATGTGCTATAATAGCTTAGCATATGGTTATATAGTATTAGAGCATATGGCTATATAGTGTATAGTATGTAACTATAATAGCATATAAATATAATAGATATCCAATAATATATCAATATAATAGCACATTACAGCATACAGCTATATAGTTTCCTTTAGAAGCACAGGAAGACTCTCAGACCTCCGAAGAACCAGTCACATTTATTACTTGAACCCTTCTGACTGATCATACAATGGTCATTTGACTCACGAGGCTTCAGTTTCTAGAAGATACCTGGGAGGAGGTTTTATAGTCTGAATGGTCTTAAGGCCTTCTTACCTCTAGGTCTAGGAAATTTTCCTTGATCACATACAGATCCCTGAAGCCCCCTAGGCTTCTGTTTCTCCTATAGCCACACAGGGGATCTGGCTCAAAAATTCTTGAAATCCTTGACATTTTTAACCCTCAGATCTTATAAGTGATCTTACACTGAGCTATCTAGTTTTCTAGGACTCAGTTTCCTTTCAAATCACATAAAGGGTTTAGACTCTAAAACCTCTGAAGGACTTGTCACTTTTTGTCCTTGGACACTTGTGAGGGCACATATAATGTTAGACACTCTAGACCTCAATTTCAGGCAGAGTCCACGGAGGGCCCTCTAGTGAAAATGCTTTTCATTTTCAATGCCCAAGTTCCACTTAATGACTGGCTTACAGTGATTATCAATATTAGCAGTTTCTCTTTCCCTCCCAGCTTGATTTTATTTTTCTTTTGCTCATTAGAAGGACCATTCCCTGACTACTTCTCAAAGTAACACACACTGATGCTAGAGGTACATCATCTCAGTGAGATTCTTAAAGAGGCCTATTCACTCAATGGGCGTTACCTCCCTCCTAGTGAATACCTGAAAAGGCCAAGGTTCCCTACTGCATCCTGGGCCATCTCTAGCCATCCTGATGAATATCTGGTCATTGGACCCAGATGGCTCAGGAGAAGAAAGTGAGGCTGGTGACCTGCACAGCCCTCCCTCACTCAAAACAAAGTCTAATGCAAGTCATGTCATCATTTCTCTGATGTCATGGTCTTCTTCAAAAACGAAGGACAAACACAACAATACAAAGTTATATAGTAAATTATATGGGATCATAGCATAGGCATATATTTGTCATATGACTATATAGTATATAAAGTTAAATATGTAATAAGAGGATAAAACTAAAGTCAAATCTCAGACATCATTAACAATAGTAATAATTCATAACTAGCGTTTATAATATGCTCTAAACTTTGCAAACCATTTATATATATACATATATATATTATTTCACTTGATACTCACAAGCACTCTATGAGGTAGATGCTATTATTACCTCCCTTTTACAGATGAAGAAACTGAGGCTGGGAGAGGTTAAACCACTAACTCAGAGTCACAGAGCTATTAAGTGCTTGAGACAGAATTTGAACTCACATTTTCCTGACTCAAAGCTCAGCATTCAATTCATCATACTACTTCTGGGCCATGACAGGAGGAGGAATGGTGGTCCTATGGACAGACCATTCTTCAGCCTTGTAGTATCCACCTAAAATTCTCCAACCCCTCTTCCTTACTGCTGGGAGACATCTGGAGTCTCATGCCCCCATCAGAGTGACCTATTAATCCACACACAATGGTTCTGGGGACCTATACTTCCAAAACTGGGTCTGCAGTGAACCAACATCACATTCATGCCAGGGCAGTCAAGGATGGTCTAGCTCTAGCCTCTATGCCATTAGTAAAAACAAGTCAAGAGCATGGGTTTTATTGGAGGTTATATGCTGTATATCTCGCTGGGGTTTGTCTAATTGGTTTCCTCCCTCTGATGTCCCCAGAAGGGTGATGGTAGGAATTAATTATTGTGCATAAAAGGTTCCAGAATGGAAAATTCCAGCAAAGTTTTCAGAAAAGGGCAAGGCAAGATGAGGAAGAGTAAATAGAGAGGAGAGGGCTCATTGCAAGAAAGGCTATCACAACATCAAGGGAATTTGTTTTCTTTGGTATGGAAGTATCTCCACCATGGGTATAAAAATACCACTGATGATAATAGCTAGCATGTACATAGCTAAGGTTTGAAATGCACTTTACTAATATAATCTCATTTTACCCTTACAACAATCCTGGGAGGTAGGCGCTATTGTTATTTCCTTTTTACGAATGAGGAAACTGAGCTACCAGAAAGATTACATGACTTGCCCAGGGTCACACAGTCAAAAAGTGTCTGAATCCAGGTCTTCCTACTGAGCCCTCTGTCCACTGCACCACTTCATTATAGACATAACAAATATCTGGAAATTAGTAGAAAGTCTTAGAAAGTTGCCCAAATCTCAAAGGAATGAATTTGGAGCTATCCATCAAAACATAGTGTCAGAAGTGATATTTCAACCAAGGTCTAGCACTTTCTTCACTATGCCATGATACCTCTCTGAGATGAAGTACCCCTAGCATCAGTATTATCTACACTCTATGCTGTCTACTAATACAAATCATTTCTGGGCAAATTCATCTGTCAAGAACATTTCTTATCCTTCCTCACAGGAATTTTTTATTGCTTCAGGAACATTATGGTTGCACTAATGCCAAGTTTTCTTTTTAACAAATGGCTTTTTTCATCTGCTACATCACCCAAATGAATTTGCTCTCTAATAATTAGCAAGGTTTGCATAACAGGTATAATTTCTTGATAATAAAGCCTAGCCATTATTGATTTTTCTTAATGGAAGCATTTTGTTTGTGGAAATAAACAGCAAGCATTAACCAAAGACAGTTGGAAACCAATGATACTAGTCTCTCATCATCAGCTCTCTTGAAATCAATCATAATTCTGGCCCCGATAAAAACATTAGGAGATTAATAAAAGTCATTTGATCAAGCAAGGCTCATTCTCATTTAGTGCTATATTCATCAAATAAGAAGAATTATTTTACTCCATGGGCAACAGAGCAATTATGACAAGCTACTTGAAAAGTCAGTCTGATACTCATTTTGGATTTCCATTTGTATACAGTTTATAAGTCATGTTGTCATCAATTTTAAAAATAAGCTTTTGCACACTTCTAAGGGCTTTATTGCCCAGAAGAGGTCAAATACATACGCTTGATGGCGGTTGCTCTTAGATCAGAACCTTCACCTACAACAGAAAGCAGGTCAGAGCTAGAGTTATTCATGAATATATAGGAGGATGTTAGGTGGCACAGTGGATAGAGTGCTGGGCCTGGTGTCAGGAAGACCTGAGTTCAAATTTGGCCTCAGGCACTTGCTAACTGTGTGACTGCGGGCAAGTCACTTAACCCTGCTTGCCTCAGTTTCCTCATCTTTAAAATGAGTTGGAGAAGGAAGCAAACCACTCCAGTATCTTTGCCAAAAAAAAAGCCTCAAATGGGGTCATGAAGAATTGGTCATGACTGAAATGACTAAACAACAAAAATAACAATATTAAAAGCATGGCACCAACTGCAAAGGAATTCTCCCAATCCTTGCGTTTAGCTTTAGCTACCTACCGTAGATTGGTGCATTTGTAAGAAGCTCTAAATCCCTATTTCTGGCTCAGCATAAAACCTCACAGACCTTAAGCTTTGCAGGCCAGATGGGATGTTAAGTGATTGATGTCTGACTAGAGCTAACCTTTTAGGATCAATTAAATGCTTTTTCTCATCTCCATAGTCAGAAAAATGTAGAAATTTATGATGAGTAAAGTAGGCCTAGGAATATACGTTTCTCTGTAAATTTATTCACAGGACTTGTGTATTATTCACTAAATTCTGTAGTTAGCTGCTAGTGGATGGGGTTATCTCTGTTTCTTGAAATGCCCAAAATGAATACCATATTGGTCTACTGAGGTTGGAATTCTTGTGTTATCTCTCATTAGTGAAAATCAGTCCTGTAGACAGATCTGCACAGTTAAAGAAGGTAATTATGCATCCCTAAAATCAGGTCAGGACAGCAATCAGATAATTTCAGAAAGAATCAATTCACTTCTGCCTCAAGTATTCCAGTTAGCCATCTAAAGAGTCTCAAATTCACTAGATAACTTGGTAGTTTGTGTGATCTAGATTTCACCTGACTTCAAATAAATAAACTTTTGCTCATCATCTATTCTGTATAGGGTATGGACAGTGACACATTAGGAAATTCTCTATCCTAGAATTGTTTCTGTTCAGTTGTGTCCAACTCCTCATGACCTGATAGGCCCTACTGTCCATGGGGTTTTCTTGACAACAATACTGGAGTGGTTTGCTAATTCCTTCTCCAGTGGATTAAAGCAAACAGAAGTTGTTACTTGCTCAGGGTCACACAGCTAGTAGATGTTAGAGGCTGGATTTGAACTCAGGTCCGCCTGACTGCAGGTCCAGTGCTCTATGCATTGAACCATCTAGCTTCCCTAGAATTATATAATCTTAAATGGCATCTTGAAAAATTTAGAGGTATTATACCGCTATACTATAGAAAGAACTATAGAAAATACTATAGAAAGAACCCTACATTTTGGAGTCCACAAAACAAATTTTGAGCTAGTTACTAGATATATGACCTTGTAAAAGTCCCTTTCCCTCTCTAGGCCTCATCCACATAAAATGATGGGTTTAGAATTTGCAATTATACAAGAATGACTAAACTGTTCACACCCTTTGGTACAGGGATACCACTACTGGGCATGTCTGCAAAAGATACATAAGACAGGTAGCTCTGGGTCAGAGGGTGAGATATCAGTGTGTCATGGCAGATGTTGCATGTGAAATCTTGAACTATACGTATAGTATCTAGTGCAGAAATCAAGGCTCTGATTATTTTGTTTTTAATATAAAGAAATGTGATTTCCTATCTGTTTGAAACTCATCATAGAGACATTTTGGTGGGAGGAGAGGGGGATAGTCTGACTGCTAACAAGGGAAACACCAAAGATCTATGTCATTAAACTGATGGCAACCCTTCAAAATCAAGATATCAAAGACAGAAACAAAGGTCTCATATATACCACAATATTCATCTCAACATCTTTTGTGGTAGCAAAAAACTAGAAACAATGTGGATGCCAATCAATTGAGAAATAATTAAATGAGAGACATAGATGTAATGGAATATTATTGTACAGTAAGAAATAATGAAGCTGAGGAACTCAAAGGAACATAAAAAGATTTGTGTCAACTGATACAAAGCAGAAGCACCAGAAGAATGTACACAGTGACTAGAGCAGAGGTTCTTAAATTTTTGGAGGGTCATGGACCCCTTTGGAAATCTGGAAAATCCTTTGGAACACTTCTCAGAGTAATAAAGTAAAATAATTAAGGAAATGATAAATTATAGTTAGAGGTTAGTGAAAATAAGGATGTGATTCTTTTCCTATCCAAGTTCATGGACCCCTGAAATCTACAATCTATGGATCATGGGTCTATGAACCCTACAAAATCAAAAATAGTTTCAGAGTATAGGAAAGCAGAATGCTGCATATGTTTTTCAGAAGTAGTCATACTACAGGTTGCTTTTGTTTAACTATCTTTCATTGTTATAAGACCCCAAAGTATACCACTTGTATTCATAGCAATATTAATTTGGGGGAATGCGAGATATGTGTAGAAATGACTGGGATACCAAAAAAGGTATCAATAAAAGTTTTTAAAAGAAAAGAAAGGAAGGAGTTAGACCAGAGGACTCTAATATCCCTTCCAGCTCTATGTTTAAGTTGTTAATACGGACTGATTATCAAACTATAATAATAATTATATTCAGTCCATGAAGTCTGTGATCACCCAGTTAAAACAGGAACTGAACTCCTAAAGCATATGAAATCTTTTGTTTTTGTCTTTATAAGCTCAGTTCCAAGCACATGAAAAAAACTCAGTAAAAGCTTGTGGAATTGAATTGAATGAGGGAAATATCAAAGATAGTTGCAACAAAGATACTAAGTATTAGGAGGAAGACCACGCTAAGAATTTTGAGAGGCATTTTAATTCAACCACACCTTTGAATGGTAACACCTCCCAAGGGAAAAGAAATTAATTGTAGAAGGAAGACATATAACAGGTCTTTGTGTATTGCTCTTCCCAGAGCCCAAGAAGAGATAGGGAAAGTCTTTGGTCTTCCAAGTCTCCCTGCTTATATAAAGGATGGCAGACTAACCCTACCTCAGAGAAGAGACATTTGACCTTAGTAGTGGTGCTACAGGACTAGCTAGGGAATCAGGACAGATCCTAACCCAGATCTTTAAGCTGAATTTTTCCAGATATTGGTCAAAGCTGCTGGTCAGGTAACCACTGCTCCCCTGTCCATTGGAAAAACAGCACTAGATACTAGCGATGCAGAGGCAGAGGCCAAAAGTAAGGAGTGTCCACTAGAAAAATTAGCTGGGTTCTTCTCCCAAGATTTCCTAGGGAACAGAGATTCTCACACACACACACCCATCTACTTCCATGTAATTCTTGTTTTTCCTAGCAGATAGAAAAGGATGATTCATAGGATATAGCATGAATCAATGCTGTATCCTTGCTGACTATCCTTTCCATGTTCTGGCAAAGAAAACTTGTTTTTTGGCAAGATGCAGAATAAGACATACTTTTTTTGATAAGTTCAATATGCCTTGTATATTTTATAAGGTGTTTTTCTTTTTTAATGGGGGAGGGAATTGAGAGGGAGAGAAAATAAAGGTATGTTCATTGAAAAAAATTAAAGAAAAAGAAAACTTCCTCTTTTAACTATTAGATGATCTACTGTACATGTGTCTTATTTTGTTCCAGTCCCAAAACTGAACCACTAAAATGGCCTGAGACAGGACTGGATCACAACCAACCCAGAAAGGAGATCAAAATTACTAAAGGTTTATAAACCTATTTTGGATTTTGCCAGTGCATACTGGCTGGAGGTCAGAGCCATACATTTGATGGAAATGAGATTTTATTCATTTGTTTCATTAATTGATCACTGTGTGTGTTTGCATATGAGAGAGAAAAAGACAAAGAGAGAGAGGGAGAGGGAGAGATGAGTAATCACTTGGAAGAGACTCCTAGTAGACTTGAGCCAGGATGGTACAAACACGAGGCAGGAAGACATTATATGTTCCTTTTTCAGGTAGGGAAAATGAGTGTCTCAGAGAAGAACCAACAAGGTCCTTGGGCTCAGGTGTGACTGATGGCTTGGTCTGCTATGCTTACCAACACCATCCAGAGATTATACTTGGTTTTTTGGGTGCCAAGAACATTCACAACTGAATAATCGCTGATTATTGACTAACTCAAATGGGGCATTTTATGGTGGAAAGAAGGCTAGATTATGAGTCTAAGGACCTGGGTTCAAATCTTCAAACACAATGACTACTTAACCTTAAGCAGCTCACTTAGGTTCTCTAGATCTCAGATTCTGCACATGTAAAATAAAAGGGTTTGACTAGATGATCTCTAATCAATCACTGATCAATCAACAAGCATTTAGTAAACACCTATTATATACAACTACCAGCACTGGGCTAGGCTCTGGAGATATAATGATAAAAATACAATAATCCATTCCCCTAAGAGCCACAGATACCTATATGAGTGTAACCTGGGCTTTTCTGGATATGCTTAATTCTAACATGGAGCTGCCCTTGAGAAGGGCATGCTTGCCTGGGTTACATAGATATAAATAAAATAAAATCATAATAAATATGAGGTCATGGGGGATGGGAAGATGCTAGCAACTGAGGACTAGGAAATTCTTGACATATGAGAGAAATGATAATTAATGATTTAGAGAGATCCAGAGTTTCCCCTTTTTCTTAAAGCTCAAAAGCTCAGTCTCTGAAGGCCATTGCAGAGGAGATTGGATTAACTTTCTTCAGAATCTTGTTCAGACCCCACCCACTTAGGGATTTGGGGAGATTTGAGGAGACCCGCTCAATTCTGTGTTCTACTCAGGTTTGAGTGGGAATAAATTCTGTGAACAGATGGCTCAAGGCTGGGCTATTTAGAAGTAAGTGACACAATCAAAGTTCCTTAGAACAGGTCCAGTCCCTCACTCTAATAACAGAGTTGATTGTTGCCCTCAGTAACACCCCTCTTTTAAGGGCATATAAGCTGTGAGCCCATCACCATGAGGGTCTTTGGCATTCAAGAGTGCCACTGACCTCTTTTATCAATAACATACTAGCCTTATTAACAAAATGATTAAATTACCCAGGAATCACATCTCTCAAACTTTTTCAACGTCACAAGTAGGAGGTAATGTTTGAACAGAACCAGGGAGGAAACTAGGGATTCTTGGATCATTTTCAGCTCTATGACCTTGATGTTAAAGTTTACTGATGACAGAAAATTAACTTTAGGCCAGATCAACAGCAAGTGTGGAAAAGATGGGCCATGGATATCGTGAAAGTCAAAAGGCTTAGTTAGAGGCATACAGTGCCACTTAGTTTAGAAAGAAAATCAAAACATCTATTTAAGGCACTAACAGGTGAAATGCCTTCGGGTCTTCAGACTAGTTCGGTAATTTCTAATCTACATAAATTACTTTGGAGCTGACTGTAAACTAGTTAATGGTTGGCTGGTGACAAAAAGATGAGGAAAATAATGAATGCGAACCAAGGTGACACAAAAGATTTGGAGGAATCTGTATCTGCTCTGTAATTATGCTGACGCGTGGGAAATTAAAATTCTTGTTGGACTCCTCATTCTCTGCTTCCCTCCGGGCTTCCTCATCCTCTCCCCAATAAAAGAATTCTGATAGCAAATGGGAATTAGAGTTTGAAATCAAAGAAATCAAAGGAAAAGGAAGATAAATGGGGAATAAGGGAGAGGAAAAGAAAGAAGAGAGGGGACCCCTGGGAGAGCTTTGGGTATTGGGGGACTATATCTACATAACTCTCTTGATAAATCTCTTATATGAATCTTGATCCATCAACCTTGTAGGCGTTGTCATTTTTTCTAACTGAGTTGTTAATTCAGTGAAAGGAAGGAAATCAGTGAAAAAAGTTATTTGAATAAACAATCAAATGACCCAGTGGTTTCTTGTAAGCAGAACAGAAGCATTCCAGCAGAAGCATCTAAACAGAATCCACTTAACATTGGCCAACCTGTCCAGCAATACAAGTAACTATAGTATTATGTACTTGTATAGTGTTATCTTTACAATTGTGCCAATGGTTCATCAGGATGGTTCTCCTAGCTTGTTTGAATTCACAACCTAGCTATTTTATTTTAGAATTGAGGCAATACTTCGGACTTAGGCAAATGAATAGCCTGTGGTTCTCTTTCTTTTTTAATCTTGTCACTTATCATTTCCCCAAAACACTCCTCTATAGAACATTTTCTTGCGGGGAGAGATGAGGAATACAGTTATACAAAACAAACCAACACTCTGAACATGTCTAAAAGTCCACTGTTTCTCTACCAAGAAAGGGGAGATGTGTTTCACCATTAATCCTCTTGAGTCAAAATTGTTCTTCACATTGATCTGAATTCTGTTGTCTTTTAATATTTGATGATGATGATGATGTATATTTTCCTATTGATGTATATTTGATGTATATTTTCCTATTTAATATGTTCTGCATTCATTCACCTTCCTATGTTTCTCTGAATTCTACAGTCATCATTTCTTATAACGCAATAATATTTTCTGACATACATCTGCCACATTCATTTGTTCAATCCCAATCATGAGGGACCAGCTCTGTTTCCAGTTTTTTGCTACCACAGAAAACTCAATCCTGGTATTTTCCCAAGCTGTTTGTCAATCACCAAACATTCACTGGAACCTGTCTAGAAAGACACAGCACTTTTCATAAGGACGTTCACAACTACTATCTTTTGTTTTCCTTTTATAATTAATTAATGGTGAACTGGGAGAAACACAATTGCCTTGTACAAATAAATTTCCTACTATATTTATTTCCAGAATTGTATCAAAGGAAAATAATAAGTTTGGCAAGTTTCTCTTTCAGGTTTGAATGTCCCGAGTGATCAAATTTCCTTCTCTTTTCTAGGGAGACTAGTCCCTAATTTAATATTTTTCATTGTTATTCATGTTTCTTGTAGCAATTTCTCAAGTTCCGATAGATTTATTTATTCTCTATATAACACAGAAGCTGAATTGCAACATTTTGAATCACTATCGAAACCAAACTTTATTCAATTCCTTTCTTTTTTTTTTTTTTTTTTTTTGCTTTACCTTGAAGACAGGGATACCACGACCTTGGATCCTGTGTTTCTTTAAAATGGAAGAAAAATTGAATCAATGTTCCTTTTTAGAATTTGGGAGTAGAGAGTCAACGAAATAGATACAGCCTAAACACTTTAGATCTGATATATGGGGCAGCTATAATTAGCCTAATGCAATCACATAGGTGAATTGCCATATTATCTAAACATCATTATGGAAACATTCTCCTTTCCTCTCCCTAGGGTGCTCTTTTTGAAAGTCTTACTGCTCTAGTTAGTTCAGTGCTATTTATTTTTACTTGTGTTCATTATTTTAGTCCCCAGGAGTAATGTTCAATGTTTAACAACAATAAATTTTATTTCCCACATGTCAGTCTGGTTACAAAGCTGATACAAATCCCTCTAAATCTTTTGTGCTGCTCAGTATGCATTCATTATTTTCCTCATCTTTTTGTCATCAGCCAACCATTTAACAAGTTTACAGTCAGTTTCAAAGTAATTTATGTAGATTAGAAATCACAGAAGTGGTCTAAGGCCCCAAAGTCAACTCACCTGCTCCTACCGTGAATGGTCGGGACCTTCCAGTATCCAATCAACCAGTAAGAGAGCCTATTTAGAGTAATAGCTTTGACTCTATTTAACCTGTAACTTGAAAACATGCTATTCACAAACAATTATCAATCAACCAAACATTATTTACTTTCACCCATGGAAACCATTCCAAAGAAGTGCTTCCATGTTTAAAAAAAAAAAGACAACTACAAAGGGAATGAATTAAATTAGTGAAAAGTCAACATTAACTAGGTTACATTATTCCTTTTTAAAAAAAAAAATTCTAATTAGTTTTACTCTGATCATTATATCCATGAACTAGCATTTATTAAGCACTAACTGTGTGCAAGAGAATAGCCAATAAGGGGCCAGTTCTTACATATATTATACTCTACATCCACAAGAAGATTGGGTAAACTGGCTTCTAGGATGTACTCTTTCCCCATTCAGAACATATCCAATCAATCAATAAATATTTATTAACTACCTACTATATGCCAAGTACTATGCTACAGGCTGAAAAATCCAGGTATTCTGTTTCCTATCGGCTTACTACACTGTTCCAAGGAAAGTCTTTTAATTGACTGCTGAGCCAATGATACTTAATATGCATGCAAATGGCACAGATAGAAGCAATTTCTTTTTTTCTAGCAGCCTTAAATGAGGAGAAAGAAATGTCATTAGTTACTACTGCCATAAGGCCATAAACACATGGGAGCCAGGTTTCTTCTGTTCCTGTTAGGTTTCTTTTTCTTAGTTCTATGAGTATTAGAGACAGAATAAACCAAATTACAACCTTGTGAGTTTTGAACGGTCACAAGAAGTCACCAGAGGGCTAGTAACTGAATTCCATGCCAGAAATCTACCAGTAGCTTTAGCAAAGGAGGATGAGGAAGTTACAAGTCTGAACAGCAATTTTCAGGGTCAAGAGCTTGATCCAACTCAGTCAGGGATCAATCAGCAGCGGAGGCATCATGTTTGAACCTCAAGGGATCAACTTGTCCGTTGGATATGTCACAACCAGAAGCCAACTTGGGGAGGGGGGAGGAATGAATATTTGTAGTTACCACTTTAAAATAGAACTCTCTCTCCAGGGACCAACACAGCAAAGAAGAAGTTTGGGAGTTTTTGTACTTCAGAGCTCACTTTGTCTTCCTAGGGTAGTGAGCCCTTAGTCTATTTATTAACAAATAGAAGGATCAGCAATGACTCTAGAGGAACATCAAAAGGGAAGAGAAGGAAGTTCAGAGAAAAACACAAACAAGCAGAACAGCTTTGAAAGCAGCATTTAAAAACTGGACTGGAGTAAGCTTCAGGGAGCGGAATCCCAGGTAGCAGCAGCAGTTCCCAGATTACTCAACCCACAAACACCAAAGACAGCTTCAAAAGTCAGTGAGAAAGCTCTTTCACCTGGGTGAGAAGGAAGCAGGGTCCTGCCTTAGCCATGGTCCCAGGCAGCCCCAAGTAGTGGCAGCATCCATTTTTGGAGCCCTCTACCTAAAGACCCTGGAGGAGTTGAGCCACTGATCTGGATCTCAGCCCTGAGTGACAGCCCTGGGGTGAGGAGGAGCACTGGCTGGTGGAGCTGGTGGGGCTCCAGAGAGGAAATTCTACTTGCAGATCCTGGGCAGAAAAGTTTGTGTTTGCTCCCACACCAGAGGGCAGGCCAGGAGAGGAATAAGTTCTTCTCCCTTGATGGTGCCACTTTAGAGGAACTGAGAACTTACAGGTCCCTAGAGTATACCCTCCTCTTGACAAAGGACTCAAAAGTCAAGTAACTGGATGGGAAAGTGCCCAAAAAGGGGGAAAAAATAAAACTATAGAATAAAATAAATATAATAAATAAATAATAATAAAATAAAACCTGGTGAACAAGTATTTTCTTCTTTCAGATGAGGAAAAAAAATGCATGCCATCAGAGAAAGACCTAAAAGTCAAGACTTTTGCATCCAAAACCTGCAAAATAAATATGCAATGGTCTCAGGTTATGGAAGAGCTCAAAAAGGATTTTGAAAATCAGGTAAGAGAGGTGGAAGAAAAATTGGGAAGAGAAATAAGAACAATGCAAGAAAATCATGAGAAGTGAATCAATAGCTTGCCAAAGGAGACACAAAAAAATTCTGAAGAAAATAACACCTTTAAAAATACACTAACTCAAATGACAAAAGCAGCCCACAAAGTCAATGAGGAGAAGAATGCTTTAAAAAGTAGAATTAGTCAAGTGGAAAAGGATGTTCAAAAGCTCACTGAAGAAAATAGTTCTTTAAAAATTAGAATGGAGCAGATGGAAGCCAATGATTTTATGAGAAATCAAGAAATTACAAAACAAAACCAAAAGAATGAAAAAATAGAAGACAATGTGAAATATCTCATTGGAAAAACAACTGACCTTGAAAATAGATCCAGGAGAGACAACTTAAAAATTATAGGACTACCAGAAAGTTATGATATATATCTATGTATATGTATACACACACACACAAATGTGCATGTCTAGAATTTAGCCACCACTACTAAGATAATGGGAATGAGCCCATGATCTCCCTTCCCCTTTTTCTAGTTGTACATGCCAGCCTTTTCCTAAGGGGTGATAGCAGTATGTGCCAATCTGAAAGTAAAGCAGCCACAGTATATGCCAATCCAAGTGTAGGAAAGGGTAGTCACATGCACTTTGATCACATTTTTAGAAATCTGCATCTACATGGACTGTAAACTTATCTCTAAAATGATACCAGCCCATTCCCTTTTAGAAACGTGCACCTGTCAGGACTGTCTTATTATAAAACTTATCTTTAAGGTTTAAACTCAGTGGCTAGCCACATTCAACATGTTTTTGCCTTGGGTGCCACAATAAACTTCTTTTCATTTTATCTACTCAGTTGAGTTTGCTTTGTTATGAGGACAATTTGTTGTTGTTCGGTTGTTTCAGTAGTGTCTTTATGACCCTATTGAGGGTTTTCTTGGCAAAGATACTGGAGTGATTTGCCATTAACTTCTCCATATCATTTTACAGAGGAGTCACTTAAGGGTTAAGTGACTTGCCCAGGATCACACAGCTAGTAAGTGTGAGACCAGATTTAAACTCAGGTGTCCTTGACTCCACACCAATTCACTACCCACCTGCCCCATTAAGGGCAAATGCTTGAACAAAGATTTTCTTTTAACACACACACATACACACACATAAACACACACATATATACATATATATGTATATATATACATATATATGTATATACAGTTATCCCTTCCACATCATGACTTTCAAAAAGAAATTAAATGTGAATTTTGTGGGAGTTTTGTGGAAGCCGCAGATGACACACAAAGGCCAGCAAATAACACAGAGCCTATGACCAAATGCTTAACCCAAATTTTACCATGAAGTATTGTAAACACCCCAGAAATAAAAAGGAAACAATTCCAATTTCTTCTCTGATACTTATAAAGAAAAGCCAAAAAAAAAAAAGAATCCAGATGGGAAGAAGGGGGTGGTGTCCCCCCTAATTCCAAGGATGTGGAAGGGATAACTGTATATAAGGGTTGAGAGTATATACACATGTGTGTATACACACACACACACACACACACACACACACACACACACACTCAAATGTACTCTCAGCCCTCCCCTGCCCCCATGAACCCTACCACATAGCAAAGAAAAACAGTTAAGCAAAACCTGTGAAGGCAAGAAGAGAGAAGGGTCAGGTAATTCCCTATAGTTTTACTTGACATGAATAACTACTTCTGAAAATCTCTCCTCCATTTCATCCATAGCAAGGAGGTACATGCTCCTTACTTGTCCTTGTCCTTTAAAAACATCCACAGTTATCCTTGTTAATGGGCTAGCAAGACAGTCTTTGTCTTAGCCTAGACAATAGTAAATTTATTTTATTTTAAGAAGTATAAAAGACCCTACAAGCCCTATGGAGGCTGGAAGGTAGTACTGCTCCCCTAAAGGAATCTCCTTGTAAGAGGCGTGGGCGGCGGCTGAGGCGGCAGCGGACCGGGACTCAGGAATCCCCCAGCAGCAGGTAGGATCTTCAATACTGAAGGTCTTTCCAACCTGAGGGAGCCGAGCAGGGGAGACGGCCCTGCCCCCACCCTGCTCTACTGCTGAACGCCTCTGAATAAAACCCCCAAGGGAGCTGAGCACAGCAGGCGGGGCCCCCCACCCCGCCCCCACCCGCTCCGTTCCTGAAAGTCTCTGCAGAAAGCCCCTGAGGGCCCGCCCCCACCCCTGCGCCAGAACCAAAGCTTGCCTCCGGAAAGCGCATTTGAATCTCAGAGGCCAAGCACTAGCTGGGCGGATCCAGGCGGGGGTGGAAAGGAATCTCAAAAGTCAAGTAACTGGCTGGGAAAATGCCTAGAAAGGGGAAGAAAAATAAGACTTTAGAGAGTTTTTTCCAACAAATGCAAATGATCCCGACCTTCGGATCTGATGGGGAGGACGAGAACGTATTTTTCCCATCAGGGAAAGATGTGGAGGGCGGGGCCTCAGTACCCCAGACACCCCAGGGGGGTGTTGGATGGGCTCAGGCCTTGGAAGAGCTTAAAAAGGATTTTGAAAAGCAAGTTAGACAGGTGGAGGAAAGACTGGGAAGAGAAATGACAAAGATGCAAGAAGAGTATGAAAAAAAGGTCAATATCTTGGTAAAGGAGACCCAAAAAATGCTGAGGAAATTAACACCTTCAAAAATAGGCTCACTCAATTGGCAAAAGAGGTTCAAAAAGCCAATGAGGAGAAGAATGCATTCAAAAACAGAATGAGCCAAATGGAAAAAGAGGTTCAAAAGCTCACTGAATTTAATAGTTCTCTCAAAATTAGAATGGAACAAATGGAGTCTAATGACTTTATGAGAAACCAGGAAATCACCAAACAAAACCAAAAGAATGATAAAATGGAAGAGAATGTGAAATATCTCATGGGAAAAACAACTGACCTGGAAAATAGATCAAGGAGAGACAACTTAAAAATTATGGGACTACCTGAAAGCCATGATCAAAAAAAGAGCCTAGACATCGTCTTGCATGAAATTATCAAGGAAAACTGCCCTGATATTCTAGGACCAGAGGGCAAAATAAGTATTGAAAGAATCCATCGATCACCACCTGAAAGAGATCCAAAAAGAGAAACTCCTAGGAACATTGTGGCCAAATTCCAGAACTCCCAGCTCAAGGAAAAAATCTTGCAAGCAGCTAGAAAGAAACAATTCCAGTACTGTGGAAATACAATCAGGATAACCCAAGATCTAGCAGCTTCTACATTAAGGGATCGAAGGGCGTGGAATAGGATATTCCAGAAGGCAAAGGAACTAGGACTCAAACCAAGAATCACCTACCCAGCTAAACTGAGTATAATACTTCAAGGGAAAATATGGTCTTTCAATGAAACAGAGGACTTTCAATCATTCTTAATGAAAAGACCAGAGCTGAAAAGAAAATTTGACTTTCAAACACAAGAATGAGAGGAAGCATGCAAAAGTAAACAGCAAGGAGAAGTATTAAGGGACTTACCAGAAATGAACTGTTTGCATTCATACAGGGAAGGACAATATTTCTAACTCTTAAAACTTTTCAGTATCTGGGTGGTTGGTGGGACCACACATACACATGTACACGCATGCACACACATACACACATGCATTCACATGCAGAGACAGAGAGCACAGATTGAACTGAATAGGATGGGACCATACCTTAAAAGAAATTAAGGTAAATGGTGAGAGAGAAATGTAGTGAGAGGAAAGAGGGGGAAATGGAAGGGGGTAACTATATGTCATTTAAGAGGCAAGTAGGAGATGTTTTTAGTGGAGGGAAAAAGAGGAGAGCTGAGGAAAAACAAACAAACAAACAAACAAACAAAAGTTTACCCTCATCACATTTGACTAAAGGAAGGAGTGAAATGCACACTCATTTTGGTATGAAAACCTATCTTACAGTATAAGAAAGCGGGGGAGAAGGAGATATTGGGGCGGGGATGATGGAAGGGAGGGCAAAGGGAGGAGGGAGTAATTGAAAGTCAACACTTGGGGAGGGACAGGATCAAAGGACAGAAGAGAAACAATGAGGGGCAGGTTAGGAGGGATGGCAATTCAGTTAGTCTTACACATCACGACTATCAGGAAGGTCATTTGCAAAGCTACACAGATAGGGCCTATAATGAATTGCCTGCCGTACCAAAGGGAATGGGTGGGGAGGGAGGGATGGGGAGAATCTGGAACTCAAAGTTTTAGGAACAATTGTTTAGTATTGTTGTTGCAACTAGGAAAGAAGACATACAGTTAATGAGGAATAGAAAGTCATCTGGCCCTACAGGAGAAAAGAGAAGATAGAGACAAGGGAAGGGAGGGATGACAGAAGAGAGGACAGATTGGAGATAGGGAAAATTAGATTGCTTGGGGTATTGGGGTGGGGGGAGGGGAGAAAAGGGGAGAAAATTTGGAACCCAAAAATTTGTGAAAATGAATGTAAAAAGCTAAATAAATAAATAAATAAATAAATAAATGAATAAATGAATGAATGAATGAATAAATAAATAAATAAATGAATGAATGAATGGGTGAATGAATGAATGAATGAATGAATGAATGAATGAATAAATAAATAAATAGATAAATGAATAGATAAATAAATAAATAAAAGGAATCTCCTTGTAGCTATTTGTGTGTCTGCACTTTCCATGTTATAAAATAAAAGGCTTTTACTGACCTGTCTTTAAGAGGTATGCTGAGCTATGGGGTTTTTTTACATAACATGGTACAATGACTGTGCCTGACAAATTTTTGCAACCTTGCATACCTGTAGTTTCTTCATCTACTTTACCAAAAGGAGAGAGGTTCATTTTCTCTTCTTTTCTCTGGGACCAAAATTGGTCATTTCATTTACTCAGCATTTGGTATCTTTTCTTTTTTCATTATTATTCAGTTTTATTTCATTTTTCAGATCAACATTCTTTCCCTTTTACCATCTCCCCCTCCCTTCCCCATTAAGAAAGCAAGGGAAAAAGCCATTATAAACATGTATAGTCAAACACAGAAAAACATGGTGTCTTTTCAATGTTCTTTTTATGTACATTTTTATAGGCCTTGTGAAAATTGTGGGGTTTTCAGAGGTTTTTGTTTAGAGCTCAAATGGGAATGAGAATAAGTGCTGTATATAAGAGATAGAAGCAAATTTGGTTTGCAAATCCAAATATTTCAAGTTTGGCTAATGTAACTTTGGGCTAGTTTCTCCCCTGACTCTCTGCCTCTAAGAAGCTGATCTAAGATGAAATGTGTCAATTACAATTTCCATCAGTAAAAAAGTATGGTTTAAACTGTTCTAGGCACCATATCCAAGTGAACCCAATGGAACAACATGAATAACAGAACCTTGGAAATGGAAGAAAATGCAAAGGTTACCCAATTTAGCCCATGTCAAAACATCAATGGCACGGAGGAAATGGTTAAGACGTGCAGAGTACAGGGAAAGCATCTTCTTCCAAGAAAATGTAATTTTACCAGTCAAAGAAACAAACCTGGAGTTGTATAAATAGACACTGGTTCTCCCATTGGAAAGGATATGATGAATTTTTCTGATTTCTATCTTGAAGGAGTCTTCCACCATCCTAGAAATTTCCTGCCCCACCAGGATATTCAGATAAGACTAATACTCACTGACAAATGTACTATCCCACTGGAACAAACCTGATCTTTGCAGCTACTGAGACCTCAAGATGAACAAGATCTTAGGCAAATTTGCAACTAACCTATCTTAGAGGGGTTCATGTTTTATGTATAATTCAAAGGATAGTATTGTAATTAAGTTTCAAAACTTATACATTATGAAACCACTTAACTGTTCATCTCCTCTTTTCTGATGGGATTTAGCTAGGAACACTATAAGACTATCTCTCCATATATATATACATACATATATATATAAATACATATATGAGCACATCTACATATAAATGCATATATGTACATGTATACATATATTCACATGTGTATATGTATATATACATGCATGTGTGAGCATATTATATGTATTATGCACATGTATGTGTATGTATGTATGTGTGTGTATGTATATATATATATATATATATATATCCAGTGTGTATCCAATCCTACTACTACTCTCCTTGTGCATTTATTGTTCTGTAGACTACTGCACAATAGGATAAAATGATTGATTTTTTGTAACTGGATAAGAATATTTCAAGATAAACCCATGTTCTATAGTCTCACTGAAATCATTTCAGGAACAAATCTATTAACAGGCAACATGACAGGAATGCATGTAGTTCATCTTATACCCACGTTGTATTAGTTTCTCCATGAAAGTTTAATGGGAGAACACGAATGAGAATCTTACAAGGATGAGATGGGTTGAGTGGGTTGCTACCTGCACTGGTGGAGGGAATGCCTACATTGATATGATTATGGAGTCATCAATCAGGCCATTTGGATAGGCTTATGGGTCTAGAACTAGAAGGGACTTCAAAAGTTGATCCTCTCAAAGTAGAAGCAATTAGTTTTTGTGCAAACAATGATAAATCAAAATTATAGAATATGTCAACATCATAACATCTAGTCAAGGCAATGTGAAAACAGAATCAAAAGTGAATTGCCTAAAATTTCAAACAAAATTTTAATCAATTCTATTTTTGAAATTCAGATTTTTTGGAACTATTTAGAAAAAACATTTAGATGACTAAGAATTATCTTATTACTGTCATTTCATTAGTAGGTTCATATAATCACAGGTTAAAAAGTTAATTTAGCAGACTGTTGTATCCTCTAAAAAAAAACTTTATACATTGTGGTTTCTGTTTCAGATTAGTAATTAGTTCTTTCCTTGGATTGGTTTTTCACATACTGACTGGTGTTTTCATCATGCAAGATTCTTCTTTCAAAATCAAGTTTTGATCTCCTCTAAGAAACTCACTGAGCAATAGTAGCCCAACCTTCATTAATAAACACATTATCATTCTCTCACTTGGTTTTCTCTCCTCTTCATTAGTGATAGCTTAGGGGCAACACAGCTAGGCTGTCTGTAATCTAGCTGCGGGTTCTCCTGCTTTGATGGTGACTAGAAGGCATACAAAGTCCCTTAGCTACTTTGCATGTTAAAGGGTCCTACTGGCAGGTGGCTGGTGGAAGAGCAGAAACTTCATCTCTTGTGTCAGCAAGGGCAAGCTCAGTTCAGTGACATGAATTGGCAATAGGAATCACATTCAACAAGCTTCAATAATCCTTTGTGCCCCTTTTTGAAAGGTCTCTACATCGGGATGAGAGAGATTTGGCCCCAGTATATCTCGCTGGGTCACTTTGTCCTATTTTCTCCAGCTACCAACAGCATAAATGTCTTTAACTATGTCACCATGTTTTAATTCTAGCAAGCAGAGACAGAACTCTCTATCTCTAAGATTTTTTATTAGTTTTCTTTTACATTATTTTCAATTTTAGATTGTACTTGTGCATCACTCACTTCCACTACAGAATGGAACTCAAGTGCTTATATTATACATACAACCTCTTAAAATGGATTTCCAGGGGAAAAAAAATCCTTTATACTATAAAGGTCTATAAAATTATTATTGCACATAGGTTTGATTATGGACCTCATTTCAAATGGGTTGGAATACTTTAACAGCCCAAGAAAAGTCATAGTATATAGCTTGAAACTCATCATTAATGGTAAAGTTGGGTTTTTCCCCCTGAAATATGCATGCATGCTTTTTGCCTCCACTTAACTAATGTGTTTTGCAAAGACGACAGTAGTAAATGCAATGTGCCTGCACAGTAGCAGAATAATGTAAAAAGTTTGACTAATAGTCATTCTTTTTATTTTACCAAAGTTTCCATTTTGAACCATGAATTATTTTTCCTAGATATCCTCTGCATTATCATCTAATTTGTCCAAACTGTGCTGCAGTATAAGACAGTGTAGGATTGGAAACTGTCAGAACAACAGTGTTAAAGCATTAGCAAAAGAAAATTGTCATTCCTCCTGAATTGAAGAAATACTAACCATCAGATGATACCTGCAGCATAGAAATGTACAGAGGGATTGTGAATTCTTTCTTAAGTGGATCAATGCTGAGATAAAGATGGAATGATCTCTCCATTGATATGGTAATTAACCAGTGCACGTATAGGTTCTGGGAATACTCTCCCAATCCACACTCATACTAGAAGGTTGAGTCCCCAGTGCTACCAAGCTCCTGCTCCCCTCACAGCTCTAGGAAGTAACCCTAAAGAGACTGAGGGTATCTTTATAACAAACCGCCATCTGGAATGTTCCCTCCAATATCACAGTCACTTATTTTCCCAATATCATTGCTAATGATTAATATTCCAACAACAGTTACCCAACGATCACTCATCTACATCAATTAACCAGTTAGCATCTACTAGCTTTTACAAGGCATTATTATATACCCAGATCTGAAGTACAAAAGCCTTTGAAACTAAGAGCACAATCTCCTCTACCACATCAGTCCCTGGGGAGAATGACTACTTAAACGTAAAGTGATTGCTAAAAACCTTCTTCCCGAGTATACTTCTGGACTCCTTAGCTTTCAGGACATGGTATCTTGGTGGTCAGGTGGATTCCTGTCCTTTCACTGCTCACACAAAATGTTCCTCGAAGCTATGCTGGCTCCTCAGTCCAATGAATTCCTTCAAACTCTTTCATGGATTCCTATCACTGAACCTCTGGTGGCTCTTCCAATCTTTCAGAGCTCTTATCACATTGTTCTGCTACGAACCCATTTCACCTAACATCAAGAAAGAAACAACACAACATAAATAACAAGGGTGCCATGTCCTAGGGTTAAGTGACTTACCTAGGGTCACATAGCTAATGTATAAGATCATATTTGAACTCAGGTCCTGCTGACTCCAGTGCTCTATCCACTGCACCCATCACTTAGCTTCCCCTAAGAATATCATGCTTTTAAAGCCTCATGATGGCCCTGATGGGGAGTTAAGGAAGCCGATGGCAGTGCCTTCCACCTCTCTCCCTTCCCTAAAGCTTACAACATTTCTTCCTCCTCCCTTGAAAGTCATCAACTTGAGAGTTATCACCTTAATTTTTCTTCAGTTTTTTATTTAGGGAGTATTTGTGTTGGCTTTTTTGCAACATGGTTAATATGGAAATATGTTTTACATGACTTTATATAATGAGGATTGTGTTGCTTGCCTTCTCAATGGATGGGGAGGGGTTAAAAGGAGGAACTCAAAATTTTTAAAATAATTGTTAAAAAATTAAAATTAACTAAAAACATGGGGTAAAAGAAGATGAAGAAATGTTGAAAACTAAAAATAAATAAATAATTTTTTTAAAAAAAGAAGATGAAGAAATGACAAACCATTCCAGTATCTTTACCAAGAAAACCCCAAATAGGGTCATGAAGAGTCTGACACGACTGAAACATCTGAACAACACAAAAGAAATAAGAGACCATTGTCTGTATTTTTTGCATGTAAACTCAGTTCTGAATTAGCAGCCAATTAAAAAGGCTTCTCATCCTTCCCCCACCCCCATTAAGCTGAGAGGAAACAGTGAAGATGCCTGAGCATGTTCTGAATTGGAAAGAGCTCTGGCAGTCATTGCCCTGTTATACATTTCTGAAAGAGAAGAAAATAATGTTTACTTCTAAGATTTTCCTTCATTTAGGGCAACCATTTCCCAGAGGGTGTCTCTGTTTTGAAATGTAACTTCCTAATAAAGCTGGACAGGCTCTTAAAGTTTCAGTTTTTAAATCAGATAAAAGGATCCTTCCGCAGTGTAAACTAGGTTTTCCATCTCTCATAGAGAGAAGACGAAATACAGTGTGTAGGGGTGGGAACTTGATTTTATGGTTTGACTGGTTTGATAACCAGTTTCCAGCTCCACTACACAGATCAACAAGAACTATAATTTGGATTTACATGGCCTCTTTCCTCAAGATTCAACAATTCAACAAGCTTTTATTAAGCACCAGCTGTGTGCCACACCTAGCACTGTTACTGGAATTACAAAAACAAAAAACAGTCACTGCTCTCAAAGGGTTTATATCCTATCGTTCGGATTTGGTGACATCAAATCCTATTCAACCTTACTTACAACCCACCCTGAATCCCATTCAGTTCCATAAATATTAATTAAACCAGCTAAATTAATTGACTGACATAGGAATCTAGAACAAAGGGTCCCAGATTTCTCTTTCCTAAAGATTGTGGGACAGAGTAGTTTGCTCTAAATGAAAAACATCTCCCTATTGATTGCTAAAAATGAATTCCATTTAGCCTAAAGGGTGGCAACTCTTTAAAAAGAGAATTATTGTTTCAATAGTCAGGAAGAGATGAACTTTTGAGCCATGCCACTGACACTGTGAACAAGTCACTTAAATTCCTGAATCTCTGTTTTTCCATCTGGAAAGTGAAAATAGTAACATCTACTTTATCTGTCTCACAGGGCTGTCGTGTAAATGAAATAGATTCATAAGCTGCTTTATCTTCCTTAAAGTACCAGAAAAATGAAAATTATCATTAATGCTATTAATACCATTAATACTGTCAGACATGGTATAACATGGTGACCAGAGAGCTGACCTTGAAGCCAGGAAGACGGGTTCAAATCTGGCCTCTGACACATATTGGCTATGTGATCTTAGGTAAGTTTGCACTGATGGAGACAGTTTTCTCAGCGGGGAGTTCCTTATACCAATGTATCACAAGTCTACTTTCTACCCTAACATTAATAATAATAACCTAAATCAAGAGAAAAAAATCTTTCTCATGATGAGAATATAACATTTTTAATACATATTCTCTTTGTAATATACTTCACCAGCTCATTTTACAGAGGAGGAAACTGAGGCAAACAGGGTTAAGTGACTTGTCCTGGGTCACAAAGCTAGGAGATGAAGTCACATTTGAACTCGGATCCTCCTGACTCTAGGCCTGATGTCCACATAGCTAGCTGCCCTTTGTGTTAGTTAGACTAAGGAAACTCAGTTGTCTGGTCATGGGTTGAATTTTGTCTGAATGATGCTTAATTCTGGGATTTCATTGAAGTTTTGGGTCCACTAGAACCTCAAAGATGCTCCTCAAGAATGAACTATACCCAGAATCACTTAGATCAGAAAACTAGATATTTTCTGAAGAACACATTTATGTTTTTCATCTAGAAAGGTATTTCTGATCTGTACTGTTACCTTGGTTTTCCTTGTCTCCCTCATATCAAGTGAGTGTCACCCTTCAGAAAAAAAAAGACATGTCAACCAAACTGTCATTTCTTTGAGACAACAGGAGAGTGAACATTGTTTGTAGGATCTTATGTCCCCCCCTTCATTTCCTCATTTCATTCTTTCTCACTGTGATAATTGCCAATAAGTGCTCAAAAGGTGTCAGGAATTTGCTTGCTTAGCCATCCTTAGCAATATCATAATTAGTACCTGACACCCAGTTACTTTGTCTCTGTTTGGAATAGAGGGCATGGGATAATACGCCACCCTTTCCCTATTGTATTCCATTCAAAATAATTAGTGAACCTCCAAGAGGCATGTTAACTGGACTGAGCTGTCCATTTATCAACAATGCAGGATCTTTTGATTCAAAACTAGTCTGAAAAAGTGAGGCATATTGATCTACATATTGGACAGAGACTGAAATATAGAGGACATCTTTTCCAGAATGCCCTCTTACCTCACTACCAGCTCTTGGCACCCCAGACCCCTCAGGACCCAGACCAAGTGCCATTTCCTACTGGAAGACTTCCTGATTTCCCTCAGTTGTCGGTGAACCCCTAATCACTTTCTATTTGTTTTGTATATACGTTGTGTCATTCCCCTTGGCATTGTAAGAGAGATATGGACTCTGGAAATGGGCATCAGCCAATCCAGGGCAAAATTGCTGCAATTCTATTCTCAACCCTAAAAAGTGACTTACCTTAATTCCGTGACTGATGGGGGTGAGGAGGGAGGAAAGGGGGTAATATTACTGTCAAGCTCCCCCTCCCATCCTAATGATTGGGAACACTGAGCAATGAGAGCAAATGTGCCAGCACCAGGGCAGTACAAAGAGCAGCTGCACCAATCATGAGCCATGCCAGGGACTGGGAGGCAGCCCCAGCCATGAAATCCTAAATACCAGATTCCCAAGATGGACCTGTGTGAGTCAGTGGAGCAGGTAACAGAATGGAAGCTGTATAACTAAAACCCACTCCCTCATCTGCAAATTCAGTTGGTGATTCCTATCATTTCCCTTCTCTCTTGTTTTTCTTCTTCCAGGATGGCCACCACCACCACTACCCATCTAGGACATTGTAGGATGAATCCATCACTTGGCCTTTCAGTTTGTCTTTTGAGGTTGTTAAGATTGTATTGCTGACTTGTGTGTGTCTTTGCTCAAACACAGCAGAGAGTGCCTCAGGAGACAGAGCCTGATTTTCATCTGCAGTATTTTGCCAGAACATTTTTCTCTGGCTAGAGGCTCAATCTATAGAAAGAAAATTACCAATTAATTTCTTGCAACTGCCCAGAGCAAAGTAAGAAACTTAAGTCCAGATCTTTCCAAGCAAAAGACTCAGAAATTTATCTCAGAACAGTTATGTCTAGCTGGTTGGCATTGGGAGGTGAGACCTTGACTATTTTATTGAATAGTTTCTAACAGCCCAGTGTAAAAGAAAAACCATTCTTCCCAAAGGGAAGAGCCAAGGAATATAGAAAGCAAGGTTGGAGGAGAAAAATGAAGGTAATGGCTAGAAAACAGCATACAAGAGTAGAGGTGAGCAAGAGGGAGTTCCTAGCCCTGCTCATCTGCAGATCGTGCATCACAGCTCTGCACACCCCATTAATAGACTCATTTTTTACTTCTGCATAAAAATGCCAAATCTCCATAGTGAAATGCATGCTTCTTGAAGGTAGACACCAACCTGATTTTCTTCTTTTTGCCACCGGCACCTACCTTGATGCCCTGGTACATAGTAGACTTAATATTTGCTTGCTGATTGATCGCTTCAGCCATTACATCCTGTTGGCTATACATGTATGAATTTTGTCTCACCAACCAGACTAGAAACTCCCTGAGGACAATGTTTTCCCCTCAATTCAATTCAACAAGCAACTTAAGTAGGGCAAGACACTTTTCTCAACCTAGGAAACATAAAGATGAAAATAAAACAGTCCCTGCCCTGGAGGAATGTACATACTACTGAGGGGAGTAGGTACATGTCTGTATGTATATATGTATATAAAATATCTCCAATATATAGAGATATTATAGAATACACATACACCTCCCAAAAAATTGGCCAGAGGCAACGTGGTACAAGGTAAGAGCTCTGACTCTGGAGTCAGGAACTAGGTCCAAATGCTACCTTGGACATTTAAAACTTATAACTTTTGTGGGAGTCACTTAACCTCTCTGGTCTTCAGCTTCTTCATCTGTAAAATGGAATTGGACTAGATAATTTCTGAGGACCCTTCTCGATCTAGGATTCTGTTATGCTCTATTTTCAAAAATGCAGCCTGAAGAAATACATCCTAGCATGTGACCTGACTTTACTGCACCTAGGTAGGAATTTAAGATGCTTCTGAGGTCATCTTGAAAACAGGTGCCTCTCTTTTCTCTCTCTTTCTGTGGATGTAGGGAACACTGGAACTCTCATCTTCTCTGTGGGCATCGTTGGATAGAAGGCTGCTTTTCTGGTAGGCAGAGGAGCAACAATTGTTTTCTCTCATCTCTCTATTTCTCTCCTTCTTCCTCTCCCTCTCTTTCTCTCTCTCTTTTCTCCCTCTCCCTTTCCCTCTTTCTCTCTTGTCAAAGTGCACCCAACCAGACCTAAGAAGGGTATCCATTGCCAAAAATATTATTTCTGAAAGAACATTTCAGAAATAATATTTTAGTATTACTGATAAGGATTCTAATTTTATTACATGGGAATTATTTTTGTATATTTTTTGTACTAAGCTAGGAATTTCCCTTGATTGTGAGTCCATGAGCATAGATGTGTTTTTTTTGCTCTTCTGTTTCCCTTCTACAAGTAGCCCCAGACGTACAACGTTCCAAGCATACTATTCCCTCAATTTCATCAGTCCTTTCACTGTTTATGTCTTTCTCAATGATATAAAAGAAAATCCAAATCCTTACTGCCATGGTGAATGATATGACTTGATGCAGGATCAGAAGAAAAGAATTTTGCCCTTAAAAATACAGACTTCATTTTTTTACCATCCCAATAGATGCTCAAGGAATGGGGAAGCCCTGAATATCCACAGGAAAGAGAAGGAATATGGCCCACCATTATCCATCAGATCTAAGCCACACACAGACCTTGTTTGGAGTGCCAAGAAACTGATATTGCAACCACTAACTGGCACTCAGACTATCTGCAAACTAGGAAAGCATTGATAACTTTGGGGAGAGAAGTTTCAGTTGAGTAATGAAGTCAGAAACCACCTTGCAAAGAGAAGATATAGAGCCAAGGGTTGTAGATAGCTTATTCTAGTTTATAAAATATGAGAAAATATAAAATGATAGCTTGGTAGAGTCAAGTAATAGGTTTGGGTTTTTGTTGTTTGGTGGGCTGTTTTTGTGGCATTCTTTGATTTTTAAAGAATGAAAATACCTAGGCATGTTTGTAGACAACAGCAAAGGAATCAGGAAATATGGAGAGATGAGAGATTAAAGAAGACAGTTTTTGGGGGGGAACATGAGGGGGCACATCTATCTGCGAGGGGAGATGAGAGGAGCCATAATACCCTTGTACAAGTAGAATAATTTACCTTGATAATAATAGCAAGAATTTATATAATGCTTTAAAGTTTGCAAATAATTTTACGAATATTATCTCATTTTAATCTCACAACAACCTTGTTATTCGTTTCCTCATTTTACAGTTGAGGAAATTGATGCGTTCAGAAGTTAAGTGACTTGCCCAAGGTCACACAACTAGTAAGTCTGAGACTGGATATGAACTCAGGACTTACAGATTCTAAGTCCAGTAGTCTATTCATTGCACCACCTAGTTACCTACGCTGTGTTTGATGAGAAGGCCACCTCTTCCTCAGAGACTGAAATAAAGGAGGAAAGAATGAAAGGTGGTACCATAGGGTTTTGAGATGTACAGATGGGGAGTACTATATGCTGATTCAGTCAGATATTGTCGTGGACCCTCATAATGTCAAATTTGATTCATCCAAGAATTAGAACAAATCACAGGAGGACTTCACTTTCACTCCAACATACAAGATGATCCCACAATTTGTTATGGAAGAAATTCCCAAAATTGAAGCATTAATAAAAACGAATTATGAGCAACAGTACCCTTAACAAACTGTTGATTCTGTTTGTGAAATGTAAATCGGTGAACAACGTCTGATAGTGTTAGTGGTAGCAAAATGGGTGCTTTTAAGAATTCCACAAGTCCAACAGATACCTCAGTTTCAATGAAGGAAAAGTGGAATAATGCCTTTGTTTGAAATAGGAATTCGAGTATATACTCATAGTTTCAAACTCTTGGCTTCTTATATTTTTTTTTGTCTTTAAAACACATACACATACACACGTATACAAACACAAACATACATGTACATACACACCACAAATACATTTAATCCAACATGAAGACAAAGAGGAATGTGGCATCTACTGCATTGGGATCTTTTCCTGTTCTTCATGAATATATGGAAGATCTGGAATCCATGTTTGGATACAGATATTTCCTATTTAAACTTTATTTCCATTGAGACCTGGACTGGAAGCATTTTTAGTGACAATAGAATTCAAATTTCAGATTCTGCCTTGAATGAAAGTATCATTTCAAAGTGGACCCTACAGGAGGATAATAATAAACCTGACATGATTCCTGACATTTTTTGAAATCAATTTTTTTGGAACTTCTCTTAAACCATTCTCTTTCCTTCTTTTCATTTTTTCTTAGGTTGTTAAGTTTGGTCTCTGAATTTGTTAGCAAGTTACTTTTTGTAAGCAGGATAAGTCATTGTAGACAAATCGGATTATCGTCTCTGCATTAAATATTCTAATTATGCTTTTATAATGTAGTAACCTTGGCCTGTGATGCCAATTAAAAGTCTTATACTTAAATTAATTGCTTCTAATTATAATTTGACTATTAAAATATTCCTGTTTTCCTTTGTTATTATCATAATCCCCCAAACACCTGGCTGCAATCTAGTCAATTCTAGGGGCTATAGTGATTAATGGTTACAAATCCTGTGGTATGGTTTGGTGGGCTGTTTGCTGTTTGGGTTTTTTTTTTTAAATCATTAAGCATCCTGAATATATTGAGCTTTTAAAATATCTTTGCTAAATACTAGCTTGCATTGGCATTTTACATCAGGTCACTTCAGTACTGCCCTTCTACATACCCTAATTAGCATTACACAAGTAATACACTGAGTCTATATTAATGGTGAGACAGTCCATACGAAATACGGTCTGGCAAAACAAATTGGCAAGTCTTTTGAAATTTGTAAATTATAAAAACAATGTTTTTGAAGATTTTCTTTAATAACCAATCCTTGTTCATTTTCTTTTGACTTGACTACCTTGTCCTTGATAAGTCCTACCTCCTTCCCCTTTCGCTGCCTCATTGTGGTGGTGATTTGGGCTCTCAGTAAAATGGTGTTGGTGTCTCTTTACTCCAACTCTTCAACTGAATGAGGTAAATGAAAGGAACAAATCTGAAATCTACATAATTATTATGAACAATATTAACCCTAAAGAAAGACATGAGAAGATAAACTTCCCTCTCTTTTCTACAAAAGGAGAGAGACTTTGTGTGTGGAACATTGCATTTATTGTCAGAATGAAATGGGACACTCATAGACCCTATAACATTTAAGAGAATAAGTTTACACGTAAAATAGTTTACAATATTCATTTTTGTAAAATTTTAAGTTCCGTTTTGATTTGTTATATAATTTCTTCCATTTATTTTAGTACGATTACATAGCATGACTATAGTGAAAACATACTCAATAGGAAAGTATATGTAGAACCTATACAGAATTGTATGCTGTCATGGGGAGGGAGTGGGGTAGTGGGGGGAAGATGTGGGGGGGATAAAATCTTAATTTTAAGGAAGTGATTGTAGAACATAAAAAAATAATAAAATTTAAAATTTAAAAATTTAAAAAAATAAAAAAAAATTTAAGTTCCAAATCTTTCTCCCTCTACGCTTTCCAAGATAGCAAGCAATCTGATAGAAGCTATAGATGCACAATCACGTTAAACGTATTTCCGCATTAGTCATATTGTGAAAGAAGAATCAGAACAAAAGGGGAAAACCATAAGAAAGGAAAAACAAAAAAAAAAGTGAAAATAGTATGCTGTGATCTGCATTCAGACTCCACAGTTCTCTCTCTAGATGTGGTTAACATTTTCCACGAGTGTTTGGAAATTGTCTTGGATTACTGTATTGTTGAGAAGAGTTAAGACTCAGGGGCAGGGAATCTGGTGCCTGGAAACCTACGGTTCCCGACCCCTGAGCTAAGTCTTTCATAGTTCATCATCACACGATGTTTCTGTTATTGTGTACCATGTTCTCCTGGTTCTGCTCATTTCACTCAGCATCAGTTCGTGTATTTCCAAGTTTTTCTGAAATCCACCTGCTCGTTATTTCTTAGAGCATAATAGTATTTCATTACATTCATATAAGTGGTTCAAGTCTTAACTGCCCTATTAAGTCATAGCAAAAGCTTCTTTATCTTTTTAGAAAATTGGGAGGATGGGAGAAAGGGATAAATATTCCAGTCGTTTTATTAGCATTGATTTGTTTCTAGTATAGTATGGCAGGAGAATGGGATCTATTCAGAAATAAAAGGATTTTTAAAATCAGAAGAAGCATTTTAATGTTTTAAGTTCATTTAAGGGCACCTTTTATGTTAAATATTTAACACAAAACTTATTTTCTTAAATATTATATCATCTATAAGCATCACATTTCATTCTGAAAGTAAATGCAATGTTCCACACTTCATATTGTGAAGCCTGACCCAGGTAAAGAGAATGGTTGTGGCAGCTCTGCCACAGGGTTTTAGTATAGTTTGAACAGGGAACAGAGGAGAAGAATCCCATAATAAGAACCTTGATGGTAGCAATAATAAACTGTTGGAAATAAAATTACCATATGCAAATGTCCTGAGACTAGGTAGAAGAGCCTGGGGAAGTATGCAAATTACAGGCAAATATATTTGTGGTCCTTCTTTTAATTCCCCAGGAGACACCTGCTTTAAGGCATTGGAACTCTGGGGAAAAGCTGCCAACTAAAAAGGGAGAAGCAGTAATTTCATCCTGTCTTAAGAGACAGAGGCTATAGCTAAAACATTACCTATTTAAATCGATAACATGGCTTATTTTAAGGCTGATCTAACAGAAAACCGTCCTCTTTTGTATCTTATTTACTGGTCCAATTGGAACCATCAACATCTCTCAGATGGATTTTGTACCATTGCAGCTGCAATTGCACACTCAAATTAATGGTGCCTGCAATTCCATATTTCTCCATGACAAAAGGTATAAATTGACCAACTGGGCCTGATTCGTGGCCGTAGTAACATCATATCATAAACTCATAGATTGCTCAAGCTGGAAGGTACCTTTGCCCATATCAGCTCAAATTTAAGGACCTGTCAAGCATTCCCAATCATGCTCTCCTATAAAATTTTTCATGTTGTTGTTTTGATGTTATGCACACCACAGAGAAGAATGCCTTCCCAGGGTACCTATGGGTCTGAGATACAGAAAGGTTGCCTCTCTCCCCTGTAGAAGAAGGCAGGGAGACTCAGCCTCTAGGAACCTCCACTAGATAATCAGTGCAGTTTTACATTTGAATACCTGGTCTACCTTCCTTCTCCCTCTATAATCAAAAGCAGAGTGGCTGTCTCTGTCCAAGGTGCTTTCCTGCCTCAAAGTACAGGGCTGGGAAGGCATGTGATGAGGGTATGGTAGGGAGGTTAACATAAATGATTCTACTACCAGTGCTCTCCCTGGAAGAGTCTAGACCTCAAGCAGAGAGTTCCAGCTCCTGTTTCTTCCCGTGGTTGCTGTTGTTCAGCAGCGTCCAACTCTTTGAGACCCCACAAACCATCCTGTCTCTGGGGTTTTCTTGGAAAAGATACCGGAGTGGATTAAAGCAAACAGAGATTAAGTGACTTACCCAGAGTCACACAGCTAGTAAGTGTCTGAGGCCTCATTTGAACTTAGTTCTTCCTGACTCCAGACCTGGTACTCTATGCACTGAGTCATATACCTGCCTCCTAGGCAAAGTTTATGTGACTTGCTCAATAGAGCTAGTTAATGTCTGAGGCCCAGTTTGAACTCAGGTCTCCCTAACTCAAAACCTAGTGCTCTATCCACTGAGCCATCTCTCAACAAATGCCCATTACCAAGACTGAGAGGAAGAATAAAACAGTTATACTCATTTTTAAGCTCTTAGCATTAGAAGAGCCCTCAGAGATCATCTACTTCGAATGATCTGAGACCCTTTTTGACAGTGTGGTGAAACCTATGTACCTCTTCACAGAATCATGTTTTTAAGTAAATAAAATAAAATGCATAAGATTAAAAAGGAAACCAATTATATTTCATCTTTTACTTTTTTTTAAGTTTATGGATCTGAGGTCAAGAATTTCTAACCTGGTATGACTCTCTCATTTTACAGTTGAGGAAACTCAGGTCTAGCAGAAGTATGCAGGCTAAATTGAAGGGGGAAAGTCCACGGAGTCACAGAATTAAAGAATTTTAGACCTGAAAGGAAATTTAGAGATGGTCAAGTCTGCCCCTTTCATTTTATATGTAAGGAAACTGAAGCCCAAAAAGTCAAGTGTTGTCCAAGCAGTTAGTGGCAGAGCCGGGACTAGACATTTGATCTCATTGACAAATTCAATGCTTTTTATATATTCTTGTGCAGAGTCAGTCTGTGTGACCTCATGTTTAAACCTTGCTTAAACTTTAGGTATGTGTATAGCCAGTCTTTGGGAGATGGCAGTCTGGAAATACCCTTGCATGCATGAACTTAGACAGGACAGGAAAACTGAAGTGGCACAAAATCCATTTCCTCTGATAAGCATACCAATCGGCCCATTTTGGCCCTTATAGGGAAGTTGTTTCCTCCTGTTGAAAAAAGCCACATGCAGTTTGAAATCTACACGTACCATACCCCAACTATTTGCTACTTTGGTGTGCTAATAAAATACTTTTGCCTTTCTTCTTCTGAGTTTGACTCATTGACGAGTTGTTGTTTGGCTTTTTCAGTCTTGCCTGACTCTTTGTTGACCTCATTTAAGATATCCTTGGCAGAGATACCAAAGTGGTTTGCCATTCCTTCTCCACCTCATTTTACAGATAAGGAAACTGAGGCAAAGAGGGTTAAGTGACTTTCCCAGGATCACACAGTTAGTAAGTGTCTGAGGCCAGATTCTAACAGAGAAAGATGAGTCTTCCTTGCTTCAGGACTGACTCACTATCCATTGTGCCACATAGCTGACCAGCGTAAAGCTCAAACCAATATTTCTTTTAACAATTTTGGTGACCCCAATTGAGATTCTTCTCTTCCATGACTCTCTCTGGTGAGCCTACCATCCAATTCCACAACCAGCACTCAGATCTTTGTCCAAGGTGGGTCAGAGTGATACTCTTAGTGATCTATCAGCTGTGAAGTGGTAGGAGAATGAAACTCCCCAGGAAGGATAAGGAGAAATTGGTCCCAAACCGAAAATTGGTTTTCTCTCATTTATGCATGAAGATATAAGAGCACATGAAGGAAAAGGAAGTGGTGAGTAACTAACTGATCTTCACCCAACATTAGGTCAACAAGGGACAGAACAATGAAAGGATACCTTATCATTATGGGGTCAGGACAGAGCATGTCTCCTGCTAATTCCCCATTGGGCAAGCTGTTACAAGCTTGGGATACGGGAAAACTGCCAGTTCAATTAAGCAGGTCCAAAACTCAAGCAGTAAAGCTCAGCACATACTGGACTCCATAAGTAGATAACTGGAGAAAACAAATTTAGTCAGCAATCTTTGATTATTTTCAGTTGTACATGCTAAAAACCAGACTTGAAGACTCCAAGTCTATGTAAATGGATTATTGGTACTGTTGGGCAGAACTTTCAAACCAAGACCACCCCTAATTACTATGTCCTTTGGAGGCTCTGGTCCAAACCACTGGACCACCACCATAAAATCCAGGTTTCTCAGAACCAAAGACCATGGCACACGTAACAACCACTTTTGTAAGGAATAATTGTGTGCTGCCATCCAGAAATTTGCTCAGCTGGATCCAGAAAATGAGTGCAATCAATGGGCAATTGCTTCAGTTTATGCTAATCAATTGGTGGCAGATATTTCCCATTACTTTCATAAATTCTGCCCTGGCTGGAATGGGAAAACTATTAGTTAACTCAGGGGAATTGAGACATATGTGTCTGATGGACAGGAAAAGAATCAGTTTAGGAAAGAGGAGAAAAGTAAGGTTAAGGAAGTGATGATTTTGGCAGCCACCATGAAGGGGAGATGTGGGAGAACAGAGGAAAAGGGACAATGGACCAGAAACAAAGATTAAGAATACAGGAAGGGGAGCCGTGTATTTTTACTGTGAAAGGGAGAGGTACCTTAAGACAGACTTCAGGAAATGTAAGTTGGACAAGGCACCCAGAACAGGGAGACATCCTCCAAGTTATCCAAAGGGATTCTGTGAAGAACCAGCTCTCATGTGGTCAACGCACCCACAATCACCCCGGACAACAAAAAATTTGTAACCTGCTTTGGATACTGGGGTTGAATATTCACAATGACAGGAGAAGGGAAGTCAGGGGGCTTCTTGGGAATGTCAAAGGGAATGGGGGAAGATTAAGGAGCCTTACTGATATTTTTGTTAATGAGATACTCTTTGTTTGCTTGGCCAACACAGAGGTGACTTTCTGGTCACTTACATTTTCCCCTTAAGGCTTCCCAGTGCTGAAATACTGAAAGGGTAATAGGTGTCTAGGAAGAAAGTGAAATAGGAACCTTGATCGCCTTGTTTAAAGTACTTTTTGGATTTTTAATGTGTTTTCCTTCTTTTTGTTAATGTCTAACTTCCCTAAATCATTGTGTGAAAGGGACCTGTCATGTAAACTTGAGGCAATTATTCACTGTGATCTGGGAGGGGTTGGGTTAGAATACAAAGGAATTGATTTGACTTCTTGGGAGATTTTACAGGAAGCCAAAAGGTTCATGGGAACCCTAGGGTCTGTTTTGCTTCCCTTCTTATAAAACTTACCCATCACTTTGTAAGGATGGAACCCCACTGATGTGGGATTTATGAAGTCAGCCAAGTCTATGCAGATAAAGACTAAGGACAGGCTTCCCTCTTAAGTGCAACAATATAATATCAATTTAGAGGGTGCTGAACCTATTCAAAAACTCATCAATGCTTATGTCCATCTGGGGATAATAACGCCATACCAGTCGCCTTGCAATACCCCTGTACTGTCAGCGAGGCAAAGCATGGTGAATGATGGTCTACCTGTATACTGTTTTGTCCAGGATCTAAGGGCTATCCATAATTTTGTTGTCCCAAGAGTTCCAATGGTCCTTATTCCTGTATCTATTATTGCAAACATTCATCACAATACACAGGCATATTCTGTTATTGATTTGTATACTGCCTTTTTTTAGTGTTCCAGTAGGCCTGGCTTCATTTCATGGTGCTGCTCTGCCTTTACTTGAAAAGGCCAGTAATACACTTGGACTAGGTTACCTCAGGGGCTATTGTAAATCTTCCACTGTAGTCACACAAGTGCTTGTCAAAGACCTACAAGATGTATTCAGGCACCCTCGAGTGCAAGCACACCCTTAATTCAATATACTGTTTGCCTTCCTTCCAAGGGAGTCTGGGACGAAGATACTTACTTTTACACTCAACATTTACTCTGATTCCAAATACACCTTAGGGGTTTGTCACACCACTGAGGCCTTGCAGAAATAACAGAACTTTATCTCCACAAATAGTCCAAAATTGATGTCTGGGTGACATCATGGCACCTAAATGATAAACATATTTCCTATGCCAGCAACTACATGGCCAGAGACATATGGGAATCAAAGCCCTCATGCTGCAAGTTTACTGGCCATGGTTTGCTCCTCTTGCTTATACAGAAATTCATCATGTAGTCACTAGCTGTCTTTCTTGTCAAAAGTTATCCTTGAGGAAGAAAACTGACAAAAGTAGGGAGGAAACAGCAGCACACAATTATTCCATACAAAAGTGGTTCTTAAGTGCGCCATGGTCTTTGGTTCTGAGAAACCTGGATTTTATGGCTCCACCATTTGACTACTTGCAGATTGACTTTACTGAATTGCCAAAGTCTGCAGGCTATGTTTGGTATGCAGAAACCAATTGAGACACCAGGTAGGGGCTTTACCAGCGACATATGATACAACAAATATAATAGTAGCAAGGTGTCTGATCAAGGACAAAATACCAAGATTTGGCCTGCCATGTGCTATGGACTGTGACCAATGGATACACTTTACCACAGAAGTAACTAAGCAGGTTTCTAAGTGTTTTGAAATAACCCTGAGCCTGCACCCCTTTCATCACCCACAATCATCAGAGGTAATTGAGTACTCACACAGGAAAGTTAAGACCTTTTTGGGGAAATTATGCCAGGAAACCATTAAAATGGCCTCAAGTATTTCCCCTTGTGCTGTTCCAATTTAGGAGTCACAGTAGGCAGGACTGTGGACTGAAATTCTGTTTGGTAGGCTACCTCCTACTCCTTGGTGGCTGGACCCTGAAGCCTGAGCCCAGGAAAGTCTGATAAGATATGTGATTTCTCTGCCTAGTTCTCTTTCCCAGATCTGGAAGGAGGCAGAGTTGGCACAGATTCTACCTTTGAAAGAGATGGTGCATCCATTTGAGCCAGGAGACTATATATGGATCCACAAATTCAAGAAGACACCTAGTCTCTACCTCTCCTGGAATGAACCTTATCGGGTCCTGCTGACCATTCATCAAGGCTGCTGAAGGGAAGATGTGGATATATCACTTCCATGTGAAACCTACCATGATTGACTTCAGCCCAACAGAGAAAGCAATCCCTGATTAACCCCTGGTCCCAGGATTGCATGTTGCTTGTGTTTACAATCCTCCCTTAGTGCAAAGAACTGCTTCCCAAATCAAATCCCAAATTACAAGCAATAGAGATTAAGATGATGCAGTTGAAGACACAGGAGCAATATAGAGCTGATTATGGTGCTGTACCATGGTTAGCACCAAAGTAGGGATTGTGCAAAGTCAGCCAATTGTGCAGAGGCAGTCTGAATGACCCTGTAATTAAACCTTGCTCCAACTTTAGATACATGTGCAAATATACTGCTCCTACCTTGGTCTGAAAAGTTGACATGAGGAAAGTGAATTAGATTTGTTTTGCTTAGTCTAAAGGACAGAACAAGGAAAAATCAGTGGTAGAGTTAGCCTTGGTGTAGAGCAAAGCTTCTCACCAATGAAGAAGGTAACAAACATATATCAAGTTCTTATTATGTTCCAGGCCCTATGCTGAGTGCTTCACAAATTTTATCCCATTTGACATTCACAACAACCCTCCTTGTTAAGTGTCTAAAATCATACTTAAATTCAGGTCTTTCTAACTACAGGCCATTGCTGTATCCACTGCACCACCTAGCTTCCTCTAGAATAGTCCAAATATGGCCGCTCCTTGGTATCTACCAAAGGTTCCCTTCAGCCTGGTCCTTATGTACAGGTGTAGCATATAAAAAGTTCAAGAAACATAGTTTCTGGGTAATTAATCATTTTATTAATTATACTAGCAAATAACTAATAAAAGGATAGGCATTTGACTGCCTTTCCTAAACCAAAAGACCACTCTTGGAACCCACTTTAACACTGACATACCCTTGGAGGAGTGGATGTTCCTGACAGGAGGCAATCAACTCTGACTGGTTAACAGTTAATGAGAGACGAATATGACTTGATCTAGTGAGAGTCTGGGGGACTTGACTCTGATCACTCAGTTGGTCAAAGAGACTTAACTATAGCCATATCACCCCATCTATGGTGATGCAGACCAAAGGGGGCCCACTTCCCCTTGGATTTGTCTGACTAAAACATGATGGGATGGAATGCACCACTTCACCTAAACTAAAATTTCTTTACCTTTTGATCAGATCTAAACTTTTCCAGTGGGGTACATCTGCCCAAGATTTCATCTCTTTGTCAGCCCTGCCCTTCAAAGTCTTACTGAATAGCCTACAATAGAAGGGAGGGAACCTTAGTCCTAATTCAATAATTGGGCATTTGGGTGCCCAATAATCATTTCTCTCAAAGGGACCTCCAAAAACATAGGTCCTAAAGGATTATAAAGACCTAGGGGAGAGACTACTAGCTTTTCAGAGCTGTATAACTTGTTCCATGAGCCCTCTTAAAAGAGGAAGATTTATTCCCCAATTGATAAATGGTCAAAGGATATAAACAGGCAGTTTTCAGATGAAGAAATTGAAGCTATATAAAAATAAATGCTCTAAAACACTATTGATTAAATAAATGCAAATCAAAACAACTCTGAGGCACCACATCAAATCCATCAGATTGGTTAACATGACAAAACAAAAAAAATGATAAATATTGGACATGTGGGAAAACTGGAACACTAATGCATAGTTGAAAAGAGTTGTGAACTCTCTTTGTGGTGCCAAGAATTGGAAATTGAGGGGATGCTCATCAGTGTAATGGAATATTATTGTTCCATAAGAAATAATGAGGTAGCAGACTTCAGAAAAACCTGGAACAACTTGCATGAACTGAAGCTGAGTGAAGTGAGCAGAACCAGAACACTGTACACAGTAAAAGCAACCTTGTGCTATGATCAGCTATAAAAGACTTAGCTCTTCTCAGTGATGCAAATATCTAGTTATCTACTTTTATTTCTCTTTTCTATTAAAGGGGTCATCCCCCTGACTACTTTTTAAAGAGGCCTATTCACTGAATAAGTATTACCTCACTTTAAGTGAGTACCTTTTGCCTTAGCCCAAAAGGTCAAGCTCTCCCATTACATCCTGGGCCTTCTTTAGTCAAACTGAGGAACATCTGGTCACTGGATCAAGGTGGCTAAGAAGGAGATAGGCTGGTGATCTTGCACAGCTCTCCCTCACTCAAAACAAAGTCAAGTGCAAGTCATGTCATCATTTCTCTGATGTCATGGTCCTCCTTGAAAACCAAGGTCAAACACACAACATTAAGAATTCTGATATAATAACAACCTGGCTGCTGGTATCCAATTGACTCTTATATCCTTGGCACCTCCTTTCTCCAGTCCACCATAATGCGGATATATGGCCTCCAGGCCTCTCAATCTCCTATAGCCCAGGCCTTGGCCCTCTCCCAAAGAGGATTAATCCCGAGTCCCTCAAATCTGTATACAAATAGTTGAGTGGTTCAGAATAATGAAGTGGAATGAAGGCTTTTAGCGATACTCAAAGATTGAGCAAGTCCAGTGGCAAGACATAGGTCAAGATGACTGGAAATGGCCTCCCATTCTAGCCTATGTAAAATAGAAATTATTTCTATCCTACTACCCAATTTTTGTCATTGAACTTCTGATTTCCTTCATATGAGGAAACTGCTCCTACCAACGCATAGAATATTTGGTCTTGTCTGGGCTCTGAGAGACGAAGTGAGATACCCAGGGTCACAAAACCAACATATGTCAAAGGTAAAACTTGAACTGAGGTCTTCTTGACTCCAAGGCTGATTCTCTATCCTCTATGGCATTGTCTCACTTGTTATCTACTCGATTAAAAAATAGTTAGAATATTTGTTTCTTCATTCCCTATGTTATTTTTCTCTTTTTAAATTTTTAATTGATATTCTTGCCTTTTTAATTTTATAATAAAAGAATTTTTAAACAAAGTAGCACATAAATGTGAATATTAATCACTGTTTTTAATCTACTGCACCCCTTCTCCCTCATCCATTTTTTAGAAGAGAAAATCTGAGACCCGAATTGAGAAGATGACTGACTTAAATCATATAGTGAGTTAATGATCTTTGGCCTTCAGTGCAAGTAATCTGCCATCACTGATCCTATGACCTGTGACAAGTAGTTCCCAATGTTTTTGTTGCTCTTTGAAATACCCTTTCAACAACACACACACACACACACACATATATATACATATATATATGCACACATATTATTGTTACTATTATTAGTGGCAGCATTTAATATAATAAAATTATCTATTTTTTTTTCTCATGTGGGTTCTGGGTTGACCACACTGTCTTCTAACCTATATGAAGTAGTAATCTCTTAAGCTTGGTACTTGAGGTATTATTCATTCTCATCATCCCAGATTCTATCGTAATCCAGGAATATATTTGTATACTTCCTATTAATTATGAAAAGTATACATCTTTCAGTAACTAATTAACTAGCTTAGAGCCCCTATCCTAGCTTAGTCAATGTTATTTAATAAACTTGAGAAACTTTTATTTACATAACAAGTTGTTAATATCTCTCTATATAACTGAAGCCTTAAGCTCTTAGGCTTAAATAGATATTAAGGTTACTAGCTATCCAATTTGTCAACAAGGAAACTCATAATAACACAAAGAAATAAATTATTTATAATGTTTAAGCTGTGAGAGAGATAACAACCAATCACATTTGACTATCACTACAACTTGACGGCTCACTCATATAACAAAGTTTCACCATTCACTTGTCTGAAGAAACTAAATAATCTCTTCTCAAGAATTAATTCCATCCTTTTTCTAAGACAAAGGTCAAAACAATTCCCTAAAGAAAGAAGTCCTCCTCATTCTTTCTCTGTATCTCAATAATTTCCTTTCTAATCATGACAAAAAAAAGCAGTCTTTTCACAGATGATTACTCTTAGAATGACTTTCAAAATTTCACTTCAAGATCCTTAGACTTTTTTAAAGATACAGTATCTATAGTCTAAGTGTTTACATTATCTTCTGTAATCTCTTCTATTATTTAATTAGGATTTCCTCATCATAGGCCTGCCAGGACCTTCCTTTCATTCCCTATTTTTTTAGGATATGACCTTTTATATTTAGATCAGGTATCCATTTAGAATTTATCATGGCATATGGCTTTTCATAAGACATTTGACATCTTTAAAGGAGTGAATCAACTTCACAACCTCTAAGGTTTCTTTAAGTCCCAAGATTCTACTAGCCTTAGCTAACTTTTTTTTAATGACTTAAATTTCAGCATGTACTCAAAATGGTTTATTTCATTTTCCTATCTCATAGAGCCTTGATGGAGGTGTTCACAGTAAGTTTGCATTTGGTGTGCTAACAAGTCCCAAAGAGACAATATGGTTTAATGGAAGAGGGTTGACCTTGGAGTCAGAAAGACCTAGACTAAAGTCTTGCCTCTGGCACATCCAGACTATATGACCCTGGCCAAGTCACTTAATCATTCAGTGCATCAGGCAAATCTCTAATGATGTAAATTATAAATGAATTGCTAATCTGCATCCCATACCAGGATGAAATCACATGACTGCACCAAAATTAAAAAAAATAAAACAGCCTGTTAGCAACTTCTCACTTCAAAATTTTGAGTAGTAAATGACTTGTAAAGTCATTCAAACTGTTATCTAAAGCAAGAATAGGTATATCGGAGACATGGATAATTAACTGTGGTCACTGCTGTGGGTTCCCTGAGAACCAGCAAAAAGCAGAGATGGTTCAGCAGAGAAGGCTGAGGAGTTTGCTATTCAGTTGTAGAAAACTGCCAATAAACAAAAAATACTGGCCAAAATGCAAAGGTCAGCCTGGGCAGCACAGATACAAAAGAAGCTGTCATTCCAGAGACCAAGACAGCAAGCTGGACACAGAGTCAGAATGTAATCCAGAGAGCAGAGGTCTAAACTGTCCATGAAGGAACTTGGGGGACTAGAGCCAGGAGCCTTCTGACAAGCCTGAAGATTGTGGCTGACCCCCATTTCTCAGCTTCTTAAAGAGTTTATGGTAAACTGCCTTTCAGTTTTTTCTTCTTACTACGGTTGAACATCTAGAAAAACAAAAAACCCAGTATTCCCACCAGAGTAAAACTAGCACCTACACAAGTAGATCTGAGATCCTATCCATTTGAAAGCTCCCTCTAAGTTGCAAGATTGAAAGTCATCTACGCCTGCCCATCCTGGGAGACTCTTGTCTGTTCCCCCACCCACCCATAAGTTCATCACAGAGGGTTCACTCAAAGCATTGGAAGCCTTCATCACTTTCTCCTGACATTTCCAAAAGCATTGAAGCACAATGAGTGTCCACCTTGTTCTTTTCAGTCTACTCTCTCTTCTGATTATCTCACAATTCCTAAATTATATTCTTTCCTTTTTCAGTCTTCTTTCAAGTGTTGCATGGAATAAAGAAACCAAATAGTTACATCCAGACAGTCATTTCTTTGGCAATGCATGCAGTTCTAGAAATAAACCAGGTCCAAGGCTCTTTACAGCCAGGGACATTGACGATCAGTTTCTACACAGTTAATATATGATTGAGAGGGAGTGAAAAAGAAGATACAGGGATTGGGACACTTGGTTTCTTACTGGTGGAGAGGGTCAGGAGACACTGATTTGAAAGGGAAAGGGATAGTTTTTTGACATTCCATAATTCAAGTGACATTTTGGAGGGGAAATAATCTTGTGACTTCTCCAAAATCAAGCGATTTCCAAGAAGCTGAAATTTAACTTCACAAAATGGTAGATAAGAGCAAAATGGAGTCACTAATGCTCTTTTAATGTAACAAGTTCCTCATTGGGTAGATGTTACCTTTCCATTGCCTTCTCTGTGGTATTCATTTTTAATTTTTTGGAAACTGGCATATTCCATGTTTTTTTTTTTTCTGCCATATAGTAACACTGAGAATTTACTATTATAAGAGATGTCTTTGCTTTAGAGACACTTTTCCATTACCTGAAGTCAACTCAGTCCACTCTGCTCTTGTCCAAATCAGGGCTCAATTTGTTGTCTATCTGTACCTTCTGTCTTAAATGTGCATACCAGTGGACAAGTTCTATATGTTGTCCTTACAAAGGTATCCTTTGATCCAGTCAATAGACATTCTTCTTCCATTTGATATTTCCTATGTGGACAGTCTGGCAAAAAATTCCTTTGAGTCATTATAGGTCTCTTCCAGTAGGTTCTGTAATAATCCTGGGATTGACACACTCAGCAAAATATCGTTTACAAAAAAAAGAATCTGAAGGACTTCACTGTTCATAGGGAAATCCTCTTCAAATCTGTCTCTTCATAGGATCTCCGCCATCATAGTGACCAACACCATTAACCAGCATTCATCCCCATGTTTTATGCCTTAGCTGATATTTTTTATCAGAAGTTCATTAAACAGGATTGTTTCTGTAGTTATATTTTTCAAGATTTGAATGATTTGATGGATGGATGGGATGGATAAAACTTTTTGAAAAGTGCAAAATGGTATTTTTCTCCACTGAATCAAATGTTTTTTAATAATCAACAAAATGAAATTTTGTATTCCTTGTATCTTCCAGTCAATTGTGAGGTGGTAAAGATGCTTGTTGTTGAATATTACTTGTAAATATTTACTTGTTCCCTACAGTTCTGCTCTATCCTTCATCCATGGTGCCCTTCATTCATGTGTAGATGACTATTTTACAATATAAATTTTTTATACTTAATAAAGTAGGCATATGAGTCAGTTATTTATCTTCTTCCTTGATTATCTTGGTTAACAATATCAGAATTTTTCCCATTTTATTTTCTTGTTCCCTCCTTCAGATACCTTGTATATTGATCCCTCACTGCCCTCATCATGGTGTCACTTCTAACACAGATTTCCACTATATACACTTAATTCTACTGGGCTGCCTTTATCATTATCATTTTCCTTAGTATCATCTCTACTTTGCCTATTAGCACATCTGGTCTATGACGTAGAATGTGATTCCATAGTGCTTGATTTTAAAAGTTTGCTATAATAATTTTTGCAATTTTTTTTTAAATTTTTCTTCCATTTCTTGTCTTCCTTCCACTCTCATCTATAAATTCCTTCAGATGACTTTGTTTAGTTTCATATTTTGCCAACTTTCTTTAAACTAATTTAACCTCTTTGCTTTATGAGATAACAGTGCTCATAATGATTCATCATTTTTTTTTGAGATTTTTACAAATGAATTCATATTCTAACTTGCCCTTTCCTTTGGCAATCATATCTTTCTGTTCAGGAAGGGAATAAGCATTTCTTTAATACTCATTGGACAGTGTTCCTATTTTACTGCTGAAGAAATCTAGGCAGTCAGAAGTGCCTTGACTGGGACCACATAGCGAGTAAATGTCTAAGGCTGCATTTAAACTGACTTTAGGCTCAGCACTCTCTCCACTACACCACCTAACTGCTCCTCGTTTGGCAATTAAATCATGTTTTCAGACCAAAGTACCCGTTGGGTTCCTGTGGTCTCTTTGTTGTGGCAAAAGTGTCCAGTTATACAGAAACAACTGATTCAGGGGTAATTTTCATTTCAGTAGCAAGTCTTTTCCTATTAGTTAAAATATAATCTTTTTCTTTTTTTCCTGCTATGTAATTTGGTGTCTGTCACCTCCAGGGCCTACAATTCTTCATTCAAATTGTTCATAACATAAAGTTGTGAGGCATGTAGGGCCTCTTCTTTGGCCTCTTTCATTCTTTCTTCATGAACTATGCTTTCCCACATATTTCTCCTCCTCCTCACTTTTTTCCTCTTTGCATTGAAGTCACCAAGTATCAGAGTACATGCTGATTTAAATTGGAGAGTTTTATCAGGCTCTTCATAGGATTTCTTTACCAATACATCCTCGGAAACTAACGTTGGTGCAAAAAACACATTTTTTCTCACAATGGACTTTTTATGCATAGCCATCTTTAGTATTGCAATATATGAGGACTGATATCTGAGGAAATAATGCTTCCTGTCCTGTTTGAACCTAGGATAAAATCCAGTCTGCTATTGTGGTTCAGTCATGTCCAACCTTCATGATCCTATTTGGGATTTTCTTGGCAGAGATACTGGAGGGGTTTGCCATTTCCCTCTCCAGATCATTTTACAGATCAAGAAATTAAGGCAAACAAGGCCAAATGACTTACTCAGAGTCACACATCTAGTAAGCGTCTGAGGATGGATTTGAACTCAGGTCTTTCTGACTGTAAGCCTGGAGCTCTATCCATTGTACCAGTTAGCTACTCCTTTCTTTGCCCATAAACTATCCTTTCCTTTAGCTGCAACTCTCTTCCTTCTTCTCAATTTGTTTATGGAAATATTATCAAAAATGATATTATTTGGTTTTTCCAGCAATGTATACATTCACTGGTCATTGACGAAGGTCTCACAAAGCTCTATTTCCATACCTTGCCATCACATAGAACAACAAGTATAAGTTCTGATGGGTTCTACCATGCTGAAAAACTGTAGAATATTACCCGGGCAACAGAGAGAGTATGCTTCCTAAGGACCAACCTGTCTAGGTAAGGAGAGTCACATCATCAGTGGGCAGGCCACGTGATGGTACATTTTTAGCTCTGGTAACCCATAAAGCAAAGAAAAATACAAAATGGCCCTAGGTCCTTATATGGCCCCTTTCCATTTTTGAGTGAATATGGTAGATTGGTGAGAAAGGGGTCTGAAGACGCTAAGAATTCATTTTTAGGCCATCTATAATCCTTAAACTGTAATGAAAGATATTTAATAAAAACTGTTGCTCTGAAGACAGGCCACCCAATTTAAAGTGCATGCACATTTGATGCTCACCTCATTGGGCCAGAAACAGATGGAGTGTTGTGTTTTGCACATTATTTTGGAGCTTCTCAATTTACCTGATGGGATTTCTATCACCTGCACCAGCTGTACAGGTGACCTCCTTGACTTAAGCTTGCCATGATCAGAATATATGAGGTAGCACCAAACATGATTTTAAAATACAGTATATGCAAATGTGGCTGTAATTGACATATTTACTTTAATGCCTTTAAAAAACAACAACCTGCATTCTACTTTAACTCATCATTGCAAACTGTCAAAATTGGTTCAAAATCTTTGCAAAGAGATCATTTTATATCTTGCCTCCAAAGAAAGAGATTGAAAAGTTTTCTTAATTTGGGGAAAGAAATCATGCTTTATTATATATGGAATAGTAATGACCTTGCTGCTTGATAGAAGCTGCCAGTCTAAAAGATCCTTGGAGATATAAATAAGTTACGATGAGAAAAATCACTGGATTTGGAGTTAGAGGATCTGAGTTTGAATCCCAGCTTTGCCAGTCTGGCCTGTGGGCCTTTGGGCAAGTCATCTGACCTGTCCGAAACTCAGTCAATAATTTCTCAGGTCCCTACAACTCTGAATCCTATGAGCCTATATGTTCTTCCTAGGCCTCCATAAATCCAATAAATAGCTATTATCTGACCCTGGAGCTCTTAAATGTGGCATTTAGAGTGAATAAGAAGTCGTTAAAAGATAAGAAGATAAATATTTGGCAAGAAGAAGAGTGAATTCGAGAAGAATCCACCTTGAGAAACAGAGGGACAATGAGGTTTGAAGAGAATTGAACTTAGGATCAAAAAGTGACTGACATGTAAAGCCCTCTACAACTTGGCCTTTCCAAAATTATAACTCATTACTCCCCTTCACACACACTCCTGTGAAGGCCTTCTTACAGTTTGTAACAGCAAGCACCCCAGCATACACTGGAGGGCCTGCTGCACAGGTTCTTGGATTGACTTTTCTAAGGAAAGCAACCTTGAAAGGCGTCAACCATCTTACTTTAATCAAGTGTATATATCATTCACTTAGTTCAGGGGAAAAAGTCAGCACCCTGAACTTCAGAGAAAATACAAGCAGAAATTGCAAACAGAAAGACCAACAGACAGGGCTTCCAACTGTCTGATCATAGACAATACATAGATCTTTACCAGAGTGAGAATCACTAACATCTGGGTTTTCAAAGTGGGGGGAGGGTGCTACTTAACAGCTATCCAAAGTCTCTTCTGACCTAAACACACAAGCACTCTTCCAATGATTTGAGCCACCAAGCAAAATCTCACCTCAGAGGAGGATATATACACTTTTCAGAGCTAGAGGGCAAGACCCAGTGACCCAGTGCCTCATTAGCAATTAACAAAAGGTATGGGACTTCATACAAACAAGCCTCCCCAAATCAAGTTTCCCTTAATAGCCCCACCTGAGACTTATTAATGGGTGGGAAAGATTTTTATCTCCCATTACATGGTTCTTCATACTTAACCATCAACCTGTTTTAGCCCTTCTGCTGAGACAGTTTTATAGGCGGCGGTCTCTGGGTATATTGTAGTTTCTTGGAGCCACAGGTGAGAGTTGGCTGAAGATAAACACCAAAGACATATATGCAGCCTTGAAAAGGGATTGGTAAGCCCTCATACCAAAGGTACTAGTCCTCCTGGAACATTCCATAAACTCCAGAAGGAATCTACTCAAATCCATTGGTAAGTTAGGGGAGAGTCTACCCCACCCACGTGAAGACTTTCCCTTGTGGAATGAGTAGATGAGAACAATTTGTTCCAACAGCCATCAAGGCATCTGAAGCAGACACTATCGAGTGCTTAGAGCTTGGTCAGGCATCAGAGATGTCAGTGCCATCCATTGCATCCCTGCCTATTGCCAGTTTTCCTGACTTCTGTCTTCCCACTGGACTCATTGCTGTATTCGTCCTTTGTTGTTGACATGACATCATGACATCAGAGAAACGATGACATGACTTGCACTTGACTTTGTTTTGAGTGAGGGAGGGCTGTGCAGGTCACCAGCCTCACTTCTGCCCCAGAGTCATCTGAATCAGGACTCATAACTCTAGAAAGAAAGAATGAGACTGATGATTTGTGAAACTGACTCATTTAAATCCAATACACATACAAGTCAAAACATCACCTGTGATGTCATTAGTCCTCTTCAGAAATGAAGTATAAACAGCCACAACAATGTACCATCTCTGTGTCTTTGTCTTGGCTGGTCCACATACCTGCTATACACTCCCTCTTCCCCTCTGCCTGTTAGAATCCTGCTTCTTTCAAGGATTATTTCAAATACCACCTTCTATGTTAATTTTTTCCTGTTCCCACAGCTGTTAATACCATCCTTAAAAACACACAAATTATCTTCTATCTACCATATTTGTATGAATATTATATATATATGCATAAAAATGTACAGGTGTATGTATATATGCATATATGTATGTACATACATATGTACACACACATGTTTTCCTCAGCTAGACTGTAAACTCCTCAAGGTCAGGAACTGTACTGCTTTTGTCATTGTAACACTAGAGTCTAGCACAGTGTCTGTCACAAGCTAGATAAATGTCTGTTGATTGGTTAAAGGAATATGGTCAGGGATTCGGATGGTTCCAAAGAAAGATAATTTCTAGTTCCCTGTATTAGGAGGAAACCTAAGGTTAGTTTTTACTACTTCTGTGATTTGGAGCACTTTCCCATCTCTACATCTCACACTGCAGTCTCCTTAAGACAACTCTATTTGTCATTGCCAAGTATTCAGTGTCAGAAAAGAGCATTTAGTCCAAGTTCACGGTAATCTGCTCAGTCACTTTCTCCACACAAAGTCTCTTCAGCAATAGCTAAACCACTAAGTATTAGACTGAACCATATGGCTCAAAAAAATGGAATTCTTGAAGTATTTATTCTTTTCAGATCTCTTCTTGACAAAAGCAGGATTTAAAATGAATAAAATGCTAGAGCCAATTTTTTTAAACAGTATTTTTGATGTAGACAGAGAAAGGGTATGTGCCTTCAGAAAGGTGGTCCAGAAGACAGAAGAATTCAGTCTATCTTAACGTTTTAATAATTAAAATTCCATACAGCATGCAAAGATATAGAAAGAACTATTTCTACAATAACAACATTGTAAAGAAAAACAACTTTGAAAGATATAAGCAATCAGATCAATTAAATAACCAGCTACACCTCCAGAGGATTAATAATGGAGCACCTCTCCTGACAGAGAGGTGAACATTTCTGGACATAGTCAATGCATTGTTTTTCTGAGCTTTGCATATTAATTATAAGGGGTTCGCTTTCTTCTTTTTTTTTTCAATGAGAATGGGGAGAAGTTAAGGGAAGAGAGGACACTAGAAATTGTACTGCTAACAAAAAAAAAAAACAGTAACAGATAAGTGAGACAGCCTTGAAAAATAACATGCTGAATTTTAATATACTTAAAGAAAAAAGCAAATTATATGTGAGATTAATGGTTTCATATACCATCAGCACTAGCAAATTTATTTTAAATAAGTGGAACTGTGGATAGAAAACTGGACCTGGAGGCAGGAAAACCTGAGTTCAAATCTAACCTCAGATAATTACTAATTATGTGATCCTGAACAAGTCATGTAAACCTTGTTTGCCTCAGTTTCTTCATCTGTAAAATGAGCTAGAGAAGGAAATGGCAAACCACTCCAATACCTTTACCAAGAAGGCCCCAAATGATGCCACAAAGAGTTGAACACGACTGAAATGCCTGAACAACAAAAATTGGTTCAATAGACCTCTAGAATCAGACTCAATACCTCTAAACTCTACAGCGTCTCTATTTTTCAGACCTTAACAAGTTTACACTTATTTAGTCCAAATTCCATTTTTATATCAGCATAGAAAATGTATGAGGTGAAGATGTTTAATATGGGTTTCAGGCTCAATAACATCCTAAAAATACCTTGGAAATGGAAATATATAGGTTATCAAGGAGAAAGCTATAACTAAATACTTAAAAGACTTACTAGAATCAAGAAATCAAAACTAAATGAAAAAAACATTAAATAAAATTGACATTTTAATGTAACCTTTACAATTTTAATGAAACCTTTATAATACTATAAAATGGACAGTTTTGGAAAGTATCCCAACTAAATCCATACAATATCAATGAAACATGAGGCCTATCATCCTAACACAGCTATGAAAAGGAGAAAGACAATTGAGAGATATTCTTAGAGCCCATGAGAAAAAATGTACAGAAATAATTTTGGAATGGGCAAACAGCTCTATTCTGGGCAATAGTAAAGGATGATGATAGCACCCAACATTGAATCTGTCAAAAGTAATTCAAAGAGTTTCACCACTTGATGGAGCCTATGAAAGATAAGATCTGAAAATGGAATCAAAAAGCTCTCCATGGTAAACTTCCACATAAATTCAACCAATGGTGACATATACAAAGAAAGATTGAATAAGTAGCTGAGTCTTGCACATTTGCTTCTAGAAGTAGCGGAGTTTATGCTTCAGGATAAGGTCATTGACATCAGAAAGCTTTATCTTGATTGATGCAGATTATCCAATTAATGGTGAGAAATATACAACACATTATTGTAGCTTGCAAAAATTCAGCCCTGAATTAGGGCTAGAAAGACAAATGGCTAGAATTATTTGTCAGAAACTCCCTATCCTGTATAGCCAGATAGACAACAGATCCTTGGATAATCCCCCAAATGCTTTTGGTAATTCAGCAAATATACTGGACCAGAACCAAAGCATAATTAGAGATAAAATTGTCTTCCACAACCACCAGGACATGCTATTGATCCATGAAAATTTAAGAACAACATTTTTAATAGATTTCGCCATGCTGAATATTCATCGTCTCCAAACTAAATGGAATAAAAGTTCTCCAAATATGGAGACCTAACAGAAGCAATTTAAAACATTTGTAGAAGGCCAAAATTCAGAGGCTTGTAGTCTCCACTGAGCCATTCACATTTTTTATAGCCCTTCCCAATTCCACAAGCTCTTCTTAACAATTCCTTCCCCTTGACCTCCAATATGTAAGCACACATATGTAATAAATCACTGGAAGTTCTGTAACATGTCTTTGGCTCCAAATTCACAGTTCTCAGAAGATTCTTGAAGAGACTAAACAATTCTTTTTAAAAGAGGCTAAAGAAATATCACTAGGGCCATGGCAGGAATTTTGAAGTAATGGGACCCCCAAAATAATTATGGGGCACATTAAAATGAAAGGAATTAGAACTGTAAGGTTGGGGTCCCTAGCTACACTCTGGGCATCACGGATCAGTGCTTCCAGTCATCTCAGTGAGCAATATCACATTTCTCCATTCAATAATTGATGTACTTAAAGCTTCAGTTTCTATAAAAATAATCATTTTTTATTTTATTAATTTTGAAAATTCTAAATTCTTTATGTAATAGATAGGCTCTGAGCTCATTCTCCCAATCAGAATTCAGACTAATAGATCAAGACCCCAGAGTGTGGCTGCTCCTTCACCCTTCCCTTGGGATTCTAGGGAAACCCTAAAGAGTTGTGTGTTTCTTTAATAGTGTCATCTTGAGTTACTATCTTGTCTCTGTTTCCCACAGCATCATTGCCAGTTACCATCTACCCCAGAGGTGAGGAATCTGCAGCCTTAAGGCCATATATGGCCTTCTAGGTCCTGGGGTGTGGCCTTTTGACCAAGTCCAAGTTTTACAGAACAATTCCTGTCATTAAGAGGATTTGTTCTGTGAAATTTGGGTTCAAAGGCCACACTTGAGGACCTAGAGGGCCATATGTAGCCTTGAGGCCACAGGTTCCTCACCTCTGATTTACCCAATATCATCTCCCCAGCAAAATGTACCCTTTAAAAGACCAGTTGCTATATCCTGGATAATCAATTAACATCGATTAGCTTTTTCAAAGGAATATTTGCTGAAGAGACATAGCAATAACAAAGTAAAAAAATGTTGTCATCCCTCCCCACCAAAAAAGCCAGGGTACCCTCTCCTCTCTATACATCATTCTGTAGGAGAGTGAACCAAAACTTAACAGTGGTTGCTCCAAGGAATTCTTCCCATCAAGTTTACTTCTGGATGTGGTGTAGTCAATGGACAAGTTACTCCACTGCTTGCTTTGCTGCAGTGGTCAAGCTGGTTGCTCCTCAGGGCTAGCTCCTCCATAGGCTCAACAGGTACAGTTAGCAAAATACTCTCCTATCACTGGACTTCCTGTGAGTCTTTTGATTTTTTAAAGCTCACAAGATAATAGCCTGTTCCATTCTGTCTCTGATACTCAGTGAGGCTAGTTTACAAGCTATGTCTTCCCCAACCTGGAAGCTTACAGTAGTTCTTGCCTCACTCACCACTAGGGAAGAGAGAGACAGCAAATTCTTCTCTTGGATCCTTTTGTAGGAACCCTTACTTCTAATCCAGAAGCCAGTTAAGAGGCTTTTTATCACCACATAGTAAGCAGACAGGAAACAGTCACAGAATGCTTGTAGAAGCTCCAAAGTAGAGGGCAGAGTCCTCCATTCTACACCATTTTTGTATTTCTAGAAATGGGCTCAGTAGACTCCACATGTGTATGCAGCAGCAGGCAGAGAACACTGGACATGCTCCAAGGACTGGGCCCCATGGGCAAGTCTCCACCCCCCATCCCCCATTACGTTTCTACTAGGACTATTTAGAATGAGGAATATCTGAAGTTAAATAAAAGGCACTATGCAAAAAGTTCTATACAAGATTATTCTTTGGATCTGGGACTACAATTTGTTGCTTGTTTTTAACTCGATGGTGACTTGGATGGTCTTTCAATACCTTTGGCTTTTGTCCACATTATTTGATTCTGCTGGGATTCAAAAATGGGTTTTGGTCTTAAATACCTAAATGACCCTGTTTCAGTTGTATTATTGTCAATTAAGAATAGATTTATGTTTTCTGGTGCCTAAAGTGTTTGTTTGAAAAAAGTATAGGACCCCAACTAGGTCACTTACCCAATTTGCACTTGCATTTACAGGGTGGGCCCCCAGAAAGTGGCCAAAGTCCTAGGGGTAGTTTGTGGGAGCACTATTCTAAAACCGTAGCTCTTTATCCCCACCGATGTATTTGTCCACAACCGTCAGCCACAGTTAGCTCTCACAGCAAAGGTATTTACCATAATGGCACAGTAAAAAGAGCATCGACAAAATATTCCCACCCAATCCCCCATAAATCTGAGAATGTTCTCTTACCAAACCACATAGCATCTAAGGGAAGAAGGGATACAGTCATAGAGTATAATGATAGTGAAGAACTCATGTAAGGAACATTTGTGGCCAAGGTGACTCAGTACTCCTGGGGATAACAGAAAATGGAAATCCTTTCTCTCCTTAGAGAATCCTCTATATGGTCCAACTTGACTGCCAAGACTAGCTTTCGAGTCCACAGCCATATCTCTGCTCCCAGGAATCATGAATTGTGCTCCTTAAAGCTATTTCTCCCCTCTAGTGATTCTTGGTCTTGGACTTTCAAGACTAATTACATTACATTAAAATATTGATGTTTGCCTGTGTTAGTCAGCTTCTTCAGTCATCAGTTTGACATTTTTCACCCTTTCTTGTAGCAGCCCTTTCTTATCTTTGAAATTACTTAAGCCTCTTCACCAAAAAAAAAAGATAATACTGAAAGAGCTTTTTCCTTACCCATCCTCAGTATGAATTTATGATTTTATTTCCAAATTTTTTGATAAGAGCTGATTTAATGGAGAATGAGGGAATGATTTCTTTGTTTTTCTTAGTAATTGTCTGTAGACACTGGAGCTACTGTCTTTGAGACTTGAACCTTCCAGTGAATTCCATCCTGGCATGGGATTTTCCCAAGGCAAAATGATTCTACAGACTCTGAAGCAATTCTTCTTTCTGCTTCCTGTGAAGCTCCTGAGCTAAAGAGGAGCAAGCAATGTTTTGTGGTTTCATTGAGGGACCCTATGAGGACAGAAAGCACATGGGGGACTGAGGTTAAGTTTGGCTGGGCAAGAGGCTGAAACATGTTGCTAAAAATTCTGGAAATCTGTGTATCTGATGTCTCTTGTGAACTGAATCCAAATGCCTGGATTAGCAATTATTCAGAAAAGGAAGGGAAGGGAAAGGAAGTGGAGGGGAGAGAAGAGAGGGGAGGGGAGGGAAGGAGAGGGGAGGAGAAAGAGGGAGGGAGAGAAGGAGGGAGGAAGGAAGGAAGAAAGGAACGAAGGAGCTATGTTGCCCAACTGGCCGGTTCCCAGTGGGTCAGCTCCCACCACTACTACTCACAGATATTGTTGTTCATCCTTTACTTTCAAAGAGGATCATGACATCAGAGAGGTGATGCCAAGATTTGCAAGTGAATTGGATTTAAGTGAGGAAGGGTTGTGCAAAGTCACCAACCTCACTTTCTCCTCCTGAGCCATCTGAGTCCATTGAATCCAACTGCCTGAATTAGGAATAGTAAGCACACTGAGTTCAACAGAATATGAACTTCCCAAAGAACTTTCTTTGAAAGCACAAGTGAAGTTTTACAAATGCATTTTAACTGTAGAAGATTCCCTCAAATAATATTCCAAAGTTATTTGAAAAGCTCCTAGTAATCACAAAGACCTTTGCAAAAATGGGAGCTCCTTCCTTTTTCTTGGCTTTGTTACATCCCAAAAAATGTCCCCCAAAATCCATTTCCTTTCTCTGCTGAAGGGCTACACTTCAAAAAAATCTATTCTCAACATATACAGTTTAAGGAAGCTATCTATGAAGGAAAAAACAGTTGCTTTTTTGCTTCTAATGTAGCTGTTTATAATGGTTTAATATGCACTGACTGAGAGAATTACTAAGTGATCATGAGAATGAAGGTCAAGCTTAAATTGAGGCATTTGGGGTTATAAATATTAATAGCAAACCAAACTCCAGTTGTCCCCACCTATCATCCAGATAAGATACTTTAACCCTTACTTTACTCAAAAGAATCTCAGTTTTCTGAAAGTTGGACCCCCTTTCCAGTCTTTGTGATGCATGGGATCCTTCTAGACCACACTCACCTTCTATTATTCAAATTAGACATGACGCCAAAGAAGATTGGCCCTTACTTGGCAAGGAAACTGGGAAGTTACCTGTAAACAATGTCTCATGTTCCCCAACACAAGATTAAGCAAATGAATGTAATGGAGCCCAGGTGTTCAACTAATTACTAATTTAAGAATAAATGAAGAAAAGAGAAATATTAATCCTCCATGCAAGTTGTTGTGATATTACTGAATCCATCATAATGAAGCTGTGACCCCACTTTGTGAAAAGGTTAACCATACAAATGGTACTGCATTGACCAAAATGTTAATGAGTTTGTGTGTGGCGATAGGTAAGCAAGGGATGGCAGACAGAAGCTATTGTAATAGGCAAATAATTACCATCGAAGTCATGTCTTGGGTAATGACTAGGATTCACATCACATATCTTTTCAGTCACAGCACAATTGCTCCAGCTCTGTTTATAGTAATATATGGGATTATTTGACAGCAAGGTGACATTTTGACTTTGGAACAAATTTTTCTCACAGAAAGCACAATTACTCACTGATACAGTGACATTCAATTAGACACAGACATGCTGTATAATTTGGATGTTTTTTCAGACATACAAATATTGGATATGGTATTCATTAAAACATTAGAGTCATCACTCTTAGACACAGACCTTTCTGGCTAAATGGTTCAGTCAGATACAGATTGATGAGTTAATTGAAAATTTTTAATTGCCCAATTTTTAACTAGGAAATTTCACAATTTAAAATAAAGTGGGGACCAGTATTAATGTCTGTGACATATAGGGCTTTTGTTGTATGGAGAAATTTTGCTGAGGACACAAAAGGAATATATGCCCATGGAATATCCATACCCATGTAAAAGAAAGCCAGGCTCAGTGGATAAAATCTAGAGGTAGGAAGACTGAGTTCAAATCCAGCCTCTGATACTTACTAGCTGTGTGACTCCGGGCAAATCACTTAACCTCTCTAAGCCTCAGTTTCCTCATCTGTAAATAAGGACAATGATAGCACCTACTTCCCAGGGTTGTTGTGAGGATAAAGCAAGGCAGTACTTGTAAAGTGCTTTTCCAACCTTAAAGGTCTATATAAATGCTAATTATTATTCTATCACAATAGAAAATGTAGTGTGTTGTAAATATTTAAGAACTTTCACAAGACTATTTCTCCTGGTCATGACCAGGACAGCATCAGCAGAGAACCTGGTTGAATATGAAAAATCTTTCCTAAACTTTCAAGTTATGCCAAGATCAAAGACAGAATTATGTTCCCAGATCTCACAAGTCAAACATGACCCTCCTGACCCCAGAATATAGTCCACCTCAGCTTTTACTATTATTTTGCCTACCTAGCTAGCCTACCTGAAATAGTAAACTTATAAAAATTAAAGCTCTATAATTTCTAGCTATATGGTCACTCTCTGGGAAAAATTTGGGTCTAGCTGGTTCTATGAAAATCCATTCTTTCCTAAAACTCTGAAGTCAAAGGTAAGCATTACCACCAGTAACATCAACCTGGAAACAGAACTGAAATGTTCCCTGATTGAATACATCTCACAGCCCTCAAGAAAAATTCTATTGATTCTATTAAACAATTTTAATTGAGTTTCTTCTGCTTATCAAGATTATCCAATAACTAGTACCAGGCTTTTAACTGTGTACTTTTACATGACTAAAGATAAGTGGCTCATCAGATTTACAACTGAAAGAATCATCTAATCCAAAACCACCATTTTCTAAGTGAGGAAATCAGGGCAACTAGGTGGCACACTGGATAGAGACACCAAGCCTAGAGTCAGAAAGACTCAACTTCCTGAGTTCAAATCCAGTCTGAAGTACTTGCTAGGTGTGTGACCCTGCACAAGTCATTTAACCCTAGCAGCCTCAGTTCCTCATCCATAAAATAAGCTGGAAAAGGAAATGGCAAACCACTGCAGTATCTTTAACAAGAAAACTCCAAATATGGTCACAAAAAGTTGGCCACTACTGAACAACAACAAACTAGAGCAGAGGAAAGAAGAGACTTGACCAAGGTCACAAAGGTAATAAGTAGCAAAACTGAAATTCAAATCCACGAACTCTGATCCCAACTGTAGTGCTCCTTCCAGGCTTTCAGGAGTCTCCAAAGGATGTATGAGCAACCAATGAGAGAGCTGCATTCTACCCTCACCAGCATGTGGCTGGTGTCCAACACACCATGCCAACTCTTCACCTATTATTGCCCAATACTCCCTTACTCGGTCCTCTTTGCCTCTGTATAAGATTCAAACCTGTCCAATTCTGCACCATTCTCTCACGTTCTGCTAACACCAGGCATTAGCCTCTTAGGAATGTTACAATCAAATTAGAACACAACAGCAGCGCTACAGTGGTGCCACTGGGAAAAGTCTTACACAAACACACACACATACACACACACACACACACACACACACACATACCATATCCTCTTACCTCCAGATCACCTGATGTCTGCAACTTTGTGCATCCTTCATTCTCAAAGAGGCAAAGGTATCAGGAGGATGATGTCTTGACTTGCAAGTGGATTGGATTTAAGTCAGGCAGAACTGTGCAAAGTCATCAGCCCCATTTTCTCCTCATGAGTCATCAAAGTCCAGTGACAAGCCATAGATCAAGAAGACTGGCAATGGGAAGTGAAGGGTGACTAAAAACAGTCCTGCAATCCTCTTTTTATTTTGGATGGGACCAAGCGAGTCACACAGACATCAACAGACATGGATGAGCTACAATCTTCATTACATTATTTTTCCTAAAAACATGCCCCTCCTCTAAACTTCACCATTTTTTAAGTTAAAAGACACATAAAACACCTGTAAAAGAATAGGTCATAACATTCAGAGAACATAAAAGGTATTATAAATAGATACTAGGCATGTCAAACACCCAGCCAGATGTGACCCCACACACTCCTGAATCCAGATGGAGCTAGATAAAAATGTAATTGGGAAATATTTAACAAAATTAATTCAGTAAAAAAGAAATATATAAATACATGTGATTTCCTAAAATCAATATTTTATCATTTTATTTATATATTTATTATATATTATTTTCATAATATATAAATATTTATATATTTATATTATATGCTATATGTAATACATAATAAAATAAAAATAAAATAAAATAAACGTATTCATATATTTATTTAATAAGAGCAAATACTTATATTTATATTTATTATACTATATTATTAACCCTAACCCTACAGGGAATCTTATATACCATTAAGTGACCTCCTTTTTCTGTTTGAATTTGACACCACTACACAATCCAAAAACTCTGATTTCAACTCACCAGAAAGTTTTCAATATAAATCTATTCCTCCTTCTTCACATAATTCTGCTTAATGTGATGGTATCATACCCCCATTTCTTATCCATTTTTGTATATTAAAATCAAGAACAACTCGGGGGAATCATGAGTATAGGAAGAGAAGTGATATATAATTAGACTGGAAAGGGACATTGAATCAATAGTACATAACTCTTTAAATGACAGAGGCTTGAGAAGCAAAAGGAAGCCGTTGGAGTTAGTCAATAAGTGAGTGACATGGCCTGATCTGTTCTCAAGGAAAATCATTTTGGCAAGAGTGTAGAGATCAGATTGAATTAGAGAAAAACTTGAGCAGCTACCTAGCACAGTGGATAGAGTGACAGGCCTGGAGTCAGGAAGACTTGAGTTCAAATCTGGCCTCAGACACTTACCAGCTATGTGATCCTAGGCAAGTCACCTAACCCTTTTTGCCTCAGTTCCCTCATCTGCAAAATAAGCTGGAGAAGGAAATGGCAAATCACTCCAGCATCTTTGCCAAGAAAACCCCAAATGGAGTCATGAAGAGTTGGACACAACTGAACAACAAGCAGAAGGGACTAGAAGCAGGCAGAGAAAATAATTAGGTTGCAATAATCAAGATGAAAGATGATGAGGGCCTGAACTAAGGTGGTGGCTACGTGAGTAGGGAGAAAATCATATTTGGGAGATACTGTGGAGGTAGAAACAAGATTTGGCAACTGATTAAATGTGTAGCATAGGAGAGAATAGGAAGGTCTAGGGCAATGATGAGGTTGTCAAACTGAGAAGCTGAAAAAATGGTGAAAGTTTGGAAGACTAGTGGGTTTAGTGGGAAATGGCTTCATTTTGGGATATGTTGAGTTTAAGATATCCCTGGGACAACTAGCTTGAGATGTCTAATAGGCAATTGGTCATGTGGTACAGAAGCTCAGAGATGAGGAGTGGATACACAAATCTGAGAAACATCAGCATAGAACTGATAATTAAATCCACGGGAACTAATGAAGCCACCAGGCGAATATGCAGAAATAGAGAACAGGACCCAGGGGAGAGACTTAGTGGACACTCATAGTTAAGGAATATGATACGAATGATAAAGCAGGAAAGGAGGCTGAGGAGAACCAGTCTGAGAGGTAGGAGGAGAACCAGGAAAGAGTGATGACAAGGAGCTTAGAGTTGCACTCTAGTCTGACCACATACAGCATCTTAATAATATACATATGGGTAATCTCTAACAAATGATATTGCCATCCCAAACTGAACCCCTAATCTTCCTTCTGGACCAAGTACTTCCACCTATAGTTTATAAAGCAAACTCATTTCAGGTAGAGCAAACTCACTTCTTTATCAGTCTGAGCAAAATGTAATTGGGGAGTGGTCTTTTTTTTTTTTTTAAGTGATGTGATACATAAAATAGTTGAGAGATGACTGTGAACTTAAAATTATGAATTCCATCCTAAGGGCAACAATCTAGGAAGCACAACATTTAGGTTGATTGAACTGGAGAGGTAAGCCAAGTAAACAAGCATTTATCAAGTGCTTACTATGTGCTAGCATAATGTTCATTAGAGAGTTAAAGATCTTCCCTACTCATTGACGGCCCTGCCCATTAAGGGAAGCTTGATTGGGGCAGGGCACACACTTTTGTTAATTTCTAATACACTGGTTCTCTAGGGTTGTGATGCCCTCTGGCTCTGAAAAGTGTATAAATACTCTGAGTTGATTACTTTGGGGCTTACTCATTGGAAGTGTTTGTTTGGCCAGATGAGACTCTGGGCAGCCGCTAAGGAGACGCCCAGCTTTGAAAACACAGATGTTGGTGCTTCTCTCTCTGGTAACTATGTATCTATGGTCAGGCAGTTGGATCTGTCTGTTGATCTATGATGTATGTATTGCTTATGGTCAGACATTTGGAAGACTTGTCTGTTGATTATTATTTCTTTGTATTTTCTCTGAAGTTCAGAGTACTGACTTTTCCCCTAAGCTAAGTAAATGATACATGTGCTTGGTTAAAGTGATTGTTGACCCCTCAAGTGTTGATTTCTTTTTAGAAAAGCAGATCTAAGAACTTTTGATAGTAGACCATCCTGGATGTGTCAGGGTGCTTGCTTTTACAGTCAGACACTAGGCTAAGCAATGGAGATAAAAACAGAATCAAAAAGACATTCAGCCCCTGCCCTCAAGGAGCTTATATTCTAATAGGGGATAGATAGCAACACATAAGAAGAAGCTAAAAGGGATTGGAGGAACTGGGAGGCAGATCATCATGCAAGTGCATAGTAGCAAGGTCCACAGAGTCAGAAGCAGAGCTAGAGGAAAAATGAAGAATAGTTGCCCAAGAGGCCATTTCTCAAAATGGAGGCTCCAAGAGAAATTCTCCAATGAGAGGAGGAAGCCCCACAAGTGAGAAGACATTGAAGGAACTTCCAGAGTGAGGAGGCATGAAGATATGGTGATGTAGTCTAGAGAGTTAGAAGCAGAACCTGGGAAGGAAAGGAGGATGGTGGGTCTGGGCCCATTTTCAAAAATGGAGGTTTCAGCAGGGCTCATATGGATGGTACAGTCTATTTTCCGATCATGATTAGGTGAAGGAAATGGCACATGTAGCCATGCCAAGGGAAGACTTTGTAGGGGGAGATCAAAGATGCATGACAGCTATCTTAGGGGGCAATAGTGGTTGTTTAGTCATTTCAGTCGTGTCTGACTCTTCATGACCCCATTTGGGGTTTTCTTGGCAAAGCTACTGGAGTGACTTGCCATTTCCTTCTCCAGCTCATCTTACAGATGAAAAAACTGAGGGAAATCAGGTTAAGTGATTTGCCCAGGGTGACACAGTTAGTAAATGTGTGAAACCAGATTTGAATTCAGGAAGACGAGTTTCTCTTGAATCCAACCAGGTCTGGGTCTCTATTCACTGTACCATCTGGCTGCCCAAGTAAAAGTTACAAAGAGGCAAATTTAGGCTTGACTTCAGGCAAAACTTTCTAAGAAGTATACATGACCAAGGGAATGGCCTGCATCAGGATGAAGTGTGTTTGCTCTCACTGAAGAACCAGCAAAAACTGGTTAGCCATCTGTAGGATGTATTGCAGAGAGGATTCTTCTTTGTGTAAAAGCTAGACTAGCTGGCCCCTAAGGTTCCTTCCAACTCTGAGAGTCTATGGTCCTTTTTCTTAAATACTTATTCTATCTCTAATGTGCTAACTGCCCCTAACATCTATTTGTTCAAAGAAGGAATGAAGTGTTATTAGGTTGCAAACAGGCTTATGCATCAAGAGCTAGAACTTCATGGGATGTCATCAGGGTTCTAAAATTTAGCAGTGATTAATCCAGAGTGGGGAACCTGTGACTGTGAGTCCACATGTGACTCTCTAGGTCCCCAAGTGTGGCCTGTTAACTAAGTCCTCGAGTGCAACCATTTGATTAAGTCTCAAGTGTGCGGCCCTACTCAAAGCCCTATGTGGTCTCAAGCCTGCAGGTTTCCCATCCCCGAATTAATACATAACTCATACACAGGAATTATAGTCACTAGGGCACAATGTAAAATGCTATTATAAACATCTTGGTATAAAGATGCTATTGACCTCCCTGGGTCTACATTCTGTAGTGGATCACTGAGTCAGAGGGTTTACTCACTTTTCTCACATAATTCCAAACTGGTTTCCAGTTCCACTAAAAATGTACCAGTGTGTTTGACTCCCCTTGCCTCCCATGTCATTTATCAGCTTTATGGATGTTGGAAAAAGAAGCCAATAACGACCCTAATGTTTTGAGTCTGAGTAATTAGGAAAAAAGCAATATTGAGGTTAAATGATTTGTCAAGAGTCTCAGTGCCAGTAAGTGCAGGGTATAAAATCTGAATGTAGGTCTTTCTGACTGCCAAGTTCAACCCTCATGTTTCTGCCATAATACAATAATATTCCAATACTCAAGTGATGTCATCATCATGGGAACTTGGGAAGGAGGAGAAAAAGGTAGAGATGGGCTGGTCCACAAATTAAGACCTATATCTAGGGAGATACCTGGGGCACAGAGAGGTTCTGTGACTTATCCAAGGTCACAAAGCTGCTATATAGCAGAGATGGGATCTGAGTTCAGGTCTTCCTGATTCTAGGCACAATACTCTACTAGGTTATATAAAAAGCAAATCTAAGCCCTCTTCTAAACAACAACCTTTCATATGTCCCTACAGTGCTTCTCCTGATGAGGGGGAGGAGGAACATAGGAATAACAAATTGTGGTAACAAAGTGTAATGGAATATTAAGGCATCTTAAGAAACAGCTATGAAGAATTTAGAGAATCCTAAGAAGATGTAAATGGACTAATCAGAGGAAAGTGTACAGAACCTAGAGAAGAACATGTATAATGATTACAATGATGTAAATTAAGACAACAGTAAAAGAAATTTGAATTCCTATTAAAGGCACTGTCTAATTTTATTTGCAGAAGACTGGTCTCTTGGTAGTGAGATGGAGGACTGTGCATGTGGATTGTTGCAGACATTGATGGTTACAACATCATTTTATTTTGCTTAACTGTTTTCTTTGTTATAATACAGGATTCTGTGGAACAGTGAGTTTGGGGGAGGTGACAGTGGTAAAAACAAAAAGCACCTATAAACCATTATGATGATGTCCATCCCCACGGCTACTACTCTAGCTCAGGCCCCCATCATGTCACACCTGGACTATTGCATTAGCTGCCTGTCCCAGCTTTTGATTTCTCCCCCTCCAGTAAACTTTTTAGATCACTCCAGATCACATAAAGGACTACTTTCATCCCCCTGGTCAAAACTTTCAATGGTTTCTGTACTGTCTAATAATAAATATTTGTATAATGCATTAAAGTCTGCAAAGTGTTTTAGATACACTACCTCCTTTGATTCTCACAACAACTCTGTAAGTATTGACTCCAGGTATTGCCATCCCCACTTTACAAATGAGAAAATTGAGGTGTTAGAGAGTGGCCTCTAATGACTCTCTCAAGGGTACACAGCTAGTAAACATCATATGCAGGATTCAAACTCAAGTCCCAGGACTCTAAGTTCTGTACCCTTTCCACTATGACTTTGCTCCATAGTCTCATAGCTGGTGTCACAGACAGGATTTGAAACTAGGTCTTCCGAACTGCAAATCCAGAACTCCATAGGCTATAAGACTTGCCCATAAATAATAGCTAATAATTGTCATTAATAATCCAAACTTATTATTATTCCTTGTCTATTGGAGAAACATTGCTTCATTCATTTTACAAATATTAATATGCCCATCTGAAGCAACTGTGTTAAATAACGGAAATTTTTAAAAGACAGAAATCATTGATCTCATATACCAGTAGACATAGGCTCCCAAAGTGGATGATAACACCCCCTGGGGGTTTCAGGTATGATCCAAGGGGGCACTAGTAACCTTGTGTGCAACTGAGGAGCATTGAATGAAAACAAGGGGGTGGTAGAAGCATACGGAAAGGAGAGAAGAAAATTTTGAAAAACTGCTAGTACTTGGTGTATAACAGAGTTAAAGTTATAGTGTTTACATTATTTTCCAAATAAACACAAAAAAAATGCAAGTTATAGCTGATTAGTGGTCAAGTCTGCCAACAGGTCTGAACAAGGAAGTGTTGTCAGGAAAGTCACATTGTCACATTGTCAGGAAATCCAGCATGCATTGGCAGAAATAAGGGCTTGTAATGACTTGTTTACAATATGATACTATCTGGTTACATGATGCAACATTGTAAAATCAAAATTTCAATGCAGGAAAAAACCCACAAATTTATAATAAATTATTAAGTTTAAGATATATGTTTTTTTTAGTTATTTTTTGAAATGATGCAAATTTTAAAAAAAAAACCTGTTAAAGGGTTAAATTTCCAGGAAGGGAAGGGAGGATGCTGAGCAATTATTTTTAAAGGGGACAGTAGGCCAAATAAGTTTGGGAACCTCTGCAGTAGAAGTATATATGCATGTACACAGATAAACATAATATGCATTGCCTTGGCAATCAGGTGGCCCAGTAGACAGAGAGCCATGCCTAGAGCCAGGAAGACCTGAGTTCAAATCCAGCCTCAGACACCAATTCTGAACAAGTCACTTAATCCCTGTTTGTCACAGTTTCCCCATCTGTAAAATGGGGGTAATAGTAGCACCTACCTCCCAGGGTTGTTTCAAGGATCATATGAGATTAGAGTTGTAAAGCACTTAGCACAGTACCTGGCAGATAGTAAACACTACATAAATTTAACCATCAATATTATTTTAATTCAGTGTCAGTGTCTTTCCAGCCTTATCTTGTCCTGATCCCCTACATAAACCCAAGACCTAGTCAAAATAGACTGATTTTTGTTCCCCCAACACATCTTATGTTTTATCATCTTCAAGTCTTCCCTTTGCCTGGAGTGTGGTTCTGCCAACCTCACCCTGGCTCCCCATACTAGCTTTTCCATGTATAGACATCTTATCCACTCACTAATTATATCACAGAATCTTAGAATTGGAAGTGACCTGACAGTTATCTAGTCCAACCCCATCCAAAGCATGAATCCTGTCTGTAACATTCCCAACCAGAGGCCATCTAGCCTGTTTCAATACCACCAGTGATAGCTCCTGAGACAGATCATTCCATCACAGTTCAGATTAGAAGTAAGGTTTTCCTGACATCACACCTAAAATTTGTCTCTTTGTAACTTCTACTCACTACTCCTGGTTCTAACCTCTAAGACTATTGACAAAAAGCCTAATTCCTCTCCTACAGAGTAGCCCAAAAATATCTAAAAGCTGCTCTCATTTCCCCTTTTGTCCTCTCTTCTTCAGCCTAAACATCCCCAGTTCTTCCAACCAACTCTCACATGCCATGGTTTGGCTTCCCCTTGCTAACCTGGTCCACTCTCTCCCAGCATGTATTCCAGCTTCTCAATGCTCCTTCTAAAAACTGATACTTAGAATTAGGCATAATACTCTTGATGTAAGCAGAATATGATACAATGACAAGCTCTCTTGCTCTGGACTCTATTGCAATGTGGTATCACGTTAGTTCCTTCAACTGCTGCATCAGATCACTGATTCATGTTGAGGTAACAGAACAATAAATCTCATGGGTCTTCTTTACATGAACCACTTTCTAGCTACATCTTTCTTCCCATCTTCTACTTGTATTTTTGGTTTTGAACTGTGATACAGGACTTTTATCTCTTTTTTTAAAATCTCACTTCTAATGCTGAGTGAAATGAGCAGAGCCAGGAGAACATTGTACACAGTAACAGCCACTGTGTGTGAGGACTGTTTCTGATAGACTTAGCCTTTCTCAGTAATGCAGGGACCTAAAACATTCCCAAAGGGCTCTTGAGGCAAAATGTCATCTACATCCTGAGAAAGATCTATGGGATCAGAATGCAGAATGAAGCAAACTATTTTCTCTTGTGTTATGCTTTGTTTGGGTTTGGTTTTTCTGATAGTTTCTCCCACTCATTTTAATTCTTCTATGCAACAGGACTAATGTGAAAGTGTGTTTAATAAGAATGTATGTAGAGAACCCATATAAGACTACAATCCGTCTCAGGTAGGGATGGAAAAGAGAAAGGGAAAAACTTAAGACACATGGAAGTAATTGTTTAAAACTGAAAATAAATTAACTACATTTTTAAAAAAAAATAAAAATCTTACTTCTATTAAATTTACCCTTGTTAGCTACAGCCCCACCATTTCAGACAAACTTTTTTGGATCTAGATTTGGCCATCCAACATACATTAGTTACCCCTTCCAATCTCATGTCATCTGCAAATTTAATAAACATTCCATCTAGATCTTCTTTTATGGTCCAATAAAAATGTTGAACAGACTAAATCCAAAAGACACTCCTAGGATATACTGCACTAGAAATGTCTCTCCAGCCTGACTTCAAACCACTGGACCATATTCTTTAGTTTTGGACAAAAATCCCATCTCAAAGCCACCTAACTTCATCATCTAGTTCTCCTCACCTCCTCTCTGTGGAAGAAGCAGTGTGGCACAACAGAAAGTGTGTATGTACTGAACTTAGAGTTGAACTTCTGGATCCAAATTCTGATCCTGGCACTTACTACCTGTGTGACCATGGGCAAGTCATTTAACTTAGCCGAGTTCTTATCTGTACATATGCATCAATTACTCTACCTTCACTCCCTCCAAGAATGATGTTGGCTCCATCTCTACCTCAGGGTTCTAGGAGTGCCCCTGAAGATTTGGATATGTCTTTCTCTAGTGTCATCAGTTCATGCCCTCATTCTATTGTGGTCCTTTCCACTGCAGATAGAAACTATGCATTTTTGTATTCCCCAAAGCACTTAGCACATAGTGAGTGCTCAATAAATATTTGCTGAATGAATAAATTATGCCAATGACTAAATTAATCCTTATCTAAATAGAAGCTGGAGCCCTGTACCACAGTGAAGTAGATTCTAGGTTACTGGCCTAGGATTGGGCTACTAGAAACAAGTACCCATTATAGACAGTGACCCCAAGATTTGGAGTCAATGCTAACCTGTCAGACCTACTATGGTTTAATTTCATGGGACCAGGAAGAATTCTTCTCCCCCTGTTCAAAAAGAGGGTGGAGGGGGAAGGAAGGATAGGATAGAATATGGAACTCAAAACTTTTTTAAAATATTAAAAAATTGTTTTAACATGTAATTGGGGGGAAAATAAAGTATATATGTTCAAAATGGTCCCAGGAGCAGTAACATTAAGCCTCATGAGTCATGAATTTCTTAGAGTGAGTTACTCTATCAGATTCTTTCCTGAAAGCAGGTTTTGAAGGGTAGTACAGGAAGAAAGTAAAGCAGCTGGTGATGCAGTGGATAGAGCGCTAGGCCTGGAAACAAGAAGGTCTGAGTTCAAATTTGACCTCAGACACTTATTAGCTGTGTGACCCTGAGCAAGTCAATAAACCCTGTTTCCCTCTGTTTCCTCACCTGTAATATGTGCTGCAGAAGGAAATAGCAAGCCACTCTAGAATCTTTGCCAAGAAAACCCTAAATGGGATCATGAAGAGTTAGACAAAACTGATCAAGGACAACAAAGAAAGCAGGAGGTCACTTGACAGTTGTGTCATGGGGAGATAGAGAACAAAGACTTATTAAAAAGCAAGAAAGGGAAGACTGAAGAAAATCTTTTTCTTTAAAAAAAAAAAAAAAGGAAACTCAGGGCCACCTAAAGCCAATTTTGCCTACTTCACAATTCTGTTCAGAGCTTTTGATAAAGGATATGCTCTGTATCAGAAAGCCCAGGGTTAGGCTTTGCCCCACTTTTGAGATGAGAGGCATGTTCTTTAAGAAATGGACTAAGCCTCCATTTCCAGAGTGCGTGGCCAGGATTACACTCACCTGCTCTCTCAGTAACCCCAACCGCAGCATGAGCAGCCATCCCAGGTGAAATTTAAACTCACAAGGGACCCTACACTCTATTTTCCATTATTGACAGAAATAGAATCCCTTCTACTTATTAGAAGTCTTCTATATAGACTAAGCTTTGGTGTATTTCATAAAATTGTAAGCAAATTGTAAGTAGTTAATTCCCACCAGTCATCAAATTCTTCAGTTGTCATCTGTTTCCTGTGAAACAAATCTAGAATGGAAAAACATTGTCAAAAAGCCTGGGTTAAAATCTTGACTCTACCTATGTGACCTCACTTCCTATCTTATCTCTAGCACCCCTTTTAGTTCTAAATCATGTGAATCTACGACCCTATGCATATTTTTAAAACAGGAGAAAGCAAAATTAAATTGGTAAAGCAGTTTGTGCAGTGAAGAGTGGGCCCCTCACACTGGTGACTTTACAGCATTCCAAAGTCACTGAGCAATGTATAGGGAAAAATGAATTGGCATCTACATCTGATGGCTCTGCCTCCCATGCTTCTGAGTAGATCTGCACTGACTGGACTCAATGGTGCTTTCAGGATAGCCAAGGAGCATCAAGGGGCTTGCCCATGTTAACACTGTACCAGGAAAGAGGGTAGAATCAAAGGTTCAATACTTGAAAGTTTTGCTAGAAGGATCAATAGAAATCAATAAGAAAATTAGGGGAACTGTCAGTGGAGGAGCTGAAAGATGATGCTGCCATACCAATAATGAACTATTCTGCTTACTGCCCCAAAGGTTCAATGGTCATTTTTCTCTGACTACTGACCCCACCCCTTCTGGGGTTATAAAGAGCCCTCTAACCAGGTGAGGTACTTAAGGTACATCAGGTCCCATTTATATTGTCTTTTAAAATTTACAAATCATTTTACCCTCATCTTCTTTGATTTTCACAATAACCCTAGGAGACAGGCAATACAGGTATTTGTTGCTGTTCAGTGATTTCAATCGTATCTGATTCTTCATGACCCCATGTGGGGTTTTCTTGGCAAAGATACTGGAGCAGTTTGCCATTTCCTTGTCCAGCTCATTTTACAGATAAGGAAAATGAGGCAAACAGGGTTAAGTTACTTGCCCAGGATCACATAACCTGTTCAAGTATCTAAGGTAGAATTTGAATTCAGGTCTTCCTGACTCCAAGTGAGATGCTCTATGCACTATAGTGCCACCTAGCCACCCAATACAAGTGTTATCACCATTTTATAGATGTAGGAACTGACACTCTGCTGCTAAATGATTCAACTAATAGCTCACAGAGAGTAAATGGAAGAGCCAGGAACTACACACAAACCCATTATTTTTTCACAGTTTCCCCAAAACAATCCTCTATTATGGATCTCTGATAAAGTGGAAAACATGAAGTTTCCTGCTCAATCACACCCTCCAATGCCAAAATATTAGAAGGCAGACTGTGAATACTAGCTCTAAAGAGATCATCTATCACCACTGGGGGTGGGGTTTGCGATTTCAGTGATACTGGGAACTCCCAGTGAAGAAAGTTCCAATGCAGATCTTTACTCTGCAATTTATATTTTCGAGAATTCCCTGGGAAAATAGAATAATAAAATGATTTCCCCAAGTTCATATAGCCAGTATCTAACAAACACAAGACTTTAACCCAATGGCTGCCTTGTCTTCCACTATACCATCGCATCTGTCTGGTGTCTCCCAACAATTTAACTCTCACCATTGGGCCAATGGGGACAGTTAGGTGGCACAGTAGATAGAGTACTGGGCATGGAGTCAGGAAGACCTGAGTTCAAATACAACCACAGACACTTTAGTACCTGTGTGACCCTGGACAAGTCACTTAACCTTGTTTGCCTCAGTTTCCTCATCTGTAAGATGAGCTGGAGAAGGAAATGGCAAACTGCTCCAGTATCTTTGCCAAGAAAACCCCAAATAGGGTCGTGGAGAGTCAAACATGGCTGAAATAAGTAAACAACAATACTTGGGCCAATGAAGCATTCATCTTATTAGCTAACTAGACAATCTAGCTAAATAAATAATGCAAATCCTTTCTTCTGAACCTATCACGTCTTCCTTTGGTTTTTACTTTTTAAGTATATGCATGTAAAATCTCATGAATAAATACTAATGCTCAATTAAAACCCTACTTTTAGTGGTACACCTTTAAAAATTGCATCTAATTGCTAATTTACAATTTTGCTACTGTGTTATTCTTACAAGATACTCTTCCATGGTATAACATCAGATTGGCATATATAAATAAATCAATGTTTACACAGATTTGAATTTCATGACTGTGGAGAATGAAGTCATGGGATTACTCTAGGAGGGATCCACTGGGTAACTTGCACAACCCCCTCTTCTTGGCATTAAATTGGCTCTAATTAAGCACTCCAGGAAGCTTGCTAGAATCCCTAATCTCAAAATTTTGCAACCAGCCCTGAAGACAACTTCAGCTGCCTCTAGGTGGTCAGGCTAAACCTAAAAAAGACCCTTCTAAGCATCTCCCAATGGCTTCCCAGACCTGACAAGACCCTGCTTCCTGCAAAGTACTCTGCTGTTTTCAAGGTCAATGTGGGTCTCTGTGAGAAGGAGACCATGAAAGCTGCACATCCGCCAGCTGCTGAGAGGCCATGAACAGCTCCAGGTGAGCATCCCTGCTTTAATTATGTATTGTTGTTTCAATAAACCTTAGAATTAGAAAAAGTAAAGCCTGCCCTCCCACTTATTTCAGCATCACACACACACATGCGCACACACACACATTAGCACAACAATTTTAATTATTGGACAACTGAATCCAAATCATTCATGTTTCTTCATGGTTATTATTCACCATTCTAGTACCTATCAATTGAATCCAAATGTTCAGGTAAATTATAAATTATTAACTTTGCAACGATGAATTAGTGGTATATTTCTTGAGCAAAGAATGCTTGGTCCATATTTAAGAGTTGCCTGATTATGAACCATTAACACCACATAGTCAAACGTCAGTTGTGACCCCGCATGTGATATGTCATGTGACTCTGCACAAGTCACAGAACCCTTCAGCATCCTAGGCAACTCTTTAAGACAACAAATTGTATCATAGTTACAAAGGTAAATGGGAGTTTCCATAGTTGAAGGAGCTTTGTACACAAAAGAAACCAGAGTTCCAAACAAAAACAAAAATTCTCACGAAATGCAAGTTGATTCTCCAGAGTCTTCTCACAGACTCTTTCTTCATGGATAAAATCTAACTTACTCGATCCCAGTCTCTTACAGGAATCAACAACCTCTATAAATAATCACATAAAAAATATTCCAAATCACTATTTTTTCTTTCTTTGTGAGGCAATTGCAGTTAAGTGACTTGCCCAGGGTCACACAGCTAGTGAAAGTCAAATGTCCGAGGCCGGATTTTTGAACTCAGGTCCTCCTGACTCCAGGACCGGCACTCTATCCACTGTACCACTTAACTGCCCCTCTAAATCACTATTAGAGAAATGTAAATTAAAACAACTCTGAGATATTACCTCATACCAATCAGATTCACTAACATGACAAAAAAGGAAAATGACAAATGCTGGAAGAGATATGGGAAAATAGGGACACTAATGCATTGTTGGTGGAGTTGTGAACTGGTCCGGTCATTCTGGAGATCAGTTTGGAACTGTGCCCAAAGGGCTACAAAACAGCAATACTACTACTAAGTTGGTATCCCAAAGAGATCAAAGAAAAGGGAAAAGGACCTATTTGTACAAAAATATTTGTAGTTGCTCTTTGTGCTAGCAAAGAACTGTTTCCCCAAGTCATTTAACCCTGTTTGCCTCAGTTTCCTCATCTGTAAAATGAACTGGAGAAGGAAATGTCAAACCACTCTAGTACCTTTGTCAAGAAAACCTCAAACGGGGTCACAAAGAGTTGGACAGGACAGAAAAACAGGTGAACAGCCACTAAAGGATGAGTAGGGTTACAACAAGTGGAAAGGAGGGTTGTGGGTATAAAAGGTAGTAGGAACAGTCTGAAAGGCTGAAATTGTTATATGATTTAAAGAATTAGCAGAATTAGAATTAAAGAATTTTAAGGGATAATGACTCTATTATAGCTTAGGTGGGATAAACTCTTTAACAGCTCCTAGCTCATTTTCTTATTAATTTTCATCCTGGGTTATAAAAAAATGGAGAGCTATATTTTCATATTCACAAATTAAAAGAAATGAATAATCACTCACATTAATTATGTCTCCAACCAAAATAAACTGGAAAAGTGTCTTTTCTCATAAACTTTCTCTTTCTCAAATCATCTAGTCTCATAGTCTTAATAAACACCAATGCTACTAGATATCACTTATTAACAGTGTACCAAGCAATATAAAGACATTAAACTAATTCAGGAACATATCCCAGTGAGAGAAAGGACGATCAGAATCACCTCTAACAATCAACTTCAACTACTGACTTCTCAACTTTGGAAAATCTTATAACTCTCTCAAGATGGCAGTCAGAGTCTATCAAAAATATTTTTATAGTTTCTTCACAAGGTGAGTTAAATTCAGCTCTCCCAGGAAATAATTTATCTTAGTCCTTTTTCTGTCTCTCACACAGTATTTCTCAGGGGGAAAAAAGTTATCTTAGTCTTTTATCTCTGTGTGCCATCTCTCTCCAGTCATGACAGGTAACATTCTCTCCAGTTAAACTGCCAAGATTCTACTGTCTCTTATAGATACAGTCATTTCCCTGGCATCTGTAGGGAGGGATGTGGAAGTTGTAGTCTCAAGCACAATCCTTGATTTGGAAGTGAATAATTACAAAGTTCATTATTGAAACTCATTCTCGCTACATGACAGGAGGGATGCTTTCTATGGGATCAAATGAGGTGAGGGTCCTTCTCCATGCATTTGGTACACTTCTGCTATGTAGTACCCCCCACCTACTATTTTTGCTTAGAAGCAGGAATATTAGAAATTTAAATTTTTATTAACACAGTGAATAGAGTGCAAGGTCTGGAGTTCAAATTCAACCCCAGATACTTACTAGCTGTGTGACCCTGGGCAAGTCACTTAACTCTGTTTGCCTCAGTTTCCTTATCTATAAAATGAGCTGGAGAAGGAAATGGCACACCATTCCAGTATCACTGCCAAGAAAACCCCAAATGGGGTTGTGAAGAGTAAGATATCATTGAAACAACTGAACATCAACAACAAATGATACGGAGAGGATCCTCATCTTTTTCCATAATTTTTTTTTTATTCATTCTTCAGTAACCTTCAACCTCCATTATTTATGCACTAGATCCATAGAGCTTTTGGGTTTCCACTAAGAACCATAAACTCAGTGAAATGGGATAGCTAGATATAGAAAGACCATAATTAATGAGTGATATCAATCAACAAGCATTTATTAATTGCCCACTATGTGTCAGGTGCCATGTTAGGTACCCGGCATGCCTGGTGAATGGACAAATGCTCTGGGCTCTGCTAAAACGCAAGCCCATCTTTACAGCAGCCCTGCCTTACTTCCGGACTTTTATCAATGTGCCTGCATGGGTTAATTTCCCATTCCATAAGAGCCACAGGAATTGGTGGCACCACAAAAGTGGACACTCAGAAGACCAAGCATGTACCCAACAATGCAGCATCAGAGTTAAGTAAAGGAGTTAGTGGACAATGTTACGTATCGACTGGCAAACTTCGAACTAATGTGCACAATGCCTAGAAAGCAGGAGGTGCTTCACAAATATCTAGTTGACATTCTCTAATTGTTAGCTATGAATTCAATATAATATTAGCTGGGCAAACATTGACATTTGAAGATTTTTATATTCTGTTGGGGACAGCTAGGCGGCTCTGTGGATAGAGCACTGGCCTGCAGTCAGGAAGATCCAAGTTCAAATCCAACCTCAGACATATACTAGTTATATAACCCTGGGCCGGTCATCTAACCCATATTTGCCACACAGTGGAGAAAGAAATGGCCAAACCACACCAGCATCCTTGTCAAGAAAATCCCATGAACAAAGTCCCAAAGAGTCAAACATGACTGAAAGGCAACAATATTTAGGCCATATGCCCAAATAAACAGGTTAAAATAACAACCAAATGATTTAGAGAAGAAGGAGAAAAGAAAATCAGTATTTTCTGCATAGGTGAAGTCATTGTTTCTCCAAAAGTGACACCAGTCCCAAGAATCCACAAATCTAAAATTGCTATAATAATGTTCTGCCAATAATTTTATATGATCACAAAATCAGGAGAGAACAAGTTTTGGTAGTAATAACAAAATGTCAGTAATAAAACATTATTAGAAAGTACAGGAAAGTCATCTGTTTCCATGCTGAATTGGGTTTCATTTTCCGACGGATGATTTGATAAAAATGCATGTGTCCCTTTCTATTTATTTTAAAGAGTGATAAAAGACACCAAAGGAAAATGCCTCTAGGCCTGAGCACAATGCTTTAGAAATAAAAATTTACTGGTAAAGGATAGATGCTGCCTTAGCTTATCCAAGGAGCTCCTCCTGTGGTTTTTGAAATGGTATTTTGTAGAGGGAAGCTTTATGCTGAAAACTGAAAATCAAAAAAACAAAAAATTGAGGAGCTAGGGAACCAGATATGGCCCAATATTTCAAACCAGAGATTCGGCTTCTCAGACCTAAAGGCAGGAAAGCCAAAGACCGGTAAAGCTCTATGATATGTGAAATTTATCTTTACCCTCATCCCTACTGTGTTCTCACTAAAGGATTCACTTGTTGCCCTCTACCAGTAAGTTATTTGCATGAGACAGGATGACTGTCCGGGAATGAATTTTAGATTTAGAAGATAGAGGATCAGAACCTTACACTGACATTTGCCAACTATGAGATTTGAGGCAAATTATTTGACTTCTCTGATCCTTTTCCCTACTTGTGAAATGATGACAGTGTTATTTATCATTTCTCCTTCACATGGCCATCGTGAGAAAGGTACTTTGTAAATAATAGATCCAAAGGAATGAATCTATAATAGTAAAATGAAAGAATAATGTGAGAGATCATGGGAGAGATGGTGAGAGATAGTGGGGCAAATCTTCTGCTTGTGTCTGCCCTGAACTATAAAAGACAAAACCCTGCTGAACCAGGTTAAACTGTGCATAGCAACAGGGTACAAAGTTCTCATTGCAAATAAACTAGTTAGAAAATAGAAAGTTGAATTCAATTAAATAAATTATTGCTTGGTTAGGAGGTAATTGGTTTCTAACTAATTAGTTGAAGGAATTCAGATTGTGGTAGGATTTTGGCCTTGGTGGGTTTTTTCCAAACTAATAATAAAAGCTAGCCTTTAATAGCATTTTAAGGTCCACAAAGCACTTTTCATGTTATCTCATTTGATCCTTATAACAATCCTTTGGGGCAGGTACTATTGTTTAGAGACGAGGAAAGTGAGGCTTGGCAAAGATAAATGACTTGCTGAGGATCTCAGAGTGAGCAAACGTCTAAGGCAGGATTGAAATTCAGGCCTTCCTCATGCCAAGCCCAGCAATCAATCCACTATGGCCCTAAATGCCTCTTCTGCACACTTAGTTCTGGATATGAGTTAGCAGACACCACACAAGGTATCATAAATTCAAATTAGTACCTTGAACCAAGCCCCATTCCAACACTTCTTAGCTATGGGACTATAGACAAGTCATGCTTGCTGAACCTGGGTGTCCTCCACTGTAAAATGTTAATAATGCTTGCAACCCAATCTAATTCACCTCTAAGAGTTTTGTGCAAGGCCACATGCTGCAAAGATAAGACAAAAAAACAGTCTTGCCCCCAAGGAGCCTATATTCTCTCCATGGTGTTTTGAAGGAAGCTCTTTATAAACTTTAAACCATCATAAAAGTGTGAATATTATCATTTGTTTTCAGTAATAGCATTAGACATAATCTATAGAATGAAGGAGGAAGCCTAGGTGACTCAGTGGACAGAGTACTAAGCCTGAAGTCAGGAAGACTATCTTCATGAGTTCAAATCTGACCTTAGATACTTACTAGTTGTGTGACCCTGGGCAAGTCACTTAACCTTGTTTGCCTCAGCTTCCTCATCTGTAAAATGAGCTGGAGAAGGAAATGGAAAACTACTGCAATATCTTTGCCAAGAAAACCCCAAATGGGATCATGAGGAGTAAGGCATAACTGAATAACAAATACAATGAAAGAATGAAAGGAAACAAGCATTAAACACCAGGCACTGTGCTTTGCACTTTACAAATTTCATTTAGTCCTCACAACAACCCGGAGGGGATGTATTGATAATGCATTTTTGTTTTAGTATAATCAAGTGCCTCTGCTGAATAATGTGATTAAAGATCTTCCCCACCCATTAATGGGCCTGGGAAGATTTGTAGGAAGGCCCACACCTTTTTTTAATGAGGCACTGGTTCTCAAGGGTTATGATGCCCTCTGACTTTGAGAGCATATAAATACTCTGAAAAATAATTACTTTTAAAAGGTTTTACTTTGGGGATTAATTTTGGAAGAAGATTTGTGTACCAGGCGAGACTGAGAAGCCACAAAGCAGCACTTTCGACTTTGAAAACCCAGGTATTGGTGCTTCTCTCTCTCGTAACTATATATGTATGTAATGGTCAGACAGTTGGATCTGTCTGCTGATCTACGATGGATGTATTGCTTATGTCAGACAGCTGGAAGCCATGTATGTTGATTTTGATTTCTCTGTATTTTCTCTGAAGTTCAGGGTACTGACTTTTTTCCCTGAACTAAATGAATGATACATGTGCCTGATTAAAGTGATTACTGACTTCTCAAAAGCTGCCTTTCCTTTTAGAAAAGCAGATGTAAGAACCTGTGACAGCAGGCCCTCCTGTGTATGTCGGGATCCTTGCTTTTACAAGGAGTAGGTGCTGTTATTATCTTCATTTCTCGGATAAGCTAACTCAGGCAGGCTTCAATGACTCACTCAGGATCACACGGCTGAGGGCAGATCTCAACTTGCCATCTTCCTGGTTCCAGTCCTGGAGCTCTATCCACCATGTCACCTTGCTGTATTTGTTCAACATTTCTTGGTTAGTTGTAACCATTCCAGTGGATCAGAGAGACATAAAAAGGATATTAAAAATCATGCCAGTATTATAAGCCTTCTTGATGAGAGATTAATTCATCAGTCTGTCAATAACCACTTATTAAGTGTTTACTATGTGCCAGGCTCTCTACTAAGTCCTGTGGATAACCCCCACACACATCCCCCCTCCCACAGAAGGCTGCTCAATGAGATAGTGAGTTCCCAGCCATGGGAATTAATGGAGTAGAAAGCTGAACTGCCACCTGTCAGGAACAGTCAGTATAACAGTCCTGCACAACAGAGTCCTTTAGAAAAGTCTTAAGGCCTCTTATAATTCCAAGTTTTAAAGAATCTTGGAGTATTTTCAAAATGGAATCTTTCGGGGGTGAAAGCTCTACCCAGAAATTGAAACCTTTCTCTCTAATGAGACTGTAGGGCAGGACCCCCATCTGACACTTTTTTTGTAATCCCCACAGACTGGACAGAGAGGACGGATTCAAAAAATAGATTATTGAGTCTGATGCTGACGAATGGGGCTCTCTTTTCATTGATGCAATAAAAAGTGACTCCAAAGGTTTAAGCATAAGCAAGTAACTGAAATATCCATCGAGAAGACGCTGATATGTACAATCATCAAAAACGCTTTCCTTTATTTTCTGCAAGACGAATCAATAGAAAGGCAGCTAGATGTACAGTGCACAGGACTCTGGGCCTTAGAGTCAGGAAGACCTGAATTCAAGACACTTACTAGCTTTGTGATCCTGGACAAGTTACTTTGCCTCAGTTTTCTCATCGGTAAAATTGGGATGATAGTAGCACCTGCCAAAGTTGTGAGAATCAAATAGGAGAATCAGTGAATGTAGTTAGCTTTTTGTAGGACTTTGGTTAAGAAAGGGAAGAGAACTCAAGAGGACAATCACTTAAGCAGACAGCAAGGGCTCCACACACAGTCTAATATTTTATTCTCAACTCCTCTACTCTTGGTGGTGCAACTGTCTACCTTCCCGTTGGTAAAATAGTACACCATTTGACTGCAAAAAGATCTCAGATTCTCAGGGGGAAGAAGTGAAATATCATGACATCTCTGCAAAACAAACATTAGAATCTCTGCCTTGGCTATAACTCATCTGTTGTCAAATTTACCTTTAAAAGCAGTGGAAATAATAATTCCTTAAACATCAAATGACTTGAACAATTCCCTGATGGAGGTATCTGAATCCTTCATTTGCCTTTGTTCATCTAACAAATGACATGAGGATGTGATGTTCTGAAAAGATGAAATGGTGAGTGAGTGTGCGTGCGTGTGTGTGCGTGTGTGTGTGTATTTCTCTCTAAAGGAAGAACACCTGTTTTCCCAAGATATGTGAGAGATGCACAGATCTTAATATGCTTCTACCTGGGATTTGTAGATAATCAAATATGCCCATTTTTAAAACTTCTCATACCCCAAACACCTGAATCATAGTAAATCAGAGAAAGAAAATGGTAATTGTGAGCTGGGGAGTAAAGCACCGTCTTGCATTAAGAAATCATTGGAAATTCCGTTATCCGTTATTCTTATTCTAACCTGAAACTTTGAGGATTCATTTTACAATAGTTAATCAGAATAAAAACTAAGGTATTTTCGCCAGGATATGGGCAGGTTAGGTCCCTAAGGGATAAGCCTTTTGAGGACAAGAAATCTGTCTTGTGATTCTTTAAATCTGCCCATCAACCAATCAATCAGTAAAGAATTTATTAAGCCCTATTATGCCTATCACACTGTGCTAAGCCCTGGAGATGCAAATACAATGAATGGAGCACTCCCTACTTGTTTTATTCTAACATCTATCATAGTGACCTGAGCAAAATAAACACTCAGTAAATGTTTATTGTAAGGGATGATCATTAGAACCTGAACCATCCTAATTCTCCTTACTAAAGGACACTCCAGATATATGTGATTAGCTTCTATTTCATATGTTCCATATGGGTACCTCATACTTGGGGATGGAACCACAACATCCATGGGATGTTGAATAACCCATTTCGGGATGGTCAATCAGTCTGACTACCGGGGTGCTAATCTCATTTTAATCAACCCCGACCTGCCTACCATATTCTTATCCCTGTAACTATATTTCACCTCTAAACCACAAAGCCCTACCCCTTTCACACACCAGACCAGTATCTTTCTAAATTAGGAGCAGACACCTCATCACTAAAGCTCACAGAGTTACAGACACCCAAGCATTCACAGATTCTACCAAGCTTCTAGATAATAAAATAGGTTAAACTGCCTTTCTCAGCCCTTGGATCTTCTGGAAAATAAACATGCTATTTAGGACAATGCAAACACTGAACAAATGCTCTGGAAATGCGTTTAATTTCTAATCTTCTTTAACATTACTGTGGTGCAGTTGATTAAAATAAATATTTTAATACAGCCTGATTTGCAAAAAGCTATATGGAACTCTAAGGGCCTATCAGTGATACATGAGTGCCCTCTGCTGCTTCCTAGTTTTTCAAACAACTCAGATTTTCAGTACAATATCTGCTAAAGGATGTTGCAGGAGGAAAGGAGCATTATTAAACATTTAAGGAAAAACAAAAATGCTATGTATGGTATTGCTCATTATCAAAAACAGTTATTGCAACAAATACAGAAGTCAACATGTAGGCCATCAATAAAGATGCATGGCTTCATTGTAGTCACCATTTCTTTTTCAAGAGATATGCTTATACCAAGAGATAGAAATCTTAGATTATGAACAATGGTTGCCTTAACCTTTCAATGTTGTTATCTTTTATATGAGTCTTTTTTAGGGTATGCAGCCCCACAATATTCCTGAGTGCGGCCAAACTGATTAAAATATAATTCGGAAATATTTAACAAAATAAAAAAAACATAATAAAACATAGATAATGTTAATACATGGTTTCTAAGTCAATATGTAGCCCATAACAATACTTGTGTACAGTTTAGTGGCCTCCATTTCTATTTGAGTTTAACATCATTGCTTTCCAATATTCTGGAAAGCAAATTCTCCTGGTTCTGTTGATTTCACTGAATCTCATCAATTCATGTTTTCCCAATATTCTCTTAATTCTTCATATTCATTATTTTCTCATTGTACAATAATATACAGTTATATTCATATGACAAATATGGCTCAGCCAAGCAGCCTATCCAGCAGGGACACAGTGCCCAAAGAGAGCAGGATGAATACTACATAAAAGGGGAGAGGCCCCGCAGGAACAGGAATTGTGAGTTGCCTTTGCCATACATGTGTTCTACATGTTTGCCTCACTAGCACTGTCTCTGTTTAAGCCCAATCTTCCCATGAACACAATGGGCATTTGTGAGAGAATGCTCCCTAGCCTTTTTATAGCTACTATCATTCCTATACCATTTTAGTGAATACCTTTGCTAAAAGCTAAGTTTGCCTACTGGCTGATTGTTAATGGGAAACATACTGGTGGGGTTCATGAGCTATAATACCAGGAGAAAACCCCAAGATTGCAGCCACCTCTGGGCACCCAACCTGTGAATGTGCATCAATTTAGGGGAGCCCCCCAAAGAGAGTGTTACATTTCAATTAACTTTTTTAGTTGACTCTCTGGGGTATTCTAAGAAAGCCATTCTGTCATCTGCAAATACAGATGATTCTGTCTCTTCTTTGTCTATGCCTATTCTATTTCTATAGCTAGTACATCAAAACTACATTTTAAAAAATAACATCTATCTATGACTTTACCACTGATCTTATTGGAAAGGCTTTGGTCCTCAAGGGCGGCCCTTTGATTGAATCCAAAGAAACAAATTTGTTCTGTGAAGCCTGGATTCAGTCAAAGAGCTGCACTTGAGGACCCAGAAGGCCACATGTGGCCTTGAGGCCACAGATTCCCCACCCCTGGCTTATATTTATCCATTACAAGTAATTCCAGCCCTTGGTTTTAAATAGAAACTATTTATCATATTTTTAAAAAGGCCATTTATTCATGTTTTTAGATAAGTACATTTTCTTCAAAGTTTTTCATTTATTGATATAATCATTAGTTTTTTTGTTTTTATCATCAATATGGACATTTCATTTATAGTCTTCTTAAACTATAAGTTGAGCCACCCCTGCATTTCTGTTATAAACTTAACATGGTCAATTAATTAATCATTCAATCCACAAACATTTATTAAGCACTTAACATGAAGGGTACTATACCAGGCACTGGAAATAGAAAAATAAAAATGAAATAGCCTGTGCCTTCAAGGATTTCATGTTTTCACAGAGAGACAATATGGTCATAATAAAACCTATTGAATATATTGCCATGGCCTCTTGACTAATAATTTGTTCACTATCTCTGCATCACAGTATATTACCTTTTTAAAAATCTGTTTTGATGAGTGAAATTGTACAGATTAAAATTCTGCCTTATTCAATTATATGGTTCCTTAGATTGGTAAAAAGGATGTACAATGATGATTATATCTTGGCTTCCCAACTCCCAATCCCTCCTTTAAACTTGTCAAGAGGTAAGGCACAGTGTCTGGCACACAGTAGGTGCTGAATAATGTTTATTGATTTCGGATGTTTCTTATTACTCTTCCATCAAAGGGCCACATCTTTTTGGCCTTGAAATACTAAAATATTCTCCAGAGAGAATTTATGTACATATTCACCAGCTGTGTAGATTTCCATTTTATTAATTATAGATATAATTTACTCCTCATTTCACATAGCATTTATTTCCGCAAGTACCTTCGAGTTTCATAATTGAAGTGCTTTGTCTGGTGGTGCCTTGGTGTTCATCCAGCCAAAGTAGTAAATAAAAGAAAACCCTATTTCTGTCTTTTTATGTTTTTTATTCCTCTCACATTATGCGCCTGCAAAAAAAGACACTGCAAAATGCTAAACCTTATTCTATGCAGTAAAACATTGGATGAACAGGGTTGGTTAGATAAGAGATTTAACATATTCTTAAAAGTTACATAATTAATGGATTATTTAATGACAAATTCTTGGGATCAGTTCCTTTTCATGAAGCAACAGATAGCACTGTTTATAAATATGGGGATTTTCAAACTACAGTAAAAATACAAAATGCTACACCAAATATTATCCAAGGTACCCACAGGAGATGCAAACCACAAGAAAGAACAGTAAGCCAATATACATTTATTAAGTACCTACTATGTGCCAGGCATTGTGTTAAGCATTGGGAATACAAAGAAAGGTGAAAGACAGTGCCTACTACCCTCAAGGACCTCATAGGCTAACCCAGGATAAGTTAGAAGTAATCAATACAGGAAAGGCAGAGAGATCAAGAAGAGCAGCTCTCATTAAAAAGAGTGGAAATACAGACAATTCTAGTAATTAGAAAACCTAAATGCAATGGAAAAAGTTCTAAGATCATAGATTTAGAGTTGGAAGAGACTTGAAAGTCATACAATTCACCTCCTTGATTTTGTAAACGAGGAAGTGTAGACTTGGAAAGGTCAAGGAACTTGGGCAGGGTCATATCTGTAGTAAGCGGAGGAAAGATTCAGACTCAGGTACTTTGATTCCAAATCCAACACCCATGCTTTTCATGAGTAAAATGAATTCTGATCCTGTCTCTGGCTACTACCTATTTTACTGTTGATGTCACTTGATTTCAAATAAAATGAAGGGATGAGGGACTTCTGGTTAAGAAGATAGTGTGAAAGTCATAAGAAAACCAAATAATTCCACATGTACACTAACTTGAAGAGCTATATAAATGCTAGGTATTATTATTACTACAAAACAACCTTTAGAGAAATAAAGACCTCATTATTGGAGAGCTACTCAAGGGCAGACTGTGTCTATATAATAAAAAAAGACAATGCTACCTAAATACTTATTCAGTATCATACCAACAGACTACTAAGAAGTTACTTCACAGAACTAGAATATATAATAACAAAATTCATCTAGAGAAACAAAAGGTCAAGAATCTCAAGGAAAATGAAAAAGTATGAGTGATCTTAGATATAAAAGTCATGCCATAAACAAATTAGAGGAGCCTATGAGAAAATAAAATATCACAATTATGTACAGGGAAAGATTCCTTGATTAGTGATGATGCCAAAAAAGGAATTATAATTATCGGAGGGGATGTTGGAAGACAAGCACATTAATGCATTGTTTGGTGTACTTATGGATTGGCCCAGTCATTCTGGAAGACAATTTGTAACTATATTCAAAAAGTCACAATCTTTTAACCCAATGATACCACTACTAAGCCCACAATCCAAGTAGGTCAGAGAAGGAAAGGTTCAATAGGTTCAAAAATAACAAGAGCATGTTTCATTGTAGCAAAGATAAATAGTTGAACAAAATATGGTATACGAATGTAACAGAATATTATTGTGCCATAAGAGAGAACCAAAAGGATGCATTAAGAGAAACTTGGGGTAACTTTTATGAACTAATTCAATGTGGAGTAAACCGAACCAGAAAACAGTTTAAACAAAGAGTATAGCATTGTAAAGAAAAGCAATTTAGAAAGACAAGAACTTTTTCAGTGTAATAACCAATCACAACTCCAGGATACTAATAATAATAATAGTAATAATTAGTAATACTAATACTAATAATAGTACGCTTGTACTATCAATATCCTGACAGGGAAGTAATAGATATAAAGTACAGAAAGAGACAAACATTTTCAGACATGATCAGAGTATGGATTTGTTTTGCTTGACTATGTTTATTTTCAGGGAAGTGTTGTAAGGGTTTGGGGTTTTGGGGCGGGGGGGGGGAAGTGAATTAGGGACACAGGAGATTAGTGATTTCAAAGGAAAAAAGAAAAGAATGTCATTAACACATTTTTAAACTGACCAGAAGAGAATATAAAGAAGTTCAGAAGGAGTCACAGACAAAGAGGATAGCACTGAAACTAACATTGAATTTGTAATATACTTTTTCAAAAATACAAATTGTACACAATAGAAATTTGTGGTTACATATATAATCCTTTCTTTTCTTCTTTGTATATGGAAATGTTCCTGTTTGTACTTGTCAAGTTCAGAATAACAAAAAAAAACCTTTTTTGATGCTGGATATAGACTAGGTTATTTATGAAGCTTTCTGTTTCAAAACCCTATGACCCTTTGATTCTAAAATACTAGGTGTGGAGACAGGAAAAGAAGGGAGAAAACAGCTGCTCGGTCTCACTCGTCTGACACCGATTTTGTTGTGTGACCTGCAGAGAATTACTTGATTGCTCTGTTTTGGTCCCCTTTGTTGGTAAAATGGAATTAATATTGTCAAGTACCTTACTTTTCAAGGTTATTGTGAGGATTATCACTGAGACATTTCATGTGCAACCCCTTCAAATAGCCCACCATTAAAAGCATACAAAGATGGAGGCTGAGATGACAACTTCAGTTCATATTTAGAGTTTTGTTCATAGTTCATTTCCGTCAGGACTTTTTAAACCACTTCAATCCACTGGAGCTTGAAGTGGCAATATGCAGGTTACTCAACAATGTGAAACTAATCATCACTCCATGAAAACATAATTAGTAAAGCTCATCGTGAGCTTTGGAAAAAATTAATCAAGACAGGTTTGGTGAACCTTGGCTGAAAGATTTCCTTCACCACAGAGGATTCAACTTTCAATGTGTTGTCATAAAGGGAAGCCCAATTCTAAGTCCCAAGGTGGCCCATTTATCTTGCTCTAATGAAGAATAATAACTTCTTCTTGAGTCTTGCAAATAACTCTGCTAGTTCAAATTAATTTGGCTAATGCAATTAAGTCACAATATTTGATCTTTAAGGTTCATGATCTTTAATTGAACTCATATCCTAGCTTTATTAATAGGGGAGCATCCCTCATTTTCTTATAATGCCCTCAAGTATATCATCACGTATAATAGCAAGAATTTCCTCATTTAGTGAAATGCATTGATAGTAGCACATAAATTATTTTTTAAAATCCATTTACATTTATATATTTTTGTCATCAACACTGTAGTACCTTAAACATTTAGAAATTGCTGCAAAACTAATTAATATTTTTATATGCCTTTTCAACAGTCCTTGAGCTGTGAGCTGGAAGGACACTTACAGACCACATAGTGGTCCAACGCCCTCATTTTACAGATACTAGGGAAGAGTTAGGGAAGAGTCTATGTAAGCACTGGTAAAAGTATTCTTTTCCAAGCCTCTTTCCCTTCCTTTACTACCAGAGAGGTTAAATAACTTGCCTAAGACCACAAGTCATTTACTATCCCTGGGCCTTAGTTTCCTCACCTGTAAGATGAGGTTGTTGAACTAGATGTTCTTTTAGCTCAAGAGCTATGAGTCTATGGAATTAAATTCAATAGGGGAAAAATGTAAAATTTTACACTTGGGTAAAAAAAAATCAACTTCGTAAGTACAGAATGTGGGGGAACATGATGGGGGCAGGGAGGGGGAGGAATTAAACATTTATGAAACACCTACTATATCCCAGGCACCATAAGAAGCACTTTACAAATATTATCTCTTTTAGCTACACAACAGTTTGAGAAATATTTGAGGGATTTAGTGGAATATAAGTGCAATACGAATCATTCATATGATATGGCAGCAGAAAAGCTAACACATTCTTGGGCCACACAAAGAGAGACAACTTCTAGTGGAAGAGAAAGGATAATTCCTATATATCCTACCTCGATCAGACCATGTGTAGTGCACTAAGTTTGGTTGTAGGTGCCACAGACTCAAAAGGACATTGACAAACTGGAGAACACCTAGAGGAGATCAACTTGGATGGTGAAGGGACTTCAGGGCCCACCAAGCCAGATTCGGTGGAAGGAACTAGGGATAACTCAGGGAGGAGGGATTGGGGCTAATAGCTGTCTTCAAGGTATGTCATGTGCAAAAGAAATTAAACTTGTTCTGTTTGGCCTCAAAGGGAAGGACCAAGAGCAATGGTGGAAACCGTAATTAAGCAAATTTAAGTTTCATAGGAGGGCAAAGTTTCCAATAATTAGAACTGTGTGAAGGTAGAATGAGTTATCTTGAGAGCTAATGGGTTCCCTTTTACTAAAGGTCATTATGTGGAGGTTGGCTAACCACCTGTCAGGTTTGTTATAGTAGGGACTCCTCAGGTACTAGTTAGGGTAAATGGTTCCAATTTTAAATTCTGTGATTATGAAATAGTAATGTAACCATAGTTTAAACAGCCTCTCTCACAAAGATTGGACATTGTTGCTGGATCTTTAAAAGAAAGAACTAGAACCTTAGGGAGTTAAAACTTAGCTGTCATTCTGAAGAGAGTTAGCTATCGTGGCAGAGACTGCATGAGGGAGGCACAGAGAGAAGTGACTACAAGAGTGAGAAACCTGGACCTTGAGGTCACATGTGGACCTCTAGGTCCTCAAGTATGACTCTTTGACTGAATCCAAATTTCAGGTTCTCCTTCCTTGAACTAAGAGAACTTTTCTCCTCAGAGACCGAGTTAACTGTCACCTTTGAGAGTGATTGGAGGAATGTCATGAGACAATTCAGTTTAATTTGTATCCTATGGAGATCACATGCTGTGGAGAATATATCCTGAAAAGAATTCTTGAGAAATTGAATTTCTAAAGTTAGGGAAGCGTCTATGTAAGCATTGGTAAAAGTATTCTTTTCCAAGCTTCTTTCCCTTATTTTTGAAAGATACAGAAATCACTATGGCTGAGATTTTATTGCCTATAGCATTTGTAAATAATTATGTTTTTCTTTTATTATCTACTATTGTTATAATTGTAAAAGCAACAACACTGATGTTGTTTTAACCCTGTGAGGTTTGATACCAAGACACAGATGAACAAAAGTTTATAGGAAAAGAGGGCCTTTGATGGTTTGTTTACAAATAGGACAGGGGCTCAGAACTAATTAAATTAGTACATAAGGCTACGTATTTCTATTAATTTGCAAGGAAATGTCAGAACATACTCTTTGATTGCTTTAGAACCCAGTTAGAGAATAAGTGTTGTTATTCGTTGAATCTTTTCAATCATGTCCAACTCTTCATGATAGCATTTGGGGTTTTTGGCAAAGATACCGGAGTGGTTCACCATTTCCTTCTCCAGCTTATATTACAAATGGGGAAACTGAGGCAAACAGGGTTAAGTGACTTGCCCAGGGTCACACAGCTATGAAGTGTCTGAGGCTGGATTTGAACTCAAGTCTTCTATCCACCACACCACCTAGCTGCCCAGAGAATAAGTAGCAAAACTAAAATTCAAACTCAGGTCTTCTGACTCCAACTCCAATGTTTTTCTCACAGTACCACACTACCACCAATATGCCCTGAAGGACAGGATCACAAACTCTTTTTACAGTTAGCTGTTATAACCAATGAATTATATTCTGCCTTAAAAATCATTCTCCCTAATTTATCATTATTTTTTACAAAAAGCCTCCTCAATCTACCACTTCCTTCTTTACTGTTCCTTCTTCCCTTCCTTCACTTGTAAAAATATAGGCACAAGAGGAAGTGCAGGTCAAGAGCGAAATAAAAATTAAGTATTTACATGTTTTTATAATACTTTTGTTCCACAAAGTCCTACAGATTTGAGTTTGCATTCAAAAGAAGGAAAAACTGAAATGACATTGATGTACATTAAATTATATATGCCATATACTTTATTCATGACTATGATTCATGTAAAGACAGTTATGGGTAATAATGGAGTCTATCAAGTATAACCAGACTGTGGTTTGGCTGTGTGGAAGAAAGGATTGTGCATTAAGCAATCATAAAAATGTTGGTCACTTCGACCTGGGGCAGGGAGTGAGAGGAAGACCTCTGGGAATAAACTGAAACAAAATATGACTGCCAAGCCATCAAACTTTAGGTCCTAGGAAGGGTCCACCATTCTACTCCCCCTTCTCACTGTCCACAACCAAACGCACAGCTCTTTCCCAAACAAGGAGATGTTGCTGGAGGGTAGGAGCTGTCCAGGGCTGAAGTTCATTCAGAAGAATGAGACCTTCAAATGCTAGAGCTGGAAGGAAGAGACAGGCACTGATCACATTCAGCAAGTTAATCTAGAAATAGATCCCTGTATATAGAAACTCAAACTTCTTTGAAAACTGAAGGTTGGTTTTTTTGGTTTGTCCGTTTGTTTTGGGGGAGGAGGGCGTACCTTACATATATTTTCTTGTTTCACTCTCACATCCAGAAAACCGACAGCTGCTGACCTACCCCCAGAAGCTGGGCATAACCATTGGTTGTGGGCCGTGCTTAACAGTTAGTCCCTGTTAGCTGCTCAGATAATAAATCCACCTTTTCTTTGGGAGGCCTCACCAGTACCTACCCCATACACACAGATCAGAGTAGCCTGGCCCACCCCCAGGCAGGACCAGGTGGAACTTTATACTTAAGGGGATTGAGATTTACAATCAAAAATTAACTAAACCTATCTAATTTATTCGCTGCACACACTAAAGGGCATCCTGTGGAAATTAAACAAATGTTTACTGATGTTGATAACAAAAATAACTCATTCTTATAGTATTTTAACATTTACAATATGCATTCCACCAAACAGCCCTGTAAGACAGATTCAGGTAAACATTATTGCCCCCATTTTCCAGATGGGAAACTGAAAGGGAGAGAGGTGAGGTGAGTGAGTAAAACAAAGCCAGGATTCAATCACAGGTGTCCTGACTCTGGGCAGAACTCCTTCTGAATACACTGGACTTTCAGTTCATTTTTGACAAATATAAAAGTAATTCTGTAAGACCAGGCCCAAGCATACTGCACAGCTGCTGACGAACTTCCTTTTTCTCCCATTCTCTTTCCTGCTTATTTCTATTGCTGACTTCATCATGAATCTCAGAGGACAGGACTTGGTTTTGTAGAAATGAATTCTGAGAGTGTCTAGAATTTTTCAAGGGCAATTTTAATCTTTCAAAAGCTATAAGCGTTTGGTCAAAGAGGAAAAACATATATGTATCTGAAACTCAGTGACATCTTCCTTGAATGTTCTCTGCATCTACTGCCTTGTTTCTATGATAGGAAAATGTGGTCCCAGAAACTGGCCAAAAAAGAAAGGTCAAACTGTACCAAAGAAATTTCACTAACACAGTGGTTGTCTTCTCCAATAATGGAGTTTTAAGGAGTTCTCAAAGAGTAACATGCTAACATGTCAGTTTGGTTTTACATATAAAATTTAAAAGTTTGCTATTTTTGCAGCAGCAGGTTCTAAGGGAAAAATCACAATGGTAAAAGACCTGGGTTCAAATCCCAGCTCCAAACTGACCGACTATGTGACCCTCAGCAAGTCATTTCACTCATTCTTTTATCTGCAAAGTAGCATATTATCATTTGTTCCACCTCCTTCACAAGGTTATTTAGAGGAAAAGTGCTTTTTAAGCCCTCAGACATTAAAGAAATGTTAGCAATTATTAACCCAAAATGGCTCTCTGGATGTCATCAAATGAATTAAAAGCATTTCTTGGTCACCTCCTACATATCAGACATTTTGCTAAATGTTAAGAATACAAAGATAAAAGTGAAATAAATAGCCCCTGCCCTCAAGGAACTTACAATTTAGCTGGTAGACAACATGTACATACAGTCATATACAAAACAGATAAAAATCATTTCAGTGAGAAGGCTTGTGTTTGTCCTTCATTCTCGAAGAGGACAATGAAATCAAGATGGTGACATGACTTGACTTGGTTTTGAGGGAGAGAGGGCTGTGCAAGGTCACCAGCCTCACTTTCTCCTTTTGAACCATCTGGATTCAGTGACCAGATATTCATCAGGATGATTGGAGATGGCCCAGCCTGTAGTGTCCAGAGGAAAGCAATGAGCATGGTGAAGCATCTGGAGTTTATGTCTTATGAGGATCAGTTGAAAGAACTAGACATGTTTAACCTAGAGAAAGGAAGTGTGGGGAGGGGGGTGGGATGGGAGTGACATCTGTCTTCAAGAATTTGAAAGGCTGACATTGGAAGGAAGAATTAGACTTGTACTATAATAGCCCCAGAAAACTGAGTCAATTTAGGTTGGATATAAGGAAAAATTTCCTAGCAGTTAGAGTTGTCCCACAATGAAAAAGGTCCCCTCCTTGAAGGTCTTCAAAGAGAGACTGGAGGACTATTTGATGAGCATTGGTTTTTTTATAATAAGAGGTTATTTTTATTTTTTCAGGCAAGAAATTTTTGTTAACTAATCTGTCCCTTCTGTTATTCCTCCCCACTGAATAAATTTTGAAGATTTAAATTTAAAAAAAAACTGAAAATCAAATGCCTTAACACATATGTCTCCACAGTCCAGCAAGACAAATTTCCATATTGGTCATGTTGAAAATGTAAATTTCTGCATTCTAAGTTCCTGACCTATCAGGGGTAGATGACATGTTTCAAATTCATTGGGGTTTTTTGGCTGGCAGTTTGTCATTGTGTTGATCTGAGTTCTAAAGTTTTTCAAATTTGTTTTTTTCTGTAATGTTTTCAATATATAAACTGTCCATCCCTTCCTGGATCACTGTCTTGCAGTAGAGAAAATTGCATAGATCAATGAAACTATGAACTATGCTGTACAAGGTTATCCAAGATGGACAGATTATAGTGCAGAATTCTGACAAATGGTGATCCACTAGAGAGGGAAATGGCAAACCAAGAAAACCCAATGGACAGTTGGTCCATTGTTTAAACTTAAACAATAACAACTTACTTTGCTCTGCATCAATTCAAGCCTTCCCAGTTATCTCTAAAATTGTCCATTTCATCACTTCCTATGGCACAATAAATATTCCATTACAGTCATATGCCACAGTTTATTAAACAATTACTCAATACGAAGCTATGTCCTTAGTTTCCATTTTGGGGCTACCATGAAAAGAATTGCTATAAATATTTTTGTACAAATAGATCCATTTTCTTTGATTATTTTTTTTTAGCATAGACCTTGGAGTAATATATCTGCATCAAATAAGATGCAGTTTGGTAACTTTACGGTCCTAGTCTAAAACTGCTTTCAAGAATAGATGAGCTAAACAAAAAACACCTTTCGGGCAAAGTGAGATCATATAATTAAAGTAATATTTATTGTGCATGGGTAGGTGAAGCTAATATAATTTTTAAAATGACAATTTTACCTAACTAATCTATGTATGTAATACCATCCCCCTTAAATTATCTTAGTGAGTCAAAAAAAAAATTATAGCTGGTTGGTTGTTGTCCTTCATCTTCGAAGAGAACCAAAATGACATCATCATTGTAAAGTGAAATTTCATTGTGTCCAACTGTGGCTGATCAGACCAATACAAGCTCAGAATGTTCTACCGCAAGTTGGGCACAGATAGTCCATAAGAATATTTGGGGTGGATATCCAAATGTGCGCATCCTGCATTTACTTTGTGCTGTCTCAATTTTGCTTTGCTCAAAGAGCACAGCACCTTTTCTTATGTGGACACGCCATGCTGAGCGGTCCTGTGCCAATGTCTCCCATGTTGCACAGTCAAATCCAAAGTTCTTGAGAGAGACCTTGACAGTGTCTTTATATCATTTCTTCTGGCCACCATGTGATCGCCTGCCCCATGCAAGTTCTCCATGAAAGTCTTTTTGGCAAGCATACATTTTACATTCTAACAACATGAAGTATAGTCTGAATACTCAGCTCAAGCAAGGACTACAGTGTCTGGTACCTTATCATGCCAGATGATCCTCAGAATCTTCCTAAGAAAGTTCAAATGGAAGCCATTCAGTTTCCTGGCATGGCGCTGGTAGACTGTCCATGTTTTACAAGCATACAACAATGAAGTCTGCACAATGGCTCTGTAGACCTTCAGTTTGGTAGCCAGATAGCAGGGTTCATTTGAAAGAGCAGGGGATAGGAAATTAAAGGAAACCAAGGGGAAAAGGTGTGAAGGAAACAGATTCAATAGTATCAGAACTTAAACCATATTATAAGGTGGGAGCAGTGCTAAAGAATAAAATGAATAATTTTGATTATTTTAAATTTTCCTGTATAAATGAAACTTATGTAGCCAAGAGTAGAGGGAATGCAGAAAAATTGGGGGAAAAAAACTCTCATAGACAGTCTCACAGATTATGATTGGGTCGGAATATTGTAATATAGAAAAATGATGAGCTGGTGGATTTAGGAAAATGTGCAAATATTTGGACTTATAAAGAAAGATACTATCTATCTACAGAGAAATAAATAGAAATAAGCAATAAATAAGCATAACATGGTCTTACAAATATGTGTTTGTGTATGTGCATATATGTGTACGTTTATGGATAGCTATGTATATATGTGTGTACATATGTGTATTGTATATACAACACACATATATATGTGCTTAATTGTAGTCTTCTGGGGAATAGGGGTGGGGGGGAATAAAATAAATAGTGTACAGCAGAGGACAAAAGAAAACATACAAGGAAGCACAGAAAAGCTACGAAGCTTTGATAATAATGTGTAATACTTATAGGTTTTCATGAAATGGAAATTTATTGTTTTATATGAATTCTCTCTTATGGTCTGCTGTGTACATGGCAATTTTTTTGTTTCTTATTTTGTATTTAAGTTTAACAAATTCAAATATAATAAAAAAAGAATGGATAAATCTATTCACAAGCAGTACAATACTGTACCTATTTTTCCTACAGCATCACCACCATTTTTCATTTTCCTCTTTGTCGTTTTTTGCCAGTCTGATAGGTGGAAGGTGTAACAAAGTTATTTTAATTTACATTTCTATAATTATTAATGAGTTATAGTTTTTTTTCACATGGTTGTTGATAGCTTGGATTTCTTCCTTCGAAAACTCCCTATTCCTATCCTTGGACCACTTTTCTATTGGGGAATAGTTTTTAGTCTTCTAAATTTAATCAGTTCCTTATATATCTTGGAAATTAGACCTTTGTCAGAAAAACTTTAGGCAAAGATTCTTTCTCAGTTATTTATTTCCCTTTTAATTTTTACTACAGTAGATTTGTGAAAACTTTTTAATTTTATATAATTGTCCATCGTATCTTGTGTGATCCTGATGGAGTGCTTGGATGCATGTGCTTGGACCTCAATTCTAAAAATCGTATTTCTCTTTAAAAAATCACATTTCTCCCCAGCCTCAAAACACTATCCCAGGCAGTTTCTCCCCAGCCCAAGGACACAGCCTGCCCCGCACCCCCCCAACAACTATTACCTCCCTTCCTACTACAGTAGCCAGTTCCATCTATAGAATTTACCAATCTGAACCAGCTGTCTACTGGCTGAGTTGACTGTGTACTGGGTCATAACGATATTTACCACTCTCTGACTAATCATATGTATCCTATACTCTCTTACTTACATTAATCTTCTCTAACAAGACATTGATGAGAGCAGCCTGGTATTCCTTAGTCAGTCCTGACCACTAGTTGACAGTGATGTTTCAGGCCTAAAATCACACCTCCATGTAACCCTGCCCCCTTGGGCTATTTCCTGATGAACTCTGGATAAAATACCTGTATAATAGATACCAAAAATGCATGTTCCTTTAAGAACTAACTACTCCTTAACCACTACTTAATCCCACCCTGAATCACCTACTTAGCATAATGGGTATATGTTTTACTATAGAATATCCTATACAAACTTTACCTGTACCCCTCTAAGGCTGCAGGTTCCCTAAGAACTCTTAGCCACCAAAAAGTGTAATAAGCCTTTACCTTGACCTCAAGAATGCTTGAGTCCACAAATTCATTCCAGGCGACCTGTCTCTGGTACTCTGGTCTTTGTGGATGTCTCACCCCTCCCACTCCCCCCACCCCCACCTCCAGCCCTCATCAATCCCATCACCTGTTTAGCCTAATTCTTCCCCTACTCTTAGATCCAAAAGATTATTTCTTCCTTCTTCTAATTTGTTTGTGACCTTTTATATCTAGGTCATGTATCCCTTTGCAGCTCTGCTTGGTATATGAAGTGTTGGTCCAAACCTAATTTCTGTTAGAAAGCTGTCTAGGTTCCCACAGATTTTTATCAGATAGAGTTCTTGCCTCCAGTAATAAAGGTCTTTGAGTTCATTAAACGTTATGCTACTGTGTTCGTTTTATTCTCTATGCCACTTACCTAATCTTTTCCAGTGACTGACTGTTTTTAACTAGTACCAGAACGTTTTCATAATTACTACTTTGTTGAACAGTCTGACATCTGACACCAATAGACTCCTTTCTTTTCTACTTTATTCAACAATACTCTCAAGATTCCTCACAAGAATTTTCCTCCACATGAATTTGTTCATTTTTTTAGCTCTATAGATGACTCTTTTGAGTTTGGCACAATAATGTAAATAAAGCAAATTAATTCAGGTAGTATTTACATTTTATTAGTTTGACCTACCTATGAACAAGTAGCATTTCTCCAATTTATTTAGATCTATTTCTGCAAAGAATTATATTCATATAGTCCCCAGGTGAATCTTAGAAGATTTTAATCAAATGTCTCTCTATTCTTCCTGAGTTTTGTTGGAGTTATATGTGTGTATACACATACATACATACATACACATATGTATATGTAAAAATATATATTATGAATGCTGATGACTGATATGGATTTATTTTATATCCTGAAACTTTGCTCAAGTTAATTATTCCAATTAATTTTGGTCAGTTCTCTCTAGGGTTGTCTAAATATGCCACAATACTGGTGAGTTGGTAAGAGATTAAAAAGGTGGCCTTTGGGTTAGGGTTCTGACATCAGATCAAGAGTTGGACTAAATATGGTTTTTGTAACAACTGCTAAAATACAAAATGCTTAAGACATAAGTGTATGCAATAGTCCCTGGTCTCTTTCAAACAGAAGTAGCATTATCATTCAAGTTGTCAATAGCATTTATTAAATGTTAACTATATGTCAGGCTCAGTGCTGGAGATACAAAGGAAGTCACGCAAGTCCCTGCCCTCAAGGAACTCAGTTTAATGGGGAAAAAAAGAGGCAAACTATGGACATATAAGATATATACAGGATAAATGGAGAGGTGCTAGACTTCTGCTAGGTTTTACCTAAAGTGAAAAATATAAAAGAATTCCTCTCTAGCGATTCAAAATCTAAATACTCTCATTTAAACCAATGGAAAAAATTCTAGTAGAGAGTACGTAAGAGGGAGTCCAATGCCCATATAAGTATTTGAAAAGTCAGAAATGTGGCTAGACCAGTGGAGGAGATAATTAAAATCACCAGGAGGCAACAGAAAATGCTGCTAAGATTTCAAAACCCAGTTACCAAGAAGTTTAGGCCAGAGAAAAGATGGACCAGCCTAAGGGCACTAGATACTTAGCCCAAAGTATTTCTGCTCTTTTCTTGCTGGGGAGATAAAAGGTCTCTGAAGGGGGGAAAAGATAGTTCACTTGGGAAGGGGAAAAAACTGAGTTCTATTTTTCCCCCTAAGAAAAGGGTTTTTGTTGTTCCTCAGCTAAGGTGGAACTGCTTATTTGAGAAAGGTATTTCTTAAAAGCCTCTGGCTTTGAACTAAAAGAGCACAACAGATGGAATGCTCAAGTCAAACCCTTCTGCTCAAGGAAGGAGCTAGGAAGAACAGCCGCCAGCAGAACAGCTTGCCCAAGGACACAGCCCCTAGCAGAGGGTGCACATCCAGCAGAGAGAGCATCCACTTGGAGTATCGTCTTGGGAAGACCACGCGTCCAACAGACGCCACAGATCTAGCAGAGTAGTGCCCGGTGGAGTCCAGCAGGAACACATGGCATCATCGGAAGACATCAGAAGTCCTACGTTGTCAGAAGTCTGGGTTGTCTTTTCAGAGATATGGTCTTGGTCATGTGTAGCCCTACATATAGTTGTTGCTGTTCCATCATTTCAGCTGTGACCCCATTTGGGGTTTCTTGGCAGAGATACTGGAATAGTTTGCCATTTCCTTCTTCAGCTCCTTTTGCAGATGAAGAAACTGAGGCAAACAAGGTGAAGTGACATGCCCAGGCTCACACAGCTAGTCTCTGAAGCCAGATTTGAACACAGGAAGAGCAGTCTTCCTGACTCCAGGTCTGGCATTCTATCCACTATGGAGCTCCTGAGCTGTCCCTATACATGCACCCTACTCATTTGTACTCCTTATACATGTGCTCTTCCACACATCCTGGCCATGTACTCTCTGTATGTGCACCCTGGCCACATGTTCCCTATAATGTGCATCTCAGTGCACACTCTAAGTGTGTCCACTCTTCCCTACCGGCTCCATGTGTATTTGTGGGAGAGTGGGCCCCAGATTTATGAAGAATGTTTTATTGTTACTGTTCTTACTATGCCATTTCATTAATGCTTTTGCTCTGAACAAAGATTTACTAATAAAAGCAAACAAATGGGATGGGGAGGGAGGAGAATTGAGGTTTTGAATGAACATGGAATCACAGACAGACCTATCATGGGAGTTGGGAGATGCCCCTCAGCTCAACAAGTGATTCACAATTTCTGAGCAAGCCGCAAATTAGATCAGGGGCAAAACTAGGAAGGTGACTGTTAGACCTGAAAGAGACACATGGAGAAAATAAATCACCTATGAGAAAATACCACCTATGGACGATACCCAAGGGGTTTTGAAATTAAAAGAAGGAGCTCACAAGACTGGCCTCTATTTTCTCAGTAAAGTAAGATGTGAGGTCCTTAGCTGACAGAGTGAAGGCAGAGAGGTATGGAGGTAGAGAAGCTGGAGAAGAAGTTTGGAATAGCTGCTGTGGGGAGAAATAAGGAATCAGTCCAATAACATAATTACTCTTTCATTTATAAAATGGAAATTCTACCCACCCATACCTTTGAAACAAATTTTTCAATAATTCATTTATTAAAGAACACCACCACCACCACCATGGCTGTAGAAAATACTCATTTATTTGCCATAAGAAGGTGATATCATAAATATTAACCTCTGAAAAGGCAAAAGAAAAGTCTCTGCCTTGAGGCTTAAAAATATCCAAAACTCCAAGGGAGTTTCATTTCTGCCTTGCTGTTCATTTCTCCGACTAACAAACAGAATTTACTTCTGTTTGATGTAGATCCATACTTACATGTTAATTTTGATTTTAACATATCAGTCTATGAACCATATTTTCTCCATACACACTGTAATTACTGAACACAGGATGACCCCCATGGTCTTCATACATTTGCATAATAGCGATCTCGGTTCTGAAAGTCTCGATGGGCATGCTTTGCATCACTCTTGCTGTGCGGTATCCTTCCAAAAGGCTCATGGTCATTAAAGCAGGATTCAAAAACTTCATCAACAGCCTTCTGGGCATCTTCTTTGCTAACTTTTCTAACAGCCAGAATGGAGCGAAGGGCTCTATCTCGGACACATGTCTAAGGAGGAAGAAAAAGCTTACTCAGAAAACAAAGTAGCATTTTATAAAAAGCAGTGTAAAAGAAGACATCTCCTGAGAGATGTCAACATAAAGGAGAGGGGAGAAAACAGAAAAAGACCTTTTTTAAAAAACTGTCCAGGGCATTTTGAGGACAGCCTCAAATTATTCAAGCATCAATAAAAACTCCTTCATGTAGAACTCATTTTCTAATCACAGAGAGTGGTAGCATGGCAGAATAGAAAGAGAACATCTCTCATAACAAGAGGAGTCAAGTCCTGCTCTAAGGGCTGTGGGGCCTTGGGCAAGTCAACTTAACCCCTGGGCAATTCTTAAAAGACTTAGAAATTGCAGAGGAGAGAAGGTGCTGATGTGCACTGGAGGAGGGAGTGTCCTCACCCTGAAGTTCCCAATCTCAAAGTATCACAGGTTCAATCCCTACCAATACACTTCTAATCACAGGCACCAACAGACACACTGCTACAGAGTTTCAGCTAAAATGTTCATTTTGCAAACAATCCACAGAAAATCTAGAGTAAACTCCTTTTAGCATTTTTCACAAAACAATCACGTGAACATCATATGAAGCAACTTCTGTTCCCAGGGTTCTCTTCCTTGATTTTTTTTCTCACCAACTATTGGCTAAATAAACAGCTTTTTCCTCTGATACCTTATGTGCTTTGTATCAGGCCTATACACACAGAAAAGATCACACTTTAATATTTTTTTAAAAGCAAAAAAAAAAAAATTACATGACCTTTAAAAAAAACCAGAATATTCTTTGTCTAGGCATAAAAACTCTTGTGTTCTTATTCAAACTATCCACCTAATCAGGCCTCATCAGTTTTGAGTCTGCATAGTTTTACCATTCCAATTCCTGGTGAGTTTTTAAAGATTTCTAACCCATTTCCAGTCATCCTGATGAATGTCTGATCACTGGATTCAGATGACTCTGGAGGAGAAGTAAGGCTGCTGACCTACACAGCCCTCCCTCACTCAAAACAAAGTGAAATGTTAAGTCATATCATTATTTCTCTGATGGAAGGACACACACACACAAAAAAAAAACCCATCTCAGAGAGTAACATTTTTTCCCCAGTCCAACAGGTTCCTCAGAAAGCTACCATTTGACCTTGATCTGAGTTGTTTGACCTTGATCTTGCTTCTCTCTCATCTTGTCTGATAAGCTCAGGTAGAAAAAGATGAGAACAAGTCATTATGCTGTCACTCTCTTATATATTTGGTATTCTGTGGACTACTGAGCAAATCAGTACAAAGACTTTTTTTGTAAATATATCTAAGTATCCAATTGTAAGATGGGTCCATCACACTCTCTAGAAACCATTTTTGGAGCAAGTTCAGTAGCTGGCTGGGTGACAGGCATGATATACACAGTGTTCTAAAAGTTTTGGTGTAGTTTTAAGCTTTGATAGCTTAAATTTGGGGCGGGGGGTGGGGGGGGGCCTACATATTCTTATCCTGTTCCCACAGAGTTTCATTTCTTCTGCCAGATTTTTTTATTTTGAAAGATTTTCCTTTCACAGTAAGGATATTGTGAGAGTTCAATCGTGCAACAAACATTAAAAATGGATGGATCCATGGGAAACTGTACTAACAACAGCTCTGTGTGACATAATGCTCTGGGGGAGGTTACAGTACAGTTGATCCACTGGCTGGACTGTCAACTTGTTTATTTATGAAGGATAGGAAGCTTTGGTCCTCTGAATCTTATCTTTCTAGCAACTGATAGGAGCTCATTTTTGCACCCTTTAGCAACATGTCGCACAGTTTCTACCATTCCCTTTTACGATCAATTAATCTCCCAAGAACTCCCAAGCTCAGTCATCACTAGCCTGGGTCTCCTGGGCAGCAGGGAATGTCGACACACACCACCACGCCTCAGTTTTTTTTATTTGTTTTTTATTGGTGCTATTATTAGTATATTCACATCATGGGAGATTGACAACACCCTGCCCTGTGTTTCTAAACATTAGATTAATACATAGTTTGACATCTACTACTTATCTGAGTAGCCTCAATTCCAATCCAATTGCCCCAGACAAAGAATGCCACATTGATAACACAAGTTGTATCTTCCCCATAACAACAATTTGAATCATATCTCCAGCTTTCTTCTGCACTTACCTATAGACAGCTCCCCACTGAAATAAATGTCTGTGCAGACTTAAAATTATATGTACATTACTTGATTTTAATATTATAAATAACAATTCCAGACAAAGAACTGAAAACAAAGACCCATTAAGTGAAGAATGACTAAACAAACTGTGATAAACTAACACTGTCTTGTAAGAACATCACTGTCCTATTAAGAAACAAGACGAACACAGAGAAGCCTGGGAAAACTTATGCAAACTGATAAAAGAAAAGTAAGCAGCATGAGAAAAACAATATACACAATGAAAACAGAAAGAACCACCACCACAAAAAAATCAAAACTGAACGTTGCTTAATTATAAAGAACAAACTTGGACCCAAAGAAAAGATACGAAAAGACAGCCCACCAACTCCGCTGAAGATGTAATGATCTAGAAATATGGAACATTGCATGAAATGTCAGACTTTTTCCAATGTGTTTTGCTAAATAGGTCTTGCTGAATTTTCTTTCTCCTCTGCCTCTTTCTTTAAAAATTGTTTTTTATAAGTGATGGCTCTCTGGAAAGTGGAAAGGGGACACATACAGGAGAAATCTAAGCAATGTAAAAACAACAGACACAAATAAAAATCTATTTCTGAAAATGAAAATAGCTGACATAAGGAGAGAACTTTACAATTCTAAAAAAGTTGTAATGTATTCTCATTCAATTCTCTCCAAGAATTACACTGTGAAGTTGATATAATTATCCCCCTTTTACAAATGAGGTAACTGAGAATCTGAGAGGAAAAGAGACTTTCCCTGGGTTACGCTGTGACTGACAGACAAATCTAGGACTCCAACCTGAATCTTCTGACTCTATGCCCAATGCTCTATCCACTATGCCTACAACCCCCAGGCACACAGACCACTCACTAAAAGGCTCTCCCCACCAGGTTCTCAAACTGGAGTTTTTCCCCTAACCCAAGCCAAACATTAAAAGTGAGGCCCTTTCCCTTCCCTAGATCACCTCCACTTTTCCCCCAATCTTGTTCTTCTCCAAGAGTCCTTCATTTTCCTCCCATGTCTGCTACAGGAAAGCATATCTTCCCATGCAGTGAGCTGGGAATTCTAGGCTCTCTTCTTCGTTCGTTCCCCTTCCTCCGTGTCCCATCACAGGATCGTAACCATTCTCCAGAATCCTCCCAGCCTAAGGACATGATTACTTCTTTATAATACTCGTGTTCTGTGGAAGATAAAGACTCTTCTCTCTCTGGGTATCAGATTCACTTTCTTTGCTATTATCCACCATCAACCTGCCAGGACAAGGCAAGATCCCTCTTTGCAATGTGAGTCCCTATTTTCCTCCCTTTAGAAAATTCAGAATACACAGTATCACGTTCAAAATAATCATCATTTGGCCTTGAAAAGTCCTCAACTGTCTTCCCTGAGCCAAGTGACAGTACTGGATTTAGAGTTAGAAAACTTCCATTTGCTCCTACCCAAGCAACCCTGGGCTTCCCTGAGTCCAGATATCATATGTCACCTCTTTGGGCCTCAGTTTCCTTGTATATAAAATGAAAAGGCTGGCTAGGGTGATTCCTAAGGTTTCTTTGGGGCTATAAATCCTATGACCAGACAAATTTTAAATACTGAGAGCCTACATCCACAATTTATGACAAATCAAATAACCCAGGAAAAGTCACTTAACTTCTCTGAGATCACGTCCTCATCTAGAGATGGGAACAATAATATCACCTACCTCACCAAGCTGTTATACGGACCAAATGGGGTGATGTACATAAAGCACACAAAAAATCTCAAAGCCCTTTGTAAATATCAGCTGTCATCACTATTTTTTCATGCAAATCGTATTTTACTTTTTCCAATTACATGTAAAGAATTTTCAACATTCATTTTTTAAGATTTTAAATCCAAATTTTTCTCCCTCCATCCCTCCCTTCCACCCCCCAGCAAGCAATCTGATATAGGTTATACATGTGCAATCATGTTAAACACATTTCCACATTAGTCACATTTTGAAAGAAAAAACAGAACAAAGGAAAAACACCCATAAAAACAAAAAACAAAGAAAGTGAAAACAGTATGCTTCTATTGCATTCAGACTCCACAGTTCTGTCTCTGGATATGGATGGCTATTTCCATCATGAATCTTTTAGAATTGTCTTGGATCACCGTACTGCTGGAAAGAGCTAAGTCTATTACAATTGATCATAGCACAATGTTGCTATTACCATGTATAGTGTTCTCCTAGGTCTGCTCACTTCACTCAGCATCAGTTCATGTAAGTCTTTCCAGGTTTTTCTGAAGTCTGTCTGCTCATCCTTTCTTACAGCACAATAATATTCCATTACATTCATATACCACAACTTGTTCAGCCATTCCCCAATCGATGGGCATTCTCTCAATTTCTAATTCTTTGCTACCACAAAAAAGAGCTGCAATAAATATTTTTGTGCATGTAGGTCCTTTTCCCTTTCTTTATGATTTTTTGGGATACAGACCTAGTAGTGGTATTGCTGGATCAAAGAGTATGCACAGCTTGATTGCCCATTGGGCATAGTTCCAAACTGCTCTCCAGAACGGTTGGATCAGTTCACAACTCCCATTTTTAGTGTCCCAATTTTCCCACATTTATCATTTTCCTTTTCTATCATATTAGCCAATCTGATAGGTGTGAGGGGATACCTCAGGTGTTTTAATTTGCATTTTTCTAATCAACAGTGATTCAGAATATTTTTTTATGTCATCACTATTAATATTATAAACCTTTAGGCCTCAAACTTGAGTAACCCCTCAATCTACAATCACTGTCAATACAACAGCAGTGTTATCACCATACATGTTTAACTGGTCATTGTACCATACTCTGACCAACTACAAGGTCAAACCTGGGAGCAAGGCGATGCAAGTTCTCTGCTCCTCACCACTAATGTCTACCCCAGTTGAGAGGCCAGCCAGTTACAGGCTTCAAAACCCAATGTTCAGAGACAAAGAAGAGGTCCAAGGGGCACTTCTGTCCTCCCCACAGCACACACCATAACACAACACCAATCAAGTCTGCTGTGCAGTGATTAGTCTATCAAGTCTTCAGCTGCAATTTTGATCCCATCCACAGACCACACAGAATCTAGTCACTGGCAATTTGAGAATAAAGTTGGAACAAGATTGTCCTGAGGGAAGCCAGATCTTGTATTTTCACTTTTATTTCTTTATCACTCACCACAGGACAGTAACTGATGGGGTGTACTAGGCATAGACCTCACACAATCACAATCACAGATTAAATTAAATTAAGGTTTGGTAAAACACTATACACATACACACACGCACACACACACACACCCACACACACACACGTGTGTGTGTGGGTGTGTGTGTGAGTGAGTGTTATTGCATCATTTGAAAACAGCATTTTAACTGATGGTGGAGTTGTGAACTGGTCCAGCCATTCTGAAGAACAATTTGGAACCACACTCAAAAGATTATAAAACTGTGCATACCTTTTGACCCAACAATATCACTACCAAGTCTGTATCACAAAGAGAGCAAAGAAAATGGAAAGGGATCGATACGTACAAAAACATTTATAGCAGCTCTTCTCGTGATGGCAAAGAAAAAAAATTGGAAACTGAAAGAACGGCCATTAACTGGGGAATGGCTGAACAAATTTGGCATATGATTGTGACAGAAAACTATTGTGCTATAAAAAATGACAAGACAGTTTCAGAAAAGCTTGGAAGATTTAAATGAACAGACACAAAGTGAAGGGAGCAGAACCAGGAGGCAATTGTACACAGTAACGGAAATGATGATCAACTGTGGAAGAATTTATCTGAGCAAGACAATCTAAGACAATTCCAAAGGACTCATCATGAAAAATGCTATCCACCTCCAGAGAGAGAGAACTGATGGAGTCTGAATGTAGATGGAAACATAATCTTTTATTTTCTCCATGTTTGTTGTTTTTTCTTTTTTTGATGTTTTTTGTTTTTGCTAATACAGAAGAATACAGTTGCATGACAACTGATATATTGCTTTCCTTCTCAATGGGTGAGGGAGGAGTGGAAGGAAAAGAATTTGGAACTCAAAAACTTTTTTAAACGCACGTTAAAGACAAAATTTTAAAACAAACTCCTTAAAAAGATAACAGCATTTTATTTGACTTTTAAGATTTGCAAAGTGCTTTACAAGTATTATTCATTTGATCCTCACAACAACCTAAGGAGTTACATGCTATTATTATCAAGCCTATTTTACAGATGAGGAAACTGAGGCACAGAGCCATTAAGTGACTTGAGTAAATAAGGATCCAAGACAAGATTCAAACTCAGGATTCCTTATTTCCAAGTCTAGCGCTCTCTCCACACCACTACCTGGCCTCTGATGATCACAATCCTCACCCTGTAAGAGGAAGTAAACATCATCATCCCCATTTATAGATCAGCATTAGCGATCATCTTTGGTCCACACCAGCTGGGTATGTACCTGATACCCTGAAATATAGTCCAATAATACTCCCGGTGCATCTGCGACCCTGTGGATGCAGGTATTCCCGCTAATGGTGGATATCACTGAATACCCAGGCCTGCCCATCCTCCAAAAGATTCTGGTCCAACAAGGTGGGGTCTAGGAGGTTTCCTTGAGTACTTCTCACATCCTAAAGAAACCAGTGGAGCATGTGGGGTCACCCATTTTCATTCATTCATTCATTCATTCATTCATTCATTCATTCATTTATGTACTTATGTATTTATTTATTTAGTTAGTTAGTTAGTTAGTTAGTTAGTTAGTTAGCTTTTTACATTCATTTTCACAAAATTTGGGGTTCCAAATTTTCTCCCCTTTTCTCCCCTCCCCCCACCCCAATACACCAAGCAATCTAATTTTCCCTATCTCCAATCTGCCCTCTCTTCTGTCATCCCTCTCTTCTCTTGTCTCCATCTTCTCTTTTCTCCTGTAGGGCCAGATGACTTTCTATTCTTCATTAACTGTATGTCTTCTTTCCTAGTAGCAACAACAATACTACACAGTTGTTCCTAAAACTTTGAGTTCCAAATTCTCCCCATCCCTCCCTCCCCACCCATTCCCTTTGGGAAGGCACGCAATTCAATATAGGCCATATCTGTGTAGTTTTGCAAATGACTTCCCTGATAGTCGTGTTGTGTAAGACTAACTGAATTACCATCCCTCCTAACCTGCCCCTCATTGTTTCTCTTCTGTCTTTTGATCCTGTCCCTCCCCAAGTGTTGACTTCAAATTGCTCCCTCCTCCCTTTGCCCTCCCTTCCATCATCCCCCCACTTACTTATCTCCTTCTCCCCCACTTTCCTATACTGTAAGATAGGTTTTCATACCAAAATGAGTGTGCATTTTATTCCTTCCTTTAGTCAAATGTGATGAGGGTAAACTTCTTGTTTTTTGTTTTTTTGTTTTTTTCTCAGCTCTCCTCTTTTTCCCTCCACTAAAAAGTCTCCTACTTGCCTCTTAAATGACATATAATTACCCCATTCCATTTCACCCTCTTTCCTCCCACTACATTTCTCTCTCACCATTTACCTTAATTTCTTTTAAGATATGGTCCCATCCTATTCAATTCACTCTGTGCTCTCTGTCTCTGTATGTGCGTGCATGTGTGTATGTGTGTGTGCATGCATGGGTGTACATGTGTGTGTATGGACCCACCAACTACCCAGATACTGAAAAGTTTTAAGAGTTACAAATATTGTCTTTCTATGTAGATATGTAAACAGTTCACTTCTGGTAAGTCCCTTAAGACTTCTCTTTGCTGTTTACTTTTTCATGCTTCTTCTCTTTCTTGTGTTTGAAAGTCAAATTTTCTTTTCAGCTCTGGTCTTTTCATCAAGAATGATTGAAAGTCCTCTGTTTCATTGAAAGACCATATTTTCCCCTGAAGTATTATACTCAGTTTAGCTGGGTAGGTGATTCTTGGTTTGAGTCCTAGTTCCTTTGACTTCTGGAATATCCCATTCCATGCCCTTCGATCCCTTAAGGTAAAAGCTGCTAGATCTTGAGTTATCCTGGTTTTATTTCCACAATACTGGAATTGTTTCTTTCTAGCTGCTTGTAAGATTATCTCTTTGACCTGGGAGTTCTGGAATTTGGCCACAATGTTCCTAGGAGTTTCTCTTTTTGGATCTCTTTCAGGTGGTGATCGATGGATTCTTTCAATACTATTTTGCCCTCTGGTTCTAGAATGTCAGGGCAATTTTCCTCGACAATTTCATGGAAGATGATATCTAGGCTCTTTTTTTGATCATGACTTTCAGGTAGTCCCATAATTTTTAAATTGTCTCTCCTGGATCTATTTTCCAGGTCAGTTGTTTTTCCCATGAGATATTTCACATTCTCTTCCATTTTTGGTTTTGTTTTATGATTTCTTGGTTTCTCAGAAAGTCATTAGACTCCATCTGTTGCACTCTAATTTTGAAAGAACTATTCTCTTCAGTGAGCTTTTGAACCTCTTTTTCCATTTGGCTAATTCTGCTTTTGAAAGCATTCTTCTCCTCATTGGCTTTTTGAACCTCTTTTGCCAATTGAGTGAGCCTATTTTTCAAGGTATTATTTTCTTCAGCATTTTTTTGGGTCCCCTTTACCAAAGTATTGACCCGTTTTTCATACTTTTCTTGCATCTCTCTCATTTCTCTTCCCAGTTTTTCCTCCACCTGTCTAACTTGCTTTTCAAAATCCTTTTTGAGCTCTTCCAAGGCCTGAGCCCACCCGACATCCCCCTGGGATGTCTGGGGTACCGAGGCCCCGCCCTCCACGTCTTTCGCTGATGGCAAGAATATGTCCTCGTCATCGTCAGATCCGAAAGTCGGGATCATTTGCATCTGTTCAAAAAAACTCTATATAGTCTTATTTTTCTTCCCTTTTCTAGGCATTTTCCCAGCCAGTTACTTGACTTCTGAGATTCCTGTCCACCCCCGCCTAGATCCGCCCAGCTAGTGCTTGGGGTCTGAGATTCAAATGGGCTTTCTGCGCCATGTGGCTGCTAATCAATGTGAGCTTTAGTTCTGGTGCTGGGGTGGGGGTGGGGCTGCGTCCCAGGCTCAGCTCCCTCAGGAGGTTTATGCAGAGACTTTCAGTAATGAAGATCCTGCCTGCTGCTGGGGGAGTCCCGGGCCACTGCTGCCTCCGCCGCCACCCCCACCTCTGCCGCCGCCACTTCCTCCTGAGGGGGCCCGAGTCACGGAGACACCCCGCTCCCCTCTCGGTCAGCCTAGTCGTCTCTCTCACTGACCTGTAGCTTCTGTGGGCGGAGGGACTTTCCCAACCGCCGGAGCTTCCGTCCCTGAAGCCTGCTCGGATCAGCTTCTCTGGGGCCACAGCCAGGGCAGCGCTGGGGTGGAGTCCGCTTTCCGGGGCGCAACGGACCCTGGGGACCGCTCTCCAGGGCTCTCTGGAACGGAAATCTCTTCCACTCTGTTTCTGCACACCTTGCAGTGATCCAGAACTTATGGGGATCTCTTTTTACATTAAATCTATGGGCTGTGGGTTCGGAGCTCGTAAACGTGCGTCTTTCTACTCCGCCATCTTGACTCCGCCCCTGGGGTCACCCATTTTCTACCCTTCCCTTTCACCATGCAAATAAGCCCTCCTGCTCCTATTATATATTTCTTTGATGAGAAACTTTATACTATTTCTTCATAAAATCATAGAAGCAGAGCTAGAACGGACTTCATCTGGATCATCTAGAGCAATCCCTTCATTTTACTGATGAGAAAACTAAGGCCCCAGGAGGTGAAGTGTGCCTGAGGTCACATGGGCAGTAAGCATCCAAGGTGGGATTTGAACCCATCTTCAATCTACCAATGCTTCTTTTCCCTACCTCCCTTTCTATGTAAGGTATGGCAGTCAGCTCACACCCACCATTGGCCCCTCTCCATTATCCTCTGGGTCATCCTCAACTTTAATTCTCCATGACTCAGGCAATCCAAGACTACCACAAGACCCCTCCAATATCAAAGAGACCTGTGAGCTCACCATTGTGGATACTCCTTCCAGGGATGCAGTCTGCAATCCATCCTGTGTAACTCTTGCCTAAGTCCTCCCATAAATTCAGCACAGGGCATCCACCTGACATGCTGAGATTCTGCCTCAGGCAGGCAGTTCAGTGTATAGAATGCTGGACCCAAAATCAGGAAAACCTAAGTTAAATCTAGACTAAGACACTTATCAGCTGTGTGACCTTGGGCAAGGCATCTGTCTGCCTCAGTTTCCTCAGCTGTAAAATGAAGACATTCATACCTATCCTGCAACCCTGCTGTGAGGATCAAATAAAAGAATATAGTAGATGCTTAACATATACTTGCTCCTTTCTTTACCTCCCTTTCTTCTGACACCTCAAGGAAACCAGAGATACACCCAGGCTGTCCAGTTGCCTCTTGCTCTTGACATGTGACCAACCCACTTCTTTCATATATTCCACCATGATATCCTTTTCTTCCAAAGTTCACATCTACCTTCTTCTCTATCTTTCCTTCCCTCCTTCCCTCCTTCCCTGTACATGTTGTCTCCCCACACTGATACGAATTCCTTGAGGGTAGGAGCCCTGAACATGCACCAGCACTAAGCATGCCCTCTGGTTGCTGCTCAGTTGTTTCAGGCATATCCCACCCTTCATGACCCCATTAGGGTTTTTGTGAAAAAGACACTGCAGTAGTCTGCCACTTCCTTTGCCAGCTCATTTCACAGATGAAGAACTGAGGTAACAGGGTTGTGACTTGTACAAGGTCACACAGTACTAAGTGTCTGAGGCTGGATTTGAATTCAGCTCTTCTGCCTCCAGGCCCAGCACCTATCCACTGAGTCACTGAGCTGCCTTAATAGACAGTTACTGACTTGCCTGGTTGTTGGTTAGCGTCCTCCCTGACTACCTGGCATTTGTCCTGTGCATACTAACAAATGTACTTACAATGTAAAGTCCCTGAAAGTTGGATTAGTTCATTCTTTGTGCATGTATCCCCAGTACCTAACACAGAGTAGACACTTAATACCTATTGATGGCTTAATTCCTTATTTGCTACATATGGCAGCCTGCTCACATCCACCATGCACCTGTCCGCTGCTCGGAGTAATACTAATTTTTAACTCACAGCCATATACCAGCACCAGTAAAATGTTTTTTGTTTTTAAATAAATGTCTTTGTTGCTGGGAGAAATTTAGGGTCATTAAAGTTCCCTCTTAGTATTTTTCCAAAGGAAATACAGCTAGGCCTTTTATTTATTCCTGGGAACAATTTCCTATTTACATTTTCCATCAAAAATATATATACTTATAAGCAATAAGAATAATAGCATTTATATAACACTTTTAAGACTTGCAAAGCACTTTACATATTATTTCATGTGATCCTCACAATAACCTTGTGTGCTAGGTGCTATTATTATCCCCAAGGTCACATAGCTACTGTCTGAGGCAGGATTCAAACTCAGGTCTTCCTGACCTCAACCACAATAGACTATCAGTGGCCAAGCTCTAAAGATTGTCCATCTTTCCACATGTCATAATCTAGACAGGAGACATTCTTCATCCCCTTGGTTTTTTTGTGTGGGGGTCATTCAGCCAAATTCTTAGATCTATTCCAGGAGGTTTAGAAGGTCACTGAGACTGATGAAATCAGCAGAATGTCATCTGTTGTCATCCAGAAGCCTTTCCCATAACTAAGTGACCTCTCTATCTTGTATTTCCTCTATGACATTGCAAACATCTTTGGTGAGCATTTATCTCCCTCTTTTATTATTCACCTGATATTAATGATCAGTCAGTGTCACCAAAGGTTATCCCTGTTGTATAGTTCAAAGAATCATTAAGTTTGATGCATACAAGGGACAAACCTTGTTGGATAATGGTATTTTGGTCCATTTGATCAAATGCTTTTTTATAGTCAACAAACTCCAAGCAGTGGGTGTACTACCTACATCTTTCAGTCCACTGTAAGATGATGAAGATGTGGTCAACTGTGAAATATCATTGGCAAAAACCAGCCTTCTAATACCCTCAGCAAAGATGCCCAAAATACATATGAAATTACTCTTCTAAAGGGTAATATAGATGGGAAAGAAGGCACATGGGTCAGTTACCAGTTACCAGTAATGAAAGTCCAAGATATTTTTCCCACATCTTTGTGATTTTTCTCTCTCTTCAGATATTCTGAAAATCAACAAATCCCTCAATACCCGCAGAACTTTATCACCATCAGCAGAGTCCTATAGCACTGAACTACACAGCAGTGAAAATAAATAAGGATTAGAAATCGCCTACACTTAGTATGGTATAGTGAAAAGTCAGTCAAAAAGCATGTAAGAGCTTACTCCATGCCAGACACTGTGCTAATAAGCACTGGGAGATGAAGAAATGCAAAACATGCCCTCAAAACACTAATGATAATGAGGAAGATGACGATGGGTGACGAGCGCCAGCATTTATAGAACATGACCATGCAGATGGCCACTGTTCTAAGTAACACTAATTTTTAATTCACAGTCACATGCCAGCACCAGTAGAATACTCATGTCTGTTTATTTAATGAATGTGTCTTCATTGCTGGGGAAGATTTAGGGTCACTAATGTTCCCTCTTAGTATTTTCCTGAAAGCCACAGTCAGGCCTCCTATTTATTTCTAAGAACAATTTTCCTGGTTACATTTTCTATCGAAAATATATATACTGATGAACAATAATAAAGGTTTCCTAGCCTTACCACACACCTGGAGGATATTTTGCAGATGAGGTAATTGAGCTTTAGAAGAAGTGAATTGTTCTGTGCTACACAGCTCTATTGGATTTGGAGTTCAAAGTATCTGAGCCAGGATATGAACTCAGGTCTTCCTGATTTAGAATCCAGCATATTACCCACTACACCACTGAGCTGCCCCAGAGTCAGAACACTAGGGTTAAAATCCCAGCTCTATTCTCTATTTGCCATTTGTCACCATGGCCAAGTCACAGAGCCTCCATTTCCTCATGCATAAAATGGGCATGATAATATTACCCTACCTACCTCAAAAGGATATTGTGGGGCTGAAAATCACTATGTAAACTATGATCACATCCATTCTACACAGGCAATATTAGTACTAATACTATATATCTACTTATCTCTGACAATAACATATAGATATCTGCCTAGGGCTAAGAGTATAACCTTAATAGATATTCAAGGGCTTAAAAAAATTGAGATCTTTGCTTCATTCATTGAAACACTGCTACTCTAAGGTTGTTAAGATGCTTTCCTTTTCTAATGTAAAGTCTCATCCTCAAGAATTTAAAGAGAATTCTTCTAAGTTCATACATCTGTGCAGATAGTCTCTTCAATGTAACTGTAGAATTATTATTATTTGTATTAGTATTAGCCAGTAAGTTTTCCTATAACTTTCATTTGAAAAACAAATTTTTCATGAAAAAGTATTAGTTTTTCTAACTTTCAACACTAACTTCTTTTCTTAATTTGATCAAATCAGGCCTGATCCTATATGATAGAAATAATCCTCTGGAAATGCCTTCTATGATAGCTTTCTAAAATATCAGCTGCTTTCTATTCACTGGTATCTGCAAAGAGTTTCCTGGTCTCTCATTAATAAGTAACTCTCATTTTTTCATGAAATACTCCAAAAAGAATTTGTTAGAAAAAGCAACAACGTGGGAAAAAAATCCTTTTGCGTGGATTCACACCCTTCCATGTTGTCCTTCTCCAGACAAATCTGACCAAGAGAGAAGGGATCCCTTCCCCTCTCCTTTCCAATTTTTCTATGAAACTTTTGGTCCATCTTACTGCTAGGATCACATGGTCCAGAGCAGAAAAGTACCTTAAAGCTGCTGCTTATAATAACTGACATTTGCATAGTTCTTTAAAGTTTGCAAACTACTTTGCATATCATTACAATGGAGGTTCACAGCAACCCTATGAAGTGAACACTAGATATTATCCTCATTTTACAGATGAGGAAAGTAGGCTCAGAGAGATTCTATCACTTGCTACAGTCACACAGTTGAAGTTTCAAAGTCAAAGCCAGCACCGTCTCTCCATCTAGTCTGACCCCTTCATTTTACAAGTGAGGAAAGTGAGGCCCAAGAAGGTTGTGACTGGTCCAAGATCAGAGTAGTGAATGCCAGAGCCTCGAGATCTCTGGACTCCCAATCCAGGCCCTTTCCTCCTCTCTCTGACGAGCAGGGGAGATACAAGCTCCAAAAGAAGACAGTCCCAGTGTTTGAGATGCTGGAGTACTAGGAGACAACACTAGGGTGTAGTGACAAGGGAAGCGAGAGAGAGGGGAAGGAGAAGCAGGTGGTCTGTGGCAGGGTGAAAAATGGCCAGGGCGAAGAAGCACATCTGGGAGTCTGAGCACAGCCACCAAGTGTAGAGCTTGTTTTATAGGAACTTGGGCACTAGTAACGCTAATAGCAAGGCTGATCAGCTGACAGAAGAGTAGAGCTCAGAATTCAAAGAAGCCTTTTCACTATTTGACAAGGATGAAGATGGTACTATAATAACAAAGGAATTGGGAACTGTAATGAGTTCACTTGGGCAGAACTGCACAGAAGCTGAATTACAGGATATAATTAATGACATAGATGCTGATGGAGATGGCACAACTGACTTCCCAGAATTTCTGACTATGATGGCAAGAAAAATGAAAGAAACAGACAATAAAGAAGAAATTAGAGAAGCATTCTGTGTATTTGACAAGGATGACAATGGTTCTATCAATGTAGCAGAACTTTGCCATGTGATGACAGACCTTGCAGAGAAGTTAACAGATAAAGAAATTGATGAAATGATCAGGAAAGCAGATATTGATGGTAATGGCCAAGTAAACTATGAAGAGTTTGTAGAAAAGATGACAGCAAAGTGAAGATACTATACAGAATGTGTTAAAATTTCTTCTAAAAAACTGTTTAATTGCCTTTTTTTGTTTGCAACATCTGTAAAATGGTTTGCCCCCCTACTATCAAAAGGATATGCATGTGCAGTAATTCATTCCTCTATGTTTTTCTTCCCCTTATCTACTGTCATTGTCCTGAAACTTTATTTTGGAAAACTGATCAAGTAAAATATGTTGCATGTGGCTTACTCTGCATATCTAAGCCCTTCTGCATATCTGAACTTAGATAGAATTGGTCAAACGAGGGAATATCTAAGTTATGCCTTTCTTTTTTTTAAAGAAGTAGTTTTCTTTAGGAACTGTCAGCATGTTGTTGTTGAAGGGTGGAGTTGTAACTCTGTGTGGACTACGGAGAGTCAACAATATTAAAGTTGCACTATTGCAAAATGGGTGTATTATCCAAGTACTTGTACACTATTTTTTTGTACTACTGATCCTGTACAAGAAAACACTTTTTTCTATGATTACTTGCTTTTTCAAAAAAAAAAATCTGTTAATGGCACAATTTGCATCAAATCCATTCCAAGTTGGATATTTGTTTTCCAATAAAAAAATAATTACAATTTTAAAAAAAAGCTCACCTGGGACTAGTCCAGTTAGCAAGATGCAGCAACATACAAGGGTTCCTTTATATACATGGGTTGCAGGTAGAAATAGGAACCTGATTTTGGATTATAGTATGAGCTTCTCCCTGTTTCTCCCTTGAAACAAGATTGTCTATTTCCCAGATCCCAGTGTCTAAGGCTGTTTCAAATCTTGTGGGTCTAGGTATTGTAGGTGAAACCTAACTTTGGAGAACAACCCAGACATAGGATGCACACCATTATAAGGATTCATGTGCTCACTCCAGCATCAGATCCATTCTACCTTCCAAATTTATTACACCACTGACTTCAAAACACTGAAGACTGAATGGCTCTCATGTAATTAGCAAGCTGGCTACTGGTTCCATCATGTTGGATGTGAGTATATCTCAGGAAACAGGATCATAGATATGTAATTGTGACTCCCTAGCTCTCAGACTTAGGGAACGCACATAAAATATCTATTCAATTAGATTATCCTTTCATTAACAGCCTAGTCATCTACCCCAATTCCTCTCAACAGCCATTAGGCATCATCTATTTACCTATAGATAACAATATACCAATATACATACATGCTTCTTTTACCCTTCTGTCAAAGCTCTCAAACCCATTCGTTACATATAATCACTTTTTTAAACTTACCCTTCTCACTGGCAACACTGTAGAAGAAATATGTTTTGCTTCTTACCTGATGATGCTTTTTTAATCCAAAATTAAATCGGACCATTTCATTGGGAAGTGAGCAGTCTCCACTGAGGTTAGCCGCTCGAACCTACCACAAAAAGAGAAGAAAATTAAAAGGGAAGTCAATGTTCATGCTGCTTATCTTATATCTTTAATATGCCATCTGTTTAAAAAAATTAGTTGGGGAACCGTACAAAATCATTCCGTTTTTCCAAGAGAAAATACAGGGTGTCTCAAAAGTCTTAGAGTAGTTTTAAGATATTAGAACAGACTCTGCATTAAGACTTTGGGGACACTATATATGTAAGACTTTAAAGAAGCATTAAAGGTAAAGCATTATCTGCATAATAAGGAAGTTCTTGAGAAAAAAATCAGGAGCTATTCTGAGTAGAAAGGTGGTGGACTACCAGTGCAGAATACTGCACACACAGTCAAATGCAGTCTCTGTAACAGCTGGTCCAGTTAGGAGAGTGAAGCAATATGGCACTGCTTTTGTCCCATGCCATATGTAAGCTTCAGCTAAGCAGAAACTGATCTGGGGTTACAGGTTGCCTATGAAGAGACTAAGAGTTTAACTACCATTCTGGTTGCTTTTTAAAGACGTAGTTTTCTTTAGGAGCTGTCAGCATGTTGTTGTTGAAGGGTGGAGTGATAATTCTGTGTGGACTATGGACAATCAACAATGTGTATGTACTTAAAGTTGCACTACTGCAAAATGGGTGTATTATCCAGGTACTTGCACACTATTTAGTTCAGTCATTTAATCATGCCCTATTCTTTGTGACCCAATTTGGGGTTTTCTTGGCAGAGATACTGGACTGGTTTGCCATTTCCTTTTACAGATAAGGAAACTGAGGCAAGTGAGGTTACATGACTTTCCCAGGGTCATAGAGCTACTACGTGTAGGAGACCAGATTTGAACTCAAAAAGTTGAGTATTCCTGAATCCAGGCCCAGCACTCTATCAGCTACACCATCAAGCTACCCCGTCCTGGAAAGGCTGCTAACTGTAATGGCTGAAGAGAAGTTAAAGAAGCCTAAAAGGACTTATTTCCTAAAGCCTCAGAGGACCTACTTCCTGAGAGAACTGGATTTAGCCCTTATCTTGCAAAAAGTATGAAGAGAATTCTTGAGAGACATTTTAACTGGCATTCAGAAAGAACTGAATGTGGAACTGTGTTTCCAGAATTGAGAAGTCAGAAAGTGAAGTGACGGGTATAAGTGACTTTGTGACCTTTCCCACAGCTGATTTACTGTAATCACTTATGTCTTTGTTTAATTATCTGGTACACTTAACCAATAAATAGTACCGCTAGTAACACTGATGTGTATTTAAGTCTAAGATATTAAAGGGTCTGATACATTCAGATGAGCAAGTGGTTATGGGGAAAGTGGTTTCTTTACTTTATTAAATAAAAATATTTAGTAATTAATCAACTTGGTGGGGGCTCAGAGTTAACTGTTTAATCAGAAAGATATAACTTTTTGTAATTAATATGGAAATATCAGAAAATATTCCTTAATTTAGAACCTAGGATAAGAATAAGCTATTACTACTGCATGAGTATGGTTGACTCAAAAACCCATTATAAACCTTTTCATGTTTAAAAGAAAAAGAATGAGGCAAAAAAAAGAAAGAAAACCTCTAACCAAAGGCTGGGTCTACAATACTACCAAACATCCAGATAAAGTGGAAAATTCACTCAAACATGACTTCTATCAGAAGGGAGGTGGTAGTAAAGTATGAACAGAGGGCAATACTGTCAATTTGTTTTGTTTACCTGAATCTGTTTGTAACAAAGAAGAAAGTATTGGGAAATGACAGTAATGTCTAAAATAAAAACATCCATATGGAGCTTTTAAAAAATCTGCCAATCAGGTAGTCGCCTTGTCCATCATGTTATTTCTTGTTTGTTTGTTACTTTTTTTTTTCTTTCAGGAAGAAGCTTTGGGTCAACAAAAGATCTATACAATTTCCCAAAGGCAATCCAATCATTTCTTCTTCTTGCCAATTCTGGGCCCAGATCACTTTCCATTCAGATGTATGCCCAAGTTATATGATATATATATATATATAAAAGCCCAAGTTATATGTGCTATATTACTCCAACTTCACATTATAATGAAGTATGGCCAATAGCCATGCTTCATTCACTTGTTTTAGCTGATTTATTTAGTTTTATTTATTTAAATTTTTTTTAATTTACACATATTATTTGCATATGAGAAACTAGGCCTCACTCTTCTAAGTGACTATGGTTCTCGCATGAGATCTTGTCATGTTCCAGGGTTTGATATTATCTGAAGTGTCACTCACAAACATGGAATATCAGGAGAACTCTCTCTTTGATCTGCATTAGATGTCCTCCCTGATGGTGGCAAATAACCTTTAGGAAGGATACTTTCCCCTATTTTATGTTCTATACAACACTTGATATCAAACAAAGCTCTCTCCATCTATCAGAAAGTGCTACTTCTAAATTTCATTCTAGGGTATTCTTGATATAGCCAATTATGCACTAAAGCCAGAAGTGAGGCCTCAGATTGCTGAAGGGTAAACCCACACACTCCTAGAAACTACCAAGTGAGCATTCTGAGGATCTTTAAGTGATGAATGTGGTTCACACAAAAGTGTCTTAAATACTTGCAGTCACACCTCAATATAAACCACATCTTTAGGTCAAACATCTCCAGATAACCAAGAAAAGTTTCTAGCTTTTATTTATTTTTAAGCACCCAGTTCCTGTGTCACAAATCTTTTTTTTTTTAAGAGAAATCTATTTTCTCTCCTACCTTCCAACTCCACTGGTGGGAGCAGGGATAAAAATCTTTGTAACAAACATGCATACTCAAGCAAAACGAATTCCCTCACTGGCAGGGTCTCAAAAATACATTCCTCATTCTGTACCCTGAATTCCTCACTTCTTGGTCTGGAAGTAGGGAGCATGCTTCAACATTGATCCTAGAATCATGGACAGTCAATGCATTGATTAGAATTCTTAGGGTTTTCAAATTCATTTGTTTTGACAATGTTGCTATTATTGTATAAACAAACATAAAGTGGGATCTCAAATCCCTATGGAAAATGTGACATCTTCCATACTCCCATCTCAGAACTACTGCTCCAAGCTAAATAACAGAAAAATAGATAAAACAAACCAGTTCTTCCAACATAAGGAATCAAGGACACTCCCCAATTGACTCTACTAAGTATGTGCCTATTGGACAGTTCAGCCACATTTGTTCCATGTTAGTCTTTGCAGGAATGCAGAGTAAGCCCCAGCTAATTCCAACAAATATATGAAATTTATGAAAAAGTTTTAAATTATTCACACAGATGTAGTAACCACTAGACCTCATGACATCTGCTCAGCACAAGCAGAGTGACCTATTCCTTGTTATTTTTACAGCAACACAGCCTCATTACTCAGAGGAGTTCAAGTAATTTAACATATTTTAACTTTCTAAGCAGGCATTAATTCTCACAACACCCAAGGGAGGCAAATATTTAACAAGTTTTTGCCAAGGTTTCAGTCTCCTCTCCAAATAACATGACTTAAAATTAAATGTATTTGGGGGCTGCATATTAATTTTAACTGAAATACAGAAAGCAAGATCCATGGGTATATGTAATTAATATGTAATTAAGACTAGTGCTCTCATTTAATTGCACCCTTGAGGTAAAGTATATGTAAAGTATACATGGGTCTACAACATGAATAACCTACATAAGCTCCACACCAGGTTGGATAAAAGAGATTTATAAGGAGCAATTAGGGCCAGAAGATCAACAATGTGAATGGGATGCTAAGCAGACCAACTCAAGAGTTAACACTAATTGTACTCATGTAACTGGTTCAGATCATTACCACTCATGCTAAGAGAGTATCAAATGATCAGTTCAAAAGTGTCACAGCAAGTTTTCATACCAATACAGAGGGGGTTACGTACGATGTACTAATGAAATTTTTGTAAATGTATGGTCAGAACAATGTTATTCCAGTTACCTATTTCTGAGTATGAATGTAGTTTACCTACTAATCAAGTGCTTGATAAATGCTACTTTTATTGATCCTGTTTGAGACACAAATAAATAAATGTTTATTTCTGGAATAATCAGAATGCCCTGTTTTCTCCATATAATGAACAAATAATTTGCTGCACCAAGATTTAATCACTATCACTATCTGAATCCCTGGTAATGCTTGAAACAGTGTTAAAAGTTAACATGAGGTATGGGCTGAAATTCAAAATATGCTTAAATGATATATACATAACAATTAATCCAAAGACCAAAAGAGACTGGGAGGAGGGGGATGAAATAGATGCTTGTTAACTGAAAATAAAAGAAATGAGAGAAAATCAGCGATCTACACTGTACTTGAATAATGCATGAGTATTATGAAAGGATTCATACTTAAGAAAACTAAAATCAGGAATTAAATGGATCAAACAGAAAAGGGTATCCCTTACCTCCGAACAGGCTAAGTGTCTGACGTTAGTAAACCAGTCGACGTGAGCACGGCAATGATCAAATGCATGGATTAGTTCGTGAGTGACCACTCGGTTCATGTGGGCTTGACTGTGGATGTTATTTTGACACAACACTATCTGGAGAAGACAAAAAGGACAAGTCAATTTATTTCACCTTATCTGCCTGTACTAGTTTTCCTTCCCAGATTTCAATTCCTCCAAACCTGCAGTACGCAGAACATGCCTTCAGAGATATGGCTGTATCAACTTTTTAAATCACACATCACTTTTGAGCTGCTCATGAACTGACTTAGACGAAAAACAAATTCAATTTGTCTCGCAAGGAAAGTAGTCAAGATTTCCCCATCCACAAAGTATACTTTGCTTCAGGGAAAACCAATCAACGCCCCCCCCAACCATGCCATAAATGCCCCACTCCCTAAACTAGATTCACACTGTTCATGCCGCTTCCCACTACCACCTAACACACACACACCAACCACCCATAGTTTTTTTTTTTAATTTAATGTGATTTAAGTGTATTTTCATCAACAAAATACAAACAAGAATTTTAATGCATATTACTTTTATGCATGTGAACAATTCTGCTACTCTGCATATTATGCACATGCACAGTTCTGGTTTTTTGCTACTTTTTTTAAAGGCTCCCATCCATTTTCCAAGACCCATTCGGAGTCTTGCCTCTCCCACAGTAGTCCCTAATACAGATTCAGTTCACCTTGGGCTCTGCCTTCTCCTTTCTCCGAGAACCTAGAGCCTGAACCACCAATTCAGCACTTGTACTGTCCAAAAGGAGTCTCAATTGCTTTGTGCAGGCTCACCTTGTCTGCTCTACTGCAGCAAACACTGATTAAGTGCCTACTGTGTGCAGAGCACTATAAAACAGGGACTATGGTTGTCTCACTTTGTTGTGCCTCCTCCCCAGAATTAAGCTAGGGCAACGTCACAGCAACATAATCAATATGTTCCTGACAAACTGGTTCATTTTAAGGTCCTATTTCATGTACTTTCCAGCCTACCTATTTCAAGTAAGGGACAGAAAGCCCATGAGAGTTTAAGGAGTTAAGGAGAAGGTGATGACTCCAAGAGATGAATTGCTGATGCCAAGGTCATCACTAGAACCCACTAGGGGCTTCAAGGCCTTAGAGAGTAGGAACAATTCTGAAACAACTGTGCTTCCACCATGGTCTAGAGCCCAGGGCAGCAGGTGGAGCTGCCTAATGCTGAAGGTGTACAGTTATCTATAAAGTGAAGTAAAACCAAATGCCTTGTTAAAAAACAGTCCCTTCTACATCACCAGAGAATAAGAGACATTGTAATTTGGAAATGCCAGAAGAGCCAACATTCCTTCTTTTGAACTTCCCATTACCCACTTACACCATCATCCCCCAGCCTCATCTCCACTGTCTACTCATGTCTAAAACATTTTCACAATATTCTAAGGGGCTTCAGCCCCTGACTCAGTTTCCCTCTCTACCTCATTCCCTGCCATTATAGGCAAGTACTTCAGCACCATGCTGCTAAGCCTCCTAGACCTCGGCTCGGGGCATTTTCTCTGCCTCCCATATGTGCAATGTTCCCCCTCCTCCACTCTGACTACTGATCTTCCTGGCCTCCTTTAAGCCCCAATTTAAACCCCACCTTCTACAGAAAGCCTTCCTTGCTTTAATCATTTCCTATTTATCCTGTATCCGGCTTGCTTTTTATTTACTTGTTTACACACTGTATCCCCCAAGCTCCTGAAGGCAGGGACTGTCTTCTGCCTCTTTTGTATCTCTGGTGCTTAGCACAAGGCCTGGCAAGCAAGTTTTAGTGATTGATCGTTTATTTCCTCAGCCACCCATGGAAGTGACCATATCTCTTCATGTATGCACTGGGAAAGCCTTTATTAAACCCCTACTGTTTGCCAGGTCCTCTGACAAGTACTGGGGACACAAATACAAAGAATGAAAACCCCCCCCACCCCCAGCCTACATTCTAGCAGGGGAGCCAATACAATATAAATAAGCAGAGAATGAAAAGATACAAATAAGTACAGAACAAATAAGTACACGGCAGTGAGAGAAGGAGTGCCCTAACAGTTAGGGGCTCAAGAAAGACTTCATGTAGAAAGAGGTGCCAGAGTTGCATCTTGGAGAAGGGTTTTAGGAAGCAGAGGTTAAGGAGGGAGTACATTCCAGATGTGGGGGATGGCCAGGACAAAGAGAAAGGCACACACCTCCAAAGTCCTGGTGAAGGGAGTCTTCCTGAAGTCCCTCTCTGTTCCAGCTCTCAGCTGAGCTCCAAGGAGTTCACAAACAGCATCCCTCCCCCAGCCCCAAGGGTCACCAAGCACCCCCTCCTCCTCCACCAAGGTGCTGCCACCCTCCTGGGCTGGCTTTGTACCACCACCTCATTGTCACTATATGAGGTCAGACCCCCTTTTCTTCTGGTCCAGACTCGATCAATAACATCTAAAGGAAGCCCGGTGGTCTGGTGGAGTTCAGATCCACAAATAGGAAGACCTGAGTTCAAATCCTCCCTCACTTATTACCCTAATGACTCTAAAGGCTTTCTGATCCTCTGTTTCTTCATCGGTAAAGTGGGAATAACAATAGTATGACATAATGACCTCCCAGGGTCATTATGAAGATCAAATGAGAAACGTGAATGTGAGCTGCGATTATTATTGATTTTCCTATCTCCAGGTTCTTCCCCCTCTGACTTATCCATCCTAAAGAATAACATAAATAGTTTCACTTGTGACCTCAAAAATTTTCAATGGTTCCCATTGCCAGTCAAAAGTCACTTACTCAGAGTCAGTCAACAAACATTTAAATAATAACATGATGAAAGAAATGTGCTCCTTAGCCCAACATTCCAAGCAACCTAAGATGCAGCCCCACCCCCTTCATTCCTCATTTCTTACATCTTCCTTATACTGTGGTCAAACTGGACATTCACTACACCCAACCCCCCATGCTCTCCAACTCACACAATTCCCTGTGCTTGAGGCTCTGTACCCCCAACTTCATCTATTAAAATCCTATCCATCCTAGCACTTGTGCATCTCCCTTGGGGCACAGATCACACTGTATGCTGTATTCATGTATCTACATCTAGTCTCCTTTAGTAGACTGCAAGATTGTCAAAAAGTTATGACTCCCCATCACACACACACACACACACACACACACAGTAGGTGCTCATGAAGAGTTTGCTACTGAAAACAATCCAGCACTTAACTCTTACCTGGGATGTGGCAGCATCAAAACCTCCGCTGACATTTCCATTACAATCTTCACAAGAAAAGTGTCTTTCTCTGTAAACAGTGCTAAACGGAAAGAGTATACGTATTAAAGGAAAGGCTACCTAGCAACAGCGTGTGTGCGTGTGTTCGTGTGTGTGTGTGTTGTGTGTGTGTGTGTGTGTGTGTGTGTATGTTTAAAGCTGAAATGGAAAGAGGCACTGGACAAAGTGGAAGTGAGGGATCCAGGGGTGCAAGCCTAGCAATCCTAAGGTTTATCTCACTAGCCACCACTAGATGGCCCCACAATGAAGCCAGCCAAAGATCTAGTTCAGGGATTCTTAACTTTTCTGTATTATGAATACCCTTCACAGGTTGGTGAGGCCTATAGACTCTCTCTTGGACTAAGGATTTTAATGTATAAAACAAAATATACAGGATTACTAAGGAAGCCAATTATAGTGAAATGCAGTTATAAAAATATTTTTTAAAAAAACAAGTTTACGGACCCTAGGTAAAGAACCCTGATCCTCATAGGACGTTTTTTTCCCCTAAGGCTATAGCTCAAAATCATCTAGAAGGGGATTCTGAATGTCTCCTTTGTTAGCTGTCAGGTAGGCAGGTCAGAAGTTCATAAATAAAGCAGAAGATGGGCAGAGAGCCAGCATGCAAAGAGGTCTTTCCAATTCTGTAATTCTGTGACTGTAGGCAGATCACACCTGTCTGTCATGTTTAAAGTGGCATAAGCAGGCATTTATGTGGCATACAGGGAGAAATATTAAGTGATGTGTTTTTTAGAGCCAGGATATAAAACTGTACTTAGAAAAGATCTGCTTACCAACCAGAACGTCTCATAGCATCCAATAGAAGCTTGACATATGGACCTAGAACGATATGGAGTCAATTACACTAGATTAAAAAATGAAATGAGTAGAAATCAAAAAAAAAACAAAACAGTACATGATATTATCAAAAACTAAACTATTCCATAGTTACTAACTTCACAGACTATATAGAATTTCAGACAGGGAAGACCTCAGAAGCTATCTAGTCCAAACTACCTTTACAGATATGAATCCACTGGATTGAATAATGCCCAAATGGTCATTTAACTTTGCAGGAAGCCCTCAGATAAATGGGAGTCCACCCCCTCCCCACAGTACTGTTGGAGCACTCTAATTGTTTGGAAGTTTCTCCTTACCTCTTGCCTATATCTGCCCCTTAACTATTTCCACCCACTTCAACCTAGTTCTGCCCTGGGAGGTGCAGAGGGGGACTGGGGATGGGGGGTGGGGAATCCATCAGGATAGAGCTAATACTGCTTCTTCCACATGACAGCCCATCTAGTATTCAAGCAGAACTCTCATGTGCCCCAAGTATGTACAGTGCTGCCTTAGAATAAGTGAGGAATGAAGATTTGAGAATACCAACTCATCAACACAAGTACTTATTTAGGTAAAACATTGATACCAATACCAAACTTACATCCAGCAAGAATCCAGAGCAGAACCAGGTGTACTTTTACATTGGTTTGCAGTCAAAATAATCAAAGGTCTTAAGACTTTATTGTGCATGACATGATTCACGTGGTTGGCAAGAAAAGGCCAAACATGTGATGTGGCTGCTAAACAGCTAATGTCTGCAGGAATACAAGTTCATAAAAACAGAGTTTTTGAATAACTTTGAATAACTTTGTGTCCAGCAAGGGGCAAAACAGTGACAAACTAGAGAGTGTCCAAAAGAGGACAGCTAAGACCCAAAGGGCTTGAAAGCCACTTCTGTGTGGTTCCAGGGGGTTAAATCAGGAGTAGGAGCTATCTCACACCATTGCTGCAGAAAAAGATGGAGCAATACAGACCAAACCATTTGTCTTCCACAGTGGGGATGTGATTCCCCAAGTTGTATGTGATCACCCAGTAGAAAGGTGAGAAGATGGGTTATATACCACCCTCCTCCCCATGACCAATCATGGACTCATCTGCACACAATTATTCCCTCCCTCCCATTTAGGGCCCTCAGATCTTTACACTCAAAGCAGCCATACACATACATACATACATACACACACACACACACACACACACACACACACACACACATACATACACTTCTTCAAGCTTCCCCAGTTCTCAGGCTGCAGCATGCTCATGCCCTGAACCCTCCTGTCACGTACCTTATGAGTACATGAGGTACCCCTTATTGGTGGGCTCTATACTCCAAGGCACCGGTCAGTGAGTAACGCCCCCAAATATACTTTTCACAAGCAGGCATGGCTGGGCTGTGATTGTATTATCTTTCTTCCCAGCTATATTCCTCTTCCAAACTTCCCTATTTCTATTAAGGGCACCCACATGTCCTGGGCTCCCAACTTGTGTTATGCTTGACTCCTCACTCTCCCAAACCCCACATATCTAAGTGGGTGCTCACTCTGCTAGTACCAATCTCCATAACATCTCTCACGCTTTCTCCTCTCCAGTCCCTAATTGAATCCTTCATCACCTACAGCCCAGACTATTGCTTTAGCTTCCTAACTGGTCTTACTGCCATCTCAACTCTCTTCCCCCACCATCACATCCACCATGCAGCTGTTAAAGTGACTTTCCTAAAGTACAGGACTGACCATGTCCCTCCCCTACTCAATAAACTCCTGTGACTCCCAAGTGATTCTAAGATCAAATGTATTTCATTTTTATCTTATCCTTTTCAAATTCCATTTTTGTGAAGTCTTACAATGTGTGTTATTAGTAATTTGGGAACAAATTTTTATAATTTACAAATGAGTAAGTATACACATATCAAAGGTATAGATCAAAAAAAATTTTTAGTGTGTGAACAAAAGTTTGGAGACCATTGGACTAGATCAGGGTGGGAAACTTGGGGCCTTCTAGGTCCTTGAGTCCCACCTTTTGACTGAGTCCAAATTTTACAAAACAATTCTTTTTACTAGGGCAATTTGTTCTGTGAAGTTTGGATTCAATCAAAGAACCGCACTTAAGGACCTCAAAGGAAGGCCACATGTGGCCTCAAGGGTGCAGGTTCCCAACCCCAGGACTAAACAATAGTACAATTAAACAGATTTGGAAATGGTTGAAGGACTAGACTGAAAGAGTAATTATTAATGGTATAATGTCAACCTGGACTCTACAGTACAGAACTACAGGGATCTACTTGTCCCTATGCTGTTTAACATTTTTACCAATGAATTCAATGAGAGGATCTATGGCACATTCATCAAATTCGTAGAAGACATACAGTTCAGGGGGAAAGCTAACACACTGGATGTCAGCAAGGATCCATAAAGATCTTGAGAGGCTAGAACACTGGGCTGAAACCCTAGGATGAAATTCAGCAGGGAGAAATGCAGTCTTACGCTTTGGTTCAAAAAAATCACCTTTACAAGTCCTAGACAGAGAAAACAGGCTTGGGTTGCCGTTTGTCTGAAAATGATCTGGCATCTGGTGGGCTCCTAGTTCAATGGAGAATCTTTCCCTCCCGGAATGATTTTTTTATTTTATTTTTCTTTTTAATTTTTGTCTAGGTAAAGAGGCCTTTCTTTGCCTCAATTCTTATTAAGTCTTTATTACTGAATGGGTGTTTCAAACTGAGACCTGTTAAAGACCTTAGCTTGAAAAGGCCAAAGTCCTCCATTGCATCCTGGGCCATCTCCAGTGGTGCTGATTTATATCTGGCCACTGGACCCAAATGGTTCCTGAGGAGAAAGTAAAGCTGGTGACTTTGCACAGCCTTCCCTCACTTAATCCAATTCACCTGAATGTCCTGGTATCACCTACCTGATGTCATGGCTCTCTTTGAAAAGGAAGGACAGACAACAACAGCTCAATACAAATTAGCACGGCCAAAAAGCTTTAATGTGAGAGGCCCAGCTATCAGGAAAATGGGGGACAGGACCTGTACTTTGGCCTGGTCAGATCACACCTGCAATACTGGGGCCAGCTCTGGGTGCAGCGCCTTAATAAACTGGAGACCTTTCAGAGGAGGACACACAGCTGTGACATGTGAGGATCTGTGGGACAAAGTGGGGATGGTTAGCCTAGGAGATACTCAGAGGAGACACATCAGCTGCCTTCGTGTATGTTTAGGGCAATCCTGCAGAAGAGGGCTTTGACATGTTCTATTTTCCAGAACGAGCAGCCATAAGCAGAAATTGAGGCAAATTTAGGCCAGATGTCAGAAAAAAACCCTGACAACGAGATCTATCCAAAATTGAAAGGAGCCACACAGTACAGTATTGAGTTAGTACAAAGAGACTTGAGTTTAAATCCTTGCTCTGTCTCTCACTACCTATGTGACATTGGACAAATCTCTTAACCTCTCTTTTGGACTGTTTCCTTGTCTGTGAAATGAGGAAATCGGATTAGATCTCTGAGGTCTCTTCCAGCTTTAAATCTATAATCCTATACATCAAGAAATCAGGGGTTCCCCTCATGAGAAGTCTTCAGGCAGAGGCCGGATGACCACTCGATGAGTTATGTTATAGTGGGGATTCCTTCTGGGTATGAATTAAACTAGAGGGCTATTAAGGTCCCTTCCCACTTTAATATTCTCTGCTGCTGGTATAAATTACAGGTTATATATGAGGAAGAACTTTCTAATACTGAGAGCTGTCCAAAAAAAGGAACAGACTCCATCTCTAGGAAATGTTCCAGCAGAGGATAAATGAGTATAACCAGGACATTCCAGTCATTTCTTCTACAATGCTTTTTTGGGGGGTGGAAAGTTGGAACACATGACTTTTAAGGACCTTTCTAGGGAATTATGCTAGGAAAGTGACTAAAATGCCACTGTTATTGTAGACTCATTTCCGTTGCGTCCAACTCTTTGTGACTACATCTGGAGTTTTCTTGGCAAAGATACTAGAATGGTTTACTATTTCTCTCTTCAATCCATTTTATAGGTGAGGAAACTGAGGCACACCGGGTTAAGTGACTTGCCCAGCATCACACAGCTAATAAGTGTCTGAGGCTGGGCTTGAACTCAGGAAGATAAGTCTTCCTGATTCCAAACCCCCTCAGGGAGGGCAAAAATATATACACTAGAATGTTCACAGTAGCACTTTTTGTGGTTAAAAAAAAAAAGAGGACAGGCAACAAAGTGTATGCCCTGATGGAGGCATAGTTCATGACTAAGCAGGTTACAGTACATGGAACACTGAAGTACTGTGAGAGACAATGACTGTGGTGACTGCGAAGGAGCATGAAAAGTCATGTGAAGTGAGAACCCAGCAAACAAAAAAATGACTTTAATAATCATATAAATGGAAAAAACAGCAAAAAAAGGAGGAAACTGAGGGCTGTGAAACTGTAATGACCAAACCTGACCCCAAAGACAACACAGGAAAGCTCTCCTTCCCTTTTTTTGTCCTTTTAAGGGGGGATGGAGAAAATTTCCTGTGTCCAATTTGGTGAATGTATTGGTTCATTTCCCTACTGCGCTTTTTCTCCTCCCTCCTTTCTATTCTTTCTTACAAGGGATGGTTCTTTGGGAGGGAAGAATGCAGGGGATTATATTGGGAAGCGTAGGTGATGTAATACAAAAGATACCAACAATTTTTAAAAACCAATTCTTCCCTTTCCCAGTCCTTAACTGATCTTTGACCTCAGTCACTAGAAGCGCCACCTGCTGTAGTGAAAAGTGTTGATCTCGGATTCGTGACCACTGGTTTCCAGTCTTGTCTCTGACAAGTACTAGCTGTGTGACCTTGGGCAAATCCTTAACTTCTCCCTGCCTCAGTTTCCTCAATCTGTAAAATGAGGACAATAGTGTTGGTGTGAGGATTAAATGGCGTCAGGCATGTCGCACGTCTAAGTGCTATTATTAATGTGTACGAGTATTATTGTGCACTGTATTACTAACTTCTTATGGCATACTACCCCTACTCCCGTGTGACCCTGGGCCGGTCATTTCCCGGGGCTGGGTCTCGGCCTCCCCACGTGGCGGACGAGGGGCCTGGCCCGGGGCTGGACGGACCCGGAGCTGAGCCCAAGGACGTGAGGTCGGGGCGCCGCAGAGGGAAGCCAAGGACGTCTGGGTCCTCCCCACCCCCACGCCCCGCCCGGGGTCCGCCGGCCCCGCGGCCTTCGACCTCCAGGCCCCGCCCCCTCGGGGCCGCCTACTTCGATCCACCGCCTTGAGGAGCATCAGCTGGCACTTCTGGTTGTGGGTGAAGAAGCTGGTGGCCAGGAAGCTCCGCTTGGGCTTGCCATCCGGGAAGCGCTCGGGGAAAACCTGGTAGGTGAACTGCTGCTGCTGCTCCCGCTCCCGCTCCAGCTCCCGCTGCGGCTCCGCGCCCGCGTCCTCCATCCGCCCCGTGGCCCCGGCAGCAGAAGCCGCGCCGGCCGCCGAGCACCTGACCCAGGCCGAGGGGGGAAAGGTTACCGCCAGCCAACCAGCGCGGCCAGGCCCCGCCTTCCCCGGCCCTGCCGGGGCGGGGCCGCCCTGAGCCCGCGCCCCGCCCCCTGGCGCCGCGTGGCTGCTGAAGCTCCGCCCCGGGGAGGGGCCATCCCCAAGGGGTGGGGCTGAGGTGCCTCCCACTTTCCCCAGAGCGGGCGGGGCTTCCACAGGCTCCACTTGGCACTGAATGAATTGTTTTGGTTTGGGGATATAATATAAAGTATATGTATGCATGTGGATACACATATACGTAATACATACATATATGTTAGATATGTTCAGTATAATTTTGATATATAAAGTTATTGGTTTTTCCTTATTCCTGAAATGCATTTAGTCCTTCAGCCCCATCCAGTTTTCGGAGGGCACCCATGCCACTGGTTTTCAGAGGTGGCATAGGGGAAGCAGTAGACAGAGCCCTGAATCTTAAATTAAAGGTTGGGGGGATAGGACTGGAATGGTCCATTTTCAGGGTGAGAAATTGGCAAGAACTAGGAAACCAGAGCTTAATTTAGTTTGTTTGTTGGATTGTTTAGACTTAAGAAAGGGAAGGAAGAAAAATTAATAATGCAGATTCACTGAAAAGTGTGACTTGTGTACATTCCTACCACTACAATAGCCAGTTTTTTAAATAAATATTAGCACATCCTCTGTTTCCTCACCTGTAAAATGATGGCCCCTAAGTTCCCTTCCAGCTCTAAAATTCAACACAAGTCAAATCAAGTAGAATTTTAAGGGTCTCCTATGTACCTGGTGCTATGCTAAGCACCAAGGATACACCCCCACCCCAAAAAAAGAAGGCAAAAGACAGTCCCTGCGCTCTAGGAGTTCACAGTCTAATGGGGGAGACAACATGCAAACAACTGTGTACAAGCAAGCGGTACATTGGAGGTAGTCTCCAGAGATAGCACTAAGATTAAAGAGAATTTGGGAAAGTCTTCTTGCTGAAAGTAGGACTTACTTAAGTCAGGAGGCAGATATAAGGAGGGAGACCATTACAGACATGAGGGACAGCCAAGGAAAACACCCTGGACTCCCCAGTTGACATAGAGTTTCAGGAACTGGTGTCACCCTATCTCAGAGTATTTGGGAGAAGTAGGATGTAAGAAAATAGGTTCCTCCTGGGTCCTTGCAAAGCATTTCATTTTCAGTGCCCTGTGTATTTGTATGTATCATTTTGTACAAATAGGGTCAAACTCTTAAAAATTGTCATTAAACACAACAGTCAGTGACTATAGTAATCTACTATTTGATAAATCCAAAGACTCCAGCTTCTGGGATAATAACTCACTAGTTAACAAAAACTGCTTGTGAAACTGGAAAATAGTATGGCAGAAAGTAGGCATAGACCAACATCTTGTGCCATACACCAAGATAAAGTCAAAATAGATACATGATTTAGATATAAAGACTGATACTATAAGCAAACTAGGAGAGCAAGGAATAGTTTACCTTTATACCCATGGAGAAGGAAGGATTTATGACCTAACAAGAGATAGAGAACATTATGCAATACAAAATGGAAGCAAAGTCAATGCAACCAAGATTAAAGAGAAGCAGAAAGCTGGGAAACAGTTTTTATAGCCAATGTCTCTGATGAAGACCTCATTCTAAAATTATAGAAAACTGAGTCAAATTTATAAGCAGTCATTCCTCAAATGACGAATGGTCAAAGGCTATGAACAGGCAGTTTCCTCTTTCAGAGGAAGAAATTAAAACTATCTATAGTCATATGAAAAATGCTCCAAATCACTATTAATTAGAGAAATTAATTAGAGAAATAAATTAGAGATACCACATCACACCTATCATATTGGGTAACATGACAAAACAGAAAAATGATAAATGTTGGAGAAGATGTGGGAAAATTGGAACACTAATTCATTATTGCTGAAGTTGTGAACTGATCCAGCCATTTAGCAATTTGGAACTGTGCCCAAAGAGCTATAAAATGACCCTTTGGCCTAGCAGTACCACTTCTAGACCTATATCCCAAAGAGATCATAAAAATGGGAAAAGAATCCACATGTACAAAAATATTGATAGCAGCTCTTGTTATGGTGGCAAGGAATTGGAAATTGAGGGGATGTCCATCAATTGGAGAATGGCTGAACAAGTGGTGGTATATGAATGTAATGGAATACTATTGTGCTATAAGAAATGATGAGCAGGAGGACTTCAGAAAAACCTGGAAAGATTAATATGAACTGATGCTGAGGGAAATGAGCAGAACCAGGAGAACATTGTCTACAGTAACAGCCAAATTGTTCAATGACTGACTTTGATAGACTTAGCTCTTCTCAGCAACGCAAGGACCCTAAGACAACTCCAAAGGACTCATGAGGGAAAATCTTGTCCACTTCCAGAGAAAGAACTTGGAGTCTGAATACAGACAGAAGCATACTATTTGCTCTCTTTTTCTTTTGTTTCTTTTTTCTTGTGGTTCCTCCCATTAGTTCTAATTCTTCTTTACATCATGACTAATGTAAAAATATGTTTAATATGAATGTATAAGCAGAGTTTATATCAGATTGCATGCCATCTTGGGGAAGGGGGACAAGGAGAAGGGGGAGAAAATGTAAAACTCAAAATCTTGTGGAAGTAAATGTTGAAAACTAAAAATAAATTAATTATATTTCAAAATTATTATTAAGCTACAATTCTTCTCTACACCACAATAAAGAGCACATTTGTTGAAACATATTATTTACAATATTTTAAAAACAAGGTACTTTCAGTGTTAACCATATCAAGTTTAAGGGGGAGAAATACCCTTCTTGTTAGAGAGAGCAAGGACAATGTCACAGTATATCTAGTTACATTAATTAGAGCTATAAGTCTAGTGCCTCAGGGACAGAGAGAAATGGCTGACCAGAGTTGAAGTTCTGTGGGTGAAAAAAGAAACTGGGATTTTGCTCAACAAGTTAGAGACCATGACTGGGGGGTGGGGAGGGTTGGCTATCAAAGAACCCGAGTCTCTGGTGAGAGATTCCGGTTCAGTTGGCAGAAGTGGCAATGACTCATGGGATTCTGTCCCTATCCGTAACCTATCCCCAGTGCCTGGGACACCATAGGCAGGGTTTTTTTAATTGATTGATGGATTGAATTACATGAAATAGCACAAAAAACCTTTTTCATGCTTTTAGTTTTTTCTGAATAAGTTGTCACAAAAAAAGAAGTGAAGAAATTCATGACTCTTAGGCATTGACTCCTTTTGAGAAATGATAGACCTCATGACGGAGTCCCTATAATGTTATGGGGTCCAGATTTATAAATCCAGCCCCAGACTCTCCTGAGCTCCAGTTTCACATTACCAACTGCCTATTGGATATATCAAATCAGATATCCCAAAAATATCTCAAACTCAGCATGTCCAAAGTAGAATTCATTAACTTTCCCAAAAGTCTCACCACCTTCTGGATTTCTTTATGCTCTCTGTGTTATCAAATCACCACTGTCCCTCACTACACATGTCCAATTTCCATATCTTGACACTACCTCAAGAACATTTCTCATACCTTCCCTTCTACACCACACAAGATTTATATGTTCCATACTCTATCCAAACTAGACTATTTCTCTTTGCTGAACACACCTTGCTTTTGCCCACCTTTGTGGAAAGTTTCATTTCCCCATTTCTACCTGCAAAAATATTAGCCAATCTCTAAATCCCACCTCAATTCATAACTTCTCCATAAATCTTTCCCTGATCCTAACGGGAAGTAATCTTTCCCTATTCTGTGGTTCTCTCCTGCCACTTAATTATATACTGTATTGTATTATAGATCTTTTTAAAAATCAACAGTACTCTTTCAAGTAATTTCCTGAGGATAAGTCTCATATTTTATTCATCACTATACACAAGTTGGCTCATTGGATTTAGAACTTATATAGAACTTAGAAAATATCTAGTCCAAGGGCCTTGTTTTACAAATGAAGGAAAGCTCAGAGACATTAAGCAGCTACCCAACTCATGCAGGTAGCCAGTGGGTGGAAAGCTAGTCTTCTTCCATGACCCCACTTGACACAGTGCTTTGCACAAAGCGATCATCATGTTTGTTGAATGCATATAATTGGCAACATGGGGTCTGAGAGTTGGAAGAGACCTTAGAGGTCATCTATTCCAACCCCCTCATTTTACAGATAAGGAAACAGAGGCCAAGAGAAGTGACCACAATGTGAAGACTGAGATCTTCAGAATGTAAGACTAGTGATTTTTCCATTAATAGTATTTTGCACAAAGTAATCACTCAGTAAATATTTATTGAATGAATCTAAAAGTATAACTGAAGATATGGGTTTAGGATCAATAAAGATAGAATTTCATTCAACAACATTTGCTAAGGGCCTAAGTATATAAAAATGAATTCCCCCAAAACCTGATATGTTCCATACTCTCAAAGCACTTGCAATTAGAGAGTATATGACATGTAAATAAATAAATGTAAAAGGTGAAAAGGTTTTGAAGCAAAAGAGAGAAGAACCAATGTGTTTTAAGAAAATCTGAGGCAAAAGAGATGACTTTCAGCTGAGGAGGGTCAAGAAACTAAAAGGAAGACTTCATGGAGGTTGTAGCAACTCCTTCAAAACCATACTTTACATTGCATTCAGCCACTCACCGGAAAACCAGGGCCTATCCAATGAGGACATCTTGCCGTCTTCTCTGTTACTGCACACGTACCTCCTCACAAACTCATTCTCCACTTTCCACTTCTAGCCCTTGCTTTGGGAACAATAATCAAATGATTGCTGTCATTGCTAGTGGAAAGGGTGTGATAATGGATCTGTTCTGTAGCTTTATTAATAATTCCTGTAACTTCCCAAATCAACAAGTAAAGTCAACAAACATTTATGAAGCACCTACTATGGGTCAGGCTCTATGCTAAGTGCTGAGGGTACAAAGAAAGACAAAAGCAGTCCTTGGACTCAAGGAGCTCACATTCTAATGGGGAGAAAATAAGCAAACAACCATGTATATACAAGACATATACAAGGTAAATTGGAAGTAATATCAGAGAGAATCCACTAGCAGTTGGGGGAGGGAGGAAAGGCCTCCCTTCCCAGCCCTCCACTCTCCTGTATGTTGTATCTCCTTATTAAAATACGAGTTTGATAGCCAGGACTATCTCACTTTTGTATTTGTATCCCCAGAACCTAGTAAACCCTTAATAAATGCATTTGTTTTGGGAGAAGTATCTCCCTTTAAGTTAATGTGGTAGATCATTGCTACCAAATAAATCTACCACAACACAAAAATTATAGAAGTAAAAACCTAGGCTTTTTAAAATTATGCTTAAGCACAGAGTCAGGGCTCAGAAAAAAATAACTTTGAACCAAAATTAGGATTCTAAGAAGGTTTTTATAGACAAAATTACATCAGAGAGACAGAAAAATAAATTCTTTTCCATAGAGCAGTCTTTTTTAGGATATAAAAGTTAAAAAGATGGATCCATAATCCTATGTTTCCTTCAATGTCATAAAAATCAAAAAAACTTAAGCAGAATCATAATCTCATATATCTCCTAAGGAAACTAACCTGGTCAACCAATCTCTTTAGGTAAACTAAGTCAGGTTATAGATTAATCTACATTTAAAGGATTCACAATTGACTGGTTGAGAAAGGACATCTACATGCCTGTAGAGTCAATATCAGGTGAATCTTTCCACAGATAACTAAATCACTTTGAGATGCTCAAACTTCACTGGCTTTTAGCCTGAAGAATGTCAAAAAAAAAAAAAGTCTTTCCTTGGTTCTATCATTCTATGACTTGTTCATCTTTCGTTCTGGAAGAGGACTGTGATGTCATGACTTGCAAGTGAATTGGATTTAAGTGAGGGAGGGCTAGGCAGTCACCAGCCTCACCTTCTCCTCCAGAGCCATCTGGGTCCAGTGACAAGATGCAGATCAGGACAACTAGAGATAGCCTATACTACGAGTCAGATTTTTATTCAAGTGCAAGTAATATTAATGGCAAAGAGTCTACCAAATATCTCTGAGAAATGGCATAATAAAATGTAATAAAAGGAAAATGAAAGATTCCCATCACAGTTTCCTACAAGAACCTCTCTTGGATCACATAAGTATAAAATACTGTGTCCATGTTGTTGTCATTTGTCCTTCATTTTCAAGGAGGCCTAGTGACATCACAGGGTGATGTCAACTTCTGAGTGAATTGGATTTAAATGAGGCAGAGTTGTTCAAAGTTGTTATCCTCACTCTTCTAGAGTCATTGAAGTTGAGTGGCAAGATAAAAGTCAGGATGCAGTGGATGATCTTGGCCTCCTTGATATCTGACCAAGCGCTAAGCACTCCTGAGTGCCTACTTTGGCTGCCTTCAATGTCATTGGAAGAAACTGTTTTAATCCACCCATGGGGGGTTAGGGTCTTCACATACTTGAGGTAAACATCCCCCTCAAATCACTAATGAGTGTAAGAACCATCAATTACCCTCAACCTAATTTAGCCCATCTTCTAAGGTGGTTTACCAGGTGTGGCACTGCACATCCTGCATCTTCTTGGAGTCATAGATAAGAGTTGAGTGTCAGGTGGACACCAAAGGTGTATGAACACCCCTAAAAAGGGTCTAGGCAAGCCCTCACATCAGAGATGCTAGTCCAGCTTGAACACCCCATACACCAGGCAGAGAGGAAAGAAAGAGGAAGGAGGAAGCATATGGACCACTGAAAGCCACCTTTTGGTTTTTCCTGCCTTCCGTGTTTGCTCTCTCTCTCTCTTCTGAAAGAATCATAAACACTATTGTCTGGGCCTCCTCTTGGGCAGGTCTCACCACTAAAGCTCCGAGAGCCTAGTGCAGGAGGACATAAGGGCCCCAAAGTGACAATGGGAGAGAAAAACCACAGAGGGGAAGGAGAGGAGATTCTTGACAACCACCTGCCGCAGACCCGGCGTGCACCCATATAAAGCCAAAGGCACATCTTGGTGACAATGCAGGAGATGAGGACAGTCCTTTGGCCACTTGGGTGGGAGAATCAGAGGAAACAGGCAGACTTCTGAAAGATGGTGTAGCACCAGGGTCCCAGACGAGACCCACTCTCCAAAGCCCCAAACAAGGGCAAAGGGAGAGAATGACCTCCCACAAACCCACTCTTCACCACTCTTCCTCACTACACCTTCTCTACAGTTCACCAAAGTCCCCCAAAAGCCAGCAGATCCCTCAGAGCCAGGATGACTCCAGGAAACTCCTGACCATACCAGCCAGAGAAGCAACAGCCAGGTGTGTCCACATTAGAATTTTAGCACACACCTCTGCAGACAAACATAAGCACCAAAAACATTAAAGCAATATTAAAACGATAATGATCATCAATATTAAATAATATGAGGTCTCCTTGATCCATCTTGTTCCTAGAAACCTACTTTTTTAATCACCTTATTTCATTCTTGTGTCTTAGCTTTCTCTAGCTATCTAATCCTAGGAAACATTTTCCCTTGGAAATTCTGGAATTAACCTAATTTCCAGGCAGTTCTGGAACAGACCTTGTTCCCAGGGTGGTTCTTAGAGATGTTTCTCCAAGTGGATACAGCTTCCCTGGTTCCAAATCTCTTACAGAGATTCTAGAGCGTCTCTGCTAATGCTGCTAAAACCTACTAGTAATAGGACAATACAGTTTAGTAAGACCTAACACAATCTCTTAAATTTGACCTTTCAATAACTAGTTCAAACCTTATAAACAGCAGAGCTGTAAAAAGAACATCAAATTAGGAAACCATACTTCACCTGAAAGTTTAGAGAATTTCAGTTTTTAGATACCATTTGATTCTATCTTTACCTGAACTCTATGCATATGGATATTGATATATACAGACTGAAAGGAAAATCTTAAAAACAATCCAAGAGGGCCTTACATAATTAGTCCTTCTGGCTCTTAATATTATCAGATAGAGACTTCAAAATAGACCATAAATAATCAAAGGTTTATTTATAATTATTCATGCAGTTTATATGTAAAATCCTTAATTCAATTTTGAGGATTTATTACTAAAATATAATCAAAGTTTGTATTTGCTAGGAAAAAAAGAAGAAAAAACTTTACATAAAAAAAATTCATCCGTACGTATTCAGTTGAACCTGAAGAATACCCAGTACTTTGCTCTACATTTTCAGTCATGTTCTTAATTACTTTCAGGATGGAAAGAAAAAACTTTTTAAATATATCATCCAGGAACATCATGTTTACTTGTCCATTGGTCATTTTTTCTTAATAGAAACATCTGAAAGCTAACTGTGTGTGTGTGTGTGTGTGTGTGTGTGTGTGTGTGTGTGTGTGTGTGTGTGTGAGTATGTGAAAACAGTATGGGTTTGTTTTTCTCCAAGTGAAATTTACAACTCCATTCAAATTCTAAACTTTTACATATAATTTAAAACTTAAAACATTTACATTTTTATCATCTTTGCATCTTAAAACTTGTATCTTTTACATCATATTTTTGTCCTATCCCCCTTTGGGATATAGATAAATATGTATGTAGTTTGATAGATATATAAATATATGTGTATATACATATATATGTAGGTGTGTTTATCTCATCACATCATCTAGAAAAGAGGTGGTATTGTACAGAATTAATGCTACATGTGAATGCATAATCATTAAGAAGGGGATGGATGGCAAGTATAAGAATTCATTTACCTAGTCGCTTAGGTTAGAAAGTTGACCAAAATTCCTTTCTATTTGCATCCCACTGTAGTGACCCAGAGATGTTTTAGTATTGCAACATGATTCATTATTTTCAGATTTCTTCAAGCTCCCAGTCACTTCAGGTACTCCTGGCCTCCAGCCTCAAGAGGGAAAATGGAAGAGGCCAACCCCACTTCAGGTTGCTGAAAAAAAAAAGACTTTCAGAAGACATGAAAGGAGCTTGTAGTCTCTCCATCATGTCCCTATTGCCCGCTTGCTACACTAGAGACTTCAAGACACTTCCCCTTGAGTGAGATCTAGGACTTTCTCTTAGTTAAGGTGAGTTACCTCACTCCCAATGAGAGAGCTCCTTCACTCTGTATTGTCTGATGTTCTCCTATGTATATATTCTCCTGTGTATATATTCTCTGATTTGTCTTGTTATTTAGATAAATAGGCTTCTTTCCTAATTGCTATGTGTGTTCATTGTGGTATTTGGTGGGAAGGGTATGTTCGTCTTTCATTGCCAAAGAAGACCATGCCATCAGAGAAATAATGACATGACTTGCACTTGACTTTGTTTTGAGTGAGGGAGGGCTGTGCAGGTCTCACTTTTCCTTACTTCTCCTCCAGAGCCATCTGAATACAGTGACCAGATATTCATCAGGATGACTGGAGATGACCCAGGATGAGGCAAGTGGGGTTAGTGACTTGCCCAAGGTCACACGGTTAAGTGAGTGTCAAGTGTCTGAGGTGAGATTTGAACTCAGGTCCTCCTGACTCCTGCTGTATCCACTGCACCACCTAGCTGCCCCTATGGTGGGAAGGGAGCAAAGGTTTGGATTTAAAGCTTAGGGTCTTCTTTCTTCCACTAAAGAACAGTTGCCAGAAGTTTAGCTTGAACCTGAAGATTATATCCCCTACCAGGGGTGGGGAACCTGCAGCCTAGAGGTCTCTAGATCCTCAGATTCAGTCCTTTGACTGAATTCAAACTTCACAGAACAAATCCACTTAATAAAAGGATTTGTTCTGTAAAACTTCTGACTTGGTCAAAAGACCACACCCAAGGACCTAGAAAGCCAAAAGTGGCCTCAAGTTCCCCAGCCCTGCCGTAGACTAACAATATTTAAGGGAGCGAGTAGATAAAATTCTAGCCTAGGATCCCCACTCACTGAGGAGAGCAGAGTGACCTAGAGTGACTCTAAGCTCCTACTTCCCCTCTTGGTGTGAAGTCTGTCTTGGAGAAGGGTGGAGGAGAAGAGTTTAAGATATATATTCTGCTTCCCTTTGGGCCACACAACACCACCCCCATGTTATATAGAGGGGACAGTCCTCACCACACTCACTGAGCAGGACAGCATAACCTCAAGAAGAAAGCCAGAAGAGAGAAAATAACCCTCTTGGCATCAAACCCCAAGCTATGTAACAGCAACCCAGGATGGCTATTAGCACAGCTTTACTAGGAAAGATAGCAGTTTAAGGGGTCAGAAATCCTTTTTAATTACTTTGAAAGAAGTGAGTGTAGAAAATATAGAGAAATAAAGACCAACAGACAGGATTGTTACTATCTGAATCAAAGCAATATTGCTATATACTTTACATACATCCCTGAATCAAAAGCCATTGAGGGGTGGGGTTGCAGGGATTTGCCAGGGAGGGGGCGGAATCTAAACATATGTCCACTCAGAGTCTTGACCAGGTAATCACAAGATCCTTCTCATAAGTAAGCCCCCATAATAAAATACCAACTTCCCAAAGACTCACCTCCTAATTAACTCTGAGTCAGTAAGCAGGAAACCGACATGACTCAGCACAGCTGTGAATTACCAGGGTTCAAAGGAGATTGAGCCTTCAGATGCTCGCAATTTAGACTGAGTCTGGGAAACTGAACTCCAAAAAGAAAAAAAAAATCCCACTTTGCTGTTACAGGCTAGAGTCTTAGAGGGTGGAAGGCAGGGGCAGAGGAGAATGGAGGAGAAGCAGAGTGGTGGGGTTCCTGGACCATGGGTTAGATGTGTAGCTACCATATAAGGTAGGTTTGAACAGTCTAACTGCATACTGAGTCTTAGAAATCTAGGCCATAGCTGATATATTTCATGTTACATAATACACGTGTTCCTGAAAAGGTCTATGCAAAATGAATAAATTTGAATCATAATTTCTTATTGATTTACATTATAAATGTAATCTAGTCTCTGGCTCTAAAACTGGTACTAGCTATGTCAGCTTGGGCAAATCATTTAACTTCCCTGAGATTCTGTTTACTCATTTGTGAAATGTAAGAACATTCTAGTCCAGGACTGATGAAGACCCATCCGGTAGTTCAAGCTTGAAATTGAAATTAAATGAGATTCATGTGGAACATCTCAACAGTAGACAAAAGATTATTTGGCTACAGCATGTAAAGAAGAGTCTTAGCTATATCATGTAAAGGATACCACACTTGGCTCTGGGAGATAAGGCCCTTTTATCACCAGAAATGGGTCAGCAGGGCAGAGTGTGGTGACTGTGGTGATTGTGGTGAAGTCATTAGAGGAATGACTCCTCCAGGGCACAATTTTATGTCATTAGGTAATAGTTTCTTACCTTTTAGGGGAGAAAAAACCAGCACAATCTACCTGACAGAGACACTGTTAGGTAACGTTCCTAACACAAGGGAGTTAGATTAAGTGATCTCTGCGTTCCCTTAACAACACTATGCATTAATTGATTATAATCATATTTTTTTTAAAATAGCAATAACAGTAAACTGTCTTTATAATATTTTACATTCTTACATGCCTTATCTTACTATTATCCTAGTATGTCAACAGTATGAGTAGACAGCATAGATATTACCCCCATTTTACAGATGAGGAAACTGAGGCTCCGAAAGATTATTAAATGCTTAAGGTGAGTGGAGGAAGTGAGAGTTCATGTCCTCTGAATCCTTGTCTCTTTCGACACTATATAACAATGCAAAAGAAGAGGACTGAAGATGCTGTATAATGTTCAGGGGCTACTCTTTACAAGAGCTCAGATACAGTGGGGTTGAGGTGAGAGTACATCACTGGAAGAAATAAGCAAGTTTTTTTTTTCCTGCTCCCACCCAATGTAGAAGTCTTCTGGTAGCCTCTGTTTACTTAGATTTGGGGACCTGGGAGGAGGTTCCCAGCTGACTGCCACCTTCTTCATTAAGCTGAGTTTGGGTAAATATATCCCAGAAAAATCCTTTTGATCTACATGATTGAATCTGGGCAAGAGATTCATTATTGAATCTATTAAGTCCTTTCTTACATTCCTCGCAATGAGTCTTTCTCCAGGTGACTGAGAGATAAGAGAAGCAATACAATACCTGGAATGATTATTGTTTAAACAGTCCCTGGAAGAGGCAGTATGGTATAGTGGAAAGAGCTGGACTTGAGCCCTGTCTCTAACATATATGGGCTTTGTTACCCTGAATAAGTCAGTTAACTTTTCAGGCAACTCCCTAAGATGGTAAATTGCAGAAAATACATGGATCTGTAATGGCAAGGGAAACTTCAACGAAATCACAAGTTTGATTTTTTTTTAATCCCTGAATTAAGCCAAGATTGGACCCAATAACAATTGCAAGGACTGACTCCCTGTACCTCCCCCTGTTGTCCCACAGTTACACTCATCCCGATCTCATAGCAGATAGTACACAGTGAAAGCTGTCTTCAGAGGAGCAATAATTCCTCTCCCTATGACAGTTTTTATTCCCAAATGCTGGGTGTTGTATCAGCCTACAAGTTGGTTAAGCAATAGTTAAAACAAGGTGTATGTGACTTGAGGCACATCTGTATTACCTTTGACAGTTGTTTTCTGCTCTCTTCTCTCTCCCCTTTCTCTATTGTACAACCTTGTTTTTTTCCTTTTCCCACCTAGTTAAATTTTTACTATGCCCACTGTCCTTATATGTCAGGGAAGATTGTAGCAGGAGGGGTCAAAGCCATTCTGGGAAGCCATGCTAGAGGTGACAAGGACCTGAATTAAGGTGATAGCTGTCTAAGCAGAGCAGAGGAGTCAGGTGCAAGAGATGTTGTGAATGTACAGGTGTCAAGATTTGGCAATTAAGTGGCTATGTAAAGGTGAGCAAGAATAAGGAGCCAAAGATAATGCCAGAATGACAAACCTGGGGAACTGGAAGAACGATGGTGTCTTCAGAAGAAATACCAGAGCAAAGGGGACAGGTTTGGGAGGAAAGATGAGTTCTATTTGGACATGTTCAATTTCTAATGTCTTCAAAGCAATTGGTGATGAGGGATTAAAGATGTAGGGAAAGACTAAGGCTCATTGGCACAGAGATACTGGTTAAACCCATGTGAGTTGTGGTAGTTGCCAAGAAAAATTGTTTAGAAAGAAGAATTGAGGACCTTGGAAAGAACCTTGGGGAATAAAAATATTTGGGGATAAACTGGATGGTGAACCATGAAGAGTAGCCAGATAGGTTAGGAGGAAAACCAGGAAAAGGTACTGAGAGTCCATAACAGCCCTGAGAAGAGGATGTCCAAGAACAGATGGGTCAAGAAGAAAAAAGATAGAAAAGTCTGCAAGATTTGGCAATTAAATGATCGCTGAGAACTTTGTAGAAAGCAGTTTCAGTTGAGTGAAGAGGTCAAGAGTGAGACTGCAGTCTCCTTGGGGAGTGAGTTAGGAGATCTTATATGTCCCTCTGGGCTTTTCTGTCCCGAGCCTCCTTCACTTCCCCCTCTATGCTATTTCTCTTGATAGTCTCATCAACTCTCAGGCATTTAATTACCACCTCTGGGTGACAATTCTCAAATCTCCCTATCCTGCCTCAAACTTTCAGCTGATCTCCAATCTCACATCTCTAACTACCATTCAGAGAGTTGGATGGGACTCACTGGATGTCCAGTAGACATCTTAAACTCAACATGTCTAAAACAGACCTCATTATGTCTCCCCCTAAATCCTCTGCTACTCATCCTTCCACTCCCCTGCTCCTACCTTCCATATTTCTGTAGAGGGCAACACCATCCTCCTAGTCCCTGAGGCTCACAACCTAGGAGTCATCCTCCACTCCTCACCATCTCTCATTCACCATATCCAATTGGTTACCAAGGTCTATCAATTTCACTTTTGCAACATCTCTTGACTACACCCCCTCTTTGACACTGCCACCATTCTGGCACAGGTCTTCATCACTTCATGCCTGGACTATTACAATATCCAACTGGTAGCTCTCTCCTCACTCCGATCCATCCTCCATTCAACCACTAAAATGGTTTTCCCAAAGGACAGGTCTGATCATATCACCACCATCCCTCACTCTACTCAGTAAACTCCAATGACCTCCAGGTTCAAATATAAAATCCTCTCCTTACTTACCCCTTAGACATTCTCTTCAATCCAGTGCCACTGGCTTTCTAGCTGTTCCACAAACAAGACACTCCATCTCTCAGTTCTAAGCATTTTCTCTGACTGTCTCCCATGTCCAGAACACTCTCCCTCACCTTCACCTGCTGGCTTCCTTTAAATCCCAACTAAAACCCCATCTTTTTTTCCCCAGCCCTTTGTGTATTAGTGTATTAGCCCTTTATGAACAGGTTGTGAAATTACTACTCCAGAACTTGGATCCAGCCTTCAAGTAAACTCACTTAAATAAGAATGGATTACTTTTAGACACAGTTCCAGTTAACCCCTTCGCAGGCCTTCCTTATTACATCCTCTCTGCAGGGTCACTGGGACCTCTGGGTTTCTGCTTTTAGGCTTTCTACATTCTGAGGAAACAATTTAGGTCCTCCCTAATCAGCAGCTTCCTTTTATCCTAGTTTGCTTCAGACACAAAGGACCTGGGGAGACAGAGAGGTATAATCCTGGAAGGCTCTTTGCTTTTAAATGTTATAAGGGAAGTGAAATTGTCTTTGAAAATCATGGTAAATGGAAATTCACTTGGAAGAAAGGTGATCCTTTATCTGATTTGGTGGTAATCTGGAATCCCTGGATACAGGTAAGGGGATATCAATCCAACCTTTACTGAAAGGATAATAACCTCTCAGTAGAGGCCTCTAAAATGACCAAAATGTGGTATCATCCAGTCTTTGATGGGACTCTGAGGAAGAGGGAGGTTTTGACTGATATCCCGAGGAACACTTGAGTAGGTGATGGAAAGGGATGACTCCCAGGTTTAACTCAGGTCCCAGGACAAATTGTTTACAAGAAGTCTATGATTTCTTAGCTGCCTTCATACAGATGTCCCAAACTTATAATTGGGATGACATTGTAGGTATTTTCATCTCTATTGTGGACCTGATAATTTTCCTGGTGCTGCTTATGGTAATCACAATTGCTTTTATACCACGAGACCTACTATAACTGCTCCTACTGTATGAATTGTACTTTTAAGAAGATTATTTTGTTTTATGTATTTATCTTCTTATTATGTATAATAAGCTCTTCCTCCAACTTTGCTTATGCTATTTCAGTGGTAGAAGGCCCCCTAAAAAATTGTTGAGGCCTTACATTTTTTTAATGTAAGCCAGGCTAATTCCTCCTTAAGGGAGTAGAAAGGACATTCTCCAGACCATATTAGCTTGGCTTCCTTGACCCATAAGACACAAAAGGCCCAGCCTGTGAGGATTTGGTGGTGGTGGTTTTAGCATAATTTGCAATACTCGGTAGAAAATGCCTTTCTTGATTTAGCATGACACTTAGTTACCAAGGCGAACACAGCCATGAAGAGGTATAATCCGCTTTATTTTTATTATTCTTTTTAACCTTAGGAATTATTTTTTGTTTAGTAAAGTCATTTTTATTGCATTTTATGGTCCATGAGTATCTCATTGCACCCTAGCTCTGTGCTTGAGTCACTGAACTGATCTGAGTTAGGCCTAGCACAGAATAATCCCGAACTGGATTTCAGTCACTCTGTGCTGTTTGAGTTTCTCATACATTTGGCTGGGAGAGGATGAACCATCTTATTCCACACATCCTGATGACAAGAAGTAACTCCAGAGGGTCTGAAAGAGAAGTCAATATTTATATGACGCTAGCCGATGGTCCTTGCTTACCATTTGGGATCCTGTGGTTTAATCACAATTTACAACAGTGCCTGGCACATAGTAGGTACTTAATAAAGGCTTATTAACAGATGACTAAAACTGTTCCTATTTTATGTATTTAATTCTGATATATTTAATAACCCTCTTTGGCCACCAGATGGGAGAAGAGTGCCAAAAGAATGTCGTGTCTTCAAGGACCACCTGATGGCAGTCAAGAGAATGGAAATGAGGTCATGTCATGTAGCAAGGAAAGATTCTGAAACTGTCATATTCCCTTAGCCCACCAGATGGAACCAAGACGCTGCTAGAATGCCTAGCTGGCCTCAGGTACAAACAGTGGACCCAAGTAACAGTCGACCGCTTGGCATGTTGAATTGTTTTTATCAGCTCCACAAACATCTTAGAACTACCCAGTGAAGTTTTCTGTGGCCCATTTTCTCTAGAAAAAAGCACAGGTTACTCCCACAAAGCCACTCTGGCCAATTACCTGACTGCTTCTGTTCTCGTCCAACCTGGATTAGAGAAGGATACAGGATAATAGGCTCCAAACACCGGGAGGAAAGGAGAGGAGTGTTAGTGCCAACCAAAAAGAAAAGGACCAAAATCACTTTCATCAAAATATTTTACTAAATCCCTAGATCTTCTTAGGAAGAAGCCTGTGGAACTGCCAAGCAGTCATGGCTCATGCTGGATTTGAACCAAGATATGATGGAACAGGAGGAAAAAGACGAAAAACTAAAGGGTATTTTTTGTAAAAGGAAGAACATCCCATCACCACAGCCGTTGTAACCACCATCAGGAAAAGGAAGCAAGAGAGAAAATCTAAGAAATAGGAAACTTAGAATGAGCTTAGTCTCATACTTAAACTCTGAGTATAACAGGTTCTCAGCCCACTCTGAGTAATCTGGAGGGTAGTCATTTGGCCACAGGTTTTCTCTAGTAACCTGTACATCAGGGGAGTGAGCTGGAATAGCAATAATTCTTATTAACTAATAGTTCTGCATCTTAGGAATTTTCTCAGCATACACGACCTTAGGGAGCTAAGCAGTAGATTTCAAGGGTTGATATTTGGGCCCAGTATTGTCTCTCACTGGAAAACCGTTGAAGAGTCTCCATCTCCTTAGTGCAAATGACCATGGCCCCCTCTGACAATCTAGCAAAGCCTATAGACTCCTCCTCAAAATAATGCTTTTAATTGCATAAATATGCAGGATTACAAAAAATTACAAAATATATTGCAAAATCAGGCCCCAAATTAAGAACCCTTGCTAGTGCCTTATATATTTTTCCTATGGAAATCATACATATCCATGCTGAGTATGATGTGCCTACACTAACAAGATTTGTCATCTTTAAGGACAGAGAGCATTAGGACACTTGAACTGACGATTGCCAGTTAGCTGAACAAAAGCTTACAATCACAAAATATTAGAAGTTAGAACAAAGTAGACCAACGCTTTCATTTTATCGGTGAGGAAACTCAGACCCAGAAGGGTAAATGACATTACTGACAGAGCCAGATCTAGAATCCAGGTTCACTAAGGAAATAATTTCATGTGGACTGGACCTCATTTTGCCCCTTGCCATAGGAAGGCTGAGCGGAATCATATGAGGGGATTTTGTCAACAGAAAATAAATACTAGTGACCAAATATATACAAAAAGGCTCATCTGATCAAAGAGAAAATATATTACCTTCTAAAAATCTCATCACATGAGGAAGAAAAGAAAGGGGAGGAGGGATAATAATTGGTCTTGGGTTTAAAAATCTGCTATACGCATATAGAGCACTTAATGACTGTTTCTATGACTGTTTCTAGGACTTTGATTTGTCATCTTTTTTAAAAATTTCAAATCCTACTTAGTTTATTTTTAGATTTTGTTGATGCCTTTTGTATATCTCCTATTTTATCCTTTTGAACCTTCCCTTATGTGAGAGAAAAACAATTCTGCAGCACCAAAAAAACCCCCACATGATACAAAGACCACATGATTAACAATATATATAATAATCTATACTAAGAATCATCTCCCAATAGTTACTTTCTGCCATGAAGGAAGAGGTATGTTATGTGTTCTTAATATTCTTCAGGACCCTCATTGGTTTTTCCATTATTCAACTTCTTTTTAGTGATCTTTCCTTTTTAACGGAAATAGTCTATATATTTACTGTTGTTTGCTCCGTACCAAATTAATATTAATCATCCCATGTTTTTCTGAATTCCTCATATTCATAATTTCTTATTGTACTAAGAATAATTATTGTACTAAGAATAATCAACTAGCATTTATGAAGTACCCGCTATGTGCCAGGCCTTGTGCATTCATATAGGATAGGTTTGTTTTGTTTCACCATTCCCCAATTGATAGGCACTCACCGTGTTTCCAAGATTTGGGCAGCTGAAAGCGTATTTTGTGAATATTTTGGAATATCAATATTTATTGACATTGTTTCTATCTTTGGCTTCCTTAGGGTATATCTAGCTCTTTTGCAATAAAGCATACATAATTTTGCTTCTCCAATGAGGTTGCTCCTTTTAAAAATTAACAGTCTTACACAAGGATACATACCTTCCCTAGCTAAGTGAGGATTGTTATACTCTCTTCCAAATACAGTTTAGCAAAATAACATCATCTTACAAAATTTTCAACAGGCCTGCCTCAGCACTTGCAAAGGACTTTCCCAACTCAAAGACAATGAGGAAAAAGGAAAACAAAATAAAATTTCCCTCCCAATGGGAATGCCTTGTCTCTACAGAGTTTCCAAAATTATATGGGGCTCTCCTGATAGGGATTAGGAAGCTGAGATTAACTGAAATTCACCCTCTCATACTTCAAGTGAAAAACCAAATTGCTTTGTCTTGGGGCTTATGTAACAAGACCCCACTGACACTGGTTGGGGAAAGGAGTGTGGCATTTAACCTCTCCCTTTCTCACTTAGAGAGGCCCCTCTACTTTGGATTCGGTTACATACCAAATGTTCTAACAAACTAGTGCTGAACTCAGAGGACGCTTGGGTGATCACCCTCACCCTTTCCCATTAAGGGACTTCTCTGCTCTGAATCCATGTTTACAGTCTGGGTTTAATCTTGAGGGGTTGAAATTTCTCCAGGAATCCCTGCTACACATAGGGAATAAACTAGAGTGCCATCCCGACCCCTCAATAGGAAAAGCAAACTAGCTTATATAATGGAGTGTATGTAAATCACATAATGGAATACTGGTCCATGTGTAGTAGTTTAAACCTGAGCCATAATGGTGGAGAGAAGACAAAGTAGCATGCCTGTTGTTAGATTAGATAGAAAATGGGTTCTGTAATACCCCAAAGGAGATTACAACTTCCATCTTTGGGTAGAGCAAGTAGAGGGCTTTTGACTGGGCATTCACTTCTCTGTTCTCCTATCTCCAAGAAGGATATTGGGCTATAATTACATCTATTCCACATCAGATTTGTGTAGTATGATGCTCTTTTAGGGTTCAGAATAAAATCCATTTTCCCTGGTCTCTCTAAATTTAAGGGAAGGTGACAGTTTACACTCAGCCAAATGAGTTCCTTCCACCAACCAATTTTTATAAAAAAGATAATCACAGATAGTCAGTAAACCTTTATCTTAGCTGAGGTTCAGCAAATTATGGCATTCAGGCCAAATGTGGCCTTCCTGTTTTGGTACAGCCCAGGAACTAAGAATGGTGTTCCCATTTTTAAATACAAAACCACACAAAAATAATTAGCAGGCCAGATTTGGCCCATAAGCCATACATAGATTAACTCCTAATCTAAGCAATCAGTAAAGCAGAGATTTGAAAAGTTATACAGATTAGCATAGACAACAAAATACACAAGAGAAAGTGAACGAGATAAAATCTCCACTAAACCTTCTTACCCAAGAAGTCTGCTCTTAGAAGTCTCTGGGGCTGCAGGAAAATCAGAGGATATGCTGAAGGACTGAGTCTGCCCACATTGGTGGCTCTGGGCACTCCTGTGAGCCCTTCAAAATTTTCATTTTGTCTCCCTTGCTACCTCTGTCTTCAACTCCACTTGTCTCTCATTCTTGTCTCTCTCACATATACCATATGCAACATCATGGGCTCAAAAGTCTCTCCGCCAGTCAGAAGTTATATCTCCCTAAATGCATAGGGTTATGGGGTTTTATACAATGCTTCATGGAACCGCCTAAACTTTGTGGGGCAGAAATGTTATCCTAAAAAACAAAACAAACTCAGAAAATCCCTAAAAGAACACACCTGGGAGTCCCAAAAAGGGACTAATCACTTAGTATTAATTACTCAAGTTTTCTAAGGCATCAGGCAAACTCCACACTATGTACCTGTTCATTAGAATCTCAGACAATCCTTCTGGACTCATATCATGGTAAGATAAAGCAGTTAAATTGCTTTAAAAGATATTTTAAAAAATAGCATGGATGAGCTCCCATAGTGTGTTATACTAGGCGAATGGCCTAGGCACCAATATTTTAGAAATGCAAAATCAATACTTCCCACATAAGCTTCCATATTCATAATGTGTACAGTAATAGAGTAATAGCAATAGGTATATATCACTTTAAGGTTTGCCAAGTGATATATAGACATATATATTACTTTACAAACTATGTATGTATATGTATTTCTGTGTATATATACATATACATCCATACACATATGTATATGTGTGTACATATATATATATATATATATCCAGTAGATCCTCACAGCAACCCTGTGAAACAGGTTCTGTCATTATCCTCCATTAGAGGAGAGAAATTAGGTACACACTACATGCAGGATTTATGGGAAGACAAGGACAGAAGAAGAACAAAGCAGGGAGAAGGCATGAATGGATTACAATCTGTATCAGTGGAAAGAGTATCCACATGAATGTGGCCATAAGTGAATCAAAATACATTTGTATTGTTGCAGCTACTGATAACATTCTGGGAGAGGGGGAGGGAAAAGAAAAAGATAAATCTTGAAATCAGAGTTTTTGCAAATGGATGAGCATTATATACCACAGTTGGAATGGGTGCTTTTATTATGGCAATATCACATAAGGAACTATCTGCAAAGCAATTCACCAATGAATTTTCCACAGGCAGCTAGGTGGTACAGTGGATAGAGTGCCAAGCCCGGAGTCAGGAAGACCTGAGATCGACTCTGGCCTCTCATACTTACCAGCTGTGCGACCCTGGGCTCAATCCTATTTGCTTTAAGTTCCTCAGCTATAAAATGAGCTGGAGAAGGAAATGGCGGACTACTCCAGTGTCTTTCTTTGCCAAGAAAACCCCAAATGGGTCACAAGAAGTCAGACACAACTGAAAAAACAATAACAAAATTAATTTTCAAACAGATAATTAACTTCTCCTTACCTCAAGGAGCAATGTGAATATCAACAAGCAACAGAAACATGTTCAAAGAGGAAACAGGGAAACAAAGAACAGTGGCAAATCTGGTGTAGTTGGAACTTGACCTGATTGGCCCTTATTAGTCATAACAACATCATCCATCCTTCATCCTGAAGATTCTGCCCTTGGTCAAAATCACGTAGGTGAAAACAAAACAAGCAAACAAACCTTGCCTTGACAGTCTCATTACTCGAATAATCCAAGGTAGTGCTGAGCCTATTGTCACCAACAACCAATATGTGGCATGCACCCACTTCACAGCACCATATTCAATGCAAGCTAAGGGAATTACAATGTTTTCATTATATTTGTTTTTTGCTCTCAAGGACTTTGCAAGCAGAAAAGAAAAAAGAAGTGACTAGGCAAAGATACAGGTGATCACAGGTATGGTCTAAGTGTACAGAAATGACTATGCTGGATGACAGTCCAAGTCTGGCCAGAACTAAATTCCTATTTTGGATATTTCCCTAAAATAAGCTAACATTCTCTGGCCCCAACAGTTTTTAATGAGCCCATAGAGAGACCAAGGGAGTTGTATACTGGCACAGATGGTTTGAGTAGGCAGCATAGAAAAAGTCTTTAGTTGATCTTTTGAAAGAAATTACTTTGCTTTTCCATGCCCTAGTTAAGCATTCTAAACTGAGGGATGATGGCAATGATGCCCATTCCCAGGTGATTTTGAGACATATCAACAGCATTCTTTGCTTAGAACCCCTCCACACATCACTTTCTTCAACTTTAAAATGGATCTGTTCTGCCAATCCCAGCTCTAGAGGACTGACAGTGAAGTTAATCTCTCACCTCTCAGCAGAGAGGCGGTGGATTGCAGGAGCAGAATGAAGTGTCAGACATGGCCAGTGTGTCAGTTTGTTGTACTTAACGGGTACTTCTTTCTTATAAGAGAAGATTCTATTGCAAGGCAGCGGAAAGTCATTGGGAAGTGACAAGGATTTTTTTAAAGCATCAGTGGAACATTCATTTACATTCTGGGGTCACGCTATATACATTTAAAACACATTTGTCTCTCCTGATTTCACAAGATTTCTGTAAGGATTGAATGAATTAATAGATGAAAGTGCTTTGACACAAGCACTACTCATGGGCGAGCCAATCTTTCTCTAAAAGGCTCTCAGGATTCAAAGTTGTACGATTTTCTGGTCACTACTCTTATTACATGTCCTTCACGATGGGTGATATTTCTAGTCATGAAAATAAGAATGTGTGTGCATACACATTCCTAAAAGAAATCTGGCCGTGGACCCCAAGAAAATGTAGCCAACCTTTCTACTCTTTAATGGAATCGGGTTTGAAAGGAGCCAATTGTTATGTTCTTTGAGGCTAGTGATGTAGATAGGAAAATGAACAAGAGCAGGTAGGGTCAAAATAGGTTCCTAGAAAAGTATAAAAATGGTGGTGGGAATGTTTGGGGAGGGGTATATTTGAAGAACCACCTCTGCTAAAATCCTATTCTCATGCCTCATAGCAGTATGGCGGGGACACTGTATTCTAGAAACACAAAATCAATACTGCCCCTATTAGCTTCTGTACTCATAATGGATACAGTAATAGAGTGATAAGTTATATTATATTATAGTAATATAATATATAAATATGTAAAATGATATAATAAATTATATTATATTACTGGGTTCTTGAAGGCTCTGCAATCTCTAATTCATGCTACCAAGCCAAAAAATGTTTCAGCTCTGGGACCAATAAAAGATTTGGTTTGTTATTCAAGGACTAGCCTAATTAAGTACTGACAGGCTCATCACCAGAAGGTTGGCCTGGTACCAGGTGATGAATTCCTTTGGCCAAGAGTGCCAATAAAATGTACTAAAATACAAGGCAGTCTTTAGTCTTCCGTGGCCCCTTTCTGCTTCTGCAGTGATAGTGGAGGACCGATGGGGAGATGAATAGATGGTTCTAAGGACAACATGATCTACAAACATTAATTTATCTATAGATTCTCTTAATGTGTGATTCTTGTCTCTACCAGATGCACTATTAGGGGAACTTAACTACACGTATAGTGACATCCTGTCTATAAATGAAACCAAAAGACATAAACGAGTTGCTGCTAAAGGGAAGGAACAAAGGCTCACAGGTGTTCAGAGAGGTGAATGAAGGAATTGGTCATGCTGATTTGGGCAGGTACTTAAAGGCATAAGAAGGATACATTTTTTGAGACATTTGCTCATCTCACCTTTAAATATTCTCAATGGGCATTTGAAAAAAAAAAGGACCAATTTGGGTTAATACTTGTTGCAAAAAAAAATGAAGATGTAGAGCAACTTTATGAAGACTCTAATAAGCTCACCAAAACTAATTCAATATACACCTTAATACTAGGGAACTTCAGTAAAAAGATAGGCACACTCATGAAAAAAAAAACTATGAAAATTATGATAGAAATATGGGGCAAAATCAGGAAAAGAAAGAAGCCAAAGATTTGTAATAGACTACTTATAAGTTTCATACCTGTGAATCATGAATAATTTGTTTAGTGATGCAGTGAATAGAATGCTGGACCTAGAGGTTCTAGGGCTGGGACATCTTTTGTTTTACAAGTTCAAGCTTTGCAGAACAAATCCTTTCATTAAGGGGATTTGTCCTGTGAAGTTTGGATTCAGTCAAAAGGCCGAAAATGAGGACCTAGAGGGTCACATGTGGCCTCAAGATCACAGATTCCCTACCATAAGTCTGACTTAAGAAGATATATGTTCAAATCTGGCCGCATACACTTGCAAGCTATATAATCCTGAGCATGTCACTTAATCTCTATCTGCCTTAGTTTCTTCAATTGTAAAAGGGGGATAAAATAACACCTAATTTGCATAATTGTAGTGACCATCAAATGCGATGACATTTGTAAAGTGCTTAGCATAATGCCTAGCACACAGTAGACATTATATGAATGCTTATTCCTTTCTCTTCTCTCCCCCGCCCTGAATAAGGTAAATACAGAAAGATATGAATTTGACTACATCTTAACAGAAAAGAGCTCCATATAAAGAAGTCACCCTAGAATCAACTGTCACAATTACTGATTAGCTATAGCAAAGGTCAAAGTAAAAACCAAACTATAAGGAAAGAAATGAGAAGACATTGTATGTGACTACAAAATCTCCAATCCAATCTACTTAAACAAGCCGTCAATTCCAAAAACTGAAAAATGGATAAAAGCAAAGGCATTGACTATCATCACCTCTTAGAGTTGTTTAACCATTGAGAGAATGTACCACAACCAGAACACCAAAACCCAAAGAAAAATTTGCCAAGTTAAGAATCACAGAAGCTAAGAGTAAGAAAGTTTACAATGCAAACTGATCTGGAAATCATTGCTGAGGATGAAAGAAAGTTATGAGCAGTATAACTTCAAAAAATATCAGTTGAGGGGAAAAACAAGCCTATGGAAAGGTTGGCACAAAATCCATCCTGAGAATATTTGTGGACAGGACTGGAAGGAAGACAGCAAACACATGAATTATTCTTAGTATCAATGAGAGTAAAGTCACCATATTTAGACTTTACCATCTTAATAACTGATATGCTATATTAGGAAATATCAGTCCCTTAAGAAATTGGGGAAAGTACCTAGATCTAACCTGATATACATAAGTAATCTATTCTGGAGTTAAAAAAAATTTTCAGAACTCCTCAGAGATTTATTCTCAAGATTTTTCAAAAGAATGGAAAAGATCAAGAATAGTGATTTTTTTTAAAAAAGGCAACTGAGAAAACTATAGCAACTACCAATTCAGATGCTTACTTTCTCATTTCCATAAAAATCTTTATGAAAATGGTCTATTCATGTATCAAGGGTATCCTTGATGAAAACATGAGCAGACTTTCACATATGGCTTTCTATAGCAGACTACATGTTTATAGACACACAACTGAGAGGTATAGTGATGCCATTATGGCCATTGTTTGTTGATTTTTAAAAACATTTCACTCTAGGAAAAAAATACCTCAGACAGGGGATTTTCCACACATATGTTAAAATTCCGTAGGCTTCTATAACAGATCTAGCTACATTTGTTCAACAGATGCCTAAAACAGGGAAACATTTGTTTACTTATGGTATTCATCAGTGTCATGGGGGGTGTCCCAGCAATAGAAAGGTCCTTCAAATGCACCCATTCACAGAAGGGATTGCGTGGATTGTTTCAAACCCTAAAATATTACAAAGCTTCCTCAGTGAAATCTGTGATGTACATATATTAAGTCCAATACTAGGGACTGATTTAGGTCAGGTCAGAATCTCTCTTTGGTTCAATATTTCCCCAAGGAGTTTACTCCTGGAAATTTCAGATATACAGCTTAAGTATAACTCATATCTAGGTTCCCCCAGATGGAGGTAAAAGGGGTCCCCTGCTCCTTACAAGCACTAAGGTAACAAAATGGCTATTGGGTATGGAACAGTCTTTATTTTACCCCACAGAAAATGCAGAAGATGCAAAGGACTCATAGGAGTCCAAAAGCAGACATAGAAAATATATAGAGCTCTCAAAGGACTCACTGAGACTCATAAGCAGATACAGAAAACATATAAAGCATTCAAATAACCCATAAAGTCCTGCAAGGTAATCATACTTTGGGGCTGTTGAGTAAGCTGAAGATCCTGATAGGTTTCCAGTGGCCTAGTTGCCCCCGAGATGACCAGCTGGATGAGACTCAGAATGATGGACTCTTGATATAAGAACCAACTTTCTATGCTATGGTTTTTAAAGCAGATCACTCTCAACTGTATTGTTTTTTTCCTTGTTTAGTGTACCTGTAGGGATGGGGGTTGGACAGGACCTGTGCATATGTGGTCTGCTCCTCCCATAGAAACCAGTAATGGCTGATAGCTGTACCACCCCCTTACATATTTTCCCTTACAGACTCATTACAAACCCTGTCAACTTTCTCTGAGTTCAAAAGGGAAATCTAGGATATGCTCTGGGGTAAATAACAGAAACTCTGACTGATCTCTCATTCCAATTGGAAGACATCTCCCTTTGGGATAGCCATCCCTCTTTCAATCCAAAACCACTTGCTTATAGAAACCCTATGATTGACTCATTGTCCATTTCCAATATGAAGGTTTCTTCTTTACTCTAAGAAGTAGTAACAAGAGAGATATAATTCTCTTTATCTTTTTATAACTATAAGTCCCCAGCCAGAGGGGTCCCCAGCAAATTTCTCCTTGCTAATGTTTATAATGACAAAGTAAGTATTTAAAACAAAAATAAGCAAATTCCCCCACTCTATACCCAGAGGAAAAGGCTCTCAGGCTTCCATGAAGCAGCTCAAGAGGGAAAAAGATTCGATATATAGGATTACTGTCTTGGGGGTCTATAGGGAATTGAGATGGGAGAGAGAGTTCAACAATATAGCTTCCAACCTGATATACTTTGTGCCCAGGAGATACAAACAGCCTCCACTACCTGAGTCCTGACCCCTTTGCCCTGGTAGCTTCTGCTCTCTGAGTGCCATATGGTTTCCAATAGCTTCCCTTTCTCCACTTTTAGACTTGGAGAAAAATCATCATTACTGGTCACATACTTTTATAGGAATATCAAATAGCATAAAATACAGATAAGCATTAAAACAGTGTATAGCAGGCTAAAATATGAATTGAAAAGGGGTTGAGCAGTAAAGTCTGGTCTTTCTTCCTCACCCCTATCAAAGGCAGAAATATGTTATACATAGCTAGAGAAGTGATAGGGGGGAGAAAATTTATGAGAATGAGTTGTGGGTTGAACTTTGTTCTCACCATCTCTCTCAGCTACTGGTTTCTAGTTTCACTGTGACCTGGTCAGCATTTTGCTTCCCCTCCTATTCTCATTTTTGCCATTTCTTGTTTTCAGCGGCCGGAGGGTCAGCGTACCTATCCCATGCTCCTTGCCAGTTTTATCAAGAGAATCATGTACCTGGGCATGAGCCCACTCCTTTCTTCACCAAGGCTCTATGTGGCATTACCTGGCAGGTAGCTACATGGTACAGTGGCTAGAGAGTTGAACTTGAAGTCAGGAAGACTTGAGTTTAAATCCAGCCTTAAATAATTACTAGCTATGTGATCCTGGACAAGTCTCTTAACTTCTGTCTATTTTAGTTTCTTCTCTATAAAATAAGGATAATAGCACCTACCTCTCAGGTTTTTTGTGAGGATAAAGTAAGATCATATTTGAGCTTTTCAAACCTTTGTGATCTATAAATGCAAGTTATTGGCATTATTATTATATCTCAGCAATGAGAAAACACCAAAAGAATAAACTACATCACCAATATCACTATCAAAAAAGGAATTGAAAAAATACTAATAACTCTTTATACCTATACCTACTTTGGCATGTTTATACAAATTTTATGAGAAATAGCAACAATACGGTGAGCCCCCAGGTGCAGAAGCCATCAAATTGCTTAAAGAGGATGAACCAATCCTGGTCAAAAATGGAGGAGGCCAAAACTCCCATGCCAATCAATAGCATGATTGGACCTGTGAGGAGCCCCTGCTGGGGCAATTCCATCTGGGGCAAGTCAACGAGACTTAAAACAAAAAAAAAAGAAAGAAAGAAAAGAAAGATAGAAGGTACTAGCCAAGATGGCAGAGGAGGAAGAAGCAATAAATTCCAGTTCCCATGCACAATTATTCACCAAAAACCTAGAAAATACACTAGAATGAGTCCTGATCAGCAAATCCAAAGAAAAATCACAGAAAGTCATTTTTCCAGCCCAGGTCAGCATAGGAAGACAGGTATAGGTCTGGGAACAATGGGTCCTTGGATGGGTCAGGAGCATTGGAACTTCCAGTGCAGAGATGCTGAAGAAGATCCTACAACTAGATGTACTAGGGCAAGAAGAGTTCCCAGATCCAGCACAGAGGGGGCTGACACTGTGCAGTGAGCAGAGACAGGTGCCAACTGGTAGCTTTTTCACTCATACCCCAGAGCTGGGGCATAGCCTACAGCCTCAGGGTGAAACATTTGCCTTTGGGTGGTAGACCAGGACAAGGAGTAGTTGCATGCCTGAGGCAGTGTATAGGACAAGTAGAAGCAAGCATCACCTATGTGGCTCTGACCCTTGGATTAGAGGAGCATCTCAGATCTGGTCTCCAGCTGAGTCTAAAACCTATAGCATAATAACCAAGGTAGGCATCTCAAAACAAGAAGGCCCCTGAAGCTGAGCCTGGAGAGTCTTCCTGATAGCTAATGGTAGCCAGGACCTGAAGGAGTACTGGAATTAAAACCACGGACAAGCTCACAGTAGTGTTGCCTAGATTCAACCTCAGATCAGAAGCTGGCAAAGTTCAAACCAAGAAGGTAGTAATCAGACCCTGGATCAGACAGCTTTGGCCCATTGAATATGTACACATTCTCAGACTAAGCTTCCTCTAGGATTCTTGAAGGATGCAGCCTTTAATACCTGGAAAAACAGTAGCAGTACCCAAGGAAATAAAAACAGTATCAGATGTTGTTGAATCATTATTCAGTCATGTCTGACTCTTTATGACCCCATTTGGGGTTTTCTTGGCAAAGATACTAGAGAGGTTAGACATTTCCTTCCCAAGCTCATTTTGCAGATGAGGAAAGTGAGGCAAACCCCTATTTGTCCGAGATTTGAACAGGATCATATAGCTAGTAAGTGTCTAAGGCTGAATTTGAACTCAGATCTTTCTAACTCCAGGCCAGGCTCTCTACCCACTGTGCCACCTACTGCCCTTAAACAGGATCATGCAAGGCCCAAATATTCTCTTCAGGAGTGCACAGAAACTGACAATAACACAAAACTAGAATTGGGCAGTAAGGCTGGAAGATAAACAAACACCACAAAATAATCTCATCATAAATAACTGCTATATTGACAAAGATGCCCAAGACACAAACCAGAAGAAGAGAATGACTCCAAATTAGTCTTTAAGTAAAGCCTCAAAGGAGAAAAAAAATAACTTGTGAGCAAATTCAACTAAAATTCCTAAATGAAATGAAGCAAGAGTTTTTAATAAGAGTTAAAGGAGGTGTTTTAATGACTTTTAAAATGAAATGAGAGCATTAGAGGAATGGGGGTGGGGGTGGAATGAGAACTATGAAGGAAAAACTTGGAAAAAGAATACCATCTTGCACCAGAGGTACAAAACCTTACTCAAGCAATAAACTCCTTAAAAATTAGAATGAACCATTAGATAATATGAATTATGAAAGCAATGTCAAATGATTAAATAAAATATTATTTCATGCCAAAAAAAAGAACTGACTTAGATCAAGAAGATATGTGTGTTCATCCTTCATTGCTGAAGAAGACCATGCCATCAGAGAAATAATGATATGACTTGCACTTGACTTTGTTTTGAGTGAGGGAGGGCTGTGCAGGTCTCACTTCTCCTCACTTTACCTCCACAGCCATCTGAATCCAGTGACCAGATATTCATCAGGATGATTGGAGATGAGCCAGGATGAGGCAATTGGGGTTAAGTGACTTGCCCAAGGTCACACAGCTAGTGAGTGTCAATTGCCTGAGGTGAGATTTGAACTCAGGTCTTCCTGACTCCTGCACGGGTGCTCTTGAGGCAAACAGGGTCACATAGCTAATAAGCATCTGGGGCCCAATTTGAACTCATGAAGATGAGTCTTCCTGATTCGGAGCCCAGAGCTCTATCCACTATACTACCTAGCTGCCCTATTTTCTTTCTTGTTAGAATTTTCTTAACTTATTTTATGAAGAAACATTATAAGGAGAATTTTATGAGAAGTCTAAAAAGATACTACAATAGCAATGACTTGAAGAAAGATCAAACCATTTTCTCTTCATGATTTAATATATGCTAAAGAAAATAAAGAAGGAAAATGAAGGTACTGTCTTTCTTTATGAAACTATTGTATCCCTTATTTTGTGAAGAAGATGAAAAGGATTCTGGGGGGAAGTTTGTGTTATCTTGAATTAACTGAGTGGTGTGGGGCCATGTTTCCAGAAGTGATGAGAAATCATCTGCAGTTACAATCAGAGCGTGAGGGTTTGAGGTAATTCTAGGTATGGTCACTCACAGAAAAAAAAAATGTACATAATTATGTGTGTGTTTTATTATTGGTTTCATTGTTAATATAGTGTATGTTCAGTAACTTTAATATTCATTTAATCCTAAGACATTAAGGGATTTGATATAGAGACATGAGTAGCTACTATTGGGAAAGTAAGTTTCTTCAGGTTATGAAATAAATAACAGTTGATTAACTGAAGTGGGGGCTCTGGGCTTGAGTTGAGAGATGTATTGAAATTGTATTAATTAATGAGAAAATATACAAACCTATCCCCAGACTACCCTTAAACTCAGGATGATAAGATTAAATAAGAGAATGAGTCAAATAACAAACTAAAGAGAGATCTATAAGTAAGATGTACTTAAATTTAACTCTGGAAACTTGTACATATAAGAGAAGAAAAAGGATGTGTATAAGGGGTTACCCTCTGATCCTACACCACAGTTTTGGATTTCTTTGGCTTTTTTTGTCTGCCATGCAATACTGTTGACTAATAATAATCTTCAACCTACTGAAACCCTTAGTTCTTTCCCCTACAAACTATTGTTTATATAGTTCATATATTCAGATATTGTTCATATCTCTCACATTTCATCGAAGTATCAAAAAATCTTAAGATTTAAAGTTTGGAGGTACCTTAGAACTTGTATGATCTTGACAGAGAAGTCAATCAGCCCTCGTGTTGAATTTCAAAGTGCTAGAAGCAATTTACAATAGAAAGTTACCAAGCTAAAGACATTTACTGAAGAACACAAAAGACCATATGGAAATCAGAAGCCCTGTAGCCCATTCTCACTAGCCTAGAAGTGGCAGTCATTTAGCATAGACAGCCAGCTGTAAGTTTCAACTTCCTACATTCTGTGGTGTGCTGCAGACAGCACTGGTCAAAGATGCATGATGACATGGAGAACACTGCCCTTCTACTGAACCAGCCCACTCCTCCTACCTCAGAGGAGGAGTTTTATACCCACTTTATGTACAAAGTGGGGCTGGATGAGAAAATACTGGTGTTTTTTCCCAGGACAGTCTTATACAAAGCACTTCAAGGAGAAAGAAACAAGGGGGCTGGAGAAATTTATGATCACAGGGATACAATTTCTCTTATCTCTAGGACTGGGTCTTCTAGAGCCAAGGACAAATCTGTATGATATTCATTTCCTTATTTGTTCAATGTTGCAAACTACTTAGACCCACCCTGTGCCTCTCCTTTGTCTTTAGTATGATATGATACATGCCTGATCCATGAAGGATGAGGGGCTCAGGATTTCTGAGTCAGTTAATAAGTTACTAATCTTCTGCAGTTCACTATACAGATTAACTGGTCCACCTCCGTGTGTGTGTGTGTGTGTGTGTGTGTGTGTGTGTGTGTGTGTGTGTGTGTGTTGTGTAAACTGAAGCTCAGGAGAGAGAAGTTACCTAAGATCACACAGGTAGTAAGTTGCAGAGCTCCAATTCCTAATCCAGTTGTCTTTTCGCCACAGTATCCTGCCTCCACACTGAAGGTAAATGTTGCTTCAACACAAGTGTAGGCTTTTTCATATATTATTATGAAACTTCATGCTTAGATTCAACAAAGCTCTTGAGAATCTTTAGGGGCTTCATTCTCTCATTCAGATGTTTAGCTTTTCCATTGCCCTAACCATCCTCCTATCATCTAAAGAAGTTGATCAATGTGACATCTATACCATCATCCAAGATAAAATATTAAAAATATTTTATATGAATGAATTAATATTTAATGTTTTAAATATTAAAACAGGGTGAAAAAAATCCTGGTGGAATCTTTCCAAAAACCACTCCCCAGATTAACATTGGTCCAATAATAATATAATAATAATAGTAGCTACCGTTTATCTTTCCATGTGTCAGGCGCTGTGCTCAGCACTTTACAAGTATCATTTTATTGGGTCCTCACCACAATTCTAGGAGGAAGATGCATGATTATCGCCCTTTTAAAGATGAGGAAACTGAGGCAGACAGAAGTTAAATGACTTGCTCAGAGTCATACAGCTAGTAAGAATCTAAGGTTGGATTTGAACTCATGTCTTCCTTCCTTCCAGGTCCAGTTCTCTGTCCCCTAACTTCTATTCAATCAATCAAAAAACATTTATCATGCACCTACTGCATGTACTACACTGTGCTGGATACCAAGAATATAAGTACAATGGACGTAATACTTGGAGGAGAAAAGAATTATACTTATAAGTATATACAGGATAATTATTTTAAAAAATACAAATAAACAAAGTAATTCATTTATAAGAAGTCATTACTAAAAGGAAAATAGGAGGAAATAGGAGGAAAGAAAGTAAAAGGGAGGAAAAAAGAGAAATTTCTTTTCCCTTGTTGCAATCTAAGAGGTGCAAGAGGAAAAGGTAAAGAGGGATTCAAAAGCCAAGTTCTTCCTGTAAATCTGACTCTCTTCTCTGCTGCCAGAGATCATCGCTCAAAGCTAACTTGTTTACATCTTCAGTCATCCTGATCTATATCTTGCCACTGGACCCACATGGCTCCAGAGGAGATAGTGAGGTTTGTAACTTTGCCCCACTTAAATCTTCACTTCCTGATGTCATGGTCCTCTTCAAGAATGACAAGCAGTCTATGTGTAGTGTTCTTCTGGTTTTGCTTACTTTACTCTGCATCAGTTCATTTCAGTCTTGCCATGTTTCTCGGAATTTCTCCTATTTATCTTTTCTTATGCCATAAAAATAATTACATCACATTCATGTCTCACAATTTGCTCAGCTGTTCCTTAATCAAGGCCTTATGGACTTGTGCATAGAGATCCACACCTGGAGTCAGGAAGACCTAAAATCAAGTCCAGCCTCAGATACTAGCTATGTGACCTTGGGAAAGTCATTTAACTTGTTAACTTGTCTGCCTCAGTTTCTTCATCAGCAACATGGGAATTAATAATAGCACCTACCTCCGAGGATTGTTATAAGGATAAAATGATGTAACAGTTACAGAACGTTTTGCAAACCTTGGAGATACATATAAATGCTTGCTATTATTATTATTTTTGTTGTTGTTGTCCTGAGGATTCATAGAAAGCCTCAGCTTTTTTAAAAATATCAGAATTGCTGACATTATTCTTATAGGAATCATACCACTCTTTGGTAGTCATTTCCAGTTATTTGCCTTAGCTTCTGTATCTTCTACATGACTTTTTCTAAAATCTGTGGATGAATTTCTCATGTAGCCACATCAGTCTCTTTAGTCAGCTCATCCAAATCCTCTGTGTCTCTGTTGCCAGAAATTTGTTTTTGAAAGCATCACTCGGACCTCAGTCATCCTTGACTCCTCCTTGACTCCCCTCTATCTAGAGCAGGGGTTCTTAACCTTTTTTTTGTGTCATGGACACCCCCTTCAACAATTTAGTGAAACCTACAGACTACTTCTCAGATTAAGGTTTTTAAATTCACGAAATAAAATGCACAGGATTAAAAAAGAAACAAATTATTTTGAAATACAGTTATCAAAATAATTTTTAAAACAAGTTCACAAACCTTAGGTTAAGAACCCCGATTTTTAATCATATACCACATCCTACTGAGGCTTACAATGTCTCTCACTTCTGTTCGTTCCTTTCCCTTTATAATTAAGGGGATTTGTTCTGTGAAGTTTGGATTCAGTAAAAGGGCCGCACTTGAGGACCTAGAGGGTCATATGTAACTCCACCCCTGATTCTATTACAAATACATCATTTTATAGAGGAGGAAGATAAAAACCAGAGAGTGAAAAGAGCCCTGGATTTGAGGCCAGAAGCCCGGAATTCAAATCCTAACTGCTTCATATCCTACAGGGCAGGGACTATCTTTCGCCTTTTTTTTTTGTATTCCCAGCATTTAGCACAATGCCTGGCACACAGGTGTTTAGTAAATGTTTATGGATTGATTGATGGATAAATGGATGAGACTCTGTTCTACCTCTTCGTGCCTCATTTTCCTCATCTGTAAAATGAGGGCACTGAGTGCTTCTGCCCCTTCCAACTCCTAAAATTCTCAAAGCAAACTCCATGATAAGTCTACTTAGAACACCATGATACGTCTACTTAGAACACACACACACACACACACACACACACACACACACACACACACACACACACACACACACACCGTGCCCTCCCAAGTCCTAGCTGTTTATAATGTTCTTTCAGCAATTAATTCTATTCTGCCTTGTTACATGTCCTCTATTAATGTCTCAAACTGTTATTTAACTCTGGCTGTCATTCAGCTTTTCCTGTTCCTGCCTTGTCCCCGTCTCCCTCCAAACTGTGCGCTCTTCAGAGGCAGGCACGTTTGGGGTGGCTGTTCCTTCCTTGCAGAGCCTCCCACGGTGGCTCACACATAGTAGGCACTTAACCAACGTCTGTTGATTTGACTTGGGTCCTAGACTGCACGAAATCGGTCACACATAAGACGCCCTGAGCCCTGGCTCCTCTGGAATGATTTACATCAGTCCCAGAGACTTGTTTTTGGCTCCGATTCCTCTTCCTCCATCATTTCTTTTTTCCCTTCAACTGAACAGCTCGGCTCAGGGTAACCTCAGCAATCGGGGGACTCAGAGAGGATGGTGGGTGGGACCAGATCCAGAGGGTGGAACCTTAGAGACAGCTCAGTTACCTTGGTAGAGATGCTCAAACTCAGCTCTGAGTGTTTACTTGGTGATAAACATCTCAGAGGCCCCCTTTTGGATCCTGTGGTAGACTGAGCTGGCCCTACTTAGAAACAGCTCTAACGACTCCAGGATCCTGGATAACCTCAACGTGGAGAGGACCTCCACATCTGCTCACTTCCGATCCAAGTCACCCCAGGATACCACTGGGCTCAGTGGGGCAGAAACAGACACTGCACCTTTAAGTCTCCAGCCAGTTGAGAAAAACAAGCTGTGATTTATATAAGCGGGCAAAATCATGTGATTTGCAGGAAAGCTCTCCCCCTCTCCCGCCTCCTGCTTTCCCCCCTCCTCTTTTTGGCCTCCAACTGGCAGAGAGAAATTCCAAGAAAGAGGCACCAGCTGGGGGAGGGGGGTTGCAGGCTGGAGGGGAGGGGGCGGGCCAGAGCATTCATTCAGAAAGCGATAAAGCAAAACCAACAGAAAGGAGGAGGGGAAAGGGAATGAAGGGTTACAGGGTGGGGGGGGGGTCGAAATGGGAGTTGGGGGGGCCTCAACATTGTTTTCATTTCTACTGCTTTTCCCCTGTCGAGCTGAAGGTTCCAAGAGATTCCAGTTCTCTGCCTCTCAGGCTCAGTACAACTCGGTTCCCAAACCAATCCCACCAGCAGGTTATTTATATTTCCTCACGCAGAGGGAAAGGAGGAGCCCCTCGCAGAGCTCACTGTGTTCTAAGAGTCTCGGAGGTTTGCACAATGTAAAAAGTGTAACAGCTGCCAACACATCGCTCCCTCTCTCCTTGTCCCCTTTTCCTCCCTCTCTTTCTCTCTCTCTCCTTCCCTCTCCTCCTCTTTCCCTCCTTCACTCTTCTCATCCTCTCTTCACTCTCCTTTCTCTCCTTCCCTTTCTTCCAACTTTCTTCACCCTCCTCCTCTTTCTCTCTCCTTTTTCCCCCTTTTTTCTCCCTCCCTCCCTCTCTCTTCCTTTCTCTTTCCCTCCTCTCTCTGTTCTCTTTCCCCTCCTTCCCTTTCCCTCCTCTTTCTTCCTCTATCCTTTTTCTCCTTCCTTCCCTCTCCCCCTTTTCTTTTCTCATCTTTTCACTCTCTCTCAAACCCTTTGATCAAAGGGTGAACCTGGTGATCTTGTCATCACCATTTATATTTATTTCATGTATCAGGGATTGAAGGCTTTTGCTATACCTTTCTAGTAGGAAAAAACACATGCAGAGAGAGACCCCGACAAACTGGTTTCTGTATCAAGGAAAACATACCAGGAGAGAAAGCAGTTCAGTAAATAATTTGGTTGGAAAAGGGCACGATTAAAAACAGCCTTTTCTACAGCAAAGAAGCCATAGTGTTTAACCCAGAGAGCTTAGCTTTCAGCAAAAAAAAAAAAAAATGATGTGGCCTTTTTGATCAGAGCCAAGGAAAACAGAAAATACATAATTTAGAGACCTTAAGAACCAACATAGATGCCTTTAAAATATTTGGGGGTGGGTGTTATGTTTACAAGGAGCAAAAGGTCTTCCCAGAGGTTACTCGAACAGTTTCTGAGGAAAGGGGGATTACTTAAACCTTTCTGGGGCGCGGAGAGACTAGAAAAGAGATTACTCAAGAAGTCATCTCATCTGTCCCTTTGCATAGACAGACTCCTAGATTGTTAGAGCAGGAAGAAACCTTAGAGATCATGGAGTGAACCATGCCCATTTTACATATAGACGAACTGAAGTAGAGGGAGAAATAGCTTGTCCAAGGGTCATCTATCCGGTTATTTACATGATATTAATAATATCAATAATATCATGCTGATGGGGATCCATCCTCTTCTTAAAGATCCCCAGGAAAATAATAAAGCTAGCTTTTATATGGCACTTCAAGGCTTGAAAAACACCTTACAAATATCTCATTTTTTCCTCACAATAACACTGGGAGGTATTATTCCCATTTTATAGATATAGAAGACTGAGGCAGACAACAATTAAGTGACTTGTCCTGCATCTTGTATCTGAGGCTGGATTTAATTCAGATCTTCTTGATATGATATGATATTGGATATGTTATTTGATATGATCCTATACACTTATGTGTCACTTTACAATAACTTCCATACTCGGGCACTATGACTTCTTGTATAATCGATTATGTGACATGGAGACACCAGCACAGGACCACCCAGAGAAAGTGCTGTACACTATGAGCAAAGCAGAACAGAAAGAGCTGAAGAGAAACACAAGATGAGAATCCACCCCAGATGTTCACATGGACTACGTCCCTGACCTGTGGTAGAACATTCTGAGCTCGTATTGGTCTGATCAGCCATAGCTGGACACACTGAAACTTGACTCTAACACAGTGATGTCATTTTGGTCCTCTTCAACAATGAAGGACAACAAAGGACAGGGGATTCAAGCTTATTATCAAAACTCCCCTCATTCACATTTCGCCATACAACCTGAATGAACACTGTAGATAGAGGTCATCCTGTTCTTCCCCTTGCCTTCCTGTAGGAAGGACCCTTAATGGAAGAAATCTCCAGGGAAAGAGTTCTGGCACCAATTCCAAACTTTCCTCCCTGAATAGTTTGAAAGTACTTCCTGAGGTCAAAAGTTTAGCCAAGGGTAGACATTCTTTGTTACGTTTCAATTCATGAAAAAGAAGAAAATGGAGGCATCAATGGGGAGCTAAAAGGTATGAAATCTTCAGAGTGGTGAGTTCTAGGAGATATCAGCAGGACTGTACCTTGTTTTTGCCTTCATGTTACTCCACTCTTCTTCTTGAGAAGGCAAGAATGGAGTAAATGGTCTTCCTCACCCTTACCATGAGCTGCCCCTTCCACCAGTTGAAAGCTGCATACGTCTTTTGTGTCCTGTCAAAATGCAGGCTTCTCCTTTAGATTGTAAGCTGCTTGGGACCAGGGAATGTCTTTTGCCTCTTTTTGAGTTCTAACTTCATCTCTGACTCCATATTCCACAAGTTAACCTCAACTGAAATCTCCCTAATATGACTCATTTGTTTCAATCTAAAGGCACTAGGATTGATTCCTGTCCCTAGTGAGGAGTTGCATATTTTTAGGAGGAGGCATAGGCAATATATCTATGATAAATGTACATTTTAAACAAGGTGTTTAGAGATGTTTGGGGAGGACTAGCACCTCTAGTGGGAGGACTTACCAAGCCCTTTTCAGGGCTGCTGAAAAGGTGTCCACCTGTCACCCAACTCTCACCTGTGGCTCCAAGAAATTGTAGCATGAACAGTAAAACTGTCTGCTAATATGAACTAAGCCAGGTTGAAAGTAATCAATGGGTCTCAAACCCGCTGATGAGTTAGGAGGATGTCTACCCCAAGCACATGAAGACTTCTGCCAACAGAATTGGAGGATGAAAATAATTTGTTCCAACAGGCAGCTAAAGCAGGCCATGTGGAACACTTAAAGTTTGGTCAGATATCAAGGGCACCAAGGTCATCCCCAAGGTACATCCCTGGCTATCGACAATCATCTTGACTTTTGCCTGCCACAGTATTTCAATAAATCTGGAAGAGAGAATAAAGATGCCAACTTTGTGCAACCCTACCTCACTTCAATTCAATTTATATGCAAGTCAAGACATCACCCTTCTGATGTCACTGGTCCTCTTGGAGAATGAAGGACAAACAGCAACAACAGACTGAAAAGCATTTGAACTCTGATGAATTGTAATTAGCAATCTGATCCTGGAAAACTGATTTGTAAACACAACTTCCTCTCACTATAGAGCTAGAAACTACATAAAATGTGTAGGCTCCAGTATACAAAATCAGATGTAGTTATTATGGGTGAACTGCTTTTTGGACGTCTTGAACTGGACATGCTGTGAGCATCTCTCCTTAACAGAACTCATTATCTTTCCTCCCAAACTCTTCCATATTCCAAAGGTCCCTATTACTGTTAAGGGCACCATCATCCTCCTAATCACCTAGCTCCCACCTTAAATGTCACCCTCAACTCCTCACTCTTATTCATCCCTCATATCCAATCTGTCATGAATTCTTATGGCTTCTACATATATAATATCTCATCTAAACATTCCCTTCTCTCCACTCACACAGCTACAATCTGGTACAGGCTCTCATGTCACACCAAAATCCAATAGGCCTCTAGTTTATCCCTCTGCAGCAAATTTCTCCCCACTCTAATCCATCTACCACTCAGCTGCCAAGGTAATTTTCCTAAAATGCAGATCAGGATGTGTCATTCCCCAACTCTACATTTACCATATTGGGGGTTTTCTTGGCAAAGATACTGGAGTGGTTTGCCATTTCCTTCTCCAATTCATTTTACAGATGAGGAAACTAAGGCAAATAGAGTTAAGTGATTTACCCAAAGTCAAACAGTAAATGTCTGAGACCCACTCATCGTCTTCCTGATTCTAAGCCCAGCCCTCTATCATGAACCACCAAGGATCAAATATAAAACCCTATCTTTAGCCTTTAAAGCCCTTCCCAAACTGGCCCCTTCCTACCATTCCACTTTTTTTTTTACTCTACTCCTCTTCCCATACTTTACCATCCAGCGTAAAGTGGTATAATGTTAATCAGAGAGTCAAAGATCTTCCCCACCCATTAATGGCCCTGCTCATTAAGGAAAGTTTGATTAGGGGAAGCCCACACCTTTTGTTAATTTCTAATGCACTGGTTTTCAAAGATTGTAATGCCCTCTGGCTCTGAAAAATGTATAAATACTTTTACTTTGGGACTTAGTTTTTGGAAGATGGTTTGTGTGCCAGATGAGACTCTGGGAAGTCCCTAAGGAGCCCAGCTTTGAAAACCCAGATGTTGGTGCTTCTCTCTCTGGTAACTATGAATGTATGGTTACACAGTTGGATCTCTCTGTTGATCTGTAATGTATGTATTGCTTATGGTCAGGCAGATAGAAGCCCTGTCTGTTGATTATTATTTCTTTGTATTTTCTCGGAAGTTCAGGACTTTTTCCTTGAACTAAATGAATGATATATATGCTTGATAAAGTGATTGTTGACCCTTCAAAAGCTGCTTTCCTTTTAGAAAAGCATATCAAAGAACCTGTGACAGCAGGCCATCCTGGATGTGTCAGGGTACTTGCTTTTACAAGTGGCTGTCTTGCTCTTCCTTGCACATAGCACCCCATCTCCATGCCTTTTCCCTGGCCATATATTTCCCCATGCCTGGAATGCTTTCCCCCTCTCCCCTCTGCCTCTTGAATTCACTGGCTTCCTTCAAGAAGCTTTCTGCAAGAGTGCTTTTCCAATACCTACTGCTCCTCTACCTTCTACCTCACCACTGCTTGTGCCTTCCCTCTGAGAGTAATTCCATCTATCCTATATGTATATAGTATACCTTTTATGTAATTGTTTGCATGTTATCTCCCCCATTTCAAATGTGAGCTTTTTAATGGCAGAGACTTCCTGTTTGCCTTTCTTTGAATCCCAGGGTTTACCATAATACATAGAACAAAGTATGCTTTTCATTAAAACTATTTGACTGACAGACAAATAGAATTACAAATGTGGAACATAATCTACACTATCAGATTGTGGATGATAGATCATACATTTGAAACAACACAAATGACCACTTCTGGGCTCAGTGAATCTGGGACACTCACTCTCTTGTCCTCCATTAATGGGCCTCTTCTTAGCTCTGGACCGTGCACTCAGATTAAGTTTAATTCTGTGGGAGTCTGCCCTTAAGAGCAAAGCATTAGGTTCCTTTGCTCTCATTTGTCTACTCCCCTACTCCAGACTGCTGAAGATAATTACTTATTGCTTGGGTTTGTTTGATTTTTTTTTTTTTTTTGCCAGACAGCAGAGTCACACAAGGTCATCAACCTCACTCTCTCTTCCAGAGTCATCAAAGTCCAGTTGGCAAGACAAAAGTCAAGAAAACTGGTGATAGCCTGAGATATGGTAGATGACCTTGGTGTCTTCAGTGTCTGACCAAGCTCTAAGCATTCCACAGTGCCTACTTCAGTTGTCTTCACGGCTGTTGGAACAAATTGTTCTCATGCACCCATTCTGCCAGAAGAAATCTTGACATGCTTGAAGCAGACATCTCTTTTCTTGCCAATGAATCTGAGGCCCATCAGTTACCCTCAATCTGGTTTAGCCCATCTGCCAAGACAGTTTTACCAGGGTGTGGCCACTGCACCTGCTAAAGCTTCTTGGAGCTACAGGTGAGTTAAGTACCAAGTAGACACCAAAAGCAGATGAGTAGTCTTGAAAAGGTCTCGGCAAGCCCTCACACCAGAGGTACTAGTCCTCATTGAACACCCCACACCCCATTGTAGATCAGGTGTTTATCTCCTCTACATAAAAATGCCAAATACAGAAAACTCACAAGCCTACATTGACAAAACTTAAACAAGCAGTAACTTATAATAATTATTATACTCTCTTGGAAGAGTGATATTTAAAACACCAAATCAAAAGGCATCTACAGGACTACTGAACAGGCATTTCATTTTTACCTTAGCTCTGCATTGTCCAAACAATTCCATACAATTCAATGTCTTATGATAAGCTAGGTGATGACTTGAGTTCATCCTCCTATTGGTGCCCAGGACCTTTTCTAAAAAGTACTGTAGTAATTGCCTGGGGATGTTCCAAAGTGCAGTCATATCTGAGTGAGCTCCCAAATTTTCAAATTCACAAGGTTGCCTACAAGACTTTAAGTGTCCATCTCAGGATCTTTGCTCAGTTACCTACACTAAAGAAAGGAACACAGCAGAAAAGTCAGCCCAGGGGCCCAAGGTCCAGGTTCAGACTCACCTAATCCAAACCATGTGCTCTAACTTCCATGCGCTTAGTGCTACCATACTGCCAGAGTGGGGAAAAGTAACTCTTCTACCATTCCTCATAAAAAGAATAGAGAAAGAGAGCAACTTGCCACAAATACTGGAGTGGTAAAATAAGAGAAAGGGAGATAAGGTTATCTCTTCTTTTTAACATATGTAGAACCCCTTCCTTTTACCTGTTTGAAAGGTACAGGGGTGAAAAGAATCAAGGAACCACCGACCTCAAAATACCAGTCTCTTCAGCATTGAGCCATACATGTCCCCAGGAAGTGCCAAGGTAGTTCCAGGAACCTTTCATGAGATGGCATCTGCAGGTCCAACCCAACCCCTGCTACATATTTGTAGATTTTGAGTTCTTATACCAGTTGGCTTTGCTTAGGAAGATTAAGGGTAAATGACTATGATGTAAAAACAAACAAAAAATAAAACTTGTAAAAATAAAACAAATGGAAAAGAACAGAAAAGAATGGAAAGAGTAACTAGTAATTATCATTTTAAAGTATATTTTTGTAATATGCCTCACTTTGCAACTATCCCTCCACACCTTGCTTAAGGAACAAGAGGGGCTTTGTGTTGGGGGAGAGAGAGAGAGGAAGCAACCCAACAGTGCAGCAGCAAAATAGGGTGCTCAAGGTCAGAGTGAAAAGAATAGACAGACATGCTATGGAAGCTGGATTCTTGCTGAATCTACCCATTCTGTTCCATGGGACCAGATATGATCGAAGGTCCCCACCAGTGGTCTGGGAAAGCCCTAATCCTCTTGAGTTCCAGGTTGCCCTGTACCCTTTATCCCATCACCCAAACCATACAGGAGCCAAGAGTCTGACCCCAATATCTATGACTAAAGACAATGTCTAAGGAGAGTGGGAACCAAATATCTCACAGTGAGGAAGTGTGATATGTTACAATCTTTTGCCTGCTCAAGGAGGTGGGAGAACTGTACATTGTCTAAAACTCTTCAGTACAGATTGATTGGAGGGTGGTGGGAGAGAAAGAGAGACTTCTAGGGTCAAAGAAAGAGCTAATAGCCACAAGGCAGGTGTTTAGTATTTATTATTGTACAGGGTCTCATTATTAAGTACTGTTTATTAATTCCATACTAATTAAAAACACTGTAAGATAGCATTTCAGCAGGTTATTATCTGCTTTGATAAGGAAACAGCTCTGTTTTGCCAAAGTCAAAGATTATTGAAATACAACAGTTCAAAAGAAGAGTTTTATCTGTTGAGTTTGGGTTCAGGAGAAAGTTCCAATTGGTAGAGCCCCACAAATCCACCTCCCACTCCTATTCCCCCTCCTCCCAAACACACACACACACACACACACACACACACACACACACACACACCTAGTGATTCTGTCCCATAGTGAGAGGCAGAGCTAAGGGGTCAGTCTCAGGTCTTCTGATCATCATAAGGAAAAATAGCATTTCCACCCCACTGGGGAAATCATCCAAGTAAACCCAGTGGAGTTGAAATCACAAGGGTAAAGATGGACCTTCCCATAAAATATCTATCAGTTTTACTTCATGGTTAAGTTTTTATTATAAATAATTCTAAATGTTTAATTTATTATTAGAATTAGTAATAGAGAGGCATTAAGGTACAGAGGATAGAGGGCTAAACTTGGGGTTTAGATTCACCACATCTGGATTCAAATTATATGCAAGATGGCTTTGTGAACATGGGCAAATCACAGAACCTCTCACTTTCTCCGTACTGAGCACTTAATACTTAAAGAGAATTCTCTCAGAACAGATAGTAGCCAATCTGCATTGGTAAGGAGACTTTACATAACAGGAACTACCCACACCGATAAAATCACAAGTAAACCCCAGAAAAAGTCAAACTTACATTAAAAATTAATTTAAGAATGAAAATGAATGTAGAGGTATTGCTATCATAGACTGGGATTCTCTGAAAATGAGAGCTTTTGATTTTGTAGGATTTTTTAAAATTTCAAATCAGATTTAGGTATTTGGTATGTTTTTATCATACACCAAAAAATGGTCCCCTGAAATAAGCCCACCTCAGAATGTTCTCCTTGGATAAATATGGCCTTAGAAAGAAAACAGCCTGTAAATCATCCTACATCCCATGTTATTTTGACCTCAATCTCCTGCAAAATGAGGGGATAGAATTAGCCGATCTCTGAGGTCCCTTGTAGCTCGAACATTCTGTGATTATGATTTCCCTACCCAGCTTCTTAGAAACCTCTCCAAAAAGGCAAATAAGTTTTCTTAGCTAAATAAAAAATAATGTTGTTCTGGGAGCCCAGGGTTTGCTGCTACGTGAATGGAGTGTTCTTTAAACGTAGTATTTATGGTAATATTTCTCACTTCTTTCCTTCTCTGGAGCCGCCTGTGGTCTTTCTACAGCTACATGAGATGGAGAGAAACATGTAACTCCCTTTCAGCGGAGGGGCCCATGAAAGGGGGAACTGGCCAGAGCTCCAGCCTGGGTCATGTCTCTAGCTCTATGGGGAACATTCCTGCTTCCCAGCTAACTCCAGAAAATTTCTGAAGTTTTTCAACAAAAGATCATGAATCAAAAAGGCCCAAAGCCCAAATAGTAGGATTTAGTGACACCCAGCACACTTGGTAAACTTCATCTGAGGGCCGGGGTTGGGAGGGAGAGGAAGAAACACAAAGAACTGGAAACTGAGGGCATGTCTATCAATGGGGGAATGACGGATTAAATTGCAGTATAAGAATATAATGTAATATTAATGTTCCATAAGAAATGACAAGGGAAGTATGAACTTGTAATAGGAGGGTGGATGGAATCAAGGAGTGAGCAGGCATTTAGTTCACTAGCAAATGGAAATGTCATAAAAAGAAAAGGTTAACTGAAACATTTTTTTTAAATCCACAAAGAAAAAGAGGTTCAGATGAAAGCACAAACAAGCAGGATACTTGTGAAGGAAACCTGTTGAAATTATTCTATGCTTTAAAAAAAAAGCAAGTGGCATGAGATTTCTGGTACCGTAGACAATTCTTTTTGTATATGGAAATATACAAAATGGGACACAAATGTATATGTATATGTGTATAGACTTTGTATATGGGAATTCTTGGAGGGAGGTTTTAAGTTCAAAATAAATAGATCCATGTATATCTATTTTGAATAAAATATGAAGTATATTTCTAAAATATATTTATATATCTACACATATATGTATATGTGTATGTATATATACACATGTGTGTATATGTACATATACATATACACATATAAGTTCCAAAGCCTCTGTATGGTCCTCTGATCATTGGTGGAAATCAATGCTCCCACATCTGTATGATGGGCAGGGCAGAGTTGATGGAGTTAGAAAGAAGAAAGATGAAGTCTCTTCCAACCTTCTTTGAGTTTGAATTTCTTCAGGTTCTATAGTCATTTCAGAAGTTTCTAGCCGCCAGCTTTGAGAGAGAAGATGGATGATGTCAACTCCACTTCAAGTTCCGAAGGGGAGGATAAGTCTCTAAGAAGAAGCCGACATGAGAGAAGCCGGCAGTCTTCATCATGTCCCTACCTCAGATTGCTACTCTAGCAACCTCAGGGAATTTCTCCTTGGTTAAGATCCGGGACACATACTCTTGGTTGAATTGAATTACCGCATTTCCAATGGAAGAGTTCCTTCACTTTGTATTATCTAGTGTATATTCTTCTCATATACTTTCTCTGATTTCTATTTTAATATTGACCTTAATAAATGGATTTCTTTGCTACTTGCTATATGTGTTCATTGTGGAACTGGTATTTGGTAGGAAAGGGGTCAAGCCTTGGATACAAAGCTTGGGTCCTTCTTTCCCCATTATAGAAGAGCAAGTAGAGGCTTAGCTTGAATTTGAAAGCTCTATCCTCTAGAGTAACAATAATTTAGAAAGCAGAGATAATTCTAGTCTGGTGCCCCCTCTCTCTAAGGAAAATAGAGTGGTCAAGCTTCTGGCCACAATGTCCTAATTCTCCTTATAGGAAATATTTTATTTCTCCCTTGGAGAAAATTGGGGAGTGGGGGGTAGACACTAAAGAGGTCTGTTCTGCTTCCCTTTGAGTCACATACTCCTGTCTGTGACAGCCTTGCTACATATATAAACATATGTACATATATGTATGTATCTTTAAATAAGTAAACCAGCTTGATTGTCAGAATCTCTAGAAAAAATTCAACAATTGTCTACTGAGTACAAGAGGCTGCACCAGGCATTGGTGACGTTGTGCTAGTTGCATATATATATCTCCCACCAAATTTTAAGGGGAGGATACCCCTCAGAAATCAATAAGATATGAGGATGAAAAGGTGGGTATCCCCCTGAGAGGAAAAGATACTTACAAAGGCATAGTGATCACATGGTGCATGATTTATCTTAGTATGGAGAGGACCAAGGAAAACCTTCAGAGATTTAATGTATTCTCCACATCTCTGGTTGGTCCTGAGGACTCACGAAGTACAGTGAACAATAGCCTTGTCCTACTATAACCCTGAGAGGACCCTCAGACTCTACTCATCCACACCAGCTTAGCCAAGGGACTATCAAAGGAATCAGAAAATGCTCTTGTGGATGGAGATCCCAGTGTAAATTTGAAGCAGCTTCTGTAGGGACTTAGAGAGAGATGCTCAAGATCTAAGTCTCCCCAGTCCTTACAGTCATTTCCTGTTCTTTCGGTTCATTTTAAGATGATTGTTTGGAAAAATGGAAACAGATATACTCGAAGTTTGTTTTTGGTTCTGGCTCTATTTGCCCCTTTCCAATGTTACCCTTGGTCTTAGACTCTGGGCTTACTTAAATCTACTAGGTTTAATCCTGGTAGACCTGATTCTAGGATCAGTATCTCAGGTTCTCTCTGTCTCTGTCTCTCTGTCTCTGTCTCTCTGTCTCTGTCTCTCTCTCTGTCTGTCTGTCTCTCTCTCTCTCTGTCTCTCTCTCTCTCCTCTCTCTTTCTTGGTCTGTCTCTGCTTCTCTTTATCTGTCTCTGTCTGTCTGTCTGTCTGTCTCTCTGTCTCTTCCTTCTCACTCCAGAATAAAACTCCAGGGAACTCTAAAACAAAGTTTAATTATTGCTCATGTCTAGCGAAAGAAAGAAAGAAAGAAAGAAAGAAAGAAAGAAAGAAAGAAAGAAAGAAAGAAAGAAAGGAAGGAAGGAAGGAAGGAAGGAAGGAAGGAAGGAAGGAAGGAAGGAAGGAAGGAAGGAAGGGAAGAAAGAAAGAAAGAAAGAAAGAAAGAAAGAAAGAAAGAAAGAAAGAAAGAAAGAAAGAAAGAAAGAAAGAAAGAAAGAAAAGAAGGAAGAGAAAGAATGAAAGAAAGAAAAAGAAAGAAAGGTATGGGACAATGTTTTATTTACCCCACCACAGAAAATGCATAAGATACAAAGAGCTCACAGGAACCCATGAATACATTTCAAACCGTAAGATGCTTAAGAGAAAATCAAAGACAGCCAGAATCATAGATTTAGAGTTAGAAGGGATTTTAAAATACATCACGTGCAATGACTCCTCCTCTCCCTATTTTTGCACATACAGGAAATGAGGCCCAAGGAGTTTTGGAGACTCACCTAAACTCACACAGGTGCCAGGACCAGAATTTGAACTGAATTCCTTTGACCCCAAACCCAGCATTCTTTCTACTATAGCAGTCTGTCCATCATACTCTTTATAGTCCCCTAAAGGGAAGACCCTCTTGTGTAACTACTAAGCAGTTATTGCCCATCTTGAACCTGTACCATTACAAGGGTTTCACAGTAATTATCACAGAGAATTGGCAAGGCCTAGATCTCCCAGCCCCTCATCGCCTGGTCTCAGTCCTCCTCCAGCTGCAGAATGATTCCCGTTGGCAGTTCTCTCCTTGGAAAAACCTAATGCTAAGAAAATGGATCCCTCTGGATGGTTGGTGCTTACTCTCAAACTCCAAACTTCCCCTGAGGTGATCCCTAAGGCTAGAAATGTCCTTTTCTCAGGATCTCTAGTTACTAAGAAAAAGAAACAGGGAGAAGAAGGCAGCCAGAGATAGAAGGTCTAAGGTCAACAATCTCAGACTCTCCATGGGCTTCTATTATAGGCAGATTGTATTGTTTTGGAGGCTGAAAGGGAGGTAGAGAGGGAAATCCCCCCAGACTCTCTAGCTCTGCTGTCATCTGGAAATCAAAAGAAAAATAAAATTGATCCTTCTTCCCCCAGCAACTTAGTCTTTAACAAGACTTGGGCCTCAGTCTACCAGTCATCAGGAGGCAGCCCCCCGAGTAGTTTACTATGTCCTCTCACCAAGTGTCTGGGATGCATGTCTAAACAATCCCGTCAGGCTGATTTAGGAAACCCACCAAATTGATCAGGAGTTCTCATCACCCAGCTACACAAAAAATGTACTTTCAAATATTTAACAAATGGAATTTTAGACCTAGAAGGACCCTCAGAGATCAGCTGCTCTCTAACCCAAACCAAAAGGTTGTCTTTTCTCTTTCATAAAATCAGCAAGGAGAAGCCATACCTTTTTTCAGTCATTCATTGTTCTATTTGGTAGCCTTGACAGCTAAGTGTTTCTGCCCTGCTAAAAATTCTTCTGTTTTAATTTAAGCTTGCCTCCTCTTATCAAATTATCCACGGACATGGAGGACAACACTGGTATTCTGACCCTCTCCTAAAATCACTCATGTGCTTAAAATAGTAATCAAGTGGAAAAAAAACAGCAGCATTTACTCAGCAAGTTCAATACAAGGGGGGTAAGTCATAGAGGAATTTCACTAAATTCTCCAGTATCTGTGGATATTTAAGCACATACACATACACATATGCCCTTATTCTTCGTTTTCCAAGAGATCAATGACATCACGGGGTGTTGTCTTCACTTACATGTGAACTGGATTTAAGTGAGGCTGAGTTGCACAAAGTCATCAGCCTCACTCTCTCTTCCAGAGTTATCAAGGTCCACTGGCAAGACAAAAGTCAAGATGACTGAGATGCATTGGATGATCTTCACATCTTCATTGTCTGACCAAGTTCTAAGTGCTCCACACTGCCTGCTTCAATTGCCGTTGGAACAAATTGTTCTCATCCACCCATTCCACCTGGGAAGTCTTCATGTGCTTGGAGCAGACATCCCCTGACCTCACTGATGGATTTGAGGTCCATCAGTTACCCTCATCTTGGCTTAGCTAGTTTGTCAAGGTGGTTTTGGCCGATGCACATGCTACAGCTTCTTGGAGCCACAGGTGAGAGTTGGGTGGCAGGGGCAGCCCTGAGAAAAGCTTGGCAAGACCTCACACCACAGGTGCTTATCCTTTCTCTGAACATCCCATGCCATCCCATGTAAAAAGCAGCCAAAGATCTATAGGACAGGGAATTTGCCTTGAGTTGATGCAGGGATCATTATTCTCTTAATCCTATATGTACCCTCCTGAAGCAACACAGATAAAAGAAGAATAAGGTGGGGAAAGTACAGGACTACAGACCAGCTTCTAGTCATAGCCCTATCATTAACATGTTTTGTGTCTTTGCTCAAGTTATTCATTCAGATGGAAGAGGAAGTGACCAAGGTTCTTGCCTCACCTCCCATCCTTGTCAACCTGATAAGAGTGCAAGGTATGGAATTGGAGCTGGGACTGGAGATCTCTGAGAGGCATTTTCCCATGGAGAGTGGTAGATATGTCCATTGTTAACTCATGGAGAATTGGAAATAGATCCTGGTTGGTTTCCAATGACTGGGGCTGCCACCTAGATAAAGAGTGACTGCTATTCTTGTCCTTCAATCTCAAAGAGGATCAATGACATCAGGAAGGTGATTTCTTGACTTGCAAGTGAATTGGATTTAAGTGAGGAAAGGCTGTGCAAAGTCACCAGCCTCAGGCCCTCCTCTAGAGCCATCTGGGATCAGTGGCAAGACATAGATCAGGATGACTGGAGATGGCCCAGGATGCAGTGGGGGACCTTAGTTTTTTTAAACTAAGTTCTTTCCCTGGTTTCAGTTTGCCTGAAGCAATGCTCATTCAACGATTAAGGCTAGGTAAGAAATGAGGCAAAAGATTGAGTGCAATTCAGGACAGACTCTAGTTGGAGGAACCACCCCATTATAAGGTCTGTGAAGAGTTGGTAGACCACCTCACCCTCCCTAAGATTTTCTTTTCACTTTTTCTGTTCAGAAATCACTGAACAGCAGAGTAGGATTGGAGTGGAGGAAGGGCAAGAATGAGACAGGAGAGAGAGAATCAAGGGAAGAAGCATATGCCCATGCACAATCTCCTCCACACAAGGAACAGAAACTAGCTGTGTTGGGACAAAGTTGTATGTGCTTTGCCCAAATCCTGAGAACAGAGAACTTAAGAATGAACTTTCCAGTGAAATTGAATATTGAACATTTTCCTGCAGAAGCAGATACCTCTGTGTGTGCGCAGCAGGTCTGACGGGGAGTCCCAAACTTAGGAGCTGCCTCTTGAGTAACTGTAAATTAAAGAGTTTGCATATTTAATGATTCAGGAATTGGACCTTCTGAGAGAAAAGGGACTTCTGGTGCATCATGCTTCCTGGAAAAGAAGAGAGTTCACTGAGTTCAATTCAATAACAAGCTTTTTCAAATATCTGCTATTTGCTAGGCACCCTTCTAAGTGTTGAGAGTACAAAAAAGAAGGGCAATAGGATTTATCCTCAAGGAATTTACATTCTGCTGGGGAGAAATAAGTTGTACATAGGTAAGTAAAACAAAATATATTTCCAAAAAATTATTTCCAAGGAGAAGGCATAGGTCTAATATGAGTTATTTGCAAACAACATATTTCAGAAGGTACGGAAAGGTAGAGAAGGATGGGGTAGGGACAATGAAAGGATAGAGTTGACTTAAATGGGTATGAGAGAGCTAGCAATGGTGGTCAGGTATAAAACTTTGGCCTTAGCACCTGTATCACAGAATCACAGAGATCTAATTGGAGCCACAGTGCAGTAGATTGTCATGCCCTTCAGGGTAAAGTCAACAATTATCAATTCCTAAGAAAGAGGAGGAAATTGGGGTTGGGGAAGGAGACAGTTCATCCTCAGCCTTGCATGATAGCTAATGATTGCCAAGACATGGTCATTGGAATCCTGGAGTTAGGTTAGTTAGTTATAGAGGGGTAAAGAATGATGCTGAGAAGCAACCTACCTAGAGAGCAGAGCCACACAATTATTGGAACAAAGCAGATCTGATGGGCAGAGAATAAAGTTTGTTTAGGAACTCCAAAGAGTATCTGCCTTCTAGAGGAAATCCAAACCACAGGTGACATTATAAATCAAGGAAAGAACTATGCAGGACTTCTGTGAGAAGGGAAGGATCCCTACAGCAATCTCAAATTCAATTCCCTTTCAGAGACACTTGAATGTTTTGTTTGCTTCTGTCTCTATTTATAGGATCCTTTGAGTTTTTTGTGTGCTCTGCATTTTCAGTGGGGTAAAATAAAGGCTATCCTACCCATATGCATTGCTACTTTGGGTGCTTTTATGGAAGCTTAGATTCCGTTACCCACATTTCGAGAAAATTAGATGTAAGCCAAATGTAGCCTGCAGTTAGAGATTCTTTTCTAGAGAAACTCCAGGTGGGGATAATGAGCCAAAGAGAGAAAATTATCGTCTTGGGATCAGCCCCCAGTACTAGATCCAATGCCCAGAACCTTGAGGTTCTGGGGCATAGGTTATACAACAAACATTTATTGAATACCTTTTGTGTATAAGGTATTGTACTAGGAGCTATGGTCACTTAACTTCTTTCAGAGTTGACTTAAATAACTTTTAAGATCCTATTTAACTCAAAAATAATATGGATCTAAAGTGGATCAAGATCATAGCCAGAAAAATTAAATTGAAACATAAAAAAATTCTCATTTGGTTTGAAATGTAAGAATGATTAAACAAGGTAGAACACCTACTTAGGGACTCCTTATCCTCATCCTACTCACCTTTACAATTTGGAGTCCCCAGAGGGTGGCTGAATAAGACTACTCACAGAGTTCTAACAGCAACCCTGAAGGGTGGTCCTTCTATGACTGTCACTCATGAGCCCCTACTTGTGTATGCCCTCATTAATAATCAGCCATCCAGACTTAATTAGTTTTTAGCAAAGACATTCACTAAGGTAATATAGTAAGAAGAGTTGGTACAAGCAATTCTACTATAATGCAACATTTGCATTCCTAAAAATCACTGACCTATAAACACACAATAAAAACTATGCAGCTTATGGGGGAATTGGGGTTGAGACATAATACTCAAAAACTTTGTCAGTGGCACATTAGAAAAAGACAGGAACCTAATAAAAATGGTAGCACAGTTTTCTTAAGTGGTTAAGAAATATATAAATACTGTAATAAGAATTTTATCTTGAAAAAGACCTTGTTTGCTTATAAAAATGGAGTTTGAAGGGACTGTTATGAATTATTGTGAGGTGTTTCAGTTTTCTGCATTGTTGCTGTTTCTCACAGAGAAAATTCATAGAAGTAAATGTTAAACTTTGTTCAAATCATTCCCTAATATTTCAGTCAAGTTGGAACAAATTTGCATATTCAAAGTAAGTGTTACAGGAAAACAACTGAACAATCTCTCCCCCAAAAATCTGAGGAACACTCCCTCAAATACACACAAGTCTTTGGAAAGAGTGGGCTCAAATTTAGAATACTATAGTAGTGAGGCACACATGTAGGATATATGTGTGGCAAAAAGGTAATTCACAGCTTCTGGCACTTTATAGCCTACAAGTCATTCTTTGAGTCCATAGTCAGACTTCTTCTATGGTACAAGGGATCATTCCCCTTAAAATTATTTCCCCTTCCTTGAGCAACATATCTGGGCCTCCTGCGATTACATTAATTGGGGTGAGGATGGAACCTCCACTTTCATAAAAGTAAATTTTGGCTATGAACTATACAGTTTATTTATAATAGCTAGCAATATCACAAGATTTGTCAGCATAAATGTAGCAAGTACTGACTACGTGATGAATCAACTACATTTCACAAAATGTCAGAGAATGATCATTTACTGGGAGAATTTGCCAGAACTCTCTTTCCTGTGATACTTTTCCAATAGTTCTAAGAAAATGTGTTCACAAGAAGACACAATGAGAATAATTATGGAAAGATGAGAATAAGCAAATAAATGGCATCTAAAGAAGAGGTGCCCAAGGCTACTGTAGCAGCCCCCAGGATTCCAGGAGCCCTAGTACTATGCAGAGATCACCCAAAACAAGAAGAGATAGATGGTAAGAACTAAGAACTAGACCAAGGTGGAATGACAGTGGCAAAGGCAGTGTTCAAGTACCATCAAGGATGCATAATTGAAGGTTTCTCACCTGATTTCAGCTCTAGAAACTAGAAACATTTTGCCAAGAGAACTTCACTCATGTAAGAGGTATTAGTCTTGGAAAAGCTGTTTTCCTGGGCTATTCTGGTAGGAATCTGAGATGAAGAGGTATTAATTGGGGAATGGATATCAAAATATTCCTTTGCAATTCTATCCATTATAAGTGAATACTGTCCTATTTCAATAAATGGTTCCTGCCGAGTTTGTTACTCAAAATTGAGCCGAATTTAGATGACCTTTAGAAGTGCCCAGGAAACTGGGTAGGGGGATCAAGCCAAATGAGGCAAATTGCCATCATCCAAAACAACTTTACATCGAACCCTCATTTATGTGAATCCATCATTAAATGGGAAACTAGTCACATAAATGACATCCATTTAGAGTAATCATGAGGAAGCCAACTACGCTCAGGCAGAGCATTTACTGACTTTTAGGAAGAAACTCAGAACCACTCCTGTTCCTGATAAGTAATGAGCCTATTTTGTACTATATTATGAGCAGCATATTTTTACCCCTTATAAAAACTCCTGAATGAAAAGAATCTTGAAGCAAAAAGAATATTAGGATAATTAGGAGACTATACTACTAACTAGTTAGGTAATCTGGACAAAGTAGTAACAAAGGAAGGATACAAAAAGTAACCCGGATATTTAGTAAGAGTACGTCAGCAAGGCAGAAGTCCACAATGAGCTGAAGCTTGTGAAAAATGTTAAGAATGAGAAAAGGAGACTCTTAAAGTATGGGTGAGTCAAAAAAAAAAACAAAAAACCAAGGCAAGAAAAGGCTCCACATAACACTCCCCATCCCCACTCGAACCTAAGGTGTGTGGAAGGTTAGATTAAGCAATGGCAGAAAGAAAGCAGAATTAATCTCTCCTGGCTACATTCCTAATTTTCTGGACTTCTTTAAATTCAGTAGCCTTCTCACTCTGGAAGATTCCTCCCCGCAGTGGCCCAGTGTGTCCTCTATATATGGTGAATTTCTCTTGGGATTTCCATTTTGAGGAAGTTTCTGAGCCAGTTTTATGCTCAATCCATTCCTGGCTATGCCCTTGCCTCTCTGGATTTCTTCTCCATGTCCCCACTCAGGTCCTATTCACACCCCACTGTTTCATTTCCCTTTTATGGGTTATCTTTCAGTATAAGAAAGGAAGCTTCCTTTCTGTTTGTATTTATATTCCCAGTGCTTAGCACAGTGCCTGGCATATAGTAAGTGCTTAATAAATCATTTCCTCAGAAGAAAATCATCATCATGATGGTAAAAACAAAACAAACACACTTAACAAGAAATGATACTAAGTAAACCTTGTGTGCGTGTTTGTCCTTTGTTGCCGAAGACCATGCCATCGGAGAAATAATGACATGACTTGCACTTGACTTTTTACTGGATGAGCAATGTCTTATGATGAAAGGCATCTAGTTCTTCTGCAAAGGATGTCTTCAACCACTAGAGACTTTATTCTAGATCTAATGCCTTACATCTTTCTCCTATTATACAGTCTGTCATTTTTATTTCCAGATGTTCTGATTCACACCTTCTCATCCTGTGTGACTTGTTCATGTTTCTCTGTAAACATAGACATAGAGCAGGAAGGGACCTTAAAGACCACCTTCTTTCTCCACCCAGCTATTAGAGGTCTTCTTCTAGGTCTTATGACATTTTAGAGGGTACTAAGACAATATTTGTCACTAAAGAGTAACAGCTGTTACCTTTCAATCTCACTAAATGACAAAACCCCTGCCTTTTCTGAGGATTGCTTTTGTGTAACTTTTTTATAGGCAAATCATTGTTGGCCATTTTTGCTATATTGCTATATATAAACTTGCTCTCACTATATATCTCTCCATTTCCTTAGTCATCAGTCACAATTTTGAAGTCAGAGACAGGTGATAAAATAGTACAAGAGCTCCTAAAACTATAAAATTAGTTCATGTCTCCTGATCCATGTGAACTACACCTTATAGCAGTAGTATTCAAAATTTTTGATTGGGTACTTGATTGGAAACAAAAATTGAGCATGCCCCTATATATATATATATATATATATATATATATATTTATAAAATATGGATATGTACTATTATGCTAATATATTATATCTATTATAAAGTCACAAAATAGAATTTAAAATATGGGGCAAAATAAAATAAACAATATTTTAAATTTGTTTTTATTTACTAATAGTACAAAAGCCTTTTTTGCTCTTGTCAAAATGTAAGTAATAATGGTGCTTTGATGATAGTGATGTAATTGAACATGCTTCATTATTTTTGAAAATTTAATTTAACCTTTCATAAAACTAGAGAATACAAGGGCAGCATGGAATAGAGCTCTGTACTTGGAGTCAAAAAACACTTGCATTCAAATCCTGCCTCTGACAACTATTGGCTGTGTGACTCTGGACAAGTTATTTATTCTCTTTGAGACTTAGTTTCCTCATCTGTAAAATGAGGGGATTGGATGAGATGAACTACAAGGTCCCTTCTAGCACTAAAGCTATGATCCTGCAAAACAGTCATTTGAAGAGCTGGTTCAAAGTTCAATTTTATTGTGATATCTGTTTAAATGGATATCAATAACTAAAAAAGATATTTCACAAAGATATATAGAATCAAATGAAAGAAACACATACTTGACAATGCTTCCTAAATTACCATATTCATTTTTAATTCCCATCCACCAATTATGCAAAAGTTTTTCTTAAAATTTGGCTAGCAAATTTCCATCTTCACTGATGTCAATCATTTTTATGGTTTTTTTTTTTTAGAAATGACTTCAAAATTCCACTGAAATGCTTCATTTGGAAGATTTTTTAAAGAGGTTAGAAAATTGTTCAGTGTGCAGATGTAAATGAATGGGGTACCTCCCACATGTAATAGGATATATGGGGGATAATATCTCCACTTGTGAAGAGAAGAAGGAGAGAATAATTAAAGTGCATAATTATTTGTATAAAGGCAGTAGATACAGTGATTCCTTAAATGTAAAATCCTCATCCACTTGTATGTGGCTGGGAGAGAAAATACATGTAAGGGATCAAAATCATGTACAGTACACATGGAAATGAACCCCTTCCCCAAAGGACCTATTTCCTTGGTCTAGAGATGTAATTTGATTCATTTTTAGGTTATTAATCTCTCCATGCTTATCTTCCTCTTGGTTATCCCATTGAATTGGTTAAAGAAAACTATTGAAGAGTGACCCAAAAGTTTTTCTGTTCTTCTAAGGGGCAATCATCAGTCTACCAATTCCTCATGCCTCACAGTAGGGACTAGATGTGCCTCTTACTTTTCCCAACTGTCCATTTTTCCTCTTTCTCAGCCCCCTTCCCCAAACTCAATAAGTAAGGATAATATTAAATACACAAGATTTAGAGACCAATATTTTCTATATAAAACAATAGGAATCAATGATAGCAAAGAAAGAATAGTAAGAGTGAAAGGGACAGTCTGTGAATAAATGCAGTCAGTGCTGGGTGCTGCTACCTGAAATAGGATCCAGTTTTTCCCCATTTAAGTCCTTCCTTTCATGAGAAAGAATTGAGGTAAAATTCTGGAGGAATGGAGTGATCAAGTACTGTTGCTCTCTCCTTCAAAGCTGGAGATACAACAGAAAGCAATTGTCTGTGACAGGCAGTGGGGGGGGGGGTGGGAAGGAGGGGGCGCATCTCACCAGCTTTGGTCTAATCAGCACAATATCCATTGGTGGCAGCCTTTCTCTTTCCATTGACTGCCTTGTTAATCATGGTGGCAGCAATGCCTTTCACAGTCCATTGTAGGGAGGAGTAGAGAAGGGCCCCAGGAGAGAGCTTGATTCTGAGAAGTCTGTTCACCAACAAATACAGCTCTGAACTATCATACTCTCCCCCCAGCTTCTCCTCTTCCAGCATCTTTCTCCCAGAAATGCAGTCACCACAATCTTAACCAAGTCCTTTCCAGGAATCCCAGTTCTGAAACACCTGAAGTTGGTGGATTCCATGGTGGCATCTGTATCACAACATAGGGCTACACAGATATGAGGCTTTTTTTTTCAATAGATGACATATTTAAATTGTCTGGGGCCACAGGAGCTTAGTTTTCAAATGTCATGACAGATTCCTAGTATCATTAATGTCTCTCTTAAGGGCTGTCTTCCCCCACATGAAGCATGGAGGTGTTGTGTAACTCCAAGGGAAGCAGAGTATATCTCTCTAGCCTGTTCTCCCCTGACTCTTCTCCTACCGAGATTTTCTTTCTTGACAGGAAAAGAAGTAGGAGGTTGAGACTATATGCTTGGCCACTGTGCTGTCCTCAGAGAGGAGTTGGGGAAAGGGGGTTGGGCTAGAATTACATCTACCTGCTTCCTTAAATACTGTTAGTCTAGGGGATATAGTTTTCGCGTTCAAGCTAAACGTCCAGTCACTATTCATCAGTGGGGAAAGCAGTATTCTCAAGCTTTATATCCAAGGCTTGATTCCCTCCCCACCAAGTATCAATTCTACAGCAAATATAGATAGCAATTAACAAAGAAACCCATTTATCCAACTCTATAATAAAACAGAAATCCAAGAAAGTATAAGAGGAGAATATTCACAAGACAATGCAACATGAAGGAGTTCTCCCATTGAGAGTGATGTAACTTGATCCCATCAACATGGGGTCTCATGAAAAGGAAAAATTCCTGAAGTGTCCAGTATAGCAAGCTGAGGCAGAGACATGATGGAGACTGCCAGCTCCCTTCACGGCAGATTCTTTCCAGAGTCTTATTTTCCACTCAGCAGTAACCTAAAATAGGGTTGAGATCATCCATCTTCTCTCTCAAAGATGGAATCTGGATGCATATGAAGAGACAGTCAAGCCCCCCAAGAAATTGAAGAGACTTGTAGAGACTAAAGAGACCTGAAGAGAGTTTAAGATCTAGACATCTCTCCAGCTCTGCACCATTCCTCATTCAAGCTTAGTGAAATTGATCTCCACCAATGAGGAATGAATCTTTGGGACTTTTGGTTACATATCATTAATACTGCAAGACATAAAATATACTTAGGGTGAGGTTCATCATTAATGATAGTGGACTTAAATTCATATTTCAAGTAATCTTATTAATAATCTCAGTCACCTTCTTGTCAGGGCTGATTAGATTGTCATTGTTTTTTTAACCTCATAATGGAACTCATGAAGAACTCATTCTAGGAGTAAAAGTATCATCTCTTCCATTTTTCTTGTTGGTTGTCCTTGAATTTTAAGTATTATAATCAATCTGAAGTTTATCTGTATGAATCTCTTTGAACTACTTATCCATTTGGTTAGAGTTAATATGTCTAAAACTATACAATATTATTCATAAATACACTTAACCAGGGATTCAAAAACTACAATGCATCACAATATCCTAAGAGCAGAGGGGGGCACTCTTCCCTGTATTCCATCAGGATGCCTTATTTAACATAGGTCCAGCATAGTGGCTAGCCAGGCACAGTTTGGCTGAGGTATCATGGACTGGTAGCTTCATCCAATCCCTATCCTTTATTTTTTTAATTTATTTTTTAAGACTGTTGCCACCATCTCACCCAGGCTAGAAGTGCAGGAGATACTCGTGTTTGATCCTACTACTTACTGACATGGAGCTTGGACCTGCTTGGTTTCCAACCTGAGCTGGTGAGCTGGTTTACCCCACGTCAAGCCACCTGGTTACAACACACACACGCGCACACACACACACACACACACACACACACACACAGAATCTTGATGGTCTTTTAAAATCTTAATCCTTCAAAAAAATCTTAATCCTTCTTGACTTGTCTGCAGAATTTGACACTAGTCTAATTGTGTTAACCCTTTATTCAAAAAACTCCCTATCACCCCCAAAATTAAATATAAAGTCTTCTTTTTGGCGTTCAAAGTATTATACAACATACAACAAAGCATTATACAACATAGCGTTATACAACATACACTTTACAACTCCTCCTGTCTACTTTTCAATTCTTTCACAATAGTCTCCTTTCTTTTCCTTATTCAAGCTGATAATAATAGGTAATATTTATAAAGAACTTACTATGTGCCGGGAACTATGCTAAGTGCTTGACAATTTTTATCTCATTTCATCCTCAGAAGAACTCTGGGAGGTAGGTGCCATTATTATCTCTATTTTACAGACGAAGAAACTGAGACAAACAGATGTTAGATGACTTGCCCAGGGTCAAACAGCTAGTAAGTAACTGAGTCCAGATTTGAATTCAGATCTTCCTGACTCCAAGCATAGTGTTCCATCCACAATGCCTCTCACACTATACCACCCAACAATGTACCACCAGCTCCACCTAAGGGCATTTTCACTGGTTATGCCCTATGCCTGGAATGCTCTCCATGCATCTCCACCTCCTGGCCTCTGTGGCTTCCTTCCAAGTCCTGATAAAATCTCATCTTCTACAGGAAGTTTTTTGCCAATCCCTGTTAATTCTAGTGTCTTTCCCTTATGGAGTGTTTTCTATTTATCTTGCATATAGCTTGTTTATACATGGTTGTTAACATGCTGTCTCTCCCATTAGACTGTGAATTCCTTAAGGATAGGGATTATTTTTTTCACCTTTCTTTGAATCCCCAAAACTTAGTTCAGTTCCTGAGCATAGTATGCACTTAATACATATTTATTGACTGACTGACTGATCTACAGGATATCCAGCTCTCTTCTCTCTGGATTGCTAAAAATTGTGTCTGTCACCTATAAAAACACTTTAAACCTTAGAAACAGAATTTCTAACCTGTTAAAAATCTTCCAAAGAGCTTTCAAAAATCTTCTAAAGTAGGTTTTGAACTCCCTGATTAAAAATATGAAGATGTAACCCCTTCCAAAATTTGGAAGACAGGAATTAATTGGCCAGACTTCAACCAAAAATCTTTGCATAATTAGTAGATGTGTTTGAAAAATGATTATTGAATAAATATAGCCAATGATGTGTTTTCTTCATTTTTTTAGTAAGGAGAGTCATTAAAACCAAAGTCTGAACCAAACTGAACCAAACCTTCAAATTGCCATATCACTAAGTGTTAAGCTGAGATTATAAAAAAATAACAAAATATATTCAATCACAATATTTTCATTTTCAAAAAATCATTATAAATGGCATTTAATGAAAACAAAAAAGTTCTTGTTCTGTTAATTTCCCATTTAAAACATTATTTCATCTTCATCTCATTCTTTCTATTTTATGTAAGTTTTTATAATCTATACCATTATTAGTGTGGTAATACTTGTATTTAATTTATAAATAGTAAATATACATCTGTTTGGGGAATGTGCTCAAAACACTTTTGCTGAGCACACAATCAAAAACTTTTGGAAAACACTTTTTTAGAGCACTACAAAAGCTTAGTAATAAGATCACTAAATGGACAGAGCAATCCCAGAGAGCAGAGGATATCTGAGAAGACCAGAGATCTGTAAATTGTCTCTATTTCCAAAGGGAAGAAGAAAGTGGTAGATTCTAGGAACTAGAGACTGGTAATGTCAGTTCCTGCCAACTACTAGAATGGATTATTAAACAGATGGTTTGTGAATATTTTGCAAAAGAGATGGTGCACACTAGAAGCCAGCATGTATTCACTACGACCAAGTCAGGCTAAGCTTACTTTGTGTCTTATTTTAACAAGGTAACTAGATTGGTAGATCAGGAAGATGCTGCCAAAACAGAGTATATGGATTTCAGAGAGGTATTTTACAAATTCTAACACACAATATCCTTGATAAGAAGATGGAAAAATGAGCAAATAATTCAGTTAGTTTAGATTCAAAACTTATAAGGCAGCTGTGCCAAAAGTGTACTTATTGTTATGAGCATGTCAAGCTGGAGGGAAGTCTCTCATATTGTGCTATGGGGCTGGATCTTTTGGAGGGAAGTCTCTAATATTGTGCTATAGGGATGGATTTTTTTTTCCTTTTTTAAAATTTATTTTTACTCTTCAACATTCATTTCTATAAGATTTTGAGTTCCAATTTTTCACCTCCCTCCTCCCCAAGATGGTATGACATAGGCTATACATGTAGAATCATATTAAACATATTTACACATTAGATATGTTGTGAAAGAAGAATCAGAACAAAGGAAAAACAAGAAATAGAAACAAGAATGAGTGAGAGAAAGTTCTTTCTCTGGATGCAGACAGCATTTTCCATCATGAATCTTTTGGAATTGTCTTAGATTATCGTATTGCTGAGAAAAGTTAAATCTATCAAAGTTGATCATAGCACAATGTTGCTGTTACAGTGTACAATGTTCTCCTGGTTCTGCTCACTTCATCTGGCATCAGTTCATGTAAGTTTTTCTAGGTTTTTCTGAGATCCGCCTGCTCATCATTTCTTATAGCATAATAGTATTCCATTACATACACCCCAACTTGTTCAGCCATTCCCCAATTATTCCCTCAGTTTCCAATTCTTTACTATAGGGCTTGATCTTTGGCCCCAGTATATTCAACATGATATACAAGGAATATTTTTGGATATTGGGGGTCATCCAAAGGAACCTAAGTGCAGCTGAGCTGAGTTCCTCTGAACCACTCCCAGTGGACTGTGTGTGCTACCTCAAGGCTAAAGACTTTGTAATAATGAAGCAATCCCTTCGTTAGCCCCTTGGTCCATGTGATTGTGGCAAGGTGTACCCATGTCAAAAAAAGAATTAGAACCTAAATCAGTTTTACTGGATGGCAATGATTAAGCATACTTGGAGTGACCTTTAAAAGATACTATCCAGTCAGTTGAGGCAAGAACTATTAGTCAAAAAAGAATTTACCTCCTCAGGAAAGAGAAGAAGAGACTATGGCACCTGGCAGCAGAGATATTCACCCAGAAAGACTTACCTCATCCAGCAATTGGAGGGTCAATCCCAGAGAGTTTGAGGCATAGTTGAGGAAAAAGAGATAAACACTCTCCAGAGAGAAATTAACAAAGGGAGGTAGACCCTCAAAGCTAGAAATGGATTAAAGGGGTTGAATGAACCTTTGGTAGCCAAGAAGAAAGTTACGTAGGGACCCAAGACAGCCAACCCGAGCAATTAGAAATTGACCCTTGGAGAAGAGTAGACCCTGGGAACTCAGTTAAGAAGAGATATTATATCCAGGGGGGAAGATTTGGGAGGCTTCAGCTTGGAGGGGAAAATCTCACAAGCCTGAGAATACTGGAGGAGTAGCTTTGGCTACATGTATTTCCTACATCATTGCCTCATTTATACTGTTACTACCCACTCTTCCTATGAAAGCTTTGCATATTTGTGAAGCGATATACCCAAAATTTATGGCGAGAATGTTTTAGAATGATTGTTCTGTCTATGCCATCTTAGTAAATACCTTTACTAAGAGCTAATTTTGCCCGATGGGTTTTTGTTAATGGGAAACATAGCAACGGGAGTTCATAACTACTAGTTATTTCCACTCAACATATCAGTGTGAGTACAAATTGGAAGAGTATCCCAAAGAGAGAGCTATACCTTCTTCACCTCTTTTCTCTCTTAAACAAAAAGAAAGAAAAGATAGCTGTCAATGTTCTCCAGACATCTCAGTGCAATGCCAAGAGTCATTATGACCAAACTAGAACCCCACGTCTCTCTGGCCTCAGGAACCACACTACAGAAACCAGTCACTTTAATATGCATGGCATTCACCTTTTGATGTCTCCATACTGATTCCCCAAGAGAACTACATCACCCGTCTCTACTTCCTCCCAAACATTCTGTCTACACTAGGATGTAAAACTGGATCCTAGCCCAAATGAGTGCTGGAGAACTAACAATGTGGTCGATTTCTTGTCTTAACAGTTCAGAGGCTCTCTGAGTCTCAGGCTTCAAACCTTTTGACTCGGAGACCTTTTCCTCCGGTAGTCATCCTGATCACTAGGTCTCCAGCTTTTATGTCTTCTTCCAAGTCCCTGTTTTAGTTTCAATAACACTTTCATTTTCAAATAGATCCTCACCTGTAACAGAGAATAAGAGAGGAAAATAAAGCAGTTCAGATAACCACCATTACCAACTAAGTGACAATATAATGTTTCATACTCATAGTCCCCTACCTCTGAAAAGAAGGGAGGAATGCATATATTTTTCTCATCTCATCTCCAGGTTTTTGTTCTAACAATTACACAGCATTCAGTTCTGCTTTGCTTTTTCTTCTTTCAAATTACATTATTGCAGTGACAGCGTAGATGGTTTTCCTATCTGTATATGTTTATGTATCATACTTATATATAGTATACTTATTTCCCTTTGCGTCAATTCATGTAAGTTTTCCTATGTTTCTCTTTACTTTCCTTAGTCATCATTTCTCCATAGTGTCTCAAAACAGTCAGGTAACTACTGTTTGTTTAACTTTTCAGTTGATGGGCATCTACTTTGTTTCCAGTTTTTTTGCTCCTTCCAAAAGAGCTGCTAAAATATTTTGGTGCATATGGGACCTTCTCTCTTTCTGTCTTCCACCTCCTTGGACTATATGCCTAGTAGTGAAATCTCCAAGTCAAAGGATGTGAGCATTTTAATGACTTTCTCAGCATCATCCCCAAATGCCTCCAAAACAGCTGCTATGACTTTTTAACAATGCAAAAATGTGTTTAAAGAATAATTGAGAAAAGAATTCCTTCCTGAAGCTAATCTCCCTCTATATCCTTTATTCCTCCTTCTCTCTAATTCAAAGTCCTCTCTCTTGGCCACAATTGTTGTTCCAGGGGGAAATAAGTAGCCCCTAAACCCATTCACTGTCAGTGTGCCTTTGCTCTCAGTAGCTCAGCATGGTCTCCAGTTTCAAAATCAGATTCAAAGAGTTTCAAATGATCTGCTTTAAGACTTGGAGAACAGTATGCACAGTAACAACTCATATTTATATTGGTTTATATAGCACTCCCTCTGGGACACCTCTTCAGACTTGTACATTTGGGGACTGGATCCCCCAAGAGGTCTGCTGCTACCTCGGATTATAGAGTACCCTGCAGTTCTGGGATCCTACTATTAAAGCCCCCACTGGTAGGTTTCCCATTAACAATCAATAAGTAGACAAAATTAACTCAAAGAAAAAAATCATTTCCTAAGATGGAATCATAAGAACCATAGCTACAAAACATTTCTCCCCAACAAACCTGGTGCATACTTTCCTACAGATTCAAACAGCAGGTGAGAAGAGTAGGTACAAACTGACTACAATGGAGAACACTCATAGAGAACACTAGGCAGAGCAATATATGACTATCCAGTCAGCACTACAGGACCACAAAGTCCTTTTTCTCCTCATGGAGTTCTCAGGCAGTTCCCCAAGATACTGCATCTCTGCTTGGCAGATTGCTCAGCTGGGTTTCCAGAGTCTTCTCCTCTCCTTAGTTCTTGATTGTCAGGGCTATTTCTCCCTTGAATTCACAGTATGTTTTCTTCTCTGGTACTAAGAGTCATGCTTCTTGAAGTTATTTCCTTGCTGCCTGAATCTATGTCTGTCTACCTGGAGACTATGGGTCTCTTTTCCCTTCCTTGAGTCACTGGAGTTTGTGAGTTCAGCTTTTGAAGAGGTCACCAGGGGTGTGACCAACCTTGTTCTAGCCAAGGGTGTTGGCCCTTCTGATTCAATCAAAAAGAGTTCCTTTACACATCCTTTCTCACATAGTCAATGATTTGCTTGGTCTATTCAGGTTTTCAGGGAGTTCAGTTACTTGGGTAAATTTTACCACTTTCCCTTCTAAACTATTTATTCTTCTTCCAATTTTTTCTGCCAGTGTTTATTTGTCTATCTCTTGTTTCATTTTTTTCTTGGTATTCATGTAGTTCTCATGGAAAGTCCATTTTTTCCCTTTGAGTCTCTACTTGCAGAAAGTCCATTTTTTCCTTTGAGTCTCTACTTGCAGAGTTATTCTCTCCTAGTTTGTGTCTGGGGGCATTTCTTAATGTACAATAATTTCCTATAATCGTCAATTTCTTCTTCGGTTTATTCATCTCTACCACTTTAGTTCCTGAACTGAGGCTTTGTGCTATGGCCAGGCCCCATTTCTAGCCGTATTTTTGGTTGGAGTGGTTAGCCCTTCTTGGTCTCACCCTGAGTTCCCTGGGTTCTTGTACTGACCTCCACCTCCCAGGGCTGGGTTCCCCTGAACCTTTGAGGTTCAGAGTGCTGGATTTTCAGGGCCCTTGAGGGCATCTCAGGACAGAGTAGTAGGTACCTTGGAACCCATGGGCCTGAGTAACCTGGTTTGAGGGCTACCATGATCAAGCGGTGGCTGTAGTACCCCAGACCTTCCAAGATCTCCAGTCTGGGGTTGTCAGACCACCCTGGGGCTTTCTTGGATGCTTCCAGACACAGAGTTTTGCAGATTACACATATCTCAGGTCCTTCTCTGGTTTTACTGGGAGAAGACCAGTTTGGTTATCTGACTGGTACTATCTTTGCTGGTGGCCTGTTTTTCCTATTACCTGTGGCTTCTGGCTAAATTTTTAGATTTTTACTGAAGTAGGTATGTGAGAGCTGGGTGGTCTACCTCCTATTTAAGCAGCCACCTTGGCCCTAAACCCCTTCTTACTCCGTAATAGGATGACAGGATTTGGCAGCCAGCTGCTTCTCTAATTCCATTAGGAGAAATTTTTCCACACTTTTATAAAGGGATAACATGAATTAACAGGTTTGGGTTGTGTTTTTTTTTTTGTTCTTCATTAACATTTCAATGGGGCAGCTAGGTGGCATAGTGGATAGAGTGTCATGCCTGGAGTCAGGAAGACCTGAATTCAAATTTGGCCTCAGACACTTACTAGCTATGTGACCCTGGGCAAGTCACTTAAACCTGTTTGCCTCAGTTTCCTCATCGGTAAAATGAGCTGGGGAAGAATATGGCAAACCACTCCAGTATCTTTGCCAAGAAAACCCCAAAGGGAGTCATGAAGAGTCAGACACTCCTAAAAAGACTAAAAAAAAATTAAAAATTACATTACTATCCCATTACCTCTTTTATCTGCCCTTTTTGCTTTCTATAATTACAAAGGAGTTGAGGGAAAGGGCAAATCTTTTCCCTTACATTTACAAAATAGTGAATTTATATTGGAGGATCTCAGTTCTTATATCAGAGCCAAAAGGAACCCTAGAAATCATTTTGTACCATTTTTCACTTACAAATGAAGAAACAAATGAAAGATACAGAAATATTAGTCATAGAAATATTAGCTGTTAATGGAGAAAGGTCTGAATTTGAATGCAGGAGAACTGGGTCCTAATTTTCCCATTCACTAAACTGTATTACTTTAGACATGTCTTTTGCCAACTATGAATCTCAATTTATTCATTTATAAACAGATACTTTTGGACTAAATGAGCTCTAAGATTCCATTCACTTCTAATCCCCTCTGAGGTTACTTGGTGGGGTTAGTAGCTGAGTCAGCAATATAACCTCTGGGTGTCTTTCCTCTTTCCTCTTTCTTCCACCTATGATGCATGCTGAAAGGACTTTAGCATTGGGAGCAATAACTCAATAAAGCAGTAGTTGAGAGTGAAATTGGGTCATGGTCATGCAAATCTTGCCTATCCTGTTTCACATCAATGAAAGAGAAAGCATCAAAAACGCCAAGCTACTCTCGTGCTGACTGTACTAGCCCTTTCCAAGGATATAACCTGAGAGGAGCCTGGGTGCAAAGGGGCAAGTAAAGGGAGTTGGGCATTTTTCCCTGGGTGTGCCCGGTGTTCACTGAGCTATGAGAGAAGATCACTCATATGTACCCTGAAAAATCCTCCAGTGACATTTCCAGGGAAAGTTAACAGGCAGGCACCAGCTTCACAATATTGAAAATACCTCATTATCTTTACTAAGAAAGTAAGTGAATGAGCACATAAACCACACCCTGTCCTCCTCCTTCCCCCTAATCCCTAGGTCTGAGACTGCCCCAGGGGAACAGCAGGAAATTACCCACCACCACTAGGACCCGGGATGAGGTTGGTGAAGAAAACTCCCTACATTTCCGTCTAGGATTGTAAACCTTCAACCACCAGCCTTGATTCTCACAAAGCTAGTATCTCTCTGATTCTCCCACAAAACAGGTTCAGGCCTCACATCTTCCCCACCACACACACACCCCGCCCTTGCTTACAACACAGGCTTCCTAAAAGAACAGATTACAACCATGTTAATGTGGGATATTGCTTCCCAAGACCTGCTGGAACAAAGGCTACATATGAATAAATGTTCAAGGGAACTTGTCAGGGCTTCAAAGAAATATAATTATAGTGAGGCAAATCCACACACAGCAGCCACACCTGGCCACACACTAAATCTAATTTCTTCTTTTCAAACTGGGGAGAAATGAGAGACAGGAAGGCAACAAACCACAATTTGTATCATCTGAGGAGAATCTATAAATATAACAATGAGTCATTTGTAAAATATAATTTCATCCAAAAGACAGAGAGGGAGAGAGGGAGAGGGAGAGGGAGAGGGAGAGAGAGAGAGAGAGAGAGAGAGAGAGAGAGAGAGAGAGAGAGAGAGAGAGAGAGAGAGAGAGAGAGAGAAGAAAATGAACTCTTCTGTTAAATTACTCAAAGGTGTTTTGACAAAAAAGAATGAAAGAAGGCATTTGTGGTGTTAGACAAGTGTTTGGCTTTCCCTATCAAAACCAAACTATAAGTTAGACCTGAATTTTTGTATGAGTTCCCTCACTTCCCCATGTCCCTTTCATCACAGAACTCTCCCTGCCAGGATCCCCATGTAGGGTGACATTTCCATTACCCAACAGTATTTGGTTAAACAGGTCACATTTTAGAGCTTTATCCTCTAAAATGTCCCAATCCTCCACTGTGGTGTAGAGATGCTCATGAGTTCTTCAAACCTGAGCCAGAGGAGTAGAAACCTGGCCACAATCCAATACTGAGTAGCCTATGTAATTTCAGAGGCTCGTCACCACAAGTATAATTGTTAAGAGATGGATTTTGTGGCCATAACACTCACAAGGGCTTCAGTGCACTATGAACTGGTTCAGTGGAAAGAACGTAAACATGGAAGAAATTACAGAATCTTGAAATATTGTACCCCTCTGCCCCAATCGAAGGCATGTTATTGGAAAACTGATGAAATCATATTCCATTCAGCTTCCTGCCCTTACTATTCAGTCTGAGCACATAGTACAAGATGGACAGACAATTCGCTTCACTAATTTCCTATTAAAACATACCTAAAATGCATTTGTTTACTTTTTTCCCCAGTTCTCTTGGAAAGCTCTAAGAAAGCTCATTCCCTGGTCTGGTTCACCGTTGCTCTTAAGGTACCTGATTGCCTAAGGGCACAGATTGGCTGAGGTAGCCAGTAATTTTCCTTTGGCACTTCTGGGGCAATAGGCAACTATAGGAAAAGTAGAACATTTAAGCTGCTAACTAGTGGTGTGCTGAAAAATGTTTAACATCCAGCTCTCCCCGGAAAAAACTTGTACCCAGGATACACTTTATAACTAATCTGAATTACTGACATGTTTTCCATCACTCTCCGAAGTCAACAAAACTATAAATCAAGCCCTGACTTGTGGATTTTGTCAATATCTGAGGAGTAAATGCTCACACTGGAAATTTAACAATCAGCTCCTTAAAGTCAGTTCAAGCCAAATATTGCTAGCCCAATGTAATCAGTAATTGATAAGGAAGATATATGTGCTCTCCTTCTTGCCCTTTTTTCAAGACACTGTCTGATCTTGTACAAACCCATTTAATTTCTCTGTGCCTTTGTTTCTCCTCTCCTTTTTCTCTACTCTGTATTTGAAAGATGATGAGTTTCTCTAGGGTATAAGCTTAGAATGAAGAGACATCATCCCACTATGTTTTTCAAAAGCCTGAATCTATCTCACCACCTTTTAGTAGCTCCAAAGCATCCTGAGATGGTATTTTTACCTATCTTCTATTTTTACTCTACTTTCTTCTCTCCTCATCTTTTTTTCATATTTCTATAGCATTCTCTCTCTCAGTCCTCCAATCTGTACTTTTATTTTTAGGTTGAGTCACCAGAAGGGTGTATTACAGACTTACTCTCAAGGTTGTTAACTTATACTTACTCTCAAGGTTTTGGAGTAACCCGAGGGAGCTGTTGCTTCTGAGCTCCCATCAATGGGTTTCTCATTATCAATGAGAAATAATGGGTTTTAGGAAATGTATTTACTAATATGATGTGGTAAAATAGTTGATATAAAATATTCTACCCCCAAAAAAGGACTAGAGTACACTATCCCACAAATACAAACTGACCCATGGGAACAATGGACTCAAAATTAGAGCACAATGTTGGTGTAGTGTATGTGTAATATACAGGTGTGCCAAAGAGGTAATTTATAACACATGGTGGTTTATGGTCTAGAAATCTTTTCTTCAAACCATATCCAGCATCCATCTCTGGTGCAAGAGATCATGTTATTTTTAAAATTCATTTATTTATTTTAAACAGTCTTTTCTTTTTAAATTGAATTCCAAACTCTCGCCCTCCCACCTCTTCCCCACCCCCTAAGAAAGCAAAATGATATCAATTAATTATACGTGTGAAATTATGCAAAGCATATTTCCACATTATCCATATCATCAAAAAAAAGCAAAAAAATTACTCTTCAGTTTGTACTCAGAGTTCATCAGTTCTCTCTCTGAAGGTGGATAACATTTTTTTCATCATAAATCCTTTGGAACTGTCTCAGATCATCATAGTGATGAGTAGCCAAGAGTTTCACAGTTAATCATCATTACAACCCTGTTGTTACTGTGAACAAAGATCTGGTTCTTCTCATTTCACTACATAAGCTCATACAGGTCTTGCCATGTTTTTCTGAAACCACCCCCCTTGTCATTTCTTATAGCACAATAGAACTCTATTACAATCATATGCTCCAATTTCTTCAGCCACTCCTCAAATGATGAGCATCCCTTCAATTTCCAATTATTTGCCACCAAAAGAAGACCTGCTATAAATAGTTTTGTGCATATAGGTCCTTTTCCTTTTCCTTTGATCTCTGGTGTACAGACCTAGTAGTGGTATTGCTGGGTTGAAGGGTATGCACAGTTTTATAACCCTTTGTACATAGTTCCAAATTGTTCTCCAGAATGCTTGGACACACAAGTCCATCAACCCTTTGTCAATGTACTTATTTGTCCTCCTTCATTCTAACATTTGTTATTTCTGATAGGTGTGAAGTTATACCTCAGAGTTGTTTTAATTTGAATGTCTCTAATCAATAGTGATCTAAAGAATTTTTATATGACTATAAATAGCTTTGTTTTCTTCTTCAGAAAACTGCCTTTGACCATTTATCAATTGGAGAATGGCTCTTATTTTTATAAATTGACTCAGTTCTCTGCATATTTGAGAAATAAGACCTTTATCAGAAAAACTTGCTGTAAAAATTTTTGATATTACTTCATTATCTGGGGTACATTCAAGCAGAATGCAGTTTCCCTGATTATCTCTTTTAATTAGGTCTATTTTTGCTTTTCCTTTGTCTGAGATCATGATTGCTACCTCTGCTTTTTTTTACTTCAGCTGAAGCATAATAGATTCTGTTCTGACCCTTTATGTTTAACTCTGTGTGTGTCTTTCTGTTTCAAGTTTATCTCTTTTATACAACATATTATTGGATTCTGGTTTCCAATCAATTCTGCTATCCAATTCAATTTCATGTATGAGCTCATCCTATAGTTATTACTCATTACTATTTTCTTCCATTCTGTTTTCTTCCACTTATCCCTCTTTCTCTCTTTTTATCTTGTTCCTCCTCAACAGTCTGTTGTGTTTCTTGCCACTGCCTCCCTTAATCTGCCCTCCCTTTTATCATTTCCACTCCCCCCACAATATCTCTTATCACTTTTCCTTCCTATTGCTCTACTGCGTAAGACAGACTTCTACACTGAACTGAGCGTGTGCATATATTCTTCTGTCTTTGAAACAATTCCAATGAGAGTGAGGTTCAATCACTGACTGCAATCCCTGCCCCCATTTTTCCTTTTACTATAAAAGTTCATCTTTGCATACCTCTTTTATGTGAGAAAATTTTCCCCATTCCACCTCTCCCTCCCCTCTTCTCCCAGTGCATCTTTCTTCCCTGTCCCTCCTCATCCTTTTTTGAAATCATTCCAACATAATCAACTCACCCTCAAGCCCTCTGTCTATGTAGACTACTTCTAACTTCCCAAATAAAGTTCTAAGGAATTAAATGAATTGTCTTCCCATATAGAAATATAAAGTTTAATTTTTTTTAATCTTTTATGATTACTCTTTAATGTTTACCTTTTTATGGTCCTCTCAAGTCTTTTATGTGAATGTCAGATTTTCTATTCATGTCTGCTCTTTTCATCAGGAATACTTGAAAGTCTTCTATTTCATAAAATATCCATTTTTCCCCCTGAAGGATTACATTCAGTTTTGCTGGATACTTTTGTCCTTGGTTATAACCCTAGCTCCTCTGCTCCTTTAACATGAAAACTGCTGAATCTCATGTGACCTTGACTGTATCTCTATAATATTTCAATTGTTTCTCTCTGGCTGCTTGCAATATCTTTTCCTTGACCTGGGAGCTCTGGAATGTGGCTATAATATTTCTGGGAGTTTTCATTTGGATTCTCTTTCATAGATGATCAGTGTATTTTTTTCCATTTCTATTTTACCCTCTAGAGCTAAGGTATCGGGGCAGTTTTCCTTGATAATTTCTTGAAATATGATGTCTACATTCTTCTCAATCATGGCTTTCAGTTAGTCCAATAATTCTTAAATTATTTCTCCTCAATCTATTTTCTAGGTCAGTTGTTTTTTCAATGAGATAGTTCACATTTTCTTTTATTTTTTCATTCATTTGACTTTGTTTTGTTGTTTCTTGAAGTCTCCAGTCAATTAGAAGACTTTTTATCATCATGCAGAGCAAGTGCCTAAATCCCCAGGGCCAAAAACTGGCTCTCTACAAGTTTCCATGTGGCCACTTGGACTAGAACCAAGCAGAGAATACTGATGCATGTTCTGAGGACTGGCTCCCACAAGTCACCATTGCATTTCCTTTTGTTTTTTTACCCTTATTTCTTTCTCCTCTTTTTCTCCTATTTTGCTCTTCTTCCCCAGATCAGTGTTGAGAGAGAAGAAAGCCCTCAGAAGAGTTGTATCTATGAGATTTGGGGGAGAGGAGGATAATAAGGAGGAAGAGAGCTTCTTGCCACAAAAAAAAAATCCAATTTCTTTCTCTCCCCCCGCCCCATTCTAAAATGGCTTCTACTCAGGCATCCTATCTTAAAACAGGTGAATCTTTGGTGTGAATCCAAGAAGTTAAAATTTGGAAGATCATCAGTAGCATTGGTGTCACCACTCTGAAGTTTCTATACCCAGAATGTTCCAAATGATGAGGGGCAAAAGAAGGAGGATTTCATAGAACTATAGACTCTGAGCTAGAAGAAACTTTAGAGGTCATCTAATCCAACCTCATTTTACAGAGGAGGAAACTGAGGCCAACAAGAATTAATGACTTGCCCAACATCACACAAGTAGTAAATGAAAGAGCTAGGATTGAAATCCAGGTCCTCACATTTTAAATACCTCCATCTTTCCAGGGCTGCTTCATATGTGATCTCTAACCTGACTAAAACCAGTGTCACCTAGAAGGCAAGAGATGTATCACCTAGAACTGAGGAAAACCAAACAAATTAATAACCTTCACTTGTGGTAATATGAAGAGGTTGACACATAAAAGGAAAGATTAATAAAATGAAAAAGAGCACTGTGCAATCATAATGACCAGAAAAGAGTTGAGAAAATGTATAGGTTGGGACATATGGATATGGAATATTGTATATATCATCAGAGGTTTGAGATGTTTGCTGATTTTGCTAAATTTCCTTTTTTCTTTCCCGTTATTTTTTTTTGAGGGGGAGGTAATTGGGGTTAAGTGACTCACCCAGGGTCACACAACCACTGTGTCTTAGGCCAAATTTGAACTTAGGTCCTCCTATCTTATAATTTTTTTTTAAATAAGAAATGACTTGCTGGGTAGAGGAAGATAAGCAACATATTTGGGAATGAATGTGGTATAAAAACCAAAAGGCAAAAAAGTATAAAAAGAAAAGGCATTCAATGTAAATTAATTTTAAAATATAACCTTTAAAATGAAAAGGTTGGAATAGGTGATTTTTTAGGTTTCATTAGCTCTAATTCCTATGATTACACAATCCATGAAGAAAGAGCTCCCACTATTGCATTTTAAGTGATTTCTACCTTCTAACCTAAACTAGCTATTCTTTAAACCTTCTCAATTCATTGACTTTAAAAACCTTGAACCTTATAAATTTTTTATTATATAAAATAAAAAAACTTTTGAACAAAATAAATACACTTTGAATAAGAAGACAAGCTGTTGAGTAGAAAAAAATACCTTTCTATCAAACAGCTCTCATATTTCAAGAAATGTAGGGAATAGATACTAACATACAAGGAAATAGTTAAGAACTGTAGGATCATAAAGACTAGTAAACTTGGTTCATAGGTGTTCAAGAGTTCATTTTGTCTGCAGATTCCAATGGCCTTGAGGAAGGAACTTCTGTCACACTTTTAAGATGCCAAGACAGAAAAGTTAGAAAGGTGAAATCAAAACCAGCAGAAGAATGAGAAGACTGGAGATTGAGAGATGAGAAAGGCACATGTCAAGAGTGGACAGGAACTGAGACCAGGCCAAAACTGCATTTGTAGTTTTGGCAGAGACTGAAGTTCAATCATCAGCAACTTTGTTCCTCCATTTTCCTCAGAGCATTGTGCTAGGGAAATTTTTACCTATCATTATATTTTCTTCTGATCATCTGAGGAAAGGATATAGAAAGAAAGAAAGAGATGAACCTGTCTGCAAGTTCCAACACAGCTTTTTACAGAATAAGTGTGTTTGTCCTTCGTTGCTGAAGAAGACCATGCCATCAGAGAAATGACATGACTTGCACTTGACTTTGTTTTGAGTGACGGAGGGCTGTGCAGGTCACCAGCCTCATTTCTCCTCCAGAGCCATCTGAATACAGTGACCAGGTATTCATCAGGATGACTGCAGATGACCCAGGATGAGGCAATTGGGGTTAAGTGACTTGCCCAAGGTCACACAGCTAGTGAGTGTCAAGTGTCTGAGGTGAGATTGGAACTCAGGTCCTCCTGACTCCTGCTGTATCCACTGCACCACCTAGCTGCCCCACAGAGCTTTTTAGTAAACAATCAACAAAAAATGTATTAAACAAAAAATGTGTGCTAAGAACTGACAGTGCAATAAAAGACAAAAAAGTGGTCCCAGGCCTCAGGGAGCTTTCATAACTTGTTTGAAAGTTTACATTTTTGTATTACTTGATGCATCTAATAAATTATATGCCATTTACAGTGATTTTGTTTAAGGCTCTAATTTCCATATTCTAGATTGGGAGACAAAATTATTCCATGAGAGAATACATGTTCCTCAGTTTAACTACAGAGTAGGTTCTGAATCAATTAAAGAAAGAGTTTCTGCCATTTTAGCAATTTCTGAAAATAATCTAAAGCTTGCTTGCTAGACTGCCTCTGGACCCAGAAAAAAAGAGAATTAACAAGGAGATGAGCAAGTAGTGACCAGAGGTGGGATTATTGCAGGAAGGCACTGACTACATCACATACCTACACTGCAAAAAAAAAAAACAAGAATAAGAGATATTCCTGAAGAGAGAAGTAGACAGTAGATATAAGCAAGTATTTTCAAAAAACAAAATACAATCAATAACTGTAAGAAAAAATATCCAAATCAATAATGGAAATTCAAATTAAAAGTGAGCCTATTTGCCATTTCCTCATCTGTAAAATGAGCTAGAGAAGGAAATGGCAAATCACTCCAGTATCTTTGCCAAGAAAACCCCAAATGGGGTCATGAAGAGTTGGACGTGACTGAAAAGACTCAACCACAGCGACCAAATGTGTTACCTCTGTTGTAGGCCAGGTTGACTAAGTCAGTCCCAAACCTCAGCTTTGGCCTAAGAATGAAATTAAATGCTCAGGGATCTAACAGATAAGTAAGAGAGATTTATTCATCTATATTTGGGGCAAGACATTTAAGGAAGATATTCTGCAATGACATCAAGTTGATTCAGTTGAGTACAGGTCCCCTGCTTCTCTGTTACCCTTGGAGAACCACAGACTATGCATCAGGTCCCAGATAAAACTTTTTTTGTGCTAAAAAAAAGGGGAATCTATATCAAGGGCCTAAGCCTTAGTCCTCTGAGCCAATTAAATCTCAATGACAGTTTCAATACTTTTTAAGAAAAAAAATAACCTAACCTGAATGGGACAGAGTTTTAGATACTGTTCTCACCACAACATCATACTCATCAAATCAGTAAAGATGACAAAGATTAAAATAAATACTGAAGCTGTGGAATGATAACCACACTAATACACTTCTGGTTAGCACTGTGAATTGATCCACTCTTCTGGATATGTGTTTGGAATTATCCAAGAAAAGTTATTAAACTGTTCATATTTTCTGACCCCACTGCTAAGTATATATCCCAAGGAAGCAAACGGCAGAAAGAGAGGTCCCGTATGTGTCAAAATAGTTAAATCATTACTCTTTCTAGTAACAATCACTCAAGGTGCTGAGGCTACAAAAAGAAGTAAAAGAGAAAAGTCTCTGCTCTTAAGAATCTCACAATCTAACGAGGGAAACAGTAAACAAATATATACAAAAATGCTATATAAATAATGATTCATTTAAAATTAAATTATAAATATAAATTTTAAGACTAAAAAATAATTAACAGTGAGAAGGCACTAGAATTAAAAAGAGTCTAGGAAAGGTTTCCTGTAGAGATGGGATTTTAGCTGGGATTTAAAGGAAGTCAGGGAAGGCAGTAGGAGGAGATAAGGAAGCATGGAAGACAGCCAGACAAAAATGCCTGGAACTGGGAGACAAAGTGTCTTGTTAACAAAACAGTCAGGAGGTCAGTGTCACTGGACCAACCAGGGAGTGGGAAGAAAAAGTGTAAGAAGACTGGAAAGTTAGAAGGGGACCAGGTTATGAAGGACTTTGAATAGCAAGTAGAAGATTTTGTGTTTGATCCTGAAAATAATAGATACCTACTGGACTTGGGAAAGGGCGGATACGATCAGATCTTCACTTCAGGAAAATAGCTTTAGTGGTTAAATAGAGAATAGATTGGAGTGGAGAGAAGAGATTTAAGGCAGGAAGACCCGCCAACAGGCAATTTCAATGATTCACATATGAGATGATGAGGGCCTATGCCAGAGTGTGGCATTGTCAGAGGAGAGAAGGGGGAGATATTACAAAGGTGAAATTCACAGGACGTTGCCACAGACAGAATGGGGGGATGGGAGAGAAGGGCTGAGACATGGTAAGGAATTAAGGAGGGCTCCTAGGTTTCCAGCCTGAGGACCTAAGAAGATAGTGTTGCCCTCTACAGTAATATAGTAATACAATTACAGTAATACAGTCAGACAGAAGGCAAAAGAGAGAAAAGATTTAGGGGAAAAGAGAATGAATCCCATTTTGTACATATTGAGTTGAAGATATCTACTGGTCATCCAGTTCTAGATGTCTGAAAGGCATTTGGAGACATAAGATTGGAGAGGTTGAAGCAAGATGGGTAGATGTGAGAGTCATCTGCATAGAGAACAACATACAACAACTATAACAACATCGCTGAAAATAACATTTAAAGACATCAAAATTCTAATTACACACAATAGTTCACCTTGGCTCCAAAGATCAAAAATAAAAGACATTTTTTTGTCCTCAGCAAAGAAGTAAGCACTGACCAGGGATGTCCATTGTTTCAACATGGCTGGCAATTTTAGTCACTGTGTTGATTTGTTTTGTTTAACTGCTTAGTTTTATCAAAAGAGAGGGTACCATTGGAGGAGGAGTTACTGGAGAATGGATGATGCAAAAATCAAAAACTTCCTGAAATATTTTAATAAATAAAAGAGCTATCTTGATTTTCCACTTTAAAAAAAAAGTTTAAATGTAATTTAAAAAAAAACAGCCTTCACAAGCCCCAGGTGCTCAGTGGAGTGGTATGTGAAGTTGAAATGTATGAGTTATCAAAGATGCTGCTAAGAATGTGTAACTATATCACTATACCTCCCAGAATACTCCCATGGAGGTGTAACAGTGGAAATAAAATAAACATGGAAAACCTGGTAAAAATAAACCTCTGAGAAGCTAAAAAGATGCCTAACTTCCCACGTACTTTGTCAAGGATCCCTCTGCCTGAGCATGTGAGCTCCTACTGGAGAACCCAAGGACCCCAGAGCAGAGATGCTGTTTACAGTAGCTGTCCTCAAAGACTTCTTTGCAAAGAAGACAGAACTGGTGCCTATCAGCAGTATGCCAGTTACCTCAAAGACACACAACAGAAATCTACCAGCCCATATGTATTTCACCTGCCTACCAGATTGTAGAAGACTTTAAATGACAGAGGAGTCTATGTTTGATTCTCGAAGTTTAACTAGTCATTGGATTTTATTGAAATGATCAGACATGTATTTCAGCTCTTGAAAGGTGGTAGTTGAACAGAGGATAGATTGGAGTGATGAAAGACTTGAGAGTTGAAGACTAGTGATGAGGTTATTGCAATAGTCTAGGTGAGATGTGATGAGGAACTGAGATAAGATGGTAACTCCATGAGTAGAGAGAAGGGGATGAATTCAAAAACAATGAGCTTGGTCAATGGATTGGTGATGTGAGGTGGGGAAGACTAGGAGTCAAGGAGGACACAGAGGTAGAGAACATAGGGTAACTCTGTGGCTTAGTGATGGAGCACAAGGGCCTGGAATCAGGAAGACCTGTCAGATTTGACTTTGGACATTTACTAAACTGTGTTGACCCTGGGCAAATCACTTAATCCTGTTTGCCTCAGTTTCCTCATCTGTAAAATGAGTTGAAGAAGGAAATAGAAAACCATACCAATATCTTTGCCAAGAAAACCCCCACTGGTGTCTTGAAGAGTTTAACATGACTGCATCTACCAAGCAACAACAATGAACATGAGTAACTGGAAGGATAGAAGTGGCTTGTTTGGGCTATCTCCTTATCATGCCACCTGTTCATTACCACCACCAGCAACTCCAGGCCATCTCCATAAGGTTCCATTTGCTCTCCAGCCCCTACCTCTGATCTCAAGTTCCTAACCCAGTGACCCTGAGCTCTGATCAGTGAGTATGGGTCAGTGTGAATCCTCCACTACCCCCTTTACAGCCCTCAGTACTAAAAATCTCTGGCTGCTGATGAACAATCCGGAACATCTTCAACTTGTGGCATAATGTACTAATCCAGCTTAGTCCTTTCATACAACATCTGGCAGTTTATACACATCAGGATGCCAGTCTTCTTCCATACTGCCAATGTCTGCCTCGTGTCTCTCCCCATTGTAATCCATCCTCAATTTAGCCACTAAAGTAATTTTCCTGAAGTGCAGTTTTGATCAGCTGAGGCTGCTTCCTGTTGCCTCCATGATCAAATACAAAATGCTCTATTTAGCATTCAAAGTCCTTCATAACCTAAACCCTTCTTAACTTTCCAGTCTTCTTATACCTTACTCTCCAACACATACTATTTAGTCCAGCCACACTGCCTTCTAGGCTGTTCCATGAACAAGACACTCCATCTCTCAGCTCTAGGCATTTTCTCTGGCTGTCTCCAATGGCCTGAATGCTCTCCCTCCTCTGCTCTGACTACTGACCTCCCTGGCTTCTTTAAGTCCCAACTAAAATTCCATCTTCTACAGGAAGCCTTCCCCAACTCATCTTAATTCCAGGGCTTTCCCTGTTTATCATTTTCTATTCATCTTGTATATAACTTTCTTTCTATACATTTGTTTGCATGTTGCCTCTCCTCTTAACCTCTAAGCTCTTTGAGGTCAAGGACTGTCTTTTGCCTCTTTTCCATACAGTGCTTGGAAGTGTTTAATAAATCTTTATTGATTGATTTATTATGGGAGTTTGTGATGATACCATTGACTAAGAAGTTTTATCTGATGGTTCTTCTTTGGTTTTGGTTTTTTGAGGCTTTCTCTATCTCACCCTGGCAGGAAGTATAGCAGTCACGCACAGACCCAATTTTTTTACTAGTGGACATGGGAGCTTTGACTTACTCTGTTTCCAATATGAGCCTGATCTTCTTTCCTTAAGGTTGCCCCTCTCTAGCGGACCCCTGCTCTTGGAGACTCACCATATTGGTGTTACACTTAGTGCAGACACCAGATCGGCTTATCCTACCACAGTTCAGAATGCTAAAGAAGGGATTTACAGGCCTGCATTAACTTCAGAGAGTTTCTGACACCTTACAAATAAATTCCAGAGGGAAGTCTTTTGAAATCATCTCCCAAAGGTCAGGAGCCTCTGAGTTGGTTTCTGTGCATTGATCTTCAGTTACCCCACATCCTGCTCATGAAGTAAGAATGTGGCAGTCCTTGGTCTAACCATTCTGAAAAGCAATTTGGAATTATGCCCAAAAACCTATTAAACTGTGACCCAGTTTAAACTGTGACTATTCAAACCCTTTGACCCAACTATGTCGCTGCTACGTCTATACCACAAAGAGATCAAAGGAAGAGGAAAAGGACACACATATAAAAATATTTATAGTAGTTCTTTTTTGTGGTGGCAAAGAATTGAAAACTGAGGGGATATCCATCAGGTGGGGGAAGGGAAATGGCTGAACAAGTTATAATGTATGAATGTGATGCAAAACTGCTGAGCTTTAAGAAATAAAGAAGAAGATAGTTTTAGAGAATATACCAGTTTCTGAGCTGGGTTTTTTGTTTGTTTTTGGTGGATTTGTTTGTGTTTGTTTTGCCTTCAGGCAATCATTCCTTAGGCAGTGGAGATTCTTCAAAGTCAAATGCACCTAAACCCACTATTGGGTGGAAGAGTCGATCAGTACTCCCTCAAAGCTCTCTGTCGTCATTGTCCTCTTATTTTCCTGTATGTTTCCACACAGTAGGCTTGGATACCAAAGTGTCCAGATACTGAACCCCAGTCCTATTGCTTGAAGTATCCTGATAATTCTTCAAACAGACCAAAGTTGATCCCAGCTGATGCCAACAAATAGAGATTTCACCAGAGCCATGGCACCGACAATCCTGAAAGTTCTCATGACTATCTTAGAAAATTTCAAGTTCACACTGATGAAACTACAAATGCAAGTAGTTCCTTCTCACCTAGGCCACAGAGGATTTAACCCCTGCATAGACTGAGGAAGAATCTTCATAGCTTTCATAGAATCAACCAGTCAACAAACATTCCTTAGGTGCCTTGTACCAAACATTAAGCTAAGCTCTGGGGACACAAAGAAAGTCAAAAAATGAGGCTCCTTCCCGCCTAATAGGGGAAATAACATGCAAAGAACCATATACAAACAAATTCCCTAAAGGATAAATAGGAAATCAATAGAGGGAGGGTATTAGAATTAAGGGATGTTAGGAAAGGCTTCCTGTAGAAGGTGGAATTTGAGCAAGGACTTAAAGGAATCTGGGAAAAACAGGAGGTAGAGATAAAGAGGCATGGGGGACAGTATGTAAAAATGCCCAGCATCAAAAGGTGGAGTGTCTTATGTGAGGAAGTCAAGAAAGATCACTGGATCACAGAGAACATAGAGAGGTAGGAAACAAAACATGTAAGAAAACTGGAAAGGTGGAATGCAGGGGAGGTTATTAAGGGCTTTGAACACTAGAGAACTGCATATAGGCTATAGGGAGTGTGATAGGGAGTTCCTAGTTTATTGAGTGACATGGGGATGGGAGGAATCTGGAGCATGACACTGTCAAACCTAAATTCGCTCTTTTGGAAGATCAGTTTGGCAGCTGAGTGGAAGGTGGACTGAAGCTGGGAGAGACTTGTGGCAGACAAACTCACCAGCAGGATGTTGCAACAGTTCAGGATGGTGATGAAGGTGGGAGGTACCAGAGTAGTGGCAGTGTCAGAGGACAGAAGGTGGTGCCTGAAAGAGATGTAATGAAGATAAACATAACAGAATGATAGGAAATATGATCAAAAGCTGTAATCCACTATCCAACACTGCAAAATAGCGTTCACAGTCACAGTTGCATAAGGTCCTATGTGTGTGTGTGTTCGTCCTTTGTTGCAGAAGAAGATCATGCCACCAGAGAAATAATGACATGACTTGCACTTGACTATGTTTTGAGTGACGGAGGGCTGTGCAGGTCACCAGCCTCAGTTCTCCAGAGCCATCTGAATCCAGTGACCAGGTATTCATCAGGATGACTGGAGATGACCCAGGATGAGGCAATTGGAGTTAAGTAACTTGCCCAAGGTCACATAACTAGTGGGTGTCAAGTGTCTGAGGTGAGATTTGAACTCAGATCCTCCTGACTCTTGCACAGGTGCTCTATCTACTGCACCACCTAACTGCCCTCAAAGTCCTATGTATCCATATGGAAAAGACCTAGGAACCATGGCTGGGACACAGTTTGGGTTCTTCCTTGACTGCACTGGCATTTTCCAATGCCAATCCAATGAAATTCAGCTATTATATATTCAGCTAAAATACTGTCTCATTCTCCTCTAAGGTCCAATCGGTGAGAATGGAATACTTTATATATTATGAAATCTATATGGAGAGACAGACAGAGACAGAGAGAGCCAGAGATGAAGAGACAAGAGACTTAAAAAAAAAAATTCTTTTCACTATCTGTGACGGTACATTTTCGACCAAAAATAACTCAGCCTCTTTACATGCTCTGCTGGTGTTATATTCTTCAGTGAAGATGTTGTGGTTTCTTGTCCCAAGCCTATACAATTCATTAAGCCATCTCCCAGCAGATCTGCTTTGAGTTCCAACACTAAACAGTCTTTCATTTGACCACAATGTCCCCCATGTGCCTTGGAACCTCAAGGCCAATTTCTATTGCCTCCATATGCTGCCCCTCTTCATAAACCCATCCTCTTTTTCTTGGTATCAGTCCTAAGTACTGGGATATTGTTTCTTTTGCTTGTGCAGCCATAGCTGTGTCCCTACCAAGAAAACATACACAGTAACCCCAAGAACTTAAACCATCTGAGGCCAGGTCCATGTTCTCCACTAATACTGAAACCCTGATCACAGACGTCTTGCAGCTACTTCTCCAACCTTAACACCAAAGCAAAGATCTTTACTCCTTGATGCTGAAAGGTAATTAAGAGTTTGACATACATTCTATTGGCATTCTCAATACTACCAAACTGGCTCTTCAGCACTCACATCCATTAAAATACAGTAACCTCAGAGGGTGGAGCTTTAAAAATGATGTACCTTGTAACAGAGGGTCCCCTGGAGTTCTATAAAGAAGTATCACATTCTTTTCCCTTGGACCAGTATCACCCTCTCCTTGCATCCATGACATATGGCAGCCAGGACTCAAAGTACTCTTCGTTTCATTCATCAGTGAAAAAGAACTGAAACTTTCCAAGTTGGGTCCTTGTAATAGAACAAGTGTGATAATAAGAGCTCCCCAGGGAATTTCTGGTTAAGTAGGCAACATGTAAGAACCTAGGCAAGTCCAGTTACCCTAGTACAGACTTTAAAAAGGATACCAGATGCTTCTTGTAGTAGTAAAGAACTGAAAACAAAGTAGATATCCATTGATTTGCTGTGTCTAAATAAATTATGAAGATATTATTACTGTGCTGTGGGAAACAATGAATATTATGGATACAAAGAAGCATGGAAAGGTTACATGAACTGATACAAAGTGAAGTAGAACCTAGAAACAATGTATACAATGACAACAATGAAAATGCAAAGAACCACAGAACAATTGAAAATCAATGTTGCAAAATTACAGAGAACAAGCTTCCCCCAAAGGAGAAATATGAGAAAATACTCCCACCATACTCCATTGCAGAAGTGGGAGGTTTATGATTGTGGAATATTGCATATATTGTAAAATTTAGATAGATAGATATTGACTTTGCTGATTTTTCTCTTCTTATTTAAAAAATTATTTATTTATAGGTATCTTCTAGAGAGAGAGAGAGGGAGAAATGTGGGGGATGGACTTAGGTAATATAAAAACAAAAGATTTCAACATAAATTTAATTTTATCTAATTTACTTAATTTAATATTTAATTTAAATTAAGTTGCTTCCAGGTAAAGCAATGGTCAATAAATACAAAGGAAACAAGCAGTAAGCTCCTCCACGCCAGTCTGAGATTACACAAGGAGATAGCTAGAAGCCTATAGAGTTCTCTGAGAGGGGATGTGTCAAGCCAGAAGGATATCTTAGCCCTGGCCTGGTGGAGCTCTTGCAGGGTATGAAGCCAGTCCCCAGAAGGCTACTGTCCAAGGAGATGGGGTCTTTGAAATGTCTGAAGCCAGTACTTCCATAGTAGGGAGCCAGCAGTCCCATGGTAGGGGACAGGAACATCTCTCAGTAGGTGACTACTCAAGGAAAGAGATTGTGTAGCATCCAGCTAGACTGAATGAGGATACTTAGGATCATGGCACCTCTCACTAGAAGCCACCCCCAAAGGCTGGTCCAGACTACCTACATACATGGGTCCTGAACTGAGAGAGGCCCCTTAGTGAAAAGCAGTATGGAGCAGTGTCTCTTGGGCCCACAAGCAGGTCTTATTGTTAGATATGAATGGAATGTAATGGTACAGTACCATAAGAAATGACAAAAGAGATACATTCATAGAAACGAGAAACAACTCATATAAACTGATACAGAGTGATATGAGAACAATTTATACAATAACTACAATAATTTAAAGGAAAGTAACTTGAAGAGACTTGAGAATTCAGGTCAGTGCTGAGACCAATCACAGCTTCAGAAGACTGAGGGTGAAGCAAATTTCTGACCTCTTGCCAGAGAGGAGATAGACTAGAGGTACAGAATAAGACATATATTTTCAGGCACCGCCACCATGTGAATGAATCTATTTTGTTTGACTCTATTATTTGCTTAAAAAAGAGAATTTCTCTTTCATATAGGTAGAGAGTTATGGGAGAAAGAGCATGGGTAAAACTGGATAATAGTGTAGTGGAAACTGGGCATAGAACAATGCCTGATACGGTACACTAGAATAAAGTCCAAATGGGTACATGATCAAGGTATAAAGACTGATACTATAAACAAATTAGGGGAGCAAGGGGTAGTGTGTTTGTCAGATTTATGGAGAATGAAGAAATTTATGGCCAAACAAGGGACAGAGAACATTATGAAGTGCAAAATGGATAATTTTGACAACATTAAATTGAAAAGTTTTTGCACAAACAAAACCAATGCAACCAATATTAGTAAGGAAGCAGAAAACTGGGAAAGAATCTTTATAACTATAACTGAAAAAGGCCTCATTTCTAAAATATATAAAAAACTGAGTTAAATTTACAAGAATTTAAGACATTCACCGATTGATAAATGGTCAAAGGATACAAACAGGCAGTTTTCAGAGGAAGACATTAAAGTTACTATAGTCACATGAAAAAATGTTCTAAATTACTATTGATTAGAGAGATGCAAATCAAAACAACTCTGAGGTACCTATCAGGTTGGCTAACATGACATAACAGGAATATAATAAATATTGGAGAAGATGTGGGAGAGTTGGAACATTAAATCATTGTTGGTGGAGCTGTAAACTGATCCAACCATTCCAGAGAACACTTTGGAACTATGCCCAAAGGGCTATAAAAATGTGAATGAATACCTTTTGACCCAACAATATCACTTGTAGGGCAGTATCCTTATTTATGATCTTTCATTGTTAGATATGAATGGAATGGAATGGTACAGTACCATAAGAAATGACAAAAGAGATACATTCATAGAAATGAGAAACAACTCATATAAACTGATACAGAGTGATATGAGAACAATTTATACAATAACTACAATAATGTAAAGGAAAGTAACTTGAAGAGATTTGAGAATTCAGGTCAGTGCTGAGACCAATCACAGCTTCTGTGTTCATAAAAATGGGGAAAGGACCCACATGTACAAAAATATTTATAGCAACACTCTTTGTGGTGGCCAAGAACTGGAAGTCGAGGGAATGCCCATCAATTGGGGAATGGTTGAACAAGGTGTGGTATATGAATGCAATGAAACACTATTGTGCTATAAGAAATGATGAACAGGCAGACTTCAGAAAAACCTGGAAAAACCTTATATAAACTGATGCTGAGTGAAATGAGCAGAACCAGGAAAATATTGTACGCAGTAAAAGCCACAGTGGGTGAGGACTGTTTCTGGTAGACTTGGCCTTTCATAGCAATGCAAGGACCTAAAACATTTCCAAAGGACTCTTGGAGCAAAATGTCATCCTCATCCAGAGAAAGAACTATGGAATCAGAATGCAGAATGAAGAAGAATATTTTCTCTTGTGTTATGTTTTGTTTTGGTTTGGCTTTCCTCATGGTTTCTCCCATTCATTTTAATTCTTCTCTGCAACATGACTAATGTGAAAATGTGGTTAATAAAAATGTATGTGTAGAACCCACATAAGATTGCATGTCCTCTTGGGTAGAGAGTGGGGAGGGAGGGGGAGAAAATCTAAGACTTATGAAAGTGATTGTAGAAAACTGACAACAAACGAACTGATTTTTTTAAAAGGAAAAAGGAAAATATTTATAGCAGCTCTTTTTGCGGTAGCCAAGAACTGGACATGGAGGGAATGCCCATCAATTGGGGAATGGGTGAACAAGGTGTGGTATAAGAATGTAATAGAATACTATTATACTAAAAGAAATGACAAACAGTCAGACTTCAGGAAAAATATGAACTGATGCTGAGTGAGGTAGAGCAGAGCCAGGAGAACACTATATACAGTAACAGCCACAATGTGTGAGGACTGTTTCTGATATACTTAGCCCTTAGCAGCAATGCAAGAACCTAAAAACATTCCCAAAGGACTCAAGTCAAAATGCCATCCACATCCAGAGAAAGAACTATGGAATCAGAATGCAAAATGAAGCAGACTATGTTTTGGTTTGGTTTGGTTTTTCTCATGGGTTCTCCCATTCGTTTTAATTCTTCTGTGCAACATGAGTAATATGAAAATGTGTTTAATAAGAATGTGAGTACAAGTTATCTAGGGGAGACAGAAAAGAGGGAGGGAGAGAAAATTTAAAACTTACGTAAGCAATTGTTGAAAACTAAAAACAAATTAATTAATTTTTTAAAAAGAGAGAGGGTACTGACAGTGATGCAAAAAAATAATACAAGAGGGGAAAGAGCATCCATAAAACATTGAAAATTACACAGAAGAGAGTTCAGAAGGGGACACAGACAGACAGGGAAGTTTTGTTCCTATCATATTCAATGAAACATTTAAAAACCTAAAGCTTTAAAATTTTTCATTTTAAATTTTAAAAAATAAATTAAATTTGATTTGCTCCCTCCCCTTCCTCTGAAGTTTCTGAGCAGTTTATTTTGTTAAGCATTGCTCACATTCTCGACTTTGTTTTAATTTCATTTGTGTTTATCTTTTATCTCCCCTATGAGTTTGCAAACTCTTTGAGGGAAGGTTAGGGGAAATCTGAGGTTTTGGGGGGTTGCTTTTTTTGCAGGTAGAAAGCAAGAAGCCAAAGGACAGAGAGAGAGATTGAAGATGTAAGGAGAATAAAAATGATGAGTGGAATGACATTCAGAATGCACAGGTGAAGGGGTTAGCCATGGTAGGGAGAAGAGCCACCAAGAGATGAAGATACTGAAAAGGTTTGTTTTGTGAAAAGGTTCTACATTCAATAGCCACAACGGAAAAAAGTTGTGGGTTTAGAAGTTGAGGACAGTTTTGCACTTGATACACATATGACTTTTACATTGGATACCCATGTGACTCATTTAACTCTCTGACCTCAGTTTGCTCAAATAAGGGATTGAACTAGATTGTACCAAGGTCCCTTCCAGTTCTAAATCTATGAGAACAGAGTCAAAATGGCTTTGATAGTCTCCATTAAGTGGTGAAAGGGGACAGAGATTTCATCATCTCTTTAAGAAATGCAGGGGAGCGATTGAGGAGGAAGAGATAATCTCAGTATCAGCAGTGAGGTCCTAACAGAGATCAAAAATGCTTTTATATCTTTCTCAGGAGGAGGAATAAGGTAATGGGCTTCAAGTCAGAAAGGACTTCAGGGATCATCTAGTCTAACCCCTTTATTTTTTGAATGAGGAAACTGAGACCCAACCAGGTTAAGTGACTTGCCCAAGGTCCCATAGTAAGTGGTTTAGCCAAAGATAAAAGTTCTCCAGGCCCTCATCCCTGCGCTACCATAAGGCACAAGGGTAGAGAGTAGAAAGATTTTAGAGGAAGCACTCCTGGCAAAGGAGCATTCCTAAGTGGCTTCATGTTCCCAGAACCAAAATGAAGATTCTAAGACAGAAACCAGGACACTATTCCACCCCACTCCTGTCATCAGGGTGTTTGGTATGCTTTGCACTTCCTGCTGGGTTTCCTTCTTCTGAATGCTCTAAAATTTCAAATTCAAAGGTACAACAAGGGCAGCAGCAGGATAAATAGCCCCAGTAAGCTGAGTTGAAGGGCTGGGAGCTTTATTCACATCTTTGGAAAGGGAAAAAAACCCATCTCCGAAGGTTTCTAGTAGCAGCTGCAGCCCAAAGACTAGCACTTTAATTCTACAGCTGCCAGAAATAGGCCCATCAGGCCTGAAATATCCCTGCATTTTGTGGCTGGTACATGCATATTACCACCTCTGATTCATTATAGGCTGGAGACAACCAGGAATCAGTAACTCCTAGGGATGGAAGGAGGGTTGGGATTGGAGATGGGAGATGGGGGTGGGGAGGGTTTGAGCAGGAAGCCTCTGTAACTAGAAAGCTTCTGAAGAAAGACCAGTGGATAGGACTTCACCAAAATCACAACCTCCTAATTAATAATAATGCTCCCGACATGAAGACATCCCCTTTAGGAAGGCAACAGGGTATCATAAAAAGCATAATGAACTACAAGAGGCCTAGAATCTAATCCATCACAAATTTGCAATGTGACTTTGGGCATTTCCCATCCTTTCTCTGGATCTTATCTGTAAATCAAGAAGCTAAACATGGGAAGAACTGTAATGGGAAGAATATTACATGAACTGATACAGTGGGAAGTAAGCAGAACCAGGAAAGCAACATATACAATAACTGCAACAATGTTACGGATTCTTAACCAGGGATCCATGAATTTGTTTTTAGATATTTTGATAACTGCATTTCAATGTAATCAGTTTTCTTTTTAACACTGTATGTTTTATTTTAGGCAGTTAAAAACATTATTCTGAGAAGGGGTCCATAGTTTTCACCAGACTACCAAAGTGTTCCATGACACAAAAAAAGGTCAAGAATTCCTAAAGGAAATGGAAATGGAATTGGAATTATCCTGGAATTATAATGACCAAGCTTGGGCCCAGGAGATTAGTTGAGAAAATGTCTCTCTCTCTCTTCTTTTCAGAGGTAGGAAACTACAGATGTGAAAAGCTGTTGGTATGTTAGCTAATTTTTCTGATCTACTTTTTTTCTTTTCTCTACTTTTTCATTCCTTGCTACAAGGAATGGCTTTGTGGGGAAATGAAGACAATATAAAGTAAGACATATCAATATTAATTAAAACAAAAAAAAATAAATGAGCAACTTGGACAAGGTGATCTTTAAGATCTCTGTCATTTCTAACTGTGTAATTGTGATGTAACATCAAGGAGGTAGGGTAATGCCAAAGAAAAAGTAAAGAGCCAGTGCAGGAATATATGGGGCAGGTAGACGATGAGGAAAAGAGTCATTGAACTTGAAGTCATAGAAGTCCTAAGGATATAAAGATATGCTGACAAGGGTCACAGGTAAGAGTTGACCATAGGTAGACAGACTGTCAAGATCCAAGAAGTCAGAAATTATATGAAAAGTCATGCCTCCTGCCTCTCTGTGGAAAAAGAGGCAGATTATAGATCAAAAGAGATATAAAGCATTGAGTGGCATACTAGGTGGCATGTAAGGATGGCAAGTAGGTGGCACAATGGAGAGAGTGCTGGGCCTAGAGTCAGGAGGACCTGAGTTCAAATTTGGCCTCAGACACTAGCTATGTGACCCTGGGCAAGTCACAGCCCAGTGTGCCTCGGTTTTTCATCTGTAAAATAATCTACAGAAGGAAATGGCAAACCACTTCAGATCTTTGCCAAGAAAACCCAAATGGGGTCCCAAAGAGTTGGACACAAATGAAATGACTAAGCAACAACAAGAATGGGGTTGTGGGGGAAGAGGCTAGGCAGTCAATTAGGGCAAGAGAGCTACCCTCACTTAAATCAACTTAAGACCTACCTCATCAATGCCTATCCTTACTGAACATTGTTCTCCTGCCATGGACAAGTATATCTTTTGTTAACTGTTGAATGGCCTACAACTGTCTCATTTTGTTCCATCATCAAACATAAATTACAAGGCTCAACATATCCCTAATGAAGACCTCCAAAGAAGAACAAGAGTAAAGGATGCCATCAAAAATTGTGTGACAGAAAGAGAAGACAGACTGGTCGCATGGAAAAAGGAGGGATGATGGGTAGGCTGAACCAGAGTGCTCCACTGGTTCCCCAGCAATGGCTAGAAAAGTTGAGGAAGGCCAGATGAGATGAGTGCCTCCCTCCTTCCATCCTGGGCAGGTGCAATCAAAAATAATTGACCCCAAGCCAGGAAGAGCCACCTACTCAGTCCAACTCAAAACTAGGCAATCTAACGATCTCTTTCTCATTTGTGTGCAGGTAATCTATAAGACTCTTGAAGTCCTCATGGAGAAAAATTAGGTTTCTTTCCCTAACACTGAAACTATAGCATCTTCATGGCATCAAGAGTACATGCATTCTAAAAAATGAAAAAATTTCAGAAAAACTTGAGATTTATTTTTATTTGAATTAATGCAGTCAGGTGAGCAGAATCAAGAGAACAACTTATGCAACAATGACAACATTGTAAAGACAAACAACTTTGAAAGACATAGGAACCTGGGTCAGCAGAACTAACCACAATTTCAAAACACCTGATGAATACACTACCCACATCCTGATGGAGAAATAATGAACTCAGAAGAGAGACTGAGATTTCTTTTTGACATATAGAGACCCCTAAGTGGCACAGTAAATAGAGATCTGGGCCTGGAGTTAGGAAGACCTGAGTTTAAGTCTTCCTTCAGACCATTACTAGCTCTGTAACCCTGAGCAAATAACCTCACCACTGTCTTGAGTTTCCTCCACTGTCATTGGGAGATAATAATAGTATCTACCTTCCAGAGTGTTGTGAGGATCAAATTAAATAATATTTATAAAGCTCCTGGCACATAGTAAGTCCTTAATACACACTCATTTCCTTCTTTCCAAATTCAGGAATTTGTTTTGTTTGACTATACATGTTTGTAATAGATAATTTGTTTTTGTAATTTGTTTTTCTTGTTTTCTTAGTTGAAGAAGGGGAGAAGAAATGGAAGAGAGAGGATTCAGATCTGAAATAAAATAATTTTTATTAAAATTTGGGACAATTTTTTCAAGAGTATCTGTACTGGCCTAGATGAGCATAGACTAGACCTCAAGTCTCTAGTGTCCTGTTTCTTTCTTTGATTACTGATGACCAAACAGTGATCATGAGAGATGGACTATGGGGAAGTGACTATCTTCCCCAAATTTAGGAGTTCCTGGTTTCCTCAATTATAGTGGACTGGCAGCACAAGGATTTTTCTGCAACTTATACCCTTTTCAAAGGAGGTAACCACTCCCAAGAAGATGAACCCAAGCCATGCACTGACATGCCCAAAGCTTTGTACTTTGAAGGAGCTATTCAGAAAGGGAAAGTGAGGAAAAAGTGAAATTGATAGTGAGGAGTCCCACAATATTTTTCTTGTTTTGTTGTTTTAAGTATCAACTCCTTAGGAAAATATAACTGGAGTTTCTGAATCACATTTTAAGTCTTTGTCAATGTGGGATGAGCCTTTTGTGCACTGAGCATTTCTTTCAAGGGGAGAAAATAAATAGCTGTCCTATACCTGTTCTACCTTGCACTAAGAGCATCTTCCTTTTTTTCCCAAATTTCTTAATTTGTTTGTTTTCATTTTCAACAATCACTTCTATAAGTTCCAAATTTTCTCTCCCTCTCTCCTCCCTCCTCAACATGGCATGCAATCTAATGTGGGTTCAACACAAACATTCCTATTAAACACATTTTCACATTAGTCATGTTGCAGAGAAGAATTAAAATGAATGGGAAAAACAAAACAAAACATAACAAAGGAGAAAATAGTCTGCTTCATTCTGCATTCTGATTCCATAGTTCTTTCTCTGGATGTGGATGGTATTTTCCATCATGAGTCCTCTGTGAATGTGAAGCGCTGTCTATCAAAAACAGTCCTCACACACTGTGGCTGTTACTGTATATAATGTTATCCTGGCTCTGCTCACTTCACTCAGCATCAGTTCGTATAAGTCTTTCCAGGCCTCTCTGAAGTCTTCCTGTTCATCATTTCTTTTAGCATAATAGTATTCCATTATATTCATATACCACAATTTGTTAAGCCATTCCCCAATTGATGGGCATTCCCTTGATTTCCAGTTCTTGGCCACCACAAAAAGAGCTGCTATAAATATTTTTGTTCATGTGGGTCCTTTTCCCATTTTTATGATCTGTTTGGGATACAACTCTAGAAATGGTATTGCTGGATCAAAGGGTATGCGCATTTTTAGGCATAGTTCCAAATTGCTAAGAGCATCTTTCTAGAAGGGACCTGATAATCTTCTAGAGAGACTTTAGACATGCTCCAAATCTAAGTTTAAGTGACTTTTTCCCTAGGGCATAGGTGTGAAGGAATAGAAGGTGAGGTCAGGGGCAATGAGAAAGAGCCTGGCACCTTTTTTAAAGACCAGGTTCCTCCAGGACTCAACACAATCATGAGCTCAGAGCTGGAACTCCTTAGTTGGAGAAGGTACCTCCTGCCTCATAGGCCAGTACTGGTTGTGTCTTTTAGCACTCCTGCCTTCTCATAGTCTAATTTGTAGTACAATCATTTTGGAGAGCAATCTGGAATATGCTCAAAGAGCATATCCTATATCCTTTAATCCAGCATACCACTAGGTCTGTTTCCCAAGATGATTGGGAAAAAGGGAAAAAACCTACATGTTCTAAAATATGTATAGCAGCTCTCTTTGTGGTGGCAAAGATCTGGACATTTTGGGGATGCCTCTCAACTGAGGAATGACTGAACAAGTTGGGGTATATAATTGTGATGGAATACCACTGTGCTATAAGAAATGATGAGCTCGATGATCTTAGAAAAATAGACTTGCATGAAATAATGAAGAGAAAAATGAGAACCAAGAAAATGTTGTATACAGTAACAACAGTATTGTTTTAAGAGCAATTCTGAGTGACTAAGTCATTTTGACTATTATAAACACTCAAATTAACCACAAATTAACTTCAAAGGGAAGGAAGACTTCAATCTGTATCCAGAGAAAGAGCTGATAAGAAGAAGTATGTATAGATGTATGTATGTAAATAGATTTTACAAATATGTGTGTGTGTGTAATTATGTCTAACAGTAGCCATGGGGGAAGGAGTAGAGGGAGGAAAAACGGAGGATGGGGGAAAGAAAGTTACAAGATAACTTTATTATATATTTTAAAAGAATAACAAGTTGTATATAGTAGACTTACAGTTTTATGTACAATCTTTTTTTTTAATTCTACTGTCATAGAAATGCCTTTCTTAAGTTCAGAATAAAGTAAAATTTTTAAAAATAAATAACTTTTAGCCCATTTGTTGATGTGCCAATCTTAACTCCCTTGTCATATTATAAACTTCCTGTCATTGTATTTCCAACAAGGTCAGCGCATTACTGAGTGAATGCCTCAGTTTCTTCTTTCCTTGTATATATAAAATGGTGATAAACATAGGGACCCAAGGAAAGTTTAAATGAGATGTGAAAGTCATTTGAAAGTCAAAGGCCCAAATTTACTTTATCCCATCTAGCCATTCATCAGGATACCTTATACAGACACCTTGACCTCTTACATACTGCTGTCTATCTCTCTCTACTAGGAACAGATCACCCTACCGGAATTAACTGAGAATATGCTCCCCTGCCCCCATCTCCACAAATTAATCCACTCATTTTTTGTGCATCCCCAGGGTGGACAGTACACGTGTCTGGATCAAAGTTTGGGTGAGTTATCCTCACCTCAGTTCCCAGTATCTAGCCAGCCCCAGACTCCCAGACCATGCTCCATCCCGGCCATCCAATCACCAGGATGCCAAGGCCTAGCCCAGGGGTGGGGAACCTTCGGCCTTGAGACCACATGGGGCCCTCTGGGTCCTCAAGTGCAGCCCTTTGACTGAATTCAAACAAGTTATTCTATGAAGTTTGGATTTAGTCAAAGGTCTGCATTTAAGGACCTGGAAGCCCACATGTTCCTCTCCCTTGGCCTTGTAAGCATCTTGCCATCTTCTCTGCCATCATGCACCATCCCTCATCAGCACTTGCTTATTGACTCTTGGCCACGGAATAATAATCAAAGGAATGGTAATCCAGTTCCCTATGGCTCCATTCACAATCTGTAGATGACTGCCAGGCCAGTGGTTGTAGAATGACCCAAAGAGATAACCAGTAAGAAAGTGGAAAGATTCTGATCCTCCTGGAAATGGCCAATCTGCAACATTCCACACAAACATCTCATTGACTCATGTATCTACTCTTTTATTTCTGTGACTACTTCAGCTATGGGAAGTGGGGGGAGGGATAGTAGTGTTATACACATATAGGGAGGATAATTAAAAATTTTACCAATAGTGGTGCTCAATGAGAAAATTACCCAATTGTCTAAACCAAAGTTCCTTTTCCTTGCTTCCCATCTCATTAAATTCTGTATCCCCCTAATAGAGGGGATACAGTTACTTTCCCTTTTATATTCTTATAATATAATATATAAACACCCTTTCCCTTTTATATTCTTATCCCTAGCACCTAGCACAATGCCTTGCACATCAAGATGGTCAATTTATGTTTACTGATTGATGAACTGAAATGTATAAATTTGTACAAGTACTTCTTTGAACTACTGTCACCGTACAAAAAGATCCTGAGTTGGGGAGACCATATTTCTATCCCGTTGGGGAAAAACAGTCCCAAACAATAGCCCCAGGAGCTTCCAGACTCCTCCTCACCTTTTAACAGAGCACCTAGACAGGGGAATGATACAGACAGAGCACTCAGATTTTAGCCAGGCATTTGACACAGCCTTTCAAAATAGGCTCATGAGAAATATGGAGTGAAGTCGATTCAAAATTTGCTGAGCAACTAATCCCAAAGAGTGGTGATTAATATAACTGCATGTCAGCTTGAAGAGAGGCTGCTAATGGAATTCCCAGCCCACCCCGGAGATCTGATGTAGACTCACTTCTGTTCAGTATTCCTTATCAAGGTCTTAGTTGAAGGCATAGATTATCAGATTTATGGATAGTACAAACAGAAAAGGGATAAGTACAATATCAGGGGCTCTTACCCTTTTTTTGTGCCATACAACCTGGTGAATCTATAGACTTCTTCTAGGAATAACATTTTTAAATGAATAGAATAAAACACTTAGGATTACAAAAAAAAAACAGATTGAAATAAAGGTATTCTTTCTCATCTCAAATTCATACTCTTCCTCCTCCCTAGCAAACCTGGGTGGGGAGGAACCCCATACCCCAGAAAGTCTATCCATGGACCCTTAGGCGTCTCAGGACTCCAAACTAAGAACTCCTGCACTAGATAAAAGAATAGAAATTCAAAAACATCTTGATAACTAGAACCAGGGTGGCATCTAAATTGATCTGCTTAATATGAAGGGTTCAAAAACTCAACTGTACAAATTCAGGATGAAGAAAGCATAGTTAGATAACAATTCATATGAAAAATGCCTAAAACATAAATAGGATATGGCAGTCAAAAGAAGCCGAAGTGTCACGAAACCACATTAATTGAAATATAATCACATTAAGCTGGATTAATAAGAGCAGTGGATGATTCCACTGTACTCAGGCTTCAACTAGAGACTAGCATTGTGCTCGGTTCTGGAAGCCATATTAAATCTAAGGAAGTACACTGGTACATGAGAATGCATCCAGAGTAAAGCATCTGAGTGGTTCTCCAATTGATGGAACCCCAAATGGGGTCAGGAAGAATCAGACAGGACCTACAGGACTCCAAAACAACAACAAAAGGGAAGTCTAGTCTGAAGGAGAGATTTTGGAAGACCACAGTGTGGCTGTCCAAGACAGGTTGGAATTGTTTTATTTAACCAAGAGGGAAGAACTAGGAATGGAAGTTATAGGTACAGATCTAGGTTTGCTGTAAGCCAAGTCTTCCCAACAATTAGAGCTGTCCAACAATGGAATGTTTCCTCCAGCGCAATGTCCCCATGCTTCCATCTGGTTAGATGGAAGTTAGAAATTGGAGGTTAGAAGAGCATTTATCAGGGATACGATAAGGGATATTACCTGCTCAAGTGGGAACTGGATTAGTTGATTTCTGATGTCTGGAGATTTTTAGATTCTAGAAAATCACTTTGTAAACCTTAAAGCCCAATATACAATGCAAGTTATCATTACTATTATGATTCTCCTCTCCCAGATGTGAATGACTGAAGTTTTCCTGCCTTTCTCCTTTTTCTTCCCTTCCCCATCAATGCAGCAGACTCTGGTGCTACCAGGCACTCTCCTAATCCCAGTCTCTTCACTTTTCACTTTACAGCCTATCCAGAAGGAGGAGAGGAAAGGACAGGAAAACAGGAGAAAACGAGAAAGGAAAGAAGAGAGGGGAAAGGCCCTCTGCTTCTCTGACCTTATGCCCAGGGATCTTCTCTGAAATGTAAAAGAATCTTAAATTTGTTCCTTGTGCATTATCTATATGCTGTTTTTTTCCCCAAAGAGATCTGACAAAAGAAAGAACAGAACAGAATGTGAAGGGAGGCTTCCAGTCACTGTGGCTACTCCCACATTAGCAGAGAAGCGCTTGGGAAAAGAAGCTGAGATTTTATTTACTTAGTTCTCAGCTAGACCCAGGGAAGGATCACTGCTTCAGGAGAGGCACTGGGTAAGACTGGGGAAAAAAGACACTGATGAACCAATCCCCTGGAGCCTAAGCAAAAAAAGAAAAATGGTGGAAAAGGAACTGACCCAGGAACCTTATCTCTTCCCAACTCCTCATCACTTCCTTCCCCTAACTGCCCTAAAACTCATTATCTTGCATCTCTCCAATCCTCAGTCCTAACCCTGGTCCAGGCTATAGATGCTACTGCTTGGAGCTCAGCACTGGGCATGTTGCCCATCCAACTGCCAACAAGTGCAAGGGGTAGGAAAAGTCCTACTACAGCTTTCCTATATGCATTAATGCGATCCCAAGCTGGAACCCTGAATGCATTTTCCCAGAGAAGCATTACAAGGAATGCCACTGTGGTACTATTAGCGTTATGCTGTAACGACAATAGCTAGCCTTTATACAATGCTTGAAGGTTTGGAAAGCACTTTACAAATTTTCTCATTTTATCCTCACAACAAACCAAGGAGGTACGTGATATTATTACTATCTCCCATTTTACAGATGAGGAAACTGAAGCAGATAGTGACTCATGAATCCACAGTCACACAGCTAGTGCCTATATTTGAACTCAGGGTTTCCTTACTCCAAATCCAGCATTCTATATGCTACAACACTTAGGTGCCCCTACTGCAGGTCTCCCGTGAGAAAAACTGGCTTTTGTATACTGGCCTGAGAACATATTATAGTATTTAACCAACTCCTTATGAAAAAAAAAAATGTGTACCAATTTCTGGAAATTTCTGGAAAACAACTCCTAGGTTGGATATTTTCTTATAGGATATTCCTACAACAATCATGTAGTATCTATTTAATCAGTCATGTAACATCTATTCAATTCAACTCAAACTTTTAAAAATATTTTATATAATGTCCAGTGGACATTCCAGTACCCCTCCTCCAACCATGAATTGACAGAGAATCATAATGCACTTAACATCTTCATGCGAAGGGTCCTCTTAGGATGGCTGTGGAGTGAGATGGTCCCAGAGTCAGGAAAACTTGAGTTCAAATCCACTTCAGACACTTAGTAGCTATATGACCCTGAGCAAGTTACTTTAAACACTGCCTCATTGTCTCCAGCAGTAAGATGGAGATCATAATGACACCTACCTCACAGGTCTGTTGTAAGGATCAAAAAATAGGATATTTGTAAAGTCCTTCAGCGCTTGGCACATTTGTTGTTCAGTTATGGCCCCATTTGGGATTTTCTTGGCGAAGATGCCAGAATGGTCTACCCTTTGCTTCTCCAGCTCATTTTATAGATGAGGAGACTGAGGCAAACAAGGTTAAGTGATTTGCCCAGGATCACATAGCCAGTTAAGTGTGAGGTCACATTTGAATTCAGGTCTTTCCTTACTCCAGACCCAGAACTCTATATCCACTTCACTACCACATGAAAGATGCTTTAAAAATGCTTGTGAGTGTCCCTTCCCCCTAAAGCCATGGTCCAGCTGCACTGATAAAGAGCTCATTTAACTGTAAAGCCAACTACTCCAGTCCTCACCACCTCCCAAACTGGCTTCTCTAGGCACAAACGGTAACACAAGCCCTTTGGTCTCGGAAACAGGCTGGCTGCCTCCTGTGCTCCACCCTCCTCAGCCCTCTTCCACAGAGAGCAGTATACTGTGCTAGAAAGAGCACAGAATCAGGGGTCTGTCTCCTGGCTCTCCCACTTCCTAGGTGGGTGACCTTAGGGCCTAAGGTTTAGGCAAATAAATCATTCAGTATCTCCAAGACTTAGCTTCCTCAGCTGTCAAGTGAGGGAGCTAAACCAGGTGATAGCTTAGATCGCTTTTAGCTCTAAGTGCTATTCTAGACAGATGGGGATAAGATAGAAAGATGAGAAAGACACAGCCCTTCTCCTTAAAGGGCTTATAATCTAAGAATTCAATTCAATGGACATTAAAGCTTACAATAAGGCAACAAAGTCCCTTCCAACTCTGACATTTCTACTCTAACTCAATCACTTTTTCATAAAAAAAAAATAAGTATATTGAGGCATATTGAGTATATCTACTAGGGTTCTCTAAAGACTGCCATCCTCTGTAATATTTTACCTCCCTCCTTCTCAGGAAAGAATGACTCACTGGTTCATCTCTCTCCCCCAACCCCAAACCCAAATGTTCCAATCAAATCCACAAACCTTTCTGGGCTTTTTCGAGAACAGACAGTGCAGGGCCAGCATAAGTTAGAGACAAACTCAGCATCCACAGAGGGCTCACTCACTGGATTTTCTCCCAATATATGTCTTAAACTAGGGGTGGGGAACCTGCGACCTCGAGGCCACATGTGGTCCCTCCACGAAATCCAAGCTTCACAGATTTTGATGTTTGGATTCCGTCAAAGGGTCGCACCTGAGGAACCAAAGGGCCGCATGTGGCCTCAAGACCCAAGGCTCCCCAACACTGACTCTCAAATCATTTCCCTAAACAACTCTCCAGGCAGGGGCACAACTCTTCAGGAAGCACTCTGACTTCCAGGACTCTCATCACATAGGACATTGACCTACTGGGCGCCTCCCAGACCCTGCCCTTGCTCTGCAGCCCCCAAGGACATACAGTCCCAGTCCCTTCCACTAGCTAAGATCTGGCCCAGACCAAAGGAAGCCAAGACTGGGCACAGTGTCTCTCTAGAAACCGAAGCCCAGCCATTTGAGTTTGTGAAATTCGGGGGTGGGGGTAGGGAACCGCCAAAGACGACAGAGTTTGTGTGTCTTGTAGGTCTGAGTGTGTGTTTGTGTATCTTGTGCTTCCTGTGTCTACATTTTGTGTGTTTTTGTGTCTGTGTCTTATTTGTGACCTGTGTGACCGCCTATCAGAGATGTTTCTGTACGTGTTTGTCTGGTGTCCATGTGTCTGTATATCATGTAAATTTGTGTGTGTTATGTGCGCTTGTGGGTGTGTTTGCGGGGGCTGCGGGTGGAGGACTTCATGCAGGAGAGGCTCCGCCTCGTCCAGTCTGGGGAGCCCCAAGCTCCCCGAGGGAGCCCCTAAAAGGGGCCCCGGCCCAGCCCGCCCCCGCTGGCCCCATCCCCTCTGCGTCGGAGGGAAAGTTATTGCTCAACGCTCAGGAATGCAGAGCCCACGGAACAGCGAGAGGAAACGGCTCCGAGGTTAGAGCGGAGCGGAGGGGGCCGCGAGGGGGGCAACTCGTTGGAAACGTAGACCAAATGTAAACAACATCTCCGGGCAGCGAGACGCCCGGCCCGAGTCGTCTCCCAGCAGCCAGAGGGAAGCCGGGAACAGGCAGAACGCACGCCCCGAGTGTAGTCAAGAGCGCGGCCCCCTCCTCTCTCCTTTCCCTCCCTCTCTCCTCCAAAGCTATCCACCCGTCCTCACTTCGAGTCTCAGGGTCCAACGCACACACTGTCCCCTGATAAAAAGTCTCTGCCTGCTGGGGTCAGGTGTGTGTTAACCGCAGAGCAGGGGACAATAAATATGCCTGGTGTCCCCCAGGACAGTCAACACTGAGTGGCAAGGTGATGTGGAGAGAGAGACAGAGAAAGAGAGACAGAGAGAGAGAGAGAGAGACAGAGACAAACAGAGAGAGACAGAGAGAGAGACAGAGAGAGAGCGAAAAGAGGAGGAAAGGGAAAAGAAGGAGCAAAGAGAAAGAAGGGGGAGAGGAAAGAAAAAGAGGAGGGACAGAGAGAGAGAGAGAGAGAGAGAGAGAGAAAGAGAAATGTCTGCGAGTACTGGTGTGGCTTAGGCTTTTATTTTTTCCAGGGACATTTTTAGTGCTACCCTTTATAAAGTGCCAGGAGAGAATCTGACACCAGATGGCTTGTTTTTGTTTTTTTTCCTTGTGTTTTTTTTTATTTTTTAAGGAAAAAAGAAATCAAAAGGGAGGGTGAAAAATATTTTCCAACTGGTAGTGCTGACAGCATTTTGGAAAAGAGGCTTAGGGAGCTGTGGGGAAGACATTTCATAGAATTATAGAATTTTAGGGCTGGAAAAGAGCTGCGCTCAATTTCTGTCCGATCTTCCTCCTGCCTTCAACTCTGCCACCCAGAACTCCACCACAAATGAAAGGCTTTATTAGGGCCTGTATTATAAATGAGGTGAAGGAGATGATCTTAGAAAACTCCTTTCCAGATTCTTGAGCTTTCTTCAAGTTCAGTCTGTCTCCTTCCCTGGGAAGAGGACAGGCACTAAAGGCAGCGTCATCCGACTCTTGGATGCTTTCACCATTCCTGGGTTCATGCTAAAATAGGTGGTGATAAGATGATCAGAGAAATACCTGGAAATTCACAAGCTACAGCTTGCTCCCTGAGGAACATCCAGGGAAATTGCTAACTAGACAGTGCCTTTTCTGGAATTCCCCTCAAATCAAACCCAATCCTATTTCTTGCTTGAGCCAGGCAAATGAAGATGGCTGTTCATTTCCAGAGTGACAACAAGGATTCTTTATCCAGTTTTGGTATAATGTGTAGAATACTAGATTTGGAGTCAGGAGGACCTGACCAGTATTACTTGTGTGACCCTGACAAGTCACTTAAGCTCTCCTGGCTTCACTTTTTTCATCTGTAAAATGAGGGAGGACTAGATTGGATGATTTTTAAGGTCTCTTTCTGTTCTATATCTATGATTCTATGACCCTTTAAGAATAAACCCCAATGAAGTCCCTCTATACTGAATTTTGAAAGGATGGGGGTGAGGGGAGGCAAGAAAAGTGCTTTCCTATGCACAACATGGGGTAGCATACAGCTCAACCTGACCCGATCAAGCAGAAATCAAGATCAAGTAAAGGGGCAAAGGGACAATGGCTCATTCTTTTTCTCTCCACTCACGTGGGGGTATGGCTTGTTTTTCTACAATTTGCCAAACATTAAACCAAACCATCATTTAACATTAATCCTAGGTAGTCAAGGATTAGTCCTCCAGTAGGGCCTCTTAACTTGGGGTCCCTGAACTTGACTCTAAAAGATATTTTGACAACTGAATTTGAATATAATTGATTTCCTTTGTAATTGTATTTTATTTTATGCATTTAAAAATTTAATTTTTGAGAAGGGAGCCATAGGCTTCCCAGTCTTCTAAAGCAGTCCATGCACAAGAAGGATTAAAAACCCCTATTCAGGAAAGAAGCAGCCAGTCCCGATATATTTACTGTGTGATTTAATAGACTGAAAGGTCTACAAAGGTAGGGTCCACTGAGGAAAATAGACTTGAAACAATATAAGTCAACATTATATATAGCATTTGAAGATTTGTAAAGTGTTTTATATATATTATCTCATTTGTTTCTCATAACAGCCCTGTAACATTGGTACTATCATGTTCCCCATTTTACAGATCAAGAAACAGGCACAGAGAGACTAAGTGACTTATCTAGGTTAACATAGCTAGGAAGTGTCTGAGGCAGGATTTGAACTCATGTCTTCAGTCAAGTGAGTACTATGTTCCAGACACTGTACTAAGCATTGGAGAATACAAAGAAAGGTAAAAGATACTCCCTGCTCTCAAGGGTCTTATAGTGAGGGTCTAGCACTCTTATCTATCTATGACACTTAGGTCATACAAAACTATGTTTCTTAGTGCCATCGAAGTTTAGCTAAGAGTGACTTTGCAAGTTTGGGAAAAGGCTTCACAGAGGAGCATTAAAGTCTTCAAGTCTTCATGAACTCAGGTCCTCAGACTTGGTACATCATATTTTCCACCATACCAACTCCATCCATCCCATGGCCCAATCCTCCATCACAGTATTTCCCAGCCCAAATTCTTTAGTAAGATATCAAAATTCTGCTTCAAGCAGCATTCTAAAAGCTAAAGATCTGGGACTGAAGCCAGAGAGAGAACCAAGCAGGAGCCAAGGCTAAGAGGAGGAGTATGTACCAAGAAATTTCGTTTATATGTTTTACGAAATACCCAAGACAGAAATAAAAGCCTAATATGTACCAAAATATTAATAGCTGCACTTTTGGGATATCCAAAAAAATGGAAACAACGTGAGTGCCCATCATTTGGAAAATGGCTAAAGAAACCATGACATGTATGATAATAATGCACAGTAAAAAATGATAAATAGACAAGCTGAGAAACCCAGGAAAATTTGTATGAATTGATAAAGAAAGCAAAATCAAAGAGTAATATAGATACCAACTGTGACATTATCAATGAAAAGAAGGAAGCTTAATGTTGTACACTGTAAGGATGGGCAGAGTGTTGTCAGACTTGGTCACTGTATTACATAGGCTTAGGTAAATTATGTAATACAGATAACATATGCAGCAGAAGTTCAGAACAGTATGAATCCATATCTGGAATGAAAACACTGAGGACAGGGAGCATATACATGTAATATACAACTATATGAGGTTCCACCAGTGCCTCGCACAAGGCGGAGCCCTAAAGAGTAACTCCCAAAATACTTGGTGGTTGGTTGAGTCATTAGCAGGAGGACAGGCAGGATGGATTATGATGGAAGTCACATGATAGGAAGAAAACTTGGATGGGAGGAAAGTTGAAAACTATGGCATTGGCAAAGATGACAAAAAATAGCAAATGTCAGAAGAGTCGTAGGAAGGTAGGCAAACTAATGGGTGTTGATAGGGCTGTGAACAAGGAAACAATTTGTTCTAGCTGTTCTAGGAAACAATTTGTAATTGAGGAGTAAGGTGTGTTCGTCCTTCGTTGCCAAAGAAGACCATGCCATCAGAGACATGATGACATGACTTGCACTTGACTTTGTTTTGAGTGAGGGAGGGCTGTGCAAGTCATCAGCCTCACTTCTCCTCCGGAGCCATCTGAATCCAGGGACCAGATATTCATCAGGATGACTGCAGGTGACCCAGGATAAGGCAATTGGTGTTAAGTGACTTGCCCAAGGTCACACAGCTCATGAGTGTCAAGTGTCTGAGGTGAGATTTGAATTCAGGTCCTCCTGACTCCTTCACTGGTGCTCTATCCACTGCACCACCTAGCTGCCCATTTGTAATTATACTAAAAAAAAAAAAAATCACTAAACTGTACATACCCAGTGACCACTCTTAGGCATAAGACTGCAAAGAGGACAAAGACAAATACAAAATACGGAAATACAAAAACCCACATAGCAGCATTTTTTGTAGTAGCAAAAAAGTGAAAGGCAAATGGATGACTGGATCAACAAATTAAGAAGACCAGAATTTTTTTAAAAAAACAGATGCACAACCTGAATATTATAGATTACAGCATTAATTTGAGGCAGCTAAGTGGCACAGTGGATATGGCTCTGAATCTGAAGTTAGGAAGATCTGAGTTTAAATCTAGCCTCTGGCACTAGTTGTGTTACTCTGGACAAGTCACTTAACTTCTGCCTCAGTTTCCCCAACCCTAAAAATGGGGATAATAACATCTCGAACTATCTTGAAGGTTAGTTGTGAGGATAAAATGAGATTTTTTAAAAAACATATATAGCATAGTGTCTTGCATATATAGTAGGTGATATGTAAATGCTTATTCCCTTTCTCTCTCCCCTCCCCTTGAAAATTAGAAGAAAATCAGATCAAGTACTTTTCTTAGCTATGACCTGGGAGAGAGTTAACAGACAGCTAGGCATCACAGAACAATGAGCTCAGTAAAGAAGAAGTGAGTTCAAATCCTGCCCCAAGCATTAGTAGCTGAGTGACTCTGGGCAAGTCAGAGAGTCACCTCTCTGTGCTTCAGTTCCCTTCATAAAATGGGAGGGATTGTACTTGAGGATGTGAGGATGCTTGCCTAAATGAGGATAGAGACAATCAAATGCTCTACCAGATCTGTGATCTCATCAGTTTGGGAATTCTCTCCAACAATGCAGATTTGTACCTATCCATGTTTCCACATCCAGTGCCCCTCTCATTCTTGTCCTACTGAACTTTTGCCCTGGGGCTGGGGGAGGTTGAGAGAGAGCCCACTAGATGTATCAGAGGCCCCTTCTCAACTATGTGATCCTTAGCATCCTCTTTCTCTTTTTCTTGCTACTCTCACCAATACTCGAGATAACAGGGGCCACATAGCCCACTCTTCCAACTCCCTTTGCCTCTTCAAGGAGAACCCAGGAGCTATCCTTCATCAAAAATTGATTTCATTTATAGCAAGAACATCAAGATTGATAGATTGATTCCTCTACCAATACGTTCACTTGTTAGTCATTGAACAAGAATCTCACAAGTTGAGTACCAACAGTCAAGTTTTATTTTTCACACCTTCCGCCATCATCACTGAGGAAACAAAAAAAGCCACACAGGATGGAGGGCCAGTTTTTCTTTCTTTGCTTGATAGGTTGGCATGGACAAAAAAGCTTCATCTCCATAATTAGCTAGGCTAGTTCTCAGCAAACAGGCTTGATTTGTTGCCAGGGCCATTCTCAAAGTTTCTCCAGCATGAAACAACCTGCCAGCATTTGTGATCCACTGACATAGTCTTGGGAAACCCAAGGTCACCCTCCACACGTCACAATGAAGCATCAACAGTAGTATTTTTATAAAGGCTCATCTCTACAAAATATGTGAATAGGCTGTCACAAACTATTCCTAAGCCACTGTAGCAGGAATGATAAGTCTTTGGACACCTGAGATCATAAAGTAACAATATAAGAGATTTGTCAGAGGCTTTATGTCTCCACCAGGGAGCCCTTCCCCCTTTGTCCTGATCAGCCAGGTCCTGGAAGCATAATCATCTTGAGTGTTATGGGCCCTTTAAGAGGACAACAGGAGAGAGTTCTGAGAGAGCCCTCACATTCTACTCAGAATTCTGGAGTAGATTCACTAACTTCCCCTAGTGACAAACCAGAGATACTCTTTACCCTCTATCTCTCTTCCTCTGCTGCTAATATGTACCTACCCCTTGCCTTAGGGTGTATGAGGTGTTCAAGAAAGCTGGTGCCTCTGGTGTGAGGACTTGCCAAGCCTTCTTCAGGACTACTTAGCCACTTTTAGTGTCTATCTGACTCGCCCAACTCTCACCTGGGACTCCAAGAAGCTGTAGCATGCTCAGTGGCCACACCCTGAAAAACCATCTCAGTGGATGGGCTAAACCAGGTGGAAGATAAACCTCAGACCTGTTGGTGAGTTAGAGAAATGTCTACCACAAGCATATAAAGATTTTTCTTGGCAGAAAGAGTAGATGAGAACAGTTTGTTCCAACGGCCATAAAGGGGACTGAAGCAGGTACTATGGAGCACTTAGAGCTTGGTCAGACATCAAAGATGCCAAGGTCATGCACTATATTCCAGGCTATAGCAAGCCATCCTGGCTTTTGTCTTGCCACTGGGCTTCTATGACTCAGAAGAGACAGGAAAGCTGATGACTTTGTATCTCACTTAAATTCAGTTCACCAGCAAGTCAATACATCACATACATGATGTCATTGGTTCCCTTCAAAAAACCACAACAAACCCTTATCTCAGAACCTACGACTTTCTTCATCTGTTATCCTCACTTGGTATAAGCCCCTTCCTGTGAACAGGATGATGATATGGCTTGTTTAGAACCGAAGCTCAGAGGAAGACCCTTTGTCCAATTCCATCACTGCTCCCTTCCACAGGGCCCTCTGGAACACTCCTTCACAACCTTCTTTGTGCCACTGAAACCTGCATTTCACCCAAACACCACACTTTCCACTGCCTTCTTCCATTCAGGAATTCACCTTCAAATCCTCTCATCTCAATGAGAAAGGGGGTGGACAATATTCCTTGCTTTCCAATTCAACTTCCAGACTATTAGTTTAACACAACCACTCCACTTCTCTTTTGAAGTTTTTGCCAAATGGTCATGCCACCCTCTCCAAAGTTTTGATAATTTCCTATTTCACCATTATCTATCCAGATGACATACTTCTACTTTCCTTGGTTTCAACCCCTATCTTACTTTCCTCTACATTTCATTTCTTGTCATTATGCTTGGTAATTTCGACATTCACTACACTCTGCCATCCCCTCCTGACATGAATATGGCTTTCCTTCTTTTCAGTGCCAAACTTTTTGAAGGACTGGTCCTCACTCCCTTTTTTTCCTCATTACTAACTCTATGTACTCTGTCTTCTCTGCCCCTAACATTCTATAGACACAGTTCTCTCAAAAGTTGAAGGATTCTCAGAAGATGGCAGCGTAGGCCAGAAAATTCCAGGCTCTCCAAATTTCCTCCACAAATAGAACGTGATCTCAAAAAGAACATACAGTGGCAAAAATAAAGGAGTAAAGCAGCTGTCCTCCTAAGACAACTTGAGAGAACTTCAGAAAAGATAGGACTTCCACGGGCTGATGTTTGGCCTGAGTGGAGTATAGACATCTCCAGGCCAACTCCAATGGATCAACAAACAGCAGTTTCTTCGGAAGCTGTCTTTAAATCCCAAAACTTTTTTCAAAACCTTTCTTCTTGCCATATGCAACATTTGACCCCATTGAACACATTTCCTTCCTTAGAATACCTCCTCCTTGACTTCTGTGATATTTTTCACTACATACTTAACCCATAACTTAACCACCAACACAGGTTTGTTACTGTCATCTATGATGTAATTCTGGAATATAACTTCTACTTTACTTGGTTTCAATATCTGGCCTCATGAACTAGTCCCTCTTCTCTCATCTTTAATCAAAAGTTCAGTTATCCCTTTTCACCCTCTAAGTGGGACTATCTCCCTCCCCCAAAGTTTGTTCACTGGACTTTTCTCTTCTCACTTTATACTTTGCCATCTGACTCACTCCCAGTGGTTTCAGCTACCACATCTATCAGGACCCCCAAGTTTATATCTCCATCTCTTGACTGACACCTTCCCTTTGTTCTTAACCTGCATTTTGAGCTTCTCTACCTGGATGTCTTACAAAAACCTAAAACTCAGCAGGCTCAGAACCAAAGTCATCATCTTTCTCCTAAAACCTGCCTTCCTTCCTAACTTCCCTATTATTTTGTGGATAGTATCCCCATCTTTGACTCTGGCCAGGAAAAGCCAAGCTAAAGCTTGCATATCCAGAGGTGGAAGTCATTGTGTCTCCATCTTATGAACTTGGTTTGCAATTTGTGGTATCTGGCCCTGTGACCCCTGAACTTTGTAGCCCTCAGGCTCTGGTGCTTCCAATCCAGCCCTGAGAAAATAGGGAAGGAAGCTGGCCTCCTTACCAACCATCCAGAAAGCATATTCAACATCCTGCAAATCAGCAAAAATGACAAAAAATGGCAATAGTGCTGAAGGAGTTGTGGAATGATAGGCACATCAATACATTGTTGTTGGAGCCATAAAATGGTACAATCATTTAAGAAAGCAATGTGGAATTATGCTAATATAGTAACTACAATTTCCATAACCTTTGAACCAGCATTACTGGGCTTATAGACTGAGGAAGTCATCAATAAGAAGGAAGTCTCCATATACACCAAAATATTTATAGCAGTGATTATCGTAAGATCAAAGAATTGGAAACATCAACTTGCGATACACAAATTTAATGGAATGTTATGATTCTAAGAAATTATATATGTGATGAATACATGTATGTGTTCATCCTTTGTTGCCGAAGAAGACCATGCCATCAGAGGAATAATGACATGACTTGTGCTTGCCTTTGCTTTGAGTGAGGGAGGGCTGTGCAGGTCACCAGCCTCACTTCTCCTCCAGAGCCATCTGAATCCAGTGACCAGATACTCAACAGGATGACTGGAGATGAGCCAGGATGAGGTAATTGGGATTAAGTGACCTGTCCAAGGTCCCACAGCTTGTGAGTGTCAAATGTCTGAGGTGAAATTTGAACTCAGGTCCTCCTGATTCTCACGCTGGTGCTCTATCCACTGCACCACCTAGCTGCTCCTATGATGAATACAGAGAACGATAGAACGATTTATATAAATTGATGCAGAAAGTAAGCAGAGCCAAGAAAACAATATACACAATAACCACAATAATATAAATGGAAAGGACTACACACCAAAAAAATTATAAAAATCAGCATGACTTAAATGAGAAGATAAGAGAAGATACCCGTAACTCATCTGAGGAGGTAGGAGGTATTATGTATTGCATGTTTTTGGATTTTTTTCAATATATTAATAAGTTCTGATTTTTTTTCCTCTTTAAAAAATTTGCTATTTGTTATATGGGATGGCCTTCTGGGAGGGAGAGGAGAAGGGATAAGGGGATAACTATGATGATTATAAGAAACGAAAGATATAAATACATTTTGTTTTTTAAAAAAGAAAGTATACTCAGTCTTTAGAAGACATTATAGCAACCTATATCGTAAAAAGTATCTACACATACAATATTTCATTTGATCCTTGCAACAACCTATAAAATAGGTAGCACTTGATTATCCCAATTTTACAAATAAATTAAGGCTTAAAAAGGGTAAATAACCACCCAAGATCACACAACCAGTAAGTGGCAAATATAAGATTCAAAGCCAGTTCTCCGAACTACCAATCCAACCCTCAACCCTGGATAACCCATGATGTGGAAGTATCAGAACGTGGCTCCCTTAGGACATTCCTGATTTCAGAAGACAAGTCATTTGGATCTTTTAGGGGTAAGGAGGTGGTTTTATACAGTTTCTCCATTCCTGAACTTCTCATATAGGAAATACAACCTACCTTATGGTCCCTTCCTCTGATTGGTTCTCCTTTTCATTCTGGGCTCCACTCTTGCCTCTGTGGACTTCCAAATTTTTTTTTTAATTAAAAAGGAAGAGAAAAATCAACAAAACCAGTCAATACATTATAAATAGTAACAATAAAATCTAACACAATGTTCCACATCCATGGATCCCTGCCTCTAACAAAGGAGTAAGGTGGGAAGGGGAATCTGTTTTCTTTGTCCTGTAATTTTGTAACATTCACTTTTGATTATTTTGTGGTGGTTATTCCTTCCACTTCCATTGTTGTATCTGGGGTACATAATTTTCTCAGCTTTGCTTACTTCAGTCTTTATCAGATTGTGTAAGTCTGAACACACTTCTTTGCATTTGATCATGTTTATTGTTTCTTCCAGCACAGTAATAATCCTTTATAAATTCATCTATCACAGTTTGTTTAGTCATTCCTAATCAATGGGCATTAACTTGATTACTATACTTGATTTCAAGAAGTACACAAGTGACTTCTAACTCAAGAGTTACCTTTCTTTTTGCCTTTTCTCAAGAGACACTTTTCTTGTGTTGTGGATCCCTTTGGCAGGGTGGTAAAGCCTACGTAGTCCTTCTCCAGGGTCTAAAGTAATATGATGACAAAGGAAACTGAAAGTTAGTGATAATAAGGGTGTAATTTTTTTTTCTAACCCAAGTTCATAGGCCCCATGATATCCACAGACCCCAGTTTAAAACTTCTTGCTCTAACGTTGTGATAGGAGAGAGAAATTACTTCATCCCATCCAGGCACTCAAGTTGTTGAATTTGAAATTAAGCTGGTCAATCCTTCCTCACAAGAATGTTCATCGTCCAGGTCAGCCTTAGTGTTGAGAGTCTGAACCCAGAGGTCCTGACTTAGAACACCCAATCTCAAAAGGAAAACCACCCAGCAGCTGGGGAAAACCACAAGCAGACATCTCCAAGGGTCCCAGGGGCTGAGCCCTTGTGATAAAAAAAGGCATTGGAAGAGCTGGGAGTTAGGAATAGAGGAGGGGGAATGGGGAAACGGAAAAGGCCCTCCAATCACTTGGGATCCACCTGAAACCCATCCCACCTTCTACAGAAAGCTTTTCCCAATTCCTCTCTAGTGCCTTTCATCCATATATATTTTATATAGTTTGTCTGTACATAGTTGTCTGCTTGTAATCTCTCTCTATTAGATTGTAAACTTGAAGGCAGAACTATCATTTTGCCTTTTTTCTTAAATCTCCAGTTCAGCATCTGGTAAGCTTGTCAATAAGTTTAATAAATGCATATTAACTGAGTAGAAGTGGGCCTCCTCCCTCTGCATTCACTTGGTCACCACACCAAGAACAGGAGGAGTATCCACTACACAGAGAGGGAGGAGGGGAAGAGGGAGGAGGATGAGCCAGCAGCAAATGCTGGCAGATGCAGCAAGGTATGTTTTGCTCTGGTAAAGTAACCTGTAAACACAGAAACAGAAACTCTATCTGCTCCTATCACTTCCCTATTTAGGAGCAGGGCTGCCTCTGAGAGCCCTCACCTTTACTATATAGGTCATCACCCTTCCAGTAATTTGCCCAATGGGAAGGCAGGAATCCGAGAACTCATCCCTGCCTCTCCTGTTTTATTTATGTTTGCCCTTATCTCTGAATAGCAGTCAAGCTCTAACTTCCCATTTGACATCTATCATAGAGAAAAGTTATGCTTCTGTTTCCTTCTTTCCCCATTCTTTCTTCCTCCTCTCCTCTGTCAGTGCATGCGTGTGTGTTTGTCTCTCCATGTCTCTACCCACCAGAATCCCTTTTGCGCTTCCCTGAAACAGGGGTCCTTAACCTTTTTTTTGTGTCAAGAACCCCTTTGGCTGAGTGGTAAGGCTTATGGATTCCAACTCATAATAGTGTTGTGTGTATTTTTAATTCATAATGGAAACAAATGGTAAATTTAGTTAGAAGATGGTAAAAATAAAGATGAAACATTTTTCCATTCAAGTTCCTGGACTCCACACCTGAAATGTATTCATAGACCTATGGATGGGTGGATCTTAGATTTAGAACCCCTACTCCAGAACCTTTTCTGAATTTCCTATAGTAGAATAGGATGTCTAGGTTTCAGGATTTAAAAAGTGGGTAAGTCTATCTCAGGAATCTGAACCCTCAAGGTTAGGGAAGGTCCAAAAGAAATGCCTTTTTTCCTCTCTGCTTTGCCCTAGGGAGATTAGAAGCTTTTCAGACATCTGCTGGGGAAAAGGTCATTTTTATGTCTCCCTTGAACAATCAGAGCCCTGGTATCCAGTGTAGGTGTCCAAAGGGGAATGCCTTGGGAAAATACAGGTCAGCATCAAATCCACTCTTGATTATCTCCAGTGGCTAGGCAAAGTCTTGGAATTTAACCTTCAAAACCCCAGATAGTATGTGCCAACAGCAAGTCTGGGCACAGTTATCCTCTGTGAAAGGCCACACTGGAATTTCATTAGGCACTGGGAAGACTCAATTCCAAACTCTTCTTGGAGTATCTGAGTATTTATAGATTTAAGGCTTCCTATTAGCCTTGGGGTTCTTAACTTGGGATCCCCAGACCCCTTTGGGAGTTTCACATTTGGCCCAAATTTTGTGTTTTACCAATTGGATTCACCAACGGGGATCTGAAACCCAAGGGAAAGATGGGTTATTTCCCAAAGCAGACTCAATCCTGAGAAGGTGATTAAAAAGTAGAGCCAGTAGTCTGTGACATAAATCATTAATGTGTGTCACTAATAGAGCCGGCATTTACCAGCTAAAAGGCAATACTTATTTCTTTTCTAAAATATATTAGCATTTTCTCTTCTATTCATGTGAATTTGCTCATTTTAAATACATATAACACAAGAAGAAATGGGCTGTAATGAATGTTGTTATTTGAAGGCCAGATACTCTGATTCTATGGGATCCCTTGAGGGATAGATTTTAGGGGATATATTAACGGGATAAGCAAATAAATTACATTATTATTTCCACTAAGTTTTGGCTTCCTTTGTCATCTTACATATCTTTTACTGTTAGGAGAAGGGATTCACAGATTTCACCAAACTGTCTAAGAGGTCCATGACACAAACCAAGTTAAGAACCCCTAATGCTATAAGAATATAAACTCCTTAAGGTAAAGGGAGGGGCTTATTCATCTTTGTATCACTTCCAGCTTTGAATGTATATCTGTTCTTTGGTGGATCTGTTGAGCTCACTGATTTGGGATCTCCCTCCCAGGGCCTTAACTAGGAAATTTTTATGCCCAGAGTCAGGACCACAAATCACACAAGGAGACAAGCAGATCAAAGCTGACCTCAGTTGAGAGGGCAGGGACTTCCCGACACCAGTGTGAATCTCATACCGGGAGGGTTAAAGGTGGGAGGGGGTGGCAGAAAGGAGGGAAGACTTGACACCTGATAGTTTACTTTAATTATTCTTGCTTACATTCTCTGCTGAAATTAGCACCCTCTAAATTGGGTGGTATGTTTGCATTCAGCACCCTGGGATCAAATAAAGCTCAGTTCCCTGACCCTTAGTTACATCCCTGCTCTCTGCAATGGTGCAGATTGGATCCCATCTATACCTTCTCATCCTCTTGTCCCAGGATGTTGATTTTCCCCCTAGATCCCTTGACAACATATGTATTGCTGATAGAGAAGGCAGACCTTTTTACCAAATATCCTTCTTTCTTGCTACATGATCGGCCCATCTCCTTTTCTAGTTATACACCTATCTCTCTGTCTTCAGCCTTTATAAGTCCTTTTGGTGTGTTTTCTTTCCTGTTACAATGTAAGCACCCCATGGCAGGAACTGTCTCTTTGTACTTGTATTTCCAGAGCTTAGCACAGTAGTGCTTAATAAAGACTTGTTCCTTGGACTTCTCCTGTGTGGCTCCATGTTGGTAACATGTTCAATTCTACTCAACAAGCATATTTTCCCTACTGTGCAAGACCCTACACTGTAGGGGATACAAAGACGAAAGAGTCCCTGCCTTCAAGGAACTTTACAGTCTATTTAGGGGGATAGAGCATGCCAACTGATAAGTAAATATGAAGTGTTGAAATGTGGTACTAAGTAATATCAAAAGGGAGGAAGCCCCAAGGGATCAGGGTGGGGAGTAGGGGGAGGGACCATAAGACAAGCTAGGTGGCATAGTGGTTAAAGTGCTGGACTTGGAGTGAGGAGTTCAGATCTAATCCCAGACACTTGCTAGCTGTGTGACTGGGCAGGTCATCTAACATCTCTCAGCCTTAGTTTCTACATTAGTAAAAATGGGGATAATATTAGCACCTACTTCCCAGTGCTGTTGTTAGGATCAAAGGAAAATACATGTAAAGTGCTTTGCACACCTTAAAGAGCTATATAATGATGAACTAGTAGAAGGGGATAACAAGAAAGATATAGGAGGCCATATGTCAGTAGCATTTGAAAAATTGGGATTTGAGGAGATGAAAGGTGTGTGTGTGTGTGTGTGTGTGTGTGTGTGTGTGTGTGTGTATTCTAGACACGGGGACCTCTTTGTTCATGGAGATAAGAAAGATGGAATATTATACAGGCTAACTTGACTATAACAGAGGATTTGTAAATAGGGGCTAGCAGGTTATGTAATATCAAAATTAGACTGGACAATAGGAGGAAATTTCCTCAATAGGAAGGAGAGCTTTAAAATGCCAGGATGATGATCTGGATATTTAACCCTAGAGGTAATTAGGGAGGCATTTAAGATTTTTTTGTTAGGCAAATTACATGGTAAGGTCTGTTTTAAGAACATCAACTTGGCAGCTGGGTAGAGGATGGATCGGAAGGAGGAGAAACTATAAGCTGGGAGAACAATAAGAAGCCACTGAAGATTGTCAAAGATGGTAAAAGATGGGAATAGTCAATGCTGGAGGAGTTGTGGGAAAATAGGCACACACTACATATATAGTTAATTGGTGGTGGAACTATGAATTAGTACAACCTTTTTGGGAAGCAATTTGGAATCAGGCAAATAAAATGACTCTCTGACCCAGTGATTGCATTACTAGGCTTATCCCCCAAGAAGGATATTGATAATAAGAACCAAAATATTTATGGCAATACTTATTGTGATAGCAAAGAATTGGAAACAAAGTAGATGTCCATTGATTGAAGAAGGTTAAACAAATTGTGGCACACAAATGTAATGTAATGTTGCTTTGGTATAAGAAATATGACGAATATAAAGGGACATGGAAAGATTCCCCAAGAACTGATGCAGAGTAAACAGTCAAGATAACAATGTATACAATGACTGTAACAATGTAAACAGGAAGAACAATTACATAAAAATTCCAAAGTGAATGTTGTAAAATTACAAAGAACTACAATAGCTCTAAAGAAGAGATATGGGAAGTACACGGGTAGAATAAACATTTATTAAGCACCCACTATGTGCCAGGCACTGTGCTAAGCTTCAGTGAGATAGAAAATTAACAAGACAATCCCTTCTGTCAAGGAGCTCACAATCTAACAGTGGAAGATTCAGAACCCAAGGAAAGGAGGTAAAGGAAGGGATGGCTGGCCCAGACTCCCTTCTTAAATAGAGGATCTAGTTGGAGTTCTCTGAGGGAAAAAGGGGACTCCTAGGGCAATGGGTATTGACTAGATATGAGTTCCAGGGTTGATGTGATCTTACAAGATAATAAGGTTCCTAAGGATATAATAAAGTACAGAATATTACTCAGATTTTCAAGTGTATTTTATGCTGATATTTTTCCTCTTAAAAATATTGTTATATGGGATGACTCTTTGGGAAAAAATGGGGTTCTGGGGAAAATTATGGCCATGTAAAAAATGACATTGATAAAAAGTTTTTTAAAAAAAGAGGCCATTGTTGCAAGTAGTACAGACAAGAGGGGATGAGGAAAGGTTTGAAATCATACATTACTGAGTAGAGAGAAGGGACAGATAGGAGAAATGTTATACAGGTCTCATCTTGACCTAAGTCAGGACAACGAATTGGCTATGGGGACTCAGCAGAGGTAAAAAGAGGGGACAGAGTCAAGGAAGACTCTTACAAAACTGCAAATCTAGATGACTGTAAGAATGCTTGTACTAAGTAACAGAAATAGAGAAGCTCTTGAAGACAGAAAGGTTTTGGAGGAAATGTAATGACACATTTTGAACAGCCTTATTTATTGCCCATCTCCATTGCCAAAGGGACTTGATAACTTGAAATAGGCAGCCTAGTGGAGAGAATTTTGAATTTGGAGTCAGAAAGACCTGCATTCAAATGCTACCCCAGATATTTAATTGCCTGTATATAACCTGAGCAAGAAACAACCTCCCTATGTGCTCTTTTCAGTTTCCTCATTTGTAAAATAGCCCCCAGCTTTGTGAGGATCAAAATAAGAATTTTGAACTTAAAAGTTACAATATAAATACTAGCTGTTATTTTTAAAAAAGCTTGATTTCTTCATCTGTTAGGTAAAATAATTATTATGCCTGCTCTATTAATTTCCCTGGGTCCATTCTCCCCAACATCAGCATCAACTGTGAACTAAATGGACCATATGCCCTGACCAGAGGCTTAAGAGCACAAAGATTTGAGCTTGAGACAAGAGTTCCCTTATGCCATTTTGGCAATCTCAAGAAAATTAGACAGACTAGCAACAGTGATTTCCTCAAGGGAGCCCCAAGGTTTCTAGGGAGTTGTTACCACATGCTCATTACTCCTTACAGTTTGTGTCCTAGGTATTAATTCACACTCTTTTGCATAGAATCTTGGAGGTATTTCTATCCATTGCCAGAGTCTTCATGATTTTCACACAGACTGGGATCTTCTGGGAGTCAGGGGTTAAGTACACTCCTCTGTATCTCTTACAGAAGATAGTATAGCTCCTATAAGACTCTATATACAAAGATGGCTCTGAGCCACATTGTTGGCTAAGAACCACAGAAAGAAAAGTGGCAAGCAGAAGCCCTGTTATTAGAATGAGGCAGGGGGACAAAAGGATTTTTCCAACAAAATGGAAATTGATCATTTTAAAATTTAAACATTTTACCAAGGAGAAAAAAAAACCCTCAAACCCCATTTGAAGAATAATGAAAGATAAAAAATGTTGTTCCCCCCTTTCCTCTTAATTAATTTTAGAATCAGACCTGCAGTTTCCATGGTGTAGGGAAATCCCTTCTCTACTAGTGGTGGTCTGAACTTTTTCTGCAAGTTATATGGTCTTAGTCGCCAGGGAGCGATGAGCAGTTTCATTGACTTGCCCAGAATCACAAACTTGATAAATAGATGATAGAGAGACAGACATAGATAGATAGATAGATAGATAGATAGATAGATAGATAGATAGATAGATAGATAGATAGACAGATAGACAGATAGATAAATAGATATGTATATATGTGTATTTTTTTGTATATAGGCTTCCTGATTCCTAGACCAACACTCTATCCATTACGCTAGGAAGCACCTGATTAATGAATCTAGAACATGCAAAACACTCTGTTTTAGAAGTAATTCAAAATACTCCCTTGTTCATAAGCACTTTTTCTTGTCTCCCTGACCTCAGCAACACTCAACAGCATTATGATACACATCCCCTAACTCCCTGCTATGGTTATCAGTGTTTGTGTTTTAGCTAACTCTAGACTGTAAATCCCTAGAAAGAAGTCTCTGCAGGAGTTCTCTTATCTATATCTATCTATCTATCTATCTATCTATCTATCTATAATATAGATTATATTATAAATAAATTATATATAATATATAGATTATATATATATATATATATATATTTCTAATCCCTCAGCAGCTCTGAAAATAATAAATTCTTTAGGTTTGTCTGATGGAAATGAGTTGTCCCTCAAATGTTTAACTTTATAACTTTGATCACTTTTAAGTGCAGGATCAGGAATGGACTTGTGATTTTATTAATACAGAGAAATCTGGATAAGGAAACTCCCCCCTTACAACACTGGTCAGAACCTTTTGTTCTAGAGCTATAGGTTTAGAGAACTGTTTGTCCCACTGAGAGGTTTAAAAAGTGACTTGCCCAAGGACACACAACCAGGTAAAACTTAAAATCTGGAACTTTTCACTTTGAAGGCCAGCTCTCTATCCACTCTTCCACTTTGATTATATAAAACTATTAATTGTAAAGGCGGATTAATTTAGTACATTTTTTCAGAGTGAATAGTTTTAATTTTTGTCTTTGTAAGCCTAGAACCCATAGAATGTTAAGCATATCTTAATAAAGTGCCTGTTGATCTGAGGTACCATCTCACACCCATCAGATTGACTAACCTGAAAGAAAAGGAAGACAAATGATGGAGGAGGTGTGGAAAAATAAGGACACTAATGTTCTGTTGGTGGAGTTGTGAACTATGAACCATTCCGGAGAACAATCTGGAACTAATGCCCAAGAGATTATAATACCCTTTGACCCAGCAAAACCACTATTAGGTCTATATCCCAAAAAGATCAAAGCAAAGGGACAAGACAAGGACCTATATGTACAAAAATACTCATAGCAGCTCTTTTTGTGGTGACAAGGAATTGGAAATTGAAGGGAAATCCATGAATCAGAGAATAGCTGAACAAGTTGTGGTACATGATTGTAATGAAATACTATTATGCCATTAAAAAATTATAATCAGGATGGTTTCAGAAAAACCTGAGAAGACTTAAAGGAGTTGATGCAAAGTGAGGTGAGCAGAACTAGGACAATATTGTATACAGCAACAGCAAGCAGTATTGTAATGATGATCAAGTATGTAAGATTCAGAGTACTGATGAATACAAAGGACCCATGATGAAAAATGCTATCCACCTCCAGAGAAAAATGAGCTTCTGACCACACTGAGATATATATTGTTTTCACTTTACTTTTTTTGCCTCCTTCCCCCCACATACAACATGGCTAATATGGAAATATGTTTTGCATGCCTTCATACATATATTGGGTATTGTATTTCTTATCTTAATAGATGAGGGAGAGTTGGAACTGAAAATAAAAATTAACCAAAAAAATGCTTATTGGACTGGACTTGGAGTTAGGTGATCCCAGCAAACTTGAATCACCTTCCTACACTTACTTTACAAGTGGAGGACTATAGATTTAAAATTAAGTTACATCATCCCATCCTCACACTTCACCCAATGCAGTTTCACTGTTAAAATGAAGAAAACAATACTTATACTACTGTATAAATGAACCCTAAAATGAATGGATTATCATTCTTAGTGCAACACCAGTCCCAAAGCCCAAAGGTATGGAACTCTGTCCTCACTGATAGAAATGAATGCCCAGCCCTGTGTGAGGGGCAGAGGTAAAGTTAGTGAGAGTGAAAGCTCTCCTCTCTCATTAGTTATATTAGTATATTGAAATGGCATTACTATATAGATGGGCGCTCATGTACTCATGAATCCTCAGGCACATCACATCATTAAGATAATGTATGCAAATGTGTTCTGGAAACTCTAAAAGGTTATTAAAATATAATTAGTGTTAATAATTATATGTCTTTGTCATTCTCCCCCCCCCCAATATGGATGGAGTTTGAAAGGATGGCAGAGTGGCTTATACTAAATTTAATAACAGTTATATGTAGGGCTAGAGTCATATAAGGTTACAGACTGTGATCTGTTCAGGCAGAAAAAAGTCCTAAGGAAGCTCAACCTTTACCTTCTAACTGTAAGGTGAAAGAAAGTTCACAGGTAGGGAAAGTAACAGCGAAATTATTGCCAAGCACTGTGTTAGGCACTGGGAATCAAAATTTAAAAGTGAGAGTCTCTCCCCTTGAATAGTTCCCTTTCTACTAGAGGGATATAACATATGTTCAGGGATACGTAACTACAGAATACATACCAAAAAAGCACACAGTAATTGGTTGGGCATCATGAAAGACTGGGGATATCAGGAAAGTCTCTTGAAGGAGGTAGCTAAGCCTTCTTTAAAGAAATTCCAAGAGGCAGAGACGAAGAAGGAAAGCCTTCCAGGCATGAGGAACAGCAAAGGCACAGAAATAGGAGACTGAATGTCAGTCATGTCATGGATATGGAACAGTAAATAGACATTTTTGGCCCGACTACAGAGTACAAGGGGAGGAGCAAGGTGAGTTAGGTACAAATCAGCTGGGGCCAGATGGGAAGAACTTGATGCCAAACAGAGGGGATAGCTAGAACATTTATTAAGTACCTCTGATGTGTCAGGCAAAGAACTATGGCTTAATAGGTATTACTTAGGAATATCAATTCAGATGTACTCTTATTTGGGAATATCATTTGGCAACACTCTCCAGGATAATTTATAAAAGGGAGAGAGTGGATATGGAGAGATCAATCAAGAGACTACTGCAGCAGACAAGGCAAAAAAAGGTGTCTGAGGGACTAGATTAGGCTAGTTGTCATTTAAGTAGAGAAAAGAATGGATTGGGAAAATGATGAGGAGTAGAATCAAATCAAGACTTGACAGCTGAGTGGCTTTGGGGTATGAGACTGAAAAATTAAGGATGATTCCAGGATGAATGGTGGCATCGAATCCTCTCAACAATAAACCATAGAAATTTAGTAGGGTAGATTTAAGGAATCAGAAGTTCAGCGCTTTTTTGGTTTTCAACTTTTTTAGTTGAGGTGCCTATGAGATATCTAGGTAAAGGTATGGAACTGAATCTCTGGAGAGAGGTGAGGGCTAGATATGTAAATTTGGGGGTAATATGTGAATCAAGAGAGGTTCTAGAACCTAGAACCCTATACCCAGATTCATATGGGATGGGATATGGATGAAAAATTTGAAAAGGAGTCAAGAAGTCTGAGAGGCAGTTAAGAGAGCATCTTGTAACACCCACCCCAAGGAAAGTATCCAGAAGGAGGGGGTCAAGAAAGGACACTTATGCCACTAGCATCCATCTACACACTCTCCTTCTGGGGGTTTCTACATGTCACCCTACTACCATTCTCTTACTGCCTTCCTAACAAATTACTGGTAACCACCATGTTTCAATGACGGGCAGGAAGAAAAGTCACAAGAGGTTGGAAAGTGAGTGGGAAGTGAGAAAGTGGAATCTAGTAGAGATAGCTTTTTCCCTAGGAGTTTGACTGTGAAAGGGAAAAGAAACCTGATGACAACTGAAGAATGGTAGGGTCTAGTCAAAGGGTTGTTTAGTTTGGGGAGGTGTTTTTTAAGGCTGGGAGAGATTCTGGGCATGTTTGTTGTCAGCGGATAAAAGAGATAGGAAATTAGGAAGGAGGACATCTAGATGATCTGAATAGAAGATCCCTGGGCCAACAGGATCAGTTTTCCTCGTCCGAAAAAATCAGAGGAGCGTCTAAATCACGAGATTTAGGCCCTAGCTAAGGGCCCTTCCAGTTCTAAATCCTATGATTCCTTAATTAGAAACTGGCCCAGTCTTGAGCAAGAGGAAGGAAGGGGAGGGAAGATTTCAGCTTATATTCGAGAAGATACTCACAACTGTGAGGCGTTGGGGAGTGGGGGGAATAGTAAAAGGTAGGAAGAAGGGAGACTGGGGAAATTCCCTCCCTCCAAGGTTCTTCCTTCGGAACTGCCTGGCCAAGGCGTCAGGGAGACCAAGCAAAAGGGATTGGTGACTTCCAGAGTCCCTGTAAGTGCCATCAGAGGAGCGGCACAAGGTATGGAAGGGCTCGCTGTGCGCTTGTCCTAGCTAGCATCCATGCCTTGGATCCCTCCAGCCCAGTCTCCACCCTCCAGGACACCGCCCCAAGTTGCTCAGCCTCGGGGACCCCGAGAGGCGGAGTCTCCGAGGCGAGGTGACCCAGACTGACAGCTCCTCTCCTGCTCCGAAGCGCTTAAAAAATGTTTTTTAAAAAGCGGAGATACATAGACTCTCTGTTTAAATAGGCAGGGGGCGTGGCTAGGGGAGGAGATAGAGCCTGGGACCCGGAGAGGCGTGGCTCGAGACAGCTGGAATGTTGTTGGGTCCTCGCACCGCATAGTAAAGCAGGGCCACGCCCTCTTTCTCCAGTCTGGCCAATCGGAGAGCCGGAGCGGTTTCAAGTCCCCCCCAGCCAGCCAGCCCGCCTCCCACCCCACCCCCCTCCGGGATTCGCTTTTTTTTTTTTTTTCTTTTTTGGATAACAAAATTGCCAAAGCTCCGGAAGCTTCGCCAGCCCAGCCCGATCGCACGTGAGGGGGCCAGGGGCTAAGCGCGCTGCCCGAGTCCGGGTGGCGCAGGCCGGGTCCCGGAGCGGGAAAAGCCCGGAGGAGAGGAGAGTTGGGAGGAGGAGGAGGAGGAGGAGGAGGAGGAGGAGGAGGAGGAGGGGGAGGAGGAGGAGGAGGGGGTGGGTACAGCAGCCGCGGGTTGTTTATCTGGAGTACGGAGGGAGGGGGGGGCCTGGAAACTGCCCCGTGTCCCATTTCCTCCTCTTGTTTTCGCTCCGGATTCTCCATGTTGGACCCCAACTGAGGAGCCCGGAGCTGCTGCCGGGGGATCCGGGCTGGGGGGACCTGGGGGGGGTGGGGGGGAGCCGCTGCCCGGGCCGCCAGCCCTCCTCGCAGGCCGCCTCCCTTCTCTGCCTTGGGGAGGGGGACGGAGGGGGATGTGAACAGCCCAAGGAGCCGCCTCCGCCGCCGCCGCCGCAGCCCCAGAGCCGGCCCCCGCCCAGGCCCCCCGTCCCCGCCCGCCCGCCCACCCATCCACCCATCCCGGGCCCGCGGGGTTGTTAGATGGAACACGGCTCCATCATCACCCAGGCGCGGAGGGAAGACGCCCTGGTGCTCACCAAGCAAGGTAAGGCCGGCAACTTCGCAAAACTTTGCCGCCGCCGCCTCCCACTCCGGCCCGCGGCGCCCGAGCAGGGGTCGGGCCCCCTCAGGCCCGCGGCCGCCCCTGTCGCCTCCCGGCGCGGCGCCCCTCGGGGGAGAAGGGGCGGGGCGTCCCCGAAAGGGAGCGGGCGGGGGGGAATGGCCGCGGCGACCCTTCCCCTCGGAGGGGCCCGGGGCGGCCGCCGCCCCCGCGGGGGGGAGGGGCGGGGCGGCGCGGCAGCTGTCACCCAGGCCCCGGCCTTCCGCCCCCGCCCGAGGGGGGTGAGGGGGAGGAAGGGGTGCCACCCCGGGAGGCCCCGCGCCCGTCCCGCCCCCTGACCCCCCCCAGCCCTGTCGGACTCGCGCTCGAAGTGGGGAGGGGGCGTTCTGGAAGGGGGTGGGAGCTAAAATGAAGCCGGCCTCGAGATTCCCCTCGCGCGCCTCTCCCCGCTTTCCCCTTTGGGCACCCCCGAGGTCTCCCTGCAGCCCCCGCTGGGGCCGCATCCGGGCCCGGTTAGAACTTGGGAGCCAAGTTCCCAGCCCGGGAGCCCGGGGATGGAGACGGGAGGGGGGAGGGGGAGGGAGGACGAGGAGAGGCGGGCGGGTTGGACCCAGTGAGCCTCCCCACCCGCGTCCTCCCGGGTCGGGTGGAGCCGGGTCCCCGTCCCGCCCGTTTGGCCGAGCGGCAGCCCCTCCTTCGCGTCCCTCCCCGACCGGGCTCCCCCGGGAAACAGCGTTGCACAGAGCCGCGTTTGTTGAGCTCGGGAACTCGTGTCCCCGGTTACATAATCTGCCTGATGGCATCAGACCCCGGCGTGGTTCCGAAACGCGCAGTGACAAAGTGGGAGTTTTCCCGGGCCAAGCGTCTGGATCCTCCCCGGACTGTGGTCCGACTGTCAGAGGGAGCGAGGAAGGAGACAGGCGCCCCCACGGCCTGGAGCTCGGTCCGAAGAATGTCGAGGAGCTCCAGCTTGTGGGGGCTGGGGCAACCCCGGCCAAGTAAGGCAGAAAGACCATCGATTTTTAGGGCTAGAAGGAAGGCGAGGAGGTCAGGCATTTTAGGTCTTTCCGTTTCCAAACATCCCTTCCTTTGGGAAAGGAATGAGGAAAATGGGTGGAAACTGTAAAGATTAGAAAGACATTCTCCTGGGAGGAGGAAGGGGAGTTCTTTTCCCTGGGTCAACCTTTACATCCGAAGCCACTGGGTCTGTCTGGGCCAAGAAGAGGGAGTCGCTCAGTATCTGGTGGGGAAGGAATAGATATTGTTGAGGGGAAAGAACGATTAAGTTTAGACACGCTTGCTCTGATGAGGGGGAGTATTTCCCATCCATTTCTATAGAGATCTAAAGGGAGACAATTAGGGTATTTTGGTTCAGGGAATGAGGACTCTGGTTCCTTGCACCATGCCTGAGCTGTGGGTAATTAATGTCCCTTCACATCACTCCTGCTATTTATAACTCCCAGTGTCTGAAATTTACCCATTCTCTCAGTGTAACTGCCCCAGAGTGCTTGTCATTCATTACTTAGGGCAAATAGAACTGGTTTGGTGGGTTTTAGGCATTCCTGAGTTCTATTCCTTGAAGAACTGGGACTTAGTTTGTGCCCCCTTCAAGCTTCTCTCTCGACTAAGCTGACCGCTTCCTTAAGTAAATGTGTCTTCCCAGTGGGCAAAAGCTTTCTAGAGAACCACATGCAGTGGTTACACTGGGATGTCCATTTTTTGTTTAAAAATTGCTTGTTGTACTTGGCAAACCCAAATCTGTTTCCTTCTCGATATGAGAATTTAAAATCTTTGACCACTTCGATTTTATTCGTACACTATGTTGCCTGATTGTGATCCCCTACCTTCACTTAAGGTGAAGCTGGAAAAGAGTCAAGGCCTCTAGCAACTTTTGATGACTTGGTAAGGTCCAGAGAGGTGGTATTCCTTCCTGATTAGAAACCTGACCTCTCTAGAGCATCTGACATGATTAAAAGTAGAGAGGGTATCCCCTGAGTATATATGATGCCTCCACCCCTACATCCCCACCCCCACCCCACCCCCCCACACGCATATAAGAAACGTGAGAAATACTAGATAATCTATCACATTGGGAACACTTTTTGTCTCTTTAAGATTTATTTATGGTTCCCTCAATACACTCCTACGCTCCAACTAGTTGTTACTGGGGCTTGGGGTTTGGGTTTGGGTTTGGGGAGGAGATTAGCTGCCAGTAGTCAGAAGGAGACTTGATGAAATTCTGCTAACTCTAGAATCAGTATTTTAGCTGAAAAAACTGTACAAGCCACTCAGTCCCACCAGCTCATTTTACAGAGGAGGAAACAGACCCAAGGTCACATAGTTAGTACAAGTCATTTTTGTTGTGGTGAACACTGAAGACTGAAAATCAGGGACTCCAGCTCCTGGGTGGCAGTTCAGGTGTTAATATAGGTTAGTTTTTCTTGGGGAGCTCTCTGAACCTGCCTGGAAACAGATAAGAGCTTTCAAACCAGCAGGTTAGTCACACACTCTCCCCATCCTTCTACCAAATCACTACGTTCCAGTGTTCCTTCATAGTTCTTTTCACTTGGGTACATCTGATCCTAACAGAATAAATTCCAAGTCAACTTAAGGACTGCACCAGGCACTACCACTAGTAATTCCTTAATAAATGCTTGTTCATACTTCAGATCCCCTGTCTTTAACTAACCAAGATTGGAATCAATCACATTTGGAGAAGGAAAAAGGAGACCTGGGGCAGTTTATGCTTAGTTAACAAATTGTTCTTAGCCAAGGTTTGTTCAAAGTAGAGGAAGTCCAAAGGCATGTGAATTTTAAAACACAGGAAAAAAAGATTTAAATATGTGCAAAAATTATTTTTAAAAATATATGTATTTTATGTTTTTGGTTTTTTTGAGCATTGAGGCTCTTTCCTGGAGTTTGTTGATGATTCGAAAGTACTTACAGGGAAAAACTGAGCAAATTCCTGAAAGCAGTAAAGGAAGATGTGTTCAGCTTCTCAGGACAGAGGAGAGGAGAAAGTTGTCCCTAAAGCAGACACACCCAATATACCCCAGTGAACACACGGTGCTGGGTCCCTCCAGTGGGACCTCCTTGTTTGACATCTGTGGTCATTCCCCCCAGGGAGAGAATAAACCTATCTTTCTTGTTACCACCTCAGGAAACTGGCATTGATAGTGAGGATGGATTCTTCTGAATCTGGAAACCTAAACTATGAGCAGCTTAAATAAGTGCCCCCTTTTCTAGTTTGTTTTCCTCTCAAAATCAACAAAACCCAAAGACATTTCCATTGCACGTGCTATGTGAAAAATCACAACAAAACAACCTTAGAACCAGGAAAAGAATCTAGATTTAGATCACTTGACATGTTTGGTTGTCTTACTGGGAAGTGTTCTTTACCACCATCAGCAGTTTCTAGAATTCAGGGCCCTGCTTCTCATGGGGCAGCTCCCTTCCCTTTCTCACGCTGGCCTCACCATTTCCTTATGGCCTCCTTCAGACATGTCTCCCTTGGAGCCTTCCCAGGCAGCCAGATCCCTAGGGGCTGGTGCCTGGCTTTGCTTACTGTTTGAGAGCCTACCTTCAGGAGTCGATGTTAACTCAGCACTTCGGGGGAACCAAACTTGGATGGGATTGCTGCTGCTGCCTTCCATGTTCAGTGCTTTATTTAATTGATTCCTGGTTTGGAATGTCCAAAGAAAGTTACTCCCAAGGTTTTGAGGTACTGTCCTCCCTCCCCAGCTCTCTCCAGGAAATCTGTGGAAACAGAAAGTCCACTACTTATAGGTAAAATACCTTCCTGTCAAACTCCACAGAACTTAGTGATTTCTTCTTTTTGTCAGAATTAGAATTTTGTTAGAAATCCCAGTCTGCAGGACCTAAAGGTAAAGCAGAGCTACTGCCCCAACCTCTTGGTAATAAAGTAACAAGAGAAAAACAGTAGTCTAAAACCCCCTTGGTGAAGGAGGGAGGGAAAGATAACCCACCCCTCCCCCGAGCTGTTCTTTCCCCTGAAACTCCTCTTAATAGATAATTTTTCTTCCCTTCTGGCTCCTGTGTTTAGATGGCTAGACTGTTTTGAAATGGTAAAAGCTAAAGGGGAGTTAAGGGGTCAGGAGAAAGAACTGTCAATACTTCAGCCATAATGCAAATAGTACTAGATCATGTATGTCATCAAGTGCTTTTCTCAGAGAAGAAATCTAAGAGTCTGTGAAAAAGGAGGATTCCTGACAGAGAGGAATGCATTCACACACACACACACACACTCACACACTCATCCCCAGTTTCTGAGGCTCAGGAGTAGCCTTATTACACAAATTCCTCCAATAGACTTGCTGTAGGATTTCTCCCATAATAAGCATGGTGGCAAAGAGGCCTGGCATAGGGGGTTGGAGTTGGGGAGAGCTAGGTCAAGTCCTCCCTTGGACTGCTAGGAACTCAAGGACTCTGTTAAGTTACTTTACCTCTCAGTGCCCCACCCCAAACTCACTGAAATTTAGAAGTTAGACAGGAGTTGCTGATCTCCATAGTGAAGGGAGTTTCCTCACCAAGAACTCACAAGTCCAGGCACTCCCCTTTCCCCAAAAAAAGACACTCTCCTTCTAGACTCACTCTTGAGCCACGCGGCCAGGTGAATTTATAACCAGGACATGGGGGAGAAGGGGAGGCTGGGGGCAGCAGGATGCTAGTAGTAGGAGACAGTGCTTCATTATGGGGGCATATCTAAAAATGTAATTTAACAAATGTTTATTAACCACCTAGCAATGCGGATACAAAGAAAAACAATAAACCTCCTTTCTGTCAGTGACTGTATAGGAGAGGGCAATACAGTATGTACAAAAAGATAAGTAAATACTAGTTAATTTGAGGAGAGAGGGAGCACTTAACAAATAGTTGATGAAAATAGTACCTGAGTTGAGTCTTGAAGAAACAGAAGATTCACAAGGAAAAAGGGTAGGGAAAGCTAGGAGAGACAACCTGGAGATTCAAGATGGAATGCTGTTTTCTGGCAATTGCTCAGTCTCAAAAGTGAGTGTGACAAATACTTGTAGTAACAATTTACCACTTTAAAAAACAACTTCAGCTTGCTTTAGGATTCAGTGAATTTTTTTTTCCCTGTAAGATTTAGACTCCTTTTAAACAATTTTAGCATTGGAAGTAAAAAAGAGACAGAGATTTAAAAAAGAAGTAAAGGTTCTTAAAATACATAGTTTCCTGGTTATTACCATTTGCTATTAAAAAAAAAAACGTTAAATCAACAGTCTGAACTGAAGGGTTAGCCTGGCTAATCTGGGAGGTTAATTTTAGGTCTAGACTCATAAGATCCTGCAAACTCAGGTTTTTCATTGTTCATTCTGTGGGAGTGAAAAGGAAAGCTTATACATCTTGGCCAACTAGTTCCACATACCACATGAGAGGGAACTATAAATTTGTTCTGAGGTGATGGGGTCCCCAATTTCTGAACTCAGGGAGGACAGGGATATCCTGGAATCCCTGCTTCTTACCTCATAAAGGAAACAGCAGAAGTTGTGCTGAGGTCCAAGTAGAGGAGTTTATCTGGTAAGTTCCTTTCACCCCTAAAAATGCTTGGAGTGTAGGATATCTTATCTGAATTTGTCCTGCAGCCTGTTTCAATTCTTGACATATGATCTGATTTGGTGTTTTGTCACCTTTACTCCTCATCATCCTAATCATCCCAGAGCAATAAATGTGACTCCAGTACATGTGGATGGCAGGCTCACTTCAAGCCAAGGAATATTTACAGGAAATCACAAATTGAAAAAAATGCTTTTTGTGGGGATCATTGAGTTGTAAGTGGAACTGGACACACACATGCACACACCTCCAGAAGAGAGGGTAGGGGTCAAGCCTGGGACATTGGAAATGTGAGCATAAAGGTGGTAATAATGATGGTTCACATTTATGTAGTGCTAAAAGGGTTGGGAAGTATTGTCTTCATGGCAATCCTATATGGTAGGTGGTAGAAGTATCATTTATTCCCGTTTTGCAGATGAACAAATGTAGATTAAGAGAGTGACTTCCCCCATCCACAAACCCAGATCTTCTGTATTGCATTGCTTCTCAGCTACCTTCCAAAGGAACATCCTGTGTCCTGGGATGGTAGTGTAGAAAAGCATAGGGCTTGAACTGAGAAGGAACATGTCAGGGTGACTTTGTCACCTACTTCCTCTGTGACTTTAGGTGCACCACTCCCCCTGTCTGACTTAGATAGAGTATTACATGACATGGTCTCCAAAAGCCTTTTTAACTCAAAAATCTTAAGTTCACATTACCCAGGAGTCTCAGCCAGAGACTCTAGATGAAGCTATGTGAGATGAAGGGACCAGGGCAGAAAGAGGGGAGAATTTAACAATTCTAAGGACTATCCAAAGATACGCTTTAAAATCGGCTATTTTTCTTTAATTTGGTTGAGTTCCCGCTCCACTTACATAAGATAAACATTAGTGGGGAGAGGGAAGACTCTTACTTTGTTTCCCTTTGTGGAATCTGAACCTTCCCTGTGCCAGAGAACACTGGCTCCTTGCTTGCAGCCTCCTAAGCCAGCCTCCTCTTTAGATGGGGCAGAAATCCCCACAGCTAAATATTGCTACCAGGACATAGATGCTTGTAGCTCCCATTGGCCCATCTTTTTTGGCCTTAACCACAGCCATGTCAAGGACCTTAAGTTTTAACACAGACTATTTATTTATAAAGAGAAAGAGTAACATTAATCCAGAAAAAACTCATGATACTTGAGTTAGTAAAGTAGTTAAAGGATAATTGCTTTTTGTAGGGGTGTTTGTGTGTGGGTGTGGGTGTGTGTAAAAAAGATTTCTTTTCCACCCACATTGGGCCTGCCTGACTTATTTAGCTAAAATTCAAGCCCAGCCTACCATGTTCTTCATGGCTGCCCTTGGATCTCAGCTCAGCTTGTCTACCTCCAAACTGGCCTTTTTGCCTGTGCCAAGCTTTAATTTTTCAAAGCTGCCAGGGTGACTGGCAGCTCTTCTTCCTTCATGAGAAACTACAGATCAGCCCCTCCTTTTTTTTCCTAGGCTTCTGGAGAATACTACCAAGGGCTCTACTCTTTGATCTTGTTGGGCAGTTTGAGTTCAAAGAATGTCCTAGACATAACAGTCCACTATGGTACATCTGTAGTCTAAAACCCCTAGGCCCAAAAGTTCTTCTTAATGATTACTAACTTGCAACAAACAAGGGAAAAAAGAAATAGAGTAATCAGGACATATGAACTGGTAGAAGCAAATTTCCCATGATTTAAAAAGTTGTACTCTTCCCTCCATGTGCCTCCCTAGCTGTTTAGCACCCCCCAAAATAAGCTTGGAGATAAGCAAGGAGTCACACTCCCATTTCCCCTTCATCTGACTAGATTTTTCAATTCCAGCCAGGAGCTCAGAGGAGTGGAAATTATTGGTAAGAATTAAAATGGCCAGTGAGAAAGTGTTTTTATTTCCAGGCCTGCCACACAGACTTCTTTCTTCATCTCCCCCATCCCCTCCTAGGTCTGCATCTCTTGAAGGCAGAGTACCCCCAGCACTACCACAGAGGAAGAGCTTTCTCTCCCTTAACCATCAAAATACCTACTCCACTAACTTCTGGAGTTGGCACATTGGTGCCTGTGCAGGGGTTCAGTGTCTGAAGAAGGCCTTGATGCACTGCTGTACACAGTGGATTTGGGAGTAAATGTCACAGAATTCTCTAGTGTGTGTGCTTGTTATATTCCAAATACTCAAGAGTGTCCAGACAGTCTTTCCCTCCTTGTCTGTTCAGAGGGATGTCAAATTTCAATTTTCTTAAATTCAACAAGTAGTTTTCAGTATCTTCTGTGTGTAAGTCCTGGAGATCATGAGGCAAAGATTTAAAAAAGAAGTCCTTGCCAGACTTCATAGAACTTACATTCTAGTGAGAATACTGAGGGAAAGTGGAATTCTGGTCAGCTAGTTTAGTCCCTCCCATTTTACACATGAGGCAGTGAGGCCCAAAGACTCTCACACAGTCACATGGTAAGGTGGCAGAAACAGGTTTGAACTTGGGTCACTGGACTTTAATTGCAAGCACTCTTTCCACTGAATTATGCTACCTCCCACTTGAGTTTCTGAATTTTCTTCTCTAGTGAGATTATCTGGATATCTTACAAAAGCCCCAGGGCCACCGAGACGAGGAACTGAGTCTAGAAAGGACCCAACAGGAAGCTTGTGCTCCCAGCCTTTATCTGGGCTGCACCATCAGCATTTATTTTAAGCATTCTATAGCCACTCTTTCCTCTGAGTTGTTTGGACAGCTACTTTTTGAGAGGCTGATGGTGAATTCCGACAGAAAGTATCTTATATCTCAGAAATTACCAGGATTTTTCCCCTCAGATGAACACATCTCTCCTCTGCTCTCTTAGGAATCCTTTTGGGGGAGGAGAGTTCCTCTCTCCTCCACTTTGAGTGGGACTTTTGTCAAAAGATGGAAAGGCCCTGTGCTCTAGGGTCCACCAGCATCAAAGGAAATGGGCATCCAGTTATATGATAAGGCTCCATACTACCAGGGTGCACCTTGTAAATTCTCAGCATCACCTTTGCCATTGCAGAGGGAGGTGGATGTGTACATCCGTTTTCAACTCACCCAGAAAATGCCTACTTGCCCAAGGAATGGCTCTTCTCCCTCCCACCCCAATTTCCCAGGAAAAAATTGAACAGAAGAAAGCACAATGCTTTGTAAATGGCAGGAAGGTTTTATTTCTCATCTGCTCTCATGCCCATTTAGTGCATAGACCATTTTACCAGCACCCATTATACTTTAAATACAGTTTTTCGAGTTAGTGGTTTTTGCTTTTGTCTTGTTTTTTTGGCAGAGCTACTGAAAAGTTGGCACTATATAGATATCATTTGGGGAATCCTAAAGCTGCCATATCTAGAACCGGAATTGTAGTTCCATTTAATGATGCCTGGTGGGCAGGGAAGGAGGCCAGGGACCAGAGCAGTGACTCCAATCCCATTCCACATCTCTACCTCCAGCCCCATACCCATGTCCATTTCTGTGTTAGTCAGCAGAGTGCATTCTGGACCCAGGACTCCCTTGACTTGTCCACATCACAGATTAGGGATGTAGAGGCAAAGGAGAGGTTGGGCACAACATCAGCTTCCCAGGGGGAAAGGATGATGGTGAGGATGACATCTTCCTCTTGACTACTGTTACATATGAAAAACCTCAACTGAGAGAAAACTTCCATATCTTGTAAAGGGCAGAAGTTCTCCAAGGCTTATTTGAACATGTAGAAACTTTGAGGAGACCGAGAAAAGGTAGTTGTTTGCTTAATTATCTCTATTTCTTTCTCTCTTGGCACAACTAGTGTCCAATTTCTTTTTGTGCTGGCCTCCTCAAGTGGCTTAGGATCACAGCTGGAGAGCTAGAAGGAATCTCAGGAGCCATGAAGTCCAATCTCCTCACTTTACAGATGTGGAAATTGAGGCCCACTTAGCTGAGGTGACTTGAACCGGGGTCATACAAGGTAGCATCAGAGACAGGATTTTAACTAGGGTCCTCTGACTCCAGAGCTAGTGCCCTTTTCACTAAACCCTGCTGCTTCCTGCTTAACAATATTTCCTTTGGTACTGCACTATCCTGTCCACAACTTTGTATTCCAGTTGTGTTCTCTGAGCTTTCTCGTTGCCCATGCTTCGTAGTATCTCGCCTAGTATTTAGAGGTAACTATCCTGCCACTTAACATGTCAGACAGCTGGGAAAGTAATCTGCCTTTTGGAGGAAAGGAGGCCTCAGGGCACAGATCCTGAGAAAGTTGTGCTCTGACCCCAAGATCCAAGGCATTGAGCCAGTGGCAAGATGGAAACGCTCCACATTTTCCTCCTCTACCAGTAGCCTGGGGAGTCCCCTTGAAGAGTCCGTTTTGTGGCCAAATCTGAGCCTGTTCTTTACTTAGCCATCAGAAGGAACCTGTTGGGGGAGAGGATGGAGAGAACAGAACCAAGAAAAAAATATACCTCTTTGACTTCTGTGCTTACCTAAGCATTCTCAGAGACAGTAAAGAACCTTCAGAGTCCTCTTTTGATTTGATCTGGAACCAGTGTTTGGCCAACACCATTGCTGGGATGTGAGTCTGGGATCTGTAGGGGGCACTATTGTCAGCATTCACAAGAGGATTAAATATTTCAGACTCAGACTATTCCTGGCAGATGGCATTTCTGTCCTTAAAAAAAGTAAGGGGTGTGTTTGTGTGTCTGTCTGTGTGTGTGTGTGTGTGTGTGTGTGTGTAATGGGAACCAAATGACCCAGTTAGATAATTTCATCTGGTGCTTCTCTCTTATTCAAGCATACTGACCATCCAACTACATACATTATGGCCCGTGGATATCTGTTTAGCAGATTTCTTTCAGTGACTATTGCATGTGGGTTATCAGTACAAATAGGCTTGAATCATAGTATTTTACAACTGGAAGGAACTTTAAAGATCAAGTTCAACCTATTTTCTTTCATTTTTCTCATTAGCATGAGACTCTTGTAAATAAACTAAATGAAGGGTAAAAGTTCTCAGACAGGGTCAAAGAATTGTTTTGATTTTGAGAGGGTCAAGGGATCATAAGAAATAGGCTTTTATTCAGTCCTAGCACCAGTTGGGCATCTGCCTCTTTTACACTTTGTGTATCGTTCTTCAGGACCTCTGTCCAGTCCTATGGGAGGCCTCGTGCCCTCCTGCTGTGAAGCCTGTGCTTGTGGCCAACAGGTGGTACTCCCTCCTCCCAGCCTAGGCCTGCTATACTCCCCATCCTGAAAACATGTCAGAATCAGAGAAAGCAGGTGTTTGACAACAACTTGGCTTGCCAATGTAGGGATTCTCCCAATGCCAGAACGCTCCTGATCCAGAGGTGCCTAGGGGGATCATGAACTTTCTTTAGGAGGGAAAATTAAGAATGTTCGTGAAATAGGAGCTGGAGAGATGAGGAGTTGGCTCCCTGCAGAAACCTTCCCAACCTCAGGCCTCTTCAGCCTTTGGAAACTATTACCTTATAGTAACATTACAGACCTGGCCTGTGCTATTGAGTAGTAGTCAGAAGGGTCCAACATCCCTGCTGCAGGGCAGTCGTCTTCCCTGCCTGAATGTGCCCTTATCCCCAATGTACAACCCCCACCCCCCCCATTTACTCTGTTGGAAGACAGCTCCTTGCACCTGGCTTTGAGGAACACAAAGCTGAGGCCGGACTGAAAGGAATGATTTGAAAGGCTAATTGACTGAAGTTTCAGATCCCACTCTGGTGTGTAGTTTCCCTCTTCCCCTTTAAACCAGCTAAACAAAGCCAGAATTGAGGGGTCCTCCGGCCCCCACTGGCTACTCTCTATTGTTCTCTCTCTCCTCCCTCTATGGTCTCTGCTCTGGAGAGCAAACCCAGGGCACTCAACAAGACTGGGTTGGAACAGAGTTCCCCAGCCCTTGAACATTTCTTTGCCTGCTCAGGTAGAGCAGAGCTTAGGACAGAATTTACCAGCCCGTGGCATTTTCTTGCTAGCCTTTCTTGCCTTTGGGAGCGTAGCAATCTACAGAAAGAGTAAACTAATTGAGCATCATTTCCACAAATGAATAATACCTTGAATGTGTGTAGCACTTTGCCCAAGTTACTTTTAGAGGCAACATATCTCGTTTTGCCCTCATAATAATAGGTAAGATCATCACTATTATCACCATTTATATAGATGAAGAAACTTGAGCATAAAGCCTCTAGGATTTGCCCACCAAACTAGCACCTCATTTGATCTTCTTTCCATTACACTGAGCCAAGGCCTGGGGGCCTTCATGATTTGCTCTCTCCAGACTAAAAATGCAAGGCCCTTTTTTCAGTCTTCAACATGGCATGGTGTGAATTGTTGGAGCTACATGGCTAAGTGAAGGCTAGGCATGAAGGAACAGGTCCTCTAAAGCTGAAACTTTAGGGAGAATTGAGGGAAGCAAAAGATGAGGCGTTCAAGCAAATGGAGCCAAGACCACAGACAAACCATCCTTGCCCCTCCCCCTGCCCAGTAGGTCTCTTACTAGTGACATTAACCTTGGACTGGTCTAGAAGAGCTACCCTTTGTTTCATTTCCCTCAGAACTGTGGCCCTATTTAAATCAAGGATCAGACTTGGTCTTACTTTTGGGGTCAAAGCTCTTTGTGTCTTCTAAAGTTCATCCACTGGTGGTCTCTGTTATACCTCCCTGAGATCCTCAATCCCTTGAGGTGTCAGAACTTGAAGGCGAAAAGGCTCCAACTGGCTGATCTGAACATAGGCCCAATGTTAATCTTACTAGTCAGACAGAACTGTCTAACTAGAGGAGAGTAAAGGGCCTGAGCCCTCCCTGTGGCCAGTGCTCCTCTGTGACCTACTGCCAGCTACCCTCCCCCCCTTCACTCCCTGGCTCTCAGGATTACTTCTGTCTTTAGAAAATGCTGACTGCTTTTTTGATCTATTCTGTCATGGAGAGAAGCTCAAGATGTTTGAGTTTTCAAAAAAAAATTAGGCAGAGAGATAAGGCTCCAACTGGGGATTGTGGTTCTGGTCTTAATCTTTGAGCTATGGCTCCCTCTTCTGTGCTGTCATTGCCTTCAGAGCAGAGCAGATATAAGGCAGAGACTGTCTTAGTCAGAACTCAATTTCTAGTTATATAATACACAGACACACACACACACACACACACTTCGGTGCTGGCTGCTCTGTTCTGTGTCTGAACAGTTATATTTATGTAGACATTCATTAGAGATGGAACAAGAGCACCAAGTATCACTTCAGCCATCTTAGACCTTGAAAATTCCTAAAACCAAGATTTTATGAGATCCTTCTAATTCTGTGATTCTAGAATGGAGCTAGGCAGATGGGAATGAGCCTCCCAGGTTGATGCACTGAGAAAACCAAACAGCAGGATTGTTGCTGATGAGATCTTTACCGTTTCCATGATTTTAGATATTGGAGTAGTCTAAGAGAACTCTGACCCCAGCTCACCTCATGTGGTAGATGGACAGCAGAGAGTAGAGGGGAAGAGAGAACTCTGAATTTTGCTGATTAGAAAGGTTGTGGGTACTTAAACCATCTGTTTGTGGTCTCTCAGTCACTCTAGGCTGCACCTGCCGGATATCCTCTGTCTTTTCATGTTGTTGTTCATGTTGAGTGGGAGTTAAGTTACTGAGCAGGGTTGTCTGGGATCTGGTGCTGACAGGTACCAGTCCTATTACTCCTACTTCATTCTTGGTCCAAAGGAGTAGTTCCTAGTTTTGTCTTTCCTCAGAAGGGGCTATCCTAGAGGCTGTAAGTAAGTAAGAAGTGGAAACTACTGCTCTAAGAATCCAGTTCTGGTAAGGCTGAGGATGAACGCTCTGGATCAACATTGGGGAACAGAATCCTGGAGTTGTCTGTGATCTTTCCAAGTGTTTCATCCTTTCTCTACTGCCCCCCCTTCCAAAAAAAACTCAGCCACCAAATCTTCAACACTATTCGGACTTATGTTGAATCTCTGCCCCACAAAGACCAAGACATTTAGCCTTTGATTTTCTTGCTTCCATATAACTTTCACATAGGCCAAGCCAGTTGGCTTGGTGGCAATAGGCACAATAGAAAACACTAACCTTTTGATAGCTCTGTGACCAGGAACAAACCACGGTATTATTCTTAAATGGAGATATTTATACTGCCTGCCCTATGGGAATTGTAAAGAAAGTGACTTTGAATTAATAAACACTAAATAAATCTTAGCTACTACTACCATATTATGCTTGTTTGAGGTGGTCCGGTGGACCTGGCTTCCAATCCCAGCTCTGTTTGACATTGGATAAGTTACTCTTTGGACCTTGTTTTCCTCCTGTGTAAAATGAAGAGTCTTAGTTCCTCTCTAACTCAGAATTGATGGTCAATGGCCTAACAGACAAAGGATAGACTGCAGAACTCAGGACATTTAGGTAGAATTTCTTTTCGAGTAAGTCCCTCTTAGATAGCAAGGCTTGTTGGAGCCTTGGTCACATTGCTGTGCTGAGTGGGTCTCTTGCACCACCTGCTGACTAGGAGTTAACATTGCTTGTTTCTTGAGACCACAGGCAACTTTTCATTAGCCCTGCTAATTGAGAGGGAGCAAAGTCGGAGATATTCAGAAGTGGAAAATAACTGAATCATTTTTTGTTTCCATCCATCAGCAAGCATTTGTTAAGTGAACAGTTCTATAAAAAGAAAGGAGAATGCAAAGACAAAAGTAAAAGTCCTGCCCTTAAGGAGCTTATATTCTAATAGGAGAGATAATATACACAAAATAAATACAGGGCAGTTTCTGGAAGGAGGGAAGATACTGGGGGCTGAGGGAAAGTGTTATGGAAAACAGGTTTGTAATGATTCTTGAAGAAAAAATTCCAAGAGGTGAAAGTAAGGAAGGAGTGTATTGCAGGCATAGCTGTCAACCAGTGCTCAGGTACAGAGAATCATAGGTAAAGAAAAATGAAGGACAGCAGCTGGACCAGAGAACATAGAAAGAAGCCTGGAAAGGTCAGAAGGAGCAGGCTTTTCATGAGTATGAGGTACTACACACTGAAATTTATATTTGATCCTAGAAGTAAGAAGAAGTCACTGGAGTTTATGGGTAAGGGGAAACCTGGTCAGATCTGTACCTCAGGAAACTCATATTAGAGGCTATGTAGAGAATAGATTGAAATAGTCCAGGTGAGTGGAGAGGTAATGAAGGGTAGCTATGTTAGTGGCAAAAGAGAGATGGATACTAGAGATGTCACAGAGATAGAAACAGCATTTTCCACAAGTAGCTGTGTGGGATAAATAAAAATGAATAGTCAAAGATAGATCCAAGGCTGTAAACCTGACTGAAAAGAATAGTTGTACATTTCATAGAAATAAGGAAATTCAGAAGAGGAATGAGGATTGGACATTCGTTGAGTTGAGGATGCCTATGGGACATCCATTTCAAAGTGTTTAATAGATAGTTGGTGATGTGGGATTAGAGCTCAGGAGAAAAGAGTATGGCTGGATATCTAGGAATCATCTGCCATGGGGCAATAATTAAACCCATGGGAGCTCAGTACAACTGAACCAAAAAGTACAGCGAGAAAAGATCTAGAACTGAATCTTGGGTACACCTACAGTTAGGCAATGGGGATAAGTATGATGATCCATCCAAATAAACTGAGAAAGAGAAACCTGTCAAGTAGGAGGAAAATCAGAAGAGAAATGTATCAGGAAAATCCCAAAAGGACAATGTATCCAAGAGGAAAAAGCAGTTAATAGGGTCAAATGCTGCAGAGTGTCTCCGAGGATGAGATTGAAGAACAGGTCATTAAGTTTAGCAATTTAAAGACCCATGGGTAACTTTAGGGAGAGAAATTTTGGTTGAATGGTAAGGTCAGAGACCAGATTACTGAGGGTATAGAGGAAAGTGAGAGGTCAGGCATGGTATGGAACACCTATAATCCCTGTTATTGGGAAAGCGGAGGCCAGGGGATCTCCTGAGCTGTGGTGGGATAAGGCATTCCAAATGTCCATACCAGGACAGAAATGGAATAGGTCAAAGCTCCCATGCTGAGCATTCGTGAGATTGGGCTTGTGAACAGCCACCACTTACGGGGCGAGTGAGATGGAAATACAAGTGAAAACATCAAGTAATAGAGTTTATTTTTCAAGGAATTTGACTGAAAAAGGAGAAAGTAAGGATCTCTTAGTCGTTAGGTAGTGAGGAATGGTAAGATCTTGTGAGGGTTTTTCAAGGATAGGGAAGACTTGGGTATATTGGTAAGCAATAGGCAAGGAACTAGTAGACACTGGAAATCAGAGGTGGAGATGATGGTGCACACAGGTTATTGGAGAAGGCAAGAGGGAAAAGGATCAAGGATACAGGTACAGGGATTGAACTTGATGGGAAAGGGAGGCTGGAGTGAAGATGGAATATAGTGGGGATGGTATCAAGAGGCCCTGAGGTAGAGAGAGGAAGAAGAGGGAAATGGCCTTGCTTTACTCAGTTAAGTCATGGAGAGTGTGGGAGGAACAGTGGTGTGGATGACTTGAGAAGAGAAGAGGAGGGTGAATAGCTGTGGTGGTGAAGGGAAACGGAGCGGAGATTAGATGCATCATTGCATGACTTCCTCCAGCTTAACTCAGCAGCCCAGAGTTGGGTTTGGTAAAGCCTGAGCAGTGCTAGGACAAGGGGCATAAGCACCTACCTGAATTGTTTAACTTTAGAGTTGAGATTGGAAAAGACGGAGCATGTAGCCAGAGCAGGCGTGAGGCCATGGGAGGAAAGTACTGAGGGGGTGGAGAGACTGGAAGAGGTAGTGAAGATAAAAAATAGATGTAAGAGGAGCTAGGTTTAGGAAGAAATGGAACAATGAGAGAGTGTGATTGAATAAGGAAGTTTAGGGTTCTTGATCATAGAGGTGAACACTTAAATAGAGGATGACAAGTGTCAGAGCAGGAGTTGTTATGGAGGGGGAGAATATGACCCAGCATACATTGAGAAAACAGGGAGAAATGTCTGAAGGTCAATAGATAGCTATGACTAGGATCTGTATTGGGCCATAAATTGGGATAGAGTAAACCTCAGTAAAAGAGGTTGCTGCAATGGAGAAAAGAAATACCCTGACTTCTCTTTCTGGGATCAGTGAGTTGGGATGAGGCAGAGAGTGGTAATGAGAGAGAAGATGTGACCAGTATTGAAAAGGATGGCCAAGAATGCAATATAGGAGTGAGGGCTATGGAGAGTGACCAGGTCAGTAGATGATACTACTGACTGGAAGAAGTAGGAGAGAAAGAAGTCTAAAGGGAAGGGAAGTTTGTTCATTATAAAGCAGGAGTTAGAGAGGTGGGACATGTGGGATACAGGATTGAAGTGGATAGGGACAAGAGATGTGTTTTACTTTCCAGTAATACTTTCAGTCCTTCCCAGACCCTGTGAGCTAGCTAGTAAAAGCATCATTATCCCCAGTTTACAGATCAGGAAACCAAGACCTAGAGAAGTAGAGTGATTTGCCTGAGGTCATCAAGATCATTTGGGTCAGGTTTGAATCTAGGTCTGCTGACCCTAAGTCAATGTTCTTTCCACTACAACAAACTGCCTAACACGTGTGACTGACTATCCCACTGTGCTTTTCCAGATAGGAATTAGGTCTTCAGCACATGAGGTAGACCTACTGTAGTGGATTTATGAGAGGAAAAGAACAGGAGTGACATAGAATGGATAGACATGAATAGGTGGAAATCTGCATTGAAGAGAGTGAGATCAAAGACACATTGGAATATTGGGTTAACCTAATGTTAAATTAACTGTATTCCTCAGATTTAAATTGGTTAGATGGTAAAGGAACACAATCTGCTGAGCAAAAGTGAGCAAGGCATCCGGAAATTGCTACAGATAGCCATTGAGAGTGGATAATCCACCTTGAGTAATTGACTGTTAGTTATACATCTTCCAAGGAAATTGGCTGTCGGGGAGGGGATTTGAGGGAAAATAAAGCTTAATCTTCAGAGTTTGTGGTTTTTCCAGGGGCTTTTAGTCTGATGCTGAATGGGAACTCCCACTTTGGGTAAATCAACTAATGGGCTGGAAATCTGAGCCTTCTCTGTTGGAGAGGGATAGTTGTACCTGAAACACTTTGATTTTGTGTCCCAATTATTTTGATTTCTTTGGTCTTCATCACTTTAACTTTGTGGATGGCTCAGCATATTGGTGCCAGAAGCCACAGCTTCAGGGTAAAGTAGCACATCAAGTTGGAAACAGAATGCTTGAGCTCCTGCCCTCGCTTCATTTTCTGGAATTAGGAGCAAATCCTCTGGACCTCAGTCCCTTTCACCAGCACTTTTGAGCTTCTCTGCCACTGAATGAGGATGTTGGGGGAATAAATAAGTACAAGAGACTCTGCCATTATGGGCATCCCATAGGATTGGGGGGGGGGGGGTTCCAGATAATCTGCACTGCAGTTCCCACCTTATCACCATCTCTATTCTAGGTCTGGTCTCTAAGTCCTCTCCCAAGAAGCCTCGTGGACGTAACATCTTCAAGGCACTTTTCTGTTGCTTCCGTGCCCAACATGTTGGCCAGTCAGGCTGCAGCAGTGAGCTTGCCTCATACAAGGAGGAAACCAACACCATTGCCAAGGTAATAGGGATGCTCTGAGAAGTAAGGATGGGACTGTGGAGGAAAGACCAGAATGTAAAAAACTTGGCCTAAAGTAGACAGAAGTTCCCTTAGAGTTATTCATCTTGTTTCTAATTCTGCATGTTCAGACCATAGCACATAACTGCTAGGTGCCAGCTGCTGTTGCCTTGACCCCATGACTTCCTAACGTACTTAATATGGTTCCTCGTTGAATTGCCCCAATGGAACTTAGCAAATGATGGTTCCTCCCTCTTGGTAGTCACCTCTGTCAGGCCAGCTGCAAAACTCAAAGCAGTTCTAGCCCACACCCATATTCTCTTCCTCATGATTAACCTCACCTACCTCGACTCAGTTCTTTACTGTATAATGTTCTCCTTAGCGTTTAATGGACTAGGCTTATACTAATTAATCTGTATTTCTGTATAGGAGACTTTGCAGCATTAACTTTTTTTTTTTATCCCCAGCTGGATTATATAATCCTCAGAGAAGGAGAATATGCCCTCTATATGTCCCCACAGTCAGATCGAGACAGTTTAGGATAGCAACTCTTATGCCTCTTTGGAGCTTGTGAGTTTTTGGACGTGGTTATCGTTGTCTTAAGAGTTTGAACTTATGCTTCAGACTTTTGGGCACCATTTTCCTGAGATAAAGCAGCATTTAGAAATCAAATTAATCAAAACTTTTTTTCCTAAAAAGATTATTATTCAGGGTTTCTAGGGTAAGTTTGGGTAGGTCATCAGGACTCTTACTGTACCAATGCCAGTCACAAAGTTTTAATAAAGTGTCTATTTAAAATAACCAACTATTATTCCAGTTATATCCCTGGGAAGTATGTGATCCATATGCTTACATGGAGGCCTTTAAGTTCAGGAGCAAAACAAGAGACCAAAATTCTGGTATTATGAGTGAGGTCAGATTTGAGTCTACCCCTTTCACATATTATATCCTGGGCCAGTCTCTTAATCTAGCTCTGTTCCTTAGTATCTTTTTTTAAAAAATAGAAGGAGCTGAGAATTCATAGGCTAGTTCCAGCAGATGTGAGAATGGGAACTAAGTTTCATTTAGACCTTAAAGCCCCCTTTCCTTCTCCAAAGGTCGTTTTTGTGTAACTAGTGTGGCTCTAGGGAGCCACCTTACACTGCTCTGAAGAAGAAAATATAATACTGCTTATAATGCCCACCAGGTGGTTGCATTATGAAGGGGAAGTGTGTTTTAGGTCTGGTGTCTGAAACAGAAGACTCAGTGAACACTGGAAGGGGGACACAGGAACTTCTTTCGCTGATACTTTTCCCTTTCTTCTTCTAGTCGGATCTGCTCCAGTGTCTTCAGTACCAGTTTTACCAGGTATTTAAATTCTAGCAGTGCCATTCTGACTTTGGCCCTGAGATAAACAAGTACCCAAGCCAACTTCCTACCTTCTGGCGAGCTTTATAGGAAAGCTAGAAAATTCCTAGGGTTGGCTTTGGGGGATTGAAGCTCTTGTCTCTATTGGACAGTGGATAGTGTTAGGGTGGGGTGGTGGTGATGGTAAAGACTGCTTCCTTCTCAGACCCTCTAGCCGTAAGAATCTAGGGAGCAAAGCATTTTTACTGATGCTACAAACCTTTCCATCTTGAAATTGATGACCCTGGCCCTTATGGCAAACTGGCATTTCTGCCTGTGGCCAGTTCTGCTTCCAAGGGAGAAGTTGTCAGGTTTCTCCCCATAGACCATGTCTCTGGAGAGGTTAGGAAACTAGGGTATCTGCTCTGCCTTGAGTATTCATGCATGACAAGCTACAGGAATGAAGACAGTTTTTATTCTTTATCCAATCCACTCCTTGGCTCCTTTCTCTTCCCAGGGTTTCATCTTCTAGATGGATCCTAAAGTCTGTTCTCTAGCTGGGCAGGTTGTGACAAAGCTTTTGTCTTTCCCAGTTTTCCTGAGGGGAACCTAGTTTTCTCATTTGGAGAAGTCATAGCAGCTTGAGTTTTTATTTTCAGATCCCAGGAACATGCCTGCTCCCAGAGGTGACACAGCAAGATCAAGGAAGAATCTGTGTAGTAATTGACTTGGACGAGACTCTCGTGCATAGCTCCTTTAAGGTAATCTGATTTGTCAGGTCCCCTTAACTATTCCTGTGTTCAGCTTGGGAGGTTAACATGATCACTGAAATGGAGGTAAGAATAGTGCAGGCAAAAACTAGAAGAGACTATAAGAGAGTCTTACACATAGTAGGTGATTAATAGATATTTGTTAGGTGAGAAAGAGGGACAGACAGGCAAGAGAGAGGGTTCCCTTTGGTATTGTGTGTACTTCAGCATCCCAAGCTCTGTGATTTCCAGGTAAATATCTGAATGCCATATCAGTTAGGTAAAACTCAACCTCCACTAAGCCAAACAGAATTCAATGCTATAGACAATAGGGCTTGATTAGTTGAATAAAGCCCCCTTCTCTTTCCTTTCTCTTAGTTTTCATGGGAATCTTTTCAGTTTCACCTAAATATAACAGCAGCAGCAATATGGGCATAGCACCTAATTAAGATAGCCCCTGCTTAGTTCAGGGTAGATAAGAGAGAAAGGAAGAATGTTCCTTAGGCTTCTAGGTGTCCAAACAGCATTCTACTTTATGCTCAGAAGAGAAGGCAGTGTTGAAAGCAAGGTACAGGCACTGTATTCCTAGACAAGTTTGTAAGCTTCTAAGGTGCTTGGTGTAGGGGGTTTGCAGTGCTCCAAGCAGGAGTGGCCTTTTTAGCTTTTGTTTGTCTTACCCAACATTAGCAGAGGAAAACTCCTTCTTGCCATTTGTACCAATAAGTCCAAGATGGAGCCAAGACTCGGTGAGAATAGGCTCCCCACTTTTTGCTGTGTTGACCCCTTCCTTGACTTTTTCTTCCTTCTAGCCAATCAACAATGCTGACTTTATAGTGCCTGTGGAGATTGAAGGGACAACTCACCAGGTAAGCAAGACCCTGTGTGCTGATGAGTTTAAGGCCTGGGGCCAGAAGTCACTGTGGATCAGGTTATAAGCTACATATGATAGTGGGAATAAACTAAAGAAGAGCAGTTTATCAGGCTGCCAGCCTGGGAAGGTCAGGGCAGACTAATCCATCCTCAGACATGGTCATGAGGCTCTCATGGTGATCACTGTCATAACCTGACAAGGCTTTTGTTTACCATTTTACTGAGATTGGCACTGTGTAAGCACCCGTGCTGCCCCCTTTGGTCAGCTACGCAGTCTGGCAGGGCCTGAAGAAACCTGAGTTTGGATTCTCAGGGTGCTCAAGCTAGGGACACAAAATACACTCATGAAAAAAGACTGGCCGGTACAATAATACCACATACAGGAGGACGTAGCACAAGAAATAGATAAGCTTGGAGTGATCTAATGAAAAGTTGAACAAGGAGAAGAGATAATTGAGGGATGGATTCCTGGGGAAGAGCTTCCGATGGGGTTTAAAGGTGGAAAGAACTGGGTGTGATGCTTTGGCAAAGAAAGGAAGAGGCTGTCCTTCTACTCTGACAAAATGGCATTTGTGGAATCAACAAGCTTCTTCTCTAGGACAAGCATACTGGCTGCAGATTCCTTTTGCAAGTATTGAGAGAAGGCTAGTGGAGTAGTCCAGCCTTGGAAGGAAGGATCTTGGGTGCAGTACGATGCTATGGAGTGGTGATGGCTGCCATTTCAGGGACATGATTCTAGCTCCTCTGTTTGTGTAAGAGGAACTGCAGAAGGAGTTGAAGAGAGCAGAGATTAGTTATGACCTTGTAAAGTCTCACAAGTAATTATAACATACAGACAGAAAAAGTAAAAACATTTAAACCAAGATGTTCTCAGAAGCCACAGATAAATGTTTTAGGGGTGGAGGGATATGTACGTAATTGGAGCAGCGGGAGAAAGAGATGGAACAAGTCCTTGTCAGAGGAAAGACCAGGAGCAAGGATGGTAAGCACTGGGGACCTTTGCCCATCAGTTCAGAAATGATTTTGGATGAGGTGGAATTGGAGAGCAAGGCCACTTTTTGCCCACTGGTGACTCCAAAAGACTGTCCTGTCAGAGCTGAAGAAAACAGGAAGATTCGGCAAAGGCTGCGGCCAGGTTCAAGTAATCCAGGATAGGCTGTGTCCAGCTGCTGGCCTATTCTTGATTACTTGTTTCTGGAGGCAGCTAACTGCACGCTGCCAGAAACAGACACACCCAGGACACACCCCCTAGCCCTGCCCAGCATATTTTCATTTTCTACCCTGGGCCATGAAAATGATCTTGGCTCCAAGCTGACAGACAGAACTTAGTGATGAAAGAAGAGTATAGGTGAGTGATGCTGATCATCAGCCATGGTCAATAGGACTGAAGGTCTCTGTCCACATCAGCCCAGCTACCTAGGACAAGTGAAGTCTGAGCGCACGTTGCTGTGTTTTTGGAACAGGTTAGGAAAAGAGTCAGATGACTGGTTTGAAACTTTTGCCTAAAACTTGCAAACCTTTTCAACTTCCCTCTCTCACCTTTCCCACTGGTTTTCTCCAGGTATATGTGCTCAAGAGGCCTTATGTGGATGAGTTCCTGAGGCGAATGGGGGAGTTGTTTGAGTGCGTCCTCTTCACTGCCAGCCTGGCCAAGGTATCTTGGGACAGGGTGGAGGGCCGCAGAGAAAAGATTGGTGCCTCTGCTAGATGACCGGGGGTGCACAAGGAAGGAAGGGCTGAGCCACACAGAGATTTCCTCTTTCTACGCAGTATGCTGACCCTGTGACCGATCTCTTGGACCAGTGTGGTGTGTTCCGGGCCCGCCTCTTCCGGGAGTCATGTGTGTTCCACCAGGGCTGCTATGTCAAGGACCTCAGCCGATTAGGGAGAGACCTGAGGAAAACCCTGATACTAGACAATTCTCCTGCCTCATACATCTTCCACCCAGAGAACGCTGTGAGTTCCTTCCAGCCCTGGGCTAACAGTTGAAATGGAGGAGGAGGGATAATAGGCTCCCATCCTATTTATTGTGTAGAATAAGCCAAGCTGGGACAAGGCACTGTCCTTTTCTAAGGGTTTGTCTTTTAGAGCTCTAGAACTTAGCTTAGTTCCAGAGATAACTTTTCCTAACTTAAGGAAGGCTAACATGACTCAGCCTACTCTGAAGAGAAGGAAAGAAGAAGTTCCGAAATCCAGTGCAGGGTGCTGGCTGCCTCTGCCCTCCTCATCCTGCTTGTCCCTCTTCTACAGGTGCCTGTGCAGTCCTGGTTTGACGACATGGCAGACACAGAGCTGCTGAACTTGATCCCCATCTTTGAGGAGCTAAGCGGAGCAGAAGATGTTTATACTAGCCTTGGGCAGCTGAGGGCACTGTAACCCTCTCAAGCTCAGCAGCATCTAGGACTGCAGGGGACTGTGACACACTGTGCCTTCGCTATCAGCCAGGAAGGGATGGCGGAAACAGGAAGCAGGGAGAAACAATTGTGAAGTGAGTTAGGGCGGGTGAGATGGCAATGTGGGCAACAGCAGACCAGTGACAACCAGTTTCCCCTGCTCCATGACCCAGGCACCAGAGGAACACACTTGTGAGCGTGGGAGCGCGCGCGCGCGTGTGTGTGTGTGTGTGTGTGTGTGTGTGTGTAACGCCGACATCTTCTCACCTTGACATGGTGATTCAGGTTGGGATTGGGAAAGAGGCGAACAATCAAGGGTCAAACTCCCCTGAGCCAGAGCTCATCTCCTAAAGAGTCAGTCAAGAGCCATTGACCTCTCATGGGAACAAAGACCATTTAATGCCCTATTGCCAAACCTTGAGTCTTCCCTAGTATACAGGGCCTGTGCCAAGGAGGTGGGGATATGCTGCTCTCAGCATATTCTGTAGGCAAACTGGCACCAGATCCAAATGCACACTATTCAAAAACTTTGCTCTGGACCCATGGTGACCTTGGGAAAAAGAAATCATTTCTAAAACATCCTATGAGCCTATACCTTGGCCTAACAAACATGTCCATGAGAGTCAGGTCTAAGGGGCCATCACTGCCACCTGCCAAGAGCTCCTTCCTGGCCTTCTCCCACTACCCTGGAGCTTGAGGGGCTAGGGGCCTTTTCCTCAACTTCACACCCCAGTTCTATTTCTGACACTATGGGCAGGAAATTTCCCCTACCCTCAGAGGAGGACAGAGATTGATTTCATTTGATGGGACTCTGTTTTAAAGTTCTCTTTCTAAAAATGGATTGTAGGGTTTGGTTTGTTTCCGTAAGAAGCTTGGGCTCTAGGCCGAAAGCTGGGGGATGAGGGATCAGAGGCTCAAGGGGAATTTTAAAGCCAGAATTTCTATTACTTTAAGTCACAGATCAGATTATAGATCTTGAGAGAAGTCTAGAGGACAATTCTTTCCATGGATTCTTCTTCAAAAGAACAGGAAGGAGCAGTTTTATTGCCATCGAAACTCTTTGAATTCCTTAAGCAGAATCCTTTCCCATTTTATTTTCCAAGGAGTTGAATTTGGGGAGGGATGGGATGCTGAGGCCTTTGCATGGGCAGCCCCAAGGACACCTGTGTCCTGTAGGTAGGAAATAAACAAGAACCAACAATTGGTTCTCTCCATTGTGGCATGCTAGCTTCCTGCAGATGCCTTAGTAAACAGAAAAGAAAGGAGAAAGGAGACCCAGGGCATGCCCAGGTGTGAGATTTCAAAAGCCGTAGGCACTTCAGAATCAGCATCCATTCTTACTAAGCCACATGTACAAAATGAAATCATTTTCCAAGTTTGGAAAGCTCTGATGTATTGGGAAGCACTTTGGGGATTTCATAAGGTGAACCCCACATAAGCAGCACTATCTTGTAATCACGTTCTGCTCTAGCCTTGGCTTCTGCTGGAATGGGTGTGGTGTGCAACCTAGAGGAAGATCACCTAAGAGGTGATTAGGAGCCAATTTTCTCTCCTTACCCTGAAGAAGCTCCACCTGCTTCAGGTACAGTACACTTAAAACTTAGGATTCTTCCCCCCCATTCTCTTTGACTTTCACATGCTTCCTTGGGGTGGGAGTTGGGGGGAGGGTGGATGGCCATTTGGATGGAGACCAAGGGGGAGAACAGCTTGACTGTGTTTGGGGCATTCTGGTAATTGTCCCCCTTTAACCTAATCTTTGTGCCAATTCTGATGCCCTCCATTTTTGTCAGGTGTCCTTGGTTTTATACCAAGATGGTGCCATGGAGTACAATCCAGGTTCCTAAAAGCTATGGATATCTAGAACAGAATTTCCCAAGTCCATTTTCTCTCTCTACATACTTCTTTGTGGCAGCTTTTCCTAAGATTGGTTCTCTGCGTATAAATGGAAGTTGAGTCTGGGTGCTGATAGAAACCTCCAAACCAACAAACAAAAAAACAAACCTAATCATTAATCCCATACTTAATGCCAAATTCCAGCAATCACCAGAGAGTTGGGGGAGGGGAGTAGATTTTGAACTTAATCCTCCATACCTCTAGGCCATTATCTACTGGCTTCTCAAGGTCGAGTGAGCAGTAGTGAAAACATTCCTGACATCTGGTCCAAGCCCACCTGCCTTTGCCATTTGGGGCTTTGAGACGTCGACCTCCTGAAAACATACCTGAGCAATAATGAAAGATGACTGTACTGAAAGACATTCCTAAGCCTCTGTTCTGGGCCCCTTTGTGCCACCCCTTGCTGCCCTGAGTATGGTTCTAAAAAAGGTAGGGGGAAGGGTAGTTCTGACATTCCTATCTTGCCTCTACTGAGATGCCCTTTAAGTGACCTGCAACAAATGTCCATATTCCCTGACCCATTGGTACATACACTCACTGTCTTTCATAGGAAGCCCAGTGTACTTGGCATCCCTGTACACTACAGCCACTAGTTTTTACTCAACTGTAAATATGTCATGCGCCCTGGCCCGTCTATCCAATCTTTACGGTCTTCCAGCTAGAGCATGTTCCATTAGAGAACTGTCACTCATTCACCTCAACCAGATTTGAGCAGGACCTCATGGCAGCCCTGCCAAAAGTAGTGTGAAACAGTAGTTTGGATAGTGGTGTGTCAATTAAGTTTGACTTGGTTTTCAAACCCTGGTCCCAAGAGACCTAAAGTAATGGTAGGTTTACTCTTGGAATGAGCCAGGGCTAGGGGAAAAAGTGCTCTCTTTTCCCATTGGGAACACCCTTTATGCTCACCCTTACTTTAAAGAGGTCAAGAGTCCTTAAGCAAGTGGAGGTCTTCTTTACAAAGGGTGACCAGACTTCTTTACCTCACCTGGCTCTGAGCAGAGCTCAGCCAGGATGCCCCATTTAACCTAGGTCTCTGCTCAAGAGCTAATGCTTCATTAGAGCTCATGGCCACACATAGAGCAACCCTTCCAGGAATATGCCCTTCTGCCAAATTTTGTTCTTTAAGTTGCCTGTTCAGCGACGCCGTAATTGTCTCTGATTGGGCTTCTCTTTAGAAAGAGCCTGATGTTCACATCCCTCTCATAGGGGGAAGCTTTAGACAAAGGGCCATTTTGGGAAAGGGTCAGGGTTAAAGCATCTCAACTCTGCACATTGTAGAGAGGATGCTCTTCAGAGGCCTCTGGATCCCAGGCTGGGGAGGCAAAGAGCAATGTCCTGGACCTGAAAGATTTTTGAGAATTGGACCTGAACTTGAGTGTTTAATTGTTGAACAGGGAAAGAAATATCCTTGGGTAAATTTGCCTTAAGAGTTGTCTGGAACTTTTTAGCTCCCTCCTGCCTCCCAAAGATGTTGACTATTTTGTAAACTTGTAAATTTACCTTTACTGTTTTATATAAGAACCCAGAAACTTTGGATGTGCTAATCATGGAAAGTCAAAAAAAGTAGCCAGCTCCCTGGCTCTACCCTGCCCCAATGCCTTCTTTCCTGGGAGCCCCTTGTGCCATATTAAAGAGTTGTCCATGCTCAAGCCATGAGTAGAGCATCTCCCTTTGTATTGAACCAGTAAGGTTTGGGAAAGTTGGAGACTAGGTACCTCTGTACAATTCCCACTGCCTCCAGGGTGTCTGGAGAGTAAGGGGAACCCAAGGTATCTGGCTTGCTTGTTACTGCAGTCCCAGGCTGTCATAGAGTTTATTCATGACTCAGTCTCCTCTGCAGAACAGGACTCTTTAAAAGCAGTTGACCTCACTCAAGCCTGGATTCTGCAGGGCAACCAACCCCCTTCTCTGATGAATCCAGGCTCTTTTCCCTGGAGAGGGTAAACCTTTCTTCTCCAGCCTCAAAGGCAAGCTTTTCTGCTTGGAAGGGGGGCCCTAGGTGTGAGAGCTACTTATCTTGTGCTGCTTTCCCACTTGAGGGAATACTGGATTTGGAGGGTAGAGGGGGGGACTGTGCCCCTACATCACTTGTGCTATAGGATTCTGACTACCCTGGTTACAGATTAATGGTTTCTTGGAGAAATTTGTTTTATTCCAAAACTTGAAATGTTTGACGCCATTAAGTGTCTGTTTATATTTTTGGAATATTTGTATTACTTGCAATTAAATAATAAAAAGGTTTTTTTTTTTCAAAAACCCAACCAGAAGTATGTCCCTGTGGTTGTGTACTTGAGCCAGCATGTACATGTTGTCACACAAGGCGCCGTTCCCCAGACATGCTACATTTAGATCTGCAGTGCCAGCAGGACTCAAACCTAGGCAGCACAAGTGCAGCCTAGAAAACCCACTTTGGGTTCAACATCGGGCTTCTCCCAAAGGTTAGAGCAACTCTTCCCACTTTCTTCCCTCACCAGGCTATATGAAACTATTCCACCTGTATCTAGTTCTTGAACATTGATCCCCACTGACTTTGTGTGAGAGACTGAGGAGTCCAAAAGAACCCCAAGGTCCCATGCATTTCGAGCACTACATCTTCCCATGAAAAGAGCTAAGCCATTCTGTTGAGACTGAGAGTAACCCAAGGAGAGTTTTATAGGCAAAAAATCTCTTTTCCGGTAACAACATCTTCCTTTCAGGCTTCCCTTAAGGGCTTATTCCTCACTGTGGTAGCTGTGTTCTGGCTCCAGGTTCCCAGGGTCCTGTTCTCAGCAGAGCAAGTCCAGGATTTCCTGGTACTGTCTGTTGTTTGTTTTGCCTTCTATCTGTCAGACAGCATCTATCAGCCTAATGTATCCCCATCTATAATATGGCTAATTTCATATCTACTCTTCCACCCCACCTCACTTCCTGCATTATTGATGGGCTGCGCACTTTAGAAAAATCAATTAGAATAGGGTGTGGAAACAGAGTTAAAAGAGAAAAGAGGCCTTTAAAAGTCTCCTGGTTTTTGTTATTTTGAATAGGCACACATAAAGGCTTCTCTTCTTAAGTCCAGCCAGGGACCAGCCTGGCTGTGATTGGCCAGGACTGAGAAAATGCGGTTAAGGTGCAAATATAAGCAAATATGAGCCATTGTCAGGTCAGCTATCCTGAGCAAAGAGCAGGGATCTGGTCCGCTTCCAGTTCTGTGGCTGTGGATGAGTTTGCCCTACTCACGGGCAGACTGAAGAGCCTAGGCTGGGGAAAAGACCAGGTAAGGCTGGTTTGGTTTATGGGTGAATACCATTCTGGAATTCAGAAGGAACAATCCTGTACAAATCCTGGAAGACTTAAATTATGTTTCTTGGCTTTAGTTTTTAAAGATTGTTTAAAAAAAAGGCAAAGAATAAAATGGATCAGATAGAAGTGTGGGGCAAGTTCTGGCGAGGATGGGCAGGATGAAGAGGATTCCTTGGATCCTCCAGCTCTCTGTTAGAGAAAGGTGATGTGGGTGAAGTAAAGGGAAGACCCCCCGCCGCAGTCCATTCTGAGGTGCAAAGGTCCCTCCAGCTTAGGGCAATGATTTCTAATGCTGCACTTGCAACACAAGGACTACAGATGACTTAAAAGCAAAATGAAATTCAATTTTAAAATGATTTTGTATGTACTAAACAACTTGAGTTAGGAAAAGGTGCTTAGTCGTGGGGCTGGGGACTTCAAGAATTCTTTATTTTAATTTGAGTTGTATTTTTGATGCAGTTTCTTCTTCAAGTCCTTTCCTGCAAATGGGTGGAGGGGATGGCTAGGAGTCAGAGGGATTAGCAGTAGCACTAGTTACTGGAGGTAGAAAGTGCCAAATACATATAGACTGAAGAAATAAAGCAGGAGTTGATACTCCTTTCTTGACTTCAAAACCTATAACCCTAATTAAACAGTTACGGTTAGTTTTGTATTTATAAAGGTGATATTTTTGTATCTCTTCCCTGGACTACAGGTTTTTTGGCCTGGGTCCCCGGCCTCAGTAATTTGCCTTTAGTGGCTGGGGGCTGACAGTAAACGTGATTAGTTTGAGGTCAGGACAGAACACCGCCTATTCTGGACCAGTTATTTTTCAAACTCCTTCCCCAAGTTCCTTCACGGAAGGTATTCCTTGTTTGGGGCCACCGGGACTCTGTTTACATTTGCTATCTAAAAGGGAAGGCTAGCTTCACACTGAGATAGGATCAGTCCATTCTCAGTTGAATACATCACTCTTCATCTTTGGTTTGCTAATGAATTGCGAAACAGAAAAGTTGGGGATGAGAAAAGTTAAACCTTTTCAATGCTTCCCTTCCTTGTCTGTCTCCTTACTCTTTAAATTAATGTTGAGGGGCAAAGGGCAGGGCACTAGAGGAGAGAGAAAATTCTCCATACCCACTAGATATAGGGCGTTAGATCTAGGGTAAATTCCGTGCAAGGTGGGGTGGGGCAAGTTACCCAGTGACTCCTTTGCTTCTCTCTGTTTTTCATCACCATCTTTCTTCACAAAAGCGGAGAATAGAGTTCTCTGTTTGGAGGCTGTGCTCTTTCTCAAAGGCTTTCCCTAGAATGATGCTGGTTCTCCAAAACTGGCTTCATAAATGATAAAGAAGATCCAGTTAGATTTAATCATGTTACTCTATCCCATCACCAGTTGCAGGAGCCTCTAACAATTCCTGTAGGGCTGCTTTTCCTTTAGTATGTATCTGTATTTATTTATAAACTCCATCATCCTATTCCTTTACTGTTTGTAGGTGAGAAGGAATTTTCTCCTATTTCTGTCACCCGTAACATCTGTTAGAATATAAGCCTAATTAGATATAGGTGCTTAATAAAATATTATAACAGAGATATGTGCCTACAGAGACTTCTCATCATCCCAGGGCCAAACAGCTGGCTGGAGCCAACCACTCTCCAAAAAAGAAACTCAGAAAAGAGATAGAATCAGTCATCCCTGAATTCTGAGCATCCCAGTCATCCAAGTGGAGAGGGCTGAATTTACACCATTCAGGAGATGACCACACCCAATGCTTGGCTGCTCCTTGCACCTGGGGCCTTTTGTCCTTTGCCAACCCTGCTGTTCTGTTCCCTTTTCATTCATGGAATGACTCAGGCAGATGCACGTAACTTTTGTTTGTTTTTTTAAAAATTCAGTGAAAGGAGGAGCCAGAGAATAACTGCCATTTATTTACATGGCATTGTATAGTTTACCAAGTGCCCTCTCTTCACAACCAACTCATAATAGAGGGAAGTACAGGTATTATCATCTTTGTTTTGCTGATGAGGATACCCAGGCTCCCACACTGACCCGCAGCCCCGCTGCCACTATAGTAAATGGCAGGTTTCCTGCCGTATTCAGGCGGAACACTGTTCCACTGCACCCCACTGACTTCTTAACAGAAGAGTATGGAGAGCAAGCCGATTCAAGGCATGGCATGGAGAAGAGCAAGAGGAAAGAACTGTTTTGAACTTAATTTTCATCTTTTTTGGTGCCCCCACTGAATTCAAACAAGACTTTAAAGGGAAAAGCAGAAAAGAACAGAAATGGAAGCCAAGATTCCTGAGTTCAACCTAGATCTATAACCAGTTCATTGTGAGACTTTGAACAAGTCATTTCTCCATGAGAAATGATGTTCAAATCCCATCTTAGACACTTGAAAGTTGTGTGACCGTGGTCCATTCACTTCAGTTTTTGAGCCTCAGTTTCCTCATCTGTAAAATAGGGATAATAATTCTTGTAGTACCTACTTCATTGGATTGTTCAAATAAGACTGTCCATCAAATATTTTGTAAGTCCTAAATCATGACATAAATATGCTGTTACTATTTTCCTTATCTGTGAAAAGGTCAGGAATGTCCCACTAGCATACAGAAGGATAAACTGTGTGGTTGGGAAGATACCAAGAGCATTTCAGAATAAAAGTACTGCACAAATACAGTGTTGGGATGCCTCATTAAGTCTTTTCCTCAGTTACATTTTAGTTTAGTCCTGAGAAGACAAACATCATGTCTCTGAGCGGCGCCTTCAGGGCAGTGGGCAATGACCCAGGAGTGATCACTTGGAGAATAGAGGTAAGCTGGGCCCCCATGGTCAAAGACAGAAATTCTCAGCCTCTGTCCTACCTAGCAATTCCCATAAGCCAAGGTGCATTATAAAGGCAGGGTGTGCCTGTGGCACTGAACCATTACTGGCTTTCTTAAATGTTGGTGTCAGGTAGAGACTTTGGTTTACTTTGAAAAGCTTCTTGACTTCTTATCTGATTTGGAAGGATAGTAAAAGACAGGAGTAAAATGAACGAATGTACTTGACTATCCCTGACTGCCCCAGGCACCTAAGGGAAATAGATAAAGCTATATCTCATGCTGGACACCAGCAACTTAGTAAGAATGATCTTTATCCTACATTCAACTTGGAGAAGGTATTTTTAATGGACATCCATAAGACTTGGAGGCTCTTCACACTCACCTTGTCATAGTAATGGCAAAACTTCCCATAGTCCACTTCCTTCATTAATTGAAATAGAGTGCCCATTTCCTCCCAGAGGAGTTAGGGTACTGCTGGAGAAAGCATTCTGTAAAAGAGTACCAGCCCCCAGAACCACAGTGAAGGTGGGGCTTTAAGGTCAGATTTTAACGTCTGGGGAGGGAGAAGGGAACACTTCCTTATTAGGGAGGCAGGACATTTCCTTTCCCAAGTACTCCAGAGGTTGTCATCCCATTCCTTGCTCCTTACAATTCTACCTCTAACCCTTGCTACTGGGTGATGGAAGGGTGGTGGTAAGGTATCCCTGGCAACAGGCACGGGAGCAGGGTCAATGACAGCCGTGGTCCGGGCAGTAGAAGAAGAAGACCCATTTCACACGACTGCATCAGTGGTGGCATCAGCCACCTGCTGAATTTACCCCAGGTTGTGGGATCAGTTTTCATTCTACCTATACTTTTTCTGTCATCACTGAGAGAAAATAAATCACCAGGCTTGGGGATCATCACCTGATTAGGCTTTGGGGTTGTTCTGTAGCTGTCCCTTTTAATTTTGAGTTCCAAATTCTTTCCCACCTGCCCCTTCCCCACCCATTGAGAAGGCTATCAATATATCACTTATACATATGAAGTCATGCAAAACATAGCTGTTCTCTTTAGCAAAATCATCTCCTTCCCAAAGGGCAAAATTTGAAGTGATATTCCCAAATGATCATCTCTTACCTTGTGACTAGCAGGGGACCCCCTAGTTATCCTGGTTTAGTAGCCACATATGGGAGCAGCTCTTGTATGGCAAAATTGCTTAGGGGCTGCAGGAGACTAGCTCCTCTCCTCAAATCTGAACAAGTCTCAGCTCCAAGGACTGGCCTTAGGGCTATGCTTCCTAGGCCTCGGTAAAGGCCACACTATGCTACAAAGAGATCCGGGTCATTATACCTACTCTTTTGCCGAGAGGCAGTGTGGCCTATTGAATAGAACTAGCCTTGGAGTCAGAAAGATCAGGTTCAAGGCTTTCCTCAGCCCCCACATTGGCCAAATTACTTCACCTCTCAGGGCTTCAGACAACTCTTTCCGCAAAGGTAGAGAGGGTTTCCCTATCCATTTCTTTGACCAATGAAGCCACAGGTCTGGGTCAGAGCAATACATTTGTCATGCTCCCTGGCAGGGCTGGGGTGGAGCATTACCCCAACACTGGAGGAATTGGCCAGGTTCATACCCATCGCCATTGTTCTGGGTATTTTTTGGGTTGGGAAAAGCAAAGGTGGGAGAAAGAGGAGCGGTAGGTAGAAGGAAGACAGACTGGCATGTGCCCCTCACTCGCATTTTGTCCTTCCAGAAAATGGAACTAGTGCTGGTGCCACTGAGCCTTCATGGCAATTTCTACGAGGGAGACTGTTATGTGGTTCTCTCGGTGAGCAGACCCCAGCCCCTAATTCCCTAGCCTCAGTCTTCCCTTGGTCATCTATTCTCAGGAGCCATGGAGACATCTGCTGGTGATGGAGGGTAATGGTCCACAGGGAACCTTGGGACAAGCCAGTGTTTTCCAAGCATCTATATACAAATGCATTTTGCAGTGTTCTGGGTTTACAAAGATCAAAGATAATACAGTTCCTACTCTCAAAAATCTTATAAAAGAAATATGCAAGCAATAATAATACAAAGTGTAACATGCTAAATTCATAAGAGGACTTAAGGGATATTCAAGAAGAATGAAATTACCTACCTTGGGGGAGACAGTGGGGCAGACAGATGATATGAGAGGGCTTTATAGAAGATGTCACCTGCATGGGACCTCAAAGGAAAGGAAGGAATTAAACAGGCAGAAACATTCTGGGCACAGAGGTCAACATGAGCAAAAACACTGGCAAGAAATGACAGGATGAGATCAGAGAATGCTAAGTAGTCGATTTTGGCTGAAATGCAGACTGTAGAAGGGAAATAGGCTGAAGAGGTCCTTTGGAGACAGATTGTGTAGGGTCTTGCATGCCACGCTAAGAGGTTTATATATCCTTGTGACTAAGTAATGAGGAGACACCAAAGGATTTTGAGCCAAGGAAGACCAAACCTACATATAGCATGTAGTATCTTACTGTAGCAGTCCTGTGAGAAAATGAATTAGTGAAGAGAGTGCCTAAAGACAGGAAAATCAGTTACAGAATTATTATAATAACCTTTATCAGTGGGGTTAGAAAAAAAGTCAGAGGCTATAGAAAAATGAGCAAAACTTAGCAACTGATTCCAATGTGCACAGTGAAGAAGAGATGCAGAGCAGGCTCTATGGAAGAAGGAAAAATTAAAGATAACTCAGGATTATTTATCCTAAATGGAAAAGTGATTGTGCCGGTAAAAGAGTGGGAAGTTAAAAGGGACAGGTTTGGCAGGAGGCAGGGGAGATTAATTCTGTGTGAGGGGGCAACTAGTTGGCAATGTCTGGCTGGGAGTTAGAAATGGAGCCCTGAAGCCCCAGGGAGTGGTCAGTTGATCTCTGAAGTCAGCAATGGAGGAAGTCAGCAAGAGAGAGAAGATCTAACCCTCAAGTGCTCCCAGATTTTAGAAGTGCAAGGTGCATCCTCAAAATTGACCTTTCTATTTGGCTCAAGGGAATGGCTAAGTTGGAGTGGAGAATTAATTTCATTAGCCCAAGAAAGGTCTCTCAGTCTGATGTTAGGCCACTATGATCTAGGAATACTGTTTACATAGTTCTTCTCCAGATACCGTGGAGGGATGCAACAAGCTTCAAAGGATCTGGCCACTGGACCCAGATGGCTCAGGAAGAGAAAGTGAAGCTGGTGACTTTGCACAGCCCTTCCTCACTTAAATCCAATTCATTTGCATGTCATGGCATCACTTCACATCATGGTGCTCCTTGAGAACAAAGGCCAAACCGCAGCAGCAGTTGAAAAATAACAGTACAAAAGTCCTGCTGCTGTTTTAAGCTTAATCTTCCCCATATATGACCATAACTGAAGAAAAAGGACAAAACCACACAGAGGTGCAAGTTAACAGTGCAGATTGTTCTTAAGTACTTGAGAACGGTATCATAATGGAGGAATGAGATTTGAGAATATAAACTCTAGTGAAAATATAGACTTCTAGTGAACAGAAACTAATCTTTGTATCTTCAGTACCTAGCATGGTGCCTTGCATATCATGTTTAATAAATACTCAAATAAAATGGGGGGGGGAGCTGTAAAAATTCCCAAGGTGCATCCTTTATTTGAGTTTCTCTTTATTGCCAGTTGTCTCACTTGAGGGATGGCAAAATTTCTCACTTTTTCCAAATGTGGGAATTAGATTTGGGCCACCAGGATCTGAACAAAATAACTAGATTTCTATATGGGATCAGTCAACCCTACTCAGGGACAGTAATCCAGGCCCCCATCCCACCCATAATATACTATAGTTCTCTCAGAGCAGGAAAATGAGCCATTCCCTAATTACACAATCTCTTTGGACATCCTTCAGACCCGAAGATCTGGAAGTCTCTTGTGCCAAGATATCCATTACTGGATTGGAAAGGACTCTTCCCAAGATGAGCAGAGCTGTGCTGCCATTTATACGACTCAGCTAGACGACTACCTAGGTGGCAGCCCAGTGCAGCATCGGGAGGTTCAATATCATGAATCAGAGACTTTCCGAGGCTACTTCAAACAGGGGATCATGTAAGTAGAAATCTGAACTTGACTGTTCTTGGACTCATTCTCTCCCTAATAGGACATTTAATATGAACAAAGCACAGCACCATGATGGAAACATGCCATAGTTCATGGCAAAGGAAAGCGATAGTAAAGAATCACAAGGACATTTTTAGCAGAACTCACAATAGTTCCTTCCTTTCCCCAAATGATAAAGTTTCTAGGGTAGCCGTTACAGCAACAATAACTGAGGAAAAGGCTGATTGGTTTTAAATCCTGATAGACTGGATGAAAGATGGAAGTTAATCAAAGAAAACTTCCTGGAGGAGGTGGGCTATGAGTGGATAGGAAGTTCATTCTTTTCCTAGCAGGACAGTGATGTCAGGGGAGCACTGAAGGAGGAAAAAGCCTCAGACACTTACAAGCTGTGTGACCTTGGGCAAGTCAATTACCTCAATTACAAAAACATAGGGGGAAAAAACCATAGGAAAGATAACTATCCTTTTGTCTATCTCTCAGCTACAAGAAAGGAGGTGTGGCCTCTGGGATGAAGCATGTAGAGACCAACACCTATGACGTGAAGCGACTACTGCATGTGAAAGGGAAAAGGCACATAACCGCTACTGAGGTAAGTTTTCCAGAAAGTCAAACTCGCGAGAAGGTTATTAGCATTACCTAGCCAGGGATTCTTAACCTGGAGTCTGTGAACTTGTGTTTTTTTTTTAATTGATAACTGTTTCAGTATAATTGGTTTCCTTAGTTATTCTTTGTATTTTGTTTTATGGATTTAAAACATGATTTTGAGAAGCATCACTAGACTGCCAAAGGGATCCATGACACAGAAAAAGTTCAAACTAAACTGACTACCTCCCATCCCTTCTGCTTATTCTAAGGAAAATGAGATCTGTTCACAGTGTTTTAACAGGAGCTATCGGACTATCCTGAGTAGTCTCTATTTCTAACCTGTAGGTAGACTTGAGCTGGGACAATTTTAACCTTGGTGATGTCTTCTTGCTGGACCTTGGGAGGGTCATCATCCAGTGGAATGGCCCAGAAAGCAGCACTGGAGAACGCCTAAAGGTACCGTTGCTGTTCCTCATGGGAGGTCTCTCTTTTCCTTGTGGCCCCCAGGATATGATTTAAAATCTTTCAGACACGGCTTCCTTCTTGCTCAGTAATTATTATTAGTATGTTATGATTATTACAGTTTTTTATTATCCTTATTTCCACATGCTTCTTTGAGATTAAAATTGGACCCCTACTTTTTTTGGTAGGGTCTGGTCTGAAGACAGTAAATTCCAAAACAGATATTTATTAAACCTACCAGGTGAAAGGTACTGTGTGCGGGCAAAAACAAGAGTCCTAAATGAAGGGAGTTTAACTGGAAGGGGTACATGTTCTAAGATGTACACAAGAAAAACTGAGCTAGTGATCTCTGTTAACTGGGGGAAATAGGAGAGGTTTCCATTGAGAAGATGGTAGAGGAATGGACCCATGAAGGATGAGAAAGATCCTAAGAGGCAGAGATGAGGAGTGAGCTCATTCTAGGCATTCTGGGTCATTTTTGTGAAAAGACTAGAGGTGAGAAGTGGAATGTCAGGTTTGGTGAATAGTTCAATTTGGCTCAAAGTTCATGGAGAGTAATGTGAAAAATGACTGTAAAGGTAGGTTGGAAGTAGATTGTGAAGTTTGTATTTTATGCTAGAGTCTTTGAGTAAAGGTTTTGAGCAGAGAAATGACATGGTCAGACCTGGACCTTAGGAAGATTAATTTAGCAGCTGTATGGCAGGAGGATGGATTAGAGAAAGGATATGGGAGGCAGAGAACCTAATTAGGAAGCTATCACAGTAGCCCAGGAGGTGATAAGAGCTTAAATTAGGGCAGCAAATGTGTGAAAGGAGAAAAGACAGTAGATTTTATGGAGGCAGAATTGACAAAAACCTAGTGACTGACTGGATATAAAGACCAGCGCAGAGGGAAAAGTCACAAATGACTAAGCTTTAGAATTTGAATCACCCTCACAACAAAGAAAGGTTAGTTTGGAGGGAGGATTTTTCTGGGAAGATGAGTTAACAGAAGGACATTACTTTCAGTCCAAGAAATTAATGACTCATTCCCAATTATGGGAATGATAGTAAAGATATTAAATTTTAAGATAGTAAAAATTCCTATCTTCTGGATCTGAGGCTTGCTTCTTCAGCAGTACTCAAGCTCCTGTGGTAAGGCAGGTATACTGAATTGCTTCATTGAACTCCCTTATGGTAGGCAATGCTCCTAGCAAAGGATATTCGGGACCGAGAGCGTGGGGGCCGTGCTGAAATTGGTGTCATTGAGGGAGACAACGAAGCAGCCAGTTCAGACCTGATAAAGATCCTTCAGGACACACTAGGTGAACGCTCTTTGATCAAGCCTGCAACCTCTGACGAGCTGTTAGATCAGGAGCAGAAATCAAGCATTACGTTATATCAGTAAGTGGCCATTTCCTGCACCTGATTGGAGATTTAAGGGTCTAAATCTAGATACCTTGGATTATCTCTATGTTGGCTTCTGAGATTTACAACTTTCTTCTGATCCCTCTTCAATTCTAGTATCTTTAATAAATCTAAGTACCAAAGTTCCTCCGCTCAATCATCTTCCCATTGATGTTTGTGTTGGCACACTGCTTCCTGCTTATTCTCTGGGTTTTAAAGGTGAGAGTAGAGATGTTGTCTCTACTATAGCACCATGAGATAGACACTCAAGGTCCCTGGGGCTCTGGAAGGAACAAGATCTGGGGAAGAAAGATGTAGAATCTTCAGAGTAAAGGAGACATTCAAAAATAAGATTTAAAAGTTAGCCCACCATGAAACGCGCCCCCCCCACCATGAAATGCGCACCCCCCCCACCATAGCACTAATCCAAATCCTACAAAGAAACTGTCCACCAAAGGAAAGAGGAAAGCAACATTTAGGCAGTGAGATTCTATTGAGGAAAGAGAACCCAAATCAACCCATGTTTCCCCCTTTGTAGTGTCTCTGACTCAAGCGGGCAGCTGACAGTCACAGAAGTATCCACAAGGCCACTTGTCCAAGATTTACTGAATCATGATGTAAGTATAATAGTAGACTCAGCCTGGAATAACCTAAGAATAAGGGTCCCTTCCTGTCTCCAGCAGTAATGTCATTTATCCATTGGAATGTTTCAGGATTGCTACATCCTGGACCATGGTAGAAGCAAGATCTATGTCTGGAAAGGAAGGGGAGCCACCAAGATTGAGAAACAGACTGCTATGTCTAAAGCTCTGGTAAGAGCAATTAATATACTAAAATGGCCAGATGATTTTGTGCAGTGGAGAGAAAGCTGGATTTGAAGTCAGACATACTTGGGTTCCTCAAATACTTAAGTGGTAACCTATTTGGGCCTGGAATCTTCATCTATCAAGGATATTGTTCATAATCTAGAAGATTATGCTTTATTTGAGGAGTAAGGACACAAGTAGATGGCACCTTTTGAGGAACACAAAGTAATAAATTAGCAAACTGATAGAATTCAAAGTCAGTAAATTAAAGAAATGCTGAGGCATGGGATAAAGAAGTTTGCTCACCATAAGCACAAAAAAATATTGTGACAGTCTAACAGAAAGATGCCAAAATGTTTTCTATGAATACATCCTGAGGGTAGGCAATTCAATCTCCAGTTGGAAGTGAATCAGCAAAAATTATTTTTAAAAGGATGACTGAGAGGGGAGAGGGAATATACAAGGGGGAAATTTAGCCTATGTTAAAACAAAAGACATCAATAAAATTTTATTTTTAAAAAAAGTACGTCAGCATGAGTTTGACTTCAGGAGGCGAGTTTATATTAGCACCTGTAACCAAAGAGGTGAGTCACCAAGCAAGCAAACAAATCCAGTAATGACTAAACTATTTCTCATGGGGCTATAGGGCTTCATTAAGATGAAGGGTTATCCAAGCAGCACCAATGTGGAGACAGTCAATGATGGAGCTGAGTCTGCCATGTTCAAGCAGCTGTTCCAGAAGTGGATAGTAAAGGACCAGACCGTAGGCTTAGGAAAAGCCTTCAGCATGAGTAAAATTGGTGAGATTACCTCCCCAAATCTTTAGCAGTGACAGGAATGTCCAAAGGGCAGCACTATTCTTGTTAATGTTCACAACTGTATGTCTCATTATTTGACTTTTCCTGAAACCTTTCCTACAGCCAAAGTCATTCAGGATAAGTTTGATGTGACTCTGCTTCACACAAAGCCAGATGTAGCAGCCCAAGAAAGGATGGTTGATGATGGGAATGGAAACGTTGAGGTAAGACAAGCAACTCAAAACTGAAGGAAGACAGCAAGTGTCCTCAGCAGCACACTTAAAGTGGAATGTAGGTTCTATTTCTAGACCTCCCCACTCCCCTACCTCAACCCCCCATTTTCAACTCCAGGATCTTAGGCATGCCCTTCAAGAAACAGCAAAGTCTGCAAGGTGGTGGTTTTCCCTCCCACAGTTCCTCTGGGTAGTAAGAGGTAGGCCACCCAAACACATTAGCATCCTCCCTTGCAAAATGATCCAAATAATCTGCCAAACTGTTAGGAGCTCTAAAGCCATAGTCTGATGTACCTGAGAGCCCAAAACACCTAAGAGAGGTGTGGATGTCTTTTGAATGATCATTATGATCTCAACTGCCCCTCTGCCTGGATCTCTTTTCATTGTAGCCTAATTTCCTTCAGACTGTACTAATTTCCACAGCTGGCTCCACATCTAGCAACATAATCCCTATGTGACCACGTCCTTTATCTAGGTCTGGAGAATTGAAAATCTGGAACTAGTCCCAGTTGAGCGTCAGTGGTATGGCTTTTTCTATGGGGGAGACTGCTACCTGGTTTTCTATACATATGAAGTAAACAACAAGCCACGTTACATTCTGTACATCTGGCAGGTCAGTCTAAAAGATGACCTTCAGTCTGGAATCCAAATGTATCACCTGCTGTCTTTTGATTTGGACAGGCAGCAGGGGTTCATCTCTCCCACAGTGTATCTGTCCTCTCTTCTCTCTATGGTAGGGTCGACACGCTTCCAAGGATGAACTGACAGCTTCAGCTTACCAAGCTGTGGAGCTGGACAGACAATTTGGGGGCACTCCAGTGCAGGTGCTGGTCAGCATGGGGAAAGAACCACGCCACTTTATGGCCATCTTCAAAGGAAAGCTTGTCATTTTTGAGGTGAGATCTCCTTTTCCTGTCTCCTCTCCAAGAAAAATTACCCTGTAAGTTGGTATACTGAAAACCAAACTGGAGTTTCTGTGAATGAGCTATAAGAATTATTAGTCACTGGACACTGAAGAAGGAAGAAATGGGCTTATCAATCCATTTTGCATACCCTTGCCAGATAAATCTATGATGGCACTTTGCTCATGTCACTCCTTTACAGTGGCTTCAAGTTCAAACTCCTTGACCTAGCCTTGCAGGTCCACCATAATCAAGCCCATCCTACCTTTCCAAACTTGTTTCACTGTTCCCCATATGTACCTCCCAATCGTTGTAAGTGGTCTCCTCACACATCCTCCGCACCCACACTTTTGCCCACCATGTGCTGGGCTTATTCTTACCTTCTTGGATGCTCTCTCTCCTTCCTAACAAATTCTAACCATCTTTCTCTACCATGACAATTTTCTCAACTACTCCAAAGTATGATTTTTCCTTTATCTAAATACCTTCTGCACTTAAAATCAGTGCCTCTCAGGTTAGCACATTATTCCTCGTATCAGTTAGTCCTGTCTTTCCAACTAGTTTCTTGGCTCCTTGAAATCAAAGAATCCCCTTTTCCTCTCTCTGCACCTGCCACTGGTGATTTCATCCATTCCCATGGTTTAATTATCACTTCCTTGAAAATGACAAACAAATCTTTATCCCCAGCCCCAACCTTTCACCTTGAGCCCTAAGGCTACATTTCCTAGTGCCTGCTGGATAGCTCCATCTTTTTGCCCCAGTGGTACCTCACACTCACAACATTCAGAACTGAATACATTATCTTCCACCTGTCCTTCCAGCTTTCTCACTGCTACTGATGATAGATTTAGTCAAAGTTTAATTCTTGAAGAATCAGCAAACTGACAACCTGCTAATCTTTTTCTTACCAGCGCTTCTTCAGTGGCTCCTATCTAATCAGTTGACAAGTATCCATTAAGCACTTACTATACACCAGCTATACAAATACTAGCAAATATTCCCTCAAGAAGTCTACATTCTACTGGGAGAAGACAATACACAAAAGGGATTTGAAAAGGTGGTGGGGTAGGGATGTTCTCCACCTGGAGCAAGGTAAAGATGAGTTATCTGTGCACTTGGAGAGGAATGAAATACCTTTGTGGCCTCTTCCTTAAGGAGGGCAATGGATAGAGCACGGGGCCAAGACTCAGGAAGACTCATCTTCCTTAGTTCCTTAGTAATTTGGCCTCAGACACTTACTAGGACTCAGGAAGACTCATCTTCCTTAGTTCCTTAGTAATTTGGCCTCAGACACTTACTAGCTGTTTGACCCTGGACAAATCATTTCACTGTCAGACTCAGTTTCCTCATCCGTAAAATGAGCTGGAGAAGGAAATGGCAAACCACTCCATATCTTTGCCAAGAAAATTCAAAATGGAGTCACAAAGTGTCTGAAGTAACTTCTTAAGCTGGAGGTTCTGGGAGGAACAATCAGGAGGTAAGACCTCAGGGTTAGCAAGTACTTTTAGGTGGATCAAATAAGATAGAATTGGAAAGCACTTAGCGCAATGCCTGGTACATAGTAAGCACAATGTAAATGTTAGCTATGATGATGATGATTATTAACATGAAAAATACTAGAGATGAGACAAAGGACTCTGAAGAACAGGAAGGGGGACTGAGCACAAATTGAGGGACCCATCCTCCTAAATTTCTGCATTCTAAGTCCTAGGGTTCCATGGTCTGCCTACTAAAGACACTTTTTGATTGAAGTAAGACTACGGCAATCTGTATTTATACTGTATTGCCTTTTGTAGAGAAACCTGCAAGGAGGAAAGACTAAAGGTGGAAAACCAAAGTCTCAGCCTCCACAGTTTCAATTCTCTTTTAGGGTCCTAATCCAACCCTTTCTTGGGGCTTCTTTCCCCACACACCAAAGAACAGGGAGTCCCATCTTTGAGGTCATGTACAAAGCCTATCTCCATATGCCTTCAACTAAAGCAGGGGAATGAGGAAGAGAAGAAACAGGCATAAAAAGAGATGGCAGAAGAGGGAGAGGAAGAAAAAAAGAGACATAAGATGTCTAATGATGGAGAAAGGAGGGATACAGACAATTGAACCTGCTTGGCAAAAGACCACCACTTTACTGGATGGGAAGAAACCTCACTCATGGTACCAATTACTGGAGTCTGTTTTGAGTGTAGATAGGACAGTTTGATAGAAGTCAATGCTGAAAACAACAGTCCCTTTTCCTTGATACGTTTAAGGGAAGGCCATGTGGCTTAACTGGTTATAAGCAAGGAAGTATAGAAAAAGAAGAAGCAGCAAACGAGGGAAGAACACTAAGAACTATGCACTCTCCCTTCCCCAAACTAGGACAGCAACCAGCATCTCTAAACAATGGCAGTCTGCCAATCCCAGGCATCATGTCACCAGCATTCACACATTCAAATGAAGCCCGGGTTGGGCAGAGGAGGGATTTGTCAAAGAATATTACTAGGGAGCTGTCAGGTCAATCTTCAGGCTATGATAGGAAGGGGTCCATGAAGACCTTGCAAGAAGCTGGCTCCCAGGACTTGATACATCATTGTATCAAACTCTCACTGGGTCTATTTCCACTCCATGTACCCTGGTGACACTCAAAGAAGTTAAAGAGACATCTTTATAGGCAAAGCTGGAAGTCCACTCAGGTTTAATTGGCTTCTTACCTCTGATGTCTTAGATGTATTTGTCAGGAGGAGAGGAACCTGGAGGATTCCAGGCATAGAAAATTGTAGATACAAGAGTTCCAAAAGGTCAAGGAGGAAAGATATGACCAGGGAAGAAACAGCCTATAGATGGAGAAAGATTCGTCCTCTTTCCCCTTGCCCTACAAAAAAAATTAATAAATAAACCTATATTTTTCCAGACAACCTTCATAATATGCAGATATCATACTGCTTCAATGTGATCACACCAATTTCAGTTGTGACCATTATCTAAGGGACAAAATACAAGCAGGTCCTAATCTAGCCCAGCCTACCTTTTGCAGTCTTATTTTACATTCCTCCTCATGCACAGAACTCTGTGTTCTCACCAGTTAGACCCCCAGCTCTCCTTTTATCTTGTCCCTCTGTCCTCTAGGTACTTTTTTCAGAACATTTCCCAGGACTGGAATAGCACGTCTATCTCTTTAAATTCTTGTTCTTCAAGATCCAACTCAGTCAAGTCACATCTTCTTAATTCAATTAACAGTTCTTAAAGAACATCTATTAAGCACCTACTATGAGCAAAGCACTGAGGATAAAAAGACTCAGCTGAAGTTGTCCCTGTCCTAAGAGTCATGTTCTCCATGAAACCTTTCCCAGTGCTACAGCTGGAAGTGATCCCTGTCTCCTCTCCTAAGTGCTTATAACATTCCACTTGTACTATCGTTACTTAAGTATGTCTCATCCACCTAGTAGTCTGTAAGCTCCTCTGAGCTAGGAGGTATGTCAGTTTTCATTTTTGAATTCCCAGCACCCGGTCGACAGTATTTAAATATAAATATTTTTATTGATATATTAATTATAAACTAGATACTTCACACAGTAACTCCCAGCATCCTCACCACTGAATCCTCCACAATGTTATAATCCCCTCAAAAGATGAGTAAAACAGCATAAAATTGGCCAGTTAAGAGTGTGCAAGCTTACACTGATGAGATGGAGATGCTCTGTTAATAGCATTATTGTGAAATTTTTAATCCAAGTTTCATTGCCACTTTCAAGTTGTCTTCATTTATATAACTGTAATAATTGTATATGGATTTGAGGGGGGGTTTTGGGTGACTCTTTGACCATTTTGCCATCACTCCATACTGGTCTTCCCATATTTGTTTGACTTCTTATCAATCTTTCCTTATTGAACAGTAATAGTCTGTGAAATTTGTATATTTTATTTTTTAGCCACTTCCCAAGTGTTAGACCCCACACTTTTGTTTACAACATTTTGCTGTTACAAATAATATGCTATATTTTCATATTTTTTTTTCTTATTGTTAATAACTTCCTATGAGTACAAATAGTGGAATCACTTTTCCGGGACCTCCAACATTGAATTATTCTACTTTTGCCAACTTGACGAGTTTGTTTCAGATTTTTTATTAATGTTTTTGAGCGCTTTTTTAAATGGATGTAATAGTTTTATCTTTTAAAAATTCTGTCCATTCTCCTCTTTTTAATGGATTTTCAAATATATAGCTCACTTACCCATTCAGAACTTAGTTGTATCTGTTGTAGGATTCTAGCCTAAAACTCTTTCTTATCAAATTGTTATCAAAAAACTGCTTCAGCAGTTCTTACTGAAGAGTTCTTTCCCAAGTGTTGTATTCATCAGTTTGTAATGAATATATTGTTGCACCAATTTCTGAGACTTGCTCATTGTAAGGTCTGCTGGCTGGGGAGCCCCATACCTCCCCCATAACCATGGTATATTGTTTTTGATAGCAAAGGAGGAGGCCAAGGACCTCCAGATTTATTCTAGGTAGTTTAATCAATCATTATGAATACCTACAAAATGGGCAATCTTGGGTCAGGGGTGGTGGCCAGACAATTCAGTGGATCCCCATAAAACCCCAAAATCCCTTTGGTAATTATAGAAAACAAAGGGAGGTGAAGGTAGAGAGTGCATCCCTACTAATTTATTGGTGGATATTTTCGGCTTTCTGCTTAGTAATGAGCTTGGGTTTTAAGCCGGTGTTATGCCCAGACATATATTTGTGTCCCATATGGGTCACAATATTCTTATTATGGCTTTCATGGGTTAGAGTATCTTAAGTTATGACTCAGCGTCTAAGTTATGATTCAGTATCTAAGTTATGATTTTTAACAGGTCACCATTTCTGGGCTTCTACCTTTCACGGAGTTTAAGTTTTTATGGCTTTTTCCCAGTTCCACACTCATTTAAGCTGCTCCACTGATTAGCTTTAAAATTTGAACTATGGTAATGTTCAATTCCTTTATTCTAATTTTTAAAAATTTTCCTGTTTTCTTGACTTTTTATGCTTCCATATGTATTTTATTATTTTGCCTATTTCTGAAAGTATCCCCTTCATAATTTGATAGTCAGTGGGTGTCAAATCTTATGTCCAGAATATCTCTTCCATACCACCCCTTCCTCTCTACTTACTCAACGCTTTAGTGTTAGCTCTCATTTCCTCTTGCCTGATTATTTTAATTCTTTTTTTATTCTGAAACACCAAATAAAATTAGCATTTCCACATACATAACAGAAAATGGGGTTGATATATGAACTGTAAACTGCTATTGTGTACAGCTCCCTTTTATTTTTAAAAAATATAATAAATTGCAGATGTGATTTTCAAAGTACTGCCTGAACTGTTGCAAAAAGAAGTTCTAACTGGTCTTCCAGCCTCATGTCTTTCCTTACTCCAATCCATCCCACACACAACTACCAAAGTGATTTTCTGATGTCAAATCTCATAGCACCCAACAAACTCTGTTGCCTTCTTACTGCTTCAAGGACCAAAAACAAACTCCTCCATTTAACTTATAAAGATTTTCTTATTGTTCCCATGATTTGATCTTTGAACTATTTTCCTTATTTAGGATGTCATTCCGTTATGAATTTTTAGTTCTTTTGCAAGGATCTGTAATTGATGTAAGATTCCTGCCCTTTGTCTGCATTTCTAAGTTCTTTGTGCCCTAGCATATGACCAATTTTTGTGTAAATACTATAGGAGCCTGAAAAATGTGAATTCTTTAAAAGATCTGTTCAGAAATCTCTACAGGTTTACCAAATCCAGTTTTTCTAACATTTTGTCCAAGCCTATAATTTCTTTTCTGTCTTTCTATTGGATTGTTCAAGCCCTTGCAGAAAACAGTACTGCTTTCTAAAATTAGTATCTTATTTCTAGGTCTTTTGTTATTTGTTAAATAACTCTTGCCTTGAGAATTCAGTTGCTATATTCAGTGCATATACAGTTAATGTTAATATTTTTCATTACCTATTTAACTATTTAGCTTTTTAGGTATCTAAATTCTGTTTTCTGTTGCTTATCTAAAATCGTAACGGCAAATCTTGCTTTTTAAAAATTCATCTGAATAACAGATTTTATTCTAACCCTTTGTTCTGCATAAATCTTTATGCTTTAAATGTGTTTATGGTATCAAGTTATCAGATTTTTATTTTCTAATCTAGTAAGCAATTAGTTTCCTTTTAATTGGCATATTTAGCTCACTAATATTTAAGAGTACTGTTGTTAAGATTTATTTTCCTTCCACAGACCTGTCTGCAAAGCAATTTTTATATAATATGAATTTGCTTGAAGACATGGGGGAGGAAGGCAGGTAGAAGAGGACTATATGTCTAAAGGGAGAGGACTGGAATATAGTACTGTATGCACGGAGCACAGTACTGTACCATAAATTTAAGATATGTAGGGGGTTTTTTTGGAATGTGTATTTCTTTCAGAATTCTTTACATAAAGTCTAATTTGTGTAATATGAATTTATATAAAGTGACAATTGACTATATTATATAAAGATTATTGTGCAATCTTTTTAAAAAGTCTTTCCCCAGGTATGTGGTTTAAGGATCACCCTTTGTCTTCTACTTCCTACCTCTGTTTAATCTTCACCAGCTGTATGCAGATTTTTAAAATATAATCTACCTTCTCTTTTGTCCCTCAGATGATTCCCATTTCAAAGGATTCTTTCCCCAACCCTCATTTTTAATGACCCTTATAGGAAGTATGACTTAGAAGCTACCTCCTTACTGCTCACACAGACTGTCATTTTTTACTCACTACTTATATTCAAAACTAAATCACCATATTTAGCTTCAGCTGCTTACTCATGTGATATGTCAAAGACCCTATCCAATTTAGGCTGTCAGCAGGAAATACATTTTTGGATTTCACTGAAGCATCATCTTTTCCCATGCTAGTATAACCTTAATTTTTTAGTATGGGTAATCTGGGGTTGCAGCCAATTTCCATTTTTTTGGTATATTCAGTTCTAGCCTCTTCTTTCAATTATCATTGTCAATGAGTAGCTTTGCACAATTCAGATCGGTGCTTTTTGACATGTGAACTGCTTCCTCCAGGCAGTGTCTCTTTGACAATGAAGTTCCAGAACTTGGCAACTACATTTCTAGGTGAGTTAAACTTGGGGTTGCTCCCTGTCAATGACCTGTGGATTCTATCAATTTATAATCTTTTGATTTCAGTGTTTCCAAGCAATATTCTTTATTTCCGTCAATATGGTATTCAGTCTCTATTTCTTCAGAGATCAGTAATTCTCAGACTGTCTCACCAAGTTCCATCTTCTAGATTTATTGTTTTGCTGTGTGTTTTTTCTTCCATTACTGCATATTTTTATTCTTCCTAATCCACTCTCCTCATTGGAATCTTCTGCCTCACTGAAATTTCCCATTGTCTTTTTTATGGTGTCAGTTGTTATGTTCATGTCTTGAATTCTCTCTCCACTGGTCTAACTTTATAAATGCCAATTCTTGTCTTATATCTTAAAATGATTCTGGACCCCTCTGAAGGTTCCTGGTAGAAATCTACTCTCTCTTCTGGAGGTGTAGATATTACTAGTGTAGTCTTATTCCTTCTCTTTGGAGATTTAGCCTTACTTTTTTCATACCACTTATTCATTGTATTGGTGTTTCTTCTTCCTGTGAGGTTTGTCCTATGAGAATGTCTCTTCTTTTCCCTCTTTTTGGCTTATTCTTTCATTTAATTTGGTGTATTTGTCACTTTTCTGATAGAGCAGGGGACCTGGAATTAGCTTCAACCACTCATTCTGCTATTGTGCTAGAACTCTTACTGAATATATTTAAATAGGCAGCAAAGCATAGTAAAAAGAAGTACTGGTCTCAGAATGGCAAGAAACATGAATCTGACTCCCAATTCTGAAATTTACAAGCTGTGTGACACTATAAAAAAAAATTAAACTCTGAGCTTCACTTCTCTTTTCTATAAAATGGGAATATTTACAATGCCTCAGTGTGAAATGGAAATCACTTAACACAAACATACATGAAATTGTTATTTTGTATCCCCAAGAGTACATTACATAGGGCTAGACTCACAATAGGTATTCAATAAAAACTTAATGATTAAGGAACTCACAATTAGTTTCCAACCAACAAACTTTAACATTCTAAATCCATGACTGTTCTCTCTAATATGCACTTCATCCCCTATATTTGTCTTAATGCAGGCTATTTTTTACCCTGTTGCATCACTAGCTAAAGGTACACTGTGAACTGATAGGCCCAAAATGTTTTCTTTTCTCCACAGGGTGGAACATCTCGGAAGGCAAGTGCTGAGCCTGATCCTCCTGTAAGACTCTTCCAGATCCAAGGGAATGACAAATCCAACACCAGAGCTGTGGAGGTACCAGCATTTGCCTCTTCCCTGAATTCCAACGATGTCTTTCTCCTGCGGACACAAAATGAACACTACCTCTGGTATGGAAAGGTAAAATGGACAGGCATTCTTCCTCTTTTCTCCTTCCCAAAAGGAACTCAAAGGAAGGATGGACCAATGAATAAACAGTCATCTCCCCCAAGGGTTCCTAAAAAGAAAAATAAGCATTTAATATAATTACTTTTCACCAGAATATCACACTGTAAGGTCAAAGAAACACCAGGGCAGACCAGATTCTATTCTGTGATCTTCCTTAGAGTGCAAGCTTATACAAAAATCTTTTCATCTCAGTTACAATGACAGTTTAGTAATTCCCCAATTCAAATTTGCATGCTCATTCAAAGGCATTTAAAAAATGACTTCAAAATAGAGCTATGATGATAGCTACTAAAATCAAACTGAACCAATATGGTGCATATCAGTCTATCCTGAAGAAGAAAGAATCTTGCTATTACAGAGAATTTTCGCTTTTTATAAATGGACCATTCTGTAAACCTCTACATAAAGCAATTTTTATGTAATGTAAATTTGCCTGAGCACGTGGAGGAAAGAGGGATGAAGGAAGACAGGAAAGGGGCTGTGTGCTGATAGAGGGAAAGGGCCAACACATGATTCAAGAATATGCTGGGGCCAGAACAGAACGGGAAGAACATATAGCAGTTGGGATTAAACACAGTACCTGAGTCAGACAGAAGACTGACCTGTTGGGGTGGGGGGGGGGAAGAGAGGGCAGGGGGAGGGTGCCAGACACACAGGCAAATGGGCAGTGCAAAGGTCTCAGTCTCAAGTCCAGCCCCTGATCCTGCCATGGCCACAGATCACATGGTAATCTCTCTGAGCACCCATTCTTCTACTTTCACTTAAAGGGGGTTTTATTGGTGGCAGTGGGGAGGCCACAGCTTGACAGCTTAGTAGTAGGATCAGAGAGAAGACAGTGTACTTTATAAGTTAAAATAGGTTTTTTTCTGGAATGCAGATTTCTTTCAGAATTCTTTACATAAAATCGAATTTGCATTAATGTGAATTTATGTAAAACAAGAACTGCCTGTATTCCTTCCTTTCCCTAGCTAAAACAAACAGAATGACCTCCATATTCAATTCTGTCTCTTTCAAAGCACTACAAATAAAAATAATTATATTCCTAATCACTGGTGGTTATGATTTGATATCTAACCTATGTGAAATCCCATAAGTTTCTCATTCTTCAAGCAGCCCATGGGAAGTTAAGGCTCTTCTATTTTCATTCTAACCCCAGGGTTCCAGTGGTGATGAGCGAGCAATGGCAAAGGAATTAGCTGGAGTGCTTTGTGATGGCACTGAGGACACCATAGCTGAAGGACAGGAGCCAGCAGTATTTTGGGACTCACTAGGAGGGAAAGTCCCTTATGCCAATGACAAAAGGTGAATCTGAACACAGAATTATCACCCTTCAACTACAATACTAAACATGCAGGACTAACAAACAGCTCATCATGTTGAGATTATATAATATTTTAAGTCCTATAAAGCTCCAAAATAACTTTTCAAGTAAGCTTGTTTCACATAATGGACTGTACCTTGCAGACTCCAACAGGAAATCCTTGATGTCCAACCCCGTCTCTTTGAGTGTTCGAATAAGACTGGTCGGTTCATTGTCACTGAGATCACAGATTTCATACAGGATGATCTGAACCCAAGTGATGTGATGCTCCTAGATACCTGGGACCAGGTAAGCATCATCTGTAGGGTCCAGAAAAGATGACAAAGATTCATGCACTTTAGCTTGTTTGTCCACAAGTCAGGAATGAATCACTTCAGAGGACAATGGATCAACTGCCACAGTCAATGGGATAAGCTGTCCTTTTTGTATTCTTCTTAAGGTAGGAGAGAGCAATGAGGGACATGGAAACTCAGCCTCACGATCTAGAAAGGATGGTAATTTTTACAGCTTGCTCTACAAAAGTTATCATACAGAAAGAACGTTTTCTCCACTAAAATTAATTGCAAGCCACAAAATTTGGAGAAAAAAAAGAGAGAGAGAAGGAAGGGCTAGAGAGTGGTTATAAAGTCAGTCTTCAAAGGCAACCCACCAACTCTTCACTCATTTCATCTGTAAAATATAGCTATCCAACAGCCTCTCTGATAAGCAATCTACGTAAGGAAAAGCTTCCTGAGGATATGAATTCCTGGAAGGAGATCCATGTCATATATAGATTTAAGTGGTATAATACAATGGAAAGAGCTGTGGATTTGATGATAGAGAATCCAAGTTAAAATCCCACTTCTACAGACACTTACTGCCTTATTTGTAAAATAAGAGTTTTGAACTTCAAGACCTCTAAGGATCCATCCAGTTATAAACCTGTATTATGTAATAAATATTATGTATATTTTGTTCCAGACCTGTGAATTCCATCCAGGAAGAAAATTTCCTCCATCAATACAAGTAGGCAACTGTCTGTAACTCACAGTCTTAGAAAGTTACCTGGAATATCAAAAGGTTCAGTGACTTACCTAGGGTTGTTGGCTAAAATATGTCAGGGGCAGGGCATCCTGATGTTAAGGCAAGTCACCATATATGCCACCATCTAAAACATAAAATACTAAATCTTTAACACAACAGGTATTCTTATGGATTGGTGCTGAAGCTAATGCCACAGAAAAAAAGGGTGCTTTCACTTCAGCCCAGGAGTACCTACACACTCACCCTAGTGGCCGGGAGACTGACACACCTATCCTGATCATCAAACAGGGTTTTGAGCCACCCATCTTTACAGGCTGGTTCTTGGCCTGGGACCCTCATCTCTGGAGTGTAAGAACCAAGGGAGCAAATGAACAAGAGAGTTACTGGGAATTTCCTGGGAAGATGTGGCCACTGGTTTATATCCCATTCTTTATCTACCATAGTAACCAGTATAATCCCCCAAGCAGGCTCTATGTATACTTACAAGTTACTTACGAAACAACTAATTTCTGTATGTTGAATGATATTTCTATACTAATGAAATGGAAATCATGTTAAAAAAAATATATCCCTGCTAATGGATGAAAATAAGGATTCCCCTCCTCTGACCCACATGCAATTTCTGAAAGAATGTGTTCTGGGCAACAAATGACCTTTCCTTACAACCTCACCCTATGTGTTCCATATTCCCACAGGAAGGCAAATCATATGAACAGTTAAAGAAAGAGCTGGGAGATACTGCTGCAATTGTGAGAATCACTGCTGTGAGTTGGACTTATTCTCAAAGATATCATAAAGGGAAAATAGCACAAAGCCAGTCTAGGCCAGTCCATTTCTAATAAAAATAACGTTTTCATTAGTTTGTTTTTTTTTAAATAGCTAGCAATTACAAAGCACCTTAGGGTTTACAGGAGACGTTTGCAAATATTTTACTTTCACAACCCTGGGAGACAGATGCTATCATTATTCCTTTTTTTGCAGATAAAGAAACTGAGGCTGACAAGGCTAAGTGACTTGCCCAGGGTAATAGCTAGTAAGTGTTGAGGCTAGATTTGAACTCAGGCCTTCCTAACTCCAGGTTGCTCTACCTACTGTGGCTCCTCAGTCGGCTTTTATTGTATAATCCAACTAACACCCTAAGTTACTTACATCCATTTAAAAGGATAAAGAGATCCACCAAGGTGGAATGATTTACCACTAATACTTTAACTGTCAAGCTATGCCTTTTCAGAAGTAGTATGCCCCACTCTCTTTTGCCCTCCCCAGTTCTCAAACTCATGTTACCAGACACTCTGTTTAAAAATCATTCAAACTACCTAACACTCTCCTTCACAAATGTGGACGCTATCACTAAGGCAATGACTTTCAGGTATGCTCTCCTGATCATGAAAATAGTGTACTGTAACAGTTACACATAGCATGCAGGGATATGTTGTTCTCTGAGTACACTTGAAACATTATGAAGGATATGAGTCAAAATGCTACAGCAGATGAAGTAATACCAGTATTCAGATGAGATTTAAAATCCCTGCGTTCATGAAAAACTCCCCAGCAATTTAGCAGATAATGTGATCTTCTAGGTGAGGAGTTACCAACAGGAGAGCATGGTTGTTGGGGCAACTGGAAAGTTGGCTGCTCTGAACCATCCTTTACTGTAACCACAAGCAAATCTCTCTTTCTAGGACATGAATGGCGCTTCCCTCTTCCTGAATGCTGGTGGCAGTGAACAAAAATACTACCCTATAGAAATGCTGCTGAAAAATCAGCAACATGAACTGCCTAAAGATGTAGACCCTGCCAAAAAGGAGGTCAGTACAAGATTTTCTTTTAGGTAGAAAAAGGTCCTCTTCTCCATAATCTGGTTCCTCCTGAATATCTTTAATTGAGAAGAACCTTTGAATAAAAATTCCTATAATGTATACAATCTTCTAATCAACCTCTTTAAAGCAGCTGGAGGGCTCAAAGATTAGACTGGAAGCATCAATATTAGAATTATGTTGAGTTCTCCATTTTGTCCAATATTTGTGGTTCATACATCATTCATAACCCGTTTTATGGTTTACTCCCTATTCTGTTCAATGAGGCACTATGCCTACTTCTTCAGGCGAAAAATCTGACTCCAGATTACTAACCATTTACACCAAAAAGATAAAAAGTCTAGTTTTTTTTCCCCCTAAACTCAAGGGTATAGACTCTTATCTTTCTCCTTCCAGCACTTATAAAGGAGACACTTTATTTAAACAAAATACTTGTGCCTAATCTAACTAACATGTGCCTGATGCTCCAAACCTGTTGTAAGAAATGTTCTAATTTATCTCTCCTAGAATTACCTCTCTGATGAAGACTTTGTTGCTGTATTTGGCATCACAAGAGGAAAATTTGCTGCTTTGCCTGGCTGGAAACAGCTCAACCTGAAGAAAGAAAAAGGGCTTTTTTAAAGAATGGAAGCAAATGCCTGAGGCAATACTAGAGAATAGACAGTGCCAATTATGAGGGAAGAATTTATCTGTCTAGCACAATGTACTTGGCTACTTATAGAAGCAAAGAGTTTTGCAAAGTGCAGCATGTTACCTAGAATGAATCTTTGCTATTACTTAGTTGTTTAAATACATATAATAACTCCCCATTCTGATTTCCATGATCTGCATGAATTTAGAGAAATCAGAGCAGAAAAACAGACACTGTTATATCGTTCACACATCAAAACTTTCCAATCTTCATCATGAAGGCAATTATTTAATTCTGCTTTTCAGATGTAAGGTTTGGATATCAAGATCATGAATGCCAAAAAAAGACAATTCACAAGTCACTGAAATCTGTAAGCAATTTTCATATACCTCCTGGTAGGTTCCAGACATCTTTTCAAATCAAGGCCTCTATAAGATGAGGGAATGATATCAACATCCTCATTTGCTAATACAACAAATACAGCCTGAATTTCACATCTGTGGAATGTTTTTGTACTGGGAAGTTTGGGGGTGGGAATGAGAATAGAGCAGTATCTATTGTAATAGAATGAAGTTTGTCCAATAGCTGTCTAAGAAATAAACCTCTTGGTCGTACTAAAAAATTCAAGCAAGAAAGAAGCCATTTGGTATTCATTTCAGCAACAAATTCAACACCACATGTGTATGTGGGCCCCTAGAGATTTATCTTCAAAGGATACCATAAACATAACCAATGAGCCACATTTTCCAGTGAACTCTGTATTTTGAATCAGTTTCAGATAGAAAGGAGTCATAAGTTTAACACAAATTACATTTTCATTGGTTTCTGATGACATAGCTTCTACAAACACCTAAATCTGTAACCTCAGAGGTTGATGCAAATTATAAACCAAGGTTTATTATAAACTATTCTCCTACATGTCCTCCACACAGCAGTCAAATTGCTTTTCCCAAAACATGTATCTAATTACATCATACCTCTACATCAATATCCCATCACCTCTAGGATAAAATATAAAAAGTCAGTCTGCCATTGAAGATCCCAACTCACCTTTCCAAATTTATTTCATAGTACTACTCCAGAAACACTACATCCGAGGGGCAGAGCCAACATGGCGGAGTAGAAGGACGCACGTTTACGAGCTCCAAAACCAAAAGCCCATAGAATTAATGTAAAAAGAGTCCCCCATAACTTCTGGGTCAATACAAAGTGTGCAGAAGCAGAGTGGAAGAGATTTCCGTTCCAGGGAGCCCTGGAGACCCGTGCCCAGGGTCCGGCGCGCCCCGGAAAGTGGACCCCACCCCCAGTGCTGCCCTGGCCGCGGCCCCAGAGAAGCTGATCCGAGCAGGCTTCAGAGACGGAAGCTCCAGCAGCCAGGAAAGTCCCTCCGCCCACAGAAGCTACAGGTCAGTGAGAGAGAAGGCCAGGCTGGAGGAGAGGGGGAGCAGGGCGTCTCCGTGACTCGGGCCCCCTCAGGAGGAAGCGGCGGCAGCAGAGACGGGGGCAGGAAGCAGTGGAGGCAGAGGTGTGGGTGGCGGCTGAGGCGGCAGCGGACCGGGACTCAGGAATCCCCCAGCAGCAGGCAGGATCTTCATTACGGAAGATTCCTGCATAAAACCTGACGGAGCTGAGCCTGGGAGATGGCCCTGCCCCCACCCCGCTCTATTACTGAAGGCTTCTGCTTAAAGCCCCCAAGGGAATTGAGCTTGGGAGGTGGGCCCCCCACCCCGCCCCCACCCGTTCCATTCCTGAAAGTCTCTACATAAAGCCCCTGAGGGATCGGAGCCTGGGAGACGGCCCTGCCCCCACCCCAGCACCTGAACTAAAGCTCACTGATTGACAGCCGGCAGGAGGAAAGCCCATTTAAATCTCAGAGGCCAAGCACTAGCTGGGCGGATCCAGGCGGGGGTGGAAAGGAATCTCAGAAGTTAACTGGCTGGGAAAATGCCTAGAAAAGGGAAGAAAAATAAGACTTTAGAGAGTTTTTTCCAACAAATGCAAATGATCCCAACCTTCGGATCTGATGACAAGGACGTATCCTTGCCATCAGGGAAAGACGTGGAGGGCGGGGCCTCAGTACCCCAGACACCCCAGGGGGTTGGCGGGTGGGCTCAGGCCCTGGAAGAGCTCAAAAAGGATTTTGAAAAGCAAGTTAGACAGGTGGAGGAAAAACTGGGAAGAGAAATGTCAGACATGCAAGAAAAGTATGAAAAACGGGCCAATACCTTGGTAAAGGAGACCCAAAAAAATGCTGAGGAAATTAACACCTTCAAAAATAGGCTCACTCAATTGGCAAAGGAGGTTCAAAAAGCCAATGAGGAGAAGAATGCTTACAAAAGCAGAATGAGCCAAATGGAAAAAGAGGTTCAAAAGCTCACTGAAGAAAATAGTTCTCTCAAAATTAGAATGGAACAGATGGAGTCTAATGACTTTATGAGAAACCAAGAAATCACCAAACAAAACCAAAAGAACGAAAAAATGGAAGAGAATGTGAAATATCTCATGGGAAAAACAACTGACCTGGAAAATAGATCCAGGAGAGACAATTTAAAAATTATGGGACTACCTGAAAGTCATGATCAAAAAAAGAACCTAGACATCATCTTCCATGAAATTATCAAGGAAAACTGCCCTGACATTCTAGAACCCGAGGGCAAAATAAGTATTGAAAGAATCCATCGATCACCACCTGAAAGAGATCCAAAAAGAGAAACTCCTAGGAACATTGTGGCCAAATTCCAGAACTCCCAGCTCAAGGAAAAAATCTTGCAAGCAGCTAGAAAGAAACAATTCCAGTACTGTGGAAATACAATCAGGATAACCCAAGATCTAGCAGCTTCTACATTAAGGGATTGAAGGGCGTGGAATAGGATATTCCAGAAGGCAAAGGAACTAGGACTCAAACCAAGAATCACCTACCCAGCTAAACTGAGTATAATACTTCAAGGGAAAATATGGGTCTTTCAATGAAACAGAGGACTTCCAATCATTCTTGATGAAAAAACCAGAGCTGAAAAGAAAATTTGACTTTCAAACACAAGAATGAGAAGAAGCATGAAAAAGTAAACAGCAAAGAGAAGTCTTAAGGGACTTACCAGAAGTGAACTGTTTACATTCATACAGGGAAAGACAATATTTCTAACTCTTAAAACTTTTCAGTGTCTGGGTAGTTGGTGGGACCACACATACACATGTACACGCATGCACACACATACACACATGCACACACATACAGAGATAGAGAGCACAGATTGAACTGAATAGGATGGGACCATACCTTAAAAGAAACTAAGGTAAATGGTGAGAGAGAAATGTAGGGGGAGGAAAGAGAGGGAAAGGGAAGGGGGTAACTATGTCATTTAAGAGGCAGGTAGGAGTTTTTCTTAGTGGAGGGAAAAAGAGGAGAGCTGAGAGAAAAAGAAAAAAAAACAAGAAGTTTACCCTCATCACATTTGACTAAACGAAGGAGTGAAATGCACACTCATTTTGGTATGAAAATCTATCTTACAGTATAAGAAAGTGGGGGAGAAGGAGATATTGCAAGGGAGGGGATGATGGAGGGGAGGGCAAAGGGAGGAGGGAGCAATTTGAAGTCAACACTTGGGGAGGGACGGGATCAAGAGACAGAAGAGAAACAATGAGGGGCAGGTTAGGAGGGATGGTAATCCAGTTAGTCTTACACAACACGACTATCAGGGAAGTCATTTGCAAAACTACACAGATATGGCCTATATTGAATTGCCTGCCTTCCCAAAGGGAATGGGTGGGGAGGGAGGGATGGGGAGAATTTGGAACTCAAAGTTTTAGGAACAACTGTTTAGTATTGTTGTTGCTACTAGGAAAGAAGACATATAGTTAAGGAGGAATAGAAAGTCATCTGGCCCTACAGGAGAAAAGAGAAGATGGAGACAAGAGAAGGGAGGGATGACAGAAGAGAGGGCAGATTGGAGATACGGAAAATTAGATTGCTTGGGGTATTGGGGTGGGGGGAGGGGATAAAAGGGGAGAAAATTTGGAACCCAAAATTTTGTGAAAATGAATGTAAAAAGTTAAATAAATAAATAAATAAAATTTAAAAAAAAAGAAACACTACATCCCATTAAACTAAATTGTCCTACAAGGTATTCTCCTATTTTGACATGGTATCTCCCATCTCTCTGTCTTTACCCAGATTTTCAGTTGTTTTCCTTTACGATATTGTAATCATTGTACAAATTGGCCTCTTGTTCTGCTTACTTCACACCACAGTGGTTCATACAAGTCTTTTCAGGTTTTTCTGAACCTGACATGCAAAGAAAAGGTGCTAGGATGCACTGCATCCCCACCTCTGCCACTTAGCATCCCTAGATTTCTTCAAGGCTCAACTCTGGATACCACCTACAAGAAAGTTTTCCCAAGTCCCTAGGTGTTGGTACAATTCTGGTGCTACTTTGTATGTATTCACTATAGCTCTGGTCAGTCCAGCCCAAGATGTACTCTGTAGAACTCCACCCCCTACCCCACCAAAAAAGCTCTCTTTAGACAGGGACTGTTTCCTCTTTTTGTCCTGGTATCCTCAGCACCGAGTATATTGTTGTGCACAAGGACAGTTAGTGTTAGTGGAGGTGAATTAGGATAATTACAAGAGGAAATGGAGGCTCTGATAGCCCATAAAGACAAAGTGACCTGAGCTCAGGGTGAATAGATTTAATGGAGCAAAGGAGAGAGAGCACCTCAGTGTCCTTGGGATATTTCTGGTTTTTCTAAGATATTTACTATTTAAATTTGCTTGGGGCTATTTACTGGAACTAAAATGAATGAGAATGACCAAGAGAAAAAGCAGAATGAAAAGATACACAGGCCAGGATTTCATTGAATATGAGATAAGCAATTCCAAGTCTAAAGGCTTCACACATTCCCACATTTCCAAAAAAGCTACTTGCTTTTTAACAGGCTCAGCTGGGCAGTCACCAACATAAGCGAGTCAAATTTATGACATAAAAAGCTAAACCCACAACTTTACAAACAAGGAAGAAGGCAAGATTCTACAAGGAGGAGAGCATCTTTATTTAGAGCTGCTGCATCGAATTATCTTTTCTGTTTTACCATAAACCTGTAGAGAAACAGCTCACATGTATTACTTAAACAGTGACCAAGTCAATGCCCTCAGGACATAGTGACTAAGTTAATAATTTTTTAAGGTCCAGAATGTCCATGGAATTTATTCTGTTTTTGTTGCCCCTAAATCTTCTCCACATTCAAACCTCAAAAAGTCTATCACAGACACACCCTGAGGCTTTACATACTGTCCCAACGTAATACTGGGATCCAGCAAATAGGGTTGGGCAAGCATTTTTGTTTCCTCTTCTCCACCAGGCTCATCCTCCATTGAGCCTACAGACAAAGGTGCCATTCCCACGACATGCTGACCAAGTCGTCGGCCGAGGTCTTCAAGATTTGAGTTCTTTTCAGATGTCTGGCAGATGACTAGTGCACCATATTTCCCAAGCACTATGTTACCGAGAGAGGGACTGTGCACTGCTCCATGTACATAGGAACCAATGTAGAATCCATTTGGTACAGTCACCCATGCAGCTCGCTTAAGAGTCAAGTTTTCTCCCAGTTTGCCTGCAGAAAAACAAGACTTAAGCAAAGCTATCACGACATCATGTGCACAGAAACAGTCTCTGCATGTTTTGCACAGATGGTTATCCACACCTGGAATGTTCTCCCCTTACTTCTGTCTAGCAGAATCCCTAGCCTTCTTCAAAGCCTGGCTCCAAGGCAAAGCCTTTTCTGAAATTACCACCCTCCCCTACACTAATGGAGCTCTTTCCTCTTGAAATCACTTTTGGTATAACCTAGGGGCAGTTAGGTGGTGCAGTGGATAGAGCACCAGTGCAGGAGTCGGGAGGACCTGAGTTCAAATCTCACCTCAGACACTTGACACTCACTAGTTCTGTAACCTTGGGCAAGTCACTTAACCCCAACTGTCATCCTGGGTCATCTCCAGTCATACAGATGAATATCAGGTCACTGGATTCAGATGACTGGAGCAGAAGTGAGGCTGGTGACCTGCACAGCCCTCCCTCACTCAAAACAAAGTCAAGTGCAAGTCATGTCATCATTTCTCTGATGGCATGGTCTTCTTCAGCAACGAAGGACGAATGCACACTTTTGGTACATCATTAATAAAAAGAGAGAATGAGATCAGGTACCTTTCACAACTATGGCTAGGAGAAGTTTTCACCAAAGAATAGAGGGTTAACCAAAGGAGGCAATGGACAACTTTCATGACATGACATGAAACTGAAAAGATTTTATGCAAAATCAATACAGTACAAAACAGTAAGAATTAGAAGGAAAGCGGTTGGCTGGGGCAAAATCTTTGCAACAAATTTCTCTAATAAGGTCTGATACCTAAAACGTTAAGAATACAAACATAAAAAATTAATACAAACATAAAATAACGAGTCATAAAAGATAAATCAGTCAAAAGAAAGTAATAGTTCTCAAAACAAGAAATGTAAGCAGTCAACAACTACATCTAAAGATAAGCAGATTAAAATAATTCAGTGGACCATCTCACCTTCATCAAATTAATGAAAAGGACAAAAAAAGGAAAGACAGTTGTTAATGGAGCTACTCAACAAGCGCACAACAGTGTTGGTAGCTACCAACAGTAGTTGGTAGACCTGAAATAGGTCATACCATTCTGGAAAGGAATATGGAACTCAACTATGACTTCTGATCCAGATATATCAATACTATACATGTATTTCAAAGAGGTCAAAAAGAGGGAAAGAACACACATCTACAAAAACACTTATGGAAGCATTTTTGTGGTTGCAAAGAACTAGAAACAAGGTGGAAGCCCATTAATTGGGGAATGCCTGAACAAATGACTATAACCAAATATTGACATCAGCACTCTAGCAGCAAAGACCTGGAAACCAAGAGGGTACATAACATTTGTGAATAGGTGAAAAACTAAGCTATATGAAGGTAATAGGGAAATGCTGTGCAGTTAAAAATGTTAAATATGAGGAATTCAGAGAATCATGGAAAGATATGAATGTAATGGAATACCATGCATAATTAGAAATGCCAAAAGGATGGATTTAGAGAAACCTGAAAAAAGACTTTCATGAACTAATGCTCAGTGAAATAAAGGCAGCAGAAGAATAATTTATACAATGATTATGGCCATAGAAGAAAAAAACTTGGAAACACTAAGAACCCTAATTAATGCAATCACAAATAATAACTCCAGATGACTAAGGATGCTAGTTTCCCACATCTTAGCAGAGAGGCAATGGATCGGGGGTGCTGAATGAGACATAACATTTTCAGATATGCCCAATGTGGGACTTTTTCTTGCTTGTCTAGACTTATTTCTTATAAGTGAGGGATTTCATGGAGAAAAGGGCAGTTTGGGGGAGAGTGATAATAAGGCCAAAAGAGAGATTATCAATTAAACATTTTTAAAATATGCTGAACAGAGCAGTAGGAAGAACAAAAAAGACATGAGTCAGTGTACTATTATGTTAAATATAACAGATACTTTTTAAAAATTATACACTTAAGCATCAGTTTCATACAGTTTTTCTCTTTTTAAATGGATATGTTCATGTTGAAGCTTGTCAAGTCAATAAAAAAAAATATTAAAGTCAGTTCAAATAGCACTAGTGACAGGAAGTCTTTCCTGATGCTACCATCAGTAGTGCTCTTTCCCTCTTGAAATAACTTGTAATGGTCACACAATTTAAAGAAAATGAGATAAGACATGGTTAGAGGAAGAAGAATTCTTAATTAAACAAAAGACTGTCATAAAAGACAATGGGCAATTTTGACTACATAAAATTTAAATGCTTCTTAAATAAAATTAATGAAGACTTTGAAGACAAACAATGGAATAGGGAAAAAATACAAGTATAAATATTACCTAAGTCTCGTGACCAAAACATATAGAGAAGTGAGACAAACACATAGTACCCAAAGCAATTCCCTATACAGGTGCTGACCAACTCCAGCCCACAGGCAAAATCTGGCCCATCCTATTTCTGTACAGTCAGCTAGCCAAGGATAGCTTTGGTACTTTTTTAAAGAAAGTTGTATTGTATTATGTATTTGTATTGTATTTGTAAATGTCCTTGCCTCTCTGGCATGGGCGGGGGCCGCACTGATTTGGCCTGCAAGCCATAGTTTGGTGACTCCTGACCTCTCTAGTAAGATTAAGTGGTCAAAAGATAGAAACATCCTGTACATGAACTACTATGCTGCAAATCACTGACAGTAAAAGAAAAGCAAATGAAAATAACTGAGATTTCACTCCACACTATATGAATCGAGAAAAATAACAAAAAAGGGGAAACCATAAATTTTGGTGGGTGTAACAGAGGTACACTGATCTACAGCTGGTAGGGTTATGAAGTTATCTAAACATTCTGGATATCAATTTGAAACTCTGCAAGAAAAATAACTAAATTGCCCTTACCCTTTGATACAATTAACACAATAATAGACATAGCCCCCAACAACATTGTTAAGTAAATAAAATCAATTAATTAATTAAATGAAGGTGGCTACATAACCAAATATTCACATCAGCACTCTGCAGTAGCAATGACCTGGAAACCAAGAGGGTGCACGGCATTTGCGAATGACTGAAAAACCTAGGCTACATGAAGGTAATAGGGAAATGTTGTACAGTTGAAAATGTTAAATATGAAGAATTCAGAGAATCATGGACAGATCTGAATGAAAAGACAGAGAGTAAAGTAAGCAGAACCAAAAGAATAAACATACAACCAGGTAAATGAAAAAAATCACTAAAAGGTTGTCAAATTCTGAATAACTAAAAAACTAAAGAATAACCTAAAGAACAGATAATGATCTGAGGGAACAGTTTTGAAATGACCATGACAAAATGACAAAAAACATTAATGCACAATTTTAAAAAAAATTTTAGATGAAGTTTATAACTCAACACATACTTTGTGTTTACTTATATGTGTACATATTTCATGTCCCCCAGTAGAACATAAGCTCCTGGAAAGCAAGAATAATTTCCTTTTGGTCTTGGCGTTTCTATAGTCAGTGCTTTGTTCCTAGTTTAAGCTTAATAAATATTAACTGAATGGACATGCCACAAAAAAACTGGCAATTTTTTGAATTTCTTGCAATGTAAAGGGAACAAAGCCAAGAGAATATTGTACACAGTAACAGCAACATTTTAACAATCATCAATTGTGAAAGACTTGGCTATTGTGATCAGTACAATGAGCCAAGACAATGCCAAAGGACTCATGATGAAAACTGCCATCTATGTCCAGAGAGAGAACTTGATGAACCCTAAAAGCAGCATGACATGGCTTTTTTTTCTATTTTATCTTCTTGCCTTTTTTTGGGCAACTTGGCTAATATGGAAATATGTTTTACATGACTTCACATGTATATTAGGTACGATATGGCTTGTCTCCTCAATGGGCAGGGGAGGGGCTGGAGGGAGAGTGAGAATTAGAACTCAAAATTTTCAAAAATGAGTGTCAAAAATAATTTTTTAAAAATTATGAACAGTTATGCCACTTTACATGGAATTTCAAACTGATATAACAGAGCACAAAAAAAATCACAAACTTCACCTTATCCAACAGTTTAAAAATATATTCTCCCATAAAAAGTTCTTTCCCAGCATTGCTCACAAGCAGCAAAAATTACCTGGAGTTTCTCTTTTTATCACTACTACCCTCTAAAGAAGAAACAAAAGAGCCAAACAAGCAGGGGAGAAGGGGACAGAACAGCAGAGATGTAAATAATTAGTTCTGATTTAATCAAGGGAACACAAACATAAATACACACCCCAGAGAGTTATATCTTAAGGGCATAAAAAAGAGATGTCCAGAAATAAAAACTAATTTTAAAAACAATTCAAGGAATCTACTTAATAGTTACAGTAAATGCCCAGAAAAAAAGACAGTGCTAAAACACCCAGATTCTTCCAGAATTACTTAACAAACCCCCTACTAGTCTGCCTAACCTGGTTCCTGTGACTCACTAATAGTTTGCAGACAGTGTAAAATGATCTGGTAAAAAGGACTGTTCTCATTGTCAGGAACTTCAGAGGACCAGCTGGTTTCCAGCATTCCACAACCATCCTCCCCACATCCCTACTCCCTACAAGGGAAATGCAAGGTAAATCAAAATTCCCCTCACCACCACAGCAATCCACATTGGGCAAGTTCACTAGAAAACTTCCCACAACTCCTTAATTAATCATTCTTGCCTTGAAAAGAAATGATGTCCAAACAACTAGATGACTAAGTGCCTATGGATTTACATATGTAGAAGCTTGAGTATCTTATAATTCTACTTCCATAACTATGATTTTGGTGCTCTGAGAAAACATAAGATTTTTTAAAAATAAGCCTGCCTAGTGGGAACCACTTCTTGATTTTTATCCTTAGCCTCAGTCTAGGGTCTACTGCCAGTACTTACCAATAAATAACATCAGCTGGTCCTTGAGACAATCTTCTCTATTAGGTCCAGCTCTAAGTTGAGAGAGCTCAGCTGTCTCTAGAAAACCCTGAATACACACAGAAAGGAAGGCAAAAATCAATCTGCAAAACACCAAGTTTACATGAACAACACTAATCTCTATCAAATAAAGCAAGTTAAGCTTTTTAAGTGTAAATCTGTACGAATACCATTAGTTATTCTCTATTATATTGGTAATATTATACGTTTATAACACTTTTATATACATCCCATTCTACCACCAATGCCAGTCTCTTTGGGAGACTCTCCTCCTCCTCTTAGGGAGGATTCTAGGTAATTTCAGAGTTTGAAAGGACCTCAAAAATCATTTAGGTCAATCCCATCATTTTATAAACTAATGCCAAGCGAGGTGGGGTTGGGCCATACCTGACTCTTGGTTCATATTCTTTTGCCTGTGTTATATACAGTCTTAAATCCCGCCATTCTCTACATGAAGTAAATGTTTTCAGATTCCATTAAATTAACATTTGATTTCATGTCTCTGCTCATGAGACAGTCTGAGGGACAAAAAGTGGTGTGGATAATTGTTTTGTCAACTGACCTAAATTAGGAATGTACTAAAATTGTGTCTTTTCTAATCTGACCAGCTAGTGATGCCTTTCTTTTGTCATTTCAGAGGAAGAGACTGGGTTGAGATGTGTGCTCCACTTGACTCTAAACCCAAACTCACCTTGCTGTATGTGGAGAGCTGTTCCCTCAAACTCTGACAGTACAGCATGGTTCCAAGGGCCACTTGCTGGACTAGTTGTTGAAATTTTAAATTTCTAGAAACAAAATCTGTCTCACAGTTCACCTGAGGGCAAAATCATGGATTAGAGACAAACTTGTAAAAAGGAGAAGGGTTTATTTAATACAAACCAAAGTAAGGCTAGATTGCATTTCAGACATATATATTCAAACATTGTATTTCAGGCATCTTTTCAAACTGCCATCACTAACTTTGCCTGCAGAAGACCAGAAACATAAGTGCCTCTTGCCATGATGGGTTAGGCAACATATGCCAGTTGAGGTCTTTTCAGAACACTGCCAGTGATGCCTTAACTGTGAGTTTATAACCAACCTGGACCTTCTCCCTTTAACTGCATTTCCTGTCCTCTGATCTAGACCAAATAAGTTTATTTGTCCTCTCCTTTCTTTTTTTCTGATCCTTTTTATTCACAATAACACCTAAACTGCTTCCATGTCTCTCCATCAACTAACCTAAAAAATTTCTAACCTCTTCAGGAAACCCTACAAGAGCAGACAAAAAAGATTTATATCTACCTTGAATTAACAATTCAAACATTTAAGCAGCACTTATTATGTAGATGAAAACCACTAAAGTCCTAATCAGAATGTGGCATGGAAGTAACACTAAGATCTTAAAAGTTATGTCAGTGGAAGAAAAGCTCAGCAAGATCCTATCAAGCTGGAAAGATTTCAAGCCCAGGACAGCAAAGTCTATGATCCAAGGACCAAACTGTCTAAATTTGGACCAGACTAACCAAAGACAATGAATTTGTTAGCTGAAACATCTCTTAAACACAATTTGCTAAGTTAGAGAAGCTGTAACTAGCATCAGGAGAAGTACAATGACAACGATGAAAGTGAAGGTATGGAACACTCAAGTTATGGGCAAGAAACTACCCTTAATACCAAGAGTATAAAGATGAAATTAATCAAGGAACTTACATGGAGGTGACAGAGGAAAAGAGGGTTAGGAATAGAAACTAGAGCTATGAATTCACTGGCATGTGGAACTCTTTACGTGAGAAATTCCCTCTACCTAAGCAGGCCAACATCTTCTCTGCAACTTACTGTCTCAAGTGACTTGAATCAGAAGTGGAACCTGAATTCCCAGTCTTCCAGGCTCCAAGACTAGCTCTCTATTACACAACACTGCCTCTCTGAGGTGAAGAGACAAACATAAATTAGAATAAAAGTGCATGGGAGAGGTACAAAATACAAGGATGCTCCTCAACATTCCTTTGTGCATTTTTACATAAAACTATCTATCACTGAGACCATGTTTACTGATTACTTTTGACTTCAATGCCTACTCCGCTTCACTGTATATTAGAGAGCTCTTCTAGAGTTTATCACTTTTTCCATCCAAAACATCTGATATAAATATAGTCAAATATTTGGGGACCAACAACTATTCCTGTAAACGGGTGCGAGTGAGGGGCTCACCTCAACCATTACAGCTGAATTCCCTTCCCGTAACAATCCAATCAGCCCCTCCTTAGTTTTTCTTCCCTGAAGTTTAGTAGCTTTGCTCCATCCTTCCTTCTGGGCCTGCTTATGTAGCCAAGCTTCTGCCTGCAAATTGTAGGAGAAAAAAATAAACAAAATCCAGCATGTCAGGCACAGAATTCTGAGCTGCAAGATACTAAATGTTTTTCTGTTTTCAATTTCTCTCTGCTTCCTCAGAACCTCAATTTATTTAATAAAATGCCAACCTGGGGAGTAAGGCAAAAAACAAGTCTTATAACAATGTAACTAAGACAAAGGGGCTTCACCTCGTTTCTAAATAGCTGAGAACAGTTACAGTTCTGTAACAGCTAAGGCAAAATATTCAGAATAAGGGCAACTGACATGTATTATATAGTAGCTTCCTCCACAACCTGCTTTACAGATTTACTTTGAAAAAAGCATGTATTTGGCCAATACAGAAATGTTTTGCATGACTTCACATGTATAGCTAATATAAGGCTTGCCCTTTGCAATGGGTAGAATTTGGAGTTCAAAATAACTTTTTTAATGAATGTTAAAAAAAATGTGTTCCACCTCCCTGCTTCCCCCCCATACATGAAAAGTATATATTATGATCATTTTACAAATGAGAAAACAGGCTCAGGAAAGTTAAGTAAGTCCTCCAAAGTTGCACATCAAAACATATACATTAAGAGTATGTGGGTCCAAGTTCAAGCTTCCTCTTATTGCATCCCAAAAGAATTTACCACTTGAAAGGTACAAGGGTGTCTTCCTCCAAGGAAATGTGGAGCTAGCAGTAGTCCTAAACTCAATTCTCCGCAAGTTGAGGCAGCATAGGTTTTTGCCTCTTATAGTGGCTAGAGTGTTAGATTTGGAGTCTGGAAGACCCATTTAAATCCTGCCGTTAATCCTTACTGGATGAACCAAGCAAGCCACAACCTTAGTCTCCTCCTCTGTAAAATGCAGGTCCTACCGCTAAGGATTGTTTTAAGGTTCAAATGAGGTAATGTGTATAAAACCCTTTGCACACTTCAAAATGATATATACATGTTAGCTGTGGCTGTTTCCCTCATGTGAATGCCAGCACAGTGCCCAGAACATAGAAGGTGCTTGATGTTCTTGTGGTTGTGTTTGTCCTTTGTTCTCGAAGAGGACCACGACATCAAGATGATGAAATGACTTGTAGCTGACTTTGATTAGAGTGAGGAAGCGCTGTGCAAGGTCACCAGCCTCACCTTCTTCAACCTGAGCCATCTGGATTCAGTAGTCTGATATGCATCAGGACAGCTGGAGATGGCACAGGGTGCAGTGGGAGACCCTGGCCCTTTCAGGCTGAGGTGTTATCAGATTGCTACTTTGAGATACACCCATTCAATGAATAGATTTCCTTAAGTAGTTACTCCAGGGATGGCCCCTTTAATCCAAAAAAAAAAAAAATCAAACTGGGAGGGGAAGACCCTCAGGCTCCATGGGTAAAAGAGAAACAGTAACTATTTGGTAAATGTTGACAGACTGAACGAATGAGAGTCATGATTCAATGACACTTTTGCTGTAAAATTGCTGTTAAATTCAATTTGCTGTTAAATTGGCAGCTTATACTTATTAAACACAATTACAGTGAAAAAGAATCAAGATTCTTAACCTGCAGTTCTTAAACTTTCAAAATTTTGACAAAATGCAATTGGTTTCCTTTATAACCTGATGTATTTTATTTACATTCATCTGAAAGGGAGTCCATAGGCTTAGCCATGCATTCATTCTATCAATATTTATCAGGCTACGGGCCAGGCGCTGTACTGAGCCATGAGGGTACAAATGGAGGCAAAAGCCAGTCCCTGCCCTGGAGGACCTCACAATCCAGTAAATTCCCCGGCCAGCCAAAGGGGTCAGAACAGGTTAAGAACCTCTCTCCGGATCTGGAGGACCCGAGTTCGGATCCCGCCTGGCCTCTTCCTATCCCTGTGACCCTGAACAAATCCACTAGGCGTCCAGTTAAGCGGGTGTCACTCGAGGTTCGATTCGGAGCCTCGGTTTCCTCCCCCGTCGGAGGAGGAAGGGGCGGCCCAGGTCTCCCTCACCTGGGCCAGATCGCCACCACAGGTCTCCAGCGCTTTCTTGCAGTTGGTGAAGGAGTAGCCGGTCTTCCGCCTCAGCTTCTTCAGGTGCTCCTTGCTGGACGCGGCCTGGGGCCCCACGCCTCCCGCGTGGAAGGGGCGGGACCTCAGGGAAACCTGGGTGGGGACGGACAGGAGGTGAGGAAAGGAGGGGAGCGGCCTGGGGAAGGGGCAGGAGGTGAGGAGAGGCTGAAGTGAAGAGGGGGCAGGGGGCGAGGGCAGCCTGGGAGGGGAGGGGTGGCTGGACAAGAGGAGGGGAGCGCGAGGACGCAGCCCCGGGTGGGGCAGGTGGTGAGGAGATGCCGAAGTGAGGAGGGGGCAGGGGGCGAGGGCAGCCTGGGAGGGGAGGGGTGGCTGGACATGAGGAGGGGAGCGCGAGGACGCAGCCCGGGGTGGGGCAGAGGGGACCTGCGAAGGAGGAGAGAGCTGGGCCGCCCGGGAGGACCCGATCTCCGCCACCACATCCCCCTTACCGGCCGGCTCCGGGCACCCAAGTGCTGAAAAAGCCGCAGCGACCGAAAGAAGGACATGATTTTCCCGGGCCCAGACCGCAGTAACTCGCTTGCTTCACAGCGCACGCGCGCACGAGAAAACCGGAGAAAGGTGAGAGTAGGGGGGAGACGAGGAATCTACGGATCGGCGGCTGGGACAAACCCACGGAGCCGGCCCCAAACTAGCGTAGCTGAGGGCAGCGCCACCTGCCGGCCAGAGGTTCTCTGGCTGGTTGGGCGTTCAAAGGGAATGGATGGACCGTTGAGCCAGGATTGGCCACAGCTGGAAAGCAGATGGGTCACGTCATCAAGACAGCTCTACAGCCACGGCCAATGGCGCTCGTACGCCGAGGCTCCCTCCAGCGAAGGGGTGGGGAATGCGGCAATAACAACTCACATTTATACGACGTCAAGCGTGAGCACCACGCAGTGAGTTAGGTCTAACAAGTGGTCACCCCCATCTTACAGACGAGTAAACCGAGGTTAAGGGAGGCGCCTTTTTACGTGACAGATCCAGAGACCAAGCTCCTTACTGCCTGTGTATCCCCAGCACTTAGCGCAGCGCACGTAGTAGGCACTTTAAAAAACTGCTTTCCAAGGCCAGTCTCTGCGCTAAACCTAATTCGGTCTCTTTTAGAAAGAAATAGGCCTGCTGCACCCTAACTGTCCCCCAACCACAAAATGGGAAGCGTAATCTTCTTAGGCACTCCATTCCCCTGCGTCCCTAAGTATAAAACAGGTAGTCTGAAATTCTTTTTCTTCCAAAGCCTAAAAACAAAAACTTTAGGACCTTAGATGCAGAAGATACTTTTCATGATTTCTTGTTTTTCCTAAAAAAAAAAAAAAATAATAATAACAAGAAAAGATAAAAGAAAACAGAAATGCCCATCACCAGGTCAAGCACACGAATGAATGACCTTTTATTAATTGGTTCCTCTGTGCAAAGCACAGTGCTGGGGATACAAATAGAGAAAAGTAAAAAAGTCTCTATTTGCTGTGGGAGAGACAGAGGCAATTACTCTGCTGACAACCCACAATATTCCATCAAAATTCCTTCAGGTCCATTTTCCCCCTCAAGCTCCACCTCCAAGAATAGTAAAGGAGAGCCTCCTTACTAACATCCATCAGGGCTTTTGTGAGGGAGAGTGTCTGGGGCTACCAATAAAATGATGCTCAGCATTAGTCTGGATGAAATGGCTAGGTTAGTAGGATGGGGAGAACAGTCAAAGAAAGCAAGGAAATGAAAGCATCGAACACCTCACCCAGGACCCGCATGGCTGTCTTTATGCTCAACACCAAGAGGAAGAGGACTGATCAGAGAAATGTGTGTGGTCAGAGATAAGAAAGAACTGGATGTGGAGACACAGGGGAGCCTCTCAGCCGCCCCTGTGTGTAGCCCTGTATATGTTAATGTTCTCTTCCTCATCCCGCTGTGCCAGCTCCAGCTGAAAATGCTGTGGTAACATATCATGAAAGAAACTCTCTGTCCCATGCTCTTCCCTCATCTTGGAGGCCAGATAGATAGTGCCATTTGGTCCACAGAGATGTCTGAGGGTGCCCAGGAGCAGTGGAAAGGTGGGCTCCAGATACACAATATCAGCCCCTAACACAAAATCATAGTCTTCAGGAAACACACCCTGGTCTAGCCCCCAGGCCAAAGCTCGGACCTGTGCCCGGCCTCCAACTGGTATGTTAGCTTGAACATTTCCCTGAATCTGCTCCAGGGCCAGAGGAAGGTCAGTGATGGTGACATCTCCCCCTGGAAGAAAGAGAACAGAAGAAAAGTGAGGTCTAGGGACCAGCTGAAGGATCACCATTCAGAAATGTCTAGAAAAATTTCAGTTCTCAGTATCTTCAGAAAAGTGACTCCTTGTTGCTTCTTAAAATTCAACATACATATGGCAGAGGGGAGAAATGATGAAGCACTTTAAGGATTACAAAGGCATTTCACATGTATCATTTTTGATCCTCAAAACAACTCTGTGAGACAGGTGCTGTTATTATCCCCATGTTATAGATGAGAGACCTGAGGCAAACTGTGTGATCTGCCCAAGTCACACAGGTAGTAAATGCTTAAGGTTGATGGAGACTAAGCAACATACCCAGGGTCACACAACTAATAAGTGTCTTAGGCAGGATTCAGAGGCAGATCTTCCAGACTCCAAGTCCAGAATTCTCTCCACCATATCATCTGGTTATCTTAAATCACTGAGCTAATTCTGCTTCTAGGACTGTATCTCCAAGAGATAATAAAAATGGGAAAGGGTCCCACATGTACAAAATTATTTATAGCAACACTCTTTGTGGTGGCCAAAAACTGGAAATCAAAGGGATGTCCATCAATTGGGGAGTGGCTGAACAAATTGTGCTATATGAATGTAATGGAATACGATTGTGCTATAAGAAATGATGAACAGGAAGACTTCAGAGAGTCCTGGAAAGACTTATATGATCTGATGCTGAGTGAAAGGAGCAGAACCAGGAGAACTTTATACACAGCAACGACCACAGGGTGTGAGGATTTTTTCTGGTAGACTCAGAACTTCATTGCAATGCAAGGACTTAAAAAATTCCCAGTGGTCTCTCTTAAGGCAAAATGCCTTCCACATCCAGAGAAAAAACTATGGAATTCGATCACAGAATGTAGCAGATTATTTGCTTTTGTATTATGTTTTGGTTTGTTTTATGATTTCTCCCATTCATTTTAATTCTTCTATGCAACATGACTAAAGTGAAAATGTATTTAACAGGAATGGATGTGTAGAAACTATATAAAATTGTATGCCTTCTCAGAGAGGGAGTGGGGAGGTAGGGGGGAAGGAGGGAGAGGGAGGGGAAAAAAAAAAATCTAAGTTATATGAAAGTGATTGTAGAACACTGAAAACAAATACAATAATTTTAAAAAAACAAATCACTGTGCTAGATACTGAGGACACAAAGGTGGAAAAAAATTACACAGTCCCTATCTTCAAGGAACTTAGAGTCCAAAAGGGGTGTGTGTGTAGGGGTGTAGGGGTGTGTGGGTGTGTGTGTGTGGAGTTGACATGATATGTACACAGTTAAGTATGATAAAAGGCAGAATTCAACAAGACAAAATGGTGTCTTTCTAACAAACTCAACCAGAAATTCACGTTTTCCCAAACTCTATCTCAGCAACCTCATCTTTCAGGGCTGTAAAAAATGGAACTCTAACCAAGTCAGTTTTCTCTATTTACCCTTTAGATGATGTGATTATTTGGCCTCCTCCCCACCACACTTTTCAGTCTTACTATCAATTGCCCACACCAGTATATACCTATATTAGAAAGGAATGGGTTGAAAAAAGTCGTTGGAGGAAGGATATAGTAATGGTGGAGTAAAGATATTGTTAACAGCAATTCCCTATAAAATAACTGATCAATAAAGGGGTTGAGGAGTCAAGAGGATATTCCAGTGGGGGGAAAGAGCATAGAAGAATAGTATACAAGGATATACTTCCTATCTAATGCTTAACAGAATACCTGGCACATAATAGATAATAAATGATCGTTGACTGCTTGTCTACTCTAACTCTTGACTTCATATTTAGGTTTGTGTGTTCATCCTTTGTTTTTGAAAAAGTGGAGTAAAGATGAAGAGTATAGGTGTTAAGGAGGTTCAAAGGATCTGGTCACTGGACTCAGATGGCTCTGGAGGAGAAGTCAGGCTGGTGACCTGCACAGCCCTCTCTCAAAACAAAGTCAAGTGCAAATCATGTCATCATTTCTCTGATGGCATGGTCTTTTTGGAAAACGAACACACACAACACAACATACACAACCTATAGTTGAGTATAGGTATAGTTTAGTATAAATAAAGTATAGTATAGTACAAATATAGGATAGTATAGTAGAAATATAGTATAGTATAAGTATAATACAGTATAAACATAGTATAGTATGGTATAAATTCCTGCTCCTTCCCTACTCTAAAACTCAAAATCTCTCCTTATCATCTCCCATCCTTTCTTCCTTTGCATTAGTTTCTAATGAAGAAGAGGGCCTTCTTTTCAGGGAAACCCCTCTACTTAACATTCTTCGATCTTATTCCTTCCTGTCCTTTCTAGGTACTTCCCTGTTCTATCCTTTCTTCTCTCTCATCTTCAATACCTCCTTATCTATAGACACCTTCCCTGCTGGGACTCCCTTATCCTTTAAAAAAAAAAGAAAACCTTCATTTGAGTCTGCCATCCCCTCAAGCCAATAATCTTTATCTGTTTTTCTCCCTTCCGCAGCCAAACTCCAATACATCATGGGATTCCATTTCGTCACCTCCCACTTACTTCTCAATCCTCAGTAATGAGGCTTCCCACTCTGCTACTTAAACTTCTCTCTCCCAGATTACAAGTGATCACTTAAATTCTAAATCCGTTTACCTTTTTTCAGTTCACATTCTACTTAGCCTCTTTCAGAAGCTTTTGACATGGTGAACCATTTGGAAGGCATGCCTTAAGTCATATTATATAACATTTTAAGGACAGTATAGAGAGGCAGAAAGTTTTTTCCCCCCTTTTTTTTGTATTCTTGGAGCTTAGCACTGTGCCTGGAACATTATTGGCACCTAACACAAATACTTATTGACTTGAAATAACTAATATTGGATGGCAGACTGACCCTTAAATTATCCTCTGACTCAAAACAGCTGTGTGACCATAGGCAAATCGCTTAATGTTTCAGAAAGCTTTCTAAAACTATAAATTAAAGACCAGCGTTGTGAAGGGCCCTCCCCCAATGGGAAGTCCCTAAACTGATGGAATCACTGATTGGGCTCCCTTACCTCGAGCAAAAAAAAGGACAGGATAGACTGGCTCACAATACAGAGCCGGACTAAATCAGCTCAGATCCTTTCAAATTATGAGATCTATGATTCCAGCTCACCTACCTTGAAGAGCTGCCAGAATGCCCACGATGCCAGTCCCAGCGCCCAGCTCAATCACCTTTTTGCCTCGGAAGTCGAGATTTTTCCTCTCGAAGTAACTGCATAGGCTCAGCGCCTATGGGGAATGGGGGATGGGATGGGGGGAGGAAGGGAAGGAAATTTTGGGAAGAGAAAGAAGGTCGTTTCCTAATTACAGAGGAAACCCAACTCGTGCCAACATTTGTTTTCCTCTGCCCGAACTAGGAGATTCAGAGTGGAGGAGAGAAATGAAAACATCGCAGCCCCGCTAAGCGCCTTTCCCTCTGCTGACCACCCAGTACACCCCTCTTCGAGTCCTCACCGCTTCCCACACAGGCGCAGCCACCCCAAGCCGAGCCCCGAAGCTCTGTTTGATGCTCAGCACATGACCGCAGAAGTGGAACTGAGTCTCTTCTGTGTAAGATTCAGCGAAGAGCCCGTCTTCCTGAGGGAACACGGACTCTGACTCCAGTTCGGAGTCTGACTCCGACATCCCGGACAGAAGGTCTCGGGGAATGGAGCGCCAGCCCACAGAGGGACTCCTCTGGACGCCGGCCAAGCTCTAGAGGAAGGGGCGGCTTTCACGCCTGGAGGCAGGGGAGGGCAGACCCCTGGCATCCCCAATCCACTAGATTCCAGTACTCTCGGGGAGGCCGCCAACCCAAGCTCCTCCTACCCTACTTCCTAGAACTCTAGACTACCATATACGTGGACTGGCCCCAGACACCTGAAAACCGAGAATGATTAATGCTATACTACGTGGCAGGGCGGGGGAAGTATCCTAGCCCTTCCCCAGACTGTAGAGGGAACTCATCCTAGTGGTTTGGACGGTAGAAAGAATACTCAGGGGAGATTCCCGACCCTAGCACCTTATTGGACCTCAGTTTTCCCAACTGTAAAGTGGAAATAAAATAGTCGCAAGGGTTCTTAATTTTGGGGGGTGCCCTGGACCCTTTTGGCATTCTGGTGAAGCCTGTGAACCCCCAGAATCATGTTTTAAATGCACATAATACATAGGATGGAAAGGAAACAATTTTCAAATATAATTATCAGAAAAAAATTTTAGAGTTCATAGATTACAGGGTAAAAACCCTGGCCTAAAGTCATTTCTAGCTGTTTAAAAAATCTTAAATTCTAAATTTTACTATAGCAAACCAGACATAATGAACTGGTAAGGACAGCGAGAAAAAGCAGGGGAGTCTGGAGTCCGAGGATCTGGGATCAAATTCCCTTCAGTGTGATCTTGGGTAAGGGACTTACCCTCCTCAGGTCTCATTTCCACATCTGCAAAATGAAAAAAAAAGTTTAGTTTTTTTATATGGTCGATGAGGAAATTTCTTTTAAGTGTTTCAAAGGTTTTCATTTTATCTCCCCTTTTTTTTTTTTTTCCAGGGGGTGGGCGAGGTGAGAAGTAATGAAAATACACTTTTGTTCAGAAAAAAAAGTCTTATAAAATTTCATAATGAGGTGGGTTACGTGAAAAGCCCTAGTTGTAGTTCTGTTGATTTTAAAGCTCCAAGACAGATGCTTACACATTGGCACGCTTCCTTTCTCGGCATCCCGAACTCCGTTTGGGCCCCGGTCCCTTTAAGGGGGCGGGGCCTGGCGTCTACCTCCATGATGTGACGCTGACTTCATCAGCGTGCGCCGAGAGCCGGCGGGCGGGCGTCTCCACGTGAGAGTCGCGGAAGCCCTGGGACTCCGGAGCCATGGAGAGCGCGGAGCTCGGCGAGGGAATCCCGGCCCCAGCGCCTCAGAAGCGCTTCTACCGACAACGAGCTCACTCTAACCCTATGGCCGACCACACCCTGCGCTAGTGAGTTAGGCCCTCCCGGGAAACTGGCTCCTTACTGCTCCAGACCCGGGCCGGACCCCCGAGCGGGCGGTCTAGAGGGATCTACGGGGACAGACGGGGAGGCGGGGAGTGATCCATCACGGAGCTCCCGGGGCCCGCATTGAGGTGTCAGGAGAGTGGCACCTCGGCAACACCTGGAGGCCAGGGTTGGACCTCCTCTTCCCCCATAGCAGCAGCGGGGTGCAGTGAACTTGACCTTAGCAGCATTCGGGGGTCGAGGCTTGACCAGTCCTTTCCCCATAACAGCATGGGGTGTACTGAACTTGACCTCAGCAGCATTGGCGGCCGAGGCTGGACTTCCCCTTCCCCCATAGCAGCATGGGGTATAGTGAACTTGACCTCAGCAGCATTTTGGGGGCCGGGGCTGGACCTCCCCTTCCCCCATAGCAGCATGGGGTATAGTGAACTTAACCTCAGCAGCATTGGGGGCCGGGGCTGGACCTCCCCTTCCACTGTAGCAGCTGCGGGGTGCGGTGAACCTGACCTCAGCAACAGGGGAGGTGCTTGGACTGGAATGCAGTGAACTTGCCTTCAGAAGCAGGGGAGGAGCTGAGACTGGACCTCCCCTTCTCCCGTTATTGTAACGGGGTTGCTGTTGTAAGACTCAGAAACCTAGGGTTCCTTGAGTGCGACCTTAGAGTCACAAGTCAGTTTTAAGCTGCCCCTCCAATTCTTCCATTTCCTAGGTTGCTCTGGTCAATAAAATTCATTACCTACTGGGCACCCTTCTGATGATGGATCTTTTCTTACTTAGCTAAATTGGCCCTCTGCCACAAACACAGCCTGTCAGTGACTCCAACTCCAAGCTTTATCTGCTTAGTAAAAACCTCCCAGTGTTTGTCCTCCACCTTCCAGAATGTTGAATCACTTCCCCACATACAGTAGTGTTTCAATATAGGACGTTTCCCTCATTTTGTCAAAAAAGGGGTGATAAAATTTATGCCTCCTATCTCTGTGGGTTGAAAAGTGCTTTGCAAATTAACACAGATGATAAAAAGAAAAAAACTATTATTTGTGTAGTACATCATGGTTCAGTTTAAGAGAAGGAAAGACAGAAATGGGTTGGAGGTAGAAACCAGATTTAGTTAAGAGGATTTGATGTGTAGACTGAAGGAATGAGATGGAGGAGTACTGTTGTGGGTGGGTCTGGTGATGGGAAAGAAGAGACAATAGATTGACAAAGGTAAGTGAACGAGCTGCTGGATCTTGTGATTGGTCCCTTAGACAGGTTGTAGAAGCTTTGTTGCCTTTCAGGGGAAAAAGGGATTGTCTGTGGGAGATGTTTGAGTAAGGAGATAAATAGAGGCAGGAGAATTTGATAGGTTAGGGTGAACTTTGAACCTTTTTGCCTCCACATGATAAACTCTGTTAGAACAATTTTACCTTGGACAGATAATAACAACTAGACTCCCAATTCATTGTGTCAGATCCCTCCCTAAATCATGTTCCTCTCCCCGCAAAAAAGGGGGAAAAAAGGATTTCTGATTTTTGCTGCAAGAAGGAAACCAGATTAAAAAGTGGTCACACCAAATGCTAGAAATTTGGATGTATGTACTGGTCAGACTCTAGTGGGGGTGGTACATTTCCTCAAAATGGGCCTATGATTCACACTGAGGGTTAAGGGTGTTTTCCATTGTGCCTCCTTGAGACCAGAGGGCCCACTCTTTGTGGGAAAACTTCCTTTCACCCCACCCACAGTCCCATTTCTGCAATTTTTTACTCCCCTACTCACACCACCCTCCCTCCACAGCCCTGTGAAGCCAGAGGAGATGGACTGGTCTGAGCTCTACCCCAAGTTCTTTGCCCCACTGACCCACAACCAGAGCCATGATGACCCAAAGGATGAGAAAGAAGAGGGAGCTCAGGCCCAAGTGGAATTTGCAGACATAGGCTGTGGCTATGGTGGTTTGTTAGGTAACGCTTTGCAGTGGCCCTGTCTCCTTGGGCAGGGGGAAAAGGGAGGCGAGGCAAAGACGGCTCAGGCTCTTCTGCCTGTGCAGCAACTTTGGTGGGGCTGCGGCTTTGGCCTTTCCCCTTCGGACCCAGATGTTGACTCCATGACATCAATATCTACCCCCCACTCAGAGCCTGTGACCTTTAGCCGGGAACAGGGAAGGCGCTGCCTCAAGTGCCTCTCCAAGTCAGGGATGACCTGCCTAGCCCCTCCCACTGACCACAGTCCCTACATGAGGCATCTTACCCGCCAGGTATCGGGTCAGTGAGTCAGTCAACATGAACGTCAGAGATCAGCCCCTGCGTCCAGTGATCCTTAACCATATCTCTCAGGCCTCCCAGGAATTCCTCCCTCCTTCCATGACTCCTCTTCTTGCCCCATCATCAGTAGTATTGTTCGGTCCTCTCCTCTTTATTTTCTCCCAGTATTCATATTACGCACATACACACAGTAACTCTCCTCACTGTTCCTGATCTCTGATCATCTCCCCCCACTTGCCTGCAGCTGCATCCTACTCTGTCTCTCTAGCTTCTCATTCCCATTGGGGCTCTGATGATAATTCCCCTTTTGTTCAAAACATTTCCTTTGGGCCCATTTCCTATTCCTAGTCTGGGTAACAATCTCCCCCTTGGATTGGGGCTTTCCCACCCACTTAGCTTTAGTATGTGATGATGCTGCACCTTTCATTTTCACCCAGTGGAGCTATCCCCGATGTTCCCAAACACGCTGATCCTTGGCCTAGAGATCCGGGTAAAAGTCTCAGATTATGTTCAGGATAGGATCCGAGCCCTTCGATCCACTTCTGGGGGTGGCTTCCAGAACATCGCCTGTCTTCGTAGCAATGCCATGAAGCACTTACCCAACTTTTTCCACAAAGGGCAGGTGAGATGGGGCACTGAAGACACTGGGTTTTCCCGGCCTTTGTGGTGGAGGCTGGTGTCTCACCATCCTATCTTCCTCACAGTTGACAAAGATGTTCTTCCTCTTTCCTGACCCACACTTCAAACGGACCAAACACAAGTGGCGAATCATCAGCCCTACACTGCTGGCGGAATATGCCTACGTCCTGAGAATTGGGGTCAGTTTGAAATGGGAGGAAAGGATGATAGATAGTGTTGGGAACCTCACATTTAGTTTATCTGTGCTTAGAGTTGGAGATAGGGGTGGAGGGGGGTGGAGTTTTCTTCCATAGTCTTATTTAGGTGTCCTTTTATCCAGTCACACTGACCAGTGGGATGGGATCTCTGCAGGGGCTGGTATATACCATCACTGATGTGATGGAATTGCACAGCTGGATCTGTACCCACTTTGAAGAGCATCCCTTGTTTGAGAGAGTACCCCTAGAGGAACTGGTGAGTTCGGAGGCAGATGGTGCTGGGGGAAACAACAGGCGTAAGATCCCTTGAGAATGGGATGGTCTCTTGAGCCCAGCCTAATACTGGGAGTATGGGATGGAGGTTTGTGGGAAAGCAGAAATCTGGAAGTAGGGGAAGATTCACTTGGAGTTTTCACTCCCTTAGGTTGATGACCCTATTGTGGAACGTCTTGGAACTTCAACTGAAGAAGGAAAAAAGGTTCTTCGAAATGGGGGGAAGAACTTCCCAGCCATCTTCCGGAGAATCCAGGACTCTGTTGTCTAACTGCCAGCCTCTGGTTCCGCTCTGACTGGACACTGATCTCTGGCCGTGCCATATCTAGAAGAATGATAGAGGCTCTTTTGCCTTCTGGGTGGGAGTGTGCGTGTCTGTGCTGCACTCTCTCTGTTTCTGCTCCAGGCCTGGGAGTTGCAGTGATGAGAGAAAGAACCCAGATGTTCTGAGCAGCTTTCTTGACTCGATTGCTCTTCAGGCCATTTTTCACCAGAAAGCAGATGGGAAAATGCACACCTTTAGCCTAAGAAAAGCTAGAAAGTGTTACTGAGTTAAAGGGGTCCGATTCTTTAGAACCCCTTTCAGCCAGGATATGTTCTGTATAGCTGGAATAAGAAAACACATTGCACTACCAGCTAAACTTCCTGCTGGGCTCAGATCACTGCAGTTGTTTGTGTTTATTTTGCTGTGCTGAGGCCTCTGTGTGTCTGTCTCTCTAAACCTGCCTGCTGTCCTAATAGAAGGCAAGCACCAGGTTTCTCTCCTGCCTTCTCCATTCCCCCCTCCAACCATCTCTGGGCTTCTAGCTGTCCAGTAGTCTGAGACTACTTTAGTGACCACCCTTGGAAAATATAAGGGGAAGGCATTTTGAAACAGGTTATTGTCCCCTCTGTGTTAACCTTTGATTATATAGTAACCATGGCTGTTGAGATTGTTGGTTGATGAGCAGAAGAACTTGCTGAATTTCTGTATCTTGGTAGTGGGATCCTGCTATGAAAAGACCCTGTTGGGCAGCTGACCAAATAGTGGTCTTCTAGAGGGGACTGACTGACCCCAAACCACCTGGGCCACACTGAGCTTGTTGAGATTAACCACCAGTATCGTCCCCTGTCCATTAGGATGTTACCTGAACTGCCCCTACTTCTCAGCACACACTGAGCCACCCTTCACCCACTGATGTCCTGTAAGGAAAAGGAACCAAGTATTTCCTTGAGGAGAATGTACTGTTCAGGAGCAAAGAAAATGGGAGCAGAGACCGCTGTGTCTATTCTCTGGATAGTTGGAGAAGGGGGAATTCCTTAGGGAGGGGAAGAGGGAGGTTCCTTGGCTCCTAAGAAGGTTGGGACTCCAAGAGACTGGCTTAGATGCATCGTCTCCCCTACTGTGATTTATTTTTCGTTGAGGGGTTGGGAGTGGCGCCATACCTGAAAAAGAAACTGAGGAAGGGGGGAGGGGGACCTAGGAGTGAGTAGGAGGTTTTCTGGGATACATAAATTGAATTCTCTGCCAGCTTAGGGTATTTGCTATGCAAATCATGGAAACCTGACAGCTAAAAGAGAAGGGATTGGCTGGAGTGCACTGGAGGGGGTGGTTCCTCTTCCTCCATAGGTTGAAGTAGGGGCCAGAGAGGTTTATTAAGATGCTCTGCAGAAGCGTGTGCTCCCCAGGGTCTGCTCCATCTCACCATGTCACAGACCTTCAAGCTAGCGACAAAGGTGTCTCAGCTTACGCGCTTGATTCCAAAACTGGGTGTGAAGCTGGGCCTGAAGGGCCGGGAGAGAAGCCCCTCGGGAATGACAGATCTTCCTGGCCCCTCTACCCTCAGCTTCCTAGCAGAACTTTTCTGCAGAGGGGGGCTGTCGCGTCTACACGAGCTGCAGGTATGGGGTACCCCTGCCTCTGCCCGGGCAGGTGCAGGGTGGTTGAAAGAAAGGGTACTTGATTCACTTGAGGATGCAGGCGGATGGGGAAAGATTTGAAGTTAGCAAAAAGCGTGCGTTGATTTAGAACTTTGGGGAGCTGATGGAAATATCAAAATTAAATAGATAAAGTTTGAATCAGCAAAGTTAACGTACCGACTGGATTTCCAAAAGCAGCACCCAACTTTGGGGGGATGGTGCGCGCGTTCATACACTTAGACATATACACATAAACACACATACATCACATACTGACCAATAACTAGATGCAGGTTCCCAGGTCTGAAAAATGGTTCGAAACCTGAACTGGAGTGCATTTAAGAACATTGTGGTGTCTGGCACTAAGTTTAGTCTTCGAGGAGACTCCAGCGGCATTGTAAATATCCTAAAGGTGTCCAGTCCCAGCAGTCACACGAGTGGACCTTCAAAACTAGATTAAAATTAACTAATCTTTGTGATTGATGGAAAGTTAACGCCCTCGACCCTGTCCCCTCGCTCTTGCATTTCCAGGAGCTGGGAAATAGGAGAGGAGTTTGTAGCTCTTGAGAAAAGTTCGGTGGTTGATGGGGAAGGGGATATAGGGTCTCAGGTGATATAGACTCCCTCAGCTCTTTACTGTGGCAACTGAGGCTTCAAAGCGGGGGGAAAGTGGGATCTCAAGGTTTTCTCACCTTGCGCCAGGTGCAAGATTCTGCCCGCTTCGGCCCTATGTGGTTTGCCAGCTTTGGGCCAGTGCGGACTGTATACTTGGCATCTCCTGCCCTGATCGAGCAGCTGCTCCGACAGGAGGGTCCCCACCCCGAGCGCTGTAGCTTCTCTCCTTGGGTGGAGCACCGGCGACGCTGCCACCGGGCCTGTGGATTACTAACAGCGTAAGTCTCCCCCTCAACCCCTTCATGCTCTGGGGCACCCTTTTGCAGAGCTACTCTCGAACCCTTAATCTACTTCACCTTTGGCTAGCTAGCCTCACCTCAAATCTCCCCACTTCCAACGGATTTCCAAGTGTCCCAATCCTACAATCTTTCCCCTTTGCTAGCTTACCCTGTTCTCTACTTGCATATTTCTGCCTTCTCTTTATCCCTCTTCCACCCCTCACCACCCAACTGAACTCCAGGAAATCCCCTAACCCTTTAACCTTCTAACTCCCCGGCCGCAGTTCCCCTTGGACTTTGCATTGTATGTTCGTTCACTACAGTAGGTTGAGGCGCTGGAAGTGGGGATGCGCTCTCTTCCCCAGTGCCTGGTTCTGCCTTAAGGGGTTTGCGAGAGGAGTGGCGAGGAGGGACTGGACGGATTGGAGACGCTCTGACTCAGGGCACTCGGGAAATGGGGTCGCTGGGAGGCAGGAAATGAGTAACTAGGGACTAGACGAGGAAGGAGGGAAAGAGCCTGTGAGAGAATGTCGCTGCACCTTGAGAGCGCAAAGGAATGAAGGATACCTCTCCCCACCAGACTGTGTAATACTCTAGCTCCTTCTCTGCTGTTGGGTAACGCATGCCCCGGTCAGTGTACGCCTTCATCTTTTCTTAATACCACCCTTTCCGAACCCCTTCAGGGAAGGAGAAGAATGGCAGAGGCTCCGCAGCCTTATGGCCCCGCTTCTGCTCCGGCCCCGAGCCTCCGCTGACTACTCGGAGGCTCTGGACGGTGTAGTATGCGACCTGGTGCGCAGGTTACGGAGACAGAAGGGCAGTTTAGGAGGATCATCCTGCCTCGTCCGAGATGTGGCTGGAGAATTCTACAAGTTCGGCCTGGAAGGTAGGGCCTAGAGTTTGGAAATCGAATGTCTACTCTGGTGTTTAGTGATTAATCTTGGGTGGAATGAAAGAGGGACCATCTTCTGGGCAGAGGATACCTTCTCTCACCCTCCCCAGGCTGCGGAGGCAGCAGAGGTGGGTGCGCCTGGTGGAGGGCAGAGTTTATGGAGTCTCCCAAGGTTTGTGGAGATTATCCCTGGGTTGTAACATCTTCCCACAGGTATTGGGGCCGTACTCTTGGGCTCCCGGCTAGGATGTCTGGAGCCTGAAGTACCCCCAGAAACAGAGAGCTTCATTCGTGCAGTGGGCTCCGTGTTTGTGTCCACACTGTTGACCATGGCAATGCCAAACTGGCTGAACCGGTTCTTGCCTGGTCCCTGGAATCGTCTGTGTCGAGATTGGGACCAGATGTTTGCCTTCGGTGAGGTGCCAAGATGATATTCACAGCCAGGGTGGTAGGAACTGAAGGGCCACAAGGAGACTCTAGGGGGTCATCACTTTCTTTTCCATCCAGCCCAGAAGCACATGGAGCAGAAGGACACTGAGGCAGTTTCGAGGCCCATAGGGAAGTCTAAAAATGCCAGTGTATCTGGACCCCATTTGACTGGCTTCCTGTTCCAGAAAGAGCTACCACATGCATCCATCCTGGGTAGTATCACTGAGTTACTACTGGCTGGAGTAGACACAGTAAGATCACTCCTCTTACACTTTCTAACACCTACTAGCTGCAAGGGCACACCTTTTCTCGTGGATAAAATTAGGATGAAAGGATTAAATATTTAGAGCTAGAAAGGATCTCAGAGGTCATTTAGTCCAAACCCTTAATCTTACAGATAAGGAAATTGAGGCCTGGATAAATAATTTGCCCAAGGTCACATAGGTAGTAAGTGGCAGCACTGGGCTTTGAATCCATGTTCTGTGACCTTATATCTTGTTCTCTTTCTGCTAAGCATAGCTGTAGTACCTACTTCACAGTTATGTGAGAATCAAATTATTTATGTAACAGTACTGGGTAAAATTTAAAGTGTTATATATCAGTCATTGTTTTGTTGCTGGAGCCCTTATATGCCCTTTACAGAGCAAGAATATTCCCAACCTCTCTTCCCTTATAGATGGTTTAGTGTTAGTCATTGAATTCTAGCCACCTCCAGATCCTGTTGCTGCTAGTTTAGGGTTCCCAAATTACTGACTGACCCAAACCCTGACCTTGGATAGCTGATGACTGAATTCTGGCCTCTAGACTCCAATACCTCTTGTTCATGTCACTCCCAGGTCTCTAACACACTTTCCTGGACTCTATATGAACTTGCACATCACCCAGAAGTTCAGACTGCACTCCATGCTGAGATCATAAGTGCCATGGCTCCTGGGTCTTCCACCCACCCCCCAGCCACTGCCTTGGCCCAGCTTCCCCTGCTGAGAGCTGTGGTAAAGGAGGTACTCAGGTGAGAGAGGGTAAAACCCTGCGAGAGGCACTGAAGTGAAGTGGTGCTGAGTGGGAACCCATAAAAAAATATAGGGAAATGGAAGGGCAGTAGGAAGAAAGCAATCATCCTCTTAATAGACTTGACAGAGTGGTGGGCAAGGAATATAGCCAGAGGCACTTTGCTTGGGAGACCAAAGAGTCCTCCAAGCATATATAGGGCAAGAAAGGAAGGGGGGATAGAAAAGGAGGGGGGCTGCCAGCCCTCAACCTCACTTTGTTGTCTTCTCAACTCTATGCATCCAAGGCTATACCCTGTAGTTCCTGGAAATTCCCGTGTACCAGACAAAGATATCCATGTAGGTGGTTACATCATCCCCAAAAATGTGAGTAGGACCAGTGAAATCCTCTTGAGTCTATTCTCCATCACACCTCCCCTCTTCCCACTGCCCTAGCTGAGCCCAACATCTGTCAGATCTTTATTCAGGTCCCTGATCCCCATTCTAAACTCTGTAGAGTCCTCCCCAAAATAACAGTGCCTTCCATTGAATAGGTACTGATTAAACATTTGTTGAGTTGATTTGGAGGTCAGAGGAGTGTCAAAATATTTCTAAGGGGATCCCTAAAGGATGCTTTCTGTAGTGTCAGTCAAAACTCTCCAGAACCTTTCATTCTCAATCACTGGCACATTTGGTCCAACCTTCTTGTCTCTGTTCCTGCTAGTTAGTCCCTTCATTGACTGGTTTTTCTTCTCTTCTCACCAGACCCTAGTCACTCTGTGTCACTATGCCACATCTAGAGATCCTGGCCAGTTCCCAGAACCAAATACTTTCCACCCAGAAAGATGGCTGGGGGGACAGTCAGCTCCTCATCCTTTTGCTTCCCTCCCCTTTGGCTTTGGCAAACGCAGCTGTGTAGGAAAGCGCTTAGCAGAGCTTGAGCTAAATCTGGCTCTGGCCCAGGTGAGTGTTCTTGAGAAAGATCCCACCCTACTGGACCTAACAGCTTTCTGTGTACCTCATTCCCACCTCAGCCCAAGCCTTAAGAGGGCCAGATAATCCACTCCAGTCCTTTTAGACTCCATCCCTTGGAATGTGAAGATCACTCCATAAAAGATTTCTCCACCATCAGCAAAATAATTAACAAAATAATCCTGTCTGACTATTCCCTAGAAACAACTGCTATTAATCCCCTCAACATCATCCATTCTTTGATACTGATCATTCCCAAAATTTGTCACCTCAATCCCATGTCACCCTTGATGTTCTGTCTCCTAATGGTGACTGTGCCCACAAGTACTGACCACCACCTACAGTAACTGCTTCCTCCCTCCCATTCTAGATCCTGATCCACTTTGAAGTTAGGCCAGAACCAGGTGCTGGAATCGTCAGGCCGATGACTAGGACAGTCCTAGTGCCTGAGAGAAGCATCAACCTGAACTTTGTTGACCGATAATGATGTGATTTATCTCAGTTTTCCTTCTCCCCCATTCCTTGATAGAAGAGGGTAGACATATGTCCTTAAAGCACCTGGAAAACCTTTCTCCCATCCTCTCTGTGGGGAGGACAAGGTCCTTTTGAACTGGAGAATGACCAAATCAAAGATCTGAACAAAGGACAAGAAAGTTCATCTGTTGAGCATGCACTATGCATTCGGTCCAGACCAGTGGGAAAGGTGGAATAGTGGAACTTGTTAATTTCAACTTTAAGCCACATGGAAGAAGGGTCTGAGGAGCTGTATGACTCCATCTCTTTCTATCCATCCTCTTTGAAGCCTTCTGAGCACTGGTCACATAGGCACTTGTCCTTTGCCAGTTAAGCCTGGAGCCTTATTTCTATCTTATGTCAATGCCAACCCAACTCCTGCTCATACTACCCATGTACAGCCTTTTTTGTATTATGATTCTTCACACTTTTGTAATTAAAAAAACAGTAACATCCTCCCTCTGCCCCTTCTAAGTTTCTCCACCTTGCTCCCCGCTCTTCCAGCTTTAGGGGTGGTAATTCTGGATCTTCCACCTGCATTGGTTTCCCTGGCACTGGAAGTGACCTGATGAACATGGGGTGGTCTGAATACCTGGAAGAGTTTGTTGCATCACTGACTCAGGCATGTTACTGTTTGCCATACATGGGGAGCAGCCAAGCCTGGCTTCCTACAAAAAAATAAAGTAACAGGAGGGCCTTGAGAATCAGGCTTCTAACCAATGGGTTAGACAAATCAAAGAGGAGCAGAGTTGCAGATCTGAATAAAAGTGTTAGGACACCACAGAGATGAGTAGAGGGTGTTTGGTGGGTTCCAAAGTGCAGACCTTTGGAAATAGATGGTCAAGGCCTAAGGGACTTTACAGAGTAATTCTCCAATTCTCTGAGATGATTATTTTGAGACAATCTCTTTCATAGGGCTGACAGAGATCAAAGTATAGATGTAAACTGAGAATGATGGAAGAAATTACAGGAAAAAAAAGACAGATACATTGATATTTTTTGCACAGAGATGATGTATACTGAGTATGGGGCCAAGCAGAAACCCTCAGGCACTGATACAGGAGGGGTAAAGGCTGATTAGGAAGAGAGAATCTTTAATTCTTTGACTCAGCATGCCCTCCAACCCTTCAGATTCTGGGCAGTTTTCCCCCTTGTGACTCAGATATGGATTAACTCACCTTTCTTCTGCAATAAATCTGTCAGAACCTGAGTTCCACCCTGCCCCCCTGAAGTAGCTTAGGTAACCAATTCAGTCAGGACTTGCCCCCTTTCTTACCACCACCACCAAATTATCAGAGTGGATCAAGTTTCATTTCATACTTCCTCCTCTCCCTTTCCCCTACTAGCCATAGCTCAGTGAGACATGGGGGGGATCTCTCATCCCAGGCTTTCCGAGAGAGAATATCCATACAAAGTCTATAAAAATCCAGGACTTACAAGCTCTTTGTATCATTGTGCAGGAACTAAGATGTGTGTATATTAAATACCACTGTTCTCCTCCACCTTCCCCATTACTACTCTTTCTAGATTCAAAAGTCTGTGTATGTCAGGACCTTGACCAGATCACAGACCACTTGTGACTCTAGGTTCAGTTTCGATTTTTCACCCCCTCCCTAGGTTCAAGTTAACCAAGTCTAGGTCTGAAGAGATGAGTATGTATCCTTAACCCACCTGCCCATCAATGTGTTGCATTCAATGACCCTTCCTAGAGGAGCAATAATTTCATAATTTCCAAAATATCCTAGTCTAGACCCCCTAAATTGGAAAAGGGAATTGTTCTGCTCTCCCCTCCCCCCCTTGCTCTGGTTATCCTCAGCTGCTTTACTAAAGCCTTCTCTCAGAAAAAGGAGGAAGGGGAAAGGCATTGATGCACTTGGCCCAGACTCAGGCCCTGAAGGGCAATATGTAAGTACTTGTATGTGTTTGAGTCTCAATGTGGGGCCATTACTCACTGGGAGAGGGCCTGGAGGTGGAAAAGATTTGGCAAATACATCCCCAAACTGTTTTTGTCTGAGCATGTCAGCAAATGTATATATGCTAGTGGTCACTTTCTGGAAAAAGAGCTGCCTTGTGGATGGTAAAGTACCATGTGAGGGATTCCAAGTGCCCTCTCCCCAGGAGGCAGAATTGTCCATTAGGAGTCAAGTTCTACCTTAGCCTCCTATTCACTCTGGCCTTACTTCAGGGATGGGGCAAAGGAGGTGAAGGCATAAGGGAGGATAGAATGAGATAGTGACTGGGAAAATAAGTAGTGTGGGCAGGAGGGAAGTATGTCTGCATCCTACAATAAAAGGAAAACATTTTCCTTTTACTCAGCTCCCTATCCCCACTATCTCACTCCCACTCTCTAGCTAGTCTATAGGACAGCACCATGGACAGCACCTAAATTGGAGGTGGGAGAGGAAGGGATCTTTCAAGCTGAGGTCTCAGCTGACCACAGAGAGGTGAGGTGAAGTCACTGTAGTCAAGGCAAAAGCATTTCCCCAAAACAACTCCTTGGAGAATGCTCAGACCTTCCCTACAGGAAAGACTAATGATAATAGGAAATAAATGATTTCAACCCTTTAAACTCTACTCCCAAGTCCATTATGTAACCTGAATATTCTCATTGCTGATGAATAATTCACTTAGCATAACAGCATAGACCAGAGGGCATATAGTTCCAGGGCCTCCTGAGTAAGGAGTGACCAGGCCTAGTGTTGACCCATATTCAGGACCAGTCCATAGCTGCTACTTGATACCACTCCAGCACTGCCTGTAAACAATATGCTCTCACAAACGGTCAATAATTCAAATCGAGACCCTGGGGGAGAGGGGGACTGCCTTCCCCCCCACAATTTGTTAAAATTTATAGGAAAAGAATGAGGTAAAATCCTAGTCCTACTGGTTAACACAAGCTGCCCCAGTAAGTCCAGGTCTGAACTGAACCATGTAATTATTGGAAAGGCAACATAAATCAGAAAAAGCTGAGGGCCCAGAGGCTATATTCATGGAGGCCAGTATTGGTTCAAGTGAATAAGCATCCACTTTATACCACTAATCACTGAAAATACAAGCCTGAAAGGGTAACCCAAAATACAATATAATTCCTGTCCTCACCCAGCTCTCAGATGGAAGAAATGATAGGCTAGCTAATCAAACTTACTCCTAACCTTCATTCCCACCTTAGTGTTATGGGTTCTTACACTTAGAAAATTACAATTTCCCACATTTATATCATATTTTTCTAAAGCATTTCCATGTCTATCATGTCCCATTATGAAAAACTCCAAGGTACTATCCAAATGCCTAATTATTTTGATATTCAGTTATTTTGTGTATGGGATGCAAGCAGAAATAAATGTTCAGGTTCTGGAAAACATTTGGTCACTTAGAAATTTTCTTTGCCTATTTACCTACATCTCATTTTCCTCACACCAATCCTGTGAGGTAGATAGGGAAGTTGAGGCACAGAGGAGTAGAACATAGGCCTTCTAATTTCTGGGCATAGGACTTTTCCCCCCACCAGACCATTCTGAGCCTTGTCAACTATACAGTTAAAGTGAATTATTCACCAGCAAGTGTTTGCTAAACCACTTGGAATAAATCATTATGGGTTGATAGGAAGAAAAAGAAGTTAACTTACTAAGTGCTTTGGGACTTGCAACCTGTGTAGACAAAACCTCCCCCCAAAACTTCAAATCTTCCCACAGTCCTTGAACAAGAAATGAGCCTCCATTTGCATATAAATGACTCTTTATGCCCTCCCCTCAAACAAGAGGGGGTAGGCAGGGGTAGACCCCCCTGCCCTCATGCAGGGAGCAGGAGGTGGATATACACTAGTCTTATTGCCAGATGCCCTGTGGCCATAGAGTAGGAGGGGTGGGTGAGTTGGTAGCCCCTTCCTCCTGGCACTGGCTCCCCTTCACCAAATCATCCCTGTGGAGTTGGGGGACCAGAGGCCATGTGAGCTGAGGTAAAGATGATTCTCTCCACTCTCTCCAGGGGAAAAGATGTTCTCCCCACTTCCTGGGAGGATAAGTGGCCATCAATGAGGATTGAAATTTCTTCCAGGTGGAATCTTTGCCCCAGGGAAAGATGAGTGATCAGTGGGGGCCAGATATTATCTCCATTGGTCATGTCAACATCAGAGATCCCTAGATGTGTGGGATTCTTCAGGTGTGGGAGCAACACCATGTCTTGGTGGAATCTCCACTGGTTCAGGGAAGATGCTCAGCAGGGGCTGGACCACATCTCCAGCTAGTGCACTGACTTTAGGGTCCTCCTTTCCTGAGAGTTTAGCTCAGACAGTAGTGACCCTCATGACAACCTCTCGGCCAGATCGGGAGCTGGAACGGGCATCTGGTGGCCGAAGCTGTCCAAGCAGGTGCAGAATTGTGTAGCCACAGTGCTGGGGCAAGAGCGTCCGGACACGCTGAGCAGCTGGAGGGCGGCCAGTGGCCCCAGGTGGGGAACCTGTCCGTGAGGTCCTGGGGCCTGGCTTCCCTGCCATCCCCCCTCCTGCATCCCCTCCTAAGTCCTTGGTCTTGTCATAGTTCAGGACCTTCCACTGTTGGTTCACTGCCTGCCAGCGTTTGAAGATGCGGTAGACAGAAGAGCCCTCATGGACAATGAGACCTGGTTGAGAAGGGGGTCAGAGGTTGGGTCAACTTTTCACTGAACTCAGAGCCAGGGGGAAATCCAAACATGATTTTTTCTCTAGACTGAAATAGTAAGACTTAATAGAGGCACTAGAGTAGAGCAAAAAACAAAAACAAGTCCTGGGGAAATCAAGGGGGCCTCTAATTGATCATAGACCAGTTAAAGGAGTATTATGACCTGGGTTCAAATCTTGACTGCAACTAATAAGTGTAACAACAATAAATGATAACATGTATATGTGTGTAGCACTTTGATACTTGCAAAGCACACTACAAATACTATCTTACTGTATTCTCGTAATACCCCTGGGTGGTAGGTGCTGTTATTATCCCTATTTTACAGATGAGGAAACTGAGGCAGGAGAGATTAGGATTAAACAAGTCTTCTCAGCAAGTCTTTCAGTGTCTCTGAGTCTGAGTTTCTTCATCAGTAAGATGGGGGGGGGGGGGTTGTATTAGATAATCTATAAGGTCCCTTCCAGCTCCTGCTCTGGGATCCTATGATTTTTCTTTCAAATTGTCCTTGTGCTGGGGAGAGAGGATAATTAATTCCATATCAACTTATTATTACTAAGTACCTACAGGTATTAAGCACCTATGTGTGCAGAGTATACAGAGTTTATGTGTACAACATAGGCAGTTTAGATAAAACATAGTTCCTAAAATTGCCCCTCCCCATGTATGAATTTAAAGGATTGAGGATTTTAGGTAGGTGGGACTGGGGGGTCTCTCACCAATGCAGACAACGTCCATAAAGCCGTACATGCCATAGCAGATCTGGAAGAGCAGGTCTTGCCGCTGCCACTTGGCTGATGGACTGAGTGAAGACCAGATGAGCCAAGAGATGCTGGCGACAAGGAAAAGGGAGCCCAGGACGATGGCTGCGATCTGGACCTTCTCAATGACTGTCAGGGAGATGGCCTGCCACTAAGAAAAATAAGGTGTTCTCAGAGGGACACATGGGGACAAAAGGTCTTGCTGGCTAAGGGAAGCAGGGTTATGATAACTGGAGGCAACCATGATAGGCAGGGCCTCAATGACCAAGAAAGAATCAGGATGATGGAAGTACCTGTTGTGGGGAAAATGTAGCTAGGAGTGGTTTTGGTGTGGTTGGGGGGAGGTGGCTGTTCCCAGAGCCCCTACCTCTACCATTAGTCTAAGGCCCTTCCCCCTGTACCTCTTACCTGCAGTGGGTTCTTGGTGCTTATTGCCAGAACCTGGTACTTGAAATAGCAGAGTTCACAGCTCCAGGATCCCCGCTCACTGATCCATCGGATGAGGCAAGGCTGGTGGGTGCAGCGAACAGAACCATCACACCGACATGGGCTCAAGAGCTCTCCCTGAAGGTAGGGAGAGGAGGCAGGACACAATCACCCATCACCTCAACTAGCTACAAGAGGTCCGTTTTCATCGCCCCCCTCCTCCCATTAGAGAAACTCTCAACATTAGAGATCCATATCAAAGGTCCAAATTCAAGACCCTCAATGGAAACTACTCATTCAGGACTGAAAGAAGGGCACATACTAGAGTGGGAAGGAAAGTTCTTAGATTGAAAAAATCATAAATAAGAGAAACTAAGCAGAGAGAAGACCTAGAACATCTCTCTCCTCCAAACCTTAGAGAATATAGTTTGTACAAACTAAGGACATTTACAGGGTCGGGGGGTAGAGGGGAGCTATGTTGACTTTAAGTAAGCATCAATCACCAGTCCTCTACTTTCCACCAAAATAATCTTAAAACACTTTACAGATCTTGCAATCATTCAGCGGATTCTATTATTGTATCTCCATGGGATCCCAAAAGAAACCCTTCATACCAGACTAGGTCTGCCTTTGATCAAGGAAAGGAAATTCCCTCTGAGCACTTAGGGATAACAATCCTCCCCCAACTCTCCCCCCTCCCCTCCATTATAGGGAGTTCCCTCCAGAACAATTTAAACAAAGAATAATCTTTGTGTGAATAATGGAAGTTGCCGAATTTAAAGCAGAGGAAGAATCTCCCCAAAGGTTAAAAATGCTGAGAATAAAGGGAGACTCTAGATAAGAAGCCCCAATCCCTATAACCAAGGCTTGCTTTTGAAAGACCAACCCTTTCCTCTGTCTCCAAGAAGGATGGCCCCTCCCACAGCCTATAGAGATAGTAAAGTGTGGGAAGGTGGGGACAGGGACAGTCGGCAGCTTTGCCCTGACATCTCCCTCCCTCCCTCCCCAAGCCAGCTTCCCAGGCACACAATCTCTCATCCTACTCTGGGCTAGCAGAACCCTCACTTCAACCCACACCTAGGCATCATTCCCGTCTACCCTTCTCCTAGGTACCCCCTACCAGTTTCTGGTCCTGGCATCCTCCAGCCATTCTCCCAGGCCCCCTTCCTGGGTCTCCTCTCTCTGCCCAGCCTTTCACATGCTCCAGGCTCCCTGATATTCTCCCCCATCTTCCTCAGTCTCTCCACCTAGGTCCACCCAGTGCTTTTCTTGTCCCAGTCCCTCCCCCTCCCATTTTCATCCCTGCTGCCCCGCTCTCAGTATCCCCAGGCCCGGGCCTGACCTGCTCAGGCCCCTGGAAGCAGATCCGGCACTGTGGGGTTCGGAGGCCGCTGTCAAGGCTGCTGCTCAGAGACAGGGAGTCCAGGCCGCCAGGGGCAGGAGGTGGAGGAGGAGGGGGCGGCGGCGGGGGTCCAGCCCGGGCTTCCTTGTCCCCCGATCCCCGGGCCCGCGGCTCCAACCCGTAGTACTCCTCGTCGTCGCCGTCGCTGTCCCGGGCAGAGCAGCCTGCAAAGGGCCCCCAGCCGCAGCCGGCTCCCCCGCCCCCCCGGGGCTGAGGCTCGGGCTGGGGCCGCCCCCCGCCCGTCAGCACCAGCAGCTTCAGCTCGTTCAGGAACATGCGGAGCCGGGACTTAAGCATCGTCCGGGCGCCGGGAGCCGCGGCGGGGAGGGGGGGCGCGGGGAGGGCGGCGTCGGGGGGTCTAGCCGGGGGAGGGGCCGAGGCCGAGGAGGGGGCGTAGGGGCCTGCGAGCTAGGCTCAGCGCTGCCTCCTGCCCTGCCCCGGGGCTGGGGGCCCGGGGGCCATGGCCGGGGTCTTCTAGGGCGCGGCGCCCCGCGGGGCCGGGGCGGGAGCGGCCCGGGTCCCCAGGGTCACGGGCCCGGGTCCTCCTGCGGCGGGGCCGCCCCCCATCGCGGGCCGCCGGGCCCCGGCCCCGCTCGGGCTCTGGCTCCGGCTCGACCCGTCCGCTCGGCCGTGGCAAATGGCGGCTCCTTCCGGCGGCGGCGGCAGCGGCGGCGGCGGCAAAGACCCCCCCCACCCCCACCCCCCGGAGCGGCGGGCTGGCGGCGGGCGGGGAGACAGCCCGGGAACCGGCGAGGGAAAGAGGGAGGGGCGGGGCGGGGAAGGGGAAGAAGGGAGGGAGGGGGCCGCGGCTGCGCATCCCCGCCCCGCCCCGTGCGAGCAGGTGGCCCCGGGGGCGGGGGCGAGCGGACCCCGCGGACCTAGGGGCCGGGCGGGGGAGTGGCCCTGGTTGGGGGCTGGGGTAAGCAGTGAAGGAGGGTGAGGCTGCGAGGCTGCTGGTGTGTTGATGTGTGTGTGTGTGTGTGTGCGCGCGAAGGATGAAAGGGTTCGGGGAAGAGGAGTGCGTGCGCGGGGGCAGGGTGCAAGAATGTGTGTGTGTGTATGTGCGTGTGTAAGGGAAGGATGGAGACAGGTAAGCGGGCTGAGAGGTGGAGTGAGGGGTAGTGCAGGCATCCTTGTTTTCCATCTCACATAATCTGTGGCTGTCTCCATCTACCACTCCCTCCGGCTAACTGCCTCTTCTCTTTTAAAGGCCATTAATTTCCCTCTAAACCAGCCCAGGGCGCCCCCCACCCCCATCTCCTGTTCTTCTGTTAAGCATTTGCAGGTTCTTCTCTTTCCCTTCCCTTCCCCAGTCTGGGAAAATGGAGTCTAGGGAGTTCTTTCGGTCAAACACACTGGGAAAAAAGTAATTAGTAAAAGAATAATTAACAGAAGGACTGAGGGGACAGACATAGGGAGGGGCAAGCAGCAAAAATCAGAGCTTCCCCGATGGAGGGGAGAGGAAAGAGAGTGAATTCAATAATACATTTTGGGTTTTTTAAATTCAGTTTTATTTTGTTTTCAGTTCCAAATTCTTTCCCTTTCTACTCTCCCTTCTCCATCCATTGAGAAGAAAAATAAAACCTATCAATAATATATTTTGAATGGAAACAGACTCAAAGAGAAAGTAGCTGAAATAAAAGAATGGGGTGAACTGGAGCGGACCTATGTAATGGAGGATGTAATAAGAAGAATATTGGGATAGAGAAAGTTTTTCAAGCCACTCATTCATTCATTCATTCAACAAGCATTTAGTAAGCACCTATTAAGTGTTTGGCACTGTGTTAACTTTGTCTAGTGTTAACACCACAGGGCAGTTCGGGATCTGAGTAAGCATACATTCTAATGAGGGAGACAAAGTAAATCAGTCTCCACAAGATACATTAAGACAAAGCACTAGCCCTTTATGTCACCTCCCAGAAGGCTCACCAACCCCTCAACCCTTGCAAGCTGACCAATGTGCAAATATTCCCTTCAATCTCCACCCCTATTTCCTCAGAATTTCCCTCCCCCATGGTACCCACACTAGTATCTCTGCCACCCTCATTAATAGAATTGTGGAGCAGGAAGTAGCTCTGGGGGGAAAGGGGAAAAGTGTATTTACACTCCTATTTTACTCCTGAACTTGATTTTCTTTAATGCTGGAGTCCCTCTTCTTTCAAGTTTGAAACTGTTGCAAAGGGATTAATAGAATGATAGAGGAAGAGAGGCAATGAAGGCCCTAACTGAAACACTGAATGTTACCCACACCACACTCAAAGAAACTCTAAAATGGAACTAGAGCTAATACAAACAGAAAAGCTGAGTGGCAAACACATTTGTGAGTAGATGTGTCTTTCCCAATTCCCCCCATTCTATTTAGATTAAAGGAGGGTAAGGGAGAGGACTGAAACCCACTTTGCTGCAGAATGATGGCTTAGGGTATGACAGGATTGCAATGGGGTAGATTGAGTGGAGAGGAAGGGGAATCTCTGGTTCTGTAGTTAGAGGACTTTGATTCAAATCTCCCTTCTGTCACTTACCCTGTGACTTTAGGCAAGTTATTTAACTGTTCTTAGTCTCATTTTTCTCACTTGTAAAATGAGGGGGTTGGATTAGATGACCTTTAAGGTCTCTTCCAGCTCTATAGCAATGGTATGCCCGTCTCACCCCCCTTTTTACTATTCAGCCTTATATTTTCTGGGTCCTATGTATGTATAGAGCTGTTTTCTAGGCTTGGGCATATTTTTATAATAAAAATTGAATCTGAGATTTGGAAGGGACCTTAGAGGTAATTTACACTGCTCTCCCCATCCTGTACAACAAATGTACAATATTTCTCACGGCTGTTCAGCCATTCTCCGCTCATAAACTTCCAGTGATGGGGAGCTCATTCCCTTTCCAGGTAGCTGTTCTCCAAGTTGTACAGCTGTTGTTAAAGTTCTCCATCTGCTCCTCTGTAACTTCCACCTACTGCTCCTTCTGCCTTCTGGGGCCAAGCTGAACAAGTCCAATCCCTCTCCCATTACAGGCACCACTGCTTTTTGTTTGTGGGGGGTGGAGAGGGAAGGTGGGGAAGAAGGATGGGAAGCACATTCTCAACGCGAAGAAATGTCATGAGAAAGCAAGAGAGACAAAGATACGGAGAGACAAGCAGGCACAGAGACAATCTCTCCTCCAGCCCACTGGGATCTGGGTGGCCTCGGTTGCCATGGCACCACCCTAGGGCTCCTCCCCCTCACAGGCCCCCCCACCTCCAGAGGGACCGTGGAGGCCAGGTCACATGACCCCTCCATAACCACACCTCTGCAATGTCAGTGGATCATGTGTGATAGCAACAGATCACATGGTCAGATTCCCTTCTCCTGGCCGGCGGCTCCCCGCCTCCCCATCGCCCGGCTCTCGAGCCGCCCTAAGGCGCATGAATGGCCGGTCACGTGCTCCTTCACGTCCCGCGTGCGCCAGCCTCTCCTCCTCCTCCTCCCCGTTTCCGCGCGCCGCCTTGGCAGCGCCGGTCACGTGGTGAGGGTGTGGGCGAGGGATCCACTCTAGCCCCCGGGAGTCTATGGTGAGGCCTGCCGCGTCCGGCCCCTCGGGACCGAGTTACCCTGCATGGCTCCGCCGGGGCCGGCTCCGGCGCCTAGATAACGGTCCGACCCCGCCCCACGCGGCGCGGCCCCCCGCGCCGGAGGAGGTGAGTGCGTCCCGGGCTCCCGCGGGCTAGGCGAGGGGCCGGGCCTTCCTCCGGGAGTGGATTTTGCCGCGGAATGGCCCGAGTCCCCGCCCCCTGCCCTCCCTCCGCTCCCCGCGTGCCGGACTGGGAGGCCGAGCGAGCCGGGCTGCGGGGCCGCTGGCGGGCGTGTAAGGGTGGGGAGGGGGCCTGACCGTGCGGTGTAGGCTGGGGGGATCACGGACCGGTCTTAGCCCTGGCTTGACCGCGGCTGGTAACGTTGGTGAGGGGGCGGTGAGGACGATCCCGTTTTCCCGGAGTGGTTGGAGGGGTCATAGCGTAGAGAACCCCGGCCCGACCCGGGTCGGGGACAGCCTGTAATTGTAGCCGCCTCCTCCCAGGCGCAGGATGGACATCCCTCGGTATGAACCAGTGGCCGAGATCGGTGTTGGTGCCTATGGGACGGTGTACAAGGCCCGTGACCCACACAGCGGCCACTTCGTGGCACTCAAGAGCGTGAAAGTCCCGACGGGAGGAGGAAGTGGAGGGGGCCTGCCTGTCAGCACTGTCCGAGAGGTGGCCCTCCTTAGGAGGTTGGAGGCCTTTGAGCATCCCAACGTTGTCCGGTGAGATGAGACTGGAGGGTTAAGGGTGTGGGAGGAGGAGGAGGGCGGGGGTTGGGCGCTGTACAAACAGGATTGAGAAACAGAAATTGGGCCGGGAACTCCACGGGGAGGACCTTTCTCCCGGAGAGAGCCTCCTGAGTACTCATGTACTCCGGTCAGGCTGATGGATGTGTGTGCCACTGCCCGAACTGACCGAGAGACCAAGGTGACCCTAGTGTTTGAACACGTGGACCAAGACCTGAGGACGTATCTGGACAAGGCCCCTCCACCAGGGCTGCCCTTGGAAACCATTAAGGTGTGAGCCTAGGAGTGCTGGGGGTGGGGAGATAAATGGGAGGTAGAGGTGGGACTTCTGGAGAAGAGGTATAGGTAGCTCCCAGCTTCTTTACAGTGATCTTGTCACACTTTCTTCCAGGACCTAATGAGACAGTTCTTAAGAGGCCTAGACTTTCTTCATGCCAACTGTATTGTCCACCGTGACTTGAAGCCAGAAAACATACTTGTGACTAGTAGTGGAACAGTCAAGCTGGCTGACTTTGGTTTAGCCAGGATCTACAGCTGCCAGATGGCACTCACACCTGTGGTCAGTGGGAACTCCTAAGGAGTAGTAGTTTATTCTGGAGGTGGCCAAGAAAGGAGGTGGGAATGGCAAAGTAGGAGGAAAGAAGGGCAACTTGGTACAAAAGAGAAGGGAAACTTGGTGGGACCTCTTAAGTTAAAGCTTCATCCCTATCCCTCTTCCATCCTCCCCTTAGAAGTTTCCCTTTTCTGTCTCTTCCAGGTAGTCACCCTCTGGTACAGGGCTCCTGAGGTTCTCCTGCAATCAGCATATGCAACACCTGTGGACATGTGGAGTGTTGGCTGCATCTTCGCAGAGATGTTCCGTAGGAAGTGAGGAGCTCATGAGACTTCACTCGCTCCCCTTCTTTAGTCACCAGAAAGCCTCCGTTCTTTTCCCTGTAACACCCTTCCCAACACAAAATTGCTCTCCATCTTTGAAAGTGCTCTAATGACCCCTGACAATTGTTACTGTTCTTGGGACCTCAGTGATTCTCTCCCCCTCCCCGCAACCACTCTGGACCTTGATTACTATTCTTTATCCTTTTTCTGCCTTCAGGCCTCTCTTCTGTGGAAACTCTGAAGCTGACCAGTTAAGCAAAATCTTTGAGTAAGTGAATAGATAGCTGAAGCAGGGTTTATCACCCCATATCCTTCTCTAGAAGGCTTTTGATAGTCTTGTGGAATTGGGGAGAAGAGGCATTGAATCAAGGACAGCTCTCAATCACAGGTCTCTCTTATCCCTACAGCCTGATTGGGCTCCCAGCAGAAGATGATTGGCCTCCTGATGTTTCTCTGCCCCGTGGAGCCTTTACTCCTTGTAGTCCTCAGCCTTTACAGTCTGTTGTGCCTGAGCTGGAGGGGCCTGGAGCACAACTGCTACTGGTAAGGGGCAGTGGGGAGAGTAGATCGACAACCCTCTCTTCTTTCAGGGAATTCCGAAGGGGCAAAGCACAAATACTAGGTCAATCTCAGATGGCAAAAGGGTTAGAAGTCATGAGAACCTGGAGAAAAGGGGTCAGAAGGGAAGGAATCCATCCTAAGGGTGAGTCAGAGATGTCTTTGCTATTACTTTAAAACATTCTAACATTCTTTTTCAGGAAATGCTGACCTTTAGCCCCCACAAACGAATCTCTGCCTTTCGAGCTCTGCAGCACACTTATCTACAGACAGCTGGGGAAGGGAACCCAGAATGACCACTGGAGGGACTGCATCCAGGACCAATACAGAAGAAGAGCTTTCATGTCCCCTCCCCACGGACATTAGGATCACTCCTACCGCCACCGTGTTGTATGGCATCACAAGGCAGGAGGATGATCCTCCATACACATACCCTTCCCAAATCCTTAACCATTTTACACAAAATCTTTTACTGCCTTAATGACATTCCCCTTCCACAGTGCCCTTTGTGAGACATCTCTCTGTCCCACCCAAACCCCCTAGATTTGGGGTATGGAGGGGGAAGGGGGATTTATACAGAAAAAAAACACGAAGCTGGTCTGGTTTTCATGTTTCTGGCTCTGATTAACTGTAAATCTGCAATTTTGTGGGGGATGGGAATAGACAACATAGTAATTAAAAGTGACTGAACAGGCCTTATGGAATAATATAAGGCCTGAGAGGTTAATAGAGTTATTTAAGAAAGACATAGAAAAAATAGCTCAAGCAAATACAGGGTTAAAAACATTTTATTTTTTTACATTCACTACACTATTCAAAAATACAAAGCCTATGCTTTCAGTGACATGAGAAAGTTGTCACCTTTGGAGGACCCTTCCCCCCCACCCTCCTCAAGGAAATTGCTTCCATTCTGGGTGATTGGCTGTGACTTGGCTGTGATTAACCTTGGAGACATGAAATCCTGGGCAGGATCTAGACAGTCTAGAAGGCTGGCAGGACTGGATTTTTCAGGGGATGTCTTGCCCCATTCAATCACATGCACTTGATAAATAGCATCCCCCTTTCTGGGGGCATGGGGGTCTGCTCAAAATCTTCCCAACTCTGTCTAGCCCCAAAACATCATGTCAAGGACAGAAGCCTAACTGTCCAATCAGCTTAGGGGTTGTAGCAAAGAAGGGCCTCTTCCTAGTTTCCTTACATGGAAAAGGCCCTGGGGTCCCCACCATGAAGGAGAGTGGTGGAAAATGAAGTTCAGGAATATCAGAGATCTTTACAGGAAGGCACTGGGGTTTGCTCGAGGGTCCTTCTGATTCCGGAATCTCATTGCTAGCCACACACCTAGGATCTGGGGGTGGAAATGGAAATATTTTAGAAGGAAAAAATATAGAGAAAGTGAGAGAAATAACACCTTGTGCATGGGGCACTTAAACCCACGCTGAATTTATGGATCCCACCTAGAGAAAAGGGGTGATGTGGAGGATAGAAAATTTAAAAAAAAAAAAGGCCTCACCTCCGTAAAACTGAAGAAGAGTCCAACACCCCCCAGGATTTTCAGGGCTTCATCTGAATGTTTAAGGAATTTGTCTCCACAAACCTGGCACTTTGTGTTACGGGTCTTACAGAGCTAGAAATGAGAGTATTCAAAATTATGGTTCTTGGCAGATAAAGAATATATCCTATCTCACCCCTTCCAAGTATCCATATTTCTCTGGAAGTGGTTAACCAGTATTAATGTCCACTGATCATTCAACCTTCAACCATCCCTCATCTCGCCTTCTTTGTTTTTCCAGCCATTCATTCTTCATCCAGCTTCTCTAATCTCATAATGCCAATCCCCTTCCCCTCTGAACATTGTCCACTGTTGTGATCCCCAGCCCCATTCTCACTGCAGTGCAAAAGTAAAGGTCCTGGGAGTATAAGCTTGTAGAGTTGAAGAGGCCACAGCAATCCAAACTTGTCTCTAGTTCATTCCGGGTCTTGTTAGTCATGACCAACCAGTAGGTGCTGATGACATCTTTCTGGTAGAAAGAAAAATGGAGTACTAATAATCTAAATTCTAACTGAAGAACTTTTGGAATTGCTAAAATAAGCTTTGTGCTCCAATTCGTTGTCTGAGGAACATGGAGCAAAACTTAGGATTTGGGGTATTAACAAGAGTACAATAATCACTTTTAATCTGAAGATTCCTTTTCCAATCATTCAAATCCCAAAGTAATCAGAAATCTAAGGTTTGGAGTCAGGAGACTGGAAGTGGTAGACCCAGTGAGATTCTCAGAAGGAGAAAAGCAGGGATGGAAGCTGCTGAGGAGAAGGGTAGGGAAATGTGTCCCTTTCCCTTACCTGTGTGTTTCGGTTAATTGCCAGACAGGAACACGAGATTCCAAACTGGAAGATGAAAACCAAACCAAGTATGATCATATACTGTGAGTGGGGCTGAGTTAAGGAAAAAGTAACCAGAGACATTACCATTTTAATCATATCCATCACTAGCTTTGGTCTCATACCATCCTAAGAAACTTACAAGGAAAACCAACTATTTGTTCTACACCAGGGAAGGAGGCAGTTTTCATGAAGTCAGGCATGACTCCAACAAACTACCTGGAATCCCCTGGACATTTTTCCTTTTGCTTCTCAGTTCTCCACAACCCCTCCCCTCTTCCTCTTCCCCAGAATCCTGGCAAGATCAGGATACAAAGAAAAGCAGGACTTGGTGATGGTACACAGCACCGATGAGACCAACCACGGCAATGAGGAGGAGGAACACCCCTACCGCGATGACTCCCCCGATGATGTGGATGCTGGACACCAGCCCCAGACCCTTGCCCCAGGCAGCCACACCGATCAGCAGCAGCCCCACCAGCTGCGAGAGGGATGGGGGTGGGGGCAGGTTAGGGCACAGGGCGCGGCGATGGACCCTGACGGATAGGGGCGGCCACAGAGGGGTCCCCAATGGGTCTGGAAGGCTCTTCAGGACCGACTGGCCCTTCGCTTCCACCCCACGGCATCGTCAGGATACCAAGACCCGCTAGTGGAACCTCAGACTCCTTTTCCCTGCCTGCCCTGGGGAGAGACTGAGCCACGGGGGCCGGGGGACAGACCCACACACCCCGGTGTCCCTTCCACCTCCCTGGGTGTCCCCCCTTCCCCGTCGTGGCCGGAAGCTCTCCCCTTTTTCACGGAAGTCCTGAGATCTGCACTCCGCACTGCTCCCCGCAGAAGTCCCCCTAGGAACCTTCTTGGAAACCCCCCCGGGGACCCTCTCCCCACCGGAAGTCCCCCAGGGACCCCCTCCCCTCACCATGTAGACCACGTTGAGCGCACACAGGGCATTCTTGGAGCAGGCAAAGCCGCCACAAACCATTTTCCCGGCTTAGGGACCGGGGTCCCGATGATTCAAGGGTGCGTAAGGTCTCCGGGACCGTCCGCTAAGGCCCCGGCGGCTTCTGTCTCTTTAAATCATCTTCTACCAAACCCCCGCACTTTGCGCCTGCGCTACCCTTCCCCTGTCTCCGGATTGGTAAAGCTCGAGGCTCATTTCATCATGCGATTGGTAAATCTGTCGATCAATCGAATCAGGAGTCACCGCCCAGGGCTCCCGCTTACACCGGCCAGTTCATCATTGGGCGAGATGTAAGAAAGGGGCGTGGCCTCAAGTGACTCCCATAGAGGACTAGGGCTGCTGCTGCCGCCGCTACTTCTGCTACAAAACCCGGGATGACTGTGGACCTCCCCACGAGATAGGGGCGGCGAGTGGAAAGCTGGGCGGAGGGCCTGGAGCAGAGCTGGGCGCCGGGATAGAGCAGGCGCGGGGCGGGTCAGCAGAGCCCCACCCCTGGGGGACCACCCCCCCCAAGCTCCTCCTCCAGCTTGTCCCGCAGTGACCTCATGGGGAGGTTGTTTTGTTGTGGCGTCACACTCAGAGTCTGGACCCCACCCAAGGCCTGCGAAATTGGGCGGCGGGCCAGAGGCTTGGAGAGGCGTCTGACCCTGGAGGCGGGAGAAGGGCGGGGACTCGGCAGTCACCCAGACCAGCCTCTCCATTTTACAGATGAGGAAACTGAGGTTCAGGGAAGGAAAAGAGAACGTGGGCTTCTCTCCTGCTGCAGTCGATAGAGACAGGAAGACTTGGGTTCATATTCTGCTCCAGATGACACTGCCCAGCTGTTGGAGCCCAGCTGTTGGAGCCTCTGCACAATGGAGATAATAATAGTACCTCTGCCCCACAGAGTTATTGTGAGAGTCAAAATAGATTACTTATGTAAACCACTATCCTCATCTTGTGCTGGAAGGCACACTAGTCATCTTCAAGTCTAAACTCCTAATAGATGAAAGTTAAAAGAAACATTAGAGATCATCCAGTGACCAGTCTCTTCATTTTGTAGATGAGGAAACTGAGTGCCTGAGAACTGAAATGACTTTTGTCAAAACCACACAAGTCTTAATTAAGCAGAGCTGATCAGCTCCTAATTTTGTTTCCTTTGGAAAAGGGACTGTTATTTACGATTGTAAATGATAATAAAAAATTATTAACTGGGAAGGATGATAAAAGATAAAGAAGGTAATAGCAATAGAAAACCTAGCTGCCCTTGAATTCTAATCACGTGGCTTAGATGAACTACATCCTTTGGTCCTGAAAGAACAGGCAGATGTGACTGCAAAGCCACTGGGATTTGAGGGATCATGGAAAATGCAAGAGGCAGCGCAAGACTGAGGAAGGGTTTTATATTATCAAAATAGGAATTACTAAAAAGAGAAGAAAATAGAGTATACAAATGATAGACCAGTGAACTTTGTTTTCTTGGAAAATTATAGGAAATTAAAGAAATGATTGATGAACATCGGAGAAGGGAAGCAAAGGTTTCAAAGAGCCAACTCATGCCAGACTATCTTAATTTCCTTTTTTAACAAGATTACTATTATATGGGACAGAATGCTGTGGATATATGTTACCTAGATTTTAATAAAGCTTTTGATCAAGTATCTCATTTATTCTTGCAGAGAAGATGAGGTATGGGTGGATGAATACATTCATAATGACTTCAAAACTGATTGAATGAAATAAGGAATAGCTGTTATGGTTCAACTTCACCGTGACAAAAGGTCTCCACTAGAGTAAGTACCTCAGAGATCTCTACCTGGTGCTGTTTAGCATTTTTATCAATAACTTAGAAAAAGGCTTAGATGTCATGTGCATCATATTTACAAAGGGCACTAAACTGGGAGGTTTAGCTGACACATTGGATGATAGTAATAGTTGTTCTGAAAGGGATCTTAGGATTTTAATAGACTCCAAGCTTACTATGAGAACAGTGTGTTAGGACAGCCAAAAAGCTAATGTGATCTGCATCAGGAAGAGAATAGCTTCCAGGAATCTTTAGGGAGGATGACAGGCCCTCTATGCTTTGCCCGCCTCAGATAGCCTTCATCTGAACTCTTTCAGTTCTTCGTGGCAGGATTTAAGGAGGACCTTGATGAACTGGATTGGTGAAGGACCTTGAGTCCATGGAAAGAGAATCTTTTGAAGAAACAAAAACCCTGTTCATCCTAAAGAAAAAAAGACATGGGGGACATAGTAGCTTCCTTCAAGTATTTGAAGTATTTGTCATGTGAGGGTGGCTAGACTTGTTCTGTTAGGCAGAGGGTGGAAGCAAAGCACTGGGTAGAAGTTCCAAAAAGTCACTTACAGCTTGGTGTCAGGAGTTAACAAGTGGATCTCTTTGGACATTGTTAAGAAGAACCTTGACAACCATTTCTTGTGTATGCTCCAGTGGGGAATTCCTTTCATGTATAGGTTGAAATGGCTAGATACTGATGACCTTTTCAACTCTCAAATTCTATGATTCTAATTCCATATCCAACATTCTTTCCACTACAACATGCTGTACCCAGATCCTTTCTTTTCTAGGATAGGAAGTTAGTAGCCTTTGTTTTTGTATCCAGAGTTATGATTTCATCAGTGTGGTTGAGAACTCTTGGTATAAAACTCCCTCTGCTGTTGCATATTTTTACTTACAGTCTTAGAGAGTTGCTTGGGACGCACATACATTAAGCACTTTAATAATGATAGTATGTGTCAACAGGAATTGAACCTAGTTCTGCCTAATTCCAAGGACAACTCCTCTGTTCATTATGTTAGGAGATGCCTCTCCTAGTACCTTTTACAAAGTTCAAAAGGAATGGGACATTGAGATAGTTACTCCCCTTCACTTCCATCCCCAGCCCACACTCACAAAACTTCCACATCATGTGAGTTACAAGATGGCCAACTAAACATTTTCTTCAGTTCCATGACTTCTCCAAAACAGAAATTATGTGCCAAATATAAAGCAACTTTAGCTGTTTCCATAATTTAGGACACCCAGAATCCAAAAGAAGGTTACTGACCCTCATTGACCCTGAGCTCACTCAGCTCTCCTCTAATACCTATCACACTATCAGCAGCAAAGATGTGCTAGCAGACTAAGGAAACTGCACTGGCTCCAATTAAAACCCACCAGGATCTCTTTCCAGTGCTGTGGACATCTCACAGCTCCAGACTTCAAAAATTTGTTTGATCCTCAACAGTCAGTTTGACCACATACTTCAGGAACAAGACCTGCTGGGAGTTGCAGCCCAGAAGCGACAGTGCTGCAAAGTTCTGAGCTGCTGGTTCTGGGCCAGAGAACAGAGGGAATGGGACAAGTCACCAGGACAGGACACTGTGCATTCAGGGGACTGTATAGCACTCCACAAAGCCTGAGGGGAAGAGCACAGCATCTAGATGGACCCAGTTCTGACTACCAAAAAGTTAGTTGGGGTAGAGATGTAGGCTAGTGAATAATGAATTGCTCAATGTGGGAGGAACCTGAGATGCTTTGAGATTTAGTCCCCAAGCAAACCACAGTCAGAGGGGAGGGGATCAGAAAGTGAATGATAAGAAAAATAAGGGGTGGGGCAGAGAAAGACTGAAAGTATTAAAGATATGAGGAAGAAGAAATCTCAAACACCTTGAACATAAACAGATAAATCAACATGAAAAATAGTAACAGGAGGAGGAACTATGGCCTCTACTTCTAGGAAATTAGTTCAGGCATCTATGAAGAAATACTACAAAATGAAAAAAAATGATCTAACATTTCATGAGCTAGAGGGCCCTATGGAATGTGAGGGAAACATGGAACCACAACTTGCTGTTCCTGAGTGGTGTAAAAGAAATGAGAATCATGAAAACAGAATTTGTGGCTTACAGAGCAAAAATAATGAGTAGAGTAGAAAAATTTGAATCTGCAATGACAAGCTGCATTAAAGAAACAAAAGAAAGAACAAAAGAATGCAAATACGCAGAAGTGGAAGACAACCTAGAAGAAGATAAGTAAAAAATAACATTAACTGAGTTCCTCCACAAGCAGCTACATACATAGACATGTAACCATGTCTTATATGTTGTTGTTGTGTTCATCCTTTGTTGCTGAAGACCACAACATCAGAGAAATGATGACATGACTTGCACTTGACTTTGTTTTGAGTGAGGGAGGCCTGTGCAGGTCACCAGCCTCACTTCTCCTGAACTGTCTGGATTCATCAGGATGACTGGAGATGGCCCAGGATGCACTGGGTGACCTGGGCCTTTTTAGGCTGAGGCCTTTTCAGGTACTCAGAGTGAGGTACCACCCATTCAGTGAATAGGCCTCTTTAAGAAGTAGTCAGGGAATGGCCCCTTTAATAAGAAAAAGAAAAAAATAACTAAATCAAGCTGGGAGAGAAAGAGAAATAGTTACTATTGATAGTCACTCTAAGGCAGGAGGGTCCAGAAAACAGCCATTAAGTGGAACTTGGGCAGGGACCTGTCCAATGTATGAGCTTCAGAGTGCACTACGTTTAAGGTTTGAGGAGAGAGAGAGAGAGAGAGAGAGAGAGAGAGAGAGAGAGAGAGAGAGAGAGAGAGAGAGAGAGAGAGAGAGAGAGAGAGAGAGAGAGAGAGAAGAAGAAGAAGAAGAAGAAGAAGAAGAAGAAGAAGAAGAAGAAGAAGAAGAAGAAGAAGAAGAAGAAGAAGAAGAAGAAGAAGAAGAAGAAGAAGGGAGGGAGGGAGGGAGGGAGAAAGGAAGGAAAGAAGGAGGGAAGCTATCTTGTGAAGGGGTTAAATGTACTTCTCCTTCCCAGGCTCTATCCTCTAGAGACTTTTAATGATAGTGCCACTTTCTCCAAAAAAATTTCCCTGAATCCCCCTCATCAAAATTTTCCAAACATATCTGAACTTCCTTTTTGCACTTATACCATTCTCCCTTATATTAGTTATTTTTTGTACGTGACTTCTGTAAACTCAGTAAGTCTGCATCCTTATTTATCTGTGTTTGTGTATGTGTGTGTATGTATGTATTATTTTTGTATATGTGTTGAGTATATATGTTTCTTGCAAAGTAAGAACTTATATATTAGGGAATGGCTAAACAATATGTGGTACATAAATGTACTGAAATGTTAATATTCTGTAAACAAATGATAAATACGATGAAAACAGAAAGGTGGGGTAAGACATATGAAACGAAAAGTGAAACTAGAAGAACTGGAGAAGCCATGGACACAGACACATGTGCTGTAAAACTATAATAACCCAAGCCTGGCACCAAATACCTAAGAGAAAACATCTCTTCTTCTTCTTTGCAGATACGGTGATTATGGGTACAAAATAATACAAATAATGTCAAACTTTTTAATATGTTAGTTTTGCTGAATGACATTTTTTCTCCTTTTTTATTCTTTTTAATTCCTCTCTGGGAGAAGGAAGGATACTTTGGTAAATGGTGATGTAAAAACAAGCTCACTGCTAATTTATATTTTAAATAAATTTTTCTTGAATATTTTGTTGAACTAAAGAAATTCAAGTAGTAGACTGGGACAGCATGAAACATTGTAGAATGTTAGAACCAGAAGGGACGTTAGCATACAACAGCCTCCTTGTTTTACTGACATGCATGAACTTGAAGTGGTTTGCCCAAAACCATACAAGAAATAGCAAAGTTTGAATCCAGATCTAGACTCCCAGTTTAATGACATTCTTTCAACTAAATCATGTTCCCTACTTTCCCAAGGTTCACCCTTTACTCACCTCCCTGCTATCTTGAATGGTCAAGGCACATTCATGTAAATTTACCTTGTACCTATGCAAACATGCAAATTCATCACCACAAAGTGCTGTGGGCCTCAGTTCAGCATAGTACCCACTGGGACAATAAAAAATCAAGATGAAAACAGTTCCATAACACATACACACATATCACATATGAATGTAATGTGATTACAAAGCATCATAAACCAGGGTGATTTTTAACTTCACTATGCATATGTACATCCAGGTAAATAAGGCCACAGTAGGGAGGCCTCTGAATAAAGACCTGTGGGAAGAGACCTAATTCATTCTTTCCTGGAGTACAAAGATTTTCCTTCCATTTGTAAGGTTAAGACTTAGGCAAGACCCCCTCTCCCCCCAAAGCTACAGTCATTTATTGCCCTAAGTTCCAAGAAGAAGAAAAGTCTTAGTAAGAAATAAAACCAGCCCTCTCCCTGTTCCACAAAGTAAGATCCTAAAATAGGTACCACTTCTGACAAACTCACTTGAAGGACAAAGCTGATAATCATCCTTTCCCATATTATTTTTCTGGATTCTTCAAACAGTACATGGGAGATAAGCAAGTGAAGGGGAGTTGGTTAGAGATAGAGATTAGGGAGAGTGGTAGTAGTTTGGGGATGATAGGTTTTAAAGTTTGAACAGACCTTAAAGATCATTTTACTCTCTTCATTTCTTCCAGCTGAATGACCACATTAGAAAATGCTTCCAATTAATTCCTTTTCCAGCCCATCCCTCACACATTTATCTGTATAGCTTCTTCTCACACTTGGAGTTAGAGTAGAAGAAATGTTTGGGGGAGGGGGCATTGTTTAAGATCTGGGGTAACAGAATAGGGGAATGATAGAAAATAAAGATCCTATAAATGCTGAAATGACTTTAGAAATGTAGTTAGAAAGACATATACAAATGAACAGGATGGGCTTGGTCTTGCTAGGATTATGGTCTACTTGGCCTGACTTTGGTCTGTTCTGTTTCAAATCACGTCCACCATCAACTCCCAAGTCCCCTAGACTCATGGAATCTTTATTCTCAGTTCTCTTAGTTGCTGTTCTCTTTCCAGAATAAGCTTCATCTGGGAAGGAGGGAGGGAAGGAAAAAAGAAAGAAAAGGAGGTGGGGAGAGAGGCATTGGAATGGCCAGGGTGGTAAGAGCAGGGCCAGGTGGTGTACAGACTAAGTATACAAAGTTGCTAATATGAAAGGTTATGAGTGTGTGTGCAAGTTTCTGAATGAATGTGTCCATTATGTGAAACCGAATGTGTAAAGCTGTAAGCTGATACATAAGATTCAATGTAGGAGGCTTTTTAGTTAATGGTTGGAGACACCAACTGTTCCAGACTACACCCGTGATAATTCCTGCCCTGCTTTCCCATAACCAACACCTTCTACACTTGGCATTGGCCTTCTCATTAAGGCGTCTCCCTTCACCTGTTTGGGGAATCCTGGCCAGGGCTACTCGCTTAGTGGCCTACATGACAACACTAGAGGGGGTATGAGGGAGGTGCAGCAGTTAGTGCTGTCTCAGGTTGTGGGTTTGTAGCACGACAGCCAGGAAGTGAGACTGACAGACAAACGGAAGGGCGGGTGGAAGCCAAGAGCACAGCAGCTCCTTCTTGGGTTGCTAACTGTGGGCATGGGTCGGGGGGACAGAGGAAGCTGCTAGCCTGGCCAGACAGGCCTGGGCATGATGCATGCCCAGAGGCAGTTGGCTACAGCTGCAGTAAAGGCAGAAGTCAGACGGCATGAAGTTGCCAAGCGGCACCTGAACTTGCTCAGAAAGTTGGCAGAGAAGGTGAATGATCCACAGCTCCAGGAAGACATCAAGACCTCACTTGTCAATCTTAGAGGTGAGAGTAGACCTCCTGTCCAACCTGAGGGTATTTGAAGATCTGACGAGGGGGGCTTCGATCTATTCAGATGTTATGGGTGAGATAATCACTTCCTCAACTCCCAGTAGAAAAAGGGTGGAAGGAATCCTGTTAAGGTTGGGAGTGGATTAAGGTTAGAAGAAATCCCACTTGTCTCTCTGTCTCTAACTCCAATAAGGTCACTAATGAGGTGACTTTCAGCAATGGGAAAACACTAACAGTAGCTGGGGGGATGGGGGGAAGGCAGATGTGAGTGACCCGGTCCCTTACCTAGAAAGACAGGAAAGAAAGGAGGAAGAGGCTTGTGGTGAGAGGAATTCTGGGGCAAGATTATTTGGTTCCCAAATTCATTCCCAGTACCCACCTGCTGAACCACAGCCAGGGAGACAAATATATGTATGTGTGTGTGTGTGTATATATATATATATATATATACACACACACACACACTCACACACACACACACATTCTTAGACATGCATAACATGGCATATTTAGACAGTGATATACACAGAGTCTTAGACATTCTGAAACACTCTAGTCACATGCTCACCAATCTAAAGCCCCCCCCTTGTCTTCTGTCACTTTTCCTCAATATTCTCTTGTTCCTGTCTCACCACCCCTGCTTCCGTTCTACCTCATTAGCACTATTACAGCAAGCAATGACAATACAGGGAGGAAGTGTTGCCATAGCAACACCATCTGCCACATCCTTCTGCCCCTTTTCACCCCCAAATCCTGTGGTGGGGGCCTAGGGTGGTAGAAAGACTTAAGTCACCTACACAACTCCATACTACTTCCATCAACGAAGTTTGGCCCTTTGGGCTCAAAGATCTCCAGCCTCCACATTTGGAGTATCAAAGAGCTAACCAAGACCAGGTCAAGTTTAAGCTAGGATGGGGGTGGGGGCAGGATAGAGAGGAGAGTAAAGTGGAAACCAGCGTAAGCTTCATCCCGCCTCTAATTTACCTCATTTTTTCGTATTCTCAACTGTCTTCCTATATGGTTTCTGGTATATAGAGGAGATGAAGGTTACTGTACTCAGGATTCTTTTCCCAAGACCATCTTTCTGGAGCTTAATTTATAGAATTAGGAGGAAGAAGGAAGGAGGAAGAAGTAGGAGGAAAATCTACCACCCCCATGTTTTCCCACAGAGTGATTCTTATTTCAACTGTTACTGTTCCTGTTGGCCCTAGTATGGTGAGGGTACTGCTGATGTTTTTGCCTCCACCTTCCATATTTCCATGGGACCACAGTTGGTGCATTCCAGTGATAGGGTTTGGGGCTTCAGGTTAGAGTGATGAGAGTAGGTATATTTCCCCAGAGACATTCTGGACACTCTGTCTCATGAGAACTGGTATGCCTAGTCTGAACATTAAGCTCTGCCTCCTTCAGCAGTGAAGGGAGGGGTTTTGAGCGAATTGTTATGGTAATAAACAGGCTCTGCCCAAGAGAAAGAAGGAAAGGCATCTCTGAGGAGGCTCCCTTCTCTGAAATTACCTGGACCTCAAGAACTGGGATGTGACAGTCCCATAAAGATGGTTGTGCCTATTATACAGAAGGAGAAACTGAGGACCAGGGATAGGAAAACAGAACAGGGGTGACAACTCTCCTACCCCCTATTCTCTACAGAGATAACCACAGAAAGACCCAGGTGTTCAGGCGCCAGTGTCCAGGAGAGGGCGACATCTCGGTTTCTCCAAGTCCTTTTGTAACGATTGGGGGAGAGCAGACCCCTAGGTTGGGCGCTGAGGGAGGTCGAGTACAAGAGCAGCTCAGAGAACAAATTCCCCCCCCCCCCCACCCCCAGTCCCCGTTTAGTTCTCAACCCGGGCCCCGCTCGCCGACGGCTTCTGCCTCCAAGAGCCGCCCACGGCAACTCTTATTATAGCCCAGGCTGCGTCAGGGGGAGGGAGAGAAAGGAAAGGAAAATGGGGAGAATGTTTGGTTCCCAGGGTTCGGAAGGAGAGGAATGGGGAGGCTTCGTCCAGTCCCTGCTCCATCTCGCCTCAAGGCCAATGATTTTCCCCCTTATTTCGAGGCGCAGACACGATAAAGGGACGCCGAGGTTACCCACCTGTATCCCTTTTCTAGGAAGGATATGAATCCCCTGATTTAGGGCCCCAGGAGATTGATAGATACCCCTCACCCCTATTCGACTGCCCTTCCAAAAAAGTTAACAAACCTAAGGAAAATGGGAACCCTGGAGTTTTCAACTTCCACTCCCTCCATGAACCGCCATCTGCGTGACAGACAAAAGCACTGATGTACACTCCTACATTGTTGGGGAACAGTACCGAGGTGGGGCTTCCCTCACCCTAACTTTTTCCTCAACAAACCGTTCTTTCACTTTCTCCAGAGGCCCCCTTTGACACCCCTGCTTTCTACTGATCCCTCTTCCCTCATTATTCCCGCTGTTTCCCGGGTACTTTCGGAGCCATGGTTGCCATGGATACAGGATGCATTTTTTGTGAGAGTGGAGGGGTGTAAAGCCACAGATTTATACCCTCCTCTCCGCCCGGGAGTCTTTGATTCCTTGGAGTCCTGGTGTCCCCTCTGCGCCGCCCCCTACCTTCCGCCAAACAACTTGGTGCCCTGTTCGTTCAGTTTCCTCGGGGGAGCGGGGAACTAGGAATGCCAAGATCACTCCAGGACAAGCATTGGACAGTCGTAGCCTACCTCGTGGGGGGTGAAAGGGAATGAAGGACTCAGCGTAGGAATCGGTCCCATAAATCCAGTTTAGAGAGGGTGGATAGTCCTAGTTGGACTAGAGGTGAGGGTCTCAGGAGAGCAGAGTAGAGAAGCTTCCGAACTTCTTTCTTCAAGAAACCCTCCCTCCTCTCCCCTCCTCCCCCCCCCCCCGCGCCATTGTCAAATTAGAAAATTAGTACTTCTCCCTGTTGTAGTTACTGCCCTTCCACCTACATTCATGAACCCCTTTCACCACGTTCAGCTGCTCTGAAGAAGGGGAAAAGCGGGGGGGGGTGGGGGGGGGGGCAATGACTTAGTCTGCTTAAATCCAGTCCGGGATTTGAGATGGAAATCCAGTCCGGGATTTAGGAGGGAAATCCAGTTCTGGGTTTCGCATCGTCCATTTAGACAGTCGGGCTGGTGTGTGTGTATGTGTGTGTGGTGGGAAGGTAGGGGGGAGATTTAGTTGGGGGGGGGCGGCAGGGGGCCGCCTCCTCCTCAGTGTGAGGGGAGCGCCCGAATACATCGCTCATCCGGACCGAGCCGAGTCCCGGTGAACCCCCGCGAACCCCCAGACCCTCGCCTAGACCCCAAACCCCTCCTTCCCCAGACCCTCCGGCCCCCATCATCTTCCTGCATCCTCCTGCATCCTCCTTCCCACCCCCCCCCGCCGCCTTCTCATTACATCTCCATCCTGCATCCTATCTTCCCTGCGCCCCCGAGTATCCTCCGCATTTCCCTCACTCCTCGCATCCCCTTCCTCTGGACCCCACCCCCGTCCCTCTCCCCTGCTCTCCATCCTCCACCCTTTTCATAAGCACATCCCCAACCCGCCAAACCTCATCGCCCCCGCACTCCATCTCTTCGGCCTCCCCCCTTCCCTGGCATTCCTGTTTCCCCCACATCGCCTATTTGCCCTGTCTACCCCCTCCTACTCTCTTTAGCCTCCACCTTCAAGAACCCATCTCTGCTTCCCCCTCACGGGTTGGGGGATGTGAGGTTACGCCCTCGCCTCTGAGAGCCGCACTAAAGGTCCCGGGCCTCGGAAAGGGTTGGGGGTGCAGGGTGGGGGGCATGGAGAGGAGGAGTCCTGTGTGATGGGAGGGGGGCGCTCTCGGAATAGGCGGAGGCGGCGGGGACCTAGGAGCCTGGGCGGGGGTTGAGCAGGGGACTGAGTCCAGCGACAAGCACGCAGAGCTACCCCATGGCCGGGCCTCCCTGAGCCAATTTGGGGGAAGCCCCCTCCCCACCCCAGCCCGGGGGTTTCGGGGCCCCATGAGCCGGGGTGCGGGCGCGCTTCAGCGCCGGACAACGACCTACCTCATCTCGCTGACCCTGGTCAAGCTTGAGTCTGTGCCTCCACCGCCTCCCTCACCATCAGGGGCTGGGGCCCCGATAGTCAGGGCACCAGAGGGGGGAGAACCTGGAAGCCCTCGGGGCGCAGATGAGGCCGGCAAGAAGAGGCAGGAACGTCTCTTCCACCGGCAAGATGCGCTGTGGATCAGCACCAGCAGCGCGGGGGCGGGGACGGAGACCCTTTCCCTGTCCCCTGCTCCAGCTAGCCCAGCCTGCCCGGTCTCCCCTGCTCCGGGTCGCCGCCTCTCCCTTTGGGCCGCCCCTCCTGTACCCCCGCTCTCCGGGGGACTGAGCCCGGACCCCAAACCTGGAGGAGGCTCCGCTTCTTCCCGGCGCCCACTCCTTAGCAGCCCAAGCTGGGGGGGACCGGAGCCAGAGAGCCGGGGTGGGGGGTGCGTCCCTGGTTCCTCTTCTCCCCACCCCGGCACCGGCAACCGTCGACTCAAGGTGGCGCCCCCTCTACCTGCCCCCAAGCCTTGCAAGACGGTAACTACGAGTGGGGGCAAAGCTGGAGGAGGAAAGACCGCAGGAAGTCGCCTATCATGGCCGGAGAGCGAAGGCAAGCCTCGGGTCAAAGGGTCAAAGAGCAGTGCTGGGGCCGGGGCCCCAGCCGGAGTTGGGACTGGCGTCGGAGCAGGTGCCGCAGCTGGACAAGGGGCTGGAGCCCGAGGAAAGTTGTCTCCACGAAAAGGCAAGAGTAAGACGCTGGACAACAGTGACTTGCACCCTGGCCAACCCGCTGGCTCTCCGCCTCCTCAAACGGCTCCAGCAACTCCAGCCACCTCTCCAGCAGCCTCTGCCACCTCCCCTGGGCTTCCCCTAGGGCCTGCGCCTCCTATCACTCTGGAGCCTCCTGCTCCTGGGCTGAAACGGGGCCGGGAGGGGGGTCGTGCCTCCACCCGGGACCGTAAGATGCTCAAATTCATCAGTGGCATCTTCACCAAGAGTACCGGGGGACCCCCGGGTCCAGGGCCATCTCCCGGACCCCCAGGCCTCACCTCCAGCAGCGGGTCCCGTGAGCTGCTGGCTGTAGAGCTTCGTGCCTCCCCGAGTGAGTAAGGCCAAGGAAAGAGAAGGGGGAGGGGGTAATTGAACCACAGGACTTGAAGGGTGTCAGGTCTAGGACCTAAGTGTAAAAGCATTGCAATCCTAAAGGACTTATATAAATATCAGTTATTATCATTCTAACTGTCCAGTACAACCTGTAAGAGAAGCTAGAATGGGAGTGCAGGCCTGAAGGATAGACACTGGACTTTAGGGATGCCTGGGCTCCTGCTTACCACTTGATGACCTCTCTGACCATATGTGGAAGGATACAACAGGACTCCCTGGGTGTCCTTTGAAAACTAGGGGGATTGGGAGAGGTAGCTTGAGTAAGGGGGAGTGGCCAGTTTCTGTATCTGGTTATAGGTCCCAGGGAGAGTGAACCAAGCCTGCTGGGAAAATGTGTCCTTGGTCAGGGTGAGAATTAGCAGTCATTTGCAGATTCGCCCAAGAAGCCAGGCATTCCTGATTCCAGCTTTTGCCTGGTACTTAGGACAGAGAAATGGGACCACATGTATTAGTTTTGAATCCCCAAAGGGAATCTGGTGGAAGATGAGGAAGAGGAAAACTGGGAGGGGGTCTGTGATTCTGTGTACTTGGTGCCAGGAGATTCCACAGTTAGTTTGCAGGCAGCCACTCGCCTGTGCAGGTCCTCTGGGGAGGGTAGCAGGCGAGTTCGAGATGGCAGGGGTTTTGTCTTTTGCTCAACGTCCTGGAATGAGTAGTGGAAGAGAAATGTGTGGGCTGAAACTACTGGATATTTAACTGCAAAGCTGTAGGGGGTAGAGAGCTGAAGATGAGGGTGGGATGTGATGGGGGGAGCCTCACTTCCCACTTACCCTCCCCACTCCTACACAGTCAACTTCAGATCAGCTCAGTGAGTCAGGAGTCATGGAGAACTGCACAAAAGTTCATGCTCTGTTGTATTTGTTGTGTTTTTCACTTTGGCTTTATTGGACATGAGATGTAGGGAAGGGGCGGAGTGGGTCTGTTCCCTCTCCAGGGAGGCTGTCGGAGAGCGGGGGTGGTGGCCCGGAGTTTGGCTCTGGAGCTGTCAGGAGCAGATGGCTTCAGATCCGCTTGCTCCCACTGCAGCTGCTCCACCCTGGGAACGTCCGGGCCTCCAGTGTCAGGCTGTCAGACACAGGGGACCAGGAGGACTGGAACTAGACAGGAGCAAGGAATCTGAGGGGACGGGGACGGAAAAAGCTCCCCAGAGCTCTTGTGAGCTACAGCACCTTGTTGTAGCTCACAACTGGAAAGGGTTGATGCTTCCTGTTTCCCTGAAACTTCCCTTCCACAATTTGTTATTGGGTTTCTGACCAGGCCAAACCCTGGGTGGGGGGGGATGAGAAAGAGGGCAAATTTTGGGAGGGTGATGGCTCCCTGCACCCCCTGAACTTCCTCTAATTTGCAACTGAGATTCTGACCTGGCCAAACCCTAGAGGAATGAGAAAGTGGATGAATTTTTAAAGGGCCTTGGTCCTTTCCTTTCAGTTAAGTTTGGAAAGTGTGGCAGGAATCTACTACCTGAAGTCTGACCTGTGCATGTGACCTTGAAAGAGGGAGGGATTTTAATCATCCTCATTACTACCATTGCAAGCCTCAGTTTCCCTTTGTTAGGAAATGGAGGTTGAGAGGTTCTCCCATTCCTTCTTGGCTTCCATCTTCTATTCGGTCTCTGCACCTAACCTCAGGCTCTGTCTTACCTTGGAATCAACCCCATCCCCTCACATTGTAAACATTCTGTACTCTCTTGACCCTCCTCTTAGAGAAGGGACTATCCTGCCCTTAGCAGGCACCAGTTCTTCTGGGCTTGGATGTGGGGGGACACAGAGTTGGGGATGTGCTTTAAGGGAGATGCCAATGTGAAGTATTTTTGTCTCTCTGGTTCTGTTGCTAAGCAACCTATGAGCGGCAGCAACAGCTGTGGGGAAAGCAAGCTTGATGGGGGCGGAGTGTGGACCACTGTCTTAGCATCTTATTCCCTCAATAAGCTTTTTCAACTCAAGGGAAGTGACCCATCCGTAAGCGGGGTGGCAGGGGGAGGAGTGGGGAAGCAGAAAGGTATGAGAATTTGTCTGCATGTTTGTGTTGCTGAAATGCTCACTGTCATTTACATGTGGGCTTTCTCCATCAAGTCTGGAAGACCAGATCTAAACTTCTATTGTCCTCTCCTTTCAGAAGCTGTGGTCAATAGCCAGGAATGGACTTTAAGCCGATCCATCCCTGAACTTCGTTTGGTATGTGAGCCAGTATCATTGACTATAGGAAAGTCCCTTCCAAGTTTATTCTCTCTCCCATTGTATTCTCAACCAGCTCCTCTCCTCTCTTTCTAGGAAAATGAGGAGTGGTGGATTGTGATTCTTCAGAATCTCTCCCTTCGTAGCCTTATATTCTGTTATTCCATATCACCTCAGCTTTTTCTTCTCCTACCTAGCAGTCCCCATTCAGTTTCTCTTCCTGTTCTTCCTGTGCTTTTCTCCTCCCAACTCCAGGCCTTTCCTTATTTTAGTATCTCCTCCGCCTTTTCCTTAAATAAGGTCTTCTAACTGGTTTGAAAGTCATTATCTCTTGCTCTCTGTTGCTTTGAAAGAATTAGACTCCATTTTGTTGATATTTCTTTATGTGAGGTCCACTTTGGTCCTTGGATAATTTTCTGCTCTTTGAATCACAGAATCTCAGAGTTGGAAAAGCTCTTGTTTAGTTCAACCCATATCTGAATAGGAGTTCCCTCTACAACACTCCCACTATAGAATCATGCCACATTAAAGTTGGAAAGGAGCTTAGACATAATTTAGTCCAATACACTCATTCTACAGATGAATAAACTGAGGTCTAGAGAAATGAAGTAATTTGCCCAAGGTCATATAGCTCCCAAGTGGTGGAGCCAGGACTCACACTCAGCCCTTTTGACTCCAAGTTCAGTGTCCAGCAGTCATTCCACTACACCACGCTGCTCTCTAACTTCTCTCCATGCCTTCTTCCAGTCTCCACATTATCCCTCCTTGGATGGTTGACCACTGCCAATCATTTCAGCTTCAAAGAGGATGACATTCCCTCATCATTCCAGATCCCAACGCTGGATTCTTTATCTCTTTGGTCTTTGCTTCACCTGTGACTTCAGATCACTTCTTTGTTCACAGGGTGTACTAGGTGATGCCCGGAGTGGGAAGTCATCACTCATTCACAGATTCCTGACTGGTTCTTACCAGGTGCTAGAGAAGACAGAGAGTGAGTCCTTGGGAACTGAAAGGGATTGAATGGGGGAAGGGAGTGTAAATCTTTGAATCAAGGGTCAAACTATGGGACCTTCCCCACTACCATGATAACTGAGGTATATGCAATGTGGGGTGTGTGTGTGTGTGTGTGTGTGTGTGTGTGTGTGTGTGTGTGCTACAAAGCTTTTCCTCCTAATAATATTGGACAGGTGAGCAGCATAAGAAGGAGATGTTGGTAGATGGACAAAGTCACCTACTGCTGATCCGAGAGGAAGCAGAGACACCAGATGCCAAGGTGAATGGGGAAGGGAAAGAGAAGAGACTGGGTAGTGGTCAGACTTCTGGGGAAGCAAAGTTGTGGGGCTAGAGTTGGGGGAAAGAGGAGGGATCATTTTTTTCTTGCTTCAACCTTTCCCAGTTCTCACACTTGGTAGAGTCTTGAGAGTTATAAGGAAGGATCCTCTTTCTGTCTGCACCTTCATTTGTCTCTTCTCATCTAGTTCTCAGGCTGGGCAGATGCTGTCATTTTTGTCTTCAGCCTGGAGGATGAGAACAGTTTTCAGGCTGTGAGTCGTCTACATGGGCAGCTAAACACCCTTCGTGGGGACAGCCGGGGGGGTCTCGCCCTAGCACTGGTGGGGACACAAGGTAAGGAGATTCTCAGCAAGTCTGGAGAAAAAGAACAGAGGAATCCTAAGCAGTTGCTCCATGTTAGAGGGATGTGTAGCCAGAAGATAAAACCTAGGAGAAATATGATAGATGTCTTCAAGTATTTAAAGGGCTGTCATGTAGAAGAGAAATTAGGCTCTCTTTGCTTGACTCTAGAGGACAGAACTGAGAGCAATGAGAGAAAGAAGCAGAAGGCAGAATTCAACTCAGAAATTCAGCTGGAAAAAACAAACAAACAAAACTTGCTAATATTGAGAGTCATCCAAACAGGAAATAAGCTGCCTCAGGAGTCAGTGAGTTCACTATTACCAAAGTGGAAGGCTGGAGGACCACTTGTGGGGACCCCTAGAGGGGGAATTTCTGTTCAAGTCAAGGTGGGCCTACATAACCTTAGGTCCTTTCTGACCCTAAGATTTGGTGGTTCTGTGAAAGTGAGTGCCAGAGCAGGACAGAACAATGGGGATATCATATTTCTCTGAGTAAGTCCCCCATTTCAGTTCCCTTTAGGGGACAGAAAGCAGTAAGGGCACAGTGAAAGCGGGAATGTAATTTTTTCTCATTCACCTTTCTCTCCCCATCAGACAGGATTAGTGCTTCCTCCCCCCGGGTTGTGGGAGATGCCCGTGCCCGGGCTCTATGTGCGGAAATGAAGAGATGCAGCTACTATGAGACCTGTGCCACCTATGGTCTCAACGTAGACAGGGTCTTCCAGGAGGGTGAGACAGATGCATGGGTACCTGGGGGGAGGGGGTGAGTGCATGGATAAGATCCTTGAAGATGTGGGGGTGAGGAAAGAGTGAAGAATTGAGTGATTATGAAAAAGGGAAATTGAAGAAAATGAAGACAACTAAGAAAGGGCCTAGTTTAATGCAGAAGGGCGAAGAGCTTGGGGAAGTTGATGGGGCTAATATGAGTACAGATATAGAGGGTGTATTGATGGGTGGAGAGTTGAGCCATCAGTATGGGTTTGGTTTTGGTTCTTTTTTTTCCAGGTTCCAGGTGTGTGTGTGTGTGTGCGTGTGTGTGTGGTGTGTGATAATGTCAGGAGGCACTGTAGATAAGTGAGAGGAAGGATCAATCCCTATCATGTCCCTCTCCCCCGCAGTGGCCCAGAAAGTTGTGACCTTACGAAAACAGCAGCAGCTCCTGGCTGCCTGCAAGTCCCTGCCTAGCTCCCCCAGTCACTCAGCTGCCTCCACCCCTGTGGCAGGGCAGGTAAGAGGGGATGATTGGGAAAAGTGAGGGGGGGCAGGAGAAGGGAGGCTGTGAGATAGTGGGTCGGCTTTAAGATTAGAGATGCTGGAGGACACGTATGGGGTGGAATTTTGGAAATGGTGAAGAGGGGGTGGAAGTGATGTCTTGATCTCCTAGGTAAAATTCCCAGAGTCAGTTTCCCATTTCTACATATATATGGGTTTGAGGGAATTCAAGATACTCTTCTTTTGACTCAAATATCTTCTCCTCAGGCCAGTAATGGGGGGCATACCAGTGACTACTCATCATCCCTTCCTTCCTCACCCAACGTTGGTCATCGGGAGCTACGGGCTGAAGCAGCTGCTGTGGCTGGCCTGAGCACGCCAGGGTCTTTGCACCGAGCAGCCAAACGGCGGACAAGTCTCTTTGCGGTAATGTATACATTGATCTCACGATCCCTACATGAACAGTCACTCCATTAGTGTCTCTCTTCCCTGTTCCACCAATTCCTTTAGACCACCAGTCCTTTTGACCTCTCTTTCTCAGTTCATTCACTCCCTTCATCCTTTCCTCCTCTCTCTCCTCCTGATATCTGCCACTTTGTCCCCAATCTACTCTGTCTGATAATAATAAACCATTCCAGAATCGAAGAGGCAGCGACTCTGAAAAGCGGAGCCTGGACAGCCGAGGGGAAATGGCAGGAAGCGGCAGGGCAATCCCAATCAAGCAGGTGGGCACATTAGGAAGGTCCCTGTGACTGGGGCTATGGGAAGGGGACACACCTTGTCCACACTAGGTTGCATCTTAACTTTTCCTCTGGCCCATCTTCATTCCCACCCCAGAGTTTCCTGTTGAAACGAAGTGGAAATTCACTGAACAAGGAATGGAAGAAAAAATACGTGACACTATCAAGCAATGGCTTCCTACTATACCACCCCAGCATTAATGTGAGTGCCCCCCAAACTCTGCAGTTATGATTCCTTTCCCACAACTCCTAAGAATTACCTGGATAATCTCAATTAATTGCTAGTTAACTCCTTCTGAAAAATCTCCCCTCTCCAGACCCCATGGTTTTCCTTAGTCCCTGCTCCATCCCCCATCCAATGTACATTATAGAAGTGCTAGTGTGTAATAGAAATAACTGGGGAGTTGGAGTCAGGGAAAATCTGGCTTCAAATCTCATCTCTGATATGGAAGTCACTTCAAATTGTGAACTTTAGCTTCCTTATTCATAAAATGGAATGTCTGTAGTATCTGCCCTTCGTAGGGTTTGGGGAGAATCAAATGAAGTAATGTACATGAAAATGTACATAAAAATGATTTTCAACCTTTCAAGTGCTAGTTAAACGTCAGATTGTCATTATTTAGATGCTTTTCAGTAACCTGAAGATTTACCATGTGGGAATCCTTCTGTCTCTCAGGATTATATTCACAGCACGCATGGAAAGGAGATGGATTTGCTTCGGACAACGGTAAAGGTACCAGGAAAGCGACCTCCTCGGGCCATCTCAGCCTTTGGCCCTTCTGCCAGCATCAATGGACTTGTCAAGGATATGAGCACTGTCCAGATGGCTGAAGGCGCTGGTGAGGGGGTAGGGTCAGGGGGAAAGGGGCAAGGGGAGACCACTGGAATTGGTCAGTAAGGAGATAAGATAGAGGAAGAGTGAGGGATAGATGAAACGATGGGAGCAAGGGGCTGGTGAATATGAAGATGAAGGACAGGGGAGGAATTAGAAGGGGAGCAGAAGAACGAAAGAATTGTATTGAAGATTTCCTTTCTTCCCTCCCATCCTCTTCCATTAGCAGACATTCCCACTGCCACACCTACTCCCAGCCCCAGTTCTCTGCAGCCACCCCAGGACCAGACATCAAAGCATCTACTGAAGCCAGACCGGAACCTGGCCCGAGCCCTCAGTACTGGTCAGTTTTGCCTCTTCCCAAAACTAAATGCTCATTTCAGACCCAAATGGAGGTTGGGGTAGTGGAGCACCCTTAAGAAGAGAGAGAAAGATATCTATATCTATATCTATCTATCTATCTATCTATCTATCTATCTATCTATCTATCTATCTATCTATCTATATTTATCTAAGGAAAAGAAGATATAAGGGGGAGGAAGGAATCCTCCTTAGGGAAAAGGATTTTTTTCATTATGAAGAGGGCAAAGCTTACTCTGGGGAAACTGAGTCAACTCTTCATTCTCCCAAAGACTGTACACCATCCGGAGACTTAAGCCCCCTGAGTAGGGAACCTCCTCCTTCTCCCATGGTGAAGAAACAGAGGCGGAAAAAATTGACCACACCATCAAAGACAGAAGGCTCTGCTGGGCAGGCTGAAGGTGAGGCCACCTCGAGGCAGCCCTATTTTTTACCCCCACCTGAAACACTGACTGGAGGTCCTGGGGTGGTGTAGAAAAAGAGCCTAAATTGTGTTCTCTTTCGTATATTTTTATATCAACTGTGAACATTTTTATTAAAAGAAAAACAGGCACCCCTCAGTCCCTGCCCTTCTCCCTAGTGAACCCACAGCTCCTGCCCCTTTCTCTCCAAATGATTCCCATCTTTCTCTCCCCAGCCCTCCACCTTCAATCCCTCTCTTCCCAAAGCTCACTGAGATCTGAATCCTTCCTTCCTACTCCCCTTAGTATCTGCTCCTCTCAATTCATCACCTCATACTCCGCACCACACACCTTGCTCTCAGCCCTTGTTGCTCAGGGCCTGGATTCCAGAACTCCCTACTTTCACTGCTCTCTGCTTCTGCTCTACTCTGCTCTGGGGCCACTGACCTTTAGTTCTGCTTTCTCTCCCTATCTGTCTGTCTCTATTTTCCCTCTTGCCTTTGTTACCCTCTCCTCTTCTCTCCTCTCCTTTCCTTTCTTGTCCTCCTACTGTTCGCTACTCCTATTCTCTGTGTGTATCTGTCTCTCTTTGTGTCTCTGTATTTCTCTCTGTCTCTCCCCCATCCTCTCTTTCCCCCCTTTCTCCACCATCTGTCTCCTTTTCTCTATCTCTTCTTTCTCTTTTTCTCTTGTCTGTCTCCTTCGCTTCGGGAAACCAGCCAAGCGCAAAATGTGGAAACTAAAATCCTTTGGTAGTTTAAGAAATATTTATAAAGCAGGTAATAAAGTGGGGAAATTGGGAAGGGCACTCAGCTGGGATGCAGGGGTTGGGGTGCACCTGCTTCCCTTGCATGTGCTTGGGCTTCCTGCTCCCCTATTCTTCTTCCCCTCTCCCAAACTGCTCTCACCTCACCCTGCAGGGGCCCTGGGATGGCTGTCTGGGGAGGTGGGGAGAGGGTTTGGGGAGAATAGTGTGTTAGAGTTCTACCATTCTATTCCACCCTCCCCTCACCCCTACCCCCCGCCCCCTAGAGGAGAACTTCGAGTTCCTGATTGTATCAAGCACTGGACAGACCTGGCATTTTGAAGCTGGGAGCTTTGAAGAGCGAGACTCCTGGGTTCAGGCCATCGAGAGCCAAATATTAGCCAGTCTGCAATGCTGTGAGAGCAGCAAGGTCAAGGTAAGGACTGGAGTGGGGAGATAAAGTAGAGGAGTCGGTGCCTGGGGAAAGGTACTTCAACTGTGGTTGGGAGGTTGAGGAACATAGCTCACGGAAAGAACTATTGAGAAAAGCACTTTGGATTTGTAGTCAGAAAATCCAGGCTCCCATATTTCACTCTTGCCTCTTAGAATTGTATAAATTTGGATGTCGCTTAAAACTTAAATCTCAGTTTCGTCTTCTGTAAAACGATGAGGCTAAACTAAATGACCTCGAAAGTCCCGCCTCGCTCTAAATATGTACTATGACAGATCCCCTTCAGTCCCATGTTTCCAGGCGATTACCTGCAAGGATCACTGCTAACCCCACGTCTCCTTTTCCGCTCAGCTACGCACTGACAGTCAGAGCGAGGCTGTGGCCATCCAGGCAATTAGGAACGCAAAGGGAAACTCGCTGTGTGTGGACTGTGGAGCTCCCAGTGAGTATGGGTGGAACAGATGAGTTGCGGGGTAGGGAGGGGCGGGGCTCAGAAAGGGCATTTGGCTGGCGGTGTGCATGTTTATGTATGGAGACAAACGGACTTTGAAGAAGAGTGGGGCCGGGTTCCGGGAAGGACAGAGAGGGAAAAGAGAATCCCTCGGTTCCCGAGGTGGGGTAGAAAGGGACTGAGGTCCCTATGATGAAAGTGTAGGGGTTGGCGGAGGGTATCTCAGACCAGCGTGTGTGAAAATGACCCATACTCTCTGTCCTACCCCCAGACCCCACCTGGGCAAGTCTGAACCTGGGCGCCCTAATCTGCATTGAGTGTTCAGGAATACATCGAAACTTGGGCACTCACCTGTCGCGTGTTCGATCCCTGGACTTGGATGACTGGCCGCGGGAGCTGACCCTGGTGCTGACGGCTATTGGCAACGAGACGGCCAATCTCATATGGGAGAGCGACACCCGAGGCCGAGTCAAACCCACGCGGGAATCCTCCAGGTGCGAGTAGTCAGGGAGAAGAGAGGGGGGAGGAGCGGTGGGGAATAGATGGAGTGGTTTGCGAAAGAGGAAGGCAGTCTTTGAGGGAGGAGGGGGCACTCTTGTTGCCCTCTCCCCCACCTCCCACTATCTTCATGTCTTCTCAGGGAGGAGAGAGAATCGTGGATCCGTGCCAAGTATGAGCAACTGCTGTTCCTAGCACCCCTGGGAGGTCCGGAAGAATCCTTGGGCCGCCGCCTCTGGGCCGCAGTGCAGGCTCAGGATGTTGCCGGGGTGCTGTTGCTCCTGGCTCACGCGCGGCACGGGCCGCTGGACAGCGACGTGGGAGACCCCCAGCTCCGTTCCCCGCTACATCTCGCGGCAGAGCTTGCCCATGTGGTCATCACACAGCTGCTAGTCTGGGTACGTGGAAGGGAGAAAAGATCAAGAGGCCTTTTTATGTAATCGAGGAGGGTCAAAGGAAACCGCTTGGGATATCGAGCAGCACCAAGGGCAGAAACGCGAGACACTGTCAGGCTTTCCAGTCTGTCTCGTCTATGTCCGGCTTAGAACTAGAACCAGACTGGGGAGTGGGCGAGATCTTCAAGGAAGTTAGGCTTTGCTAGGGAGAGGGGAGAGGGGAGAGGGGAGAGGGACCTCGGAGACATAACTTGTCACCATGAAAGCCTTTTTAATGTATCTGTTTCACTGATACACTAACCTGGGTTTTCACAATTGTTTCCAATTCATTGAGGGTGGTTACTTTGTTGCTCGTCTCCCAAGACCACAGAAGGGAACTCTCACTGTCTCCTTTTCTTCACAGTACGGCGCCGACGTATCTGCTCGGGATGCTCAGGGTCGCACTGCATTGTTCTACGCTCGGCGAGCTGGGAGCCAGCTCTGTGCGGATATCCTGTTGCAGCACGGCTGCCCTGGGGAAGGAGGCAGCGGGGCCAGCACTCCCAGTCCCAGTCGAAGGAGCAGCGCCGCGAGCGTGGGTCGCGCGGATGCTCCCGTCGCGCTGGTATAGCGGCAGCACGCGGACAGATACACTCGCACTCCCCTACAACCTGCCCCACCATCTGTGCTCCGGGAAGGGACCTTACCAGCCCCCACCCACACTCCACACCACCTCCCCAACCAATCAGGCACGGACACCCTCCTTGTGGACTGTTGGACACAGACTCCCTCCTCCCTTCTCCACGAGCACGTTCCCCACCTCGCACACACAGCGGACACTGAATCCTAACTCCCTAGCGCACCGTCTCTTTCCCTTACCGGTTACCTCCCAACCTTCCCCTCCAGGGGACACAGACTTCCGCACTCTCCCTAGCCGAGGCATGGAGACCCTTTTGTGCGCATTAACCGCCCCGGTTCCCCAGCCGAACACATCCGATTTTTCTCTCTCCACCTCGGGATCTCACCGCGTTCCTTCAAGTGTTTGGGAAGGGAGATTGACCCTTGCTACTTTAACACTGGGCTCTTGGACCTACCCTCTGCTGGCTCCAGGGAAAGGGGGAAAATAGAAGGTTGCCCTGCAGATCCAGGATGACTCACGCTTCCTCCCCGCCCCCATTCGTTGGACAGTTCGGCCCCCAGAGCCCAATGCCCAGGCTGGCTCCTGGGGAGAGGGGAAGGTATCAAGGTGTTGGGGGGAAGGGGGGCGCTGGTCATGGGAGCTGAGGGCAGTTCTGGGGGATAGAAGGCTTGTTCATTGGCCCCTCCCACTCCCTCCACACCTGATTTCACTGCCCAAAAACAAGGGAAGTGGGCAGCGAGGGGCAGGACCCCGGCTACCCATGGGGGTGGGGACCCCAACCCTTTCCGTGAAAGGGACCAATGGGAGGGAGGCTAAAATAAAGACTCCTCCCTACACACCCACAGCCACACTCACATCCACCCACGGATGGACTGGGGCTGGGGAGCCAGAAGCCTGGCTTCCTCTCTCCACAATAGCTAGAGGGGGGTGATGAATGAGATGGGGGCTCTTGGAACTGGGGAGGAAATTGTAATTTATTGCTTTGTGCCCCCTTGGGAGAGGGGGCTGGGGAGGGGGGAGGGCTGGGACGTGGGGAGGGGGGTGGGCCAGGGAAAACCTAGGGGGTGGGGTTGCTCTTGGGTTGTGAGTGAGTGTCTGTGACTGTGACTGCCTAACTGTGACTGTCCAGAGCCCGTGGTGTCCTGAGCCAGAGGACACCCCAACCACGGGACTCCCTTCTCCCCCAAGTTTCACCCTCCCCTCCCTCTTGCAGGAGAACTCTAGATCCAGCCTCCTGCCCCTCCCCCCACCAGACTCCCTGAAACTTTCCAGCCAGGTAAAGAAGTTAAACCGGCTGGGATAGGTCCCTATTGGCCTGCCACCCCTTCCTCAAGCAGGTTGGGATTTCCCTGTCCCCCACCCACCCCGTTATTCACCATAGCCCCAGGACCAGTTGGTGTCAGTGTTTTGGGTTTTTTGTTTTGTTTGCTTTGTTTCCTTTTTGGTTTGTTTTGGGGTTATTTTTTTTTTTTTTGGCTAAAATATTTTGGAGAGGACTAGTGTGTTTGGGGAGAGGGTGGAAGAAAGGGGCAATGAGTAATGCTCCCCCCACCATTTGCCTCCCCTGAATCAGGTGGTATGAGTCTTCTTCAAACAATTAAAAAGGCAGTGATTTTGACTGGGGGAGTGTAGCTCTGGTCTGTCTAAGGGCTGAGGGCTGGACCTTTCATATAAGCATAGAATCTGAAAGTTGGGGGACTTCAGGGATCATCGAGAGGAACCCATATAGAAGGAGAAGTCCCCAGCACAGAGAAAGAATCTGACATATTTAAACTGATAGTTTTTTTAAATGATAATCTCAAATTTTCATAACATTTTACATTTACAAAGTACTTTCATATCTGTTATCTCATTTGATCCTGAAAATCATCCTGTGAGAAAGATAAAAACAAGTACAGTATATTATTAACCCCATTTAACAGATGAAGTTGGGGGTAAGAGATGAAGAAACTGGTGCTGGGCAGGAGCTGAAGGGGGAAGAGACATTTAAGGTGAGGGTTTAGTCTAGTTTGGTTCTTCCAAGCTTTGGAAAGGTGGGGAATGTGAGGTGGAGATTGGGAGGTAGACATAAAGCAGATGATGTCAGATACTACAGTGTCTATGGCAGCTCAGGTCCTATGTAGTAGGAGTCAGAACTGCCTTAAGGATTCTAGCGAGAGGTTATCAAAAGAGTCTAATATGAAAAGTCATGGAGGGCTGCATCAGAGTTAGTAAAAGTATGCAGAATGAGGGCCACCCGTCAAGGGAAGTGAGGAGAACCAATTAAGGTACAAGGACCTTGCACTCCCTTTGGTGGGGGATGGGACCTGCCCCACCTTTGGTTCTTTCCTTACTCTAATAACTTCCCCATTTCTCCATTCTCCTTCCCCCTTTCTTACCTGGAGAATACAGATAATACAATTCCAATCCACTTAATCAGTGGTAGAGCTGGATTGAAAAGATATGGAAGGACATATGCTCTTATATGTCTCTACTGCATGTAGATGGACAACATATTCATCCACGGCATGCAGCAAAAGGACCTGAAATCTTTGCACTGATTTCTGGAGTCTCCATGGACCATGGAAATTTAATGCTTTCTGTATTAGCACCTACTGAGTTCCACCTCTCTAAGGGTCAGTGGCTCTCACTCAGATGAACGGGTTGATGTAGAGGAAGGAATATGAGCAGGCAAAGTATCACAAGACCTAGTCATTATCTGCCTTCATTGCCTTTTTGGATGGGTGATAGTGAGTTGCCTGGCTTCAAGGTAAAATTTGTCTTGACCTGTCTCAAGACAAGTTCCAAAGGTCTCAGGTCTAGGTCCTCATCCAAGCTCAAACAGGTGTCTGCTAGAAGCACTTTGAGGGCTCAACTCTGCAGAGTTCCAGGCTGACTAACCATCCAGAATAGTAACATGATTGTGTCTGGGAATATGTCACTGAAGGAAGTCAGTTTTGGCAAAGAGTAGAAAGATGAAATGTGTATGCTAGAGGGAAGGTGAGTAGGGAGAGGGTAGGAGTGCACATCTCCTTGTCTTAATCTATGTTTCAGATACTGCTGCATGTACCTTTAGCTCTAGCACTATCTACCACCTAGACAGTGTTAGTCTCCCTTTGGCTTATTTCTAAACACTTTTAGTGTTAAAGAATAGCTGATTCTGTAGTCCTGGCTGCCAAGTTGGCAGCATGGCTGGGGAAGGTGGGCCACTTACAAGAATGAAGACTGGACAATGGGGGTAGAATGGAGCAAGTTGTCCAGGGAAAGGCCATGAAGAGGTCCTTCAGTTTCCATCCCACAGCCTACACTTGGAGACAGCAGAGAACCGAGCTCTATCACCCACACCAGACTCAAGGTAAAACTTTGCCTCTAATGGGGTACAGAGATGCCCCAGTTCTACATATTCTTCCTGCCTCTTAGTTCAACAAGGAGTTTGAGCACAATTCAATGTAACAAATGTTTATTAAGCATCTCTTACTTATAGAATACTATATGTATTGTAAGAAACATTATCTCTGCCATAATGGAGATAATAATTCAGAAGCAAATATTAAATAGAAATTTATAACATAAAATAATACATGATAAATTCATAAAAGCAAATAAATTTCATGTGAGGTCTGATGGGTAAAAGTTCCCCCAGTTGGATGAAGATCAGGAAGGTCTGAAAGAAGAAAGCAGTTGAATTTTACTTTTGAACACGGAATAGAAATTGATAAGATCATAAATGTAGAATTGGAAAAGATCTCATAGACAATTTAGCTCAATCCCTTTATTTTACACATGCGGAAACTGAGGTTAAGTGATTCAACACAAGTCACACCCATAGTTAGTAAGCGCCAGAGGTAGAATTTGAACCCAGGTTTTCTCACTCCAGAACCAGTGTTTTTTCCACTGTGCTACTTAGCCTCCATCAACAAGTAGAGGGAAAGCTATTCTAGAGATAGGGGTAATATGAGCAAAGGCACAAAACAGGGAAAGTATGAGGTGAGTATGGGCAAAAGCAAGTGGTCCATTTTGACTCAAATGTGACATAAATGTAAGTGAGTGACATGGGAAAATATTGGAAAGGTGATACCAGATTGTAGAAATCCTTGAATTATGAGCAAAGGAGTGTGAACTATACTTAGAATCACTGAATCTCAGAGGTGGAGGCGCCCCATCAGATGATGTCCTCTGCACCGCATCCCCAAGGACCAATTATTCAGCCTCCAAGGAAGATCTCCATTGATGGGAAACCCAGTACCTACTGAAGCAGCCCATTCCACTTATGGACAGCTCCAATTGGGCAGTCAGTCAATCAAAGAACAAGCATTTTAATCACCTACGTGTATCAAGAACTAAACCAGGCACTGGGGAAGTAAGAAAGCAACATACATTAATTAAGCACCTTATTACACCACTATTATGGTCATCACTTTGCTAAGCATTTGACAAGGGACATAGAGAAATGGTCTCAACCTCAAAGGGCCTACACGCTAGCCAGGTAGACAATACATGCATACATAAATATATACAAAATATAAATAAAGAGAATAAATAGTGAGTGGGGGATAAGGCCCTAGCAGGATCAGGAAAAAGCTTCACGTAAGGGAAATAAAGGGGTGGCACTTAAATGGAACTTGAAGGGAATTAGGACTCTTAAGAGGAGGAAGTATATTCCAGGGAAAAGAGATAGGGGGATAATGGCATGGAAAGAAGAAATAGAATATCTTGTATGAGGAATTCTAAGGCTAGTTAAGGGAGTTATATGTAAAAGGGGTAGAAAGTTATATTGGGACAAAGTTGAGAAGGGTTTAAAATGACCAAAGGGTTTACAGTTGATCCTGGGGGTCATAGGGAATTACAGAGGTTGATTGAGTAAGGGAATTACATAGTTAGACCTTGACTTTAGGAAAATCACCTAGGCAACTATGTGAAGGATGGATTGAAGTGGAAAGAAAGTTAAGGCCAATAGACCTGATAGACCAATCAAGTGTGATAAGGAAGCAGATGCTAAAGAAGATTAAGCACTTGATTGTATACATGGGATGAATGAAGCTGCAAACCTGGGTGACAGGAAGGATGGTGGTGCCCTCCACAAAATTAGGGATGTTTAGAACATAGTGGGTTTGGGGAAAAGTTAATGAGTTCTGCTTTAGATATATTGAATTTGAGATGCTCATTGGATATCCAGTTTAAAATGTCTAATGGACAGCTGAAGATGTTGAAGTTCAGGAGGGACACTAGAACTAGATGTATAGGTAATAATTTGGCCAATATAAACTGAGGAGTCACCAAGAGAGACTTTAGAGAGAGGAAAAAAGAGGAGAAGGGAAGAGAGGAGAGTCCAGGAGAAAACCTGTAGATTCACAGATGGGAAATGTGACACGGATGATGATCTGATGAAGGAGAAAGGAACCTAGGTGTCAGTAGATAGAGTGCTGAAATCATGAAGGCCTGAGTTCAAATCTTGAGTCAAACAATTACTAACTATATAACTGTAAGTCTCTTAACCTGCCTGCCTCAGTTTCCTCATATATGAAATGAGGATAATAATAACACAAACTTCCCAGGGTTGTTGTGAGGATAAAATGAGATGACATTTGTAAAGTACTTTGCAAATCTTAAGGTGTTTTATATATATATATATATATATATATATATATATATATATATATATATATATATATATATATATATATATATATATATATATATGGCTAGTTATTATGATGATGATTTGACAAAGGAGACTGAAAAGTGGTGGTCAGAGAGGAAGAAAACCAAGAGATAAAAACTCAGGAAGGGAATAATATCCCAGGAAGAAAGTTTGGTCAGCAGTGTCAAATGCTGCAGAAAAATCAAGAAAGATAAAGATTGAGAAAAGGTCATTGGATTGGGCAATGAAGAGAACATTGATTACTTTTGAAAAGGATTTCAGTTGAGTTATGAAGATGGAAATCAGATTGCAGATGGTTTGCAAGAAAGTGAGAAAGGAAGTGAGTATATATCAGTTGTTTTTTTTTCTAGGAAGTTTGGTTAAGAAAAGGAGGAAAGAAAAAATAATAGTGGGGATAGCAGGAACTAGTAAGAATTTTTCAAGATGGAAGAGATGTAGGCATCAGGAAACAGCTAATAGGGAGAAAGTAAAGATAAGAGAAGAAGGTGGATCATAGTGGGGCAACCAGCTAGAGAAGAGGAATAGAAGGGGATTAAGGATACATGAAGATAGCTTGGTCTTAGTATGGAGAAAAGTCACCTCTTTTTCAGAGACTAGCACATAGTAGATAGTTGGGGGTGATGTCAAGGGTTTGTAAGATATAAAGAAGGGGAAAAGAGCAATTTGCTCTTGATTTTTCTCAATAAAGTATGAAGTTGAGGTCCTCAGCTTGGAGGCTTAAGGAGAGAAGGGAAAGTTTAAAACAGAAACTACAGGGAATGGAATAGGAAATTAAAAAGGAGGAAAACCATTGCTTGCTACAGTGAAGGCCTATTTGAGATTTTGTTCTTTGTGGTTGTCACTTTTTGGTTGCATCCCCCTCTTTGTGACCCCATTTGGGATTTTCTTGGCAAAGATGCTGGAGTGATTTTCCATTTCCTATTCCAACTTATTTTATAGACAAGGGAACTGAAATAAACAAGGTTAAGTGACTTGCCCAAGGTCACACAGCTTGTAAATATCTAAGGCAGGATTTGAATTCAGGAAGTCTTTCTGACTCCAGTCCCAGGATTTCATCCACTGGGCCACCTAACTGCCCAATGATTTAAGTTTAGATAACTATTTTTATAGCAGGCCCAGTGAGCATGATGGTGTGACTTCTGAGCCAGAGGGTAGGAATAATACAGGACTGGGGTTTGGCAAGGCATAAATTCAAGAAAAAAGGATAATTTAGAGTTGATCTGGTTAACTCAAAGAAAAAGATAAGGAGCAAATAAAGTGAAACCAAAGCCAAAGTGATAAGCTGGAAAAATACTAAAAGATAGAAAGATTAGAGGTCACAATAAGGGCAAAGAAGAAGGTTTTAGAGAAGAAAGGCTGGGACAGATGGAATGATAGAAGATTATGATTGGATAATAGATTTTCAGAATTCTTCATTATGGAAGCAGAACTGGATAATGGCAAGAACAAGGGTGTGTCTATCACTGCATGAAGCTGAGGCAAAAGTCATAGGAGCATGTAGCTGAGGTGGAGGTAAGTAGGGCATAGGAACTGGGCAAGGTTGCACTGGTAATTTTAACAATCTAATTTCTGAAAAAAAATGCATGGCACACAATTTTAATCTGCATTATTGATATCTCCATTACTTTCTTATGTCTAGACAATCAGTGAGACAATAAATCAAGCCTTGATTTGTTGCATTTGCCATTTTCCAAGGTGTAAATGCCCATCCCTGAAAATTTTAAAATAGGTTCCTGAAAGTCAGGGTAAGCTGTTTTCAGCTCTCTACCTGCTTCCTTTCTACCCATGCCCTGGGTAAATTGAGGAAATCGGAGCTTAATAATAGTTGATATTTATATAGTACTTCAAGGTTTGAAAAATGCTTTACATAAATTTTTTTTCATTTGATTTCACAACAATGCTCTGAGCTAGATGCTCTTTTTGTTTCTATTTTATAGAAAAGGAAACTGAGTCTCTGAGAGGTTAACTTAGTCATAGAGCTAGTAAATATCTGAGGGCGGATTCAAACTCATGGCCACTTGACCCCAATTTTATACACAAACACACACACACAACCTAATTAGAATGTTTGAAGGAACACTTGACATGTATATTGAAATAAAAATTTTATTAGCTTCTTTTTTTTGTCAGAGAGGGAACTCCAATAGAAACATGGGTAATTAAAACCCCCCATTATTGGTACATCATATTAGGCTTGTGATCTGTTTCTCTATCCTCTCATTTATTTCTTCTTTCCAGAGCATAATATGACAACAATATTATTTCTGTTTCTGCTTCCAGTGATCCATGCCCTCACATGTTCTTTACCCATCCATTCAGATCCTCATTCTCACTTGGACCATTCAAAAGATTTGTGAGGCATGGTATCTTCATTTCTATTTTACAGGTGAGCAAAATGAGGTTCAGAGAGATTAAGTGGCTTGCTTGCACAAGGTCATACAACTAAGTAGTACTGAAGGCAAGATTTGAAGCCAGATCTCACCTTCCTCCAAAGGCCAGTACACTTCTCATTACACACTAGTAGAAAGCCAATCCCAGGGACATAACACTAGTTTCCATGGTACAGATGTATGGAGATAGGGAGCCAAATGTACCAGTGCCTGAATGTCACTCTAGTTCAGTGTTTTAGTAGGGAAAATAAAAACACAGAGAAGAGGCAACAATGATAGACAGCCTTAAATCCTTAAGGAATAGAATACAGAATAATATATTGGTTGATAAAATTGCTTTTGTTTTTGCCTGCATAGATCTCTAATCCAGTACTTTCCATAATGCTTCCTTCTTTTGGTTTCTGAATTTCCTCTTAAGAATATTTTGCTTTCCCTCATCAGTACCATTACTTACTTTATCCCCTTCCCTTTGACCTATTCTGTGCCTTTTGAAATAAAAAAAAAAAAAAAAAAAGGAAAGCTTTCTGGGGCCATACTCTTGTCTTGGCTCTTATTGATTAAATAGCAGCACCAAGGCCAAGTGATACTTAGGAAAAAGCAAATTATTGTTTCAAAATTAAAACTAAAGTAGAACTAAAAGGCCATAATGTCCTAAGTCTTTTAAATGAGGTCATTTAATTAAGCCACTGGCTATAGAGTCAAAATTAATTGTCCAGGTGCCAACTAACTAGATAATACCAGAAGATTCTAGTAATTTTAGAATATTTCAGATATAAAATAGCCTTGGTATCTGTTCAAATAACACTGTTTGACTCTTCATTTCATGAACTACCTTTATTTCATCCTGCATCCTTGAGGCTATGTGTTACTGATATATCATGTTTTAACACCATAAATATATCTTCAACTTGCTGTTTCTGCTCCATCCTAGAACTGCAGCTAAAATGAAAGATGCAGTTAGAGATAATTGCTTTGAATTCTCTCAAAGATCCTTGGAATGGTATATAAACCACTAGACTTCATCCATTAGTTGAGATTCTTGGCTGATAAGGTAAAATCCGTAACGGCCAAAATTCCTCCTAGCAATTGCTTGATACATTAATAAATCTGTTTGTAACAGACCTGATCTCCTAAAACAAAACACAGAGTGATTCAATTCTTTTGCTTCATTGCCTATGACTTATTTGTCTTCTTGTTTTTCTACTATTTCTATCTCCCTTGAGAAGATTTTTTCTTGTTTTTAAAATAAATTGCATTGATACCTTTCGTTTTTACATTGTCTGAAGTTCTTCCACTGTCTTTTCCCATCACTCTCCCAGAGAACCATCCTCTATAGCAAAGAATTTTTTAAAAAGAAAAGACAAAATATCATTAAAATTAATCAATACAATAAGAAAATCTGACTTTATGCAATGTTTTACATGTGCAGATTCTCTAACCCCACCCACTTCTGTAAAGTTGGAGAGACATCTCCTCATATCTCTGCTTTGGGGCCAAGCCTCTTTGTAAGTTTTCAGTCTTCATTTTCAATTGTCTTGTGGTTGTTCTTTTCATTTGCAATATTGCATGATATACATATAGGTATATATATACACACATATGTAGGTATGTATATATACATACATACATATATGTATTTCTTGGTTTTAATTCACTTTGCATCAGTTCATGTAAGTCTTTCCATGTTTCTCCTTATCTATCATATTCTTTGTTACTTAACAGCTTAGTAATATTCCATTATTTACATACCACAAACTTGTTTAGCTATTCCACAATTGGTGGTCATCTGCCTTTCCCTCAGTTCTTTACTAAGGCATAAAATGCTACTTTAAATATTTTCTGTTCCTAGGGTCTTTCTTTTCAACAGTAACCTCCCTCCCTAGGGTATATTCCCTGGAATCCCTGGGTTAAAGGGTTTGAACATTTTAGCCACTTTATCTATACAATTCCAACTTTCATTAAAGGATATTTACACTAATTTATAGCTCCAAAAAGGTATTAGCCTTCCCTTCCCCCTCCTCAGATGTTCCAGTATTGAGTCTTTCTTATTAACCATTCTTATAGTATTTATCTATAGCCAGCTATCTGAGACCTTGGAGTTTAATTGGTTGACTCTTTCCTTGTGTTGAGGTTCCAGGTGGTTGGGGAACCCAAAATATCTACTCAAATGAATTCAATGAATACAAGCCTTCTTAAAGTCAAAGAAAAACAAAGTCTATTAAAGATTCACCATATTGAGTTGACTCTTAAGGAGCCTAAGCATTTGTAATGTTTGTATTAACAAGTGGGCCAGATAGAATCTCAGCTAGACAAAGTCTGAGCTGGATCAAATCTGAGCGCCTTCATGGAGGCAAGATGGAACTTAAATACAGAAAAGACTGTAGGAGGGATTTGGTGGGTGATCTGATAGTCTAGGGTGGTGGGAGGAGGGGTTTAGGGAGGGTCTTAAGAAGTCCAAGGAGGATCTTAATGGGACTGGGTGACTGGTCAAGGGTTGGAAACAGCTGGAGGCAATTAGGAAATGTCAGACAATAAAGGGCTTGAGTGGGAAGAAAGTGGGGCAATCCAGACATAACAGACAATGGAAGGCCAGGCTAGGTAGGTTAAGGGCAACAGATTTGAGTATGAAAGGTTAGACTAAGTGGGCAGATTGAAAAGGAGTTCAAGGAGGTGTCCAGAGTCTGAACCCCATCACTTGAATTTCATCTCCTGTGAATTTTCACACAAAGTAACAGAAAGACTCTAAAGAGGCAGAGGGGAACCCTGACCTGTGTCAACATGTTGAGAATCTGTATGGTATATATGAAACAGGAGACAGGAAAGAGCATCGAACGTTTGGAGATAAGAAATAGATATGAACTAAGGAGATGGATAGGGAAACAGATTAATTTGACAGAAAAGAAGCTAAAAAATACTGTATGTAAGAGATTCCTAAAATGTTCTCTGCTGATATTCTTCCTTTTTTATTTTATCTACTCTTCATAGAATCTGGTTTGGTGAATATATTAGCAGACTTTTTCCTCCCCCTTCCTTTTCAGCTTAAAACCCTTTTGATTAAACTTGAAGGATTACAAATATATTTTTACTAGCTCTTGTTAAACTCCATCCCTGGCCAGGAGTATGTTGTTCAGATATATTTTTTTCATATAAATTTATTTATTTGATTTTTTACATTCATTTTCACAAAATTTTGGGTTCCAATTTTTTTCCCCATTTATCCCCTCCCCCACCCCAATATACCAAGCATTCTAATTTTCCCTATCACCAATCTGCCCTCTCTTCTATCATCCCTCCCTTCTCTTGTCCCCATCTTCTCTTTTGTCCTGTAGGGCCAGATGACTTTCTATTCCCCATTAACTGTATTTCTTATTTCCTAGTAGCAAGAACAATTACTAAACAGTTGTTCCTAAAACTTTGAGTTCCAAATTCTCCCCATCCCTCCCTCCCTACCCGTTCCCTTTGGGAAGGCAGGTAATTCAACATAGGCCATATCTGTGTAGTTTTGCAAATAACTTCGATAATAGTCGTGATGTGTAAGACTAACTGCATTTCCCTCCATCCTATCCTGCTCCCCATTGTTTCTATTCTGTCTGTTGATCCTGTCCCTCCCCGAGTGTTGACTTCAAATTGCTACCTCCTCCCATTGCCCCCCCACCCTGCTTATCTCCTTCTCCCCCACTTTCTTGTATTGTAAGATATGTTTTCATACCAAAATGAGTGTGCATTTTATTCCTTCCTTTAGTCGAATGTGATGAGGGTAAACTTCATGTTTTTTTCTCAGCTCTCCTCTTTTCCCATCCACTAAAAAGTCTCCTGCTTGCCTCTTGAATGAGATATAATTTACTCCATTCCATTTCACCCTCTCTCCTCCCACTGCATTTCTCTCTCACCGTTTACCTTAATTTCTTTTAAAATATGGTCCCATCCTATTCAATTCACTCTGTGCTCTCTGTCTCTGTATGTGCGTGCACACATGTACATGTGTGTGTGTATGTGTGTGTGTGATCCCACCAACTACCCAGATACTGAAAAGTTTTAAGAGTTACAAATATTGTCTTTCCATGTAGGAATGTAAACAGTTCACCTTTGGTAAGTCCCTTATGACTTCTCTTTGCTGTTTACTTTTTCATGCTTCTTCTCATTCTTGTGTTTGAAAGTCAAATTTTCTTTTCAGCTCTGATCTTTTCATCAAGAATGCTTGAAAGTCCTCCGTTTCATTGAAAGACCATATTTTCCCCTGAAGTATTATACTCAGTTTTGCTGGGTAGGTGATTCTTAGTTTTAGTCCTAGTTCCTTTGACTTTTGGAATATCCTATTCCACGCCCTTTGATCCCTTAATGTAGAAGCTGCTAGATCTTGTGTTATCCTGATTGTATTTCCACAATACTGGAATTGTTTCTTTCTAGCTGCTTGCAATATTTTCTCCTTGACCTGGGAATTCTGGAATTTGGCCACAATGTTCCTAGGAGTTTCTCTTTTTGGATCTCTTTCAGGTGGTGATGAATGGATTCCTTCAATACTTATTTTACCCTCTGGTTCTAGAATCTCAGGGCAGTTTTCCTTGATAATTTCATGAAAGATGATGTCTAGGCTCTTTTTTTGATCATGGCTTTCAGGTAGTCCCATAATTTTTAAATTGTCTCTCCTGGATCTGTTTTCCAAGTCAGTTGTTTTTCCCATGAGATATTTCACATTATCTTCCATTTTTTCATTCTTTTGGTTTTGTTTTGTGATTTCTTGGTTTCTCAGAAAGTCATTAGCCTGCATCTGTTCCATTCTAATTTTGAGGGAACTATTTTCTTCAGTGAGCTTTTGAACCTCTTTTTCCATTTGGCTAATTCTGCTTTTGAAAGCATTCTTTTCCTCATTGGCTTTTTGAACCTCTTTTGCCAATTGAGTGAGCCTATTTTTCAAGGTGTTATTTTCTTCAGCATTTTTTTGGGTCTCCTTTAGCAGGGTATTGACCCGTTTTTCATGCTTTTCTTGCATCTCTCTCATTTTTCTTCCCAGTTTTTCCTCCACCTAACTTGATTTTCAAAATCCTTTTCCATGGCCTGAGCCCATTGGATATCTATTTCCGGTGTTTGGGGTACAGAGGCCTTACTTCTATGTCTTTCCCTGATGGTAAGCATTGTTCCTCCTCATCAGAAATGAAAGGCAGAAACATCTGTTCCCCAAGAAAGTAGCCTTCTATGGTCTTATTTTTCTTCCCTTTTCTGGGCGTTTTCCCAGCCAGTTACTTGACTTCTGAGATTCCTCTCCACCCCTGCCTAGATCCACCCAGCTAGTGCTTGGGGTCTGAGATTCAAATGCTGCTCACCAGCCTCAGGGCTTTCAGTGGCGGGTGTGGCTGCTATTCAATGTGAGTTTAAGTTCTGGTGCTCAGGTCGGGGCAGGGCCACCTCCCAGCCACAATTCCCTCAGAGGGTTTATGTGGAGACCTTCAGTAATGGATCTGAGGTCCTGCCTGCTCTGGGAGTCCTGGGCCACTGCTGCCTCTGCCGCTGCCTCCCGAGGGGGCCTGAGTTACAGAGACACCCCGCTCCCCTCTCGGCCAGCCCAGAAGTCTCTGTCACTGACCTGTAGCGCCTGTGGGTGGAGGGACCTTTGCGGCCGTGGGAGACTCCGTCCCTGAAGCCTGCTCAGATCTGCTCCTCTTGGGGCCGCGCGGCCAGGGCTGGGCTCTGCTGTCCAGTGAATGATGGACCTTTGGGGTCGGTCTTTCAGGGCTCTCTGGAATGGAAATTTCCTCCACTGCGTTGTTGCGCGGCTTGCACTGCTCCAGAATTTGTGAAGAGTTCTTTTTACAGGAAACTTATGGGCTGTGGGTTCGGAGCTAGCATATGTGAGTCTTTCTACTCTGCCATCTTGGCTCCTCCCCCCCAGATATTTTAAACTATGGTCCACAAGTCCAAATCCCATTCACTGAATTATAGATTTAGAATCAAAGTGGACCTCAAAAATACAGAACAACATTTTCAATTTATATGTGAGGGAGCTACAGCCCAAATAGATTAAGTGATTTGCCCAGGATTATATATGTAGTAAAATTCAAGATTTGCACCCAGGTTCTCAGACTCCCAGTCCAGCACTCTTAACTACACTACACTATCATATTATCTAGCTGTTCCCTTCTTGAGTCTAGTTTTCTCTTCTGAAGTTTTTGTCTTTGATTAGCAGCAGTGATGAAGGTACTAATTTTTTGCCAAAAATCTTCCATTTCTTGCCCTCAGACTCTACAATCTTTGGTAATGTTTCCCAGATTCCTCCTAGAAGCATCATTTGTGCTCATGTGAATCACCAGAAGTGGGTAGTAGTTATCTACTTTGACAAGTCTTGGGAGGTTCTCTGTCATCTCCTGGATACATGCCTTGGGAAAGACAAAAGACCTTTCTATTGTTATCAGGTCTACAAATAGCTGTCTCAGTATCATGTCTCTCAAGTATCTCTCCTTGTCGTACTTTCCAGGTCAGTTCTTTTTGATATCAGATATTTGATATTCTCTTCTATTTTTCAATCTTTTGATTTTGTTTTAATATTTTTGTTCTCCCATGAAGCCATTGATATATTTGGTCTATTTTAATTTTCAAGAAATTTGTTACCTGGGTAAGGTTTCTGTTCTAGGCTATTTATTCTTTCTAATTCCTTCCTTCAGACCAATATTTCATCTTTTGTCTCTTTCTTAATTTCTTCTAGGTGAGGTTTGGGGAACCTGTGGGCTCAAGGCTACAAGTCCTCAAGAACAAATCAAGACTTATTCTGTTAAGTTTGGATTCAAAGAGCTGTACTTGAGGATGTAGAGGGTCACATGTGACCTTGAGGCTGCAGGTTCCCCACCTGTTCTAGGCATTCACATAGTCCAGAAAAAAATAATTTTTCTTCTGAATCTCTACTTCAAGTTATCCCTTTCGACTTTATTCTCCCCTCCTGGATTTTTTATTATCTCTGCATTCACTATTCCCTATAGTGCTCTATATCTTGTTTACTCATTTCACCTTGGTTCCTCAGTTAGGTCTTTGTACGAACACCTGAATTAACCTCCTTCTGTGCTTTTGGCTGGGGTAGTTAGCCCTGCTGGGTTTCAATTTGGATCACTTGGATTCCTGTGTTAACTTCCACCTCCCCAGATTAGACCCTTCTGGGGTTTTTGAGTATTGGACCTTCAGGACTCTGTAGAGTATCTCAGGATTGAGTGCTAGGGACCTTAGAGCCTCTGAGCCTTTGGTGTGACCAAATGAGTCCAGCAGATAGCAAGTATACTAGCAAGTATACCCAAGTGGTCTCTTTAACTCTGCTTTGACTTCTGAGATTTGCCCTGTGCAACAATCACTTTCACACTTTCTTGTGGAGTCCCTCCATTCTTACTGCTTCTGGATAGTCTCACATTTGCTGGGTTTCTTATTGTCCTGGGTAGCCTTGCTCGTTTCCCAGCACTGGTACTGGCTTTTCTGGTGGGTGAGCTTTTCTGTAGGTTTCATGATGACTTTTTTTTTCCATTTCTGAGGTTCAAGTCACCCACTATAGTTTCTCAGTGGTTTTCTTCATCATTATTAGGTCTGGTGACATTTTTAGGTTTTGTTGGAGGAGGGGAGAGGGAGTTGGTCTGGCTGATTTCATTCAGATAGCCATCTTAGCTGGAAATCCCCTATGTGCCCTTCCAGCATGGAGTTCCCAATCCCCACTATGTTTCTTTTTTTCCCCTAACCATTACTGAATGATCTCTCACCTGAGAGTACCTGTGGATACAGATTATCATGTTTTGGAAGATAGGGGGCTACTTCTCTGTCAGAGAATCCAGCTCCCTCCACAACGAGAAGGGCATCTGTTTCTTTGATTCAAGTGTTTAGTAATCCCTTTCTCCTGTGTTTGATATCATAAACTTGCCTGTCCCAACCTCCTGACACAGATCAGGATTCCCTTCTGCCTTTTCAGATCTTATTTGTTTCCACATTGAAGACCCTCTGCACATTTTAAAATAACACTTCATTCTCCTTAACACCAAGAATGGGAAGATGTTCCTTGAGTCCCTTTGCCTTTTCTTCCAGGAGGCAGACCCACCTGAATTTTGAGTACCTGACTTACCCATGACAAATCAAATACCCCATGCTCTAAATAGCTCCCTGAAAATTGCTCCCAGCTCCATACTTGCTGGAAGTGATGTCCTCAGTTCTCTGTTGTTTCTGCTCTTACCTCTCTTGGAGAAGAAAGAGGCAAATAGAGGTTAAGAAACTTGCATGGGTCATACAGCTAATAAGTGTCTGAAGTTGGGTTTGAATTCAAATTGTCTTGAAAAATTGCCAGGGGCTCTATCTCTTGAATCATCTAGCTGCCCTCTATAGATGGATAGACAAACTCAACAAGTTACCTGTCCAGGTAAAGTAGAAGCTGGGTAATACATTTGTTTTGCTTATTTTTTACATCTAGACACAGATAGATCAATTTCAAAATGTTGTTGCTTTCACTTAAAGGAACATGTAGCAATTATGATTCATAGGAATTGATAAGGCTGTCTTTCTCATTAGGTAAAGCATGCTCCTTTATCTCTAGATAGTTGCCTCAACGCTAATAGAGGTTTACACCATGCAGCTGTTCTCTTCCCCATCAACATTCCTTCTCTGCTTTCCTACAAATATTAGAAGGAAAGGCGATATGCTAAGTGGGTAGATACTATCCTCTGCTACTACTGCAGGGACAGGGTCTTCCTCAGCCACACAAGTCCCTCAGTCCTGTGACTCTTCTCCAGGACAGAATGCTACCAGTTATGTCTTCATGGCAACCCAAATCTCCCTATAACCTGGAGGGTAAGGCTGGCTCTTTGGGATATCTCTTTGCTAGAATATCACTAGTAGAGGAAAAATGAGGATAGAGGCTCAATTACCTCAGTTTTCACAGCATTCTCTCTTCTGACCTACCTCAACAAGGACATTTGTTCTATTCACATAAACATGGAGCAAGACTAAATCCAGGAAGTTCATCATAGGAGTTCAAATAGGAAGGCATCTACTGTGCAGAGGATACATCTGAAGTATTGTGTTCAGCTTAGGGTACCATGTTTTAGAAAAATTATTAGTTAACTAAAGAGCATCCAGAGTTAACCAGGACAGTGAAGTACTTGGATATCATGACATACTAAAATCAACTGAAGGTAAAAGATTTTTGGTTAAGAGAATACTTGGGTGGTGGTAGCTAATAGCTGTCTTTAAGCACATCGGAAGACTGATTTGTGGGAGAGAGTAATCCCCTTAGTTTGCTCTACTTGGACCCAGAGAACACAGCCAGGAGGAATGGGTAAAGTTGCCAAGAAGCAAGTTTAGGTTTATGCTAAAGAAAAACTCACTAAATATTAGAGCTATTCAAAAGTGGAATGGATGGCTCAAGGCAAGAATAGGTCCTTATTTCCTTGAAATTTTCAAGCAAAGGCTAGAAAAACACTTGTCAAATATATTGTAGAGTCTCATTCCAAGAGGGGTAGGGCTAGATGACTTCTGAGGTCCCCTACATCTCAGACATCAAAAATAGTAGCTTGTCTGGTCCATTCTACAGGGCTCCATTTGCCTTAAACTACTCTTCCCTTGACAGAGTTAAGGCAATAGCTATACAATTTGTAATACAATATGTAATACATATTGTATACAATATCTAATTACTAAATAGTAATTGTTTCTCTTTTACCCAGGAACCCTGAGGGTCTTCCTCTCCCAGTTGGATTTTCTTTTTTATTAAAGGGGCCATCCCTTGAGTAACTACTTAAAGAAGCCCATTCGTTGAATGAGTATATCTCACTCAAAGTGAGAATGTGATAAGACCTTAGCCTGAAAGGGCTCACATTGCTTCCTGGGCCACCTCCAGTTGTCCTGATGAATATCAGGCCACTGGAGGCAGATGGCTCAGGAGAAGAAAGTGAGGTTGGTGACCTTACATAGCCCTCCCTCACTCAAATCAAAGTCAGCTGGAAGTCATGTCATCATCATGATGTCATGGTCCTCTTCAAGAACAAACACAACAATTGCACACCTGCCTGGACCTGCTCCACTCCTTTACTGGTGTCTTAAGATGATGGTCACTGGTCATTTTGAGGATGGCTCTTGCCTTGCTCTTCTCCACAATGAGTTTTTCCTGAAATATCATTACAGTTTTATAATAATGTTTCAACACACAGTAATAACACAATTTCCAATCCAAAAAGAGTATTTTTTTTTACAATTCCCCCTTGCAAAATTTACAAAAAGAGAGAACAACTATTTCCCATTTACAGCTATTTTCCAACTGTAGAAGTGGTTTTGGTTAATATATCTAGTCTGAGTCTTTTTTTTCTTCATAATTCTTTAACTGAAGGTGTAGTTCAATGAACTGAAGCAAGCAGGGTTTATAAAGGTCCTGCTTTCTGCAAATAGCTCCTGGGGGAAAAATGGACACTCCTTCCAAAAGAAAAAAAATCCAAAGGCAGTTTGCAGTTGTAACTTTTGATTGGAAAAACAGTGGTGAATAGCCCAACTATCCACACGTATCTAATGTACTTGTTACAGTAGCAGCCTCCTTCAAGCTCAGAGACTCCCTAGGATAACACACCTGCCCTTCATGAACGTTTATTTCCTTGTGAGGCGAAAGTTCAATTTGCATCACCTGTCCCAGTGGTCTGTCCATGATAGGCCCTTCAGTAACAGACTCACTCTTGTGAAGCAGGCTCAGAGGTTTTGCACTCCACCACTGGCTCCTGGGAGGATGAGTATGGATTTCTGCAGATGACTCCCAAAGCCCCTTCTCCAGGGTTTCTTCCTTCTCTCTCTCCATCAGCTTACACCTGACTCCCAAGGAAATCTGAAGGTTTCTCTTACCCTTGAGGTCAGCTGTTTGCAAATATGACTTCCATTCAACCAGTAAAAAGTCAGGGTTAAAAAGTTTTACAAAATAATTAAGGCAAGAAATAAATGGAAGCAACATGGCAGATATTGAACTATCACTTCCCAAAGTTATAGGGATACTTTCCATTTTAATCCTCTCTAACCCTGGCTTTACTCTCACCTTCAACCTCTCTGTGTTCTAATCTTCAATCAGCCAAATATATTCTCCTGGACTTCCTTAAAGTCTCAACCCTTGAGGTGAAACACTTCGTTGTCCTCTAGCTACTAACTCAGTCTATCAACGGTCTATCTCATGCAGCTCTCACACTTCTCCTTCTCTAAGCTTCAAAGCTAGCCCTTATCGTGGCTCACTCCCAAAGTGTTCAGAACTGTCTTTCCAAGCATCACAATTGGCTCCTTCTGGCACCTCCTACCAAGCTCCAGCTGGCTGGAAAGACTGACAGCAGATGGGTCCAATGAACATTTCATAGCGATCTCTGCCCAGTTATTAGGTCTGTTGCTGAAGATTGACTCCTCCCCTTCCCTACCTTCCAACCCTAGTAATTTTCTTAGAATCATATATTCCAAAATTTAAAAATATCCCAAAGCTTTACACTGATAATAATAACCTAATTTCCACCCATAAGAAGAAAACCTCAGGTGTGCAAGGAAGAGAGGACAGAGATGAGGATAGGGACAGATTCTCTTGGTGGGCTTACGTTGTGTGGGGGATGAGAAGATAACCCTAAAAAATTAGGAATGGGGAATGGGAGGGAGATCCCTTTCTAAGGTTGGCTACCTACACTGCAAGGACTAATTACCCAGGTTTCAGATTTTAGACATAAGGTGGAAGAAGAGGAGAAAACCAGTGCCAAGGAAGCAAGAGCTGAAAACAGCCACAACAGGAACAGGTAAGAAAGAGAAAATAAAGCAGAAAGTGGTTGAGCCCTGCTTAGGCCTGACTGCTTTCTGCCACGAAGAGTTGTGTCCATGTCACTTCCCCCCACCCTGAGCAAGTGTAGTAGTCTGAAGGTTGAATGAGCGTGGAATCTGAAAAATGTGACCACAAGCAAAAGCTGAGCAAGGTACAGGTGAGATAAGGGTTCCTTCCTTTCCTCTGGACAGGAAACACCTTTCTCTAGGCAGAGGATGAGGAAAAAGAAAACCTACTGCTAAGAGACAGTTTCAGGGTCCAGTTCACTTTATTAAGAAACCTGATTATTCAAAAGGAGGGGACAGGGAAACCCTAACTCCTGGTGGTGAAGGCCTCTCCCATCTCCTATGGCATCTCAACCAGAGGAGGAAGTTGCCTCTCCCCCCCACCCTCCAAATGCTAAGCAGGGGAAATTACTGGGAGAATTTCAATTAGACATCATCCCATCCTCCATCCTAAGCAAGGGAGCAAACTAACTCCCAATAGGAGGAGGTGGGAACCTTTCTAAGGGAAGGAGGAGTGGGGCAGATACGCTACTGGGAATGTTTGCAAATGAGGAACACCCCTAACTCCCAGGACGGAGCAATTAGGGCAATTCCAGCCCTATTCATGGCCACAACTTCCCACCCCCGTTAAAGTCCCCTGTAATTTTTAAAAAATAGGCCACAGTACCTCAGGGTAGAGAATGAGATAAAGAGTAGGAAAGGATAAGTGGAGATCTAGGGGGAAGAGCTAAAGTTGGGAAATTAGAGGAGAGGGAGAAGGCTAGACTAACCTTGAGGGGAACACTATATTGTTACAAACATCTTGTAGCAATAGCATGCTAAATCCCACCCAGCCCAATACCCCCGATGAAAGAACCCCTCCCAAGTCCCCTGGACTCCACAGCTCGGCTCCAGTCTGTTGTTCCATTTCTGGGGACACTAAAATGGGGGTTCGGTGCAGGTGACAGGTTAGAGAGGTTCAGAAGGACTCTTCAGAGTGACTGTGGGGAGAAGGCATCTCAGAAGTCAAACTCCTCGTGGTCCCCAGTTCCCTCCTCCCCTTGGGGCCCCCATACTCGTCGGTAATTACTCTCCAACTGACGCTGTCTTTGTCGCTCTTTCTGTGCCTCCTCTGCTCCCTGGATCTGAAGGACAAAATGAAGGGTGGGTGAGATGGATGACATCAACTGAAGAACCAGAGGAAGCACTGGGGACTTAAAGGAGTTAAACATTTGACAAGAGGATGAAGGACCTAGTAGGAGAGAGGGGCCTCACCAGGATGTTGAAGAAAATCTCCTTCAGGTTCTTGGTGTCCTCATCAGACAGCCAATGTCCATCCTCTTCCTCAGTCTCTCCAGCTCCTGGACGAACAATCTTGATTTCAACTTTACCTAGGGGAGGGACCAGAGGGAGAGATGAGAGTTAGAGACCTCAGCAGCGTTTTCCAAGAGATGGCTCCCCTCTCCAAAGGTCCACCCACAACCTCCACTTTCAGCCACGAGCCTCCGATTAGGGTTGTCTCTCCCAGTTGGAATGTTTGCCCCTTAATAGCAGGGACTCTCTTGGCATTCTAGGAGCTTAGCACTGGGCCCTGCAAGTGCTTAATAAATGTTCTGTTGTGTGTTCTACCAGCTCCTTGACCAGCCCTCCCCCATCCCTAGCCCTCCCATTCCCCCAAGTCTCTCTTTCCCACCTTCAGCTGTGAGCCCCTCCCTCTCAAGCAGGTCCTTCACCAGTCCCTCTATATGTTTCACTTGTGGATTTTCCCGCTTCATCTCAAAGACAGACAGATCCTGATTCGGGCCTCCAGCACGGAGTCTGGTGACCCGAACTCTGACCCGGCGCTCAGTTTCCTCATCTTTTGGAGGACACAGTAGTGGTAGGGGGGCAGGGAGGAGAATGGCATACAAGGAAATACAGGGGAACAGAGAAGACAGAGTCATAAGTTATTAAGTCAGAGACAGAGGAGCCATCTGTATTACCAAGCCCCACCTACTCTTCAACCTTGTTACAACAACCCTTCTGTACACATAATGATTCCAAAATAAATTAGGCCAGTAAACCCTTTACCAAACCCAATGGGTTCCTTTCCCAGAATAATTTTCTATCCTAATCTAAGCCCTCTTTTATATTGCCCATTATCCATGGGATCCTGGAGAGGACAAGAGAACAATAACTGTAAATTTCATAAATGAAATCCATCCATCAGCAATGAACTTAATCTATTTTTGCAAAATGGCAGCAACCAAGTGCAGAATCCCAAAGATGGGTGGGTCAAACCAAATCAAAATGAGGCTCATTTGAAACTGGTAGGTTTTGGCATATAGGTCTTGAGAACAAGGTTGGCTGAGGGGGACAGCAGTCACTGAATTTCCTGCTCCTGAATGACCGCTCTTACCTATGGACTGAGGTGGGGGAGGGCTGGTTGGAGGGGCAGTACCACCTTCCATAGGTCCCTCCCCCTGGTCAGGTCCCTGCCTTCCATCCATCCTCTGAATGAGCTTGTTGAGAGTGGATGCCAAGGCCTGGGAGGCTTGGCTACGTTCCGTTGCACTCCTTGGCTCTTCGGGGTCGAGCTCTGATTCTGCCTAGAAACACCCAAAGAAGGTTGGGGGAGAGGGAAGGAAGAAGTCAGAGGCAGCTGTGAGAAGTTAAGGAATCTAGAACCTCTGCTCTTTGACCTGAGAGTCTAATAAAGCTCCAACACTATTTTCTTCCAAGCCTTATAACCCTCCTTCATAGCTGAAGAAGATAGCTGGGATAGAAAAATCAAGATTACTAGACTTAGATCCAGAGAACCTAGGTTTGAATCTCATCTTTGTTATCAGTTATGTGCCCTTAATCCCTGAGACTCAATCTGTAAAATGGGGCTAATAATACTTATGCTACCTCACAGGGTTTTTGTGAGGATCTAATGATAATGAAATGTACTTAGTGAACTACTGAAATAGCATGAAAATATTAGCTGCCATCCTTATTTACCCCTTCTGCTCCTTTCCCATATTTCCTCCTCCCCTAGTCTCCCAGAATGGGATCAGACTGGTGACAAGTCTCACCTCCTGGATAATGTTATCCAGCTCCTTCTCCATCCCAGTCTTCACCTCAAACCGGAGTCGGCCTCGGTCTGAAGGTAGCAGCATTCCTTCCAGTTCCTTTTCAAATTCCCCCAAGAGTCGTTCTTCTTCATCTTCTTCCTCCTCTCTCTTCTCTTCTTCACCACCATCAACTTTGACCTCTGGCCCTTCCTGGGTGATTTCCGTAGTGGTCTCTGCATCTCCTTCCTGGACTGGGTTTAGTTTCCCCTGTGATGGGGAAAAGATTGGGGAGAAAGAAAAGCTGAAGGGTGAAGGTGAGGAAGCAAGGTCCAGGAGAGGGTAAATAAAGGCCAGTTGTTTGTAAAAGTAGTCCCAAGGAGGTCTCAGGAGAAATAAAAGGAAGGAGAAGGTCTTTAGAGGTTTGGGGTGGGGAAAGGACAACTAAGCTACAATGAAAAAACTTAAGGCAGGGAAAATACATGAGAAGCCCAGAGTAAATTGAGGTACCACCACCAGAATAAATAGACACACGAGAGACAATACTCTATCATCACACTGAGGAGTACATACCTTTTTTGTCCCACCTTTCAGTTCTTCTATGAATCGAACCAAGTCCCCTGGATTCCGAATGACTTTGACCTTCACATTGTCATGGAAACCTGGAGAAAAAGGACAAGAGTGTATCCACTGTGTGCAAAAACCCTTCCAGATATTTTGGGATGAGGTGAAGAGAAAAAGGGAGGGACCAGCCTAATAAGCACTTACAGAACTCAGGTAGCTGGAGTGTTAAGAGGTACTGAAGAAGAATGAGTATTAAAAGGTCCTGGATTCCCATGCCAGTGTGGCCACATACTAGCTAAAGAATTTAGAATTTACCAATGCAGGTCTCTACAACTCAGCTTTGTCATCTATAAAATGGGAGTAATAACACCGGAACTGTCTACCTCAAAGACACTTGTGAAGATCCAATTAAATAAAATAAAAGCAAGTTGGAAAGCCCTACACAAATGAAAGGCAGTTACTACTGATACTGCTAAATCAAATGAACAAGACTTAAGTGTACTATCTGTAAGGTACTGTGCTAAGCTCTGGGAGTACAAACCCAAAGAATGCAAGAATCTCTACCCTCACAGAGTTTATATTTTATCAGATAAGACAAGATTTACTTATATAAGAGCCTTCGGAATAAATACAAAATAAGAACAAGTTTTTTAAATATAAAGGAGGAAGGAAGGAAGGAACCTGACAGGTAGGGGATGGGGAGAGGAAACAGGAAAGGGTTTAAGTAAAAAGTGCTTCTTGAGCTGCTCCTTAAAGGAACTGAGGGATTCTCTGAGATAGAGGTGGGGAATGACAGCAATCCAGGCAAGGCAGATTGATTGGCAGTTCAGAGTCCAGAAGAGAAAAAAACAGAAAGAGGGCCAAGTGAGCCAGACCAGAGAATTCTGAAAGATAAGTGATATATAATTAATCTGGAAAGGTTCAAGTTGTGAAGTGCTTTAAAAGTCAAAGGAAGGAATATTATTTTATCTAGAGGCAACAGGGAACCATTGATGATTGCTGAGTGGGCAAGTGACATGGCCAGCCCTGTAGGCAGCTGTGTGGTGGAAGCATTGTGGTGGGGAAAGACTTGAGGCAGGAAGATTTATTAGAAGGGCAATGCAGCAGGTGAAAGATGATAAGGGCCTGAAGTCATGGTGGTGACTGCATGAGTGAATATAAATTATGAATAAATTAAATAAAATTTAGTGAATAAAGCATGTGGGAATGGGGAGAAACTGCAAGATTTGGCAATTGATTGGATGGGTAGATAAGGAAGGAAGGAAGGAAGAGAGAAAGAGAGGCAGAGACAGAGAGGCAGAGAGAGAAAAAAACAGAAAGAAAGACAGAGAGAGACACACACACACACAAAGAGAGACAGAGAAGGGGAGAAACAGAGACAGAAAGAGACAAAGAGATAGAGACAGAGAGAGGAAGGGAAAGAGAGACAGAGAGAGAAGGGGGAGAGAGACACACAGAGAGATGGAGAGAAGGGGAGAGACAAAGAAACACAAAGAGAGAGACAGTGAGAGAGATAGTAAGAGAAAGGGGAGAGACAGAGACAGAGAGACGAAGGGAGAGAGACAGAGAGAGAGAAACAAGAGAGACAGAGAAAAGAGAGAGAGGGAGGGAGGAAGAGAAAGAGACAGAGAAAGAGAGAGAAGAGAGGGGAAGGAAGGGGAGGAGAGGGAGGAGAGGGGAGGAGAGGTAGAAAAGAGGGAGACCAAAAGGTAGACAAACTGATGGCAGTGCAAAGTATCCCATAGGGTAGACTACTAAGCTCCAAGGCCCTATCATGACTCCTCTTGTACTCTGCTCAAACTCTGACTGTTGTCTTTGGAAGAACTAAAGGCAGAGTTAGGGGGTAGAGGTTGGGTTTTTCTAGGTCCTGTGCCCCATTACACCCAAAGAATTAAATAGTTGTCCAGAATCCATTCCTACTGAACCGGGAATTCATGCAAAAGCCCTAGCCTGTTATGAAGGCCTCCCACAACCTCCTGTTCTGTTTTCCACCTACAATATGAGAAGAATTAACTTACCATCTACAGGTTCTGTGGCTGTACTTTCCTTCTCTAGATTGAGGTCCTGCTCCTAATTAGGGGGAAAAGAAAGGTAGATTCTAATGGCTCTTTGCTTCCTCCCCCAAACTACCCCACCACCCAAGTATATCCCTCTACTTCTGGTAAACTTCAAGTATCTCATGATGGTCCCGTCAAAAATGACTCTCCCTACCTCATTTCAGAATGGACGACCAAGAAGTTGCTCTTACCTCAGCCTGAGCCTCCTTCTTTTGGGGGGCCTGTTCTTCAGTCTGAGGGACCTTGTTCCAGATATCTGATTCTCCGGGGTCACCCTTGGGTGGGGTCATACCTGGGAGTAGGAATGGGACAAAACAAGGTCTGAAGAGAAAAAGGAAATGGGGAACTATACCTGCACCAACTCTGTATGGATCTCAACAGGTGGAACAAAGGGGTCAAGATAGATGGCACCCCCTTCCCTTCCCAGGAGCTACTAAAACTAGCAGAGAAGAGCCACCTCACAGGATAACTGAGAGGAAATATGACCTGTTCCCTTTGTATCGAGGACCCCAAACTGTGTCTCACTCCACATTTCAAGGTCTGGGTTGTGAAGCTTCTCAGAGATTTCTTCAATTTTCTGCTTTGCATCTACTGGAGAAAAGTAAAAAGGGAAATTAATTGGAGAGCATGAGACTAGGTGTTCAAAATATTCCCTCTCTCCCCATTCCTCTCCTTCAAATATATCCCAGTCCCCCTGAGACTCACACACTTGTCCCTGGATATATGCGCCATACTGCTCTGGCTGTAAGGTAGGATGGCATCGGATGGCCTGGGGGGCAGCACTTGGAGGAGGTCGAAGAAGAGGATGGGAGCAGAGTCGAGGGGTCCGAATAGTGAGCACATAAGAACATGACTGAGGCTCATCTACCCGATCAATGTAATCCCCCGAAGCATCTGAACCTTCATCACACAGAAACTGACCGGGAGAGAGCAAGTTAATTCAGGAGGGCTTGGAATAATGGCAAGTCTATTGTTGCTACTGGGGAGTGGTAGGGGAAGATTTGAAAAGGGAAATAAAAACTTGCATTATATAGAGAATTAACTAGAGTGACAAGGCAGAGAAAGGAACATCAGATCATTTGGGGACTGGCCCCTAGAAGACAATTCTGCTCGTCTCCTCACAGTTCAAGTGGTTTGTCATGAGGAGAGATGACTTCCATTTCCCTAGACTCACCCGGACTTCAGTCTCTCTGGGCCGACCATTCAGGTCACACTTGGAGCCATTTCCATAGTGCTGACTGTGGTAGCGTTTTAGACGGTGTTGCTTGGAGGCCTGATATGGAGAGGTGAGGGGAGGAAATATGATAAAGTAAGAGGGGCAGCCCTGAAAATGCTAAAATATTTGAAAAAGGCCCTAGGAGCTAAGTCTGAATGGTCATTCAACCCTGAGAAGCTTGTTTGACTCACCCAGACCCATTCCCTATTCCCCAGAAATCTCAAGACTCCAACCAGGATCCTTACTTTCCCTCCCAACTTTCCAAGCACCACTACCTTGGCAGTCTCATCATCCCAGTTGAAGGAAGATTGGTAATATCCAAGATAGAGAACAGAACCTTTGATCTCTGAATCTAGAAGAAACACCAAAAGGTAGAATTGTTACTCTTCTGTAAGGTAAGAGGTCAGAATAATGTGGGTTACCCTTCATCTAGTATTGCAGTGGGAGTGAAGGAATTAGAGGAATCACCTTCCATGTGGTATTGCTGTATGTGGCGTCCATAACAAAATTCATATGTCCACCAGTCCTTGGTCTAACAATGACAAAGTTAACAGTCAGTTGGGATGTGAGGAGGGGGAGGGGGAAGTCTGTCCAGCTCTATAAGGTGCTTTTGTCCACTTTTGTACCTTCCTTGGCAGGGAATCCTTTATGTTCTCTATGGAAGGAGATCCCTTACTGCCCCTTGACCTCCCTGTCTCTAGGTATTTCTTCAAAGCTTCCTTGCAGTCTAAACTTCCTCCACCTGCAATTTCTGCCCTCCCCTCTCATGGTGCCTTTCATGAGAAGAGGAAACAATCACATTTCTTTAGAGATCCTCAGCTTTTAATTTTATCCCCACCCTCTCCCTCTCTCGATGAACTCCTCCTCCCAAACGCTCTAATCTCAACCTAATACTCTAACTCCTTCTAGCCCCCAACATTCTATTAGGTTGTGCTTGGGGTCTATCCCGAGTATAGGGTTATTTTTGTCCTCATCATTGCCTTTACTCTTGGGTGGCCTGTTTACACCCTGACCTAGTCCCTATAGCCCTCCTTCCTCAGCAGCCCACCCTCCAGGCTTTCCACTGTAATTTAATTTGCTGTCCTGCCCTCCTTTTCCCTCCTCCAGCCCCATTCACTTTCACTAGGCAGGGCGCCTCTCTCATTGGGTTCAGCAACTCAGGGACTCCAGGCCCTTTATAAGGAGGGGCCTCCTCCTCATGCTCCCGCTGGAAGTGAATGGCTCCAGCTGGTAGACGGCATTCGTATCGCTGTTTGTACTTGGAGGAGACAACCACGACCTCTGAGGACTGGCTCTGGAAGAGGACAGAACACAATTTGGGGGGTTAGAGGTAGAACAGAGGGACAGAGGCTGACGGAGATCAGTGACGACAACAACGACAATCCGAGCCAAGCCTGGAAGACGAACGTAGCAGTCAGGTGGGAAAATGGGAACTATGGGAGGGAAGGACGGCATGGGCAGCGGGCGCGCGGGGTATGTTCCGTGCATTTTGTTTCTTTCTGCGACACCGAGAGGCCAGGCTTGCTCCCCCGCCTCCGACTCACAAGGGAGCCAGGATCTCATTTTCCCTTTTGGGGACTCAGTTTCCCCATCTGTAAAACAGAGGCTCTGCGGCTGGATGATGTCCGAGGTCGCCAACCCTCCTCCGCAGAGGGATGGAGTGACGCCTCTCAGGGTCCTCCTCCATGCCTCCCCTCGCCCTCGTCTCTCGGGGTCCTCGGTCTCCTTTCGCCCCCTCCCCGGACGCCCCACCCCAGCCCCTCGCCCCGGCTCTCCCCCTCCCCGCCTCCAGCTCCTGCTCCCCCGGGGCTCACCTGACCCCCGATGACAGGCCGCGGCAGGATCTCGATGCCGTACCGCATCTCATTCAGCTCCTCCAGGTTCAAGCTCCCGACTACGCAGGCCGGCAGCTCGGACAACAGCGGCCCCAGGAGCAGAGGCCACAGCAGCTGAAAGAGCAGCGACGTCGCCGCCATCTTCCGTCCCTCGACCCTAACCCGAAAGCTGCCGCTTCCGCCCTGAACCGGGCAGCCGCGTCGCCCTTCCCCCTTACGCCTGTGGATCTCACTGGTTCTCCCTTATGTCCGTCATGGAGAGGCGGGCTCCTATTGGTCTACGTGATGTCGGACAGTATGTATGAGAGCGACGGACTGACGGACAGACGAGGAGGAGGGACAGAAAGATGGACGGAGGGAGGGACGGAAAGACAGAAAGCCAGGCTGACGGACGGCAGCAGGACTGGTTGTGGTGGTGGGAGCGAGCGGGAGGAGGTGGGCTCCGGCTCTGTGATTTCTAAGGCCTCTTACCTGCCGAGAGTGGATTGGCTGGAATCAGCGCTGAGTCAGCCAATCAGAAGCTAGGTCAGCCTCTCTCCTCTAAAAGGGGCGTGCCTGAACGGAGGATTCAGGGTCCGAGGTATACCCCCCACCCGGGGTTGCTGTCTGATCTAATCCTTCTTCGTTACCTCTGCGGCTGGGCGGGGCAAGGAAGAGGAGCTGGCTAGCCGCTCTGCAGCGGGGACCGACCACCCGCTGGCCGGAGAATGGGGCCGGATTCTCCGACCCTGAGTGTCGCATAAAAAAGGGAATAAGCATTTTAATAAACATAAAAATGAAGCTCTGGCTGCTCTGCTACTATGCTGGAAGGATACGCGAAGGGATAACTGTAATGACGTCTAGTTGTTACCCTAATGACTACAAAGTGCTGTGCCACCCTGGGAAGGTCGCTCATCCTCAGTTTCCTCATTTGCAAAATGGAGATAATAATAGCACCTGCCTCAGAGTTGTGAAAATGAGGTAACAGATGTAAAGTGCTTTGCCACCTTTGACAGCAATAATGATTAATAATGTCTATTTAATTTGTAATCCTGGGAGTACCTTTCCTCCCAAAGTCTTTAAAATGGACATCCACCGCATCCCGGCCATCACCAGTCATTTTGGTTTTTATCCTGTCACTGGAATTTGATGAGTGAAGTTGACGTCTTTTTCCAACTGTGCCTCACTAAAATCCATTTTTACTAGCAAGTCAAGATATCACCCAAAACATTGTGATTTCATTGCTTCTCTTCAAAAAAGGAAGGAGGAACAACAATGGTGATTTGTTTGCTGGACCAAGGTTTCTGTCTTCTGCCAGGCAGATATCACTTACATACCCATACCTAGTTGCCCTGGTGTTCTGATGACCTTGAACCAGTTGTATTGTGAAGTTCAAATAAGATAATGGATATAAAACATTCTGCAAATTATCATTATATTAATATATTAATTATATTTATATTATTATATTACATTGTTATACAATATATTAATTATATTAATAATTATTATCATTATTACTCATACTCTCCAATCCTCTAGTCTGGTAATGACTTCCTTCTCTGAGTCTTCTACTGCACTCCTGCTTAGTTCAAACAACGTTTATAAAACAATACAGGAGTGTGCCAATAAACGTTACATAACTGGGCTCTCCTGGGGTAAAAAAAATGTATGCACAAACACTCTTAAGGTTAGTCTGCATTATTCAAACTTTTTAAAGTTCAAAAATCAACAAAAATAACCAAATCAAGGCCTGATTTGTAGCAATTGACAATTTCTGAGGTATCAGTACTCAAAATGAAAATTTAATAATCAACTCCTTTAATAATCAAGCTGCTTTCAAGAAGCAAGGGTGGAACAGATACATATTGCCCAAGAACCAGCCATTACAACTGTGCTGGAGGAGCTACCTTGAGGCTCTGACCCAGGATTCAGGCCTTAACTGCCTCTAGAACTTGCAGCTGGTTTTGAGCTGATACGGTATTGGTTGTTTGTGGTGGTTGTTGTCTGTCTTCAAAGAGGACCAAAATGACATCACCAGGATAAAGTGAAATTTCAGTGTGTCTGACTGTGGGTGATCAGACCAATATGAGCTTAGAATGCTTTACCACAGGTTGGGCACAGATAATCCATGTGAATATTTGGGGTGGATATCCCAAATTTGCGCATCTTATGTTTACTTTGTGCTGTCTCGATTCTGCTTTGCTCAAAGAGTGCAGCACCCTTTCTGATGTGGGCACGCCATGCTGAGCAATCTTGTGCCAGTAGAGTAGTAAAGACTATGACATTATCTAAGGACAGTGATTGGCCAGATGCAGCTAGAGACAATTTCAAGCTAAGACAATGAATATAAATTCCCAAGGCAACCTGGGTTCCTTCAGCAGCCAGCTATCCACCACTGGTTTCCTATTTATTCCTCAATGGGGAGGGAGATTGGGAGATAATTTTTGTTAATGATCCCTTCTAAAGTCAAATCAAAAAGCATTTATTAAATGCTGTGCTAAGTGCTGGGAATGCAAAGAAAGACAAAATTAAAAATAACAAAAACAAAGGAGCTCACCGTCTAATGGGGGAGAGAACACCACAAACAAGGTTGTACAAACAAGCTATGTAAAAGATAAATTGGAGGTAAATAATACTATCAGAAGACACTAACGTTAAAGACTTCTTGTAAAAAGTGGGATTTTAGGATTTGAAGGAAGGCAGGAGGTGGAAATGAGGAGGAAGAGCATTCTATACATAAAGGATAGCCAGCAAAAATGGCCAAAATCAGGAGATGGAATGTCTTGTTCGAGAAACAGCAAGGAGACCAATGTCCCTAGACCAAAGAATACATAAAGAGGTGGGGAGTAAAGTGTAAGAAGAGTGGAGAGTAGGAGGGGCATAGGTTATAAAGAGCTTTGAATGTCATGTGATTTTATATTTGATCCTGGAAGTAATAATAAAGAATCACTGGAGTTTACTGAATGTATTTGGTGATTGGGGGTGTAATGAAATCAGATCTGCACTTGAGTGGAGCATGACTTGGAGTAGGGAGAGATTTGAGGCAGAGAACTCAACTGAAAAGTTATTGCATTAGTCTAGGTGATAATAACGTGATGAGGATCCTCACTAGGTCTGGTGACAGTATCAGAGGATAGAAGGAGGGGTATATGTTATTAAAGTAAAATAGATAGGATTTGGCAACAGATTGGATATGGGTGGGGGTTTAAGAGAAAGTGAAGAGTGCAAGATGATATATAGTCTCTGAGCTTGGGTGACTGGAAAGATAGTGGCATCTTCCATGATAAAAGGAAAGGTAGGAAGAGAGGAGGCCTGTGGGGAAAGAGGAATTTAGTTTTGGACATGTCAAATTTAGTGAGGATTACTTGGATAAAGATCCAGCAAAGGAGACTGGGAAGGAGTAACCAGATAGAAAGAAAACCAAAATTATGTAGGTCATGGAAACCTAGAGAGAAGAGAGTATTGAGGAAAAGAGGGAAACTGACAATGCTGCAGAGAGGCCATGAGGGATGAGGATTGAGAAAAGGCCATTAGATTGGACAAATAAGAGATTACTGGTAACTCTGAAGAAAGTGGTCTCAACTGAATAGTGATGACAGCAAATAAGAGATTATTAATGCTAAATAAAATTAATGCAATGTAAAATAAAAAGGGAAGTGACTGGATGGAAAAATTTTGTATTAGATCTCTCTGATAAGGGTTTGGTAATACATACATACATACATATATATATATATATATGTATCACAATTAATAGATCAAAGGATATGAACAGACAGTTCTCAAAAGAACTGAAAACGATTAACAACTGCATGAAAGTATGCTCCAAATCAATAATCACTTATAATAAGAGAAATGCAAATCAAAACAGCCCTAAAATTTTACCTCCTACTCTCAAAATTGGCAAAAAATGTCAGAAGATGGAAATCACAGATGTTGAAAGTGCCATGGGAAGATCATAATGTTGGTGCATTGTCTGTGGAGTTGTAAATCAATATAACCATTTTGGAAAACAATTTGGAATTATGCAAATAAAGAGACTAAAATGTTCATATTTTTTGACCAGAGGTTCCATACCTAGGTTTACACCCCACAGGAGGCCATTGATAAGGAGGAGATTTCCATATATAACAAAATATTTTTGAGTGTTGTTCTGTTGTTTCAGTTGTGACTGACTCTTTGTGACTCTATTTGGGGTTTTCTTGGCAAAGAGAGGCAAACAGGGTTTAGGGACTTGCCCAAGGTCACACAGCTAAGTAAGTATCTGAGGCCAGATTTGATCTCATGAAATTGAGTCTTCCTGACTCCAAGTCTATCTACTTTGCTACCTAGTTGCCCATAAATATTTATAGCACTTGTTGTGATAGCAAAGAATTGGAAACAAAGTATATGCCTTAAATTATGATACATGATTGTTACTGAATAATTCTGTACTGTTACAAATAACTGATGTGATGAATACAGGGAAGCATGAAACATGAAATGATTCAGAGTGAAATAAGCAAGGACAAGAAAACAATAAATACAATGACTGCAACAATGAAAACAGAAAGAATAATCATTTTTTAAAAATCAAAAGTGAATTGTTGCAATTTTTTAAAAAAACGTGTTTTTAAAGAAGAAATTTGAGGAAACATCTCCACTTCACTCCACCCCTTTGCAGAGCTGGGAGGCCCACAAGTACATTGTATCTTGCATACATTTTAAGACTTTTTTCAATGTTTCAGTCAACTATGCAAAGTTTTCTCTTTTTTTGCATTAAAAATATATATATAAGTGTATATGGAATGACTCTGGGGAAGGGTAAAGGTAGGTAGAGGAATTATAGTGATTTTTAAAATTATACATAAAAGATTTTAAAATATTTTTAAATGAAAAAAATTAAAATATTTAAAATAAAAACATTAAAATGTGGTGGGGGGCGGGGAAGAAGACCGTAGGTAACTTTGGAGAGAGCAGTTTTTGTTTAATGATGAGGAGGGAGAATGAGAAGAGAGGAAGTGTAGGCACTGGTTATAGATGACTGGAGTTAACGTAGTCTACATATTGATGCCCACTTCCGTTGCTTTCAGTTTCTATGTTATTCAAACTGTTATTAAAAAAAAACCAAACAAACAAAAAACCTTGATGGGCATTTACCCTAAGACTACCGGAGAAGGAATGCACCAAATGGGTTGGGGGCGGGGGAATCTTAGGAGGAAAGGAGAGTTTGACTGTTTTCTTCAGCCTCAGGCTAAGGTAAGGGTGAGTTAATTGGAGAATGCATTTTCTAATTAATTAGCTTCCGGGGGGCATATGGGTCCCTAGCTCTGCAGAGAAATCCCAAAAGATCACAAGCCAAAGAAGACACACTATGGCGGGAAGTAGGCAGTTATATTACTGAGAGCACCTGGCGCTGCTGTTTCTGTGCTGTGGTTGCTAAGCCTGATCTAGTGGCTTGTGAGAGAAATGGAGCAATTGTGTATGCATGAGCATACACTAGACTACCCTACTTGGTTGGAAGATCTTGTTTTGCTATCATGACACTCCTTGCCTTGCTTAAGCACTCCCCCAAGTGGCTAGATATGATATAGATATATATGTTGCTACATATATCACTGTACTCAAACTGTTCTTCCATTCTCAAAGGGAAAAAAAATAGACGAACATCGGATCCTGCTCACATATATTTACACAAGTTTGGGTCACTGTGTATAGATCAAAATGATAGCTCAGGAATATCTAGCAATGTGTTTACTTTTACCTGTCATCCTGAAGATTGGTTAGTTCAATGCAAATAACAATATCAACAAAAAATTTTAATCAAAAGGCAAGACAAATAAAGAAAAAAATTTCCTCATGTCCACGTGGAGTATCTCACGCACAGAACACATGTGACCAAGAAACAAACGTGAAAGGAACACATGGGGCCAAAGTACATTATGAAAAAGCATGCATGTGGCTTGTGCCCACGATGCATGGATAAATAGAACACCGTACACCTCTATACTGCTTCACAGCCACGGATTCCCCATATCATTAATTCTCAGAGTGGTCTAGAGACTCTTTCAAGAGATCTACAAGATCAAAATTATTTCAATAACAATACTGACTTTTTAATATCTAATGAAATAAACATAGATGTGCATAACCTGTATAAGCAAAAGCTCTTGGAAAGGGTAGTATATTAATTTTTAAGAGGGTAAAGGGGTCCTGAGACCCCCAGAATTTGAGAAACACTGCCTTATGTTATTTAAACTACTCTCTGCTGCCGTCTAGTGGGCACCATCAGTCATGCATTGTTTCTGCTTTCCTGGTATTAGTGCTGGGCTCCTGGGTTGACACGGGAATTTCAGGGCTGCACTCTGCTACTAGCCGCTGGGTGTCAGCTGTTTACTATCTGCCAGAATTTAGCTACTTAGCATCTTAAGGGCCATCTGCTACTTTCTACTACCATCTGTTAAAATCTAGTGGCTAGAAGGAGCCTATTTGCCAAGGGCAAGCTGACACACTTACAGTGCATAGTCTAGGACTGAGTCACCAGCCAAGCAACCAGCAAAAGCCGGCAGATGCCTCCAGGCCAAGATTTAGTCTATTCTTTTGACTATTTTTTTCCTGGTGTTAAATCATAGCCTTGGGTTCCAGAAACTATCTGATTTAGGGTTAGATATTTTATTTCACCTGAACAATTTTTAAAAATGTTTTTCTTGATAGCCTTCATTCAATATCATCTACATTTCTACCCCCAAAAAGAACCATCCTTGATGACAATTTTTCTTAAAGGACAAAGAAAAGAAAAAAATTCAGGAAAATTCCCATCTCTTCAAAGTAATTGGGGAAGTGTCTTTTCACATGTCTTCTTTGAGGCAAAGCTTATTCCTTATATTTCCCTAACAGTTTTGATTAGTGTTGGTTGTTTGTTCCATTTACACTGTTGAGGTCTTTGTGTACATTGTTTTTTCTGGTTCTGCTTGCTTTACTTTGCATTATTTCATGTAAGTCTTTCCTTGTTCCTCTCTGTTCATCATGTTTGTTGTTTCTTATAGCACAATAATATTCCAACACATTCACATACCACAATTTGTTTAGTTATTTACCCATTGACCATCAAGAAACATCCATTTTATTTCCAGTTCGTTGATACCTCTAAAAGTACATATGGTACTTATGTTGACTTGGGGCATATGCCTAATAATGAAATCTCTGGATCAAACAGTGTGGACATTTCAGTCACTTTTATTTGCATAATTCCAAATTGAATGATTGTATCAATTCACCAGCATTGTACATATCTATCCACATCATCTCCAATTATAACTATTCCCAAATTTTGTCATCTTTGCCAATTTGATGTACATGAATTGAATTCAGAGGGTTGTTTTGATTTAAACTTATTGATTTGGAGCATTATTTCATGTGGTTTATAATGTGTGTAATTCCTTACTTGAAAGCTATTTATGCATATCCTTTGATCATTTGTATGTTGGGGAATGACTTTTAGTCATATATATTTCTATCAGTTGTCTATATATCTTTGATATCAAATCATTATTTGATACAAGATATTTGGCTCAAGGACTTTTTTCCAGCCAATTACTTTCCTTTTTTTTCTAGATTAATTTCATTCATTCAAGAGTTTTTCAATTTCATATAATCAAAATTATTTTATCTTTTGCAATTGCCTTTGGTTAGTTCATGCCCTACCCACAGCTATAAAAGGCATATGATCTATTTCTCTTCTAATTTTTTAATGTTATGATGTTTTCCATTCAGCTCACATGATCATTTTAAATTTATTGTGGAATATGGTGTAAGATATCACTCTGAACCTAGTCATTTTATCTGAATATTAGAAATTGTGCCATTAAATAAAGAAGAGAGCCAGGTAAGGTATCTTTCATTGCTATGACAAGGAGGCAAATTCCTAGTCAAGCAAGGGAGAGAGGTAAATACAAAAGATAAAATAGATTATATGTGTGTGTATATACATACATATATGTGTATTTGCTAACAGAAATATATAAAACCAATACCCATTCCCCAATAGATTATGTCAAGAGACATATAAACAAATAGTTCTTCAAAGAGGAATTGCAAACTATTAACAATCATATGGAAGAATTCGTCAGATCACTAATAATAAACATGGATAGGAATAATATGATATCCTTGCAGAGGATAATAAAGACGCATAGGAAAATCACAGGCAGGCTCTACCTAGCCTAGCATCCTTCATAGGCAAACTGGCAAAAATAATAAAAGATAGGAATAGTCAATGTTAGAAGGGCTGTGGAAGAGAGGCACACTAATTTCCAATTATTGGTAGAGATGTAAATTATAATAACCATTCTAGAAAGCAATTTGGAATTCTGCACAAAAAAGTCACGGAAATGTCCATGCCCTTTGACCAAGAGATTCCATTATTAAGCATATGACCCAAGGAGATTCACGATTTTAAAAGAAGAAAAAGAAGAAAGAACTCAGACTCAAAAATACTTATGGTAGCACTTTTAGAGGAGGTAAAGAACTAGAAACAAAATGTTTGCCCTTTGATGGGTAGTTAAACAAATTGTAGCACACAAATGTAATGGAATATTGCTTTTCTATAAGAAACAATGAATATGATGACTGTATAGAATCATGGGAAGATATATATGAAATAATTCAAAGTGAAGTTACCAGAACCAGAAAAATTATACACACTGAACACACATACATGTATGTATATTCATATATGTATATGTACACACATATATGCAAGTATGCATCAATACATACATACATACAATAACTACAACAATGTATATGGAAATAGCAAAATGATTGAAACTGAATGCTGGAAAATTGTAACAATTGGGGTTTACTCCAAAGAAGAAATATAAAAAGTTACACTCCTTGTTGGCCACACAACATCTAATATCAGACTTTTTTTATATATTGTTTCATTTTGCTGAAATTTTTTGCTTTCTTGTTTTTGTTGCTCTTTATTATATGGTATGATTCTTTGGGAGAGGATGAGGAAGGATAAATTGACTAATATGAGTGGTATAAAAAAAGATACTAATTTAAAAAATTTTAAATATGAAACACTTTTCATACACATAAAGTCAGATCTAAATAAGACTGAAAAAATAACAGTAGCTCATGGGTAGGCTGAGCTAATATGATAAAAATGACAATTCTACCTAAATTAATTTATTTATTCATTGCCATACCAAAAAATTATTTTATAGAGCTAGAAAAAATATCAAAATTCATCCGGAGGAACAAAAGTTTCAGAATATCAAGGGAATTAAAGAAAAGAAATCCTGGGGAAGGTGGCCTAACCATACAAGATATTAAATTGTATTATAAAGTGGCAATCATAAAAACCACTCGGTACTGGCTAAGAAATAGAGCATTAAATCAGTGTTAGGTACACAAGACACAGTAGTCAATGATTATAGCAATCTACTATAAATCCAAAGACCTCATCTTCTGAGATAATAACTAGTTGATAAAAACTGCTGGAGAAACTGGAAAATAGTATGGCAGAAACTGGGCATAGACCAATGTCTGACAAGGTATTTCAAAATAATGAGTATACAATTAAGATACAAAGACTGGTACTAAGAACAAATTAGGGGAGCAAGGATTAGTTTATCTATCGGATTTATGGACAATGGAGGAATCTACGACCAAACAAGAGATAGAGAAAATTATGAAATGTAAAAAATGGATAATTTTGATTACATTCAGTTTAAAAGTGTTTGTACAAACAAAGCTAATGCAGCCAACATTAGGAGGGAAGCAGAAAACTGGGAAAGAATTTTTACAACTAATCTCTCTGATAAAGGCCTCATTCCTAAAATATATAAAGAACTGAGTGAAATTTACAAGAAGACAAGTCATTCCCTAATTGATAAATAATTAAAGGATATGAAGAGGAAGTTTTCAGAGAAAGAAACCAAAACTATCAATAATCATATGAAAAAAATGCTCTAAATCACTTTAAAGTGATTTAGAGTGATTAGAGAAAAACAAATCAAAACAACTCTGAGGTACCACATCACACCTACCAGATTGGCTAATATGACAAAACAGGAAAATGATAAATGTTGGAAAAGATGTGAGAAAGTTGGAACAGTAATTCATCATTGGTAGAGTTGTGATCGATCCAACCATTCTGGAAAGCAGTTTGGAACTATGCCCAAAGAGCTACAAAAATGTGCATACCCTTTGACCCACTAGGACTGTATCCCAAAGAGATCACAAAAATGGGAAAGGGTCCCACATGTACAAAAATATTTATAGCAGCTATCTTTGTGGTGGCTGGGAACTAGAAATTGAGGAAATTCCCATCAATTGGGGAACGACTGAGCAAGTTGTGGTATATGAATGTAATAAAATACTATTGTGCTATCAGAAATAATGAATAGGTGGACTTCAGAAAACCTGGGAACATATATATGAACTGATGCTGAGTGAAATGAGCAAAACCAGGAGGATATTGTACACAGTAACAACCACAGTGCTTAATAACTGACTTTGGTAGACTTAACCCTTATCAGCAATGCAAGAACCTAAAACAATTCCAAAGAACTCATGATGAAAAATGCCATCCACATCCAGAGAAAGAACTATGGAGTCTGAATGCAGAGCAGACTACTTTCTTTTCTGTTTTGTTTTGTTCTTTCTCATGGTTCCTCCCTTTCATTCTAATTCTTCTGTGCAACATGACCAATGTGCAAATATGTTTAATAGGAATGCATATGTGGAGCCTATATCAAATTACACAATGTCTTGAGGAGGGGGGAAGGGAGAGAGGAGGAGAAAATTGAAAACTTATAAAAGTGAATGTTGAAAACTAAAAATAAATAATTAACTTTAAAAATTTAAATAAACTGCTGCAATATGATAATGACTGAGCTTGGCCCCAAAGAAGAGATAGGAAAAGATTCTTCCACTGCTTCTTTGTAGAGGACTATAGCTGTAGAACACTTTACCTACTGTCAGACTTTTACAATGTGTTGGTAAGTTTTTCTGATTTTTTTCTTCCTTTCTCTATTCTGTATTATAAGGAATGGCTCTCTGAAAGTGTGGAGGGATACAATATGTATCAAGACTCTAAATTTACTCTTCTAACTCACATACACACTAGCAGGCACTCAGAGCATAGCTGACTACATTTCCCCCTTTAAGGTTTTAGTGATACCCCAGACAGGCACTGAGGTTTTCTCCAATGCTAACAGCTTAAGCCTCCATTCTAGTGTGTTTCTCCCAATACCAGTCATCAGTGATGAATGCCCTGATATAATTTAATGCACTGTTATCTCCTCCCTATCACCTATAAGCAATTAATATCAATTAGCTTTTATAAAGGGATATCTACTTAGAAGTAAGAAGTATAAACACATTCCTTTCCCATCCTCAACCATGGTAGTAGCAATCATGCTAAGTCTGAATCCACAAAGACATACTCTCCTGTCTATCACCTCATTACCTAGGGGAATTGGACTCAAATTTAACATGGTTGCTACTATAACTTTGTCCCATTAACTTGCTTTCCAGGTGTTATAGAACCAATGAAGAAGTTGCTCCCTTTGCCATACCAATCAAATTACCAGATAATTATATTCTAGAGCTAGAAAAAATAATATCAAAATTCATCAGGAAGAACAAAAGGTCCGGAATATCAAGGGAATTAAAGAAAATAAATGCTAGGGAAGGTGGCCTGGCCATATCCGATCTTAAATTGTATTATAAAGCAGCAATCATCAAAACCACTTGATACTACCTAAAAAATAGAGGGTTAGACCAGTGGAATATGTTAGGTACTCAAGACACAGTAGTCAATGTATATAGCAATCTACTGTTTGATAAACCCGAAGGACCCCAGCTTCTGGGATAAGAACTCACTGTTTGACAAAAACTGCTGGGAAAACTAGATAAAAATGTGATGGAAACTGGGCATAGACCAATGCCTGACACTGTACACAAAAATAAAGTCCAAATGCATACTTGATCTAGGTATAAAGATTGATAATATGAACAAATTAGGGGAGTAGAGAATAGTGTATTTGTCAGATTCATGGAGAATGAAGAAATTTATGACCAAACAGGAGGGAGAGAACATGATGAAGTGCAAAATGGATAATTTTGATTACATTAAATTGAAAAGTTTTTGCACAAAGAAAACCAATGCAACCAATATCAGGAGGGAAGCAGAAAACTGGGAAAGAATTTTTGCAACTACTGACTGTGATAAAGGTCTCATTTCTAAAATATATAGAGAACTGAGTCAAATGTACAAGAATACAAGTCATTCCCCAAATTGATAAATGGTCAAAGGATATGACCAGGCAGTTTTCAGAGGAAGAAATTAAAGATACTTATAGTCATATAAAAATGCTCTAAATCACTGTTGATTAGAGAGATACAAATCAAAACAACTCTGAAGTACCACATCACACCTATCAGATTGGCTAACATGACAAAACAGGAAAATGATAAATGTTGGAGAAGATATGAGAGAGTTGGAACACTAATTCATTATTGGTGGAGCTGTGAGCTGATCCAACCATTCTGGAGAGCAGTTTGGAACTATGCCCAAAAGGCTAGAAAAATGTGCATACCCTTTGACCCACTAGGACTGTATCCCAAAGAGATCATAAAAATGGGAAAGGGACTCACGTGTGCAAAAATAGCAGCTCTCTTTGTGGTGGCCAAGAACTAGAAATTGAGGAGATATCCATCAACTGGGGAGTGGCCAAACAAGCTGTGGTATATGAATGTAATGGAAAACTATTGTGCTATAAGAAATGATGAACAGGAAGACTTCAGAGAGGTCTGGAAAGACTTATGTGAACTGATCCTGAGTGAAAGGAGCAGAACCAGGAGAACTTTGTACACAGTAATAACCACAATGTGTGAGGAATTTTTCTGGTGGACTTAGTCCTTCACAGCAATGCAAGGACCTAAAACATTCTGAATGGACTCTTGAAGCAAAAAGCCTTCCACATACAGAACTATGGAACTGGAACACAGAATGAAACAGACTATTTTCTCTTGTGTTATATTTTGTTTTGTTTTGTTTTTCTCATGGTTTCTCCCTTTTGTTTTACTTCTTCTATGCAACATGACTAATGAGAAAATGTGTTTAATAAGAATGCATGTGTAGAACCCATATAAGATTACATGCATTTTAGGGAGGTAGGGGGGAAGGAGTGGGAGAAAATCTAAGACTTATGAAAGTGATTGTAGAAAACTGAAAACACATAAATTAATAAAAAAAAAGAAATAAAAAAAGAAAAAAAAGCCTTCTCCCTCCCACCCAAAAAAAGAAGTTGCTCCTTTGCTTCAAGGACTTGGGTCTCAGCTGCCTGTCTTGTCCATCCACTGCTAGGCCACATCTCAAAGATCACTCATACATTACTCCTCATCAGGCAACTGACAAACTCTAGTATAGATTCCACTTCCTCCATTAACTCTTCTGACCTTTCAAAGCTCACAAAGTCATAGAAGAGTCTGTTCCATCTCCTGCATTCATTTAACTGGAGCAGAAAAGAATAAAACATAACCATGACATAAAACCAACAGTATCATGTGCTCAAAACTCATAGAACCATTTTCACCACTTAATGCTTTTTGTAAGCACTCAGTTCCAGCTCAGCAAGCAGCCAATCAAAAAGACTTCAGCACACAGTAAGCAGACAGGAGGACAGGAAACATGCACAGAATTTCTGTTAGTGTTCTGAAAGACAGAGCATGGCCCCTCCATTACTGGTTATCACTCAATTCTAGAAGCAAGACTCTCCCAACCCCACCTCCCCACATCTGTGGCGGCAGGCAGAACCCATTATGCATGCTCCCAGGACTAGCCCCTAATTGCAGTCCCCTATGACACATGGAAAATGTAGTTGATGTAGAAACAAAATAAATCAGTAAAATGTTCCCTAGGAAAAAATAAGAAAGAAAAAAGAAAACCCTTTAGAAATCTTGTTAAATCTGATTTTTCTATCAGGATTCAAAAAACCTGTTCTAAAGACTCCAACAAAACCCTGCAGGAGCTGTGTGGAGGCTGGGGTGAAGAAACTGACTGATTGGCATACAGATGAAGCAAAGGGCAGGAACAAGAGGGCTAATGGAGACTGGTAGGGCTGTTGGCCTCCTCTATATTCATCACTGTATTATGCATACTTGCCAGCCAAGAAATCCCCGACTTTTACGCTGCATTTTTGGCAGCACAAATCTTACTAGTCTCCATAGACTGTCAATAATCCAATGAAGAAAACAAGGTTGAAAATCTCCTTGCAAATTAAAATAATACTGAGATTCCATCCCAGACCTGTCAAATTGGCAAATATACCAAAGACAGACATAATCCAATGATGACCAAACTATGTTATAACAGACACATTATTACTGTGCTGTAGATTAGTGTATTGGTCTAACCTTTATGTCCAGAGTATTGACATTGGGGTGAAGTGGGGAAAGGAGGGTAGTAGACTCCTTTTCCAAGTCATTCAGTATCCCTATACTTCACTGGGGCTCTTCCTCTAGAATTTTCCATGGTAGCTAATCCATCTCTTCTTATGCCATAGGATAGAATAGGAATGCTCCCTCTCTCAGTTCAATTACATATGCTACAGAAAAAGTCATGTAAAAGTGGCTTTTCAGTCAATTATTCACCTCCAAATGGGGGAAAAAATTACAATTCTGTAACAAATGCATACCTCATATGTCAAGGAGAGTTTTAAAAATAAGCATAACCAGAGTATACCTTTTGGGTTGTTTTCTTTTTTCCCTTTATTTTATTGGAAATTAAATACACATTAAATATAGGAAAAATAAGTATATTATAAACTTAAATATAAAAAAGTCACGTGTACAGCACAACATAAGAGAGGATTCAAAGTATGTAACAATAAATTTCCATTCTAAGAAAGTCTATATCTTAAATACTATGTGTTGTGTTGAGTTCAGAGATTGTTTTCAACAATTAAGTAATCATTTACAATCCATTATCTTTTGTTTCATTTGTTTCTTTTTCATATTGTATTTTCTTATATGCCCTGAAGCCTATGGTGAAGGATGTTACCTTCACAAAGGGCTGTAAATCTACACTCACAAAAATTGTGTTCAATCCTGCTGGGTATGGGGATGGGGGTGGGGCTGGTTGCTAAAAGAGAGGAATCAGATTTTTGTCTTCTCTCTGACTTGTTATATCAGTACTCCAGGGAAAATCATAAGACGAAGGTTCGATATGGCTCCTATCTAAGGGTCTCCCCAGAAGGGATTATCAGACTCTCTGCTCACAAAAGAGAATCATTCCATAAAAAAGAAAGATCATAGGTATAGAATAACTATATATTTTCTGCTCACCAAAGGAAATGTTTAAAACACAGAAGACTAATTAAGATGCATTAGCAAGTATTTAAAACATAAAGTGATAACCCATCACCATCAATATTATTTTTCCAAAAGTGAAGGGATTTTATGGGATTGTTGAACAGACATTTTACTTTACCTCAGACCTACAGTATCTGAGCAAATCACAAGAAGAATATCTTCAGATCAACTCGGCATGATTTTTTTTTTCCTCTTCCTACAAATGAAAACTTGCAGAAAGTAGCTGTTATCGGGCACTTGGCACCAACTAGAGAACCCAGGAAATCTTGGACTCTTGAAATAGCTGTCAAAGCTGGTCAGAGAAGAAAAAAAAACAAAGGCAGGATACGGCAGGCAGAGACTGAGGCTCACTTATAAACATGCTTTCACTGCCATGAGCTCAAATGATGAGCCACTATTATCATTATGAGGGGAAAAAAAAGCAGAGAATCCCCTTCCCCCCTCGCTTAAAGTCCAAAGGGAGTGAGCAGAGTCCCAAAGTGACATGCTTAAAAGAGGATGGAGCCTCCATACAGCTTATCTTATGACCTACTGAATGACTTTTCTTTTCTGACTCAGTTGCCAGGCACCTTTCACACCACTACAGTCACAAGGATCAAAGCACCATCAAGGAGTTGCTGGATCATGTTTTTTAGATTCATGTCCTCCAAACTCATGCCTGAATTCCTGGCTGCCTTATTCCACTTCTGTACTTTTTCCCCCTGTGATATGCCTAGACAGTTATTTCATGAGTCCAAGAGTTCTTTAATTACTAAGTTGGTGCCAGGTGCCCAGTAACAATTGCTTCCTGAAAATATTCATTTCTAGGAAAAGAAGAAAACCAACAAAGTGAAGTAAACGTTTCACAGATATGAATGGGGTCACTCACTTTTAAATATCCAAGGAGTCACTGACTTTCTGCTCTAGGCAATATATTCCCTAAAATTTAGAATTAGGGTAAATAGAAATCAATAAGAAAGCAAAAATTATTGAACAAGATCTAAAGACTGGAAAAAATAGAAGAAAATATAAGATATCTGGAATTAAAACAGTTGACTTAGAAAACAGATCAAAAAAAGATAACAGAAGAATAATTGTATTTCTCAAAAACTAATTTTTTTGAAAGCCTGGACACTGTATATCAAGAAATGATAAATTCTCAAGAATGTTATATCCTAAGTCCAGAGCTTCCACATCAAGAATAAGAAACAGAAAGAAAGAACAAGCAACCAGAAAGAAAGGCTGAATTACCAAGGAACCACAGTCAGCAATGCACAAGCTCTGGCCACTTCTACTATAATTGAAAGTAGATATTGGAATATAATATTCTGAAAAGCAAATAATGTGGGTTTTCAACCAAAAATAACTCCCCAAGTTTGGCTATATTTCTACTAGGGTAGAATGGGATAACTGGAAAATAAACCTTCAATAAAAAAGAGCTTTCAAAGCACTTCTAATGAAAAGAATAGAATTGGATTATACATTTGAAATGCAAACAAATGTCAAGAGAAATCTAGAAAAATAAATTTATTTGAGCAATTGGAAGTGGCTGTATGAAATTGTAATCCTAATATTCTAATAAGAGAGTAAAAAGTATTACTCTGGAACCTTACTGTCTTCAAGGGTGTTGAGGGAACTAAATAAGAAAAACAAAGGATCTGGGGGGTAGATTGGTTATATTCTGAGCATTTTAAAAAGTGAAAGAGTTGAGAAGGTAAGAAGAATACAGTGGTGTAGAAAATACGGAAGGGTGTATCTTGCTATGTCTAATAATTAGGGTGCATGAGGAGAAACATGGAAAAAGGGGTGAGAGGAACAAGCATCAGATGAATCTAATTTTCATTTGAAGCAGAACAAGGGTTGAAAATACACACAAACACACATACAGGCGCACATGCACTCACAGAGACACACACACACAAAGAGTTTGGTATAGAAATATACCAAACAAGACAGAGCCAAGATAGCTGATTAAGGGCAGTCACCCAGCTGAACTCTCTTAATATACCCCTCTGAACAATTTTAAAATAATGCCTCAAATTAATTTGTGGAGCACATGAGCTAATAAAAGGTCAGGGTAAGACATTTTTCTGACCTAAGAAAACTTAATATCTTGGCAGAAGTCTATGACATAAGGGTGGAGGCCTGTGCAGAGATCTACCTCCTCCTGTCCTTCATCCCCAGTCAGAGCAACAATGAATACAGCAGCAGCAGCAGCAGTTTCAGGTGCTTTCAGTCCAGAGATGGTAAGGTGGTCAGAAAGAAATTACAAGGAACACTTTGCTGGCACTGATACTGATATAGGTGATACTGATTGGCAACTATTTCCCAAATGCAATTTTGAGCTGCAGTTCCAGGGCAGAGAGGAGCTCTGGTGGTTGGTCTCAAGAAACAGGCGCCCTGGTCACATTTCTAAAGAAAAGAGGAACACTACCGCTTGTGGTTACAGGGAACCAGGGGCCCTTTCAGGGTAAAGACCAGAGTGCAGACCAGAAGAGCAATGACCACACCTTTTCAAGGACGTCACCATCTTGGAAGCACCAAAAACTTGCTCTGAAAGGACTAGCTTCAAAAATAGCATGAAAAAGCTTGGGACAGTGCTATCTCACTTCTAAGTGAACAGAGGCTAACTTTAACATAAACTTCAAAGTCAAGAAATGGGTTGGGAAAATAAGGAAGCAACAACATACAAAACTGACCATAAAAAGCTCTGACAGTGTATCAGTAAGCACCCCAACATACACAGAGGGGCCTGCTATCATATGTTCTTAGATCTGCATTCATAAAAAGAAAGGCAAGTTTTGAGGGGTTAACAATCGCTTTAGTCAAGTATATGTATCAATCCTTTGCCCAAGCATATATATCATTCACCTAGTTCAGAGCAGTCAATACCCTGAACCCCAAAGAAAATACAGAGAAATTAAAAGTCAACAGACATGGCTTCCTCTGCCTGACCATAATTCAACAGACAGGTACAGTTGTCTGACCATAATTACCAGAGAGGGAAGCACAACATCTGGGTTCTCAAAGCCGGGGGAGTCCTTAGTGGCTTCCCAGAGTCTTTATCTGGCACTCAAACCTTCTTACCAAAACTAAGCCTCAAAATCAAATCTCACCCTTAGAGTCTTTAAACACTTTTTAGAGCCAGAGGGCATCACATCCCTTGAGAACCAGTGCCTGATTAACAAAAGACATGGACCTTGTTATAAATCTTCCCAAACCCAACAATGGGTGGGAAAGATCCTCCTCAGTCATAAGAAAACATAAGAAAAACAACAGATTTAGAGAATAGATCAAGAAAGAGAAAATGCAAAAATAATCAGACTAACAGAAAGGTAGGATCAAAAAAAGAATCTTGATTCAATAATACAAGAAATAATTAAAGAAAATTGTCCTGAAGCATTAGAACAAAGGGGGAAAGTAGAAATAGAAAAAATTCAATGATCACCATTTAAAAGAGATCCTATGAGGAAAATTCATAGAAATATCACAGTCCAATTCCAAAGCGCCCAGCTCAAGGATAAAATATTAAAAGCATCAAGATTAAAACAATTCAAATATGGTGGTGCCACAATTAAACTTACCCAAGACCCAGTAGCAGAGACATTAAAAGACCACTGGTCTTGGAACATAATGTATTGAAGAGCAAAAGAACTGGGGCTCTGGCTGAAAATATCATACCCTGCAAGGCTGAGTATTATCCTGAATTTTTTTAAAAATGGATATTTGACAAACTCTCAAACTTTCAAGATTTTATTAAAAAAAATTCTGAACTTAATAGAAAATTTAACATACAAGAACCAAGAGAAATGTAAGGTACATACCAAAGACTGATTATAAGGGATTCATAATGCCAGACTGCTTACTATATATATATATATAGTGTAAAATGTATGTCTAAGATTCTTATTAATAATTGGATAGCTTATAAGTAAGATTGGGGAAAACTTGAGAAGGATATGAATTTTAAAAGCAAAACCATTTAAAAACAGCTAAAAAAAGTAATTATCTTATAAAAATGAAGTGCAAGAGGAAGAATAGATACAGAGGAATTAGATAGGGGAGGAGGGTTGGTAATTCTGGCAACCTGATTTCATCAGGAATAAGTTCAAGAAAAGACAATATATATGTATTTAGAAGAAATAAAATGGTAGGGGCATAGGGAGGGGAGAGAGGACAAGGGAGAGATCTTTAGAGGGGAGAGGGAGGGAATAGGTAAAAGGGGAATATAGAAGGGAGTTTAGAGTTATGGGAATGATAGGACAGGGGAGGGATCCTTGGAAGGGGGTAGACAAGTTATAGGAGGGCAAGGTGGAGAGTACAAGTAAAGTAGAAGAGGCAGAAGGGATAGGAATCAAAAGATATGCATAAACATAAAAAACAAAGATCTGGAGTAGAATCTGTTTGGGAAAGTATATGTCTATATATGTATGTGTGTCTGTATATGTCTATTGCTATAGAGAAACCGATCTAAATTTTTTATTGTAGCCTTCTGGGGGGTGGAGGGGAGAGAGAAAAAGAACAAAGTAAAAGAGTACAAAGCAGAGAACAAAGGAAGCAAAGAAAAGGGCAATTTTTAACACAAGTATTATTTATCATACAACCTTTCTTGAAATGAAAATTTGTTGTTACATAATTTGAATCCTCTCTTATGTTCTGCTATGCACATGATATGCTTTATTTTTTCTTTTTAACTTTGTATTTAAATTCCAATATTTGAGTTTATGATATGTTTTTGGTTCTTTTCTGTATTCTCTATTTGTGTTCTGGAATTTGAGTCTAAAATAAAAATTTAAAAATAAATAAATAGAATGAACACCAAAATGGAAATTCTAAAAATCAAAGGAGAGATTTATAAAATTGAAAGTAAGAAAACTTGAATTAATACAACTTGGAGCTTGTTTTCAGGGGGAAAGGGGGAACAATAAAACAGATAAATCACTGGCTAATTTAATTTAAAAAAAACAAATTACCAGTACCAAAAATGAAAAGGGTAAATTCACCACCAATGAAGATAAAATTAAAGCAATTATTGGAACTATTTTGCCCAATTATATACCAATAGATCTGATAATCTAAGTGAAATGGATATTTACAAAAATATAAATTGTCCAGATTGATGAAAGAGGAAATAGAATACTTAAATCTTAGAAAAAAATGAAAAAAAAACCCATAAAATTAGCTCCCTAAGAAAAAATCCCTAGGAATCACAAGTGAATTATATCAAATATCTAAAGAACAATTAATTACAATACTATATAAACTATTCAGAAAAATAAGCAAAGAAGGAGCCCTACCAAATTCCTTTTACAACACAAATATGATACTGATACTAAACTAGAAAGTGCAAAACTATAGAACCATTTTCCTAATAATATTAATGAAAAAATTTTAAATAAAATACTATCAAAAAGACCACAGCAATATATCACAAAGATGATATACTATCATCAGCTGGAATTTATACCAGCAGTGCAGGGCTGGTTCAATATTAGGAAAAGTGATTATCAGCATAATTGACCATATCAATAAGAAAACCAACAGAAACCAAATTATTATCTCAACAGATTCAGAAAAAGCTTTTGACAAAATACAGCACCAATCCTTATTAAAAACCCTAGAAAGTATAGGAATAAATGGAGTTTTCCTTCAAATGATAAGTAGTATCTATAGAAAACCATCAGCAAGCATTATCCTTAATGGGGATAAGCTAGAAGACTTTCCAATATGATTGGGGTGAAGCAAAGATGCTTATTATCACTACTATCATTCAATATTTTCCTAGAAATGTTAGCGATAGTAATGACAAGAAAAAGAAATTGAAGAAATTAGAATAGATAATGAGGAAACAAAACCATCATTCTTTGCAGACAATATGATGCTGTACTTAGAGAATCAACTAAAAATCTAATTGAAATAATTAACAACTTCAGCAAAGTTGATAAATCATCAATGTTTCTATACATTACAACAAAATCCAGCAGGAAGAGATAGAAAGAAACTCCATTTAAAATAACAGCAGACAATATGAAATACTTGGGAGTCTACCTGCCAAGGCAAACCCAGAAACTTTATGAACACAATTGCAAAACACTTTTTACAGTAATAAAGTCAGATATAAACAAATGGAGAAATATTAATTGCTCATGGGTAGGTGAGCCAATATAATAAAAATGACAATTTTACTTAAGTTAATTTACTTATTCAGTGCCATACCAATCAAATTGCCCAAAAGATTATTTTATAGAGCTCAAAAAAAATCATAACAAAGTTCATTTGTGTGGGAAATTATTAATTTAGACCCCTACTTAGTATCATTCAGTTGAGTTTGATTCCATAGAGGAAGTGATTACTATTGTATTTGTCTACTGATACACACTTAGTGGTTCTAGTGAATCCACTTATGTAACCAATGCATGACAAGTAAATGACTAAGACCAATGTGGTGGAGGTGACAATTGGTCAACAGGTTCTATGAGTAACTTGACCAATGGTCAAGTACATTGCAGGTACTGACAGTGAATCTATACCCCAATCTATTGCCCAATATGAGGCCCTGATTTGGAGAGCCTGGACCAGTTAATCTATAGCAAGCATGAGCTGAAGATTTTCCTGCTAGAAGATATAGATCTATCAGATCAAGATATAGATCTATCAGTCAATGAAACTATTTGTTTTACTTTGCCTCTTCCATATCATCTGGATATAGCAAGCACTGTAAAACTAAGACTTTAAGGGCATCTCAGAATGTGAGGAAGATCTGAGGTCCACTTCATTAGAGGGAGCCATGGATCCTTTAACAACTCAGAGATCTGAGTTATTGACTCAGAACTCTGCCTCAGTTTCTCTTACTTTAGAGCAGACAAGACTGGGCCACACATTTGAAAGAATATCAAGGGAATCAGTGAAAAATTAAAAAAAAAATGTGAAGGAAGGTGACTTAGCAGTACCAGATCTCAAACTGTATTACCAACTGTTAATCATCAAAACAATCTCACACAGGCCAAGGAATAGAGTGGCAGATCAGTGGAAATGATTGAGTACACCATATACAGTAGTAAATGAGCATAGTAATCTAGTGTTTGATAAACCCAAATGGCCAAGGTTTTGGGATAAGAAGTCACTATTTGACAAAAATTGCTGGGAATCTAGAAAGCAGTTTGGCAGAAACCAAGCATAGGTAAAAATCTCAAGATAAGTCCCAAATGCGTGCATGAACCTCTCAGATTTATAGATAAGGGAAAAATTTATGACCAAAGAAGAAATGGAGAGCATTATGGAATACAAAAGGGAAAATTTTGATTACATCAAATTAAAAGATTTTGCACAATGTAGTCAAAATTAGAAGGGAAGCAGGAAACTGGGCAGGAAATATTTATAGCAAGTTTCTCTGATGAAAGTTTCATTTCTCAAATATACAGAGAACTGAGTCAAATTTATAAGAATATTAGTCATTTCATAATTGAGAGATGTTCAAAGGATATGAACAGGCAATTTTCAGAAGAAGAAAGCAAAGCTATTTATAAATCACTATTGATTAGAGAAAGGCAAATTGAAACAATTCCATAGTACCACTTCACACTTATCAGATTGGCTAATGTAACAGAAAAGGAAAATGACAAATGTTGGAAGAGATGTGGGAAAATTAAGACACATTCACTGTTGGTGGAGTTGTGAACTTATCCAACCATTCTGGAACACAATTTTGAATTAGGCCCAAAGAGCTATAAAACTGCATACTGCTTGACTCAGCAATACCATTACTAAGTCTGTATTCCAAAGAGACTTAAAAAGGGGGTAGAGGGAGGTTCTATTTGTACAAAATATTTATAGCAGCTCTTTTTGTGGTGACAAAGAATTTATTTTTCTTGCTTTTTTTTAAAAATATGACTAATACAGAAATGTTTGGCATGATTTCAAATGTATTATTGATATATTACTTGTGTAGCAAGGAGTAGAAGGGAGGGGGGGGAGAATTTGGAACTCAAAATTTAAAAAGAAAAGAATGTTAAAAATAAATCATTTTTTTAAAAAAGAAACATATCAGATTAAATAAGGAAATAAGTGGATAGTTGGCAAGGGAGGGGGTTATGAAAGATGATAACAGGGAGGTAATAGTTGTAAGCAAAACAGATTTCCCAATTCCAAACTGATGATTAAATGGGGGAAAAAAGGATTTGGAAACAAAGAGGGTGACCATCAAATGGGGAATAACTGAACAAATTGTGGTATAGGAATGGAATGTAATTGTGCCATAAAAAAAATTGTGACAGTTCACTTCAGAGAATCCTGGTAAGGATGAACTAATGATTAGTGAAATTAGCAAACCAGAAGAAAATTTATACAAGGACAACAATCTAAAGAAAAACATCTTTGAAAGACTTAAGAACCTTGATAAAATCAATGATCTATGATCTGACTTTCAGAGGACCTCTGATGAAAAATATCATCCATCTCTTGATAGCGAGATAATGGTCATGAAGTATAGAAATTTTTTTTTTACACATTATTACACGTTGTCATTGTGTTTTGCTTAATTAGGCTTATTTTTTTCTTTTTTTAAGTAATATTTTATTTTTCCCCAATTATATTAGAACAATTTTCAACATTTGTGGGGGTTTTTTAAATTTTGAGTTCCAAATTCTATCCCTCCTCTCTCTCCTTCCCCCTCCCCATCCCTAAGATCTATAGATTATATGTGTACTATTTCTTAAAAGTGGATTTTTCTAGGTTTTTATTGTGGGGGCAGGTGAGTTAAAGAGTTCAACAGAGTTAGAATTTCCAACAAGGAAGCAAAAAAAAATCATTGAAAAAATTTTCATAAAATTCTCAAAATAGATGAATCACAGACAAGTTAAATAGTTTTGAAAAGATGTGTGTGTGTATGTGTGTGTGTGTGTGTGTGTGTGTGTGTGTGTGTGTGTGTGTGTATATATATATATATATATATATATATATATATATATATATATATATATGCCCAGTGTGCAGTGTATAGACCAGTTCAGCATGGGGCATGCAGACCAGACCAGCTCAGTGCACAGATAAGAGCAGCACAGCAGGGACAGGACCTGGAACAGGCTTTAGGGTGCCACCAGGAGCAGTTCCCAAATTGCTCAACCCACAAACACTACAGATAGCTTCAAAGGTCAGTGGGAGGGCTCCTTCACCCAGGAGAGAGGAGCACAGTCTGTCATTTTTAGAGTGCTCCACCTAGAGTCCTTGGGGGAATTGAATGGCTGATATAATCTCAGCCCTGAGTGGTAGCCCTGGGAGACCTCTGCTTAAAGCCCCTGGGGGAATTGAGTCCCTGATTCTCAGCCCTGATCTCCACCCAGGGGTGAGGAGGAGTGCTGCTGGTGGAGCTGGAGGTGGTTGTGGTGAGGGAATTTCAATTGCAGATTCTGGGAAGAAAAGATTTTGGTTGCTGCCAGACCAGTGTGCAGGCAACAAAAGGAGTAAACTCCTCTCCCTTGATTGTGCCACCTTAGAGGAACTGAAAACTTACAGGTCCCCAGAGTATATGCTCCTCTTGACAAAGGACTTAAAAATCAAGTAACTGCCTGGGAAAATGCCCAAAAAAAGGGAGAAAAAAATAAGATTATAGAAGGTTACTTTTTGGTGAACAGGTATTTTCTCCCATCCTTTTGTATGAGGAAGAACAAAGCATAACATCAAAGGAAGTCAAGGCTTCCACATCCAAAACTCTGACATAAATATGCAATGGTCTCAGGCCATGGGAGAGCTCAAAAAGGATTTTGAAAATCAAATAAGAGAGGTGGAGGAAAAATTGGGAAGAGAAATGAAAGAGATGCAAGAAAATCATGAAAACAAGTCAACAGCTTGCTAAAGGAGACCCAAAAAAATGCTGAAGAAAATAACACCTTGAAAAATAGACTAACTCAATTGGCAAAAGAGGTCCAAAAAGCCAATGAGGAGAAGAATGCCTTAAAAAGCAGAATAGCCAAATGGAAAAGGAGGTCCAAAAGCTCACTGAAGAAAATAGTTCTTTAAAAATTAGAATGGAACAGATGGAAGCTAATGACTTTATGTTAAACCAAGAAATTACAAAACAAAACCAAAAGAATGAAAAAATAGAAAATAATGTGAAATATCTCATTGGAAAACCAACTGACCTGGAAAATAAATCCAGAAGAGACAATTTAAAAATTATGGGACAACCTGAAAGCCATGATCAAAAAAAGAGCCCAGACATCATCTTTCATGATATTATCAAGGAACATTGCCCTGATATTCTAGGACCAGAGGGCAAAATAAATATTGAAAGAATCCACAGATCACTCCCTGAAAGAGATTCAAAAGGAGAAACTCCTAGGAATATTGTAGCCAAATGCCAGAGTTCTCAGGTCAAGGAGAAAATATTGCAAGCAGATAGAAAGAAACAATTCAAGTATTGTGGAAATAGAATCAGGATAACACAGGATCTGGTAGCTTCTACATTAAGGGATTGAAGGGCTTGGAATATGATATTCCAAAAGTCAAAGGAACTAGGATTAAAACTAAGAATTACCTACCCAGCAAAACAGTATAATACTTCAGGGGAACAAATGGTCATTCTATGAAATAGAGGACTTTCAAGCAGTCTTGATGAAAAGACCAGAACTGAATAAAAAATGTGTCTTTTAAACACAAGAACCAAGAGAAGCATGAAAAGGTAAACAGCAAAGAGAAATCATAAAAGACTTTCTAAAGTTGAACTGTTTCCATTCCTACATGGAAAGATAATATTTGTAACTCATGAGACTTTTCTCAGTATTTGGGTAGTTGGAGGGATTACACACACACACACACACACACACACACACACACACACACACACATACACATACACATATATATAGTATATATATATATATATATATATATATATATATATATATATATATATATATATATATATATATATATATATAGACAGAGAGCAGAGGGTAAGTTGAATAAGAAGGGATGATACCTAAAAAAAATAAATTGAGGGGTAAGAGAGGAATATATTGGGAGGACAAAGGGAAAAATGGAATGGGGCAAATTATCACTCATAAAGGAGGGAAGAAAAAGCTTTTTCAGTGCAGAAGAAAAGGGAGGAGGTGAGAGGGAAAAAGGAAGCTTACTCTCTTCATGTTCAGCTTAAGGAGGGAATGACATGCTCACTCACTTTGTTATGAAAGTATATATTGTACTACAGAAGGATGGGAGAGAAGGGGACAAGTGGGGTGAGGGGATGATAGAAGGGAGGGCAAATGGGAGAAGGGAGTAATCAGAAGTAAACACTTTTGAAGAGAGACAAGGTCAAAAGAGAGAATGAAATAAATGGGGAGCAAGATAGGATGTAGGGAAATATAGTTAGTCTTATACAACATGACTACTATGGAAGTCTTTTGCAAAACTACACGTATACATCCTATATTGAATTGTCTACCTTCTCAGTGGGGATGGGTGGGGAGGGAGGAAGGGAGAGAAATGGGAATTCAAAGTATTAGGAACAAATGTTGAGAATTATTTTTGCATACAACTGGGAAATAAGAAATACAGATAATGGGGTATAGAAATCTATCTTCCCCTACAAGAAAAGAGAGAAGGTGGGGATAAGGGGAGGGAGGGGATGTGATAGAAGGGAGGGCGGGTTGGGGGAATGGGTAATCAGAATGCAAGACGTTATGGAGTAGGGGGAGGAGAGAGATGGGGAGAAAATTTGGAACTCAAAACCTTGTGGAGAATGTAGAAAACTAAAAATAAATAAATAAACATTAAATACATATATATATACATACATGCATATAAACATATATTAAAAGATAGCATTATTGAATAGAGATTCATGGTTTCATATACAATCCTTTTTTGTGTGTATTATACTAAGTATATAGAAATACTCATTTTTAAAAACTTGGACCTTTTTAAATTAAAAAATAATAAACGTAAATTTCCTAACTAAATAAACTTGGTTTTGGACTTCTTCTCTTGGGTTTGTTCTTTACTAATTTTAAGTGAATGGGTATCTATCCTGATATAGATATGTCCAAATTTGGAGGTGATTTCTTGTATTCAATTGAATAAAAAAAGAAATAAAGGAGGAATTGACAGAATTCCAATGTTCTTGAAAAAGACAGTTACCAAAAAGTTAAAGAATCTAGGACTGCCTCATTTTTCCAGAAGGCATGTGCTAGAAATTATTTGGATAGTGCAGAACCATGGTAAAATGGGCAATATCTATTTGGTAGCCCCACAAACTGCTTTATATTCTAATAGGTTTTGGGCATTGGCCTCGAGAAACTATGAATCTAATTATAAGGTGCCTGAATAAAAGACAAAAGGGCAAGTTATGGTCTTGTGAACTTCAAACAATTAGAAGAACCACTTCTTTGTCACCAGAGAGAGCCCTGAGGAGTGAACTACTTTATTATTTATTTAACTACTTTATTAAGTGAATTGACCTAGCAGTTATGACATGGTGTCCTACTGCAAGGCAACAACCCTAAGCTGCGTCAAGCGAAGAAATAAACTTAGTGGGGACCCTTCTCAAGGAGAAAAGGACTCCAGGGCCAAGAAATAGCCTCCTCACACCTGCCTCCTTCATCTGAGTCCATTCTCTTTTGGTACTGAGTTGATGTGTAGAGGAGAGAGCAGTTCAAAGTTTGGGAAGATGTTCTTTAGTCCTTGTTATGTTATCTCAGGAAATACTGTCTTGAAAAAGCTATTAATTTAAAATAATTAACAGTATTTTTTTTCTAAATTACATGTAAAGACAATTTTCAACGTTCATTTTTTGAAAGATTTTGAGTTCCAAATTTTTCTCCCTCCCTCCATCTCCTTCCCCCACCCAAGACGGTAAACAATCTGATAGAGGTTATACATGTACAATCATGTAAAACGTATTTCTATATTAGTCATGTTGTAAAAGAAGAAACAGAAAAGGAAAAACCATGAAAAAAAGTAATACTAGTATGCTTCAATCTACATTCTGCATTCAGACTCCATCAGTTCTTTCTTTAGAGGTGGACAATATTTTCCATCATGAGTCGTTTGGAATTGCGCATCAATCATAATCAATTGTCACATAGTGTTACTGTTACTGTGTGCAGTGTTCTGGTTCCCCTCAGCATCAGTTCATGTAAGTCTTTTCAGGTTTTTCTGAAATTTGCCTGTTCATTATTTCCTATGAACTAATTGATGTTAGAAAAGGACCTCTAGTGCCTCAAGGTTACCCCTAAAAGTCAGCCTTGCTCTGGGGACTCATACTGCAATTGTGAATGGGATTGGGAGAGTGAACTCAGAGTCTATGTGCTCTATTGTAGCACATAATTATTTTTCCATTCCTGATTTACATTGTATATTGATTACTTGTCACTCTCCCTTTGGGGAGACCTAGACATGAACGCTAAGTGGTTGAGTAGGGGTTTAATGAGCTGAAGAGCAGCAGATCATGAGGGCAGGGGCTATCTTCTGCCTGAGTTCAAACTCTGCTCTCAGACACATACTAGCTGTGTGACCCTGGGCAAGTCACTTAACCTTGTTTACCACAGTTTGTCATCTGCAAAATGAGTGAAGAAGGAATTGGCAAACCACTCCAATATCTCTGCCAAGAAAACCCCAAAAGGGGTCACAAAGAGTTGAGCACAACTGAATAACTGACCAATGGAAGAGAGAAAGGAAACAAAGCTATTTCTGTTCATGAGGGACTTACATTTCACTGGAGGGATATAAGGATTTAGGGGAAACTAAATCCCAGGATTTAGAAAAGACTGAGGTAATAGAAAGGACCTTAGAGATCATTTAGACCAACTCCTTTATTTTATCATAGTTTGGAGAGACTGTCCACTCCTATTTCCATTAATAAGCTGAATCCTCACAGTGTGACTACTGTATCTCCCTCAGGGATCTAGGGGTAAGGGTTGTTCTAATCCGGCATAGCTCCTAAGTCCCTACTGGTATGCTTCTAGTTATAAATTTCAACCAGGTCATTCATATTCAATTAGTTTTTCAAAAGGAGTATTTACTAAGGGATTATGGTAAAAAAAAACAGTTGATATAAAACATCCTCACAAAAGTCTAAGATATACTCTCCTACAAGCACATACAGAATCTAGAGGAGCGGAGATTGAGATTTATTTTCTTAAATTAATTTAAAATGTTTTTATTACATTTTAAGTTCCAAACTGTCTCCCTCCCTGCCTCTCCACTGTGCACTAGAGAAGGCCACCATTTGACAAAGATTTTTAAATATATGTAAAACAATACTATGCATACTTTTTTTTATCATTTCTTTCTCTGGAGGTGGATAATATCTTCCTTCATCTGTCCTGGTTTGAATATTTATATCACTTAGAAAACTTGGATGTTCACAATAATTCTTCAAATAATATATTGCTGTTACTGTATACAATGTTTTCTTGGTTCCACTCATTTCTTACTTCATTATTTCATGCAAGTGTCTCCATGCTTCTCTAAAGTAAACCAGTTCATCATTTCACAGATTTAGAGAATATGTGTGGTCCCTGGAAGTCCTTTTGCTGAAGTCCTCAAGATGTTCACCTTAGATATGGTGTAGTTTTTATATTGGGCTCTTTGTAGAACTTTGAACCTTATTCAGTCTATCCTTGGCTCCCAAGGTAGATGCACAAACTTCTGCTAACTGATCTGGGATTCTTCTAGGAAGGCAGTGAAAAGAGTGGAAAGACTTCCAGGTATCCAAAGTTCATGAGATCTTCCTCCAGTCAAGAGGAGGAGGGGGAAGATCAAGACGAACGTTCTTTTTCTTCCCCCAATAGATTTCATCTCAAAAGCTTCAAAGGAACACTGTCTCCTTTCTAGTTACTGGAAGATTTCAGGTTTTGAGCTTGCTCCCAAGTTTTATTCAGGGTCCATAGGATATTATCCAGTTTTCTCAATCAATTCAAATGCTTCCTATGCATTGTCAGCCCAGTTGACTAAGGAATTACTCTTCATTTTATATGCACTGATAAAAAGTGTAATGAACAAAACCAGAAGAACAATTTGTAGAATAACAATAATACTGTAAAGATAGACAACTCTAAAAGACTTGGAATGTCTGGTCAACACAGTAACCAGAGGACTCATGATGAAAAATCCTGCCCACCTGTAGATTGAGATTCATGGACTCAAAGTACAGTTTGAAGTATTTTTGTTGTTGTTTTTTTGGGGGAGAGGCTTAGACATGGACAGTACAGGAATTTCTTTTGCTTGACCATACATGTTTATAATAGGTTTTGCTTTTCTTGCTTTTTCAATGAAGGAGGAGAGGGTAAGCTAGGAAGGAGAAAATTTGAAACTGAAAAGAAAATAAAATTGAATTTAAAAAAAATCATTTTCTGCACTTAGTCTAAAGTATATGATTGATTTATTGATTAAGACATGTTCCACCTGGTTAAAGCATCAGCTAACATTTTATCAATTATTTTAAATGGGTTAGGATGACTTCATTGATTTACTCAATTATCTACCATCCTTATATATTCAACTTGCACTCTTGCATTACCTTTCTACCATTGCATCCTGGGCCATCTCCAGTTTTCCTGATGAATATCAGGTCACTGAACCCAGATGGTTCTGGAGGAGAAAGTGAGGTTAGTGACCTTACACAGCCCACCCTCACTCAAATCAAAGTCAGCTGCAAGTCATCATCTTAATGTCATGGTCCTCTTCAAGAATGAAGGACGAACACAGCAACAACTTTCTACCTACTAGAATTACAATGTAACCCTGGGTTCAGTGATGATGATGATGATGGTTTAGAAAAAGAGAAACTGGCAGAGCACATGTTACGTTCACCATGTATTTTCCCTTTTCACTGGGACTAGCATGAATTTTGAGAAAGAACAGAAAAATCATGGTACTTCTGTGAAGATGAACAAGATGGAAGTTTCCTTTTTTCCTTTATAGTTCCTCTCTGAGAGGGCTCCAGTTTGCCATGTATAAAACTGGGGCAATCAGGAATTGTTACTGGAGGCACCGCTGACTTTGAATTAAAAATGCAGAGTTCCTGAATGCTTGAATGCCATGTGAAAACACGGAGCAGAGAGCTTCTGTAATACGATCAAAGGGAGCAAGGCTGTTGGGCAGTGGCAGTAGCAGACTGATCAGGCCTGAGATACCCACGGATATTGACTATAGGACAGGGAAGAGAACACTCTGAATGCCCTACACTGTCAGCCACCTCAGATCTCAATGGATTGATGCACCTTCCCTTGTTCATATTCTGTGACCCAGAGTTGGGGTCCCAGAAATACATATCTCTCCACACCCTCTTATTTCCTTTCTATGACTTGGAGGGAACTGATGTTTAAGAATTTCCCGGCTGTGCCCCAAAATTAGAAGGGTCAATAGGAGGAGTTTCAGGATACTGTTGGAGATAGCAGAGTCTACATCACAATTGATATTCTTTTGTTTCATTCAATGAATATCTGGTCACTGGATTCAGATGGCTCTGGAGGAGAATTGAGGCTGGTGACCTGCACAGCCCTCCCTCACTCAAAACAAAGGCAAATGCATGTCATGTCATCATTTCTCTGATGGCATGGTCTTCTTCAGCAACAAAGGACAAACACACACACACACACACACACACACACACACACACACACAACCTTTAATAAACATGTGGCTGTAAGATGTTGCCACATCCTGTGTCTGATGAAAATTTGTCATCTCATCAATACCCAATTTGGTCAATGTGGGTTTACTTTATTCAGCATAGTTTCGTTTTGAAGCAATCTAGAAATCTACAGGCTGAGTGCCTTTGGGTGCCACAAAGCATAGTGTAGCCTTTTGGAAGGTTATCCTAAACTCATGGAGGTAGAACCAATAATGAACAAGCCTTGGAGCCAGGAAGATCTGATTGGATACAACTCCCATTCCTAATACATACTAATGAAGAAATAGTATTTAGTATATTTCCTTAATAAACTTTTGTAATATCTTAGTAAATATTCCTTTTGAAAAGCTAATTAAATCCAATAATCATGTCAGGAAGTACCCCAATTTGGGCTCCTGAGCATTAGGACAACCCACAAACTCCTCAGGTCTACCCCTGAAGGGACATGATAGCCATATTGGAGTCACCCAGGAAGTCATTTAACCTCCCTATAATCAATTTTCTAAAATTGTGGAGAAATTGTGCCAACTTACAATGAAAGAGGGAGTTTCCTTATCTGAGTATTCTCTAAATCATAGGTCCAATATCTATCCATGATGTTTTTGAGATAGAATCTTATCAATAGAATTGCAACATTTTAACATTGTGATTTATTTTATGTTGCCACATTGCTTTGCAGAATGTTTGTACCAGTCTACAATTCTACCAATTTTGCATCTCTAACTGCCCATTGGATCTTTCAGAATGCATGCTCAATAGATATTTCAAACTTAACATATCTAAAACAGAACTCATTATCAGACTACATTGAAAATTGATTTTAATTCTTTTTTTAAGATTTAGTCAAGCAGGCATACATTAACATTTTCCCATACTGTGAGTCTAAACTCCTTCTTCTAGTAACTTCCCCTTTGACCCATATTCTGGAGAAACCTACCTAAAGGTTAAGTTTTTATCTTGTAATTTCAAGATAAACAGACTACATCTTTCCCAGGCTTCCTTATTTCTATTGAGGATACCACCATCCTTACACATCACACAGTTTTGCCACCTCTGCATCCAAATCACTCACTCACTTCATATACCCTTTCAGTTCTAAATATTGTTTCTACATCTACGACATTTCTCCTATCCACCTTTTTCTTTCCATTCCCACAGCCACCATCCTAGCTAAGGCTGATAATCATTTAATATAAATTTTGAACTTTAATAAGGGCCAGAGCTTGAATTAATCAATCAGAAGAAGAGCCTGAACCTAACAGTCTCTTTGTTCTCTGAAGTAAACTCAGAGAATACCTCTTCCTATTTCAACAAGGCCAAATGGGGCTGACTTAGCATCCTTTATGAGATCCTTAATAATGGAACTTTTTCCTTATCTTAATAGTTTGTAGACATATACTATGTTATAGTATATTAATGGTAAAGAAAACATAGATATCCTCGGTCAAAATTTCAATTGAAACTTTGTCACCTCTGTTATCTTATTGTATTTACAACCTATGCAATTAGGCAATTCCTTTCTCATTTTTATAGTTAATCACTCATGGAGGTCATAAATCTGAAGGACACAAGACATCCTTGGATTGTCCTAAAACAGATTTAAGCTTAGTCATTCCTGTAACAGTCAGTCAGAAGTTTTTCTGGCTCCATGATCATGTAACCTCTAGCTTTAAGGGAATAAACAAGATGTATTCAGCCTGTCACCTTTTAACCAAACTTCCAGGTTGACAATACCCACATAAACTTTCTACTGAAGGATTGCAGAAGCCTTCTAATTTGTATCCCAGTAATTCTCTCCACTTTTTAATCCCATCAATCAATGAACAAGTATAAAGACTTACTGTACACTAAGTACTGAACTAATAGATGAGGATATAAAGAAAAAGCAAAATAATCTCTGCCCTTGTGGCAGGTAAAATAAACTGTGATAAACTGAGGCAACATCTTCTGAAGAGCAAAAAAACAGTTTATTAACAGTGACCCATACAGCTGTTAATAAAATGAGTCAGACTGCCCCTCACCAGTTGGATCATTGATCTGGGCATCATTGAGTTATTAAGTAGACCAGCTGTAACAAATAAGTCAATGGCATGTCTCAGTGACCAAAGATCCTGAGTAAGGGTCTACAGATCTTTTAAACTTGGGTGTGTCTTCCTTCTGATTGGCCTGACAGTACATTATTTGGACCTCTGCTTGCAATTAAGTTAAGACAGTTGGTTGGTAGACATTTAATGAGAAAATGGGTCAAGAGATACAGTAGCTGCTCTCTTTTTGGGAGATGTGAGTAATCCTCAAGTGATTTGATTATTCTGCAGACTGTGGATGTAGTCTGAAAGACTTTGATTTAATCAACTTAAATTCAGTTGAATGGTGAGGTGGTAAAGGTGGATTACATGGGCAAGATACAGACTAAAATAATATTAACTGGGACTCAAATAATCAGAGGCTATCTGACAAAAGGGTGGAGTAGTTATGAGACAAAAGCTTAACCTTTAGGCAAATTTATCCAGTAGGTAGATGTATGAGGGAGTTACTAGGGTAAAGGGATAGGATTATTTTGCAGAACATGGGTGGAGTCTGCAACAGTTTTGATTGAATCAACTTGAATTTGGATTGAGTGGATGCTGGGTGAGGTTACAAAGGTGAACTAAACCAGGGCAGGTAGAGAGAGAGAGAGAGAGAGACTCAAATGACCACTACCTGAGTAAAGGTTGGTGATAACAAGACAAAAGTTTAACTTTTTGGCACGTTTCTCCAGAATATAGGTCAAAGGGGAAGTTACTAGGATAAGGGGTTTAGACTTACACAATAAGGGAGAACATTAACCTATGCCAGCTTGACTAAGTCTTAAAAATAGAATTAAAATCAATTTTCAATTTTATATCCTTAAGGAGATTATATTCTAAAAGGGGAGACAGTATGTAAATCAGATGATACAGAGCAGGAAATTATCTGCATAGAAATGATAAATGATCCCATGAGAACTGATAAAATCATTAAATGAGTGAGCACAGAAAATGTGATATTTCTAAAGCACAGTGTTAATCATGTCAGTCTCACACTGAATAAACTCTAGCATCTCCCTATTGTTTTTATGATCAAAAATAAACTCTTCTATTTTTCTTTTAAAGTCCCTTACAACCTGGTTCCAATCTATCTTTCTAGCCTTGTACATCACTCTCCTTCCCACAATCTGAAATTGTGCCAAACTAATTTTCTTGCTCTTCCTCATACAGGCCTCCATTTCTCCCCTCCCCTCTCCCCTCTCTCTCCCCTCTCCTCTCCCTTTCCCCACATCCCCTCTCCTGCCTTTGCACAAGGTGACTCTCATGCTTGAAACACACTCCATCTCCACTTCTACCTCTTAGAAGTCCTTGTTTACTTCAAAACTCAGTTCCTATACCACCTTTTCCAGGAAGTCTTTTCTGATATTTTCAGTTGTTAGTCCCCCTCAAAAAATTGTGTGTGTGTGTGTGTGTGTGTGTGTGTGTGTGTGTGTGTGTGTGGAGGGGGAGGGGGAGGGGAAGAGAGACACAGAGAGAGAGAGAGAGAGTCAAGTCCTTTAATCAAGATAACAGGGTAGCAAATCTGCTGGTGGGCAGGGGGGGGGGGCAGGGCATTATCACCAAGAGACCTGCTGGAAAGGTTCTTATACTTTTTCAGAGCAAACGGGAAAGGGGCCACATTAGGTAGCAAGGCCATGAGTTGCTAGCTGCTCTAGGCAATCTATGCAAGAACACCCACTCATTTTGGTTAATTTATCCTTCCTGATCTAACTTATCATCAATTTCAATGACTAGATCAAGGACCTTAGGAACTTAGATCCTATTCCAGTTAGGTTCCTTTACAAGGTAAAGTAACAGTGTGGGGACTTAGGATGTGGTTCAGCTCAACAAAATCTAAAGTTAAGTATCTTAAGAGTAGGAATTAGAGGACGTTACTAGAATTCTGATTTCTAACAGGGATGGCAGGTCATAAGTAATTTTACATTTGATATTAACAATTTTTCTGTCAACATATACTTGCTATATGCTTACTTATGTACATTTCCCTGTTAGAATGTATGCTCCTTGAAATCAGGTTTTTTTGTCTTTGTATACATTGTATGCACTTGTTGATTATCTAAATACATTTTTACCCATGATCCTAATAACATTGTGAAGTTGTATCCTGATCTTGTTAATGATTGGATCTCTATGACATTTTCAAGAATCTTCAACTTAAAGTTTTATTATCACATTTGTTTCATCATTTCATTTTCCAATATTATTATCCTACCTTTAACCTCACCAGAGAAACTCCTCTAACATTCATTGTCAGGTCTTCCTGGCTACAAATCACAAGTTCAGCATATTAATCTCTGTCTACATTACCTTTTCTTCTCCCACCACTGGAATTTTCTTTAAAGTAGATGATGTTCCTCTGATGCCCATCTTGCCTTTCCTCTTCCACCCTGGAAAGACCTCTCAGTGTTCCCATTTGGGAAATAAAGGTGTTGGACTAGGTCACCTTTTTTTGCACAATGGATCCCTCTGGCTGTCTGCTGAAGCCTTATGACCCCCTTTTCTCAGAATAAAGGTGTTTTTTGTAAATAATTAAAAGATGCTAAATTTCAAAGGTTAGTGAAAATTAATTAGAGAGAGGCAGGTAAGTAGTTTAGGTTGGAGCCTGGAATTAGGAAAAGCTGAGTTCAGTTGCAGTTTCAGATACTAGTTGTATGATCCTGGGAAAGTCACTTAACTTCTGTCTGTTCCTGTTTCCTAGGCTGTAAAATGAATCTAATAATAACACCTATCTCACAGGATTGTTGTAAGGATAAAATGAGATAATATTTGTAAAGTCTTCTGTAAAACTTAAAGTGATATAGAAATTCTAGCTATTATTGAAATAAAGATACATATTTTTTCTCATCCAAGTTCATGAGCCCCTGGATTTATCCATAGATGGGGATGTGGAGGACCCACACCTCAAGTTAAGAATCACTAGATTTGATGTCCTACACTAAGATCCTTTCTAGCTCTAGTATTCTATGATTTCGATTTTCATTATGAGACATCTTCTCCCAAAAAACCCCACAAAATTCCACTACCTTATCCCTTCACAAATCCTATGATTGAGAAGATTTAAGACTTTTGGGGGCTCTTGGAATCTCCGAAGGCTGGAAATAGGAGGGGTTAGGAGTTACAGAAGAGTTACAGAAATAAATCTAGAAATTACAAATCAGTTGCCAATCTACATTGTAAAGGGAATTTCCTCAGGGTGAGTTCCTTACCCTTGAAATCAACAATCCAAGTCAAAACCAACCAAACCAAAAAAGGTATGGAGGGGGCGGGGCGGTGAGAGAGAGAAAGAACGAAATCAAAAGCAGACTTAGAAAAACCTCAGGTCACCGGGAATCTCCGGGGTGATAGACTGGTTCTCCGGGCGTGTGAGCTTTTTGGTACCCACTACAAGTCACTGTTCTCTGGCTCCCTAGTGTTCCAATTGTGGTTCTCCCCACTCCCACGAGAGGGCAGGTCCTCTCGCATTCATTATGTCACGAGCCAGAGACCAAGACCGAGACAGTGCGGGAGAATGAGCTCCAGGCTGAAGAAGTAAGGGCTCCGGGGTACCCTTTCACAGAGCCGGAGGCTGAGGCGAAGCTTGCGAGGCTGCAAGTCGGTTGTCAGTCTGAGCCCTCGGAAAGACAGGTAAAGGCCGAGAGGAGACCTTCGTCGCTATTTCTTTGTTCGCGGAGACCCGGGACGTGAGGATGGGGGAAGGCCGGAGGCGGAGGGATGAATGCCCATTTCTCCCTCTCCCTTTCTCCTTAGGGAGTCAGTTGTCTCCTCTACGCCTCGGTTCTTGACAGCTTGAAAGGAGGTTATGTGAGTGGGAGGGGGGGCCCTGCGGGACAGAATTCCCGCACAGGCATTCGCAGATCTTAGACTCCTCCCAATCTCAGGCCAGACCTTCCCCACTAACATCTCCATGAGGACTCTTGGACCTGGCTTGAGGGCCCTACGGAGAACAGACGGAGATACTGATACTGCCGAGGCCTGAGACTGCCTGACAGGTTATTGCTGGGATCTGAATGTGTGTGGAAGAAGCTGGGCCGATGAGCTGGGGGTGGAGAAGAGTGCAGTTCTGAACCCATCCTTGGAGATCTCTTTTTCTCTGTCTCTCTAGCTGTCTCTCTGTTTTTTCTCGTGTGTTAGGGGTAGGGAGGGATGGGATGACATTCTTGCCAACTCATTTCTTCACTGCCTCACTGCATCCTTGCCTATTCCCTCTCCTCCTGTTCCATATGTTTGAATCTGCTTCTTCCCCACCCCCATCCCCAATCAAACCACCTCAGCTATGTTACTAAGAGATGAGGGAGTGAGGGAGCATCTCTCTGCTGCTCTGGGTCTCCTCTACTTTCACAACTGGAAACATCCAATCCCTAGTGCTTCCTCTGGGTTGTGGTCACTCCTCCAACATCCTCCAAGTACAAATACCCTAACCTGACTCCAAAGCCTCAATATGCACACATTCCATTTTCGTTCAAGGAGCAGGTTGTCAGGTAAGTTAGAAAACTCTCAGGACCTGGTAGAGTGGGTAACTCCAGCAAAAAAGCGGGTCAATATTTAAATTCCTTTTAATTCGTTTGCCAATCTTAAGTGGGTGATTGGGAAAGACTAGGCTGTCTTGAGATATTCAAATAGGAATGTGTAAAATAGAGATTGGGAGCAGGGGCTGGGGGCAGGAAAAAATGGTACCAAAAAATCATCTGGGGAAAAGAGGGTTTCTACAGAAGCATATCTTGAAGTAAGGAGGCAGAGGGTTATGATACAAGATTCTAGTCTCAGAATTGTAGTTGTAGAGCTGTATAGATGTAAAAGGAATCTTAGAGAGTGATGTTCTACTCCATCCTCATGGTACGTCAGGTGTTGGGCTCCACTACCTCAATGGGCTTTCTCTTTTCTCCAATCCAATGGGGTCTTCCTCTTTTCCAATTCTAGAATGAAGCTAAGCCGAAGGTCGGTTTGTAGCTTCCTGCTACTGTTCTTCTCTGCTGCCCTGGGTCTCCTTTACTTTCACAACTGGAAGCACCCACCCCCTAGAGCTTCCTCTGGGTTATGGTCACCACCTCCCAAGTCCTCCAAGCTCAAATACTCTAACCTGGCTCCAGAGCCTCGATACGCACACATCCCCTTTAGGCTCAAGGAGCAGGTTGTCGGGTAAGTTAGAAATCAATCAGAACCTGGTAGAGTCGGGGATTCCAGCCAAAAAAAAAAAAAAAAAGGCAGGTTAATATTTAACCTTCAATTCCTTTTGAGTTTTGTTCTATATTTTAATTATTATTTTGAAAAGCCCTAAGTGAAGTGGGAAGAGTACTAGAGCCAAAGAGAGTAAATGAAACCACAGGTAATTTGAGCTGGAAAAGAGACTTTTGAGTACATCAAGTTCATTACTCTTATTTTACAGAAAAGGAAACTGAGGCACAGAGAAATAAAATATACTTGTCCAAGGACACACAGCTAGCTAGCTGTCAAATGTTGAATACAAGTGTCCTGATTCCCAGGGCCAGTGTACTTCGAATTAGAGGACCCAGATTCAAATCCCAACTCTGCTACTCATTGCCTTAGTTGCCATCCTCCTTTCTGGGCTCCACTTTAGTCAGCTACAAAAACTGGGTATGGGACTAGATGACCTCTTTTCCAGTTTTCCATCTATGATCCTCTAACTGTGACCCAAAGGCATCTAAATCAACAGGGTGGTGGGAGTTGTGGTACATTGTTACAAAGCTCTCACTTGTCTCCTGGAAGTGATTTGCTGCAGTGATTACAAATATAGTGTGGATGGGAGAGGACAAGAATTCATTTGGCATTCGAGGGATCGATTTATTAAGCACCATTTGAAATGCTTCTAGGGTGCTAGAAATCTATGAATGATTGAGGAAAACCTCAAAGATGGTGAGCTGGGGTCCAGTTTCTGGTGCTATTCTCCTTCAACCTGGGGGTATTTCCTTCTTGATGAGACCTACTCCTCTATCTTAAGGCAGCTGGAATAATATCATAGCTTTATACTTCCCTGAGACTCTTGGAGTAGGGAAAGGAGGGGTAAAGTCAAACTGACTCAAGATTTGAACTGCATTGGGTTTGTTTGTGATGAGAGGTGGCAACAGTTCTTGTAGTTAATTCTCAGTAATACCACGTTCTTCTCAAACTCATGATTTATTTTTTTTTTCAGACAATCAGGGTAAGGTGACTTGCTAAGGGCTACACAGCTAGTCCGAGGCTGGATTTGAACTCAGGATAGGGCAGGTGCACTATCTACTGTAACTGCTTCATGATTTAATATCTAATAAAAATTAGACTTTGTGGAAAGAGGAATTCTAAGGCCTCTAAATGAGACTAAAGTTGAGGAGCAATAGTAGAAGACATGACTGTTTGAGGGCAGGATTGACAAGCAAAGTTTGGGTGGGGTAGGCTTGATAATTAGTGTGGCCAGATTTAAGAAGGCAAGATTATTGAAATGTCCTTCCTTTCCTCCCCCCCCCACTCTCCCCCCAGGTTGCTGGCACAAAATGCCTGCAGCTGTGTGGCCAGCAAAGGAGGAGGACTTGGCTTCTCTCTCCCATTCCAACGGCAGGTGCATGCATTTGACTTTACATCAGCTTACGGACCTGAGGAGCTGCTAGCAGCCACCATTGCAAGAGATCGGGAATACCAAGCTTTCCAGGCCAGGTGTCAGGGGATCGTAGGGGAAGGGAAAGGATGGGTTCTGGGAAGGGGGAGGAGATGTCTGTAAGACATCTGAAGGTGGGAGAGGATGGAAACACCAACTCCCTTCCAGCCCCCCTCCATCCAATCTGACGGTCTACAGGGTCCAGTCTCCAGCTGACCAGATACTCATCGCTCCAGCTAACTCCCCCCTGCAGTATCCCCTGCAGGGTGTGGTGGTTCAGCCCCTAAAGACCATCTTAGTACCAGGTAAAGTAGGTGGGGACAGGGAAAATGAGAGGGCATTGCAATAGAGGATGGCGGTCATTGGTTAGGCCTGAGAGGGAGCTGGAATAGGTCTGGGAGGGGGAATTGAGTGATTTGAGTTACCCATGGAGAAGATAAGGTCATTTGGGGAAGAAATAGTGAAACACCATGATGGGCTCAAGAGCCTAGGGAGGTTTAGTCATCTGGTTTGTAGAACCTCAGTAGTTAGGGAGGACAGTTATTCCCTAGGGAATCAAAAGGAAGGTATCTGAATAGACACTGATGAGAAATTGGGCCAGGAGGATAGCTAAGATCACTAGTAAATAAATATTTGACTGAAAATAAGTTCAAGGATCAGAGAGAACCTCCAACCTGAGCTGGTCATGTGATAGCCAAAGTACCTTGCAGGGGAGGGATAGGAGTTGGCATAGGAATGGAGAGGGACAGCCCTGTAGTTGGGGAGGAGACAAAAAGATAGAGGGTTAGAGAAAGCTACAGAATGAATTTCAGAGGGTCTGACCAACCTGGTAAGGTTGACCTTGAACCTGATGTGATATTCTCCTTTTCTCCCTCATCTGCCTCAGGTCTGAGCCTACAAGCAGCTGAACAAGAAGTGTACCAGGTGGGCATAGGAGGATGTCATGAGATGAAGTACTGGGTGAGGTAGTAGAATTAGGAGACCAGAAGTGGGGAGAGGGCAGAGGAAAGCACAGGATCTAACCTTGCCAGGCTCTGACTCTGTCCCTCTCACGCATCCTCAGGTAAATCTGTCTGCATCTCTTGGCACCTGGGATGTGGCTGGGGAAGTGGAAGGAGTGATACTTCGAGGGGAGGGCCAGTTGGAACTCACTCTCTCAAGTCCAGAGCTAGACCGACTCAACAGACAGCTTCAGTTGGTCACTTATAGTAGCCGGAGCTACCAGTCAGACACTGCAGATACAGGTGAAAAGGCAGCCCTCGGCAGGGCTCAAGGGGTGGGTGAGGAGGGAGACTAAAGATGCCTAGAGCTGTGGGAGGTGCCAGCACACATTCCAGGGCAGGACATCTAGACAATTGACCCACTGAGCTCAGCCCTTGGAAGGGGAGGAAATGAAAGAGCCATTGTTTGGCCTGGGCCTAGAACAAGAAAGAGGGAGAGGAAAGGAAACCCAATCTTTGATCATCTCTTCCCCTCCCCCTTCATATACACTTTTCTTCTCACCCTCCCCAGCCCGGTTCTCCACCAACGGTCACGAAGCTGTCTTCACTATCCAAATTAAGCATCCACCCAGACCTCGGCTGTACCCACCTGGGCCACCCCCTGAAGGAGGTAAAACTTGTATCAGGACCAGCCAAGAACTGGGGAGATAGGTATAGGGATGGTGAGAAGGATTTGTTCCGCCAGGAATCTCACCTGCAGTCTGGTTCTTCTCCTATCCCTGTCCCAGCCAAGTATAATATTAGTGCCCTGGTCACCATTGCAACTAAGACCTTCCTTCGCTACGACCGTCTCCGAAATCTCATCACCAGCATTCGTCGTTTCTACCCGACTGTCACTGTGATCATCGCTGATGACAGTGAGCAACCTGAGCCCATCAGTGGCCCTCACATCGAACACTACCTCATGCCCTTTGGCAAGGTCAGCAACAGGGTATTATTAGAGGAGCACAGTGGTGCTGAATGGGTGGGAGACAGCACGTACAGAGATGAAGAACACAGGTTACTAAGAAGTAATGTAAGGTTGGAGGAATATGTTTAATTGCTCCACCCTCCTCCCCTAATTTCTCTCATTTCCCCTAGGGATGGTTTGCAGGCCGAAACCTAGCTGTTTCCCAAGTGACCACAAAGTACGTGCTATGGGTGGATGATGACTTCATCTTCACTGGACGGACAAAGCTGGAGAGGCTTGTGGATGTGCTGGAGCGGACATCTCTGGATTTGGTATAAATGGGATAAGGATGGGGGAGGAGGGGTAAGTAAAGGAAGAGAACACTGAGGAGAAGGTTTGGAGGCCAATCTAGGGAGGATGAGTCCTGTGGAGATGGAGAAAGGGCACCTGGGAGGTGTGTGAGATAAGGTAAAGGAATAAGCCATTTATATAAAGCCTACATGTATCTAATTTGCTCTTTACAACAACCCTGCAAGGTAGGTACTATTGTCCTCATTTTGCCCCTGAAAAAATTAGACATAAAGAACTTAAGTGACTTAACTCTGGTTCATACAGTTAATATCTAAGGCTGGATTTAAACTCTGAGACTGGGGGCAACTACATGGCACAATGGATAGAACACTGAACCTAGAGTCAGGAAGACCTGAGCTCAAATCTGACCTCAGACACATCCTAGCTGTGTGACCCTAGGCAAGTCACTTAACCCTGTTTGCCTCAATTTTCTCATCTATAAAATAAGATGGAGAAGGAAATGACAAACCACTCCGGTATTTCTGCCAAGAAAACCCCAAATGGGATCACAGAGTCAAACCCCATTGCAACAACCAAACAATAACTTCTTCCTTGATCCTAAACCCAGTACTATCTCCTCTGTGCCACCAAGCTGATGCTCTCCAGGCCAAGGACCCACTAATGAAGGATTCCCCATCCCCAAAAGAAAGCAAAAGAAAGAGAAAGAAGAAAGGTTTTTAGATATCTAAAAACTAGAGGGTGAGGACAGGAAGAGCCTGCCGCAAAAACCTAAATGTCTAACTGCTGAGGGCAGTATAGGGACGTAAGATAGATATGAGAAGGGAGGAAGCAGAGGAGAAGAGTCTAATTTTGTGAAAGTACTGAGTAGGTGAAGTAGACGTAGATGGAAGGAATTGTAGCCTGATTCCCTTAGGAACCAGAAGCCTTTCAGTCTTGTTCACCTTCACTTCCTCATCTTCTTTTCCCTGCCTTTCTCATCTTTCCTTCACAGTATTTCACTGTGTCTACTTGCTTCCCACTTCCTGGCATGTAATGCTGTGTTTCCTGTCCATGTCCTGTGTCCCTTCTGCTGCTTTCAGGTCGGGGGAGCAGTTCGGGAGATCACAGGCTACTCCACTACTTATCGACAATTGATGAGCATAGAACCTGGGGGCTCTGGCTGGGGAGACTGCCTTACCCAAAGGCGGGGCTTCCACCATGAGCTCCCGGGTTTCCCAGGTTGTGTGGTCACTGATGGTGTTGTCAACTTCTTCTTGGCTCGAGTGGACAAGATCCGAGAGATTGGCTTTGACCCTCGACTCAGTCGGGTGGCCCATTTGGGTATGTAACATTTCTCCTCTCTATCCCTGTAAGCCCTCACCTCCACTATGGTTCTATAAACTAAAGAGTACAACTGGATACCTGAACCTTGGCGATGAAAAGTGACTCCAAAGCACAGCTAAGACTTCTAGTTCAGAGAGCATATAAAGTGAAAAATTCCTAAAAAAAAAAAATTTTTAAATAGGTACAAATATTTGTTTTTTTACTTTAAAGCAAATTTTTATTAGCATCTGTTTTTATATCACCTATATTTCCCAAAGTAGCCCTACCCCACTGCCCTGGATATCCAACTTTAATGACAAATAATTTTTTAAAAGACAGGAAAACTTCAGAAAAACTAAGTCATTCAAACTGTTTTACATTACCTATGGTGTTCCACCCCCTTAGTTCCCCACATCTACAGAGAAATGAGGATGGAGCTTTCTCTTATCTCTTCTTTTGGAGCCAGGCTTAGTTTTTATAATTTCATAGCATGGGTTCGGTTCTTTTGTTGTTTCTCTTTCCATTTACAATGTTGTACTCATATATATAGCTTTCCTGGTTTCAGTTCACATCTTCCTATGTTTTCCTGTATTCATTATATTAATTTTTTATAGTATAATAATATTCTTCATGTACTTTATCACAGCTTCTTTAGCTATTGCTCAGTCGATGGGATATGCACATAATTATAATGCAAAAAAAAAAACTTGCATGTAGGTATTGATTTTTTTTAAGATAAGTTTTGTCCAATGTGGTAGGGTGAGTTGTTACTATATCCAAAGGGCCTATTTTCAGATCTTGTCCTAAGCACAAACGTGCCTCCTTGCTTTGATCAAAGGCATTTCCTTCCCTCATTCTGTCTCCATGTCTATTTCCCAAGAGCCCAGCTCCGTCCTTATATCCCTAGAGTATGAATGATGAATGACTTCTACCACTACCACCTCCTTCACTAGGCTTGAAATTGAAGTTTCTTTATACTTAACAACTCCAATGGTTCATAGGCACCCTGTGCCCTTTTTTTTTTCTTTTTTCAATCAGACTGCGCTTTTTTCACTTTTTTGCTATATATGCAAATTGGTGTCTAATCCACAAGTTATGGCCTTAGAAAGTTGCCTGGTGACACTGAGAGGTTATTAATTGGCTAGGGTCAAATGGCTGGTGTGTCAAAGGTAGGGCTTGAATCCAAATCCTCTTGACTCTGAGGCCAGCTCTGTATACACTAAATCCCTCTGCAAATTTTTATTACCGTGTATTTGAATATGTTTCACATGAAAGAAAAAGGGCATTTCCACTCCCTCCAGCAATCTCTCCACCAAGGTGGCAGACACTCCACTACCATGAATAGAGAGATGAAAATTAAGAAAAAGAAGAGCTAGGGATCTGTACTCTGATCCCTTCTAATCTGGAGTTTTTCTTTGCCCTTTTTTACCTAAGGTTCAGGGAAGAGAAATGAAGCATTAATTGAATGGTAATCCCAACCAAGAGAAAATCTAGTATGTGTTGTTGTTTTCTTTTTTTATTTCATCAATGCCTTTTGTTCTGTTTTGAATATGATGGTCATTTCCACCCCAAGTGAGCTTTCCCTTGCAGCCAAGGGAAAAAACCATTAAACCAAATGGACACATTGATACTTCTGATAAATTACACAACATCTCACAGCTTTAGTGCCTTGTTTTTCCAAGGAAAGGAGCAGCATGCACTTTCTCATCTGTTCTCCTGGGCCAATATTGATCATTATATTTAATGTTCAGTTTCATTTTATTGTCGTTATCCTTTATTTTGTTCTAGTCATTGTGTATATATTGTTTTCCTAGTTCTACTTAACTCCATTCTGCATAAATTCATATAATGCTTCTCATATTTCTCTGAATTCCTCTTCATTTGTTACAGTGAAATAATTTGACATTATATTAATATGCTACAATTTGTTTAGTCATTCCCCAATTGATTGGCACATACTTTGTTTCTAGTTCTTTCTCTCAGGTCCTAAATTTACAAAGTGCTTTCAACTTGTTACCTTGCTTTCACATCCATTTTATTTGACTCTCAGGCAGCCTGTGACAGGTACTTATTCCAATCTTAAAGTCAAAGAAATAGCCTCAGGGGCAGTCCTGAAGGCAAAACCTTCCTGAAACATGAAAATCCCAAACTCCCTTGCCCTATTGAATTCTGTTCTTTGGGTAGGCCCCTACCCTTCATGACCTCTCTCAATATCTCCCTCTTTTTCTTTCCCTCTTAATTCCCCCAAGAATTTTTCCTGGATGGACTTGGCTCTCTTCGGGTAGGCTCCTGTTCCGATGTCTTGGTGGATCATGCATCAAAGCTGAAATTGCCATGGGCACCTTGGGGCACTGAGGCAGAAATTTATGCCAAATATCGATATCCAGGGGTCATGGATGAGAGCCAGGTGGCCAAACATAAGCTTCTCTTCTTTAAACATCGCCTCCAATGCATGACCTCAGATTGATTGGCCCAGTAACCATAGAATGACTGATGTGATGGACGTAGTGGCTACTTGACTGCCTTTGGAACACTCTACGAACCTGTACACACTGTCTAATAATGAAATTACCTGCTGATCAACTCTATGGCTGACTACTCAAGGACTGTTCAACCCTTCAAATTCTTTGACCTTGACCCAATCCCAGGATGTGAACTGATCTTGGTGACTTTCCTAATGCCCAAAGGTACAACTGAAGCTATGACCCACCTTCACCAATTTGGTGACAGCACCCACCCACCCAATGCTAAACGCTTCATTCCCTGTTCTTATAGATAAAGTAATAGAATACCCTTCTCGTACCAATGAGCCAGAAGGTCTCTAAGAGCCAAACTGAACCCACCTCACAAGTGGAGACACCTTCAGTTATCTCTTCAAGAGCAGAGGCTCCAGAAATGCACAACCTTCCCCCTTTGTGCTGCACTCTGTGTCTCTGAATGAGACCTCTATGCACCATATCCAGTTCTTCTCATTCCCAGCCCACATCCAAGAGAATTTTGACCTTGGAGATAGAGTAGGCACCTAAATAGATGTCTCCAGAGGGGTTATTGAAACAGTCAACAGTTTTGTGATCAGTATCAGCCTTGTCTCTTCAGGGTTGAGGTGGGGGAAAGAGATCTCTAAGGGACATCTGTTGGGAATGTGCAGACCCCAAGCCAAACTAGAAAGGGCTGGCGTTTATCATGTCGATCACAGAAAAGCTAATTTCATTTTATTGATAACATAAATAAGGAGGGAGGCCCACCCCAGTTTTTCCCTCAGTGACCATACTCTCTCCCCTACTACATCCATCCAGTGCTACTGGGATTCCTAATAAGCAGAGCTACCAGGTTCAAACCCAGACCATGCAAGTCTTTGAGGCCAGAGGCTCCTGGAAAGGGAAAAGGAAACATCAGGGGAGAGTGAAAGAAAGCATTCTGGGAACATGCCCCCTACCTCCTCCAGCATCCCTAGTGAGTCTGCGTCAGGAGAATGGGCTGAGGAACTATACTCTGAAAGACTCTCCCTCATACTTCAGGCCAACTCTCCCCATTTGACTCCTCTTTTAAGAAGTGTTACCCATCCCCTCACCCTCATTCATTCCCTCAGTCTCCCTTCCCTACTTCTACATCTACCTCATCAGCTTTTGCATCCCAGTCATCCTTCTACCATGCTTCCTCAACTCTAGGCTCCCTGTTACCCTTTTTCATGCATGCCCCTCCTCCTTGACTACTGCTTATCCCAGTGTCTAGTTTCCTTTTCCTATCCCCTTTCTTATCCCTAAAACTACTCTCACCTCTTGTAATCTTCCCTTCACCAACCCCTTCTCCCCAAACCTTCAACAGGCTCTCCAATGCATGGGCAGCTGCATCTTGGACGCTCACAAAAAGTTGCTCTGGGGTCAATATGTCCATGAGCCCAGCTCTGGTTAGTGTCCCCAGCACAGGGGCTGCGCCAACAGAAAGAATAGTCAAAACCCCAACTCTGGCCTTCACCTCATCCCTCTTTCTATATATACCCCACCAAATAATTCAAAGCATTTCCAATCCTCTCCATTTTCATGCATCTTACCATTACACTGGGCCAAGAGGAGGTGAATCCTGGCTGCACTGCACTGATTGGCCAGCTGGTAAAAGGAAGAATTTTAAGACAGGTTAGAAAAAGAAGAGCTACCTCAGTTGCCCACTATCAAGACCAACTCCAGCTATGACTCACTTCCCTCCCCTACTATGATACCCTTCCTCAGATGCTACAACCTTTCTCTCTCAATTCTAGAACCATAATGAAATCAACTCTGTCATTGTTCCACAAAAGGTTATGCCAACCTACTCCTGGCTACTTCTCTTATCATTCCTTTAATTTTCCAAATCAAAAGATGCTTCCCTGGCCAGAATTTCCCTATTTGTTTTGTCTCCATATTAGAATGGGAGCTCCTTGCGGGCAGAGACTGTCTTCTATTTTGTATTTGTATCCTCAGCGCTTAGCACAATGCTTGGAACATAGTAAGCGCTTAATAAATTTTTAAAAATTAATTCATTCCTCTAACTGCCCCACCCCAACATGCATACACACACCTGTAACAACTCCCGGGCTCCAGCCACATCCACAAAGATGATACCACTACAGTCTAGGATGACAACTTGAAGGAGTTCTGCTTCTGGAAGGGGCAGTGTTATTTTTACAATCTCCTCATGTTGCCCCAAATCTTCCCAAGTTACCTTTCCCATCTTACCTGTCTCAGCTGACCCATGTGACTTTGCAAGTTCCTAAAGAAAGAAAAGAGAGAGGAGTTACCAGTCCCACCCCATATTTCCCAATTAGTAAACATTCACCTGTCCACCCAATCCCCCATCTGACCTATCACATCAGTCCTTTAAACCTTCACCTGCTCCTTCTTCCTCACCTCTTGCCTCTCCAGCCCCAACAGCTGCCCCATAGTTTGACGAAATCTGCCTCTGGTCCCAAAATAGAGTGGGGCAGGGTATCTGAAGATTCGTAGACCAGGAACCTGACAGAGCTGGAGAAGTAGTTACAGGACCAAAGAGTCAATGAAACATCCTTTCTAATTAAGATGATTCAGCCCTACTTTCCCCAACCTCCTCTTGCCCACCTTAGAACTTTCTCTGACTGGACAGAATAGTTGTCTTCCCTTTACTTGTCCAAGCACCAGACATTGTATCCTGAGGATCAGATGGAAAAGACAGTGATAAAGAAGCAAGATCTATCCATGTCCTTAGAGCAGGATAGCCTCTTATTGGGCACATGCACAAAGGAAATCACAGAAACTCAACCTGTCAAAAACGGAATTCACTCTCTTTGCCTCAAACCCCTCTCTTCTTCCTAACTTCCATATTAGTTGGAATGTGCTGGAGCCAACTCTGACTAGCACAAGAGATTCTTAACTTTTCAATGCATGTATTCACACCTCAGAAATGGGCAATTGCCACAAATCAGGGCTTGAATTACACACACACACAGTCCCAGAGCTCAGTTGCTAAACATTTACCAATACATTTATGTGGTGTTCTTTAAATATTGCTTGAGCTAAGCGAGAGCGCAGTAGAAGGCTCAGGGAATGAATTCATCATAAGGCTAGAGGTTTAGTGACTATGGGCTGATAGAACTGGAATCTATACTACACTTGAAGATGTGCAAAGTGCTTTACCTGCCACTCCCTGCTTACTACTACTACTAGTCAAGGTCACCACCACCCTCCTGATAATTCACACTCAAAACCTAGCTGTCATCCTCATCTCACTGTCTCTTACCTCCCTCTACCCCACTCCCACTCCCATAGCAATTGGTTGTCAAATCCTGTATTTTTAAGCTTTGTAACATCTCTGGTGTAGATTCCCTTCTCTCCTCTGACACTGCCCTCATCACCTCATACCTGGACTATTGTAATAGCTTGCTGGGAGGTCTCTCAGTCTTAAGTCTCTCCTCACTCCAATTCATTCTCCACTGAGCTGGCAAATTGATTTTCCTAAAGGAAAAGTCTCACCATATCACCCTTCCCCAATTAACTAAACTCCAATGACTCCCTATTACCTTGAGGATCAAATATAAAGTCCTCTGTCTTGTAAAGCCCTTCATAACCTGGTCCTTCCTATCTTATGTTCTTCTTATATTCCACTCCCCTCCTAATATTATGTGATCCAGTGACACTCCATTTTCCAGCTCTGAGTATTTTCACTGCTTGGCCTCCACGCCTGGAATTCTCTCCCTCCTCATATCTGCCTCCTGACCTCCATCAAGTTTCACTTAAAGTCCTACCTTCTGAAAGAAGCTTTTCTAAGTCCTCCCTAATTTTGGTACCTTCCCTTTAAGATGACCTTCAATTTATTCTGTATATCTCTTGTGTGTGTGTGTGTGTGTGTGTGTGTGTGTGTGCATGTGTGTGTGCATATTATCTCCCTATTAGACTGTGAGCACCTTGAGAACAGGAACTGTTATCTTTCTTTGTATCCTGCCACACTTAGCACCTACAAGATGCTTAATAAATTCTACATGACTGACAAATGTCCAATATATTGATATATATCAAAATGCTTATGACAGTATTTCTCTGAGTGTATCAAGAACTGGAAATAATGTAAGTGGATATCCATCATTTGTGAAGGAACTGAAAAAAACTACAGTATATGAATGTAATGGAATATTGTGTAGCAAGAAATGATATCTATAAAGATGTCAGGGAAACACTTAAAGATTTGCACGAACAGATGTAGAGGGAAATAAGCAGAAAAAATGAGCAGAAAAGAACAATATACTCAATGATTATAACAATGTAAGTGATTGGAAAAAATCACTAAAATGAAGCTGAACCTGAAGTAATGGGAAAACCATTGAAGATCCTAGAGAAGAGATAAGGAAACATACCTCTTCCCTCACAACAAAGAGGTAGGGGAATACTAGGGTTAACTATCATATATTTTCCAGAAGACATTTCTATCAAATAGTTTTGCTTAACTGTTTTTGTCGAAAGAGAGGGTTGAATGGAGGAAGTGGAACTGTGATATAAAAATAAAAGGCATCATGTATTTTTAGATCTGATTCCCTTCTCAAGTTTTGAGCTCACCCTCCATATCCTACCTCTGTGTACGGCAGACTACAGTCATCATGGAGAAGATTACACCTACAGCGAGACCCAAGTCCACACTCAATGTTACGACAGCTACCCATGTGACCAGCCACACAGTCTGTCAAACATGGGTGAGGAGAGAGTAAGCACAAGGAAAAAACATGGGTGACCAGCAACATCAAATTAAGGAATTAAGAGATAGTGACTGTCAAGTCAGGGCTTTGGGCAAGGTAAGGCATGGAAGAGGAGGGAAGGAAGAGAAGAAATGGGATATTTGGAATGGAGGGGGAGACAATTTGCTCACTAGGGGGTACAGGGGTACAGCAATTAAACAGGCAAGAGATCAGGCAGCAGCCCAGAGTGGGGCAATTATAACTTGGGATATCATGGCACTTAGGGAAGGGTTCTAACCCACCATCTTCCTTCTCTTTGATGAACCAAAATTTTGTTTAAGGGGTTGCTGTAGGATTTATTCTAAAAAGGGGGACAGCAAACAGAAAGGTAATATCAAAAACAATCACAATTAGCTAGGGGAAATGAGAAAGGAAGTAAAGTGCTTCATTGAACTGAATTGAAATGAATTAAAATAAGTTGAATTAAGCTGAATTAAGTTGAGGAGGCTGAGGGACCCTGGTGCAGTCTCTCACAAAATCCATCTTGCTGATATGCCACAGATGGGGCAACTCCTGCATCTGGAAGAACATCTGGCGCATACTGGAAATGTTGATGCAGGCAAGGACAGCCTGGGATTGGGAAAGAGAGCTCAGTATCCCTATCACATTTTAATGTGACTTTCCCCAACCTCTCCCACAATTCACTACCTTGGGCAAATAGTAGAAAAGAGGTCCCAACCATAACAGCACTGATAGGACAACTGCACAGGAGAAGAGGCCTGCAAGCTAGAAGGGAAGGAAGAATATAAGAAGTAGGGGTGGGGGAGAGGGGAACTACTCTGCTCATTTCCATAAACCTCCTGAAACCATGTGCATCTTCTAACACGGTCCCTTTTCCCGTACTTGGATATCTCTGCACATTCTTTATGGTGGCCCTTCTTTCTCATTTCTTCCTACCTAGACATCTCAGTCCCTTTATATGTGTCCTTATTTGATCTAAATGTCCTCCACCCCACTTTTATTTAAATGTCCCCCCACATCACCTCTCCAGTAATTGATACTCTCCACTTTTACCTGTGTGTGTCCCCCTGCATCCACTAGCAAACTTGTTGTAGCTAATGAGGCTGAGTTGGGGAAGCAGGAGAAGAGTGAGGAGACTAGGTTGGAGACACCATGAGCCAGGAGCTCCTGGAGGTAAGGGGAATATTAGAATTAAGGTGAGTGGCTTATAATCACGCTAAAATCAGGGGTCACAAGTCTGAGTCACACCTGGTTGGGGTTGATGGTATAGTTGTGCTTGTCTGCATAGATTGAAGCCAGAGACACCGATACAGCAAAAGTAACCAATGCAATTGGAAGGGAGTAGGCAAGAACCAGGGGCAGTGTAGACAGAGATGGTATCGAGGGTTGGTAGAACCTGGAGAAGAAGAAATTAGTGGCAGAACTAATTGTAGTGATAAAGAGGGTGGTCTGTAAGGCCTGGCGTTTGGGTTGAGGAGATGTCAGGATGGGTTAGAGGGTAGACAGCCTAGAAAGAGAAGGGTTGGGGATAAAGGCAATACTAGGAAGGATATGAGCCAAGGTTTTCTCTATCCTCTCTCACCCAATTGGCAGTGACCCGACGATTTGTACATCATATCTCGTGTCCAGAGAAGAGGTAAAACAGAGAAGAGAGGCCAAGAGCACCTAAAGAGAAAAGACAAAGGGAGGTGGAGCCTCTTCGGCAGGGAGGAAGAGGTTAAACTGGGGAGGTAGGGAGCAGCCACGTTTCATTTTAGACTGGAGATCGGAGGATAAGGCTCATTGAATGGAGAAGCATAGTCCTCTCACCATGAACACCTCTCCTGGGATCGGGGTAGGCAGCCTTTCTCGGAATCTCACGTTCAGCTCTTTGACTGGTACCAGTAACGCCAGGCTAAGGGCTGAGATGGTCAGTTCAGCGGGACTGCTCTGGGGCAGCGCCGTAAGCACCGCGGCCAGCGTCTGCAGTTGAGGGACATATTAGCAGGGCCTCCCTTCACCCCAGACGCAGTTCTCCTCTCGATAACCTGATGGCTTCTTCTCTCCTCCCAGTACTATCGCTCTATCCAATCTTCCAGCTCTCCTAATTCACCTCAACCTTTACCATAGCCTCACATCCCACCCCAACCCCAGAACCTCCCAGATACACTGTGGGATCTCCTTCCTCAGGGCCCCTGAAGCCCTTTCTTCTTCTCCACCTTGAAGAGGGCAAAGTAGCCGATCTGTCGGGGGAAGGGCAGTCCCAGGAGACTCTGCAGCTGGGACACAAGCACGTGCACCGCAGCCCCGCTGGTGAGAGCCTTGACCACGGGCTCCGACAGGAAGGTGGACAGGAAGCCGAGCTGCAACGCGAACATCCCTAGCTGCCAGGGGGCAGAGGAATAAAGTCAGGGAGTTGATAGGGTGGCAAGAGGAGGGGGCCAAGTAATTGCAGGTCATATGCATCTCGTTTCATCACTATCTTTTCTATTATGGTCCTCCACGCAAAAGAGGTTGGGCGTGGGAACGAGAAAAGGCTGGCTCAGATCTTCAAGTAGATGCCCCCCGCCATCCCTCAACACACGCATCCTAGACCCAGAGCTCCCGATTCCTTTTTCCTCCCTCCTTCAACATTCTTCCCCTCACCATGGATCTCTTCCGACCTTCTCACCTAAAAGCAGGTCCCTGGGGTGCCCCTTCCCGGCCTCCCCCCCAGCCTCCCTCACCATCAGCGCCCCGCTCCAGAAAGCGACCGCAGCCGCTGCCCCAACCCTCTGAAGGTCCAGCTGCATTCTGTCGGTCGAGCTCAGGTTGCCCCCGGGGGGCTCCGGGACCAGGCTCTCTACTGCAGAACCGGTCATAAGGCTGAGGACTGCAAAGGTTCCTGCAAGAAGAGGGGAGGGGGAGAGTTCAGAGGGAGATGTGAAAGATTACAGAGAAAGCCAGAGTGCAGAAAATCTGGGAGCCTCCTCCTCTCACCTTTTCTCCACTCCCCCTCCCCCATCATCCCGACCCCCACCCCCTTTCCATCCGCTGGAGGTGAAGCTGAAGTTGAAGCGGTGCAACCATCGTAAGAGCTGAAGGTGGCGCCACCAGCTGGCGAAGAGCCGGGGAAAGATCCAAAGTTCTGGATAGTATCTGCTTTACAAGGACAGGGATGCCTGGAGGAAGGGGGGTGGGGAGGGCCGGCAAAAATCTAGCAAGGGCCCTGAGGCTGTCTGGCAACCCGGTCACCTTCCTGTACCACCCCACAGGCTACTTGCTGTCTTCTGAGTCCCTTAAAGGCTGAGTCTGATGTTCATTTGAACCCGTATGGAAATATCAAGGAAAGAAAGCACCGTAATTTACTTGGGGCCTAAAAATCCCTGGAGGTTTGCTGGATTCAGGGAATTGTAGGGAGTGGGATTGAGTGGGAATGGTCACAAGGAACTTTGCCAAGTAGGGATGGAATTTCCACCTGTTTCCACTCCCCCTAGGAATTACAATGGAATGTAAGTGGGGCTGGGGGCATATGGGAGGGTACCCAGATCACTCACCGGTGGACAAGTGTCTTCCTGTACCCAGGAAAGTGTAGATGAGGACAGGAAAAAAGGAGGTATAAAGTCCAAACACAGGGGGCACTGAGGTTAGGAGGGCAAAGGCCATGCCTGGCAGGGGGAGACATGGAGGTCATTCTGGAATATCCAGTCTCTTCAGGCCTCAGAGGCTCTTATTCTGTGCTCTCAACAAAAGGAGAAATTTGGCCCAGATCTTAAGTATCTGTTAAGTATACAAATGGGTACTGCTGAGAGCCAACCTACTCTTAGGGGCCCAAAGTATGGATTAGGTTTATGCATCCGTGTCCTGAAGGGGCCCTGGGAGGCAACCCCTGGGCTTCTTGACAATTCCTTCAGCCAGAACAGGTAAATGACTCCTTCCCCTAAGGTCTTGGAAAGGGGGGTAGGGATGGAGGAAGCTAAAGAATCTGATTCATGGTGACCCATAAAACTCAATTGTTTCGACCTCCCGACTGGAGGGATTTGGCTGTCAAGGGGGCTTCACCCTAATCTAGACTCCCCACGCCTCATCCTCCTAGATACGACTCCAGTGTCCCTTCAACCCACGGGAGAGCTCAATTCTCCCACCCTGATGCCCCTCCCCAGAAAGATCCTTCTAGTTCTGACTGTCCCCTCACCCTGTGGCACATGTACTACGCCCACGGTGACTCCAGCTACAGCGTCTCCGAGCAACCAGGTCCTCCAGGGGTACCAGGGCAGCCAGGTCAGGGGAGGAAATCGGGCCCGGAGCAGCCTCCATGCCTCCCTCCTGGAGCAGGTCCGCAACAGCTTGTCCCGAAAGCCCCGCAGCAGCTGATCGGATAAGGGATCTAGACCCTGCTCGGCGCCCCCAAAGTGCCTCTGGAACAACGCTTCGGTAAGAGGACTTACGACACCAGACTCTGCTTCGGACCCAGGACTAGTCACCGGGTCCGACTCCTCTCCCAACACGGGACAGGACACAGTGCGAGACGACTCACTCATTCTGCCCTGGTCTACCCTCCTCCTGTAGCCCAGACTTATGTACCCCTCCACCCCGTTTCATAGGACCCCGCCCAATGTGGGGGGGACCCCCTAGCTCCACCTTCTCGGAGTACTATACAATCAAGGGTTAGGGAGGGGTACATCTCCCCAGGGAATCCTATCTAGGGGCGGGGAAGAGATCCTAGAGAAACACTCTGGGAGTAGGGGGAGGGAGAATGTTACATATAGCTTTCCCCAAAACTTCAATCATAATGAAAGAGGAAACTGGGGCTGGAGGGACATGAGAATAATGCCAAAGAAGAAGCCTTATCACTTTCCAAGGCTAGAGGTCTCCAAGCATTAACTATCCTCCTTCTTCCTTTATTTCTCTCTTTTCCTTGTGAGCCTTTTGAACAGGAACTCTGGGAAGAGAACAGTTCAGATATCGCATCCCCCCCATCCCATATCCCCACGCAACCGCAATATTCCCAAGAGGAAAAGGAGAGGAAAACGATTAGTCTACCCCCAAATTCAGGCACAAAGGGACAGAGTACAGTTCAAAAACCCTCCATTAATGCTATATAGCTGAGGTGGAGAATGGAAGGTGGGGAGAGGAGGGGAGTTTGTATACTAAGTTCTATATGTTGGGGATAGATGCTAAAAGTATAGGTAATATGGTATGTATTTGTTTTTATTGACCCTGAGTCACTAGTTTGGGTAGTGTTTATTTTACTAATTTTAAATGTGACTGTTTAAGGAAGATGCTGTCTCCCAGAACACCTGATTCTGATTTCTCCCTGCTTATATTTTGCTTTGGGGAAATGGGAGTGGGGGATTTGTGGGGCACAAGAAGAGCTCTCAAGATAACCTTCAACTTTCTCTAAATCTGGACATTCTGATTCTTTTCTTGGTCCACAATAAACACTTTTGGGCTTCCTGAACCCTAAAATTAGATTCATAATCTGACTTCTGCTCCACCCCATAACAGCCTCTGAAATTCCAAATGTCAAGAACCTTTAAGACCCCAACCACTCACCCTCTGGCCCTCCAAGTCACTGACCCAAAAACCCTGGGGGTCGGGTGGAGCTAGGGCGGCCTCTCTTGGCTTCAATTCCTTCTATTGTTTCCCTTACTTCTTATCGGGCCCTGCGTCCTGTCCACCCTCCTCAAGACCCCTCCTCCCATTGTCAGCAGGAGTGGGGCATAAGGTCCAGACCCAAAGGGAGGCTTTGGCCCCTTGCCCACTCTGACCCCACAGACCCTCCTACAAAGAATTCCATTGTCTGGTGAGGAAATACAGCCCCATGTGATGGAGCCCCCAGGGAACGGATGGACACAGTGGACACGCAGACAAATACAGACCCAGGACCAGGGCAGTCAGACACACAATTCTGAGACTCTTTCTCTCTGCCCCTAGTCCTTGGGGTCTGGGAGATTAAGGAGTGGAGGCTCCTTCTGAACTTCTCAGAACTTCTTTTTGGACCCCAGGGCTGGAAGATGAAGCACCAGGAGTTACAGCACCAAAAGTAAAACCACTGTCCAGGTTTCCTCTCCCCAAATCAGGAGCTGAGTGATGACTTAATGAGGACTTCTGAGGAAGGGGAAGAGAGCTTTCTCCCCAGAATTCTTCAATGGTGATGGTGAAAAATTCAGTCCAAAACAGGTATATTTAGGATTTTGCCTCTTTAGCCTCTGGATGTGGGTTATTTGGGTTTTTTAACTAGTTGGGAATAGGAGGGAAAGGAAAAGATGAGATGGGGATCACAGGGGTTTGGAATTTCCAATGTAGAGGGTAAAGGAGAGGAAAGGAGAAGGTCAATAGCACATATAACAAGACTTTAGGATTAAATCATTAGCATCCCTAATGACTGTTTAGTTCCATGTCTGGGGTGAGAAGTTCATATGAAAGCCCATTGATTCCAAACCCTTTGCCCCTTCCCCATCTCCAGACCTACCCCAAATGATTCTAGTGACTTCACTCCTGTACTTTTTCCCCACTCCCTCCATCCTCAATGATAGAGCAAAACATTTATTTTCAGGAAACAGACAAATCAAAATAAATCAATACATTCTATCCCCTGCCCCCTTATCCACCCACCCATGCTTCTTCCTTTCTTGGGACTTAAGAGATACATTACAGATGGAGGAAAATGGAGGGAATCTGTATTCCCAGAGTAGAGAAACAATCTTTATGTACTAGAAATCTTTCTTAAACTTGACACTTCCCATCAGTTCCACACAGCCCCAGCCCAGTCCTTTCCATTCAGCTGAAGAATGAGGGGAAATACTAGTTCAAAGACAGTGTCCAGGAGAGGGACCTCATCCATCACAAACCCAGTGGCCAAGTTACCCACACCCGAAAGATGAGGAGTCACCAGTCATAGCTCATCTTCATCCAGCTTGGCCAGCCGGGCCTGGCAGATAAGGTCCTCAGGTGCAGGAGGGGCCTGAGCAGAGTTAACAAGGTCCAGAAGAAAGACAAGAGTCAAAGGGTAAGAAATTCAGAAACTGACACTCAAAAATTTATCAGAAATCTCTGACCCTTATCCTCACCTCCTGGCTCTGAACTTCTCGGGAGATTCCTCCTGCTAGACACTCTAGACTCAGTAGCCCCATGAATGCCAATACCTAACCCTGACCAGATAATTGAGGGAAGTGGGCTTAAAATTAAGTCAAATTCTTATTGACTTGACTTGGAAGTGAAAAGAGTAGAAAGAGAGGGGTCAGGGAAGGAAGAAGAGGATGTTGGAAGGGAATGGGGGAAGAAAATATTTATATAGACAAAGAGTGAAGGGAAAATTACTTCTCATACAATAACAGATGGGAGCATTTTATAGTTAAAAAAATTCATACCCGTTGTTTCTTTTGATTCTTACAGTAACCTTTTCATGTTGGCAAGGTCGGTCAGTCAGTCAACTAGAATTTATTAAGCACCTACTATGTGCCAAGCAGTGCTAAGCAATGGAGACCTAAAGTTAAAACAGTCCCCACTCTCAAACAGAGCACAGTCTAAGCATCAGTATTATTATTCCAATTTTACGAATGAAGAAACAAACTCAGAAAGCCAGGATTCTGGGTCCAGTGTGCTTCATACCATATTCTGCTGCCTCTTCTATTATTTTTCATCCTACCTCTCTCCCTCCTAAGATCAACCTCTCAATTTTCCCCATATCCCACCATTGTGGATGACATTCTCTTTCCATACCTGTTCATTCTGAGGCAAGGGGCTTTCAGTCACCCCCACTGGGGGCAGCAACAGGGAAGGGAGGGAGCCATTGATAGGTGTATGTGTGCTGATGGAGGCTCGGTCCCCAAGCCGGGATCGTCCAGGGCTTCCCCCCACAGACCCTCCTATTCTTCCCAAGCTGTTAGTCTGGCTTTCCCGTCGCTGGTATTCGATCGGTGACTGCAGTGCTGGGATAAGGAAAGGAACAAAGAAGATAGAATGGCAGTCATACTGGGCCCCTTCCCTGGGATCTCTGCTGTCCAAAACAAGAATTCACATTTATATAGTGCTTTAGGGTTTGCAAAACCCCATTCTTCAATGGTACTGGCTTCTCCAGAAGGTTCATGTGGGAGTCTTGAGTTTTACAAAGTCAATTTGACTTTGTAATCTGTATCAGAGGGTCAGAAATTGGAGACACACAGAAGTCAATCAGGGCTTAGATCAGGAATTAGAGGTGGGAAATTATCAGGGAATTTGTAGGTTAGAGAACACAAGGATGCCTCAGGTTGTTGTAGTGGGCTCTTACCATTGAGGAAATTCCTCTGACTTTCCAGGATCTGGGTTATATGCTGAGTCCAGGCCTCACTGACTGTTGGATCCGAAGCCTGTAGAATGTAGCGCTGGACACCACCCTCTGGCCCTCTTGAAGTCAAGGTGAACCGACAGGGATCCCCTTGAGTGTTCTTCTCTAGGCCCAGACAGCTGACCTGAAGTGGTGCATGTGCATAAGAGGAAAAACAAGTCAGATGCTTCTGGAGTTTCCCCAATTTCCCAAGTCCTGTTTTCTAAAACTGACCCTATCCTCCATGCCCTCCTAGAAACTCTCTAATGAACCCAAACTCTGGAGACCCTTTCCCAGGGTTCCTTCCACTATTTACCAGGCCCACCCTCAAGTCATCCCAGAGTCCCTCCCATCTCCACACCAACACACACACTTTCCAGCCTCTGCCACTTACCTTAATGCTGTTCTTATAGACGTATCCAGGTTGTGTCCCACCCCTAACCCCTCCCCCTAGGGCCTCGCTGAAGATGACAATTTGTTCAAAGAGGAAGACTCGTCTCTCTCGACCCCGGGCAGGAAGCAGCCCCCCTGCTTCAGGTTCAGTAACCCAGAATGTGTCCTGACCCAGGAGCTTCCCCTGGGTCGTCAACTTGCCCTAAAGCCAGAAGGGAAACAGTCATGGTCATCATGAGAAGATTAGTAAATAGGAACTCTGGTCAGAAAAGGCTAGGAGGGAGAAAGGGAGTGGGACAGAAACCCCTGCTGGGACTGCCTAGGAACAGCTGCCTGCTCTCTTCTCCCTCACAAACAACTCTCTCTCTCTCTCTCTCTGTCTGTCTCTCTCTCTCTCTCTCTGTCTCTCTCTCTCTCCCCCCTCTCCTCTCTCTCTCTCTCTGTCTCTCTCTCTCTCTCTCTGTCTCTCTGTCTCTCTCTGTCTCTCTCTCTCTCTTTCTCTCTCTCTCTTTCTCTGTCTCTCTCTGTCTCTCTCTCTCCCCCTCCTCCTCTCTCTCTCTCTTTCTCTCTCTCTCTTTCTCTCTCTCTTTCTCTCTCTCTCTCTGTCTCTCTCTGTCTGTCTCTGTCTGTCTCTCTCTCTCTCTCTCTCTCTCTCTCTCTCTCTCTCTCCAATTTGGGGATCTAACTCTCTCCACAGGGATCACCAAATTATAAAGGTCCCATACCAAAGGATCCAACTACATGCAAAGTTCCGCTAGGTTTCCCCCTCCTTCCCGTACCTCAAAGCCTCGAAGTCGCCCCAGACTCATCATGTCATTGCAGCGTTTGGGCACAAAGCACATGACCTCTACTGCATGCTGAGACAGAGAGAATTGGAGAAAAACACTTAAAAGCAGAGAGGGAGACAAATTCTCCCTTCCTACTCTTCCTTCTTTTATCGAATTTCCCTAAAATGTTCTCTCCCCAAACTAATCCTTAAAGGGTCCCTCCCTAAAGGGAATGGAATTGGTCCACTAAAAAGGAGAGAAGCTAGACATGAGGTCTCCTTACCTCAAGCTCTTCAGTATTTTTCTCGGCTTTGCTATAATATTTGAGGAAATCCTGAGACATGTAGAAGAAACAGAGAAATGTTCTGATTTACAGATTTCCCAAACATCCTGAGGGGAGGACAACTGGGAATTCTAAAGGAAAGACCTAGCAGGTAGTATGGAGGAAGAGTGGGTTTATATGGGCAAGAAGCTCTGACCTTGAGTAACAGCTGGTATTGCATGATTCTCTGTACAGGTTTGATGAGAAGGTCATTAAGCTGAAGACGGTGACCAAGCTGCTGACGAAGCTCCTATAAAGGGAGAGAAAAGAGGATTTAGCTGGGCTCTTATGTTGGACCCTGGCCCACCATAACTCTGAACACTGACCTCAAAGTAGCTATCTCCAAATTCAGACATGACGTGTTCAGACTTGGGTTTGTTCTGGCAGTAAATAACATACATGTGTAGCCTTCTCTCCTGAAGAAGTTTGGGGAAATCATGGATGAGGGCAATCCTCTGACCCTAATATTTACAGAGACTTAATCCATCCCCAAACTGAGTCCCCATGGGTACCCTGACCAGCTCACATGCTTAATGAAGAGCTGGGCCAGCCAATCAGGATCCTGAAGACATTTCTGTAGTTCTTGAAGGAAGTAACTGCAGTTGCCGTCAAGGAAAAGGGGAAGGAAGGTCAGAATGAGGTCTGCTTGATCCTCTTAACCCAAATCTTACGATTTCTTTGATCTGTTTAGTTTTCCCCCTCCTCCATAACCGTTGTGCCCCCTTTCATCACCCCCCTCTTTTCCTTTCACCCTTTTCTCCTCCACTTCCCATTCCCTTGATGCCAGTATTCTTACTCTCGGTGCCATTCGTAGATTTGCTGGATATTCCCAAACACAATCCTGTCTCGACCTCGCAGATTTTCAGGGATGCCCTGGGCTGTCATGGTTGCCATGTAGCCCTGGTAGGAAGGAAGAATGTGAGGACAAGAAAATGGTATTGGAAGGCGTACCACTGGAGGGACCTAGGCATGAAGGAGTGGAAATGGGAGAAACCTAGTCCTGGGAAAAGGACCCATGCAACTTTTGGAAACTAGTGTAGAGATTTCTAGCTCTAGACAGAAGGAATGGCAGCTGTGCAGGGGCAGGAGGGTAGGGATGGGGGATAAGGGTGGGGTAGAGGAAGCTACCTCCACAATCTGTCCCAAGTCCTCCACGTACATTTTCTCGGTTTCCACCAGTTCACTCAGGACATACCTAGGAAGAGAGCACCCCTCCTTAGGGTCAATGGACTCCCTTCATTCAGCAACACTCCTTTCTGGAGTGTTGGGAGTCTGGGACTTCATGACCCCTCTCCCTGAGCACCCTAGCGAGGGTGGAAGGCTCCCTCATGTCCAATGCAATGCCTGTGGGAGGTTCTCTAAATGCTTGAAGAGGATTCATTTGGTTGTCATTTGAAGCACAAGAGTGGCACTTACATACTCCTGTCCAAAGCCCTCTTCCTTTTTTCTTCCTCACTTTCTGTAGTCTGAGTGGGAGTCTCCTCAGTGGGCTGGGAAGTTGTACTTTCCTGAAAGAGTATGGAAAGCAATGACCCTCAGCAGGATGGCCAGGAAACCTTAATGCTGCTTCAGCATCCACCTTAATACCCTTTTCATGATACCTGGGTCCTGTCTCCAGGTCCCTCCAATAAAGTGGTCAGTAAGGTCAGTTCTGGTAGTTCCTCCCCTGAGGCTAGAGTTGACTCCCGAATCCATCCCTGGATATCAGAGGTCAGACATGGGTCAGCTACCATAAATATGCTCCCCTTCCTGGCTGTGGGCCCCTAACCCTTGCCCTCCACTCAATATTTAATATTGCCCTATGTTTGATGTTCCAGCGGGCTCCTTTTGCTCACCTGACATGATCCTGCCTGGTCACTGTCTGTCTCAGTTTCCACACTGAGGCAGTGTCTAGAGTGGTCCAACCACCGCCTCAAGCCACTGATAGGCCCTGGAGGTCCAGGGGAGCAGGGACCAGAGCTGAATCCAGAACTAGGGACAGAAGTGGGGGCCAGGACAGAGGCAACAGAAGCAGAGACACTGCCTTCACTGCCAGCAATGGAATAGGACTCTGGGAGAGTGGAGGTGGAAAGCTTAGTTAGGACTTCTAGGAGAAACCACAGAACATCTTTCCCACTATAGTCAGTTCTTTCCCCCAGTGCCCCAAGACCTACTGTCTCCATTTGAATTGGCTGGGGATAAAAAAAAAATCTTATTGGTCTTCACAAGAGGGAAAAGGGGAAGGTAACTATAGTGACTTCCCCTCCCCCACCTCAAGACAGAAATATCCAGGAGAGACTCCAGACACTTTGTTCCCCACTCCCAGATCCCCCGGGGCTCCCTCACACTTTCAGTTTGGTATGGTTTGTGGATGTAGGGGGGCAAACCACCGACTGGAACTAAGATCTGGGGATGGCCATCTGCCTTCCCCTCCATAATGGGTACAGACCATTCCCTGAGAAACAGGGGTAGGGAACAGATCTAAGAACCATCTGCCACCCCTAGAACACTTCCCCCATTGGTTTCAATCACTATAAAAAGAAATAATTTCTGTACCCCTCGTTCCTCCCTCCGCCCCGCCCTCCCCTCCCCCCCCAAGCAGTTTACTACAATATACAGAGAAGGGCAAGGAAAGAAAGCTTAATATGATAGAAGATCTGTCGCTAGTGAATCAGGGTATATGATCAGATATAAAAGTCTAGATTTCTTCATTGCCTCCCTTTTCTCTAACCAGACCTGAGTCACATTCGGGACAGCAGGGCTTTGAGTTTGATTGAATGCTTTTTGCGGGGAGGGGGTGAATAGCGAGAAGATGGGAATGGTACAGGGCCCTGAAAGAAACCTGAACAGGGTGCTTCTGTCATATCCACCGTTCCTCGGAGACACATAAAAACAGTCACTGACCCCTTCTTGCCCCTTGCCCCAGTTTCTTGAATTTAGAATCAAAATATTTAGAGAGATCATCTTCCAAGTTCACTTTTCTGGGAGATGTACTGACAGCCTCCAATTAGTGGGTTAGGGGAGAAAAGGACCCTGGCTCTCAAGTTCTCCTCCCGTACACATTAATTAACCTTCCCCCCTTTCAAGGTTCCCACCCCCAAATACTGAGTCCCACACTCACCGCGACCCCCCCGGGAGAAACAGCAGCCGCATTTTGCCAACACTTTGCGGATCACGTGGGGACAGGCACAACGACCCCCCCGGTGATCCTCCCGCATGGTTCCGGGGCCCCCCCAGACCCCCCACCCGGGCCGGCCATGCAGAGAGAATCACGGGGGGCGGAGCGGGAACGGCTCCGGGTGCACACCCCCCTCCCTCCCACCCAGGACTGGGCTGGGAGAGGGGGGAGGGAAAGGATGGCGGCGGGGATGTCTAGGGGTGGATAGAAATCTTATCTGAAGGAGGGACAAGGGGTCTAGGGAAGGGGCAGTACAGGGCAGGAATGCCGAGGCGGATGAAGAGGGGCTCCAGAGCCCTATCCGTCCCGGGGTCCGTGCGTCCAATTGTCCAGTCCGGGTGGGGCCTGGGCCGGGATGCGGCTGCAGCTCCAGCTCTGTCTCTGGGGTCGCTTGGGGATGGGGGTCGGGGAGTAGGATGGGTGCGTGGAAGATGGGGTGGGGAAAAGTCCCTGGGCTGGGGCTGGGGCGAGGATATGCGGGGGTGGCGGCGTTGGGGAGATAACTGGCGCTGCGCGGGGTCTGGGCCGAGCGGAGAGCTGAATCGCAGGCCGAGCCTCTTTGCAGCCGAGGGGAGGAGGGGAGGAGTTTATCGGATCCTGGCTCCGCCCTCTCCCGCTCCATCCCCACCTCCAGTTAGTCCCCAATTCCTCTCTCCCCCACAGGCTCCCCCAAGTTGGAACCCTATGTCCTCAATTTCTCCATCCCTCCCTCCACTGCCTCGCCCCCTAATCCTCATCCTCCCTCCTCCGTCCTTCTCTATGTTTAGAGGGCCAGTGGGGGGACTTTGGTGACTGGGCCAGTGCCCGCTACTCCCCTCCTAGACCTCGGTGCCAAAGAACCGGAGTCCAGTAGACAGATAAAGCTTGAAATTGTGTGTGGGCGTGATGCGGAGGGAGGCGTAGGGTGTGAGAGTGGAGGTAGAGATGGGAACGGAAAGAGGTGTCATCCTCTACCTAGACCCCCATTCCGGGAGGCTCAGACGTAGACGGATTCTCTCGAGTGGGCTGTGTGCGTGGACGCTCTATTCAGGTGCCCGCCCCTCTCTCTCTAATTCTCCCCCTCCCTTCCCTTCAGTACCCAGGACTCCGGCAGCAGCTAATCACCAATTAAGGAGAAGTTCTAGAGCCCTGGGCTGGCTGGGGACCAGGGGTGGGGCGTAAGGGCGGCTACTCAGCCTGGTGATGGGGTATAGAGGCTGGATAGGATAGAGGTCGGACAAGAAGAAGGAAAATGTGGGGTAGTTGGTGCAATGAAATGAATTTCAAGCAAAGAAGATGCAAAACACTATGTAAATAAGCAAGGAATATTGTTTGAATTCACCGCTTAGCCCAAGGTGCCTCTCTACGCCGACTTTCTCCCACCTAAACCCAGCTTCTTACCAAGCTCCCGAGTCGGTGCGGAGGCCGCAGTTTCTACCTCCCCTCTCTTATCCCACTTCGTACTTTTAGCCTCAGTTTCCCTTTCCCCCAGCCTCAGGAGGCTCCTGCTGGGGGACTGTTAAGGACAGAGGGTCAGTGAGGAGCCGCAATTCTCCTACATCTAGCCCTGACTACCCCTTTCCCGGATTGTGACACGTCCCAACAGAGCGATCAATACCCGTCGCTAGGCTGGAGTGAGAGCAGATACCACCCCAAGGAGTTGCTTTAGACCTTATTACTACTACAAGGCTTCACAAGTTCCTATCACTATGAGCTGGATTGTTGTTTGGTTGGGGGAGACGCGGTGTGCAGCCTTAAAGACCCTTACCCCTAACCCAACCCACCATGGTCCCCCTTCCTTACCCCCTCAGGCTCGGGCAGGGCGCATGCGCGAAGCATGCCCCCCATCGCCCCCAGCATCCGGTCAGTGCGGCCCGAGGTGGGACGATCTGGGGGCTTCATGGTGGACTTAGACTTCTTTCGTAGCTCAGGGCGGAGGGGACACCGAGCCTAGGGGGCCTGAGGCGCCGTGTCCGTGAAGTTGCCGCTGCTTGAATCCTCCCCTAGTCCTCGAGCTCCGCCCCACTCCCACCCCAACTCAAACCCCAGCAGAACTGGTAGGATCTTCTCTTTCCCCATAATCCCACCCCCACTCAATACAACTCACAAAGGAAAAATGCAGACCAAAGTGCTCCAAAGTGTTAGAATCAATAAATCAACCTGATTCCCTCAATTCTCCAAAAGTCTAGAGGGCTAGGTAAAGGATCCAGGAGTTCCTGTCTTCCTTCATCCCCCAGACACACCTCTGTTCAGGGACCTTCCTCTGAACTGCCCATCCAGAGTTGTGTTGCATATTTTATTTTTATTAAATCAAAAGCTAGTCTGGTGGCAGTTCCAAACTGGGTAAAGGTAGAGGAAAGGGGGAAAAAGACTGACTGACGGAAAGACAGAGACACAAAGAGGGGACAAGATGAGTGTGTAGGGGCTTGATGAATACACAGAGCAGGCTCCATTTGGGTGGGGGTGTTGTATCAGCCTCCAATCCCTCCCCTCTGCTACACACACCAAATTCATTGCCAAGTACAGTTTTATGTGTGTGTGATAGGGGTTGGGAGGTAAAGAGACACTCCTCCATTCCTTTTCTGGGGAGGTCTCCTAAGGAGCATGTTTCAGAAAGATCCAAAGTGGATGGGATGGGGTATGAGTGGGTACATGGGGCAGTGGGGTTTAGGGTATGTACATGGGAGGGGCAGAGGGAGGGAGAGCATGGATAGAACCCTTGTAGGTTAACCCCAAACAGATGGTGACATCTGGGTTGGGGTAGGGGGTGGGAGTCACGTCACACTGAAATACATGGTGAAAGTGGGGGACAGAAGAGTCAGGAGGCTGTACCCTCCCATCCAAGGCTCCCTCCAAAACAGAAACACCTCCTGCGCACTGGAGATAAGATGGAGAGGAGTGACTAAAGACATCAGTTGACAGGTTGGAGGAGGTAATGAATCCTCCATAGGGGAGGGTGTTTGGGGGAGAGGGGGCAAAGGAAGGGAATATCCTTTAATCATCTGTTATGCCCTTGGCTCTCAGTTCCTCTTGCACCCTGGTCAGGTAGGTGGGATCCGGGTACCCAAATCTAGAAACGAAGAGAGATGGAGGAAGCATGTTAAACATATTGTTCCTTTAGCCCCCATGCCCACCCCTTGCTGTTTACCCTCTAGAAATACCAGACCATACCTCCCCCCTCCCTCTGACCAAGTTGTCTCATATCCCAGGGAAGGATGGGTCAAATTAGTTTTGTGGACTAAGTATCCCAGGACCAGGCTGTGTGTTTGTATGTGTGTGTGCATGCGTGTGTGTGTGTGTGTGTATGTGTGTAAGAGGCATGGAGAAATTTTAAAAAAATGGAGAACTATACAACAGGGGGTGGGAGATGAGGAATGGCAGGGAAGGAGGGAATATGGGATTAGGGAAGGGAAACATGTCGTGAAGCCAAAGGAGGTCTAAGTTGAATATAGCTAGGGAGAGGTCGAAGGGGCAGATACAGAAGAACTACATATTTGGGAAGGTTCCCAGGGCAAGGGTTGAGGGCCACATCATGGCAGTGGGGGTCAGAAGAGAGAGAGAAATTGGAGAGGTGTCGCACAGCTGGGGTCCCCCAGTGCAGCTGGTCTTGTGGTGGATGTCGTTCCAAGTGATGACATTTGGTCTCCCCGTGGTCATGGAAGTGCCAATGGTGAAGGTGAGACGCTGGTCAAAAGCCTTTCGGAACAGAGTCAGCACCTTGTTGCCCTCGGGGCAGTCTGGGAGGTAGGCCACCCGTGTGGTGCCAGGATACCGAACGCCAGGGTTTGGGTGCTCGGCCTGGGAGGATGGGGGAGTGGTGGGGTAGTCAGTGGATGGATACCCTAGAGGCCCATGCCTCTATGACTAACAGTCATCCTGGTCATCTCTCTGTTGGTGTGCTCCCAGTTCACATATAGGGGAATGTGCTGAAAGATTTCTAGGGAAGGAGATACCCTGGTCACCCAACCAACAATTCTTATATTTGAAAAGTTTTTCCTACTATCTAACTGTAACCACACATATTTCAGTTGAGCACAATTTTCCTTTTGATTGGTTCTGAGGGCTGGTCCAACCAACAATTCTTATATTTGAAAATTTTTTCCTACTATCTAACTGTAACCACCCATATTTCAGCTGGGCACAATTTTCCTTTTGATTGGTTCTGAGTTGGATTAAAGGGAAGTTAGTCTTCCAGAGAAGTGAGGACTCTCAGCCTTCTCTTTCTAATGTCTTCAACCTTCTACCAGGGACTTTATTACTTATCACTTTCAGCATTTCTCTAATTCTTATCCGGATTGTTCACACTCTTATGAAAACCAAAACTGGACACTACCTTAGGCATAACTCTCTAACAATGAGGCTCCCAGAATGACTTCTTGGTCCTCACCCATCATTCCTATTCCTACCTTATATTGTCCCACTGACTTCCCTCTTTCAAATACGCATGACAAAATAATTGTCCCTCTTTGTTTGTAGTCCTGTAAGATTGGGGATCTCTTTCTGGAGGCCTTCACCTGACCAACTTTCTTTCCCCCATCCCTTACCAACAATTCACCTCTAGCAATTCCTGCCCTAGTGAACACTTCCAGATTTATCATGCCAACATTAGCTAGTTCCTTTCCTTATTCTTAATGGACTTTTATGTGGGTTTGGAATAGAGGAGAAGAGGGGGAGCTGGCTTTGTAGAACATACCCCACCCCTGGACAATGATCAGACAGTCATAATGCATGAAAATAACACAGCCAAACATATTCAGTATGTCAAATCATTGGTTAGCTCTTTTCCCTATTCCTATGATAGAAGGGGTAAGTCAAATCAGTGAATTAGCTTGGGAGAGGCCAAAAGGGGAGAAAAAAGCATGTGATCTTACCCCTTGGACGCCAGGTGGGAAGACGTACTGGATGACAATGGTTCCATATTTCTCATAGCTAGGCAGCAGGAGGCTGGCATCCTTGGAGACCAGCATTCGCCCATTCTGGGGCTGGTTGCCTACCAGCTGCCCATAAAAACGACCACACATGGGGCAGGCCTTCTTCACCTGCAATGCCCGGGTAATGCAGCCTTCACAGAATGAGTGTCGGCACTTTTCCAGTGTCTTGGCATTCTGGATCTCCCCCAAGCAAATGGGACAAGTGCTCTCCTGCTCTTCCGCCTCATCTCGTAGGCGGGGCGGAGGAGGTGGGGGCAAAGGGGGTGGAGGAGGTAAGGGGGCTCTGGCCCCCAGGGGCAGCAGTGGAGCAGCCCGGAGAGGAGGGGGCCCTGGGCGGTGCAGCTCTGGATGCTCACTCCCACCCCCCAATGACAGGCAGCCCATCAACTCCCCCTGCCTTTGTGCCTTCTTTAGCTCCTTCTCTGCCTCCTTCAGCAGCCCCTTGAGAGCCTTTCTGGCGAGGTAGAGGCTATTGGGAGGGGCTGGGTGGGGGCCCTGGGGAGCAAGCTGGAGAACATAGATGTCCGACGTCTCGCCATCGATGAGGATGGATATTCGATGTTCATCCCGAAGCCGGGCCAGTCGCCCTGGTGTTTCCTTGCTCAGGAAGTCCCACACTGGCTTTGAGACTGTCACCTTGTTTTTGCAGCTGCCCCCACAGGCCGCCATCCTGGACAGGACGAACGACACTGCCCCAGGATGAAAGGGCTTCAGGATAGGGTCTATTTGCCAAATACCAGCACCTCCACTCTCAATTCCCATTACCTACATGAGATTAGCATCAACCCCATTCCAAAGCCCAACCCAATACCACCTCTCACCAAAGAAGTACCCATTTTAATCTCCAAAGTTCAGCATCCCTTCCATTCTATTGCATTCTACCCAAAGTCCTCCCAGTAAAGACTAAGGTAATTCCTCAAGATGAAAGATTATATTGCAATGTAAGGAAAGTTGCTTCAAGGTACAATGGACTTCTCATTTTTATTCAATCCCAAACCCAAGGCATAGTATTTCTTCCTGGTCCCCCCTCCCACAACTCCCAGCAATCTTATAGAGGCTTCTTTCAGAGTGGGAGACTCAATTGATTTAACCAAACATATGAATTTATCCCACTTTCCCCCATAGTTACACTGATTACCTTTTTCCCTGTCCAGGGTGAAGTCATGTGCCCTAGCAGGGAGGCTTCCCAGTCTGGCATATCCAGAATTGGCTTTCCTTTTCTCCCTCTATGTCCCTACTTATGGGCTAGAAAATATCTGACCTAATGGTGGTGGTGGTGAGTCTCTCTGTTCAGAGTTGGGGAGAAAATGAGGGAACCTTCCTGGATACATCCTAACTCAGAGACCCTATGCATTTGAACAGCCCTGGGAGTGGAAGAATTGGGATTTCTAGAGTCAAAGTTACTGAAGCACTGAAAACAAAATCCCTGGGGTAGGAACAGTGAGGAATGGGTAGGCATCAAATTACTTGGAGGACTGGTACCTGGAGAGCCCATGGACGATGGTGGCAGGAGGAATCCCAGAAGTTCTGCACTCAGCTGAACTTTGACCCCAACACTGGGTGAGGGCAATAGGGTTAGAATAGAAATTGTTGCCTTACCTGTCCCTCCCCTTCTCCTCCCTCCTTGCCACCAGCCAGTTGCACCTGACATCTCACTTTCTCTTCCCCCACCCTTGGTATTCCATCCCCTTTCCAAAAGAAGCTTTGTGGAGACTGGAACTTCAATACCCCAGTTTCAAACCTCTTTTCATCCCTAACACTAAGACCTTACTTCAGGGGCTTTTTCCTCAGTCTACAGTGAAAACATATGAGAAAAGAGGAATAACCGATATTGGAAAAGTCTCAAAAACTGATCTGTCAATTGTCTTAACCATTATCCTGCCCCCTTGCCCTCAGTTCACACAGGCAGGAATTTCCTCTGTGCTCTTGCACTCCTCTCACAATTCCTCCTGATTCCCATATTGTATATATACCCTCAAGGCCTGCAAGTCCTCCCTATGGTCTAACCTTAATCACTCCTGCTTGCTGGCTGTAGAAGGTGTGGACAAAGTGGCAGCAGACTCTATAACAAAAAAATATCCATCGTTCACTCTTACTAGTTTAAGACCAGGTATCTCATCTGTCCATCAGGACATGCTATCATGCATGGGGAATAGTCATAATGGGTCTAGTTCCTAGAAACTGGGGCATAGCCCTTAGTGCTCACTTGTGTGCTTCCTCAGGTCTCCACCTCTCATCCAGCTAGCAGGTGAACCACGGGACAAACATTGACCCTCTCTGTTGGGAGAAAAGGCTTCCCTTGTCTGCGACTCCATGCTATCCAGCCCCCCCTCCACTTCCCATCCCCCTCCCAACCCCGAGGCTGTCTACCCCTAAGGGCTCTTAGCCCAAACCCTGGGGCAGGGCGGCTACGGGCTGGGACCCCTGTGACAATGGAGGGCGACCCCGGACGCTGGTTTGGCTAAGGAAGCGGCGGAGGCAGGCAAGGGCCCGGCGGTCCGTGACCTACCGGGCCGGTCCCACCCCCCAGATTGGGGCGGGGCCAGTGAAGCCGTCTGGAGTGGGCCCGGATCCCCGAGTCTCCATCGCCCATTTCCCGAACCCCTCACCCCGCGCCAGACTGGGCCCTGACTGCCCCGGCGCACGCACGGATCCGCACAGACCCCGCGCGCACACGCCCGGGCCCCCTCCCCGACCCCGCAGCCGGCAGGCCCCGCCGAGGCCCCGCAGCACCCTCCCCAGCATCCATCCCTCCGACCCCGCAGCGCAAGGGAAGACGCCCGGCTGGGAAGCGGCCGCAGCGGGTGGGCAAGGCGAGGGTCCCCAGGCTCCGGGGAGTCGGGTCCGAGGGGCGCGAGCCCGCGTCCGGGGGGCGCTGGGGGGAGGGGGGGGCCGCCGGGCTCACCTACCTCCCGTCAGCGCCGCCATCGCCGGTCACATGACTGAGGCTGTTGCTGGGATGACGGTCCGGACCTTAGCAACGGGATGGGGGGGAGAGGAGGGAGAGGGATGAAGATGGGGAGGGGGACTGGGGAGGGGGGACCTGAAGGAAGGGAGGCGGGGCCGACGGCAGCGGCCCCCTCCCCCAGATCGCCTCTCGGGCTCCACCTCCAATCCCAGAGCGTCCTTCCTGCGCCTCCCCAGCCCTCCTTCCGTGAGGAAGCTCCTGGGGGCGGGGGAGAGAAAGAGGGAGGGAGGGAGCGAGGGGAAGGCTGGGGAGGGGTGAGGGGGGGAGAGACGAGCCAGCCTGGGAGACCGGGGAAGAAGCCCCCCCACCCTCATTCACCTGTCCCCCTCTCCAGTACCTCCTTCCTTGAGGAAGCTCCTGGGGGCAGGGGAGAGAAAGAGGGAGGGAGCGAGGGGAAGGCTGGGGGGGGGGGGGGGTGAGGGGGGGAGAGACGAACCAGCCTGGGAGACCGGGGAAGAAGCCCCCCCCCACCCTCATTCACCTGTCCCCCTCCCCAGCACCTCCTTCCTTGAGGAAGCTCCTGGGGGCGGGGGAGGGAGCGAGGGGAAGGCTGGGGGGGGTGCTGTGAGGGGGGGAGAGACGAGCCAGCCTGGGAGACCGGGGAAGAAGCCCCCCCCACCCTCATTCACCTGTCCCCCTCTCCAGCACCTCCTTCCTTGAGGAGGCTCCTGGGGGCAGGGGAGAGAAAGAGGGAGGGAGCGAGGGGAAGGCTGGAGGGAGGTGAGGGGGGGAGAGACGAGCCAACCTGGAAGACCGGGGAAGAAGCCCCCCCCCCCCGCCCTCATTCACCTGTCCCCCTCCCCAGCACGTCCGTCACCTTGCCCCGCCCTCCACCATTCCCATCTTTTTTCTTTCCCGATCCACTGCCCGACTTCTCGTGGGGGTGGACGGAGACCGGGCAACCTCGGCTTTTTGGGAGTCTGCGAATCGACTTGGAAACTGGATGAACTGAGTTCAAATGCCACCCGAGACACCTTCTAGCTGTGTGACCCACGGCAAGTCACTCTGACTTCTCTGCCTCGGGTCTTGATAGGCAGATGATCCCGAAGATTCCTGTCGGCTCTCTATCCTAGATTTATGAGACTGGGTGGAAGGAACCCCCCTTTCTACCATTTACCCACTTTTAGGATGCTTATTGCAGATGGAGCCACAGAAAATTGAAATAAAGGAATAATGGGTATTAAAAAGATGCCACTATTCTCTGTGTGACCTAGGATAAGTCGTCTGACTTTTTTGAGGCTCAGTTCTTTATGGGCAAAATGAATGGATTGGACTAGATGGCTGGTCTCTTTCAACTTTTTGAGTCTATGGTCCTGAAGTTGGGTGAAGGGACACCCTTTATCATACTCATTTTTAGTGTTCAGGTCAGATAGGAATGCAGGCAGAAAGCTGGAATAGATTAAGAGAATAATACACCCCTCAGCCCCATTTCTATAGCATTTGAAGGTCTTATAAAGAGCTTTGCTCATATCCATTATTCAAGGGAGATGGTGAATTATTATTCCTCTTTTACACTGGAAAAGCCTAAGGATCAGAACTTTTCAATTTCAGCAACTTTTCTATTTTTAGTATTTTATTTTTCAAAAAATCTAAATTTTACTTTTTTCCAAGTGATCTGACCTCTTCCACTTCTTCCCTCCTCCCCCACTGAGAAGCAAGAAAAAAAAGCATATATAATGCAGCAAAACAAATTCTCATATTAGACGGTCAAAACCATTGCCTCAATTTGCATTCTGAGTCTATCACCTCTCTGCTAGATGGGTAGCAGATTTCATCAACAATCCTCTGTAATCATGGTGGGTCATGGTTTTGATCAGAATTCCTGAGTTAACATCAGAATTCTTAAGTCTTTATGTTAGTGTTCTCCTGGTCCTACTCAAGGAAGAGTCTTTTCCATGGTCACTCAGCTAGTAAACATCTACCAGGGGAATTCAAGTCCAGGTCTCCAGGTGCTGAGTTCAGCACTTTCCTCATTATACCATGACTTAAAATAACCCTGTATTGCTCTCAAACTGAAGTCCCCTCCAACAATAATCCTCACCCATCTCCAAAAGCCAAAGTCAGAGCCCAACTTTGAGTTTACAAATTTTTTAGCCCACATGTTAACAGAAAGGGAAAATGAGGAAGTAGAATGTTATCAAGGTGCCCTGAAAAAGGGGATTCAAAGTTCATTTACTGCTCAGCCCTTCTAATAATCCTCCCAAAATACCCAGCCTAATCCAAATCTGTGCTGCATTCCAGATTAAAACCTTGTACCCTTTTGTTCACCCTAGGGCCTCATCTACAAGTCTTTTTTTTTTTTTAACTGTTTTTTTCTTTCCCAGCAGCCAAAGAGGAATTTAATAAGGAGGCTTTTGGAAATCCCAGGGGACTGTTGGGAGAGCACTATCAATTTATTCTTCCCACCCCTGGGACTAGATGACTGACTTTTCTCCAGCATGCTTTCCCAGGACCCAGCTGTATCCCTTCCCCTCACCCACTCTCTCCCTTGCAGCAAGTTAGAAGATTCTTCCCAAGAAGCTTGCTTCTTACTCAGCTTCTCTGCTGAAAGGACACATGCATTTTATTGAAGGGCTGTGTGTGTTCCAAGAAATCCAGATCCCAGAGGAGGTTAACCTCCAAGTTCAATATCTGGCACTTCAAAAGTTCTCATAGTTGATACTTCTCTTTCCCTCTTCAACTATAATCTAAAACTATTATATTCCTAAGACAAAAACAAAAACCTCAGCCAAGACCTTTTCTGCTCCTCTCCCCTCCCCCAAATTTTCTATTTTCCTTTAAGGATCATCATCACTAATCCTCAAGACAGAGTCTCCAGGTTTGGGGCACCAGTTTTGCTGCTAGACTTTTCAGCTCCCCGCTCTTCCTTATTCTGAACCCCAACACTCAATGACAGCTTTTTATAGTATTTTAGGGTTTTCAAAGCACTTTAGTCTCATTTGATCCCTCTGACAACCTTATGAAGGATTAAAGGCATTATACCCATTTCACAGATAAGGAAGATTAGAGAGATTAAGTTATTTGGCTAAAAATATACACTACTAAATTTGTAATATGGGATTCCCATCCAGGCAGTGTCTACTTACTCCATGTCTAGTACTCCTATGCCGCACTGAATCTCAAAAATACACAAAGCACAAAGAGGGACCAGTTCAGGTTTAATAATTTACTTCTATTTTGAGACAGCAAAGGGAATATGCAATATTATTATTTTTTCTTTTCTTTAAAAAAAAAATTGCAACAAATGAAGACACCCATACTGCCCCTGATGCATCAGCTACATGGTCAGAAAACTTATTTCTAGAGAAAGGCAGTTGCAGGTGTCCTAAATTTTATTGCATTTAGACAGGGGAAAGATAGGGGGAAGGAGTAAATTCAACCAGGCCCCTAGAGGAGGAATAAGAGGGAGGCAGATATCAGACATCACACACACACACACACACACACACACACACACACACACACACACACACACACACACACACACACACACACACACACACTCCCTCTCTCTCTCTCTCTCTCTTCAGTTTCCTCCTCCTGAAGAATAAAAGTGGGAGCAAGGGAGTAAATGGGGGAAAACATTCACAGAGCTCTCTCTTAGTGACAGAACAGTGTGTACTGCACTGACCCAGAACCTTGGACAATACTGGAGAAACCTGGGAAGGAGCGATTGTCTCAACTCCAAAGTGGGTCCAAAGCCCTTTCCCCTACGCTCATGCCCCTCAACCCCCATGCCCCTCAACCCCCAGTTGGATATACTACTCCTACATAATTCAGGGAGGGACAGTTATGGCTGATTCCTCTCAGGAGGTAGGGAATAAGGATGACAATGTCACCTATTTCTGGGAGATATAACAGCACAACACAGGTTGAATGGGGGCAGGCTGATGACAAAGCTGAAGGGAGAGATGAAGAAGGAATGGTGCTGAGTTCAATTCACCCCAAAAATAACCAGGTTTGGTCCAGGTTGAAGAACTCCCCTGTCCCTGGAACAATACCCAAAAATAACCAGACAAAAGAAAGTAATATTAAATACAGTGAGCTTTTAGCTCCAGAATCTTTCTTTACCCCAGTCTCCCAGACCAGCTACCTAAATGCCTAAAGAAATGGTCCCAGTCCCAGTTAGGGAAAGAGGCTCTGGTATCCAGCAGCAGCAACCAAACACCAACCCCCAACTCAGGCCTAGATAGAGAAGATGCTAAAAGACTTAAGCGCCCAGGACTCTGGGGTTAGGAAACCATTCAAAGTCCCTGACAAAGCCAAGTAATCCCTCAAGCCCCCAACCCAGTGAGAATCCAGCCTGCTGGCTGCATCTTCCACACACCCCTGCACTTCAACAAGTAAGACTGGCTACACCACTTTATGCACACTGCTGCATTCCCATCTGCCCCAGGTACATGGGGGAATGTTGGAAGAGTGAAGAGTGAGCCTCTATGCCTCCAATAAAGTTAAACAGCAAAGTTCAAGCCATGCCTAGCTCAAACTTTCCAGGTCAGAGCAACATCCGGAAGCAGTCATTGGTCCTGCCAGGGTCAGAAGATACCCCTCCCCCCAACCAATTCAGCTCCTCCTATTTTACAAAAATAACACGACATTTTACAAAGATCAAGGCACTTGGGAGTGAAAAAAAAATCCTCAGTAAAACCCTAATGAAGTTGACTCTGGGGGTGGTGTGACTAGGACAAGAAGCAGGGAGGACATCACTCTGGGAGGCGGGGAGAGGCAACCTGGACTTAGCTAAGGAAGAGGACACCAGTAACTCCTTCAGTCTTCCCCCTATAGCCCTGTCACTCCTTCCTCCCCCACCCAAATCTAAGGAGACATCATGGATTGCCAGTCAGTCTCCTAGGCAAAGATGTTGGTGATGAAATCTAGGAACCGCTTGGCATATTGATCAGGATGAACAGTAGAGATCTCTGCCCCAGCCTGTGGAAAAAGAGAATTGAGAAACAAAGAGAATTGAAAAACAAAGAGAGGATTGAAGGTGGATCTGGGGATAGATTACTCCTTCACCCCAAATCCTTCCTCTGATTTCCACGTTCATTTCTTTAATCCCTCTCCCCATCCCTGGTCGTTACAAAAGATTCCCAAAGAGAGCTGAAGCTCTCCCCTAACAATTGTTTCTGAGCCCTAATGCAGGGATGGGAGCCAGTAGAGCACACAAGCCTATGGGGAACACTCACCCCATGCTTGACAGTCTTTGCTGCATGAGCCGCCTTCTTCTTGGCATCATACTGGGTCAGGATGTCAATGAGGCCCATGAAATATACCTCCTTCTGGGGGGCCCCTGAGAGATGAGGAAATGTGGTGAAAGACAAAGTATAAACCTGATTTCCACTCCCCACCCCATCCCCACTCCAAAACACTCTTACACTTATATATATATATATATATATATATATATGCCTTATCTCCACTCGCTTCACAGACAGTATAGAGGGACTTCTAGTTAGACTGGATGACCTCCGAGTTCCCTTCCAATCCTGAGATACTGTAAGATCATCTTTCAAAGGCAACATACGGCCCAACTCAGGGGTACCATTCTCTAGTGTAATCACTGTCCCCTAATTTTTCTTGCCCTTGAGCATCTCCTTAAATATTTTAGGAATAGCTCTAAAGCCTTTGTTCCTGATATCCTACTCACCTTCAGCACTTCGGATGGCATAGACATCAATGAAGGACTCAAACTCGCCAGGACCTAAGGGTCGGTGAGCATGGATATAGCCCCCGATGCCCTCAGGGGAGGTGCCACAGGAGCCAACTAGAGCTGGAGGCCCTGCCATACCACAGTCTCCCTCCCCTTCTGGTTCGTCCTCTCTCCCAGGTCCTTCTTCCTCTGGTTCTGTCCCCCGAACGATGTCATGGATACCCAGTAGTAGGCTGTAGTCCATAATCTTCAGCTGTACTAGAAACTGAAGGCCCACCAATGTGTCAGAGATATCAGAACACTTCTTGCCTTCCAGGATTCTGCCCCCTCCACCTCACTATGATTCTAGCTATTTCCAAGGAAAAGAAACAGAGACTAAGAACATGAGTGGCAGGGGCAGCCTTATTTCAAGTCAGATCCTTCCTAATTTAGAGTCCAAGATGACTGTCCTGTTTTCACAATTCAAACCTATCATCTCATCCCTCCAACCAGAGTTGTGAAGGATTTTCCGCTAAGAATCTGGAAGTCCCTCAACCCTTCAAACCCAACCTAAACCAAATAGACAGAACAAAGAGAGACTCCTTTACATTAAGACTAGAAGACATAGCTGCCCTATGGAGGAATGATAGTGGATACTATTTTAAAGTTGATTCCACTGAACCTCACCTCCACATCTCTCTTTAGTTTTTCCAAAAATACTCTTTTCTCCTCCTCACCAATATAAACTTTCTGGTTCTTGTTGAGAAAGTCCATATCCTTCAGTGTGGGCAATTCTTTAACCTGAGAGAAACAGAGACAACAATGTTTTAGGATAAATCCTTTCCAATGAAGCCTCAAAAAAAAAAAAATACTTCTACACACCCTTATCCTGCCCCACCCCCCGAGTCTTTGGGCTTCATCTTCTTACCTTCTGGGCCACCCCCACTTCCCCAGGTCCATAAAGCCTAGAACTATGCACAAACCTGACCAGAGCCTAAGAATAACTTCATAACTAAGCAAATACAAGAAGCATGTATTGATCATCCACTCTATGCCAGATACTGACAACAATGAAAAGAAGTCCTGACCTTCTAGGCCTTTACGTTCCACACCGTTTCTGCTTCATCAACTCACAATATGATATGTCACTCAGGGTTTGTACCTTGGTCTCACTGCTGCCAACTCACCTCTGCAGCTTCTGCTACCCCCAGGATTTATTCTCATGCCTATGGCTTCCAACCCAATCTTTGCCCACACCCCTACTCTTCTATCTCTCTTCTCTTAACAAAAATCTATCTCTCAGATTGAGAAAATTCATGGGACAAGGAGAGTAAATACATTTTATTCCTCAGATTTAGTATATCCCTTCCTCCACCAACCCCACCTTCCTCTACCAACCTCCTGCACCAACCCCAGAATTTCCCACACAGAGAAGCCCCATCTAGCTGAGCTCTGATTAAAAAACAGTCGCTTTTTAACTGGATAGAAGCCTTTCCAGGGAATTTTCTCTTTCCTTCCATGGTTTATAAGTAGATAGTAGTTTGTGGGAATCCTTCAACCAAAGATATTTCTCTTCCCTCATGAGCAGAAATGGATATCCTTTCCACACCAAGATATACCGTCCCTTCCCCTCCCCACAAAAAACAATGTCACCTTTTCCTTATCACTGGCTTCCCGGGATACCAAGGAACCCTACAAAAAGAAAGATCCAGAAAGAGATAGTCAAGAACTAGCTAGAGTAATGGTAAGGACACTGCACTTCAAACCAGCCCCCTTTCTTGTTGCTGCCTTGTGAATCTCACCACTTCACCTGACACTGACTTTTTCTACAGGATGAATCTTCTAGCTCCTCTTCCAGCCCCTTTTCTGAGTCCCTTAATCCTCCTCACCCCCTTACCTTGAGGTCATACTTCCTGTGCACAGGGAGCCGGTGGCTGAACATGTTGCGCATTACGAGCATGTAGCTGTCTTCATTGTCAACGCTCACCCGGTACATTCCCAGGAACTGGGGGAGCAGTGTGTTGCCATGGCACTTGACTATATACTAGGAAGGAAGCCCCAGGGAGCATTGAGATGATATGGGGGGAAAAAAATCAGAGAAGAGGAACAATCAGATCCACTGGGGAAATACTCAGCAAAAGGAATTCAGACACTGTGGTTCTAGGTTAAAGGAGAGAAAAATCTAACCTGAAACTTAGTCATGCCTGGAAGAGAGGGGATCACAGGGACCAAGCCTCCTAGAAAGGCACCTAAATCATTCCTACTGCAATTGAAATTCACTAGTTTCCTTGCGTATGATAACTTTTATTTAAATGTTCACAATTACCTTATTGAACAATTCTGTAATACAGGCCAATCAAATATGTTATTCTTATATTACAACTGAATAAACTGGAAGTTTCTAACTGATAAGGGATTTGCTAGATTTTCCAAGCTGGTGACACTGAGATCTACAACTCAGATCTCCTGATCCAACCTAAGCACTTTTCTTTAGAACAATGGAACTCCTCAATGGATTGATTTAGGGCAAAAATAATATTCACATAGGCAGAACCTGGGCTTTTGATTCTAGAATTAAGACATTTGTGCTTCCTTAGAAATGGCACTTTTTTCATTCTTCCTTTTTCCAGGATTTTCATTAGTGACAAAAGAACCAAGATAAGTAGGTAAAGTGTTTCTGACACCTCTAGAAGATGCTCCATGGGCCAAAAAATGTGACAATCACTGCCTAATACTTCAAATGATTTTAGGAGACTAGACCGCTTCCCTGGACTCACTCTGTGCTATAAATGACCATGGCTATATCCTCCATATTTTCTTACCCCTAACAGGTATGGATGTTCTTGTTTTACTGATTGATCTTAAATTAATCTGCTAATACTATGCTATATCTACGTCTGATACAGGGTATCTTAAGCTGAAAGCTCTCAGAGAGATGGAAATATAGCCACCATATAGAAGGATACACTGCTGCACCACCAGGCACTGATGTATTTATACTTTCTGATGATAATCTATGTTGTTATGGAGTCATTTTTCAATCAGGTCCAATTTTTTGTGACCCCATTTGAAACTTCCTTGGCAAAGATACTGGAGTGGTTTGCCATTTTCTTCTCCAGTACATTTTACAGATGAGGAAACTAAGGTAAACAGGATTAGGTGACTTCCCCAGGGTCACACAGTGAATATGTGTCTGAGGCCAGATATGAACTCAGGAAGATGAGTCTTCCAGGCCTGGTACTCCATCCCTAGTGCCACCTAGCTGCCCTAACAGTCCACCTCTATCTGTTTAAAAAAAAAAAAGTGTTCTATATAGAGGGGGAAAGGCACAGGGTAGTCTTTTGGGGCCACGGTAACACAGACATTTGTGGGGAGGAGTGCTGGAATGAAATTTAAAGGTCTAACCTGGTGGTAGTTGGAGAGGTTGCTATGCATGTCAGCAATGTCCTCACTAGAAACTTCTTTGATGACCAGAGTTCGATCATAGGACACAAGGAATCGACCATCACTGCCTTCACTCTCACTAGGGGGGCTTCGGGTCAGAGAAACCTGGGAAATATAACAGGGGTCAGAGACGGGGATCCCTCTTTCACTAAAAAAGAAAGCAAAACAAATCAACTGAAAACATGTAGGAGTATAAGAAATACCCAGCCCAAGGGAGGGAAGAAAAGATAACATATCAAATTCAGAACCAAATTTGGTTTCAAAGACCCATGCTCCCCTCCTTTCATTTGTTGGGTAGGAGAAATCAACTTCAGCCCACTGGGAATTCCTTACCTGGTAATCCTGGTCATCAATACCGAATCGATCTCGAAGGTTCCTGAAGACCTGGGGACAATACTCCTTGAACTTGAAGTGACTAGGCAGGTTCTCCCTGGAGTGTGGGTTGAGGGGTGAACACTCATCTTAACAGTAGCATATAGCACAGACCAGGTAAGTCAGTCACCCTGAGATCAGCAGTGTGCCCACTGTTAACTGAGTTAACATAAGAAGGACTCTACATACCAGACTGATGATCTGTCTGGGATGATTTGCTACTGGTGCTCTTGCACAAATCAAAAAGGACTATCACTAGACATTTCCTTCACATAAACCCTTACAGGGGAGATCTCTTTCAGTGCTAAGCTTCTACTACTCTAAGAGTTTAACCCTTAAGGCTCTCTTCTGAAGTTTTAAATAATTCTGACTTATGAGACAGGTAAAGAGAGACCCCGAAGGAAGACATCTCACTCACCTGTGGAAGAGGTGATTGTTGACTTTGATCTTGGAGCTAGCTTTAAAGTCATCTGGAAGCAGCATTACAGGGGGTGGGACCTGGCTAAGCTCATTGATCTGATGAAAAATCAAACAAAGAGACAGTAAGTGATAATACAAAAGAGTTGGGATAGGGAAAGCCAGCAGTTTAAATGTCATCCCTTTTTAAAAAAACCTACATGCACTTAACAGAGGGAGAATCAAAATCTCTATTCCCTCATACTGCTTAAGGATAAAAGCGGGCAAATTTTACCTAATGCCCTTCACTAAATCCACTTCATGTGACTTCATGCTCATAACACAAAGTCATTTTATCAGGCAAACCCTCTAAGTTTCTCAAGTTTATTTTAAAAGCTGTGAGAAATTCTAAAGAAAAAGAAAACTCTCAGTAGCTGGAAGACAAATAAGATATGTGTTCCAGTTTTCAAAATGCAATCGTTTTAGTCAGATGGAGCTAAGAAGGCCTTCAAGGAAAGAGCAAAGGGAAAGGAGAAAAATCTAAGAACTATAAGCAACTGCTAATGGCAGTGACCAATCTAACAAACCCAGTGTCCAGAACATAGAGACTGTGAATAAAAGCACGGAACAGGATGGCTTAGGGGAAGACTATAAATAATGAAAATACATATCTGCACATTTCTTTCCTTAGTCCTATCTGTTCTGACCTAATTCTCCATAGAAAGTCTCCCAATCTCAGAAAGGTATAAGCAAAAAAAAAAGCAACTAATTTCCAGAGAAATCTAGGCAGCCAGGAGGTGCAAGCTCATTAGGAGCACATTCATTAAGGACAAAGTGGTTTACCTTCCCACCCAATTATTCTCCTCTAGGCCCCAAATAATGTGTTAGAATCTATGGGTTGCTTAATCGACCATATGGAAGGGATTGTGAGGGGCCACCTCCTATGCTAAGGCTCTTCAAAGGAGCAGATGCCTTTGATTTTGCTTTTCTCTGCCCCCTCCTCCCTCTCCCAAGGCTGACATCCATCCACTCCCAAACATCACCAAAGAGAATGATGTCCAATCTAAATCCTTTATACTGCAGTGGCAACTCATTTAGTTGGAAAAGAAAGCACATACTCCTCCAGAAAAATAACTTGCCATTCCCTAAAATTAAGCCATCCCTTCCACCTGCTGTGCTATAAGCTGAATCATCATTAAGACATATGTTCAAGAGACAACTCAACTGAGCCTGGAAAGGAAAACTGAACTGGAGCTTGCGCCCTGGAGGGAGCCTAAAGGCAATATGGCATGTGCTTCGTTGACTTCTTCCGACCTCACAGAAAAATGTTCTGTTAAAGCTTATCTTGGGTTAGGTTATGGTGAGAGGGGAGAGTGGAACGTGAGGTGACAGCACTATAAAAAACAGGTTCCTCGTAAGTAGGGTCTGCAGATCAATTACAATAACTCAAGGCGGGGTACCTAGAGGAAACTGATGCAGATGAGTTGCCTAACTGACCCAACGCAGTTTTCCCAAATCATAAATTCATATAATATATGGGGTGAGATTTCAGTTCTACACTTCAGGACAAAGACAGTGTCGAATTCTGAAGCTCCTTCTCTCCCCAAGGCCACGCTAAAGGAAGACAGTTCATCCAAGAAGCCCAAACTCAATGCTTCCCTCTTCCACCCTGGCACCTACACAGATGGGAGTCTCTGACGTTAGGGAACACGGGAAAGCGAGTGCTCGAGAAAAACTTGACTTTCTTCCCTATTTCTTGCTGATATCTTAATGTGTTCCCCGTGTGTTTTACCCTGGAGAGTACAGAGTGACAGCTGTCCCTCTTCTCTCCTAAAGATAACATTCTCCATGATCTTTCCCTTCAAGAGCCATAAACATTTAATAAGCCCCCCTACCTGCCGTGCACTGAGCTAAACTCTCAATTCGCCCCCCACAAAAAAAGGTGCCAAAACAGTGCCCCTCCCCCCCAAGACCCCAAGTTCCATCACTGCAGCCACGGAAGCTGTTAAGAGTTAGGGCTAAGCTCGAAACCAGGCTGGAAAGGGGAGAGGGGCTGCATCTCTGACAGGCTGTGCCTTCGGACCACTGGGGGAACACCCAGAGGGTGAGATGACTCGGGCAGCCCGGAGCTCACCTGGGCTAAGGACCGCGGCTAGAAAGCAGGAGGGGGAGGAGCGTGAACGGCCCCCAGCCTGGGGTCCCTCCTCGCAGAACAGGAGAGGGGGAGGGCAGAGGCTCCAGGACGCAGCCCGGAAGGGGGAGGGGAGGGACGAGGGGGGCAGAGTCTCACCGAGTGGGCGACGCCCCACAGGAACACGCCCACGAGCGGGTCGGCTGCCCGGAACACCTTCACCTTCTGCTGCACGAAATGCTTCTTCTTGGTCTTAGAGGCGAAGCCGAAACCCGGGCCGGGGCCCGCCGCCGCCGCCGGTACGGTGGCCGACGAGGCGGAGGAGGACGCCATAGCCTGACCACTGCGAACCTGCGGAGCCGGAGCCCGAGCTGGGAGCAGCGATGCTAGCGCCCGCCCCCGGAAGTGCCGCTCACCTGCACCGCCGTCACGTGACGGGAGGACGGGCGGGGGCGGCGAGGATGGGAGCGCGCCGGCGCGAGGCCGCGGTACAGCCGCACCTCCCGTGACGCGAGCGCGTCATCCTCTCACCTGGAGCGGGCCCGAGCGGCCCTGCGCTCCGGCGGGCAAGGGGCGGCCTGCCCCGCCCGGACTTCGCGGCGACTCTGCGGGCGCGGAGCCCCCGGTCTGAGCCCGAGCGGAGGGGGGCCTCCGCCCTGAGGGCCCTTCCCCTCCCCGCCCCGGGTCCGCGCCAGCCTCCTCCCCGCCTTCCCCCGAAAACACGTAGGCAGGCAGGAGAAAGGTTAACATTTCTGTTTTATTGTTAACGATATCCGCTCGTACTTTAATAGACACTGGGGTTGTGTTGTGTTTTCTTCCGCTCCGACATGCAACGTTTGGCAGATGTGGACGGGCCAGCCAGATGCTGTGACCCGGGCTCTAGGGGAGGGGGGGACGGATGACGCGAGGAGGAGGATGCAGGATGAGGCCTTCATGGAAGGATTTGTGTTCTTGTGTTGCGTGCGTGTGTATAGCGAATGAGTGATACGTTCCTAGGCCTTCTTCCACTAATCCTATTTGCACACCTGTCTTCCCCTCCCCATGCCTTCACAACTCATCTGCTCCTTAAAAGAATAGTTAAATGGCACTATTACATAAGACATACTGGACTCGGGTCCTCTGATAGCCAGAATTGGCATGAAGTCTCTTTACTAACATAGTTTTTCATTTGATCAGAGACTTTACCCTTATTTCTTTATCATTGTGTGATTTCCTTTAATTTTACTTCTCAGGTACTTTTAGATTCTTTATCTTAGCCACCTTTAGCTCTAATTAAAGTCTGGTAAATTCTATAATCCTAAAAGTGTGACTATACGTGTGGATTATCTCTTCCCCTTCTGCCCCTTTTTTCCTTTTGCCTCAAAGATGTGGATTTATCTTGGGGAAAATATTTAGTTCTGCAGTCTCCTAGTGATTGATAGGGGTGGGGATGTGGTTGTTTAAGAAAGATTAGTTCTAGGGATGTGTCTGTTGTGTTTGAGAAAGGTTAGTTCTTTCTATACTGGCCTTATGCCTTAGAGTAACTTTAGAAAGAAATCTAAGTGTTTTCTTTATCATGTCTATAGGGCATATACCCCATCCCACCCCTGTTTTCTTCCTTGGATTCCTCCTCAAGCCTCCCTCAAAAATTGGAAGAATGGACTTTAAGCTGTAGAATGGCTCTGTAGATAAGATTTTCATTTATAAGTTCTAGACTATTCTGGTGACCCTTAAGAGAAAAAAGGAAATTTGGTTTTCTTTCTAGTCAGTGGTCTAAGTCCTCCAGTTTTGCTCTTAATTACAAAAGCACTTGCAAATAGGCAGAATCAGATGGAAGAAAGTATTAGATTAAAACCAAAACAAAATTCTGACCCTTTCTTCCACCCAATGGCTAAGGAAGGGTATAGTTGGAGCTCCTACATATTAAATCTTCAAGCTCTATTTCCTTAAAATTTTCCCCTCCCTTCTTCCTTAAAGTTAACTCTTTGAAAAGGATTCTTGCTGAAGAAACAGAAAATAGAAATTTGGAGAGATTGTTGCCCCAGCTTGGGAGGAATAAATCCAGAGACAGTCATTCTTCTGACAACTAGAAAACCCCAAACCAAGAAAGGGGGTGAAGGGGAGAGGTAAAAGCATAAGGCAGCATAATATCTAACAAAAAGAAAGGGGTGCAGCTCACCTCCTCCATACCTTGAGGTTGGTATTGCAAATTTCCCCTGCCTGTTTATTACACTGGGAGACAATGCCAGCTACCATTTGCCTATTCTCTGTCCATTATGGTTTTTAAAAAAGAGAGAGACAAGCAGTTATTTGCCAGGCTCTGTGAGGAAAGGTTGAAGGGATCAAGTCCCTTGCTTCTCCATCACTACAGTGTTGCTCTGGGAATTCTGGGCAGAAATTATGGGGTGGGATGTACAGAGGGTAGAAATAAGGGAGAAAAAGATAGTGATTTCAGCCACCCATGTTTTCAGTGCCCAGAGAACAACAAGAGGGAAAGAGGCAGATTTTGGACGACAAAAATAAATATCTGGAACTCTCAGTGGGTAGGAATTCTAGCCACTCCTGCTCAATAAATCTATGCAAAAAAAAAGTGTTTTAGTAACTTGTTATAAAGCCAAAACATTCTTTAACTTAAGGCTTTGTTTTTAAATAAGGAAGGCCATGGGCCTCTAGCTTCCTTTTTTCCATCTTTACCATTTGACCCCTTTACCAGTGACCCCAACTCAGTGATTAATACCACTCAATGTGAAAGACAAATACATGAGAGAGAAGAAATCTTCACCTTCCTCCTTACTGCCCCAGTGAGTGGGGTAGACTATGCATAAAAAGTTGCTAGATACATCATTAGATACCTTTAAGAGTAAGACAGTGGAAAAAAAGACATAGCAGCAGTTTTGATATACAGTACACAGAGATATACAGAGAACAAGAGAAAGACATCAAACGTTATACAGTTGAACAATGAGGATTGGGGAAAGGGGTTAGTATCAGAGACCACAGGTTTGCAGCATGCTGAGAGGAGAGGCCTCAATCCCTCTTAGAAACTGGGGAAGAAAAAGAAATTGGGATCACTCTGCAGCCCAGCTATAAAAAGCACTTGAGTTTTTTGATTCAGAAAGATAGACTAATTTCACAGATTTTTGGCATAATGCCAATATACATAAATTCCACCAATCTTCAGCCTCTTTTTCTCTTCATTATTCCCTACCTCTCTTCACCCCCAAATACCCAAAACCTTTTTAGTTCATGGATTTTCCCCTGTCTTTCTGGTATTTTTGTATAAGATTGGGCTTGCCCATCCTGGGTAAATTTCTCCTTGAGGTTTTTCTGGGAGTATTTGACCTGGATTGCTGCCCTGGCTGAAGCAAGAATGTAAATTTCTTTGAGTGAAAGGATTATTTTACTTTCATCTTTCTATCCCCAGAACCTAGCACAGTATCTTATGTGTATTAGGCATGTAAAATGTTTTGAATTTAATTGAAAGACTACCAATGTCTTCTCTGGTATTGGTCCCCAGGGATCTAAAATAGCAGAGCCTGAGAAAAGCCTTTTGTCATGTTCTAAATCTGAGGGAGATCTTGGAGAAAATCCAAGTGAAAAGGAAAGGACCTAGGGCCTAGAGACCTAGGAGAGTTATGTAGAGAACTTATAAGGATATGGCCATGAATCAGAAAGCTCTAAATAGACAGCCTCTCAAAAGGTGAAATGGTGTTTCTTGTCTCTCCCCCCCTCCCCCCTTCCCTCCATCACAAAGTAAAAAGAAAGAGCTGTAGCTGAAGCTGGAGGGAAAAATAGACTGAAGAGGGAATTTCCAATGGGTCACTGGTAGAAAACAAAAATGAGGAGGTTGGGAAGCAAGGTGTGGGGGATGGCTCTTTTCCTGAAGATTTCTTAGGTCAGGATAAATAAAGGTGTAGAAATTACATGATCTCTCAAAGTCTTTTCCAGGCCTTGAACTCTTAACTCTGTTCCTGCCTTTTTTGGATCTCTCCCTGCCCAGCTTCTCAGATTCACTCTTTGGGCATGTACCACTGACCTCTAGTGGCACTGTGTCTAGAGTAGTCTCCACTTGGCAAGAACGTAAGTGTAGGTTAAGGGAATGAATGTCAAAACAAGGTAGCATATGTGCCACATTTGAGAGAGGAAGGCAGAAATCTACCTACGAATAGGAAACAATTTGGAGCTGTAAGAGAAATGTTGATACAGTATAGGGAAGCAAACTGAAGCTGGTCTCGGTTAAAGTTACCTCAAAGTGCAGATATGCATCAGTTCATGGGGGAAGATTAGCTGGCTGCTGTCTCTTGATGAAGGGGGAAAAGTTTAGCCTGTTCATCAGCTTCACAGCCACAGGGCAGGTCACTCCTAAAGAAGAGAATAGCTAGATAATAGCATCCACCAGTACTCTGCAATCATGAACAATCTTCTAACATATTCTCATTTTATTATCCCCATACATTTGTGTTGAAGTCAAGAAAGACAAGGACTGTTCATAGGATCATAAATTTAGAATTGGAACCTTAAAAATTATTCTTTTACAGGTGAGGAAACTGAGGACCTGAGAGATTAAATGATATGGGTAGGGAATAGCAGAACTGATTCAAATACAATTTCTCTGACTGGATATAAAAGAGTTGCCCAAAGTTGCATTTCACAGTAGAAGTGAATTGAGACCGTGAATTTCATCACAGACCATATTGATTCAGTTCTGGCTTAAGTAGTGGAAGAATTCTATCTGGATTTGTGAATTGGTCAAGAGAATAGTTCTGCTTTAAAGTGGGGATAGGACTGGGATAACCTTACTAGTGAAGAATGGTTTTAGTTAGGTCCACCCAATATCCCCTCCCACTTTTTATATAGCATAATCCAGGGAACCTCCAGGAGAGAAGTAGGGAAATTTAAGGACTCCCATGAGGATGTCCTGGTCAATGTTTAACACCTGGGTCTCCAGGAAAAATAAACATTTTCTTCATTTCTTTCTTATATCTAGACAGTCCACAAGCAACAAATCAAGCCCTGAGGTGTGGCATTTTCCAATTTTCTGAGTTTTAAATGCTCACACTAAAAATTTTTTATTTGGCTTGGTTGGAGCTAGCTTCAGCACACCCCAATTTACCCCACCCACCCACCAAGGAGATATCCTATGGCAGGGAAATCTCTGTACCTGTTGTCATTAATGTCTGTGGCATTTCCTGGAGAAAGCAATCATTGTGAATAGAGGAGACAAAAGAGAAATAAACCAATAAGGAGGCAGGATATCAAGTAACAATTTCCTAAGTTTCTTTTCTCCCTGTCCCTTCAGAAGCCATTGGGAACTTTAAGATATAGATACTTTCCTATTATAACTATATCAAGGAACAATTTCCTAAGTTTCTTTTCTCCCTGTCCCTTCAGAAGCCGTTGGGAACTTTAAGATATAGATACTTTCCTATTATAACTGTATCAAGGAACAATTTCCTAAATTTCTTTTCTCCCTGTCCCTTCAGAAGCCGTTGACAACTTTAAGATATAGATACTTTCCTATTATAACTGTATCAAGGAACAATTTCCTAAGTTTCTTTTCTCCCTGTCCCTTCGGAAGCCGTTGGGGACTTTAAGATATACTTTCCTATTACAACTGAGCTCCTTCACCCAATTTCCTTGGGAATGGGGGTTTCTAAGGAAGAGTCTGTTCTGCCCTCTTGATAAGAGAAGAAGGGGTTAGGATGGATAGTAAGGGAAGAATGAAAAGAGGAGAGTCCCAGACCCAGAGATGACAAGAGATTTGGGATGGATTGGAGAGAGAGACCCCAAGCTCATTTCTTCATATTGGTACTCCCAAACTGCCTTCCCACCAACATGGCATCCTTGATTTTTTGGTATTTTGAATAACTGCCCTCTCCTTCTTACCATTATCCATGTTTAGCTTCTGGTAGGAGCCCAGATTACCACTGGAGGAAGGGGTTCCACCGCTGGCAAAGGAGTTACCAAAGCTGGATGAAAAAGGTAGAGGAGAGCAGATGTCATCTTAGCTCTTCTCCAAGCTTTTAGATCACTATCTCCCCCACCCCTGGAAATAAAGTCATACCCTAACATTAAAGTGGTAGAGGTTTCCCGAAGCAGGAATTAAGGAACAATGAACATTTAACTTGGAGGGTTGGTTCTTGTTCCTAGTCCAATTTATTATTGGGATAGTGGGGGTAGGGCAGGGGAGACAACAAGAGACAGGGTTAAAAACAAAGTTACTCAAAATAAAATGAGTCTTGGGGATTCTGCCTGATCCTTGTCTTGTAGGGAAGGGACTAAAGCCTCCTGAACATTGGACAGTAACCCCACCCTCACTGTGGTTACTCACTACATGTCTGAAGTAGTGCTAGGTGCAGCCTGCAGGTACAAATTCTGGTAGTTCTGGAAGAGATTGTTTGTGTAGCTGATGCATTCAGGGCTCCTAGTGCCGTAAGGATTGGTGGGTGAAGACACTGGATAGTGGCCAGGCCGGACTGGTTTGGCTGTATTTAAAGAGAAGATCGAGGGACTCAAATACTAAGGATGCTGCCTATTAACCCTTTTTACCCCTTGAAATTTTTCTGTTCCCTAGATTGGCCTGAATGGCCTTTGAAGAAATCTTTTGGTTTTTTCTTTCTATTTGTTCCATTGAGAGAAAACAGTTACATCCTTCCACTAGAAGCTTGACATGCTGGGGATTTATCTGTCCTAACATGGAAAAGGGTACATGAGGCCATCAGGATGCCACACAGCAGCAGGAGCTGGGTTATTGAAGAGGAAGGACCTGTCATCTCAGGAAGGCTGCTGTGAATCCTGAGGATGCAGAGACCTTTCCACACCAGCCTGCCCCACCCCCTCACTCTACCTTCACCCCACCACTCACCAATCTGAGCAGAGTGGTTTCTCTTGCCCGCATTCTTGTAGCGCACAGCTTCTTTGATTCGGTCTACCTCTTGCTGGTATCTGCGCTTATCTTTCATGGCGCCTTCTTTTGCTTCCTTCAGTGCGCCCTCCAGGGCCTTAACTCTCTCAGCCGTAGCCCTAAGTCGTTTCTCCAGCTTAGGAAGCTCACAGCGCAAATCTGCATTGTCACGAACCAGCTTCAGAGTGAACAAAGAGGGAAAGGAGGCAAAAAGAAACCGAGAGACAGAAAAATAAATTGAAAGATAGAAAAAAGAGAGAGTCAAGAAACGGAGAAGAAAGAGTACCACAGGATTCCAACCAACCTAGGCCCTAGTTCTTCCCTCAAACACTGCTGTCAGCTGGAAGAAAAGATGGCTCCAGTCACTAAGTAGCCACACTCACAGCCTCACATCCCCATGTCCTCTCCCTTTCCCTCAGGCTCCTGTCTCTCCAGTCCCACAGCTACAATGAGGAATGGGTTCCGTAATGCTTCAGGGTAGAGGATTAACAGGTAAAATACCCACAAGCAGAGATAAAGTGTGGGCATGCGGAGGGTGAGGCAGCAAAACACAGCAGCTGTTGGGGAAGGGGATGATACCGGGGAGAGGTAAATGGTAAAATGGCTAGAAAAGTCAGATAGAAGGTCAGATGCAATGCAGAGCAGAAGCCATGAGCACACACCCCCCCAACCCCATTCCATACACACACACACTCAGACACACAGAGCCCCACAGGGAGGAAAGAAAATGTTTGAATTCTTACAGCCTTATGTAACCCCGTATTAGAGGATCTGCTGGGGTGTCCCTCCCCTTGTGCATAAGGCTAGGGGACAGTTGGAACAAACAATCATCCCCTGCAGACTAAAAAGACACCCCTAAATTTTTCACTACGTTCCACGCAAGAACTGAAAGAAATGCACAGGGAGACAAAAGGAACAGGATTAGTGGGGCTCTAGAGGAATAAAAGTAACAGCTGAATGGGAGAGAGAAATGGAGAAAGGGAATTGAACCTGGAAAGATTTCTGTGTGGTTTTGACTTCATATTAAGTGTAGATTACAAGCAACATTGTCTCACTGATCTGCCAATTTGGGCACATTTTGTAACAGGGCTGTAGCACACTCTGGAGAATTGTTGCTAGTTCCTTTTTCCTATCCTCTTCCTATAGGGAATATCTTCTTTGTGTTAGACACAAATCTACCTGTTTCAGGTAGATTTCATTTTTGGGTTGAGACATACCCTCATGTTGACCTAGGCAAGAGAGGGATGGGGAAGGAATTCAGTGACAACTGCAAAAGAATCAAACATCCCCTTCCAGGAAATACTATGTCTCCAGCGGGTCTGGAGAGAGAAAGTACAATAAAGCCTTTTCCTGGTGCAAAGTAAACGAATAGGTTTAACATTATAAAACACTAGCCTACAACAACAGCCTACTGGCCTATGGTGAGGAATGAGATCTGCCTCCATGCTACAGGAGAGGATGAAGTCAAAGTGGAGTATATTGCTTAGAATGGTAAAAATGCCCATTAGTCAACTGCTGAAGTCTGCCAGTACGGCTGAAATATCTTGCAGAGTATCCGTATTTTGAATACACCAAACATTTCCTGTCCTGATTCCTCCGGGCCATCCATTTTTTCTCTCCCTCCCCCCCATACCTTGGATACCCAGTCTTCCAGCTAAGAAGTCGCAGCAGAGAGGAGGGGGGACAGAAAGGCAGCAACTTAACATACAAGAGTCATGGACTAGCCCCCTGCCTCAGGCTAGTTGAGCCATCTAGGGGTTATGTTGTCCATTCCCCGACCCCCTCCCTTAAGCCTAGGCCCCTGCAGAATACACAACTTCCTTTGTTTCCCTGTTTATCTCCCATCTGTTAGGATGTTCTTCCTGAAGCCCAACTGAAATCCTTGCTGCAGTTTCAACCATTTCTCTTTGTTCCAGGTCACCCCAATTCCTCTTCCCAAGATGGAGCTAGGGATCTCAATACTTAGTAGGAAGGGGGTTGCAGTGTTTAGAAAGGTAAACAACAGTCATGGAAGAAAGGGAAAAATAAAGCCAAATATAAGGATAGTATTTTTAGGGACAGGAATAGGAAAAGAAAGCATTCAAACTAAGCTTCTCTTCAGTCCAACCCAGGTGAGGAGTGAATAGCCAGAAAAATTGTCATCAAGAAATCCTATCATCCTCTTTCCACCAACCTTACCTGTTTGTGAACCTTTGTAAGCTGTTCCAGGTTGTTCTCAAGAAAGGAAATCTTCTGTTTCTGGGAGTGAATCCCCCCACTGTCCTCGGGTTCCATTTCTGCACTCTTAGGTAGAGAGGAGTATAGTTTCAGGACAGATCAAGAGATAGGACCTTATGAGAAGTTTGTCCAGACCGAGTCAGTCCAACTTGACATAATGGAGTCTTGGATAATACAAGGGAGAGGAGAGAGAGAGAGAGCAGGAATAGAAAGGCACTATAAATGGCACTCACTTTCTTGACTCGAGTCGTGACGTCTTGAACGAACAGCTTGCGAAGGTTGTGGAGGGTCTGGAGTTCCCGGGCCTATAAAGGAGAAAAAAGTCTGAAAGAGCTAGAAAACAGGATGCATCACTTCTGTAGACCAAAGTGAGACACTGATCTTTAATTGATGTCTTCTGATGAGAGACATCCATTTAACACTAGAGTTTGAAAAAGGGAAGAAAAGAACAGAAAAAGGGACAGGAGAATTAGGTTCAGAAAGAAGTCTGAAGGCAAAGACCAGAGATCTCCCTCTTTTAAAAGTGTGGGTATCTTAACAGAAGTTACTAATCAAATAATAGTGATTTCCCAAAACCTTGTACAATATTACTCACAACAGTCTCTTCCAGCCCCTTGAGGTCCTGCTTGGACTGCTCCTGTCGCTCATAGAGAAATCTTCAGCCAAATAAATATCATGAGATATTCAAAAAAGTAGTTAGAATTTGTTTATGACACTGACCCATTTCCCCTCCTCTTTTCTCTCCACCAGATCTTCTGTCCTGACAGATATATGGGGACAAGTTTGTCTTGTGTATGGGTGCATTCATGCATTCATGGGCCAGTTTATATGTTCATGCATCCAGAGGTCTGCAGGCATACTCACGTCAGCTCCTGCAGTTTGATACTCTTCTCATGCTCCTCGCTCTTGAGTTTCTCATAGTCAGCTTGCAGTTTTTCTAACTCCAGCTGCAGCTTCTGATTTAGGCTGTAAAGATTGAAGACATAGCAGGAATAAAGAAAGAAAAAACAGATTTTTATCGTTTTCCCCTTCAAGAAGAAGCAGTTCAGAACTGACCCATCTACCTTTAGCTATCAGAACCTAATCGGGGTCAGTGTCCCCAGGTACAAATTGAAAATTGTTTCAAATATATTCTTGGTTTTCTCCACAGCACCTGGCATAGTGCTCGCATACAAAATGTTTGTTGAATGAATGAGAGAACAATTAAAGGACTTATTCCAGGGCTTCAGAATAATCTTTGGAGGCAATAAAGGAAGACAGGATGATCAGAGGGTTTGTACAGGATCAACTAGTTAGGCTCCCTTACTCCTTAAGCTCATCAATGATTTTCTGCTTCTCGTTGATCTCATCTCGAAGCCGGGCCAGCTGCCGGTGATGGGCTTCCCGATGGTTCTCCATCTGCAGTTCCAGTGCCTTCTGCAAACAATGACCCCCCATTTGAAAACAGAGGATGTCCCCCACAATTCACCGCTGTGAAGTCCAGAGCAGCCCTTTACTCTGCCAATGCCTGGCAGTTTCCCCAATTTTTCCCCCCTCCCTTCTCCCTCACCTTCACCTCATCAGCATCCTCTGTGTCTGGTTCTTTGTCCTTCAAGGCTACTTCATTCACAGTTTCTGAGGGAGAGTAGGGAAGGAATTAACACTGAACCTGCTTCTTCCAGGGAAATAACTTGTTTCTTTGCAATAAGAGCTGCTCTCAAAGTGGGGATATTGATTAAATGGAACCCAAGATAAGTTTCTCCTATCTAGAACAGTCTGACTTGATAAAACAAGGGCTGGGAAAGGTCTTAAGTTGATACAGATTAAACCTCATGCAAATAAATACCTGAATAGCATGAAAACTAACATCTTCAGTTTCTGACCAGAACATGAATGACTAGCCCAGGGCTGTTTGTTTTTGGAATTTAATTGAAAATTATCCCTCCTCACACAAGAAAACTAGAGAGCCAGCTAGCCTGAAAGGCCTGGGTTCAGGTTTGCATTGACTACTTGGGCAATTCACTTAACTTCTCAGTGTCTCAGGCAACTCTAAGACTATAAATTTCAGAATAGTGGTACATCTGCATTGTAGAAGGGGTTTCCTCTGTGGGAGTTCCCTACCTTAAAGAAATCACAAGTACACACACACACACACACACACACACACACACACGTCCCCCAAGTCCCAAGATGAACTGAGGAATACAGGAGGAAGGTCTCACCCTGAGCCTGTAATTTAGCAAGCTCATCACTCAGGGAATCATAGGACTCTTCAAGATGCCTCTTTTTCAGTTCCACACTTTGCATGTACTCTGTCAGGGATCGGATTTTGGCCTCATGCTGGCGAAGGGAAAGACGCAGTGAATCAGAAACAAAAACATAAGTGTAAAAGCAGAGATTCAGGGTCATACCCTGAGAGTTCAAAAGTCTTTCCCAAACTTCCTACTACAGCATCAGTCCTTTGCATTTTGCTATGTATTCTCATGGGAAAATAGTATTTTAGATATTGTCTTTAGAAGTCACCAGCCTAGGATTCATACCCTATGAAATTTCAGTTTATCACCCTGAATCCCTATCATTTTCCTCTGCTAATGTTCCTCTGGCCTCAGGTTACCATAAGATGTTGGCTAGAGGTAGGAAGTAGTGAATTTTTCTATAGCCACTGTCTATATCCCCTACAAAAGACCCTCAAGCCTTGGTCCCTCACCTGGGAGATGAGCAGTTGACAGGAAGAGAGCTCTCGCCCAGTCACCTCCATTTTGCGGTGACATTCAACCTGGAGATTTTCCAGTTGTCTGCACCGCTTAACCACAGACTTGACTTCTGACTTGATCTTACTGATGTAGAGTCGGGCCACTGTGAATTCCTCCTCAATTGCACCACTTATTTCCACTGGCTGTGGATCAAGGAAGGAAAAAAGAGACCATAACCGGTCTTACCTGTGGCTTTCTCCTTCAAGTCACACCTCCCTCCCTTCTGCTGTAGTGTCTACCATTTTCTCAAGTGGCAGCATGGCTCTTCTCTTTTTCCTAGATTCCCTGCTCAAGATTGAATATTTTATAGTAGCCACCTACTGCCTAGGATGTAAAATCAAAACTCCTCAACTCAACCTTTGAGGATCTTCTGCCAACCTCCCTACCCCTTTGTTTGCCATGTTAATCTTTCAACAAGACTTCATTTTGCTATGGAGTTAATATTTCTCACAAACAATTTGATCCAACCCTACCACCTCTGTGCATGTGCTATTTCCTATGTCTCTGTTGTTACCTTTCAAAACATGACTCAAAGTTTACCTCTACTAGGAAATCCTCTTTTTACCCTACCCTGAACACTCCTTCATTCTTTCATCAAGCAATTATTTAGTTGCTATACAATTAGCCTTGCATTTGTCTCTCTGGTTTTTAAACAATTTTTGTTTTCTAGATGTATATGCTATTTGTCTCTTTTAGACTAGTATTTCCTTAAAGGTAAGAATTACATTTCTCCAATGTCTGGTACCAAAGGCATTCAGATCAAAGGATCTAACAGATGAACTCTATTTCCCCTATTCCTCTCATCCATCAAAGCAGAAACTTAAAAAAAGAGAGATCTCACCCCTACTTACCAGCTTGATCTCCCCATTGCCCACAATGACACTGAATTCACTCAGGTCCTTCATTAGTCCATTCAAGACCTCAGCAATTCTCTTTCTCTGATGACCACTGACTTCTTGTAGCCTCTGCAGTTCAGATTCCAAGGACAGCATGGTAGCCTAAAAATAGTCACCACCATCCTCAGAGTCATTGTCAATATCCCCTACCTTCTCCCCCCTTATCCCCCTCACAGAGCCTCTTCTTCCCCACATAATGCGATCTTCATGGAGTTAGACCCTGTAACATGATAGAGAGAGATGATGGAAGGGAACTATAGTCAGGTTAAAGTTGTGGAATAGAGGCAGTGCTAGAGAGAGTAGAAATCAGTAGCCAAGGGATGGTTTAGTCCACATATGAAAGCATGAAACCAAATAATGTATAATGATCCCTTAGAGGGGAAGGAAAAGGGATCTAGTTTGGGGGTGGGCAGACCTCATGACTGATACTTACCACCTTTTGTGACAGCTCATCCATCAACAGCTGGTTCTGCTGACTCTTTTCCTCAACTTCCTGTGATTTTTGATCATAGTTGACTGCCAATTCCTCTAATGCCTGCAACACCTCTTTCACCTCATCCTTGGCTGCATCATTCTCTGACTGCAGATGACTCAGCTCCTGCTGAACCTTCTCATTGTCACCTCGTGTGGACACTAGTAGCTAAGAGAATGGGAAATCAAGTCATCTACTTCAAGTACCTAGCCCTGTGGCTTCCTGACCTGGGAAGGCTAAGGCCCAAATCTCAGGGTTATTGCATGAGTAGATAAAAGTGAATGACCTCATTATCACCTCCTATGAGCACCAGCAGCTAAGAAAGTGGGAAGTCAGCAGTTAATGATCATCTATTCTGAATTACCAGTTCCATGGCCTCCTGACCTGGAAAGACAGAGGTGCAAATCTCAGAGTTATTAAACTGGTAGATTGAGGGAATGTTATAGATAGAGAAGCATACATAGATTTCAGTAAGGCATTAAATAAAAAATAGTGATATTTGTGGTCTAAATGATACATAGTATAGTTAAGTGGATATGGATGCATGAACAAACTTAAAGAGACATGATTAATGGATCAGAGGGGAAGGACTCTAATTCAATACTCCAGGTCTTGTTTTGTTCAGTGTGACTAATGACTTCGATAAATGTTTAAATGGTGCCAAGATTTAAAGATAACAGACCTAAAGGATGTGCAAACTCATTGAATGACAGAACTAGAAGTCAAAAAGGTCTTGACAAGTACAGTAGGTCAAATTTAATAACAATGAATTTCAAAAGATAAAATGAAATTCATATAGTTCATAAGATGAAATGGGATAAATGTAAAGTCCTACATTTGTGTGGTGAAACAGTAGCAACTTCCATGTAGCTGAGGCTAGTTTTTCCTAAGGCCTTTCCACATTTGACTGGGTTAGTTTTTCTTTGAAAGGCAGGGGAGCAGTCCCTGAGAATTGATGAGTCCAGGGGACTAAGACATGAATCTGAGACATGGAATAGTCATTCCATAAATACCCTTTAGACTTGATGGATGTTCCACTATTGTACCAGTCAAAACACCCTTCTGACCAGAGATGTTTCCACATGGAGAGAAAGGCAGCTTGGTTTACCTAAACCAGAATGGTATCTTTTATAAGTATCCATTCCATGCTTTGGCTAGGTTAAAGTCCTTTTGTTCAATCCAGTCAACCCCAAACTGCCAGACTGGCCTGAGTCAGGCCTGCTCCACAATAATTGGTGACAGTTGATAGGATTTGCATCAGAATGACCTTATTGTCAAAGTGAGGAAAGGGAAAGCTATGGAGAAGAACCTTGAGCAAAAAGATGTCCTGATACTGCAATATGGCATCCTATGATTGTCATGGGCAAATCCTCTACATGGGATAAAGTAGGTATTTCCACTGCCCAATGGTTGCTAAATGCTGATGTTGTAGGAAAATAAAAATAGCACCTGGAAGAGCATTCCCTAACAAGGGACACTTACCGTTAACAATCAGATTGCAGCATATGGAAAATAAAAGGAAATTGTCCCAGTACATTCAATAACTCTAGACAGAGCTCTTGGTTTTTAAGAGCTGTAATAGACTTAATATCAGAATAAGTAGAAGGAGCAATGCTGAAGGAAAAAAGGACCAAAAGGCATAAGTCCTTTTAAGAGCAGGGCTATCACAAGAGAATGAGAGCAGAATAAAGGATAAGAATCGGAACCATTACAAGTGGTTAGAAAGTTTTGTCCTAGTACCATTCCCCTTCTATCCTCTTGGAGTGATCTGCACAGAAGGGGCAGAGAGTGGAGTGGGATTTCCCACCAAGGAGCTTAAGAAGTTTTAAAACAACAACAAATAGTAGTTGAAGTCATAATTCAATTTAGTCAATTTATACTCTCAGCAACAGAGTTCCATCTACTTGGGAATCTTATAGAAAAAAAGTCTGTTGAATCAGTTAGAGATTGATTACAGTTACAGACCATCCTTTGTCCCTTTTTAGGTAGCTAAGATGGAGAGTTGTGTTTACTTGGCCCTGTAAAGATGAATTTCTATTGTAAGCAGTTGCCTAATGGGGATCTACAAGGGAGGGGGTGAAATTCCTAAAAGAGATGGGTTTGGTAGACTAGAGCTATATATATCCAGCTGTCATAGCCTGCCATATCCTATGACTATCAGACAAATAGACCCTCTCTTACAAACCTCTATGCCATTTACGGTGGGTAGGGTCAAATGAAAATCCTTGGAGATGCCCAAGCCATGCTGTGGAATTAGCACCAACTAATTCCAGTCCTATTTCCTTCCTAGTGATGGAGATGAAGGAGGCCCAGGTATTTTGCTTCACTGGTTTCCTTTATAATTATCCTGGATGATTGATGAAGAAGACAAATGGCACCTGGTAGCTTTTGGTCTACAGCTACAATGAGCTGAACAAAGTTATGGCAATTGCTGAGGTCATTTCTTACCCCATCAGTGGTCAGGTCACTCAAGCTGACAGTGTTTGCTTTGAGGCTTTGCTTGTACATGTTTTGGAATCATTCTCTTCTTCTAGGTATGAGTCTTGGGCATCTCTATAATAACTCTTCATTGTGATTCTGTTTATTCTTCCAGCCTTACTTCCTGAGTTGAAACTTTGTCATGGTCTGGCTATGCTCTGGGCCTTTTTTGATCCTGATTCGTATGGTCTAGGATCCTGATGCTGCTTTGTCCAAATATTGAGTTCTGTGTTCTTTAAGGAACATCTCAGCATCTTAGGTTAGGGACTGTAAACTTTCCATATGTCCAGAGTGGTGCAATCTAGGATGTAGTCTGATCACTGCTATCCTGATCTAAACTTTGCAAGTTCCTTCTCTGATTTGGGTCTACATGACACAACTATATGCTTGCCCCTGGCTGAAGACTGCTACTAGGCCCAACACTTCAGCCAACTGGAAGACTAAGAGGTTCACAGCAATAGAACTGAAAGCTTCCTGTTGGTTCGAGCTCTCTGACCTCTACTCAGTTACAGGTCTCAGATTGGCATGGGGGATGAATCAAAGACCTTATTTAGAAATCAGAACCACACAGCTGCTCATTTCTACTCCTGTACTTTGCATAGCAAATAACTCTGAACCATTCCTTGCCCTTAACCTAGATCAAGAGTTAGAGTAACAGAGCTAACAGATAGCTCCTGTTTCTGATTCCTGCATAGTGTCAGACACATCTTGGTAGGATCCAAGGTCACTGCTTTCTCTAACAGCAGGGCCCAATTCAGTCCCTTTGCTTAAAAGTCCTAGGCAGTTCCTTCCTGACTAGATTTCTTTTCTAGTACCCACAGATATCTTTTGTCTCCTTCTACTGATCTGGGCTGGAAAAATGACTCACTGTGCCTTTTCTTTGTATTTCCTGACCACAACTAGAGTTCTTTCTAGGTCTTTATTGAGGTAGTTGTTTGGGGATAAGGTGGGAGCTTGACTTTACAACTTCCTCTATTCCACCATCTTTGGTGGTCTCCCACCAATGAGTAGGACAGAGTTCTTAATGTCTTTTTCTCTATTCCTATGGCTAGAACCAGTCCTGAGATTATGGCTAGAATTAACTTCCCCTGGGAAGGAGTCCAGTATATTTTCACCATCCATTCCCAAGGCTACTTGAATTCTTCCCTCCAACTCCTACAATCTGATGGGCAGAGACCTGAAAAAGTCCTCACTTCTGAGGCATTGCTACTATATTGATTACATAATGTTGACTAGACTGAAAGAGGCCACAGTGACAAAGGTTCTAGGTCAAGTAGAAACCCATGTAAAGGAAAAGGGGTAAGAGATCAACCCTAAGAAAATCCAGGGTCCATCCATTCAGGAATGTTTTAGGGAATACAGTGGATGGGGAAAACCAAGTGATTACAAGCATAATCCAGAACAAGATACTCATCCTTGATTTTGTATGATCAAAAAAGAAAGCCCAGAAGCTTATTACATTGTAACTTTTGGAGAACCCACATTCTTCACTTAGTATCCTGATAGCTTCCATTTATCAAGTCACCCACAAGTCTGTCCCTTTAAAGTGGGGCCAAGAACAGCAAGACCTAAAGTGGGCCATCCACCAATTTCCTTATGATGCCTTATGACACTTTGTGGCCCATGTTTTTAGAGATCTGTCTGTGTCTATAAAGAGCAGGCTGATTATATTATAGCCTTTGGCAGATACCTAGGTGTGGCTTGACTAAACAACCATTAGGCTTCTAGAACTGTAAGATCTCCAAAGTTGCCACTTACTATGCCATTTTTGAAAAGGAATTTTTTGACTCTTTGGGGCTCCAGTTGTTACGACTAATAACCCTTTGTCCAGATTCAGGTGATGAAAGATAGTTTGTCTAATAAGATGGGTAGGGCAATGGGTGGGGGAAGGCCTCTATTGTTAAATGGGGATGATATCTTCAAGATCTTGCTCTCTCAGTTCTCTAAGGTGTTAGGAAACCTTTATGAAAAGGTAGCAGCTCTTCCAGAAGCTAAAACTTCCAGTCTCACCAAATACTGCTTCCTTTGCTAGCCAAACGACTCACCCAGGGAGACCTCACTTCTGAAAAACATCCTTCTTCCTAGTTTACCAACTGATCTGCATTCTAAAAGGAAGTGTTCACAATTGGACTTCAAGGGTCATTAATATGGTAATAGATACTATCCTGATGGCTGGGGGTCCTAGCCACTCCTCTCAGTGGGCTGAGCTTCAAGCCCTAAGGCTAGTATGTAAGAATCTAGGGGGATGTTTACCTTCATTTGTACTGACTGTTGGTGTCGGTCCAAAGGGTCTAGGGGCTGTAGAGAAGGGATTTGATAATCAAAAACTCTCCCCTTAGGAGCCAGGACGTCAGAAGGGATTTTTGTGATACTACCAACTACATGCAGTTGTTTGTGAGGCATGTCAGCACTCACTGGAGAGACATATGCCGTCTACTGAACTAAACAACCAGGTTGATGCCATTATGAAGAAAGTAAAAGTTCGGAACTGAACCCATTACTAATCAGGACCTGGGGGCTGTGATGCGTAGCTGTTCTGAGCAACGGATGAGATAATCCTCCTAAGAACAAGGCAACTACTTCTGCTCATTGGAGCCCCTTGTACGAATCAGAATGCCAGCCTACCATGCATAGTCCTTGACTTGCCCCCAACTGGCAAGTGCCCTCTTCTTCCATCTTGGGGCAAGAAGCTCGTTCCTGCTAAACAACAGCTTGATCATCATGCCACTGAAGTTAAGTGTCCTACTTCAGATAAGCTAAATCCTTTGCTGAATTAACACCATCCTAGGAAAGGGAAAGTTTCTCTGGTTTGGAAGTTTCTGGGATCTAACCTCTAGGAAGATTTACTCAATAAAGATTACATTTGTGACATTGTTCTGATTGACCCTCTCTAGCCCTTCTTTACTCCATCCTTGGTTCCTCAACCTGGCCTAAAGGTTCTGCCCCTTAGAATCCCACCCTGAGGAAATTGTTCAGGTTCTCCTCAATTAGATTTCATTTTTCCTGGTGTGGTTCAGACAATTCCTGACCAGAAAAGACTTACAAAACCAAATGGTGGTATTACTGAAAAGTGTCTTGATTTCTAACAACATGGGAGAGGTAAAACTCTTTCTACAGAACTACAATGAATTTCTGTTTACCTAGAAGAAAAAAGAATTGAGGACAATCCTCAGTTCCTGGAGCAGGAAAAGGGAGAGCCCTCCTCACATGGTACTCCTAGGGAGGGGGATATCCTTGCAGGAATGGCAGAAAACATTGAGAGGGTAGTGGGTGGTACAGTGCAAGTCAGGCTACATGTAAGAATGTAACGAACTCTTAGTTACCTTACTATAGATGACCTTGGACCTATAATAAAGATTAGTGAATATACTGCAATCATTTGCATGGTGGCACTGATGTTCCTGGTGCTATTTCTGCTTAGTATCATTGCTTTACATCAAGAGATCCACTGTGAACTGCCCCCTGTTATCAGCTGCCACATGACAGATCTGGGACTTGGTCCGCTGAATCAGGGAATCAAAAGCCGGGGGTTTCTGATCTTTGTTTTCCTCCATATTCAGTCACTTTGGCACTAAGCTCCTTCAGGGGACTACTGTATTACTTGCCCCACCCCTTTATTTTTGGTCCTTTATTTCTGTTTTTGTTTTTCTTTTTGACTAAGTTCCTCCTTCACTGATACTTGTGCCAGGCTTCTCAAATCCCTAAGGTCAGGATTGTCCAATAATGGCCTCAAGGTCATTATAATGGTAGAGGGTCCTTTAGAACAGTAGTTCCAAACTCAAATAGAAATGGAGGCCACTAAATCTTCCGTAAAGATCTCGGTAGGCAGTATATTGCCTTAGTTTTAAAATGTAATGTTATCTATCCTTTATTGTATTTTTATTTATTTTGTTAAATATTTCCCAGTTACATATTTTGTTCCTTTGTTTGAGGCCACACTGGGGAGTGTGGCAGATTGTTGTGGCTTGTAGACCTCTGCTTTAGAAGACCTAGAGGATCTTGCCACCAAGGAGTGGGATGTGGCAGGAGCCATATCTACTAAAGCCCTACCACAAAGGTTAAGTTAGGTGTTTTTCCTAAAAGTAGGCCCAAGAAGAGTCAGTGCCTATCAGACTTGATAGCTGTTCAATTCCCATGCAAGTGAGTCCACACACCCTCCTGACCACAGGCATTTCTGTACAGAATCAAGAGGAGCTACATCTACCTTAACCAGCGCCATGTCCTTGCTGGCTAAGTAAACCTCCTTTTGTTAAGTGCCAGATAGTCTACAAGTATCTCATGTTATTACAATCCTAAACCTAAACCAATGGACAAGGACTTTGGTAAGGTGAATATTTATTAATCAGAAGTCCAGTGTCCCTGGGCTGGAGCTTGAATTCTGAGTCAGGACTGGCACACTACATCTTGGGTTTGAAAAACCAGTTGTATAATTCCAGGTTGGAATATTATATAGAAAATCATTCCATATGAAAAAAATAGGGATTTTAGCCAAAAACAAGTTCACTGTAGGTCAACAAGGTAAATTCAATCTTACACTACATTAATAGATGCAGTAGAATCCTGAGTGTGACTGATGACAGTCTGATTATATTCTGCCCTTGTCAGACCACATCTAGAGTATTGTATTCAGTTTGGGGTCTCACATTTTAGAAAAAACATTAAAAGTTGGAGTATGTACAGATGAATGTTCTGTAAATCATACTATATGAACAGCAATTCAAGGCATTGAGGGAGATAATGAGCCTTGAGAAGATAAGCCTTAGTTGTCCTCAAGTATTTCAAAGATTGTTATGTGAAAGAGGGATTAGATTTGTTTTGCTTGACTCCAAGGAGCAGAACTCAGAGAAATGGGTAGAAGTTGCAGATGTAATTTTGATAAAGAAAAATTTCCTAACTCCTCAAGTTGCTCAAAGGTAGCCCTCCTCCCATGACTAATTCTACTGTTCAACCTACATCCTTCTCTCTGCCCCTTCCTGCAGGCACAAGCCTCCATAGCTGCCAGGACAGCACCTCCTAAGATGTAAAAAAACTATATAGAAAAACCCAAGGATTGAGGACTTCTTTGGTGATGTGCGCAGGCAGTTCTCAAGCTCTGTGAAAGAGCAGAGGATACTAAATACACAGGGGAAAAATATGAATCTTACTGCCCCCAAAAAGTGACCAAGAAAATAGTAACTACTAACACAAACTACCTTGTCATTTCTTCAAAATCTATACAAAAATAGCACATAGGCATCATGGGAATCCTTGATGAAGATCTGTATATGGTATGAATTCAGAGCTCTTCACCATCCTTGTGGACAGTCTCTGGATAGTCTCGCAATTATTAACATCCTTCCAAAAATGTGGCATTGGAAACTGAACACAAAACTTCCATTGTTGTCTAACATTCATGAACTATGGAGTCACCATCACCTTCCACATACTAGATTCTCTTACTGGAGCCCAAGGTGTATGTATCTGTATCTCTCTCTCCCTCTCTCCTCCCTCTTTTTAGGCAATCTGGGTTAAGTGAGTTGCCTAGGGTCACACAGCTGCTAAATGTCTAAGGTAGAATTTGAACTCAGGTTCTCATGACTCCAGGGCTGGTACTTATTCACTGTGCCACCTACCTGCCCTGAAAGATCTCTTTTTTGACTATATATCACATTGTTGATTAACATTGAGCTTTTAGTTCACTAAACATCCTGCTCTTTTATTTAATACAAACTGCTGTCTAAACAGACTCCTCCATCTTGTACTTCTGACAATTTTTTGAACCCAAATGTAATAAGACTTTCTACTTCTTCCTATTAAGTTTTTCTTATTTGATCTTTTTAAGTAGACTGTCCTATGCTGGGGGTAGTGAGCTCCCTATCATTGGAGGTCCTCAACGAGTGTTGGATGACTACTCAGATGTGTTTTAGAAGGATTCCTATTTTGACTAGACAATCTCTGAAGTCCTTTCCAGTTCAAGATTTTATGATTCTCAGTCTAGTTCTGGTTCTGAGATGACTGACAGAGCCAAAAACCTAAGAGAAGGAAGTTTTTTACTGGATAGAAAAAACATGTAGCTTAGCTGTATTAAGTCAATAGGGATGAGGTACTTGGACTTTTCAATATGTGAATGAGAGAAACCTCAATAATTTAATAAGTTCTCAAGGTTATTCTCCTTGCAAAGAATGCCCTTTCTCCCTCCTAATATAAATAAGGTTTCTCATGCTTTCCAAGAAAAGACACATTCAACCTCCTCTGCTCCCCTGTCTCTTCCTGACCACTGAGAAATCCTCTGAATTCTAATCACCATCCTTACTGCTGCAAATATAATTACCTCTTCCTGGTCCAACATTTGTTGCTTAAGTTTTTCCATCAGTTGACTCTGCTGATTAATCTCATCATCCTGTTAGAGGCAAAGGGGGAGAAACAGGCAGAGAATGAGATTTTAGTATTTCACTTTCAGCAGTTTGTTAGGGATTGTGGAATGAGGCATTATGTAAGGGAAGGATCCTTGAAGGAAGTCTGAATTAATTAGGAAGAGCTTCCCACTCCACCCTCCAAAAGAAGCCTCCTTTTTCAGCATCTTTCCTCTACTCTGTGCCTCTTTCCTCAAATCTCTCATTTCTCCTCCATTATATCCACCCCTCCCTAGTCACCTTATCATCTAGTTGCTTATAAAGCCGCCTTATCTCCTCTTCATATTTCTGTCTTTCCTCAGGTGCAATTCGAACCACAATGGATGAGTTGTCATTCACAGGTGTCTCCTCACAGGGCTCCCCTCCAGGGGTTGATTCCTCTCCACCCAGACGCTCTGTCTCTGGTACATTCTCCCCTAAGGAGGCAGTACAGAAAAAGGGGTTAGGGATAGATAAGTGAGTCTGAGATACCCACTCCATAAAGAGAAGAGGGAGACATCCACAGAGACCTCCCTCCCAAAGAGAAATACTCCACTTTGACTCCTTTACTTCTTGCCACGAAATCTTTCTTTGCTGTCAAAAATTTATCTGTTTTTTGCCCTGGAGAGAAAGACCCCTTTTCCTCACAAGGAAACCCCTCACTCTCACCTAGGGATCCCTCTGTTTCCCTTTAGTATTCCCTCTCCAAGAACGGAGGCTCCCTGACCTCGAATATAACTCTCTGGAACAGGGCTGCTCTGGTTCTAAGGTCCTCTCTCCCAAATGAAAGTTCCTCTCTGACCACCCCTACTTAAGGGGCTTTCCCTTAGGGTCCTACTCTGCTCTAACCATTTCTCCACCGGCTCAGCTCAGCTTCCAGCTTGGCAATTGTCTCTTTTTGTGCCTTTGTCTTCTCCTTCTCTTTCTCATATTTCTTCTTCCATTGCTCAGCAGTCAGTTCCAGATTCACTGAAGCAGTGTTCTTGATGGTCTTTGCCCTGGGAGAAAGAAGGAGGAGAAAAAAATTAGAAGGCTTGGGGATGGAAGAGACATGAACTGAACTAAGAGAGGTCTGAGGGAATTACTGAGGCAGAAAGGATAGGCTTGCTACAGACCTCTGTCCAAACATAAGAGTCGATTTAGTTTCAGCATCATTATAGCTGGATGGTGAGCAGCAGATGAACATGGTTGTCCGACAGTTCCCTCCCAAAGAGTCCTGAAGGATCCTAGTCATCTTACTGTCACGATATGGGACATAGCTTTTCTGTGGAGAAGTGAAGAAAAGAAATCTGGTATGAAGGGAAAGAGGGTAGGAATTGGGATCAGAAAACTTATGGACTTTGAGAAGATTGAGAGTCTTGTTGAGGAACTCAGAGATCATGGGATGAGGTAAAGGTAGAAGAGGGATAAAAGAGATACTCACTGTGCCTTCTGCCAGGGCGGAGATCACATTCCCCAATGCTGATAAAGACTTGTTGATATTCTTTGCTTCATCCAACACTGCTCCTTCTGCCCCTGTTTTGCTGACCTGGGGGGTGGTGGTGGTGGTGGTACATGTGTCATGAGAGGCTGAAGGAGGGGTTTCTCAGTTCTTTAGGGGTGGGAGGGATAGAGACTGGGTCTAAAAGAAGCAGCTGGGCAGGAGTAGAAAGGGCTTTTTCCTTTAGCCAGGTCTTTAAAAACTCTGATAAGAAAGGTGGCCCCTCTGAGATTCGACACCCCCAAACTTGCCCCTCCCTCTAACCTTCTCACTTCCTGCCAGGTCCACTAGATAGAGCTTCCCACTGAGCTTTTGCTCGGTTTCCACATTTTCTTGCTTGATGTTGATAAGGAAAATGCTGTGGCTTCTGGAGCTGTGCTCATTCATGTCTGAAAGAGTTGAGGGAGAAAAAGGTAAAGTGATAGACAGAAATGTTAGGTTACTTCTCATCCAGCAAAACAAGCCCCCATGCCTCCATATCCTCCAGACAGAGAAAGGTCTTAGCCATCCTTCCTTCTGGCTTAGTGTCCCCGACCCACATAGACAAGGGACTCTCCTTTTCTGAAGGACAAAGATGCCCCAGATTCCCTTCTGCTCCTTAGCTTTTTAACCTCAGAGAGAGGCACAGAGACAGAAGCAGATACACAGACACACAAGTGCGCACACACAGACATCTTAGTTTTCCTACTCACTAGTGACTGCCACATGACGGTTGGATTTCCCCTCATCGATAACATCCAAAATTTCTTCTGGGCTAGACACAAAGCGCTCAGTGCAACCCTATAAGGTAAATATAGACATAAATAAATTGGCCATAATACTTCTAGACGCTAGGTGGAAGGTTGACTACATAAGTTTTCAATCCCAAGGTTTTACATCATTTAGTCCATTGTAAAATTACTCTTCAAATTCTGACCTATCTAGACATTTGATCTTTTCAGTATATAACATCCCGCCCCCACGCACATACATATGCACAGATATATAACATCTGTCCTTCTAATACATGGGGCATTGATATTCTGAATCTTCAGACACTGATTTCTAAATTACCATTCTTCCTCCAACCCCACTCTCACCTTGACAAATGGCACCCGGTTCTTATCTTCATGCACAGACAGGTTTGTCTTGGTCACTAAATTGGGAAGAAGAAGAATGAGACCTGTTATCCCAGGTTCTTACTCTGCTTCTACTTCCTACCATCCCCACCCACACAGAAGTATTGTTTTTCTTTTGTGCTTTACTGGGAAGGAAACCTCCATATCTATCTAGTTGTCATGAAGTATCCCCTAGAGGTCTAACTCCTTTGCCCCTCCCCTAGAACTCTAGCTCAAGAATTATATGTGTCTTTATCCCTTTTTTTTTTTTCTAGATTGGACCTCCTTAGTGCCTCTCTCAAACCTGTAGTCCTTTATTTTTAAGATAAATTCTTATTGTTATCTTCTATAGCCTTTCTTAGAAAGACAGACAGATGGACAGAGAGACAGAAAGATTTGTGGAGGTTATAGAACAGGGGGGAGCAGTTATAATTTACATCTCCTCCCAAACTACTCGAATGGGACACTAATAGGAAAATTTCTTCTCATCATTCTCCCACCTTCCCCTCTGATTGGTTCCCAAAGATTTACTAATACTCACCATCCAACAGGTCACGAATTTTATCCAGATAAATCTCGAAGTAAGAAACCTGGATAGAGGAAAAGATGGGAATATAAGGAAAGGGCCTCTGATTAAATGATGCTTCTCTAACCATTGGTGGAATCAGTGTAGTAAAAAGAACTTGTAGCAATGATTCATGTGCTTGAAATCCAACTTCAACATATGCAAGTGGTTTAGGCAAATCACTTATTCTCTCTGAGCCTGTTTCTTCATTTGTAAAGTGAAGGTAACAATACTTGCGCCTTATCTACTCTTGTAAGGATAATGCAAAGAAAGTACTCTGGAATTTTGAAAGTATGAATTATCACATAGCTATTGCTTTATATATCATAATGTAAAATGGTTGTAAGATCTCTAAGATCCCATCTAACTCTAATACTTATGAACTCTAGTTGTGATCAAGGGAATACCATATCAATTTGATGAATTCCCCAGTCAACCTAATGAGATTTCAGGGTATAGGATTTTGTTTGGAGGCATCTGACAAGCCCCTTCTCAAAGACTGTGGATTCCTTCATAAGAAGACACAGAATTCCAATAATTGGCTGACTGAGACACAGGGTTATGAATTCTGAAGGATTCTTGTAGGAATTACTCCTTTCTGTGGTCTAAAAAAAATCAAACCATAATAGTGGCTTCGTTTCTCTTTCTTGGACTCTGAGAAGATAGTGGGGGAGGGAAGAGGAAGGGAGAGAGATGAAATCTCAAACTTTGCCACTTCCTATTATTTCTGTTACTTCAAGCAACATAAGTCCAATAAGAAATGAAATGTTTATTCAGTGCCCCCCCCCCCCCCAAAGTGTGTTTAGGAGGAGTCTAAATCACAAAATAGTACTTTAAGTCTTGTGAGGGACTCTATAAGGTTCTCTGGACAAGAAGGAATGAAAAAACCCCCAAAGCTGGTTCTACTAAAGAAATCTCCCTTCTCCAACTAGAAAGGTAAATTGTTCGATCACTCTGTTAGGGATCCTCAGATAGTTGCTACAGTAAGCAAACTCAGGTTCAGCAGAGGGAGCTGATAGGCTGAGAACCTCATGTGTTTTTTTTGCTTATGTACTCCTATGGATCCTTTGTGTCTTCTGCATGTTTTGTGGGAGGACAAAAAAAGGTTGCTGTATATTGATGCCCTTTACTACATGTAGTCCATGGCTTCCTTGTACTTGAATGCCTTTTACTCATTTTGGGGTGAACCTACACTATAGGCAGAAGCCATTCATATTAGTTTTTTCTCAAGTAACTAGTTGGGAGTGGTGAGTCAAGGAGAGAATATGATCATCATGGGATCAGCTGCCAGGATTGTATCAGGTTTGTGTGAGGGGCAGAGGTGAATGCTGGGTTACACATGCTACCTACATATGGTTTGGGGCGAACATTTCCTTGGTGAGGAGGGATAGGAAGAAGAGAACTGTTTTTCCAAACCTAGAGAAGTAAATAGAGCTGGAGCAAGTTGGGACAAATACAGTATTTTAATTACATCCAGCCATTTTCTATCTGGTCAACTTTGCAAATAGTGAGGGTTCTCTGAAGTAAAAAGCAACCAGAGTTGGGCACTTAGAGAGATACCACATATATAGCCATCTCTGAAGGCAGCATGGCAGCTGGTCTAGTTATTCTAGAAATCTGTTTATATTTATGACAAGGATAAGAATACTTTAGAATAAGATTCCCATGCTGTCAGCTTTCTTAACTGTTAATCTATATTCTACAGCTTACTCTAAATGTTAACTGTTAATCTATATTTTATAGCTTAATCAATCTGTATTGTGTGCCTCTTCTACTTACCTTTCCTCACATAATTGCTAATGAAGTTCTTTTTTTTAAATTACAGGGGATTTTGTGGGGAATAAGCAGAGTAATTGAGAATCTCTAGAGGTCAGGCAAAAGACCAAAGGCAATGGTTAGAGCAGGGGTGGGGAACCTGCAGCCTTGAGGTCACATGTGGCCCTCTAGGTCCTCAGTTGTGGCCCTTTGACTGAATCCAAACTTCACAGAGCAAACCCTTAATTAAAGGATTTGTTCGTAAAACTTGGACTCAGTCAAAAGACTGCACCCAAGGACCTAGAAGGCCACATGTGACCTCAACGCTGAAGGTTCCTTACCCCTGGATTAGACAGAGATGGGACAACTATCCTTATTGCTCATAGATATGGGCCTAGTAGTAGAGAGTCAATTTTTAAAAAAATTGGGATTTGATCTTGGCTATGTTAAGTTTCCTATTCAGATAATGAGAATCAGAGAGATGAAGATTATAGTGTATGCGTTTGGAAGGGGAGGTAGTAGGAGAAGACAACTTGTAAATGAATTGAGGCTCACCAGAAAAGAGAAATATAAACTGAATTTCCCTCTAGTTTCATCATATATGTGACCTCACCATCCTTTTCACTTGCCAAAGATATCCAAACTTTCTGCCATACTGACCTTGATATGGAACTCAAGGTTCTCATCCATGGAATAGATGTGATTGAAGATGTCACGGGCAATTCGAGGAATTATTCCCATCAGTTGAGGGTCATGCAACTTCCCCTGGATGAACAGGAACTCAGATTGAGTCAAGGGAAGAGTGGGATTATAGGGATGAAAGTACCACCTACATGCAGATTATTTACATCAAATTGTATCAAGTTGTATGAATTCATAATACAGAGAAAGGTAACACAGATTGATTCATAAGTGATATAAATTAAACTTATAAAGTAAATAGAGTGGCTGGCTCATTCTGCAATCAGAATTTTGTTATCTCAGGTCTTGAGGTTCTGATAGTGTCACTAACACCTTAGTGGAAAAGGGATGTAGAAAGGAAATAGGGAGTTTCATGAAGAGACCGAAAAATGGAGTGACCTGGTGAATTACCGTGACAAGACATAGGGATAGATTTTGTTGCTTTTCTAGGACAAAAAGAGGAAAATCGGAGGATGTGGCAAGGAGGAAATTTAGTCAGGCTGGAAATAAAATGTTATTCATTCAAAGTAACCTCAGTAGGTTCATAGATGATTCCTTTCACTCTACTGCTCAATCAGGGCATTGTATGATATACATAGATCTCTGTCCCTCTCCACAAAGATGGAAATCTATTTTAAGTAGCTTCCCCCTCAAAACTTCCCAGCCCTTTCTTTGCTCCTGCAAAGATGTTGGAATTCTCACCTCCATAGTGTGTGTCTTTCCTGATGATGTCTGACCATAAGCAAAAATAGTGCCGTTGTAACCAGCAAGAACATCTGGAAGAAAAGTAGGGTGTTGTATAATAAAGAGATTAAGGTTTAGAAGAAAGGGCTGAGAGATAGGAACTGTCCCTTCCCCTCACCCCCAAAATAACAATTACCTTTGACAATCTGCATGGCACATGCATGATAAACTTGTTCCTGTGTCGTGTTTGGAGGGAATACTCGGTCAAATACATATGGCTTTCCCTGGAGTAGAGAAAGATGGTGTCAGATATGATAAGGGGTGGGTGCCCCCTTTTCCAAGCCCCCAAGAAAGGACAAAACTCCACCCTTACTCCTATCTCTCCACAAATTAAGGTTCAGTCTGGGGGGAGTTGCAGAGTAGGCAAATGCAGAAGAGTCAGGGGAGGGGGAGCGGGAGAAATCAATGGAACTGTGTCTATTTGAAATAAAGGACAGGGATAAAGAACTGACAACAATAATTTAAAAAGAGATGAGGTAAAGATAGGAAAAGATTACATCTTTGAACCTGGTGACTTAGTCTGTATCCCACTTCCCAGGGAGAGAAAGTGAAAAAAGGCAGCAAAGAGGGAAACAGAAACAATTCATTAATATTAAAATTCCATCTCAGTCCTTTGAAATGCAAATCCTTCCCCAACACTGTCTTCATGTCTCTAGATGATTGAGAAATGGAGAAAACCAAAACACATCTGCTCTTTGGCCAGTGATTCTACCCTCCTCTCAGCTGTAATCTCTATCTATGTTTCATGAATCCAGGCATACAGCCAGAGGAGATAACACTCACAAATCCCTGAGCCAATCTTGCCCTCACAATTCCTCTTCCTGAGTCTCAGCAAAGATGGTTAAATGGACAAACACACTAAGATACCCTCCCGTTAGTAGGATTCCAGAGGGCTCTCAGTGCTCCAGAGGGCGCTATAGCTACGTTAGAACTGGGGAGCTCTCCAAGTCCTGAAACATTAAGCTACTTCAGTTGCCCCCTCCTCAATTTCCCAGTCCCTTTTCTTTTACCTGGATTGGAGCAAAGGTGAAAACCAAAGAACATACAAGATAATTCCAGGAAGAATTTCTAGACCTGTACTAGTAAGATATTTATGGGCTAGAAATAGTAGGTTAACTAAATACAGTGAGGTGTAATGGAAAAGACCCCAATGGGGGTAAGGAGACCTGGGTTCAAATCCCAGTTCTAACATTTAGTAATTGTGTAATTGGAACCTCAGTTTCATCACTTGTAAAATGAGGCTAATGGTACTCATGCTATGCATCTCACAGGATTGTTGTGCAGAAGCATTTTGTAAGCTTCAAAGTGCTATGTAAAATATGATCAATTAGTGATGTGATCTTACCTTATATAATTCTAGAAATTTTGAGAAGGTTGAAGAGAATATTTATTTCCCCATTCTGCTGATGCCAAAATTCCACTGCTAGAACTTAAAGCTTTGATTTTGTTTAAAATGGAAATATTCTTCAGAGAAATAATGCTTTTTTAAAAGAAGTTATTTATACTTAATAGGAATGAGTTTATCAAAGTTTTTTCTAAAGGAAGTTTTTGTTGGAGGGGGAGATCAAGGGGACATTGAGGGTAAAGAGAAAGTGCTACCAAAGTGGAGAATAGTCAGGGAATCAAGTGACTCCAGGCAGAATTGATACTCATCACAATTTTGCCCAGGGTAGAGTGAAGACAGGCTAACTTCATCATGCAGACTAGCCAATTAACTGCATACCAATATTGCTTCAGACTTACATCCCAGTCTTCTCCTAATAAATTATTTTTACTCAGAAAATATTTCCAGATAGAACTGAGGGCAGAAATGTTGAACAATGGATTTCAAGATACCAAATCCTATTTATAGAACGTGTGCAATCCCTGTACTATCTTCTGACCCCATGAAAGAGATATAGATGACTCCTTTGCTCTCTGTCCCCTATTGCTGTAGACACTGCAGTCATTTCCAGTGAGCTTCCATCCTCACTGGGAAGTAGGGATAAGTGCTAAAACATCAGGGAAGTTAAGAAGCTGGTTAAATCAGAAATGCACACACATTTCTCCTGTTTTAGCCTCTGATATCCTCTCCCACTCACAGCAGTCTCTAACCTCTCTAGAAAAGAAGAATGGAAAAACACTGGGGAGTTCTCATTTCAAGATCCTAGAAATCCCAACCTAGGGAGTCCATAGCCTGACTACTCCAAGCTAAATCTTTCTTTCTCTATGCCTAGTCTCCTTATTCCCTTCCTAATCCCTATATCTCTCCCAGCTTCTTTCCACCATTCTCTATGGAATCTCCATGTTATAGGAGATACATAAGTAAGTTAGCCCCTTTCAGACATCTTAGTTTAAGACATCTAGTAATGTCTGAACTGAGAACACCAAGCCTTGTCTCCATGGTGATGCTCTTAGGGATTGTCACCATAGCAATGCTAGAGATATGGAGTGCTCAGTTCCTTGTCCTTTCTCTGATTGGATCTTGGTCCTCTGGCTGCCCAAAACTGAATAGGATACTAGAACCCACCTTACAAATGCTAAAGTAATTCAGGTTGGCCCTCAAGCTATTTTCTACCATTATTTCAATCTCTAGTAAACCTGAAAACAAGTCTCAAATCCCAAGCTAAATTTTTCAAACATGTTCCTTTTCCCTTCTAACTCAATCTTAAATACCCCACAGACTCTTAGAAAGGGGGGGGTAGATAGTTTCTAGGGCTATTAAAGAAGCAGTTACTAGGCATCAGAGTAAAGGAACATATGTGTGGAAGGTGGTTAGAATGTGGGACTAATTATCATTCCTCCTGTGCTTTGCTCCACCTCTATCCTGGTAGAGATGCATCCTAGACAGCCTGGCGCCCCAGACACCAGGCCTTTCTCCATCAGAGCTGTAAGAGGGATCCATGCGCACAGAGAAACAATGAATGGCAGAGAGTGAGTGCACACCACATAGTAACTCAGACACCATTTTAAAATCAAGCAAGCTGTGAATATTGTCCATGACCCTTCCCTCAGATCCATGGGAAGAGTTATGGGGGGGCACAGAAAGAGAGAGTTTACAATGTTGTCCCCTAATCCCTAATCCAAAGCTTAGTCATTTAAAAAGGTTGCTTTTTTTTTTTTTAACAAAAGGTCTACAGAGACCAAGTAATGCTAGTTACAAAGAGAGAAGGTTGCAAGGAGTTAGGACCAAGGAAGTTTATCCTTCTCTTTTCCCTACATACATAGCTTCTATGATTTTCCCTTACATTTCAGCAGATCTTAAAACAGCTCCATCCCCTAATTCATTCCTCTCAACCTTTTCCTTTTTTGCATATTTTTTTAATATTCATTTTTTATAAGATCCAAAATTTTCTTCCTCCTTTCCTCCCTCTCCCCTCCCCAAGATGGCAAGCAGTCTGATATAGGCTATGTATGTGCAATCCAGTTAAACATATTTCCACATTAGTCTTTCAGCCTTTTCCAAAATAAGGATAGAGGGACAGAGATTCCCTCTTCCCTACTGGCAAAGCCAGGACTCTCCCTCAAAATACCTAATAGCCCCATAAATGCTTCTTTGCTCAGGTATCATGTCCTTAGTGCAAAGACACATGGATGTAAAATAGGGAGATAGAACTACCAAGATTTCTGAGACAAAATGACCCCTCTGTCCAAGTCTGTAGAATGAGGTAGACAAGGAGACAGATGGGAAAATCTGAACCCTCCCAAAAGAGGGAAAAGACAGAAGTGGTCTCAGCAAAGTGCCTCTTCTTTCCCTCTTTGAATATATATCATCTATTCTCTTAACTGGGGAAAGCTGGGAGACACAACCCATTCCTTACCTTTTAATTAAATAGAATCATAGCACCGAAGTATTATGAAAGAAATAGAAGTTTAGTTCAACATTATCTGAAAAATCCATCTGCAACAACTAAACTCAGGGGTAGAGTGGTTAGAGTCTATAAAGCCTACCTAATGTGCTCATTGTCACTAACCACCCATATTCCCACAGCCTCCTTTTCCCTTATGTCTTCTCGCCCATTGTTAATCACTGTTTCATTGAATCCTAAGATCTGGAATTTGAGCAGAGCTTAAAGGTCACAGGAGGGAAGCCAGAAAATGGTCTAACTTAAATCCTACTGTACAGGAATGTATCAAGAAGTGGTCATTCAGTCTCCTCTTGAAGATCACCTTGTTCAAAAATACCGCGCCCCCGCCATTTAGAGAAAAGGAAATTGGAAGTCTGTTAAATTTGAGTCATATAGGTAATAAGTGGCAGATTTGGGATTTGAACACAGTTCCTTAGACTCCAAATCTAGTGTTCTTCCTGCTATACCATTGGCTGCTGAAAAAGAGAAAAGCATCTCCAGATGGTAAGCAGGGATTTAAAATTATTTATTTTTTTTTTAAGATAGGTTCAGTCAAGATTGGAGGAAGGGGAGGAGAGGGTGGGAAATGAGGAGAGAAAAGCAGACCTTATCTTCATGGCACCAAATAAACACATTAAAATGACAAGCAAATAGCATCCATCTTTTTGAGTCAACTGTTAGGGCTCCAGTTGGGGGAAGGACAGAGTGGAACTGGTTGTCCTTGAGGACTGAGGCAGGGAGGAATAGGTCTCAGTCTCTGTCTGTCTCTGTCTGTCTGTCTCTCTCAATTCCTCTTTCATCTAAAACTCCATTCTCTCTGTCTTTAGTGCATCCTGACAATCATTGCTCTACCCCTCCCCCAAATATATCTGTATTCTAATATTTCCCCCTTCCAAACCCCCACTTAAGACTTTCAGCTTTCAGGCTCAACTACCCTTACATTCTTCTCCAATTTCAGGGGTTACCTGGATCCCATAGCCACACAGCCCTTATTATTCCAGTTGTGACAGAATGAATTATGAAGATTTGGGAAGTCTTTAGGATACTACCAGAGACTTGGACTGGAGCCTGGGCCTAGGAATCAAACCTAGGCCATGATGCAGGGGAATGACGTGCACTCTTGATCTCCTCCTCCATGGGTGGGGACTGTTGTGATGAAACTGGTTACTATGAAAAGAGGTGGTTAGATAGGGATATCAAACATGCTGGCTATTTTTTGAGGAGACGAAGGGACCTGGACCTTAAATATGCCTCATCCTGCATCTCTTTCCATACTAAGTTCTGTCTAAGGGGTTGCAAATAGTTTAATTTTTTTCTTTTTACCTCAGAGGCTTTTTTTCCCTCTGTCAACCCAAATTGGTGTGGGAGGGTACACAGCAGTGACCTTCAGAACCATGATTGGGACAAGTTAAAGCGATAGTAGTGGGGCTGAGAGATGGAAATAGCCCTCCAGTCTATAAGTCCCCAGAGAAGAAGAACGGTATCCTCTGGCCCCACACCTTAGGCCTCCCTGGGGTGAGCAGACTAAGCACAACAAAAGAGACCCAGGATCCTCTTCCTAGCAGATCTAGTCTCAGCTGGGGTGTGGTTGGGATACAAAAGTGAAAACTGGGAGTACGGATGAGATTAGGAATAGAATCTTGACCTCTGAATTAGAAAATGGGAGAAAAAATGTATACCCGGTTAGCACACTGAAGGGGGGGGGCAGGATTCGAAATCATTGATCGGATTGGGGTGTAGGTTAAAAGGGAGATACTAAATGCACCTGCTTCATCTCGGCAGAGAACCAAGAGTTCGGATTCTAGCCCAGGCCACACCCATTTAAGGCCTGAGCTAAGGATTGAGTGGGGAGGGAGGGGCTGCGGAAGTGGGGGGAATGGAGAAAGAAGGGGAGGAATGGAGGAATGATGGAGGGAGAAGGGGAACAGAGAGTGAAGGGAGATGGAGAGAGGAGTTGGATGAGGGGAGGAACGAAACAAGCATTAACTCTGGCATCTGGGATATATCCTATAGGGATGCCCATCCCTGCACCCCATCATCCTCTGGTGGAGACTCACCCCAATAATGACGCTGTCGTCCCCTTGAAAAAGGGGGATAAATTTGTCACCCCGCAGAATCTCCGCCTGGTTCAGGGGTCTGAATCGACAGAGCACCTTGATGCTGCACTCATTGTTGGTCTCCGTCATGGTGATGACCGGTGGTGGTAGCGGTGGTGGTGGTGTGGGGGCGCTTTGGAGAAAGGCTGGGGGAGCTCAGCAGAGACGAGAGGAACAGAAGTGACTCAATCTCCTGCACTGATGCTATATGGAGAAGGAAAAGGAAAGCTGATGAAGGGAGAGGAGCTGGGGAAGCTCTCTCTGATGGCTCTGGAGATTTTCAGAGAAAACCCCCTCAGCTTCGCCTCTGGTTGTCTCTTTCCTCTCTGCCTCAGCCCCTCCCGCTGCAGCTCTACTCTGCGGGGTTGCTGGAGTTGGGGGGGGGGGGTGTTCTGAGAGAGAGCAGGAGGCGGGGCTTCTCTTAAGGTGGAAGGGGTTGGGCTGTTGATGGGAAAGAATCCGCCCCCCCCTTTCTTAATTTGCTAGATAAACTATTCATCCCTTCCTGACTGTTCCCACCAGAGGGAACCGGGGCTTTTCCCCAAATTCCCCCATTTCCCGTATAATTACCGAATTCTGGATACCCTTGTACCCTCGGATAACCAGTTTGACAGTGTTGGCTAAGAACTGGCTGCAGAAGAACAACATCCCCGCCCCCCACCCCAGCTCCACCCTCTAGGAGTGGAGGAGGGAAGCAGAAAGATACAGCTCCCCATCCCAATGGAAGAAGGCGTAATGATCAAGATTCAGGACCTCTTCCTTCCCGGACAGCTGCCCCTCCTCCCCAGCATAAACTGGTTGGGGGTAGTGAGGGCCCTTCCTAATTGAGCAGTCCTTGAAAGAGACTAGACAGCCCTTCCCCTAGCAGGTGCATTCCAAGACCCCATGGTGGATGGGGTTCGGGGCAGGGAAAGCATGAGCTGTCGGGATGTTCTCCTTTCCACTACCATAGATGTTTCTCTGGAAGGGCAAAGATCGTGGATAGACATTGGGGGGCGGGGGAGTTCAGAGGAGAAAAAACATTCTAAGGTCCGGCGCACTTGTGTGTGTGTGCTTGTAAATAAAGTCCTGAGGAAAGGATTGTTCAGGTTCTGATTCTTCCTCCTTAAGAGAGAGAGTTACTGAAGTCAAAAGACTTGAGTTTCAAACCCAATTGAGCCACTTAGCGCCAGAACTAGAGCGATTGGGGTTTTGTTCAAGGGCATAAACATGGTGGTCGAGGATCTTTCTTCCTCTCCACAGCAACCACAGTTCCCGTGCAACCGGCGTCCTCTTGCAAATGCAACTGCCATCCTCTGGCAACCACAATCCTCCGGTCTTAGTCTCGTGGTCCTTCACCTGGCGGAGTCATTATACCGGTGAAACCGTCCCCAGGCCTGTCCAGTCCCTATGGACCACCTAACTAACCCAACTTCCTCAGGATAAGGGCTGGACTCTCTGGAGTACTGGTCTCCCCATCTCCTTCAGAAAACTCAGACTGTCCATTCCAGCTACCCTCTTCCAATCCCAGCTGAATTCGCCCCAGCCACAAAAATGCCTAGCTATGGCTCTGAGTGTGTGACCTTGGGCAAATCATTACTCCTTGTCTGAGCCTCCCTATCCCTCTTTGTAAAATGAAGGCACTGAAGCAGATCTTCCTGAAGGTCCACTATGCTATCTGATTCTCTGGTGTTCTCATGCTGCTGGCTGGGCTGGGGGAGGCACTGAAATGCAAATGGCAGGCAGAGGAGTGGGAAAGCTGGGGGAGAGAAGAGCCTTATGCAGTGATCATTTGTGGAATGGCCTGTATATGTGTTGTTCAATGTCCTGAATTTCCCTGCGCAGTCATCCCTTCCCTTTCTGAGACCCTGAACAGTCATCATCCCTCAAATCCCCTCCCCCAGGTCTGACTCCTGCTGCAGCCCCTGAGCAGATCTATAAAGAGGCAAGTCAGATTGATTTTTCTAGACGTCATTAGCCTTGGCAGGCAGGAGAGGCAGTTGGGAAGCAGAGTCAGACTGCAGGAGCTGGAAAGGGCTCTCTGGACACTCTGAAATTCTCTAGGGGGAGAGGAGTGGTTGAACCTCTCAGTGTATGATGAGCTTGCGCATCAAGGTGAGAAGGGGTACTCAAGTTGAGCACAACTAAGAATTTTTCAGGTTGAGAATCCTCACCACCCCACCCAATCTAGGCCTGGAAGACTGAATGACAAGGGGCAAAGGATAAGGGGACAAAGAGATGAAAAAGAAATGAGAGCCATATAGGAAGATGAATTGTAATGAACAACTCACAAGTATACTTGCTTTACTCATCATAATCCTGTGAGGTAGGTGACATGAACATCACTGTCCTCATTATATTGAAGAAAGTAAAGTAACTTACCCACTGGTCACCCAACTAGTAAGTGTACCTGGGAATCGCAACCATATCTTTTGACTCTGAGTCAATTTTCTTTCTACTATATCATACATTTCCATTCATGCAGTTGGTTGTTGTGTCACATTTCTTAAGGTTTCAGCATGATAAAATGACAAGCATCCAGCCTTGCTTATCTTTTAAATGAGGGCTAATAATGCATGAATTACCTATATGCATTATCAATCAATAAACATTTATTAATCTCATGCTATGTGCAAAGCACTGTGCTAAACCTGAGGATACAGAAAGTCAAAAGACAGTCCTTGCCTTCAAAAAGCTTAAAATCCAATGGTGAAGAAAACATATAAATATATACAAAGCAAGCTATATACAGTATAAGTAGGAAGTAATGCACCAAGGGAAGCCACTGGAATGAAGATCAGTTAAAGAAGGTTTCATGTAGACCATAGAATTGGTGTGAGGAAATCACCTGGGTGCCAGGTGAGCTACCATCATGTTATTTGCTGCCAAGAGAACACGATGGAAAGGGTGCTGGATATGGAGCCAGAGGACTGACCAGTTCAAATCTCAGTTCTACCTCTTCTTAAATATTTTATTTTTTAATTATTTTTTTCAATTAAGCATGCATTTTTCTCTCCCTCCCAGTTCTTCCTTTACTAGGAAGAGAGGGAGGAAATCAGGGAACTTTTTGTAGTAACTATTGCATAGTCAAGCAAATAAATTCCCATATTGGTCATATCCAAAAATGTGTAACTCATTCTGCAATACTAAGTCATCTCTCTCTCAGGAGGTAGATGAGATGCTTCTTCATCAATGCTCTGAAATCATGGTTGGTCTTTGTGCTGATAAGAGTTCTTAAGCCTTTCATGTTTGTTTAAAGAAAAAAAAAATGAAAATCCACCTTCCCTCCCTCCTATACTCACTTCCCAAATACAGATACAGTGAAAAAGAAAAACAAAATCCTTATAACACATATGGATAGTTCAGTGAAACAAATTCCAGCATCAGGTATGTCAAATACACATACACACACTAATACACACATACATGCATGCACATATATGTCTCCATCTGCATTCTGCAATTATCATCTTTCTGTTAGGAGGCAGGTGGAATATTCCTCTGGAATCATGATTGGTCATTTCACTGATTAAAATGCTTCAGTCTTTCTGAGATTTTTGTCCTTAGAATATTGTTGCTGCATAAATTGTTCTTCTGGTTCTGCTCAATTTACTCTGCATCAGTTCATACGCACCCTCCTAGATTTCTCTGGGTTCCCCTTCCATCGTTTCTTTCAGCACAGTTTTGTCACATTCGAATCTCATAACTTGTCCAGCCATTTCCCAACTGACAAACATCTCCTTAGTTTCCAGTTCTTTGCCAGCACAAACACACGCACACACACGCACACACACACACACACACACACACACACAACACTACCTACGTGTGTCACTGGGAAATTCACTTAACCTAGCGGGGTCAGTTTTCTCCTGTGTAATGGAAAGGGTTTGGAGTCTAAACTTCGGATAAAATCCTTATAATAAACACATACAATCAAGTGAAACAAATTCCCACCTTGGGTAGGTCTAAAAAAAAAGTCTCAATCTGCACTCCGAGTCTTATCACCTCTTTTTGTCAGGAAGTTTGGTAGCATTTTTTACTAGCTCAGCAGTTTTAAATATGAAGGAGCTTTTTCTTTTTATAATAAGTGTATTTCATTATAATGGAATTCCTTTATAATCCTATGTATTTATTTTATTCATTTAAAAACATTATTCGGAGGAGAGCCCCATAGATTTCCCCTGATTTTAGTGCCTTCCCTCTCAGATTATTTTCTCCTCATCCTGTAAATATCTTGTTTACACATAGTTGTTTGAAATTGTCACCCACATTGATTGTGAGCTACAGAAAAGCAAACACTGTTTTTGTCTTTGTATCCCCAAGGCTGTGGGCACACGTTCTTGTTGTTCAGTAGTGTCTGCCTCTTTGTGACTCCTTGGCAGAGATACTGGAGTGGTTTGCCATTTCCTTCCCCAGTTCATTTTACAGATGAGGAAACTGAGGCAAATAGGGTTAAATGATCTGCCCAGGGTCACACTGCAGTAAATGTTTGAGGTCGTATTTGAACCGCGGTCTTTCAGGCTCAATGCTCTATTTACTCAGCCCCTGTGGGCACATAGTAGGCGCTAAATAAATGCGCTTGACTTGCGCACACTGCCAAAGAAGGAGGCTGTTTTTTGGTTAAGAACCTCTGAATTAAATGATCTCCACGGTCCCTTCACATCCATGATCCTATAACAAGATACATTCTTTCAATGTCATCAAGGGAGGCTACACTCTGACTATCCTTCGGACTACACATCCCACAATCCTAGTTGGCCCTCTTCCCCATTACCTCATTTCTAGGCCTCGTTTGCGCTTGCCTCTACCTCACGGTTGGTGGGGGGGAGCGGCTAAGAACCCTCAATTCTCGCGAGGCCGGCTTTCTCCCTCTCTCGGCTCTGCCGACTCCCGGCCGTCTTTTCGCGAGACTTCGTTCCCCTCTGCCGCCCCTGCCGCCGCATCCGACTAAGCCCTGGACCGGGACCCTGACCGGCTTCTCCCGCGGGCAGAGCTCGAGCTTCGGCTCCGGCCCCGCCGAGGCCCCGGATCCCCCCTGCCCTGTCTTCCCTGCCCTCCTCTGCCACTGTCATGGCGGACCCCAAATACGCCGACCTCCCCGGCATTGTGAGTAGAGGGCCCGGACAGCCCCCGCCCCGCGGCCCGGCACGGTCCCTTCCCGGCCGCGCTGCTTCGGCCGTCGCCGGGGACCCGCCCTCGGGCGCCGGCTCGAGCGCCCCGGCTCGCGTGGTCCCCGGCGGGCTGCCCCATCCCGGTCCCCGGCACCCCACCCCCACCCCCGCCCCGGGTGCGGCCGGCCCGGAGCCGGAGCCGAGTCCGAGTCCTTCCTGTCTGCCCGGCGAGTCCCGTGGCCGCGGTGGGCCCCAGTCCTGCCTCCAGCTGCCGTCTGTGCTTGTGCCTCTCCCCGCGCCCTCCTCGTGAGAAGTGGTCCTTAGCCTGGGGCCCAGGAGCTCTTTTTTTCTTTATGTGGTTTGATAAGTGAATTTCTATATAATCGATTTCCTTTGCAGTCCTAGGTGTTTATTTTGTGCCTTTAAAAAGTCCGAGAATGGGCTGTCAAAGTTGTTTGTGATACCAAAACAGATTGAGAAACCCTGGTCTTAAACCCGCTTAAACCTGTCCAAGGGTTGGTCTCCCTCGTCTGCTGTCAGAACCTCCCTCCAGGCTTCTCTCTTCCAGTCTGTCTCCATCGCCCTCTTTGCATCGTGGCACCCTTGAGAGTATTCTGACCACCTAGCACCTGGCTTCCATCCCTGAGCTCCTTTTCCTCCACCTCCCTCTTTTTTTATTTTTCCATCAACAAGCAATTTTTTCCCTCTTCCCCCATTGGAGGGCGAAAGATAAAACCCTTATAACAAATACGCGTAGCCCTTGTTTGTTACAAGTGGTTTTTTTTTCTTGGTGGCGGGGGAGAGACGGTGAGGAGAGCCTGGGAGGAAAAGAAAATAGATGTTTGATATCTTTTTATTTTAATGTGATAATATGAAGTCAAACAAAACAAATTCCCACAGGAGCGGCCTCCAAAACATCATGTATCTGATTCTTCACCCTGAATCCACCACCACCTCTCTTTTGGGACACGGTGGCATGGTGTCTGCCCCCTGGAATTCTGACTGATCATTGCATGGATCAGAGTTTTAAAATCTTTCAAGATGGTTTGTCTTTACAATTTATTGTTATTATGTAAATTGTTCTCTACCTTCTCTGTGAAAGCTTTCCTTCTGTTTGCTTATTTTCTGTTAGTGCTCTTCCAGACTGCCACCAATTTCTTAGACTATCCCCACAACCTCACATTTCACCCACCACCAACCTATACCTCAGAAGCTCATTCACCTCTCACAATGCAAGATTTGGCCCCTTCCCTTGACTCTTATCTTCCCACTCTCTTTCCCACTATATTTTACCTCTCCTAAACTATCTCTACCATTTCATACTTCCTTTCTACCACTGACAGACTCCCCTACCCCCACTCTGGACTCCTCTATCTTGTATTTCACCCAAAATGAAACAAATACTGATGTACGACCTTTGACACTCATACTAATGGCCTGTGACCCTTGCTGTCTATTTCCACTTTTGCCAGACTTGGAGTTGGATATGAGATTGGAATAACAGAACCATTTTCAGATCAGGTTTAGAATTCCTTGTCTAAAGCTCTAAAAACTGCCATCTCAAAGGATACATTTGATGTACCCCCTAGTTGTACTACATTTACCATTTTCCCCATTGACACTAGTGAAGTGAAAAGACTTAAGGTCCCTGTCCCTCCTCAGATTAGTAAAAAGTACAGTGCCTAACTCTCAGATGAATGCAGTGTCTTTGTCATAACTCACATTCAGCTTCTGCCATCAGGTTTCAGTTGCTTCAGCCACCAGCCCTGTGATGGTTCCCTGGGCTAGGTGAAGGATAAGGGACAGGTGAGCAGGCAGGTGATCTGGGAATCATCCTGTCTTCTCTGTTAGCCATGACAAATGGAGAGGGAAAGGGAGTTGGTGGGTACTTTGTCATGAGGTGGGTTGGTTACTTCTTCTACCTGCAGGCCAGAAATGAGCCAGATGTTTATGAGACCAGTGACCTCCCTGAGGACGACCAAGCAGAATTTGATTCGGTAAGACCACATACTACCCCACAATCCTCCTTTGATGTCCTTCCCTTGGCCTATCTCATCCCTTTACCTGATAAGGCACCACAAAGAGCTGATATTCCAGCCTCACTTCCAGGGTATTTTGAGTTGTTGGTCATACAAAGGATTTAGACTCAACTTTGAACTTGGAGCATTAAGGAGAAATACCAAGACAGTTCAGATCTATAAAGTTCTGATCTTGAGTTATTAGCTGGTAAAATCTGAGCAAAATAACTGAGGTTAGGAAAAACTCACACTCCTAGGACTTGGTCATTGTTTAAAAACAAATATGAAACCTGAGATGCTATAAACTCCCTAAGGTTGAATCATGACTTCCGACAGTATTTCACTCAATATTCCTATTTACTGTGGACTGGTGACTTATCTATGCAGAGTTTCATGGAGCAGAGAAAGGTTGTGGTTTGGCGCTTTTTGCAGAGATTGGGGAAAAGTCATGGCAAAGAAAGATTGTGAAGGAATTGATTCATTTTCTTAGTAAAGAAAAGGTACTTTGAGGGACTTTAAGATGTAGGAAGATGTCCAGAGAAGAGAGGTAGTATGTGGAAAATTGTGGATAGTCACAGACAAGGAAGAGAACACTTAGTACATAATCTAGTCAAGTCTCACTTTTATAGAGAGCTTTGTAGAGTATAGAAGAAGGAAGAGATAGATAGATAGATAGATAGATAGATAGATAGATAGATAGATAGATAGATAAATAGATGTGATCCTTCCCTTCAAGGAACCCAACCCCCACGCTAGTAGAAGAAATAAGATACGCCTAAGAATATATAAGGCATAACAAAGAAGTGCAAATAAAATGGTACAAGCTGTAAGGTCCTGAGGGTCTCTGAAAAGAGCAGGTAGGACTGACTCTTCTCTATCCCTGAACAAGAAACAACAGGTTATTTCCCTTCCTTTGGTCTAGGGATATCATAGAATATACTTGTGTTTATTAACACATTTGTTTTTCTGATATTCCCACAATGACCTGGGCTTTGTCTGAACAAAGATATCATGGCTGACCATCCTCAGGAGGCAGGCTCCATATATACATGTATGAATCTTTTGGCTGTGCCTGGGAGTTTTCTGGTCAGTTGCGGGGCGCTGGATGCTGGCTGATAATGTGTGGCTTGGCATACTCACTTTTTCCTTGTTTGACTCTCTCACATGGCAATAGCCCCTGATTTGCAAACAGACCTTATCTTCTATCCCCACCCCACTTTCTGTGGTGTGTGTCTTTTGTGACATCTTTCTCTCTAGTTGCTCGCATGTCATGTCCCACAGCTGCAGTCATATGGAAATGGATGTAGTGTGGTGCCGTTGTCCAAAGAATAATGTGTGAATGTGGCTGAGGCATCTTTATTGCTCATGAGCTATTCTTACCTGTCATTATAAGGGCTATTCTTAAAGGTCCTTCAGATTAGTCATCTTTCTCCTCTTTAAAGGTCATAAGTGGGAGGTGCTGAGCACTTTACCATAATGCCACAGTTCAGGAATTCTGCTCAGTTTCAGCCTTGGCCTGTCTAGAGGAAATGTCAAGTTTTCACAGAGAGATACTGAGTGGGACCCTACTGCTGACCAATCTCTAACGTAGGAACAGGAATTAATTTCAGAGAAACCCTGCCCAGATGAAAAATAGATTTTTCTTTTGAAGTATTCCTGGTGTCCATTGAAGGTTCTCCTCAATGAACAGAGCCATTGAACAGAGGTTAACATCCCTGGCTAAGCCTCATCATCCTTGAAATAGGCTTAATAGGAAGATAACTACCTGGGAGAGGAGAGCCAAAAAGAACGTCCATTCCAGGTTTGCTGCTTCTCCCCCAGATAAAACCTTAGCAGGTATCTGATTTATTCCTAAGCAAAAATGTTTTTTTCCAGACTCCAATAATCTCTCATGGCAAATGGGAAAGATAAATACTTTATTTCCCTGGATCCTTTGTTCAGTATCTACAAATAACAGTGCTAGGAAACTGGAGTAATGATGATGTAAATTTAGTTGCTTTCCCTCAACATTTTTTAAGTGATTCTTCAGCATTAGAAGTAGAGAAATGAGGATGCCTTCAGCTGCTTGAGGAGTAGCCAAAGCTTTAGATGTTTTTCATCATAAAGCTACTGCATCTGGCTACAGCTTGTCCCATTGGACCTGGTGAGACAGTTTGAGAAGGAAGCTGAGTAATGGCTCTACCGCTGTTCTTAATTCAGATTTAAATTCGTAACTTGAGATGTGTATGAATTAAAACTTCAGCAGTCTTGGTTTCTTTGATATCTGCATTTCTCCCAGCATGTCTGCCTTCCTGAAGATATAGCATGGGAGAAAGACACATACCACTATCATTTTTCAACCTTAAATCTCTCAGACAAATTCATACAAAACTTCCATTCTAGTACTGCCAGTGATGGTATTCTCTAATTTTATCTGCATACTTTTGATTAAAGAAATAGTGAAGTAGCTTTAGCATGTATAACACCAATTATGGTAACCTCTGTTATTTCTTCTTTGTGAGAGAAATCTTGTCTTAGCCCAGTAATCTTAAATTAAGCCACAGATGGAGATGGTGGCTTAATAAAATGTATCCCGAATTGTATAATTTCTACTTCATAATATACTTAGAAATGTTGCTATACTCCTATACTCAGAAGGCTGGTAGGGAAAGGTTTGTTTACAAAATGACCTAGTTCCTTACTGTGCATTAAAGCAACTTCAGCAAGAAACGATATTCCAAATCAGGAGTGAGCCCAAGTTGCTGGGCCAACTAAAGGGCCTAGCTGACCTAGCCATATGACCCCTCTCATACTACAAGTTACCCTTCACTGCTCTCCATATACAGGTTTGGTTTTCCCAGGTCAAGTTCCAGGATAATTGAGACATGGACTGGCTTTTTGGTAGGATTAAAAAAAAAATTCAAGGAATGTTAATTCCTAAAGGTGAACCTCATCTTCCATACTTGACCTGTCAGTACTCAATTTTAGTCTATGAATTGTTCTATTCGTGTTTTTTGAAGCTACTAGAGCAGGGAAGAAAGAGGAACATTCTTAACTAAGCCCATAGGTCAGAGCAAGCCTCAGTGCCAGGTAATGGGAAAACCTACTGCCCCATTGCAAACTCTGGTGCCCCGAGAGGCAGTCTCCTGGTTGCTTATGCAGTTGGTTCAGCTTCTGAGAAGGGCAGGGAGGATTGACTATTCTCAAGCTACCAAAAAAGAAACAGCAGGTTATTTCCCTCCATTTGGTTTGGGGATATCATAGAATATGCTTAATTGTGTTTATTAACTGTTGATGCACATGAACTTATTTGAGTTTTTCCTAATGCTTTCCCCCTCCCTCCTCACCACCTTGCCTGGACACTAGTTTGCACAAGTAAGACCATTCAGTGCTTCTACTTTGCATGTTTTCTTGTTTTCCATCTTGCATGCCAGTGAACTGCCCCTTGTCCTTTGGTTCTCATTAGTCATTTCAAAAGCCAAATACCTGATTTGGGTGACTTTGATGCCCGCCGGCCTCCTGTTTAAAGATGGTTAGTCATTGGATATAGAAGTCTTAATTGGGCTACTTGTGGCCTTTCCCCCATGTGAGCATCTCAGAGTCAGATTGTCAGGTGGAGGGAGGTACAAGGAGATAAAGACTGTAAAGGCATTTGGGCATTTGGGCATGAGGATTCCACTGATCTGAGGAGCAGAAAATGGGAAAATACCACACCTCCTTTTCCCAGCCTGGAACAGGACAAATAGAAAGAGAAGAATAGCCTTGAGCTCTATTGGACCACGGTCATATCACTTCAGGTGACTGTATAGGCAGAGGCCAGTGCCGAATGGCTATCTGTGTGTGTGTGTCTGTGTGTATGTGTCATCCATGGAAATTTTCATTTCCAACATTGCCTTTCTCTAGTTGCTCAGCACATTTTTTGGACTACCTTCTCAGAATGGAGAAACAATTGGTGTGTACTTAGAATTGCAAACTAATTTTAATATCACCTTAAGCAAAACAGGAAGTTAAATCTTCAGTGTTGGAGGATAAAGGTGAAGGAGAATCATACATATTCTAAAACTGAGTATAATAGTCTTTTTTATTATCCATGACACATCTTCATATATTACTAATTCCAAAACTAGCCTCAGCCTTGTTCTCTAGAGTTTCAAATAAAGAAACTGATTTAGAATTAACTATTCTTTTGTACCTCTCCTTAAGAATGGATAGTTTGCTTTGATTTTATCTGGGTAAATTCTAGGTTATATTCTCCAGCACTATCCTCTCTAATCACCGTGCATATTTTTGTTTCTCTAGCTCTTTCTGTGGTATTATACCTAAGTCAGAGCAAAGTCAGAACTTTTGGCCTCCTCCTTTGATTCACTGCCTCATATTCACTCCCCCCACCCCCCAGGATTTGTGTAGTCATTTGGCCAAATATTCCGGCAAGTTTAGAAACTGAATAGAATGAGTGAGGAACAGTCATGAAAAGTGCTACACCAGCTGTCTGTGCTGGCACCTGTGATTAGGACATCTGAGACTCTCGGTCAGGCTGACTGTATTTTGTGTTCTTTTGATGATCATTGCAACTCCAAGTAATGGAGATTATGTATAAGACTTCATTTTCTCCCTGGTACATCCTGGAGATCATGATTTGAAAACTAATCCATCACTTGCTTATTTCCACTGGCAAGTTTTTTGGTACCCCCTGCTGCTCATTCTTCATGGTTTGGATTTGAATTTGAGAGTCTGCTCCCTAAAGACCATTTGCTTCTCCCTGAGCCAGCTCTGTCTCGCTGGGGTAAGGATGAGAAAGGCGTGGTCTCTGTGTTTGCATGCAGCATCTAGGAAGGCTTTCCCTCCAGGCTTCACCACTGAAACACCCCCTGCCCCTCCCAGTGCAGTCTAAAGGAGGAACTATGGGACGAGGAATGAAGAGGGGAGTGGTGGAGATCCAGCCATGCCTGGAGTGTGTGAGAAGACTGAGAGCCTCGACACTCCATTCCTAATGGATATCCCTGTACTCATGCCCTTTATTGGGAGCATCTTTTGGGATTTTTCCCTCCTGGAGATTCTTAATTCCTAATATCCCCATTGGCTGGGGATAGGAACCACCTGTGGTGGCCCAGGTTTACAGAAACTGTCTTTGTTACTTTCCCCCTCATTCCACACCCCCCCCCACTCCCACCCCCATCCCCCATGGATCTTGTAATAAGGGAATTAAAAAGTCAGATTCCCCACATGGTTTTGGGAGCTGGATATTGAAGTTATTCAAACTTTGGTCTCTCCTCTGCTAGCTCACCATTGTAAAATTAAGCTGACATACAGGGAACAAGGAGGTTATTTAGCAGTAACCAAAATTAGGTGCTCACAGGGCTAGGAGAATGAGACAAGGATTGGAATTAGGGACTGTCTTTACCCCTACTGTGCTAGCAGCAGCAGAGAAAATAAGTGTTTGACAGGTTCTTCCTGCTTCCTTTGTCAGTAACTGGCATTAGCTGTCCTGCCTAACCCGAACACTTGCTTTTCCCCTCCCTCCCTAGGGCTCATTCTGCCATTTTAACTGCCTTGTGCTCCCTAAGCCTCAAAAACCAGGGTAGTAGGGAGACTCATGCCAGGGACTAACCACTCAGCCAGAGGCCTTTGGAATCGCCACAGCATCTCTGTCACACCCTGCCCACTCTGCTGGGCCACTGTTTCCTCCTTATAAAATGAGGAGAAATCTCCTTTAGCTCTGAAATGCTTTGATTCCTCTTTTCTTTCTCATCATCATTTCCTTAACCCATGTCACTGGCTGATCACCTCTAACTGCTGGTGTTCTGCTGGTTTTTTTAGTAATTACCCTTTTACCTAAACTCCTGTGTAGTCTTGTAACCTAGGGGGAGGGTTGGCTCTTTACTCTTTCCCACCCTTTTTGAGTATGTGGGGATCTCATCTTTAATTAACTGTTACCAAGGTTTTGCTAAGGTCCCCTGGGGCCCTGTGGTACAGTATGTTTTAAGAAAATCATGTAGTGCATGTGACAATGTGCTAATAACAATTTTGTCTTTTTTTCCCCCCAATTTCCCACTCCTTTTCCTCTTAACCTCTTTTGACTTTCTCACCTCTGGGGAAACCGCAAGGAGCTGGTAAGAAGCCTGACCTTTTGTCTGCTTTTTTAACGGGTGTGCTGTCATGGGATGGGTGTTCTGCCCTTTTGTCTCTACCAAACTTCTCATCCTTCCACTTCCTGCCCACATAGCTGGCTTGACCTTGACCCCAATCATTCTACAACCATCATATAGTTCTTGGACATTGGTCTAAGGTAGACCCTAGAATATAAAGTCGTGGAGTCCCTTAATACTGTTCTCCTGCCCTTTCCAAGGGTAACACCTGTGTAAAGAGGTTCCTGATGCCAGTCACCTAATACCTGTGTTCTAGGCCCATTGCAGGTCAGGGGCAGAGACGCAGAACAGAAGACTAGAGGTGAATTTTCTATTTTACAGTCAGGTCCCAGGCCTGTAATAGGTTGGTGCTGATCTCTGTTCAGATGTCCTAAGATTGAAATTCTCTGAAGTTGGCTTTTTTTTTTTTTTTTTTTTTTTTTTACCCCTCCACTGCCCAGGGAATTGTCTGTCCTTGCACTGAAGGATTGTGATCCTTCAAACTTAAATTTTTTAATGTTTTTTTTTTTTTTTTAACTCTTACTACCCTTGCTGATCAGGGTTCTAGCAAGGGAAGAGAGGAGGGCATTGAAGGGTGGACTGAAGAAAAGGTAGTTACCTTCATGCTTAACTTTCTCCTAGATGTTTCAGGGGATTTTATTCCCTTAATTTGAGTTCTTTCCCAGTCATATGTTAGGTAGAGATCAGAGACCAAGACACTTACTGATTGGATACCTGGGATATGTGCTGCTTTGGGCACAGCACCCCAGAGAGGGCTGGGAAAAGGATGCTTTTGATCTCAAAAGCTTCTTTGCTTTCCTTCTGGTCCTGGGCTCTTGACTCTCTGCTCTCTGCCCATCATAACTACCCATGACTTCCCCTGAAGAAGAGGTGAAGACAAAAGGTTAAATGTTTCCCTCCCTTAATGTACTCTCTTCTCTCCCCCCCATAAAGCTGCCACTAATATTCTGATTCCTCCTCTGACTAACCCTAAAGTATGAGAGGGTCCATGGTCAAGGATGGAGCTCTAAAGATGAGGGCTACTTTCTCCCACCCCTTGCCCTCTTCTCTGTATCCCACCTGCAGTCTAGGAGAGAGAGGGAAAAATCTCTCCCACAGTAAGACTAGTACGCTAATCCTGGCTGAAGTCTGCTGTACTATAGGGATGGTTGTCAGACTTCTAAGTATTTGGGGAGGGACACTGTCCTATGAGACAGCATTAAAATCTGGGGATAGAGATGGAGAATGTAGATGTTTATCTGACGGTGAGGTAACTTCTTCCGTTCCTGAGGGTCAAACCTAGTCCCTTTCCTCATTCCATAGCGCATCCCTACCAAAGTCCCCTTTCCTGGAAAAGCCTGTCTGTGTAGTGAGGGGATTCTAGAACTGGCCTCAGTGCCTGATCTATGCCAGTGCAAGCTGGCAAGGCAGGACAGTTGGCTGTAGTTTTTCTCTGGATTGAACCCAAGATGTCTCTTATGAGGGCAGGCTTATAATTCCTGACCTGATGCATGTTCGCTGGATAGGTTTCTGTTTTGTGTTGTCCTTCAGAAGACAGTCCCATCTAAATTTCTCAACCTCAGCCTGACAAGTCTAGGGAATGGCCACTGACTCCCCAAATCCTAGGGACCCTTGCTCCAAGTGATCTTGGGCTATACCAGCAGTGTTCTGATAACCTACTCCAACAGTTAACAGTCTAGTAGCTTGTTATCCCTTTTTTCTTGCCCCAGGTTTGGGGTCTTGGCAGATCTGGAATGGGGAGGGGGTGCAGTATTTACGCCTCTAGAGTACATAGGATGGCTTAGGTAACCCTGCCAGCTCTTGGAGTTTGTTGAAAGTGGAGGAGATGCTCACTATTGTCATATTTCCTTAGCTGAAGCAAGGGATTGATGTTTACAGAAAGCCAAGGCTATAGCTTTGGTACTGGATCCCTTGTTTCCATATAAATCTTATTCAAACTGTGACAGGAAATGAAAATTCATTTCTTCTCTATGGACTGAGCCAGAAGGAGCATCGAAGTGAAGAATTTTTTTTTCCCTTTTCCCTGATGAAGTAAAACTAAAACACAGGAGGGGGGCGGTATTCAGTGATGGTTTGGGTGTGGGGAATACTTTGGGTGATGAACTTGGAAATGTTTCTCTTGGATTAAAATATCTGTCTTTACAGGAGGAGCTGACAAGTACAAGTGTGGAGCACATCATTGTCAACCCAAATGCTGCCTATGACAAGTTCAAAGACAAAAGAGTGGGGACCAAGGGACTTGGTGAGGCCAGAGTTGGTTGTGGGATCAGGTAGAAGGGTTGATAAGGGTAAAACTAAGAATGAGATGAGTATGTGAGGAGGAGTGGGAACCAAGGCCTAGAAGCAGCCTCCTAAGCTCTGGACTTTTGTGTGGTGGACTTACTCCTGGGAAGGACCCTTCTCAGGGGCCTCTGGTAGAAACAAAGTAACTCTCTCTCAAAATCCCCTCCCTTGCCAGGGAGTTAGAAGCAGTGACAAAGGAGAGAACAAGTTTTCATTCCTTTCTTCTCTCTTCTCTTCCATGCAGACTTTTCAGATCGTATTGGGAAAACCAAAAGGACAGGATATGAATCTGGAGAGTTTGAAATGGTTTGTTATGAAGGGGAATTTCTCATCTAGGGAGGCAATTAAAAGGGAGAATCTTGGGTGTTCCTCTGGTTATTAGGGCTGAGGGGCCCTACTGCATATTAAAAGGGACATCCCTAAGCTGGCATTGCCACTTACCTGGCTGTTGTTTCAAGTCATCAGTCTTAGAATGTAGTGGACATATTAGACTGGGCATAATATACTTTGTGATTGGATTTTGGAATTTGGGCAGTTCCCTATCCTAAGGGATGTGACGCCCCCTTTTATCCTTGATCTCCAGCTCGGAGAGGGACTTGGGCTGAAGGAGACACCCCAACAGAAGTATCAGCGACTTTTGCATGAGGTTCAAGAATTAATGACTGAGGTGGAGAAGATAAAGGTAACCAGGAGTTCTGCTTCCTCCCCTGCCCCAGGCCTTGTGCCTTTGACTTTGGGTAGGAGAGGGAAGGTACCTGGAACTATATATTCAAGACTGGAAATGGAAGCTGACCAATTTTTTTCTTCAGCACTGATTGTCTAATCCATTCCCAGGGACTGACACTCAGTTCAGCTCTGGCCCAGTTCTTGCAGTTCCCCATGGTTTCCTTACCTTTTCCCCTCTCAGGCAACAGTGAAAGAGTCAGCTGCTGAGGAGAAGCTGACCCCTGTGGTGTTGGCCAAACAGCTGGCTGTCCTGAAGCAGCAGCTCGTCGCCTCCCACCTAGAGAAGCTGCTGGGACCTGATGCTGCGATCAACCTCACTGATCCTGATGGAGCCTTGGCCAAGTGGGTACCAAGGCCAGGCGGCAGCTAGGGAGGGGAACAGGTCGCTAAAAGGAAGTTAGACTTGCGCCCCCAGCCCACATGTGAAGTGACTTCTTGTTGATCTTCTTTCCTTGGCCTAGCCGTCTACTGGTGCAGCTGGAGGCAGCAAAGAGCAGCAAAGGGTTTGGGGTAGGGGGCAAAGATGCTGCCGGGCCCACCCCTGACAGTGGCCTGGTCACTTATGAACTTCATTCTCGGCCTGAGCAAGACAAGTTCTCCCAAGCTGCCAAGGTGAGTGGCTGAAGTATTCCCTCTTGAGTATTACAGTAGTATCCTGCTCCTTGTCAGCCCTCAGACTAAGCTAAGTCTATTCTTGTATATTTCCCAGTGTTTAACACTTGGGACTGATTAGTTTGGCAGGGATGGATAAACTATGTTGGGGAGGGACGGCAGTTGTCTCTGGAGGCTCTGTCTGGAATTACCTCAGGGTTGGATTGTAAGAGTGGTGGGAAGAAGTGTCCCATTTCTGCTTTTTACAATAACAAGGGGACCACTCCTTCCTCTAGTTTAGGGGAGTCTCTTACCCTCGCTTTCACTACAGGTTGCAGAGCTTGAGAAGCGGCTGTCAGAGCTGGAGGCAACAGTGCGCTGTGACCAGGACCCTCAGGTCAGACACTCACTCCCTGCCAGAGCCTTTGCTTGTTTCCCACAACCAGTACAGGAAGGTCAGGAGCCTATATTCTTGGAACTGAGAAGGGAGGGAATATAACGCCCTTCGTGTCAGGCACCGTGCTAAAGTACATTTTACAAAGAGCCCTCCCAACAACCCTGGGAGGTAGGTGCTGCAGTTAATCCCATTTTTCAGCGGAGGAAACAGGCTGACAGAGGTTAAGTGACTTGCCCAATCACACAGCTACTAAGCATCTGAGGCTAAATTTGAATTCAGGTCTTCCTCACCCTAGGCCCAGAACTCTTATCTTCTGCATCACCAACTGCCTCTAAGGGCATGAGAACCCTGTTTCTTAAAGTCAGGCAAAGCTGGGGGACCAAAATGGAAGGTGCTGGTGATGCTAAGAACAGAGGAATCACTCATTCTTCCCATCTCTCCCTTCAGAATCCCTTGTCTGCGGGTCTGCAGGGATCCTGCCTGATGGTAAGCAGGGAGGGAGCTGCATGCAACATAAGCATTTTGGAGGAGGGGTTAGAGTTGAGTTTTCTCCAAGGACTGGCTAGTCAGTTTGTAGACTGGCTGCAAGTTGATTTATTCTAGTGCTAGCCCCAGTGTGTATTTGTAATCTCTGGTCCTCCCCTCACTCCCCAAGGAAACAGTGGAACTGTTGCAGGCAAAAGTGAGCACCCTGGACCTTGCTGCTTTGGATCAGGTGGAAGCACGACTACAGGTATTCCTCAGAGGTGGCAGGGATCTAAGCATTGATGGTAAGAGTCCTTTATGTCTTCATTGCCTATCTCATCTTTTGTGCCTCCAGAGTGTCCTGGGGAAAGTGAATGAAATTGCTAAGCACAAAGCTGCCGTGGAGGATGCAGACACACAAAGCAAGGTCAGAGCCACTCCCTTGCCCCACCATGTCATTTCCCTATAGTGTCCCACTGTGGACATATGGAGTGCACACACCCAACCCATTTACCCACCGCCTTCAGCCTCATATGTATCAGCTGAGTAAGGTTGCAGCTGGCCCAGCCCCATTTCCCCTGTGCCACCAGAAATGTCACCCATCATGAGCCAAATCAGGTGCCCACTGCATGGGGCAGTGTGCCGCTGCTTGCTGGTCTTCTGATCAGTGATTCCTGGGGTAGCGGAGCCACCGGCTGTGTGCACCTTTAGGACCCCTCTATTTGCTCTCTCATTTCCCAGGTACATCAATTGTATGAGACAGTTCAGCGCTGGAGTCCCATTGCTGCCACACTTCCTGAGCTAGTACAGCGACTTGTTACCATCAAGCAACTGCATGAGCAAGGTGGGGAAATTGGACCACGAAAGCACTGGGAGGGATTTTGGGAGGTGGTCCCCTCCCGAGGTGCTACCAAATCTCAATACCTGCCTTCACTTATTGTAGCCATGCAGTTTGGTCAGCTCCTGACACATCTGGACACCACCCAGCAGATGATCGCTGGTTCTCTCAAGGACAACGCCACCCTACTGGCTCAGGTTTGTGTTTTCTAACAAAGACTAGCCCATACTCCCCCTACCTTAAAATATGGATGAGATTCTTTTGTCCAGACTTCAAGGAAAAGCCCTTTGCACTTCTCTCCTTCTGCTCTTCATGTCATTACTTTGCTCAGTGGGTTTGGACAAGCTGTAGCTGATTCCATTTTCCAAAGCATAGTGGGGAGTGAGGAGACCGTGGCATTAGTCCTATGTTTGCCATCAGCTCCATGACTTGAGCAGGGCCCTTCATTTCTTTGGGTCAGTATCATCACCTGTAAAGTGAGGTTACACCAGATGATCTCTTAAGGTCTCTTCCAATTCTAGAGTTGTATGGTGGGTTCCATCTCTCATTGGCCTTCTCCCGTCAGCTGTTTCAAAGGTACTCCTTCAAAGTCTACAGCCAGAAGTTCCTGAGCCCCTGTCATCCATTTCTAGGTGCAGGCCACCATGCAGGAGAACCTGGTCACGGTGGAGGGAAACTTTTCCAGCATCAACACACGAATGAAGAAACTAGGAAAGTGAGCAGAAGTGGAGGGGCGGTCTCTGACCCGTTGTGTGTGTTCTGTACTTATCAGCTTGAGTCTGGCTGTGTTCCCTCTTTCCTTAATTATACAAATCCCAGGTCCTGCCCTCCCTTCCAAGGAGAGGACCTCCTGCATGTGGAGTGTAGACCCCTTGGATACATTAAACAGTGGTGGCCAAGGGGAAACATCTCCTATTAGCCCCTGGAGGGGGGGGGCATGGAAACAGCCATTTTCCTAATCCATGTATAACACTGCTTTCTGTGATGTGGTGGGAGTAGGGGGTACACAGCTGCTGCGTGGCTAACTGTACAACTTTCTGATCATTAAATGCTGTTGTGCCGTATGTAGCCTGTGCTGTTTCCTGGCAAGGTAACCTCACCAAGGGTTAGCCATCTCTGCCCTTGTCCAGGAAAACCAATCTGGATGGCAAGAATCCTGGATATCTTTCGCAGAACAAGAGAAGGAAGAATTTTAAATATAAGCTGTTCCCACAAAAGAAATGAACATGGACCCAGAGCCAGAGTTTCAAAATATTCTTATCTGTTAAATTAAGAGTGTCTCCCATAGAAAAGCGGTGGAGGCCCCACAGGGCAAGTACAAAACAGAATTAAAACTCCCGAAGGGTCTTGTCTTTACAAAAGAAAAGGCATGAGGCAGCCCCTGGACGGCTGGGCATGCTGGCCACTCCGGTTGGACTGCGTTGCATAATCCTTGCGTCAGCGTCATGACAACGTCTCTGAGCATTTTTGATGGGGGAAAGGGGGCACTGTAGTGTGTGTGGGAAGGGAGGCCTCTTTCCCCCCTTACCCCAGAGGAAAGGGGGAAGGAACCTGGCTTACACCCTGAAAATGAGGCTTCCGTGTGTTTCAGACGGTGGGGGTGGGGTGGGGCAGGGTGAGATCTGTGCTTTGAGGCACCTGAGCCAGAGGGAAGGGGGCTAGGGGTGGAAGGAGTGATGCTTATTGCTTTGTGCCTTTCGCTGGGAAGGAGGGCAGCAGCCAACAGTGGCTCACAGGTTTGTAAACTGAGCCTGCTGGCTTGGGGAAGAGGGACAATGAAGTCGAATTAAATATAAAGAGTCATTTGTGCAAAAATAACTTAAGCAAATAAGACCTGGAGAAGGGTATGCTCCCCTTAGTACCTGGGGGGGGAGGTGCCAAATACCCCCCCAGACCTTATCAGTGACATGGCTTTGGGGTGAGGTGAGCTTCTCTATCCCCTGGAATGGCTCAGGACAAGATTATGGGGGGAGGGAAATGCATTTGTGCTTGGGGGCTGGAGGGGGGGGGATACACAGCCCCCTACCCACTTCTGTCCACAGGTACAGATGGTTGGCAGGGACTCCCAAGGCTCAACTCCCCCCAGAGTGGGGATCAGGTCCAGCTCCAGGTATGGCTGCTATGGGGCCAATTTCCTCCTCTTGTTCTTGGCAGGACGACCAGGACGGGGTCGGGGGGTCACGGGAACGGCCACCTGGACGAGTACAAAAAGGTCACTAGCAGCTGCTAACAAGGCAATCTTTCTTCCTCCATCAGTCCCCCAGCCGCCACTTTCCTTCTCCCTCCCCCACCTCCCTGCTCACCCCGGCCATGTGGCTAGGCTCCAGGGTAATCTGTCGGGAGCTGCTGCTGGTTCGGGAGGGGCTGCAAGGAGGAGAATAAGGAGATAAGGTCAATCTCCCAGCAAGAGGTGAGGCTGCTGAACTGGGACACCTGTCTGTATTGGGGTGTTAGACTCCCAAGTCATTCAAGTGAACTTGTGTTCGTTTTGTAGACGGCAGCTAGGGAACTCCAAACAAATGCAAAGAGGCAAAGGCCGGAATGCAAAAGTCACTGTTGGGGGTCAAGCACTTACTTGCTCTTCCGCCTCCTGCCCCTGCGTGACTTTCTAACTCCCCCAGGGGGCACCTGAAACAAGTAAGGTGGGATTAGGCAAAGGGACACTTCCTTGATCCTTGGTGAAATCAAACCACTTCCTCTGTACTCACCTTGAGCTCATCTGGCTGGGGCATGGGAGTGGGTAGGTCTTTGGGCTCTGTCCCCCCTTCAGCCAACTCCCCATTATGCTGCCAGTGGGGACCTCGGGGGGACCGTTCCATCTGTCCATTGAAACCACCTCGTCCTCCCCACCTAAGGGCCAGTCGGCTCGGCTCCCTCCGGCTACCAGGCTTTCGGCCCCGGCCTGGTCTAGTTTCCCCATTGATGCCCCTTGATCCCCCACCTCCCCGCCGTCCCCGCTTTCCTGACCCCCTCCCAGTCAATAACTCAGGAGCTGGGGGGTCAGGGAAACCCTGGGGTGGGGCTAAGGCACTGAAGGGGGGCCGGGCAGGCTCTGGTTCAACAGTTGGGCTGGGACTCTCAGGGGGCAGGCAGGGAGCTTCTGGTTGCTCAGTGGGGAGCTGCAGAGCAAAAGAGAAAGTCCAGTTGGCCCAAACCACACCACTGACGTTCCTTTCCTGATACAACCCACAATAATGCAGGAAACCACGTTCTTTGCCTGCTTCCTCCAGAGAAGAAAAGAGCAGCAAATGTCCCAAACTCACCTGGAGACTCTGCAACAAGCAGGTCAGGGGGCTGGAAGCCCCAGAGAGAGGTGGGGGGGCACCTCCCCCAGGGAGGAGCTGGAGCCCAAGCTGGCCAGGGAAAAGAGGGCCTGGGGGGGTCAGCAGACTGGGAAGGGTCCCAGGGCTGCTGGTCATTGAAGACAAGTCACCTGAGAATGAGGCAAGGAAGTTAGGACATCCCCTATGCAAACAAAGCAAACCCAGACCATCCAGTGAGTATTCAGGGACCCAAGCCATTAACCCAGAGCTTTATAAGGCAGTTTCCCCAATGATCACTCTCCAGTCCCCTATACTTGGCACAACTTTTGAAATCTCTCCTCCTTGGCCTTACCCAGCAGGCTGGCACTCAGCAGAGGGCTGAGGAGTGGGGGGGTTCTCCCTGAGGTGGAAGGGGCCTTGCCCAGAGAGGAGGCCCCAGGGTCAGTAGTTGCCGTGGTGACGCTGGAGGTAGGTGGTCCAGGTTGGGGGGTGCTCAGAACACAGGGCTGAGTCAAAAGAAACACAGGCAGTGAATGGTCAAGATCCTGTACTTCCACAGAAGCAGCATTGCCTGACAAGAGTCCACCCCCAGCTAGTGACTCAACCTTAACCTTCCCCTGGGGAAGAATTTATCTAGGAAGATGAACACCTTCTCCTTCCTCCCCAGCACTTCTTTTCCTGACAGCACCTCCTGCTTTTCTGTCCCCATCCTCACCTGGGAGGGGTTCCCTGCAGGGGGGTCCAGGCTGGCAGCCAGCAGCGCAGAATTTAAAGCTATGAGGGCAGGTGGGGCTGAGAGGGGAGGAAACAGGAGGGGAGGCAGGTCTCCCAAACCTGGAAATGACTCCCCACTTGGGCCCCCAGCCACATCCCCAGGTCCTTCCCCATCGCCCGATGGGGGACCCAAAGCCAGTAGGGGTAGAAGGGAGGCAAGGAGGTTGCTGGGAGGGGCTGGAGTAGGTGGGAGTAGGTCCGAGGAGGGTGCTGGAAGCAGGGAAGCCACCAAAAGTGATGGTCCCTCAGGATCACCTGGGGCCAGGGGGGGACCTGGACCCCCAGGAGGAGGCAGGAAGGGCTCAGGGGGAGGTTGCCCCCCACCCCCAGCCAACACACCCAACAAACTGTGGCTAAGCAATGGAGGTTGAGGAGGCTGCCCCAAACCCAAGGGAAGGGGCAGGGCCCCAAGCAGTCCTGGAAAGCCGGCCCCACCCAATGCCAAGCCCTGCTCTGGGCTGGGAAAGGGGAAGGCCTCCCCCCCTCCAAGGGAGGGGAGAGGGCAGGTCGGACCCATCCCTTCAGGGGTGCTTCGAAGGACAGGGCTGGGAACCGGGGGGGCTTTGGTGGCGGCTGGAGGGGCAGGGGCACCTGAAAAAAAAATAAGGAAATGTCAGAAAAAGGAAAAGATAACCCCACCCTATCACCCAGGGGAAACAGCCTCTCTGTCCAGTTTCAACCCAAACAATGTGGAGGGAGTTCCCCTCTAACCTTCAACCCAAACACCTGAGGGTGACTGATCTACCCCAACCCAGTCACTCGTGGGGAGAGGGAGCTGCTTCATAATATCCATGTACCTGGCATGCTGCTGAGGCTGCCACTGCTAGTCCCAGGTAAGGAGGGCTGGATGGGGTGCATGGGTTGGGGGGGGCTCCCTGAGGAGAGGGGAAGTGGTGGGGGAAGGGGTACATCAGACCCCGAAAGGTTAAAGCTTCCATCGGAATGGGGAGGGGTAGAAAGCCCCAGCAGGGATAGCACAGAGGGAAGGATTGGATTAGATGGTTCAGAGTGAGGGAAAGATGGGGGGGCAGGGGCTCGAGGGCGGGTCCGCCGGGGTACCAAAGGCCCTCCCCCTTCTAGCAAGCGGAGAACAGTTGGAGGCCTTCGGGGACGGCGGGAACGGGGTGAGGGTTGATGGGGAGGGGGCGCCTGGGCTCGAAGCCTTCGGCCCTGTAAAGTGCTGGGGGGAGGCAGTGAGGGGCGCTGGGCCTTGGCTGCTGCAGAGAGTAGGCTGCTGGCGAGGAATGGGGGTGCCCCAGTCCCCTCTACCATGGGACCCCCTCCCAGAGGCCCCAGGACCAGGGGCAAGGGCAGGTGCATAGAGGCTGAAGACACTGGTGGCTGAGTGGGGGGTCCACAAGAGCCAGGGAGATTATTGCTTGGAGGCAGGGGAGAGGGTGTTAAGGCATCACTGCAGTGGAAAGGGGGATCCAGAGGGTGCTCACCACTCCCCGTGGGTGGTGAAGAGGAAATAAGGGGTGCAGGAGGAGAACCCAGGTCTGGAGGGACCAGGCTGGGTCTGAGGGCAGTCCCCCAGATGTATGGGGAAGCATTGAGACTGACAGCAGGTGGTGGGGGTGGGGCTGGGGAAGGGGCATTGCCCCTTGGGAGGAAGCAAGGGCTGTTGCTGCCCCCTGGGGTACCTGGGTCAGGGGGCCTTGGGGGTGGAAAGACACCCCCAGGGCCTGACAAAGGGGGAAAGGGCTGAGGAGATGCAGGGAGTGGCTCTGGGGGTAGAGTACAGGGTCCCCCATTAAGTGGGGCCATGGGAGGGGCTCGGCAAGGGGGATGGACAGTCGGGGGACCTGGGGACACAGTGTGGAACAGTTGGGGGCTTGCTCCCCCTCCTGCAACAGATCAGAAATAAGAGAGTCAAAGTCAGGAATCTCATCGACCAAGAACTTCTCATTCCTCGGTTCCACTTCTATCCGGTGTCCCTGCTTGCCTGACCCCTCCCCCCACCCACAGCAGTCCCCACTCCATTCAGGCCTGTCTCCTCCATATCCTCTTTACTCAGCCCTCCCAAACTGGGAAGCACCCCTCCCCTGGCTCCCTCACCCAGGTTCCTAGGTTCCCTCTAATCCTTCTCTTTCTCTCACCAGGGGAGGGGTGTGAACAGGTGGTCTCCATGCTTCGGTATAGCGTTGCCATGGCGACAGCTTTCCGCCTGTGGTTGCACAGCTTGGTCATGTCCTCCTCAGCTGCCGGCCCCACCCCTGCCCCGCCCGGGGTCACCAGGGCCAAGGGGTCAAAGTTGAAAACCTATATGGCAGAAGGTATAGACAGGCTGAGGAAGCAGAGATGATGGGATGGATGCCAGGACCCATGATTCCCAAGGAGGTTTGGGGCTGGTTCCCTGCTCCCCCACCTCGGCCAACCCTCATCATGCTGACCTTTGGGACATTGAGTGGACACTCCAGGCCACACTTGCAGGTCCCATCACTGAGGAGGTAGCTCCGGGTTTGCTCCAGGGAAGACAGCTCTGTGCCACTTGGACTGGGGAGGAACAGGGTCAGGAAGGATGGGATTAGGGGGCACAAGGTCAGCAAAGACTCCCAAGGGGCAGAGCTACTTAAGCCAATTCCAAGATCCTCCTGGGTGGGGCAGCATAATCTAAGCGTGAAGTGAGTGGGGGAGGGGGCCGGGGAAACTTGAAGGGGTGCAGGAGGCGGCAGCCGGGGTGCACGGGGTCTGAGCGGTGGGGGAACAGACTGGGGAAAAACGGAACGGGGAAGACAGGGAGGCAATGGGAAAGTCCTGGAAAGGTCCATACCTGACATAGAGCACGGCACCCTCCCGCACACAGCGCTGCCAGCCAATAGGGACAGGGGAGGCCCCGGGGCCCCCAGCTCTGTCTGCTTCGCTGCTCTCATTGCCCCCATTCATTGTGCGCGCTCAGCTCCCATTCGCCTGACAACACAGACACTCTGGTGGGCACTGGCAGAAGGGCAGGGAGGGACACAGGACAGGGCATGAGGGGAGGCTTGGCTACAAAGGGGAGAACCCGGTGGGAGTCGCATGCCTACACGGGCCTAGGCAGCCCCTAGTTAGAGCCCCAGGACGTTCGGGGGCCGCTCGGGAAGCTGGGGCAGGAGAGCAGGGGTGCCCGCGGCGCGGCTACCTGAACATCTCTGCAAACATGGTGGTGTCCAGTCCAAGCCGGGGCCTCCGGCTTAGCCCACACCTGCAACACAGGGGACGGCCCGTCAGCAGCGCTGACAGCGTCGGGCACTGCGGGGGGCCCTCGGCCCCGGGGTCGGGGGGTACACTCGCCAGGCACCAGCCCCCACTAGTTCCCTCTCCCGAGAGAGCTGGACAGGCTACCCCTCCGAGTGCCCGGACTGAATTGCCCCGAAGCCCTCCGGAGGGGCCACCCGACGTCCCCGCAGCACATTCGGCCCGGAGTGGAGGCGCCTCTCCATTCCCCTCCCCAGCGGGGGAGCATTTCCCTCCCCCGACTTTCGGCGGAGGGCCCCGCCGGCCCCCCTCGCAGCCCCCCGGCACCCCTGTCACCCAGCGCCGCCGGCCCGCCTCGGCCTGGGGACGCGAGGTTGGCGAGTAGGAAGGAACTTGGGGGGAGGGCGGAGGGGGGAGCGCTGTGTCGGGAGGAGGAGGAAGGAGGCGGCGCAGGAGACAGACCCAGAGGTAGGTGGCGGGGGAGGGGGAGGGGAGGGCGAGGAGGGAGGGAGCAGGTGAGAGGAAGCGGTGCGGGGATGGGGACCGAGGGGAGGCGAAGGGGAGAAAGGGGGAGTGGGGAGGGAGCAGAGACGGAGAGAGGGAGGGAGGGCAGAGCGGGGGGAGGGGGGAAGGAAGAAGCCGAGGAGGGAGGGGGCAGGACGGGAGGGGGAGGGGCGGGGGGCCGGGCCCCCGCACTCACCGCGGCCCATAGTGCCGGCCGGCCCCGCCCTGCGCAGTCGCGGCCCGGTGGGTGAGTGTGAGGGGGTGGGGGTAGGGGGTCGGTGTAGCCCGAGCCTCCGGCCAGTCCTAGCAGGAAGCACCGCCGCTGCCGCGGATCACCGAGCGGCCTCCCGCGCATGCGCCATAGGGGCCAGGGGCAGCCCTGGGGATTCCGTTCCCAGAAGGCCCCGCGCGGGTCGCCGCTCCGCCGCCGCCGCCGCCGCCACCGCCGCCGCCGCCCGGACGGGAGAGGGGCGGGGTCAGGCCCCCCACCCCGCGGACAGCGACGAACCAACGGGAGGGGACGCAGTGCGCATGCGGACACGCGCCTGCACCGCCCTCCCCCCCCATCAATCCCCCAGGGAACAAACCAGTCCCTCCTCCCCGCGGGGCTCTGAGCTAATTCCCGGTCCACCAATGACCTCTCCCTGCCCGCCCCAAGACCGAGCCCCGGACAGCCAAGGAGAGTGGAAGTGCAGGAATCCGCCGGCGCCTCCCCAAAGAGGCGGCGCGGTACAGGCTGGGCCGCGAGGCCGAGGACCTGAGTGCGAATCTCAACTTGACTACTTTCTCCATTGGGGCGACCTAGAGCCCGTCCGCTACCCGATGCCTAAGAGGAGGGGGTTGGGCAGCTCCCCCCAGACCTCCCTCCACCTGTCACCGACCCAGGGCGCACGGCCCCTTCGGGGTGACGGGAGCTCAGCATGTCCCCTGAGGCCAGATCCTCGGCTGACCGAGAGGTAACAGGCCCTCAGGCTTATCCCCGCACACCTGTCATTTGCCCTTTTGACAGCCTCGGCCGTGTCCCCTCGGGAACACGCGACCTCCGCCTCGAGGAGGGCACGAGTCAAATGTTCCCTCTTTGTCTGGTGCTCCCACAGCGCCTTTTGACTGGCGGCATGCTCATTTTCCTGGTTTGGCGGCTGAGAAAACTGAAGCCCCCAGAGGCGAAGTGATGCGGCCCGCTATGGCAGCCCTCTCACCCAGCCCCTCCTTCCCGTGGACCCTGGCCAAACTAACCTCCCTCGGCCTAAAACGGCCGCATATCCTCCTTCCTGAAAAAAGATATAGCACTAAAGACGCTCGCTCCGTAATCTGGCGCCAGTGTCTTTTTTCAAAACATCCTTATCCCTTCAAACGGGATTAATCGGGGTAATTAACTGCTCCCCTCCACATAATCCAAAATTGAGGGCTTGTAGTATTCCTGGAATATTCATTCCTTCTGTCTTCACTTGCTGGATTCCCAACACGTCTTTTAAAGTCTGAACTGCAGGAAGCACCTCCCTCAGGGAAGAACGAACGTCACACGTTTATCGTGTATGTTTTATTTTCCATACAGAATAGCGTGTATTATTTTTGTATTTGTGTTTATAGCTCATTCTCTTCGTAGACTATGTTGTGTGAGCAAAGGGACCGTGTCTTATCCCCCCCAGAGTCTAGGAGTACTTGGCACCCGCAAGCGTCCCATGTTATGCTGAATTAAAGCACTTTAAAAAATTCCTTTCAATAAACATTTATTAGGAGTGCTCAACCTACTGGTGTGCAAAATTTCTCTCCCCTACAACTTCCTGGAGTCGTTACTTAACTCCTGGATTATAAATAAACTATCTTTCTCTCCTCCATAAGCACGTTTAATAGATAATCTGCGGAAGGACGTTTCCCATCATAGTCTCGAGTCCCTGTCTGTGCTCCATGGGACAGCGACCATCCGAGTGCTCCGGGTTCGAGGCAGAAATCTTGGGTTGCTGCATCTTCAGCAGGGCCTTCTCGGAGGAACCCGGCATGACCCAAGAATGAAAGTTAGAGACCCTTTGCTGTCGTCGGGGCCCGGGGAGGGTGTGCGATGGGAGGGAAGCACTTCAGGAGGACAGACGGAAAACGGCGGCAGGCCCGGGGACCGGGGCTGGGAGTTTTGGACTTCAGCCAGCTCTTTCCCTGCCCTCTCCTCAACCCATTTTACAGATGAGCAAAAGGAGGCCAAGAAGGGAGAGAGGAGAGAGCTTCGACTTGGGGCTGGGAAGGCACCCCCGCCGCTGGGGCATTCGCAGGGCCCGGGGTGGGGCGGTTGGCCGCTCCAGGCAGTTGGGCGCCCACGGCTCCAGGACACCCCGGCCCCCGCCTCCTACCGCCCTCCACAGCCCGTGCGCGTGCGCGCGCGCAGACACCGGTTGCCAAACATTGCATCATCTCCGCCCTCCTTTCCTCGCTTACTCCCTCTCCCTCCCTCTCCCTCCCTCTCCCGGCCCCACAGCCCTCCTCCCTTTCCCTCCGCTCCCCTCTTCTCCTCCTCGCTCTGGCTCGCGCGCGCCCCGGCGCGCGCCCTGGCGTGACTCACCCATCTCCCCAGAGCCTCGTGACCCGAAGCCACTTCCGGGTACAACGCGACTTCTACCCCCGCGCAGAGTGGGGCTCGGGAGGAGGGGGGGCCTGGGAGCTCCTGAGTGGTGGAGGCTAGGGGGCGGGGCGGGGCCGAAGCTGGCGTGCCTCTCGCCTATTGGGTGTTGTCTCGACACCCCGCCCCACCTCGGGGAGGAGGGCAGGGCTGTCTTAAAAAGCATGGACCCAAGACCTTGCGGAGGTCAGACGCCTGAGTACAAGACAAAGGATAGATGATGGTGAAGATGACCTGGTGGCAGCGGCAAAGCCAGAACCAGAGCCGGGACCCGAGGAGCGAGGCGAGTGTCATCCCTACCTTCTCCCCTCCGTGTCACTTACTGCCCTCCCAAAATTAGGGGCTCCACCCTCTACTCCGGGGATTGCGTCCCGAAAACGTGAACTTATCTTCCAGGATCTTTTCTAACCTTAAAAGCCTAAGATCCTAATAAATTTAGGGCCCTGCCGAGCTCATCACCCCCCCAGAAAAGCCGCAGGCTCCTCTTGTCCAATGTAGGAAAGGATTTATGCTCCTCCCCCTTCTTTGGAAGGACAGCCCCGCCCTCCTCCCAGTGTGACACGAATAACTGAGTCTGTGGGATGCCGCTCCCCCCGAGTACCGGGTGATGGCTCGGGCGGGGGGAAGGGGAACCTGGCCTGCCAGAGGAGAAGAGACCCCCGAGGGAAGCGCTGTCACCACTCGCCCAGTTACATTGAGAGGTGTCAGGAGCCCTCCCCTCAGCTGAGTCCAAGCCTGGATAACTTGGGATCGGGCTACAATTTAGCTCACCCCTTCCCTCCTGCCTGGTCGGCTCGCATTGTTCTGTTGATTTGTGCTCTTGGGCCCTACGCTTAACATCTCCTTTCTGCAATAATTTTAGAAATATGGGACACTTAGAACACAGTAAGGATAATGCAAGTCCCAGAGGGGAGTGATTTCCTCCTACCCTAGCCTGGAAGCTTTATTAATGTAGCACAGATATTTCTCCAGTTTGGGACACCCGTATGAAATAATTGGCATGCTACGCTTCCAGTAGACTGAATTTTTCTTGCATGTGTCCCTTTCGAAGCAGCCCCATGTAACCATTGCATCAGGCCAGCCCCCTTCCTGACTCTGGAGCCCTCTGGCCTGGAGTCTCACTGCTGATGAAAGCCCCGTCCTGTATGCAGGAAGGCAAGAGAGAGTCCCACGGGGGACTGACAGCCCAGCAGAGAAATACTGGGGGCGGTATTGCATCTCCAGCCTCCTGGGATTCCTGAAGCTGCTGCTGCTTGCCACCTCTGGGCTGCAGCTGTCCCTGCCCTGTCAAGGGGACACAATCAGGAAAGTGCCAGTCCAGTCCCTTTTCCAGAAATTAATGGTAGCCTAATTTGGATGTTAAGAAGGCTGTGATTTGCCTGGGATGTTTTCCATTATGCAACCAGGATGACATGTCAGCAACTAAAAATAAAGGGAATTGGGCTCTTTGACCAATACCCACACACATTGGAGAAGGATGTATGGACTCTTTAACTAATCAGCACAGCTCTCAGACAACTTCCAGAGTGAGAAGGAAAGAAAGCACAGGAACAAACTTTCCAGTGAACTTACTCATTTTCTCTCTGTTCTCTGCAGTGTTCCAGAAGAAAGTCGATCTTCATACATCACCATACCTGAGAACAGGTAAATTTGACCAGGCCTTTCCCCCAACCTTGGAGAACATCCACGGTGATGCCAGGGTATCTTTAAGGATTCAGGATAGGTTCATTTCCCCTGGCCCAGTCCTCATAAGTTGCGTGATTCACTATTCTTTTTGATGACCCTTTGCAGGCTTTTATTTGGGGGGCAGCTCAGTTAGGGTAAGAGGAGCATAAATGACAAGTTCCCTGAAACGTAAACCTATATTCCTTCCATAAATTCTATACAGATGTCAAGGTCAAGGTATTATCAGGAATGACAATTTTCCAGCTTGTTTTGTGAAATATCCTCACTGCCAACACTCTTTCCCCAGGGTCTGATCTAACCAGAGATGGCAGCTGAACCACTGCCCTTCTCCTTTGGGACACTGTCGAGCTGGGAGCTAGAGGCCTGGTATGAGGACCTGCAAGAGGTGCTGTCCTCGGAAGAGAACGGAGGAACATATGCCCAGCCCCCTGAAACAGAACAGGTAAAGTTTTCAAAAGTAATTTCCCTGCTAAAACTCCAAGGCAGGGAGTTATACCTATTATTTCTGTTTTACAGATGAAGAAAATGACCAGCCCCAGGTCACACAGCTACTAGGCCTTACAGCTTAAGGTGAAGGTTCTTTCTAGTGTCATACCATCTTTTCTTTCCTCATAGGAAGAACTGAAAAGCTTTGCTACTCTTGACCCGGCCTCCCTGGTCTGGCTAGCTGAGGAGCCTGGGCCAGGGGGAATCACAAGCAATGGCCAGAGCCCTTGCTCTCCTGAGTCCAGCCAGAGCTCATTGGCCCAGGAAGAAGAGGAGGAGCAGAGGGAACGAGGAAGAAATAGGAAACGGAGGCACAGTGAGCAGTCCCCAGCTCGAGGTCGGAAGCAAAGTGTGAAAGAAAAGGAACAGGAGAACGAACGCAAGGTGGCCCATCTGGCTGCAGAAAACGAACGACTGAAGCGAGAGATCGAACGACTGACCAAGGAGGTAGACGTGACACGCCAGGCCCTGATTGACCGCATGGTCAGCTTGCCCCGGTCATGAATGGCTGGGATGTGGAGGCCTTTAACTCTGTCTCCAGTATGCCACCTTTGCCCAGGTGCAGGCGCTCTGAAGGGAAGGTCCCACACCATGTATATAGATGTTATATTTATTATCTCTGATCCGCTGTATTAAAATGATTTGTACTCAATCACACTCAGACGGTGTCTTGGGCTGTCCTTTTCATTTCTTCTTCTTGCCCTTTGAAGGTTCAGGAGGCTTCCCTTCAGCCAGGGCCAGCTGTCCTTTTAGCTCCAGCAGTTTAGCCACCTCAGCAGCCACCTGGGCTTTGTCTGCCTTCTGGGCTTTCAACTCACGGACAATGTTGCCCTGAGAGGTTAGGAAAAGGGAGGATGAGGAGGAGTGGGTAAGCCCCAATGCCAGCCCCCTCCCTCTTCCCTATACCCACCTGTTTTGTCACTGCATCTGTTAACAGCTTGATCTGCTCAGGATCTGCTAAGTCTGTGGGGACTTCTGCCTTGGAAACTTTGGCCTCAGAAGGAATAAGGGGATCATTTTTACCCCATGCATAAATTCTCCCTCCCCACACAGAAACATGCTTGCAATTGTCCCTTTTACAGCTCAATAGGGAGAGTGATTACCTTTAACTCCAAGGAATCTTCTAGCTAAGACAGGAAAAAGAGAAGCTACTGGTAAGTACTAATAGAATGAAAAGGAACAAAGGGAGGAAGAGAAGGAAGGCTTTTTAGAGATGGAATAATAGAAAGTCATGACAAGGGCTACTTAACTATCCAGGGGGAAAATGAGCACAGATGCCCTCCCTCTTCCTTACCTGGCCCCCTCCAAAGCGCTTTCTCAGGTTTTCAATTTGGTCATTCTCTAGCTTCTGAAACAAGGGACTAACCTGTGAGGAAAGAGGAGGTTAAGCCCAACTGCATAAAAGGAGCAACAGCTTTGATTCCTGCCATTCTTGAAAGGAACCTTTGAAGGAGTTTTAGAAGAAATAAAAGTGGAATAGGGAATAAAGACTGATACCTTTTAGAGAAGATGATACATAGAACTCTAACCTAAGAGACTATAGAGGCCAAAGTGTAAATAGGCTTCAGAGGAAGGAATGCAGGAGATCATGCTGACATGCTAATGGTATCAAAGAACAAGTCCCAGGATCTCTCAGATAACAAATGTTATAGGGCTAGTGCCAGAGCAAAGCAGGCGTAGATGAATCTAATAAACAGCGTTCTTTATGTTACATCTGAAGGATGACACAGTGGAAGATAAGATAGACTGCAGAATGAAAATCAGAAGCCTTGGGAACTTCCTACTCAAAATGAGGGCTTGGGGGGAAAGGAAGGGCAGTGTCAACTCTCCCTTCTCAGAAAAGGCTTCAAGGAAAACAGAATTTCTGAAATGGTTTGTATAACTGGAAGACAACCTACTATACCAATCTGGTGCCCGGCAGGCAGGAAGCATGGGAAGTCGGTAGGCAAGGCAGCACAGGCTGCAGGTGGGAGCTGCAGCTGGGTCTGGATAGTTGTGCTGACTGCAGGCATGTACGGCTGCATCATGATGGAAAGCAGGGCCGCCATGTTTACCGCCACACCTGTAACTGTGCCAGCACGGAGCCTGCAAAGGATAGAGATGTTACTCGGGGGTCTGTAGGCATCTAGAGCCCCATCTGAAAGTGAAGATTCGCCCACCCCTCTTTACCTATCAGCCTCATTGCCCTTGATCCGCTTCCAGGGCTCATTCACTTGAATGTACTGGTTGCCATGCCGTGAAATGGTAAGGATACAGCGGAGGGCATCTCTAATCCTATGAGGGAAGAGTCAAAGGTTAGACCATGGAGGAATGAGGAAGAGAGTCTTTTGGAGGGAAGATGAAATTAGTGTACTCACCGGACCTTCTCCATTAGTTGGTGGTACTGTCGTAGCTCCAATGTGACATGGGCAAGGAGTCGCTGGTCATCTGGAGTTAGCATCATCTTAGGCACACAGCCCCCAAAAAACTTGCACACAAACATCCCAGCTCTGGGGGAAAAAGAAAAGGATAGAGCAAGTTGAGTCCAGACATACCTGCCAAAGTTCAGCCCTGAAATCTTCTCCATTTCTATGACCCCACATTCCCTCGGCATTCATATAATTGATACCATAAGGTCTGCGTCATGGAATCTTAGAGTTTATCTAGTCCAACTGGGTACCCTATGTATGTCTTAATATGTCTTTTCTGTTTTTCTTCCATCCCTCCTATGGGAAATACAGCTCCCTAAGGCAGAGGCCATGCTTTTCTTTCTATCTCCCCCTGTGTAAGCCTCTGCTCCACACAATGGGTATTCAGTGTACATGCAGCGATCCTTCTACTTATTTTTACAAAATTTCATCACTTAATTGGAAAAGTAGTTCACATGCTTATTTTATAGAAAATATCAAGTTCAGAATTATCAGCCAATGAATATTATAACATGTTACCATCAAATACTAAAGAAACAGGGAAAAAAAGGAGTAGGTGACAGAACTGGTTTCCTATCCAAGACAACTAGTTTCCTAGTTAACTACTTAAGTAGTTAAGAGGATTCCCATCTGTAGGAGACATTCCTCTGGCCTGAGCAAGGGATAAGGAGACATATAAGATCGGGGAAGAGATCACTAGGTATCAAAATGGCTACAAAGTAATTAAAGTTTTACAGAAGCACACTTCTATCTTTCACAGCCACCATTCTTAAAACTTTCTCACCTCTATTACATTTTTTTCCCTGTGGAGAAGATATCTGTAAAGCTATTTACAGTTAAAGGGCAGCTAGTGGTGCAGTGAACATAGCACCAGCCCTGGAGTCAGAAGGACTGAGTTCAAATCCAGCCTCAGAAACTTGACACTAGCTGTGTGAACTTGGGCAAGTCACAAATGCCTTGCCTTCCCCCTCCAAAATAAAAAAAAAATTAAAAAAAAAGATATTTACAGTTTCATAAAACGAACAGATGATTTATTTTTAGAAGTCCATTTTCAATCAAAGGTGGGAACCTGTACTTGACACTCCTCTTCACTTTGGCTCCTCCCTCCTGTCATATCCCCATTTCCTAACCACACACAACTTTTTTTACAAAATAGTAACTTTCTCTTTTACCCAGGAAGCGGAGGGTCCTCCCCTCCCACTTTGAGTCTTTTTCGATTAAAGGGGCCATCCTTGGAGTAACTACTTAAAGAAGCCTATTCACTGAATGGGTGTGTCTCACTCAACATGAGAATGTGATAAGACCTCAGCCTAAAAGGGCCAGGGTCTCCCATGGCATCCTGAGCCATCTCCAGTCATCCTGATGAATATGGCCCTGGAGAAGAAAGTGAGGCTGGTGACCTTGCACAGCCCTCCCTCAAATCAAAGTCAACTGCAAGTCGTGTCATCGTCTCGATGTCATGGTCCTCTTCTGAGAATGAAGGACACACACAACAACTTTTTAACCGTACCCTCAAATCGACGTATCCCTACCCAGCTCTTTCAGCTGCTTCACAGGGCTTCCATATGTTCTCTTTAGCCTCCAACCCTTCCCAAAAGAAGGAAGTTAAGTTTCCCTCACCACACCTCTCCTCCCACCAGCTCGAGGAAACAAGGAAGTCACAGAACAAAGTTCTGACACCCCAACTACCCCCCCAGACTGTATTCTCCCACATTAAGTGTCACCTGTTAACAAAGTTGCCCAGGTTGTTAAGCAATTCAGAATTATTCTTCAGCATCAGGTCACTCCAGGAGAAAGAACTGTCCTGGTTTTCAGGCCGAACATAAAGCAGGTAGAAGCGCCAGATGTCAGAAGGGATGCCTGTGTTTTGGGCCATGTCTCCAAACACCCCCACACCTCGGCTCTTAGAGAACTTCCCATCCTCATAGTTCAGGTATTCTAGACAGGGGGGGAAGAGGAGGATGAGTCTCTTCCTCCCTATTCCCCTCACACTCAGAATCCCCTCATATTCACCAATCAAGGTATTCCCACATTAGCAAATTCCACCCATTTCCCCATATAAACATGTTCTCCCAGCGCCATGCCAGGAAACTGCATCACTTTCATTTGAACTGTCTTAGGAAGATTCTGAGGATCACCTGGCAGGATAAGGTACCAGACACTGAAGTTCTTGCTTGAGCTGAACTGCCAAGTATTCAAACTATGCTTCAGAGAGTGCAACTCTGATGGGCTGGCCACACTGCTCAGATGCAAAATGTACACTTGCCAAAAAGACTATTTTATGGAGAACTTGCTTGGGGCAGGCAATCACATGGTGGCCAGAAGAAGCAATACACGGATACTCTCAAGAACTCCGGATTTGACTATGCAACATGGGAGACACTGGCACAGGACTGCTCAGCATGGCATGCCTGCATCAGAAAGGGTGCTGTGCTCTTTGAGCAAAGCAGAATTGAGACAGTACAAAGTAAATGCAGCATGCACAAATTTGGGATATCCACTCCAAATATTCAAACGAACTATCTGTGCCCAACCTGTAATAGAGCATTCCGAGATCCTATTGGTCTGATCAGCCAGTCAGACATGCTGGCAATGTCATTTTGGTCCTCTTTGAAGACGAAGAACAACAACCCACCAATCAGATGTCAGCTCCCCCCTCACCCATACCAGGGAAACCTTAACTGATTATCCGTAACACACGTACATTATACACACATCTTGTCTTCTGAGATTCACCCAGGACTATAAGAATCTAACTATAAAACACTCTGCAGATAAAGTCAGACCTAAAAAGTTGGGGAAAACATGAATTGCTCATGGATTGACCGAGCCAATATAACAAAAATGATAATATGACTTATATTAACTTACTTTATTCAGTACTACACTGAACTCCTAAAAAAACAGTTTATGAAGCTAGAAGAATGACAAAATTTAAATGAAGGGTTGAAAGGCCAAGAATCTCAAGGATAATAATGGGAAAAAAAGTATAAAGGAAGGTAGTTCATCAGTACCAGATCTCAAACTATAATAGAAAGCAATTAACATTAAAATGATCTGGTACTGGTTCAGACAAAAAAGAGGCTGATCACTGAAACACATTATGTACACAACATACAGAAGAAAAGAGACACAGTAACACAGTGTTTGATAAACCCAACACTTCAGTTACTAGGGGAAGGACTGACTGACAAAAACTGCTAGGAAAACTGGAAACCAGTATAACACACCTTATACCATATGCCAAGAGATTTTCCAAAGGAATACATGCCTGAGATACTAAAGTCACATCGTAACCGGATTGGGGGAGCAAGGAAGAAGTCTATGAATGGGTGAGAGTTCATGACCAAACTAGTGGGAGAGGATCGATCACACAAAATAAAATGTACAATTTTGATTAACTATATAAGATTTTAAAAGTTTCTGCACAAATCTAATATAAAAATTAGGGAAAAAAATGGGTAACCAGGAAAAAAAATCTCTCCAACAATTTTCTCTAATTCTAAGTCTCATTTCCAAGACACATACATATAAACATTTATATTTTACTTATTCAAATTTATAAAACTAAGAACTCCAATAGATGAATGATTAAGGCTATGAATAGGCAGTTTTCAAAGGAAGAAATCTAAGCTATCAACAATCATAAAAGGTGAAATGGATAGGAAAATGAGAAGACCTCTAAATGAATTGATGCAAAGCAACCTTACTATTAGGAGAACCATGTATACAATGGTAACAACATTAAAGAGAAAAACAATTTTGAAAGGCTTTAGAAGGCTGATGAACACAATGATAGTCAAAAGAATGAAAATAAAATACTCCATATGTCCTGATAGAGAAAAGAAAGACATAGATTTTCAGGTATGCATTTAAACATGTATTGTAAATACGTGCTGAGGGATTTATTGTAGGTTTGGAAAAAAAACTTCTTTGGGATGGAAGGGGTTAGCAAAGATAGTAGAAGACAGATTAATTTTTAAAATATGTGCTTCTGGGGGGGAATTTAATTTTTAAAAGCAAAAACTAATTTTTTAGAAAAACATTTGAAAAATAAGCTTTTCTATCTACAACTTCTAGCTAGAGTAAGAAAAGGGATAATTCTTCACACCACACCTCAACAAACTAAGCAAGTCAGGCAAAATCTGCCCTGATTCTGCTGACCAGACCTTTCCATTAGGAAATGGGTACGTTGGCTCTCCTACCTGTCCCTGCCCCAGCCCATCTCCTTCGATTCTCTGGAATTTCTTATTTCTTTTCCCCAAAAATATCACCTAGAGGGCACAGTCACTGATTTCATCCTCCTGTTGTCTTTCAAAATCCCACAATTACACCTACCCCTACCCTATCATTCAGGGCACCTGTGGCAATGAGGTGGCTGACCAGAGTATAGTTGTCTTCAGCTCCAAGGGCTGAGCAAGGGAAGACAACACTGTGGAAAGGGACGTTGTCTTTGGCCATGAACTGGTAGAGCTCCACCTGGGCAGTGTGAGTAAGAGAACAATCTCAATGAGATCAGCTCTTCAGGAGAGGAGAGACACCCCACCCTCAACCTCAACCACACACACACACACACACACACACACACACACACACACACACCTCTCTCTCCCTCCTTCCCCATTTCCCTCTCTCTTTCTCCCTCTTTCTACATCCTCATTCTCCAAACACCCACCCCCAGAACATTAGGCTCAAGTACAATTTACCTGTTCTGGATTCTTCCACCAGCGTTCCCATTGGTCAGTATAGTTAGCTGTGATGGACAGATAGCCAATTGTGGCATCAAACCAAACATAAAACACCTGGAGAATCAGGAGAGGGGGACATATATTAAGATGAGGACGGAGTAGAATGAGGTGAAGAGAGAACAGGAGGGTAAGAATGGTAACCGACAAATAGTCAAGACTCATCAATTCGGGCTCTACTATTAAAACAATGCAATCTCCAACAAATTCAATCCTATTGGGCCAGAGCCAATCCCAGGGCACGGGGGCTTCAGAGCCAGTTCACTTAGAGGGAGTAGAGAATTTTGTCAAGCTTTTGACCTTGTCCTGAAAGCCCTCTAAGGGCACAGGAGTGCCCCATTTGAGGTCACGAGTTATACATCGTGGTTTGAGCCCATCCCGGATCCACGAACGTGTGATGAATCGAGCATTGGGTGTCCAGTCACTGCCAGCTAGAGTCCTGCCCAGCCACTCCTCCAGACGACTCTCCAGCTGGAGGAGAAGGAAAGAAGAAAGCAGAGTCAGCAGAACAGAGAGCATACAAATCGATAGGGTAATAGGAAAAAAACAGAATTTACCTTGGGCAGGTTCAGGAACAAATGCTGGGAAGATTTCAGCACAGGGGATTCCTGGCATATCTTACACTTAGGCTTCTGTGAGGAGAGAAAGAACAGGGAGAAAACCATGAAGGCACAAAACAAATTAGGGGCTCTATCCATCTGAGCTGGTCCCACACAGAGCAACCCTTGAAAGGGAAGGCACAAAGGCCTTGGCCGGAACGAGGGTTAGCATGTAAATAATAAGAACACGGCTGAGGTGGAGAGGAGTAGAGGGGGAGTCTCAGAGCCCTGGCTGGAGAGTGAAAACATGGAAAGTTACCAGACAAAGACCCCTAAGTATGTCTTGGGCTTTCTCTGACCTTTAATTCAATGGCATTGATGAGCTTGCCACATTTGTCGCACTGGTCACCACGGGCCTCCTCATAACTACAGAAAGGGCAGGTGCCCTCCACAAACCGGTCAGCTAGGAAGCGAGAACACCGCTCACACCGAAGCTGCTCTACCGTGTCCGTGAGCAAGAAGTCCCGTGCCAGCAGCCGCTGAAAGATGTCTTGGGTGATCCTGGAGGGTGCACAAGGAAGAAGGGAAAATCAGAGGAACCAAGGCAAAAGCAGCATAGGGCACACTCAGGCTCTTAAACAAACAAAACAAACAAAAAAAGTAGAAAGGCTTTGGCTTTATTTCTCTTCCTATTCGCTTCTTCCAAATAGCCTTGGGAGAAGTCAGCCCATTTTGGGTCACTCCCCAAAATGCCACCATAATCTTTGATGATAGCCTTTTCCTTCAACAAACTTTAAAATGTTTGTATTTCTGTTGACATTACATTACTATTCTGTCTAGTACAAGATCATAGATTTGGACCTAGAAGGGACATTAAAGATCATCTAGCCCAAACCCATTTTATAGATGATGAAACTGAGGCCCAGTGACTTGCCTAAGGTCACAAAACTAGTAACTACCAAAGCCTGGAATCTGAACTCTTAAGTATTAGAGGGAAAGTTCTATGAGATCAGAGACAATATCTGTTTTTTAATACAATTCTGAATATCTGGGATAGAACTACATCCAGAAATTTATATCCTGAGAAAGATGGTAAAGGATAAATTATCCTTTGCTTCATGAGCAAAGGGGAGAAAGATAATAGAGGCAAGAAGGAAAAACCCATTAGAGGAAGTCATGCTTTTTTTCCCTTTTATTTTCATCTTCCCTATCATTAATATAGACTCCTATACAAAGAAAAGACATGGCTATACTTTTAGGACTTTATTTTGTATGTGTGCTTTCTTTTTCAACGTAATATGGAAATGTTTCATGACTTCACATGTAGACTCGATAACCAAGGGCTTCACTTCTCAGGGGTGAGGAGGGAATTTGGAACTAAAAAAATTTTTAAAAAGAAATGTTAAAAATATTTTTATGTATTTAATGAATTAAATAAAAATATACTTAAAAAACAAAACATGCTACTATTCAACTTGCCTAAGTTTCCAGGAGTTTGCTAGACCCCCAGCCTTAGTTCTGTCAAGTTACCCTTTCATTTTCTCAGTTACCCCACCCACTCTATGCCCCCACCATGTCAACCTACTTGGTCTGAAGTGGGGTGGTGGTCCGACCAAAGAAGTCAAAGGAAATGTTAAACCAACGGTAGATGTCGGCATGGATGGCATGGTACTTGTCACAGATCTGCTGGGGTGTTAAGCCCTCCTCCATGGCTTTGGTTTCCGTTGCTGTTCCATACTCATCTGTCCCACACAAGAACAATGTATTCCACTGGCGTAGTCGAGAGTACCTTGAGGGCAACAAGGTGGTCAAAAGGGACAATCTATACCTATACCAATCCTGGCCCCCACTTGCCTCAGTCCAAAAAAAGGTACATTTATTAAGAACTGTATACAAGGAATAATTCTAGGCACTGGGAATTCAATCACAAAAACTCCTCACAAATATATTCTCCACCCTTTTACAAGGGCCTTTTTCTAGGCCCTGGTTCCTGAAGGGTGGATTTTGCCTTCCAACCTGTCATTCATGACGCTCTTCCCTCACCTCCATCCCCAGAGCACAATAGCTTTTCCTCAGAGCCCACCCCTCCCTCCAGCAATCGCTCTTCATTCCCCAGGAATCCCCTTTCAACCCCCTGGACTTTCCCCACTCCAATCTTTTCCCCAGCCCTCTGATCTACCTGGCAAAGACATCTGCACTAAGGACACAACCGATGATGTTGCCAAGATGTGGGACATTGTTGACATAGGGAAGAGCGCTGGTGATGAGCACGTTCCTTTCTCCAGCCACTGGTAACCTGTCGAGAAAGGGCGTAAGATAGGTCAGGGTGACAACCCGGCAGTTTATAAGGATAGATTCAAAACAAAGGGACTAGGGACAAGGTTAAAAAACAGAGCACTGAGGTACTCAGACAGTAAATTACTTTTGACCTACATATTGCATTACAAACATTAAGAATACGTATAATAGTGTATTTTGTTTTCCTGTGTGTGCTTTCTACCTTCCTTGCAAGGCTATACATGGTATTCCAAAAGCCTCAGTGCCCTTTTTTTGTTTTGTTCTAGTTTTCTGGAGGCAACTGGGTTAAGTGACTAATCTACCTAAAAGTCCCTCTACAAACCGGTAGAAGAAACAAAAGAAATACATGTTCCTACTCACACAGGGTTCTGCCGTGGCCTAACTGGAGGCAGAGCCTCCAGGCCTTGCTCCCAAGCTGTTACAGCCATGGCAATCTCCTCCTCAGAAAGTGTGTGGGAAGACAGCTCATCCTCCTGTGGACAGGGAACCCCACCCATGCCCCATAAAGTAAGAGCAGTTGCCAGGGTAAGAAATATCTTCCTCTTTCCTCCCAACAACATCTCCAAGTCCATCTTTTAACCACCCCCATATACCTCAGGCTCCCCAGTCAAATGTGGGGATCCCCTACAAGTCTGCTTCCTTCCTACTTCATACCTCAGGTTCATTATTGACAAGTCTCTCTAAAGGAATACTGGGTTGTGGCTGTTTTTGCAGATATACCCGCAGAGCCAAGGCCCCCTGCTTTTTCAGCACAGATTCAACTGCCTGCTGGCATGGTTCCTGGACACTCAGGGTCCGGAACCAAGTCTGCAAGGCAGCAAGTTCATCTGGGCACGGGCAGGAAAGAAAGGGGAAAAGAAGTCAGAAACTTAGAATGGGCAAAAAAGAATGTTTTTTTCTGAGCTACATACATCCTCCCTTCTCTCTACCCCCTGGTACCTCCTTGCCAGGATCCTCCAACAAAACTCCACCCCAGTAGGCATTTTACCTCCCACACTCAAATCCCTCACCCCTGACTCCCAGAGGCTGCAGAGTTAAATAAGTTAAATAAGTTCTCACCAGGAAGGTAAGTTGGATCCTGGAGTAAAGGGTATAGCGCTCCCCATAGAACGATATCAGCCAAAGATTCTGAATCCTTTAGCAAGAAGAGAAAGAAGAACAAATTTGCCAACTTAGCTCTTCATAGAAAATCCCTTCCTCCCTGTACCGCCAGTCCCCACTCACCCCAGCAAGGAAAGGGAAGCTTCTTTGACTCAAGCTATGGTCAATGTGGATCAATGCCCTTCGGACAGGAGAAAGGACATCCTCTCCCTTCTTCCCATGGACCACCAAGTTGTAAAGGGCAACAGAAAGGACAGGCTACAGGAGGATGGGGAAGAAAATGAAGTTACTATGAACAAACAGCTCCTAGCCCTCCTCACCTGTCAGGCCACAGTTCCTACCTGTAGCTCTGTTGTCTCCCATTCCAGCCACTGGTTAGTGAGGTCATCTTGTTCCCAACCACATAACAAAAAGAAGTACCTGTCAGAAAAGAAAGCAGTAGAGTATGAATTCCATCAGTTTATGCCAAGGATGGCCCCATCCTCTTTCCTCCCACAATGGCACAGAGAACACCAGTGCTGGAGAATAGCAGCCATTAGATTTTATTTCTTGATTTTTCACCCACAATCGCCATCCCCATTCCCTCCCCTCTACATACACCAACCAACACTGACCTGCAAATTGCACTAGTAGAAAAGAGATAGTGACCACTGTCTAGTTCCAGGGCTGGAAGTTTAGGTCGAGTCAAGAATGGGACCACACACTCTGGTAAGAGGGAACAGGGAAACAGACAGGAATAAGAATAGACCCACTGAACCCTAACTATAAAGATTCACTTAAAGCACACAAACTCTAGGAGTAGGAACAAGTTCAGCTGAGAAGTTCCAAAGCAGGGTTACTGTGGGGAAAGGTGATGGACAGTGACTTCAGACTGGCTCTAAGTCAAGAGAAAGGGGACAAGCGAGAAGGATCTTTTCTGATCCCCCAGAACACTAAGGATCTTCACCTCCAGAGCTCACACAGCAACCCCTTTCATATTCTTTTATGATAATCTTCTCCTCTTGCCCATTCCAGGAGGGTACGAATTTGCCTTTATCTAAACTTTGTACCTCCCCCAGCTCCCAGCAAAGGACCGAGTAAAAAGTGAATGCTTGTGGAACGAACGAGCTTTACACCTGGAAAAATAAGGCGTGATATAGACAACTCGCAACGACAGCAAAAGGAGACCACAAGTGACTGGAGACAACCGAGGAATAAGTGGGTGGACCAGGTGTAACTAAAGGGAATAACTGCCAGGAACCACGAGTTCGCGCAGGAAGGCACTTCCGGGGGCCATCCAATCCAACCACCTCACTTAAAGATAAGCACAGGGTGGCGGAGAGGTTAAGAAACTTTGCCCCAAATCGCCCCATAAACGTGCAGGGCAGAATTCAAATCCAGGTCTTCAGGACGCTACATCTCCGGGCTGCCTACGGGGAGGAACCAAGACGAGGTGGTAACGCCTTGGATTTATTACTTAATTTTCAACACCAATACATTTTTTTTAAGTAATCCGTGGGAGAGAAGGCCAAGCAAGGAAGGGGGTGGGGGCAGTTGCTGGCTAGCAGAATGAATGAGTGGGAGGCTGGGGCCGGGGGAACCGAGGGGAGGGGAAATGGGGAAGGGGATTAGGCGAGGCGGGGTGAGGGGCGGGGATCAGGAACGAGGACTTCCCAGTACCTTCGGGGCCCACGGTGCTGATGAGCAGCTTGTCCCGGGCCCCCGCCCGCCAGGCCGCGGCCAGGACAGGGAGGTTCCCCGGGGCGCCGTCGCTCAGGAAAAGCCGCATTTCTGCCTCCACAGAGCCGCTGATGCAACAGGAACCGGCTTGCCAGCCCCTCACGCTCCTACCTCTGCAGACCGGCGAGTCAGCCGCCGCGCTGGCCGCTGGGAAATGAAGTCTCCGATCCTCCGCCCCTCGTGCAGTCCGGCGAAGCGGAGACTCTATCTCCCACAATGCATCGCAAAGGAAGCGGAAGAGACTGCTCCGAAACCATAGAGACGAGGGCCGATGCTAGAGCGGTCCGACGGAACCTTTGTACGCTGAGCAGACGCGCCATTGCAGTCACTTCACTTCACACCAAAAACCACAGAGTATTTACGGAAGCTCCTTTCACTTAGACTGTTTCTTGAGTCCACCCTATTAATTTTTATTATCCATAAGTACTGGGGCAATCCGGTTGTACGTTTGGGTCTTTTCTCTTTAATCAATTAAAATTGCAATTTTCTCATCGATTAATCCACTAACTTGGAGCCTAGCGTTCCAGCGTTTATTCACTTAATAACTTAAAGGAACCTTTTTGTCAATAAGCAGAGGCTTATGTCTCTCTATACCAAACCTTCTAACTTCCGTTTAAAAAAATCTTTCCGACTATACCTTATTAACAATGTAATCAATAATAACGTGAAGATAATTAGCTGCTTACCATATTTTAGCTGTGAAAAAGTACAATCACCTTTAACCATTACTGAAACTGAAGACCTCTGAGAACAGTTTCACCATAATAGTTCACTCACCATACGAAGCAAAGTCTCTTCTCAAGGGTTCTTTTCACCCCTCTATCCTCCCTCTCTGTCTTTTCTGGTCCACGTCCATTCTCTTTTCTCAGTCTCCCCAAAAATGTGCCAAAACAAAATTTTCATAGGATGACAGTTAAAAACTATTCTTTACCAATTAAAGAGACAAGATAAAGAGTATCTTTACAAGATATAAGTATAGAGTATCTTTACAAGAGTAAAGACGGTCTCTGCAAGAAAGACTTTTAAAACAAATGTTACATTTCTTCCTGAGGTCAAAATATTTTGGTTCCTTGAAAATCACTAATTGTACTAAATCACTAAGTGTATTCATTCAAATATGATGCACATATAATGCAAAGCACCACTTTAAATAAAGCTGTTGTAAATAAGGAGGAAACCGATACAATGTTAGTAATAATTATAATAGCTAAATGAAATAGTGACATGTCAAAATACCAAAAAATATTAAATATAATTTAGCAATGAATTACATGTATCTGAAGAGTGACAAACTCTGCAACATCATAATTTAACTTATTTTATAAGCTGGGTAGTTCCGATTCTCTGTATTTTAAAACAAAATATTGCGGGAAAGACTCTTTAACAAGAACTTTTGGGATAATCTATCAGAAAATTTTTTTAGACTACCATCTTAAAGCACAGTAGATTACAAAATATTTCACTATTAAAAAGATAAAAGTGAATAATAGGTCATAGCTCTCACAAGAACAGAGATAACATGAATTTGTGAGTAACTGTTACATAAAAAATATCGTAAAAGTCAAAATAGTCAACATTGGTTATGCAAACATAAAAAACTTTTGCCCAAACATGATAGATGCAAATATAAAAAGAAGAAAAGATAGACTGGGAAAACATTTGTACAAAGCATAGTTTTAAAATATGCAAAATCTACAGGAACTTGATAAAAATCGATTGCAAAAAGAGAGACAAAAAAGTGCTGAAAATCACTAATTAGAAAAAAGACAAAGTAACTGAGATATTAATTCATTCCTATCAAAGTGTCAAAGATGAGAAAATATAGAGAAATTCAATAGAGAAGGGATATGGAAAAATAAGTATACTAATTTATTCAGTGGAGCTTGAATTGGTCCATCCATTTTAAAAAATAGTTTAGAATTGCCCATGAAATGTGACAAAATAGTTCATTACTTTTGACTCAGGTATCTTCTATTGTTAGGAAGGAGACTGGCTAGTGAGGGACTGACCAGTGATGATCTAATCCTTGAAGTCCATTTATGTATCATCTGCCTATGCCCATTCCAACAAATACTGGAAATCTTGAAGCCTGTTCTGAATAACTTAGGAGTCTGTACTGTGTGGTGATTTAAAAACAAACAAACAACAACAAAAAAAAAACCGGTTCTGATTGGTTTTGGAGACAGAAGGAACTCAGTCAGCACAACCAAACGCTTGGCTATAAAAATTTGATTATTACAGGATTTATACGGCCCACCCTCTTCACTTTTTGTGTTTTCCCTTCCCAGGGCTTCAAAAGGTCAGCACACCATCAGGGGCTTCCTCAGCAACCAGAGTCATTAGCAGATACCACTAGATCTAGTAGTGGTGGCACACAAACTCCCCTGGCAAGAAACAAGTGCCATAAGTCAATGGCACTTCTTGACCCAGCCCATTAGTGAACTGACACCTTGCCCAAAAGGAGCTAGTCCAGCTAAGCAATGAAGCAACTTATTCATAGAGGATATCACCCTGAAGCAAGGTTGATAGGGACTGCAAGAAAGAATATGAGAACTCCCAGGACCAGGAGAAAGCCCTCACAGGAGGAACCATGAGAAAGAAGAAACAGAGTAACAAAAGAAAAGGAGAGCAAATAGTCTGCTTCCATCTGCATTCAGATGCCAAAGTTATTTCTCTGGATGTGAATAGCAATTTTCATCTTGAGTCTTCTGGCGTTATCTCAGATCCTTGTATTGCTGAGAAGAGCTAAGTCTATAAAAGTTAATCATCACACTGTGGCTGTTACTGTGTACAAGTTCTCCTGGTTCTGCTCACTTAACTCAGCATCAGTTCATATAAGTCTTCACAGGTTTTTCTGAAATCTGCCTGCTCATAATTTCTTGTAGCACAATAGTATTACCATTACATTCGTAAACCACAACTTGCTCAGGCATTCCCCAATTGATAGGCATTCCCTCAATGTCCAATTCTTTGCCACCACAAAAAGAGCTGCTATAAATATTTTGTATGTGTGGGTCCTCACCCTTTAACAAACCAGAAATTACTTATGTGTATAGTTTCATAACAACTTTATCAATCACAAATATATGTATGTGTATGGGTATATACACACATATATCATATATGTATACATAAATGTATATATGTATACATAAATGTATATATATGTAATATACACAACTTATTTTCAAGAAATGTACATTTTGGTAAATTCATTTATAAGTGTAATGGAGCTTTATGATGTGTTAAAAAAAATAATTAATAAAAATATGACCTCCAGTGAAGGGAAACCCACTACGTCCCTAGGTCCATTCCACTTTTAAATAATTCTAACTAGATAATTTAGATAACCAATGTTGAGATTTTTTAAAATTAATATTATATTACGTTACAAAGACCTAAAGTAGTATCCGGGGTAGTCTTTTCTTCTCTCTTTCTCTCTGTCTCTGTCTCTGTCTCTCCCCACCCCATCCCATTATCTCTGTGCTGATGATGCCCAGATCTAATTGCACAGTCTTAGTCTTACTTCTAACCTCCAGTCTCAAATCATCAACTATCTTACATTTCACAGAAAGATGTGTCTTTGGCATCTCCAACTTATTGCACCCAAAACAAAATTTATCTTTCCCTTAAAATCAACTCCTTTTCCAAACTTTCCTTTTTCTGTGGAGATAGCCACCATCCTTTTCATTATTCAGGCTCAAACAAAACCTCACTGGTATTAATTAGTTACCAAATCTTATCATTTCTGCCTCCTTAGTAGTGTAGACATCTCCCATTTATTCCCTTATCTCTGTGCATAAAGACTCTCCAATTCAGGTCCTCGTGACCTCTTGAATGGATTATTATAATTAGGTTTTCTGCCCTAAGTTTCTCTTTATTTCAATTCATACTTCTCCCAGCTTAGAAAGTGATTTTCCTAAAGTGTAGGCCTAACCTGCCACTCCTGTGAAAATAAATTCCAGTGACTCCCCCTTACTTCAAAGATCAAAAGTAAAATTCCTCTGTCATTTAAAGTCCTTCACAATTTGGCCTCAATTTAGCTTTCCGGACTTTTTACACATCATTGTCTCTCACGAACACCATGGTACAGGCAAACTCTCAAATGACACTCCACCTTCTGTCTCCATGCCTTTGAATTAGCTGTTGTTGGAATTCACTGTGTCCTCACCTCTCCCTTCCACCATCCTTAATTTCCTTCAGAGAAGGAATAATTCCTTCTCTAATTCTACCTCCTAGAGGAAATCTTACCTGATTCCCTGTAACTGCTACTGCCTTTCCCCCAAATTTGTCTTGTACGTATTGTGGCCCCTGTAAGTTCATTGCCCTCCCTTCCATCATCCCCCCCACCCTGTTTATCCCCTTCTCCCCCATTTTCCTGTATTGTAAGATAGGCTTTCATACCAAAATGAGTGTGCATTTTATTCCTTCCTTTAGTCGAATGTGATGAGAGTAAACTTCATGTTTTTCTCTCAGCTCCCCTCTTTTTCCCTCCACTAAAAAGTCTCCTGCCTGCCTCTTCTATGAGAGATAATTTGCCCCATTCCATTTCTCTTTCACTCCTCCCAGTACATTTCTCTCTCACCACTTAACTTCATTTTTTTAAGATATGATCCCATCCTATTCAATTCACTCTGTGCTCTCTGTCTCTATGTGTGCGTGCACGTGTGTGTGTGTGTGTGTGTGTGTGTGTGTGTGTGTGTGTGTATAATCCCAGCAACTACCCAGATACTGAAAATTTTCAAGAGTTACAAATATTGTCTTTCCATGTAGGAATGTAAACAGTTCAACTTTAGTAAGTCCTTTGTAATTTCTCTTTGCTGTTTACCTTTTCATGCTTCTTTTCATTCTTGTGTTTGAAAGTCAAATTTTCTTTTCAGCTCTGGTCTTTTCATCAAGAATGCTTGAAAGTCCTCTATTTCATTGAAAGACCAGTTTTTCCCCTGAAGTATTATACTCAGTTTTGCTGGGTAGGTGATTCTTGGTCTTAGTCCTAGTTCCTTTGACTTCTAGAATATCATATTCCAAGCCCTTCAATCCCTTAATGTAGAAGCTGCTAAATCTTGTGGTATCCTGATTGTATTTCCACAATATTTGAATTGTTTCTTTCTAGCTGCTTGCAATATTTTCTCCTTGACCTGGGAATTCTGGAATTTGGCCACAAAATTCCTAGGAGTTTCTCTTTTTGGATCTCTTTCAGGCGGTGATCAGTGGATTCCTTGAATACTTATTTTGCCCTTCTGGTTCTAGAATATCAGGGCAGTTTTCCTTGATAATTTCATGAGAGATGATGTCTAGACTCTTTTTTTTGATCATGGCTTTCAGGTAGCCCCATAATTTTAAAATTGTCTCTCCTGGATCTATTTTCCAGGTCAGTTGTTTTTCCATGAGATATTTCACATTATGTTCCATTTTTTCATTCTTTTGGTTTTGTTTTGTGATTTCTTGGTTTCTCATAAAATCATTAGTCTCCATCTGTTCCATTCTAATTTTGAAAGAACTATTTTCTTCAGTGAGCTTTTGAACCTCCTTTTCCATTTGGCTAATTCTGCTTTTTAAAGCATTCTTCTCCTCAATGGCTTTTTGAACCTCTTTTGCCAATTAAGTTAGCCTATCTTTCAAGGTGTTATTTTCTTCAGCATTTTTTTGGGTCTTCTTTAGCAAGGTGTTGACCTGCTTTTCTTGCATCTCTCTCATTTCTTCTCCTAGTTTTTCCTCCACCTCTCTAACTTGATTTTCAAAATCCTTTTTGAGCTCTTCCATGGCCTGAGCCCATTGAATATTTATTTTGGATGTTTGGGATACAGAAGCCTTGACTTCTATGTCTTTCTCTGATGGTAAGCATTGTTCTTCCTCATCAGAAAGGAAGGGAGGAGATATCTGTTCACCAAGAAAGTAACCTTTTATGGTCTTATTTTTTTTCCCTTTTCTGGACATTTTCCCAGCCAGTTACTTGACTTTTGAGATTCCTTTCCACACCCACCTTGCCTCCAGATCCACTCAGCTAGTGCTTGGGGTCTGAGATTCAAATGCTGCTTCCCAGCCTCAGGGCTTTCAGGAGGGGCAGGGCTGCTATTCAATGAGAGGTTAAGTTCAGCTGCTCGGGTGGGGACAGGACCACCACCAGGGGCTCAGTTCCCTCAGGGGGTTTATGCGGAGACCTTCGATAATGGATCCGAGCTCCTGTCTGCTTTGGGAGCCCCTGTCCACTGCTGCCTCCACTGTTGCCTCCCAAGGGGGTCTGAGTTATGGAGACACCCTGCTCCCTTCTTGGCCAGCCAAACAGGCTCTCTCACTGACCTTTGGTGTCTGTGGGTGGAGGGACCTGCATGGGCCGCTGGAGATTCTGTCCCTGAAGCCTGCTCGAATCTGCTCCTCTCGGTGCCTCACAGCCAAGGAAGGGCTGGGCTCTGCTCCGGGTCTGGTGTGTGAGGGACCTTTGGTATCAGTTTTTCAGGGCTCTCTGGAACAGAAATGTCCTCCACTCCATTGTTGTGTGGCTTGCGCTACTCCAGAATTTGTTGGGAGTTCTTTTTTACAGGTATTTTATGGGCTGTGTGTCAGGAGCTAGCATATGTGTGTCTTTCTACTCCACCATCTTGGCTCCTCCCCCTCAACATTCATTTTTTATAAGATTTTGAGTTCCAAATTTTTCTCCCTCTCTCCCTTCCCTCACCCCTCCCCAAAACAGCAAGCAATCTAATGTAAGTTATACGTGCACAATCATGTTAAACAGTTTTCCACCTTAGTCATGTTGTGAAAGAAGAATCAGAACAAAAGTGAAACCACAAGAAAGAAAAAACCAAGAAGTGAAAATAGTATGTTTCCATCTAATTCAGACTCTGTAGTTCTTTCTCCAGATGTGGATAGCCTTTTCTGTTATGAGTCATTTAGAATTGTGTTGAATCATTGTATTACTGAGAAGAGCTAAGTCTGTCACAGTTGATCATTGAACTATGTTGCTGTTACTGTGTACAATGTTCTTCTGGTTCTGCTCACTTCACTCAGCATCAGTTCATGTAAGTCTTTTCAGGTTTTTCTGCAATCTGCCTGCTCATCATTTCTTATAAAACAATATTCCATTACATTCATATACCATAATTTTTTCAGTCATTCCCCAGTTGATGGGCATCCCCTCAATTTTCAATTCTTTATGACCACAAAAAGAGCTGCATGGAGGTCCTTCCCTCCCTCTTTTTGATAATTAATTAATTAATTTTTAGTTTTCAACATTCACTTTCATAACATTTTCAGTTTTAAATTTTCTTCCCCCTTTTTTCCTCCCTCCTCCTCAATCTGACATAGGCTCTATTTATACATTTATATTAAACATATTTCCACACTAGTCATAATGTAAAGAAGAATTAGAACTAAGGGAAGGGACCATGAGAAAGAAGAAACAAAGCAATAAAAGAAAGGGAGACCAAATAATATACTTCCATCAGCATTTGACTCCAAAGTCCTTTCTCTGGATGTGGATAATATTTTCCATCATGAGTCTTTTAGCGTTGTCTTAGATCTATTGCTGTATTGCTAAGAAGAGCTAAGTCTATCAAAGTCAATCATCACAAAATATGACTGTTACTGTGTACACTGTTTTCCTGGTTCTGCTCATTTCATTCAGCATCAGTTCATATAAGTCTTTCAGGTTTCTCTGAAGTTTGCATGCTCATCATTTCTTATAGCACAATAGTATTCCATTACATTCATATACCACAACTTGTTCAGCCATTCCCCAATTGATGGACTTCTCAATTTCCAAATTTTTGCCACCCCAAAAAGAGCTGCTATCAATATTTTTGTACATATAGGGTCTTTTCTCACTTTTATGATCTCTTGGGATACAGCCCTAGAAGTGCTATTGCTGCATCAAAGGGTATGCAGAATTTGTGGTCCTTTGGACATAGTTCCAAATTGTTCTCCAGAACAATTGGATTAGTTCACAATATCAATGTGTCTCAACTTTTCTACATCCTTTTCAATATTTGCCATTTTTCTTTTCTGTCTCACTAAATAGTAATTGTTTCTCTTTTACCAAGGAACCCTCAGGGTCTTCTCTTTCCAGTTTGATTTTTCTTTTTATTAAAGGGGCCATCCCTTGAGCAACTACTTAAAGAAGCCTATTCATTGAATGAGTGTATCTCACTCAAAGTGAGAATGCTATAGGACCTTAGCCTGAAAGGGCCAGGGTCTCACATTGCATCCTGGGCCACTTCCAGCCATCCTCATGAATATCAGGCCACTGGATCCAGATGGCTCAGGAGAAGAAAGTGAGGTTGGTGATCTTGCACAGCCCTTCCTCACTCAAATCAAAGTCAACGGCAAGTCATATCATCATCTTAATATCACAGTCCTCTTCAAGAACAAGGGATAAAACACAACACAACACAATCTGATAGGTGTGATGTGGTACCTCAGAGTTGTTTTAATTTGCATTTCTCTAATCAATAGTGATTTAGAGCATTTTTATATTACTATAGATAGCTTTAATTTCTTCATCTGAAAACTGTCTGCTCATATATTTTGAGCATTTATCAGTTGAGGAATGACTTGTATTCTTGTAAATTTGACTCAGTTCTCTATATATTTGAGAAATGAGGCCTTTACCAGAAACATGGGCTATAAAAATTGTTTCCTAGCTTTCTACTTTCCTTATAATTTTGGTTGCATTTGTTTTGTTTGTGCAAAACCTTTTAAATTTAATGTAATCAAAATTATCCATTTTGCATTTCATAATCTTCTCTGTCTCTTGCTTGATCATAAATTCTTTCCTTCTCCATAGATCTGATAGGCAAACTATTTCTTGCTCTCATAATTTGCTTTTGGTATCATCCTTTATGTCTAAATCACATACCCATTTTTGACCCATCATTTGTTTCTTAATATTGGTTCTTTGGACATCAGTTTTCTTTGAAGAAAATGAAAATTTCCTTCTCAACTGTACTTGAGTACAGTAACTCAACTGTACAACATATTTATGGCCATGCAGTTAATTATAATGGAAAAGAGTTCCACTTCTCTGGTTATATCCTGATGTGGTACTCTTGAATCAAATTGGTGGAACCCACTGATAATCAGGTCATTCTTAATGTTTTGGAGAGGCAAGAAAATTTCCACATCTGGCTATATCATTGTTTTCTGAAGATGATTCTTTGAAATTTGTTTTCTTAGCATTCCACTTTTGAGTGCATTCAACCAAGTCACAGTTGCAATAGAAAATAATTCTGACAGTCACATAAAATACTCCAAATAATAAGAGAAATGCAAATGCAAATCAAAAACTACCTTGAGGTTTTACCTTACATCCTGCAAATTGACAAAAAAAAAAAAATGACCAAAAAATGGCAAAAGTCAATGTTGGAGGAGTTGTGGAAAGATGGGCGCATTAATACATTGTAGATGGAGTTGTGAAGTGTTGCATTTTAGGAAGCAATTAGGAATTATGCAAGTAAAATGACTAAAATGTCTATTCTCTGTGAACTAGAGATTCCTTTATTTGGTCTATTCCCCAAGGAAGACACTGACAAGAAAAAGTCCCCACATACTTCAAAATATTTATAACACACTTTTTGTCATAGCCAAGAAGTGAAATTATCACAAAAAGTGTTGCAGTGATGTATTTTGTGATAGCTAAGAATTTGGTGCAGTGGGTAGAATACCAAACCTGGGATAAGGAAGATTCATCTTTCTGAGTTCAAATCTGGCCTGAGACATTTACTAGCTGTGTGACCCTGGGTAAGTCATTTCATTTTGTCTCCCTCAGTTTCCTCATCTATAAAATGAGCTGGAGAAGGAAATGGCAAACCATTCTAATATCTTTGCCAAGAAAACTCCAAATGGGGTCATGAAGAGTTGGATACAACTGAACAACAACAAAGAATTGGAAACAAAGTAGATGCCAATCGATTGGGGAAAGGCTAAAGAAATTACTAGCTGTAAGAAATGATATACGTGATGAATACGGAAAAGCATGGAAACATATATATGTATGTATATACATACATATAACTGGTGTATAGTGAAGTAAGTAGAACAATATACAACAACATAAAGGGAAAGAACAAAACACACCAAAAAATCAAAAGTAAATACTACATGCTAAAACTCAAATGCTAAAATGCTAAAATGCTAAAACTCAAACAGGACTCAAATACAGAGATGAAAAAATATCCCCAAAGCACCCTTTTATGGAAATGGAAATTGCACATGTTTTCAGACTTTTTCAATGTATCTATCAGTTGTACTAACTTTTTCCCCTTTCTAAAAAAATAATATTTATTGTATGGGATGACTCTCTGGGAGGAGAAAGTGTAGGGATACACAGCACACTGTGGTGATGCAAGGAACGGAAAATATCAATGAAACTATATTTATAATTCTTCTTCACTTGTGCCATACTAGGACTTGCCCCAAACCATTATGACCTTTGTTCTCTTGGTTTTTCATTTTCACAAGGAGAAAGTTTTTTTTTTTTTTATCATCCCATCTTCCATAGAATCTTTGTGAAGTTTTATCTTGCAATCTATATTATCGGTATGACTTTAAATATTTAACCCTCCACACACTTTACAATCTAGCCACACTAACCTATTTGTTATTGACATCTCCCACCTCTGTGGATTTTTTTGGTTTTTCTGAAAGCATCCTGTTCATCATTTCTTTTAGCACATCATTTCTTTTTGCAGGGGTATCTCCCACTGTGCCCTCCTTGTTTGACTCCTGGCTGACCCAGCTTTTCTCAGGACTCAGCTTAAATACCACCTTCTGCAGCAGATCTTTCCTTGCTCTCTCCCTGGTCATTCTCCATCCTCCGCTCTCAGCTAGTGCCTTAGTGCTTGTCTCTGGGATTACCTTCCATTTACATTGGAGCTGTCTCATAGGTACATAGCTATTTTCATATTGTCTCCCCCATTAGAAAACGAGTACTTTGAGGAAACGCAACATGGCAGGTGTTTTTCCCTTTCTTTGTATCTCTGGCACTTAGCACAGTGCCTGGCAGACCATAAGCACTTAATAAATGCTTGTTTGATTGACATATAGGAAAAGATTCTCTAGAGTAGGGGTTCTTAACCTAGGGTCCATGGACACCCTGAAATATCAGTGCGTTAATTTGGATCAGATGACTGGTTTCTTCTGTAATCCTGTATATTTTATTTTATGCATTTAAAACATCAGTCTGAGAAGGAATCTATAAGTTTTACCAGGTGGACAAAGGCATCTAAAACACAAATTTAACCTCAGCTCTAAAAGGGTCTTCCTATTGGTAATCCTTTTTTTCAGGGATAAACCTATACTTAGTTTTTCCCACAAGTACTACTTTTCTGTCCTACTCTGATGATCTAGCTCTTGCCTCACCCCTAGGTAAATGATCTCTTTTTACTTCTTTCTGTTTTCTCTCAACTGAGCTGTCCATTTATGACTCACATCTTTTTTTCAGGCTCCTTTGCTATCAGCCCTTCCTTTCTCAGCAAAGCCTCTATTTTCTTGACAAACTCCTCCTCTTCCTCAAAAGGAGGTGTGTACAACAGCTCACTTCTGTCTGTGAATCTGATATTACTGTATAAGCCAACAGCGTGGGAAAGGCACAGAGTGCTAAAGAAGTAGACCAACTTTACTAAAAATTGCCTTGCTATCTCCCAGTCCTTTGACCTTATCTCCTGACACCTCAAATATTCTTATAATGTCTTTATTTTTATTCTCTGAATGCCTCCAGAAATTAAGTGACTCCTATGAATTTTCATGGCAGCTATGTAGTGCAATGGCTAGACCACCAGTCCTGGAGTCTGGAAGATTTGAGTTCAAATCCAGCCTCAGATAATTACTAGCTATGTGACCCTGGACAAGTCATTTAGCACTGTTTGCCTCAGTTTCCTCATCTGTAAAATGAACTAAAGAAGAAAATGGCAAAGCACTCTAATATCTTTGCCAAGAAAATTCCAAATGGGGTCACAAAGAGTCAAACACAACTGAAACAACAACAAATGAATTTCTAATCCAAAAACTTCACTATGTATACAAAACATAATATTTCTAGTTTTAAAGTAGTGATAATATGAAATTTACATTTAGAAAATCAATGTTGTAAAACTAAACTAATCTTGAGACATGTAGAATATAGTAATAAATAATGAAACTATTATATAAAATTAACATGTATCAAATGAAACAGAAAAGTATGCAGGCTAATGTTATTATCAGGAATACTGTTCAACACTTCCTATTTATGATTCTATGAGAAAATACTTATAGGAAAAAAAGAAAAAAATTCAAAAGTCTTTCAGACATAGGATGATGTTTATTTTTTCATGTTTTTATTTAATGTTTCCCATTAACAAAAATCCATCATCTCTCCCCACCACTTTCCCATACACCCTGAAAATTAAAGAAAAGCAAAACCCTTGTAACAAACATGCATAATCAAACCAAAAGATTTCCTGCAATGGCCATTTTCAAAAATATATGTCTCATACTGCACCTTGAATTTATTACTTTTCCGGCAGAAGGTAGACAGTATGTTTCTTCATGTGTCCTCTGGAATCATGGCTAGTCATTGCATGGATCAGAGTTCTTAAGGCAGTTAAAAGTTGCTTAATGTCGTTATTGTACAAATTGACTTTTTGTTCACAGAAGATTGCGCACTCATTGAAGCCGGTGATGCTGATTTGCAACAAAACATCGATTGATCCTCTGCCACTTGTGCTTATTTTGGCCTAACAAATAACACTAAGAAAAACAGAGGTTCCCTCCCAGCCAGCACCATACCATCCAGACACATAACCAGCATTTATAGCAAATAGAGAAATATTGAATGCTGTGGATAAGTTCACCTACCTTAGCAGTATACTTGCCAGGGCTGTCCACATAGATGAAGAGGTTGCCAGAGCTAGCTCCATGTTTGGAAAGCTCCAAAGGAGTGTGGGAGAGAAGAGGTATTAGACTGCTTACCAAACTGAAGATCTACAGAGCTGTTGTGCTGACCTCATTGTTGCATGCCTGTGAAACCTGGACAATCTACCAGGAAATTGAACTACTTACATCCGAAGATTCAGAAGATCACCTGACAAGACAAGGTATGGGACACGAGGTCTTTCTCAAGCTGAACTGCCAAGCATTCAAACTCCACTGCAAAGAGCTCAATTCTGATGGACTCATCTACTTGTTCAAATGTCAAACCGACATTTACCTAAAAGACTATTTTATGGAGAACTCACACAAGGCAAGTGCTTACATGGTGATCAGAAAAATTGATACAAGGACACTCTTAAGGTCACTCTGAGGAAATCTAGAATCAATTGTGACACATGATATGTGGCATGCCCACCTCAAAGAAGGCAATGTGCAATGAGCAAAGCAGAATTTCAGTAAGTCAAAAGAAACCGGAGATGCACAAATATAGAGACATCTCCATTCCAAATGGTCATATGAACTATTTGTGCCCGAAGAATTCACATTAGTCTGATCAGTCACAGTTGGACATACTGTACATTGACCCTGCCATTGTGATGTCATTTTGGTTCTCTTAAGCATGAAGGACAAAAAGCACTATTGCATAACTTGTTCTCACTTCACTCTGCATCAATTTATCCAAGTCTTCCCAGATTTCTCTGAAACTGTTCCCTTCCTCATTTCTTAGCAGCACAATAGTATTCCATTTTATTCCTATCCAATGAATTTGTTCAACCACTCCCCAATTGATGGACCCCTTTTAGACCAGATCTTTGCTACCACAAAAATGCTGATTTCACTTTGTAAATCACCTGTCAGCCCACCATTTGATTTGTTTCCATATTCTCATAAACCATAGGTGTATTATAATCCAGGATTATAAATGGTTTATTATTATTTTTCAGTCGTGTCTGACTCTTCATGACCCCATGGACCATTCCACACCAGGCCCTTCTACCCTCTGCTATCTCTCACAGTCCAGTCAAATTCATGTTCACTGTTTCCATGACACCATCCCTCTCTTCTTCTACCATCCCCTTTTCCTTTTGCCTTCAATCTTTCTTGACATTGTAGTCTTTTCCAATGAGTCCCGTCTTCTCATTACGTGGCCAAAGTATTTAAGCTTTAGCTTTAGTATTTGACCTTCCAGTGAAGAGTCTGAATTAATTTCTTTAAATATTATATTTTCTAATAAAAAATGTCAACCTCAATCATTAATTAATTAGCCAACTTGAAGTCCCCACCCCAATTTATTACACGTTATTTGAAAAGATGAAAAACTTTCATAAATGTAGCATAACATTTTGGCTGTGAGAGATCCCAGCTAAATATGTATGTCTTTGTATTATTTGTTTACATGGTTAATGAATTATATATAGTTAATAACAAATATTTAGTTAAGTCTAGGAGAATAAAGGTTTTGATATGTAGAGAAATATGAATATATGGGAAGATGTTTCTCTTGTTTATGTTTACTAATTATAATTACATAAATTATGTTTAATAAAATGGATGATTTGGAGCTAGTTGATTAATGTCCCAATGTTAATTAATGAAATGTTACCATTTTGGTCATTAATAAGGAAATATCCAAACATACCCCTGGATCATCCTATAACTCCGGATAAGGATGAATAAAGATAGTAAGTCAAGTAGTAGGAGACCACTCAAAACTTGAGAAAGCATCAGGAAAAGTTTCCTGGAATGTGTTGGCTCTTGAGATGAGCCTTGAAGGAAGCTAGAGATTTTAAGAGGCAGAACCAAGGAAGGGAAGCATTCCTAGCATACTGAACAGTTTGTACAAAGGCATAATGGACATGGAATGGTACATATTTGATATGGTATATGGTAAATATATATATATATATATATATATATATGAACAATTAATAGACCAGTTTGTCTAGAACTTAAGAGATGGTGATGGAGAGTGATAGACTGTCATGTCATTGTAGCAGATTGCAAATATGCCTCAGCTTCCTCATCTCATTTGCCAAGGGTGATCTCTAAGGTCCCTTTCAGCTCTGTATCTTATGATCCCGTAAAAGAGGCCCCAAGTCACAATTTATTAGAAGTATGGTCAGAATTTCAACTGAAGCTAAAATCTAATGTGCTTTCTATCACTAAAAAAAATGCAGTTAGAAATTAGGTATAGTCAAAGGTTGTACCAGACTGAAGGTAACTAAAACAATTAGTTTAATTTTATTAATTAAAAGAATTTAATTAGTTAATAGAACATTATTCTCATACTAGGATGGGGGGGTGAAGAGATGAAGAGATCTTATTGCATTTAGTAACAAGCTATTTCTCTAGGCTGGAACAGCTTAAGCAAACACAAGGTAGGGAGGGAAAATGAAGGAAAATGAGACACAGAGATGAGGAGCATTGAGAAGGGAAGGAACTGAGAATTAAATTAACATTATACAAATATATTATGCAAATAACTTCTTCTCCTTTGTATCCCAAGCAGATTCCTAAAGGAGACAGGGAGGTTTGAGGGGAAAGGTTGCCCCCTATTTTAAAAGTGGAAATAACTAAGGGTCAATTATAATTCAGCCAACTGAAGTCGAACCCTGGAGACCTAGGCCAGCCCTCTTGTCACATGCTGGGGGAAGGGAGTGGATTATCTGATGTCACAGCCGGTGGGGACCTTGGTCACCTCCTCACACAACCAGGCTGTGAACCTAAGACGGTGTAAAGGAAGCTGAGACAAAAAAGGGGGAAAAAGGAATAGGCCAGGTAAGGAGGGGGAAGAAAAAGCAGACTCTAGATTGGGGTTAAAAGCATATCAAAAAGTGCCAGTCATGCTAGAGGGAAAGCTACCTCTTCTCTTTTTCAGGATTTTGAAGAATATTCTCTTTTACTTTCCATGAGTCCCTCTCCTCATAATCTGCTGGGGACTGAGAGTTGTAGAAAGACTTCTCGGTGTAAGAAATCATATTCTGAAAGAATCTGGAGCCCCTGTCTCCATGTTTCTGTACTCCTAACTCAGTCTCTCTAGCTTTTTTTTTTTGTGTGTGTCTACTTCTCTGTCTCTAAAAGTCAAAGGCAACACAGGAAACAAGCAGCCTTAAGTCTGAAGTTATAGTGAAAAAAAACTTCAATGGCTATGTGTCTTTAGCTCAGTCATTTTCTCTTTGTCTCCAAGTGTCTGCTTTTCTCTCTCCCTGTGTTTGAACTCTGGCCTTATTCAGATCTTTTCTCCCTCTCTCCCCAGCCCAGGCTGTGGGAACCAGGATCAATGATTCTTCACTACTGGATACAATGGGCCCTGAAAGACATATAAGGGAAGAAATAACAGCTAAGGTTGCTCCTATGATTTCCTGTCCCTGTCAGGCACAGTCCCTGACCCAGCCCTCTGACCACATCCTCTCTCACTTCAGGCATAAGTTTCTCTGACATACACACACCACCCACCTGGTCTAGGGCTTAAACATTCTCTTCCAAGAACCTCTTACTAAATCCCATCATCCTTTTGTACTCTAAGAACTAATGAACTGTACTTTGATTCCAGTACAGAGAACTTAACATCTCTTCACCCTGATTCCCTAACCATCTGTCTTATTGCTCTTGATCTCTACCTCACTCTAGGTATCTGATGCTACCTCCCCTCCACAGGTGACCAGGGATTTCTAATTGCCATGTTCTCTGGCAAATGGTGGCCAGGGAGCAGGGACACCCTTGGGGTGGGGACTCATGGTCCATCCCGGGGAGCCCGCCTCTACATCTTATATAGCTTCACCTACATGGGAGCAGATGGCCAGCAAGTGTCTCTGGCTGAAGGTGACCGATTTCTCCTGCTTCGGAAGACCAACCCAGACTGGTGGTTGGTGAGGCCTCTGGGAGCACCTCGAAACACCCGTCCCCTTTTTGTCCCAGCTGCATACGTGGCTGAAGAGTCTACACCCACTCGGAGGGCCTCTGCTACTACTACTAGACAACTCTTCTGTGCCCCTAGTAAGTGAAACCCTCCTTTTCTCACCCAGCCCTTCAATAAGTTCCCTTGTTTCAATAATTCCTTTGTTTCTTATCATGCACCTAATTATTAATGAGTAATTCTTACTTCAGCTGGCTTTTCATGAGTTTTTAACAATACCTTTCTCCAAATGATCCCCATATCCCTAATAAGTAGCTCCAACTTTTCCCCTCAATCTCTCCCCAGGCCTCTCAAATGTCAAGTCCAATTTATTCTTATTCCACTTCCCCACTATGTTTCCTCTCTGTCTTCTATCTTTCTAATGCCTATCCCAAGTTAATTGGACCCCCAGGAAAATGAAGCTATCTGAAACTTGGGAGGTTACAAATCTATCTATTTCCCCCCCTCTCCCCCACATTCTCTGTCACCAGAACGAAATCCGTTTCACTCTTCCCTGGGAGAATTGTCTCAGTCATCCCAGGGTAAATCCCCCAGCCCATCCTGGCAGCCTCCTCTGCCACCAAGAATACGAAGAAGCCTTAGTGCAACTGAACTGAGTCCCAGCCCACTGCAATCCCCCTCAGACGGACTGACCCATTTGCACTCTCAAGAAGACCTCAGAACTACGACCAGTAACAACACAGTGAGAAATCCCCCTTTTCCCCTAAAATCATTCCAATTAATTCTGAGTCCTCGGCCTCCGATGGTTCCTTGCCTTTTCTATGCATTTCTGAAATGAACAAATAGTCTGATTCCCTCCCAGCGTCCACCCACCCCAAAGTCTCAGGCCATCGGAATAGCTCTGTCCTCTCTGAGGCCTAAACTGCTCACCTGCGGTTAGAGTGTCACTCACTGCGCACTTACTCTGCCTTCCTTGGGAACCGAGAACATCCCCTCCTTGGATCCCGAAGTTAGGGGGCTCGGTTTAAGTTGTCTCTTCTGTGAGAGCAGGCTATGTGGGTGTGTAGAGCCCTAAGCTCCTCCCTGCCCCACCCCACCCCCCTAGCAGGCAGCATGTTCCCCTTTCCTTCAGCCTTGGGGTTAGGGTTGTGTGTTTGGGGGGAAGTTGGCAACAGGAAGCCAGTAGGAGTAAAGTTAAGGGGAGGGGAGCCAGAGGCTTAGAAACGGCAGAGCACAACCCTACCAGCACCTGGGACACCCCGATCTGGGGCTGGTGGTAAGAATATAGGGAGTAGGGAACTGGAGTTGGAAAAAGATCTGAATGGCCCGGGGCAAGGAGGAAAGGAGGAAACAAAATTAAGGAGGAGTTTGGATTAGCATCCTATTAGAGTCTCTTTCCCCCTCCCACCCTCCCACCCCCAGCAGTCGGGACCCTGGTCCCCCATGTCCGAGTCCCCTCTGTACTGTAACCTGGTGGACCTGCGCCGTTGCTCCCAGACACCACCCCCAGGCCCCACTCGGCCCCCACTGCAGCGGCTGGACTTCTGGGAACAGCATCTGGACCTGGACTCTGGTCGCTGTTTCTACGTTCACTCTCTGACTGGACAGGCGTCCTGGAAGCCTCCCCGAAGAGCTCGTGAAAAGGTGAGACTTTGCATCTGGGGAAAAAGAAAGGCCTTCCTCTTTGCAGTGTATTACCACCCCTCTCTCGCTCCCAGTACCTCACTCATCTCCACCCTTCCCCCTTCGAGAGAGGACACTTTCTTTCGGAGGGATTTCCTCATCTCTCCCAATTGTGGGGTACGGAATCTGAGGGTCTGTGGAAGACCTTTTAAAGCAGAGGGACTCAAGATTTATTGGGTCTTTGTACCTTTCAGCGGTCTGGGGAAATCTGTGGACCTCTTCTCAGAATCATGTTTTCGAATGCATAAAATAAAATACATAAAATTATAAGGGAAACAAATTATATTACAAATCATATAGCAAAAGTTTGTCAATTTTTTTTTTAAAAAGCAAGTCTCTGGGGTACAGGTTAAAGTACCCCTCCTTTGAAGTGAAGAGGTTGGGGAGGCTGGTTTTTTGCGAAATCATTTAGTTTCGGTTGTTTCCCTTCCCTCCCCACGACCAGACTCCTGACTCCATGGAAGGGACCCCTCACCTGGGGAGAGATGCCCAAGTCCAGCACGCTGCAGAAAAGGGTGCGGGACCCTACAATCGGGTGTCCGAAACCAAGGAGAAGCTCACCACTCAAGTGAGATATCTTTGACTCCCTCATGGGCACCCCGGGAGAGAGGTTTAGTTCTCCCTTTGCTCTGGGAGCCTGCCCCACCCATCAGACTCCCTGCTTCCCTCAAAACACATCACCTCGGTTGCCCCGGGGTTGATCTTTCCTCTCTACTTCGCGGTTTCCTTTGTTCCCCGCCCACCCCCTGCATCTCAGTATTCTTTCCTTCCCCTCTTCCTCTGGACTGGGGAGTTGAGATGGGAAGATGGGACTTGTACTCCCACGGATCCCATCTCTGCTCCCCGTCCTCACTCTGCCACACCGCCTCCTCCTTCCAGACCTCCCTTTCGGACAACTCCCGAGGCTCCCTGGCCCGTAGATCCCAGCCTCAGATCCTTGATGATCCTCACGTGAGTCTCTCTCTGCCCCTTAACTGTCCTGTGTCATCGGGGTCTCTAGGATCCAGGCCAAACGTTTCTCTAAACCCCCTTTCTACCTCCACTTTCACAGCAGAAAGTGATTCTTCCCTTCTTGGATATTCATAGAGCACTTTGTTTGACCTCACTCACAACTTCTAGTGATACTTATCAGTCTGTCTACTTTGCATCCTCAGATACTCCCCCTCCCTCTTAGTAGAAAATTATTCAGTATTGTGCTATCTACTGGGCCCCACATTTCACACACATACACACACATAAACACGCACACGCACATACCTTCCAAGCATAATAAATGTTTGTTTACTTGAATTCAGACCAACTCTTCCCTTCTCCCAAAATATCCATCCAGCCTTCTGGAGATGGTTCCTGGACTATAGAAATGTCTAAGCAAATAAACTGAACCTCCTCTGGGATAACTCCTGAGCCCCTGGAACACACCTCAGTGGGGTCTAATGACAACTTTCCTCTTTCCTCACATAGGAGGTGGAGAAGTCCGGCATGCTCAACAAGACAAAGATCGCTGAGGGAGGCCGGAAGCTCAGGTGGGGATTGGAGAGCTGGTTATGGGAGATGGGAACTGAAAGATGAGTGCAGATCTGAGACTCTTTTTGGTCCTGGACCCCCTTGGTAGTCTGGTGAAGCCTATGGATGCCTTCTCACAACCATGTTTTTAAATGCTTAAAATAAAATACATAGGATGAGGAAAGGAGCCAAAAGTTAGTGAAACTATAGATAGAAAGTTTTTCCCATCCGAATTTATGGACTCCCCAGATCTCTGCAGAAGAACAACCTGTTCTAGAAGGCAAGATATTGATAGGGAGAATTATCTCTCTGTGGTGCAATGATCTTCCAAATGCTCCCTACAGGAAGAACTGGGGTTCATCCTGGGTGGTGTTGACAGGAAATAGCTTGGTGTTCTACAAAGTTCCTCCAACTTCAATTACTGCTGGATGGGTGAGAGTTCTGTGTTCTGGGCAAAGGGCTGTTGGAGCAGAGGGTCTGCACAGTAAGGAAGGGAGAAGAGGGAGGGCAAGTGGCAAATGCATTTTCTCCCCCATTTACCCACTGGATTGGAGAACTGAGAGGTGAAGGTGGTGAAGATAATGGTGAGGTCAGGGAGTGAGTTGGGAGGAGCTTACCATCATTTCCCCCTTCCTACACTCTTGGGTGGGGGTTGACACCCCAATGAGTTAGTGGCTCAGAAAGGGAGGTAGTAATGGCCTCAATTTTTCCTCCTGACCCTACTCTCATGCAGGGTCCAGCTGGCAGTCGGCCAGAGAGTAGTGTGGACTTAAGAGGGGCAGCTCTGGCCCCTGGTAGACATCTGTCAAGCCGCCAGAATGTACTCTATGTGAGTGACTGTCCATCCCACTACCTCCCAAGCAATATATATTACTGTCCTGGTCTTCTGTCTCATGTCTCTCTGCCCATCATCTCTCCACTTCCACAAGCCAGACCCTACATATTTCCCAAATATCTATCTTCCCCCAAGTCATGTCCTTCCCCTACTAAACCTTTCCCCTGGGCCTGACCTTCAGGTGCGCACTGTTCCTGGACATGAGTTCCTGCTGCAGTCCGATGATGAGACAGAATTCCGAGCCTGGCACCAGGCACTTCGGGAGGTCATCGACCGCCTGGTCAGAGGGCCAAGAGCCCAGCATGTCGGATCTGGGAGGGAAATTCAGAGATAAGGTTGGGCAGAGGGGTTTGGTCATACAAACAGAATTTGAGGGGCAGGTTTGGGGGTTAGCTGAGACTAACATTGGAGCTAAGGGTTAAATTTGAACATGCAAAGATTCCAGAAGCTAAGAGTCTCCCAGGGTTGGGGACAACAGTCTCTCTCTACCTCATCACTTTTTTCCCCCAAGCACTAGTGCCTGGACCCCCACTCCATCCCAATACCAAGCTCTGTCTGATTCCAGGAGCGTGAGAACCCCTTGGAACTGCGACTCTCTGGGGCTGGGCCAGGGGACCTTGAGGAGCTGAGCCAGGGTGAAGAAGATGAGGAACCAGAGCCGAAGGCCCTGCTGGGACGTCGAGGGGGAAGCTACAGAATCTCTTGTAAGACACTGGATTTCGTGGGAGAGCCTGAGCCAGGAGGCAGAGCAAGGCCAGGTGTCAGGGAATGAGTTGGGCCACAAGCACTGGGACTAATCCTCACTTAGGGGATGCATCCCAGGATGCTCTAGGAGATTTGGGACCTTTCTCAGGTCACCCTCTCAGCTTTGTACCCCAACCCTACACTTACTTCCTCAGATCGGGGCCCTGAAGAGCAGAATCGAGTGAAGAACAAACTGAAAAGGCTGATAGCAAAGAGACCCCCCTTGCAGAGTCTACAGGAGCGGGGACTGCTCCGAGGTACAGGGCAGGAGAAGAGGGATAATGGATCTGAGTTTCAGTGGGTAAATAAAGTCTTTTCCAAGATCCAGGTCATTTGGAGGGGGCTGTGAGTGAGTTGGGAGGAGCTTACCATCATTTCCCCCTTCCTACACTCTTGGGTGGGGGTTGACACCCCAATGAGTTAGTGGCTCAGAAAGGGAGGTAGTAATGGCCTCAATTTTTCAATTTCTCAACTTTCAAGTTGGGGGAGGGGAAGTAAGGAGGAGAGATTTATGTTTAGAATAAACTGCCCAGGCTAATAGGAATCTCTTCTTCTCTCCTGCCCCTCCCAGACCAGGTGTTTGGTTGCCACTTGGAGTCTCTGTGCAAGAGAGAAGGGAGCACCGTGCCAAATTTTTTCAGGCTCTGCATAGATACTGTGGACAAGAGAGGTAACTTTCCCATAGAGTCCAAGCCTCTCACTCTTTCCACCCCATCACACACACATACACACACATACACACACACACACACACACACACTTTTCCTTTAACCCCTAACTCTTCCCCAAATCCTTTCTGTGGCCTCAATTCTGCCCTGCCTATCTTTCCAGCCTTCCGCCCCACCCACCCCAGGCTCTCTGTACACCTCCTCCACACATTTCCTAGGTTCGTTTTTACACTTTCCTGATTCCCTCAGATCTTCAGTTCATTCAGCAGACCAGTATTAAGCTTCTGCTAAGAGACTAGACTAGTGCTGAACTCACACACCCTCCTCACAAGAGGCATCCATTCTTATTGAAGGGGCAAGGGATCATAAATACCTAAGAGATAAGTGCTTTTTGTTAGGTCTGGGTAAGAGGATTATGAAGAGGGTCAGATCACTTTTCACTCAGGTGGTGAAGGGGAAAACTCAAATAACACTTCCTGACTGATGAAAGTGGCACTTGAGTTGGGCCTTAAGGGAAGAAAGCAAGTTCAACAGAGGGTGATGAAATGGAGCCATCTTTTCTAATTATGAGCCAAGACCCAAGACAGAAGGCAGAAAAAAATGGAATGGACAGGATTTTCTTTTGACTGGAACTTGGATATGTGAAGGGAGTAACATAAAGTTGGAAAAGGAGATGGGAGGCAGACGTTAGAAGAATTTAGGTGCCAGAGTCTTTTAGGGAGGAAATATTGGGAGTCTCTGAAGGATTTTGAGTCCTGAAATCCAATTGGAACAGAAGACATAGGCAGTTATGTGAAGATTGGATTGGAGAAAGGATCTGCTCCCAGGTTCACTCCTTTGCCTTGATTTATCCCACCTTTAGGTCTGGATGTGGATGGTATTTACAGAGTCAGTGGGAATTTGGCCATAATCCAGAAACTTCGGTTCCTGGTGGACAGAGGTAGGAGAAATGGAAGTTAAGCACTGGTGCTGGTATGTGGGAGATTGGGGAGGGATAATAGGACCCAACTGGAAAGTTTGAGAGATGGAGGAATATCTCAGCACTGACTAGGAAAAATGATTTTTGGGAACCTGGACATTGGCACTGACCTCTCTCTCCTCCCTGTATCTGGTAGAACGAGCAGTCACCTCTGATGGAAGATATCTGTTCCCTGAACAGCCAGGACAAGGTACTTACATGGAGTTTTCACTTCCTGCCCCCAATTTTTCCACATCTTTAGAGTGTTCCATGTTCTCCCAGCTTCAGCCCTACCCAGAAATTGTCCCCAACCTCTCAGCTCCCTGTGTTAAGCTCAGAATAGCCTATGCTTGTGTCTTCCTCCTGATTTCTAAGCTTCTCCTCCCTTCTGTGTTCCCTGAACCCATGCTGTGCCTTTCTCTGCACTCCCACTTCCTTCTCCTTACAGAGGGCCACCTGGATCTGGACAGTGCAGAGTGGGATGACATCCATGTCGTGACTGGAGCCTTAAAGCTTTTTCTTCGGGAGCTTCCCCAGCCCTTGGTCCCTCCATCACTGCTGCCACACCTTAGAGAAGCCCTAGGTAGGGGTTGGGAATTTAGAAGGACTTTTAATATGAGGGTAAATGGGAGATAAGAAATAGGGGACCTCAGCTCCTGAGTAGGAGAAGGACATATGCCCTTTGGTGTGTGGAAAAATGTCAATGACAAGAGGCTCAGTAAAATTATTCTCTAAGTCTGCCCCACTCTACACATAGGCTCTAGCCTCATTCCTACTTCTCTTACCCTCTCTCTATATAGCACTTCCTGAATTGGAGCAGCGCTTATCCCGGATACAGGAGCTCCTAGGCTCAATGCCAAAGCCCAATCAAGACACTCTTCGGTGCCTCCTGGAACATTTATGCAGGTGATGATGGAGAAACACCTGTGTGGGAGGGAAGGGGCTAGGGGAAAAATTCTTTGCAAATGGAGAGGTCCAGGTAGAAGCTGACCTAGTGTGAGGACATCTGTATAGGTGGAGCTGAGGGAGCATCCGTATTTGTGGAAAAATAGCAAATAGAGCTACACTTAGGGTCTGATCAGGAGGGAAAGGAAGAGAATAAGCTTTTATTAAGCACCTACTATGTGCTAAGTGCTTTATCATTTATCTCATTTATTTATGTCATTAGCAAGGGTCAATAGATGTCAAGGACAAGAGGGGAAACAAGACTAGAGACATAAGGAAAATTTACAACTTCCATTTCTCTTCCCTCCTCCTCCTTCCTTTCTTCCTTTAGCTCTCCCACCCCAAAGTAACTTGTGCTTATGTAATATGAAGAGTGATACATGTTACCCTCTGACTTTGATCCCCAGGGTGATTGCACATGCAGACAAGAACCGAATGACCCCTCACAACTTGGGTATTGTGTTTGGACCAACATTGCTAAGACCAGAGCAAGAGACCTCTGACCCAGCCGCTCATGTTGTCTACCCTGGACAGCTGGTCCAGCTGCTGCTGAATGACTTTACCAGTCTCTTTCCTAAACCATGAATCCTGGACTCTGCCCTATACAAGGTTGTTGAGATAACCTCAACTCTGAAAATGGGGAGCAGGAGGGATAGGCCCTCTATTTGTCAGCCATAGCATTTGAGTTAGGAGTTCCCTCTGTTAACCATAACATTTGGGTAAAATCTCCATTTGTCAGACATATTTTAGGGAGAATATCTATTTCAATGGGTGATTTCCATTTTAAGGATTTCCCTATTAGGGGAACCTGTGATTTTTTTAAGTGGGGGAAGATGTTCTTTGTTGGGGGAGTCTGGGATGTTATACCCTTTAAATTCTATATCACCTAATTTTATCTTCATGTATTGGGGGGGGTTATCAGATTCACTTTCAATAAGGAAGGACTCACATATACCCCAGATTCATCCTGGAGGTGACCTAACCGTGAAGAAAGAGGATTAGATTTCCCTCATCACTCTGGCTCATTGTGCTTCTATCAAGAACCAGAACTCTGGTTCTTGGGAAATCTATTAAACAAAGCTTAGGTATGGCTCCTATTTAGTTTCCCCCAAAGGTCAGTAAGAGAGTTCCTTCCAGAAAAGGTACTTAATTTAGAGTTATAGGACAGCTACTTACTTTCACTGATTAGCTATTGAAGCTGCTGTTACATTTAAAATACAAAAGACTTATCCATGTATTAACAAATACTTAGAAACAAAATAATAATGTATCACAGATGTTATAAAATCCCCAAGAAATAAAAATATCTTATGGGACTACTGCTGCTGAACAAATATTTCACATTCAACTTGGATCTCTACTGTCCAAGCAGCTGAAAAGGTTCAGATCTTCTGGTCTATCCAGGCATAGTTCTTTATTCCTGGTTTCAGGATGAATTCTGTGATTTTTTTTTTCTGGAGAACCAGTATAGTTGTTGGAGACATCTTATGTTCAGCAGCCATCACCAATTCAAAAACTCAGAAACTTCTAAACTTGCAAGTAACCATCAAGGTTGGAAAGGATCCATCTTAGGATCTATGGTTGTAGGTAGGAGGCCTGTGCTCAGGGAAGAAAGACAAAACAGTAAAGACAACCAGGGATTTAAAATTTAGTCTCAGGTTCAAGTAGCAAGCCATGTTCTTGCAGTCATGTAAGTCACTACAGGGTGAAGATGGGAGAGAAATCCCTTTCCCTCCTCACTGAAGGTCCAAAGTAAAGTTGGCAAAGTCCCAAAGCAATATACTCAAAAGAGAGGGTGGAGCCTTTCTACCACCTGCTGAGGAGGAGGTTTCTCCTGACTCGGCTTCCAGTAACCTTCCACGGGGGAAACAAAAGGCGGGCTAGTGAAGTCACCTAGAGATTTGTGGACTTCCCTGTTTTATATTCATTTCTGTGATTCTGGACTGGAAGACTAGGGCAGGAAGAGAAGCAGTAACCCAGTCGAATTTTCCCAACACTCCTCTCCAAACAACTTTAAAATAATATCCCAAATCAAGTTCTGGAGCAGTAGAGCCAACAAAAGGCCAGGGAGAGACATTTTTCCAGACTAAAACAATTTAGGAGTTCAGCAGAAGTTTGTTACACTGGGGTGGGGGCCAACTTAGAGCATATTCAGTAGTAGCAATAGCAACAACAGTGGAACTTGGAGCCTGCTGTAACAGCAACAGTAGAAGATTTAGGAACTCTCAGCCCAGAGATGGTAAAAGAATCAAAAAACTTCTCAGAAAGAGATTACAGAGGACCATTTGCCAGCACTGGGTGCAACCAGCGCTGACTAGCACTTCTGTTGCCTACAGTTCCAGGATGGAGAAGAACACTTGTGATGGTCACAAGGGAAAAGGGATCCTGGTTACAGGTTCCAAGGCAGAGAAGAGCATTAGTGCTTGTGGCCACAGGAGAGCAGAGGACTTAGCCACACTTCCAGGACCAAAAGGAGTGCTAGTCCATGTGACTGCAGAGAAGCAGGGACCTTTCCTGGGAAAAGACCAGAGACACCTCTCTCCAGATCACACCACCTTGAAACCACCAAAAACTTGTAGACCCCCAGAACTAGCTCTGACAATGGAAATACAAAATAGCCTGAAGGGATAGTGCTATCCCACACCACGGTGAGCAGAACCCAACTTTAACATAAAGACCAAAGGCAAGAAATAGGCTGGGAAAAATGAGAAACAACAAAAAAAGAAGCTGAACATAAAAGGCTACTATGGTGGCACAGATGACTAAAATACAAACTCAGAAGAAGACAATAATAAGAAAACAGCTACAACCAAAGCCTCAAAGAAATATGCTAATTAGATCAAAGTCCAACAAGAATTTCTGAAAAAAGTTAAAAAAAAGAGATGAGTGATAGTAGAAAAAATGGGGAAGAGGAATGAGAGTGATGCAAGAAAATTATGAAAAGAGAATTAACAGCTTGGTAAAAGAAAGTAACATCTTAAAAAACAGAATTGCCCTAATGATAAAGGAGGCATAAAAATTCAGTGAAGAGAAGAATTCCTTAGAAACCAAATAGGACAAATGGGAAAATAGGTACAAAAATTCACTGAAGAAAAGAACTCCTTTAAAAGGAGAACTGGCCAAATGGGGAAAAGAAATGCAAAAGTTCAATGAAGAAAATAGTTCCTTAAAAATTAGAATTGGACAATTGTAAGCTAATGACCCCATGAGATATCAAAAATAATAAAGCAAAGTCAAAAGAATGAAAAAAGAGAAGAAAATGTGGAAATAATTCAGTGGAAAAATAACTAATCTAGAAAATAGTTTGAGGAATTTAAGAATAATTGGACTGCCTGAAAACCATGATAAAAAAAGGCTGCATATCATATTTCAAAAAATGATCAAGGAAAACTGCCCTGATATTCTAGAACCAGAAAACAAAATAGAAATTGAAAGAATCTAGCAATCACCACTTGGAAGAAACCTCCAAATGAAAACTCCCAGGAATATGAGAAGCAAATTCCAGGTCTCCCAGATCAAGGAGAAAATATTGCAAGCAATCAAAAAGAACCCATTTAAATACTGTGGAGGCATAGTCAGGATCACACAAGAGTTAGCATCTTCCTTGTTAAAGGAGCAGAGGACTTGGAATATGATATTCTGGAAGGCAAAAGAGCTAGGATTACAACCAAAAATAACCTATCCAGAAAAACTGAGTATAATCATTCAGGGGGGGAAATGGGTATTTGATGAAATAAAGGACTTCCAAGCATTCCTCATGAAAGCAACAGAACTGAGTAGAAAGCTTGACATTCAAATATGCTTAAGAGAATCATTAAAAGTTAATAAGCATGAAAGAGTGATCATTAGAGACTCAATAAAGTTAAATTGCTTATATTCCTATGTGGGAAGATGATTCTCATAACTCCTAAGAACTTTATCATTATTAGGGTATTTAGAAGGGGTCTACATAGACAGAGGGTGCAGGTGTGAGTCAATTATATTGGGATGATCTAAAAAAACAAATGAAAGGGTGAGAAAAAGGGATGCACCAGGAGAAGTGGGAAGGGAAAAGTATAATGGGGAAAATTATTTCACAAAAAAAGAGGTATACAAAGGAGAGTTTTTATAGTGAAGGGGAAATGGAGGTGGAAGGCAATGCTTGAACCTCACTTTCATCTGAATGGGTTCAAAGAGGGAAGAATGTGTGTATATATATACATACACACACACACACACACACACATGCTCAGGTATAGAAACCTATCTTATCCAACAAGGAAATAGGAGACAAAGGAGATAAAAGAAAGGGGTGGGGGTAAGGGCAGAATGTTAAAGATGGATTAAGGGAGGCAGTGGTCAGAAGCAAAACAGACTTTTGAAGAGAGACAGGTTAAAAAGAGATAGAGAAAAGGATTAAACAGAAGAAAAAGGGTAGAGGAAAATGCACAGTAATTATAACTGAAGGTGACTGAAATGAACTCATATGGAAGTAGATAGCAGAATGGATTAGAAACCACCAATACGTTATTTACAAGAGACACACATGAAACAGAAAGACACACACACAGAGTTAAAATAATGCGCTGGAGCAGAATCTATTATGCTTCAGCTGAAGTAAAAAAGGCAGGAATAACAATCACGATCTGAGACGAAGCAAAAACAAAAATAGACCTAATTAAAAGAGATTTTAATCTCTTACACACACACTCTTAATCTCTCTCTCACACACACACATATATATATAATATATATATATATATAAAATTGATTTCATATTGCTTGCCTTCTCAGTGGATAGGGGAGGAACAGGAGAGAGGGAGAGAATTTGGAACTCAAAATTTTTAAAAATGTTAAAAAAAAATAATCAGTTTTAAAAAAAAGGAAAAGAAAAAGGTTAGGACAAGTGGAAACGCCACTCCTTCTCCCATCACTTGTCTCCCATAGGTATCACTCTGACACTCCCCTACTCAATGGTTCTCTATTGCCTCTTTGCAATCTTGTTCCAACCCATCTTTCTAGACTGACCACTACTTCCTACTACTAGAAGACTACTACTTCCCCTAATTCCTTCCCTCTTCCAGCCAAACTGGCCTTTTTGACTATTCTTCATATTCAACATTCCATCTTCTATGTCTACATCTCTATATAAACTGTGCCCACATCTTTTTCCCCACAGACGCCTAGAATTCCTGATTTCCTTCCAAGCCCAGCTCAAATGTCTCCTATAGGAAGTCTTTCCATATCTTTCTCTCCCAATCTATTCCCATCCTCCACCTTCCTGGAGCCATTTTTTGAGTGTGTCTATGTGTTTAAACTACCTGCTTTGCATTAAACTTGTGTTTTACCTTTTTTTTGGCCTTCAATTTGCATAAATTTAGTGCTTATCTGTATAGGTATTGTTTCTCCCCTAGTCCTCCCTCACTCAAAACAAAGTCAAGTGCAAGTCATGTCATCATTTCTCTGATGACATGGTCTTCTTTGGCAATGAAGGATGACCACAATTGTTTCTCCCCTGTAGAATGGAAGCACCTTCAGAGGAAGGATTCTTCCTCTTTTTCTTTGTAACCCCCAACACCTAGCATGGTGCCTGCTACGTAACAAGTGCATCATAAATGCTTGCTAAATTGAATTGAATTCTCCATATCTGTTGAATTGCTCCTCCTCTCCCCTACAATAACACTGGATGACAAGAATCCTTAGGCAGTTTCTTTATTGTCAGGAAATTGTATCCTTATTAAATTCAAGGAGAATCCTCCCTAAAATATATACAAACTTTGTACAGTCTTCCAGCCCAGTACCCTGTACTGAGATCTTCTAATAGAAAAGAAATGTAGCCTCCACGTCCCCTATAACACTCTTTTACAAATTAAGTCCTCTCAGGCAGTAGAATTGAGGAATTGGGTCTCTCCAGGCAAGGACCCCAATAATACACTCATGTTACCCACTGTCATGTTGGGGAGCACAGAGGAAGGTGGCGGGTGGGGGCTACTACCCTCAGGATGGGGAGATAAATGGTTTAGACCCTCAGTCTCATCCAGAATAGCCACAAAGTCCAGTTGTGTGTTATCCAGGTCAAGGGAGTCCAGAGGGTTACACAGTTGCCCTTCTGGAGGAGGGCATAAGGTGGGACCTCCATCTAATCCCCCTACCTCTGGGTGACCACAGCTGGGGTTACTGCTCCCTGCCTTCAGGGATCCATAGCAAGTAGGCAGAGGAGGCAGAAATCGAGGTGGTACTGCCTTCTGGGGACTTCTCTCTCCTGCCACCCCAAAATTTCCTTGACATGGTGAGAGGGTAGGATATGCTCCTGATTTGTGAGGGAGCAGGGTGGGAGTCAAAGTGGAAGTGTACATGGTCACTGAGTTCTTGCCATGATCTGAACTAACTTGAGGTCTTCCAAGAAATTTGGGGCTCCAATAAGGAACATCCTGGTCCGAGGTGTCTTCTCTCCTTCCACCTTCCCACAGAAGTGCCTGTTGAGATTGCACATAGCTACAGACAAGCTGAGTCTTGAGTTGCCCTGTGGAGCTGGGAGAGGTAACAAACTCAGGGCCAGTCTGGGACTCCGAAGAATTAGGGGGTCCTTGGGCATAGGAGGATGACTGGGGGTAGTTTGAGAGTGGAAGCTGAGGAAATGAGGAATGTGGGAGTGAGAGACCTCGAGCAGGGTGAACATTGAGGCAGGGTGCCAACCCTGGGGGAGCAGTGTCCATCAGGCACTCCTGCTCGGGCTTGACATGAACTTGTCCAAAAGGTCCAAGCTGAGGGCACTGATTGTACTCCCCTCCACTACCTACTGTGGCCTTGGGGGCTGGGTAGAGCCTCGTCGGAGAGGTGAACTCGCCCCATATTCCTGGAGCCGGGTTGGTGTAGGGCATGGATTGAGGGCAAGAACTGGAACCGTAATCATCAGGGGGGCCCAGACCCCTGGGTCCATAAGACTCAGATGTCATGCCCTCAAGTGCCCCATAACCTAGGGGGTCAGCTGGGGAGAAGTCCACATAGCGGTCTAAGCCACTGTTCATCAGAGGATCTCCATTCTCTGGTTCCTCATTCATCCCCAGAGTCTCCATGACAACATTCTCAGTAATGCTAGGAGGTCTAGGGGAGTAGACTGAGGAGGATTGATGGGGTTCAAAGTTACATCCCACTCCAGCCCCAGAGGCTAGGGTGTGGACACAGCCCAAGCTCTTGAACCGTTGCACTCTGGCTGGAGGGGCTGGCCCAGCAGATCGAGCAGGGTCACTGGCTCTCCGAGTAATCCCTGCACTAAGGCCATAACCAGGATATTCAGCACCAATCCTCCATGAGGGTCCTGGGGGCCCTCCTACCCTCTCCAAAGTGGGCATTGAGGAGAGTGATGCACTGCCCCCTCTGGATGTGCCATATCGAGAGTGGAGCAGGTAGTGCTGGGCAGGAGGAAGGCCTTGGCGGGGCACAGGATGCTCTGGGGGTGATGCAGGAGGAAAAGGGGAGGAGCGGCAGCTGATAGTATAGGCAGTACTGATGCTGCTGGAGTTACTGCCTCTGTAGTCAGTAGAGCATGGGGGCCCCAAGTGAACAGACATAGCAGGGCCTAGAGTGGAGGAGAAAAAAGATTGGGAAAATAAAGGGATATCCCACATCTCCCTTTACTCGACAGCCCCAAAGGCTTCCCTTGCTAATCCTAACCAGTAACCTTGTTCTGAATTCTGGGAAACCTTTCCTGGCCCACCCCAAACAATCTCCTCCCCAAGAATCAGAAGGGACCTCTCTCCCCATCCAAATTTCCTCCCTCACATCAGGGATCTCACCAGTGCCTGTCAGACTGGGCAGTTTAAGGCCACGAGATGCTGACCGGAGTTGATCCAATCTCAGATTCTCTAGCCGTCGAAGGGTCGATAGGCTGGGAGGTCCAGGTTCTGAACCCCCAGCACCCCCAGACCCACTGGCCCCTGGGCCTTCATCCAGGCTATACAGGTCTTCAGTGCTGCCCCCCAGTGTGCCAGCCATATCCACACCACTATCTGTGTTGGTCACACTACCTAGTGGGGAATGATCACTGCTACAAGACGACTGCGCTCCTGGACTTGGCTGTGGCTTCTGAAGGGAACACAAGAAGTATAGGGTCACTGGCTATTCCCTTTCCCTCCTCTTATTTATACAAATCTGTCCCCTCAGCTAAGAAAGACATAGGAAATCCTGTGTCCACTTCTAGGACAGCATCTAGGAATCTTGAGAACAGGTTGGGGGAAAACCTAGGATACTGATAGCTGGAAGAAATGCTCATCTAGTCAGAACTCCTAAATGCTGGAGTAGGAGGTGGAGTTGAGTCTGAAAGGGAGGCTCTGAAGAAAAATTATCTCTAAACTCTAACACCCATACCTATCTCTGGGAGAGATGGAACAAGGGAGAAAATAAAAGGCTGAAATTCCATCTGGAGGGGAGGAAGAAAACCAAACAGAAACCTTCCTAGTGACTTGCTGTTATGATTTGGTTGTGTTGGTCTCTTCATGACCCTATTTGGGGTGTTCTTGGCAAAGGTATTGGAGAGGTTTGCCATTTCCTTCTCCAGCTCATTTTACAGATGAGGAAACTGAGACAAACTGGGTTAAATGTTCTGCCCAGGGTCACTACACAAATACCTGAGGCCACATTGGAACTCAGGTCTTCCTGACTCCAGGCCTGAAGCTTTATCCACTGTACCAACTCACTGCCCCAAATGACTAGGCATAAACAAAAAAATGTAGGTCTCTGGATTTGGAGAAAAAAGGTCAATCTCATCTCTCACTTGGATATTTTCACTTCTTAATATCAGGGTGGGGGGGTGGAATGGAGACTATATATAGCAAAAATGAGTAGAAATGAATTGGGTAATACTCATGTATACATATGGTTGGGTAGGAGAGTATGAGAGGAAAGGGATGCCAGTAATGATTCCTGTCCCAGTGGATCATGGCTAAGAAACAGAGGAACAACTGAGGTGGCTCACCAGGGCAGCATCAGGCACTGTCAATTTGCCCTCATCCCGACTGGGGCCCCCGTCTCTCTCCCTTTTGAGATCTAAGCTTGGAAGGGCCAGGACCCGGGGTGGGGGACCGTCTCCTCGGTGCCTCTTGGTCACGTGGGCATCCGGGCCATGTACTGTCTTGACGTGTTTTCGGAGGGAGCTGGGATCTGTGTAGCGTTTGGTGCAGCCAGGTAGTTTACAAACATATGGCTTCTGGTGGACGGAAGAATGAGGGACAAGAATCATGACAAGAGCGGAGTAAAAATATGGTGTAATAACAAGAGGAACATTGATGGAGGATGAGGTGGAAATACACAGACAGATGAAGGAAACCTGGAGGAATGCACTTCTTGTCAGGAATCAAGTTGGGGAACACACAGGCACAGGAAAATAATGAAGAAATACATAGATCAACATAAGAAATCATAGGAGACAAGGAAGAATGGATGGTCATGGAGAAGACATACTGAGTTTATAGGAGCGAAAGGGGAGAGGAGAGACAAGGGGAAGATAGATATTAGAAGGGCAGGAAAACCATATGCTGTTTAATCGTTTTAGTCATGTACTACTATTTGTGACCCCATTTGGTCCAAGGGGTCCAATGATATTGGAGTTGTTTGCCATTTCCTTCTCCAGCTCATTTTGCGGATGAGGAAACTGAGGCAAACAGGGTCACACAGCTAGTAAGTGTCTGAGGCCAGATTTGAACTCTGAACGATGAATCTTCCTGACTCCAGGCCTGGCACTCTATCCACTGAGCCACCTAGCTGCCCAGAAAAATCATAGGGTGGCAGAGTTTGATCAGAGCAAAGAAGGGACATGAGGAAATATGGGTGTTGAGTTAAGGGATCACAATACACAGAAGAGGCATGTGGGAGGTGGAGGGTGACAGAAAAGAATTATAGGGCTTGATTTTTGGGCCTGTCCCATTTTGACCACTGCCTCAAGTCACCCAACCCCTCTGTCACAAGAGATGGTGGTTGGGGTGGCACAATAGCTTTTGCTGGCAAGATGAGGGTGACGTCTCTAACCAATGCAAAGCTACAATATCTGAAGAATCTGAGGAAACTAAAATAGAGTATGAAAGTCTCCCGAGAGTGGGGTGGGGGGTCTCTGGGGACGGTCTTGGTTGTGTGCTTAGTTTTTTGACTTTGTGGCCTGCAAGGGGGTGATGGTAGCAATTATCATTGTGGGCCATATTCCTGCATGGGGAGAACAGCTGATGTACGTAGTGCTTTTGTCAAGTATGTTTGCTTGGGTGAGGGGGAGGATTGGGAAGGTTTCTCTGTGTTGCGTGTGACTGTATGTGTCATGGGGAAGGGGTTCTCTGAATTAGGGAGTGAGGAGATGCCTTAGTATTGGGATGAGGGGGTACCATAGCCCCAGTGAGTGACCTAAATAAGAAAGTTCTCTAAGTTAAGTGTGTTTGTGTTTGAAGAGTTTTTCCTGGGTTGGGATTTAGCAGGGTCTCACCTCACTGGAATGGGTCCGGTTCTGGTGTTTGGCCCGGTCACTGGCATTGCTGAAGGCCTTACTGCAGCCTTCATGCTCACACATGTATGGCTTCTCACCCGTGTGGGAACGAAGGTGGGTCTTCAAGTTCTCAAGCCTTGAATAGGACTTCCGGCACCCCTCAAACTGAGGGGGACATAAAGAGTCAGAGGATACTGTCAAACTGGGGGGACAGAGAGACTCTTAAACTAGGGACACATTAAGGAAGCCCCTCCAAGTGGAACATGGATCAGAAAGCATTTCTTAAAATGAGAAAAGATGATGGGGGAATTGAGGAAGTCCACTAAGTTAGGAATGTGTGGTGGCAAGAGGTAGGGAAGAAATATGGGACTAAGGGGATGGTCTCTAGGTTTGAATTATAGATAGACATGACTATCACGATAGACATGACTATCAAGAAAACCGTGCCTCTTGCTCAAATCTTTCAGAGAGGAAGGTCTGGGGGATATCTGGTTTTGAAGGTCGTCTTGTGGGTGGGATTGTTGAAAGGGGTCAGGGTTCTTATCCTGTACTTCTTTGATTTTTCCTCCATGTGTGGGGCTGGAGAGCCTTGGATAAGGGTATAACCTGAATTGTGGTTTGCTCCACAGGTATGTGGAGCAGTGACATCTCACCGTGCATTTATGAGGTTTTTCCCCTGTATGTCTTCGCATGTGAACCACCAGCATATACTGTGCCTTAAATGGCCTCTGCTCTCGGGAGCATCCTCCCCAGTGACAGACAAATTCCTTTCTCTCACCATGGATGTGCTCACTATTGATGTGCTGTGGATGGAGGCAGGATAAGTTTCAAGGGAGAAACAAGAGGAATAGGAACTTCCTCCATCCTTGAGAACCAAGTTTGGATCTTCTCCAAAACTCCCTCTCCCAGAACCCCCCCTACCCTCAGAGGCACCACTCTCACTTCTCATGGTGAAGGGCTGTGAGAAGTCCAGCTGGAGGGAAATCATGCTATACTTTTCAGATTTCTACTCCCTTAATATTCTCATCCATATTTAGGTCATGCTTCTCTTGTCTGCCTTCCTCACCCCACCCTTAAACCTTTTTCCTGGACCAAAAATAACTGGTCCCTGACACCTTCTACCATTAGCACCACTCCCTCTCCCATGAGTCTCCACAGGCCAAACCACCTGAACACTCTTGTCTCCCCAAATCACTACTCACATGCACCAGCTGCTCCTGTGATTCAAATTCAAGGTTGCAGCCATTCCAGCGGCAATCAGTCTCATATACACATTCAGGCTCTGGCTTTTCCTCTTTCTCTAGTTCTTCCCTCCCATCCAACAATCCCAAAAGAGCATCCTGGAGCAAGGGAGGCAAAGGCTATACCACTCCTAAGTCTTCTTGCTTGAGTCCCCAGCCCTTCCCTCCACTCTCTCCCCCTCAAATTGCAGAACAATAAATGTAGAATTGTAGAATCACAAAACTTTGAAGTGGAAGGCACCTTCATAATTATCTAGGCAAAAGCCTTCATTTGACAAATGAGGAAATGGAAGGACCAGAGAAATGTGATTTGTCCAAGTCACACAACCAGGGACAGAGCTGGGAACTGGTCTTCTGATTCCAAGTCCAGGATTCTTCTTACTGTACCATTAACCTCATTGCTCCAAATGCAGGGCAAAGGTTACGGGGGTGGAGGAGATGTATGCTCACTCCAATGACACATCATTTCTCCTCCCCCTTTACCTGTGTGCCAGTGGAGTTGGGACTGGACACATTGCCTTCAGATGGTTCCTCAGTACGTTTGCTGACCAGCATGTTCAGTTCAGATTTCAGCTTCCCAGTTGAGGAAAAAATAACAAGAATGAGACCAGTCCATGAGGAAAGCCTCCTCTCTCTTTCCCAGAGCCTGTTGACCTCTCCCCACAAACACTCAATAACCAACTTGGGGTTACCCATGTGATCATCCTCCTTCTCCCAATGGGAAGTGGTGGTGTGGGAACAGAGGCTGAGGTAGAGTAAGGGTTCACAGACACAACTAGGGGCATTTCATTCACTTTCCAAAAACACTGACTTCAAGACTCCACACTTCACTTATCCCCTTCGGGACTTAAACCATTTGACATTCTCTTTCTTTGTTTTCACCTTCTTATTGTGTTCTCCTGAAGGAGGGGTGTAGGGTGAGGGAAGGTGAGTTGGAGCAGACAGAGGAATCTTACCTGATAGTTCTGGAGGGGGCCCCGGGATTGGAGAGGTGGCCTCAGCCTGCCCTGAGTGGGGTCATGAGGGCCACAGGGTGGGGCCATGAAGGATGGAGTAGACCTTTTTTGGTGATTCATCGGGGGTGGGAATCCCAGAGATGGGCTGTGGAAGGGGGAGGGGGTTAGGGTTAAGATCTCAGGACATTGCTAGGGAGTTCTGAGGGGCTGTTTGGAGGGGTTTCTGGGAGTCTTAGGGAAGGATAAGAAAGTTGGAAGGGTATTTGTGGAAGTGTTGAGGGAGTTGCAGAATGCCTTTGGAATGGTTAGAAACAGAATCTTGGGAGGGAAGGGTTTGGCAATTTTTAGTGGGAATCTTAATGAATATTTTGAGGGGCCCCTTGCCCCAGAGCTGCCTGCACCTGATGGTGCCGATGGAGAGGTGCCCATAGGACCCCCCTGGGGGGGCACAGCTTGAGTTGATGAAAGCAACAAGGGAGCTGGGTGAAGTTCGAATGACGGTCTGCAGGTCCAGGCTGGCGTCTGACAGTGGTGAGATGGATAGTGCCCTCTTCTTGGTCAGCTTGACTGCATTCCGGGTTGGGGGAAAGATCGGGGCTGGGGCAGGGGACATCGAGGGGGGGATGGGTATAGCAGAGTGGGTTGAGGTGGGGTTTGGGGTATCTTCCCCTGTCCCCAACCCAAGGGTCTCAACTATCTAGAAAAATTAGCCACTGACCCTACTCTGACCCTCCAACCCCCCACTTTTGACCTCCTGATTCCATCTTTAACCCAAACATCCCATTTGTGATCTCCTGAAACCATCTCTGACCCCTGCTGATCCACCCTCATCAGAGCAGGACTTTAGCCCTCTTGTTCTCTCCTGGCACTGGGGTGGGTGAATTTGTCCTTGAGGGAAGAACATGCCTCAGGCCTCACCCTCAGTACTGCTGGTGATTTCTTGACTTGGCCCATAGCTGTGGGGACTGGACATGAAGTTGGTTTGGTGGCAGAAGGAAAGGCCAGTCAATCCTGGAGAAGAGTGCCAGGTGAGAGGATAGAGGTGATGAACCTGCTCATACGTCTCCCCACCCCAAAATTTTCATTTCTCCAGGATAAAAACCTTCCTTAATACCATATAACACTTCCCACCTATTGAGTGCTTAATAAATGCCTTATTCATTCATTGATATATTTGAGCATGCATAGCAGTTATCAACAAGCTTCCACAATATCTTATTTCACCATCCCAACAACCTTGTGAGGCAGTTGGGGTAAATATCATTCCTATTTGATAGCTGAAGAGACCGAAGTTAAGAGAAGCAAAGAGAGTAGCCCAGGGCACAGAGCTAGTGTCTCTTCAACCAAAATTTAAGCTTACTGAGTACCCTCACAGGGTTGCAGTAGCTTCAATCCAGATCTCTGGGTCTGGATTGGGTGTGTTTTCCAACTTGCTATAGACCTAAGGTGGTTTGCACTGACCTTCAGTGCCCATGCGCTGGGCACCCTGACTAGGGAGGGATGGTAGACAGCAAGACTCTCCATAGCTACTGATGGCAGAAGGGGTAATAGAGTTGAACATGGTGCCTCAGGTGAAGAGCAGGTGAAGGAAAGCTGAGGAGAGGGAGACCTGCAAGACATAAAGAAGGAAGCATAACCAGACATCCCTAGTAAGTACAGGGCTCCGGGCAAACTACACAGTGTGACCACTTTGCCAAAAGAGAATCTTTGCCAGTAAAAATAAGGACTACCTAAAAACTAAGAATGCATGTGAAAGATATAACTGATAGTTATATAGCACTTTGCTAAATTATTTCATTTGGCACTAAGATTCTATGTGGTAGGTATTCTTAGAATTATTTTACTGTTAAGAAAATTGAGGCATAATTAAGAGACTTGCCCAAGGTCACACAGGAAGAGTCAGAGAGAGGATTAAAATCAGATTCTCTTCAGCAAGCTATCCACTGTCCCACATTGCTTCTAACTAGGAAAGGCAGAAATGAAGAACACATAACCACGTGTGGGAAGCCGGTTACCACAATCCCATTCACTTTCCCAAGCTGATGAGATGGGGGCATGTGGGTGGTGGAGTGGACAGTCCTGATTCTCAGTCAGGAAGACTCGGATTCAAATCCTGTCTCATATATACTAACTCGAGCTGTCCCCTTGGGCAAATCTCCTAGCCTCAGTTTCCCCATTCGAAAACGTGAAAAGAATAGCACCTATCTCACAGGGTTGTTGTGAGGTTCAAATATGATGAAATAAAGCTTATAGTGCTATAAAAATGCGATTATTGTTTATATACACATACACACACATAATTGTTCTTAGCACCACATGAAGAAGTCACGAGCTTGCCGGCTTTCTCAGACACTAGCGGCGATAGAGTAAAATAGGGGGTACGAAACTGGATGATTTCCTCGATTTCATGGACCCTAGAGATCTCTCCCAAATGAGCCTCTCCTTGGTCCCCTGCAGAGCAGAATGCAGTAGCGCTAGTGTTCAGCAGAGGGAGCCTTCGCAACAGTCCCGGAGACAGGCTGTTTGTTGGTCCGCAGTGGGAGGCGAAGCTGCTCCCCTTTCCTTCCCTACCGCCCGGCTCTGGGGTGGTGGGAGGGAGGGGGACAGAGAAGACAGGCCCAGGGGAGTCAGACACAGCCGGGAGGCAGCGGTGAAGGAAAAAGAGGAGGAGCCGCAGGCGTTTTTGCTTAGGTAGTGTGCTGCCTGCCTGGGAGAAATGAAGAAGATGCCTTTACCCCCACCCTCCAAACCTTCATCTTGTGGGTTTGAGAGAAGAGAGGAGAAGGGATAAGAGAGATACAGAGATAGGAGAAGGAGATTCAGAGACGAGGGAGACGGAGACAGAGAGGGGGAAAGAGAGAGACAGAGACGGGGAGAAGGAGGAATGGGAGGAGGGAGAAAGGGACAAGAGACACAGAGATATATTTGAGAACCCGTTTTCTTCGCCTGCTCCACTCACAGCTTCGGTTCACTTTGAAATCCACTCCACGTTTCTCAGACTCCCGGGGAATGAGGGTGGGGTGTGGTAGGGTGGGAAGGGGAGCTAGAGGCGTCGCGGTGGGTGATCCTGGGATGTTAGGATTCAGGCTGAGGGAGGGGAAGACGAGGCGGGCAGCAAGAACCCCACAACTCAGCCCTAGACCCCCTCCATCCATTACGGACCATGACCCCTCCCTTGCCAGCCCCAATTCTGCTTACAAGACCCCCCACTTGACCCTGGCATTCAGTCGAAGTGGGTGGTGGGCACAGCTGGCTGGCAGCTGGATGGGGTGGGGTAGGGGGCTCTTTTCCTGACTCCTCCCCCTGTGACTCACCCGGTTGAAGGAAGCAGTTTCACAGCTCCTCCCTCCCCCGGCACCCCATCCCTCCAGACTGTAGACAGCAGCCCTCCCTGCCAAAACTGTATCCCGTCCATTCTGTTGTCATTCCTCTTTCGGTGCCCTCTGCCTGGGACCTGGAAGCCATGTGGAGATGGAGGGTACCTCTCCCTTCACCCTTAGGGTATCCCTCTTCACATAGGTGTAGGGAAGAGTTCCCCAACTTTTTTAACTTCAGCAAAGTTTGCCTGGACGAAGAAGGGTCGGGGCACTTATTGGTTCCTGAGCTTCGGATCCCCACTCCCTTGATGTCCCTAATTTCCCACCCCCTTCCCTCAACCCTTGGGAGGAAGCACCGCCCCCTCCTCCGGACCCGCCTTCCCAGTGCTTCAGTCCCTCCTCGGCCCACCCAAGTTGAGGCCGCCCGACTCTGGCTGCAGACGGCTCCGCTCCCTCCCGCCCCCCTCCCAGAGATCCCAGCCAAGCAGGCTGGGAGGGGGTTGGGGAGGAGGAAAGGGAGGGCGTTGAGGGGCGGGGCGCATTCCACCCTCCTCACCCCTCCTCCGCCAGAAACCAGGCGGCGAGCCCCTGGTTGCAGTGGGGGTGTCTAAATATAGAAGCCGGGGGTCCTGTGGCTAGTGAGAAATCTCGTCAGCTGGAAGGGGTGATATGGGGACCTCACTCAGAAAGGAGAGGGAACAGGAAACTCCTAAAATTCTAGGAATAGGAAGATGGGAGGAATAACTGTAGGAGTGGGATCAAATGGGGGGGAGCAGGGAATCCCAAGCTCCTCGGTATCCCAGGTTGGTGTCCTAAGGGTTAAGCCCTCCCCCCCGGGAACCCCCAAGTGACGTAAGGGGCGGGGCTTGGCATCCTGGCGGGGATGCCGGACCGTAAGGTAGCGTTGGTGGGGGGCGCCGAGTCCCACCTCTTGGAGAAAACCACCCGCCGCCTCTCCCCACCCACACAGGAAAATTGCCCCCGGGCCCGTTCTTCACCTAAAGAGTACTGACCCTGGGACCTATGCTCCACATTCCTCTGTAGAGACCCCAGTCCTCCCGCCCCCCAAAACCCTAGTTTCGCTTCCTTCCAGCCCTCTACGGGGCCCTCTGTCCCCCCTTCCCTAATCCGGACCAAGGAGCCAGCTGCGTGCTGAAAGATTGTTTCGGGGTCATGGGACCTGAAAGAGGCTGCAGGGCAGGCAGGGTGGTCTGGGCAGAAGGAGGGGGCTTCATATTCCCCAGGCCCTCTTGGGCGGGGAACTGGACGGAAGGGATGAGGAATAGGTCCAAGCCCAGCCCCACAGGGGTCTCCCCGGTTTATCTTCAGCGTCCTGGTGGTCCTGAGGTCAGAGGGTAGAGGGAGAGTCTCCCCGGAGATCCTCTCTCCCCTTCCCCACCCCTCCCCACCTCCACACATTTTGGAACCGAGGAGTTCCTTTGAGAATAACGAAGGGACAAGGTCACCAGAGGTCTGGGGCCTAAACCAGACATTAGGAGCTAAAGGGACAACCCCACTGTTCTAGCTGCCCAATCCAGGAGACATTACCTCCGCCCCAAACCAAACAGAAAAATTCATGTTTCATAAACAGGCTGGGGTACAAACTCAGACAAACTCCCCCTCTTTTCACATATCCCCAACTCCTGCAGTTCTGGGATTACGAGGAACCAAGACACTGCCCTCAGATTCATCGGATTCAGGGTACCGAGACACCTGAGACTCCTTTCCACCTCTCTTCCTTCCACCTAAGGTCCCTCCATCCCTATCAAATGAATGATATGAAATATTTCTAACATATGCGGACAAGAGACAAAGAGACAGTGATGACTGAAACAGAAAGGGACAGAAGCCGAGGAAGACAGAAGAGCCACAAACTTTCCCATCTCTCCACACCAGACAGCTCCCCCCACACTTTGCCCTGTTCCCGAGATTTCTACCACGGCGTGGGTGGTTTGAGGTGAGAGTGTCGGGGAATCCCTCTTAAACCAGTGCCCCCCTCCTTAATCCCCTCCCCCCATGGCTCCCAGGTGGTCCCTGACCTGGCCCCCTTCTCACCTCCATCGGGGCTCGGGACGCGGGATGCGCAGTCCAGGGCTGGAGTCGGGGCTGGGGGGTGTGCAGTGGGGAGCTGGGGGGGTGGAGGGGGGACGGGCAGGGCCACAGCGGCGCAGCCTCAGTGCCGCCCCCGCCCCCCCAACCCGGCCCCCCCGCCCCGCCTGCCGGGCCGGGAGCCTGGACCACCCGCAAGACGCGCAAACTTTTTTTTCCTTTTTGCAAAACTTTTTTTCCTCCTAGCGCTGTTGGCGCGCTGTCCCACTCACGCCTCCCCTCCCCTCTCATTACCCTCCCTCGTACAGTTGTGGTGAAGTAGGCTTGGGGGCTACAGGAAGGAAAGAGGGGGATGTCAAACTTGTACCCCTGGACTTCTGGAATCCTCCCCGCTTTAAGAGGTACCCTATCTCTTAACCCTCAACTACAGCTCTGGGACTGAGCACGCTGCCCTCGGCTAGCGGAAAATCCCGGCCTGGATGTCCGGGATCGTCTGTCAGTGACGGAGATGGGCCGGAGACCGAAAAACCAAGTTGAGAGTTAGAGGAAGAAAGACTATAAAGTCCCAAGTGGAGAAAACTTGTGGGGGTGTGGGGAGGAGGGACTCTTAAGCAAAACTAGAACTCGGTTCTCGGCCCTTGTGTGACTGGTACCCTCACCTGGCCATGCAGGAGCTGGATGGGGTAAAGGACCCCGAGGACTGGGGCAGCAGAAATGGCAAGACAAGGTCTTGAGTGCGTTAAAAACCACGGAAGAGGAAAAGCAGACGGAGGCTGTGGGACCGTGGGGATGGGAGACTGAAAGGCAACAGTAAACGAGACAGAGACGGGAAGCTGGAAGCTTTGGGGGTTCGTGGTCTGGGCCGGGAAGGCCCGGTTTGGGTATATTTAACCCTAGGACGGCTTCTCTTCAACCCTCCTGCCCTGCTTCTCCTGTGTCCATAGGTTTTGGAGATGTCAGCCATCCTGCGGTTGTACCTTTCCCCTCCCCATTCTTCGCTGCTCCTTGCTCCCTCTGCTGGCTCCCCTGATGAACATCACCTTCTCTTAGATTGAACCTGTCCAAAGACAGAGGTGGTACGACTATGATGGTAGTGGGGACCTTGGGAGGGAGGGACAGTGAAAGAAGGTCTCTGTACTCCCAAACACCAGTATTGTAGGAGCCAAGGGTGTATGAGTATACCAAGAAAAAGTAAGAGATGGAGACATAAATGGATACATGGACTCGGGAAAAGCAGTGAGAAATAAGTAAAGGGTTCTGGGTATTGGAAGGAAGACTGCTCTTGTCCCCTGTCCCTCAGTGTCCTGGTGCCATGGTGACAGGATGCAGGGGAAAGGTCAGCTATTTCAGTCTCTGATGTGTAATGGGGGAGGGGATAAGAGTGGTGTGGGGGGGGTTAGGGGAAGGGAAACAAGGTCATGACCAGAAACCTGGAGAATGCCCCTTTCTAATTATCTTGCCCAGTTCTCTGTCCTATCCTCCTCAATTCACCACTCTCCTCCCTTCCTTGTATTTTGGAACATCCTCCAAAGTACTTCTTGGGGAGTGGAGAGGAAGCATCAGTGGATCAACGGTTTGTTTTGGGGGGAAAACATAAGGACAAAGGTAGAGCTAGTGAGAAGTTGGGGGCATGTTATGTTAACATTGAGTTGTTAACATGAGTTGTGTTAACATGAGATGTTAAATTACTAGGGAACAAGAGGAGATGAGGAGCCAGGGGTAAGATCTTCCACCTCCCTCCCCCACTTGGCATCGACCAAATGTCCAGCCACTTCCAGAGGGTCAGGGACATAGATCAGCCTGGTCCAACTGATAGTCACTTGGTACAAAGAAACCTGCACGTGGTTCTTTTCCAGACACATCCACATGTCCTTGCCCTGTGGAGCATTTTACCATTAGAACACACTCCCCCTCCACATCCCAGTCCTCGAGTTTCCCCCTAAACCCTGTATCAAGACACGCACCTGTGACTTTTTTCTTTTCATTTTTATTAGGAAAATATAAATATGTGTCCATCTCCCCAGAAGGACCTCACCTCTGGCAAAACTAGAGGGTATTCCTTTATGGGGCTCATCAGCTTCTCCAAGCTCCTATCTCTTAAGTTCATCCCATATTCTCCCTGGGCCCATCTCCCTCTTAGCAGTTCCCACAAAGCACCAACCCCTTTTCTAGCATATATCTCCACCATACCACACTCTCCCATACCCTATTTACCCACCCTCTCATCGATTTGCCAGGAAGTTCTATCTCTCTTAGAAGGCACTGAGCAACTTTTCTGACTCCTCCCTCCCCACCCCTTAACCATCTCTTCTATGGAGTGTTCAGAGTAGGAATCCTCTCCTAATAAGAACCATGCAGAGGAATGCCCTACCCATCTCCCCATTCTCCAACCAGTCTGAAACTGAACTCTAAAGTCCCAGGTTGGACTCATCAGGGTTTGCCCATGGGACCACACTGCCAGGTCACCTGGGGAGGGGATGTCAGGAATTCGACTGCCTCAGCCATTGACCTGCTGACCCCTTTCTTCAGTGGACCAACGCTATTCACACTGGCTAGCTCTGAATCCTTTGAACCCCCTTGCTAGCTGCAGCCACAGGCTTCCACTACCATATCAGGTACATCGGTCTTCACTACATTACCACTTTGGTCAAGATAGAGGAGGGAGAGTGGCCGACGGGCTGTGGGAACACAGCAAGAGGGGCCGGATGGCCAAGGACTATTGGCTTTGAGAAGGTTGAAGACAGCAGAATGGAAAGAAGCGGTAATGCCTGGGCTGCCAGCCAGGTGAGGCGGGCACTGTCCACTACAATAATTTAGCTGGTACCCCTCAGGCTTCAAGATCCAATCTTTCCAGCCCAATTCCTGGAAGTCTACATAGTGGTCCCGCTTGCAGCATAGAAGGCTCCCAGGCTCACATGTGGGGGCCCTCCTCTTGGCCCGGTCCCCCCCAGGTGCTCTGGCTTGGGTCCTAATCACCAGGAAGGGTTGATGGTGTCCAGCTGTATCCAGAAATAAGTGTCTGGCAGCTGTGGTATTGCCTACATCAGGCCTGCAGACCAGCTTGAATTTCAGAACACCAGAGCCAGTGCCCTCCAGTGCCCAAGAAGGCAGGATAAGGGCATTCCATCCTGCAGTGGTCTTTCCATGCTCAGCCAACAGGGTTTGACTTCCCTGGACCCCTTTCTCCAAATCCCACTGGAAGATTTGTATGGAGGGGGTACCAGCTAGAGTGGAATGCAGATGCAGCCAAAGACGGATGTGGTATGGACGTAGGTGTAAAGGAGTGGAGAGGTTGAAGCTGAGGATAGATCCACAGGCTGGAGTGGAGAAAGAGCCTGTGGAAAAATAGTGGTGGTTCATGAATAATGTGAGAGGCCTAGGTCTTTTGGTGGAAGTTCTTGTCAAATCCTGACAGATTCTTTTTTTTCTATACTAACTTAAGAGATAAAGTCCTCAGAACATCAGCTCCCAACCCCACCTCTCCCACCACATCCCTCTTTTGGCTGTATTCCTCCTGTCTCTGTCTCTCTTTGGGTCTTTCCCTGATCTGCTTTTCCTCTCTTTCACCCACCTGTTTCTGCTGCAAAGCTGATGGTCTCCACCTGGTTCATCTGAGCCACCTTCTTAGACTGTAGTCTCCTTAAGGCTCTGGCCAGGACCGCAGGGTGGGGAGGATGGGGTATGCTTGGACGGCTGGTCAGTTGTAGCCCCTCTAAGATCTGTTGCTTGGCCAGCTCCAGAACTAGGGCCCTCTCTTCCTGTGGTTTTAGTGGGGGTAACCCACATGATGGGCACCGAGGTCCTGATCTCTGAGCCCCTGCTAGTGTCCATAGCAATACCAGTAGGAGCCAGGCATCTGGGTACCCCATTCTCCCTGTGTCTATCCTAGGGAAACCTACCCCCTGCAGAAAGAAGAGTCAGATATCTTCTATTCTTGTACCCTGGAAACAAACAAACAAAAAAACCCAAAACAAAAATCTGACTGATGAAAAGTAGGGTATTCAGAGTTGTCTGCCTGGTCGATCCACTCAGCTTACTGACCCAGGGCCTCTTTTGAGCTGGTAGCCTGGGGCTCTCCCACCTAGTGGTCAATGGGCAGACCCACCTTCTGAGCACCAGGATTGGCCAGTTCTTCTGTCAATCAGGTCCCTGGTCGGGGGGAGTGGAGGATCCCCCACCCTTTCCAGAGCTCATGTTTCACCAATCTGGCTGTGGTGACAGGCTTGGGGAAGGGGTATGTGGGGGTGGGGTGGGGGGAGACGTGGACAGGAATGATGCAAGAAAGAGGATGATTTCACAGACTCCGATCCCAGGGTCCAGGGGAGAGGAAGGGGGAGGGTGATGTGAGCCATGTGAGCCAGGTAAAGGAGCGAAGGCCCCTCTATACAGTCGTCTCCAATATCTTCCACTTTGAGCTTTTCCAGTTACCTCTGCAGCAGTTTAGCTTAACAGAGAGTAGACTATTGAGACTTCATTGTCTCCTACTTTGAGGGGCCTGTCCAAAAAGGGAATCCAGGATTCCATCTCCCAAACATTGAACATGAAGGCTGGAAGTTAAGCAGCAACAGAGTTCTCAAGGCCAGGCCTAGGTGGCAGGTGCCACGGGGTACCTAGATGTCACCCCTTGTCCCCTGCGTGTGCTGGCTGCTCAGAGTCCAATTGGATGTGAATACATTGTGGGGGAGGGAGAGAACTGGTGGTGAGGTGTGTTACTGGGATGAATGGGGAAACCCAAAGGTAGGGGCGGGGGAGGGTGATGCAATTGTGGAGCTCGGGCAGAGTCCATCACAACTGGCAGAAGGGCATGGCACTTCAGAGGGCCTGGTGCCCAGCCTTGAATTGGGCACTGCAACTTGATCCAATCTCTTTTAAAGTGATGAGAAGAGCCTGGATTTGTTAGTGTACTAAAGCAGCCTCTCTTTGCTAACACCTCTCTGTTTTTAGGTTGGGATATGAGGAAGGGAGGCTGGAACTTTGGAGTGCAATAACTGGGGTCCAAGTCTAGCTCTGTCAATCACTTTCCTCCTAGTTTTAGACAGCATGGGCTTACTGGAGAGGAATAAGCATTGGGCCCATCTCCCCTCACTCTGCTATGACCCCCCCCAACAACTTGAGCCTCCAGAATAGAGGCTTCTACAAACTGGGGCACCCCAAGTTTATAGTCTAATAATGCTAGCTATTGTCCATGTAATGCTTTAAGGTTTGCAAAGGGCAGTGTATATTGTCTGATTCCTACCTCATAACACTTCTTATAAAGTAGGTGCTATCATTACTCAGTTTACAAACTGAGCCAGAGCTAAGGAAGGTTAAGTGGTTTGCCCAGGGTTACAGTAAAAGTTCATTAGTCTAGAGGCAGGACTTGAATATTGTCCTGCTGAGTCCAGCTCTCTATACATTTCTTTCCCCACAAAATGATGACATGGTGGTGGGGAGGATAGGAAGAGCTGTTCCTCAGATTAGCTGTGACTTTTAGCAGTGCATAAAGGATTTTTTTACCCTGAAGCCCCAAGACCCACCCTAACTGTCTTCTTATTAGGCCCTTCACCAGGATATACCATACAGGTACTACTGTCACCCACCAGGAGGTACACAATCCTACTCCACCCTCCCCAAGCAACAGTGGTTAAACCACAATACCCCTGGCCACCACCATGTGGCAGTACAAGGCCACTGGACAACAGCTGGGCCAGAGATGACCGGTTTCCCCCAAGGAAGTGGTTTCTCTGGGGAAAGAGTCAGAATAGGAAGCGTTTTGTGGAAGACTTTTTTTTGGTCCTCCTTGCTTACCTAGGACTGGGCTCCTTCACTCAAATGCTCAGCCTCCTCAACTCAGAAAGAGAGTGAGACTAATCTCTTCCTCCCTAACCTCCTCCCCCATAATGCTCTCTTGTGGTGATAAAAGGATCAGGGACCTATCTTTGCCACAATGTTGCTACAGGGCTGTGACATCTGTCTTTGTTAGTGCCCAAAGCTGGGAGAGGGGCCAGAGAGAGTAATAAGAAGCAGCTGGGGGTAGCCTCTGACCCATATCCCCTCTTCACCCCCAGAAAGTGCCCCCAGTTGCCAGCTCTGCCCGCCCCATCTCTCCTGTGCCTGGTCTGGTCCTACCTCCCCATTGACACTTACGTCAGAGCTCAGTTAAAAATACTTTCCCAGCATCTTAGTCACTTTTCCCAAGAAGTGCTCCCGGTTTATAAATACTCTAGCCATCTGCCTTGCTGCCTGCCCCTTCCTTCACCAACTGAGGGATGGGTTAGGCTGGGGAGAAGGGAAGGAACTAGGGGGGCAATAATCTAGCCACTAGAAAAGAAGACTGTTGGGTGGTGGGGAGGCAGGTATAGAGCCTGGGGGTAGGAAACTGAAGAACTATACAGAGGAGAGCCCGTGCTTCAGATCCAGCAAAGAGCCTAGCCAAAAAGGGAAGGTGTAGCAGAATGGAAAAATAGCAAAAAGGAGAAAAATCAAAGCTCAAGGAGGATTTTCAGATAGGAAAAGACCCTAGACTATTTGGTTGTTCCAGCAAGAGTCCTCATTTCCCCAAACATACCACACCCTAGAAGGCCCCTTTCTATTTTTTCTGGGGTTCCCTCCAATCACCCCCTCCATCCCCAGTTGTCCAGGAAGTGATTGTTGGCTAAGCAAATACAGACAATTCATTCCCCAAATGGCAATATCCAACTTTGCGCAAACTCGACCTTGGGCACCAGACTATATCGACCTCTTCGTGCAGAGCTATCCAGCCAGGGGGAGGAGCTAGTGGGGGAAGGAGGGCAAGGGTCCAGAGGGGATTGTCACCAGATAAAAGGATCCACCTTGTTGTTCGTCCTTCGTTTCCAAGAGGACCAATGACATCACAGGGTGATGACTTGATTTGGGCTTCATTTCAGGCTTCCTTTTCCTTTCCCCTTTCCCACTCAACTCCATTCATCTTGCTCCTGCCTCCTATCAGATCTCCAAGATTGTAGATAATGGAGGAGAACATAAAACTCAAACCCTTTGCTTTTTTTTCCAGGCTTATGTTGTAGGCCAGTGATTCCCTGAGCAAGAGGACCCCTTTTTAATGGCCAAACATTTCTCAGACCCTCCACTCCAAACTGATAGTAATTGTGCTAGCATCTATTAGTATCTTCTGATTAAGAAAATACATGACAAAAAGCTATGATTTAGTAACATGCTTATATGAATCTCAATTTTATTAATCACAATAGCAGCTACATACATTTGTAAAGTAGTAATACATACGTGTAAAGACTAGTGTTTCCACAAGGCATATTTGCTTATCTTTTATACTGAGTCATTTAATGGGATGGTCATCTTGCAATAGCTGGGTGATTCCCCCAGGGATCTGAAGCCCACATCTTGGCAACCACCAATCTGAGCCACATCCAACAGAAAGAGAATGTGAAATAGGTCATCATCTACCCATTGATCAAGCAATCAATTAGTCTGCAAGCATCCATATGTTAGGGCAAATCACAAAGGGAAGGGGAGGTGGCAGGTACTTGTCTACTAGGTATTGCTATTTTAAGGCCTTCCCATTAGGAGGTCTCACCTTCCTCTCACCTTTAGTCCTCACAGCTCAATAGTGATCCAGATAATGGAAAGACAATGCATTGCAGGGATGTGAATTCAGAAGGAAGAGTGAAACATTGAATAAGGTACCTCAAAACTTTAATTGTTTCTGCTTTTACTGGTATCCAGAGCAAGATCAGTGATGTTTGAATGGAGAAGGCAGAAGGACCCAAGAATATTGGTGAGGAGTAGCTAGAAAGGAAAGCGAGGAAGTATAATGTATGGTAGAAAATACAAGTAGCTTTACCCTGGAGAGAGGATTTATATGGGTCAGGAGAGGCACAGATATGTTGAAAAGCAGGCTTGTCAAGGTAGGGATATAGAGAGGAGGGAAAGGGAAAGCAAGGAAGCTAGGGATATTATGGGCATGGAAAAAGAGATGAGCCTCAACTGGGAGAAATTTTAGGAGATAAATATCTAGATATCGAAAGGAAATATAGATAGATAGATGATAGATATTTCCAATAGATAGACAGATGATAGCTATTTCTAATGGATAGATAGACAGATGCTAGATATTTCTGATAGATGTAGACAGACAGACAGATAGATGCTAGATATTTCTAATAGATAGATATAGATGTTTTTGTATTTCCAAGGAGGTACACTTTTCAGGCCCTTCTGTACCTATCCTTCCACTCTCAGAAAGGAGGGAAGGGGCTGGATCAGCTCATTTGGCAGCAGGAGCTCTCTTCTGAGATGCTTAGGCAACCAGTGAATTATGAAGGATAATGATCTCTGTCTGGAATGGAGGTAAGAGGGGTGTCCCTGAGGTGGGGATGCAAGGAGTCTCCTGCTTCAATGTAGGTTGAAAAGTAGAATGGCCCTCTAGTAAGGGAGACAAATACATGATGGAGGTGAGGGGTCATGCTGGGAACATGAGGGAAGAATCCCTTAAATGGGAGTTCTGGGCATGGGTGGTGTTTGTGAATTGAAGATGGGTTAGCATGAGAGTAGAGGAAAACAGAAATAGGTAGGAAATTTTAGTCTATGCTCTAATCTCTCTTCTGAAGAAGATAATGGATTGACTCTCAAAGGGTGAGAATATGGAAGAAAAGGGAAGGGGAAAGAAGAGAATAAGCATTTTTATAGCACCTACTATGTGCCAGGTACCATGCTAAATGCTTTTAACAAATATTATCTCACTTGTGAGGTCAGTGCTATTATTATCCCAATTGCGTAGTTGAGGAAATCCACAGAGATGATGCAATTTGTTCAGTCGTACAGATAGTGTCTGAGGCCAGCTTTGAATTCTGTCTTCCTGATTCCAGACCCGGTGCTCCATGCACTGTGCCACCAGCCGCTTCAATGTAATACCCAAGGTGAGAGTGGAAGGATTTCCAGAATTGTGTTAGGAAAGATTAATCCCCATCTTGGGTTGGGGCAGAAGTTTGTGAACAACAACCTGCTGGAAGTAAGAAAGAAATCTGTGTGTGAGTATCCCCTTCTCCATGTCCTTCTCCCCCTTTATACACATTAACTGCAGCCACAGGCCTCCACGACCATGTCTGGGATGTCAGTCTTGACAATGTTGCTGTCACGGTCATAGTAGAGAAGGGACAAAGGGCGACGGGCAGTAGGCACACAGCAGGAGCCTCCTCCAGCTGTTCCTGGGGCTCCATTAGCCTTGAGTAAGTTGAGCACAGCAGTGTGGAAAGAGGCTGCAATTCCTGGCATCCCTGCGACATGTAGTGGGCACTGCCCTGTACAGAAGTTCATAGCATAACCTTCAGGCTGAATGATCCAGTCGTGCCAGCCTATCTCCCGGAAATCTACAAAGAACTCTTGTCGACAACACATTTGAGACCCACCTTGGCATTCGATGCCTCGACGATGAATTCGGTGCTTTTTTCCTATTCTCACCTGAGCTATTATAAAGGGCTGTTGGGCATCCTTGTTCAAGACAACTGGGCTCTGGGCTCCCCAGCCTTTGGGCTCCAATTCTAGGGTTAGGTGCCCCTGACTATAAGCAGCCAGAGCCTCGGGCCCCAGGAGGAACTGGTACCAGCCACTGGAATCTACCTCTAGCTTCTGCTGGGTGGTTAAATTGAGGTTGGTGTTCTGTGACCCAGATACCAGGACCTTCATATACATACTCCATGTGCTATTGGGAGGAATCTGCAAGAAGAAACCCAGCCTGGCTTGCAGGACCTCCAAGTTAGCACTAGTTTGATCTGGGGAAAGTCGGAAATCCAGCACCGTCCTGGTCCTGTTGGCGGTGGAGTGGCCTGTAGACAAAGGGAGCAACAGTTATCCTGGTTGGCCTACTGAGTCATTAAAGAATTAGCCCTTCCTTTCTGATTCATACTTTTTGTGTTTCTCTCTTTTCCTTATTCCAGGTGAGGACCAAATGAAAATAGTAAAGCACTCTATACCCATTTTGTCCCAGTCTTTTCTTCTGTAGTCTTGAGCCGTCTATCTTCCCCTCCATCTCTTTCTGAGGTCTAACCCAAATCTTTCTGCTATAGGTTCAGTCTTTTTAGTCTCTTCTCTGTGGGGGATGGGGAACACATTTAGTACCCAATCCTTTTCTGAAAAAAATAAAACTTCGTTTATCTAGTTCAACCAACCAATCATTTAACACCAAAATCGCCTTGTAAAGTCCTGACCTTTTTGTCCAATACTTTGTTGGACACATATCACTCTATGATAAATGCCATCATCAAGGTCTCCTCATAATGCTGTCCCCCACTTCCACCCCTGGAGAAATATCATTCAGTTTTGGTCTGAGTTATTCTGAGTGGTGGGTGAGTGAAAACTTTTTTAACTTACTGTATTTAGCTGGTCCTAGACCATTCACATCCCATCCAATTATCTACTAGGAAATCTGGGCCTACCAAGCACAAGTATCTTGCCATCTGCCCTGACCACCTCCAACTCTTGCTCTTTTGGCAAGAATCTTAGTCACAGAGAGAGGAACTGACCAGCTGGATCAAGACTCTCACATTCTGCGCTTGACTTTGACTTTGGAGAGGGGTTGGAGGGAATGAGAAGCAGGATACCATCTAAACCTAACAGGTACCAGCAAACAGCTATGGGGAGCAGTTGCTAAAAGATAAGTCATGAGGACCTGCTAGAGAATTGGCCCAGCATGAAGGGGAGCCATGCATGATTAGAAGGAAATGTTGTCCAGATTACATATAGTGGGGACAGGATTGATCCTGTCCTGGTTCTGGGTAACCCCTTCTACTCCTGGAGAAAGCTGCTTATCCCCTTTCTAGTTGCCTTCTAAGTTATCTGGGCACGTACAAACGAATTTGTTCCTTAACTATTACTTTCAATTTAGATTTTTTTTTAAAAAAAAAATGTGCTTCTCATAAAATGCACTAAATAGTAGTTTAAATTATTGAGATTTTTATAAACTCAATTTGGAGTTTGATAGCTATACATTTAACAGAGATTTATTTATTTGGTTTCTTAGGTTATTTTAATGAGTGCCTGGAATGAAAGAAAGGAGGCTATTACCAGGAGAATGCCACTGGTAAATTCAAACTAGTATAGTCCCATAGGTAGGGTAGGGGAGATGAATGGGTAGCAATTTTTCTTCCCCCAGAAGATACAATGGGTTTGAAAGAAAAGCTAGGTCCCAGAAGGGGGAGTAAGTTTTCCACTAAGTCCTGTTGATACAGAAAGATGGAGAGGAGTTTCCCTGACAGGCCAGACAATTCCCTTGGCTCAACCTGCCTTGCTACCTTATACTTATGTTCTAGGAATGATAATCATATCAGTGTCACCAATACTACTAGAAAGGATGTGACAATTGACTCCCCTTTAGCTCAACTGATAATCCTTGTGGCTTCACAAGCCCAAACTCTTTTCCTTGACTCTTACTCCCTTTTTTTTTTCTAGGATTTTTTTTCCTCTGTCTCCATACTCCACACCATGATTCTAGAAAAGGAAGAAGGATACTTCCTTTTAAATCTAATAGTTTCCCCCAATTCTTATATTCCAGAGTTTCCTAAAACCTATCCATTTAGTCAGTAATGGGTCACTGAGGTTCATTAGGCTACAGAGTAGGCTAACCTAGCCATGAGTTACCAGATCTAGTTCGTAGGAATTCATAGGATTTAAAACTACAAAAAAAGACTTTAAAAATCATGGAGTCAAACTCATTAATTTTAAAGATTTAGAATCTGAATCCCCAAGAGATCATAAAAATGGGAAAGGGTCCCACATGTACAGAAATATTTATAGCAGCACTTTTTGTGGTTGCCAAGAACTGGAAATCAAGGGGATGCCCATCAATTGGGGAATGGCTGAATAAATTATGGTATACGAATGTAATGGAGTACTATTGCACCATAAGAAATGATGAACAAGAAGACTTCAGGGAGGCCTGGAAGGACTTATATGATCTGATGCTGAGTGAAAGGAGCAGAACCAGAAGAACCTTGTGCACAGCAACGACCACAATGTGCGAGAGCTTTTTCTGGAAGACTTGGAGCTTCGTAATAACGCAAGAACTTACTAAAAAAAAAAAAAAAATCCCAATGGTAGTATTCTAACACAAAATATCTTCCACACTCAGAGAAAGAAATATGGAAGTCATTCGCAAAATGTAGCAGATCATGTTTGTATATGTGTAGGTTTTAGTGTATTATGTTTTGATTTGTTATATGATTTCTTCCATTTATTTTAGTTCAACTACATAACATGACTACTGTGAAAATGTACTCAATAGGAAAGTATATGTAGAACCTATACAGAATTGTATGCTGTCGTGGGGAGGGAGGGGGCTAGAGGGGGAAAGGTGGAGGGGGGGTGGGGGGGATAAAATCTTAATTTTAAGGAAGTGGTTGTAGAACACCAAAAAAATAAAAATAAATAAATAATTTTTTTTTTTTTAAAAAAAAGAAGATTTAGAATCTGAGATCCCGAAAAGCAAAGTGACTTTTCCCAAGGCTAGATAGACACTAAATATCCAAGCTAGGACTTCCACTAGATCTTCTAACTCCAAATCTAGGTATTTTTATTTCATTGTAATGCCAATTCTCAAGCCTAAGTATTAGCCTGGAATCACAATACCCTCCTCAACAGTAGGCAGCTAGAGAGGGCATCATTGGTGTCTATATCGTCTGGTTCCTAAAATTACTAAGGTATGGGCATAATTTTATTTACCCTCTCCTCTTCTGGTTTCTTTTGCTCTCCTCAGAGGGTCCTATTTATACCACCCAAAGCAATTTAACACCCCTAGCTCTAAACTTGCTCAAGTCATCCTAGGAACTAGGTTAAGGACTGTCCAGGGCCCCAGGGATTAGGGCATGGAGTGGGTGGAATAACGAGGGAACAGATAAAATAGAAAGAGTTCTGGATATTGATCTTTACATTTTGTACGTGTGTGTGCCAAATCTGGGAGTGGCAGGTATATGAGGTTCCCAAGAGGAAAAGGGAAAGGGTTGGGGAAGGAGGTGAGGGCTGAATTGTTACTACTTTTAAAAATAGTTCTACAGAATTGTTGGATTGTTCTATATTTTAGAAGAGGTTATATATCTCAGTTCCCAAACCTACCTGCTTCAGCAAAACTGATGATCTCGTACTCCTGTTCCTCAACTCCAATCCCAGAAACCCCTAAACTGCTACCAGACAGAATTCTTCCCCGGGGACCATGGAGACGCCACAGTGCAGTCCTTAGGGTGGCTCTGGACACAGGCTGGATCAATGTCGGGCGCTGAGTTAAGTGCAGTTTATCCAGGATACTTTGCTTTGCCAGATCGAGCAGCAGTTCCCGTTGCCTCTCAGGATCTGAACCAGGCACTCCACATGCTGGGCATTGACTACCACCCCATTTTTTGCTTGCTGCAGTTGGAATCAGGAGCAAGAGACCCAGGAATAGAGCAGAGGCCATTGTCTCCTGGGGTCTTCTAGAAGAAACACTTTAAATCTGGGGCTCAGGGCTTCTGCCAGTATGAGACTTGAGTTTTAAATGTTAGAGTCCACACCAAAGGGTGTGTGTCCAGTTGGCATGATTCTTTGCCGCAGGAGAGATGGTAGCCACACATCTGGCTTGAAGAGAAGACCAACACTAGGACCTGTCAGACATTGTCAACTGATAAGTAACTAAAGTACAAAGCAGGGACCGGGAGTCGGTGCGGGGGGGGGGGGGGTTGGTTTGTTTGGGAAGAACGAAAGTTCCATCAGCCAATTTTGGAAGGTAGGCAGTGTCCATTTATGTCAGCTGCCTGCTCTGAGACCAAAGGTTAGAGGTAAAATTCTCCTCTATCACAAAGTACTCAGAGAATTGAGAAAGGGAGAATGGATCCAAGCCCTCCAGTGATAGAGTGCTTTAGAGACTGACCTTCAAATGAGAAATTCTAATTTGCACAATTTAATTCAATTTAACAAGCATTAACGTTTTTCTCAATTACACATAAGCTTTTTAACATTTTTAAAAAAAATTTTGAGTTCCAAATTGTCTCCCTCCCCTTGAGATGGCAAGCAATTTTATATAGATATGTAGTTATGCAAAACATTTCTGTATTAGCGATGTTGCCAAAGAAAATGCAGACCAAAACCAATCAAACAAACAAGAAAAATTAAAAGGTTAAAAATATGCTTCTATCTGCATTCAGACTCTGTCAGTTCCTTCTTCGGAGATGGATAGCATTTTCCATAATAAGCCTTTCAGAATTGTCTTGGATCATTTTACGGCTGAAATACTTAAGTCATTCACAGTTTATCATTGTTTAATATTACTGTTACTGTGTACACAGTTCTCCTGGTTCGGCTCACTTCACTTTGTATCAGTCCATGTAAATCTTCCCAGGTTATTCTGAAAGCATCCTGCTCATCATTTCTTATAGCACCTCATTTCTTATTGCAGGAGTATCTCCCATTGTGCAGCCAGCAGTGAATGAGGAATCCATAGTGACTCATTTCTCAAATTCAAAAGACTGCCTCTGATACTGGAAACATCCATCTCAGGATGAATGTTCTGTCAAATATGCTCAGGTAAGAAACACAAAACAAGAGTGGAAGGTAGGACTTTGAGATCCAGTCTCAAGCTCACCTGTGCCACTCTGTGTACTCGTTGCCATGTGTAGGCATTTCAAGATCCCTCATGTGAGGAGTGGGGCAGGGAGAGACAGACAGAGAGACAGAGAGACACGAGAGCACCAGACGGCAAAGTCCCTCCTTTAGTTGGTAGCTCTTACTGGTTCATAGTCAGTTCTTTCTGAGCTTCTCTTTTTAGCTTTTAAGTGGAGTGGATATGACTGGGAGAAGATGGGTGGAGGGGGTACTAACCAGTGTTTGCTGTGTCATCCCAATGTTCCAAGCCCTTTAGCCCTGAGCCATATATGTCTCTGGAAGTTGCCAGGAGGACTCATTGAATAAGAATAATAGCTAGAATTTATATAGTGCTTATTATGTTCCAGGGACTATGCTAAATACTTTATTATCTCATTTGATCCTTATAACAACCCTGGGAGATAGGTACTGCTATTATCCCCATTTTACAGATGAGGAAACTGAGGTGAACAGAGGTTAAGTGCGCACAGTTGGTAAGTATCTGAGGTTGGATGAGAAATCAGGTCTGCCTGATTCCAGGCCCGGTTCTCTATCTCCGGTGCTACCCAGTTTTTCCAAGGAGATGGCTCCTGCCCATTCTTACACATGCTTCTTCAGGTGAAAGTTAAAGATTCAAACCAACCTCTGCTATACACTCCAGTGTGTACATGTTTCCACTGATAGAAGGATAGAATAGCTCCTTGAGACTGGGAAGTATTTAATCTTTGTCTTTCTATCCCTAGTGTTTCACACATAGTAGGCACTTCAAAAATGCTTTTTGAATGACTAATGGATTTATTGTGAAAAGAGTGAAATAAATATGGAAAGATAGAGCTAGATTATGTAAAGGCTTTACATGCGAAGCTGAGAAATTTCCATTTCATCCTAGAAGTAATGGGGAGCTACCAAGCAGCTAAGTGGAGCAGTGGATGGAGTGCAGGGCCTTGGTAGCAGGAAAACTCATCTTTGTGAGTTCAAATTCAGCCTCAGACACTAACTGTGTGACCCTGGGCAACTCACTTGACCCTGTTTGCCTCAGTTTCCTCATTTGTAAAATGAGCTAGAGAAGGAAATGGCAAAACACTCAGGTATCTTTGCCAAGAAGACTCCAATTGGGGTCACAAAGAGTCAGACCCAATTGAACAGTAGCACATAGTGGGCAATTAATAAATCCTTGTTGCCTTGAGTTATTATTTAATATAGGATGTGGCACAGTGGATAGAGGGCCAGGCCTGGACTCAGGAAGATCTGAATTCACATCTGGCCTCAGAAACTTTTTCTAGCTGTGTGACAGCGGGCAAGTTACTTAACTCAAAGGACCTGGAGAAGGAAATGACAAACTACCATAAATGGGGCCATGAAAAGTTGGATACAACTGAACACCACCCGCATCAAACTTTCCTAAGCAGAGAAATAACTTGGTCAGACCTATGATTTAGGAAGATTATTTTGTCAGTTTATAAGAACCATCCACACAGGTATTAATGACATCCTCAGTGAGGGTATTCTATCTTTACCATTGAACAATTGACTGAAAGATGTAGAGAGTAGGAGATCTCACTGTTCTTAGCATTTGTTAACTGTGAAAATATCCATTTGATCTGGAATCCAATAGAGTAAAACACTGCCCTCAAGGCTATCTTTCAACAAGATGGTTTCTATCCATATACCAATATAGTTTAAGATTTCTTGAAAGATATAACAACAGAGATAACCTTGTTCAGTGACCCACTGGTGATAAACGTGAGGCAAGGCATAAAACAGAGAGATATGTGTGTGTAATATTTGGCACTGTGAAGGAGGAGATGTAGTGCAGTGTCCAGGAGGAAGAGATGGATGGTGAAGTGTCTATCTTCCCGTATTTGTCTCATTTTCCTCATCTGTAAAATGGGGATAATGATAGCACCTACTTTCCAGAGTTGTTGTAAATATCAAAAGAGATAATTGTGAAGTGCTTAAGTACAGTGCTTGGTACATAGTAAGTGCTATATAAATATTATCTATCATGATTATAACTATAATTACAATAATCATTATTATTTGTAGATGACATTGTACCATTTGCATCTGGATACAGATCCCTAAAGAGCCTCTTGTAAGAGTTCTGTACTCACACAAAAGAGTTTGGCCTGATAATTCACACAGGAAAGACCAAGTGGATGAAGAATGTCTATTGCTAAGATGATAGCAAAAAGCTGGATAGAAAATCTATGGAGCTTGTCCATCAGCATTTATATCTAGGATAGATAGTACAAATAGTTGATAAGTTGGGCCCAGAACTAAATAGGAATAAAAGAGTAGGCTGGCTTGCCTTTAGGAGAGTATAAAGCTCTTTTAATAACCCCAAACCTCCCAGAAGCAAAGGATTACCTTTTAAATGCTAGTATTCTACCTGCTGTTATATGGCTATAAAACATAGAAGTGCAATCATTGAAGAATAAAAATTAATACCACACAGAAGACAATGGAGGTCATAATGGGTATGAGTTGTTTTCAATATATAATAAATGAGAAAATTTGGAGATGGAAGTAAAAGACATCAAAGAAGTGAAAGATATATGTGATATTATTAGGGAAATAAAAGAAGTTGGGTTAGTCAGCTGTTAAGGGTTGGGGGGAACAACCTGAATTTGATATCCTGTCAATGTTAGGAGGAAGTAAATAAAGTTTCCAGAATGTTGGGTACCCCCTCTGTGGCTATTTGTGAGAAGTCTTGTACCAGAGTCACCCAAAATGGGCAAACATGGATAGTCTACAATGCTTTATCACTGGAGGAAACATCCACATCATTGGAATCACTCATCTCTTTGGGTATTTTGAATATCTGAGTGGAAGATGGATTGGAGACCAGAGAGCCTAAAACAGGGAAATTAATTAGGAAACAGTTGTAATATACCATAAAATAAGCATTTGCAGGCCATTAATTTACTATTAAAATGTTTCCTTATCCCTTCTCATCTTTACTTCTCCCTCTACATTGACCTCTCCATTTCCCTTCTTTTAATTCTATCCTCTCACTCTTTGACTCATTCTCCTAGTATTCCTAATCTGTTGTAATTCGAGCTCTTCTGGAAAGAACACTAGGCACTGGCCAGGTGTTTTCACAGTGGGTTAGTTTGGGGAAGCATAGAAAGAGAGCTAAGGCTAAAGCAGACAGGGCATCTGTGTGCTAGGAAAGAGGTTTTTACATTGGGGTTGGTTCATACTTAGAGATTATTGTGCTTGGGTTATAGGACTCCCAGTAATGAGATTTATTCTTTCTCTCTGTCTCTCTCTGTCTCTCTGCCACACACACACACACACACACACACACACACACACACACACACACACACACACTCTGGGTAGACGATATTTCCCGCTTCTCTCACACCTAAAGCTGTAGCTAGGATGGTGTGACTGAGGTTTTGCTTCAGAGAACCAGTCTGGGGTGAGGATTCCTTGGACGCACTTTTCTTTTACCATGAGGGATGTGCTCTTCCTACACCTTTCAAACCTCCTCCCTAGCAGGGCTGCCTGGCAAAAGAGAGCGCACTTTTCCCCTGTACTCCACCCCTGCCTCTCACTCAATGGAAAATTTTTTTTCTGGACTCAGAATTCCTAATTACTTAAGAAGTCCATACACACTCAGGAGAATGTTTCCTCTAGATACTATCAGGCCCAAGGCTTTCTCTTCTGCCTCAAGGGCTCCCTGGTGGAGATAGAAATGATAACGATATAGTTTAGATAAGCCTTTCCACTTTTAATTTCAATTGAACTTTACAACAACCCAGCATCATAGACAAAGGGAGGTATCCTTACCCCCCATTTTACAGCTGAGAAGGCTTCAGCTGAAAGGCCATGACTTTCCCAAGGTCACGTAGTAAGTAGTAGAATGGGCAGAGGAGAGTCATGGATGGATTAGAATCTAGATTTTCTTCCTTTGGTACCATTTTATACCATTTCATCCTACTGTCTTTCAATCGAAATGGAAATAGTGGAGGTAGAAACAGATGGAACCTGCTCCTACCTCACAGGATCAAGAAAAAAACATCATAGAAAGCAATTTGTAAACCAAAATGCCCATGCTGGTTGGTCCCGGGGAATGTTAACTGTCTTCCCTCTGAGCTTCTTTCCAATTTATCCCGTATGTAGATGTTTGTACACAATTTTTCTATGTTGCGTCCGCCTTTAATCTTATGGAGTGAACGTTGAAAATTAAAAATAAATAAATTAAAAAATAAATACTTGTTGACTTAAAGTATTCTCTAAATGTCAGGTACTACTGTTTCTCCCGTTCATTCACTCATTCATTCATTCCCTCATCTGCCTAGAGAGAGGCTCTGGATGTGGAAACTCGGGAAACAAGGAAGACCCGAGTCAGCAAGTCAGGTCAACGATCATTTATTAAGCCCTACAACTCGCCAAGCGCAGTACTGAGAGCTGGGCACACAAAGGCGCAAACCAATGCCAGCCCCCAAGGACCTCATGTTCTAACGGGAGGGACACCGAGCATGGGCGAAGGATAAACACAGGAGAAACAGGAGGCGCTAAGATTTAGGAGGACGAGGAAAGGTCTTCAACAGAAGGGGGGATTTCAGCTGGGAGTCGAAGTGAGTTAGTCAACTGACTTCTAGTGAGCGCCGCCTGTGTGCCAGGCGCCGGGCGTACAAAGAAAAAAGTCCCAGTTCTCCAGGGGGAGATAACACAGACAGCAGTGTACGAACGAGTTATTCACAGGCTAAATCGCAGATAATCAGAAAGGGAAGCAGGCCCTAGAATGAACAGAGATCGGGAAGGCTTTCAGCAGAAGGGGGGACTTTAGCTGGGGCTGGAAGGGGCAGAGCTTGGACGGATGGGGCTCGGTGGGAAAAGGACCACGGCTCTGCGAGAGAGGGCAACGAGCGTGTGGCCCAACAGGCGGGCGATTCAGGGATCCAGCGGAGCTGGAGGGTTAGCCTGCCTCCCACCGTTCCCCAGGCAACGCCCGGCGGGGGGAGCGGGGTCGGCCGGGCGGAGGCTGGAGCAGGTGTGCGAGTGTGAGCATGGTGGCCGGAGGGGGCGAGCGACGGGAGGGATACGCAGGCGGCGGTGACGCGCGGCCCGCAGGCCGCGGTGACGAGGACGCAGAGCGCGCTGACGTAGCGCGCAGGCCGCAGCGGGGGGGAGGGGGCGGACTCTGGGCCTTTCTTCCCCTTCTGGTTTTTCCCCCCCCTTTTCTCCCCTTTCCGGGTTTGGTTTCTCCCCTTTTCTCCCCCTTCTTCCCCTCCCCCCTCTTCCCCCAGCCCCTTCCCCCTCCCCCCTCCCCGGCCCGGCCTGGCCCGGCCCCCTCCCCCCGCCCCGGGCCCCGGGGGAAACCCCGCTAAGAAGAACCCGCCCCCGGGAGCGCGCCGCCCGGACGGGCCGGAGCCGGAGCCCGGTGAGGAGGCAGGCAGGGCCGGGGCCCGTGTGAGGGGAGGGGCGGGGAGGGAGCTGAGTTGAGCTGGGCGGAGGGCACGGGAGGAGTGAGGAGGGGGGGCGGCGCAGCGCAACCCCCCCCGAGGGTGAGTAAGCGTGAGTGAGGGGCGGCGCGCGCGGCCCCTGGGGCCACAACAGTGAGGGAGGGGGCCCCAGGGAGGGCAGGACACGGGCGCAGCCGGGACGGGGGGAGGGGGAGGCTGGACCCCCGAGAGAGGCAGACGAGGACGGGGACACCCGAAGAGGACGGACCCCGGCGTCTGGGAGGGGGCGCAGGAGGTGAGCGGCGAGCGGGGGCCCCCTCGGGGTGGAGGGAGGTCATGAGGGGGCACCTGTGGCTGGAGAAGTGTAGTTCCGGGGTGAATAGTTAGGAGTGGGGGGAGGGGGTCGTGGAGATGCTGCCTGGGCTTCTTGTTTCCAGAGCCCCGGAGAAATCGGGAGCGAGAGGGGTTGAAGTGCTTTAAACTCTACCAGTGAGTTTCTAAACTGGTGTTTGCAGATAGGCAGTGTGGCATTTCCAGGGCAGAAAAGCTGCATCTACACTTGCCCAGCCATTACAGGTTGGACTAGATGGTCCTAAAGGACTTTCAGCCTGATGAATTCACTCTTGGGCTCCTTCAGGGTCAAAAGTGAGTTATTCAGCTATTCACCGCAGCTTAAGTCAATAAAGTAGCTATGGTAATAGTTATAGTAAGAAATAGCCAACTTCTGAATATGATTAAGACAGTAAAACTGAAGATATTTTAAAATTCTTATCTAAATTGGATGAAAGTAAGTGTTTTCTTCATGTAGATCCGATTAAAGATTGGGGAAATCTCTCTGATTCTTGTCTGGATGATAGTAGGCAACAAGAAAACTATGGAGGAGAGAGATGCCACTATTGAACTTTAAAGAAAATGTAGGGAATCCTAGAGTCTGTATCCCTTTTGTTGAGACTTGTGGAGTCCCAGTAAAAAAGTGCGTGGTCTGATTATCGTGATAGCCTATGTGCGGTATAGGCAACTTGTGCCACAAGAGTCAATCCGGTGACTTTTTACTATTCAACATGTACCCTTCCTGTTTACCTTCTTCCCTTCCTATATCTTACACCTATTAATGACACTTACTAATGGTGTGCAAGGAGAAAAAAAATTCTGGTGGAAATTGATTGTATCAATGCATGTTTCAGTCACATTCTTCCTCTTTTTCTGTCCTCCCAGCCTGGGGAAAGCAGGGAATCTTTAATTACAAGAGTGATATCCCAACTGCTTATCTTTGACAGTAAGAGCTATTCACATATTTGTTAAGCAGACATTTATTAAATGCTTACTATGTGTAGTAGAGATGAGTCCCCAAACTTTTTTTCCCTAGTAGTAAATAAATAATTTTGAAAATTTTATCCAAGTTCATATGTAGGTTTGCTGCTGTTATGTGGAAGTATGACAGTAAAGAGTGAATTGATCCAAATGTGTAAACGCAAGTTCTTTCTTCAATCCTAGTTATGAGGTTGAAGTCTTGTGCTGCTTTTGTAAAGAATGACCAGTGTTAGTGTTGTCTGTTAGTGCTTTCAGGTCCTTGGATGAAGTCTATTTTAAATAAGTGAGGATGGTGAGTCAAAGAAACGTGTGAAAGTGGTAATGTTCTTAGGAGCAGAGTGCCTTCCATCACTCAAGGTTTAGAATTTTACTCCTAGTCTCAGCATGTTCCTTTGAACCTTGCTGGATTATCTGATAAGAAAAATGAGTTTCTTCTACTTCCCTGGTTGGAAAAGGATATGGAGTTGGTGGTGGTAGTAGTGTTGATGATGATGGTGTGTGGTGATAACGCTGGCTTCATTTTCTAGAGCTTGGGTTTTTCCGTAGAAGGAAGGTGTGTAAGTTTCTAATGCACTCTATGTGTGCTGGTCCTTTTTAGGCCCATTTGGAGACAATTGCTTAGAAACTCTTCAGCTTTCTCTCTCATTTCCCCAAGCCCCTTATCTCTTGAGGACAGCTTTCCCTAAAAATACCAGGATGAATGGATTTGGAACACTTTTGGCTTCTCTCTCATTTGCTCAATCTTCTTTTACCATCCCCCCCTTAAAAATATTTTATGAAAAACCTCCTTTCAATTTATATTTAAAAGTGGAAAAAAGAGGTTTCCTGAGTACTATGGGTTTATCCTTAATTTTTGATTTCTTGATTCTTGTTTAGGACCTCTGTTACCTTTTTTTTTTTTGACCTGGCCAGAGTGGATTGAATGGGATAATCCTTGGGGACTGAAATTATCTTGATCATTCCTCCTACATTTATAGGATGCAGCTTTTCAGCACATTGTAGAGGTGCTGGGAGCAGAGCTGAGGCTGTTGCAGTTACTTCTGTTAAGATATGGAAGACTACTGGGAATATAAGGATAGAATTTGTGGGATGTAGTGATAATTGGTAATCTTAAACAGTTTTCAGGAGAAAGTATATTTTAAGGAAGAGGAAGGAAAGTCTGTACATTAGGACCTATATAATTAAAAAAATTTGGAGACCACAGATTTTTGGATTGTCTAAAGTCTACTCTAGGGTACTGATAAGATATGATATTTCCATGGCAATTGAAGTAAGACTATAAATGTTAATTCTTATATTTTTGTCAATTCAGCCTTCATTTTATTAAGCACTTATAATGTGCACATAGATACCAAAATCATTAAAATGTGGCACTTGTGCTTATAGAGCTCAAAGTCTAATGCTGATATATGTGTGGTGTATGTCTGTACAGATCATTGTGATACAGAATAGAACATAAGGCAACTTTGATCTGTTTGTGTGGCTTGTGGAAGAAGGATGAGCAGTGAGTACAGCTTTATTTTCTGATAAATAATTTTATTGTTCTATTGACTGTGAGACCCTGGGCAAGTCACTAAACCTCTTTAGTACTAGAAGCAGCTCTCTCAATCTTTAATTTGAAGACACGATTGCTTCTAGCATTTTTCTGGGAATTCCCTGTCTCAGTAAAATGATTCATGCAGATCTTGTCTTTATTGTGAAGAGGAGGCATGTTCTATCCAGTGGTTAGAGTATTGGGGGGCTTGGTGTCAAGAGAGCTCATTTTCAGATTTCGTCCCAACTGTGGAAATATGGGTAAGTCACTTAGCCATTCTGTGAGTCTCTTTTCTGTAAAATAGGTATAATCATGATTCTAGCACCCACCTCACATGGTTGTTTTGAGGCTCAAATGAACTAATGTATATAAAGTGCCTTGCAGGCTTTAAAGTGGTTTTATATATAAGCATTATTACCATGTGCAGATTTTCTTTTAATACAGAGTAAGTCACAACCAATAGATAACCTCTATAGGTCATTGTTATCTGTGTAATGTCAGGTAAACTAAAATATGGCTCCCCAGCTTGTTGGGTGGACTTCCCTTATAGAGGGTTTATAGGAGGATATGGCCAAGAGTCAAAGAGGATTAGAAAACATAGATTGTGATCTGCATCTTTGGAGAGAATATCCCCATTGGTGAAATAAATCCATTGAAGTATTAAAGTGATATGAAAAGGACATCAGCACATTGTAACAATTCCTAGAAATGTCTTTTCAATCCATGAAAATGAATTGGAACTTCTCTCTAGCTTGCTTTCCACTGGAACTAAGATTTAGGGGTTAGATGTTTTAAAGTACCACATTATTCGCAGAAGTTTAATTTATTTACTCCATAATCAAATTTGTTTTAAAAAAAGGACATTTCTGTTCTCTTTGGTACAGATTGTACTTACTGCCCTATTTCAGATAGCCTTTGCCAAACCAGAAGGGAAAGGTTGTTTAAGTGTTTAAGGTGAGGCCTGGAGATGTTATGGGAAAGGTGCTCAGAGCTAAAAAGAGGAAGCATTTCAGGAGCTCTGTACTTAGAGGCAGTTTGAATCTTGACTCTTGAGTAACTTTAGGCTCTCTGGAGGTCTCAGTTTTCTCATTTGTAGAGTGGGTTGGAAGAATTTGTGACTGACCGTGTCAGTAATCTAGGGAGTAATACTTCTTGAATGTGTTGCATACTGATAGGAAATGGAAGAGTAGTGAAATCAGAATCGTCGTATGTCTGTGCAAAAACAGTTGGTGAGTCTAATTTTAGAAACTCCTCATAGCCATTGGTTTTGGTGTGTTCCTTCAACTACCTCTTCAGCACCCCTATTTAAAAAATTCCACCTAAATTCCTTTAGTGGTTAGCCTTAATTCTTGCAGTTGTTGCCAACTCAGTCTTATAGCACCTGTTCTGAGGATTTATTCTTTTTTTATCAAAGTTCTTTTGTCAATTCCTTATTTCTTTTTAAAAAATTATTTATATATACACATATTTTTTTCAGTGAGCAAAAATCTGCCTACCTCAATTTCCCATCCAAAGTGAGAGCACTCTCATTCTGAGTCCTTCGGGCCACATTTTTCATTATTATTCTTCTGAAATCACGGATGGTCATCACACCAAATAGAGTTCCTAATTCCCTCAAAGTACTTTGTCTTTATCATGTTATTGCCATTGTATAATTTGTTTTCTTTGTGTTTGCTTCACTCTGTTTCAGTTCATATATGTCTTCCCAGGTTTCTTTGAAACCATTCCCTTCATGATTTTATCCACAATAGTATTTCCTCACATTTCCATACCATAATTTGTCCATTAGTTCCCCATTTGATAGGTATCTCCTCAGATTTCCATTCTTTCTACCTACAAAAGAGCTGTAAATATTTTTTGTATGTTCTTAAAATTTGTTTTTAGGACTGATTCCTCCCTTAATCTACCTTTCCTCTAATTCTAGTTCCCCTTCTTTGTCCATGGCCCTCTTATTTCCCACTGAGTGAAATGTATTTCTGTACCCAATTCTGTGTGTGCATGTGTATTCTTCCCTCCTTTGACCAGTTCATATGAGAGGAAGATTCAAGTGTCACCTGCTGCCTTTATTCCCTCCTGCTTGTTTGTATGGATTGTACACTCTGGTCACTTGGGATGATTTTCCCCTAACAAATTTCCTTCCTCTCATGTAGTGTATTCCTCTTTCTTTTTTTCCATTCTTCTCTTAAGACCATGCAGGCATAACAGAACTTCTCCCAGGCCTTGTCTAATTTGACTCCCTATGTAACCTTGATGTTCAGAGTAGTCTTGTATGTATGTCTGGGGGTGCCTTGGTATGGGTTTGGGCTAACAAGATCCCACCTTCAGTATCCACAGACCTCTGTCTTCTTGTGCTGACCTGGGTTGGAAAAATGACTCACTGGTTTTTTCTTAGATTTGTTCACTAGAATTTGAGGTGGTGCATTTCTTTCTTTCTTTCCTTCCTTTTTTTGGAGGCATTTGGGGTGAAGTGACTTGCCAAGGGACATGCAGTGCAGTAAGTGTCTGAAGAAGAATGCTTTGGGCAGTGCTTTATCCACTGCTCCACTTGGCTGCCCCTGTGTAGTGCATTTTTTAAATCTTTGTGTTGAAGATTTGGGGGGAATCTTTCTGCTTCCTGCTACTTTACTGTCTTGACTCTACTTCCCAATTCCTTAAAACATCTTTGCACAGAAAAGATCCTTTAGACCCTAATTCATTCCGTTTTGACATCTTTTTAGTTGTTAGATTTTCTCGGCATACATCCCTTTTCCTTCAGTATTTAGAAACTTTCTGATTGATAGCCTGTAATTAAAACAACCTCTGGATGGCTTTGTAGCCCCTCTGGATTCAGCTTAAATCCAGATGTACATTGTGTATCCCCACATTTCATCTCTAAAGTCCCTTGTGTTGTTGTCAGGATCATTTGAGATTTTCTAGATGACTATCCCAGCTCGGCATTTCTTCTGGTCTCTTTCCTCATGCTTTTGAAGGAACTTAGGAGAGTGGGAACCCTAGACTCATAATGAGAAAGGCTCTGATTAACTGACCATTGATGCCTCAAGCTAGTGATTTGCAATAGTCACAGCAGCTTCAGCTAGATTTAAATCACACAGGTAGGTATCTAGAGTTGGGACTGTGGTATACTGGAACACGTGCTGCACCAAGAGTCAGAGGATGCAGTTCTAGGCCTGCTTCTCTCATTTACTGCTGCTGTGACGTTGGGCTGGTCACTTATTATTGCTGGGTCTTTTTTCCGCAGCTGTAAAATGAGGGGCTAGATTTTACTTTTAAAAAATTAATAATTCTGAACTTAATAAAATGTACATATCCATATACGTTGTACCACAGAAGTCGGGCATTGTACATGAACTGTGAATCTCTTATGTAGAGCTTTCTTTTAAAAGTACATAATAAATTTATCATGTAACCTTCAAAGCTATCCTGCTTGTTAGTGACTCCTCTTGGCTTTTCTTCCGTTCTCTCATTTTTCTTTTTTTCCAAACACTGTCCCTATCCAGCTTCTTCCTCTTACATCTTTCCCCCTCCCCTTCTCTCCACTAAAATGGACAGCAAACCTTTGTAACTTGATGATATATAAAATGATAAAGTAAATTCCCCTATAGCATTTATTAAGTGTCTGCTTAGCTTTGTGCTAAGCCCTGAGGATATAAAAATATAAAGAAAGACAAAAGACAGTCCCAGGAGCTCTCAAGGAGCTCACAGTCAAATGCGGGCTCGGGGTGGGGGGGAACAACACACCATGCCTACAACTAATGTACAAACAAGATACACATGACATTTACATAGAATAAATTGGTACTAATCTCAGAGATAAGGTACTATAGATTGACAAAGGCTTCTTGTAAAAGGTGGGCTTGAAGGAAGCCAGGAGGTAGAGATGAGAAGGTGAAGAGTCCATGCCCAGGCGACAGTCTGGAGTTTGAAGGCAGAGGGGCAGTCCCTTGAGAGACTCTGGAACACTCCAGAGTGTCGGTAGTAGCCTTGACTGAATTGGGGGGTGTTGAATAAAAATAAGGAGGTGGTGGAAGCATAAGGAAGGAAGAGAAGAGAAGAAAATTGTGTAACAGTTAAAAGTAGTAGTGATTACATTGTTTTCCAAATAAACACATGAAATGTTATAACTGATCAGTGGTCAAGTCCTCTGACAGCTCTTAACAAGCAAGTGTTGGCAAGCAAGCATGTTGTGCATAGTTGGGAAGTCCGGCATGCCATTGGCAGAAATATGTGTGTAGTGACTTGTTTACAATATGATACTGTACTGTTAGGTGATGCATTGTTACTTCATCAAAATTTCAATGCAGGAAAACCCCACAGATTTATAATAAATTATTACTTTTAAGGTATGTCATTTAAAAAAAAAATTTCATATTTTTTGAAATGAGCCAGATTTTTAAAAACCGCTAAAGGGTTAAAGAAAATACATTTGCAGAGGGGTGCTGAGTAATTTTTTTTCAAAAGGGGGGCAGTAGGCCAAATAAGTTTGGGAACCTCTGAGGTAAGAGTGTCATGTTTAAGAAACAAAGCTCAATACTACTAGGTTGAAAAGTACTAGTCTTATGCAGAAATGTGTGTTATATCCTTAAGTCCATTACTTCTTCCTCAGGAGGTGAGTAGCATACTTCATTATCAGTAGTTTGGAATCATAGCTGGTCATTACATTGACCAGAGTTTTTGAGTCTTTCAGAATTGTTTTTTCTTTACATTGTTGTTGCTGTACAAAATTCCTCTGGTTCTATTCACTTCACTCTCTATCAGTTCAGATAAGTCTTTACGGATTTTTCTGAAACCATCATGTCCATCATTTCCATCATTTGGCACAATAATGGCTCAATAATATTCCATGACACATTGTTTAGCTAATCCCTAATTCATGGACATCTCCTTAGTTTCTACTTCTTTGTCACTCCCAAAAGATCCTAAATATTTTTATATGCATGGATTCTTTTCCTGTTTGGTCCCTTTAGGGCATATGCTTAGGTAGTAGGCATGTATTAAGTGCCTCCTATGTGCCAGGTATTGTGCTAAGCACTGGGAATACGAAAAGGAGATAAAAGACAGTTCTTTTTCTCAAGGAGCTCCCAATGAAATGGAGGAGACAACAGGCAGATGACTATGTACAAATAAGCTGTGTGCAGGATAAATAGAAAATTGGGAGGGAAGGCACTAAAATTAAGAGGGGCTGGGAAAGACTTGTGGAAGACAGAGATAAGGAGGGAGAATATTCCAGTCATATTGTTGTTTTTGTGTTGTTTCATTTGTGTCCATCTATTCATGACTCCATTTGGGGTTTTCTTGGCAAAGATAGTGGAGTGGTTTGCTTTTTCAGCTCATTTTTCAGATGAGAAAACTGAGGCAAACAGGGTTAAGTGACTTGCCTAGGATCACACAGCTAGTAAATGTGTGAGGCTGCATTTGAACTCAGAAAGATGAGTTTTCTTGATTCCAGGTCTAGCTAGTCACTGCACCACCTAGTTAGCCTTTCCAGGAGTGGGGGACAGCTAAAAAAAATGCTGGCAGCTGAGAGATGGAGTATCTTGTTCATAGACCAACAAGGAGACCAGTGTCTCTGGATCAAAAAGAGTACATGATGGGGAGTCAGAAACCTGGAAAGGTATGGAGGTCAAGGGGTGCATGATTTATGATGGCCTTTGAATACCAGGCAGGTTTTTGTACTTGATCCTGAGGGGTTGGTAAGGAATAAGACTGCCCAGAGGACTGGAAACTGAGGGGATGCCCATCAATTGGGGAATGGCTAAACAAGTTATGGTACATGGTTGTGATGGAGTACTATTATGTTGTAAGAAATGATGGTGGTAATGGTTTCAGAAAAAACCTGGGAATTCTCGTATGAACTGATGCAGAATAAAGTGAGTAGAATAAAGACAACAGTCGACACAGTAATAGCAATATTGTAATAATCAACTGTGAAAACTTAGTAATTCTGACCAATACAGTGATCCATGACAGTTCCAAAGGACTGATGATGAAAAATTCTGCTCACCTCTAGGTAGACATAGAACTGATGGACTCTGAGTGCAGATTGAAGCATATTTTTTTCCTGTTTATTTTTCTTGCCATTTTTACCTCCTCCCCTTGGCTAATGTGGAAATATGTTTTTCATGACTTTATATGTGTAATAGGTATTGTATTTCTTTCTTCTTCAGTGAGTGGGGGAGGGTTTGAGGGATGGAGATAATTTGAAAATTAAAAAAAGTGAGATTGCTTCTTTATATGAGACAAGGGTGAACCATCAGAATGGTTATGTGATCCACCTATGTTCAGCAGCATGTGTGTAGAAGTGAAGGTGATGAATGGTAGGAGTCATCCAGGGTTGACTCTTGGCCTGGCACAATCAGGAATATAATAAAGGGACCAGGGATCAAGAAGAGAACAGTGTAAAAGTGACCTGATTCACTAAGGGGTCAGGATGAGGAAAAGAGGAGAGAGCGACTAGTACAGGCCAGAAGGCATGGGAGAGAACTGATTGGAGGGTAAAGGAAAGCAAAAAGAGAGGTGGAAAGCCAACAGATTATGGTCAAATATGGGGATTTGGGAAATCTTGAAATTGGAAGTGGTGCATTTGTGAGTGATGGCAAGATCAAGGGTGTGACCATCTTTGTGGGTGGCTGAGGTGGGGTGGAGGAGTCATTTTAGGGAATTTCAATGATTTTTGGGACATTATTCCAGACTATTTTTCATAATGGCTAGACTGATTCATGACTTCATTCAATCGTGGATTAGTTTTCCTATTTTCCCTTAACCCCTCCAACACTTGTCATTTTCTTTTGTTGTCATCTTTGCCAATCTGATGATGTAAAGTAGAATCTTACAGTTATTTTGTTTGCATTTCTTTAATTATCAGTGATTTGAAGCATTTTTATTCATATTACTGTGATTGATAGCTTGGATTTCTTTCTTCGAAAACTAGTTCATGTCCTGTAACCATTTATCAGTTGTGGAAGTATTAGATTGTTTCTAAGATCCACTTCTAGCTTGAAATTTGTGATCCTAGATCATGAAATTTTAGATTTGGGAATTTTAGAAACCATTTGCACCAGCCTCTAACATTTTACAGATAAGTAAATACAGAGAGACTGTGACTTTCTTGAGGTTACAGTCTGTTAGTGAAGGAGTCAAATATTTTTTGACTCCTAATCTAGGGATCTTTTCACTATTCTGTCTTTTTTTTTTAAAAAAAATCATCTTTCTCAGTTTGTGGTATTTGATATTCTTGATTTTTAAATTTCACAAACCTTTGCTTACCTGTCATGATGTGACCCGTCTGAATTGTAGAATTGTTATGTTTTCTTTTTCTTTCTTTTTAGTTTTCAACATTCATTTCCCCAAGATTTTGAGTTCCAAATTTTCTCCCCATCTCTCCTCTCCTCCACCCCCAAACACCGTGCATTTTGATTACCCCTTCCCCCACTCTGCTCTCCCTTCTGTCACACCCCTCCCTTCCCCTATTCCCATCTTCTCTCTTTTCTTGTAGGGCAAGACAGATGTCAGTACCCCACAACCTGTATTTCTTATTTCCCAGTTGCATGCAAAAACAATTCTCAACATTCATTCCTTAAAGTATGAGTTCCAACTTCTCTCCCTTCCTACCTCCCCACCCATCACCACTGAGAAAGCAAGTGATTCAGCATAGGCTATATATGTGTAGTTTTGCCAAAGACTTCCATAATAGTCATGTTGTGAGAGACTAACTATATTTCCTTCCATCCTATCCTGCCCCCTATTTATTCTGTTCTTTCTTTTGACCTTGTGCCTCCCCTAAAGTGATTACTTCTTGTTACTCCCTCCTCCCATTTGCCCTCCCTTCTATCATCTCCCCAACCCACTTATTGGCTTCTCCCCTACTTTCCTGTAGTGTAAGACAGATTTTCATTCAAATTGAGTGTGCATATTATTCCCTACTTAAGCCAAATGTGATGAAAGTAAGCTTCACTTTTCCCCCTCTCATCTCCCCCCTTTTCCCCTCCATTGAAAAAGCTTTTTCTTGGCTCTTTTGTGAGAGATAATTTGCCCCATTCTATTTTACCCTTTCACCTCCCAATATATTCCTCTCTCATACCTTTATTTTTTTTTTTTTTAGGTATCATCCCTTCCTATTCAACTCACCCTGTGCCCTCAGAAAGTTTCAAGAGTTGCAGGTGTTATCTTTCCATGTAGGAATGTAAACAGTTCAGCTTTAGTCCCTTATGTCCCTTAAGTCCCTTATGATTTCTCTTTCCTGTTTACCTTTTCATGCTTCTCTTGATTCTTGTGTTTGGGAGTCAAATTTTCTATTCAGCTCTGACCTTTTTATCAAGAATGTTTGAAAGTCCTCTATTTCATTGAATGACCATTTTTTTCCCCTGAAGTATTGTACTCAGTTTTGCTGAGTAGGTGATTCTTGGTTTTAATCCTAGTTCCTTTGACTTTTGGATTATTATATTCCAAGCCCTTTGATTCTTCAATGTAGAAGCTACTAGATCTTGTGTTATCCTGATTGTACTCTAATTGTTTCTTTCTGGCTGCTTGCAGTATTTTCTTCTTGACCTGCAAACTCTGGAATTTGACTACAATATTCCTAGGAGTTCTTTTTGGATCTCTTTCAGGAGATGATTGATGGATTCTTTCAATATTTATTTTACCCTCTGTTTCTAGAATATCAGGGGAGTTTTCCTTGATAATTTCATGAAAGATGATGTCTAGGCTCTTTTTTTGATCATGGCTTTCAGATAGTCCCATGATTTTTAGATTGTCTCTCCTGGATCTATTTTCCAGGTCAATTGTTTTTCCAATGAGATATTTCACATTATCTTCTATTTTTTCATTCTTTTGGTTTTGTTTTGTAATTTCTCGGTTTCTCATAAAGTCATTATTTTCCATGTGCTCCATTCTAATTTTGAAAGAACTATTTTCTTCAGTGAGCTTTTGAACCTCCTTTTTCATTTAGCCAATTCTGCTTTTTAAAGCATCCTCCCCCTCATTGGCTTTTTGGACCTCTTTTGCTAATTGAATTAGCCTATTTTTCAAGGTATTATTTTCTTCAGCATTTTTTTTTGAGTCTCCTCTAGCAAGCTGTTGACTTGCTTTTCATGATTTTCTTGCATCTCATTTGTCTTCCCAATTTTTCCTCTGCCTCTCTTGCTTGATTTTCTTCAAAAACTAGTCTTCAACTCATGTCTGAATTGGATTTAAGTGAGGCAGAGTTGCACAAAGTCATCAGCCTCACTGTCTTCCTGAGTCATAGAAGTCAGGCAAGATAAAAATCAGGATATATTCTACAGCCCAGGATGCAGTGGATGACCTTGGCATCTTAGATGTCTGAATAGCTTCTAAGTACTCCACAGTGCCTGCTTCAGCTTCATGACTGTTGGAACAAACTGTTCTCATTTACCTATTCCATTGGGGGAAGTCTTTACATGCTAATCCATAGACATCCTCCTAATTAACATATAGGTTTGAACCTCATCAGTGTCCACCAGAGCATGCTGAATAGAAGTGGAAATGGTCAGACATGAACTTTCAGAAAAGTGCTTTGGTTTTGGGAAGATGGAGAAATCAGAATTTATGGTGGATCTGGTAGAATAGTGATCTGATCCATGGATTCTTTGCTTTAGGGCCTTGAAGCCATGTCCACCAACGTAGATCAGAAGCTTAGCCATACTTGCCTCTTATATTTAGACTGAATAAATTAATTATAAAATTATAAAATGTTGTGTAAACAGTTTTCATAGCTGTATTCTAGGTGCCACCTGACTAGAATCTTTTATTACTTTTATTACTGAAGTTCTCAGCTTCTTCAGGTAGCAGGGGGAGGCAGGAGAAGTGTAACTTCTGAGAACCAAACCGCTTCACTTACGGACTAAACGTTGTGACTATCAGGGCGTCTTCATTGAGAGAGTCTGCAGTGCTCCCCAGAGGTGCTAGGAGCATGTTCTCTGCTCCTGCCTTCAGCGTAATTAATTAGTAATTTGTTGTTTCTGCTCTCTGAGCTGTGTCAGAGATGTATAGCTAGAAGGGACCTCAGGCCATATAGTCCAGCCTGAGGCCCAGGGAATGGAATTGACTTGATCATGGTCATATATTTAAGGTCAGAAGTGGTATTTGAATCTCTAACTTTCAGCCATCAGTGCTGTGGTCTGCGTATCTGAGATTGTTGATATTTATTTACCCAGGCAGCCTTAATTTGGACTTTTGATTTGTCCAGCTTGGCATTTCGAATCATGTACTTTGCATATAAATTAAATAAAACAGGTAATGATATACAGTCTTGTTGTACTCATTTCCCAATCTTAGACCAGTCAGTTGTTCCCATGTTTGGTTCTGACTGTTGCTTCTTGACTGGCATAGAGCTTCCTCAGGAAACAAGTAATGTGATCTGATACTCTCATCTCTCTGGGGCCTTGCCACCTTCTGTTGTGATCCATGCCAAGGCTTTTATGTAGTGAGTGAAACAAAAGTAGATGTTTTTTCTGGAACTTCCTTGTTTTCTCCATAATCCAGCAAATGGTGGCAATTTGGTCTCCATTTCTTCTGCCTCTGAAAATCAGGCCTGCACTTCTGGTCATTCTTGGTTCACATATACTGACTTGCAGAATCTTAAGCATAATCTTCCCGTGTGTGAGATAAGTGCACTTATTCAGTAATTTGAACATTCTTTGACATTGTCCTTTAGGACTGGGATGTAAAACAACCTTTTCCAATCTAGTAGCCACTGTTGGGTTTTCCAGATTTCCTGGCACTTTAACAGCATTATCCTTTATGATTTTAAATAGCTTCTCTGGGGTTCCATCACCTCTACTAGCTTTATTGTTTGCAGTATTTCCTAAGACCCGTTGGACATCATTCTCTGGGATGTCTGATTTGGGCCCTAGATCAGTAACCACACCACTGTGGTTATTGGTTATCTCAGTGATGTTTAAGATATTTCTTGGATACTTCTTTATAATCTTGCCCCCTCTTCTTAATCTCTTCTGTTTCTGTTAAGTACTTACCATTTTTGCATTTCATCATGCCTATTTTTTTCCATGAAACTCTCCTTGATATCTCTAATCTTCCTGAAGACATCTTGTCTTTCCTATTCTGTTTTCTTCTATTTCTTTGAAGGCCTTATCTCTCCTTGCTGCTCTCTGGAATACTGCATTCCGTTGACTTTTATCTTCTGCTTTATCTTTTGCTTTCCTTCTTTTCCTCAGCTGTTTGCAAAGCCTCATCAGACAACCATTTTACTTTCTTGCTCTTCTTTTTCTTTGAGATGTTTTTACTGTTGCTTCTGTACAATATTGAATTGTGGATTAATATTACAAACTCTTAGCAACTCCATCCTCTTTGGACTCATAAGATCTGATGTTTTGGACATTCCAGTTGGGGTCTGGGATGCCAGAGTTAGACATAGCTTAATAGGTGGAGAATGTGCTGTCCTCTTCTATAGTAATACTTGACATTTAAGGAGAAATCTGGTAAACTTCCCTGTATGCTCTTTAAAAGTAGTAACATGGAAATAATCTGGTAAGGAAGGTGATGCTGTGCTTATTAATATAGAAGTGCCTATATGTTTAAAAGCTTGCCTGTTTTATCCTGTGAAATAAACCTTAAATATTGTTTTTTGTGGTGTTAGCAGCCTATTAATTTATGATACTTTTTATTTTTTTGTTTATGGCAATGCTGTAGTCACTTGAAAATTTAACTGCTTAGCAACATAAAGTATAGATATTAAAACAAATTGAATGCTTTCCAATTACTTCCATTATTTCACTAAATTTAGACCCAAGTAATGCTCCAGCGGAATTGAGATCTCTGGGGACTTTTTACTAGGCAAGTCTGATAATGCCCATCTCTCCAGAGCAGTGGAAAAGAAAGGTAGTAGCCTTAAACTAGTGTTTGCATGTCACCTAAATTACTTAATTGAGGTGCAGAGTCTAGAAAAAAGTCAGAACTATATTGTTTCATAAATCTATCCCTGCAACCTGTCAGGGATTAGGTTAGGATTACGATGGTGAAAAGATGACCTTTCTCTATTGAATTGCTAGAGGATGCCAGCTAGCCTTTTTGTAATACCTTCTAAAACCATACTTGTTGAGCAGAGTTCTTGTGCTTTAGTGTGGAGAGGTGGCAAAGAAATTGGATGAGTATTACACCTGACTGGTTTGTGGGTGATTTTTATTCCTGTGGAATTGTTTGGCGTGTTCATGAAGTTGTCTGTGGTTTAGGCAGAATTCTTTGGAGGGTAAAATTTAGTTATACTGTGTACTGAACATAGTTTAGTTAAATTACCCTGAGGTTCAGTTGATCAGTCCTTGAGTATATCAAATCATTATTCATTGTTGAAACGTAATATAAAGAATAATTGAATTGGTAAATAAAGGGCAAATTTGGTTGGCAAATTACCTACCTGGGGAAGAGTTTATTTACTTGATCATAAACTGAAAGTGAGTAAAATTAAAATTTTTATGTAGTTATAAATTTGTAATCTGATTTGTAAATCAGAAGGTGATGATGCTATTCTGCTAAGAAATTTGGGGGCACTATGAAAAAAAGCACCATACAACATTGCCCCAAATGCCCTATCTGGTTAATCTGATTCTTAAGTTGCTTCATATAGATGATGAAATTTTAGCAGTAAATTAATCAAATACCTGTTATGGACTAAATTGTGAATAACTTTTTCTCAGATGGAGTTTCTCATAGATAAATTCTAGGAGAAGAGGGACAGGTGTTTACTGAAGATCAGTAGATATTGAACTAAGATTTGTGGACCACACCTGTGACATCCTCCCACAGTGACTAGGGAGGGGGTGGGGATAGGGGAAGACTGACTTCCTGGATGATATCTGGAGCTGCTTTGCATTCTGTGGACCTGTAGCTTGCTCAGAGCATTGAATTCTTAAATTAGCTCTCCCAGGGCTGAGTGGCTGAATGAGTTAGAGCTGGGACTTGTCCTGAGCTTCACTCATTCCAAAGCCAGCTCTGTTCACTTAGGCTTCTTGAGTGTACCATCTCTCTTGTGGAGTCAGGTAAAGTTTCAGGATGAAAGAAAATGAATTCTAGAGTTTATTGTGCAAATGCACGTAAGACATAAGTACATTCATTTTTTAGACTTTATTTAGTATGTATCAGCTTTTTTTCATTAACTACTAGTTTGGAGATATAATGTGATAATACAGTTATTTACCACATATTCCTCAAATTCCCTTGGTTAATACCTAGTCACTCAGCCAATAAGCTTTTAATTAAAGGCTCCCCACTCATACCCCCAGTCCTGGGAATACCAGTAAAAGTAGAAAGATAGCCCTGCCCTGTTGGAGCTTACATTCTATGGAAACTGAAAATCAGGGTTGTGGTAGTAGGGGAGAGGACACATCTGATGTGGCAGAGAAAATCCAAAATGTAGTCTGGACTCCCTCCTCAAATGAAAGTTTTGGGAGGAGCCATGCAATCAGAGGTAAAGACTTAATGGGGGGAATATTTGAATTCTGGGATTTGGTAGAGAATGTACAGTGTGCAGCCTGGAGAGAAATGTCTCATGGTTGGAAACATCATGTTGACTTTCTTTGTATAGAGATAATGATTATAAGGAACTTCCAGATACCTGTGGTAACAACTCCTACCAATACAATTTATAGTTTTATTGGTATAGGACATTGAGAAATGAAATGATTTACCTGGGGTCACAAGATAAAAAGTTTAAGATTTAAAAGGATATAAATATGAGCCCTCTGCTGTTCCCTTCCTTCCTCTCCTTCCAGTGATAGCGTCTCTGGTTTAAAGGGTGTGAACATTTTGGTTACTTTATTTGGATAATTCCAAATTGATTTTCAAAATGTTTGGATTGTTTCACAGCATGCCCCACCAACATTGACTTGCTATTTTTTGTCATTTGTGCCAGTATATGGGGTGCAAAGTAAAACCTCAGAATTCTTTTGATTTGTGTCTCTCCTGATCAGTGATTTGGAGCATTTTTTTTCCCTTGGTTGTGAATATATTGCAGTGTTTTTGATAATTGCTCATACCCTTTGACTGTTTATTGGGGAATGGCTATGAGTCTTGTACATATTTATTAATTGTTCATATATTTTGGATACCCAACCCTTATCCAAGAAAATTTGATAGGATTTTCTCATATGACCACTTCCCTTCTTAACCTATACATCAATATTGACTGTGCAGAATCTTTTCAGTTTCAAATTCTCAGAGTTATCAATTTTACTATTGTTTGGTTAAGATTCCATCTCTTATCTGTAATTGTGAAAGATGTATCATCTAGTTCTCTTCTATTTTTTATACTACAATTGTTAATATTTAAGTCACATGTCCATTTAGAATGTGTTACGGATTGTGGTATAAGATGTTGGTCTAAGCCTAATTTCTGCCAGACCGCTTTCCAGTTTTCCCAGCAGTTTTTATCACCTGTGGAGTTTTCCTCCAGGTAACTTATGTTTTCCACTTTATCAAACACTGAGTTATTGTTCTTTTGTTTAAGAATCTCCCATGTCTAGTCTGTTCTACTGATCTCTCCATTTTTTAACCAATACCAGATGGTTTTGATGACTCTTACTTTATAATATAGTTTGAGATCTGGGGGAGTGTTTTTTGCCTCTTTTTATATCCCCAGAACTTAGTAAAGTGTCTTGCATGTAGTAGGCATGTAATAAATATTTTTTAATTGCTAATCGTTCCATTAATCCATCCTCCCTTGAATTCACCCTTCTTCTTCCTCCCTTTTCCTTCTTATTTCCTCATTGAGTGAAATGTATTTCTGTACCCAACTCTTAGTGTGTATGTGTATTCTCCCCTCTTTTGATCAGTTCATATGAAAAGAAGGTTTTAAGTCACCTGCTGCCCTCACTCCCTTCTACTTGTTTGTGTAGATGTATAATTGTACATCCTGATCACATGGGATAATTTCCCCTAACATTTCCTTGCCCTTCCTCCTATCCCCAGTGTATTCCTCTTTCTATTATTCTTTTAAGAGCATGAAGACATAGCAGAACCTCCTCTCCTTTTGTTTTGTTGTTTAGTCGTTTTTCAGTCATGTCCAGTTCTTTGTGACTCCTTTTGGAGTTTTCTTGGTAAAGATACTACTGGAGTGATTTACCATTTCCTTCTCCATCCCGTTTTACAGATGAGGAAACTATGGCAAACGAGATTAAATGATTTGCTCAGGGTCACACAGCTAGTAAGTGTCTGAGGCCGGGTTTGAACTCAGGTCTTTATGACTCTAGGAGTGGAACTTTATCTACTGTGCCACCTAGCTGCCCTGAAACTTCTCCCAGGCCTTGTTTAATTTGACTCCCTCTCTGACCCTTGATGTTGATGGTTTTCAGAGGTAACGCGTATCATCTCCCCATATTTGAATGTAATCAGCTTATCCTTGTTTAGTTCCTTATGATTGTTCATTTGTATTTATCCTTATGTATTTGAACTTCAGAGTTTCCATACAGCTCTGGTCTTCTTGGAAGGTCCACTTTCCCCTCTTAGTATTATAATCTGTTTTGCTTTATAAATTATTCTTGGCTGTATGCCTATAAACTTTGTTTTCTGTCACACCTTATTCCAAACTTTCCTTGCTCCTTTATACCCTCTACTTCCCCAACTCTTCAAGTTCTTGACCTGGATGTAGGTCTGAGCAACAGACTAGGTATGGACTCTTCACCCTTATTAGCTACGTGAGAAGTTGTGTGGGTTCAAAGTGACAAAACTACATGTTTCCCTTAGGTCTGTGATTCCTGTACTGATTATTCCTCTGTAGGCTTTAGACTGGGCTAGGGGGTGTAAGTGAGACCCTTCTCTGCTCTTGGTGTCACAACCACACACCACTGTGTGTTGCTTGCTTCTGAACTTGCTCCTTCTCAATAGGCTGTGCCCAGTTTCTCATTCTGCTCGATAAAAATCCTCCCTGAATCTGTGACCTGGAGCTGGGTAATGGACAACAAAGCTGCCAGATAACACCATTTCTTGTTGTGGTGCCCCATTTTGTGTCTGGGGATGCCCCTGTGGGTCAGGGACCTAGTCTTGCCGTGGTATACAGCCTATCCCTATGAACTGGAGGGTTCTTTCCTTGGTACTCTTGGCCAGATCCTGTCCTCATTGTCCAAAGAACTCCCTATGTGCCTATGCTTTTTTGGACTGGAAAAATGACTCATTATGCCTTTTTCTTGTATTTCCCCATAAGGGCTTGTTTTGGTGTATTTTCTAAATCTTTCTGGAGAGAATTTTTGGGGACAGGGAGAGCTCACTGTACTATCTCCTGCTGTTCCCTGACCATGTTGGTTCTGCTCCTGCCTCTTCTTTTCATCTCCTCTTTTAAGACCCTCTGCACTGTGTCTTCAGATCTCATTGTTCAACTAAAAATTGCTGGCTAAGGTTACTAGGGATCACTTGATTGCCAAATCTGATGGATTTTTCTCAGTCTTCCTTGTTCTGGAACTATGAAACATTTGACACTGTTGACCAGGGTCTTCTGAATTACCTTTCCTCTAGGTTGCTTTTTTCTTTTAAAATTAATTAATTCATTAATTAATTTTTAGTTTTCAGCATTTTATAAGATTTTGAGTTCTAAATTTCCCCCCCTTCTTCTAGTTTTTAACAACTGTTCTCTTCCTGCTTTTCCTTTGTGTTTGACCAGTTCCTTCTCAGTCTTTTTGGATCTTCATTCATGTCCTGCCCACTAACAATGTGATATCCTTCAAGGTTCTGACCTGGGTAATTTTCTCTTTTCTTTCTGTACTTTCTCAGTTGGTAATTACATTAGTTTCCACAAGGTCAATTTTCATCTCTACCCCATTTTCTTAGTTCTAAATATCTAGCCCTAATCTCTTTTCTGAACTCTAATCCCATATCACCAGCTCTCTGTTGGACATTTCAGACTGGGTGTCCCGTAGGCATATTTGACATATCTAAAACAGAACTCATTATGTTTTCCCCCAAACTTCTTCTGAACTTTCCTCTTCTTTCTGGGGGATACCACTATCTTCCCAGTCACCTAGGTTCACAACTTTGGTGTCATTCTTGATTATTTATTCCAGCCTCAGTCTATTGCCAAATCTTGTTTTTCCCTCACACAATAATTCATCACTTTCTTTTCATTTACAGTCACTGCCCTTGTTCAGACCTTAATCATCTTTCTCTTGGACTATAGCAATAACTACCTAATTGATCTTCCTACCTTAAATCTTTCTCTAATCTCTCTTTCACATAGATACCAAAATGATTTTCCTGAAGTGTTGGTCTGATCATATCACTCCCTAGTACCCTTAGGACCAAATATAAATACTGACAGTTAAAGCTCTTTGTAACCTTGTTCCTATCTTTCCAGTCTTCTTGCACTTTACTCTCCTTCTTGTTTGTACTGTTTGGTTCATTCACAGTCATATTTAGTCTTCCTCCATCTCCTGTCTCTGTGACTTTGTTGTGGTTGTCCCCATGCCTAGAATTAAGGCAGCCTTCTGGCTGGAGGGCTTTCCTACAGGTTTCTTGTAGATTTTTGTGAAGTCTCCCCCACTAGAATGTAAACTCCTTGACCTTAGGGTCTTCTTGTTTTTTCTTAGTTTCTCGGCTTTGCACTGTGCTTGACTCCAGAATAAATGCATAATCAATTGAAGGGGGAAACATCTATGGTCTAGCACTCAGTCACAGCAGCCATTTATATCATAATGTCAGAAAACAATCCTCTTACATATCTTTTTCAGGGATTTTTCAAAGCAGTGCTCAAAAATTCTTTTGTATGTATGAATGAAGGCCTTACTTATTTTAGAAAGCAAACAGACAAAATACCCATCAGAACTCTTCCTGTAAAAAAGATACTAATACACTGATGAGTAGTAATTTTAAAAATTCTCTTGGGAATAATAAATGAATGAAAAGAGGGTGAATGTTGCACTTAGTTTTGTCTTAACTCTACCTAACTTATTTCTTTGGTACTTGCTTTTTTAATTCCAACTAAACATCATTGGAAGGAAACTTGACCTACTTAACAGACCCTAAGATTGTAGTCATAAGTGAGGTGTTCTCTTGCTATGCTTGCTTTCTGGATTTGTGTAGGCTGAATTGAAGAATGGATTGATTGATATTTCTGAGAGTTTTACTTTGTCAAAGTGCTGGAATTCCCTTTGCCTTGTAGGGTGCAAGTTGATCTAATATTCTGTATGGAGCCCAATTTCTTTATGCATTGGAAATACATATGCTATGTTTGTACTGATGAGTCATTGTATCTATTCAATTACTTTCATGTGATTACCGATTGTGGGCATAGGCTGAAGATCCAGTGAAGGTTTCTATTCCTTGAGCCTCCTTTCTCACCTCCCCCTTTTTATTGCCTCTATTTAAATCTTTTTTTTAAAGTTCTGAACATGAATAATAATTGCTAGCATTTCTGTAATGCTGTGAGGTCTGTGAAGCTGTTTTACAAATATTATCTCATTTTATCTTAACAACTGTGGGAGGCAGGTGCAGTTATGTCCACTTAACAGATGAAGAATGTGAGGCACACAGGTTAAATGGTTTCCCAGAGTAGTAGAGGTAGTAAATGACTGAGGTTATATTTGAACTCAGGTCTTCCTGAATCCAGGTCTGTTCAGCTCTCTCCACTGTGTCACCTAGCTACCTCTAAACAGTAAAAAAGACCATTCCCACACACAACAAAATATAAGAGTATTATATATGAAACCATGAATCACCATTTCATATTACTTGCTTTAAAAATATATATGAAGTAAATTTCAGAACCTGTCTGTTCTTCCTGAATTTTCTTCTGATCTCTTCTGTACATTTAAAAAATGTTTCAGTCTCCTCATTTTGTGTTTTGTCATCCTTAATGGTAGCCTCCGGCCCCCGCCCATTATTAACTGAGAGAAAGAAAGAACAATCTTGTAACAAATAAGCATAGTCCAAGAAAGCAAATCTGTGTAATTATTAAAAATGTCCATCTCTTTCAAATACTCTGTTTCCATTCTCTTTCTTTCAGGAAGTTGGTAATGTGGTTCATCATAGGTGCTCTGGAAAAATAATTGGTCATTGCATCGATCAGAATTCTTAAGTATTTCAAAATTATTTTTATTTACAATGTTGATTTCCCTGTATAACTTGTTCTTCTTGTTCTGCTCATTTCACTCTGTATCAGTTCAGACTATCCAGGATTCTCTGAAATCATTCCTTTTGTCATCTCTTATGGCTCAGTAATATCAAATTACATTCACATACCATAGTTTGTCCAGCCAGTCTCCATTTGTCTAAGAGTTGATCTAAGGTGCCCTCCTCCCTCAGTTTTGTTCTTTTTAAGTTTTCTTTCAAGATCAAAATATTTAGCTATTTCTTCCCTTGGCTATTGTCCCAGATTAGCATGAGATTCATCTGATACCTTTCTCCCATCTCTTCTTCCACATTTGTATATGCACTCCAATTATGAGAAATACCAAGTTCTACCTCCTTTCTACATCTAGTGTATTTCTCCTTTTACCTTTCATTCTTTTCCTCCTCTTAAAAATACTCTGAACAGAATTAATCTACAAATTCCCTTAATACCCTTTGAAGACATGAAGGTTGTGAAGGGACACTTGTTTCTTCTCTATTATGTAGCATTACATCATCAAAGCTCCTTCCAACTGCTCAAATAAATTTTCCTTTTTAGGTTTCTTTTGACTCGTATTTGTATTTTAGAGTAATTACCCAAATCTTCTTTTCATCAGAAGATGCTTAAAAGTCCACTGTCAAACTCAAATAGAAAAGGGAGCCACTAAACTGTAAATAAGGATTCCTATTGATATACATTGGCTTAGAAAATCACATATCTATATATATATGTTTTATTACATTTTATTTTTTTTAGTAAATATTTTTCATTTACACTTTAATTTGCTTCAGGCCTCATCAGGAATTTGGGGGCCACATGTTTGACACCTCTGCTTCATTCCATTAAAAGCCCACTTTCCCCCTTATGTATTTATACTTAGCTTTTTTCAAGATAAATTTTTTTTGTTATATGCCTACATCTTTTGCCTTTTAAAATATGGCATTCCAATATATTTTTCATATAAGAGAAGCTGCCAGGTCGTGTGTGATCCTGATTGGTCCCTTCATACTTGAACTGCTTTTCTCTGGATTTTTGCAGCAATTTTTCTTTCATGTGGAAGCTTTGGATATTGGCTATGACATTTCCTGTGATTTTTTTTCCTTTAGGAGTTTCTTTCCTGAGATTATCAATGGTTTCTATTGTAACTTTGCAGTTTTCACTTATGATTTCTTGAAATATAGTGTTCAGTGAAAAAAATAATGGTTTTATTTCTCTTTGACTTGTTTTTTAGGATAGTTGCTTTTTGATATAATATTTCTTATATTTTCTCTTTTTTTTCTATCTTTTGATTTTTTCCTGATGTTTCTTGTTTCATGGAGTCATTGATTTCTGTTTGGTTCCATTTTAGTTTTGGGGGGTGGTTTAGCATTTTCTGTTCCAAGCTCTTTATTTTACTTCCAGTTCTTTCCTCTAGAACTTTGATTTCATTTTTATCTCTTGCTTCATTTTTTCTAGATATTCATTTACCTTTACTTTTCTATTTTTTCCTGTGAGTCTTTGCTTGCAGTTATTTGTTCCTTCTTTTTGTGGGAATCTCTAGATTTCCAGTAATTTTTTATCTTGATTATTTTCTTTGATTTACTAATCTCTCCAACTCTTCCAACTTGAATTTTTTTTTAGATACTATTTTATTTTTTCCAGTTACATGTGAAGGTTTAATTTAACATTCATATTTTTACAAGATTTTGAGTTCCGAATTTTTTTCTCTCCTGCTTGCCCCTCCTTCCTATCCTCCCCTTCCTGTTCCCCAAGGCAGTAAGCAATTTGATGCAGGTTATATTTGACCAGTCATGTAAAACATTTTCCTATTACTCATGTGGTGAAGAAAGAAACAGAACCAAAGAAAAAACTGAAAAAAATTGAAGTGAAGTGAAAATAGTATGTATGCTTCAACATGCATTGAGACTGTCAATTCTTTCTCTGGATGTGTCTACTTTTTCCTGTCCTGAGTCTTTTGGAATTGTCTTTGGATCACTGTATTGCTGAGAAGAGTTAAGTCAGTCATAGCTGATCTTGCCCATGTTGCTGTTACTGTGGACAGTGTTCTGGTTCTGCTCACTTTGCTCAGCATCAGTTCATGTAAGTTTTTTGGGGTTTTTTTGAAATGCATCTGCTAATCATTTCACAATAATACTTAAGTAATAGTTTAAGTTGGGTTCTATGCTAGGCCCTGGCTGTGCTTTTGGGTGAGATCATACTGGGTCTCTGCACTGATCTCTCACTTTGAGACTCCTCACTATCCTTGATACCTTCCTATGAATGTTCTGCCTTGTCAGTACCTTCCTAAAATGTGCTGCTCAGAACTGAAGATGATCTCTAGATGGGGTCTGACCAGGGCATAGTAGAGTGGATTAGAGCCTCATTCCTTTTGGATACAATGCTTCTATCAACACACCCCAAGAGTGAGTTTATCTTTTTTACCTCTGCCTCAGAATCCAAGGCTTCTGTCAAACGAAACTTAGGTGCCACCACCTCTGAATTCCCCAACTCTAGTGTCTTCCCCTCTGAAAATATTTGTAGAGTCTTTATATACATTTTTTTATTCCAGTAGGATGTCAGTTCTTTGAGAGCAGGAGCTGTTTTATTTTTGTCTTTTTATCTCCAGTACCAACACAGTGCCAGGCACAGGCAGAGTGCTTCAGAAATGCTTTCTGGATTGAACTGGCAGTGATGCGCCTCTCTTAGATAGAGTCACTTGATTCAAGAAGGGGCATCTGTTTTAAGTACTTGATGTTGATCAGGAATCTACATTTTAGGATCCTGCCTCCTCAGTAACTTTAGAAGCAATGATAAGACCAACATACAGCTGTTCCCTACTTTTCCAATAGATTTTCCTCCCAACTACACACCTCATGGTTTTAAAGTCATAGATCTGTGTTGACTGATAAACTGACCTTGTGAACTCTCTTCTTTAGGCCTTCCACAGAATTGTTTAGTTTATATAGAGTTACTAATATGATTTTGGCACGATACATTACTTGTGAATTGTTCATAGTTTCCAGGGATGGAAAGGAACTGCAGCTGGTCATGGTGTCTTGGTTGCATTTGTTTTGAGTGGACAGTAATTTTAAAATAAACAAGAATCCTTGGGGCAAGGAACACCTGTCAGTTACCTGTCAGCTTATCAGGGTGGATAAGCAGGAAACCTTGGTGGAGGTGACATTGTCACCACAGAGAATCCTTTGCCTTGGATTTATTGGGCCTCTCATTAAGGGAGCTGTCATAATTGTTATCTTAGAGAGAAGTCAGACTAATGGCTCAGGATCTATATAACTTGAAAATTATTTATTTTGGAAGGGGAGTTCCCTTCTCAGTTAAATAATCCATTGAAAACAATTCTTGGCTATTTTTAGATTATTAGTTAGTATTTTTAAGGTTTGTTGTTTGGGTAGCTAGAGACTCTTATGCCTCTTAAGTAAGTTTAATTAATTGTCTTGGTCTCCCCACAGGTTAATTTGTTACAACTATGGTTTCTATTTTTTATTTGTTGCTCAAAGTAGTTTACTGTTTATAGGAATAAAAGCCTAGAGGTGGCAATCTATTGCAAAGAATAAATATTAGTTTGTGAATACTAGTGATTTGTAAGGATAGGACAAAAATGTCTGTTCTGGATGTGCGGTGTTACAAGTAAAGCCTTGTAGTGTTTCGTTAGATTTCGTTAAATCTGCCTTACTCTATCTTCGGATATTATTATCATAAGTATTTGTAACCATGGCTAATTAAAATTTTTTTGTTATGAATTTGACAGATACAAACAAACACAAACATTTCCACAGAGCAAAAAAGAATTGTCTAAGAGATTGTGCATATTATATAAAATTTATTTTAAAGGCATATATTAAATTTAACATGGTCCTTCCAGCATTGCCCTACTTGTCCGTGTCCCCTTCTGAATTCCTTCTGCTTTCTTCTGTGTGTTTTTTAAATGTTTCATTGACACTTTTGGTATTATTATTACTACCAGTCAACTTCTATCACTCTCCTCCCCACTCAAAAAAAAAAAAACTAAAACAAGCCTTCTCTTAAATATAGTCAAGCAAAATAAATCCACACATTGTGTCTAAATTTGTGTATCTTACTCTCTATCTCTAGTACATCATTTCTCTGTCAAGAGATAGGAAACATGATTCATAATCATCTTTCTGGATTCATACTTGATTAGAGCACTAAAATTTTTAAGTCTTTTCAGTGTTGTTTTCCTTTGTGGTGTTGTGGTCATTGTATAAATTGTTCTGGTTATTCTGACTTTAAATCAGTTCATACAAGCCTTCCTAGGTTTCTTTGACTACATTCTTTTTGTCATTTCTTACCTCTCGGTAAATAAATTCCATTATTTGTATATGCCATAATTTGTCCTGTCATTTCCCAGTTGATGGGCCTCTACTTTATTTCCATTTTTGTTTGCTCCAGTAAAAAATGCTGCCATAAATATTTTGAAAATCTGTCTTTGATTTCTGGAGGGGTATGTATCTAGGATTGGTATCAATGAATCAAAGGTGTAATTACAGTTTAGTGACCTTTTTGGTGGTATGATTGCACATCGTTTTCCCAGATAGTTAGATTAGTTCACATCCCTATCAAATGTGCATTAATTGTGCTTGACCTCCCACAGACACTCCAACAATTTCATTTTCCTTGGTTATTGTCTTTGCCAACCTCATGAATATGAAGTGGAAGCTTAGAATTATTTCATTTTGTGGTTAGTGATCAGAGGAGTTTTTAAAATATGACTGTTAATAGCGTAAATTGCTTTTTTTAAACATTCTGAATTTAAACACATAGCAGAACACCAAAAAATATGTATATGCATGTATGTATGTATGTATATATATATGTGTATATATATATATATATACACATATATTTCCACATGTTATTTTGAAAAATATCCTCTTTATGCTTCCTTTTGAATATCTGTTCTTTTTTTGTTTATTTTTTAAATTATTTTTTTCTTAATAAAAATCCACTTTTTGCTACCTGCTTCCCTCCTGCTCATTTTGAGAAAGAAAGAGAAAGTCTCTGTTACAAATATACAGTTAAATTAAACAATTTCTTCCGTTGGTCATGTCTAAAAAATGTCTGTGTGCGTCCTAAGTTCATTATCTCACTCTCTGGAGGTAGCTAACGTTTAATCATGAGTCCTCTGGAATCGTGGTTGTTCATTGCATTGATGATAATTCTAAAGTCTTTCAAAGTCTTTACAATAATGTTGTTATATAATTTGCTCATACAGGTCTTCCCAGGTTTCTCTGAGATTAACCTCTTCATCATGTATCTTACAGTACAATAGTATTTTGTTATATTCTAATGTCATAATGTATTCAGCCATTCCCCAATCCATAAAACTCTCAGTGTACAGTTCTTGGACATTACATAAAGAGCTGCTGTAAATATTTTTGTACATTTGGGTCTTACTTTTTTTCTTTGAAGTATATACCTTATATTGGTATCACTGGTTGATGGATATGCACATTTTATCAACTTTTTTGGGCATAGTTAACAGAGTCTTTATTTCTCTAATAATTGTGGGTTTAAGTTTTTTATATGGTTAATTTATACTTCAGTGCCATCACCTTTCTCTTAGGCAGTGGGTAGTATATTTCATCCTTGGTTCTTTGATGTCATGGTTGGTCACTGCAGTAATCAGAGATCAAAGTTGTTTTCCTTTCCAATTTCCCAGTCATCATATGAATTGTTCTTTTGATTTTGCTCATTAAATTCCGCATAGTTCAAACAGGTTTTCTTGATTGATCTTGTGTATCATTTTTGATATCATAATAATATTCTGTTACATTCATATACTATAAATTTTTTTCATAATTTTTTCTCTAATTGATGGCATCCCCTTAGATTCTAGTTTTGATTTCTGTTCATATTCTTTGACCTTTTGTCTACTGAGAAATGACTCCTGTTCTCATATATAATATTTGTATCAGTTACCAATATATCACAAGTATCTGACATTTTCCAGAGGAAATTGCTGCAGATTTTTTTTTTTGCAGTTAACTGCTTCCCTTCTCATGGTATTTATTTTGTTTATGCATAAACTTTTCAGTTTTATTATCTATTTTTTCTCCAGTGATAGATCCTCTCTCTGTCTTGTTTACTGAAGAGCTCCTTCCTAGTTGCAGTTGTAAAAAAGTCTCCTCTGCTTCTTTGTTTTATGATGTTAGGTTCTTATCTGAGTCTTGTATCCATTTGGAACTTATTGTGGCATACAGTGCGATGTTAGTCTAAACCTGTTTTCTGCCAGACTCCCAGTGATCTTTGTCCATTAGTGAACTTTTATACTAGAAGTTGGAGTTTTTGGTTTCTCATACACTGCTGTTTGTTTGCTTCTAGATTTTGTGTACCACTGTTCACCTTACTTGTTTTTCAATAAGTATCAAATATTTAGTTACTATTTTGGAGGATAATTTGAGATCTGGAACTGCCAGGCCCCTTGCTTTCTCACTTCTTTCCCCATTTTCCTTAGCTTCATCATTTTTTGTTCCTCTAGATGAATTGTTGTTATTTCTTTGTTCTATAAAGTAACTCTTTTTGTAGTATGATTGGTATGGCCCTGATTCTGTCATTTTTATCATATTGGCAACCAAGGGCAATTTAACAAAGCTGTTCTCTTAGCTCTGAGGCTCTCTCCCACTTGTGGTGAAGGTTAGCAAGGCCTTTGGAGACAGCTGCCCGGGAGAAAATTGGTTCTGGTCTCCTTAGACCCAGAGTACAGTGCTGCCAGTTACTTTTATCATCCTACTTTCCTGGAGTACATGTTCAACTGTGGAAAAGGAAAGAAGTGGTATGAAAAGGACAGTGTTTATGTAGCACCTGAAGATTTATGGAGCCCTTTGTTGTGTGTTCTCATTTGATCCTCAAAATAACTCTGTGAGGCAGGTACTATTTTTATTCTCATTTTACAAATGAGCAAATGGAGACTGAGCAGTAAGATGACTTAGCTAGGGTCACACGGCTATTAAGTTTAGTCAGAGGTGGGATCTGAACAACACAAATCTTCCTATTCCAAGTCTAGTCTTCCTACCCACTGTTCTCCCCAGCAACAGCTGCTGCAGGTAACTTACTGAAAATTACCCATTTTATCCCAGAGGGAAGCATTCAGCATTCTTTACCACTTCTCCAGCATAATTAGTGAGAGATATGAATGGACATATGACTGTGAAGATTTCCATGTAGGTTTTTTTGGGGTTGAGGGGAGGTAGAAAGTGGAAGGGTGGAAGAAATTTGTTTCTAAGGATTTTCTTCCTTGTTGTGCCCATTCTAAAAACACTCTTTTTCTTGATTCTTTTGGCATTCTCCCCTTTAACTATTTTTGATATTACCTTTTAAACATCCTTCCTTAGTTTTTCACCTCTTACTTAGGGTTCAAGCTCCAAACTGAACATATGACCCTAAAAGAAGACATAGCTAAACTCCTCCCAAGGGTTTCCAGCTTAAAGAAAATCTGCCCCCTGAGTTTATAAAACACACAAATTAGAAGTTACTAGTAGCATGGAGTATCAGGGTTCCTATTTCTACCCACTGAAAACCTTAAAAATGTAGTTACATTTTGAGTTGATTGCAAATTTAAGGAAAAAAGGTTATTTCCAACATTTCTTGCTTTACAAAAAGTATTTTATTGTAGTGCTTCTAATATATGCCTGTTTTTAGTGCATTTGAGTTTTAATTTGCAGTTCTCTAACATGGGCACCATGGTGTAGAGGAAAGATCACAGGACTTAAAAGAACTAGATTCACGTTTTAGTGACTACTTGGAAAGTCATTTAACTTCTCACCTTGAGTTTTCTCCATTTGTAAAATGGAGAACAGTACTCATTTATGTTATAAGATTGTTGTGCAGGTATACAGGAAGCTGGTTTGTGAGCTATAAAATGCTGCTGCTGCTCTTTCTCCTCCTCCTCCTTTACTGCACCCACCAGAGAGGGGCCATTCCCTGACTGCTTCTTAAAGAGGCCTGTCCACTTCTAAGTGGGTACATATAAGTGGCCTAGCCTAAAAAGACCAAGGTCTCCCAGTGCATCCTGGGCCACCTCCAGTCATCCTGAGGAACATCTGGTCACTGGACCCAGATGACTTGGGAGGAGAAGTGAGGCTGGTGACCTGCACGGCCCTCCCTCACTCGAAACAAAGTCAAGTGCTAAAAGGACAGACACCACCACAACAAATATTGGTACATAATAGTCTAGAGATCCAAAAAGATCTTTGTACATTGGAATGACACATTAAAGCTAATAGATTAAATGTAATAGGGGTAAATGGAACAGATTTCATTCCATCCAAGAAAATCAACTGCAGAAGTAAAAATGAGGGAGGAGTAGTTAGCAAGTCATTTGAAAAAGCCAACTTTAGTGGACCATAAGCTCAGTATTAGACAACAGTTTGGGCCAGTCAAAAAGTCTGATTAAGTTTTAGAATGGACAAATAGAAATTTGGGTACTGGAACAAAGAAGATAACAGTTCCATAGTACTCTGCCCTAATCAGATAACAAGAAGAGTGTTTTGTCTGGTTCTTGGTACCATGTTTTTGGAGGCACAGTAAACTGGTGTACATTCAGAGGAGGTTGACTTGGATAGAAAGTGAATTTAAAATTACAGCGTGGAAGAACTAGTTGAAGGAACCAGGGATTTTTAGTTTGGAAAAGATAAGCCTTAGAGGAGTCATGATGACCATATTCAGATATTTGAAAGTTTGTCATGTAGAAACAGTGTTAAATTTTTTCTGATTGTTATTGGAAGGCAGAAATAAGACCCGTAGCTTAAAGGTGGAGGGCGGCAGGTTTTTGTTTTTAAGTTTAAGGCAGAAAACTTCTACCAATTATGGATTCCCCAAAGTATTACTATGACCTTTTGAGTATAGTGAATACTATAACTTTTGTTTTGAAAATAGGAATTTATTCCAATGGAATTATATATTAGGGAACATTTTGAGCATAATGATGATTTTGGTTTGCTTATGTACAAATGAGAAGTAGTGAGAATGCAGAAAACTGCACCACTTCACAACCCCTTTCCACAAGCAAACTTTGGGTCTTTGTCAGGTTAAAGAGCAGCTACATGGTGCAGTGCTGGGCCTGAAGTCAGGAAGACTTATCTTCCTGAGTTTAAATTTAGCCTCAGATATTTACTAGCTGTGTGACCCTGGGCAAGTCACTTAACCCAGCTTGTCTCAGTTCCTCATCTGAAAAAGGAAATCGCAAAACTCCAGTATCTCTGCCAAGACAACCCCAAATGGCATCACAAAGTATTGGATATGACTGAATGATAACCGAGACAACAAGGTAAAGTGCTGTATCTATTTTATATCTAATGATGCAGGTGAGGGCTGTGGGTGGAGGAAGGTTGGTTTGCTCTGCACCACCCATCTTCTGCTATGGCCTCTGGCCCCAGGCTGAGAACTGTGGCCTGCCCAACTTCCTTAAGAGATTTTGTCAGCCTTCAGCTCAGGTTGAGCAGCAGCAAGCAGCCTGAGGCAGTGAACGCTGCCATTATTATTGTAGTATATATGTATTTTGTAACCATTTAACATGTATAATATTCTTGCCATTTTGGTTAGGTTCCTATCTTTTTTTATGTGTCATTGAATTTTTGAGTATGGTCTCCCTAACTCCATTTTTCCATAAGCCTTGTGGTTTTTATTGTTCTGTTTTTGCATAGCATGATTCTTTTTGGGAATACATGTATACTGTTATAGCAGAGCTGATTGTACTTCATTAAATTACTGTTGGCAGTGGGAGATTCCAGAGTGCCTGTCACTGTCCAACAAAAATCTGTAAAAAATGAATATCTTTGTTATAATGTAAGTTAATGTAAAATAGTATTTGATGTATGGAAATTTAGATTTCAAATAAATGTTAAGGAATATATTTACAAATAGAGTTAGACCTTTGATCTAACTTCCTAAGCGTTCTTAGTATTCACTGCAAACTCTGCAAAAGTAAAGGTACATTTTTTTACCATTTTATCTATGCTTAAGTGAACTCACCTGAAGCCCAGTAGAATATTTTTGTTCTTTTGCTTTTGTAGTGTGTTCTTCTCTGCCCTTTCCTTTCCCTTGTCTTGGTATTTTTCTTTGAAAAATAGCAGAAAATCTCAGTTGCTGTTGACTATTTTCCTAGAGTTATTTTTATCCTTAGGTGAATGGGGAAAGGATAAAGACTGCCAGAGAGAGAAGAAGAAAGGAACTCAGGGATAGCTAAGTAGCACACTGGATAGAGAGAACTGGCCCTGGAGTCAGGAGAACCTCAGTTCAAATGTGGCCTCAGACAGTTACTAGCTATGTGACTCTAGGCAAGTCACTTAACCATGATTGCCTCCAAAAAGAACATTTTACGAATGCTGGAAATTATTTTTGCATGCAGCTGGGAAATAAGATATATAGGCAATGGACTGTGGTGGTCTGTCTTGCCCTTCAGGAAGGTGGAGGGGAGGAGTATGGGAGAAGGAAGGTCACTGTGAAGGGGAGGAATAATTGGAGTGCATGCTGTCTTGGGATAGGGGGAGGGGAGAAATGGGGAGAAAATTTGAATTCAGGTTCTTGTGAAAGTAAACGTTGAAAACTAAAAATAAATTAATAAGAAAAAGGAATTCAATCCAAAAACAATCATACAATTGTAGATTAGCACTGGAAGAAACCTTTTTGAGGCCACCAAATCCACCTTTCTAATTTTACAGGTGAGATTATTGAGGCAAAGAGAGATTAAGTGACTTTACCTGAGTCACACTTACATTGAAACTGAGGCAAGATTTAAACCTATCTCTTCTTGTTTCCAAGTCCAGTATCCTATGTTTCTTAGCCTTTTCTAAACATAGCTATTATCATAAGTTTGCAAATTAATTAAATTTAGGCTTAGGGCTAGAAATCAGTTATGATGGAGCAACATGAAAAGAATATAGAAATGTACAAGAATGGGAATGGGCACCATTTGAACTTCACTCTTTTCTGAACAGGTAAAAGAGAGTTGAACCACCCACATGCCATTGTGCCTGTGCATGTATGCTCTTATTCACGCACACACAAATTTGTTGTGGAAACACATTAAATTTGACAAGGAAAAAAGAAACAGGGAGAAGGCAGAAGAGGGGGGATTTAAGAAGGAGTTGAGGGAAGGTAAAAATAGGAAGGGAATAACTATAGTCAAAACAAATTTAAATTTTGGAGGATGGATTATGAAGGAAGGGCTTAAAACAAAAGAAGGAAGAAAGTGTAAGAACTATTTTTCTGTTTGGGTGAGAAGAATGGAGTTGCAGCAGAGTGGAAGCAGATTGCTTCAATGATTACTAGTATTGATCACACTCATCCTTCACTTCCTTTGCAATGTCAGAAAATGCACAGTTGACAGAACCATTAATGTAAATGGGATGAACTCACTCATAAATGGAAGAGGATAACTGCATGGATTAGAAAGTAGAATCAGACAATCTTGTAACAAAGATTTATACAGTTAAAATGAAGGGCTAGAGCAGAATTGATCGTGAACTAGAAAAAAAACAAACGTGAATTTAAAAAAAGCAGGCTAGTTATCATGATCTTACACAAGAAAACAGTAATAACAGACATGGTTAAAAGATAAACAGAAATTATGCTGTGTTTCAAGGTTCTTTAAAAAATAAAAGTGCTGTAGATGATGAATTAGTATCAGTAATTAACATGCACCAAATGACATACTACTTAGGTACTTCCAAGACAAAATCTGATTTCAGGGAGAAATAAAAACTGTCATACTTGGACCTTAGTATATCCTTTTACACACACACACACACACACACACACACACACACACACGTAAAGAATCTGAATAGAATTTTAGAAAAGGTAGCTGTGCTAGATCTCTGGTGATTACAAATGAGCCTGGGAAGAGAAGATTACTAATTAAATGGAGTCTGATTTAATTCTAAAGAATTGGTAGATCACAGAATATGATAGCAATGAAATGATATTCAAAAACTTTTGGAATATAACTGAAGCACTCCTTAGTGGAAAATTTATACCTCTAAGCACTTTGATATACAAAATGGAGAAAGAACAGATCACTGAATTGAACATACAATTAAAAAAATTAGAAAAGCAACACAGATCCAAAAAACTCAGCTCTAAACTCCACGATAGAAATTCTGAAATTAAAAAAAGAAATTAACAAAATTGAAAGCAGAAAACATCCATGGAATTGGTAACCGAAACTAGGAAGTGCTTTAAAGAAAAAACATCATTCAAACAAATAAATCATTAGCTAGTCTGATTAAGAAGAGGGGGAAAAAATCACCAATTAAAAAAATTAAAAAGGATGATTCACAACAAATAAACAAGAAATAAAAGAAATTATTAGAAACAATTTTATACAGTTATTTTCCCCAAAAACTGATACATGAGTATAGATATTTTTAAAAATCTGAAGTACTCAGATTATCAGAACAAGAAATAGAGAAGTTAAATAACTCAAATTTGAAAAAAATAAATTGAACAGACCATAAATGAATAAAAGAAAATAACCCAGAACCAGAGTTTACAAATGAATTTTATTAAATATTCAAAGGAAAATTCTAATAAATATGTAAATTATTTGCAAAAATAGGAAAAGGAAGTCAATACAAGTACAGTCTTGATACCCTAAACTGTAAAGAGTCAGAGGAGCAGGAAAAGAAAATACATATCAAGATTCCCTAATGAGACAAGTGGAGAGAATGTTGGCCAGACCTGGAATCAGGAGGACTGGTACTCAGATTCAATCTCAGACACTTACTAACTTAGCTTTGTGACACTGGGAAAATCAGTTAAACTCTTTGCCTCAGTTTCCCCATCTGTAGAGGAGGTATAATATTAGCACCCACCTCCCAAGGTGGTTATGAAGATCAAATGAAACAATAATTATAAAATGCGTAGCACTGTGCTTGGCATATATAGTAAATACTATATAAATACTCTTGTTAACAATGCTATGGCAGTATGGATTAGTGGATAGAAAATTAGATGTAGAGTCAGGTGGACCTCGGTCCAAGTCTCACTTCAGATACTTAATAGTTATGTAAACCTAGGCAAGTCATAATTCTCTGAGCTCAATTTCCTCATATATGAAATGAGATTATGGGATTTGATGACCTGTTAGGTTCTATCTAGCTAAAACATGTGATTCTGTTACCCTGAAGGGCAAGAAAAGCATAGGTAAAGAAGAAATAAAATGACTGATTTTTGCACATAATATGGTTGTCCAATGAGATAGTAGGATCAAATGAGATAATATTTGTAAAGCACTTAGCAAAATGCTTGTCACGTAATAGGCTCTTAATAAATGCTTATTTTCTCCTTCCTACAATTTTCTGGTCTACCTAGAGATTTAATTAAAAATTAATTGAAACAACCAGCACAGCAGCAATTTATAAAATAAAATATGTTTATAAAATCTATATACATCATTAGCTTTTATGTAATCAACAGAATAGCAATAAGAGAAATTCCCTCCAGAATAGCTATATAATATGTAAAATATTGTAGAGCTCTTTTACCAAGAAACACAGGAACATGTAAATACAAATGGGATTTTTTTCTTCTGAAATAAAGACAAACACAAATAATTGGAGACATAATAATTACTCACATTTGGTCTGTGCTAATGTAATAAAAATGATAAATTGTCCAAATTAAGTTATTTCATGCCATCCCAATCGAACTACCAAAGGATTACTTTATAGATCTAGAAAAATAATAGCAGAATTCATCTAGAGGAACAAAAGTTAAAGAATCTCAAGGAAAATAATGGAAAAAAATGGGAAAGAAGAGGGCCTAGCTATCATCAAAATTACTTGGTATTGGTTATAAAACAGGTAATTTGATCAGTGAAAAAGTTTGGGTATACAGCATCAAAGCAAAGGAATATGAGCTTCTGTAGAAGCTCACTCAACATCAAAAACTGCTGGAAAAACTGGAAAACTGGTGACAAAAATGAAGCTTAACTATTGTATGACAGTAAACTTGAAGTGAATACATGACTGTATCGCCAAGGCAATATTCACAGCACTGGTGGAGACTATGAATATGCTAGCGTAGTTCTCAATCACAAAGTATAATAGACTCTCCATATAGAAGGCTGAAGAAAAACATTTATTCAGACACCAGAAAGCAAAAACTGTCATAGTAACCAAGAAGTCAATACCCATTATCACTACAGGGGGCAAAACTATTCCCAAGCCTCCCCACCCCCTTCTGGGACCTTCTCACAAACAAAGAAACACTCAGGAGCCTAACTATACCTGCCTGTGTCCTTCCCACCTCTGACTAGTCTGACCAGCTTCCTCCCAGCTTCCATGTGATTTAAGCCGGTCACATGGGCCTATTAATGAATGGGAAAGATTTTCCCATTTAAGTTACCATTACAGTTGGCCCCAAGATCTTTCTTATTCATTACATAGTTGGGTGGGACAACTGTTATGAACAAAATTATAAAAGGGGTAACTGGAAATAAGCATATAAAACAATATCATAGGCAACTGGTGTCAACAGAACTTTCCAACAGTATAACAGGGATCACACAAAATAAGCACATAAAGCAATATCTTAGTGTGGGGCTTGAGCACAAACACCTCATCAATGGCCTAGATATAAAAGGTAACATTACAAACAAAATAGAGGAGAAAGGAGGGAGACACTTTTCACAAGTAAGGATGAGAAAAGAATTCTTGACCAAACAAGATCATAGGAGATAAATTGAATACGTTTTTTATTACATAAAATTGAAAACTCCTACATAAACGTAGTGAAACTAAAATTCAAAGTGGGCTAGTTAAGTGAGAAAAATAATCTTTGTAGTGAATTTCCCTGATAATGGTCGAATATCTACTACACACACACACACACACACACATTATACATATATACACACATATACACAGACACACACACTCACACAGATATACGTATCCATTTCAAATATAAAAGAAAGGATTATTTTCCAGTAGATATATGCTCAAAGCAGATGAACAAGCTGTTATCAAAAGAATAAATGTAAATTATCAGTGGTATATGCAAAAAAAAGTCTCCAAATTACTACTAATAAGAGAAATTCAAGTAAAACAAGCCTGAGATTCTATCTCACACCCATGAGATGATTAAAAAGAAAAATGAGAATTCTTGCAGGAGCTCTGATAAGATCATTGATATATTGTTGATGTTGATGGTGAATTGTCAAACCATTCTGGAAAGTGACTTAGAATTAAATCAAAAAAAAAACTTTAAATTGTTTATATTGCTTCTTCCCAGTGATTCCACTGCTGGGCATATATCCCAAATTGTTTTGATGATTACACCTTTGTATAGTTTGAGATCTGGTACCTTCTTTCCTTCCCATTTTCCCTCATTGATCCAGATGAATTATTTTTTTTCCAGCCCAATTAAGGTAATCTTTGGTAGTTGGATTGATGTGGCACTGAACAAGTAAATTAATTTAAATAGTATTGTTGATTTTATCGTATTGGTTTGACCCATCCATGAACAATTATTTCTCCCATTATTTAGATCTGTCTTTATTTATGTGAAGAATGTTTTATAATGGTGTTCATATGATTCCTGTGTGCCTTGACAGGTACAATTCCAAGTATTTAAATAAGACATAGTCATTGTAAATGTAATTTCTCTTTTTATCTCCTTGCTGGATTTTCTTTGTAACATGTGATATAATAGATAATATGATATAATAAATGATGATGACTTGCATGGGTTTATTTTATATCCTACAATTTTGCTGAAACTGCTTCAGTTAGGTTTTCAGTTGATGGCTCCAATTAAAATTAGCTTAGTGTTTCCTAAGTAAACCATCATATCATCTGCAAAAAGTGATAGTTTTGTTTCCTCATTGTTTATGTTTGTTCCTTGAATTTCTTTTTCTTATCTTACTGGTATAGGTAGAATTTCTAATACGTTATGAAATAGTAAAGGTGATAATAGACATCCTCACTTCTCCCCAGTCTTTTTGGAAGGGCTTTTTTGTGGCTTATGCTTATTACAGATAATGCTTGTTCTTGGTTTTTAGATAGATACTACTTGTCATTTTAAGGAAGGCTCCATTTATCCTTTTATGTTTCCTAATGTTTTTTTTCTAGTAGAAATAGGTGTTGTATTTCATCAAAACCTTTTCTGTATCTATTGAAATAATCATGATTTTCATTGGTTTTGTTATTAGTATGGTCGGTTATGTTTATGGTTACTTAATATTGAACTGGCCTTGCATCCTGTTATAAATTTAGCTTGGTTCATAGTATATGATTTTTTGTAATCTTTGTTGTGGCAGGGTCCTTGCTAATATTTTATTTAAAATTTTTGGGTCAGTAGCCATAAGGGAAATTGGTCTATAGTTTTCTTTCTCTGTTTTGACTTTCTGTGGCTTAGATATAGAGAGTGTATTTGTTCCATAGAAAGAATTTAACAGTATCCCTAATTTTCTTAATTGTTTCAAACTGTTAAATATTAGAAATAATTGTTCTTTAAATGTTTGGCAGAATTCATGTGTAAATCTATCTACTCCTAGGCTTTTTTCTTTGGGAGTTCATTTGTAGCTTGTTCAAATTGTTTTTTTAAGTGTTTTTTTTGCACTTAATGATATTTTATTTTTTCCCAATTAAATGTAAAGATAGTTTTCAGTATTCGTTTTTATATGATTTTGAGTTCAGAATCTTTCTCTCTCCCCCCTCCTCAAATAGCAAGCCATCTGATATAGGTCATACATGTACAGTCATGTTAAACATATTTCCACATTAGTCATGTTGTGAAAGAAGAATCAGAACAAAAGCAAAAAACCACAAGAAAGAAAAAAAAACCAAAAAGTGAAAATAGTATGCTTTGTTCTGCCTCCAAACTCCACATTTCTTTCTCTTGAGGTGGTTAGTATTTTCTTTCATTAGTCTTTTGGAATTGTTTTGTATCATTGCATTGCTGAGAAGAACTAAGTCTTTCATAGTGGGCCATCACACAGTTTTGCTGTTATTGTGTACGGTGTTCTCCTGGTTCTGCTATCTTCTGTCAGCATCAGTTCATGTAGGTCATTACAGATTTTTCTGAAATCATCCTGCTTGTGCTTTCTTATAACACAATAGTATTTCATTCCATTTATATATCCCAACTTATTTGGCCATTCCCCAATTGATGGGCATCCCCTCAATTTCCAATTCTTTGCCACCACAAAAAGAGCTGCTATAAATATTTTTGTACTTGTGAGTATTTTTCCCTTTTTTATAATCTCTTTGGGGTACAGACCTAGTAGTTGTATTACTAGGTCAAAGGGTGTGCAGTTTGATTGTCCTTTTGAGCATAGTTCCAAATTCTTCTCCAGAGTGGTTGGATCAGTTCACAACTCTACTGAGAGTGCTTTAGTGTCCCAATTTTCCTGTATCTCTCCTGACATTTATCATTTTCCTTTTCTGTCATTTTAGCTAATCTGATAGGTATGAGGTGATACCTCAGAGTTGTTTTAATTTGCATTTCACTAATCAGTAGTGATTTAGAGCATTTTTATATAACTATAGATAACTTTAATTTCTTCATCTGAAAATTGCCTCTTCATATCCTTTGACCACTTATTAATTGGGGAATGACTTGTATCCTTATAAATTTGACTCAATTCTCTATGTATTCGGGAGATAAGGCCTTTATCAGAAACACTGATGTAATGCCAACGTGATACCCATGGCAGCCACTGTGAGTATGCATGCTTATTTCCAGGGTAAATTTGCAAAATATAGATAACGCTCTTCCTCAAAGATGAAACTAAGTTATTTATTCAGATACCAGAAAGCCAAATCGACCATAGTAACAAAGAAGTTCATATACACCACCAATACAGGGAGCACTACCATTCCCAACCCTTCTCTCCTTAGGCCTCCCCACAAACAAGCTCCCCAGGCAAAATTCCTCCCTCTCTCACTCTGCCTCACTTTCACTTCTTGCTCCACCCTTCCTGTTCTAACATCAGGCAAGCTCCTCCCACCATGCCTTGTGACTCAGGCTCCATGTGACTCAAGCTGTGGGCTGAGCCAAAGCTCAAAGCAGGTCACCTGGGCCTATAAAGGGACAGGGAAAGATGTTCAATTTACCTTAACATTACAACTGGCTGTAAAAATTGTTTCCCAGCTTCCCGTTTTCCATGTCATCTTGGTTGCTTTGGTTTTGTTTGTGTAAAATCTTTTTAATTTTGTGTAATCAAAATTATTCATTTTGCATTTTATAATGTTCTTTGTCTCTTGTTTGGTCATAAATTCTTCCCTCCTCCGTAGATTTCTCAGGTAAACTATTCCTTGCTCTCTTAATTTGCTTATGGTATCACCCTTTATGTCTAAGTCATGTACCTATTTATATCTTATCTTGGTGTATAGGATGTGAGATGTTGGTCTCTGCTTAGTTTCTGTCTTACTGTTTTTCAGTTTTCCCAACAGTTTTTTCAGACAGTGATTTCTTATCCCAGAAGCTGGAGTATTTGAGTTTATTAAACAATAGGTTACTGTAGTCCTTTACCATTGTGTCTTGTGTACCTAACCTATTCCACTGATCCACTACTCTGTGTCGTAGTCAGTACCAAATAGTTTTGATGATTGTTTAGATCTGGTATGGCTAGACTACCTTCTTTTGCATTTTTCATTAATTCTCTTAATATTTTTGATCTTTTGTTCTTCCAGATGAATTTTGTTGTTATTTTTTCTAGCTCTATAAAATAGTTAGAAAGGGATATTTAAGGGCTTTTCCCTGTTAATCTGGGAAATTTATATTTTTGTAAATATTTCCATTTAGTTCATTTAGATTGTCAATTTTATTGGCATATATTTGGGATAAATAGCTCCTAATAATTGCTTTTTTCCCTTTATTGATTGTGAATTAACATTTTTCAGTTTTGGTCTGTATCATCTGGTTTTCTTTTAAAAAAATCAAATGAGCTAATGGTTTTTTTAACTAGCTCCTACTTTTATTAATTCAGTGATTTTTTTTTTACTTTGAATTCTGTTAATCTTTCCTTTGATTTTTAGGATTTCTGTTTTATTTAATTGGGGGTTACAAATTTGTGGGTTTTCTAAGGTTTTTTTTTTTTTTTTTTTTTTTTGCCCAATTCATTTGGTCTGTTTCATTGATGAAAAAATTTAGAAATATAGATTTTTCCCCTAAGTGCTATTTTGATTCTGTCCCCAGAATTTTGATAAGTTATTTCATTGTTTTTAAAATCAGTCAATCAGTAAACATTTTTAAGCACCTACTGTATGACAAACATTGTGCTAAGCACTGGGGTTACAAAAAGAATCAAAAAACCTAAAAGTCTCACAAGCTGATGGGGAGATAGTAATATGTACAAACTATATAAAGAAAAATAATATTAACAATAATTAATAATTAAAAGGCATTAAAATTAAGAGGAGTTGGGAAAGGTTTCCTGTTGAAGCTGGGATTTTAGTTGGGACTTGAAGGAAGCCAGAGAAACCAGTAGGGGAGATGAGGCAGGAGAGCATGGTGTGCCTGGGAGACAACCAGAGAAAGTGTTGAGAACTGAGAATGGAAACATATGTGGGGGGGCTGGGTTATGGAAGACTTTGAACACCAAGCAGAGGATTTTGTGTTTGATCTTGGTGACAAGGGAGAGCCACTGGAATTCATTGAGTAGGAAGGGTGGGATGGTTGGACCTACGTTTAGGAAAATCACTTTTCCAGCTGAATGGAGGATGGATTAGAATGGGGAGAGAGTTGAGGCAGGCAGCCCCACACACAGGAGGTCTGTGTTGGAACACATCTCCAGCTCCTCTCTTCTTTACTTCCCTTCTCCCCATTTGTGCAGCTTTCCACTCTTTGGAAAGATATTGATTCACCTTTATGGTAGTCAGTATATGATTAATGTAGCTCTTTTCCTCATTCTTCTAATTCTTTAAAACTCTCTTAAGTCTAACACCATAGGCCTTGTTGCCCCTTGATGATGATATCATTTTATTCTTTCTTTTATCCCATTTTGTTCTTACCCTACTCTTTGTCTTTTTTTTTTCAGTTCTGCTTTGAGAACTCTGATTTCTGATCTGATTTCAATTGTAATATCTTCTATTCAGGGTTTTATTTTGCTTTTGATCCATATTGGAGTTTATTGTTGTGATTCTATAATCTTTAGGGAGTTTGCAGAATTATCTTTTTCATCAAGGAATTTTGGTTCAAAATGGACTAAGCTTCCTGGTATGATACTTTATTGTACTCTGACCTGTCTTTTGAGTTTTTTCTTATTTTCGCTTCTACATATATAAGCCTCTTTTCATTTGTCTGCTTTTGAGCTAGGCGGGGTCTCCCTTGGATTTTTGGTTCACTTGCATTTGCAGTAGTTTGTCTCTTGTTTTCCCCCTCACTCTTTGGCACTTCCCACTTGTAGCCCAGGTAGAGTGCTCCCAGTCTGTTTAAGATGGGTGGTTTTGTGGGATCTGCCCAGATTCTAACTTGGAGTAAACTGTCAGGGCGATAACTTGTCTCTGCAGGGTTTTCATTCCCCTTTCCCTGGGGTCCAGAAGCCCTTTCCATTCTCTCTGGCTCTGTGCTGCCCACATTTGTTTTCTCTCTCACATTGCTTTGGTTTCTCCTTTTGTGACTGGACTAAATCATTTCCTGCCACTTCTTATGAAATGTGGGTTAGATTGAGTCTTTGTGGGATCAGGTAAGTACTTCTGTAGCTCAACACTTGAAGCAGCATCCTAATAGGCTCTTCATGTAACTTTATAGTATCATAGATTGGAGGGTGAATGTGGTGAGTGAAAATTCTAAATATTTAAGTTCTCCAATATTGTTTCATGAGTTTTTTTTTAAACTTTACGGTGTTTCTGTGTTATTTTATGAAGTCAATTTTAGCCATTTTATCAGGTACAAAATCCTTTTTCTGAGGTTTTTGGGCTTGAAAAGTTAGGTTGAAAATAACTTGCCATCTTGCTGATAGTGTAGCTATCTCACTTTTGAGGCAGCAACACAGATTGGCTTGAGACAGAATTGAATTCAGAAAACCTCTTTGAGACAAAAACAAGTTGTTGAAAGGATCTAGGTGGGGATACAACCCACTGTTGTTGTTCTTTAGTAATCGACAGGTTTGAGGAATGCTGGAATCCAGTAGTTGAAGAAAGCTTGTCACTTTGGTCTTCTCTTGTCGATCAATTCTTATCTTCTTTGGGACTTCATAGGTTCATAGAATTTAGAGTTGAAAGAGACAAATAGTATCTCTTTTGATCCTCAAAACACAATCCTTCAAGAGAGGTGCTGTTATTGCCCCCATTTTACAGTTGAGGAAACTGAGACAGAAAGACCTTAAGTGACTTGGCCAGGGTCATATAGCAACCTAGGTTCTTTGGCTGATAGTAGTTTTTCTGCTGTAGTAACACTACATAGAGCCCACCTAATTTAAGTTGCCTTTTGAGGTTCTGCCAAAGACCTCTGAGATTACTTTCCATCTGCCCTTTCTATACCTCATACTTCCCTAGTTATTTACATGTTGACTCTCCCTTTATGCTATGCTTCTTGAGGGCAGAGACTGGTTTTGCCAGTCTTTAGCACAGTGCCTATATAAAGCAAGCACTTAATAAATGCTTGTGGACTGATAAACAGCAAGGAGAGAGACTCAAAATAAAGTCTACAATTCGACTCTATTTTTGTTATAGGGTTTCTTGAAATATTGGGAGGTTGGATTATATAGTCTTAGAGAATTGCAGATTTAGGTCATCTAGACTAACCTTTTTATTTTACAAATGAGAAAACAGATTCTGGAGAGAAGATAAGTAGCTTGGTCCAGGTTATACAGTAAGTGGTAGAGCCAAGATTTCAACCCAAAGCCTTTGGCACCAAACCAGCTCTACTCTATAGTCCTTTCCTCTAAATTGTCCCTTTCCCTTTTGCTCCTCTCGTCTGTACTTGCTAAGAGGCAGGATGGAAATATGCAGGTTGTCTAAGAACCTGGTTTAGATTCAGAATAGGAGTAAAAGTGGTAGTTCTAAAGACAAATGGTATAATAAGGATGGCAAATTGGGTTAGTCTGTGTTATTTAGCATGGGACAATGTGCTTAAATGAGAGGGTCCACTTGTAAGTAATTTTTGAAAGTTTTGTTTCGTGTCTGTTTCCAGGATCTAGCCATATTAAGAGTGAAGAGATAGAACAACAGAAAAAAAGTCTGCGCAGTCCCCCTCAGTCCAAGTAGACATTCTTGTGAGTGTGTGTGAGATCACGGTGAATGACGTTGTGCAGGCCCAGCCAAATGTACCATGTTGAGTCTGAGAGAGGAGCAGTGCTACTTAAAAATGGCTTATGTATCAGTTTGTGATTGATAGAGAGCAAGAATGAATTCTCTTTTCATTCATTTTCTTTAGTCAGAGCAAAGCAAAGTAAGCAAAAACCATGTTGTGATTTTTTGAAATGAGATACCATTTGCTTTGAAAATTCCTGTAGATTCTCATAGTTCAGAAAAATTCTCAACCCGATACAAATTGAGAGGTAAATGTGAAGAGACTTCTTGCTTGTAGTATGGTCCCCTTATCTTCATGTATCTGGTTTTGTTATGAGGGGATTTATTTGGGGTGATATATTTAGTTCTGTTTAGGTAATTTCTTCCTTTAGGTCCTATCTTAAATACTGGTTCCTGAAGCTAAGCGTTATTGAATTATGATTTGTCATACCTTCTGATTTCTGGTAGTCAGATCTCGTTAGATTTGAATTTCTCTTGGGGTGGGATAAAATAGCAAGACCTAAATGAACCCAGGATCCTCAGCTATACCCTTGTAATTAGAAGCAGCTCTGTCGGAATAACTTTACAAGCCTAATTTAAATCTGAGAAAGCCTTAGTCACCGCTTTGTATCAGAGCCAGCCTTTTGTTCTGAAAGATGTAAATCATGTATGTACATGTGTAGTTTCATGAGATGCAGGAAAAATGAGCATAAAAAATTCTGAATGTTTATTGTACCCTCAGTGCTAGAAGCACAATGCATGAATCAAGGTCTGAACTGAAGGTTGGTTTAGAATTGAGTGCTGTGGAAATTAGGCTCCAAATTCCTTAAAATAAAATATCTCCTTATGTCATTTGGACCTGTTTTCTCTGTGGGGTTTGCTTTTACCAAACCACTAGGACTTGATCATCAGTTCTTTCATTTTCAAGTAAGGCAAGTTGCTGAGTGTAAGCCCTTTGAGAGCAGGAACTGTTTGATTTTTTGTTTTTTATTAAGTCTACTGATGGTTTGAAGAATTTTTTCTTTTTGTCTAAGTAGATTATGTGCTAGCAACTGAGTGGCAGTTGCTATAGCACCTTGCCTGCATGGGCTGAGGAATTTGTTGACATAAATTCATTTTTTCTTTGGCTTCTGATTTCCCCACCCAGACTCTAGCCTGCAATCTTTTTTAAATCCTGCTGCTGCGCTCTCTATTGCGGCAGTTCTTTTCTTGAATTATTTATCATTGTTTGGAGCTGTATGCTTTTTCTACCACTGCTCATTAGAACCCACGTGTCTGTCTTCAACTCTGTTGACAGATTTGGTTCATGTCAAATCTCACTGGCCTCTTCTTGGGAAAGCAGCAAGGCATTGTGGGAACTGGGCACAATCACTAATAATGCAAGATCTTTCAGACCTTATATTATTGTTATTTTGTTTGGAGTAACAGTATGTGACTGGGATGTGAGTGAGGGGTGGGATAAGAAAGAAGCAGTTGCATAAACTGATTGGGAGAAAGGGCAGAAAAAGGGATGCTGTATTTCTTCCAACTCTTCTTAGAGACATATGCTGACTATTTGCAGTGAAGTTTATTTTCTTTTTTTGATAACTGATGTGTTAGTGTCTCTTAGGGTATATTTTGAAGGTAGGAGGAAATAACCGTTTGATAAAATGTGGCAAAAAACAGTTACCTATTTGTTTTTAGTTAGAAACCTAAATCCTCAACTCTGGAATATTCTGAATTTTCCTGATAGAATTTGGATTCTGGGGTTGCCCTTCTTCCCTCACCTCAGTAAATACTATGGATCTGGGAGACAGGTGATAAAATAAAGAGTTTATACCTACTGTAATTTCTCAACAATTTTTTCCTAATCTTCCCCTCCCCACTTTGTAAAATAAAAAAGTTAAAGCAAAGTAACTTAAGATAAGATAAGGGGACTGAATTTGCCAGTTCTGGTTTTTTTAGTGTATTTGTGTTTGCATGATTTTATTTGTTGTTTCTATAATTCTTGATCAGTTGGTAGTTTTCCTGTGTTTCTCTAAATTTCTCATAGTTGTTTTTCCCCCTACAACAGTGTTTCATCATATTCACATATCTAAATTTGTTCAGTCACTTCCTAGTCAAATGGCACCAACTTTATTTCTGTGTATTTTGTTACTACAAAAAATACTCTTCAAAATATTTTGGCTTATATGGGACCTTTGACCATCTTGGGATTGTGCCCAATAGTAGAGATTGCTGGATCAAAGGGTAACTTTTTTTTAGTTTAGTAACTTGTATCTCATAATTCTAGGTTGTTTTCCGTAATGATCGATTAAATCAATTCACGATTCCACCAGAGTTTATTAGTGTGCTTGACCTCACAGAAGTCAAGATCTTTAACTCTTTCTGTCTTTTATCACCTTTGTCAAGGTGTGATGTGAGAATTCAGAATGATTTAATTTACATTTTTCTTATTAGTGATTTCCCAATAGAGTTGTTTATAGTTTCTCTTTTCAGAAAATTGTTTATATTTTTGACCTTGAGTTATATTTTTGACCTTCTTAGTCTCTGTTAGATCCGTCAGTCAACAAACATTTATTAGCACACCAGAGCAGCTGCTTTTCTTTTTGTGCACATCCTATATTTTGGAGAAACCTTTCATTTCTCATTTGTTATTTCAAATTATTTATATCAAATTATTTGTTACTGCCTTAGGAAGGGGGGGGTGATAAGAGGGAAGGAAAAAATTTGGAACTCAAAATTTTTTAAAATTTAAATGTAAAAATTAAAAAATGAATATTAAAAATTGTTTTTATATGTAATTGATAAAATATCAAAATATGTACAAAAAAGAAGTTTCCTCATCTAAGAGTCATCTATACCACTGAAATCATAGGTTCATTCCCTACTCCTATTAAAGAACCTAGGATGGTTTCCTGTGTAATAAAGCACAAACCATATCCTTGGACTTTAAAACTATTTGGGTTCTTTTAAAATTCATTAAGTGTAGATCTTTAGACTGTGCCAGGCAAGCGAAACTAAACTTTTCCATCTTCTCCCACTTCCATAATTTGCTCATTCCTTCTTACATGTCACTTATTTAACCCAAGTGCCTTTCTTCTTGCCAGTCTTTGGCCAGCATTTCCGAAGTACAGTCCAAAATGAACCTTTTCCAGGAAATTATCTCTGATTGGGCTTACCAAGCTATCACTTCTTTACTCAAGTCAGTAAGCCTTTATTAAACACCTACTATGTGTCAAGCAGTGTGCTAGGGATTCAAAGAAAATCTCTCTGCCAAAACAAAACAAACTCAAAACAGCCCCTTCTCTCAAAGATTCCACAGTCTAATGGGCAGACAACTTGCATATAACTGTGCAAACAAAATATATTCAAGATCAATTGAAAATAATGTTAGAGGGAAGGTGCTAGCACTAAAAGGGATTAAGAATGACTTCTTGCAGAAGGTAGGATTTTATCTGGGAACTGAAGGAATCCAGGAAAGCTGGGAGACAGATGAGGAGGGAGAGCATTCCAGGTATGGGAGACAGCCAGTGAAGGTACCAAAAGGCAGGATATGAACTGTCCTACTGGAGGAACAGCAAAGAGGCCTGTGTCACTATGGAGAAAAGTAAGGTGTGAGAAGACAGGAAAGGTTGAAAGGGACTAGATTATGAAATTCTTTAAAAGCCAAATATATTTGTTCCTGGAAGTAATAGGATACTGTAGTATAAAGGTACCAGTTTGTTATTGCTTATTGTTTTGTAAATTTTCTTAAGTAATTTCATACATGTATATTTTGTTTCCCAAAGTGGAGTACAATATTCAAGAGCAAGTATTTCTTTTTTTCCTCTCCTTTTTTGACACCCTCTCTTCCAATTTCTCTAAATAATGCCTTCTTGGTTATTGTACACATAACAGTCGATTGATTTACTATTGGACCGGTTCAATGGGTAACAGATCATTTCTGCAAATGGGACAAATTCGTATTACAAAGAAATAAGGGTTCAGTTTGTAGAGATCATTATTGTTTTAAAGATATTTAAAATATAAACTTACTTTTCTATTAACATAAAATGGTTGTGGACAGATTGGCTGAACTCCTTTGAGAAATTACAGGTCTCTTCCTAAAGGTCCTACAATCTTGAGAAATTTAATGCATTTAACCCAATGTTGTCCACAGACAGGAACATCTGGAGAACCTTATTATCTACTGGGAATCCTTCTTTGACCTGAACCCCATATTATATATCCTTCACAATGGCAATTATATCTCCCAATTTTATGCCTCACCTGATGTTTATTATCAGAGGAACAGTGTTATTTCTATTGTTTCATCTCCAAAGAAATCTTGAATGGTCTTGATGCATATATAGATAGATGGTAGCTCATTGTAAAACAGGCTGTAAGGTTCTATTTTATTTCACTAAATCAGGTGCTTTTGTGTATACAAATAGAAAGCACCGTGAGATCTTATGTTCTCTATCATCCAGTTAATTGTGAAATGTTGAAAATGTATTTCATTGTTGAGTATTGCTTGAGAAAGTCTGCTTGTTCTCTTCTAAAACTTTCATCAAATATGCCCTAGGTTCATTTATAAATGACTTTCAGAGGTTTTGTGTAGATAAGAAAGTAGACATATAAGTAGTTATCAATGTTCTTTTGGTCACTTTTTCCTTATTAATAAGGTGTCATTTTTTTCCTCATGCCTTTTAATATCTGCCCTTCCTTCCCATATGTCCTGTGTTGGTCCCTCAAAACCCTTACAATTATATCTTCTCTGTCAAGGTCTCTATGTGCTTGATCCAGTCTGTCTGCTTTTCCCATCTTTGTCCTTTTTTGTGAAATTTGTACTTCTTCTGTAAGCTTATCTGGGACTAATGTTAGGATCAAGTGTAATGATTCCTTGATAAAGAAAGCACTTTATTAAAATGTGGTTGTTTTTTCCCAAACTTTTTTTCAAATGGGTGAATGAATATCTGTTGCTTAGATTTCAGAATGCACTTTGGTAGACTGCTGTCCAGTAGTATAGAGCTTATCTGATACTAGACAGACAGGACAGGTGGACAGCAAATTGAGCCCCTAGTTGAACAGGAGAAAGAGAGTGGGCTGGATTACTTTTGGGAGATTACAGAGCCCTTTTACTGTCTTCAGATTACTCATGAAAGCAAAGGATCATTTTTTTTTCAATACTAACATTTTACTAGCGATGCAGTCTAGCTGTGAGATAGGGAACACCACTGAAGAACTAAACATGAATATTATGTAGAAGGCAGTGGGGCTGGCGGGTGTGAGGAGGTTCAGCATATATTGAACAAAGAGCAAACATAAAGGATGTTGCAATAAAGGCAGCATAGAGCAGTGATTAGAATACTGGGCTTGGAGTCAGGAAGACTTGGGTTCAGATACTTAATAGCTGTGTAACTCATAAATCTGAATTCTGACCATGCTATATTCATTGAGATTTTCAGAACCAAGTGCCCATCTTATCTTTAGAACTGTTTACCATCTCTTTTAAACCCATGTTACACATGCATTTGCCTTGGTGACCTTAAACTTAGAAAGGTTATCAACTTTTTGTGAGGGTAGATGAGTCATTCCCCCCCCCCCCCCCCCCCCCCCCCCGCCACCCGGCTATTTATTTATTTACTTACTTATCCTTTTATTTATTTTTATGTTTCCTTTTTCAACTATAGTCTTTTTTTAAAAATTTTTTTATTATTATTATTTTTTTAATGTTTTACAATCATTTCCTTAAAGTTAAGATTTTATCCACCCTACCCTTCCCCCAATACCCCCCTCCCTCCCCATGACAGCATACAATTCTGTTTAGGTTCTACATATACTTTCCTATTGAGCACATTTTCACTATATTCATGCTATGTAGTCGAACTAAAATAAATGGAAGAAATCATATAACAAATCAACACATAATACACTGAAACCCACCCACACACAAACATGATCTGCTACATTCTGCAAGTGACTTCCACATTTCTTTCTCTGAGTGTGGAAGGCATTTTGCCTTAGAAGACCGACATTAGGATTTTTTTTTTCTCAGTAAGTTCTTGTGTTATTACAAAGTTCCAAGTCTACCAAAAAAAGCTCTCGCACACTGTGGTCGTTGCTGTGTACAAAGTTCTCCTGGTTCTGCTCCTTTCGCTCAGCATCAGATCATATAAGTCCTTCCAGGCCTCCCTGAAGTCTTCTTGTTCATCACTTCTTATGGCACAATAGTACTCCATTACATTCATATACCATAATTTGTTCAGCCATTCCCCAATTGATGGGCATCCCCTTGACTTCCAGTTTTTGGCTACCACAAAGAGTGCTGCTATAAATATTTTTGTACACGTGGGACCCTTTCCCGTTTTTATAATCTCTTGGGGATACAATCCTAGTAGCGATATTTCTGGGTCAAAGGGTATGCACATTTTTGTAGCCCTTTGGGCATAGTTCCAAACCGTTCTCCAGAAGGGTTGGATGATCTCACAGCTCCACCAACAATGAATTAGTGTTCCAACTCTCCCACATCCTCTCCAGCATTTATCATTTTCTTGTTCTATCATGTTTGCCAATCTTACAGGTGTGATGTGGTACCTCAGAGTTGTTTTGATTTGCATCTCTCTAATCAATAGTGATTTAGAGCACTTTTTCATATGATTATAGATATTTTTGATTTCTTCCCCTGAAAATTGCTTGTTCATATCCTTTGACCATTTATCAATTGGGGAATGACTTGGATGGTTATATATTTGAGTCAGTTCTCTATATATTCTAGAAATGGGGCCTTTATCCCCAAGCTTAGCTGTAAAATTTTTTTCCCAATTTACTACATCCCTCCGAATTTTGGTTGCATTGGGTTTGGTTGTGCAAAAACTTTTCAGTTTAAAGTAATCAAAATTATCCATCTTGCATTTCATAATGCTTTCTATCGTTTCTTCAGAAAAACATTCTTCCCCTCTCCATAAATCTGATAAATACACTATACCTTGCTTCTCCAGTTTATTCATGGTATCAATCTTTATACCTAAATCATGTACCCATTTGGACTTTATTCTTGTGTACGGTGTCAGGCATGGGTCTATGCCTAATTTCCGCCACACAGTTAACCAGTTTTCCCAGCAATTTTTGTCGAACAATGAGTTCTTATCCCAGAAGCTGGGATCTTTGGGTTTATCAAACAGGAGGTTGCTATATTCCTTGCCTACTGTGTCTTGAGTGCCAAGCCTATTCCATTTGTCTGCCCCTCTGTTTCTTAGCCAATACCAAGTGGTTTTGATAATTGCTGCTTTATAATACAATTTGAGGTCTGGTAGCGCTAGGCCACCTTCCCAAGCATTTCTTTTCATTAGTCCCTTTGATATTCTGGACCTTTTGTTTTTCCAAATGAATTTTGATATTATTTTATCCAGCTCTAGAAAATAATTATCTGATAGTTTAATTGGTATGGCACTAAATAAGTAGATTAATTTAGGTTAGAATTGTCATTTTTATTATATTAGCTTGGCCTATAGATGAGTCATTTTTAATGTCCTCAAAACTTTGATATTTCAGATGGTTTTGGGGGGTGTGGTGAGGAAAGGGCAGTTCTGTCGGCTTTGCCCTCCTCTTCTCCACTGAGAATCCTGATAAAGGGATGGAGGTAAAGTCTTTCATAGAAATGTAATGGTTATATCTTCAGGCTCTTTCAGCAGTTTTAGTTTATTGGGTAAGGACTTCTGATAGGGATCCTACTTTTTAAGTCATTCACTACTGCTCATTACTATTTTTCTAGAATATTGAGGTGAATAAATATATAAAATGCATTGTGAGTATTGTGTTATATCTATCAGTGGGAAACTATCGTTTTATGCCCTTTTAAGAGTCTTTTCTCAGTTCATTACACAAACTCTTTAAATCCTTTACCCTGTAATGTCACTTAACTTCTCTTAGCTTTAGCTTCCTCATAAATGAGGATATTAGATTATATGATCCTTAAAGATTACTTTCAGTTCTAAATTCCATGATCCCTCAGCACTTGAGCCACTCAGGTTGTACAGAATTATTTGTAGAGATAATTTGACTTACAGGATGGAACCTTACTGAGAGAATTAGTGAAGTTTGACAAAACTGAAACAAGTTCTTTCCCTATGATTATTAAAAACAGGAGACAGGTGTGTCAGTGTAACACCTGTCCTTTAATTCTCAGCTTGAATGGCACCTCTTCTGTGAAGCTTTCAGTGATACTTCAAGTAAAAACTGATTTCTGTCTCTTACTTGATTTTCTGTCACTTTATAATGCATTTATGCACTTGTCATATTTGATTTTATATTGTTTATCTGTGTATACACCTTCTATCACATATTTCTATCTTCTCCAGAATATAGTTGGTACTGTCAGCAAGTTTTTGTTGAATATTTGTTGAATAATTGAATGTCTACAAGCAATAAGGTAAATTAGAAGGATTCTTAAAGTAGACTTTATGATTCTGTGAACCCAGAATAGGGCTCCTTAATTTGAGGATCACGGCTAACTAGTTCATCTAAAAGACCATCCAATGCTTTGAAGCTATTATTACCTCTACCTCTTTTCTTAGACTGAGGACATTTGACAATTGATGCCCCTCCCTGTGCCTTGTAAGTTGTCACTACTAATAAATTGCTCATATCCCTCTCCCCCAATTAACCTGCATGTACTCATATATACATGTTTATGGTGAACTTAGCTTCTTCAGTACTTCGGTGGATTTTTTAAACTCATCATTGTATATATTCTTCCAGCAGTGGAAACTGTAATATATTTATGCCCTTTCAGTTAGTGTAACTTGGTGATGGTGCTCCCAAAAATCCTACACAGGGAGTTCACTAAACATGCTTGAGGCCTTCCTCTAGTATGCTTGATATTGTTTGAATTTCCAAGGTACATATAAGCTGTCTGTTAGTTATCTCTTGCTCTCAAACCATCATTGGCCCAGCCTCTTTTCTAGTAATATATATTTTTTGATGATATATTTTAAGTTGCTTCTCCTGCAACAGTGCTTCTTCACTGTTATTGTTAGTGTTTGTTAGTATACTATAGCCTTCTACTCTTTGTCCCTCCCATTGCCTTTTGGGTGACCTGTAATTTTGATTCCTTACAGATTGTAGTGATTCTGATTTTAGAGAGCTTCCTGGGAAAGACTGGTGATTCCTGGTCTGGAATATCTCCCATTGAAGGTTTAATTTGAAAGGGAGGAGAAAAAGATTGTATGACCTCAGTTGATAGCTATCAACAGTTATGTGCCTGTAATTTTAATAGTGCTCTCAACAGTATGTTATCCCTTATAGGGATATGGTAATAGAAGTATAGCCCCTTTCCTTGAGGAATTTACAACCTGATTTATACAAGGCAAGAATGATAGCTTTTATATAACACATTAAGGTTTGCTAAGTGCTTTATATATGTTCTCATTTAATCCTTAAGACAACCTTATGAGATTAGGTGATACCCACTTGTAGCATAGAATGTTTACTTCATTTTCTTATTTGACAGCATTACTAAACTAGTAGATGAGGGGAATCCTATGGATATAGATTGCCAGGGTTTTGGGAAGCTTTTCACAAATTATTTTATACTATTTTTATGGAGAAGATAGAAGAGATATGAATTAGATAGACAATCTGATGGATTCAAAATTGGTTGGATGACTGGACTCAAAAAGGAGTTATGATTGATTCACTGTCAGTATAGTAGGAGGTCACCAGTGAGTTAACCATAGGGATCTGTGCTTGGTCCTTTAGTAGGGTTTTTTTTTCCTAGATTTTTAAAAATGTTTTTCTTAATTCCTTGGATTAAGGCCTAGATGGCATGCTTATCAAATTTGCAGAAATATCAGAGCTGGGAAGCTCAAGATAACCCAGTGAATGACAGTCAGGATCCAGTTTTGACAAGCAGAATATAATTAAGTTGAAATTCAGTAGGGTTAAATGTAAAATATTGCTCTTGGATAAAAAAAATAACTTCACCTGGTAAAAGATGGGCTTGCAAGATTAGACAGCTATTTTGAAAAAAAAAATTATCTGTGAGGTTTAGTGAGTTGCAAGCTCAACGTGAGTCAACAGTATAATGTAGCAGTGTCAATAGCTAATGCAATCTTGGACTGCACTGACACAGGGATAGTTTCAAGGATTAGTTTCTGGGATTAGAGAGATGATAGTCCCACCGTGCTTTGGCCTCATCAGACTCATCTGAGGTATTGTGCTTAGATCTCAGCATTGTAGTTGAAGAAGGACATTGATAAATTAGAGAATGTCCAAAGGAGAACCAACAAAATGGCAGAGTTTTGAGCCCATGTTATATGAAGATCAGTTCAAGGAATTGGGTGGTATTTAATCTGGAAGAGAGAAGACTGGGGTAGGGTGGGAGGCAGAGAGCTTGATAATTGTTTTTAAATAGAGTTGTTCAAAAGTGGAATGGTCTCAAATGTTGGTGGGTTCTGCTTCCTTGAAGGTTTGCAAGCAGAGGCTGGACAACCTTTTGTCAAAGTGTGTTAAAATGAAGACTTCCTTTCATATATAAGTTGGACTAAATGGCTCCTGAGGACCCTTCTACCTCTCACATTCTGTTATGTTTTAGGTTGCATAACTGACTGAATTGGTAAAGCCAAGCTTGTTCTAGGGTTCTCTATCATTCTCTAGCTCAGGATCCAGTTCAGGAAGTTTAGTATAATCAGGTTCCTTTTTTGGACACTTTGGGTTGGCATCTACAGCATTCTACCTAGCAATGACAGGGGCTTCTTAAGGAAAAGCTATCCCTGATGCTTTCAGAGACCCTAATTGTAGGGCATTCTTTTTGTTTAACTTCCATCCCATTCTTGGTCTTGCAGCAGTTATCTGTTTTGTGGATTATTCAAGTATCTGTGTTTCTCTCTTCCTTTTCCTTTTAGCCATAGCATTTTTGTTATTATCTCTATAAGAATTGAAAAAAGGAAAAAGAAAGGTGGTAGAATGCAAATCTGTCAGCTATTTTGTTCCCTGTGAGCAGTTCTAGGAAAAGATTTTAGTGGGGGAGGAGGTTGAAACTCTTAACTAAAATAAAATGTTGGAGCTTTTTTCATCTGTGCACTCACAGTCTGCCATGTGCTGAAGAAACCAGCACTGTCCTACATCGCACCTCCCAGCCACAGACTTCATACCATTTCCTTTTTTTGCATCTTTTGGGTGTGAATGAACACACTGTTACTGCTTTTTTGGATTTACCTTGATAATGCACTGATTTATTTGGTTTCTTGTTCAGTACACTATGTTTTTCTATTTGTCTATGTCATGAGGTGTTCCTAAACTCTTAACATTTCTCTTATGATGCTTTATGCATTTGATTTAATTTTCTTGTATATCAAAGTGTAGAAGAAATATTTATGGACTTAGCTGGTTTCTGAAGCCCTGGCAAGGCTCTTATTCCCTCAATATACAGAATCATGTCTCAGGGTTAAAGCAAGGAAAGGTACAGAGGAAACATCCTCATGTGGCCTTTCTAAGACTTTTGAATGATACCTGAATCTATACTTAACCTTTGGCTTTATTTCCTTGTCTGTAAAATGGAGATGATAATATTTGCCCTACTGAGTCACAGGATTGTTGTGAAAAACTGAATGTCATTATATGACTTCGAGTAGCAGGTAGGTGTTGTTATTATAGGCCTCTTTGTGTACCCTTGACTCTTATAGAGAATCTTTTTTTCCCCTCACTTGAGCTTCTCAAAAATTGAATCTAAAAATCCTGAAATATTTTTCTCATTCCATGTAATAGATGTACCATTGGAGTAGAGTTGTGTGTGATGCAAACTGGCAGGGCTATTGATTTTATGATGAGAGTAATGCTATTCTGGCTTTGTCCATTTCAGTACTGGGTAGCCTGATATGCACCCTGATACCAAGGACTTCCCCTGGTACTTTGGACATATCCTTGTTTCCAAAAGATTGTGAATAAGCAGATTCATAATTACTTGATTCATGATTACATAATAATTACTTGCAATAACCTTTCTTTGGTAATGCTTTTTTAATATTTCATTGTTAATGCATAATAAGGTTTGAAGAGACTTTTTAGTTCTATATTTTCCACTTGAATATATATCTGTAGTTAAATATAATTATAATAAAAACTAGCCTTTATGTATTGCTTTGAAGTTTGTGAAGTATTTTACAAGTGTTATCTCATTTTATCTTCATAACTCTGGAAAGTAGCTGCTATTATAAAGCCCCATTTTATAGAAGAAAAAAATCGAGGCAGAAGTCAAGTGGCTTGTGCAGAATCTTTAAGAGGAAAACTGAAGGACTGACTTTATAGTTTTTTGATCCAGAAACACTTTATCTTAGGAAGTTGTATTTAGGTACATACCTTTCTGTTTACATTCCTTTTTCTTTTCATTTCCTTTTTTTCTTAATTTGAGAAATGTTCTTTTAAATTTTAGGTTAGTAAATAGAATAGATCTGGGTGATGATCCTCTTGTTATGTACAAATCTCATTTCAAACAAGAAACACTTTGCTCCAGTTTGGGGAAGGACATCTTTTGTGTATTTCATTTCAGATTCTCTTAATTGTGATTTTTGAGGCTGTCATTGGAACCCTACTTCTTTCCCTCATATGTACCACAGAAAATATATGTTATCTGGAGCATAGCAAGGAGTGGTTATATGGATAAATTATGTGGATGCTTTGATTCAGAAAAACAAACTGTTAGCTATTAAAAAATTCATACAAAGTGAAGGTTGTGAAAGGACATTAAAATTCTTTAAGATATGAACATATTGGCTTTTTAACTGCAGGAAATGTATTTCAAATTAGTGTTGGTTTAATAAATCAGAATCAGCTGTTATATTTAAAGTCTAGTCAGTATATTCACTGTATTATTAAAGGTAGAATTAAATTGTGATTTTAGTTTACTTCCTGTAAATTTGAGGTATGGAAGCTAATTAGATCCTTAAGCATTTTTTTATTTCTTTGAATATCCCTGTGCCCTTTCTGTGATGAACTTATCTCTTATCCTAGCTGTGTTCACATCAGATATCACTATCATTCTTAAGGTTTTTCTCTTAAGGCTAATCCAAATGCTCTCTGTATTTATCCTGTCTGCAGTCCACAGTACCTATAGTATTAGTAGTTCTAATAGCAGCAGCAACAGAATTATTCACTTTACCTGGCCTGCTTTTAAATTAGGACCTGAAAGTTACTTCCAGACTTGCATTCCTAGAGTAATCGAGGGCTCATAGGACTACTACCATTCTGAATGCTTAGTAGTTTTATTTCCCATTTTGTTTCTCCACTACCCCTTCTTGTACTGTGAACCTTTTCATCATGAACTCTCCTTAGGATCAGTGCTACCAGTCAAGTCATACTTCATCAGAATTCATATTTCATTGCTCTTTAGCCACAGTCAGATAATCCCTGGTGCTTGCCCATTTTTCCAGGGCAGATGTGGGAGAAGGAAATGATGGTTTTTCTCTCCTTCTACCCCCTTTTCCAAATAAAAACAATGATTTTACTAAACATAGCTGCAAATAATTCCCTGCTGTTTGGGTTTAGTAATTGTAATATTTTTCAAGGCTAGCCTCAAGGCTTTGAACAGAGTGCTGTTCTACTGGCTCCTGTACTGTTGAACTGGCTCCTGGTGAGGAAAGGTACAGTAGTTTGAAAGGTGACCTTTTAACTCCTAGTACATGCCCCCCCCCATTATTGTCCATAAAAATGAATCTTTCATGGTAACTCAGCACTTTCTAGCAAAGAAAAAAGCAGGGAGGCGGGGGGGGGGGTGTTGTTACTGTGTCTTTAAAAGCCATCCTCAGAGCTCTGTGGAGGCAGACCATACCATTGAAGTATTTGAATGAGATCGGAGAGAAAGGGGGTGGTGGTGGTATATGTGTGACTATTGGCAGAGCTCTGGGTGACATCTCTCCGAACAGCTGGGCCATGGTCTGTTTCTGAGCTGCTTGTCAAAGCAATTAGCTTGCTGGAGAGGCAGCAGTGAAGATCACTAACATTTCATTCAAGGGTGAAGGAGGTGGGAAAGGGGGCGGGCGGGAGGGAGGGGGGAGAGGAGACAGGTTTCCCAGAAGGAATCTCTTCCGGCAAAATTCCAGCAGATCGTTACAATGAGGTCTCCATTAATAATGTGAACTAGCTGGTGGTCTAAGTGAAGCTCCAAGGTGAGTTTTTTTTAATTAAAATTTTTCTTGTTTTTAAAGCCCTTGAAATCCACAGCTTCCGGAGGGAAGGAACTGGAATGATTTGCAGATTAAGATTTTATAAAAATTTTGGTTCAACTATCTCAGGCTGTGAAAAATTAAAATTTATTAAATATTATGGTAAGTCTATATAATAGATTAAATTTTTTTTGTAATAACTTAAAAGCTAGAAATTCTTGCTCTGCTTAGACTCTGCCTCTGTCATGATCATTTCCAGCAGTGTTTCATTCAGATTTTGCTTATAGAAGCAGCGATGATTTCTGGTTTGGGTTTTTTTTTTTTGGGTGATCCTGTTGACGCACCTTTTCAGAAGGAGGGAATCCCCTGTAAACATCCTCCTCCATGTCATTACAGAGCTCTCTACACCAAGCAGGTGCCCTGGATGTCTTTATGTAACCAATCTTTTAATTGGGCAGTCAAGAAGAAAGATAGTCCCTTTGCTGCATTTAGGGGGATGTTTTGGATTGGAGTTTCCCAGGGCATAATCTGTAAGAGAATTTATCTAACCACTTTACATTGGATTCTTTTTTGTCATATATTTTGGTTGTTATTTGAGTTCCCTTTGAGCTTTACATTTCTTTTTAGATATTTTTTGCTTATAATTGGCTTGCTTTCTGTTTGTTAGTCTTGGTTTCAGAAGAGTAAAGATGGGATTCCCCTCACCTCCAGTGACGTAGTGATTTTGTTTGCAGTCCTTCTCCTGAAAGGGAGGGGGCCTAGAGAAACAAGGAGGAGGCAAAATCCATTCAAACTGGTACTTTTTGACATATGTGACTTAATGGCATTAATTGGATGTCAGTGAATGGGGTTGAAGTCAAAACAGAATGTTTTAATAATAGGGATACAATTTGATGTTTGTTTCTCTTCTTTTTTGGAAAAGGATCTCGGCAGAGTCAGAACTACTAAAGCACAGAGCTTGGCTAACCCTATATTATACTATTGCTAATGAATTTTAATTTATTTGTTCAAAAATGATAAGGTGAATTTGGGAGAAGAGAAGGAAATTTTCCTTTAATTTTTTATATCCATTTATTACTCTTTTTTTACCTCCTCTGAACACTCCCAGCAACCCTATTCTTCTGCAAACCTTAGCAATTATATGTAACATCTGAAACCCAGTAGCCATTAGTATTGGAGTTTAGTTTGTGCTGTTGGGTGCTAGTAATCATAAATTCACTGTTTTCGTGAAGTAATCTCAGGTCCTAGTAGTAGGTGGTTGCATTAATATCCTGCTACTCCATTTGGTAATAGGAAGAATGTGGTGAGGCTAAGTAGTGGTTGTGCTGGATTTTCTTTTAGATGAGGACTCAAGCCATAGCAAGTCACCTGAATTTGGTTGGAGTGCTTGGGCCTCCAGTTATTTTGTATGCAACACTGTCTTAACACAACTGATATTTGGGGGATAGCCTGCAAAAGTCTATGATAAACTAATCAAACTCAGGGGGTCTTGGATATTGTAAAGGAGAAGAGATTAGAGAGAAAGTGCTGATGAAAGATATTGAGACCTGCTATATTCCCGATTTTCTTTCCCTTCCTATTATTTGGCTATTTTTAGAATAAGATTCTATTCTTGGTCTTTTTTCCTAAGATTCTATGCATATGAGTTTGCAATTCTCTAATATGAAAAAGTATAAAGAGCCATGCACATTTTCCAACTCTCTCTGTTTGCTAAGAAGAGCTTTAAATGTTTCATGTAGCATAGTCAATTGCTTCAGACAAGTAATTAAGCTTGCTTTTTTGGGGAGGAGGAGTAGAAGGGAAAAAGAAAGATGATCTTTAAGCTTAAAGAAAAGCATCCTAGTGGAGAGTCCTTGTCATTCTGGTGTTGGAAGGGTTAAGAGAAATTCCACTGCATTCCTGCATCTTGACACTGCAGCAAATACGTGGATAATTTCTTGCTAGCTTTTCAGGAAACCCCTGTGGTGGACAACCCTCATTAATTGTTGCTGGGAGACTGGTCTGACGTCACTGGGAGCAGTTCCCTGTCTGCAAGCAAAGACAGGAATAGTCTGTGAGGAAGAAAAGGAAAATTGCTCTGAAATTGAGAGATGAGCGTTTGTTGTCTGCTGCTTTTTCCATTTGGGGTGTGGGTGAATAAATCTGAGCCCTCATGAAAGGTTTTGGGCATTATGAAGAAAGAAAGTTCCTTTAAAATTTGGGGATTTAATTTGTGTTTATTCCCTTTTCATTTCTTACCACCCAAACATAGTTTGTTCTTTTTTCAACCCTTTTTAAAAAAAAAGAATAAAGTACCAGGGTTTTTGAAAAAGTCAGGGGAAAGGAAATATTTTGTGAGATAACTAGAGAAATAGGATTTCATTTTATTTTTAATGGCATACTAGAATTCGTAGAATCTTGGGCTGTTACAGCTAGAAAGGACCTTATAGATCCTAGTGTGCCCTCCTAATTTTACAGATAAGGAAAATGAGGTCCACACAGATGAAGTGACTTTAAGTTGTCACAACCAGTTGTGAAGCTAAGATGAGATCTGAGGTCCTAAGTCGCTGTTATCATTATCCTCATCGCTACCATTTCCATAGCATTTTAAGGGTTACAAAGCGCTTAACAAATAGTGTTTCGTTGGGAATTTGGTGCTTCTTTACAGATTCATCACTTTGAAGATGAGGAAACTGAGCCAGAAAGAGGGTCAGTGTTTTGCCCAGCTAGTAAATGTCTAAGGCAGGAATTGAGTTCAGGTTTTCCTGACTTCAGGGTCTAGCACTTTGCCCACTAACTGCTTCCATGATAGCTAGCATTTCTGTTGTGCTTCACAAATATTATCTCATTTCGTCCTCACAACATCCCTAGCAGGTAGGTGTTAGAATTATCCAAGCTATCCTATAGCTTAAGTGAAATTATTTTAGGTGGGAACTCAAACTACAAGTATCATCGGAGTACATCTCTTTCACCCTGCCTCTTAAGGGAAATAGATTTTGTCATCCAAATTGTCATTTGTTTTGTGTGGAAGAAAACTTGTCATCCCCTCTCTAGCGCTTAAAAATTGTTACTAATTAATTTCTCCCTCCCTAATTTTGATGTACTCCTTTTAGGGTTGCAGTTAAGTCCTATAGCTTCTCTGTAGGAATTAAACAGGAGTGTATTTGGTGACTTCTCATCGTGTATTATGTTTGAGGGACCAAAAGAAAATCCGTTATGGGTAATGAGTTTAAAAAAACAAAGAATTACAGTATAATCCAAAGTTTTAAGCTAAAAGTAGCACAGTAACTCTTTAAATAATGAATCTCTTCCAGATTGATGTTACAATAAGTGCTTAATAAATGCTTTATTTAGTCATGAGTGTCTTGATATATATTAGAAAGCCTGTTTCTCTCCATAACCATCATTCACTTTCTGGCATTTTAAAGTAACAGGCTTTCTTTATCACCTTTCTATCTATTTTAAAATCACATAGACACCTTGTGTCTGTCTTTTAAACAATTTTGTTGATGCTTTTGGTTGTTACAGTACACTGTATTCATTTTGGAAAATATTCATCCTGCTTCCCTCAGTGAATATTTATAATGAAAATTTGGTAGGGAAACAGGAAAAAAGCAATTCAGCAAAACCAACCAACATATCAACATCTCTGACAGTCTATACGATAGTCCACACTTATGGTCATGTACCTTGGCATAGAAAGGAAAGTGCATTTTCTTGGCTTTGGGGTTAGCCTTTAAAGATTATAATTTTTATGTCTCTTTCAGAACTTCACTTTCTCTGCTCTTGTTTTATATTTCAATTCAATCATATGCTACAGCTTTTTCCTGGTTGCATTTGTGAGGGCATGAAGTATATCATATATACCAAAGTGCATTTGGATAGAGTGCTGGACTTGAAATTGTGAAAGCCAGGGTGTGAATCCTGCCTTTAATTGTTATTAACTGCGACTATCACTTAGTATGGATTTTTTTCAACTGTAACATGTGGATGGTAATATTTGGATTTCCTGACTCATCAGATGAATGTGAGATCCAAACGGAGCTCTTTATAAACTTTGGAGCATAATGTTAACATCAATAATTGTTAAATGTTAACAACAATAATTGCTAAATGTGAAAACCAGGAAATTCAAGTTACTGTCTTCAGCAAACTCCAAAACTAAAACAGAAAATCTGGTGCTTAAGGATACGTTTCATAAAGCTTTTACCCAGGGTCAAGTTTACTCTGTTGTGGCCTTTCCATTTTCATTCACATTTTTTTGATCTGCATTAAAAACCGTAAATCTTCTGTTGCTAGATAGAATGTCTGTCTATGATTGAAAACTTCCCTTTCTGGACTGCTCTTTGAACAAGAAAGCCTGAGGAAAGGGAAATGACCAAGGGTCATCAGCAAAATCCAAAAAAGGGCAGTTAATAGCATTTCTCTTAATGAATATTAAGGAGAAGAGGACTGAACTGAGAAAAGAGTATCTTGGCTTTATTAAAATTTGAATGAATTTTTTCAGAGCTCTTAAGAGTGAAAATTTGATGAATGCAAGAAGCTTTCTTGCCATTTTGTTGTATACATCCAAGTGGAGAAGCAGCCTACTAAATGGAAGTGTGTCACTGACACCATTTCCAGGTCATGGAAAGTCTTGCTCTGATGACTCTGGGACTGATAACTCCACCGTGCTTTTTGTTTTTTTCTTAGAGAAAGTATAAGAAAAACTTCTTATTGATATTGGACTAGTAGACTTTAGTTTATTGGGGGCACTCTTGCTTTTTAGCTTTGTTTTGATTTATGACTCATTTCTACTCTTGGTTTCAACGCTTGGTTGACTTGATATATTAATCAGACATAGTGATACATTAAGGACTTTTCCCTTTTCTGGGACTCTTATTCTGTTTCTATATTTTCAAGTTATCTCAAGATCTCCTAGAATGCAGGCAAATTGAAGAGATCTGATGAGAGATCCCCTTTGGAGTTGCCTGATGGCTGTTTCTGCTGTCAGCAATTGTTTTTGACCTTTCTGACTTCAAACGCACCACAATGACCCTGAAAGAAGACACAGCTTAACTCCTCCCAAGGGTTTCTAGCTTTAAGAAAATCTGCCCCCTGAGTTTATAAAACACATAAATTAGAAGTTACTGGTAGCATGGAGTATCAGGGTTCCTGTTTCTATTCACTGAAAAGCTTAAAAATGTAGTTATATTTTGGGTTGATTGCAAATTTAAGGAAAAAAGGTTATTTCCAACATTTCTTGCTTTACAAAAAGGATTTTATTGTAGTGTTTCTTATAAAAACCTGTCTTTAGTGCATTTGAGGTTTAATTTGCAGTTCTCTAACATGGGCACCATGGTGTAGAGGAAAGATCACAGGACTTAAAAGAACTAGATTCACGTTTTAGTGACTACTTGGAAAGTCATTTAACTTCTCACCTTGAGTTTTCTCTGTTTGTAAAATGGAGAACAATACTCATTTATGTAATAAGATGCTGCTGCTGCTCTTTCTCCTCCCCCTCCTCCTTTACTGCACCCACCAGAGAGGGGCCATTCCCTGACTGCTTCTTAAAGAGGCCTGTCCACTTCTAAGTGGGTACATGAAAAGGCCTAGCCTAAAAAGGCCAAGGTCTCCCTCCCAGTGCATCCTGGGCCACCTCCAGTCATCCTGAGGAATATCTGGTTACTGGACCCAGATGGCTCAGGGGGAGAAGTGAGGCTGGTGACCTGCACAGCCCTCCCTCACTCAAAACAAAGTCAAGAGCAAGTCATGTCATCATTTCTCTGATGGCATGGTCTTTTTCGTAAAGGACGAACACAACAACAACAGTGACCTGTACATTTTAGGTACTTAGTAAATATTTGTTGAGTGAATGAATTCACAGCAATACTGAGACCAGTTTCCTTCTAGAAGTAGTTTTTTTGTTTTGTTTTGTTTTGTCTTTATTTTACTTTGTTTTGCTGATGGCAGTGATGGAAATGGGCCTCTTTTCCAAACTGATTCTGAACCTGGATCCCCAATTATTTTGCCTACAGTTTTCATTCACTATGGCATAGCCAATGGCTAGGACCAAAATTGTTTATTACAACCAGTATTGTTATACTAATTATTAGTGAAACACATGCATGCCAGGATAAGGAGACATTTTACGTTTTTCTGGGTAGATTATAGCTTGCAGATAGCTCCCTTGGTGAGAATGTAATATTATCAGGACTTAAGATTTCTACAACATGACCTTCTCTAGCAAATGTGGAAGAGGTAAGATGAGAGATGTAGGATGTCTGCTTGATTGATAGTCGGAGACAAGTCACCTTGATATTTTCCCATGAGGACATAGCCAGATCCTTTTCTTAGGAGTTGGTCTGATATTCTTTTAGTCTAGTTTTCTGCTTAATGGAATTTTCAGTACATCATGAAATACTTGTAGCTTTGCTATGTTGAGGACAGCACCATCCTGCCAATCATCCGGGTTCAAAACTTCTGCCATGCTGAAAGTCTCATTTTCACTTTCCCCACAAATTCAATCTGTTTCCATATCTCATTATTTTTACCTCCACAACATCTCTTTCCACATCCCTTTCTCCTACTCATACAACACAGCCCTACTTAGGCCCTCTTCACCTTTCATCTGGACTAAATCAGCAACCTTCTAACTGGTCTTCCTCAAATTTCTACGTATTCCAATTTATTCTCCATTAACCTGTTAGAATAATTTCCTCCAACACATAGACTTGTCCATGTCACTCCTTTCTCAGTGAGTTCTACTGGCTCAGTTATCGAGTAGATAAAATCAAAAAGTCTTCCATTTAGCACTTAAAATTCATTATAACCTGGCCTCTTTCTACGTGTTTAGTCTTCTTACATTTTGCTTTCCTCTGTGTATTATACAGTTCAGTACTGATGTCCTATTTGTAATTACTGAAATAAAAATTCCATCTCCTGTCTAATTACATTTTCGCTGTTTACCCCTCTTCTTCCCCTCTCCCAGTACCTGAAATGCTGTGCCTTTTACCTCTACTTATACTCAGCTCCGATCTTACCTGCCTTACCTTCCTAATGCCATCTATATATACTACATGTATCATGTATAGACTTAGTTATTTACATATTTTCCCCACCATTACAATGTGAGCTTTTTGAGGGCAGAGACTGTTTTTGCCCGTTTTTTGTAACCCCAGCACTTTGCACAGTGCCTGGCACCTAATCAGTGCTTAATAGATGTTTGTTGACTGACCACCTGACTGCCAGGTACTATACTAAGTACTTGGGTTACAGAGGAAAAATAAAAACAGTGTTTACTTTCAGCTTATATTTTACTGGAAATAACAAGATGTACATAAATAGGTATATACAAGAGACCTATCCTTACAGCATAGATACAATGTATACTTAATAGGGAAGACACCAGCAGTGTGGGGAAGTAAGGAATGGGAGATGGATAGTTGAGCAAGGGAAGGACTGCCGCAGAAAGTGCTTTTTTAACTAAGTATTATAGAAAACTAAGGATTTTAGAAGGCAGACACAAAGAAGGGAAAGTGTTCCAAGAATACGGGATAGTTGGCTGCTTTCTTTTGGTGCAAAAATGTCTACTTATGGCTCCAAGTGAAGGAGAGTCCCCAGCCCCTTTAGTATTGACAAAAATGAAATCAGAGAGCCTAATAGTTCACCATATAATTATTTGGTATGCTGAAAATAGAGGAAGCATCATGTAGCTCACTGGGGATTGGCCGAGGGGGAGGCTGGCCATGTTATTTCCCTACCTAATCATATTTATGTTAAAGTTGTGAAAAGTTACTCCATATAGTGAAAACAACATGGAGACAGAGAGTTCAGATAAGGGAAGTCACAAGGTAAGGGATAAAGGAAAAAAAAAATTGAGAAGGTATATAGAGAAAAAAGGACAGATTCTCAGTTAATACTTCTAGTCAGTGGTCATGACAGAGATAAACAATAGTAAAGAAGATGAGCAGTCCGACAGGTAGGCAGAGAATCAGGAGAGAACAGTGCCATTAAAATCTAGAAAAAGAATATAATCATCCGTACCAAGTCCTGCCAAGAGGTCTAGAACGGTGAGGGTTGAGAAAAGGCCACGAGATTGACAATTAAAAGATCATTAGTAACTCAAGAGAGCAGTTTCAATTGAACAATGAGAACGGCAGCCAGATTGCAGTGGGTTTGAAGATTGTGAGAGTCGAGGGTGTGGAGACGTCTAGTTCTGTTCTTCCTGCCTTCTTTCCCCCCACCGCCCTTTTATAGAGAGAGATTTACTGAGTCAGTATAGCAAGGACAAAAGTACAGACAGTTTCCTTAAATATCCCAGGTCACACTTTTCCTATGTGACTATGGCCCCTGAGGAGAGTGGACTTAAACCTAAAGCCCCACCAAACTGACTTCTAAATGTGTCATAGCTGACAGGTGAAAACAGTGTCTCTGTTGCTCAATCTGTGGGCTTAGGTATATCCTTAGGCCAGTGCTTTGGGTAAGCTCTCAGTAGACTGCCAGCCCAGCCCGGCCCTGGAGGACTAGTAGCTTTCTAGACTTTTGAAGCTCATTGCATTGTGGTCTATTCTGTTCTCCTCCAACCCTTTCACCAAGGGTAGGAGAGAACAGCTACAACAGGGACAGAAGCACCAGAAAGGTCATATGCTCATGGCTTCGGTAGGGAGAGCTGGCCTCTGATTCTAGCTCTCCAGCCTCACTAGAAAGCTTACAGCAGTCCTAAAACCAGCGGTTGTGTAGATGACTTTGTTAAGGACCTTAGCTGAGACAGAAGAGAGGAAGATGGCTAGCAGGGATGGGAGGATTAAGTGTTGTTGCTTTGTTTTTGCAAGTTGGGGAACACTTTGTCTTGCTTGCAGAGAATGGGATGCAGAGAAGGAACCAGAAAATAGTGATTAACAATTAGAAAAATAGAAGTGATGATAAAGGTGGGCAGTCTACTGGAAGATAGAGGAGAGAAGAGGATCAGGAGTACACATAGAAGTATTTGTTTTAGCCGGGAGATGGGCCACACTACAACGAAGTAGGAGATAGTAGGGTGTGTTAGAGTAATGTGAGAGGAGAAGGGGAAAAGAGGGACTCTGATTGAATGGCCTCAGTTTTCTTGGTGTGGGAATCTTGAAGAGAAAAGTTTTGAATAGCCTCTGTAGTGAGGGGGTAAAAGACTCAATTAGGGAGGAGAGGTAGGATTGCCTTGTTCTAGTGGGCTCAGAAGAAATTATGGGGAAAAAAGGGAAAACTTTCCCTTTTAACAAACATTTCAAAAGAAAAAAAAAACCAGTTTACCAAAACTTATCAACACATCAACCAAGTACATCAATATGTACCATTATGTGCTCATAGTCCACAGAATGAAGGATAGAGGTACATTCTCTCAACTCTTCTCCAGGGTCAAGCTTAGAATTATAACTACATAGTGATCAGTTTCATTTTATTCTTTCCATTTACATTTTCACAACCATATATAGAATATTGTTTTTCTACTTCTGCTTACTTCGCTCTCCATCAGTTCTTTGTTAGCTTCCCATTTTTCTCTGGATTCTGCAGCATGGTCATTCTTGCGGCAAAGTAATGTGTCCTTTCGTTAATGTACAATAAGTTGTTTAGCCATTTGCCAACCAATGGGCCCATACTTTGTTTCTAGTTCTTTACTAGAACAAAAAAGGAGGAAAATGCTGTAATGAATGTTTTTATAATAGATGTAACATTTCTGTCTTCGACCTTCTTGTAATATATACTTAATGGTGGGATCTGATAATCTTAAGTCTTAAAGGAATTTTGGTTTTATAATAACGTTTTGAGAAAAGAGAAGGTTCATCAGGAGTTAATAGTCCTGCCTTTAGACCTGACTCCATGTGTTTTCATATAAGAAGCATAAAATTATGTCAACAGGGCTAAACCTCCTCTCCCTCCCATAGACCCTAGAATTGGTTTTCCTGTAGCTCAGGGGTTCATTGGTGTCTTCAGTGAGTTGAAACATGGGAACATTTCTGAGTCTTTTGTTTTGTTTTCTTCAAGCCTTTGTGCCGAGAGAGATAACCAGTATGAACATGGTTACTTTCATAGATTCCACTGTCAGAGCCAGTTGCTTTCTAATATATCTAATATATCAGATTGGGAATATATATCTTGCATGTCTGTGAAAGTGTTCTCTTACTAACATTTGCAGCAGTTTCTGTGGAAATGTTATTTTTTTTTTAAAGGGAGGAAAAGAAATCTCATCTTAGCTCTTAGTGATAGAGCCTGTTGCCATGGAGCCCTGGTTCAGATTGGCTGACCCAGGGGCCAATGAGCAGATAGAACATAAACACATCATCACTTAACCTTGCAGGATGTACTTATTCAGTGATATATGACATTAATACCAATGCCTTATATAGAACTGTGAAACGAAGTGCTCAAAAATGGTGTAAGGTCCCTTTTTTACTGTCTTAAGATTTTGCTGTTTAACATACACATGATAATGGGATGTTAGTTTATGTTGTTTGGTAGAGGGAGAAAGGGACTGACAGCAGTTCCTGACTCTTGGATCTTTTTTGTGGACTTAAACTGCTATCTCCTTAACACATTTAGTGGCTTTCAGGTCCAGATCAAGTAGTAACCTGCAGGGCAGTGTGAGCTCTCCCTTTATTTCTGAACCTTTTTTGCTTACCTCTGTAGTCATAAAGCTGAGTCAGAAACTGGCAGTTTCTCTCTCACTTGTTTTCTCCTCATCCTCCTCCAGCCTAAATCTTGTGGTTTCCTACTAACATGTGTTTGTCATGTCATTTGGTCTATCAAGAGAGGAGTGACTGGGGACAACTTCCTTGTTTTTTTTTCCCCATTTCCCCTTGGGTATCGTTGTCTTTTTACTTCTGTAGCTCCTCCATTTTTTCTTGAATAAGTTGCTGGAACTTTTACTGTATTCATTGTTTACTTCTTATCCCAGAAAATCTAAATGTCTGCTTCTTCCAACTTCTCTGCCATCCTGAGGGACAAAAAAATAATTCATTCATATATTGAAAATACCCATAACTCTTCTAGAAGTTATTTTGAATTGAAAAAAAGAGGATGATATCTATTTTTTTTTTACTTTTGTGCATAGCTATAAGATTATTCTAAGCACTTTGTTTATAATACTCTGGTAGATGGTGAAGGGAATACAGACATAAATAAGTCTCAGACCTCAAGGAGCAGGGAGAGTATGGCATATATATGTAACTATATTGTGTGGATATATATGATTAAAGTACATAGGCATAGGAGAGCTGCAAACAGTGCTTTACTCTGAGGAGGGAATCACTTCTGGCTTAGCCAAGGGCCAAGGTTGAGGTGAGGAGCAGGAGAATATACTGGAGCTTGGCCTTGGAATGAGAATTATTTCAGTAGGTAGTAGAAAAGATAGACCACTTCAACTATAAAGGAACCGGAGCAAAGGTACCATGAATAAAAGTACCAGGAAAAGGAAAGAGTGTCTAGGCTGTGGGAAGTAAGTTCAGCTTGGCTAGAGGAGTAACATTTGAAAAGGATAATGTGAAGTATGGCTTGAAAAGATAGCCTAGAACCAGTGCATGAAAGACCTTGTGAACATACAGTCTGTAAAATAGAGCCATGGTGAGCTGTTGATACGTATAAAGCCATGAATTAAAATTTACTTCACTTAAGCTGTAATTTGTGGGATGGATTGCAATTAAGAGCATAGAGTCAGTTGTTCTAGAGCAGTTAGTTTAATAATTGTAGCAAAATATAATAAAGGCATGAACCCTACTGGTGGTAGTTGAAAGCAGTGGAGTTTAATGAAAGGAGCAATAGAATTGTAGTCAGAGGAACTGGATTAAAACTCAGAAGTTCTTGTGATCCTGTGAAGTGGAAAGAATGAGTTATTATTATTATAAGAGATATTGTGAAGATAGAATCAGTAAGATGTGATGTGAAGGGGAGAGAGTCAAGGCCACTGTAGGGGAACACAAAAACAGGGATATTAGGAGGGCATGTTTTAGGACAAAGATAATAACTTTGATTGAGCTCATGTTAAGCTTAAATGATGATAGGACATTTCAGTATTGTCTAGTAAGTAGTTGGACATTTAGGCTTGGTGTCCAGAGTCGAGTTCAGGGCTGAAAATAGAGGTTTGGTGAGTCTTTAAAGCTAAAAACCTGGGAGTAGATTAAATCAGCAGAAGAGAGAATACAGGGAAAAGATGCTTGAGAACAGAATGCAGGAGACCAAAGAAGAGGAGAAAGGCACAGGAATTAAATCTTCCTTCTCTTGTCATATTACCATTTATACTTGGGCTTTCTGAGAAGTGTTTATCAAAATTTTTTTGGGTAAATAGTATAATACTTTTTCTAATTACATGTAAAGATAGTTTTCAACATTCATTTTTTTATAAGATTTTGAGGTCCAAATTTTTCTCCCTCCCTCCTGAAGATGACAATCTGATATAGGTTATACATGTGCAGTCTTGTTAAACATACTTACACATTTTTAGTCATACTGTAAAGAAGAATCAGAATAAAAGGGAAAAACCATGGGAAAGAAAAACCAAAGTGAAAATAGTATACTTCCATCTGTATTTACGCCCCATAGTTTTTTCTCTCCAGATGTGAGTAGCCTTTCCCAACAAGAGTCCTTTAGAATTGTCTTGGATCATTATATTTCTAAGAAGAGATAAGTCTGTCATTGCACATTGTTGCTGTTAATGTGTACAATTTCTGAGAAGTGTTTTTTAAAAATCCAGATTGCCTGTATCCAGGGGACTGAAGGAGGAGGAGCCAGCAAAGGAAGAAGAAGGACCAGGCAAGAGATTTGAGAGAGAACCAGGAAGTTGCAGTGTTACGGAAGGAAGGGAGGGAGGAAGGGAAGGAAATTTACAACCTTTATCATCTGGAGAGGTCAGAGACACAGTAAAGGCCTTCTATGTTCTCCTGTAATGTCTCCTAGTTGTTATCTATTCGACAAACTATGGAATCAAAATGACCTTGGGAGGTCGTCTCATCTATCCTCTTTGCTAAGTGACAGAATCTGTGTGGGAAGGGTCTTTAGGGGTTAACTGGAGTAGCCCAAATGCTTCCTGAATAGCAATAATTTTTCCAGATTTAACCCATAGGTTACCAAAGTGGGCAATACCCCCAGTTCTGCCCCCCACCCTAGGGGTGGTGCTGGAAAGATGAAGGGGGGAGGTGGTAGTAGCCTTGGATGCAATTGGGATGCATTGAATAAAAATAAAGGGCAGTGGAAGCAAAGGAAAGAAGAGAGAAAAATTTTGAAAAACCATTTGTACATATTTCATCTGTTGTGTAAACAGATTTAGAGTCATAGTGATGACATTATTTTTCAAGTAAACACACAAAATGCAAGGTATAACTGATCAGCAGTCAAGTCTGTTGACAGCTCTCAACAATTAAGTGTTGGCAGACAAGTGTGTTGTGCATTGTTGGAAAGTCCGGTGTGCCATCAGTAGAGATATGTGTGTGTAATGACTTGTTTACTATTGTAAACTGTACATTGATTACAACTGTAAATTGATACTGTATGTTACATGTGCATCATTAAAATTTCAATACAGGAAACCCCTCCACACATTTGTAATAAATTATTAAATTTAAGCTATGTCTATTTTCTTAAAAAAATTATATTTTTTGGAAAAGATGCAAATTAAAAAAAATGTTAAAGGGTTAAAAAAAGTAGATGGGGGGGCGTGCTGAGTACATTTTTTTTAAAGGGGGCAGGAGGCCAAATAAGTTTGGGAACCTCTGGTTTAACGCATGCCTGAGTCCATAGAAGTGAGCCATTAACATAACATTAAATGTCTTTTTGAGAGGAAACCTCTCCCTCCATCAGCACCTCATAACTCAGTTAATCCATTACATATAAAGAAAAATATTGTTTCCCAAAGCGTGAAATCTACTTAATGCCTATATGTATGACCTTTCTTTTCAAGGATACTATTGACTTATCTTAAGGAAATAAAGATAATAGAGTGTGATTGGCTGTCCTTTTTCATACTGACTGGCTTGGGAGTATATTGAGATGAACGGGGGTTTGGGTAGGAGGAAATAGTGTCCAGGTCTACAGTAGCGTACACGCAGAAGACATCAAAGTGGAAAACTTGACTGGCCTAGGTTATAAGCTCTCGTTCTGTTTGGATCATTGCAGTTGTCTTTGGATCAGGTAGTTGTAGAGTGTAAGAATTTGTAGGAAAATTGCTGATTTCAAAAGAGATGAAAGTGATTCTGATCCTTTAGTGCCAACAAGGTTTTTCTGAAGTGGCAGTCTGGGGCCATAATCAGTCTTGTCTGTCCCCCTAGGATTTTATTTATCATAGTATTACGGGAATGAACTTCTCTCCCCTCTGTCCCTGTCTTGTTTCACTCCAATCTCTTTGTTAAAGTTATTTCTTTGAAGGCCCAACTGAGATGCTATATCCTCCCCCCAAAATGCTTTTTCTCATCCCTACTTCCCTAGGTAAAAGTGACCTCTCTCTCTCCTTACTAAAATTATCCTAACCCTTTTGCCTTGACCTGTTATGTGCTTACCTTATATTATAGTTGTGTCACTGCAGAGTTCTTGGAAGTACTTGTGACCTATATATCTTTGTGTCCTCAGCCTTACACATAGTGGACATCTTATAAATGTTAAATTCAGAAGTAATTAAGCACCTGATCAGCCACATGAGAGCTGAGAGTAGGATGGAGCCAGAGACTCCTTGCTAATATTTCTAACCTTTTAAGGCTGTGCCTAAAACTTAGACATTTTATAAATTATTAATAATTTGCTTGTTTCCTTTTTTCAGAATTACTGTCTTTTTATCATTCTGATGTATCATTTTTTCCAATTATAAAACATATCTTGGGGTGGAGCCAAGATGGCGGAGTAGAAAGACTCACGTATGCTAGCTCCAAACCCAGAGCCCATATATTTCCTGCAAGAAGAACTCCCCACAAATTCTGGAGCACTGCAAGGCACGCAGGAACACAGGAAAAGATTTCCATTCCAGAGAGCCCTGGAGAGCTGTCCCCAAAGGTCCGTCCGGACAGCGGAGTGCACGCCTGAGCTGCCCTGGCTGCACGGCCCCAGAGGAGCAGATCCGAGCAGGCTTCAGGGACGGAATCTCCGGCAGCCAGGAAGGTCCCACTGCCCACAGGCGCTACAGGTCAGTGAGAGAGACTTCTGGGCTGGCTGAGAGGGGAGTGGGGTGTCTTCGTGACTCGGGCCCCCTCAGGAGGCAGCGGCGGAGGGAGCGGCAGAGGCAGCGGCGGTGGCTCAGACTCCCCGAGCAGCAGGCAGAAGTTCAGGGCCATTACCGAAGGTCTCTGCATAAACCCCCTGAGGGAACTGAGCCTGGGAGATGGCCCTGCCCCCACCCGCCCCATTTCTGAAGCAGCAGGCGGAAGTTCAGGGCCATTACTGAAGGTCTCTGCATAAATCCCCTGAGGGAACTGAGCCTGGGAGGCGGCCCTGCCCGCACCCCAGCACCAGAACTTAAGCTCACATTGAATAATAGCAGCCGCGCCTGCCGCGGAAAGCCCATTTGAATCTCAGACCCCAATCGCTAGCTGGGTGGATCTAGGAGGGGGTGGACAGGAATCTCAGAACTCAAGTAACTGGCTGGGAAAATGCCCAGAAAAGGGAAGAAAAATAAGACTATAGAAAGCTACTTTGATGGGGTACAGATGTTCCCACCTTTCAATTCTTATGACGAAGAACTATTCCTACCATCAGGGAAAGACGTGGAGGTGGGGGTCTCTGTGTCCCAGACATCCCAGGTGGATGTCTGGTGGGCTCAGGCCATGGAAGAGCTCAAAAAGGATTTTGAAAATCAAGTTGGACAGGTGGAGGAAAAACTGGGAAGAGAAATGAGAGAGATGCAAGAAAAGAATGAAAAACGGGTCAATACCTTGATAAAGGAGACCCAAAAAAATGCTGAAGAAAATCTGGGAAGAGAAATGAGAGAGATGCAAGAAAAGCATGAAAAATGGGTCAATACCTTGATAAAGGAGACCCAAAAAAATGCTGAAGAAAATAACACCTTGACAAATAGGGTAACTCAATTGGCAAAAGAGGTTCAAAAAGCCAATGAGGAGAAGAATGCTTTCAAAAGCAGAATTAGCCAAATGGAAAAAGAGGTTCAAAAGCTCACTGAAGATAATAGTTCTCTCAAAATTAGAATGGAACAGATGGAGTCTAATGACTTTCTGAGAAACCAAGAAATCACCAAACAAAACCAAAAGAATGAAAAAAATGGAAGAGAATGTGAAATATCTCATTGGAAAAACAACTGACCTGGAAAACAGATCCAGGAGAGACAATTTAAAAATTATGGGACTACCTGAAAGTCATGATCAAAAAAAGAGCCTACACATCATCTTTCATGAAATTATCAAGGAAAACTGCCCTGATATTCTAGAACCAGAGGGCAAAATCTGTATTGAAGGAATCCATCGATCACTGCCTGAAAGAGATCCAAAAAGAGAAACTCCTAGGAACATTGTGGCCAAATTCCAGAATTCCCAGGTCCAGGAGAAAGTATTGCAAGCAGCTAGAAAGAAACAATTCCAGTATTGTGGAAATAAAATCAGGATAACTCAAGATCTAGCAGCTTCTACATTAAGGGATCGAAGGTCATGGAATAGGATATTCCAGAAGCCAAAGGAACTAGGACTCAAACCAAGAATCACCTACCCAGCAAAACTGAGTATAATACTTCAGGGGAAAATATGATCTTTCAATGAAACAGAGGACTTTCAAGCATTCTTGATAAAAAGACCAGAGCTGAGAAGAAAATTTGACTTTCAAACACAAGAATGAGAAGAAGCATGAAAAAGTAAACAGCAAAGAGAAGTCATAAGGGACTTACCAAAGGTGAACTGTTTACATTCCTACATGGAAAGACAATATTTGTAACTCTTAAAACTTTTCAGTATCTGAGTAGTTGGTGGGACCACACACACACATACACACACACGTACATGCGTGCACGCACACACACATACACACATGCACGCACATATAGAGACAGAGAGCACAGAGTGAATTGAATAGGATGGGACCATATCTTAAAAGAAATTAAGGTAAATGGTGAGAGAGAAATGTAGTGGGAGGAAAGAGGGTGAAATGGGGTAAATTATCTCTCATTCAAGAGGCAAGCAGGAGACTTTTTAGTGGAGGGAAAAAGGAGAGCTGAGAAAAAAACAAGAAGTTTACCCTCATCACATTCGACTAAAGAAAGGAATAAAATGCACACTCATTTTGGTATGAAAACCTATCCTATAATACAGAAAAGTGGGGGAGAAGGAGATAAGCAGGGTGCGGGGGGATGATGGAAGAGAGGGCAATGGGAGGAGGGAGCAATTTGAAGTCAACACTTGGGGAGGGACAGGATCCAAAGACAGAATAGAAACAATGAGGGGCAGGATAGGATGGAGGGAAATACAGTTAGTCTTACACAACATGACTATTATGGAAGTCATTTGCAAAACTACACAGGGCCTATATTGAATTGCCTGCCTTCCCAAAGGGAATGGGTGGGGAGGGAGGGATGGGGAGAATTTGGAACTCAAAGTTTTAGGAACAACTGTTGAGTATTGTTCTTGCTACTAGGAAATAAGAAATACAGTTAATGGGGAATAGAAAGTCATCTGGCCCTACAGGACAGAAGAAAAGATGGGGACAAGAGAAGGGAGGGAGGATAGAAGAGAGGGCAGATTGGTGATAGGGAAAATTAGATTGCTCAGTGTACTGGGGTGGGGGGAGGGGATAAAGGGGAGAAAATTTGGAACCCAAAATTTTGTGAAAATGAATGTAAAAAGTTAAATAAATAAATTTTTATTAAAAAAAATAAAATAGAAAAAAATTTTAAACTTTGAAAAAACATGTCTTACATATGTAATATGAATATATGATACAAATATATATTTATATGTAAATTTCATATAAATATAATGTAAAAAATTAAAAAACAGTTTTTAATATTTGTTTTTAAATTTTTTGGATTCTAAATTCCCTATCCCCTTCTACCTTATTGAGAACGCAAGCAGTTTGCTATAGGTTATACACATGCAGCCATATAAAACGTATTTGTCATGTTGTGAAAGAAAGCACAGACCCTCCCAAAAAAGGAAAAAAATTTTAAATTATGTTTCTATTTGCATTCAGAATCTATCAGTTCTTTCTTTGTAGGTGGATAGTATTTTTCATAAGTCCTTCAGAACTGACCTGGATTGTTGTATTTTTGAGAATGGACAAGTCATTCACAGTTGATCATTATACAGTATTGCTGTTACTGTGTATGCTGTTCTCCTGGTTCTACTCATTTCACTTTGCATCACTTCATGCAAGTCTTTTTGAGTTTTTCTGAAATCCACCTGCTCTTCATTTCCTATATTACATTGTATTCCATCACAGTCACATACTACAGCTTGTTCATCCATTCCCCAGTTGATGGACATCCCCTCAATTTCCAATTCTTTGCCACCAGAAGAAGAGTGGCTATGAATATTTTTGTACATCTAGGTAGTCCTCCTTCTCCTCCTCCTCCTCCTCATTCTGCTTCTTCTTTCTTCTTTATCTCTTTGGGATATAGAACTAGTAATGTATTGCTGGGTCAAAAAATATGCACACTTTTTATAGCCCTTTGTGCATAGTTCCAGATTGTTCTCCAGAATGGTTGAATCAGTTGGCAACTCTACTGACAGTGAGTGCTTTAGTGTCCCAATTTTCCCATGTCCCCTCAAGCATTTGTCATTTTCCTTTCCTGTCATATTGCCAGTCTGATAGGTGTGGGTGAGTTGGTACCTCAGGGTTGTTTTAATTTAAAGTTCTCTAATCAGTAGTGTTTTAGAGCATTTTTAATATGACTATAGTAGTTTTGATTTCTTTGTCTGAAAACTGTTTGTGTCCTTTGACCATTTGTCAATTGGAGAATGACTCATATTTTTATAAATTTGACTCAGTTTTCTGTATATTTGAGAAATGAGGCCTTTATCAAAGAAATTTACCATAAACATTTTTTCCACAGGTATGATTACTGTGTATTTCCCTTCTTCCTATTTTTGCTTCTTGTTTATCTTTCTTTCTCCCTCCCTTAACCCTGTCCCTTCTCAAAAGTGTTTTGCTTCCAACCCCTTGCATTCCCAATTCATCCTGCCTTCTATGAACCTCCTGTGCCTTCTCATATCTGCCTTCCCTCCTGTTTCCCTGAGGGTAAGATAGATTTCTATACCTAATTGAATGTGTATGTTTATTCCCTCTTTGAGACAGTTCCAGTGAGAGTAAGGTTTAAACATTGTCTGTTGCCCTCCTATCTTCTCCTGTACTGTAGAAGTTGTGTCATGCCTTTTATGTGAAATACTTTGCCCCATTCTACCTTTGCCTTCCCCCTTCTTCCCATGTATCCCTCTTTCTCATCCCTTAATTTTATCTTTTTAGATATCCCATAATAGTCAACCCATACCCATGTCCTCTTTCCTAACCTCTAACTTCTTCACTAATTTTTGTGCTTCCTTTCCTAAGCTATTCTTTTTTCATGACTTTCTTACATTAATTTCTCTTCCCAATTTTTCCTTTACCTCTCATTTGATTTTTAAAACCCTTTGTGAGTTCTTCCAAGAATTCTTTTTGGGCCTGAGTTCTATTCACACTTTTCTTTGAAGCTTTGGTTATAGCTGTTTTGACTTGGTTGTCTTCATCACCATAGTACTTCTTTATGGTTAGATTTTTTTTTTGTTTGCTCCTTTTTTCGCAGCCCATTTCTTGACTTTTAACTTTATATTAAAGTTGGGCTCTGCTCCCTGTGTGGAGGAGGCACTGTCCCAAACTTTAGGTTTTCTGTAAAGTTGTTTTCGGATCTACTTCCGGGGGTCTGTAAATTTCCTATTCTTCTTAGGTAGTATGATCTAAGGAAAGGTGTGGTCACTGTTTCCCTGGCCTGTGCTTTGGTCTGTGAGCAACGACAAATACTCCTTTCCACCTTAGAATTGTGATCAGGGTTCCTGCTCCCCTATAGTTATAGACTCTAGTGTGCTGCTGCCCTTCTTTGCCCTGGAACTACATAAGGGGAGCAAAACAGAGTCCTTTATTCTGTGCAAGCAGAGGGTCCCCTCTAATCTCCTTCTGAGCAGTTATCCAACCCCCTTTACCATCTGTGAGCTGAGAGCTCTAGAAGTCATTGCAGCTGCTTCAGTTGCCCATGATACCTGCCACTGACTTGCAGGTGTGCACCCTGTGCTGCACTGTACTCTACTTTCATCCCAGTGAGACAGACTTTTCCTGCCAACCTTCTAAGTTGTTTTGGACTGCAAAATTGTTTTATCCCATCCTTTTGTTGGTTCCACTGCTCCAGAATTAGTTTTGAGGAATTGTTTTAAAGTTGTTTAGAGGGAAATTTGGGAGGGCTCTGGTGAGTCTCTGCCTTTACCCTGCCATATTGACTTCACCCCCCAATTACCATCTTTTTTAAAAAAATAAATTTCTTTGATGCCTTTTTAAACATCATTTCCTCTTTTTCCCTTCTCTTCTTTCCCAGAAAACCATTCTGTAACACAAATAATGTTTTAAAGAGAAAGTAAAATTGAAAAAGAAGAGAAAAGCAGAATTGTTCAGTACATTGAAAGAGTCTGAAACTATATATAGTGTGGACCTCAGCAAAGGAGTGGAGTGAGGATGTCTTCTCATATCTCTTCTTTGGAGTCATGTTTGTTTTTTGTAATTTTGCAACATTCACTTTTGATTGTTTTTCCATTTACATTGTAATCATTCTGTATACGCTTTACTTGGCTCTGCTTACTTTATCATTTCATATAAATCTTTCCTTGCTGCTCTATGTTCATCATATTCATAATTTTTACAGCACAGTAATAATTCCATCCATGGTATCACAGTTTGTTTAACCATTTCCCAACTCAGAGGTATTTACCTTATTTTAAATTCTTTGCTATCAAAAAAACTATAAATAGTTTGATGTATATGGGGACTTTCTTATTAATGATCTCATGTAGGCTTAGTAGTGGAATCTTTGGGTCAAAGGATGTGGATATTTTAGCTGCTTCATTTGCACGGTTCTAAATTGCTTTTTAAAATGATTGTCACATTGTTTACCAACAATGAAGTGGTGTCTTATCTTCTTACCATCTCTCCAACTATTACTATCTTTTGTCAAACCAAAACCAAGAAATACTCATGTAAATATACTTGCAAAGTTCTTCTTAAGGAAGGAAAGAACAACTTAGTTAAGGAAAATTCAAGGCTCTTGACTGGATTATGCCAATATAATAAAAATACTATCAAAGATAATTTACAGTTTCAATACTATTCCAGTCAAACTATCAAAGGTGTGTTTTATATAGCTCAATAAAATAACAAAATTAATTTGGAAAAATTAAAGCTCTAGAACCTCAGGGAAAATAGAATAAGAGGTGGGGATGAAGAGCGAACAGCACTTGCAAACTTCACAATATATAAAGCAGCCGCACTCAAAGCAATGGCGTTGGTTAAAAAATAGAGAGGTAAATACAAATGAAAATGGGAAATAATTGATCTTAGGCCAGTGTTCTATAAATTGGAAAATATAATTATGTAGTAAAGTTTTATTTTATGAAAACTGCTGGGAAACTCGAAAAAAGTCCAGCTAAAATTAGACTTACACCAATACCTTACACCATATTCCACAATAAATTCTACGAGGACTTCTGGCTTTAACATTAAAGATGAGAAATAGACTGTATAGCTTTCACAGATATAGGCAGGAACTGTATTCTTAACCAAGTGAGACAGAAGTGAATTACCAAAGATAAAATTGACAGCTTTGTTTATTGAAACTGGAAAACTTCTGCACAAACAAAATTAATGAAGCTAACATAAGAAGGGAAGGCATCATGTGCTATCATTGTATGAAATTCAGGGCTTGGTATCAAAAGTATTTAAAGAACTAACAACATATAAGATCAGAACCCCTGTCCCAACATATAATCAATCTGAGGATATAAACAGTTTTGAAAAGAATTGTAAACTATTAATAACCATATGAAAGAATGTTCCCTTCTTCTTACAGTGTTTGAATAAGTAGGTTGACCTTTTGTTGTTTATTCCTGTTTCATTACTTCACAGTTTTTGAACCCCAAGATCATGATAGCTTTCTTCCCTCCATGGTGCTACCAATCCTCACCTTAGACACAGGCATGGATTAATGATGTTGCTAAGCCATATTTTGCTTATGAGAACTTGGGGGTTTGTGGAATTACATGAGTAAGATACCAAGTCAGTCTCTCCTAGTCATTAAAAGTCTCTAAATCCTTTTTAAAAAACTCTACAAAACTATACTTATAATTTCATAACTGGCCACGTTTGCTATGTCATGCTTACTGTTATGTTCTGTCCTAGTTAATATTCCCGAGAGTTTCAAAGATATTAAAAAAAAATTTTTATTCTGTTATCTCCTCTGTTCTCATTCTTCCCTTTTCACCCACTCTTCAGCTCCTTGTAATCTGACTTCTAGATTCTGAAACTTTTCTCTAAAGTTGCCAATGTTCACTTAATTGTCAAATCCCATGGCCTTTTCTCAGTCTTCATTCTTCTTAACCATTCTGCAGCATTTGACATTGTGGATCACCTTTCCGTAGATAATTTCTTCCATCTGGATTTTCTCTTAGTTCAACTCCCACCTGATTCTTCTCAGTATTCTCTCTGAATCATTGAAGATGCTCCTTCTTTTAGTGATGAGTATTCCCTGCGGCTCTAAATTGGACTTTGTCCCTTCTCTCTGTCTTCTCTTAGTATCTTATCAGCTCCTTTGGGTTCCTCTCTATTCAGATGACCCCCATATCTTATAGATCCAGTCCTGGTCTCTTTCTTGAGCACCATTCATAGGTTACTGACTGACTCTTGGACATTTCAAATGGCCTTTAGACATCTCTAACTCAGATAGTCCAAAACAATTCATTGTCTCTCCATTGCTTCTCCCAAGTCTTAAACTTTCTTTCTAGTTTTTATATTTCTATTGAGGACACCACCATCCTTAAACTCACCTAGTTTCACAACCTTGGAATCATCCTTGACTCCTTACTTCCTTTCACTTCAGGTATTGTTGTTTCATGCCAAGTGTTGTTGATTCTACCTCCACAACAGCTCTCATGTCTGTCCCCTTAGTTCTGTGCTGAGAGTTTGAAGAGAGAAAAGAGGAATGGTAAAAGAAAAAATATAATGATGTCGAAAGATGAAAGAAGGTGTTGGAATTTGCTGTTTTTCGTAATTGAGATGCATGAGAAGAATATACAAGCATGGAGGAAGCAGTGGGTTGGGAGCAGGCATCAGGTGAACCTTAATCTTAAGTGAAACAAAGGAGGCCTGAACACACACAGAAACACACAGCCAGAATTTAGTTCAGAAGTACATCAAACTCCACATGGAAACAGGTAGGGATGGGGTGGGTGGAGCTGCATGGAGAGGGAAGATAATCCTGGGCAACAAATAACTATAAGCAAAACAAGCATTCTGATCCTGAAAGGGGAATTTAAAGGGGAAAAATAGAACTAGAATGTAAGTAGGTGCCTTAAATTGCCTCTGTGGTATGTGAATGCAATGGAGTATTATTAATGCACTGTAAGAAATGAAAAGAGATAAATTTCAGAGAATCTTGGGTAGTATGAGCTGATACTAAGTTGAAGTAGAGCTATTTATATTTGGAAAGCAACATGATACAGAAAAATAACCTGGAAAGACTTAAAAGAACTCTGAGCAATGCAGTAAACTCCTGTGTTTCCAGGTTAAGACAAGAGTGTTTTTTCTTTGTTTGTCTCAGTTTTTAATGGGGTTAGGGTGGGAGGGGAAGAAAGTTAATAATAATGACACCAATCAAAGAAGGCCATTGAAACTTTTTTAAATGGGCAGAAGAGACCCAAAATTCAATACAAAAATCAGATAAGAAAAACAGTTTTAAAAATAATACATAGAATTTGTCCCATACTTTTAGAAAGAAAGAGCAACTGGTGTGAAGTGAAGATTCATGATTTCATATGTAATCCACTTTGTGTTCTGTGTGTATAGAAATGCCTAGGGTTTTTTCTTTTCTTTTTTTTGGTGTTTAGATTCAGAAATTTAAAAAAATTTTGATCTCTTCTCTCCAATAACATGGTTATTATCACCCCTCTTCTGGAATATTGCATAATCTAATGACTCCTCCTGCCCCAAGTCTTTCCCTTTTCCAGTCCATACTTCACTGGGCTGCCATAGTGATGTTCCTAAAGCACACTTGTGACTGTTTCACTTACCTGCTCATTTAAGTCTGCCGTGGCTTCCTATTAATTCTAGACTCATATGCAAACTCCTTTGTTTGGCATTTAAAGCCCTTCACAATCTGCATCCGACCACCCTAATTGTGTTACTCTCTTTCATGAACTCATTGGTCCAGCCACCCTGGGTTTCTTGCTGTTTCTCAATGGCACTCTCTCCTCCCTTCTGCATCATAGAGTCCCTAGTTTCCTTCAGAGTTTAGTAAAACAGCTGCACCCTTCCTCAGTTGCTAGTGTTTCCCCCTGGAATTGCCTTTTATTTGCTTTGTATGTCCTCAAGTATGTAGGTGTTGTTTTCCCCAATTTAAAGTAAGCTCATTGAGGGCAGGAACTGTTTTATTTTTATCTTTGAAGCCCCAATTTCTTCAGACCTGACATGTAAGTGGTGTTTAATAAATGCTTAATAAATGAGTTACTGGTTTTATTGTTTTGAATTATTGTGATAGGGCTGTCTCTGCTTCAGAGACACTTATCTTGAATGATAGTTACTATGTTATACCTATGATATTGATTAATAAGAAAAGAGTAGGAGGGATTGGATTTAAATACACTGTAAAATTTATATTGGCTATGAACAGCAACCTGATTATACTATGAAAGATAAGATGGTGATGTAATCTCTAGTTAGATAGTTTGTGTTAGTTCAGTCTTTGGGCAGGATGGAAGAGAAGTAAACGGCCTTTTAAGATCACTTCCCTTCTTGTGGTTCTTTTTCTCCCCCTTTATTCTGGAATTCTTTGAATGAATCAGTAGGAATAGAAGCAGCATAGAGAAAACCATTTCTGGTGCTCTCTCTAGGAGGGAGATGCAGATTTGATCCTTTTGCTAAAGGAAATGAAAAATGCAATTTTGGTCAGCAATGCAGAGAGCCTGTCAGAAATTGCAGTAAAGTTCCGTGAATGTGTCAGTTCATTAAGCAAGGCACCTGCGATTCTCATTTCAGAACAAGTACATCCATAGTAGATATTGAGAAAAGAAAGCAGGTACATTTCTAGAACATTTTAATGGAGCTATTCCCTCTTCATGCTTTCCTGAAGAATTGCTATGGATGGAAACCCACTAGTTACTCCTTTGCAGTCACAGAGAAGGACTTTTTTTGTTTTTGTGATTTGAAATTGGGACCATCATCGACATTAGTTGAGTGAGTGCTAATGAAGTTTAGTCTTGGTTAATTCATGTAGACCTCAAGGGGTTGGCACATGTTCTAACTGACCATGTTCCATTAGTACTTTATATTCCAATACACTGTTCTCTAGTATATTTTATTCCCTTTCAGAGCTTCGACGTGGAGGACCCAAAAGGAACTTCCCTTTTTCAGTTATTTCCTATAAGTCACATCACTAAACAGAAACTACTTCTCTGAGTTCGTGGTGTTCATAATGCTTCTTGGTCCTCCTGTATTTCTATCAAGGGCTATGTGAGAAGGGCTTTTGGTGACTTCCTTTTTTTTTTTAAATTAACATTTTTTCCCTCTCTTCAGCATGGTGGCTAGTTGGAAAATAGTCTCCGCTTGGTCTGAAAAGATTATAGTGAAGTGTAAGACCTTAATATTACCAGGGCTCATTTAGTAGAGTAGTACAGAGGTTTCGTTTTTTTTTTGTTTTTTTTGTTTTTTTTTTTTTCACATTAAGCAGTTATTCTTGTCTTCTTCTTGGTACTCTGTTCACATATTCTTAAGCAAATAATTCCAGACTATCTCTATTGTCCCTGAGAGTCTCCTGTGTAATGTCCTTTTGGCTCAGTGCCTAGAAAGTTGATGGAAGGATACATAATCTCATTCTGCTCTGGAATGCATTTACCTTGGCAGACCAGAAATTTATAGGGAATATGCAGCAGTCTTCCTGACAAAAGATTGCTATATCTTGGCTCCTGATCATCTACCTGCTTATCATCCCATCTTCTGGCCCCAGCAGTCTGGCAGTCCCTTGTGAGTAGCTTTGAGCTGCTGTGTGTCCTCAGGAGACATTCTGCTTTAGAAATTTTACTACTTTCCTGGCTGAAGTGTTAAATGCGCATAAAGTAGGATGCAGGAGGCACATATATAGGCTCTCATGGGGGCTTCACAGCTATGCATTATTCCTGTTGTGGTTATATTTCATTTAGTCCCATTCGTCTCTTAGAACCACCCTTCTCCACCTCAAACCTTGCCCCCCACACCTTTTTTCCTCCCTAACATAAAGCTTAAAAAAAGTTTGTGTATCTGCCCTTCTTTTAGTTTTCCTTTCTTTTTCTAAAGAATTATCTTTTGGGTGTAACTTTCATTTTTGTTTCCCTATTGAGTGATGTGCCAGTATTTTTAAGAGGTCTTATATATGTCAGGGATGAGGTAGGAACTGTAGAAAAGGAAGTTCTGAGGTAAAAAATGGTTTTACTTTTAAGTTGCATTGATTAGCATAGGATAACCATGCTTAACAAGATAGGTCTTCTGATTCGGGTAGCCATTTAAGGAGACTGTTGGATGCCGTCTGTCTTACTGGTCTCTATAGACAACCTTCTGGATTCTGGCTTTTTTTTAAAACTTAATTTGTTTTTGAGGTCTTCAGTATTCTTGGTATCTTTGATGAATACTTATATAGGCTTTCTTAACATTGCATTATTCTCTGTTGCTTCCTTATCCCTCATTTGTGGGAAACCAGTAATTCCTTGGAAGGTGCCATATGTAGTCCCAGAAATTGGTAGATCCACTTAGTCTTTCTGATGCCCATGAGAAGGAAGGCAGTAAGAACTCTTAGAAGCTTGAGTTGGAGTTGATGGCTCTATCCCTTATTTTGTTGGGGAAGGGGATGAAATTAAAAGACAAGATTAAACAAGATTCCATGACATAGTAGTGCATAGAAATCAGTCCCCCAGACAACTTGATTTTAATTTTTTTTCTTGGCACTTTGGCCTAGAAATTCTGGCAGTATCAAACACCATAACATCATACCAGGTGTCTGGATTATTGATCCTCTTCCGGACCATAGAGGAAGAGAAAAATGAACCACAAAGTAGATTTCCATACTTAGATGGTTTAGCTGCAGAAAGAGAGCTGCTTTGTATTTTTTTTTCATGGCCCTCATTTTTTGAAACAGTCTGAGAAAAAGAGACTTTGGGGATGAGGAAACATGATTGCCATTTTCAGATATCTGACTGCTGTGTAGAAAAGGGCATTAGACTCGTTCGTTGTTGCTTTAGAAAGTTAGAATTATGGCTAATGGGTAGAAAAAGGGAGCTGTATTTTGGCTCTATAAAAAAGGATTTTCTAACAGTTTGAGCCATCTGTCAGTGGAAGGGCTGTCACAAAGTAGTGAGCTGTGTGTTTCGGAATTGTTCAAGAAGAGACCATCTTTAAAAATACCATCAGGAGGAATTCCTGTACTGAGAAGGAAGTGGAATTAGATGACCTCTAAGGTTTCTTTCAGATGTCAGGTTTTATTCATCCAAGATACGTTTATTGATTACCTCATGTATGGAAGGTACCTTGGTAGGTACTGAAGGGTATACAAAGATGAGTTAAAAAGTGGTCCCTAACCTATAAAGTACTCAATATTTCATAGAAAAGATAGGTATACAAACAAGTATAACAAAAGAATTTGAGGGAACATAGCTGGGTGCTGTGTTCAAAATTCTGGCTTTATTCCTATTAAGGTAGCCCAGTTAAGAACTGTCAGTGATGGCATGAATTTCATTTTTTACTAGTTCTTCAAATTTAGAGCACCAGTTTGTGATGATAGATTAGCAATTTCTGTGCAAAGTGCCTAAGTTTCAATGATATTTAAGATTTTATAGAAGACTTAAGACAAATGAAAAACAGTTGACCATTTTTTTCTCAATTCACTTTTTATTTTTTTTAAGTTTTTCACTTTTTTATTGGGATCCTGCACACTAACTTTAGTTAGTCTCTGGAAGCTCAGATCTCATGCAAACTGAGGATGTGTTCGTCCTAGGTCACTGTGAACAAAAGCAGTAAAGTCTTAGATAAATACATGCAGCACTGAATCTTCTCACCCATTTCTTAAGGATTACCTGTATCTTCTAATTTGTCCAAGAAGGAAGGGAGAGTCTTTGATGACAGTTGTCAGCAGTCATTGTCATCCACTAGTATGTTCAGTTTCCAGGACTATACTGGGGACAGATATGAATTTGAGTTTCTAAACTTGCCTCTTTGGAAGAAGAGTAGTTAGGCCTGAAGTATACAGTTAGTGATCCAGGAGAGGGGAAAGGTCTTCAAACCATTATTGGTGCCAAGCATGTTTGACTTCAAGTGTTGTTTTGAGGAGAAGAAATCTGGAGTCTTTATGTGAAGTAGTAGCTTCCTGGTCCTGTGTGTTGTAGCAGCGCTGGCTTCTCTGACAGTAAATGGTCCCTGTGAGGTGCATGAGGTGACTCTCTGGGGGGCGCCAAAGTAAATCATCCCCTTCCAGGGAGTGGAGCAAGTGGAGCAACCTTGTCCTGATGCTACAGATCTTGCTGGAATGCAGTAAGAGTCTTCTGGGGAGATCTGTGGGGCTGGGGTTTCTTCATGAGAAGAAACCCAGGAAGCTTCCAGAGCGAGTGTTTTGTGTTCAGCACAAGGGAAACACCAGTGCAGATCTGTACATGTGGAATTTAAATACAGAATATGTCTTATACCTTTGCTTTCTTTGTACTTCTTCCCATAGGTGTCTATAGACGCTGCTATATTCTATTGAAGATGTCTAACAGTAACACTACTCAAGAGACCCTGGAAATAATGAAAGAATCAGAAAAAAAGCTGGTGGAAGAGTCTGTAAGCAAGAATAAGTTTGTATCTAAGTCACCAAGTAAGGAAGAGATTGAGAAGGAGGGTGACGATATTAGTGTTCGGCAGGAGACACAGGTAAGGGACCAGGAAGGTATACCTTGGCTTTTACTTGGAAAGGGTCCCTGTTGGATACCAGAGGAATCTGTAGGTGTTTGGCCACATGTAAGGTCGAAGGGCTTCAGCTTCCCTTTTTTATATTTCAGTTTCACTTGCTTTCAAAGGCTATTCCTTTTAAAATGATGAAATCCATACAGAAGTTTGTAAAGAGAATAAATATAGTTCCTGATCTCAGAATCTCTGTGTTGTATATGTATGGCTTAATTACTCTCATCTACATCATATGCCCAAATCACTAGCCAATATTCTAATATACTTGAGATTTTTCGGAAGAGAAAAAGAAAAATAGAATCACAAGCATGTGATACAAGTCATAAAACGTTGCAGTCATTAAAATCTCGCAACCAAAACTGTGCATCTGTCCTTGCGCACAGTGTTAAAATTCGTATCCTGGTTGTGTTAAAGCAGTCAGCATTTACTGGGTCAAAAATAGGCTCTGAAATTGCCACTTGGTGTGGGTGATTGAGCAGTGTTTCACACCTTGGCTGCCATATTGTTTTGTGCCCAAATTCTTACTGCAGAGCAGAGAAGAGGGCAATTCTGTTGCCAGATAGTACTTTCCCTCCAAGATTTGTTTTTTTCTTCCACTAACTTAATCTAGTCTCAGAACCAGTTCCAGCCTAACCTGACTCTTCTTCTATTCCCCTACAAAGAGTAATCCTAAATTTCTGCAACAATATTTCTTCAAACAACTTGGCCTCCCATTTCTTAAGTTTCTTTATTTCCCATGGCCTGCATTGTCACAACCCATCAGGCAAACACAGGGACCACCACACTTTGATCTCACTATTGATTATAAGTATTCTGTTTCCATGTTCAAGAATTCTGAAAATGTACCCTCAGACCATAACCTATTGTCATTCCATATCATCCTATGCCTGTTACTCCTAATGCTAGTCTTTATCTTCAACATGACATCTACTCACGTGACCTCTCAGTTTACTGGCTTCCCTTTCCTCTCTTCCCCATTTGAGTTTATTGGTTTCCCTTTCCTCTCTTCCCCATTTGAGAAGTAAACCAGTTCTGCATTGCACTGTTCTCTTGCTCTAAAGTCCCTTGCCTAGTTTTCCTGTCATTGCTCAGGCTGCGTCAAACTACATCTTTGTATTAACTCCCACTATCTGCCTCATCTATTTCAAGTCATTTGCTGTTGAACAACACTGGAAAAAGTTACACAAGTGTACTGACTGGCTCTATTACAAATGTATGTAATGTAACCTCTACTGGGCCATCACAGCAGGCAGACATTCCTTCTACTCCTTCCCAGTTGGTTCTTTCTCCTTATAGCAGCCTTATTCCAGATGTTTGCTCCCCAAATATCCCACACCAGCCCCTTCTCACAGTCTCTCAAGAGTTTGCATCATACTTTACTGAGAAAATAAACACTATTCACAGTGAGCTTCTCCTCTCCTAAATCTTCCCTACTCTTGCCATCATCTCCCATTTTCTCCTCCTCCAGTATTTGAAGAAATGCCCCTTTTCCTTAACCAGGCCAATCCATCTACTTGTACCGTTGGTCCAGGCCCCTTCTCTTTCACTCTCTGAATCTGTTGATTACCCTCTTCTCCTTGTTGCTTTTTCTCTAGGTTTTCAGGCTGTCACACTCTTCTGCTTTTCCTCCTGCCTGTGTAACCACTCCTCACTCTCCTTTACTGTATCCTCATCTAGGTCCTGCCCTTTGTAGTGCCAATGGGATACCCATAGCAGCCACTATGGATATGCATGTGCATTTCTAGGGTAAATTTGCAAAATATAAACTCTCTTCCTCAAAGACAAAACCAAGATATTTATCCAGATACCAGAAAGCCAATTCCACCATTGTAACAATAAAGCTTGTACACATTACCAATAAAGGGATCATGGTCATCCTTAAGCCTTCCCTCTGTCAGGCCTCCCCATGAACAAGCTTCCTTCAGCAAAATCACCCCCTCTCATTCTTGCTGCTCAGTTCTGCTGTGCTCTGCCTGTTCTCTCTCTCAGTTTTGCCTCGGTCTTACCCAGTTCTGCCTCAGTCTCTCTTCTTGCTCCACCCTTCCTACTCTATCCATTCAAGAAGCTCCTCCCACCGTTGGCTCCACGTGACTCAGTTTGTGGGCTCCATCAAAGCTCAAAGCCTGTCACATGGGTCTATTAAGGGGCAGAGAAGATCTTCACATTCACTTGCCATTACATGCTCTAACTATAGGTTGTCCCACACAGAGTTCTGTCTTGGCCATCTATGCTACTTCATTTGATGATTTCATCAGTTCTCATAGATTTAATAACCATTTCTATGCTAATGATTCTCAAATATACTTATCCTCCTCCAGCCTGTCAGCTGACTTCCAATCTCATATTTCCAGTGCCTTTTCAGATAGCTCTAACTGGATGTTCAGTAGACATCTTAAACTCAACATGTTCACCATGGAACTCTTTCCCCTTAAATCCTTCTCCACTACCGCTTCCCTATTAGGATAGAGGGCAATGTCATTCTCCCAGTTTCTCATGCCCATAGCCTCGATGCCATCCATGACTCCTTACTCACTGTTGCCAAAGCCTGGGCAACAGATTTCACCTTTGATTTCACTTTTGCAACATCTCTTGAATATACCCCCTTTACCCTTGTGATCTGCCACCATCTTTGTGCAGGCCCTTATCAGCTTATACTTGGACTATTGCAGTAGCCTGCAGGTAGATCTGCCTACCACAAGTCTCTGACCACTCCAAACCATCCTCTGTTCCATCACCAAAGTGATTTTCCTAAAGCTCAGATCCAACTGTCAGCACCCACGCCTCAACTCCAGTGGCTCCTGTATTGCCTTTAGGATCCAATACAAAATCCTCTATTTGGAATTCAAAGCCCCTTTATAACTTTACCTTTCTTCCTCCCAGTCTTCTTGTACTTTATTCTCTGAAATATACTGTTTGATCCACTGACACTGGCTTCTTTGTTATTCCTTGAACAAGACACTCCCATCTTCCAGCTCCAGGCATTTTCTCTTATCTTTCCCCTTGCTTGAAATTCACTCAGTTTCTCATTTCCACCTGCTAGCTTTTTCTAGCTCAAGTCCCATCTTCTACCAGAAGTCTTTCCCAAAACCTCTTAACACTAAGCCCTTCCCTCATTTCATTATTGCATTATTTATGTGTATATGTCTTGTTTGCACATATTTGTTTGCTTATTGTCTTTCCCTTTAGATTGTGAGCACCCTGAGGGCTGACTGGCACATAGTAGGTGCTTGATAAATGTGTGGTGACTGACTCAATCTCTCCCTTTATTTTGGCTCTTCTCCTGATAATTCAAAACATGCCAAGATTTTCCCTAGCCCTAAAAATTTCCCATTGTCTTGTTAAGCTGTCATCCTATATCTTTCTTCCTTTTCACAGCCATTCTTATAGAAAAAGTATCTTGTGTCACTCACTTCTCAACCCCTTGCAACTCATGGCTCTCAGCCTTATCATTTGCCTGAAATTGCTCCAAAATTACCAGTGTTTACTTACTTACAAAATCTCATGACTTTTTCTTTAGTCTTTATCCTTTACCACCCTCTTCCCCTGGATACTTTCTCTTTTTTTGGATTTTCTTGACTACTTTTTCTGTTATTTGCCTGACTGATCCTTCTCAGAATTATTTCTGAATCATTTCTGATATTTCTCCCTTTAACTGTGAGTATACCCCTAGGCTCTGTCCTACACCGTCTTTTCTCTCTCTCTGTTCTTTCAGTGACCTTATCAGCTCCTATGGGTTCATCTCTATACACATGACCCTACATCCAGTAGATCCATTTCTGGTCTCTTTCTTAAACTCCATTCATAGGATCACTGACTGACTATTAAATGTTTCAGAGTAGATGTCCTATAGGCTTCTCTAACTCAAGAAGTTCAAAACAGAACTCAATTATCTTCAGCTGCCCTCCCCCCACCCTACCTTTTTTCCCCTAATTTTTGTATTACTCTCGATGATACCTTAAAATTGATGATTCTTAAATTCCCAGGGTTCACAACCTTGGAATTATCCTTAACTCTTTACTCTATCTTATCCCATATAGTTTATCAGTTATCAAATCTTGTTGTTTCTACCTCTGTAACATCTCTCATGTCTGTCCTCTTATGTCTGCTCACATGGCTATCACCCTTATTCAGGTCCTTATCATTCTTCTTCTGGTTTATTGAAATAGTCTTTTAATGGATCTACCTGCTCTAAGTCTTTCAACTACTGTAAACTCCCCAAGGTTGTTAGTTTCCTTCCTAAAATATGGTTCCCAGAGCCGAATTGGTACTCCTAGTGTTATCTGACCTCTTTATTCAAGTAAATTGTATCACTCCTATTGCAGTCTAGAATTGCACAAGCTCTCCTGTCTGCTGTATCATTGTTACCTCATATTGAGTTCATAAGCCACTGAGACAACCGGATCTTTTTCTGGTTCCCATCTCCCATCTCACGAAGTTGGTGAAGACTTTACCCATATGAAATTACTTGATATGGGCCAGGTCCCTGTACAGGTTCCTCACTTTATTCTCCCTTTGTCTTCCTTCCCACTTCTCCCTGTTCTCTGTCCCTTCTCTCCTCTCTTGACCACGGTAATAAAGACAGATTCCATGTCAGCAAATATTCACCTATTCCTTTAGTCACTGACTCCAGATACCATTAATGAGTTCTGAATCCTTAAGATAGATAAACAGTGAATATTTAATTATGTCTTGTCATATAATCATGAAAGATATAATTAAATTAGCTCTTATGACTAAGTTATTCCCTTCCCAAGAGGTCATTGTAAACCATGCTAAACTCTTTATTATGTACATGAGCTAGGAAGCAAGTATAGTGGATAGAGTTTGTATAGTCTTTTACTTTCAAAAATCCATCTTATGTGTAATATATACGTAAGCAGATACTACAGCCTTCCTCACCTCTCTGTACTGTCATGGAAACTGCAGAAACTTTTGTATCGATACCAGTTTCGTTACTTCTTGAAGGAACCAATACCCTTGAAGGCTTTGCCACAACCCCTTAGGAGCCTACATTCCTGTCAGAGTCACTACTTATGGGGGCTTCCCATGAAAATTGGAACCTTTGTGGAAACAGTCCTTGTCTCTCCTGTCTTGACAGCCCTTACAGGAGCCAATATGGTTGAAACCAGAGGATGAAGAATGACTTAATACTTCTCAGCCCTTGGACTGTTGGAGATGTTTTTGGCGTCTCTTTTTGGTATACTAAATGCACTTTCATAGAGAGAATTATTTCCCTGCCATCAATTCAGTTCTGTTGACCTAGTAAGGTTCTACATCTCAGCCATCATCCTACTACATTTTAAAAATCTTTTGTTTTTATATACCACCTTCATGCCCAAATATACCCTTCCCAATATGTCCTTTCCCGGAAATACATCCTTTATAATAAATAATTTTTTAAAAGGAGGGGAAAATTCGGCAAAATTAGACAATACATAAACTTAATCAGATTGTATATTGCAACATTTCCATACTTGTGATTCAGCCTGTCCATTGAAAGAAAGGGAGGGACAAATTCTCAACTTCTCCAGTGCCAAGCTTGGTCATTTCAGTTACTCAGCATGCATTGTTACTTTATTCTTTCAATTTATGTTGTAATGATTGTGCATAATATTTTTCTGATTCTGCTTCACTTTGTATCAATTCACATAAGTCTTCTCATATTTCTCTGAATTCTTTGTCATTTTTTTATAGCAGAGTAATATTCTATGTACCAGTTTACTTAGCCATTCCACTACAGATGGACACCTAATTTTTTTCCCTCTTATTTTCTACCTCAAAAAAGTTTGCTCATAGAAGAATTGCCATAATTGTCAGTTAAGTTTTGTACTATTTATACTATACTTAAGATATATTACAGAATAAAAAAAATAGACTTTTATAGGCTAGCATAATATCACTATTCCTATGGAAAAATAAATTTTAAGTTTTAAACAAATGTTTTGTAATCATTGATAGACAGGAATCTGTAAAACCAAACTAAACCAATACTTTTATGAGCTCCTGACAAATGAATCCTATTTTAAATAACCTAGTCAAACTAATACAATTTTATATTTAGGAATAGAGAATGTAGAAGATAAAATGGTCAATTTTGATTACATGAAAATCTCATTTACATAGTTTTTTTTTTAAAGTTTTAAAAATATTAGGCCAAAATAAATCTGTGAGGCAGGTAGTGTAAGTGTCGTTATTTCTTTTTTATAATTATGCAATCTCAGACTTCAGAGTAGTTAATGACTTTTTCATTATAATTGCTGGATCCATGGAATGGCCATTTGACTTTACATACATAATCTTATTTGAAGCTCACAGTAACCATCTAAGGAAAGTGCAGTGGTGGGCAGACTAGCTGTAGCAAAGTTAATTAAGTGGATTATCTTATAAACTTTATGATTTTACAACTGAAAAAACTTATTTACTTTTATTAAATAAAAATTATTTACTTTTTTCCTGCCTTTTCCTGATCTATTGATAAAAAAGAAAAACAAGACCCTTGTAATAAATATGTTAGTCAACCAAAACAAATTCTGTCATTGGCGATGTCTTAAAAAAAATTATGACTCAAACCGTATTTTGACTCCATTGTCTTTGTGTAGAGTTCAGTCTTAGAATTGTGGTTGGTTAATGTGTCAAAAATAGTTCTTAAGTCTTTCAAAGTTGTTCTGTCTTTAAAAGGCTATTATGCAAATAATTCTACTGATTCTGTTTATGTTACTCTGTGTCAGTTCATATAAGTCTTCCCAAGTTTCTCTGAAACTCTTATAATTTTTTACGATGTAATAATATTATTAAATGACACATATCCAATTCTTTGCCACCACAAAAAGAATTGCTATAAAAATTTATGTACCTAAGGATTCTATTCTTTTTTTTTTTTTAATTTCCTTAAAGTATAGGCCTAGTAGTGTATGTCAAGGGCAAAGCTTAATAATTTTTTGAATATTGTTCTAAATAGCTTTGTGGAATGGCTGAGCTAATTCATAGCTCCACTATGAGTGTGTTAGTATGCTTGTTTTTTCCACAGCCCCTCCAAAATTTGTCATTTCCCCTTTTTCTGATAAACTTTGTCAATCTCATGGAGGTGAGATGGAACCTCAGAGTTGCTTTAACTTGTATTCCTTTAATTATCAATGATGTGGAGCATTTTTAAAAAATAAGACTATTTATATCTAGAATTTCTTTCTTTGAAAAGTGCCTATTCTTATCTTTTAACTATTTGTCAATTGGAAAAAGGCCTTTATTCTTACAAATTTGAATCTGTTCAATATATTTTATATGATCTGGCATTAAAGGCACTTTTCTGGGTCTAACTTTATTATAGTTCATAAATTTTTAATGAGGTTTAAATTAGATCTATTTCTAGGCCATTGAAATATATTTATCTTCACTTGTGTACATATTTTAATCTTTCCTGTTGTGTGGCATGATAGAGTGCCATGATGTACTCCCATTTCCATTTGGGAATTTCTGTGATTCTGGAATAAGTTGGCTTCTCAGCATATCAATATATTTATTACAGTTCATTTTCTCAATGGGGACAAGATTTATAAGACCACCAGATATTTAAAAAGTCCCCAAAATATTTTAGGGATACTTGTGAATGTTTTGTAGTCTAATATCATACCAAGATTTTATAGGTTCACCTGGACTACTTTTGATAATTTTGGTGTAAGACAATTTTTAAAAATGAGTTTTGCTGGTAAACATTACATTTTCCTATTTTCAGTGCTCCAGTCTTTGTAATGTCTCACAAGCATCTTTTCTTCATAGTGATGTCAAATAGGTTGCTTTTTTTTTAAAGTATTCTTCTTGGTGTTCTATCTTCAGGAACCCCACATTGTACTGTGGAGAAATCAGGAACAACCTCTCCAGCTGTCAGAACCTTCAGAAGGTCTTTCTTTTCTCAGGATTAGTTAAGCTATTATAGAGCAGTAGGTTTTCAGTCCTTGGCATTGTGTCTATTCCCTTCCCCATTACTCCAACCCTTATTTTTGACCATACTTTCTTCTGTGATTGAGTCTAGCTATTTCTGTCTCATTATTGGCTTGAATGATATTTGACCTTGATTTTTCCACACCAGCAGCTGCAGCAATATCACTTGTCATTAAAGTTGTTATTTTAGAGCAACAACTTTTACAAATTTCTTTGGATTAATATTTATTCTTAAAAACCACAGAGTTAAAAATATTATAGAAGAAGGCAATGAAACATTATGGCATGAAAGCCAGCTGAGGAAACCAGCTCAATTCAGTTTTTTCTGGTCAAGGTTGGATGTTCTGAATCAGTTTAGTAGAAGCACACATTTCTGGCCATCACTGTCATGCTAATCCCAGGTAGTCTACGTACTGCTGTAGTTACCATCATTATTATTCCTCTTGTACACAGACAGAACTTTGAGTTCTGATATGTTAAATGACTTGGCCATAGATGATCCTTTGGGTTAGCCGGTCAGCTCTGGATGCTTTATTGTTTCAAGAATGAAATTGCAAGTTTGAAGAGGGAGAGAGTGTGCTCCACCTATCATTCTAATATCTCTTACTCTCATGATGGCCCAGGTGCTTCTTGAATAGTTCCCACAGCTATAGATTTTCTTGGTTGAGCCAGAAGATGATTACCCAAGTGTTGATTTTTTTCCCCGCCTTTAATAATTTATTTCCCCTTTTTCGCAGAGACGGGCTTCCAACCATGGACATGCCAGAAAAAGAGCCAAGGTGAGAGAGCCACAATTACTGTCTTCTGCCTAGGGGCATTGATCACCATTACTATGATTCAATTCATCACAGCTATTTAGTTTTCTCTGTTGAACATGGGTAAAACTTTCTCATGATCTTTTCTCTAAGATTCTCCAGCTATCCTCAGCCATTTCTTTAAATTCCAGTTATGATGTTGTGACTCTTGCTGTTCTCCATTATCTGTCATTGACATAGTTAGGTATTGTTCCATTGTTGAGATGGAGCAAGTTGCCAGCAGCCACCCTCCTTTGAGCCAGAGTAAGTTGTGCTAGTTCTCTTGGAAGTCTGTGTTATCAGTGGCTTTCAGGAACATGGTGACTGTGTACATTTTTTCCTTGCAGTGTCATGTTCCCAATAAATCATGTCCCATTTTATAAGAGAAGAGTCAACAACTTTGAATGGCTTAATGATAAAGGAATATTAACATTTTGAGTTAAGGGATTTCTTAAAATTAATATTTTAAACATAATGCTAAAAAGATAATTTTAGGCAAAGGTGTCAAGAGGACATGTAAAATGTTAGTAAAGTAACAATTTATTTTTTTTTAAATCGAGAAAACTTTTTTTTAATTTTTGCATTCATTCCTCCTGAATGAAAGGGTAGCTCCTAAGGGACTGCTATAATTTGTTCAGACCAGTGCAAGCCCCTTTATACTGTTCCAAATTGGAACGTTCCACCTTGCCATCTATCGGCTAGATGAAGCATCCTAAACACCTCACTTCATGTTCCCCTTTCTGATAGGCTTCCCGTCAAACAGCTTGTTAAGCCTACATAAAAATGTCTGACCTTTTATCTGACCATGCTAGGTCACAATTCTGATTAGCTGCTATCATTCAAAACTGAGAGGAGTTTTAATCATGTAGAAACAGAATTCCTTCTTTTGTTTCCTATAAATTCCCCCATTTTTTAATCAAAATTTTTGTTTCCACACCTAAATCCAACCAATACCTCCTCATTTTCTTTCTCATATGAATTCTTCCCCTCGTCTGTCTCCCCTGTAAGTAAATGTGGGAAAGGATCGATGCATTGACAAATTACAAGGGTAGTCCCTTTTTATAAGTACAGACACAGAGACCCAAAAGAAAAAGATAAATCAATGAGTTGTCCATTTGGAAGCTTCGTCTCATTCCGCGGTCTGAGGAGGAATGTTGTCTGATGCAGTTTTCTGGTTTGGACACTCGTTCAAGCTGAGAAGAAACCATTTATTAATTAATTGGGAAAACAATGAGGTGCAGAGTTCAGCGGAAATGAGTATCACTGTGCTGCTTATCTCTGCCCAAAGAAACGCATGGCTTAGAAAAGCTATAGTGGTGCGTGTGTGTTTGATAGGATGTGGTGGGGAGAAGTGTGTGTGGTGTCTGTGTAGCATGGTGTGTGTGCGCATGTGCGTGTGCACGTGCCATGAACTGTAACGTGATGAACTGTCTCTGTTATTGTACTGAGCTTGTGATGGTAAAGGTCCCCACAGGCTTTCCTTCTACCAGCTCCTTGGTTCATAACAGTCTGGATGTGCTTGTAGCTTTTCATAGGTTTGCCTTACCTCACCACATAATCAATCATAAGCTTCTCTAGAGCAAAGACTATGTCTTATGCTTTTCTTATGCCCGAAGAAAAAGTGGCTTTGTTCATATAGTAGATGTAGATATAGATCAGAGGCCAGCTACAACTTTCTCATTGTACATATAAAAGTGTTTTCAATGGTTATTTTTAATTGATTTAAACAAGAGCCAACATGGTATACAGGGCTTCTTAAACTTTTTCCACTTGCGACCCTTTCGGTGCTTCTTAAACTGTGGATCTTGACTCCATATGAAATGTAGAAGACCCAAGTTCAAGTCCCAATACACTGGCTGTGTGACCCTGGGCAAACCACCTAATCTTTGATACTATAAGTATTAATCTTAAAATATCATAAGTTTCAGAATAGTGACTGATTTCCATTGTTAGAGACAATTTTCTCATCCAAATTTTCCCATATTAATGAAATTACAGGGCCTGGCCAAAAGCAAAGCAAAATAAAACAAACCAACCTTATGGTCCTATTATGTTGCATGAGCAGGTAGAAAAGATGCTAAAGAAGCAAAAATAGGAAGAATTAGCTTAGTATACTCAAAGGAAATCTTGATACAAGTGACACATTTTTGACAGTGTTGAGGAATTGATTTGCATGTGTGGACATTCATTATTCGTACAGAAAAGGTAATTGAGAAAATATAACTCTTTCCTTATATGCCTGCTTTCTTCTTTCTACCAACTCCGTGAGAATAATTGACACACAATAATTTTGGTAGTAGCAAAAAAAGCAAACAAGTCAAAAATCTCAAATAAACCAAACCCTGTAGGTTCCTGTTGATTGGGGAATGGTTAGATTGCAGCATATGAATGTAATAGAATATTTTTACTTCTTAAGAAATTATGAATGGTTTAAGGAAACTCAGGAGGACTTCTATGGACTGGTGCAGATCAAAGAAAGATTAAACAATATACATACTGCTGACAGAGTAATGCAAACGAAAATACCAAGAGGCAGTTGAATTCAGGTTCAGTGGCCATTGTTGACTTCAGGGGCACAGATGACAAAATATCACCTTTTTCCTCTCAGTAAATGCTGAGTATTGGGCATGATGTCAGTCTGTTTTGGTGTGTTGGTTGATTTTGCTTAACTGTTTGACTTTGTTATAAGGCGGGATTCTAGGGTTGAACTAGATCAGGAATTGACTGGTATGAAATGAAAAGATGTTACCAACCCTTCTTTAGGAAAAAATGTTAATAATGCAAATTAACCTTAAAGTTGCATTGTGCGTACATTTAGGGGAAGGGACAAAGACAGTTGTGAAGCGTTTGCTAGCACACCCCTGCATGTGTGACTATCTTCTAGCCACTCTGTGTTAAATGACAAGATTTGAACCTGCTTCTTCCTGACTTCAGTCAGAGCTGGTCCTTCATCCACAGCGTGACATCTTGTGGTCATACAGTTGACTGGAAACTTCAATTTCCACTTTGCTTGTTGTCATAAAAAATTGCTTTGTTTGTTGTTATAAAAAATCATTTGAGTCAGTAGAGTGAAAAGTTGCTTTAAAGTTGCTACTCCAATAGGATATCTCCTATTTTTATGTTAAAAACAGAAATAACTTTGTTCAGCAACTCTCATTATAAGGGCCAGGTGGGATATACATGTTGAAGGTATTTGCAATGTTACAAGGGCATCTAACAGTACAAATAGATGGGAGATTTCCTACAGGTGATAAGACTTTCCAGATGTTCTTCTTGGCAGATGATAACAAACTCCAGGCCATCTTGGCCTCCATCTTGTAACCACTCCTGAGTTTGCTATAACTATCTACAAAGGAAGAATGAAATGGATGAAGAATGGATACCCATTGTTCAGATGCCTTTTGATGGACGACTTGTGGCACCATGTACTGAATGGGTAGAGAGAGTTCCATAAATATGTATTATGAATTATGCCACATATGGACATTGAATTAGGCCTAGAATTGAATAGGAGAACATAATGCTAGATATCATTTGGGAAACTATGCAGTGCCTTTATGCCTCCCAGATTCTCCTTAAAATAGAGCCTCATTTTTTTCTAACAACAGTATTTTTCCAGTCATGGAATATGATTAAGTATGGAGTGACAAAGTTAATGGAGAATAAATTCCAAGTTGCCCAAAGGAGAATGGAGAAACACATGTGTGTTTATGAGTATACTGCAGAACCTTATCATTGAAGAATTATCAAAAATGGGCTTAAAAGTTATCCAAGACATTTATGACTGGAAAAGAATGTGAGATGACAGTAATGCTGTATGTTTTACTAGTACCTCTGTGATGCCCAGAGTATGAGCTACACTAGGTTTTGGAACACCCTGCAAAGACCTTAATTCATCACTTAAGAGTGTGCTTCCGAGGTGCTGTCCTGGAATTCCTCCTGAACTCCCTAAGGATTTGTCAGTGTGGATCAGCTAGTTTTTGGTTTTTAATGTTTCTTACTTTTACCTCTAAAGGCAGCTGAGGTTTCTCACTCTTTTCCCAATAACTTCACAATTAAGTGACCATCTGGTTCCAGACGTAGATTTTAAGGAAACTTTCACCTCCCCTTTGTTAGCTAACCTTGAATAAATCCGACAACATTCCAGGCCCACATACTCATCTCTCTCAACCAATGACTACTGGTCAGAGATCCTAAATCATACCTGGAATCAAAGGCAGTAGATAATGCCTTGGTCCTCATGAATGACCATCCTGGAACTCCTGAAAAGGAGGGGCATTTCTTACACATATTAAAGATGGGACTTTTCCTATACAGAAAGGGAGAGCTTTGGGAAGCCATCTTTGAAGCTGCCCAAGGAAGGGAGGAAATAAAACAAGTTGTCAGAACTGTACTAAGTGCTTTATAAATATCTTATTTGACCTCACAACAAGGTATGGTTATTACGATTGAGGAAACTGAGGCAAATGTGGAGTGATTTACCTAGGGTCACATAGCTAGGAGGTATCTCTGGCAGGATTTGAATTCGGATCTTCCTGATTCTGGATCTAGTGCTCTATTCCTTGTTGAACTTAGCTACCTCTAGGCAAGAATTGTCACAGCATTGTACCAACCTGTATACAGATTTGGAGACCAAAAGTATCCTATTCCTCTCTCCACTGAGCATTATGGCATATTTTTGTTTTATTCTCTTTTGGACATGTGTAGGTTTCCATTTTCTATCTTTAGAGTGTATGTGTGCATTACCACATAATACTTCATTTCTATTTCATGTACATCCTGCTGATATTAAGAGATATTATTCTGAAATAACACTTTAAACCCTGAAAAAAAAATATTTGCCACCAAAAGAAAGAATTGGAATGGATTGGAGAAACTGATCAGGTATCCTCATTTCTTAATTCCTTGATGCCAGGCACTCCTCATTCTAATCACTATAAGTGACTCTAATTTCCTTCTCTCTCAAATTATTTTGTATTTATTTTATGTACATCTTGTATTCACTTCTCTGTGTACATGTTGTGCTTCCCCTCCACCCACATCCCTCACAGTGTAAGCTCCTTGAGGACAGGGATTATGTTTTTATTTTTCTATAGAGTGGGTACTTAATAGTGTTTGTTGAGTTGAATGGACCCTTTTTTCAGATCTGTCAAAGGAAATGAACAAATGATAGAATGAAATGGGTTGAGAAAGGATGAACAGATTGCTGTCTGAAGTATATTTTTAAGTAGCACTTCCTGCAAATGGGCCACCTTCCAGTTTTCTTGCTGGGAATCCAAAGGGGAACAGTGATTTATAGAAATGGTTTTTAGAATAAAATGCTTGATTTTGAGGATCATCCAGTTTATAAACTACCCCAGGCAGCCAAGTCTTTTGAAGCGTGGCAGTGGAATGGAGGTCATTCATTCAGAGTTTTGCATACCTTTAGCTGTTCTTTCTTTGTTCTGTGGTCACTTCTCAGTGTGCATTTTTGGATTTATGTTTCTGGACCTGGATTTGGGGCCCAGATAATTAGATTTAAGTTATTTCTCAACCATTGATGTATAATAATTTCTACCAGTAGTCAAGTTGTCTTTAAAAGTAGTAAACCTGTACAGACCTGCACAAAATGTTGCTAGTTTGTAAAACTGCTTTGTCTGGTAGGTAAACCAGAAAAGGTTACCTCTACAATTCTCAACTTACATACGTATTTTTTTTCCCTAGTCTAATTCTAAACTGAAGCTGGTGCGGAGCCTGGCAGTGTGCGAGGAGTCCTCTTCCCCTTTTGTTGATGGGCCACTGGAAACTCAAGTAGGTTCTTTCTAGGAAGAATAACTTCTGGATTTGGTAGCTTCTTGTTCAAACGCAGCAAGCTATATAAACATCTAACTGGAAAGAGGGGAGGATGGAGGAAGGAGGATATGTCCTGAAGCTATTTCAGCCATACTAAGCAGAAGAGATGGACTACCTGGGATATGTTCAAGTCAAGGAAGTGTAAGGGGTGGGAGATCAGTTTTCTTGCCGACAGTCTTGCCCTGCTCTCCTACCCTGTGCAGTGGGGACATTTTTAGTGTGTGTAACCAGACCTCTTCCTGTAGCAGACGTAGATAGCCAGTAGAATGAACTTTGCTTCAGCTGTAAGCCCGAGAGGGATTGTTTCTCAGTAGGATTAAAAAGAAATTGATCAGCATGCTCTCTCCTGCAGAAGAGAGATTCAGATTAGCTAGAATATCCCTTTCCGTTATTGACTATACTGTTCTTATCCTTCTTTCCAGGATATAATTCAGTTGCATATCAGTTGCCCCTCTGACAAAGAGGAAGAGAAGTCCATGAAAGATGGCTCTGAAAAGGAAGACAAAGACAAAAATAAAGAAAAAGTCCCAAGGAAAATGCTATCTAGAGGTGAGATGTTTCCCTTCCCTAGAAACTCCTTAAAAGAATCTTCCCCTTCACAGCTTGGTCTTCTCTTCCTAGGTCCTTGATTCCCATTGGAGTGTCCTGCCAACTGCATGGTTTCTTGGGGGAGGAGATGTATAAGCTATTCCTTTTCCTTCTTACCCTATCCTACCCTTGAGTTCCAGTATATATTCCAACTATATTAGTACTACCTCAAAGGAGGACATTTTGGGCAATTCTGATGTGTTGTAATAGCAATATGAATAATGCCAGGTAATTAAAAAATTACTCATATTTGACTTTTGAATGCAGAATAGATATGAAACTTTAAATGCAAAATTGCCTTCCTAACTATTTTTTTCTTTTAAACTTCTTGACTGATGATAAGGCAAGCTGAGTGACAAAAGGAAGGCATTCCAGATTAAAAATTTCCTTTGGCTCCATTTTGATTTATGCACAGTTGTTCAATATTATTTATTTGCTTGGACTCTGAGTGTTGAAGCACTATCTGCTCCATCTACCATTTTCCCTCTGAACTGGAAACAAGAACCCATTCTGTCATGTTCAAGACATTCAGTTAAATGTTTAAGAGTGATAAGGTATTTCTCTATGATGCTGATGCAACATGTGTGGTGCACATTCCTGATTGTGTTAATGTCACAGGAAATCTAAGGTTGGCCTGTTGGGATGTCAAAACTTTGTATTCTTTGATTTTGCTATTTTAATTCCTTATTATGTGAATTCTTCTCTCCTGGCTTGATCAAGCCTGTTGTAGGGGGTCAGTGGCTTGTTTTACTTATCTTGTGTGTTTTTGTTATTGTGATTCCAGACTCCAGTCAAGAATATACAGACTCCACTGGAATAGACCTACATGAATTTCTAGTAAATACACTGAAAAAAAACCCAAGGTAACAATAGTATTTAAGAATGGGGTGAAGCTAGGGTAAGGGGTGGGCCTTCGTAGTGGAGGAAAGGGAGATCATGCCCCTGACCTCTTATTATTAGAATCCCAGAAGTCTTCAGAGTGGAGTTTAATGTTGTGAAGGATTCATATTACCTGAGATTTCTGATTTTGGAATATTGGCAGAGGGAAATATGTAGAAAAATTGTTGCTGTGGAGGGGAGAGTAAAAAAGAAGGCATAGAACATTTACAAAAAACATAGAATATTTTAAAAAATTATTTTATGTGACAAACTAGACATAAACATCCTATAGAGAACCATCAAAACTATGATTATAAAATAATTGAATGTGTTTATATTAATATGGCCACCAGCAGAATGTTTCCCTGAAGAACATTAAGCACATTAAAAACAAAGTAAAAAAAAAATAAGAAGCAAGGGGGAAAAGTGAACAGATTGGGTGGTTTTGCTTTGTTGTTTTTCTTTTTAGTTTTTTAACACAATAGCATAGACTAGTGAACCCTGGACAGCCTTTGTATCACCACCTGCTAAGGAGGGTTGGAAAATGTCGTTCATCTGTGATTTTGCAGGATTTTTTTTTCATTCTCTTAAATAGTTAGGGGTACTTCTTTTTAATATCTTTCAAACAGGGACAGAATGATGCTGCTAAAGTTAGAACAAGAGATTCTGGAATTCATTAATGACAACAAGTAAGTAGCATATGTATGAAACACATTTTTGGAGGGAGGAGGCGCTTAGAGGAAAAAAATCTTAGACCATGTTTTCGGGTAGTATATTTTTACCTTAAAATCTGAATTTTAAAGTAAGTCCTCACTAGGCACCAAAAGGAGACAAGCAGCCAAAATAGGATTCATTGTGTGTGTGAGCCAGAAGAAAAGCTTTTTGGTCTTTTTTTCAGCTACAATATAGACCAATTTTTTTCTTTCAACAGTCCCTGTCCTGTGTTCTACTGTTCCTTAATTACTTGGCTCCCCCACTCCCCCCATTTCTTGAATCCATTCTTTCTCTGGGCTTTTACCCTAATGAGTCCCAGACATGAATATATTGGCACACAGTAAAGTGCCTTAGATACAAGAAATGTAGGAAAAATCCTATTGGTTCACATTGAACATATCTCTTCTTGTAATGTTCCTCTTTTTTGTAGAAAACCATCTGGTTCAGATACTTCAAATGATAAAAATCATGTTTCTTAAATTAATTTTTTTTCCTTTGTGCTCTTTTATTCTCCTCCCAACTTTGGGGCTGCCCCCAGTAACCAGTTCAAGAAATTTCCTCAGATGACCTCATATCACCGGATGCTATTACACCGGGTTGCTGCCTATTTTGGAATGGACCACAATGTTGACCAAACTGGAAAAGCTGTCATCATCAACAAAACCAGTAACACAAGGATGTAAGCAAGGGGACAAAAAGTAGAAAAGCTCTCCTTGACCTGAATAATGTAGGGTCGGTGTTTTTGTGCATTAAGGGAAGGGTACTCTACTGGCTCAGTCTTGGGCCTATCCATCAGTTCCTATGTTCCTGTCTTTTTGTTTTAGTTTTCAGTCGCCCTGCATTAGTTACATTTTAAGTTTTTCAGCAACTTCAAACCCTTTTAAGAAACAGGAAGAGTAAATAGCATTTCTTTGGAAGATGAACTGAAGCCTTTTAGCTTAGATTCTCCTGAGATATTATAGGTGTAACTGTAGGATAAGAAAAGTAATGCAGGGATAAAAGAAATGAGGTCTAAATGTTTTAGGGAGATCCCCTGCCTGGGATCTCTTCTAATAAGTACCAACTTAATTGAGAGTTGTAAACTATAAGAGAAGAAACCCAGTCTATTTTCTAACAGAAGGGTCTCTTTCTTTCCCTAACATTCTCCCACAACCCCAGCCCTGAACAGAGGTTCTCAGAGCATATCAAAGATGAGAAGAATGTAGAATTTCAACAGAGGTTCATCCTGAAGAGAGATGACACCAGCATGGACCGGGATGATAACCAGGTGAAGACTCAAGAGGGGAGGGGCAGGTCTACGGAGAAAGTTTTCAGTGAGAGAGAAACTGGGAAGAGAGGGGAATTTTTATGAAATAGAGAAAAGATTTAGAACTTATGTCCAGCCACATGGAGCATACCTTTACTCAGCTGTTTGACTGCATTTGTTGATCTGGAAGCTACCCTTTGAACCCCACAGAAACATACTAAGTTTTACTGGATTTTCTCATTTTTTCATATGGAACTCCTATACCCTTCTCAGAGCCCATTCCCATGCCTTCCTAACCCTTCCTTTTGGTATTATATGACAGAGCAAAGCCCCTTCCTGCTTCTTTAGCCTCCATACAAATAGATATTTCTGTAGTAGGTGGGGGATTGTTTAGGGCACCCCAGAAGCCTACCCTGTCCCACTCCCACTTGTCTACAGTCAGATATATTCCTGAACATTAGAAAAACTTATAGGTAGGTAGCAATATAATTTACCCAGTTTAAAGGTGATTCTGATCCCTTTTCTCCCAATCTTTTAGTCATTTTCTACCTCCTTCTACTCAAGGTGAGTTAGTTACATTGACTTTTAATGTTGGATTCCACAAATAATATCCCCTTTACAGTATACTCCTGTGGGGAAGCCTGTCCTCTCCCTGCTGAGTTTCCAGTTAATTTGCTCCAGGTTTCATTTACTGGCCTGGCTGCTGCCTTGACCTTGTGGTCTCCTTTAGGCAGCAATTGCTTTTGCTGGGTTAGTTTTCCCTCTTCTTTCTGCGTTGATTAGTTTAGCTAAGTGAGGACTCTATTTCTGATGTAGTGTCCAAAGGGTTGTAGTGAGAGAGCAAAATAAGAATAGCCATATGGAGTTTGAGGATCTCGGGACCAATTGATATAGTTATACCTAGTCTCTATGTGATATGTAGTATCCCATTTTTATTCCTAACTGGGATGTAGGGTGCTGTGAAGAAAACAGAAGTGTTTTCTATGGACATATGTGAGGGAGAGTCCTAAGTTAGAGCATCATGATGGTCGTGGACAAACTGGGCCTGGTTGGGAAAAACAAAGCACAACAGCCTTTCCATGCCAATACCCTTCTTTCCATATCTCCAGTGGCCTATTTTGTATGAATTAGAAATTTTCCAGGCCTAGCAGCAAATTGAGTTAGAGGAGACCAGTGATCTCTAACTTATACATACCTCTCAACTTTGTTATTGATCCATAATGGAACTGCCTCTGGGCCCTTCCTCATCTGTTGCACTTGGTGAGTAGGGATTATACAATTGAGGACAATTATACAGTTGGACTTTAGAAGGAGAACTGGTGGAGTGCTGGTTCTTAAGGAGCCCTGGTTACAGAGACCCCCAACTAGCCAAAATGTCACTCTCCTGATGCTTACAACCACTTACCGGGGATTGGTAGGTCAGAAGGAATAATTCACTGCAGTTGCCCTCTTCTCCAGGGTGCACCTTTCAAAGCCACTGAATTAAAAAGTTAGCTTCTCTTAGTGGTTCCCCTCAGATATTCATGTGGTCTCTCATCTCACCCAAGGTACTTTACCTTCTAAGAGAATCTAAGAATTTATGACTTAGAGTTTCCAGAATAGAATGGTGTTCAGTAGTCATATTCATCACTAGACACACCAAGGAGCTGGAAAAAACGATGGGAGATCTGACCTGAGGTGGAGAGGTGATGTTTCTGCCAAGCCTCCACTTTGCTGTAAAATTACACTTCTCTCTGCATTTGTAAAAATTAATCTTTTCTCAGTTCTTAGCCCCTTGGGCAATATGGTGTGCATCCTTCTTTCTCCTCTTCCAGCCTTCCTCTCTGTCCCTCTCTCCATCCAGCCTTCTTGTTGAACCTTCTCTTTATTCTTCTTTCTTGCTTTCCTTTGTCCTTCCCTCTTTATTTTGCTATTTAATCACACACACATGCCTATATGCATATATACTAGTTTTCTATCTCTCTTCCTCCCTCTAATGGCCATAGCTAACTATAAGATTAAAGAGCCTAGTTGACAGTTGTGCTTTAGGATTTATTTTCAATGTCTTGTTGCCTAAACCGTGTATAGTTTACATCTTCAGGTTGAGAAAATAGCGAATTAGAAAGGAGAGATTTTTAAGTTGCTCCATTATTAAAATTTTCTCCTTAAACTCTGCTAAGGATACAACTGTTTCTCTTGCTTATCTGACTTCTTTCTACTCCTCGCTCTCCTTCCAAGACAGTATTTTATTTTCCAGGGTTATTCTAGGCTCTCACTGGCTGGAGAGGTACCTGATTGTTGCAGAGAAGCAGCCTGACCTATAAAAATGGTTGCTCTTCTTGATTCTTTGGGAGGTAAAGAGAGAGCCTCTTACCATCCCTTTCCCCTCACTTCCCCTCCACCCAGATCTGTCTCCCAAACTGCATGGTCAGATGTACCCAGTGAAATCTGTCCAAGATTAGATTTTTTTCCAATTTTTTGATGGCAACTCTAAACTCTCCCGGTTTCTCTTCCTTGCTGGTGTGCAGTGAGCTTGCAGTACGAGGAGAACTTAACTAGCTTAATTCTGCTCATCGATCTAGATCAGAGTTCCATTACAGGATGGAAGGAGGAGCAAGTCAATAGAAGAGAGAGAGGAGGAATATCAAAGGGTTCGAGAGAGAATATTTGCCCGAGAGGTAAGTGTAGCTTCTGAGAGTTGTCAGCCCATAGTTCTTAGTGCTTTATCTTTGATACTGTGAATAGAATGAATCTTCCATAAATAAATGTTGAAAAAAACCATCAACCAACTCCAGATTTGACCTCCAAAATTAAGAATCTGTTGAAGCAGTTACAGATTTTTATCTGTATTATTCTCAATGTGTATTTGTTGTACTGTAGACAAGGAGAGTTGAAATTTGGAGCTGGCTGAATTTGGTAGACCTGATAGATTGAAAATAGAATTGGTTTGAGCAGGGCATCTGGGAGGGCCCTAAACTTTGCCCATCCCACCCTTCCCACCACCCCTCCAACTTCTACTTCCCAGTTTTAGGCGTCATTGCCCCCAAGGGGCAGATTTACAATCTGTGTGGCTAATGCATCCATCTTGTTTCGTCACCCTAGTTTTAAGGATGTTGGTGATTTCAGAAACATGGGACTGGTGTCCATTCTCTCTGAGTTCCTTATTTCCAAAAACATAGAGAATACCACTGTTACCCACTCAATATCCCACACTGCCCTTTGAAACAAGGAGCCTCTTTCTACCAGCGTTTCTTACCTTATACTTTTTGAAACACAGCTGACTCCATGGGCCTTTTGCACCTGGAGCCACATGGGCAGCATCATTCTCTAAGGCAGTTGGGCCATGTCCATTGTTCTTGGTGCCAACGTTCTGTCGGTCTGCCTCTGCATACTGGGAGTAAAGGAGGGGCAGTAGGAATGCAAGAGTTTTTAGTCAAGAAAGGATAGCATTAACAACTACCAGTCATGCTTAGGATGAAGATCCAACATCCCTTTTTGGTCAATAGAATGGTCACTTAAGACATACTTAGTTCTGGCCCCACTATCCTTGCTTCCTGACTCCTATCCCTTCTCCTTCTAATTACCCTTCTCCCTACCCTCAAAATGCAACTTCTTACTGTCACCCAACTCAGAAGAAAAGTGGGGTAGGGAGGACATTTCAGTAAAATTGAGCTTTCACCATTGCTTCGGAAGACCCAAGTCCTTCCATAGGACTTAATTTGGAACACTTTGGCAATAAGTTTCCTTTCCCAAAGCCCAAGGAGGAATAATCTTCTTACTTTGTGCCCCTATGGGCTTTCACCTCCTGAGTTAGGATGATCCTTCAGAAATTCAGTGAACGTTCTGAGTAGAGCTTGCCATCCCAACCAACAATTGGATGAAATTTAAGGAGAGCTGTCATTTGCACATGGCTGGGATCAGTAATGTTCCTTAGCATCATATGGACAGAGTAATAAAAGTATCCTTCAGTCAAAACAAAAAGCACAGTCAGCCTGATGTGATTCTGTTCCTCACCAACCTCTAGTCCTTGTTAGCTTCATCAGCAACACAAATAAGACAAGCACCCACCGTATTAACCTTTAACAAGTCAGCAAACTTTATTTAAAAAAAAAATCAGTTTTTCGTAATGAAATAGTGGTGTGGGTCTAGTTGTCAGAAGTACCTAGAAAATAGCAACACAATAGAAACTAAGGAAAATAGTTTAGAAACCTTCTGTCCCTTTTTTCCAAAACCCCTTGTCTTTTTCATGCCTCTACTGAGGCCTAGATTCTTTGTCAAATCTCTGTGGATTTCTGAGTTTCATGTTGAATCCTCCTACTTTTTGCTGTGATGGGGGAATTAGGGAGCTTTGAACCTCCAGACTGAGAAAGCTGGACACAGCCCAAAAGCCCCAGGAAAGAAGTTGCTTGATTCCCAATTGCAAGGGACCCCTCACTAGCCAGGGGGAGTTGATTAAGTTGGCATTGTGGATTCTGGTAAGAGGGAGCCTAAAAATAAGGAAGTAAGGTGGCAAGAAGGCTGTTTGGATGGAAACGCTGCTGCTGCTGCTGCCTCCGCTGCTGCTGCCTTCAACAGAGCTTCCATGCTCTAGAAAGGGAGTGCTATCCTGCTTGGGTTTCTCTCCAGTGCCTGTCTAGCTCAGTGGCTAGACATTGTTAGTACTGCTCTGTACCACTGTTGATCACATGTCCAGAAGAGTCCACCTTGATGCTGTTTACTTGATTTAGGATTGTCTCTAGATGCTAGAAAGTAGCTTCTCCTCCTTCCCCTTACTCCACTAAGCTTTTCTGAGTGTCATCAGGGCCACTCTCCTTTTGGTCAGTATAGTAGATGGAGATGTAATGGCCATTGAGGGTGCTTCCAAATCACCTGAGTCTTCCTCCATAATTCGTAAGAAACCAAATCCATAGTTTGGTAAGCCCTGCCTAGCCCTTGGGGGACCAAGGACGAAACAAGATAGTTAGATACACCTCCCTCTTCTCCCTTTGCCCATTCCTGTTCCTTACCAATCTCTGTCATCAGAAAAATGCTTAGGGAAGCATTCCAGATCTTAAAACTCTTTCCCCTTAAAGATCCAAAGTTAGAGTGGGTGTGTGGGTAAGGGTTCCCGTGCCCCCTTTTCTCATCTAAGATCATACTGGTGGGGGTGAGCTCCTTTGGTTTGAGAACCTTGGGTATTCAAAGTGTCTTGGACGCCCTTTTTCAGATGTGCCATACTGTTTTCTTATAAGTTATTTTCCGTTTTCTCCTCCCCCACCTAGACTGGCCAGAACGGATATCTAAATGACATCAGGTTAGTACCACTTAGCATGTTCCCTGCTTCACACTGAGCTTTGTCAGCAAGGATAATGTAATCCTGTAATGATGCTTTTCTTTGATGTTAACCAACAGACTCTCCAAAGAAGCCTTTTCTTCTAGCTCTCACAAAAGAAGGCAGAGTTTTAGGTACCTCTGTGTGTTCTTCCCTCCCCACCCCCCATTTTTTTTTTTTTTTTGCCATAATCTGTTCAGCAGAGTGAGTTTGCACCATGCATGGCTGCTTGTGGAATTGTTCAACCTGTGGTATTTGCAGTATTGGATTTCTTCCTCTTCCTTCCTCCCTCCCCCCTCAAAAAAAAAACCCACACTGACACAATTCCTGCTAAATTATATTATTTTCGATTAAATTTTAAGCTGTGGATAGGTAGGTGAAAGGGACTGGAAAAGTCTCCTGCTTCTTTTCTCTCCCTAGAAAAGCTAAAGGAATTGAGGGAAGTGGATACAATTAACACATTTATTTCTTTGAGGAGGAATGAAATTTGTCTTCTGTAGATGCCGATCTTGATTTTGTAGAAAGATTTGGGAAGTGTATTCTTGGTTCATTAGAAGAGTAGGTTGTATAGTCAGGCTCCCCAAACCTCTCCCTTCTAATTAGTCTGTTTGGGAGGAGGCAGGGAAGCCAGAATAGCCTCTGGAAGGGCTGCCCCCACCCCAGGGTGAGCTGAGAGCCCATTCTTTATGTGATTCTCTTTCTCTTACGCTTCAGTCAGAGCCTGGTGCCCTCCCTTTATCCACAGAGCTGGTAGAGCGTGAGTTTTTCCCTTTTACTGTGGTATCTCTGTCCCACCCCGGCAGGGACCATTTATGGGAGGGGTAACAGGAGAAACCTTTGCAATAAGGTCATGTCCCTCTGTCAGTGTTTCCAGCTCATTTTACATAAAGGACTGGCTACTGGATTCAGCTGCTTGTTTTTGATCATCCTTTTGGTGATATGCTCTCCCTGTTTTATAAATGAGAAAATTTCAATCTAGAGTAAAGTTTGGATCTCTTTATATAAAGCACTATACAGTTAGTTTCCAAATCGTGGACAGCTAGGTGGTGCAGTGGACAGAGTGCCAGGCCTGGAGACAGGACAATTCATCTTTCTGAGTTGAAATCCAATCTCAGACACTTGTTAGTTGTGTGACCTTGGGCAAGTCACTTTAACCCTGTTTGCCTCAGTTTCCTCATCTGTAAAATGAGCTGGAAAAAAGAAATGCAAACCACGTCAGTATCTTTGCTAAAAAAAACCCACAAAATGAGGTCACAAAGAGTCAAGCATGCCTAAAAAACAACTGAACAGCAATTTCAAATGGTACCTACAGTTCATTCCCCCCATATGTGATTCCCACCCTTGGTTGTCACTCAGATTGAGTCAAAGCTGCATAACCAAATGGAACCAAAGCAAATGGAATTCATAGAGTTGAAGTTCCTGTGTAGAGGGGTCTACCCCAAAGCCTTTGTGTATGGGAAGCTTTTGAATGGTGTTGGGGATTAAGAATGGGGTTCCTTTAACTAGGTCCTAGTCCAGAATCATTAGATCTTGCATGAACTAGGTTCCTACTCAAAATCATCTTTCTCAAAAAATGAATGTGAAAGCCTCTTACTAAGATGCCTCTAAGATGGTTTTGGACTCTGGAAGCCCAGAGCTACTTTTCTCAGAAGACACTGCAAATCCTTTGGACAAAAAGTAGTTTAATAACATTTTTTTACATTTGTGTAGCAATATATAATTTTCAAAATAAATGAATATTTGATTGCACCAATGTTGTGAGTTAGGCAGGGCAGGTATTATTATCTGTATTTTACAATTGAGGAAACTGAGACTCATCGAGGTTAAGTGACTTGCCTACATTTATAGAGCTAAGTGGCAGAGCTGTGATTTTAGCATGAGTCTTCTGACACTGGAATAAAGTACCTCGAACACTTTGCCCCACTCTAAGGCCTCAGGTCTGTTCCTTTGAGTGTTCTCTTCTGATATCTAATTAAGATTGACTGACTTAAAACTCTACTCTACTATGTGGCATAACACTGTATGGAGAATACCTACATCAACCTGTGAGCAGGCATAGCCCCTGACTTCTTACCAAACCTTTTCTAGCTATAACTTTTTATCAGGAACTTAGATTAAAGATTTACATCTCTGGGCATGCAGTTTTATAGGTTCTGAGGTGGTGACTTCTTATCATTCTAGAATATCAGTAATGATGTTCAGATCTCCAGTGCTCAAAAGCTTCGATCTGATTCTTAGCCTCCCTGCTCCCTATTCTTCATTAGCTGCCTTCCCTCCCCACACTCCAGTAAGGTGTTTTGGAAAACAAGTGCAGAGAGACTGAAATCTAGTATCCAGATTAGCAGTAACTGGGACAGCTCCCTAAACTCCTGGCTAACTTCCCATCCTGACTAGCTAGATAGAATACCCAGAGTTCCACCACATCCATTAGTGCTGGCCCTGTTGCTTTGTGTTCCAAACATTTTATGCTCCCCCCCCCCCCCCCCGCCATCCTGCCCACTTTTAATTTAAGTTTAACATTAAACCCATTTCTAGAAACTCAAATCAGCATCTGATTTATCTAGTCTAAAAGAAGTGCAGTTCCCTAGTCCAAGGCTCAGACGGTAGTCTACCTAATTGTAGCCATCAGCTTTATTCTCTGCCCACTTTTTTTAAGTTGCACTGAAATAACAAGGTTCTGCATCTGGGCCCAGTAGGAGTTAAGTTGTAGTTGTGGAGGGAGGACATTGAGACCTTGTCTTGGCCAAAATTCATTCCAGCTTCTTTGCCCTTCATTGGAGTTTTTGTTTGTAACTCGGGTTGTCTGGCACTTACGGGCTGTGGCTGCTGCTGCAGGATGATAATGATTCTGCTAAGCTTGATTCCAAACTCCTCCAACACTAGCTTCATTTCAGCACTCTCAAATATTTTCCTCTGGTTCTGGATTTCATGTTCTGAGAACAGCTACACTAGTTCTCTGGCTTCTTGCAGAGCAGGTAGGTGGATGGCAGAGTTTTTACAGGAGATGGCAGTGTTTGACTGGTTTAGGCGGAAGTGGTCATGAGGATTGATTGCCTTCTAAAGAACTCTGCCTTTGTCCCTAAAATTCAGACTAGACATACGCACACGTACATTCTCTCTCCTCTGTGTACCTCACTGTCTCTTTCTTCCTTTTCCTCTCCTTTTCTCCAACTCTCCTTCTCTTCCTCTCTATTTGCCTCTGTCCCTTTTCCTCTCCGTCTTTCCCTCTAACTCTCCTTTTCTTTTTCTCTTTCCCTTTCATTTTTCCTTTCTCTTCCTTTATCCCTTTCTCTCTGCTTCTCCTTTCTCTTTGCCTCTCTTCCTTTCTTTCCTCTCTTCTCCCTTTTTACCCCTTTCCTCTGCCTCCCTTCTTTTCTCTTCCTTTTCCTTTTCCTCTTTTCCTGCTCCTGTTCTTCCTTTTTTTCTCACCCTCTCTTAGGACTCTTCTTGGTCTTCCTCATGCTGTTGACTCATTTCTTAGATTTGGCACTGCTCCTGCCCTTGATTAGATCACCGCACGCTGATTACACTTCTCCTTTCTTTCTGTTCTTCCTAACTCTCCCTGGCATACATGGAAATCCTTAGAAAGCAGAAGTGCTTCTACAGTCCTTGAAAGATCCTGTTCCTGGCCTTCTGGTCAAATATTCTTGTCAGATAATTCAAGAGACATGAAGTTCTTTTTTTAGAACATGAAAGTCTGAGAGAAAATTTTACCAGGAGCCTATCATATCAATCTTTGGTGTCTGGCATGGATTTGGACCCAGTTCTGTCATACCTGTTTTAACAGATGGCCAAGCTAAGGATAGGACTTTTGACCTCACTGAACATCTGGACAGGGGTGAAGGGAGTTGGAGTCATTTGTATAATGCTTTGTAGTTGAAGTTCAAGGTTTTGTTCCCTAAAGTGAGATAGTTTCTTGGGTACCAACAGATTGGAAGTGTATATTTTGGTTGAGGACAAGTCCCCTCCCATTTACTCTTATTATCTGTTACCTCCAATTCAGATATACTATTGGGGATGAGAAGAAAATCCCTGGCACTTGATAACCTAATGATAGGGGGCCTTTAGTGGTTGAGAAGTCGGTAGGAATTAGACTTTTCATTCTATACTTAATAGTTTAGACTGATAAGAAAGTCCAACTCTTTCTATCATTTAAAGTAGAACAACAAAAAGAATACATTTCCCCTGTATCTGTTCTTATTCTTTTGCCTGGCAGTATAGTGATGTGCATGAACATGGGGGATGTAGGCACAGAGTTTCCTCTCTCATTGGTCTGAGTCCCGGAGAGAAGATTTTTTTTATTCTATTTGGCTGGAAGCCTTTAGAACTAGTTGTGTCCAAATTGATGTGTGTAGCAGGTACCATTAAGCAGGCTGGGGCCAGGTTCCCTGGTGTCTACCCCCTCAAAAATGGCCATGATCTGGACCTTTGCTGGGTTTGGATCTGGGAGTTACCCGGGGAACCTGCTAGAACTTTACTCTATCGAGTCATTATGACTGGTCCACTTCCAGACAGGAGAGCTCTTCCGCTGGTCGATTAGCCCATCATTTCCTCCATGTTTGGGTTCCCAGAAGGGGACAAGAGGTTGAAGCCAGTCCTTGGGTTTTGTGTCGAATCCCAACCCCTTCTGTTAGATCAGTTACCAGTTCTCTCTTTATCTCTGTCAGATTTGCCCTTCTGCTCTTTGTTGCCACTCTTGGTCTTGTTCTGTCTGCTCCCATCAAGCCTCAGTCAGCTGGCCAGCTAACAAGAAATCGGTGTGCCCAGTCTTTATTGTTCTCAAAAGAACTGAAATAAGCTCTCCCCTAACTCTTATGCCAAGGTTATGGGGTGGGGGGGCATTCTGACCACTGTGGTCTCTGCAGGGGGAACCGTGAGGGGCTGAGCCGTACCTCGAGCAGCCGCCAGAGCAGCACAGACAGCGAGATCAAATCCCTGGAGCCCCGGCCCTGGAGCAGCACAGACTCAGATGGCTCTGTCCGTAGTATGCGGCCACCTGTTACCAAAGCCAGCAGCTTCAGTGGGATCTCCATTCTCACCCGGGGTGACAGCATTGGGAGCAATAAAGGAGGCAGTGCAGGAAGGATCTCAAGGCCAGGTACTACAGCCACCCTTCCCCAAACTTCTACCTCAAAGCTAGCTCTTCTAAAAACCACCCCTAGCATCTGCCTACAACAAAACAGTGACTCCAATGTTGAAAACCTAACAGCAAGGACAGAAGAGGCATTCCCTTTACTTTAAAGTCCACTGCCTGATTTCCTTCGGACCCCAGTCATATGGAGAATCCCACTGCCTTATTAGGCCCTGTCAGTTTATCTGCTCTCCGACTGAGAAGTACCTCTGCTAGTCTGAGGTCAGCTTATAAACTGAGATCCATAGGAGAGCTGGTCTTCTCATTCATTAAACATGTGTTTCTCTAGTGAGCCCTGAGATTATAGTGGCTACATAGAAGAGGCATGGCAACAATCTTAGCTGTGTACTTTATGGCTGATTGTTACAGTACTTCAGAGAACCCGAGCGTTCATGTTCCCTTGGAGTCCTGAACATTAGAAAGAAGGAAAGTTCTTTTGTATACCCCCAATGCCTACTGTGCAGGACATGGTCATAAATGGTCCTGGGGCTTTTTCTTTCACTGTTACACATTCTCCTGCCTTCTCTTCTCCCTATGTCTCTTAAGCATATAGACTAGGAGACTTAACCTTTACTACTTACTGTTTCCCCCTGATACCTAGCTGTCTCCAGAAAATTAATCCACTATAGCTTGAGATTTTTCCTCCAGATCTTTTTTCTAGCTTAGATTCGCAATACTTAAAAGGCTATCATTGTGATCTGCTGCCTTGGAGAGCTTCCATCCAGGCCCTTGTCTTGCCAGTGTGAGCTAATCTGAAAGGGGCAAGGATAATTTGGAGGGATGGGTTTGCATACATGATGTACCAAGAGAAGCAGACTTGCCTTCTCCACACTTCTTTAAACAAACTTGATGGTAGAAAGGAAACCCAAGAGGGCTCTCACAGGACCAGAAGGGCTGGGTAATATTGCAATCCTTCCCTGGACATGGGAGGGAATGGCACTTATGTTTTGAAGCTGCCTAATTGCTCCTGACGTTACCCACCAGCCTAACATCTGGTTCAATCTTAGAACCACGCACTGATGACAGAGCAGTTCCCCTCCTCTGGGAAGTGAGTGATCACTCTGTTCAGCAGGCAAACTGAAATGAATCTGTGCCATTGCAGAGATATATGAGGGAGGGATGGGGAGACATTAGGGTTGCTGGATGAAGAGGACAGAATCATGGTGGGACTAGTTTATGTTCATTGCTTTGTGTCTCATCTGTGTTTTAGGTTTAGCACTAGGTGCCCCAGAAGTGTGCAACCAGGTCACCTCATCCCAGCCTGTCCGGGGCCTTCTGCCTTGTACTCCCCAACAGCAGCAGCAGCAGCATCCACCTCTCCCACCCACACCCCAGCAACAGCCACCCTTGAGTAATCACATGATCTCACAGGTGAGTCACCACTCAGTATCAGAGGCTCTGATTGAGGCAGGGTGTGAAGGTACAGTTGGTACTGTGGGTGGCAGGAAGGATCATTATTTGGAAAAAATGCTATTCTTCTTCCTCTTTGTGTAGGGGGAATGGGAAGGGTTGGACAGAGATCCCTGTGCCTGGTTTTTCCTGCTGCCTTATTTCCCCCTTTAGGTTAAAGATGAGGTTCCTCCTTTCCATCCTTTTCCCTTGTCCCCCTCCTGTTTTGTATCAGGATGGCAATTTGCTCAATGTATCTAAATTTGGTGCTTGAAAGGAGCACTGTCCTCCCACCTTGGCCTGGCTGAGGCTCAGACTGTGTCTGTGTGGAGGAAATGAGGACAGAAAGCACCTCAGGCCTTTCAGAACAGCTCTCGTAGAGAATGCTGCAGCCCCAGTGTTTTCTCAAGGCCTCCTTCCTTTGTTAAGCTGTTGGGTCTTGGTGGGTCCTGGCATGTGAATGAGGCTGACTCTGACTGGGAAGCCAAGGAACACCTTGATCCTGCACATCCGGTATACCCCACAATGAGTCTTCCGTGTCCTCTTTCTGACCTTCTGCCCCGGCAGTGCCCCTATTTATCGATGTGTTTGTTCTCTCCTTTATTTGTTTGCTTTGTGCTGCATTTACTTACTTATGTCCCCTTCATCCCCAATAGAATGGGAACCCCTTCATGGCATGGTCAGTTTTGTATTGATAGAAAACCAGCCTAAGGTAACTTAAGGATAGAGTACTGGACTTGGCATCAGGAAGACCTGAGTTCAGACCCCAACACAGATACCACCTATGGAATCCCTTCAGCTCCCTGTGCCTCAACTTCCTCATCTGTTAAATAAGGGGAGTTGAACTGTGTGCTCTCAAGATAATCTAGCATTCTATTAGGTTGTTATCAGGATCATTTAGAGCCTTTCCAGCTCTGAATTGCTGTTTAACACAGGCTCTTAGAGCTCTTCAACTCAGAGTAACTCACAGATCTACTATGCAAATCTACTAGATCATCAGCCGAGGTCAAGATCTTGCAGCATTCTGCTGGAGTTTTCCCACTGGGTTGGGGTATATTATCTCATTTGTTCTTCAGAAAAATCCTGGGAAGTGCTGTATTTATTCTCATCTTGCAGATAAAGAAACTGAAGCTGAGAGGGATTAAGTGACCTGCCCAGGGCCACACTGAGGCAAGATTCCCACTCAGGTCTTCTTGACTCCGGGTGTGTCCCTCTGCCCACTGGGCCACATAGCTGCCTACATCTCCTTTGCTTTACTTTTCGTCTACCAGGCTTTCCACTCCTCCCATCTTCTTCATGCCACCTATTTGCTTCAAAGTGAAACTTGGTCCAGAGGGACAGAGATGTCATGTAGGTCTCCAGGTACTTAAAAGCAGGTGTTAGAAACAGCTCCCCCCTTTGCAAGCCTCAGGTGGCCCAGAATTAGACTACCTAAAATTCTCTAGATTTGTTTTACTTAGTACTTGCACAACTTACACTCAATATAAGGGAAAACTGACAATTAGAAATAATTAAAAGTAGATTTGGCTGCCTTGGGATGTAGCGAGTTCCCTGGCTTCAAGTGGAGAATTAACTGACCATTGAAGGATTTTGTAGAAGGTTCCTGTTAGGTACTATATCAGATTACATGGGAGGGCCCTTACAACTCTGAGAAGCTGTGATTCCTTCCTGTCAGTGAACTCAAGACTGGTGAATCGATTGTCTAGAAAAACCACCCCTCCTTTGTCATGCACGTGTATCTTAGCCGCTGGTTTCAGTCTTAATTTTTCTCTGCTGTCTCCTTCTAGCATTGTCACTGCCTTATTCACTTGGGCTTGCTTCACCTCACTCATAAAGACTCAGTACTTATGTTTTTCTGCGTGCATTCATTCATGTTTCATCTGGGTGTGTTCAGGCATCTGTCTTTGTGTGGGTCATTTTCTGTCTTTTCTCTTTCAATGTCTTCTATTATTGTTCATCTTTATCCAGGATTTTCAGGCCCCCAGACCTCTAGCATTTGTGTAATTTCATCTAAAATGTGTGTTCTTTAATAAAATTTCGTCCTCACTGCTGCTTTTACCCATCCCCTAAAATAGAAAAAGATGGAAAGGGATAAAAGAGAGACTTGCAGTAATGGATCTGAAAAAATGTTAGAATGTCCATGGGACTGAGCCTGAACGCCACACCTCTGGTTGTCAAAGCCATTATTGATTTACTGATTCTTTATTCTACCTACACATCTCTGATAGCTGTCCCTTTTCCACTACACTTCTGTGACCCTAATTGAATCTCATCAAGACTATTGTACAGCTTCCTAATTAGATTACTAGTGTTACTAGTCTCTCCTCTCCAATCAATACACCTTCGACACAGCTGCCAAAATCATCTTCTGGAGGCAGCTAGATGTCACAGTTTATCCCCCAACCCTGGAGTCAGGAGGACCTGAGTTCAAGTCTGCCCTCAGTTGTTTACTAGCTGTGTGACCCTGGGCAAGTCTCTTAACCCCAACTGCCTCTAAAAATACCTCAACAAAAATATTCTTCTGAAAGCACAAGTCCGTGTCACTCCCTTGCTCAAGAAACTTCAGTAACTCCCTGTGACTTCTATCTCTTCTCTGGACACAGTAATCAAATCACCATTGCTGTTGTTTTGGGGAAGGTCATAACAATCTTAACTGCTTTATGGCTCTCCTGTGACTCAAGAATTCTTGTGATTCTGAGTCATAGGCAACTTAGATCAAAGCTCTCTTCCCTGGCCACCAGGCCCTGGGTAGATGAATGAAAGGATCGATATTCTTCATATCCATCAATGTTAGCCTTATTCCTCACAGGTCTCTGTCCAGCTCCACCTTCTGCATCCGCTGTACCCTGTAGAAACCTCCTATTTTTAACCAACTGCCCTTCATGTTGGACCTCTTCCTTTCATGAGTTTTCCATCTCTTTGCTGTCACAGAAACCTGACTGTCCCCTGGTGACACTACATCTCGCAAAGAACTGCTAGACACTTGCACCTTTTCTCATGCCCTGATGCATATAGCCAGGAAGAAAAATAGACATACGTCTTGCTCCTCACTACCCCTACCACTTTGACTCAGCAACCTCTCCTTCTTTCACGTTCACTCTGTATAGGTATTTCATCCTGTCTGATCCTGATGGCTATGACCTGCTAGCCCCAGAGTGCTGTTTGAGGCTCACAGTCTTTCTCCACATGAAACACTGTCCTTATACTTGAGGGCTTGTTAAGTTGAAATCCTCTCAGATTTCTTTACTTTCTAATTCCTCATCATCCTCAACTACTGTTTTCTACACTTTTACTCCACCTCAGCTTTATGAAATGATGATCTTCCCCTTGAGCGCATCATCCTTGCAGTCCATAATTCTGAAATTCCTGTGACTGATCCGACCTAACCTTCTGTCCTTTTAGCTCTTTTTATGCCTCACTCCTCCTAAAACCCTTTTATGTCCTCACATCAGTCTCCAGGGGCTCTAACCCTCCTGCTTTACCCTGCTCTGGCCTTAATTTTCTGCCTCAGAAATGTCCATTTTAGTCATCCAGTTCAGATTTATATTGTCTGTGACCCTTTGGCCCTGTTGTTCTGTTGTATGACCCTGAGCAAGTCATTGAACTCTTTGCCTATATTTTGTCATTTCTCAAATGAGGATAATAACAGTACGTGCTTATGGGGTTGTTGTGAGGCTAAATGAGAAAGTTTTTATAAAGCACTTTGCACACCTTGAAGGTGCTATATATGAGGTTGTTATTATTACTGGCGTCGTCCTTACCTCAACACTCATTCCTTTTCGTGTCCTCACACATCAGCTTTTTCCACTCTTGCTGAACATCTAGAGGAAGTCATATAGCCATGCTGATTGGGTCCACTACAGACTTATGTTAGCTGTTCCCAACTGTTTCCTCAGTTCTGCCCTCCAATAAATAGACTTTTTAAAAATTGACTCCATTGTATTTTCCGTTGGAGATATTCCATATTTTCTCTTCTCACTTAAAGCCGTGTATTCTTCCACTTACCCCCTCCTTCTCTCTTCTCTCTGCAGAATACCTCACCTCATACTTCAATGAAATGTATAGGCCATCCAGTATAAGCTTCCTCTTTTCCCCACTTCCCCTTCAGGTCACATCAGTGTCATTTCTTCTTCTTTTCTCTTTTGCTTCAGTCCATGCTGAAGAGGTCTCCTTTCCTTGTCAGTGCCAGCCCTTGGGTCATGAGCCCATCCCTTCCTGGAATTTGCCTCTTCAGTTATCCCCACTTTATCTCTCCTTCTCTGCTGCCTATAAACATGCCAAGATTCCCCACTAATCTTAAAACAGAAAGCCTTCACTTGTATCTCTCAAGATGTCTTCCTGTATTTCTTCTACCTTTCACATTCACTCTTTTAGGAAAAAAACTTCTACACTCAGTTGCCTGCCCTTTCTCACCTTCCACTCACTTCTCAACTCTTTGCAATATGACTTTGTGTTCCCCATCATTCTCCTGAAGCTGCCCTCAGTAAGGCTGTGCGTTTCTCATTTCTCCTGCATCATTTGATATTGTTATATCTGTTGTGGTTCTCTTCCTGCCTGTTGGACAGGTCTCTCTCAGTCCCCCTGACATCCACATTCTGTACTCAGTACTGGATCCTTTCTCATGGTGATCTCAGAAACTCCCGTGTCGTTGCAAACGACTCTCAGATTTACATGTCGAGTTCTCCAAAACTCCCCAGACTTATTTCCAATATTTGTACCTTTGCCTCTGCCATCGTCTGGGCCTGCATTGTACTTCTTCAGTGCCTGTTCCCTTCCAGGTTCAGCTCATGTGCCATTTAATATGAGAAACACTTAGTTGTTAGAGTTCATTCCCTTCTCAAATTCTATGTACATATCTATCTGGTTATATAATGTATCCCCAATAGGATGTAAATTCCTTGAAGGCAGAAACAGTTTTTCTTTTTATCCTTTGCATCTGATGCCTAGTAGGCATTTAATAAATGCTTTTTGTTTGACTAGTTCTTCACTGTGTGCTATAAATCAGGCTTAAGAAGCCTGTGGAATTTTGTTCCTGAGTGATGCCTGGGACATGTTTGGTATTAGCACATTTCTTTATGTGGCCTTCTTTCTTTTACTTTTCCATTTAATTTCTCCTGTCTCCCTCCTTCCCCCCCCCCCCACTCCCTTTTTTCCCCCACTCTCTCCTGACTGGTGCCCCAGGTCATCACATAACATTGAGACTACACTCACAACTGGAAGAGTTGCTGACCCTGGAATAAGTCACTGTTCATTGTCTACCAAATGCACAGTATTGTAGATATTTGAGGGAAAGTCCATAATTCCTCAGACTAAATATAGAAGGACTTTTATTTCAGATTAAGTTTTATTTTCATCCCATTGACAAGTATAGATTTTAAAATACGTGAAGAAGAACCTATTGCTTCAGTGAATCTGTGATCTTACAATTAATATTTATATTCCCTCCAAACCATCTGCTTTCGCCTACAACTCTTGTTTGCATCCTGTAAGTCCTCCACAGAGGTCTTTGTCTGTATCTCTTGACATTATGTGAGTGGAATATTTGAGTTTTCCAAGAGTTATCCATTACTCTCAATGTATGACTCGTCTCTCCCTCCTTTTGTCATACTATAACTCTCTGATAATATTTTTTTACACCTCTTAAACTTACAGTTTAATAATTGGTTTTCTTTTGCAGCTTAATCACACCTACTATGCACTTCTTCATTGTCCTTTGAATGACTTCCAGCTTTTATCCTGTGGAGATTGTTGTTTTCCGTGATTCATTTCCATACTGCATCCACCAGAAGATCTTGATATTAAAATGATTGACCTTTGTTTCCAGGAACTTAATGGCCATTAAAACAACTGTGCAATTCCTCAAACTCAGCCCAGTATTCCTCTGTCTAGTTCTGGACCCAGTTCATTGTCCATCTGTCTAAGATATCTTTATTGACAGACCAGCTCAGTGAACTCTCCATCTGACTTAATATCATATCCTTGGTAAAAAGGATTTCTCTACTTTTTTTTACTTGTGGGTGGATAAAGAGTACAATAAAGTACCAGCCAAGTACTAAGTGCTAGTAATACAAATACAAACTGGTCTGCCTATAAGTCTGATAAGTAATATGTTTCATGTTCTTCAAATTTTTCTTATATCTATTTATATCTAGGTCACACGGTTTTCCCATCAGTTTTTACCAAATAATGAATTCTTATCCCAAAATATTAATTCTTTCCAGTTGTCAAGTACAAGGTTACTGTTTTTATTTGCTGCTGTAAATTATATGTCTACTCTGTTCCCATACAGATAGATTTGATAATTACCACCTTATAATATAGTTTAAGAGCTGATACTGCTAAGTCTCCTTCCTTAGTTCCTTTTTATATTCTTGACTTTTTGTTCCTAGGGCAGAGTAAGGTGTTAAATGGATAATTTCGATTACATTAAATTAAAAAGTTTTTATACAAATAAAGTGTAACCAAGATCAGAAGGAAAGCGTAAAATTGGGGGAAACTTTTTATAGATAATTTTTCAGATAAAGGTCTCATATCTCAAATATATGAAGAGCTTTGTCAAATCTATAAAAATATGAGTTATTCCCCAATTTATAAATGGTCAAAGGATATGAACAGGCAGTTTTCCAGAGAAGAAATCAAAACAATTTATAGTCATATGAAAACATTGTCTAAATTATTGGTTAGAAAAATGCAAATTAATATAGCTTTGAGACAGAATTTTTTACTTACTGGATTGGCTAAAATAATTGAAAAGGAAAACGACAAATGTTGGAGGGGAGGTGGAAAAATTGAGACCCTAATTCAGTGGTGGAATTATGAACTGATTCAACCATTTTGGAAAGCAATCTGGAATTCTGCCCAGAAGAATTATTAGAATAAGAATTATTAAACTGCTGATACCCTTTGACCCATCAACACCACCACTAGGTCTATTTCCAAAGATAATTTGAGGAAAAAGGAAAAGAACCTATATATTCTAAAATATTTATAGCAATTCTCTTGTGGTGGCAAAGGAACTAGAAATTTCTGGGATGCTCATCCATTGGGGAATGACCGAACAGGTTGTGCTGTATGATTGTAATAGAACGCTGTTGTGCTAAAGGAATGATGAGCTCGAGGTTAGAGAAGCATGGATAGACTTTCACAGAATATTGAAGAGCAAAATGAGAGAGCCAAAAGAACGCTGTCTACAGTAACAGCAGTATTGTTTTAAGGACGACCTTGGAGTGGAAAGTCATTTCGATCATTATAAATGCGCAAATTAACTACGCAGACATGCGAGGGAAGATGCTGACTGCAGCCAGAGAGAGAACTGATAAATAGAAGTATGTATAAGTTATTGTACACACACGCGCATCTGATGGTAGCCATGCTTGGAGGGAGGGGAGATTTACATGGTAACTTTATTATATATTTAAAAGAAATAGCAAGTTGTACATAATAATTTGCAGTTTCATATGCAGTCACCTGTTTTTTGTTATTTTATAGAAATGCTTGTTTTATTCCACAAATTAAAAATAAATAAAAAAATTTTAAATACAAGCAGACAAAATTGTCCCTGCCCTCCCAGAGTGTACATCTCATGGGGCAAGACAACCCATGAAGGAGAAGGAAATGGGGAGAAACTTCAGAGAGATCATGGTGTGGAGACAGTCAGGAAGTGGTGCGGATCAGGGCAGGATCAGACAAAAGCATGGCTTCTCCAGGACAGCAGGTGGGAGACAAGATGAGATGAGGACGGTGGTTGAAATGCAGGTGACATTCTTCCCATGTTCTTCCTCTTTGAGGTACTACCTACCAGTCATGAATCAAGTCAAGTCAACAAGGATTTATTAAGTGCTAGAGATACAAAAAGATAAAACGATTCTTGCTGTTGAGCTCAAAAGCTAAGAGTTGGTACAGCATGTAGATAGTTATGTACGTAGAAAATATAGACCAGTTAAATTGGGAGATATATTCAGAGGGAAGGCATTAGTATTAAGAGAGATAAGAAAAGGCTTCTTGCAAAAGGTGGTCTTTAACCTAAGGCTTGACAGAAGTCAGGAGTCATAGACTAGCAAGGAAAGCCTTCTAAGCACAGGAGCTAGCCAAGTGAACATGAGAGGCAGGAGTGTCGTACACGTGGATTCATACAGCAGGTGGAGCAGAGGAAAGCGGAAGGAGATGGGAAAGGTAGGAAGGGCTATAAAAGGCAAAAGATTTTACCTTTGATCCGAGAGTTAACAGGGAGCCACTGGAGATCCCTGAATTAGTGGGGGTGGGAGAGGAAAACATGTGGCTCAGTCAAAGCTATACTTTTAATACCATTTTCTAAGTGTCGACTGAATGGAGGAGGGACTGAAATGGGGAGAGACAAGTCAGGTGTGAAGGGATGAGGGTCTAAACTCTCTACAGTGGTGATAGGATCAGAGGAGAAAAGGGAGCATATTCAGGAAATGGTACAAAGATAAAATTGTCAGGCCTTGGCAAGAGCTTGGATATGGTGGGGAGGGATAGTGAGGAGTCTAGGATGACTGAGGAGGTGGTGACGGCATGGTCTGTGTGCCATGAGCAGCTGCTTCTTTGGCCAGGGCTGAGAATGAGAGACTATGACCATGTTGGCCTCAGTTTGCTTGTAACAGAGCTGGGTTCTTGAAAAGGAACACTCCAAAATTGTGTACAATACTTGCATTATATATGAAATCTGGTTACATTAACCAGGATTCCCCAGTAGGTGGCAGGATTGTCTTCTGCATGTCTTACATCCCCAGGATTTGGGAACTTCATTCTCTTGAGAAGGGGATGGGGTAGTGTGGAAGTTGAGAAACCATTGGGACCCTCTTTCTGCTCTTCTCTTAGTCAAGAACACAGAGACTGGAGGACAACCCCCATCCCATGCTTGTCTCTGCCTCAAAGTTTACTAGGGGCTGGATTGGGTGGCACAGGGTTGGAGAAGAATGTTAATTTTAAAGGGTTATGCACTGAAAGTCCTTAGCACTTTTCCATGCTCAGTGCTTTATATTCACATGCCTGTTGGGGTAGGCTGTTTAGGGCTTTGTCTTTAAGATTGGGACATACGGTCACATAGCAGATTAGATAGTTTCCTCCTAGCCAGTTTGAGAATGAGCTTTGCATTTTTTGCAACTCATATATTAAGAACTCAAGGCTACAGAGTTATTTCATTTTTTTAGATGCTCCATTGTCCTGACCCAGTGTCTAAAATGTCTTTACTGTCCAAATGTTGCCCTCTGCTGAGAGAGACTTGGGGGAGGAAGAGTATGGAGCATGGGAATTCTAGCTGCTTAGACCCCTTTATATAATCAGCCAAAACTGAAGAGAGACCCTTCCTTTATTCCCTCCCTTCCCACACCCAAACAGGTTTACACAACCTTTTCCCCACCCACACTTCACTTTCTATATCACTTTTACTTGGGATTGTAGTTAGAGAAACTGGAGAAATGATGAGAGCTGCTGGATGGACAGAGAAAGAAAAAAGAAAGACCTGTCCTCAAAGAAGTGGTTTAAAAACACAGTATGTTCCTGACAAACAAATCCCCTATTTGAAACTGGTGAAGGTGCAGTGGTGGCAAAAGCAGTTTCATTTCAACCAGGCTGTTTTGTATTTTATTCCTAGATCATTGCTTGTGTTTTGGGGGATCTTTCATATTAACCTCCCAGGCCAAAGCACAGGGCAACTGTGGAGAAGAAGGAAGCAGCTCAATCCAGGCATTAAATGGGGGTTTTCTTCCTTCTCTGTCCTCGGGAGAGGGGACAGAGAAAGAAAAAGAGAGAGAGAGAGTCATTGTGAAGGAGCAGATCATCCAGGAGAGCTGTGGTGTCAAATTGGGAACGCAGCAGGTGGGGCTAAGCCAGACCTCCCCCCTTACCCCCATCAGGCATCCTGCACTACATTGCAACACTGATAGGAATCTCTTCTCTTCAGAGGAGGCTTGAAAAGCAAGGTGTATCACAGCAGTGTTCCCCAGAAATCATTTGTTTAAAAAGCTATGCATGGAGAACAAGAAAAAGACAGTTAATGTGTGTAGTAAGAGAGCGGATCGACTTCTGGTCCAGGGAATATACTTTAAGACTGTTTGGATCATGTATATACCCCAGCTATAGTGTTGGGTGCCCTTTGAGGTGTTCCTCTGAGAAGGTAAGATTAGCTTTTTGTCACAGAGACACACGTTGCTCCCAGGGGCTGTCCCTGATCCAGTTTACTGCCTTTTCAGTAGCCTTGCTGTTCATTTGCAATTTCTTTTATGATTAACCTTGTTGTTCCCTCCTTTTCCATCTCCCTCCCTTTCTTCCCTCCTTTTTCTCCCTGTGTTCTCCCCACCCCTCCCTGTACCCTTTTCTCTTCCCTTCTCTGCATGTCTCTCTACTGGTCCACAGCCAGTCTCAGCTCTGCAGCCCTCTCCGCAGCCTGTTCAGTATTCTCCAAGCTCCTGTCCCCAAGTCCTTCTGCCAGTCTCTCCGCCCCAGCAGTACAATATGGTATACCCCATTTCCTTTTCTCATCCCTACCTGTATGTGAACATGTCTGTTAGTGTATCAGATTCTGTATTTATGTACATATTCATTTATGTACATATTCGTATATGTGTATCTGCTTGAGTAGTACAGGGTATTTTCTGTCCAGCAGTGCTGTTAAAAGCTGCGTCCCCTTGAGGATTTGATTTGGGCCAGGCTGTATGCCAGTAGCTTCGACTCCTCTGCTGGAAGACAACTGAATCTAGGACAGTGGGAAATGGGATTTGACCCCCTGAGCTGTATAAGGGTAGAAGGGGGTCTGGTTCTGGAACAGCCTTCTTGAGCCATTATAATTTAATCTGCCATCGTCTTATCACTTCCTCCTGCCTCCTGCCATATCTGGAACTCCAGTGCCTGCGGCGTCCCTTTCATATATTTAGAGAGAAGACCTAACAGGATTTTTCTGGTAACTTTCCACTGAAGAGTCTGTATCATCATATTTTTGGTGATGTACCAGAGAAACTTAACCAAGATCAGTCAGTCAGTATTAAGGTCCTGCTGTATACCAGATAAATAGAAAATATGGTTCTTTTTTCAGGGACCTTACAGTCTAGTGTAGCTCTATTCCAAAGCACATAGAATTACTCAAGAATACGATTAAATAAGGTACAGACTGAACCCATAAGTTCAGAAGAATCAGTAGAGAATGTTAAGAAGGAGCAGTCAATGAGATGCAGAATTAAACACGTTTTTGGACATGACCAATATGGGAATTTGTTAGCTTTGGGGGGGCGGGTGTATCAGTGAGGGAGGCATATAAAAATAAATACTTGATTACTGAAAAAAAAAATAGGATCAGGGAAAGCTTCTTACAAATAGTGAATTTAAAGTATTTGAAGGAATATCTGACTTGATGGAAAGCCCATGTAATAACAGCCAAAACTAGAACCCTAAAAATTACATTCATAATTCTTGTCACTGCCTCACATTGTCACTGCCTCACATTGTCTTTTCCTTTTATCTCATTCCCTGTTTATAGTCTTTAACTGAAGGTCATGGCTGGTGGGCCTGCCCAAGTTCTTGGAAACTTCCAGGTCCCTGTGCTCCCACCCTTCCTTCATTGCATGGTCAGCATTCTTGATTTTTTTTTTTTTTGCACCAGTTGTCCACTAGCCCTTTGAAGACCTGGACTGTCCGAGCACTGTACCCAGTTCTCACCATCTTAGTTATGGGGCTAGACTGACCCTGATTTGGATCCCCTCTGTTCTTGTGCCTACCTCTTCTACCTCTGCCTTCTGAAAAGTCCTGGGACACAGGCCTCAAACTGTTGCACAGTTCCATCTTATCCTCTTGCCCATTTCCTCACAATGTGGCCTAAGGAGAGGAAGGTGTCAGGGAGAGTGAGACAGCTGAGCTGAGAATCTGAAAAGTGGGGATGAGGGGGAGGGCATTGATGTTTGGTGTCCTTCTGCAAAAGAACCCCTCCTCCTTTGTTCATCATCTAGCTCTGTGTGTATGTGTGTGTGTGTGTGTGTGTGTGTTGTATATATCTATCTTCAATGAATAGAAGAGAGAACTAGCAGCCCCTAACCTAGCACCATAATGAGAGATGTAACAGTATTGCCCTTGCTGCTTAGGAAAAAAGGCTTAGAGATGAGGTAATTATGGATTGGTCTCACCCCCACCTCAGCCACTTGGTCTTGGCCTCCTTATGGAGGTGAGAATTGGAAGTGGCTTCTGAAAGGCAAGAAAGCTGTAGGCCCAAATCAGAAAACTGAGGTGGAAATCACCACTCAGAGGAGGGCAGCAGGGAATAGGTATCTGACAGCCCTTTCATGACACTGGCTGGACTAAGGTCAATGTGGATCTGCCATCACCGCCCCCTCAAGGAAGTGCTTTTAAAACCAGAAGGGAAGGAGGTGATGAGATGGTTTTTAAAGATGACAACCTTTGGAGGTTATAATCTTTCAGCTAGATCACTTGGTCTGGTTTTCCCCACATACGAAACTCTCCAGCCCTCCCCTCGACCATCCCTCTTTCTACTTGCTCTGCCATATTTATAGACCCTAAGGCTATTGTTGCTGTGTATAGTAGCTCTAGGGTTGAGGGTTCTTAGAATTATTGGCAATTTTTTTTTCTCAGACATCAATTTTTCAGTTAAAAAGAATTTAAAATGTTTCTAGCCCCCATTAGAGGGACCAAGTGCTGGAGAGAGGAGCCATAGAAACACAGTCCTTACAAAGTCTGTAAAAGAAAGTAGATAGAATAGTTTGCCTTGTGTATGTCTCTGTCTGTCTGTCTTTCTCTGAGCTGAGGAAGAAAGGCTTTGCTTGCCTTCACTCTCTGGGTCACCCAATGTCTCCACAGACGGATGATCTCAGCAACCCCTTTGGGCAAATGAGCCTTAGCCGACAAGGTTCTGCCGAAGCAGCTGATCCATCTTCAGCCCTGTTCCAGCCCCCACTTCTCTCCCAACACCCTCAACAGCCTGGCTTCATCATGGCCTCCACAGGCCAGCCTCTCTCCACCTCCAACCACGCACCCCCGGCCCAACAAGTCCTGCAGCCTCAGGGCTATATCCAGCCCCCACAACAGGTAGGAAACCTTGAGTCCTAGTTTTGATCTTTGAGGCTGTTAATAGGGTTAAAAGTCTTACCTTTATCTTCCCTCTTTTCTTCCTCCATTCCAGATAGCCAAAAATATCCTATTCCTCCTTTATTGAATGTATTCTGACATGAAGTTCCTTATTGATAGCTTTTATTTTTAATATCAGATTTTTTCCCAGTATCCTTTTTCATCTGAGAGCCATCCCATAAGCCTGCCATAATTTAGATCCATCTTTAGGCAGGAGGTTGACCTTCCTATTACAGACACAAAGAAAGTATTATTTATAAATCTCTAGATTCTAGTCCTAACTTGTATAATTAGTTGGGTTTGGAGTTCAGGGTTTTGTTTTGTTTGTTTGTTTTGATAGGAAAAGGTTGGGGAGAAGGCTCTATTTTTCCTCCTGTTTTCTCTCACTCTAGATACAGGTTTCTTACTACCCTCCTGGGCAGTATCCCAACTCCAACCAGCAATACCGACCTCTTTCTCACCCGGTGGCCTACAGCCCCCAACGTGGTCAACAGCTGCCTCAGCCATCTCAGCAGCCTGGTAAGAGGACTTCCTGCATGGGAGACACCAAGTAGGTAAAGGGAAGCTGGGAACAAGATGGATTCTGGAACAAAGGTAGCCCTTTCTCCCTCTAAATGTGCCAGAGCCAAGTGAGTCCAAAGGAGGGATCAGGCCCCTTGGGGAGATGAAGCAGTACAGAGCAGAGGAACTGTTATTGCCCAAAGTCAGACATACTAACTCTAATCACCCCTTCTCCTTCTAGGGTTACAGCCCATAATGTCCAACCAGCAGCAGGCAGCTTACCAGGGCTTGATGGGTATACAGCAGCCACAGAACCAAGGCCTTCTCAGCAACCAGAGGAGCAGTATGGGGGGCCAGATGCAAGGCCTAGTGGTCCAGTATACTCCGCTACCTTCATACCAAGTGGGTATTATTCTGGGGAAGAGGAGATATCTTCATTCCTCAGAGAAAAATAAAAGACAGTCTTTCCTAGGGTCATCCATACTTAGAACTTCATTACTAGTATATTAAATATTCCTCAGCCCTTTTTACATCTGGTCTCCCCTAGATAATCTGTTAGAGTTGATTTATATCCTTTTTTGTCTTTTCATTCTTGTGCAAATTATTAGGTGTTCCCAAAAAGTAGGGCAGTGAACCTAAAAGAAACAAGGAATTCTGCTTCTCTCTCCTCCTGGGCCAAACCTTCACGACACTTGGTGTCTATGGTGGGGGCAGGGGGTGGTGGAGAAGGTCCCTTTCAGCATTTTCTGCAGGCAGAAGGAGGGGTCAGTATTTCTAAGTTTAAGGAGGGGAGGGTATAGTTGTGTGTTTTGTTCTCTGAATGTGTCCAAAGGGAACAAAAGAATTACAGTTCATCCCATCTTTCTCCAGGTTCCAGTGGGAAATGAGTCCCAGAATGTGGTCCAGCAACCCTTTCAGCAGCCCGTGCTGGTCCCTGCTAGCCAGTCAGTGCAGGGGGGCTTACCCACAGGGAGCGTGCCTGTGTACTACAGTGTGATCCCACCAGCACAGCAGAATGGCACAAGGTGGAAACCTCAGGGGACAGATTGGGGGTGGGGTAGGGGACTGTCATGGAATTGGTCAGGGAATGGGGCTAAATTCTTGAAAACTTGAAATATTCAGTCATCTCTTATTTCTTTATATTTGTTGGGATCAAAGAAAAGATCACAAATATGTAGGCTCCTACATTTTCTGCCTGGGCCCAAAAGTAGTAGATATGGTTGGGTCCCATCGTCTGTACCTTTCCGATAGGGAAGGTGATGGAATTAGGACTCAAGTCTCCTAAACTTGCAGCTTTTTGTGCTCTTTCAGTATCGGTCTGCTTGTATTTCTTTGTGTCTCTAAATATTTGTATGTGCACCTCCATCTTTCTTTCTCTACAAATGACTGTCAAAGTGAGACAGTACATCAGTAGACATATCTGTAAGTCTGCAGCTCTCTGCGTCCTGACATCTCTGTGGTTTTATCACTCCTTGCCCCTATGTCTGGGTCTCTGAGTGTGGTGTTCCCAAGCTTCTGGGAAGAGCATGTGTCACCAACATTCCATCTGGAGCACTGATTAGCAGCCTTCTAATTGAAAGATGATCAAGTACAAATATATATAATTAACTTTGAACTGATGAGTGATTTTAGAAATTGCATGGCAAATTGGTCTGGGGATAGCTTGGAGTTGCTTCTGCTTCCCATAGGGGGAGGATCAGGGAATAGCAGCTGTTTGCCAGGACCTGTGTTCTCTCTGCACTACCATTTTTCTCTCTTCTGTCTCTCTAGCCCTTCGGTAGGGTTTCTGCAGCCCCCTGGCTCTGAGCAGTACCAGATGCCTCAGTCTCCTTCCCCTTGCAGCCCACCACAGATGCCACAACAGTTCTCAGGTAAGAGGATAGATGAGGAATAAGGGAGAAGAGGTGTACCAGGTCACTGGGAGGGACAGAAGGCTCGTTTTAGAGACAGTAAGAAGGAAGACTACTGGGAGCTTGTTCCTGTCAGCAGCAGCCAGGACCTAGGCAAGTGGGGTGAGGTGTCTGGAGTCCTGCATCTCATTCAGTGTCCAAGCCAGGATTAGTTTCCATATTTAACCCCTCTGAGCCTTAATTTCTTAGTCTAAAATATGAGAATAATACTTAAACTACCATGTTTGCAACAAAGGAAGTATAAACTATCATGAATAATGTGAATGGTGATTATTTTTACTGTTGTCCAGGAGTGCATTGGTATGAAAAGTGGGCACAGTCTTAGTTTACTCTTACCAAGTTTCTCTCCCATTCTCATATCTCTTGCCAAATGCTGTTCTTGTAGAAAGAGGAGACTTGTAAAATTGCTTACAAAAAAGTCCATTTCCAACCAGCTTCAGTAACAAATTTCCCCTCCTCCAGGTCTCCTTCCACTGATCACATCAAGCCCCACCTGTATGGGAGCTATAGAAAATGAGAAAGGGGAAACATTCTGTTTCCTGCTTTGCAGCAGGGAACCATCCCAAGTGTTCAGTTTATGCCATGGTGGGCAAGCAGTGCATTTAGGGAGGTGATGCTGTGGATGGAATGCTAGACCTGCAATCAGAAAGACTTGAGTTCAGATTCCATCTTACTAGCTGTGTGACCCTGGGCAAGGTATTTCACTGCTTCCCAAAATGAGATAGTATTTGTAAAGCACTATATAAGTGCTGGCTCTTAGGCAGTCTGTGCCCTACTCTGAGGCAAAAATGACCTCTCTGAATAACTTCACCTTGTTTTATTCCCATTCTACCCTGATATCCTCTGCTTCTGAAGAAAGGAAACTCAATGCATTTACATTGCATTTTAGGAATGTTAGAGTGCCCTCTTCTGGTGATAGGAAGGCATCGATCGTCACAGTTCCCCATTTAGAATTGGGATATTTTTCATAATCTTCTCATTCCTTTCTCTGTTGGAACCATTCTATAGTAATGCTTTGCCTTCCTCTGCTTCCACCCTGCCCTGATGAGTGGGGGTAGTTCCTGGGCTGAAATCTCAAATCCTCCATTATTTTCCCCTTTTTCCATTTCTCAATCACTGTTTCTCCTGAGTGTCAGCCAGGGGCATTTGGCCTTAAATTTCCCAGTGGGGTTATGGAAATTGGAAAAACCTGCTCTGGGAGCCACTGTAGCCTGTGGTGGTTCTTGGAACCTCAGGGCATTTCTTCTCCTCTTTGCTGTCATTTGTGTGTATGTATACGAACACTCATGCATCCCTGAATGTATGTTCTTTGGTGTATCTGTTAGCTGTTGATGTGTGTGTGAGTGATGTGTGTGTGTCTGTGTGTGTATTTTAGAATTAGAAACAAAATCATTCATCAATCAAGTATTAGAGCTGGACTAGACTGGTGAGTGGCATCGTAAGAGTTGGCAGAAAGAAGAGACTTGAATTAAGGTTCTTCCAAATTCTTCATGGGATTGTCCTATTAGTTCTCTTGGAGACTTCTGTTCACTTTGGCTGTTTACGAGATGGAATAAGCTGGTCCATTTATACCTACCACACCTCCAGAGCCTGCATTGTGGGTCCACTGTACAATACCATTGAGAGTTATCTCCATTTCTTTTAGCATGGAACCTGTAGAGCAAGTAGACTTATAGGTCCCCAAGTCATCTGGCTCTTGCCCTCTCTTCTTTCTTAAGTGTAGTAGTATAGTCACTTTTCAAATGAGACTGACTTTATTTAAAACTTCTATCCTGGTTTGTTATAGATATCGGAAATCTCAAATCATTTTACAACTTAGGTCTTATAATCATCACCTCTTACCCTTCCCTTATTGGATATGAAAGTAACCTATAACCATGGAAATTTTGTCTGCTTTCCTTCCCTGAAAGGATTCTATAGATGCTGTTGGAGGGATGTTTTTCTTTCCTGTAGCACTGTAGTTGTAGAGGGGGAGTGTAGGCACATAGATACATAAGCTGTGTGACAACAGTGTATTCATGCTTCAAACAGGTGAACATGAGGAAGACCTAAGTACAAAAAACCCTCTCTGACATACTCTTACTTTGTTACCAAGAATTTTCCAAAGCTGTGGGGTGGGTAGATCACTACCATCCACCTCAACATATGCACACCAAAAATAAGCAGATGGGAGAGGCCTGGTCAGTATTGGGCTGGAGAGAGCCTCTGCATCTAAGTGGATTATTTGGTGTTCTCTGCTATGGACTCAGTGTCTGGGGAAACCTTTAAGTCTCAGGGCTTTGCCATCTTAGTGATTTCTTTTTGGAACCAATTTCACCAAACATAAACGTCGTCTGTTTGTATTTATGCAGTTTGCTCTGCCCCATCGACCTTTCTGCCCAAGTTTAATGATGCCACTTAAAAAGCCATTCACATGTCCTCTCTCCTATCAGGGCTTTCAATCTGAAATTGATTTCCTTATCCTCAGCCCTCCCCCCCCCCCCCCCACATGCACAAACAGAGCTTCCCTTAGACCCCATCTTCCAACTTGATTAGATCCTGTAGCTTGGCAGTAGGGGTTTTATTTTTTTTTATTGCTGTGTCCATTAAGAAGTAGCGACAGTTCAGCTGCTAACGGATGCCACCTGCTTTTGGCTTGAGGAGGAGAAGCATAAAAATCAGCTCATCAGCAGAGCTGGCCTCTGTGTCCTCGGCTGAGTGAAGGAACAATGCTTGGGGCTAGCAAGGGAGGGCTGGGGGTGGGGGAGCACAGGACAGAGGCAGCCACTGGAGAGCTCCACTTTGTTTTTCTGGGGAATCGGGTAGATGTTGTGTCTGTCTTCTCCCTTCACAACAATCTCCTGCCCTCAAGTTGGTTGTGGGAAGAGCTCGCTTCCACCTACTTTTTCTGCCACCCTGAGAAAGACAAACACTCACTCTTTCTCTCTCCCTCTCTCTCTTTCCCTCCCTTCCTCCCTCCCTCCCTCTTTTCCTCTCTTTCCCTCTTCCCCTCTCCCCCCTCATAAGCATGTGTTCTCTCTCTCTCCCAATCTCCCTCTCTCTCTATCTCTCTCTCCCCCCCCATAAGCATGTGTTCTCTCCCTGTCTCTCTCTCTCCCTCCCTCCCTCCCTCCCTCTCTTCCCCTTTCCCCCCTCATAAGCATGTGTTCTCTCTCCCACTCTCTCACTCTCCCTCCCTCTCCCCTCTCATAAGCATATGTTCTCTCTCTCTCTCTCTCTCTCTCTCTCTCTCTCTCTCTCTCTCTCTCTCTCTCTCTCTCTCTCTCTCTCATCTTCCCTTCCCTCCTTATCCCACCCCCAAGCATGTTCTCTCTCTCTCTCATTTTGCCTAGGGCATTCAGCACAGATTATGAGCCATCCTCTCAGAAAAGCCATAGATTTGATTCTTTGCCCTGGCCCCTAAGGTAGCAGTGGGATGTTTGAATAAGGTCAATTACAATTTTGTTGGCAGGTGGAGGGTGGGGAAAAGAGTTAAAAATGGGGTGTGAAATACCTAAAGCTACTGTGACAAGAGGGAAGTCATTAAATGTACCACTTCAGGAAATTCTAGTTTTTCTCAAAATTGTACCCCCTCTAAGTCAGACAGATGGGCTCCCCTGTGTAGGAATCAAGGGGAGACTCAAATCCATCATTGAGTAGTTCGGCTTTTTGTTTAGGTGAACAAATTCAGGAGAATAGGGAGCCTATTGGATCTTCATTGCTGTATCTCCTGAGCCTTCCTGCTTGGGCCCCCTCAATTCCCTTTCCTCTCTGTTTGGTTAAAACTACCCAAGAAACTATCACATTCCCTTCACAGCATGACTGGTGCCCGGGGCAGAGGTTTCGACAATTTCCGTCATGGAGAAAGATGTGATGGCAAAAGCAGCAGCAGGCCCCGAAGCACTGAGCCATGAGAATGGCAGTCTTCTAACTCCTTGTTACGCCCTCCTTATCCCTCCCCCTCCCAGCATGTGTCTACTCCCCCCCTCCCCACACACACACACAGTATAGTTCATCATGACAGAGAGAACCAGACCTGAGAGGTCAGGGACAAGCCATTGTCCAGGACAGTTTCCTGCTAGGGGGCTGGGCTCTTGTAGATCTCTTGTCTGTCACAGCCCCTCCTCTCTTTCAGGCTTCAACTGTGAGAGGAATTATGGACTGTTCTTCATGTTCCTCCTCCTTGCTATATCAACCCCCTCTCCCCCACTTTGCTTCCCCTGAGCTGCTTGAGCTTCCACCTAAAAAAACCCGACAAGTTGCATCTGACTTGGGGGAACCATATTTGTACAGCCCCTCTGCTATTACCAGACACCACTTACCAATCAACAGATACCTTTTTTGAGCAAGGCTCTGTGTTAGGCACTGTGGAATATACAAAAAAGGGGTGCTTTTACTGAGTTTCCCATCAAATAGAAACAGTAGCTGACTATAGTACAAAATGTAAAAGTGGCTGGAAGTTCAGAGTGGGGAGAATTATTTCCAGTTGATGTCTTTGGATGTTTTCAATGTTCTGAAGGCCCTGACAATGTCCACTATCCTGGCCTCATGCTGCCCATTGAGGTTTGAAAACTAACTCAGACACTCATATCACTCTGCTGTGTTGCAGTAGAGCCTTTCTCTCCTTGGACTACTAAAAGTGCTCCTCATCAGCACTGACTTCCAGAACAGGCTCAGCATCTAGAAGGTTCACAAACATTTAGCTTCATCTTAAATCTCCAGCAGAACAGTAGATGGGTGACCTTGGGGCTGGTAGATGGCTCTCCTGGAAAGTTTTGTCACAGTGCTCAGCTGGGAGGGCTAGCAAAGAGCTTGTGCTTAGCGGTCCATTGCTTTCCTCATCTCAGGAGTGTCCCCATCTGGACCAGGTGTGGTAGTCATGCAGCTGAATGTCCCCAGTGTTCCCAATGGTTCCCAGGCCCCACAGACCCCATCTATGGTTCAGTGGAGTCACTGTAAATACTACAGCATGGAGCAGCGAGGGCAGAAGACTGCAGACCTGTACAGCCCTGAGAGCAGCCCCCAGGTGAGTGCTCAGCCCAGCTTCATGAGGGAGGGAGGCTGGGGCACCTCTCCCTTGGTGAGGAGAACAGCCAGCAGCCATGGGGCAGCCATGGAGGGGAGGCTGGGCATAAGCAGCTCCAGAGATGAACTTCAGAACACTTTAAAAGCAGCATTCTGGCATCTCCACCATAAGGACACAAAACCCTGGTGTGACCTTTTGACCAGTTGTATGTTTTAACATTTTGTTCCTGTGAAAGTAAGTACAGCAGCCTAGCACAGTGTCAGAGCTTGGCTTTGGAGTCACCGGGCCTTGAGTCAGATCTTTGCTTCACTGCTGTGTGCTGTCTATATAACCTCAAACCAGTCACCCTCTCTGGGTCTCAGTTTCCTCATCTCTGGATGCCTTTTAAGTATACGGGTCTATGACAATGTTTTCATAAGAGCAGTTAACAACATTAACCACAGGTTATGCTTGTATCAACAAGTGGAAATTAATGTAACCTTAATTGATTGCCTGAATGCTTAGGAGTTAGAGTAGAATCCTACTCAGACTTGGGTATATGGGGTTAGATAAGAAGGCCTTCCTAGACATGTTTTGATCCAGTTCTAGGAACAGGGTTTGATTTTTGACCAGTGTTTGGCATGCTTTTCTTTCCCCTACAGGCCAACACACAGATGAATAGCCCTATCACATCTCCCACTCAGTCCCCAACCCCATCTCCTGTCACCAGCCTCAGCAGCGTCTGCACAGGACTCAGCCCTCTTCCTGTCCTTGCGCAGTTCCCCCGGCCTGTTGGCCCTGCTCAGGGTAAGACTAGGAACAGCTCGTGTCGCTTTCATTTTCACCCTGCTCCTAAGGTATGAGGCAGGAGGCAGCCTCCAGTTGAACCAGTCTTGGCTTTGGAGTCAGCAGCAAGACTGGACCAGTCACTTCTGCTTTGCCCCTTGGTTTCCTTGTCTAGAAAATGAGAAACATGGAGATCCCTACCAGCTCTGCATCTGATACTTGGGGTGATGTTATCTCCATGTAATGCTCCTCTGCTCCTCTTCCTCATCACTCCCCCTTCTGCTCCCATCTAACTCACTTCAGAGTTCCTGTAGCTACTGAAAGCACAGCTGTCAACATGTCCTGTGGGGGGTCCTTGGCTGGAGAATGGAATAAGGAAGCTTAGTGGACTTAAGAACCACAAAAAAGTACATTTCCCTGGGCATGGGAGAAATGTTACCCTCTCGTTTCTTGTACGGTCATTGTGACCTACATGGACTAAAAGGATGTACCCACAATGAGTCTGTGGAAGGGAAGGGACTCAGAGAGTGTTGGTGACAGCTTCTTCATAGCTCAGTTTCTTGTATCTCTCTCTCTCTCCCCCACCCCCCCACCCCCACCAATAAAATGTAGAGCCAACTAGATTCCGTATTAGTTACTGTGAATTCCCTGGGGAATACTGCTGAGACCAGAGAGAATTTGGAGGGAATGGCTGGTTCCAAACAGTTGGGTCAGTATGGCTGGTACCTGCTTTATCCTAGTGCTTTGAACTCCACTGGAAGCCACACCAAATGTTACCCTTCCTCCTTTAAGCCTCCAGAAAACTTGCTTTTCCTTCTTTCCAGGCGATGGGCGATATTCCCTCCTGGGCCAGCCATTACAGTACAATCTGTCCATCTGTCCTCCCCTGCTCCATGGCCAGTCGACTTACACAGCACACCAGGTAAGTATGCTTCTCTCCCCTGTGCCCTTGCACTTTCTTTTATGGTCCTTTATTTTTCCCATTCAGGTGCCTTGCTCCTAGTTACCAACCTCCACCAGCTTATCTGTGGTCAAGGGCTACAATTTGGGATGGAATCTTTGGAGTTGGGATGGTTTATGGGGCTAGAAGGGCCCCTATATGATAGATAGATGGGTAGATAGATAGATAGATAGATAGATAGATGGATGTACCTATGTAGATATATCTATATGTCTGTATATAGGTATCACCTTTATGCTACCTGCTCTAACCCTCACCTCTCCACTTCTCAGGAGCTACTCCTTGGCCAGTCTGATTAACTGCTAGGCTTCATGAAAGGTCCTCAGGGTTGGGTGCTATTCCTTTAACTCCTTTCAGTGGCCCAGAAAACACTGGGAGGACAAGGAAACAGCTATTTACCTGAAATGTAAATTGACTTTTTAATGTTGAAGGGACAGACTGGAATGAAGCATGGAAACCGGGGGAAGAGGCAGGCACTCAAATCTGCCTCCACCGACCTGGGGACTGCAGATGTTGGTGAGTGTTTGTATGCTGGGAAAGGGCACCCTAGCCACCCCTACCATCCTTGCAAGCCCACTGAGGGTGAATAGACTCCAGTAGCAAGGGAGGTAGGAGGGGAACATCTACAGTGGTGGTAACCTTCTGTGCCCAGGGTCAAGGAGGAGACAGAGGAGAGATGGCATGTCTTGGTTTCCCTCTTTACCTAGCTGCCTCAGCTGCCAGGAAAGGTGGTGGTATTGGCCAAGGCTAATGTTAGCAAAAAAATCTTCTGAGGTACAACCCTGCCCACACTTTTGGATAGTAAGGAGGCTGGAGGTGGGGGGAAATCAGTGGGGAATTTCAGAGAATGGTTTACCCCTTCCTTTGAGGTACACAAGATCTTTCAGGATTTAGGGCCTGGCTTCCCCACTTGGAGCAGTTTGTCAGATTTATTAAGGGAACTAAGTGTCCAAGGTGATGGGAAGAAAAATCTTTTGAAAACAGTTACCCTGGGCAGGGCAAGGAGGATTCTGTCCAGCAGATTAAAGGTTGAAAACCTATCTGTTGATAATCATCTTTTAAGAACAGCTAGTGTATGTTGACATGTATAGACTGTCAGTCTCTACCCCAAATAGCCTCCTATTGTCATAAATAAATTAAAAAAGAAACTCTAGTATACTTAAGCTTCCTTCAAGACAGGGTCATCCAAGGGTCACCCATAGGTTCCCAAGCCAGTCCATACCTAGTGGATCTTGATGGTCCTTTTGTCTCTAGGACACGTATCTGGGAGGAAAAGGTTAATTTGTTTTTATTTATTTTATTTATTTACTTATTTTTGCTTTCCTAAGTCAGAGTAGGGAGAGAAGTTGAAGTGGGGGTGGGAGGGTGGGCAGAAAGGAAGGTTGGGTGGGACTAGAGATGGGAGTCGGGGAGGTGGGGCTTCTAGGAACAGTGTATATGGACTTGGTCAGTTGGATCCTTCTCTGTCAGGACACTGTCCAGTCCCCGCCTCCTCTTGCCCCCTCCGCCCCTCACAGCCACATCCTCTCTCCCCCTTCCAGTCCTGGGGCGGGTGTTGGAGGTGACAGATCTCCCTGAGGGCATCACCCGCACAGAGGCCGACAAACTCTTCACGCAGCTCGCCATGTCCGGCGCCAAGATCCAGTGGCTCAAGGACGCTCAGGGGCTGCCAGGCGGCGGGGGCGGGGGCAGTGGGGGGGGGTGGGGGGGACAACAACGGGACTGCCGAGAATGGCCGGCACACAGACCTCGCTGCCTTATACACCATCGTGGCTGTGTTCCCCAGCCCCCTGGCGGCCCAGAATGCCTCCCTCCGCCTCAACAACTCCGTGAGTCGCTTCAAACTTCGAGTGGCCAAAAAGAACTATGACCTGAGGATCCTGGAGCGGGCCAGCTCCCAGTAGGCAGAGGAGGGGAAGAGGCCAGCACCACGGGTTGGGGCGGGGTGGTGTGGGCAAGGGATGCAGAAAAAGCACAGATAGAGATGCTGATCCAAACAGACATAAGACATACATGGAGATAAGACATAGAAATGGAGACTGAGGCCATAGACAGTGAGACAGGCAGACACACAGACACAGACACAGACACACACACACACACACACACACAGACAGGACTCAGTCTGGGGTTTTCTTTGCCACCTTTTCCCTCTCTTTCTCTGGGTGGCACCTCTCCTCTCTGCCTCCCTTTCCCTCCAATCCTCTCCCTCCTTTTTTGGATATCCCTTTTTTCCCCATCCTGGCCCCCAATGCATTTCTTTCATTTTGGGGGGGTAGTATGGAGGGGTCCTACACTCCCCCATTCCTCCCCTCCTCCTGCCACCCCATCTCCTCTTACTCTTTTTGGTCTTTATGAATATATTTATATGGACAGAATTAAGAAGAAAAAAATAAATTGATTTTCCCCCTCCTTTCACTTCCCCTCCATCTTGTCTCCCCTATCCCATGAGTTAAACCTGTGCCTACCCCTCCTCTATCCACCCCAGCCCCCCAGAACACTTGTATATTGTTTGTTTGAGGTTCGTGCCGCAGTAACAGACACAGTATTTAATTGCACATACAGATGTTTGCTGGGTATGTTCACTGTAAATTTTATTTAATCTGGGTTTTTTGTTTGTTTTGGGGGGTTGTTTGGGGGGTTTTATTTTATTTTATTTTTGTTTTGTTTTTAAATATAAAAAAAAATCATCTGTCATTGGACATCAGTCCTGGTTTCTCTGTTACTGCCCTTGGGAGGGGGTTGCAGGGAAGGATTTGGGATAGAGTGGAGTGGAGCTGCCTTCCAAATGGATGTGATCCTGCCACCCTCTTTCATTCTCCCATCAGTCCTCCACCTGTTCCTGTAGGTGTCTGAACCTTTGGCTTCAGGGCCCTGATGGGGCAGGTATGAAGTGAGGACATGAATGCAGCTGAGTTTCTGGCCCAGCCCCCATCTTCCACTTTCCCCCGGAAGTCTTTTTTAATACGGTGCTGTCAGGTAATAGGGGGAGTAAGTGTTCCCTGCAATAAAAGCTGCATTTTCAGAACCTGCAGTATTTTGACTTCCTCAATTAGTCAGGATAGTCTCAGCATCTCCTTTCCTACATACAGAAGAAAGAAAAGTCATACCTAACAAATTAGCCCTATGCTCTATTGCCACATACCCCTTTTGATCCTTGTGCCTCTCAGTAAGTCTCACTTTCCTCAGGTTGCCCTTGATCCTAAGATATCTTAAGAACCCAGATGCCTAGAAGTAGATCCACCTTCAAGTCCAGCCTACACAAAACCTCTTTGCCAGAAACTTACTGGCGATCTTTGACCCCACTGGACCCCACATAGAAAGGAACAGAAATGAGTTGAAGAACCTGAGCTTTCACTTGGGGCTAGGTAGCCTCTCTGTTGGATTTTTTCTAACCCTCCAGTCTAATCCAGCTGTTAGAGGGTCTTCATACTTCATACTTGTAATTGGTGAGGCAATATGTTGTCATTAACAACTTGTTCTCTGCTGTGGTAGGAGTATCTCCCCACCAAGCTATCCCTCTACCCAAACTAATAGAAGAAGGATGGCCTGGTACAGTGGAGAGAGCCCTGGACTTGAAGCCAGAGGCCCTGGGTTAGAATTCAGCTCTGCTGGCTCTGTTACCTTGGGCAAGTCACAAGGTCTCTTGGTATGAGTGGCCTCATCTTTAAAATGAGGGGGTCAAACTAGATGACCTTTCAGGTCTCTTCCAGTTCTAGAAATCTGTTACCCTAAGATCCTGTGGCATGCACTTCAGGTACAAATTGGCCATATTTGTGAAGTCTATGTTCTGGGGCATTCTGGTGTGGGGGAAGGGGAATAAGGATGTTGAGAACCATCAGAGAGAGGGGCAGTGGGGGGGCCATCTTGCCCCTAGAGTCTTCTTGACTAACATGGTGGGAGGGGCAGGAAATAGAAGTGTGGTGATACGCTAGTTATGAGGACATTTTCTTAAGTAGCCGAAACCACCTCTCCGTTGTTGTTTGTTGTAAACATGGAGGCAACTCCTCCCCACCCCCATCTGGTCATTGGGTTGTTGAGATTCTTCATTCCCTTTTCCCATGTGGATCCCAGACCACTTTCAGTCACACTCAGGCCCCTTCCCTGCATTGTTGAGATGGGAGGTTGAGGGGAATGAATATCCAGATATGATTCAAGAAAGGGGGCCATATTAGATTGTCCAGTTCTTTGCAAGACAGGTAAGCTATCACCCTTCCCCTCACCAGGGATGAGGAAGCAGCCATATCTTGTTGAGAAGTAACCCTGGGAACTTGAGCTGTCTTTCTTTTACCTCCCACCCCAGTTCTCAACCTAGGACTACATCTGCCTGAAGTGTTCATAAAGGGACAAAAAGCCACCCTTGATATATTCAAAATGTAGGTGCCCTACAAAGACTTGGTAAAGGATGATGTGAAGAGGTGGAGTTGAAGCCAGTAGCCTGTGGCTTCTAAGGGTGGATCTGGAGTAGAGAGAAAGGATGGAAGTGTTTAGTTTTCAAAGTGGAGAATGGGCAGGTTGTAACCTTTCTTTACTCCAGTCAACCTTCCAGAATCCTTCATAAAGGGGCACCAAATATGAGCGCAATTGTCCTGTAAAGCATTTAGTTACTACTATACTGAACATAGGTGAAGGGGTGGGGATAGGGCAGCTGTTATCTCAGCCAGTTGTGGCTGAAGAGATTTGGGGGAGGGAGGGCAGGGTCCAACGCTGCCCCAGGCCTTTTAGTTTCCAATTTCTCTGTGTCAGCTGTGTTGCTCAGCTGTCCACTCTCCTCTAGCCCTGTCACTTAAGCTGTGACGCTGAAGGGAGAGGCTAGGTCTGCACGCACCAGCTGGGGAGACGTGAGCACCAAGGGTATTTTGGGGGTATAAAGCCCCCCAGGCAAGAGGACAAAAAGCCTTCTTTTTCCATTCCCCCATCCAACACCAACACCAAGCCTCCTAACCTGGCATCCTCTTTCCTCCCCTGGCTGTGGACTGACATAGGGAATCCCAAACGTAAGTTGCCTTTTCTTACAACTTAACCAGGCAGTGGTTCCTTGGGCTCCCACATCCCTCAGCCAGTTCACCTCTCCCATTTGTCTCAACTTGGCTGTTAAGTAGTGTGGGGTGTACCAGTTCCAGTCATTTTTTTCCCTGAAGAAAGGGCCGGGATCAGGAAAGAGGGTTGGGGAGTTAATGTCCAGGGAATAGAGTAGTAGAGAAGGGAGGTCATATTACATTGAAAACTTAAAAATAGCCAACCCCCAAGGCAGGCTGGGGCAGGGCCTGACCTGGAGGTAGTGTTAAAACGCACTCACACCCCCAGGCTTGGAGAAATGAGGGGAGCGGGAATCCTCTACCTCTCTTCCCAAAGTGAGAATTTGGGGGAGGGAGAAAAGGAATCCAGGGAAAGGTTACATGAGGTCATATATAACTGCCTATAGCCTTGAAGAAAAGAGAAAGCCTCAAAATGAGAAATCTGTCTTGATGGAACTTCTACAAAGGAATGGAGGCTGTCTTCTGTAGGCCTGCCTCAGTCATCTCCCAGTCTGGGCCCTTATATGGAGTCTCCTTGTTTAGGCTCCTTTATTTATTAGTCTCTCATTCTGGAAGAGGGAGATAGAGACCCCCTTTGTGTGTCTCAGCTTAAGAGACCTGCAGTTCTCTTCCCAAACTTTTATTTGTCCTATCCTACAAGGTGAGTTAAGTCCCCAGGAGTAAGAAAGGGAGGGGGGAGGGGTGGCAAGGAAGGATGAAAAATCGACATTGGGATCCCCACTCTTGTAGGATGACAGAAAAAGAGGTTCTGGATTCTCCAAAATCTTTCCCAGCAGAAACACCAAAGAGAGGGGTGAGTTTGAGCCTCTGATGCAGGGCTTTGATAGGTGGGAGGGCACACTAACAGTCTTATGGGAAAAGTATCTGAACTAATGGCTACAGAACCAGGGGCTGTGGGACTCATCTCAGTTATGTGTAATTTATTTAAGGTACATTTGCCCTATACGCACACTCTCACTCCCTCTCCTCTCTCGGGAACATCTCAATCCTTGACCCAGAACATTTCCCAGGTGGTTTTAGCCTAACGAAGTGGAACTGTAGTCTGAATCTTCCCTTTGCTCCTCCCTAGCTACAAAGGCTGAAGCAATTATTCAGGAAGGAATCTGTAGAAAGAAAGGAGATGGAGCCCCCCTCTGAGCCCCAGGCCAATGGAGAGGCAGTAGGGGCTCAGGGGGGACCCATCTACTACATATATGAGGAGGAAGAAGAGGAAGAAGAGGAGGAAGAGGAGCCACCCCCTGAACCCCCTAAGCTTGTCAATGACAAGCCCCACAAGTTCAAAGATCATTTCTTCAAGAAGCCCAAATTCTGTGATGTCTGTGCCAGAATGATTGTTCGTGAGTCTGGGAAATAGAGGAAGATGGGATGTGTAGAGCGTCATGGGACTGTGGGTTGAAGGGACTGGGAGAGAGAGATCAATATTGCACAAATTTAGATGAAGGTTGGGACTGTCGATGGATGTACTTAGAGAAGCCTGGATAGGTTGAGGCAATCTAAGAAATGAAAGAGGAGCCACTGGGGATTGGGGTGATGCTGGAAGCAGAGGAATAGAGAAAGGTTTCGTGGTCTCATCCAAATGTTCTTTCCCTCCACCAAGTTAACAACAAATTTGGGCTACGATGCAAGAACTGCAAAACCAATATCCATGAACACTGCCAATCCTTTGTGGAGATGCAGAGATGCTTTGGCAAGATTGTGAGTTAGGTCTGGGAGCACGGGGGTGGAGGGTAGTGTTGAGGACATCTGTACTCTGGATGAACTCTTCATAAGTTAGCCCCTTTCATTCCTTGGTATCTGCTTCCCCAGACCCACTCATAGAGGACAAGACCTCCCTGAGTAAAGGAGGAAGGCTCCTGGTTGCAGAGAGGGGACTTTTGGGTCCAGGGCCCCGTCCCCTTGTCTCAGTCACCTTCCTGTCTCCCCCACAGCCCCCTGGTTTCCGCCGAGCCTACAGTTCTCCACTCTATAGTGACCAGCAGTATGCCTGTGTCAAGGACCTACTCTGTAAGTTTCCTTCATTCCTCCACCCAGTTGAGGGAAATATGCCAGGGGATTGATTGTTTCTGTAGTCTGGAAGCTTCTTGGTCACCATGACTGCACCACTCCTGACTTGGGAAACTGAAACTTAAGACTGAAGTCTCTTGGTGCCTCTAGACACTCTGGTTTTATTCTCATCCTGAAATTTTTAGCTACTCCAGCTTGTAGACTCTTGGAAGGAATCCACACCTATCTTGACTATCAGCCCTGTTGTTTCTAGGTTCAAGTGTCCCTGAATTCTAAGTAGAAAGTAAGACTTCCAGTCTCTCCCCTCACTTCCCTGTTACATTCTCAGACCTCCTTCTTCCCCACCTGTATCCACTCAGTCCTACTGTCTTCCACAGAAGAAGACCCCCTCTTCCTGTTCATCAGTAATGTTTCCTTCTCTTTTCTATCTATGCCCCCTTTTACTCCTAGCCAACCGAAATGACCCTGTTTTTGAGACACTTCGAACTGGAGTGATCATGGCAAACAAAGAGCGGAAGAAGGGACAAGCAGAAAAGAAGAATGTGAGCTTCTTCTGCCCCTTTCATGGTTGGAGCCCCACCCCCTCCCCAAGAGGCATGCTTGAGACCCCCCCAGGAATGCCTAATAAAAATAACAGCTAGCATGTCTGTAGAGCTTTAAGGTTTGCAAAACCCTTTACAAATATCTCATTTTATCCCTGGAGGGTAGGTGATAGTAGTGTTACCATCGCAATTTTAAAGATGAAGAAACAGAGTCAGGCAAAGGTTAAGAGACTGGCCTAGGCTCACACAGCTAAGTAATATCTGAGGTCACATTTGAACTCAGATTTTCTTGACTTTGCTACAAAGCTATTCTAGATTCTCCAGATTATCCCTTAGAACTACAGCTGGGGGACTGGGACTGCCATTGAGGGGGAGGAGGTTATCAGGTAGGAGGATGCTTTTAAGAAGAGGAAAGTGCATTCCTGCTAAATTAACCTTGTTTCACTTTCTGATAAAGCCACTGGACTCATGGATCAGGAAAATGTTAGTTGTGCCTTGACTTGAGCAAGGCATTGCTGAATACTTTTAAAAAGCAGATTCTGTGAAGTAACCAAGTGCTTTTTAGACCTTGCCCCAAACAACATGTTTGTCAAGTTTGTGGATGACATGAAGCAGGGACAGGTAACCAGTGTACTAGCTGACAGAATGACAATTTAAAAACATCTCTTAGGGCTGAAAAGATAGGCAGAAATAACAAGATGAAGCCTAATAGGGATTAGTATACCTTGTTTACATTACCTCAGTCCTATTCCTTTCCTATTTTTACCTCATTTGAAGGTTCCATGGAAAAGGAGAGGCCTTAAAAGAAGAGACTTTTTATCAGACCCTTGATGAGCCAAGTGCATATTTTGTCAAGTGGAAGCGAGGTGGTGTGGTGAATTGGACCTGGTAGGTCTGAGTTCAAATCCCGCCTCAGACGCTGGGACCCTACCCTTCCAGGCTCAATTTCCTCATCTGTAAAAAGGAGATAATAAAAGCATCCAAGTCACAGGGTTGTTTTGAAGATAAAATGAGTTAACATATAAAGCCTTTTGCAAACCCTAAAGTGCTATTATAATACTATTATTAAGGGGACTTGAAGCCATTTGATATGAGGCACAATTGTTTAGGGAGGACAAAGCTTAGTTAATTGAAGTATAATCACTGTCTTAAGATATTCAAGGGATGTGTGTGTGTGTATACACACATATACATATATATATATATATATATACATATATATATATGTATGTATATGTTCAGATGTGGAAGATGGACTTCTTCTACCTAGTTCCAGAAGGCAGAACTAGAGTCATGACTGAATGAAAAGCATTTCTTGAGTATTTACTATGTCAGGCACTATGCTGCGCGCCATAGAAAACTGGGACACCTGCACTCAAGTAGTTTATATTCTAATCAGGAAGACAACAGAGTGTCCAAGGAAGGAAGTTCCAGTTCTGGAAGTCACAGAAATGGTTATTGGAACAACAGAGCAGGCTGCTAACACCCTTTCCAGAGGCTATGGTGGTGATGATTTGATTAGACTTCTCAGAGAAAGAGGTGGAAAGGGAGGTTATGTGCTCAGAGGCAGGACCCAAATGACCAGGGTGAAGCTGAAGACGCACAGCCCCTTCAATGGCCGTCTGACCTGATTCCTCCCAGGCATGGCCCTTTGTCAGGTTTGGAGAGTGACACAACAGCAGCAATAGCAATTTCAGTTCATTTCACATTCGTTGAATGAGTGCCAAAAGCCCAGTGTCTACTAGGGATACAAAAATGGAAAATGACACAGCCCCTGCCCTCCAGAAGCTAACATTTTATACTGAGGAGCAAACAAACATGTGAGCAGATAGGCAGAAAAAGGCCTGCTTATGGGAGCAGTGCGATCAGGTCTGTAAATTAGAATGTATGTTATTTTCTGTCTTAGAGAGTTGCAGGGAAGGAGATTTTGATTAGTAGGAAAAACTTTTCAACAATAAGAACCTGTCCGCATTTGAATGGGCTGCAGAATAGTCTTATCGTTAGAAATATAGGAGAGACTGAAAATCCTGTCCAGGATGTAGAGGAGATTTCTGCGTCCGGTAGGAAATTATACTGGATGGCCTCTAAATCCCCCCCACAAACCTGGGCTTTAGGTTAAGGACAAAGGGAAGGATCTCACTTGCCTCATCCACTCCTTAACGCTGTGGCACTCTCCCTTTAGCCCCTAGCAGCCATGATGGAAGAGGAGCCAGAAGCCCCCAAAACTGAGCAAGGAAAAGCCCAGACCGGTGAGCGAAACCCTGCCTCCCATAGGGAAGGGTCTGGGTGAGGGTGGGGTAATAACTGTGGGCTAGGTTGTTGGTGTAGGTGAGACAAAGGGCAGCCAGGCAGAGCTGGGACAGACATGTAAGCTAACGGCAAAGGTGGAAGGGCGGTGCGCTCCGGGATTCAGGATGTCTGCTTCCAACTCCAGGAAATCCAGAGGGAGACAAGAAGACAGACAGAAAGGCCGCTGAGGATAAAGTGAGGATTTTTCTCCACCCTTCCGCCTGCTTTCCTTCCAAGTGCTCTCACCCTTCCCACCTCATCCATATGAGTCCCCATTAACTCTGATGGGGTGACACTCCCTAATTATCCCTGCCCCTGTTTCCTGACACATGTAACTCTGAGACTAGAGGCTTTATGGCAAGTTAAAATGTTAACGGCTTTGTTGGGGGAGATCCCTGGTTTGGAGCCTTATCATTTGGATTAAAATGGTCCCAGATTCGATAAGATGAAAATTTTTTATGTCCTCCTGTTCTCTACTCCTCAGAACAAGCAGCCTGGATTCCAGCAGTCTCACTACTTTGTGGCTCTCTATCGGTTCAAGGCTTTGGAAAAGGATGATCTGGACTTCCCGTGAGGGCAAAGGAAGGGAGAGAGAAAACAGTAGATACTTATGTGCAAGGGAAGAGGGGGAGCTCAGGGGTGGGATTCAGTTGTCATCATCATCCCAAACCTGCTCTTGGAATGGAGAACAAAAGATGTCTTTTTGGGTGCCATGTATTTAAATGGAAGACTCCCTTATCTTACAATCTTTTCTGGTCTATTCTAGACCTGGAGAGAAGATCACAGTCATCGATGACTCTAATGAGGAGTGGTGGCGGGTGAGAGAGGGGGACACACACTGGGCTAGATTGTTACATAGGGTGGGGCTGTTCTGACCTATCTTTTATTGATTTCCAGGGGTTATGGATCAGGACCTAACCCATTCACCCCCCTTCCCACTGCTTCTTATCCTTCCCCTCAGGGCAAGATCGGGGAGAAGGTTGGATTTTTCCCCCAAAATTTCATCATCCGAGTCAGGGCTGGTGAGCGTGTGCACCGGGTGACTAGATCCTTTGTGGGAAACCGTGAAATTGGGCAGATAACGCTCAAGAAGGACCAGGTAACCCCTCCTTAATCCAGCTACTATGATCTTATACATTCTCCACAATTGCCTGTGAGCTCAGAACCCTTCCAATTTGGGAACTCCCGGGAATCCTAACCCCTGAAGTGTCTTGTCCTGGTTCCTGATCCCAAATCCTAATCCCTTTTTCTGTCCCTCTTCCTCCAGATCGTGGTGCAGAAAGGGGACGAAGCTGGTGGCTATGTCAAAGTCTACACTGGTCGGAAGGTGGGGCTATTTCCCACTGACTTCCTGGAGGAAATTTAGGGGTACAGGTGCCCCGAGCAATCCAAAATCCTATTATTCAGTGCCTACTATATGCCAAGCGCTGTGTGATTTACAAAAACAAAACAGCCCCTGCTCTCAAGGACCTTCCATTCTCTTTAGAAGAGAACACTCTCACTCCACTTTGGGCTGAATTGTGGGGAGGGGTGGAAGTTAGGGCAGCTCAGTTCCAGCTGGGGCTACATGCTAAGGGGGCTGGTCCCCCTTAAACTCACCTCCCTAGTGTGAGACTTGCAGCACTGCCATACAGCGGCACCCTCCCCCTAACAAGAACACTCTCTCTCACTTCTTTCCTCAGTTTGCCACTGGCCATTGATAATGGGGAGGAGTAGGAAAATCCTCCTTTGGGTCTGGGGTGGAGCAAGGAGGGGGTGTCTCTCGGAGGCCAAGTTGTAGGCAGAGAGAGCCCTTAGCTCATTAAAGTTTGGTGGGAAAAGTTGAAAAAAAAAATTGTTTCTTTAAATTAAGGGTCTTTTTTAAAAGTCTTTGTTACAAGGCAAGACTTGCCTGAAAGGGGGCATAGGAATCTATTCAGAAATGAAGTTGTGGTAAAAAGAAGGAATCATTTAAAAGCAATTTCCAAAAAGTTGTATGAACCGGCAGCTTAAAAAATAAATTTGAGAATGGAAAAAAAACCCAACAAAACCAACGATTGAACAGCTACTATGCGCTAGCTCTTTCCTAAGTGACTCGATGGGGGAATAAAGGCAGGGTTCTCCTCGGGGCAGTCCATCCAGCAGATCAAAAAGTTAAATAAGTAATGGGTCCTTAGGAGTATAGTAGATTGGGGGCGGGGGAGCAACACGGGAAGAGGGCTTTCACAGACGCTAGCGGCCTGGGGGGCGGGTACACCCGGCCCCTCATCCCACCCGCGACTTGGGCCCAGGAGAGGCCGCCAGTGTGTGTGTCTGTGTGTCGAGGCTAGGGGGTGGAGAGGGAGACATACTGTACGGAAACCGAGAGAGAGTGTGCGCGTGTGTGTGTGTGTGTGTGTGTGTGTGTGTGTGTGTGTGTGTGTCGGAGCTCGGGGGTGGAGAGGGAGACATACTGTACGGAAACCGAGTGTGTGTGTGTGTGAGTGTGTGAGTGTCGGAGCTAGGGGGTGGAGAGGGAGACATACTGTACGGAAACCGAGAGAGTGCGTGTGTGTGGTGTGTGTGTCGGGGCTAGGGGGTGGAGAGGGAGACATACTGTACGGAAACAGAGAGAGTGCGTGTGTGTGGTGTGTGTGTTGGGGCTAGGGGGTGGAGAGGGAGACATACTGTACGGAAACCGAGAGTGTGTGTGTGTGTGTGGTGTGTGTGTCGGAGCTAGGGGGTGGAGAGGGAGACATACTGTACGGAAACCGAGAGAGAGTGTGCGTGTGTGTGGTGTGTGTGTCGGAGCTAGGGGGTGGAGAGGGAGACATACTGTACGGAAACCGAGAGTGTGTGTGTGTGTGTGTGAGTGTGAGTGAGTGTCGGAGCTAGGGGTGGAGAGGGAGACATACTGTACGGAAACCGAGAGAGAGTGCGTGTGCGTGTGTGTGTGTTGTGTCGGGGCTAGGGGGTGGAGAGGGAGATATGCTGTTCGGAAACCGAGAAAGAGAGAGAGTGCGTGTGCGTGCGTGCGTGTGTGTGTGTGTGTGTGTGTGTGTGTGTGTGTGTGTGTCGGGGCTAGGGGGTGGAGAGGGAGACATACTGTACGGAAACCGAGAGAGTGCGTGTGTGTGGTGTGTGTGTCGGGGCTAGTGGGTGGAGAGGGAGACATACTGTACGGAAACAGAGAGAGTGCGTGTGTGTGGTGTGTGTGTTGGGGCTAGGGGGTGGAGAGGGAGACATACTGTACGGAAACCGAGAGAGAGTGTGCGTGTGTGTGTGTGTGTCGGAGCTAGGGGGTGGAGAGGGAGACATACTGTACGGAAACCGAGAGAGAGTGCGTGTGCGTGTGTGTGTGTTGTGTCGGGGCTAGGGGGTGGAGAGGGAGACATACTGTACGGAAACAGAGAGAGAGTGTGCGTGTGCGTGTGTGTGTGTGTGTCGGGGCTAGGGGGTGGAGAGGGAGACATACTGTACGGAAACCGAGAGAGTGCGTGTGCGTGTGTGTGTGTTTGTGTGTGTGTGTTGTGTCGGGGCTAGGGGGTGGAGAGGGAGACATACTGTACGGAAACAGAGTGCGTGTGTGTGGTGTATGTGTCGGGGCTAGGGGGTGGAGAGGGAGACATACTGTACGGAAACAGAGAGACAGTGTGCGTGTGCGTGTGTGTGTGTGTGTCGGGGCTAGGGGGTGGAGAGGGAGACATACTGTACGGAAACCGAGAGAGTGCGTGTGCGTGTGTGTGTGTTTGTGTGTGTGTGTTGTGTCGGGGCTAGGGGGTGGAGAGGGAGACATACTGTACGGAAACAGAGTGCGTGTGTGTGGTGTATGTGTCGGGGCTAGGGGGTGGAGAGGGAGACATACTGTACGGAAACAGAGAGACAGTGTGCGTGTGCGTGTGTGTGTGTCGGGGCTAGGGGGTGGAGAGGGAGACATACTGTACGGAAACCGAGAGAGAGAGAGTGCGTGTGCGTGTGTGTGTGGTGTGTGTGTGTGTGTGTGTTGTGTCGGGGCTAGGGGGTGGAGAGGGAGACATGCTGTTCGGAAACCGAGAAAGAGAGAGAGTGCGTGTGCGTGTACGTGTGTGTGTGTGTATGTGTGTTGTGTCGGGGCTAGGGGTTGGAGAGAGAGAGTGCATGTGCGTGTGTGTGTGTGTGGTGTGTGTGTCGGGGCTAGGGGTGGAGAGGGAGACATACTGTACGGAAACCGAGAGAGTGTGCGTGTGCGTGCGTGTGTGTGTATGTGTGTTGTGTCGGGGCTAGGGGTTGGAGAGAGAGAGTGCGTGTGCGTGTGTGTGTGTGTGGTGTGTGTGTCGGGGCTAGGGGTGGAGAGGGAGACATACTGTACGGAAACCGAGTGTGCGTGTGCGTGTGTGTATGTGTGTTGTGTCGGGGCTAGGGGTTGGAGAGAGAGAGAGTGCGTGTGCGTGTGGTGTGTGTGTCGGGGCTAGGGGTGGAGAGGGAGACATACTGTACGGAAACAGAGAGAGAGAGCGTGTGCGTGTGTGCGCGCTTGTGTGTGTGCGTGTGCGTGTGCGTGTCGAGACTGGGGGTGGAGAGGGAGACACTGTATAGAAACCTCGGGTGGGTGCGAGTGTGTTGGGGGATGCTGTTTCCATAGCAACAGAAACCTGCGTCCTGAGGTTAGAGCGACGCTGGGCCGGGGGCACATGAAGGGCGGAGTTGCGGGGGTTGGCCTCTCCTGGTTCCCACCCGGAAAGCTTCCAGGCCGGGCGAGCCCTCCTCCTGTGGCGTGCCGTATGCAAATATTGTGATTTACATATGCAAATATGCAAATACGCCAGGCCGGGTCACAGCGGCAGGTGGCAGGGACTAGGAAGGTAACGGGGGGAGGGAGAGGATAAAGGGGTAGGAATTTTAATGTGGGGCTAAGAATGACTGGAGAGAGAATACTGAGGCTTCAGAGGACTGGGGGAGGAGGGCGGCTGGGGGAGTCTCCGTCCTAAGAAAAAAGGTGTGGGTCTGCCTGAGACTTTTTCTGTCCAGTCTCTGTCAGGCCTGAGGTTGGCACTGCTTGGCAAGGTTGGCAGCGGGAGCCCGGGTACCATCTGCTGTTGGTGGCAAGGAAGACGGGGAAGGAGGAGGCTCAGCTGGGCAGGAGGAGGAGGGGACTCTGGGACATATTTAGGGAGACCCCCCTCCCATTCAGACATGAAAGTGGGGAAAGATCGTGAAGTAGGCACTGGAGACTGGGCGTCAGTTCTTAGAACCTCTACCCAATCGCTCCGCACACGCCGTGGGGGGAAAGACCCTAGGGCAAACGTCTTGGGAAAGGCCCCGCCATACCGTATCTGTTATGGCAGGATAATGCGGCTGGAGGGGGTTTTGATAAGTCAGACCTTCCCACATGAAGTTCTTTAGCTTCTCCTGCTCCTTTCCTCCCACTGCGCCCAGTACCCAGGGGTACCCCAAGTCCGTTATCAGGATTCACTCACGCACTAGAAGATGGCGTGGGAAGTAGAAATGACTTAGTTTCGGCCACTGCTTTTCCCAACCCCCTCCTCCACGCAAACTTGTCCCTATCTCTGCGAGGAATAAATTGTGGGAGTCAGAGCAGACCCGAGGGAAGTCCTGGAGAATGGAGTGGGGGGTGGGGGGAGAGATGTCTCCTACCCCCTTCCAACACTGAAGCGAAACCAATTTGCCGGCTCATTTGCTGCGATGCTGGGGGGTCGGGAAACCCGGGAGGGCTGCTGTTCTCCACTCCCCGCCCCGCTTACACATACGGTGGGGGAGGGGGGTGCGCTCTCCTCTCGGAGCCGGCAGCTGTCCCTAATTAGAGCGGAGGTTTAATTGGATTTATCAGCAGTTAATAGGAAATTAAGCAAAGGGCCCGAGAGGCGGAGGGGTGGGGGTAGGGAGAATACAGATTGGGAGGCGGGGTGGGGATTGGGGTGGGTGTGCTTGTGTATTTGTGGGGGGCGGTAAGGTCATAGAGGTCAGCTGCAGGAACTAGGGAGAAGGAAAGTGATAGCTTGTATCGGCATCCCTCTTACCTGGTTACACAGTAACCAAATCTCAACCAGATTTTTCTTGCTGGGCCCCGACCTTACCAAGTCGCATGCCCCTGGGGCTCCAGGATCAGAAGGCGAAACCAGCCTCCTGGAGGAGCCACCAGGACAAGCCTGTGATGGAGCTGGTGTGTCCCAGAACCTCCCAGAACACCCCCTTCCTTGTAGCTATGATGAATGATTCGGCCTTCAGCAAAGGTCAAGAAGTCTAGCCCAGAAAGCAGACTGAATTGAAAACAGGCTGGGGTTAGGGTGGGCAGAACTGTCCACTAGGCCTTTGATAGACAGAAGCCGGATGCATCCCACCCTCTCTCCTAAACTAAACAAAGAATTCGTCTTGCCATGGTGGAAAGAGCACTGAAATTAGAAGGCAACACCTGAATTCAAATCCTAGCCCTGCGACTCAGCTGTGCAGTTTTGGACAGGAAGGCAGTCTGTAACTCAGTTTCTTTAGCTGCGAAATTAAGGGATCAGACTAGATGACCTTTAAATCTCTTCCAGCTCTGACATTCCTAATTCTAATCCTGAATTCCAGTTTCCAAATACCCCAACCCCTCCCACAATAAAAAGGAAAAATGAGACTTGGTAATGTTAGGGAGCTGAGCAGGAGCGTTAGAGACTAGGCAGAGGCATCGGGGCTCTACCTGGAGCCCTCACTCCCTGGATCCTTCAATGCTTCTCCACCTTATGGGGCTGGCTCCCAGATTCCTGCTCCTACTCTGTTCTGGGCCAAGGATACTGGGCCTTTCCTTAAATCTCTCTAGTGGCTCCTTTCCTTTGCATAAACCCAATTTGCATATTGATGCAGCTCCCCTACAAGTCCTGCTTTGGGGGGGAAAGATGTGGCGCAGAAGGGACCCAGGGGTTCCAGCAGACATTCTCCCATTTGCATTACCAAAGGCAGCTACCACTGTGCTCTCTGAAGATAAGCTCCCACCTCTGGGAGGTCACTCAATGAATTCATTCCCTCCTCCCCTACTGTCCAGGGAGGGGGACCTCCAAAGAGACATGGACGAAACTCAAGGGGCTGAAGCCCCTGGGACCCCTCGAGTAAGGGGAAGCTCATAATGTAGCTTCGGCCCTGCAGGACCACCAGGAGCCTGTAGCTAAGCTGGGGCTGCAAGAAGCTGTTGAGTCAACAGCCGGAGGCACCTCGTGTCACCACGACCTCATTACACCGCTAACGAGGCCAGGATCCCCCGAGAGCCCCAACCAGCCCCCTCTGCCTATTTGCCTAGTGGTCTGGGAAGGGTTGGACTGAAGAACGGAGGGAAAAATTGAGGGACATTGTGTACGTAAGAGCGCATCTTCGTGTCTGGCTGTGACTATGTGTGTGTAACTCTTTGTGTGTGTCCTTTTGTCTATCTGTGTTGGTGTGTCGTGTGAGTCTGTGCGTATGAGAGATTCGGGGTGTATTTGTGTCTTGGTGACAGTGCGTGGGCGTGTGCCTGGGTGTGAGACGCGCTGAATCTGCCCGTGTGACAAAGTGACGGATGTGTGTGTCTGTGTATCTCGCCCCCTCCTATTTTCCCCTCTTCCCCATTTCTATTCCTCTCTCCTCTCCCGGCCTGGCTCCGGGCTTCGCTGCCTCCATCATCTCCATCCATTATTGAAGAAACAGCCGCGTCCGCTCCAATCACATCAACAAATCCCCATCACCACCGACACCCTCCATCCGCCTCACCAGGGGCGCAGGAGGGGGAGCCAAGGAGTTGGGGGGGGATCAAAGACGTGCTGTGTGGGGAAGGGGGAGCAAGGGCTGGGGGAATATAGCTCACGACCTCATGCCCTGAGCCGAAGGGGAGGAGGGCTGGGACCGCGGGCCGGGATGCCTGGGTCCCCCAGCGGGAGAGCGCTTTGCATAAACAGATGGTACGGATGTCTTTGTCTCTCTTGCTCTCCGTCTCCGCTCCTGTCTGGCTGATGCAATAATGCACATCTCGGAGCCTCGGGACCCAGCTCCCTTAATAGCGGGAGAGGGGGGTCAGGGAGAGGAGGACGGTGGCGGGGGTGAGGGGGAGCAGCTCCCGAGCAGATGCTGATTTGTCTTCTTTCCTGGACACCATCTCCTCGCTACAGCTGCATCGGGGAAAACTGAGACCATACAGGAGCTGAGAAGAGGGAGGGAAAAGGGAAATAAGGCTCCAGGGATGTTCTTGGGAGTGCTGCAACCTCGGAGTCCTGATGTCGGAATGGGGGGGGGGTAGGGTGAGAGGGAAAGAGAGGCAGAGACAGATGGGCAGAGACAGGAAAGGTAAGATCAAGTTGGTTAGAGGACTTGGAGATGAAGGTTTTGGAGCAAAATGCTAGGACCTTGGATAGCGCCCTAGAGGGAGGCATGGGGGAGGGGGGCATCAAACATGGAAGCGGGGGAGGTGAATGCCATAGTTTCTCTTTTATACCCATCTAACATGCCCCTGCCCAGCCACCTTTTCTCCCTACCGACAACTTAGGCAGAACTCTACAGAACTGAAGGGGGTCAGCTGAGCCACCGGACTCAAATGCCCAGAAAGCCCCAGTTTCTAAGCCCTTCCCTCTCAATGCTCTGGAGATCTGCCAGAGCCACCCCTGAGTGCATTCCCATATTACCACTCCAGGTCTCAACACACACAGACACACACACAGACAGACACACACACACACATTCCCTTAACTCCCCCCATCAAAAGAACAGGGGTGGGTGACTGAGCTGAAGTGATCTTGTCCTTATCTTTGTCAAGAACTTTTAGCCCCTGGACCCCTTGAACAGGCCCTTTTCTGTAGCTGGGAACGCCCTAGAGGGCAACTTCCACTTGTTCCAGCAGGTGGAGCTCTGAGGCTTTGCTCTGCACAGACTCATAACACTGAGTAACTCGAGCTTAAAGCGTGGGGTGGGAACCCACACTGCACTTGGTCCAGTATCCTCAGGACTTGCCCACTGGGCCCAACTCATTTTAATATGCAGCAGAGAAGACTGGTTGGATTAGAGTGTCCCCAATCAGTGCTAATTAGTCAGATTGAGTCGTCCGAGTACTCCCCCCCACCAAGTTTCCCCAGCTAATCCACAACTAATGACTCCTTAGGACCCGAGTCCTGTCCCCAAGTTGACAACCTGCGCCCCCAGTGCTGGAACTAGGGGGAGGGGAACTGTTAGCCCTGGGGCCAGAGAAAGAGAAAGATCCAGGGTCAGAGACAAGAATAAAAGGGGAAAGAAATTGAAACACACAACAAAGACAGACAAAAAATATCAAAGAGAAGAAAGGAGCAGGAAGAGACAAAGAAAAGACAAGGAAGTGGTAGATAGCTGGAGAAGAAAAGCGATGGAGACAGAGACAGAGAAGACAGACTGGGAAAGGATTGGGGGGGGGGGTGGTGGCGGGGGGGGGGGGAATACAGACAGAGGCCCAAAGAGGCTTAGAAAGAGACCAAGAAAAGAGAAAAAGGACCCCAGCCAAGGAAAAACAAAGATAAATTGGAGAGGGGGGACAGTAGAGCTAGAGAGATGGGCAAAGAAAGCCAGAAATTATGAGGGTGTGAGGGAGACAGCACCCAGAGCTTCCTCTGAGACAAGTAGGATGATAGGAAAATGAAGGGGTGGGGGGAGAGATAAAGAAATAAAGAATCTGAGGGGAAATGGTTGCAGAGATTTAAGGGACCTTCTCTGAGTTCTTCCTGAGATTGACCAGTTCAGGACCCAGAATGACCAGAAAGGAAAATGGTGGAAGGGGGAAGATGGTGGCCAGGGAACGGTGGAAAGAGTGGGGAAAAGCAAAAACCAGAGCTAGAGAGAAAAAATTGGTGAAGAGCCACCCCCCCCCCCCCAACTCAACAACTGAGAAATAAGAAGAAGGAAAGGAGACTTAGGTAACTGAATCCTTCTGGCTTCATCACACTCTGCCCCTGAATTAGAATAAGTGGTGATCGTCCTCCCTCAGATACTCAACACCATTCCTTCATCTGGTGTTTTTTTTTCTTTTACTAGGTTCCTTTTCCATGATAGGAATGGGGGTGTGTGCTGTAGATGAGGAGGTCCACATTCTGGGGTCACCCTCTTTCCTTCCTCCTCATCAGCTCCTCATCCATTCCCCCAGCTGTGGGACATGCCAGAGCCAGATGTGCAGTCCTGCTGTAACAGAGGCAAAAATAGGATGTTTGGTTTTCGTCCTTATAAGACATGGGGGTTGGGGGTAGGGAGAGGGAGCGAGAGCCGGGACTGGGGGGACTGGGAAGGGGCATGTGATCTGAGAGGCCCTACCCTTTATCCTAACTACATAAGGGGACTAGGATCAGAGGAGAGACAGAGGCCAAGACAGAAAGAGATATTCATACTCTCTCTCATCTCTTTGTTCTCTATGTCTCTGACATTTTATCTCATTATCCTTGGAGAGGCTGAGAGAACTGGACCCCTCAGCCTAATTACCTAGTAGCCTAGCTGCTGTCATTGACAGGAAGGGAGAAGCGTGGGGGGAGAGGAAGGAAGTTGTCAGTAGAGTTGCAGGTGGTGTGGGCTGAGAAACAGACATTGGTGGGCTGATGGGAGTTTGAGGGTAGAAATCCCAAAGGAAAAGAGGTTAAAGAGAATGCATTGTCAACCATTGGGGGGATTGGCTCCAAAATATCAAGGGGCAGGCACAGGAAGCACTTTTCAGTGGAGGGACCCAGCAATGTGCCTCTGAAGAGGGAGAGTGTCCCCTAATAATCAATACACCCAGACTGAGACCTTCGACTTGTACAAAAGCAACGCACACCTTTTCCTAGCTTGACCCGGCTTGCTTGTCTGCTTCCAAGTCTCAAGGCAGTGGTGGGAGGGACCATTTCTAATAAACATACGATCCAAAAATGTAGAGACTGCAGTGAAGAGAGTTTCTCCCTCCCACTCTCCTCAAAAACCCCTTCTCCCACCAGCACTGCTCACCCCCAGGTGGCCTGCACATAAAGCTTTTAGGTGTCTCACTCTTTTTGGTTCTCTTAGTTTTTGTCTGTTTTCTTGTTTGCTTGTGCCTACTCTACAATCCCTGGTGTGAATTCTTCCGTCACTCTGCTCTTTCTTCCCCCTCCTGTCATCCTGTTCTCTTTTTTTCTATTTGTTTTCTTTCCCTCTCTTTCCCCTCTTCTCTTTGTGACTTACCCCTCCCCCTTCTCCTCTTGTCCCCCTACACCTGCTTTTCCCATTCCCTTCTCAGCTTCACAAGAAAGGAGTGGATAGTATACTTCCCCTGATGGATCTGTTGTCCCCAGTCTTCATTCCAACATCCCTGATGTTAGGGAGGGGGCTGTTTCTGACCAAGAAATGATCCCTAAACTGCATGTGAACCTATAAGTCCAACATTTTGGGTTTTAAAATCTGTGTGAGAATCCAGATCCATGAGCCCGAAGTAGAATTTGAGTGTGGTTTTCCTGAATCAGATTTCTCTTATCTGTGAGGGTCCTGGTCCCAACAGATGTGGGGGTTTTCTATACTTTCTGGGACTAGTTAAAAAAAAGACAAAAAAACTTCCCCATTCCCCACTACCAGACCTCCCAAACTGGCCCCACCCCCTGCAGACTAGATTCTTAATAGTGGGGAGAGAATTGGGAGGGGAAGATTTTGCCCTTCTGCCTCCCTATCATGTCTCTGGATGCAGTGTTGCTAAGCAATTAGTTTAACAAGTGTGGGGGGGTATGACTCCCATCACTATGTCCCCAGGTTTGATCCCAAATCTGATTCAATGGGAACTAAGAAGGGGAGAGCATGGGATGGTGTTGGGGAGAAGTGTATTCTCTGAGTTTCATGAAAACATCACAGGGCCCCAGCTCTAAGCCCTTCAAAGCCACACACACCTCTAATTCTCCCTTTCCCCAGACTCTCACGTCTCTAGGCCCTGTTGCAGATGGCCTAGGGCCTGTCACAGGACCTACATATACCCCCTGCCAATTATTCTTGGGAGGAGGATCCAGTTATGAGCAACACTAGGCCAACTCTTGCTGATCCAGAGACCACCTCTCCCAAAGAGATTATTAATCTTAAACTCCATGAAATCTATCCAAGGACTCCTATACTTGAATGGAAAAACAATTATATCTTTATTTTCATCAACTTTTAACTGATTTTGTATTTCATTTAATCAGGGATAAAAAAAAACACAGTCTTATTCTGAGAAGGGATGTATGGGTCTCCATAGACTGTCAAAAGGGTTCATGATACAAAAAAGGTATCAAAAGGTACAAAACACCCTTGATCTAGTTGAATGGAGTCCAAAGCTTGAGCTGAGGCAGAAATTCCTGTATCCTATCCTCAACTCGTCTACTCTGCCCCGATTCGATCTCCTTTCAGTTTTCTTGGCTAAAAAAAAGGGATTTCCTGCTCCACACCCCTCTCAAGTTCTTCCATGCCCCAATTCTCAAAAATTCTTTGGCTCTCTGCGTGTATGTAGGGGGAGGGGGTTCACGAATATTACCATATTGCTCAGAATACGAGTGTCCTGGGTTCGTGCTGAATTGGGCAGGGGTGTATTCCTACCCTGGGAAGTGTGGGAGGTGGTATCCCATTCCAGACGCCAGCCCGCTAAACCCTTTTCCAAGTCTTTTTCCAGTTCCACCGCTGGAGGAGAGAGGAGGCGAAGTGGAATAGGTGGAGGCAAACTCAGGGCTGGGCTGAATTGATCCCTCCCAGAGCCCTGGGCAAATGGGGTGGGGGAGAGGTGGTAACCCAGGAGGAGAAACAGAGTGGAACTGAAAAGAGGAGGAGAAAGAGAAGACGGGAGAACACAGAGGCAACATGTTGGGAAACAAATTTTGGGACCGTTTCATCCGGCAGATCAAGAAAAACCCCGGAGTGAGTCCCATTCCCTCTATGGGGCCCCATATTTGCCTCTCTCCTCCTTCCTCACCCCTTTCCCTCTATCCCAATATTCTCCAAGTTCTTACCCTGCGATCCCCATTGTCTTTTAGTCACTATCCTTCCTAATTTCTTCCATCACTCTCTCTTCTCCCCACCTTTCCCCCTCTCTTGCTATAGCTTAATTGGGTTTGTAGGAAATGGAACTATGCTGACCAGGGAAGGGAGCAATCTGGTTAGAGTGGGAGGACCCCGGAGGGTTAGGCCAATTGCGGAACCAAGAGATCTAGAGAAGGAATCTGAAAATGGACCCTCCAGGTCCCTCGGGTCCTCCTATGAAGGAGAAGGCTGGGAAGGCCAAGACTAGCTCTTCTCTGTGAAATTAGCCTTTCAGAGGTTGGGGGAACCTCGTAGACAGGAATAAGGGGCCCTGTTCTCCTCCAGGGTGAAAGAAAAGAGTCCACCTCTGAACATCTCCTCCATTAACTCCCTCATCCTTCTCCAACTTCCCTACGCCAGCTTATCCCGCTAATCAGCTTCATTGGCCTGGGGATGGGCAGCGCTGCATTTTACCTGCTCAGACTCGCCTTACGCAGCCCCGACGTCAGGTAAGGGCCTGAGAAAACTAACAGGGACACCGCCCTGGAGGCTTGGGTTTAGACTGGGAACTGGGGGCGAAAGAGGGAAGGAGAACTTGCTGAGGATGGTGGAGGTATTGAGGAGCACGAGAAGCAGCAGCTGCCCCGGGGTTCCCTGGATTGGACTTGCCTTCGGATGTCCCAAGCTTCCCACCGTCCTCATAGTGTAGGACTCGAACCGGGCTCTCCCTGCGCCCTTCCCCCGCCCACTTCAGACCTAAGCCTCAGACCCAGCTCAGGTGGTCCGGGTGACCGCGCCGAGCTCCCGGCCCGGTTGCCATGGCGACGCCACTCTGCCCGCGGCCCGGCGGCAGGGCTGGCGGCTCAATTGCCGCCGCGGGGGATGGGACCCTTCCTCACTCGGAGAATCAAGTTAGGGGCAGATCCAGTCCACTTCCTGGCCCCAGCCCCACTCGCAGTCTTGTGCTCCCCACCGCCGCACCCAAACCCTAGACACCCCCTCCAGAGCCTTCAGGGTTGTCCTTTAAATCCCTGTCTTCCCGGTACCCTTACCATCCTCCTCCTGCACTACCCATCCCCCATTAGGCCACAGCTACTACCCCCCCCACCTCCTTCCAGCAATATTACCTCCCCGTGCCCCCCACCCGCGCCGGCCCTGCTCTGTTTCGCGAAACTCAAAAGTGCAGGGCTTGGAGAGGTATCCCTGAGCTGTAAGGAGGAGGGGGTGGCCGGGGGGCTGAGCTGTCAGCTGCCAGCCCCACGCTGACAGCGGTGACAGGCTGCCTGTCGCCCGCCCCGTCAGCTTCTTCTAACATTGTGCCCCTCCCCCCAACCTCCCACCCCCGTCGATCACTTTCTGTCAGGGAAAACAGCCCCTCCCTCACTCCATTCCCGGGGGGGACGGACCCTGAAGCAAAGAGAGGGGGAACGAGTCCGGGCTTCTTATTTACCTAGCCCCTTCTTTCCCACCCCACCCTCCTCAGCTGGGACAGAAAAAATAACCCAGAACCTTGGAATCGCCTGAGCCCCAATGACCAGTACAAGGTAACACCCCCCATGTTTCCCTATCCTTCGCCTGAGTCTCCTGCCTCTCCCCGCCACCTCCCCTCCACACCCCCCCCCCCCCCCCCCCCCCCACTCCTCGCCAGCTCCTCTAACATGCCCTGTCGCTTCGTATTCTCCAGGCTTGGAGTTTCAGTGTGTACATCTCGCATTCCCTATTACTCTCCGGACCCTTCCTCCCTCTACCTTTGGAGTTGGGGTCCCAGGCCCCATCCCATAAACTTGGGGGTAAGACCTGGGGGATAGGTCGGGAATATGACCCAGGGTGAACATCCTTCCTTCCTGCAGTTCCTCGCAGTCTCCATGGACTACAAGAAACTGAAGAAGGACCGGCCGGACTTCTGAAGTGGGGGGAGTGTGTGTATGGGGGGGCGTTCTTGCAGTGGGACTGAGGTTCAGTGCCTGTGACTGCGTGGAGCTGGGCCGAGAGGGGAGGGGCAGCACACTGGGTGTCTCGATGCCAATAAACACCATCACCAAAGTCCGACGTCTAAGGAGTCGGGTATGGGATCGCTGCCTGGGGTTCTTCCTGCCTGGGCCTGGCTATGGGAACACTTCACTGTCAGTGCTTCTGACTGCTAAAGACCTAGATTCCCACGCTCTAAGGGGACTGGTCTTCCCACCCTCGATGTTCCGGACAGCGGAAGCACCTCTGACACAACCCAAATCCCTGGTGTCGCAAAGGGAGGCAAAGCACCAGGATCCCCACCCCCCACTTCTCCCGGATACTGGGGAAAGACGGTGGAATCAGAGATCCCCAAACCCAGACCGCACACAGCCTGAGGCCGCAGAGCAGAGCCTAGTTGGCTCTCCAAGGCACCAGGCCAGAAGCTTGCGTGTCAGACGTGCACCAGAGGACCTCGTTGGCTCCACTTCTCCCCTGGGCACGGGCTCAGGAGGTGGGTCTGGCTGGCTTCTTCAGCCCCACCCTCACCAGAACAGGCAGTACGTGTCATCCCCCCTGGCCTCTCCACTTATAACTCTAAGGTGGCCAAGAAAGAAGGCCCAGAGTGTACCTAACACCTTGCCACAGGCTTTAGACCCCCCACAGCTTCTCGGTACCTTCCCACCCCTAGCCCCCATATCATGCCTCACAAGTGGATTACCCAGGGATGGCTCCCACATTTCTTCCTCATCCATTCCCAGTCCCCTCCCTTCCCCAAACCCCAATCTCGGGGGATCAAGCAGAGGCAGCCGTGGGCAAAATACAATTTCATTTAACAAATTGAATTTGCTGCGCCTGCTAATCATGTCTGGTGTCGGCTCTGATCAGAGTCAGAGGGAGGCAGACCAAGCCCCATGGCCCCATGCCCCCAGGGAGGGCACACAGAATGTGAAGGTGGGGAACACAACTCAGCCTGTTCCCCATCTTTTCCTGTTCCCCTTCAACTGAAAAACAGGAGACAGATGCAGCATTTTTATTAGATTAACAAAAAAGAGGCAGGTTTATCTTTGAATCCCTTCCTCCCATCCAAATAGCTCATCTGCCCCCTTCCAATTCTATAGAAAAGCAGAGGGGACCAGAGAGGAATAAGATGTTTTCAGTTAATGTGTTAGGAAAGATGGAGGCAAGAAGGTACATCACATCTACCTTATCCCAAACTTACAAAGAGTACTAGAAAACTCAGCTACAAACTTAGTGGGCTGAGGAGAAAGACCCCTTTGGGGACTAATGGCTCTCCTGCCTCCTCCTATCCCCAAATTTGCTTAGCGGGAAGGGATAGGTATCATCCAGTTCTCAGAAGAGTTAGACAGCATAGCCCCTTAGCGCTCCTCAAACCCAGGCATGGGAAAGGCTCGGGCAAAATCTTCCACTCGTTGCCTGAGATTGGCCAGGCGCTGTCTTGTTTCTGGATCATTCAGGAGAAAGGATTTGAAATCTTGGAGCTTCCCTGGAGGTTGGGAGGAAGATGGTGGAGGGAGAAAAGGGATGGTGTGAGAGAAATGAGCAGCTTTCCTACCTAGTCTCCCCTCCCAAACACCCCTGATGACCCTTGAAGAACAGGAGATTGTTAGGTGAGCAGTTCTCAGACAGTGCCTAAAGGGAAAGAGAAACCAGCTCAAGGATGGATTGTGGGCAATCCCAGGCCCTCCGCTCCACGCTCACCTGTTTTGTTCTTCACATCTAGCCCAATGTGAACACCTTCATCAATAAACTTCACTACTTGTCGAAAGTCATCTTCTCGAAAGTGTCGAGATGTTAAGGCTGGGGCCCCTGTTTAGCAGGACAGGTGTTAGAGCACTGGCTAGCCCATACTCCTAATCACAAACTCATACCCCTGGACTGTATGGGTGAGGGAAGGGCCTCTTCTCATTCATTTATTCAGTGCCTAGGAGATGACAGACACTCCGCTAGGTTAGAGGGGCAGAAAGACACCTCCACAGGTGGTCTTCAGGGACTGAGGAATAAGCCCTCCCAGGATCACTCATCTTTGGCCCCTCTCCCCACGTACCAAGTCTGAGTCCCCCTGGGGTGATGGCGCTCTTGTCCCCTGGACAGGTGTTCTTGTTGGCTGTGATAGACACCAGTTCCAGGACTCGCTCAGCCCTAGCTCCATCCAGCCCTTTGGGCCGAAGGTCAACAAGAACTAAGTGATTATCGGTACCCCCTGAAAGAGGAGAATAGGGGTAAGATAGGGTGGGTGTCATTGATAACCTCCTGGAATGAGCAGACTCTCTCCACCCTCTAATACACACTGACCCCTTACCAGACACCAAGGAGTAGCCCCTCTGGAGAAGCGCATCAGCCATAGCCCGGGCATTCCGAACGACCTGCTGGGAATACTCTCTGAACATTGGGGTATTGACCTAGGAGGGGTACAGAGGAGATCAATATTAACAACCAGGAAACACCTGTATCCACACCTACCCAATCACTTCTGAGAACAAAAGGTCTATCTAGGATCAGATCAAGAGAAAGAAGAGAACCTCCAGTCCAGGGCTTCTTAATTTGGGCATCCAAGAATTTTTTAAAAAATATTTTTGAACTGTATTTCAGGATAACTGGTATCGTTTGCAATCCTGTGTATATTACTTAATATATTTAAAAACAGGATTCTAACAAAGGGTGCCCAAGTTTCACTGGTCTGCCCAAGAGGTCCAGGACACAAAAAAGGTTAAAAATCCCTGATCTAGAACAATATCCTCCATTTTATAGGTGAGCAAAGTAAAGCTTACAGCTCAAAGCCACAAAGTGGCTTAAGTTCACAAAGGTACCAACGCAATTTCTTGTATGACACTGCTCCCCACCCCCATCCCCATAGCAAGAGCTTCCTCCAACCCCTCCTCAAAGAAAATAAATTAGTGTCGTTAATTACTTTCCCTTAATCCTGAAGGCCTTATACTGTGCTCCTCCCCACCCCACCCCCAGCAGATGCACCCTTTCTCTCCCTTCTCCCTCCGTGGCCACTCTAGCAGTAATGAGATGAAAAATATACGACTCCAGCAAGCTCCCCTTTTTCCTACTGCTGTATAATAAATCTAGTTCTACTGGCACCCAGGCTGCCACTCTAAGGAGGTACAATGGGCTGATACCATGACTTGTGTGGCTCATTCATTCCAAGCATCGGACCCCTCCAATCAGGGCCAACCCCACCTACCTGCTTGAGGGCCACAGCGACAGCTGCGATGGCGTGGTTATGGGGCCCACCCTGCAGGGAGGGGAACACAGCAAAGTTGATTCGCTCTTCAAATGTGTAGGGGATCTCTTTCCCAGTTTTGGGGTCCACACACTGTACCCCTTTGCGATAGAAAATGAGTCCTGCCCTACGAAGAGAGAGAAAACAAGGTTAAGGAACTGGCCTGTATGGAATTTGAGGCTGTGGGAGAGGTGAAGGGTTTGACTGGGGGTCGATAGCTGGCAATTTAATGGAGGGAAGGGCAAAATGGGAAGAGTCTGGCTTCTGTTGAACCTTACATGCCTAAGGTCTTTGGAAGTCAGGGTTTCTCTGTAGGTTAGTCACAATGGGATGACAGTTGGGAAGGGGGCAGACAGATCGGGTCAATTCTGGCTGTACAAAAAGAGTAGGGGACCAGAAAAAGGGCATTATTCTGGGATTCTAAACTCAGGGAAGAAGGGCTCTAGAGAAGGGTACCTGAGAAAGAAGAAATAAAATCTTCTAGGCAGACCCTTTCCCTTTCCTAATTCCCAAGTAGATCCTCAACTGTTTTCCTATCTTTTTAAAAATTCCTGTTAGTTCATTGAAGGGTTTTACTCCCAGAGGGGAGTGGGGGCGTGTGTGTGTGTAAACATGGAGAAGGGAAGAAAATTAGTCTTTGAAGAGCTCTCAGCACAGTGGAATGCCCAGTGGCAAGCTCTGACCTGGCCCCACGCAAGGTCTTGTGGGTGGTGGTTGTGACAATATCCGCATGGTCGAAAGGCGAAGGAATGACTTTGGCAGCCACCAAGCCACTGATGTGTGCCATGTCAGCCATCAGATGGGCTTTAACTTCGTCACACACCTACATGAAGAACAGGAGCTCAGCTTGGTGGAGTGGGGGAAGAGTTATTTAAGTTTGACTGACCCACTCAAAGCTTGCTCTTTGACTCACCTCCCTCATTCGGGCATAATCAATGAGACGAGCGTAGGCGCTGGTGCCCGCAATGATAAGACGTGGCCGGAACAGCCGGGCAGTGAGGGCCAGCTGGTCATAGTCAATGAGGCCAGTGGAAGGCTGAACAGATGGATAGAGGGATAACTGAGACTCCAGGAATGGGGAAGAGAACAGCAATTCTCTCCTCCTCTCAACCCATGGGGCTTTGGAGGTGAAACCTGTCCTGTTTTCCATCCTGCCTCCAATAGCCCATGCTTCCTTCACCTTCCATCACTCACATTCAGTTTATATGGCATAGATTCAAAAAAGATGGACGTGGCTGAGATCCGCTTGACACTGGACATGTAACCATGAGTAAGGCTGGGGAAGAGAAAGAGAGAGACAAACCAAGGAGATCTCAGAGCAGGGAAAACAAAACCTGAAAACCTAGGTTCCCATCCCCATATATGACTGAACTCCTGTCACTGCTTATTTCCTAAAATCTCTTCCTCAACTCAGGCCCCTATTCCCTTTCCCCACCCCAGGGAAATTCCACTTAAGCAAAGTGGAATTTCCCCTAGTTTTTTAGATCTAATTTTTGGACCTTGGACCTAGCCTGTCCTAACTGCTTCCTCCCTCTTCCCCACAGCTCCTCTCAGACTCACTGGCCTCCATCAGGCAGATCCAGTCCCATGATCCTGTCATGGGGCTGCAGGACAGCCGTATAGGCAGCCAGATTGGCTGGAGACCCTGAATATGGCTGGACGTTGACTCCCCATCTGTCAGGATCAAGGTCAAAGGCCTCTAAGGCACGTCGCTGGCATAATAGCTCAATCTCATCAACTATCTCCGATCCACCGTAGTACCTGTCATTGACAAGGGGGAAGAAAGAAAGGGTTAAGTCTGGACACAAAGGGGTGGAAGGGACAGGTTCACTCCATCCCCTGCTCCTACAGCTCCAGCCTTCTCTTGGCCCTGGCCCCCTTATCTCACCTCTTGCCAGGGTAGCCTTCTGAATATTTGTTGTTTAGACAGGATCCCAAAGCCTCAAGAGCTGCTCGGCTACAGAAGTTCTGAGATGACAGATATGGGGAGAAGGTGTTATAAGGGAATACCCCACCTCATCCCAGTTCCCTAAAATTATGATCCTAGGCCAGTCTGATCCTTCCACTACAGCCAGTGCTGTACCAAGGAGAAAATACAGTTATCCCTTCCACATGAGACTTTCCTTATCAAGGTTTCAATATATCACAGGTTGGTATAAGAAATTAAGTGAGAATTTTGGGGGAGTTTTACAGAAGCCTTAGACAATACAGAAAAAGTTTAGAAACTCAGACATATGTAAAATATATGCACACTATTGTATAACATCAACACAGTTTATCTCTTAATACCATAATAATTCAGATTTCTCTGGTACAAAGGATGGAAAAACAGGAAGATTTATTTTCATACTTTGATGTGGGGTTGTGATCTAGCATGGACAGGTCAGAGGTCAGAAACTAATTCACAAGCCCAAGGAGCTCTGTGAAGAAGGGCTTATCACAGAGGAGAACATGGAGTCACATGGCCAGTGGATGATATTGAGGGAAATCCAAAGTTCAGAATTCTATAAGGGTCCTGCCTCATCCTGACCTGATCATAGTCCCTTCAGTGGCTATGCTAGAAGCTACCCACTCTTCCATGGGGAAGGAACATAGGCCTTTCCTCCCCTGAACTCCTTTTTTAATAAATTTTTCTTGATACCCTTTTGTGTGTGTCATGTTTGTCTCTAACAAAAGGGAGGGGCAAAAAATTTTATGTGGATTTTCTAGATTGAAGGGGTAGTGTACCCCTAACCCCAGATGCACTAGTAACTGAATTGTTTACTTTAGAGGAGAAGTGTTGAACTCAAGCCTTCAAAATTTCCAAAGACAGTTTGGAAATATTTAACAAAATAAATACACAACACAGATAATGTTAATTTATGGCTTTCTAAGTCAAAAGCTTCCAGCAGGCATCCAGTTCTATCACAGTATGCCACCACAGTCCTAAGAATCAGAGGCAGATCCATCCAGCCCCAACCCAGAAATGTCTACTCCCAGGGTGCTCCTACCTCAGAGGCAATGAGCTCTAGGCCCCGACACTGTCTATCCTTCTCTCTCTGTAGGAGTTCCCACATCTCAGGGTCACTGTCAGACAGGCTTTCCTGGCCTGTCCAGCCTCTGGAGGCCTCTCCAGCCTGGGCCCGAAAAGTCACCTGAAACAGCTGACTGCATCTCTGGAGGGGCTGCCAGGACAGAGAAAAATCACATACATACACCCCCCAGACTCCATAACCCAGACCAGGGTAGGGAACCTTTGGTCACAAGGCCATCTGTGGCCCACTAGGTCCCCAAGTGTGGTCCTCAGACTGAATCCAAACTCCCAGGGATTTGTTTTGTGAAGTTTGGATTCAGTTAAAGGGCCATAGGTGGCCTCATGGCCAAAAGTTCCCTGCCCCTGACCCAGACTCGGTCACTTCTGCCCTGCCCCCAGTGTCTGGCTCAGATCAGCTGAGCCTGGTCATTACAGAAGACAGTTTAAGAGGTCAAAGTTCAGAAGAAAGTCCGAGGGGGGTGGCTCTAATTTGATCCACTGCACTGAGACAGCAAGGGATGGGGGGAGGGGAGCTTCTCACAACTGGACAAAGTTTAGTCAAGCCTTCTAGAGCCATAGTAAAAACCAACAGCTTCAGCCCCTTCCTATCCCACCCCCAGTCCCCCAATCCAAGGGAACTCTCCCTAAGTCCTCCATTATTAACACAGTAAGCCTGGTGCCAACAATAACACTGGGGAGAAGGTAAGGATGCTGAACAAAGGGGAGGTACAAAGTTCTAAGTCTGAAGTCCCAAAGGCAGGGCTGACGGAGGCCCCCAAATGGATGGCTAGTTTCTACTGTAATCCCTGAAGAACTGGAGATCTGGGGAAGGCAAGTAGAATGTGGGCCACATACTGCCCCCCTCAACTACATCCCACCCTTCCCTCCCTCCCTGATGCAACTAGTCCGGGACCGTTGCATCATCTGCAAATGAGAGCTGGTTTTTTTTTGACTTCCGCTGCTGACATGGGATGGTTGAGATGAACCGTTCACCCGTGTCCCTGGTGAATCCAAGGCTAAGGGAGATCCCTTACATGTTGGGCTAGACAGAGCAGAACGGGGGTAGGGTAAAGGCGGCAGGGGTAGAAATCTCAAGTCTGCCCTGAGGCACTGGGCACCCTACAAGTACTGATGCTTTCTTTCCCATCCCTCCCTCATCCCATCCGCTCCAAGACACCTGTAACTAGGCAGGCCCCCACCCATCTACTCCCCTCGAGTGCGGGGCGAAGGAACAAGGAGAACCCCTTGCCCCGCTTTCGGTCTGGTGCTAGTCTGGAAAGTGAGGGATCCTGAAAGTTGGGGGGTACTCCAAAGTTGGGGAGGTTCTGCCCACATAGCGGATGTCCCTTCCCCCATGCCACGTGATCATGGCTGGGGGTGAGCAGGACCCGTTCACAGGGAGAGGGGACACTAGCTCTCAGAGCTCGGAGTCCTGTGCCTGCCCTTCCCCCTCTCCTCTCTCCTACAGGCCCCCCGCTGCGGGCCACGTGCTAGAAAGTGCTGGGCAAAAGCCCCAGGCCTGGGGCAAGCCCACCTGGGGGGGCTGAAAGTGTGTGCTGTGTTAAGCTGCCTCCAAGGCCCGGCCACCCCTGGCCTTACCCGGAATGCACGAAGCAAGGGGAAAGGTAACATCGCTGTTCGGAGACTCAGCAGCTCCTGCTAAGCACCCGGGCCCCCAGCAGCTCGGAAAAAGAAGGATGCAGAAGCGCATGCGCCAAAAAAAGAGGGGCTCGTAGCTCCCGGCTTTAAGGGGAGGCGGAGCTAGCACATGCGCAGAAGAGCTCCCGCATGGTCTTCTGGGAGTTGTAGTTTTGTGGGCGTCTTCCGTTTTTGTTTCCAACTTAGACGAACTAGAAGGGGAGGAGTGGGGTTGTGGCGGGAAAGAGCGTGGGTGGGGAGTCCTGGTTGGGGAGAAGTTACAGTATTAAATTCTTCCTTCCGAGATTTATGTCTGGTTTTCCATAGTCGTTTTGCATGTCGTATCTCCCTTCCCCCACCACGTTAAATGGGAAACTTCTTCAGGGAAGAGACTGTTTTCGCCTTTGTATCCCCATCACAGTGCCTGCCATACAGTAAGCGCTTAATTATTGCTTGTTGATTGACTGACTGCTGGCTCCCTATTCATAGCCTTAAATCACAACTGGGCCACAGAGGAGATTCAAACTTGGGTCTTCTAATTTCACAGAACCCTTAATTCTATCCCACTCCCTCCATATTCTGCCTCTCCCCTCCCCTCCAAATCCTCCCACCCTATCTTCAGTTTTGCCGTAGGAGCCCCGAGGGTTCTTTACCTGCTTCCCATAAATATGCTCAAGTCTTCCCCATCCTTAAATATATCTTCACTAGACCCTACTACAAGTTATGATCCAAGCCATGACCCTGTATCATTCCTCCCTTTCTCACTCCAAAGAAAGGACTATTTACACCCTTTGCCTCATGTCCTGTATTCTCACTCACTTTTAACCCTTTTCAATCTGGCTTCCAATCTCATTACTCAACTTTTTCCTTTTCTGTCTTCTGTCAGAATCATCATGTCCTGCCCCCAACTATGGGGAATATACCAAGGTTTGTCCTGGCTCTCCTCTCCCTTCATATCTCTCTCTCTCTCTCTGTCTCTCTCTCTCTGTCTCTCTCTCTCTATGTCTCTCTTTCTGTCTCTCTGTCTCTGTCTCTCTGTCCCTCTCTTTTTGTCTCTCTGTCTCTGTCTGTCCCCCTCCCCATGGGTTTAATGTTGATCTCTATGCTGATAACTCCCAGATCTATATATTGAATATGATACAGTGGATTGGGAGCTTTCCCTACTCATGAAATCATAGTCTAGTCCCTAACAAGTAGTGCTGTAGGAGACTGGATTTGAAGTCAAGAAGACATGACTTTAGATCCCACTTCAGATCCTCATTAGCTGTGTGACCCTTTCCAAGTCTTGAATGTCTTTGTGTCTCTTTTTCTTTTTCTATAAAATGATGGAGTTGAACTAAGGCCCCTTCCGATTCTAAATCTGCCACCCTGACCTTATAATTAAGTCCTGCATCATCAGTTACCTACCAGACATTTCAAATCGGATGTCCTTAGAACTGGGCATTTCTCAAACTTAACTCTTTCCCTCCAAACCCACTCTTTTTCTGAACTTTGCTGTTTCTGTTTAGGGTGCCACCATCTTCCCAGTCACTGAGATTTGCAATCTTTGTGTCAGCCTGAATTTAACACTCTCTCACCCACTGTGATCACTCAGTTGCCAGATCTTATTTCAACCTCCATAACACTCTTTTCCCTCCTCTCTGCTCACACAGCCACTTACCTACCATAGTTCCTCATCACTTCTTATCTAGACTAATGTAATAGCTTTTGAATTGGTCTTTCTGACTCAAATCTGTTCCTACTGTAATCCATTCTCTACAAAATTACTGAAGTGACTTTCCTAAATTCAGACCTGATTATATCACTCCTGTACTCAACAAACTTCATTGGCTCCCTAGTACTTCTAAGAGCCAATATAAATGTGTTCACAATCTGACTCCAAATGATCTTTTCAGCCTTATTAAATTTTACTCATTGCCATAAACATTGTGGTCCCGGCAAGCTAGAGCTCTCATATGATGATCCATCTATCAGGCTATTCTTTCTCCTCACATCTATCCCTCCGAATCCCTAATTTCCTTCAAGTTTCAACTCATATACTACATTCTCTAAGAAACTTTTCCTCATACCCCAGCTACTAGTGTCTTTCCCTCCCAAGTTTCCTTTACACACATCTTACATGTATCTATGTACTTGTTGTCTCCCTCATCTAGACTGTGAGTTTCTAGACAACAGGGACCATTCACACTTTTATCTGTCTCCCTAACATAGTGCTTGGCTTACAGTAAGCGCTTAATAAATGCTTGGTGATTCTCTCTTTTCGCTATATCATGCTGCCTCCATTTCTTGCTAGACCTTAGCTTCCTCATCCATAAAATGATGGGGTCAGAACAGAGGATCTCTTAGGGTTTCTTTCAACTGTGACAGTCTATAGAACAACCCAACAGTAGACTGGATTGTTCAGGAAGTAATGAGCTCTCCGTCAGTGGAGATGTTCAAGCAAAGGCTGAGCCACTTTTCAGGGATGTTGGAGAAGGATGCTGAGGCTTCTGATACCCAAGTGGACTAAATGACCCCTGAGGTCCCTTTCACTCCAGAATTCTGTGATTTTTCCAGCTCTGAAGTTCTATGACCATCAAAGATCCTGTGACCATCAAAGGAAGCCTGGAAATGGAAAAGAAATAACAAAAGGACAATGTTGGGGCATGTAAAAAGGGAGTAGATAGAACAATCTCCTGCTTTGATTTTTTTTTTTTTTAGAGGAGGTACTGGGGATAGGAGCCTTAGATGCTGTTCCTCTTCCCCCTCAGGTGAAAGTAATTCTTCCCTTCTCAAATTTCTCATAGCTCTGTCTGGCTCTCCTTTGCTTCTCCTATTACTTTGGGGCAGCTAGGTGGTGCAGTGGATAGCGCACCAGTGCAGGAGTCAGGAGGACCTGAGTTCAAATCTCACCTCAGACTTGACACTCACTGGCTGTGTGACCTTGGGCAAGTCACTTAATCCCAATTGCCTCATCCTGGGTCATCTCCAGTCATTCTGAGGAATATCTGGTCACTGCATTCAAATGGCTCTGGAGGAGAAGTGAGGCTGGTGACCTGCACAGCCCTCCCTCACTCAAAAACAAAAGTCAAGTGCAAGTCATATCATCATTTCTCTGATGGCATGGTCTTCTTCGGCAATGAAGGACGAACACACACACCCACACACACACTCCTATCACTTTATGACTTGTATCATCCTTATTTGTATGTACCTGGCATCTACTCCTGTTAGACTAAGTTTCTTGAGGGCAGGGAGTGTGTCATTTTTCAGCTTTGTATGGTCACCATTTAACGCATAAGAGACCCTTCCCATATCTCTGGGGTACTTTTTTGGTACCAATTGGGGAAGCCACTTCCCTCAGTCCCCTCCACATTCCTCATTCACCTTAGGTTGCCTCCTAGAAGGTAAAAATGTACAAACAGGACTTGAGTACATGAAACTGCCCCTGCTTTTTGGGAACCTATAAACAATATTTACAAAAACAACTGTTCTAATACAGATGTCCGGGAAAAGATGTTGATGTGGTAATAGTCCCTATCATTATCCTCAGGTTTAATCCCTATCTCTGTCCTCTATCTCTGTGTCTCTCCTCTCTCTCTCTCTCTCTCCTCCATCTCCTGGTCCTTCACCTCTGTGGCGATAAAGACACAGATCTCTCTGCCCTTCTCCTCTTCCTTCCCCACCCCCAGACACTGGACATGACCTTCAAGGTCCTCCTAGGGAACCCAGGTCTGGATGCCTCTTTTATCTTGTCTCCCTGGAGTTTGTGACTGCAATAGGTCCTTTCCTCACCAAGATGGAAGGGAATCTTATTTTGAATCGCATTTTAATGACTGCTTCAGTCCAGCTACCCTAATTTAGGGGACATTTCCCTTCCTCTTCCTCACCCCAGTTACACCTGTCCCTAGGTGTTGAAGGCCTGGAGAGGAGGGGACTCTGTGTCTAAGCTTGTCTGCCTCCTCTGACAGGAGTTCCCCAGGGTACAGGGGGCTTTGGGCATTGGAGAGCTGTTAATGAAGCTGCTGCCAATTAACGCCTGGGCAGGGGTTAGAGGCAGATAAAATTAGCTACAGCTACAGAAGGAGGGAGAAGTCTAGGGTTGGGGGCTGGCAGTCAGGGGTGGCCAGGAGACTCGATGTGGGGGGTGGGGCATGTAGTCCATATATACCAGGTACTTGCAGTATTTGCACATCCCCATCTCTTCCCCCCTCCAGCTTGGGGGCCCCATCTCCTCCACATCTCCTTCTTCCCCAGGCTACTTCCCTCCTTCTCCCACCCCTGCCGGTCTGCAAACTCAGCGCCCATGAAATTAAGGAAGTAAAAGTAAGATGGATGGCTCCAGATGCCACAAACACTGTCAGTCCCTCCCTCCCCACGCTGCTCCCCCAGCTTGTATGTCTAGCTTAGTTGGGACAGAGCCTAATGACTTGTCACCTCACTTCGTTTTCCTCATCCTGCCTTCTGGACCCCAATCCCTTTCTTCCTCCTCTTCCTATTTGGCTCACCCCCACCTAGTCTCACTAATATCTATGTCCCCTCTCAGATCTAACCTCCCTTTTTCCTACTGTAGTCAGTGTGTCCCCTCTGCAATGCGCCCTCTAGGGAACTGTACATCTCCCTGATCTTAGAGACATCCTTCAGTGTTTCTCAGGCAGCAGCAACACCCTCAGCCTTCTCTCTTTTCAGGGCTAGGTGTCCCTCCCCTCTCAAAGCTGATGTCAGGCTCTGCCTCTTTGTTACCACTTTCACTTCCACTTCATTTCCTCACTCCCAGAGTGGGGAAGGAAGTAGCCAAGCTGATTCTTGTGGCACCACCTTTCTCCCCAACTCCAGCCACCTCTGTAAAGGGCTCACACAGACTCATATTGGATTTGACTTTATTTTCTTCCCTTTTCATCTGACTTGGGGGAGGGCATAGAAAAATAAGAAGCAGCAGGAGAGAGAGGCAGGATAGGGCTGGACACCACTGCCCTTTGAAGAAGGTAAGCAGGGGGCAGAGTAGGACCAGGGACCTAGTAGCTCCCTCATCCTTCCAGCACTAATTATTCTTCTGCCCCAACTGGGGTATTGGGTGGTCACAGAGAGGTGAATGGATATAATAAGGGAGCAGGCAGAATAATGGGGGGGGGGCTAGATGTTACAAGGGTAGGCCAGGTATTATATGTGGCCAGGTAATACTACAAGAGAACTGGAGTATAAAAATCTTGGGAAGGCGGGGTTGGAATTATAGGGAGTTAGGTCAGAAGCTGTTGGGGAAAAGGTTGCTGACCAAAGTGAGATCTTTGAAAGCTCTAAAACCTCAGGCAGAGGGAATAGAAGCCCTCATTGAACTACCTCCCCTTTTCTTCTCCCCTGGCCTGGGGAAATTGGAAGGTGGCTAGGAAGGAAAGGCTTGGGGTCTTCTGGGAAGGGAGGTGGACTGGAAGAGGACAAAGCTAAGGTGAGGTCCCTGGAATGCTGGGCAGCAACATTTTTCTAAGGTGGAAGCGAAAAATCTTAAGAGGGTGAAGGAAAGGAGAGGCAATATCTAGAGAAGGAAGATAGGAGAGGACAGTAATGTCCTTCATGTGGGACTCCCCATTGCCCTTCCCCCCAAAATGAAAACCTCTCTTCCCTCACCCTTGCCCAGGTTGCACCCAGGCCTCCCTGTCTCTGCTCTGCTGTTGTCCTCATCTGATGAGATCCCGGGGTAGAGGAAACGTGGGAATATAGGAGAGGTCTGGGATAAGGGGTTCCCTGACACCCTCATTTACAGGAGCATTAGGTTTGAGGGAACCTACGGGCAGTAGTTGGGGAATAAGGGGAGTCGCTATCCGAAGTAGGGGTGCTCGCTCTGGAAGTTGTAGTCCGGGCACACCTTCTGCACCAGTTTGTAATCAAAGCTGAGGAAGGAGACGAAGATGCAGATGACTTTGAAGGGCTTGGCGCAGAGCCACGCGGCCTGGCTCTGAGTGTGCTCTGTGAAACACACCTGCGACGGGTCGTACAGACAAGGGCGGTGCTTCCGAGCTCGATTTGTCTTCTCATACTCCACGTGGCAATTGAAGGCCCGAGACTCCTTAGCCCCGGGGACCCCCAGTGCTCCTCCAAGGGGACCTGCGAGAGCGCCCCCTAAGGCACCTCCCAGAGTTCCCCCTGACGGCATCCCTAGTGATCCCCCCGAAGGCACCCCGAGGGAAGACCCTAGTCCAGGTAGGGCGGCTCCCTCCAGGGCCAGAGTGGATTGTAGAGGGTGAGGCGACGGCCCAGTAAGCAGAACACCCCCAAACTCTACAAGCTTTGACGGAGGCACTATACTGACGCTTAGGTTGCCCAGGCTGGAGGAATTGTGCCGGAAGTAAACGCTGAAAGTGCCATTGACGTGGTCCACGATCTTGCCAGTCACCAGCAGAGAGAACTTGAGGGTATGCACCCGGAAATAGAAGTCCCCCCAACCGAAGATCTTCTTTGCCCTGGCTGCTTTGACCGAAGGCTTCCTCTTGGTGCGTTGTGCTGGGGGTGCTAAGCCGGCCCCAGCCCCTCCAGGTCCCCCAGCCCCAGCCCCGGTGTAGTTAGTTGGCCAGGCCCAGTTCCAGGTGTCGGCTGCTCCATAGCCTTCAGAGGAACGCGGGGACGGAAAGAGGCGGCTTGGGGAGCTCGCTCCAGCCCCAGCAGGGCGTAGCTCCAGGTAACGCGGGGTCCGGGACACCGGGAGTTGTGCACTGGAGGCCTGAGGAGTGGGAGGGAACAGAGAGAGAGAGGAGAAAGAGAGGAAGAAGGGAGGAGGAGTTGGGAAGGTAAGCAGGATCTCCTATCCCAGCTCAATACAACTTTCTTCCCAGGTGGATCCCTTTTTCTGTGAACCGTCGGGGGAAAGAACCATCCTGTTAGCCTATCTTCCATGCGTCTCATGCCTCTGTTTCCTTTTCCTTTGAACTCTGTCTGCGGTCTTTCTGCCTCTCCTAAGTCAATCCCCAACCCCCCTGTAGCCCTGGACCAACAGTCCTCTTCACCTTCGTTCCCCTTGGAAGAGAGAAGAGGACGCCAGGTTCTGGGTTTGTATGGAGAAAGCTAAACAGGGCAGGAAGGACAGAAAGGTAGGGGGAAGCAAGGCCAGTCCCCTAGCACGGTCAGCTCCATCTGTGGCCCCCATGTCTGCTCATTAATCTGGGGAGGGGGCCAGCAATCTATCAAAATCTGGAGGTAGTCTCAGGGGACAGGGGCAGGAAACTGCGACTCAGCAACTCAGGGCTGAGCCAGATGGGGCTGAGCCAAAGCCGACCCGGGCGGGGGGTGGAAGCGGGGAAGCAGAGGTAGGCTTCGAGTCGGCTCTCCCCAAGCCCTGTCAGGCTTCCCACTTTATTTTCTTTCCCCGTCAGAGGGGGGCGCTACGGAGCCAGAGCTAACAGCTGGCTGCAGGAATTGCTCGGGAAGTTGCCCTGGGGAGGGGGTTGTGGCGGAACAGTCGTAGACTGAGAGGACCGAATCCCTACTCCGGTTGTGCCTCAAATAAGATCCTCGCAGCCAACTCCTGTTGGACCCGGCAGGTGTGAGGAGCTTCTTGCCCCAAGGGGCTTGCAGGGAAACTGGGAGGGGGGCAGTTGTGAGGGTCCTTCTCCTGCCCCACTCCCGCGCCCGCTACCTAGTTGGCTCCCCCGCCTCCCTCTCTCCTCCTGCCTGTCTCTCCGTGTCTCAGGTGGCAGCCGATCCGGTGAGACAGCGCTGGCACGAGTACAAGATGGATCGAGAGGCGGGAGCGGCCGGGCCAGGCCCGGGCCATCAATTATCCAGGGGCGGAGGCGGGGGGTGGGGGGCTTGGGAGAGGAGGGTGCAGGGAATGAAGGAGACAAGTAGAGAGAAAGTGAAGAAATATGGAGATGCTGGGAAGCTGGGGGAGAGAGAGGGAGGAAGGGAACGTGCGTGTGCGTGTGTGTGTGTGCGTGTCTACACTGGGTGGTGGTGAGGATCCAACAGTGTGTACTTCCTCCGTGTGTGAAGCACTAAGGGGCGTGAGTGCACACACTCGAAGGGTGTGTGTACATAGTGCGTGTGTACGTGGGGCACTCAAGGTGTTCCGGGAGTGTGTGCACACCATGTGTGAACTTGTGTGTTTGTATACGTTGTGTGCATACACATTGTGTACACGCCAGTGCGGGGCCGGAGGACCCAGGAGCCTCTGTGCGGGGGTGGGGAGCCACAGATGAGGCGGAATCTCCGTCTAGCCGCCGGCGCCGCCGCCTCAGTCCCCGCAGCGCTGCGATCCCGGGTTATTAATGCCTCCGCCTGCTCATCATACATATTTATCGCCCCCCCTCCCATCCCCCAGCCCTTCCCAGGTGAGGGGGGCGAGGGGCGATGAGAGCATAAGAGACACTGAGCACTGGGCGAGGGAACGAAAAAGAGGGGAAGACAAGGCTGAGATGGAGAGTGGAGGAACTGAGCCTCTTGATCCGGGGGTGGGAACGAGGGAAGACCGGGGAACTGAGACTCTTGGACTGCGGGTGTATGATTGGGAAAGCCTGTAAGCCATTTGGGAGACGAGGCCCTTGAGTCGGGAAAGTAGGGGTGAGTGAGCAAGGAGTGTTGAGCCCTTTGGGAAAGAGGAGCGACAAAGAAAGGCCAGCCCCGAACTGCGCCCCACGCCTGTGCCCTGCGGAGAAGAAACCAAGGGTCCCCTCACTCCCACTCCCCTGTTGTCCACACAGTAAATGAGAAATCCAGACTTCAGGAGGTACAGCGACTGAAGATTCCTGCGTCGGGTCCGACTGGTTCTCTTTTCTAGGACGATCTCAGCTACGTTTTTTCCCCTTCTCCATTCCCAGCTCTTCCTAGTTTCCCTCCCCCTGACCCTTGCCCCTTTCGGGTTTCCAGGCATACCATGCTACCCACTTCCAATCCAGGTCCTAGTTCCTTTCTGGTGCTGGCCTAAAGTCTTCCCTCCCCTAGCTGGGAGGAAGCCCAGCTAGGAACCCAGGCAGGTTTCTGCCAATTCCCCAGAGATCAGCTCAGTTGAAATGGGGGAGGGACTGGGAACTAGGGGGTCCGGAGACAGCTGCGAGGGGGTGTCTGAAAGTCTCTTGTCCATCCTTCCTCCCCCACCCCGGGTGTCTGATCCCAGACAAATTGCTGTCTCGCCTTCTCTGATCCCTGCAAATCCCGTGGCTTTGGTCCTCTCCCCCCCCCTCCCCATTCACTGCAGGAGTCTGGGAGAGATGAAAGGAAAGTGTGCCTATGTGTGTGTATGTGTGTGTGCGCGAGTGCTCTGGCCGACCTTGGATGGGGGGGAGGGGTGGTGACCTGGGAGGAGGAAGGGGTATATCTACTGAGAAAAGGAACTGAGAAATGGGAACAGGAGAGAAAATAATGAAATAAAATCTTTTTCTTCTTGGTCTTTAAGTCCTTTTCTCTATTTCTCCCTCCCACACACACTTTTATCTCTGACTCCAGGTCAGTGTCTGTCTCTCTTTCTCTCTGACTTTGTCCCTGTTCCCCATCCCTCTCGCTGGACCCTCTTGTCACCTCTTTTATTTGTTTCTGCCTCTGATTCTTTCAGGGTGTCTCCACCTCTCAGTCTCTTTATACTGATGTTTTTGACTGTCTTAGAGAGGGGCTGAGGGAGACACAAGTTGATCCAAGCAGACAAAACATGGTATGCCCGGATTCCGGAAGCCTCTGGTGATCCCTTTGGGCCTACTCAGCTTTCTGATGAGGACTAGGGCTCCCTTCGCAGGGCGAAATGGGGACGGGGCAGGTTGTTCAGAAGTGTGTAAGTGGGGGAGGCAAGTGGGGGACTGGAGAAGGGGACGAACATTCTCCGAGGCTTCGGTTTAATTAAGCTAATTGGGCGCGGTGACATTTGCAGAGGGGAGAGGCGAGCGTGGTTGACAGCGCGGGGTTGGGGAGGGGGGGAGAGAGAAAGGGAAAGGGAAAAGAAGCTTGTCTTTACCAGAGTCTGCCAGTCTTGGGCCGGAGGGGGCGGGGCGGGGAGCTGTCTTAGAAGCTGAAGCGGTACACTGAGGTGGTACTAGATGGAGGGGGCGAGCGGGGTTCTTCATTTCACCTCCTTCGGCCCCCATGTGTGACCAGTTGAGGGTAAGGGGGAAAGGGGGTACACAGAAGCGTTAGGCAGGCATATTGATTAGGAAAGTAGAGGAATGAGGGAGGCCGGGGGAATGAGAAAGCTTGAGGGGAGCCAGGGCATTGGAGAGGGGAAGCACCACCAAATACTCCCCCCCCCCCAACTAGTCTCTCTCCACCACTGAAGGAGAGTGAAGAGAACGAGGAGAGGAGAGAATGTTGGGAGGGTAGCGTAAGAACTCTGATTTTGCCGTCCGTCCGAGTCAAAGGGGGCAAATGAATGGGTCTTGGGGTCCGTTTTCTAACTATTATCCTCGAACTCTCCACAGTTCTTTGTAAATGGGCACACAGTTAGTCAAGGGCAAAGTCTGGAAACAGGAAAAGAAGCAGACATTTGCGAAAAGGTGATAGTAGGAATTAGGGCTTTTGGAGAACTCAATGCCCCCCCAGCCGCATTGCAGGGATCCCCCCCCTTCTGCCCTTAGGCGAGATCAGCTGAGAGGCGCTGGGACGGTAGCCATCCCACAGTTGGTCGCTTTGGTATCTGAGGGCAGTGGTTTAAGGACCAGGGTTGGCCTCAGTTCAGCCAGGAGGAAGGAGGCTGAAGCTATGAGCACACACACACCGTTCCACATCCTCTAGGGCACTGCCAAGACAGGACAATCGGGACAACTGGTGTCACTGTCAGAGTGTTATGTGCTGTTGGAGGTAGGGGTGTTCTGAAGGAAGAATCTCATTCTAGTCACAAAGGGCGGGCTGGGAGGGTTAGGTGGGCTGTTCCCTAGGGCTGAGAAAGGAAAAAGAAGGGGACACGAATCACTGTGTGGGTGGAGGAGAAAATAGGGTCCGACCTCGGCGCCTCTACTCTTGCCAGAAGCTCCAAAGGAGAAGGCTCTCCTACTCCTTTTCCTGTGGCTCTACCACCTACGGCGCCCAGCCCGGCCTGTATCCCCATTCACTGGGCGACCTCTCTCCTTAGCCTCCATAGCCTAGCTGTTATCGGAGGTGGACGGTGAAGGTGGTCCCAGATCGCTAATCCATTACCCCATCCTGCAAGCCCGGGTAGAAGGCATAGACTTGTAAAGCTTTTCAGAGGTCATGACTCTTGCCTCCTTGTGACCTTGGGAGAGGCCTGGGGTAGGGGGTAGAAGGAAGGGCACAAGGTTGCAGAGCTGAAAGGTCTTCTCTCAGCGTCTACCCCCTTTTCCCTTCCCCCCAGCCCGTCTCCCGGGCCGCAGCGCAGGGCTCACTGCTATCTGAATTTTGATTTTATTTTATATTTTATTTCCTTGCTTCCCGGAGCGGGTGCCCCCCGGGAGCGGTCCGCCCCCCCTCCCCTACCCCCCCAGCCCCGCGCCTCACTTTATTATTGCAATAAATGTGTCTATAAAGGCGCCGGCTCCAGGGCGCGGGGCTGAAGGGGGGGTGCGGGGGGCAGGGATGTAATTTCCCGAAGCAGGAGCCGGAGGCCGGCGAGGCGGGGTGGGGGTGGGGGAGGAAGGTGTTGGGGGGAGGAAGAAAGGAGGGGACTGGAGAAGGGAGAAAGGACTCATCAATTTCCACAGCCCTTGATCACACTCTCCCCCATAAGCAAACCCTCTTAACACGCTGCCACCCTCTGCTCCCCGTTATCCCGCTCTTTTCCCTCTCTCTCTCTTCCTTCGCTTACCACTTCTTTCTGTGCCCATGATGTGTAGCCTCCTCTCTCTGCTCCCTCTATTCCGCTGTCCCTCATTATCGTTATTTTGTTCTTCAGCTCTCTCCCGACTCCCTCACCTCCTTATTTCAGCTACCCTCCTTCCTTTCCCGGTGAGAAGACGCGATGTTTTCCCCTCAGAAGCTCTGGTCGCAGGACGGCTACTGAAGCCACCGGCTGCCCATCTTTCTTCCCTCCCCGCCGACCTGGCCCCAGCTGCGGCCCCAGATTACCCCAAATCCCTGTGCGCTGCTCCCTTCTCGAGGCCTGGCTACGCGTGTCTAAGTGGCCAAGCCAGAGATTAGGAGGGGACCGGGAGGGCTGGAAGAAAGCGGGAAGCCGGGCCACTGGGGTGGGGGGCTCTTCTCCTTGTAGCCTGGCCTCCTGGGTTCTGTCCGAAAGCGCCTCCTTCCCACTTCCATCCCACTCTATGCTCCCGAGGCTGGGGTGTCCCAGCAAGCCTCCACTCCTTCGCACCAGCAGCTAATTAGTAATTAGTGATTAGTGATTAGTTAGTATTGATCCTGCCCCGCCCCATTTCCTTGCGGGTGGGCTTGTTCCTGAGGCAGCTTCATTTGCACAGGGAAGGAAACAGAGATGTTCAGAGACCGAGGGAGAGAGACACAAAGAGATAGATAAAGGCTGAGACACCAAATATATTTAGAGAAATAGAAAGCGAGAGAGTAAGGAAAACAAACAGATTCTGAGAGAGATAGAAGGGGGAGGAGGAAACCATGAGAGACAGTAACTGCAAAGATAGGTAGGTGGTTAGAGAAATGGATAGCAGAAAGAGAAAGATGGATAAGGAGAAATAGAGAGATAAGAAAGAGATAAAGGAGGGGTGTGAGATGGATGGAAAAAAAAGCTGGGTTAGAGACAGGAGATAAGGGGGAGAGGAGAATGAAGAAAAGAACAGGAAAGATAAGGGGGAAGGTTGGGGTTTAATAGGCCAAGGGAGGCAGATTGATAGGGTGTTTTTGTGAGTGTTTAGGGGTGCATACTCCCCAGACAGTTCATCCCTGCTCTCCTGGTAATGATTTCTTCTTCACACTCCCCCCCCCCCCAAAATCCAACCCAAGGGCATTTAGGCATGGATACACACTCTGACACATATCTGGCAACTACCCAGGCTCTTACATATACTCTAAACACAAGCTAGCTTATACCACAGACCCATACTTAGAGACATAGATACCCCCCACACACACACTCACTCACACCCACACCAATACAGATACACTTACAGATATAGATGCACTCAGATACACAGGTACACACGGAGATAAATATGCTTAGACATAGATACACATCTTCAGACACATAGGTACATACATTCAGATGTACGGATACACACAGATTCACCCGTGCGCAGTGCACACAATCATTTTCACTCTCACTCTCCCTAAGTCTCTGCCAGATGTTTCATTTCCCTTCAGGGGGGAAGGAAATTAAACCAGCTTGGTCAACTGGGGGAGTTTGGTGAAGGGAGAAAAGAGTTGGGGGTGGTAGAGGGGAAGGCAAAAAGGGGTGAAGGGCTGATCAGCTTCTGGGACCAGGAAATCTAGAGCTCTAGTTAGGAGTCCCCATCACTCCCTGTTGAACCTGAGTTCCAGACAGGTGGGCTTGTTTGTCAGAGGTTCGCAATCCTTATGGTTTCAGTGGGGGCCCAGGCAACCCAAAAGCCACTCCCTGATTCTCTGAACCTGGGGGTTGGACCTGGTAAGACGAAGACTGAGGATGGTGCTGGGGGTAATCTCCCACTGCCCCTTTGCTCTATTTACTTGCTGGAATCTGTGATTGGGGTGGGGAGAGAGAGAAAAAGGGGACAACTAAGGCAGCATTAGAAATTTAACTCACCCCCTAGTCACTTTTCAGCCTCTTCCCCCCAAGGTCAAACAGAGAATCTGAGGAGGAGCCTGGGATTTTGGATACATATCAGACCTGGTGCTGGGCTGGCTGAAAGAAGCCACTAGGATGAGAGGGATCATAAGAATTGGGGTGATGAGCTTCCCTCACTCCCAGGACCAGCCCAGACTCTGTTCCTCAATAGGTTAAACACCTTGAGAGAAATTCTAGTCTTCCCCTAAGGAACATTCCTCCCTTTATGTTTCTTACCTAACATGAGGCCACCAACAGCTGTGTGGAGGGCTGAAGCTGATAGAAGGGAAGGACCAAACCGGGGCAAAGGGTGCTGCAGCTCCACTCCCACTCCAACCCTAACCCTGTGGCAATGGGGCACTGTAGAGGGGATTCAGAATATTCCTCAAATAACCAGACGCATACATATGCATTTACACACAGGCATACACAGATACATAAACATTTGTGCAGACATACACAAATAAACACACTTATGTACCAAGAATCAGATACAAACATACACATTCGCACACATACATTTACACCCTGCCTCTACAGGCCTTGGGGACTTAAACAGAAATATTTCTGTTCACAAACACACACAAGTGCAGTAGCACACAAATGCACTTTTAGACACACTCCACACAAGGACATATGCTCACACTCAGGGGCTAAGGGCTTCATCAGAAAGGTGAGGGGACAGGTTTCTGTAATTGACTGGCAGGGGACGTGTTTCTCCCTCCCCCCTCCCAAGGCAGGGAAATGGAAGGGGAATCTCTTCAGTCAACCTGTGAGGTTATGTGCCAGTGTAAAATTGTGTGTGAGCTTGTAAGCATATGACGCTGTGTGTATATGACATTGTGTATGTGTTGAGTGTATGTGTGTGTATACAGATAAGTGTATATATACACAGTCATACGACACATATAAAATGTGCAGAAAAGAGGAATAGGAGAAATGGACAAGGCGAGACACAGAGAGACCGAAGGGAGAGGGAGAGCGACAGAAAGGATACCGAGAGACAGGAAGAAATTGACGCTGTCTCTGTCTCACTCACCGTCGTCTCTCACACATTCGAGTTGTGACTCTGACACGCTCCCTTCGCCCTTTTCTGGAGGAGCACTTGGGTCCTGACCCTTCTCCCTTGCCCCCACCTACACAAACTTGTTCTGGAGAAAGCGCGGGTCCAGGGGTACCGGGGTGTCTTTTTGTCAGCCCGCCACCCACATTACCCCACTCCCCTAGGCTCCCAGATGCCGCGCAAAGTTAGATCCCGCCGGGATGGGGGATGGGGGTAAAGGGGACCGGCGCGGCGCAGAGGAATCTCCCCTCGCCCCTACCAGTTCTAACCCGTGGACCCAGGAGTCCGAGACAACCCCCTGACGCTTAGCATTCCCCAGGGCCCTGGAGGCCCAGACTCCTGGGTCCCCAGCCCTTTTCCCCGCCCCCTCCTCCCAGAGCCCCCGCCCCCCCTACCTTCCGCAGGAACCAGGGACTGAGGAGCAGGGCCAGCCATCCAGGGAACAGCCGCATCTTCCCGGGGCTCAGGGGTGGGGAGCAAGGGCTGGCGGGGTAGGCAGGCACCACAGGGGGATAGTCCCCAGCTGTAGGCGCCGGGGACGAGAAGGAAGACGGGGAAGGAAAGGAAAAGAGGAGAGGAGCTGAGCGATGGACCTGGGGAACTGAGCGCAGGAGAGAGATGGAAAGAGATTGGGGGGAGAACGGGGTGGGGGGGAGAGGGCGGGGGAGAAAGTTCAGTCTGGCACCCGGGCGGGGGGGGCGGGACTCTGGGTCCCACCAATCCCGGGCCGCGCCCTCCACACCCCACCTCCCCCTCCCCGCAGAACGCGGAGGGGGGGGTAACAAGAGAAGGTGACTTTCACCCCTCCTCTGTCTAGAAGCCACGCCCCAAGGCCACTAGTGAAGGACCACGCCCCCTCCCAATAGGACCACGCCCCCCTGTCTGGGGTCCTAGCTGCTAGGGCAGGAGCTGTCGACCCCCCTTATACTTCTTTTCCTTGAATGAAGGAAGGAGTGAAGTCTAGGGTGCCTAGGTGCTAGAGAGTTGCGGTTATGGGACTCTGATTTTGAGGATGCTAAGTAGACTTGGAGGACAGGGCACATTTTGGTGTTTGGGAAGGGGGTGAGCTTCTAGAAGGAGTTGTGTCTCATTGCGGGGGAGGCAGAAGGCCTTGGGAAAACATAGAAGATCGGCACTCAGGGCTCAGATCAGGTACCCTAGATGAGCTGGGGGCACGGAGCCCGGACGTGGTTGTCATTCGAGGGGTGATTAAGGGAACTTTAGGAGGGAGGGGACCAAAACTGAGGCTGACCAGTGACAAGATGGGCAGCATGGTGATTGGAAGTGTCCTCAGAGAGCCTGGAGCTGAACTGGGGCCAGAGGAGTAGAAGAGGAGGGCTGAGGGAGAGGGATGGGTCAGGGAGTCAGGACATGAGGAGAGGAACTGGGAGATGAGGGTGGGCAAAGCCTTTTAAAGGTATGTGTATGTGTAGGAGGAGTAGTGTAACTGAGACTGAGAGGGAAGGTTGGGGTGGTACAGATTAGAAGGATTAGGAGGGGGAAGGGAGAGGTCTGGAGGAGGATAGGCCTAGCCCTCTGGGGCAGAACTGGCGGGCGGGGGGTTCGGCCCTGCCCGAGCCGTTTGTCAGTTCTATTGACAAACGTGACGGGGTTTCCGCCCGTGATCAATGATTCTCATCTCCTGGCCGAATGAGCCACCGGGCCCTCATCCATCCCCGTCAGCGCCACAGCCGCCGCCGCCTGAGGCCCCCCTCCCACCAGCCCGGGGCCGGTCCCACAGCTGTCCCATGGCTTCCCCCGACGCATACCCTTCTCTGCCTCTTGGTTCCTTCCCTTTCCAAGATCCGCCCCCATCCCACCCCAGTCCCGGCGTTGCAGGACCCGACTGCACAATGGAGTCTCCGATTCCTGATTCCACTCCACGCAGACCTCTAGAGCCCCCAGTTCCTAATCCAAGACCCTCAGACATCCTCCAGTTCTCCCAAAGTCAGTTGCAGGCTTTCTGCGCCCCGGCCTTCTCACCAGAGCAGGAGGCCCCCAGGCCCCAGTGCTGTCCCCCCATACCAGATCTCCCTAATTGTTTGGGAAATCCTCCCTCAAGTCTAACCCCCATCCTCCTAGTACGGTCTCAGCCTATCCTCCACTTCCTTCTGCTTATCAACCGTCTGACTCTGCCCCTGTCTGTACCTCTGGCCCCGGCTGTCTCCCCCTCCCCCGACCCAGTCTTTCTCTTCTCTGCCCGCGGTGTCGCCAGCTGTCAGCTGTTGCTACGCACTGAGGCTGAGGTATGACCGAGACAGCGACAGACAGAGACAAACAGAGAGGAGCGTAGACAGAGACGGACACCCGAGACCAAGAGAATCAGAGCCTAAGCACAGGCACCAATGGTGTCTGCCTGCCTAGTATAGGTAGGCAGGCAGAGAAAAAAACGGAAAAACAGTCAGCTTGGGGAGAGAGAGAGAAGAGGAGAGAGACTGAATACACAGATCTGCACCTGCACTGGAGGGGGCGGCTCAAGTTGGGCTGGTCGGGCGGACCCGAGGCCCTAGGTCACACGGGGCGTCTGCTTCACAGTCCTGGGCATCCAGGCGACCGCCCCAGAGGGTTTGTAGGAACGCAGGAGGGCTCCAGGTGGCCGCTAGGGGCAGTCTCTGGAGGAGGAAAGTCATGCCATCCATTCCCCTGCCTTCACGCCGCCCGCCCACCCAGAAAAGGCTCCCATCTCTCTGGAATTGCGTTTTCTCCAGGGAAGCCCAGGCTCCTGAGGCTTTCCTCCAGTCCAGAGCGCTAGCCCAGGGCTATCCTCCCTTGCTCGGGCTCCGGTCCTAGAGGTTACTCCTTTTCTCACCTTCTCTCCCTGCTCTTTCCTGTCCTTCGCCTTTCTCCGGCCTGGGGAAGGGAACACAAGGGGTGACTTTGCCGTCTGCTCTCAGAAATACTTCCTCGGACCCAGACTGGAGTGTGTGTGTGTGTGTGTGTGTGTGTGTGTGTGTGTGTGTGTGTGTGTGTGTTTGTGGGTGGGGGAGGAGGGAGCCCCGGATGTTGAAGGTGAGTCGGGGCTGCTTCTATAAGGGGTAGTGTACAGAGCCCCCAGTCTTTTTCCCCGCTCCCCCTCCGCTCAAACTGCCGGGCATTAGTGTAGCGCGACAGGCGAAGAATCAGGCGGCTCCCTGGGGCCGGGTACCAGGTGTGCGGCTGGCACCGCGAGGGCCGGCAAAGGCTCTGCTAACTGGGGGAGGCCGCCAAGCCAGCCATTCCCACCCCCCCCAGACGGGCAGCCGGGCATGGGGGAGCCTTGGGCACAGTTCGGGTGACCGGCAGGGGGGCAGGGGAAGATAGCAAGGGAGTGGGGCAGCAAGGCGGAGGGATGGAGGCGAGGAAGATGCGGGGGCAGAACGGGATGGAGGTGAGGACTCAGTGTGTGTTGGGAGGTGGAGTTGGATCAGCGGGGTTGGGTAGGAGAAAGGTTAGAGGGCGAGAGTTGGGCGGGGGGGACGTGGGGCTTCCAGTCTGTTAGATCTTTGTGGAGAAAATGCTGGCGCCACCTGGCGGTCATCCTGAGACACGATTTCCCCCCTACTTGGCTCGTGCGGTGGGGCTGTTTGTTGGACGCTGCACCTGTCTGAACCCCGGTCTGCGGGCTCTCTTCGAGAACCTTTCTTTGGGAGGCTGTTGGAGGATCTGCTCTGGTCACCTAGACAAGCGTCTTTGGGGTCTGGGAAAGAAGTTGGGGGTGTGGGCAGGAGAAAGAGAGGTAAAGTGTAAGGGGCAAGGAGTGCTGACTGCCGGACCCTTTGGCTTTGAATGGGCATTCTTGGGAATGAATGAAGGCAAAGCAGGAAGTTAGGGTCTCCATGGGAGAGAAGTAATGTCTCTCTTTCACCTCCTCTGCGATGACTGCTATCTGGAGCCGGCCTTCCCTTGGTGGTTGAGGAGATGCTTCCAGTCTGCTCTCCAAGTATCCAAATGTTCAGCCTAGTGAACAAACGCTGACCAGGGAGTCAAGTGACTCGAATTCCGGTCCCATTTTCTCTCACTCATTTGTTGTGTGACCTCAAGAAGTCATTTCTCTTTTCTTGTTCTCACTCTTCATTTGCAAAAAAATGAAGTTGGATTAGAATGTCCAAGGGATTCCTTCCAGCTCTCCAAGTGTGATTCTGAAATTATACCTTTATTTCTGGCAGCTCCCCTCCTTGTCTGTCTATTCCAGTCAGCTGTTCAACACAACACTAGTGAGCCCTCCTTAGCTTCCAGAGGTCTATCTTAGGTCCCATTCTCTTGGGATCATATTTGTGACTTCTGATGAACCAGTGACTGTATGATCTCCAAGGGGTACAGTGGTGCTCCCCCAACCCAGGCATGAAAATGGCTTATATTTATATAGTACTTTATGAATATAAAATTATTTTACGTGCATTGGTTCTTCATAGCCACCTTATGAGACAGAGAAGTATGAGTTTTTATACCTATTTTACTGATGAGAAAATTAAGGCACAGGGAAAATGACTTGTCCAGAGTCACACAAGTTATGATATATTTGCTTCAAGATACCCTTGTAGATTTTTTAAAGGGGGGGGAGCCCCTTCACACTCCAAAGGAATTGATTTCTCCAGGTAGGAATTCTCTCTGTCGGGGACAATTTTGATCATCACACCAAGAAAATAGATTAAATCTTTTGGTCAGATGGACTCCAGAGGGTTAATACAATTCAAGGTGAGGTTAAGTAGACAGTACGTGTTTTCAGCGAACTTACCACTCAGTTGGAAGAAATACAAAAATCCACAAAAACCAGCTATTCAAAGGAGAATGTGACAAGTACATTGTTATTGTGGAAGCACAATGCCAGAGTGCTGGCTCTGGAAAATTGAGAGGATTGGACTTGGTGACCACTGAAGTCCCTTCTAGCTCCCAAACATTTCACTTCTATGCTTTTTCCTCTGTAAAATGGATTTGGACTGCATGATCTCTATGTCTCCTTCCTGGCTCTAAAACTAACCTATTTAGTCCCAAGTCCATTTTCAGATAAGGAAACTGAGGTCCAGGGACTTGCCCATGGTCACACAGATAGCAAGTGGGACATGGTGCTAGCTTAGATGAGACATTTGGCAAGATGGGCTCAAGTCTGGACTGGGTAAAATGGATCCTTCTGTATACTAGTTTCATATTAATTCTCCAAAAGCTTTGGATTCTGGCTCTACATCTAGTTCTCTTCCTATTATGGTAAAGGAAACAGCATGGACAAAAACACATAGATTGAAGAGCCTAGAATATATCTGGGGAGCAGTAATTGGTCCAGTTTTGCTGGAGGGTAGAGTACATTGGGAGAAGTGGGGGAGGAGGCTTGGAAGGATAGATTTGAGATATTGATTGGAATGCCTTAGATTCAAGGCTTGTAGACAGTGGGGAGACATGGAAACTTTCTGAGTACTGGAGGCAGTCAGCGTGGTGCTTTTGGAGATTAACCTGCCACTGGTGTCCAGGATGAATTGAACCTGGGGAAAGGACACTATAGCAATCGTACAAGTGAGACGTAATGAGGAACTGGACCAGAGTGGTGGCGCTGGGGATGGATGGGAGAGATATTGTAGAGATGTAATCTGCACAACTTGGCAACTGATTGGCTATGGGGAAATGGAAAGACAGAGGGGAGTCAAAAAAAACTGAAGAGATTTCTGGGAGCACCATTAAGCAGGGGAAGGTGGGATTTTGAGGGGGAAAGTGATGAATTTGGTTTTGGACATTGGCGTGTTCTGAAGACCTTCGCTAAAATGCAGCAGGAAATGGGGGTCGAAAGTTAGGGACAGGGCTTGGGGCTGGTGATAAGCTAATTAGAAGCAATCATGTAATTAGAGGAAGCAGTTGAAAGGCTTTATAGATAGACACACAGAGAAAGGTAGAAAAGAAGGCACAGGCTGGAGGGGGAGAGCTTTGCCTTTTGTGGGAATAGGGTAGTGCTCCCTCTGGTGGTCAGAATAAACAAATGCATTCCCCATCAGTTTTCTCCACAACCCCTTTCCCCCACACTCTTATTTCCTCCCCTAAGAGAGAGGCCAATTGCAACTCCTAGTTTTTTACAATTTTATTTATAACAATATCTGTGTTATTTAGTTGTAAAGGAATTCAGCAAAAATTATTAAAACGTTCATATCCCCAAAACAGGGGCTGCCCATTCCTTCCTAGGAGTGCCCCAGGATTTCCTCAGCTACCCTGAGGAGTGCGGAGGGGCTGTTTCCCAAAAATATTCCCAACTGTGGGAGCCACAGTAATGGGAGGGGGGGTGTCTGGGATGGGAGGCCAGGGCAGCATCTATCTTAGATAGCCCGGGGGTAGGATGTGACCACCCCCCAAATAAGACTGTAATGAGATTAGCTTTGATTTTGGCTGGAAGTCCCCCTTCACCCCGAGGCTGCAAATGTTTCCTCCTCCCTCAGATTAACCTTCTGGGAACTGGAGGACAGGAGGGAAGGGTGGATTTCCTCAACAAAGTGTCTTGTACAGGGCAGGATGGGGTGGCAGCTTCTAACTCTCCCCCAACCTAGGACAGTCTAGTAGGGGGTAGTGGAGGAGAGACACCTTCCCCCTTTTAGCCCTATGTCTGAGCTGCACAGACCCCCAGAACCCTCCCTGCCCCTCACCCCGGAAGGCAGCATTGGGGGGGGCAGAGGAAAGGGAGGGAGGACAACGGAAAGGGGATAACACTGCTCGCTCGCTCGCTCACTCACATATAAAAAGTAATTCCTTCATTTTTACATTTATACATCGGCCAGGGGGCCGGGTTTGGGGAGGGGGGAGTACTCAGGTGAAGAAGGGCAAGTTTAAAAGGATTTCTCATGGTAGGGGGAAAGGTATCTCTGGAGTCCAGGCTGGGGTGGGGCAGGGGCCCCTATGCCAGGGGGTCCCCTAGCTCATCCTCAAGCCCTCGGCCTAGCAGTTCCCGCTTCTCATCAGTGCTGGCCAGTGAGTGTCGGCTACCATGGCCACCCATGTACAGGGTGGCATACACGGGGTTCGTGAAGTTGGTAGGCTGTGGAGAATAGAAAGGAGTTAGGGGGAGATCCGTCCTGCCATGCCATGCCTATCCTGAGCCATTCCCTACCTCTCACCTCTATCCTCCAAATCCTTCTGCTCCGTGTCTCTCCCCTGCTGTCCTCCCCTGTCTTCTGTTCACTAGTCCCTGTGTCATTCCCAGATCCTGCCATCTTCCACTCCAGGAGGCCACATGTGTTTTCCCCATTTCTTCCCTTCTCCCCATCATGCTTACCTTATCAGGATCCAGAGCAAAGTCAGCATCCAGCAGGCCCCCAACATCATCTGGTTCCCCACCCTCATACATCTTGTAAGTGGGGTTCCCAATCTCTACATTCATGGCTCCATTGGTCATTCGCTGGTGTTGGAAACCCTTGGCCCTAAGGAGCAGGGGGGAGGGTGATAATAGCTAAAGGACCAGGAAGAAGACAGCTCAGATGTGACACGGTCATTGGCTTGGGAGGCGCCAGAGAAAACCAGTGAAAGATGTTTGTTGGCCAGAAGATATCCCAAGACTTCAAGGGCCCGATTCCCACAATCTCCTCCCCTGAACAACATCCTTTCCAACTCACCCACGGATTCGATGTTTGTACCAAAAGACAGTTCCAGCCACCAGAAGCAGCAGCAGCAGCAGCAACAGTGGAATGAGGATGGAGGCTATGCCTTGAGGAGGGAGGGAACGAGTGAGGAGAGTCAGCAGGACCTTGGGGCTGGGAGGGGCCCTCCCTCTATCACTCAATAACTGGTCCCAGAGCCCTCCAGTGTCCTGAGTGTGGGGCCCCAACACTGGGAGTCTTCAAGGGGACACAGGATGTCCACTTGTCAGGGAGATTCCCGTTCAGGAACAGGTTGGACTCTTTTCCCAACTTGGATTCTGCTCCATTCATCAACGGGACCCTTCACCTTACCGCCCACCCCCCCCCCCCCATATCTTCGAAACCTACGTCCAGGCTGTGACTCGTTTACTGGCTGCTCACACCGTGGGCCTGTGTTTGGGGCAAGGCACCTAGAAGGAAGTGGAGACAGGGATGGTTGTCACAGTCCTCCATGGTCCCAGGGAATCCCCAGAGGAAGTTGTGGTAGAGAGGGGTTAAGGAGGGATCCCCAGAAGAGAGACCCTCTCAGGCACCCCAGGACTCACTGGCACTCTGGCATCTGTTTGCTGTTCATTGTACAAGAGCCTCCATTAAAGCAGTGACCATCGCAGGTGAGACAGCTGGGGGCCACCCGGCCATCGGAGCAGCTGTACAAAGGGAGGAATTAGCTGAGGGTGCTGAAAGGCTGGGCTTCCGGGGGAGGGGCAGGGACTGGAGGCTACATTGGGGAAGGGGCATGATGAGGATGGGACCTAAGGAGTTGGACCAGGGTGGGGAGATAAGGGAGGTTAACTGCTGGGGGAGAGGGGCTGCAGGAAAGGGAATGGTCCAAAGCTGTCCCCTTCACTCACTTGCAGGTGACATCCCCACTCTGTCTACTGATAGCACAGGTCCCATCTAGGCAGCGGCTGCATTTGTCCACCTGGCATTGCTCTCCCTCAAACTGGTTTGTGCATCGGCACAGCTTGGTGCCATCTAAGGCCATCTGGCACACCCCGAGGTTCTCACAGTAGTCAAAGCATTTCTCTGTGTGGGTCAGAGTTAAGGGAGGGAATGGGAGAGAAAAGGAGAGATAATTCCTTCACACTCTTCCCCATCCCCATCTCTCCTAGCATCACCCTTCCTCCTGCCAGCAGCTCAAGAAGCTCCCCATCTCCAATGACCCTCCTAGTGTAAACCATTCCTTCCCCACAGGGGGCCTTTATCTGTGCTCTCCCTTGTGACCCTGGTCTCCTTGGCATTCCTCACACGTGACACTCCCATCTCCCAACTGGCCATTTTCCCTGAGTGTCTCCCATGCCTGGAATAAGGCTCCTTCCTCATCTCTGTCTCCTTCAAGGCCCAGCTCACATCCCATTTTCTCCAGGAAGCCTTTCCCAGTCCTCGTTAATCTTAGCGCCTTCGCTCTCTGACATCGTCTCATTTTTCTTGTTTCTATTGAGGCCAAGGACTGTTTTGACCTTTCTTTGCACCCCAGTGTCTGGTATATAGGAAGTACTTACTAAATGCTAGTTGATCTGAGCCCTTGGCTCAACCTTGTGCCCAGCTAGGTTGTTACCCCAATTTCACTGAGTCACAGAACTTTAGGAGTTAGAAGGACCTTAAGTCCACCTACTTGGATGCATGAATCTCTTCTGTAATAGTTCTAGCCTCTTGAAAGCCTCCAATAACAGGGAACCTCACTTTTACAAATAGCCCAGTTTTAGATGGCTATAATTATTCAAAAGGGCACCTAGGTGGTGCAGTGGATGGTGCTGGGCCTGGACTCAGGAAGCTTCCTTTTCTTGAGTTCGAATCTGGCCTCAGACCCTTCCTACCTGTGTGATCTTGGGCAAGTCATTTAACCCTGTTTGCCTCAGTTTCCTCATCTGTAAAATAAGCTGGAAAAGGAAATGGCAAACCACTCCAGTATCTTTGCCAAGAACACCCCCAATGGGGTCATGGAGGGTCAGATAGGACTGAAAAGCAACAAAAAGTATTCATGGGTTCTTTCTTACATGAATTTCTAGTTGTCTCCTTGTCACCCTCAGTCCACAGAGGAGACCATCAGCTATTGGAAATGAAACCTGTGTCCCTAGTCCTTTCAGTGGATGCTCCAGGAACATTTGCTTCCAGTTCTCTCCTCATCCTGGCAGCCCCACTATGTCCTCAAGACCCATTCCTCCTCCTTACCCCAGCTTATATCTTCCTGGAGGTGGATGGCACTTACTGAATTGGCACCGGTCTCCCAGAAAGCCTAGCTGACACCGGCACTGGGGCTGGTTGCCCTGGTTGACGGAGCAGGTACCATTGTGGGTGCAGTATCCTGCACATACCTGCTGGTTGCATGTGGGGCCTGTGAAGCCTGTTGGGCACCGACATGTGGGCATGCCTGCAGGACAAGGAAAGGAAAAGATAAGACGAGGCATCAAGAAAGTGAAGGAGGAAGGGGACCAAGACAAAGAAAGGGGGTAAACTCAGCCTAAGAGAAAAGAGAGAAACAAAGAGAGGGAGGGTGAAACTGAGGCAGAGAAAGGGGGTGAGGCAGCAAGAATGCCCTCATACCTGAGGGTGAGGCAGCACAGGTCCCCCCATTCTGACAGTACTGCCAGCACTGGTCCAATTCACACTTGTCGCCTGTGTATCGAGGCTGGCAGCGGCACTTGGGCTGGCGCCTGGCATTGAGGAAGCAACTGCCACCATTGAGGCACTGGAGACTGCAGGTACCGGGCCGGGGTGCTGTTGGAGGCAGTGGTCACAGGTGACACAGGGTTTCCCCCAACAGGTATGTGCACACATCTATACACATACTCTCCCTTTCCTTCCTCTTGGAGGAATCAATTGGGAATCTGGGACCTTGGACAGGAGGGGTGGGAAGACTTACTGGGGGTCACAGGTCCAAAGGTACTCATGGAGGGTCAGAGAGTTGGGACTGGGGAGTGAATGACTGATCCAGTAGCTGGTGAAACCCAGAGGGTCAGGATGATTGGTTGTGATAGTAGATCTAGTGGGCAAGGGAGAAGGGTCCTGGGTCTGGGGTTAGATGTAGAAGTCAGGGATTGGGGACCGAGAGCATCAGGAAGGTCCCAGAGCTGAGGGTAAGAGGCGAGATACCCCAGGCTAGGAATGTACCATCTGGTGGAGGGGTAGGTGAAGGCAGCAGAACACAGGTGCCATTATCGAGTCGTTTCCCATTAGGGCAGGTGCATACAGGGCCACTAGGACTCAGAAGACAAAGCCATTCACATTTCTTTCGGTCACAGGGATTGGTCACTGAAAAGAGGACAGGATTGGAGGGTGGAATGCAAAGATTCTCAATACTGCTCTGACCCCACCTAAACACCTTAGCAAAAGACCCAGAATACTTAATTTTCCTCCAGATTCTCCTGAATCTCTTCTTTTCCCATCAGAACCTAATTCCAAGGACCTTCCCTTCCAGCCCTGAGACCATCAGGACCTTGGTATCCCTCCAATATCTTCTAATCCAGGTTCTTTCACCCACAAGACCCAGGATGTCCTATCTCTCCATGAGTTCTTCCATTTTCTATTATATCCCAGAAACTCCCTTTCCATTCCAGAAAACTTCAAGACTCAGGACTCATTCTCTCACCTCCTGGGCCACCAACCATCAGGATTGAGGCTTACACCTCTCTTCCATCTCGAAGACCTTCTGCTCTTCTGAGACCCTCTGACCAGTTACTAATCCATCCTTTGCTACACTCCCCTATTTCCAAGTCCCCTACCTTCAGGTTGTTTGTGTTGATGATACAGGACCACATCTGAAGCATGACTCAAGCCCCCAGTCAAGTTGGTCAAGGGACTGTGTCCAAATTTATGGATCTTGAAGACCCGGTTGTTAATGTAAGTGACACCATAGATGTAATCTTCAAAGACATCAATGCTAAAGGGGTGACTCAGACCTGTAGAAAGAATAGGAAAAGGACGTTAAGAGCAAAGATGAAAATAATTCAAGTCTATCTCCAATCCTAACCCCTTGCTATGTACATACATCTACCCACCAGACAATGCCGCTTAGACTGTCAACCTAGGGCTAGCACCTTAACCTCAATATAGAGGATGGTTTATACATATTGTATTATCACCTCCCCACCTGCTCCCCACAAAATAAACCAAACCACCTCCTCCTGCTGACTTGCCTCTTTCTATCCATGACCACCAGGTTCTACCAGATACCCAGACTTTCACTTCTCCTTTGCCCCCTCCCCCATATTCAATCATTGATCCAGACCTGTCAGTTCTACCTGGGAGCACTCTCTCATGTCTCCCTTCCTTCTTCCCACTCTCACTGCCACTACTCTAGTTCAGGTACAGCAGAGTTTCTTAACTTTTTCTGCCATCCATCTCTCTCCCCCTCCAATCTAACCTGCATAGCAATGCTAGATTAATCCCTTCCTCAAAGACGTTTTGTGGCATTTTTGTGACATTGGTTACAGAGATAGATCTCACACTCTTAAGTCTGGCATTCAAAAACCTCTTCAACCTTGTCCTAACTTACCTCACCAGCCTCATCTCCCATGGCTCCCCTACACATACCATATGCTGCATCTGAAAATGAAGTTCCCTACATACTTACATTCTTGATTACCTCAATATTTTTGCTTTCATCACTATTTCCTACCCCTTCCATCTTTGCCTGTGGAAAACCTATCCATCCTTCAAGGCCTAACTCAGATGGTGTCTCCCTTCATGGTGCTTTCTTAAATTACCCCAGCTAGAACTAATGTCCTTCTGTCCTCTTCCACCACTATGCATCACTCCTTGGCATTTAGGGCACTATACCCTGAATGAGTTCCCAGTGTACATGCATCATGTCAGGCACTATCTTATAGAGCCTCACCCTCACACCCCCAACAGTGCCTTGGACATGTAATTCCATTCAAGTGTCAAAGGCCAGACTCAGGCCTAGGGGCAAGGGTAGGTGGCAGGGAGGAGGACAGACAGGAAAAAAGGCAGAGGAGCTAAAGAGTCAGGAGGGACAGCCAATGAGAAGCATGGAGTGTTACAGGACAGGATATTTCCATCCTCTTAATTCAGGCCTGTGGTAGGGGTGTTCCTGCCCTGGTGCCCAGGAAAGGTCCTTACCTCTTTTGCTGTCTGCAGCTATGACAGGGTCAGTGCCATTGAGCCGGATGCTGCCAATGACGGAGAGCTTAGCATCTGCCCAGTACAGTCGCTCATTATGGTAATCCACCGCCAAGCCTATGGGAGTCAGGACAGAGGACATCATGAAGGTATGGTGGGAGTATCTTTATTCCCATGGAGGCAGAGAGAGCAAAACTGTGCATTCTGTCAGGAAAGGATTTCCCTCCTTCCCTCTTGTACACATACACACATGCACAGAAGTTCACATTCACTTCCCTTTACACATCATCTTCTCCAGCATTAACCCTCTGTACACTTAACTGCCTAAACCAATGGGAGAAAGCTGAAGTCCCTCTAACTTTCAAGGCCTTTGAACCATTGAATTCAAAACTAGATGTAGGGCTTCCACCTTTCTACCACCCCCAGGGCAGAACTCTTTTCCAGCTCCATCCTGCTTTGCATACCTGTAGGCCACTGAATATTGTCTTGTACCAGTGTCTCCCTGAGGGTCCCATCCATGGCAGCTGTCTCAATCTTTGGGTGGTTGCCCCAGTCTGACCAGTACATGGTGCTAGGGGAGAAATATACAAGTATGTGGTGGGCTATGAGTATTGACTGTTAGCATGCAGCAGGAGCTTGTCAAAGGGGAACAAACAAGGCAACCATTCATGCCCCCTTCTCTTTTTGAAAGTTAATTTAATGTCATTTCTAAGACACAGTTTAAAGAACTTCTATTGAACAAATAAACTAGAATGATTTGGGGAGGCCTCCTTGCTCAGAGATTCAAGCCAGCGTCCTCAAAGGATGATGATGAATCTAAATGGAAATCAGCTAAGAGGGTCAACCCTTCATATGAGCCATGGATATCTTCCAGGGGCAATCAGGAAGAAATCTTGATTTTGAAATCAGAAAAGTCCTCAACTGTGTGGTCAAGGAAGCTGATGAATGGGCAGAAGAACATTTTTCTAACTGTTGACAGCCTGTAATGCTTTAAAAAAAAGAATTACATAGCCTTTGATTACTTATTTATAAAGGAATGGATCTTCATTTTACATATACAAATTTCCTATATAGTTTGGACATCAGGTTCTTATCAGAGATATCTGATACAAAGATTTTTAAAATATCTCTATAGTTTCTCTTCTTATTCTAGCATCACTGATTTTTGTTTGTGAAAATTTTAATTCTGTATAACTGAAATTGTTTATTTTACCTTTCATGAATTCTATCTTTTATCTAGCTAAGAATTTCCGCCCCCTCTCCCACCCCAGCCATGGTTGTGAAAACTACCATATTGTGCTTTTCTCTAATTATTTTGTGATGTAGCCTTTTACATTTAAATTGTATATCTATTTGAACCTTATTATGGTATGTGATGTAAGAAGCTAGTCCTAATCTAATTTCTGCTACACTTTTCCAGTTTTCTTAGATGTTCTTGTTGAACTTTTCTCCCCAGTAGTTTGTGTCCTTGGGTATATCTGGGATGTCCTGTTCAACATTTTCTGGATCTTGTGAAAGTCTGATTTATAAAAGCCACATTTAATAATGACCAATGAATATGCATTTGAGAAAGGTCAAAGCATGACAGCAGGGAAAGGAAGTTGAGCTTGAGAAGAAGCAGAGAAATCTAACCCAAGAAATTAGGCTAGCCGAAACACTTAGTGTCCTCAGAGTTAGAAGTGGAGGGGACTTTCTTACTGAAACGTCTAGATTCGGAACCGGAAATGCTCTTGGAGGTCATCTACTCTAATTCTATTGTTTTACAAATGAGGCAACTGCGGTCCAGAGAGATCAAGTGAGGTCTGTAGAAGTTGATGTTTTTGCCTAAGGTCATAGGTTTTAAGAAGCAGAGCTAAAATTTCAATCCTAATCCTTGGACATTAAAATCAGCACTATTTATGCTACACCAGATTGCCTCCCGTGGACAGATTTTAGATCGGCTTGGACTTTCTATCCCTACTCTTAACTGCAGATGAGGCAACCCCCAAATTCAGACCTTGGAGGATTTTCTTTTTGTGTGTGTGTCTTCATTGTTTTTATGTTTCCCCCTCAATTTCTCTAATAAAAATTATTTTAAAAAATTCTAGCACTATATGTGAACCAAGAGAAAGACTCAGTAGGTAGATAGGAAGATGGGGTGTTTGAGGACTCCTGACAGTGACACTTGGAAGTAACCGCTAATTTTTCAACTGTATAACTGGCCAGTAAATGAGTTTGGAGAAATGAGGTAGAAATCTGGGAGAAGGAAGGGAGACAACGAGATTATAGGATTGCTGCAGAGGTCTTCTCCCCTGTCCAACACCACATCATGTTTATCCAGATTCTACATTTTGTCTCCTCCTGATTATCCTTACCCTCGAAGTGGGTCAACCACAATGGCATGAGGCTCATCAATCATGCCCGATATCAGTGTCTTCCGGTTCTCGCCCTTCATTTGTGCTACTTCAATCACATCCCTCCCTGAGTCTGTCCAGTAGATATTTCCTGCCACCCAGTCGATGGCAATGCCCCGTGGCATCTTCAGCCCTGAAATCTGGAAAGGGTATATGTGTGTCTATAGGATGCTCAATATCCTTCTTCCTTTATCCATCCTTCATCAACCAACAGAACATAAACTCCTGGAAGTCAGGGACTATCTCCCTTGTATACTTGTATTCCCAACAGTTTGTACAGTGCCTGGAACATAGTAAACACTTCAAAAGTGCATGTTGATTGATTTATTATCTAGCTCAGTCTTCTGAGAAGATCCTGTTCCCCATCTCTCTTCCTACTCCATAGAATAACTCCTAAATGTATCTAAATGGGCTCACCTCTGATTGTCTATCTTCCTTTTCCGAATGATTGAAGATCACTTGATTTTCTCCCAACACCTCAAATCCCCCATTCAAAATGGAACTCCTTATTTTCCTTAAACCTGTACCTCCTCTCCATTTACTAATTTCTGCTGATGAACCTCCCGGCTCATCTCTTCCAAGAAGCCTAACTTGACGCAAATACTCCCTTCCATTTTCATTATTCTTGTCTATGATTTAATGACATTGGGGGACGCAGGGACTATAGTCAATGTGGTCAAAGATTGCTTTGTATCCTATTACCATTAAGCTAGACCCCAGTCACTGTATCCCCTAGCATCCTTGCCCTCCCGATCACTGTCCTTTACTGCTCCAGGAGTTTGTTTTTCTAATGCCAGTTGCTCCACTTTTTTTTAACTGTCCTATACTCCTTATTTTAAGGAAAACTCCCATCCACTAAGATTGATATGAGTGATGCTTCCATCACTCCTCACCCCTCTTCAGCCAATCTCTACCCCCCTTCCATCCCCATCTCCTCACATTAAGGTGGGTGACACCCCCTTCCGTCTGGCGCCGATGACGGTTGGATGTGGTGGGGGGAGCTGTGGGTGGCAAGTTGCGGAAGGATATGGTGCCTGTGTGCCAGTTGGTCCAGTAGACTCGGCCAGCCTTGACGTGAACATCCATGGCATCAATGCGGACACTCTCATCCCCTTGGAAGGCCTGCTCATAGGCAGAATTGGGGTGTCCAGGGAACAGACTTCGAATCTCATTGTCATCCGCAATGTACAGGACCTGGTACTCTGATCCTGGGTGGGGAGAGTTTAGAGGGTGGTGTGTGTGTATTGGGGCAGGGGAGGAAGGGAAATATCTGTGATAAAAGAGATCCTGGGCCTTAACCCTGGTTGGGGGGTGTGGACAGAGCATGTTTGGCTCCAGCCATATTATTTCCTAAGATCTGAGCTCTGGAGTTGGAAGGGACTTCAGGGACCACCTAACAAGCCCTCATTTTATAGAAAGTATATGACTCAAGGTCACAAAGACATTAAATTGTAGATCCAGGATTTGAACCTAGGGCCTTTGACTCCAAATTCAGAAAGTTTTCTGCTGTATTGTACTGTTTCTATTTCTCATCTTATCATTTCAGGACTCTCCATAATCTGCCTATTCTCCCTTGCTCCTCCATCCCTACTGAGAAGTAGCCATCTTTCTTTCTCCAGATCAAACCCTCCTCCTCAATCATCCTGACCTCCTCATTGGCCTATAGATACCACACTCATTCCTGCCAGGATCTCCTCCCTCACGATGTTCATCTGTACCTAAAGACCTCCCCTCCTGCCTATCCTGTATCTAAATCCTCTAGTACTCCTGGACTTGTCTAGAAAGTCTCCTCCCCATGAAGCCTTTCCTGCCAACTCCCACCCACAATGAGCCCTCGCACTTACTCTTAGATTCAGAGGTCATTCCAGTGAATTAAACTCTCCTGTCATATTCTGTTTTCCATTTTCTTTTTCATGCATGTAAGTCTTGCCTTTCTGCTAGATTTTAAGTGTCTTGAGCGTGGGGGACCATGCCTCAGCCTTATTTCTTTCACCCACAACATAGTGCTTAAGGCTGAGCACACAGTAGGTCCTCAATAAGTATTTGGTGAATTGAACTGGACCTGGTACTCTGAGCCTGGGCAGTTGCTGAGCTCAGGTTGGGTCAGAGAAGGACTGAAACATCCTTAGCTTATGCCTCTGGGTACCCCAGTGTCCTTCCCAAGGACTCAGGCCCCACCGAGATCCCATACCTTCTGCTTTGCATGTGTTATGCACTTTCATGAAGTTTCGAGCACAGCTGCAGAGGTGGCTACCCTTGGTGTTGTTGCAGAGTTGGGAACAGGTGCCAAAGTTCAGACACTCGTTGATGTCTGTGGGAGGGTGGGGTGGGTGGGTGATCAGCAGGGGGTAGGGAATTCCCAACATGTCGCATGCCCAGAGCCCTGCTTCCACCAAGGCTTGGGCAGCCACACTGCTTCTGTCCCCACACTCCCTTGGTGATGGCCAGATCCCTGGGCTTAAATGATGCTCCCTGTCACATCCTCCACACATAACATACCTTGACAGCCGCGCTGTCCAGGCACAGTGTGGAATCCTGGGCGGCAGGCACAGTAAACAGCTTTGGGGCTCTGGATGCACCGAGCCTCATCTCCACACACACTTCCATTCCCAGCACAGCTGCTCAGCTTTGGGTCTGGGCGAGGAAAAATAATGAGGATCCTCATCCCTGAGACACACTGGAATCCAGCTTCCCCTGTCTCCCGCCCCAGCCTCAGACATAGTGGCCTCCTCTCCAGGCTTTTGCCCCTTATTACTGCCCCTTCTTCCACCCCACAAATGGAAGTGAGATGGTTCAGTACCAGGGCTGCAGCCTTCCTCGTCGGAGCCATCCCCACAGTCATCAAACATGTTGCAACGGAGTGTGGCAGAGAGACAATGCCCATTCCGACAGAGAAACTGGGCTTTCTTGTCCTTGCAGTGTGGCGACTGGGCCGTGGGGGGTTCTGGGAGGTGGGAATTGGAGAGGGAAGGATTCAGGAACTCAGACAATGGCAGAGCTGGTCCTCAGCCTCACCCTCTCAATCTCTTGTGTTTGACAACCCTCTTCTGCTGCTGTGGCCCTTCCTGCCAGCTTTCCCAAGCCCCGTGTTTTCCACTGCTGGCCACAAGCCCTGTCAGCCTCAGAATCGGACCCTTATTTCTCATTCCAGAGCTCCTGTCCCTCCTCCCCACCCGCTATCCATGGTCTCTCTGCCTTTCCCAGAGTTCTTCCTTGTAATTTGCCCCAAACTGTCTTCTTCCTCCAGTCTTTCTTCATATTCCAATCTTTTCCCACTCTCCCTCCTAATTCCCATTTCTTTCTGCTCCTATGGGCTGCCCTCATGTCTCCCACAACTCTCATCCTTCTCCTTTCCCTCCATCCAACTCCAATGACATCCTCTCCTCTCCTAGGCTTCCCTTTGCACTATAATCCTATCTCTCCCTAGGGAATTTGCAAGGTACAGTGGGAGGAATGCTGGACTTGGAGTTGGAGGGTCTGAGGTAAAAGCTAAGCTCTGTTATTTATTATCTGGGTGACTTTGGGCAAATGACTTCTCTGGGCCTTAGTTTCCTCATCTATAAAATGGGGGGAGGGAGGAATCAGAAGAGATGTCTGACTTTAACATTTGTGGTCCGAAGAACTTCTCTTTCCCAAATCCTATCCCTCTTTTCCTCCTCAGTCATCTTTTTTCATTGTTATAGCTCATCCCACACTCCCCTCATCTTCCATGTAAGCAGGGCTCTAACTCTCTTGATCAACAGACTATATCCATGTCATTCTTTTTTCTCTTTCCACCATTTTCCTCCAGCTTTCTCCCTCCTTTGAAATCCTCTTCTTCTCTGGTGATCAGCCCTCCCTGCTCCATCTCCATGTTCTCCTAGTGCAGTCTTTCCTTTTCCCCTATCTCCACCTTCTTCTTCCTTACTTGCCCAACTCATGCCCTACTACCCTGGGCCTAACCCAGCCAGGAAGAGTTTTCCCCAGAAGCCCTCTCACCACAGTCCTCCTCATCAGTCCCATCTCCACAGTTGTCTGTCCCATCACACTGACGGCCAATCCACAGACATACCCGATCGTTCTTACATCGGAATGGCCTGTTGGGGGGACACTGGAAGCGGGCTGGGTGTAGAAACAGAAACAGGGTAAGAGGTGGGGATGGAGGGAACCCGGGGACCCCAACTGAACTAATGAAGGGGATCAAGGGGTGCTGCATACTTTGCTTACCAGCCCACCATGCTGCTTCTTCCCTCCCCCACTCCCCAATCTCTGGATTTCCCATGCTTAGCCTCACCACACTCCTCAGGGTTCTCATCTGAGTTATCACCACAGTCATCCTCCCCATCACACTTCCAGGCCAGTGGTTTGCATAGGGTGTTGTTGCACTGAAATTCATCCAGGGGGCACGTCCGTACTTTAGGTTCAAGTGATGGGAAAAAGTTATAGGACATGGGATTAGATTGTTAGTGCTGTCTCCTTTGAAAAAAAAAAGATGGTCAACACCTTAGAAATCACCATAACAGCTTAGATAGAGTTGGAAGGGACCTTGAATGCCATCGAAGTCAACCCAAGAATTTAAACCCAGACTTCTGCAGATGAGGAAGAGGGAAAGGGCCCAACTCCTGCAATTGATTAGGCTATAAAGAGCAACCTTCTATCTTAAAAGTAAGGGCAGGTTATTGAATAGTTCATATAAATAAGGGACAGAGGGCAGAAAAAAGTGTGTGGGATGCACTAAGGATACTCTATGTACAGTCCAGGGAGATGGAAGATGGGACTTCCTAGAGGCCAGAGGTTGGAACCGAGTACTGCACAAGAAAGGAACTTGGATACTGGTCTAGCTCTTGGAAGGGCTGTCATGTGGAAGAAAGGCTGGGCTTGGTCTTCTTGGTCTCAGAGGGCAGAGCCCTCTTCTGGATGGATGGATGCTTCCAAGAGGCCAGTTAAGTCAGGAAGCACTTCTGACAACTGCAGTCATCCTAAGTTTGAATGGGCTGCTTCTCCAAAGAGGAGGCCTTCAAACCTTAGCTGGATGACCACCTGCCAGGTATCTTGTATAAGGGGGATTCTTTGGGTGAGTACAGTTCTGTGATACCTTAAGCCTGAGTTATGAACCTGGGGCCCATTAAAAACTAATTAGATCATAGATCTGGAAACTCAGATACCATCTAATCCAATTCCTTAATTTTACAGAAGAGGAAACTCAAGTCCGGGGATGATAAATGGCTTGCCCATGGTTACATAGTTAATATCAAGCCCAGGCAGGATCTGAACCCAGATCCTCTGGCTGCAGAGATAATGCTCTTTCTATTGAATCACATGAAAATCTGGGGCCTACATAGGAGGGACTGATCATTCATTCTCTAGAGGCCAGGTATGAGCTGTGAGAAAAAGGACTCAGACTGAGACTGGAGGCTGTGACAGCGATGAACTTAAGCTAGGCAGAACAGAGAAAAATGAGCAGTTTCCCAGCAAAGCCGATCCAGGCTTTTACAAGCCTGTTCATGCTGTGTAGAAAGCAGAGTGGGCTGATAGGAATGAAGCCAGTTAATTAAGCCTGTCAATAACCTGTACCTTCACCCCCGAAAGGAAGTGGAACTGTGTACTCTGTTGACTTGACTTGCATTCCTGGAGGAGGAAAGGGGGTGGGCGAAGACTGAAACTTGAGGCTCAGCCTTCAAAGGAGAAAGGCCCTCCTCCCTTTGCTTGCCTCCGGGAGGTGGAAGGAGCATGTGGAGAGAAGCCAGCAGAGCTGGAGGAGGACATGAAGATGTGTTGTCCCTTGTCCACACCATGAGGGCCGGGTGAGAGGATGTGGGTCAGGAGATGGACACATAAGAGTCTGGGAGGGCTGGAGAGCCAGAATGGGCCCTTGTCTGCCCCAGGCTGCTCACCCCCAGTGCTGCAGGCCTCCTCATCACTCCCGTCCATGCAGTCAGCGTCTGCATCACAGCGCCAGCGGAGGGGGATACAGTGACCACTCTTGCACTGGAACTGATCCATGTCACAGCGAGGGGTACAGTCTTTCTGTGGGGTGGGGGGTGGCAAGAATGGAGATAAGCAGCCTGGTGGTCAGGGCCCTTGGCAGGTCAGTGGCCCCGGGGGCTACCTGCATCAGCTCTTAGATAGCACTCTTCCACGGTCCCTACCCTGAGTCCCTTCCTTAAGTCCCCAAGGGATGTGTTGGGCTGTTCTTCCAGCCCCTCCTCACCTCATCGGAGCCATCGGCACAGTCATGATCCCCATCGCATTTCCACCGTCCAGCGATGCAGCGGCCATTGGCACAGGAGAACTCACTCTCAGAGCAAGGCCGGGGAGCTGAAGAAGGACAGACACAATGGGGATAGGCCTGAGAATTCACTGGAAAGCCATGTAGCCCCTAGCAAACTCAGGATGGGGTGACCTCACAATGCTCTGCATATTTGTGCCTCAAACCCAGGCTATCTTAGGGCTAAGAATCAGCCCCACGTGGCTACCCTTAGCTGGCTGCTCTCTAGAGAACAGCTCTTGGTACAGAGTGATGGCCCTCCCCCAAACTCCCTTTCAGGGAGAGATATCTGGAAGGCATTGTTGGCAACCCCTTCCCTCTAGGGATGGACTGTGGAACTGGGGAGGGAGTCACAAAGACAAACCATGGGGGCTGGAGGGATAGGCAGAAAGACAGCACAGGGGAGAGGAGAAGTAAGGACAGCTCTTGGGGTATGGGCGGGAAGGTATTTGGGAACATGGGGGTATTAGAGACACCTACCTCTGCAACCCCAAGAGGACAGTGTGAAAATGGAGAGAAACATGAGATGAGGTGAAATGGTACAAACTGAAATACACGACATGGAACTGGGGGAGGTAAGAAGGGACTTGAGGCTCCTGGCCCCAGAAGGGGATGACTGGCCTGGCACAAGCTGGTTGGTCAATGAGGGGCACTGCAATGGGGAAACCGTGCCTATGAAGTTTGCAATGAGTGGGCGGGCATGCTCTAGGTCCATGGGTTCTGTTGGGGGTGGGGTGGGGAGGTGGGGCACATACTGCAGTTCTCCTCATCTGAGTTGTCGCCACAGTCATTATCGTAGTCGCACTGCCAGCGGCCTGGGACACAGCGGTTGTTCTTACAACGGAACTGATAAGGCTCACAGGTCCTCTCATCTGCCAGGGGTGGGAGGAAGTCATATAGAGGGAACACAAGGGGTCAGATATAGGAGGGTGAGCTGTGGGGAGGTCAGACAGCTAATATTTATATAGCCCTTTAACGTTCACAAATCACTATTCTTAGGTTATCTCAGATGAGTGGGTCACTTATGGGAGTACAAGGTCTCAGCCACGGGGAGTTCAGGTGGCTCTTTATCAGGGTATGGGGGTTGGATACAGGAGAGTCAGAATTCAGAGCACATGGAGAGGTCCCTTGGGGGAAGGGAGATACAAGTGTGGAGCAACACTGACCCACATAGGACAGTAACAAATTACTGAGAGGATATCGTGCTGAGGTCGGGGATAGTATTATGTTCCCTGTATGAGGGAGATAATATTGGGGGAGGGATAACATCAGAGGGAGAAGGGCGGGAGAGACTATCAGCCTGAAGCTTCAGGGGAGGTGGAGCAGCTGAAAGTCTGGCTCCCGGATAGTCATTGAACAGGTAGTAGCTTTACATTTCAAACACAGCCAGTCGTCAACCTTTCCAAACCAATGATGCCATCCTTTCCCTCTCTTCAGCTGCACCCTCCTCCCCATCTCTTGCCACTTACCCTCCCTTCTCCTCCCAGGGTGAGTCATATTGATGGTGCCACCTTTGCCTTTTCTGCCTGCCCAGCTTCACCCTCCCTTCAAAGTCAAATCCTCTGACTTAGCCATCAATCCCCGCAAGCCCAGCTCACCACACTCTTCCTTGGGTTCATCAGAGCTATCCCCGCAGTCATCCTCTCCATCACATTTCCATCGAGCAGGGATACAGCGTCCGGAGTCCTTACAGCGGAATTCGTCCACCCCACAGGTCATCTGGGCTGCAGGTTGTGAGAGTGAAAGGTTGGAAAAGCAATAACCTGAGAGCAGTCTTCTCAGGAGGCCCACTCTCAGCCTGAGAAGAACCTGGCCAAGAACTGGGGGAAGACTTGGGGAAGTGGGTCTTTGGATGTGGGCAGAACTCACTCGGAGTTCGCGCACTCAAGGGATGTGGGGGGCATGGTCACTCACTGCAGTTAGCAGGTTCGTCACTGCCATCCACACAATCATTGTCACGATCACAGACCCAGACCCGGGGGATGCAGCGCTTTGTGATGGCGCACTGGAATTGGTTGGGAGCGCAGGTCACTTCCGCTGGGGGTGAGGGAGAGACAGGGAAGTGAGACAGAGAGCCTAACCCCGCCCCCCCCCCCCAGCACTTCTCTTGATCATGATAACTCCCCTCTTTAGCCTTAGCCCCCAATCTGATGGTCAATCGTCTCTTTAGTTTTACTCTCAACTGCTCCTTTACCCCTAACCCTCCTACCACCTTACTTTCATCAGTTTTAGGGCTCAGGGGAAAAAAGGAATTTTGCCAAGAGCTTTAGAAATGTCTATAAAAACTGTTACATCTTACATCTGAGATTTTTGAATTTTTTCAGAGATATTTTCTCCATTATAAACCTACTTTGGTTTATAATGAGAGAGAAAATATCTATGAAAATATCTGTGAAGTAAAGTAACTGCACAGACTTATCAGTATAAAACGTCCAACATTGCTGCTGTTGATTAATTATGTTAATCTGATGGTTTTACTATTTTATTTGATACATATCCATTATATATCCCATTGTTTTTCACTGTATATGCTGAATATTGAGGGATGTCTATTGGTTTGCTGAACATAATTTTTATGGGAGAACTACTTGACAAAATGGGAGCTGACATGTTTAATAATGACCATAGAGTTGCTGGGTATAAAACCATCCAGAACCCTTGATTTGGGGAGGGGATCTTGAATGTCGAGAATAAGGACATTATGAGATTGCCAAAATGAAGTGACAAAGAACTGGGAAAAATATAAAGTGATAATTAGCAGGATAACACTGGGAGTGTTCTGTGAATTACTAGATCCTATTGACCACTCAAAAATTCCTGACAGAGATATCAGAGGCTAGTCCAGGGGTGGGGAACACATGTGATCCTTCAGGTCCTCAAGTGTAGCCTGTTGACTTGTTTGGATTAAGTCAATGGACCTCACTTGAGGACTTGAAGGGCCACATGTGGCCTCAAGGCCACAGGTTCCCCACTCCCAGGCTAGACCCTTAAAATAGACCTCTGAATCACCTCCTGAGGAAGAGAAGTTTCTTTAAAAACTGGAAGATTGTATGAAGTGAGAATGATAGCCAAGAGAAAGTCCTAGAGGTGTGGGTAAGTCAGAGAAAGATGCTGAAACTCCTCATAGTGTCAAGTAGAGCTTTTCTACACCTTAAAAAGTCTACCTTCAGGTTCTAAATATTCTCTGGTCAAGATCCCTGTCCTAGTAAAGAAACAGCTGACATCTGAAGTGAGTTTATTAAAGAATAACTAAAAATCCAGCAGGCATCTGAGCTAGATAAAATGCAAAATCAAGTGGGAAATATTAGAGGACTGGCCTTTGAATTTGTGAGGTTTCTGAAGATGGAAAGACCTGAAATCATATCCCAAGAGTGCTTGCAAACCCTTGAGTGGCACCGTGGGTCTAGCCCAATGATGGCATGGCATTTGCCAGGTGACTCAGTGTCATTCAACACAAAGAGGAATCGCCTTCTCAATCTGTGACTTGAGTAGAAAAAACATAGTTAGAATGACCCAAGTAAGGTGGTCTCTGAGGATGATCTAAGATAAAAGCACAGCTTAGAAATGCCATATCAGAGAACAAACATTTGACTTGTGAGCTGTTAAGAGAAAAAATTAGAATGCTTGAAAAACTGGCTAAGAGTGTGCCAAGCAGCCTAATTCAGATGGCAGGGGAGGGGGAATTGCATGTAATTTCCATGGGGGAGGAGGGGCGACTCAGTTGATTTAGTCACAGGATGTAATCACAGATGATAATGTGTTAATGAGGTGTCTATAGCCTATTATCCCTTTGTAAAGGATGAATACCTCTCTCTGAGTCAGAAGCAAGCAATGTCATCCAAAGACAAGCCATGCTCCTGTGTGACCCTTAAAAGACACAATCCAGACAGTCTGAAGCAGTGCTGGCAGAAGGGAGCAGTCGGGAAAATCGGAGCTCTTCACCTCCTGGAGAGGGAGGAGGGGACTATCTCTCCTCCCCTATGATTGGCCGTGGGTCGAGCCGCATCTACGCTACTTGCCTAGCTGGAGGCAGCCCAGCGGTAGGAGAGTCACTATAAGAGAATTCAAGGCACAGCCGAGAGAGCAGACACACACCCCAGACAGAGAGGCAGTCACTTGAGACCAGAAATGACTTTAAGAACACTGGCCTTTGACAGCAGAAAAAAAGAGAGAGTTATGAACTCAAGAGAAGATGAACAGTAGCCACTGAGTGCTGAGCCACAGGAACAGCACTGCAGAGAGAAGGGAGACTGAGGTCTTGCAGTACATTTTGCATTGCCGTGGGGTTTTCTACATGCGTCCCTCACTGCCAATGTATTTTGTTTAGGCTCACTACTCTCACAAATGAGGTGTATTATTGGTGGGAAAGTAAGTGCTAGGTTTATGGTATGTGGGTGCGTGGGGGAACGGGAAATGTTTTTAACCACAATTCTTACTATACCATTTTAGTGGATGCCTAGTGCCTGATGGGAATGATGCATCTAGTGGGTTAATGGGAAGCCCACTGGATGGTCTTGTTAGCTATGGTTTTAGGAGTAGGTACCCACAGGATACTTTCAGAATGTGAGGGTAGTGGCATCCCTTTGGGCACCCAATCCTAGAGTGAGAATACAAATTGGCAAGCAATCCAGAGGGGATGCTTCACAGGAAAATTCAGTTTCCAATAACTGCAAAACATCTCATGTATGTGCTAACACATATGGCAAAAATAAAAACTGAGAACCTATTTTAAAAGATAGCAGCACAGACAAAATCATCCTATTTGTCAAGACAAAAGATCAAGAGAACAGGTCAGAGAAGCAAGACAGATGTGAAATGACCATCAGCACGTACAAGCAGGGTGGAAAAATTATCTGTGGTTACAGCTGTGGTCTGGAGGAAAACATCAGCGATGAATGTACCCACAAGAGAACAAGAAAAGTCGGTGTTGGAGAGGCTGAGTTCAATGAATCAGCACCCAGAAATGAAGCCATGCAGGGCCAGCGAATGAAGGTCATCTTAGACACTGAAATCAGTAAGGAACCATAACTTACATCACACACTTAATACAAACAGACTACTATCAAGAAATAACCAGAGTAACAGAACTATTTTCCGTTACCCATGTTACATATGTAGACTAGATGGCCATCAATATTTCCCATGCACTTGAGGATTCTGGTTCAGAGAAAGCTGGAAGGCATGCCCTAAATTTGGAGTCAAGGATTGAAGACAGGTGAACAAGTTTTGAGGGAAAAGCTTGGGGGTTAAGAGAATACTGGAGAGATTTGAAATTTGAAAAAGAAACCGAACAGACAGTTGATAACTAGACAGAAAAGTGAGCTATTTTGGCCGAAGAAGAAATTGCACAGGGAGGTGTAGGGCAGATACAGACCCTTGTACAAGAAAGCAAGATCTCCATAATGTAAATCTAAAGCGATAGCCAGAACCTGAAACAAACTGCCGCTTTTGACGGTTAAAAAAAAAGGCTCTAACGGAAGGTGTGCATGTTCAAACAGCAGCTCGAAAGTGCTAAAGCCCAGCTTGCTTTCCAGTCAGCCCAGTGAGCCGCTGTGAGCAAAGCGGACGATGAATACGGAGACAAGGACCTAGGAGGACCCCAGTTGGGACAAAAGGGGGAAGGTGGAACTTGGAGGCAGCGCCTTTCTGGATCAAAACCTCATTTGTAGAGATTGCTAGGGAAAAAGAGAAAAGTTATAAAGTTTAGAAATATTGCTAGTCAGACTCTGCCATTGCCAACAGATACAAAAAGATCTGGAATTGTTCAACTAGAACTACACCAAATGATGATGTGGCAGAAGTGTGGTTAGATGTAGCTCAGTTTTGAATTGCACATCAGCTTGCTTTGTACTTTTCGATGTTTCCATGAAGCGTAGGCATGTATTATTTATTATATTTAAACATTATTCTTGCTAGAGTTGCATTGTTTTTCCTCCATACATACTGCAATGATGTGTTTGTGTATTGTGTTCTGCATATATATACATATATATATGTATATGCACATATATATTAGGTGCTTGGCATGTCAAATATTTGTTTTGCCCTATGATATTTTTATTGTATATAATATGAATTATTATTATTAATTACCCTGACATTTAAGACTTTCCACAACCTGGTTCTAACTGACCTTTCCAGATTAATTTCATTCTACTCCACCCGCTCTCTGTTGCAGCCAGACCAGACCACGCACTGTTTCTTCATTCTCATCCTGCCTCCTGCCTCTGAAATCTCATGCAGGCAGATGCCTGGAATCCACTCCCTCCTCACTGTCACCTGTGGAAATTCTTCTCTTCCTCAAAAGCACGGTTCAGCTCTACTTCTTCCATGGGACTGCCCCAATGACATCCTCCCCTCCCCTTGAATGGGATCTCTCCCTCCTCTTATTCATTTGTTATTTATTTATTACACAGTTCCCTCTTTTACCCCAATCATATTCTATCTTGCACAATATTTCTTTGTGTGTATTTCATCCCTGACTCTTCATTATAGCACCTTCCCCTTGAAGGGCAGTAGATGTGCCCTAATCCAATTATGTCTCCTGGGTCTTGCCATAGAGCTGGTGCTTAATATTTGATTGCTCAGTTCAATCGAATTGAATCATGTTACCCGATGAAAAAAGTGACTTAAGATCTCTAAAATGAATATTGCATATATTCCAACTCCTCCCAAAACATTTTGAGCCATTTTCCCCAATGGTTTCAAAATACCTGGAAATTCTCTCTCTCTCTCTCTCTGTCTGTCTGCCTTTTTCTCTGTCTCTCCCTGATTAGCTCTCTCTCTCTCATGCTCTCTCTCACTCTCTCTTTCTCTGTCTCTCTCCCTCTGTCTCTCACTCTCTATTTCTCTCTCTGTCTCTCTCCCTCTGTCTAGTTCTTTTTCACTCTTTGTCTCTCACTCTCTCTGTCTCTCCCTCTAGCTCTCTCTCACTTATTCTCTGTCTCTCACTCTCTCTGTCTTTCTCTGTGTGTGTCTCTCTCTGTCTCACTCTCTCACTGTCACTCTCTGTCTCTCCTCCCTCCTTAATCTGACCTCCCCAATACCCAGTCACTCACGACAGTCCCGCTCGTCCTCGCCATCTCCACAGTTGTCCTGCCCGTTACAGCGGAAGATGCCAGGGATGCAGCGATTGGTGTTAGTGCATTTGAACTGACTGGGCAGACAGACGTGGATGTCTGCAGGGGGACATAAGGCCATGGAAAAGAGTAGGGTCAAGAAAGAAGAGATTCATTCCCGTAGAGGCGAGAGGTAAGACAGGAAAGACCAACGATGGCAGGCAGGATGGGAAGACTTCCCACTGGTCAAATGGGGGAAACAGTTTAGCCTCTGACACTTAGAAGCAGTGTGATCTTGGGAAAGTCATTTAATTTCTTTGAGCCACAGTTCTTTATCTGGAAAATATTCATAATGAATCCTATAGAAACATTGAGGGGATCAAAGCGGATAATTACATAAAGTGCTTTGTATTTCAAGCACTGTATAAATTCTAGCTATTGAGGAGGAGGGTAGAAAGTCCTGATTAGAAGGAAAAAACTATGGGGGGAATGGAGTTCTAAATTAAATGATTTTAAAGGAGAAAATTTAAACAAAAAGTTCTCCATTCTCTTGGATGGCAGCGATCACAGATATGAGTGAGCTGGGGCAGGAGGGAGCCCGCTGTCTCCTTCCCTCTGTGTGGGCCAGGACGGGCAAGATGGGTCAGTTCCCTTACCACAATTGGCTTCGTCACTGTTGTCTTGGCAATCATTGTCACCATCACATATGAAGGCTGGGTTCGTGCAGATACCAGTGGAGCACTGAAATTGCCCTGGACGGCACTTGAACTCAGCTACCAAGGAAAAGGTGGTTCATCAATATATACAGTGTGTGCTGCCTTTCCTTCTTCCCACCGGGGCACACCAGAGCTTGCCTCCCCTCCTGCTCCCCTAAGGTTTCTTCAGAACCCCAGAAGTCTCCAGTTCCCCCAGTGGCTACCTCTGCCCCCGTATACCACCTCGCCCTTCTCGTCACTTACGACAGTCATGAGGCTCATCGGAATGGTCACCACAGTCGTCCTCTGTGTCACACTTCCACCAGAAGGGGATGCACTTATCGTTCTTACACACGAACTAGGGTTTGGGGAGCAAGGGTTTTGTTAGGGATGGGTAATGGGGTCAGAAAAAGTTTGAAGCTCCTTTTGGGGGGAAGTTGGGGAGCTCAGGTCAGCCTACAGGGATATTTATGGGAACAGCATGGGGAGGCAGGGTTTGGGAGCAGACTAGACTATAAAGATGTCAGGGTGGGATACAGTGGGGTCAGAGGGTGTGGGTGGACCTTTATGCGAAGAGTCTGGTATGTGGGTGATGAATGTGAGAAGGGCCCCTCACCTGACTGGCTGTGCAGTTGGACACACATGTGCGCCCATCACCTCCCAGGTAGAAGTTGGTGGGACAAGCACATTTGTGGCCCCCACCAGGAGAAAGCAGACACAGATTACTGCAGCCACCGTTGTTCACTTTGCATGGGTGATTAGGGACTAAGAAAACAGAGGGGATAAGAAAGGTCCAAGGATGATCAGTCCTATGTCTTTAGAGATTTGGTTTTTTTCCAGATTCCTAGATAAACTCTTGAACTCTTGCACATTTCTCCCCTCCCCTTTAATCCTAACTCTGCAACAACCCTAAACCATTCTGTAACCCAGAAGTTCTAATAGTGTGGTCTAAGGACCCCTGGGGAACCCTAAGGCCTTTTTTAGGGAGTTTATAGGACCAAAACTATTTTTATAAGAAGCAAGACATTATTTAACTGCTAAAATGCAATTCCCGCCCCCACCCCACCTCCAACTACGTATCTGTGTGAGGCCAGATTTTCTTTATATACTTCAATCAAATCGCAACAGACTGAATTCAGGAGCAGATAGGAGAATCCAGCTGCTTCTGGTAAATTAGACATGAAAGAGATTTTCTAAAATATTTAAAGTCACCCTACTTTTCTCATTACTTTTTTTGCTTTTGAAAAGTTTTTTTTTTTAAAATATTATTTGTTTTAATAGACTTGTTATTTTTAAATGAATAAATACTTTAACATTTTATCAATTTTAATTTATCATATGGTATATATCAATAGATATAACCTGCATTTTAAAAAACATCTCTTTGAGGTCCTCAATAATTTTTAAGGGTATAAAAGTGTCCTGAGACCCACAAGTCTGAGAACAGCTGCGCTAACCCTATCTCTGATCTCACCCTAATTCTCTGTTCCTCCTAACCCAGGGGTGAGCAACCCACGAATGGCCTTCTAAATCCTTAAGTGTGGCCTTTTGATTTAACAGAACAATTTTTTTACAGAACAAATCACATTAAGGCCACATGTGGTCTTCTAGGTCTTTAAGTGAGGCAGATCCTTAGGATTTGTTCTGTAATATTTGGATTCAGTCAAAAGGCTGTACTTAAGGACCTAGAAGGCAACATATGGTCTTAAGGCCCAAGGTTCCCCACTCTTGCCCTAACCCCACCTCCACCTGCTCTTATACCTAACTCAAATTCTAATGTTCTTAGAAAACCTTCACCCCAGCCTTAGCCCCACTCTAAAAGTTCAGAAATGAAATCGTCTCGTTTCTCAGAGCGGAGTTTAGGGATTCCAACCCCAGGGAACTTGGCCCAATGGCAAACTTCTAAAGTTTATAAAGTACTCTGCATATATTTTCTCATTTGATAATACCAACAATAGTGTGAGATAGGGGTTATAATTATCTCCAATTCATGAATAAGGAAACTGAGGCTTATGACATTAAAGGATTTGTCTGTGCTCAGAGAGTACTAAGAGTACTGCATCTGGAGGTAGGAAGAACCAAATTCAAATCCACCCTTAGACGTTTACTAGTTGTGTGACCTTGGGCAAGTCACTTAACCCTGTTTGACTCCATTTCCTCATCTGTAAAATGAGCTAGAGAAGGAAATGGCAAACCACTTTAGTATCTCTGCCAAGAAAATGTGGTCACAGAGAGTTGGATATGACCAAAACAACTAAATAACAATAATGATCAGAGAAGTGTATAAATGTCAGACACAGGATTTGAATCCAGGTCTTTTCTGTCTCAAAGTCCAAGGTTCTTTTCATAGCATTACATTGCCTTTGTCTCGCATGGCCACAGGCAATCAATTCTCCTAGTGCTTCTGACCCCAACTAGCCATCACATAAATGCCTGTAGTCACAGGTCCTGGGCCAGATCTCAGCACCTCTACATGATGATGGTAGGTGTTTCTTCCCTTAGATCTATCACTTCATTTTTGTCATTTTTATCACCTTATTTTACCCTGTGGTGAAATGAGGGCAGGAATGACTTTTTATTTATTTATTTAGGAATGACTATTTCCATCTTACAGATGAGGAAGCAGAGAAATGAAATAACTTGTCTAGGAATTGTCTATGGGAGATGCCACCAGTTGGGATCATAGACTTTAGAAGAAGAATGAGTCTGGACATCATCTGCTCAAAAATTCCTATTTGACAGATGAGGAGACTGAGGCATAGAGAGGGTAAGACTTGCCCAAGGTCACACAGGTAGTAAAATGATCTTATCTGAGGTCAGTGACAAGTACATAAATTAAGTGTCATTATTATCTCCATTTTGAAAATAGGGAAACTGAGACTCAAAGACACTCATAAAATCACAGGATTTAGTTTTATAAAGGACACTAGAAATCTAGATCAACTCCCATATTTTACAGATGAGAAAAATGAGATGCAAAATGTTGAAGTGATTTGCTTAACGTCTTCAAAGTAAGTGGAAGAATTTGTAATCAAACTCAGATTTTTCCGACTCCCAAGTCTACGTGGTGCAACGGATAGAGCACTGAGCTTGGAGTCAGGAAGTTCTGAGTTCAAATTTGTCCTCAGACACTTACTAGCTGGGTGATCTTAGGCAAATCACTTAATTCTTTTGCCTTCATTGTGAAATGGGGAAAATGCTATCACCTGCCTCCCAAGAGAGGATGAAATGAGATAACATCTGTGAAGTACTCAGTAGATAGAAGGTGCTATAGAAATGCTTATTCCTTCCCTTTTCTTTTCCATATCACCTTCCAGGTCTCTAGGCTTTAGGATAAGGCTGAAAACTCTGCTGGGTCTTGGGGTTATTTGTTAGAGTTAGAGTTTCTTAACAATCCTATGAACACAGAACGTTTGTATCTCTGTACCATACTCATGCTACTTCCCTAGCCTAGAATGTCCTCTTTCCTTCTTCATATAGCTCCCTATATCACTAGGATCAATTCACCTCCTACCTTCTGCATGGAGTCTTCCCTGACTGGCCTGGCCCACGCTCACGGGTCCTTCATCAGAACTCCTATAGCACCTACTGTTTTTATCACTCCTTTGTTTCATGTTGTATGGCCCACAGTCTTGGATGATTACTGAGATCAGCTCTATATCATTACCCCTTGTCTTTTCATCTAGATTGTAAGCAATTTGTGTCAGGGTACCTTGTAACCTCTTAAGCATCTGGCACAATGCTGAGACCACAAGAGATGCTCCAACAACAAATATGGAGTGAATGAATGGATAGATGGGTCCATGGATGACCAGATGTTGCTGCATCATAAAATCCAAACTGTCATGGCTCCTCACTCTAACATTCTGGTCTATCCTGGTCCCAAACTATAGCCCTGTGTCTCTGCTCCCACGGTGACTCTCCATCCTCACCATCAGGCTGACGAAGGGCATGGAAGACGTGCAGATCCATGGGCCGATGTAAAGTGCTGATGAGCAACGTTTTGTTGGCCCCTGTGGTCTTGTGCGCCCGGTTTATGGACTTGGTCTCCCAGTCGGTCCAGTACACGAAGTCCTCAAATAGGGTGAGTGCAAAGATGTGGGGGATGTCCTGGCTCAGCACTGGGAGAAGAGTAGCATGGGTAAGGGGTCCTAAAAACATTCCCTCTAATGATGATAGTATCCCTCCTCCTCACCCTCTTCACCCCATGGAGCTGGAGAGAAATTACAGGTGGGGTATGGAGGATGGAGTTCTGTTCCGAGGGCAAGTCAAAGGGTAAGAGTTATTTGGTCCCTCTATGTCAGTGCCCTAGTTTAAGTGTACTCTGTAACTCCTTGGTCCTCATCTCCTTAGATCCTTGGAGTCCCCAGGACCAGATGGCACCCATCCTTTGCCACATGCCCCTTGGACCCCAAACAATGCCCACAGATGACACTGACCAATGTGGCGATTGGAACCATCCAAGCTAGCAAACTCAATGTAGTCTTCACGAGCATCTGCCCAGTAGATTCGTTCGGTGACATAATCCAGGGTTAAACCATTGGGCCATGTGATCTTAGTGTCTACAACAACGCTGCGTCCTGAGCCATCCATGCCAATCCTCCCGATCAGTGAATGGTCACCCCAGTCTGTCCAGTATAGGTACCTGTCCTCACACCAGAAATCAGAAGGTGAGCACTCCAGGGAGCCCAGATGCCATGGTCTCACCTAAGAATCAGGGGGTGATGAGAACCTGGCAATACTGGACTCTTTAGTCCTGATTCTATCCGGACTAGGGTTGGGGAAACTCAAATGCCAGAGTTGACCTTTCTCCTCTGGGCACTTTTATCTGAGCATGAGCTCAGTGTATATCATTCCCCTCTACTTACCCATTCTGTACATCCACCACCAGTGCTCTAGGCTCCCGAAGGCCTGAGCTGACCAGCACTGTCCGGTAGGCCCCATTGAGCTTGGACACTTCAATGGTATCTCTGCCTTTGTCACACCAGTACAGGTTTCCGCCCACCCAGTCCACAGCCAGTCCATCTGGGTTGCTAAGGCCTGTTCGGTGCAGCACCTGGGGGAAGGGTGAGGAGGAGTGTGAGATGTGATCTAAGAGGGGCCACAGAAGGGGGAAAAGACACCAGGGATTTACTGGTAACTGTTTAAGGACTAGTTCTACCAAAATAAAATGTAAGCATGATAAATTTAAAAACATCATTTGCATCATTAACATTTTCTCCATCAGTTTCTTAAGTCTAGACAATCAGCAAGGCAATAAATGCCAAGTCCAGATGTGGAGCATATGCCAATTTCTGAGTATACATGCTCACACTGAAAATTGAACAATTGGCTCTCTCGATTGGCTCCAGCACCCCCTGAAAGAGACCCACCTGAACCACATTCTTATGGACTCTGGCTTTCAGAGACCAGGCTCTTCTTCAGATTTCCAGAAAACCCAAACCCCACTGGAAGGTGGAGGAAAATAGGGACAGAAGGGAGGGAGGTCAGACTTCAAGGAAGGACATTTTGATTATCATGAGATACGAAACAGGAAGCACTGGCCAGGCCTCCTATGAGGAGGCTTGGGTTACCAGAGCAGAAGACTACTGGAATGACTGAGGGAAGAGGGAGATGGTTTTTGTAGGTATTCAAGCAGGGCAAATGACCATCACTGGATGGCAAAGGGCTCTTAATTTTGTTGGATGGTATGATGGCCTATGGATCCCTTCTCAGGAAAAAAATTAATTTATAATTTGAAGAAATGTTAAATTTCAGTAAGAGGTTAGTAGAAATAAGGAAGTAACACCACCTCAAACAATATCAAGGACCCCCTGAAATCTATCCATGCTGTTCTTGGGTCCATGTACTCCTGGGTTAAGAACACTTGCCCAGTCAGCTGTGCCCTGGACTCTCCCGTTTCATTTTCCTAGGGACCTGCTCCTATCTCAGGGTGTGGGGATCCCCCTCACCTGGACGTTACTCCCATTGATGTTCATCCTTCGGATCATGCTGCCCTGAGTCGTCACATCTGTCCAGTAAATCATCTGCTCTCGGTAATCAAAATCCAGGGCGACTGCATTGTTCAGGCCCTAATGTACAGCAGGACATGAGGACTGGAGCCTGGGTCAGGGGCAAGGGACTAAAGATTGGGATAGAGGGGCAGCGAGACGGTAGGGAGAGGAAACTGAGGCTGTGGAGGGAAGGCCCACAGAGGGAGGAGACCCCCCTACCCCCTTCCACCCCAAGTTCTTTGTAATTAAGATCAGGGTAGGCCCTGGGAGAGGTGGTGGAGGATGGAGAACGGGCCTGGGAGCCAGGCATAGAGGAGGAAGAAAGTGGAGAGGTGAAGGTGGGGGCAGGGAGGTCAGAGGATTCTGGTACCTGCTTGAGCAGAGTATAGTTAGTGCCATCCAGGTTAAGTTTGCGAAGGTAGTAGCGATTGGCAAAGATCAAGAATGGTTCCTCATCTGGGGGTAGAGGTGGGGAGGGAAATAAAGGTGGTGGTCTGAGGTTCCATCCTGGGAGTGGCATGTTTAATCTCTTTCTCTCAATCTTGGAGCATCTGTCTTCCCAAGGTCTCACCTCCCCAGAGTCCCCCTCGCCCTACAGCTTGTGGGGATTAGTTTCAGAGGTAGATGAAAATAATGGCAAATAGGGTGGCTGCCCATCTGATATGACAAATTGCATTGGAAAATAATGCCTTGTTTTTAGAGAGGGAGCCTTGCCACTAGGTTGCCCCAGGGCCCCAGGGTGGCTCCCGTGTCCCTAGCCCTCTCCCCTGGGACGCCCCCCTCACCAGTCACAGCCTTGCAGCTGTGGGCGTCACCCCCTCGGGGGGCATAGCCCTCCACACACAGACACTTGTAGCTGCCGTGAGTGTTGATGCAGCGCTGGCTACAGGGGAAGCTGGTGCTGCATTCATCCACATCTGCACATGTCCGACCGTCATCCTTCAGCCGAAATCCTGGGCGGCAGCGGCACTGAGGGGCACAGCGGGCATGGGGAACGGGGCACCAGGGACATGGGGCTGAGGGGTGGGGTGTGGTGGGTAGGGAGAATGCCTTAGCCCTGGGGAAGAACCGTTCTCTACTCCACCACCACCCTTACTGTGGAACGTGGCCAGGGTGCAAATCCTCTCTCAGTGCACCCCCCCCCACCATGTCTACCCTGGGATGGTGGGACATAAGGTGAAGGCCTTGGTGCCCGAGCCGGGTGTGTGTCTGTGAGGCTCAGACCTGGGCACTCACCTTGTATCCTATCTTCAGGTCCTCACAGTCCTGGCTACAGCCACTGAGTTTTCGGCTCAGGCATTCGTTGATGTGACAGCTACGCTCGTCTGAACCATCGCCACAGTCATCTTGCCCATTGCAGACCAGGGAGTCACTCACACAACGCCCAGTTTCACACAGGAACTGGGAGGATGCATTGCACTTGTGTTCTGGGGAAGGGAAGGAGAACAACTTCTGGGATGCCCAAGGGTCTGTTTTCTGGACGTTAGGATTCCCAATGTTTCTCTTTTCTATAGTAGGTTAGGGGTTTACAGAGTGCTTTCCTGACAAAAGCCTTATGAGATAGGTAGCACAAATATTATTTCCATCTTACATATGAAAAAATTGAGCCTTGGCATGATTAAGTGACTTGTCCTGGGTCAGAGTCAGAACTGGAAACACTGCTCTCTTTCCTTCCTCTTTGTTCAGCGCTTGTTTGGTGCCCACTGCCGGAAGGGCACATGCTCTCTTACCTGGGCTGGTACAGTGAGGGTTCTTTGGGGCCTCATCACTCTGGTCATGACAGTCATTCTCCCCATCACATTCCCACTGGCGGGAGCTCAGGCAGCGTCCGTTCGCACAACGGAACTCGGTAGGGCCACATGTGGGGTACTCTGGAAAGTAGAGGAGGAAGGGGGCAGTCAGGTGGGCAATGAGCTTCCCTAGACATAGCCCACTGCTGACCCCTTAGGGATGCCCAACCCTTACCACATTCCGGCGACTCATCGGAGCCATCTGTACAATCTCTGTCGTGGTCACAGACAAAGTGCTTGGGGATACACTGACGATTCTGACACATAAACTCCCGCTCGTCACAGGTGCTGTTGTACACTGTGGGACAAGGGGCCAGAGCCCACTTAGGACTAGATAAGCCTACCCACAACCGTCCTGGTCCTGTTTTCTCTGCCCCACCTCTAGTCTCCTTCCTCTAAGGAACACTTAGACATGACATTCTATCCCCCACTGAACTCCAAGCACCCGTGGTCTCCATATTGCCTTCCTCCTTATCTGCTCACCAGCCATAATCTGCTGTTCTCAGTCATCCTTGACTAGTTCTTTTCAGCTCAGTCGCCACAGCAGAGCACAGAATGAACCAGTGTCAGGACACTGGCTGAGCAGCTAACAAACGAGGTCACCTGCGTCGTCACTACCTCTCACTGAACCTGAGCCCTCTCCTTTGTGAGACGAAAACTAGATGCTTCCCAGAGTCCCTGCTGACTGTAATGCTCAACGACTCTGTGGTTACTTCTCCCCCGGTCCATGGCCCTTCGCCGATCACTTACAACACCCAGCCGCCACACTCTCATCGGCACCATCGGCACAGTCTTTGTCCCCATCGCAGAGCCAGCGGTCAGGAACGCAGAAGTGCATGCCCGGGCAAGAGAAGGATGACGGGCCGCATGTCTTGCCCTCTACAGGGGATGGAGTGGTCACTGAGAGCCTCGGGCACAGGGGGCATACACATATACGGACACACACAGAAAGAGACACCCTCTCCCCCACCCATGTTACTCCCTGGCTCCTCCTTGGGCAGTCTCTTAGAGCAACATCTGTCCACTCTTTCCCCACCAGAAGATGAATGGCCATTTTCAACTAGAATTCTTTTATCTGGGTATTCATGGCCACACGTGGCCTGGCTCTTCTGGTCTCTTCCCTTCCCATTAACCCCTGGCAACTCACGGCAGGGTGCAGCTTCATCCGAGCCATCCCCACAATCATCACTCCCATCACACAGCCATTCCTTAGAAATGCAGCGATGGTTTTGGCATTCAAACTGGGCCTCTGAGCAGAACTTGTCTGGAGGAGGGACACGTGGGGGCAGCAGTTAAATTAGGGAGGTAAGGGTGGGATGCAATGTCTTGGGAATACGGCATACAGAGACCCTCACTCTTAAAACCTCTGGGGTCCAACCTAGGAATAAGGAGATAAGATGTTCCAAGGTAGGGGGTTACCAGGGTTTGGGGGACAGCTGATAGTGGGGAGACAGGTGATAATCCCTTCCTACAAAGGCCTCAGCTTCTCTGCGCTCACACTTTGGAGTGTTGGGTTTGAGGAAAAAGGGTCTGGGTTTTTACTCACTGCAGTGGGCCTCATCCTCGCCATGCTCACAGTCATCCTCCTTGTCACACGTCCAGCTCATGGGGATGCACCGGCCACTGGGGCAGGGGAAATAATTCAGGGGGCACCTGGGCTTCACACCTAGGGTGGGATACTGGATATGAGGGGACCATCCACAACACCCCAGTGGACCCGCAGGCAAGGTGCAGGGAGGGACTCCTTCCCACCAAGTCCAAACCATCCTTATATGCCCAGCCCCTCCAAACTGGGGTCACTGACCTGGGCAGTCACGCTCATCACTGTAGTCTCCGCAGTCATTGGCACCATCACAAACCCAGCTGGAGGCATAGCACAGGGACGTCCGCTCGCACGGCAGGAACGTCACCCCCTTCACCCCCAGGCGGAAGTAGCTGCTACAGTCAGTGGTGCCTGGGGGTGGGGGTGGGGGAGGGAGAGGGGTGACATCCTGGTCCCTCCCCCACCCCCTGGAAAGATTCCCTTTCCATCCCTACTTTCTGCCTCCCTTTGTGAAACCCAGGGTTGGGGCACGCCTGGGGAAGAAAAATGGGGCAGAAGAACAGTGAGAAGAGGGGGCCATGAAGGAGAAACCAGGAGGTGGAGGTGGGGTGGGGCAGGATCAATGAATAGATGATGGAAGCCGGAGGCGAAGAAAGAACTAAGGAAAACAAGGGACCAGGGAGAGAGGAATGACAGGAGAGAGCCAGGACAAATCCTCTACTCACTACAATTCATCTCATCGGATGCATCTTCGCAGTCCAAAAACTGGTTACAACGGCTGGAATTACTGATGCAGCTCCCATCCCGGCATCGGAACTCATCCGCTGCACAGGCGGTCTCTGTTAAACAGCCCAGCCAGACCCTCATCAGGCTGGAGCTCCACATCTGGAAACTAGCAGGGTTTAAAGGGAAGAGGCTTGGAACCCAGAGCTCCCCGCTCCCACCAGTGGCCGAAGAGTGAGAGAGCATGGAACCAGATAGAACTCAAGAAAGCCAAAGATTCAGAATAAGAATAAGAATAAAAAATGATAGATTGGCCTTGGAGTCAGAAAGACCCAGAATCCATGCTTCTGACACGTCCGAGTTGTGTGATTGGTTGTTACTCAAACTTGGTGCCCCAAGCCACGCTCTAAAACTACGATGTGGACAAGCTATCGATCCGCACTGATGGAGGGCTTCTCCCCAGTCATACCAAATCCCATTTCTATAGTGTTTGAGGGTTTACAAAGCATTTTCTTTACAACAACCTTGTGAGCTAGACAGGGCAGATATTAATCTTCCCATTTTACAGAAGAGAAAACTAGCAGCTCAACCTAGTGGGAAGAAGTCCAGGGCTAGAGTTAAAAAACTTTGGGGTCTTTTTTCTGCTTCTGATGTTTCCTGTGAGCAACCGCAAGCATGGAACCTCTCTGAGTTCCTTTTCCATCCTTGCAAAGTGGAGTTAATAATACTTATAATTAAACTTGTAATATTTCTCCTGGTTTCTCTGATTACTTTCAAATTTTAGCCAAAATCCCACCTTCTGAAGAAGTCTTTCCTGCTCCTCCTTAATACTAGTGCCTCCCTAATAAGATTATTTCCAATTTATCCAGTAAATATCATATTTGTATGGAATTGTTTGCTTGTTGAATGAGTCATTTTTTGCTTTTTCCATATTCCCAGCCCTAAGTATGGGGCCTGGTATAGAGTAGGTGCTTAATAAATACTTGCTGACTTGTACTATCCAATTCCAAGGTCTCTGAAAGACTTAAGACATCAGATCAATTCAATATTCAACCAGGATTACAAGAAAGGGATACCAAATGGAGTGGAATCCCAGACTCCTGACCTCCGAATGCACGTATGTTTGGCACATGGCTAACGCTGGACTTTATTTTGTTTGCTTATGTATGTTTATTACAAGGATTTGGTTTTATTTTTTTTCTATTCTGTTTCCTGTGGCATGAAGAGGTGAGGAGAGAAAAGAAATTTTTGTTAATTGGAAAAAAATTTTTTTAAAGAGGATTTGTTGTGAGGAAAGTGCTTTATAAACATTAAAAAAAGACCTTATAAATTGGAGCTGTTCTTATTTACAGCAACAACGTGCATACTAATTTAAGGAAACCAGAAAGCCAGGGCTCAAGAGAATCAGCAGGGCTGACATCTTCTTAACCCTTTCTCTTTCATGGACCCTTTGGACAGTCTGGTGAAGCCTTTGGACCAATTATACTGAAATACAGTTAGTGAAATTGAAAAAAAAGGTCATGGACCCCTAGTTAAGAAGCCCTGGGCTAGAAGGCTAGGAGATGCAGGAGACTATCCACTAGGGGACGGGGGAGAAGGAAGCTCCAGGGAGATGGAGAGGAGAGCTTCTAGCACTCACTGTTACATGGGATTTCATCTGAGCCATCACCACAGTCATCTGCCCCATTGCACCAGAGGGTGTTAGCCACACAGCGCCCATTGTTACATTGACGGAAAGTCTTCTTACAGCGGCGTGTGTCTGGGGAGGAGAAGGTCAGAATGAGTGGAAGATGCTCCCAGTAAGTTCACATTTACTTATTCACTTGGTAGGTAAGTACTGAGGGCCTGCTCTGTACTACAGATGGTTAAGGATATAATCATGGTCGCTGGCACCCTGGTGCCTTGTCATACGAGCCTTGCTTCTGCATCATTCTGGCTTAGGATCTGGGGTCACCCCAGTACTTCCCACAGGGCTAGAGCAACAGGGCATAATGAACTGGGGCCAGGGACAGGATAGTAGGTGTGGATAAAGCACAGGGGTCTGGAGCCCAAGTGGTGGAGTTCTTACTGCAGTAGGATGGCTTCTCATCTGACTTGTCCTTGCAGTGGGAGGTGCCATCGCAGGTCAGGCTGAAGCTGATACATTCGCCATTGGCGCATTCAAACTCATCTTGCGTCCGGCAAGTGGAGTTCATGGCTGGAAATTGGGATTATCAACAAGGAGAATGGACAAAGAAGGTTCAGGATCCAGGACTTACCCAAGGACGACTCCCTGATCCATGTCCCTGAGGACTGAGCCCTATTGGCCCTTCTTGCTGGGAGCTGGAGGTCAGCCTTACTAACTGTATAACCTTGAATAGGTCATATAACATCATAGCCTCAACTTTCTCCTCTATACAGTGCTTGGGGGAGGGTATGGTGGGTTAGGCTAGATCACCTGGGTCCCTTCCAGCTCCATAATCCTATAAATCTTATCAATTTTAGATGATTTTGCTCTTGCCCCTAACCCAATATTCCCCACCTCTCTTCCATGTCACCCTCCTTTACCATATTTCTCCCACCTTCCTCCAGGTCCACCATGTCCCTCGCCCTCACCTCGGCAAGTGAAGTCGTCTTGGAGAACTCGAGCCCCCCGACAAGAGCACTTGACATGTCCCTGGGGTGTGAGCATACACAGGTCCTGACAACCTCCATTGTTGACACGGCACGGGGAAAGCTCACCTGAAAGAGGGGAAGAGGAAAATGTGAGGGACTCTATCCACCAGACATTCCCAGGGAGATGTCACCTGAGGAATGGAGCTTTCACTCTGTCCTGGGCTCCAAAAACTATGGCAACAGTCAATAGAGTAAATGGTAGGGCCCCGAATGGAGGAGATAAATCTGGGATGTGTATGTAGAGGATGTTCAGGGTTGAGTAGGCTCCTGGGGAGATAGTGGAAGAAAATGAATTTCAATGGAGCTCTGAGACATGTATGGAAGCCTTAGTTGGGAGTAGGGACCTATAATACCTACAGATATATCTATATACGCACGCACATACATACACACGCATATATATGTATATACATATATATGTATGTATATGCAGGTTCTTGAATTAGAGGAACAACTCAAGGGTATGTCTGCATCTCTCTCTCTTTCTATTTCTCTCTCTCTCTCTCTCTTTGTGTCCCTCCCTCCCCTGAAATATACTAGGTTTGGCATATATACAGAAATCTTAGATTATTGGGGGAAAGTTCTTGGGTGAGTATATGTAAGATAGCAGAGTGACTGGAGGTCCTAGGGTATGTATTAAATAATAATTGAAATTTATTATTGTATAATGCTTTAAAGGTTTAAAAAGTACTTTACACATATTATCTCATTTGATCCTTAAAATAATACTGCAAACCGAATGCTACGGCTATTATTCCTATTTTACAGATGAGGAAATCTAGACTAAAAGAATTTAAGTGACTTTGGAAGGTTATCTATCTTGTCAGTGTTTGAGGCAGAATTTGAACGTAGTTCTTCCTGAATTCAAGTCCCATGCTCTATTTGCTATGACAGGATTAGAGTGGAGGGGAGAAGCAAGTCCCAGAGAAAAGACCCTGGATTTGGGTGGGGGTGGGGGGCAAAGAGCTCAAGGAAATGGGTGCATGTATGTGCAAGATCCTGGGCTTTGGGGACTCTAGGTTGTGCCTATGGGAGGGATGTAAAGTGGGAGGACACTTACAACTGTTGGTGTCATTGGCCACGGCAACAATGCCCATGGGTTGCTGGGGGATGTCCACTCGAAGCAGCTTCATGTCACTGCCCACATACTTGTTGGCTCTCTGCACGGCCCGCCGCACCCAGTCTGTCCAGAAGATGTGCTCCCCATACACAGCCAGCCCAAAGGGGTGGACGGGCTCTGACTTCAGGATCACCTGGAGGGAATGGGGTCACCGGTCATAATTCTGACCTCTGACACCTCATCTCAGATACAGCCAATCCCAGGCCATGAGAGTAACTAAGGGCAGACATTCAGAGAATGAGAGAGAAAAAGCCCAGGTGAATAAATTCCAAATAGTTCACCCTGGAGAAGGCATTCCACTCAAGATCATAATCGTTCTCTTCCTCTTACCCTCTCATTTTTGGCCCATCTATGTTTATTCAGTTATTAGGTTTGGCCAACTGGCCATTTCCTCCATCTTCAACAGTGGGAGTCATGCCCTTTCCCTCCCTTCCCTAATCCTTAAATTTGTAGCAGCCTCTTTGCCCCCAGACTCACATATCGATGGGAGCCATCATACTCGCAGCGCTCAATCTTGTCCAGTGTGGCATCCGAGAAGTAGAGCTTCTCCGCACGATGGTCAATGGCCAGACCATTGGGTGTTCGGATGTCACGTTCGATCAGCGTCAGGACGTTGGCACCTGACAGTGCAGCCCTCATGATGCTCGGATGCTGTTCATTCCAGTTGGTCCAGAACATCAGGCTGGATGAGACAAAAAAAACAGGGGTAGGTTATGGGGAATGGTGGGAAGGCACGAAAGTGGCAGAGAATCTGGTCTACTGAAGGGAAAGCTCTTCCTGGCTCAGTCTGCAACTCATCTTTGACAATCCTTCTCCCATCATAGGGTACAAGACACCAACCTACAGCCTCTGGTCCCATATTCCCTAAAGGGCCTGGAATGCAAAACCATCTCCACATGTGCTTCATGGGGTGGTCTTTGATACAAATATATAAAAACATGGGCTTTCAAAAGATTTTAGATTTAAAAGAGATCATCTAGTCCTATCATTTTGCAGATAAGAAAACAGAGAAGCTGTGATATACTAGACATACTTCAACATCTCAAAGCATAAAAATCTCAAAGCCTAAAACCAGAGAATTGAAAGGAATAACAGAATCCAACCAACCTAGCATGGAACATGGAATGTTTGTGTGGCCCCAGTAAAATTCCAGTCTTGTGGCCCTTTCTGATTTTTAAGTGTACCCCTTCTAGGCGTGTGGGTTGATTTTTTTTTTTTTTGAGGCAATTTGAGACTTGTCCACAGCTAGTCAGGTCCTCCTGACTCCAGGGTTGGTGTTCTATCTGCCGCTTTAACCATCCCTGGCTTAATTTTCTTAATACTATGTTTAGTGCTGCGATCTAAGCTTCTCTACTGTTTGGATCTCTAGTTGGGCTTTGGGTTTCTAGGTTTTTCTGGGTCTCTGGCTCATCTACTGGATGCCAGGTTCTCCATGGTTCTAGACTCTTCCACTTTCTAGGTGCCTAATTCAGGTCTAGGTCTAATTCAGCTTAGTCTTCCCTTATTTTCTTTTCTTTACTGTCACTGCTACTTCCTCAAGCACATTATTGGGAACTGTGAGTGCATGTGTGGCTGTTTCATTCTCATTGAAAGAGAAAGGAATTTGTTATAGACATCTTTACAGATCTTGTTCACTGTCCTTCCATTTAATGCCCTCAGGATGCTATGGATTAGTTGTGCCTCTTGCCATTTTTTGGTAAACTTCTTTTTCCTTCTGTTCATTTTTATGAGATAATACATCTCATGATCATCTCTGTAAAAGATTATGTCCTAAACCAAAGTTGCTTTTGGCTGGCACCTCTCTTCACTTGGCAAGAAGATCAAATATCTGTTTACTGAAGTGGTTTCTAAACTGTTTTGTTCACCTTGTGGTGAATATAGATTACATCTATTAAACTACCTTTGTGATAGTTTTTGTCAATGTCTGTTAATTTATCCACATCCCCTTTTTAATTTTGCATTAACTTGTTTAAATAAGTTAGGCTGGAGTTGCCTTAATAGTGTACCATAAATCTTATTTTGATTTTTTTCTTCTAACCTGGTATTGGTCTTCTAATTTGACTTTGAGCAATCAACAAGTTGGTGGTATGATTGTATTCAGAAATGATTCCCAAATCAGTAATCAGTCATTTCCTGGGTGTTAACATACAATCAATTTTCTTTCTTTTTTTTTTTGGTGAAATCATTTGAAGCTCACCATGTCAAGCATCCCCTTAACCCTCTTCTTGAAGAAAATATTCATGATTTATAGGTGTGAGTTTTCAGCATAGTCTACCAACCCTTGGCTTCTCTTGTTTCTCATAACTGAACCATATTTTCCAAGACCTTGTACTATCTTCCCCAATGTCCGCCTTTGAATTGAAGTCACTAATTAAACTATACGTTGACTTAATTTGGAGGGTCTTACCAATTCTGCACAGAATTTTTCTACCTCCTTATCCTTTCAACAGATAAGTTGTAATTATTTTCATGGTGGTCTTTTTGCAAACATACCACATCTCTTGCATTAGGAGATGACCAAACGTTCTGTCACCAAATGATGTTCCTTGTTGCCTTTGGACCCACAAATTTTGCCACTTCCCTTATTTGCATCTCTAAGGAAAACTTACGAACCGTCATTCTGTTGAAATGCAATTTCCTTTTGTCCTTTGGTTTTATTTATAGCAAGAATGTCACAATTGATATGATTCACTTCCTTCAGGAGTACATCCATTTGTTAGTCACCAGAGAAGGATCTCACATTTACAGTAATAACAGCTACGTTAATGTTCTTAAGTTGCCTAAAAAACGATGTGATTCTTATTACTGTGTCCTCTTTTCTCCATCCTGCCATCATTATTGCCAAAAGCAGAAAGGGGGCATAGAGCGCCTGGAACTGTTTTGTACTTTTCTTTGTTTCACGTATTTCCATGACTAAAGAATTCATCACCAGGTGATGACCAAATATATTGTCACCAAATGATGTTTCTTGATGCTGAGACTTTCCGTGCTTAGACTGGTCTTCAAAAGGCACTTTGTTGCTGAGATTGCTTTCAAAGCCTTTCTAACACAGAAGGACCTACCAGAGTTCCCATTTTGTTGGTATAATCTTTAAGAACACATGCCATCATGAGACATTGGAATAGGACTATGTGGAAGCCAATTTATCAATATCTTTCCTAAAATGTATACCAGAAGGGGATCAAAGACTGAAGGACCCTATGTATACCAAGATATTCATAGGAGGATGCTTTGAGGTAGTAGCAAACTAGAAATGGAACAGTTCTCCCCTGAGTTGAGGATGGTTGAACAAAGTCTGGCATCATCCTGCCATAAAAGATGAGAGAAAGAAAGAATTCATAGAAACATGGGAAGACCTGCATGAACTGATGCAGAGCAGGACCAAGAGGACAATATACATAGTAACTACAAAACAAAAATAATGCAAAGAGGAAAGTGAACTGAGATTAATTATGATAAACAATTGTGGAACCAGGGAAGTTATGATTGAACACACATATTTCTCTCTCCTTAGAGAGGCAGGGGCTTGTGAGTTCAGAATATGCTGTCTGATGAGAGCAGCTAGCCAGTTGGTTTTATTTGGTTTTCTAAGTTATGAGAGTGAGTTCAATGATGGGTGACAGTGATGAGGAGATGGGCTATCAACTAGCAAGCTAGCACTTTTTTTTGTTCAGTTGTTTTTAGTTGTGTCTGACTCTTTGTGATCCCATCTGGGGTTTTCTTGGCAAAAATACTGGAGTGGTTTGCCATTTCCTTCTCCAGCTCATTTTACAGATGAGGAAATAGAGGTAAACAGCTTTAAGTGACTTGCCTAGAGTCACACATCTAGTAAATGTCTGAGATTGGATTTGAATTCAGGTTTTCCTGACTCCTAGGGCTCTATCTGCTGCTTCACCGAGCTGCCCCTAAGTTAGCATTTATTAAGCATCTATTATATGCCAGGAGTTGTACTAAGCTCTAGAGATATATACATATATGTATGTATTCACACTATACACACACACATACATAAAGACTAGCATACAAAATTTAGAAAACTTAAAATTAAATAAGATAAAACGTGATGCTCAGACTTTGATATAGTGCTTCTAATGGAGGCTAGCCAGGGTAGAGGACAGTGGGACTCTGAAAACTACATCTTTATTAATGGAGCCATCCATTACATTTTTATCTCTATCCCTGACTGCTTGCTCAACCTTGGGTCTTGCATTTCCAGTTGCCTGCTTCCTATTTCCATCATTACCTCAAACTCAGCACAACTAAAACTGATCATCTCCCCCACCCAAGCTGCTTCCCCTCCGGATTTTCTTATTTCTGTCAATCATTCTGTCATCATTTTCCCCGATCGCCCAGGCTTGAAAGTCTGGGGGCCATCTTTGGTTCTGCCATTATCTAATCAGTCACCAAGTTCCGTCAATTCTTCCTTTGCAATACCTTTCACATTCATGCCTTCCGTTCCACTCTGGCTGCCACTACTCAAATTCAGATCTTTATTGCCTCCTGACTAGCCTATTATAGTGGTCTCATCACTGGACTCCCCACCCACAGTCTCTTTCCCTCTCAACCTCTCTTATGTATCTCTTTGGGATTACATTTTCTAGACCACCACTTTGACCACGTCTTTCCTCTGCTAAAAACCTATCAATGGTTATTCATTACCTACATTATGGATAAAAAGGCTAAGATCCTTAGATTATATTTCAGTAGCTCCTGAATCTGGCTCCAACCTACAACTCTGGTCTTATGTCAATGGACCCTTCCCTCCGCTATCTTAGCCCCACTACTCCTCAAATGTGCCTAATGTATTCTGTTTCTCTGGGAAGTCCTTTGCCTAGAAGACCTTCCTCACTCTTTTCAGTCCTTCTAAATCCCTATTCTTCAAGGTCTTTCTTAAATTCTATCACATCAGATTCCTGATTACAGGAACCCCTAGTGATCCCTCAGCCCTACTGTGGTACGGTTTTTATCGGCAGGGTAATGAAGGGGAGAGAATACTGAACTTGGGAGTCAGGAAGCTCTGAGTTTGAACTCTACCTCAGATGTGTGTGACCCAGGGTAGGTAACCTCTTGATTTCAGTTTCCTCATCTGTAAAATGATGATAATAACAGTCCTTTACAGAATCAAGTGAAATGATGGATATAAAGTGCTTTGTAAACCTTAAAGCCCAAACGTTTTGCTGTTGTCGAGTTGTTTCAGTGGTGTCTGACTCTTTGTGACCCCATCTGGGGTTTTCTTGGTAGAGAGATTGGAATGGCTTGCTATTTCCTTCTCCAGCTCATTTTATAGATGAAGAGACTGAGGCAAACAGGATTAAGTGACTTGCCCAGGGTCACATAGTAAGTGTCTGAGACTGGATTCGAACTCAGGTCCTCCTGACTTCAGTAGGTTTTCTATCCACTGTGGCATGATCTAGCTGCCTCCTATAGATACTAGCTACTGCTACTAACCTAGGACTCCAATGTGTAGTCCGGGTAGTCCCTTCACAGAGGCAGATAAGTAATACAGTCTTAGAGAATTAATTATCAAAGGACCTTGAATGCTTAAGTAACTTGCCCATGGTCACACGGCTACCTGTGCAGGAGGCAGGGATTAAGCCCGGGTCTTTCCAACTCCAAGACTGGCTCTCTACATGCTATATTACATTACTTTTCATTAATAAATGACTTTCCCTGCATATTTTCATGTAACCTATATGTCTTATACCAACCTATAGACAATCAGTCTTTGAGGGTGGGCACTTGGTCTTACACTTCTTTGTATCCCCCACCCCACCTAGCATAGTGCCTTGCTGATATGTAGGGAGGAAGAAATAAGCATTTATTAAGCCCCTACTATGTACCAGCCACTGGGCTAAACACTTTATAATTATCATCTCATTGGATCCTTACAACAACCTTGGATTGGTGCTGTGATTATCATCCCTATTTTATAGTTGAAGAAACTGAGATTGACTGAGGTTTAAGTGACTTTCCCAGGATCACACAGCTAATAATGTCTGAGCCTGGATTTGAACTCAGGGCTTTCTGGCTCCAGGATGCTCTATCCATCAGTGCTCTATCCACTGGGCCACCCGATTGACTGATTTTTGGAGAATCCACAGCATATGATTGTGAAAATAATAATCATAGAATTGTAAGAGGTTTCAAGCAATTACCCCAATCCACAGCTCTTACCTTCAGTTCTACAGCTGAGCTAGCTAGCTAAGGCTCAGTTAGGTTAAGTGACGTCCTAGTAAATGGCAGGGGAAGGGCTGGTGCCCAGATATATCCCTAAAACAGCCCCACCTCTTTATCCTTCAGGCCTCCCTCCTCGCCCCCTACTTACTTCTGGCACTCATCCAGCACAAAGGCTCTGGGGTGATCATCTCCAGACATGGTGATGACTGTTTCCCGTTCGAAGGCCCCCGGCCGGCTCTGGTCCACTGTGTGGCGAGTGATGGTGGATGTGGTATAACTTGTCCAGTATAAGGTGTCCCAGCCTCGATGGTAGGCCAGACCCTCCACTGAGCCCACATCTGGAGAACGTAGATGGGCAGATATTGTGGTCAGTGTGGGATGTGGAGGAACATGAAGAGTAAAAGTAAGACATCTTGGGGGATGGTCAGTGGGGACCTTGGGAGAAGAGGTTGTCTCATTCAGGGACACCCTTACTTATCTGCAACAACTAGGCCTGGCATGGAATGGGGCCCTAGGAAAGCAATGATGATCGTTTGAGGTTATGATGTCTTCTTATGTTGTCCTATGACCCTCCTAATCTCTATTTTTGCCTAACCTCTAGTTTGTCGGGGAGAAATGCCCCCATTTCAATATAGGTGGATCTTGTTATATAGAACAGTGGTGTGGGGTTGGGGGAGAGCAGAAAATTCTGCTGACAGAATTCCTGAGTTGTGTTTCTAGAAAGGTTGAGTATAAAACAGATTTTTGTCAAACGAGTCTCACTTTAGATGAATTAGAGAGCCTTACTGTTTAAAAGGACTTTGAGCTATATCGTTCCATAAAGCAATTATCCCACAAAGAATCATCTCTTAACATGCTCTTGAGTCGATCTGTATTCCGACAGTATAGTGGGGGTTCCTTAACTAGAATCTTGCTATGAGACCGATTCCTCCCCTGCCCCAAGCTTATCTGACCCTTACTCACTCTCCACAATGGTGACCCTCCCAGATCCATCATCATTGATCTGCTGGATGTTCCCAAAGTGGATGTCGCTGAAGAAGATGCGGTTGGCAGTGCCTGGGGAGCCCGCTGCTCGGTAGTCGAAAGCTAGGGCAATCACATTCTTCATATGCTCGGGGTCCTCGAAGGGCTGCACAGGGGCATTGAGGTTGCGCTCGTCTGACAAGTGGACGCTCTTGAGGATGGTGCGCTCTGAGTAGAGCAGGTAGCCGGCATACTCACGACAGGATGCTCCGTCCTCTGCCAGCATCCCGTGGGCACAGGCGCAGGCCCGGCGCCCTCCTCCTCTGTATAAGCACAGCTGTTGGCATCCACCATTGGCCACCGCACACACGTTGGTGCCTAGAAGGAAGTTGGGGAACTCAGAGTCATCTTCTGGCTCTGTAACTCCACTCTCTGTGGGAATCTCCTGCCTTCCTACTTTACTGCTTACATTTCTCCATGGTATCCCTTCTGCTCCCTCCACCCACCACTTCAGCCTGAGGTATCAATACCAGACTTGGGGCCTAGCAACACCTTGGCCCAGCCAACAGAATTATACCTGCTGCTGATTCACCAGCCAAGTTCATCCTTTGACCTTGCAAACTCAGTGCAGAAATCCCCTGACTCCTGAGGACTCTTAATATAGAAGCATTTTTAAGAGAAGTACTAACTCCTCCTCTCAATTCTCCAGCATTTTTAAGAGAAGTACTAACTCCTCCTCTCAATTCTCCCCTCCTTTAATCTTTCTGACAATTGGGAAGTACCTCCCAAAGTGGAATTTTTCCCTCCACTTCTCTTCTTGCTTTGGCCTACGGGGAGTGAGGAATGGTGGGCTGTTCTCCTCTTCTTGGGACCTCAGCCTTTCAGCTCCTCAACCTTCCCTACCTTTCTGCCGGTCTCTGTTGAAGACTTTAATGTCCTTGAGCTGGACTCCAATCCCAGTCCGAAGAGGAACTGAGTCTGTGGCATTGTCCTTGCTGCCTCGCTTGATGGATCCATTGGCATGGGTCCTGAGAAGAGGAAAAGATGTATTCAATCCAGAAAGGAGCATGAGGGAAACACTATACCCCAGAGTCCAGTGCAGAAGGTTGTCCCTGGTTCTCCTCTTACCTGTCACTCCAATAGATGAAATCCTCAAACACAGACACAGAGAACATGTCCATGTTGTTACTGGACAGAACTACCTCCCGGTTTTCACCTGTCTCCAGATCGATTCGCTCAATCTTGTCTGTCCGAGCATCACACCAGTATAACTTCCCGTCCTGGGGATTAAGGAAAGTACCTCGTACTTATGAACTGTACCACTGATTCCCATCAAGTCCTCTCCTACTGTGCGTGTGTGTGTGAGAGATTATGTATATGATCCTTCCTGGAGGGACATCGGTCCTTGAGTCTGTCCGTCACTCTCTGATTTTGTCACCAATACATGCTATATTTGTCTTCCTCTTCCTCAGTTAACCAATAATCACCCAGAAAGTATTTATCAATTTTTTTTATATTCCAGGCACTGAGATAGGTGGTGAAGGTGAAAATGTAAAAAGTGAAATGGTCCCTCACATTCTACTCAGTCATTTTTCTTGGCCTCTGGATTTTCTTGCCAATTTCCCCCTAAATACAAAGTATATTTCCACACTGGGTACAAATACAGACAAGACAATAATAGTTGACATTTATGTAGTCATTTAAAGTTTAATCTAACACTTTTCCTTTATTATCTTAGAATGATCTGGCATAATTTCACTTTTCCCATCTTATACCGAGGAAACTGAGGCTCACAGAAATTAAAGCGATGTGCCCATGTTCACAGCTAGGGAGTGTCAGAGGCATTATCCAAAACCAAGGGTTTCTCAAAACTAAATCTATTACTATTTCCACTACACCAAAGTTCTGTGATTCCTTCTCTGCTCTCCCATTCTCTAGAACATCTCCCGGACTTCTGTGTAAGGACATATAATTGGAGGATGCAGACAGAGGTGTGACTAAGGGGCATGGGGTGTATGTGTTTCCCCCAGCCAGGCAGCAAGTATTTATGAACCAGTTACTGTTTACCAGGCAATGTGTTAAGGGACAGAAGTCAAATGGTCTTTGCCCACATGGAGGTCTTTCCCTTGCTTCCAGTGGGTGCCTCAGTTATCCTCACCTCATAGTCAACAGAGATGCCGTTGGGCCAGCTGATGCTCACGTTGACCAAGACCACTCTTTCCGTACCATCCAGCCGCGACCTCTCAATTCTTGGGTACTGGCCCCACTCTGTCCAGAACAGATACCTATGGGGTAGGTATGAATGTATCAAAGCCCTAATATAGGAGAGAATTCACCCAGGAATGGGGCCCACAATTCCTTATCTCTACAGAGGATGGAACTGGATTTGGGGTTTTTGTGGAGGCGTTAAAGGTAAATTGTGTTGGTAGAGGTAGGAAAATGAGAATTAAACCAAAGAGAGAGCTTCCCAACACTCCAAAAGACCTGGGAATAGGGACAGGGATGGAAGTAATCAAGACCAAGGCATATAGAATTCTCTGGGGAAAATCTGAGATAAAAAATCTTATTGGTGTGGACAATAATATGGAGTATCCAGGTAAAGACAGAGAACAGGGGTGGTCAGGTGTTCCCTCTTCTTACCCCTTCTCTGGGTGGACAGTGATGGCCCGTGGCTTGTCCAGGCCCTGGGAAATGACCACATAGCGAAATGAGCCATTGAGCCTGGCGACCTCAATCACATCAAACCCTTGATCAGTCCAGTAGATGTTGCCTGGGAAAGAAGGTATCCGTCAGGAGCAGAAAGGGTGGGAAGACATAATGGCTATGCCTTCTGGTCCCTGTGTTTTCCCCAACCCTGACAAGTAAGTCTTTGTGAATTCCCAGAATCTCATCCTTTCTTTCCCTCTCTTTTTGTTTTTAGCAGATTTTTAAATATTTTGTTTTTATATGACCTACATTTCCCTGTGTATCCTTGCCTCTCTTATCTTCTCAAAGAGATTTCCCTTATGCAGGAATCAACAAACTATGACCCAAGCACCCCTGCCACCATTTGTTTTAGTATAGCCCAGGAACTAAAAAACTGTTCTTAGCTCCTGGGTCATACAAAAACCAGCCATCCCGAGGGTTCAGTTTGATCCACAAGCTGTCAATTGCCTACCTCTGCCTTTTAACACAGAATTTTTAAAAGACAAAAAAAAGAAAAAAATCAGCAGACTATTTAACACAACCAGAAAGTATTATATTGTATGCACTGTTGCACATTGGTGGGCCCCAGTCTCTGCAAGGGAACACATTTGTTCCCTTGTTTTCCACCTCTCTTCTCCAAAATCTCCCTCCCTTAAATCTAGTCCTAAGTCCTTCTCTCAACCAGCAACCCCCCGATGCCCCACCCACCTGCAATCCAGTCCACAGCAATGCCTTCCACGCGGCCAATGCCATTGGTGACCACATCCTCACGCCACGTCTGGTCCCTCTTGGCTCGGCTAATGGTGCTGAGACCCATGTCTACCCAGTAGATTGTGTCATTGTCTGGGAAAGGAGTAAATAGGTGCACATGAGAAGCAGACAGTTATGGTGGCAAGTAGTATAAGGGGATCTTGGGAGAAGTGGGGGAACTGTTGGGGAAGAGACATGTGACAAGACCCCCTTCTCTCTCTGTTCTCTCCATGTACCCTCCACACATACTTCCTGTCCCTCCCAGTGCCACGAAACTTTTTCCCTTCTTGAATAAATTACTCACCAGCATGAAAGTCAATGCCTACAGCGAGTGAGGTTCCAGACACAGGGACCAGTGCATCTGATTTGTCATTGGGGTCCAGCGGTATTCCTCGGATTCCCTCATGCACAGAATACAGGAGGAAGGAGCCCACACCTAAGGTACACGCTCCAATAAGACATTGCCCTCATAAGCCTTTCCCCATGCCATACCCAGCAAAGTATCTCAGTCTTTCCTCTGAGGAAGATTCATAGATTCATAGACATAGAGCCAAAAAGGACATCAGAAATCATCTGATCCAATCACTTCAATTTATAAGAGAGAATTGATAAAAGAATTGAGGCTCCACAGGGTTCAATACAGGGTTCAAGGTCATACAGGTCACACATCAGAAGCAGCATTTGAACCCAAGTCTACTTATTCCAAAGCCAATGTTCTTTCCATCATATCATGCCTTGTTCAAAGACAGAAAACTGAAGGACAGAGAATAACTGTTTATGACTAGGGGAGGTGAATGCATGGTAGGTCTCCAGCTTCCTCTGGCTACCAGAGGAGGGCAGCAAAAATGAATTTTCATCAATACTAATCTGCTGCTCCCTCTCCACTTCATCCACTGGTCCCCATGGTCCATATAGATGGAGCATAGACCATCCATATGGTCAAAAGTCCATCAGAAGGGAAGTCCAGAGAGAAGGTAAATGGAGGCAATGAGCACTTAATGATTCCCATATCTACATCTCTGGCTCTTATCACGCAACTGTAAACTAGACCTACCTTTCCAAATGCCATCACGGTACCTCCCTCCACTTGGATGTTCTCTCCAACAACCTTGTGCCCATGACCACCACTATTCCTCCTGAAATAGGTCCTCTTTCCAGTGTTCTCATCTCTGTCAGTAGCATCACTGTTCTCCCTGCCTCTCAGGATAGAGACCTTGAAGTAATTTGAATTCTTTTTTCTTATCCAATCAGTCACTATTATTTCCTTGTAAAGGTCAGCCAGATTTGCCCTTTCCTCCATATCCCCAGTGCTCTCATCTTAGCCCAGGCCCTCAGAGCCCAACACCTAGATAACTGCAATAGCCCTTTCACTGACTCAGGCTGCTCTATACTGTGGTCCGTTTCCTCTTCCACTACCAGATTAATCTTCCTAAAGCATTGCTGTCATGCGCTTTTTTCCTTCCCTCTTCAAGCAGTGCTCCCCGTACACAATAGGTATTTAATAAACAAACACGTGTGGAATTGAATTACACTGGCTCCCACCGTCTCTAGCATCTATAGGCTGGTCTACCTAAAGCTACTTCCTCAATTCCTTCTTAACCCTAACACATCATCAACTCCAGCAGAAAGGTCTACACATGATTCCTCCTAAATGCCAGGGTCGTTCAGGACTCTGTGCTTCTGTCCCTACTTATCTAGCTCCCCCAACACAAGTCTATCTCTTCCGACACTAGCCCATATTTTTTTTGCATGGTCATACAGTGTGGATAATAGCATACAGTTTGGGATTTACTATTAAAGCTTTCACGTGTGTTCATTCTGTCTCCCTAGCTGGACTGTAAAGTCCAGAGGGTGGGGGAAAGGGCAGTGACCACCATATTTTATGCTTTTTTTGAGTCTTGTCCAGTGCTGGATACATTGTAAATACTAAATAAATACCCACTGACCAGCTGAACTGGTTCTTTAGATGAGAAGGGGAGGAGAGGGTGCGAAGTGAGTGAGAGGGAAGGTACTACTGACCCTCACAGGCCTGCTGACCACTTCGGAGGCTGTACCCAGCTGTGCACATGCAGGAACGTGTCGTCTCGGAAGTGGGAAGGCAGAGCTGGGAGCAGTCACCGTTGTTTACACTGCAGGGGTTGGTTCCTTGGAGGCCTGCAAGGACAGAGTGATCAAGAGTCCCCCTCAGCATACCAGAAGCCAATCTGGGGGCAGTGCTGGTGACCCAGCTTCAGAGCCGGTCCTGGTCAGAGGCGGTTGGTATTCACAAATATTTTCATCTCTTCGGCCTCCCACCTCTTCCCTCTTGCCTTTCCCCCGACTTCTGCTGATGCCCTCCTATCCTCAACATCCCTCACAGCTCCCATCCTCCTTTTGTCTGACTCTCACCGAGCTGGACGCTCTCATCATACACCTTCATGTGCATAACCAAAGTTGTGCTGTTTCTCAGGACCACAGCCCCTGAGCCATCTGCCTTGTTACATGTTCCCATCTTCTCTGAGACCTGGTCTGCCCACCACAGCTTGTCTCCTGGTATGGAGAGGGAGTGAGAGTAGTGAGGAGATACTCAAGACACTCTCAGGTGGAGAGAAAGACATAGATCACTTTATTTACCACAACCAATATCTTTACCCCAAATTGTTCCCTTCTCCCAACATACACATACACACACACATGTATGCACACACACACATACACAGCACACACCCTCCACCAAGGGGAACCCTTGCCCCTTGGTCAGTTCCCCCAGCCCTTACCCATGATGGCCAGTGCAGTGGCTTTGCCCAACTGGCTCTTCATGGTGTCAATGACCTCCAGTCCACTCCCATCTAGGTTGCAGCGGTTGATGGTATGGTTTCCAGAGCTGATCCAATATAGTTTGTTCTCAGGAAAATCAATAGCCAGGCCTGGCGGGGGAGATTGAAGAGACAAAGGGAGAAGGGACTTGTCACTTTCAACTTGGCCCAGTGATGAACCTGGGACTTTCCCTCATCTAGTCTCATGACTTCCCCATCATAGAGTATGAGAGGGATCCCCTATAGGTTGTTGCAGAGCTTGAGGGAGCAAGTTATGGGAAAATGAAGAGCCTGTAGGGATCATAGGTAGACAGATCTAAATCTAGATGGACCTCCAGAAGCCACCTAGTCCAACCCTCTCATTTTACAGATGAGGAAACTGAGGCTAGGGAGGTTAAATAACTTGCCCAAGATCACACAAATAGTAAAGAGAGGTGAAATTTGAACCCAGATTCTCTGGCTTCAGAGCCAGGACTTTTCCCACAATACCAAGCTGCCTCTTTGTAGTTTAGGGGAATGGGAGAAAGGGTGGCAAATAATAACATCCATGTAAAACTTTGGGTTTTATGAATCCCCTTACACATACTTAGGGGTTAGAACGAACCTTAGAAATTATATGGTTCAATGACTTCATCATTCAGATAAGGGAACTGAGGCCAAAGAAGCCAAGAGATTCATTTAAGGTCATCGGCAAATCAGTGACAGAACCGAAATTTAAGTCTGTATCTCATGACCCTACGTCTCAAGCTCTTTCCACTATGTTGGTAAGTACTAGGGGCAAGGGCTCTACTAGGTCTTTGGGACTGGGACCCAAGGGCTAGGCTCATACCCACAGGGCCTTTCTGGCCAGTGAAGAGGAGGCTGCGGTTGCTGCCATCCAGACTGGCCATGCTGATGTTATCACCATCTGTCCAGTACAGCTTTCTAGAATAGGGAAAGGTGTGGGATGAGAGGCAAAGAGCTTATACTTTACATCTCCCCACTCCCCACTCCCCAGCACTCTGTGGATTCTCTGCCTCCAATATCATGGAATCTTTTCGTCCAGTATCCCTGAATGGACACCATCTCTCCAGGAGGAAGGGATTCCCAAGTGAAGGCTATCTGGGTCTCACATATGACTCTGAAGGTAGATGATCTCCTTAGACTGACCCATGCAGGGGGTGGACAACAAGTCCATGTGGCTGCTCTAATCCCTGGACCACAGCGTTTTTGAAGGAGCCATCCAAACGAGCCACGTTAATCTGTTTCTTGTTGGTATCATAGCTTGTCCAGAACAGATTTCGGGACACCCAATCCACAGCCAGCCCATGAGCGTTTGGAAGGTCTGGGGAAAAAATGGAACAGGATATTATGTGGGAGCAAGGGAGGGCTTTGGATTTCGAAAATTCTAGGGATCCAGAGGGCCCAGGGAATAAGGGATGGGAGTCTGGCATTTATACCAGGAGCATTAGGAGCTAGGGTTAAGAGAGCTCAGGGGTGGGAAGTATAGAAGGAGTAGCATCTATAGGCTGGATGGATAGGAGGGTCCAATTCATAAACTGAACTGGAGGTGAGGTCTAAGGTGAGGTACCTGCAGAAACTACTGTCTCAACTCCAGTGCCGTTGATGAAGGCACGTTTGATGGCCTGAGTTCGGACATCAGACCAGTAGACACGCTGCTCTCGGGCATCATAATCGAGGACTGTGACATTGTCAATGTCAGGGACAGTGAAGGAGATAATGTAGTTGTAGTAAGGGGCATCTAGGTCCACACCCCGGATCTCCATCTGACGAGCGTACAGCAAGAACTTCTTAAATTCTGTGAGTGATGATGTTGTCAAAGAATAGGTCATCACAGGCAATGCTCTTTCTCCAAATTCTCATCCTACACATAAGGATCTACTTGCTCTCTGGGGAAGGGGGCACTTTGATTCTTTCATCCTTCAAGATCCAACTGAGGCGCTACCCCCAACAAAAAACCTTCCCTGACTCCTTCCTGAACTGCAGCCCTTCTCTCAGTCTTTATCAATGCCCAGACCCAGATGAAAACAATTTGACCCCAAATTTCTCATAGTATTTTACCTGGAATTCTTGTTGCCACTTATTCCACTCTCCCTTGTATCATAGCTATTCATGCATTTCTACCCTTCCCTTCATTAGACTGTAAACTTCTTGATCTATTTTTTTGTATCAGTCAGTCAACATGCACTTATGAAGTGCCTACTCTGTGCCAGGCACTGTGCTAGATGAGGTACAAAGAAAAAATCCCCATTGACTTACACAGAGTAGGTACTTAAAAATATTTGCTGAATGACTGAATCTCCTTTCTTTTCTTATCTTTCTACAGCTCTCCAGAATGCCTGAGTCCTGCCCACCCCTGCATTAGTTTACCCCGCTTCCTTGAAGACCCTGCCCCTCCACTTCCATACCATAGCAGGTGGTGTTATCCTTGCCCAGCTTCATAAGGTGAGGGCAGGCACAAGAGACAGTTCGGTTGTAGTTGATGAGACACAGATGAGAACAAGGGCCCCGGCCTCCATTGGCCTCACAGGGATTAGGAGCTGGGGGTCAGAGAAAGGAGGGCAGTGGAGGATCCCATTCTTAGATTCCCTTCCTGGAAACCTCCTCTTCCTGCCTGGCATGTCATGTTCCTTCTTGCTTTATCTACCTTGTTCCAACCTAAACCTCTTCCCCATATTTCTGGTGCAGCTATCTTCCCACTCTAGGGATTCCCTTCCATCATCAGTAACCAGGCTGGGTGGGTCACAGTCTCCAACCTTGATGCCACTCCCATATTCCATCCCATTGGAATTCTATTCTCTCAGGGTGGAGGGAAGCGGAACAAAAAATGGGGATCTTCCCTGCTTACTGAAGACCGTAAAGATGGTCTTCTATCTCTGCTTCCCACCCTGGCCTCCCTCTTTTCCAAGAGCAGAATAATGTTTCCCATTTATCCTTCCCTTCCTTCCCCAAGTTCTTCTTACCCATAGGCTGCCTGGAGGGGTGATACACTTGCAGATCAAAGGGCTGTGTATTTGTTCGCTGGACTACGGTGACATTGTGGCCAGTCCACTTGTTGGCTTTGGCCAGTGTGTTTGTTCGCCAGTCTGTCCAGTACACTTCTCCTCCATATAATGTCACCGCAAATGGATGTGACAGGAACTCATGTCCCCGAAGCACCTCCATATGGCCGGAGCCATCATAACGGGCAGAGTAGATGGCATCAGACCTAAGGATATGATAGAGTGAGGGTGCTGCAAGGATTCATTCACTCTTAGGCTTCCCTTTCCTTCAGCCTACCCTCTGACAGAACTCCTCTCAATCTCTAGTATTCTCAATCCTTGAGTCTCAAACCACTGACACCCCGCCCCCAAACCTGGTGGGGATAAGACTAGAGTGAGAACCCACCAAACTCAGTCCATACCTCCTCTTATCCACCCTCTTCTTGGTCTTTAGCTTTGCTCTGCCTTAAGTTCCTAGTTTCCCTGAGTCATCCCCACTCTCTAATTAGACTTTCCTCTGGTCTTCTCCCATTTTCTAATAATGTCTTCCTCCTGGTCCTTAGCTCCTTACTCCTGCTTCCCTGAATTCCCACCCTGGGACATCTCTGTTCTCACCCTAGTATATCTCTGCTAGTATAGTTCAGTGGTCCCTGCTGACCCTGGAGGGTCCTGAGTCTGCCATGGAGGAAGGTAGAGTTCAGTGGAGAGCCAGGGGAGAGAACTCTGATTTGGGGTTCAGAGATGGCCTTTGAGTGGCTAAAGGGATTATGGGATGGGCAGGAGGGTGAGGTCTAAGGAAAGAGAAGGAGGCTGACCGAGCATCAATCCAGAGGATTCGTTTCTCCAGGTAGTCCACAGTGAGCCCATTGGGCCAGCCTCCAGAACCAGTTTCCCGATGGATGGTGCGTCGGCCAGCTCCACTCATGGAAGCTGCCTCAATTCGGGGAAGGCTGGCATCCCAGTCTGTCCAGAATAGGATCCTGGGGTGGGAGTGAAGGGATAAATGTAAGAGAATAAAGAGAGAAAATTTCCCAGCCTGCCTAAAACAGAATCCTGAGGGGAGGGGAGGAAAGGATCTACTGCCTCATAGTAACAATAATAGCCCTTTTATAATGCTTTAAGCTTTATAAAGTTTCACATTTGCTTATTTTATCTCCTTAACCACCATAGGAATCAGGAGTTATTATTATCCTGATTGTACAAATGAGGAAACTGAGGCAGGTGGTGGTGAAATAATTTTACTAAGGTCACACAGCTCATAAGTGTCTGCAGGAGGATCTGAACTGACTCCAAATCCAGCACTCTGTCCAACAAGGTGGCTCACTTCCTCATCTTGAATAAGGAGGACCAGGGGAAACCTCACCCATCTCGGGGGTCCAGTGCTATAGCCCTGGGGTGTTCTATGTCTCCAGCCAGGAGGGTGGTCCTCATCGTCCCGTCCAACTTGGCAACTTCAATCTGGTCCAGGTTGCTCTCGACCCAGTATATGTTGCCAGCAATCCAATCTACAGCCAGGCCCTCAGGCGTTGCCAGTCCATACTGAATCACCACCTCAAAGCTAGTCAGGGCTAAAGAGGGGGGAGGTGGTTTGCAATGAGGTTAGATCCTGCTGGGTGGGAGGCAGGGAGGAAGGGAGGGAGGGAAAAATATAGGGAGTCCAAGAGTCTGGTCACCTCAGACACTTTCCCAGTCTCCTTTGTGCCTTCCCCTTCTCTCCAATCCAGATTTCTACTACCCCCTCAATTGTTCCTCTCACCTGCCAAGAACAAGGATCAAACCCAGGGCCAAAGATGTGAGTAGGGCTCATAACCTCCCAGGTTCTCCTTGATCCCTATTTAATACACCTCTTATGTCTGAGAAGGGGTGTCCTCCCCCCAAAAAAAACTCTTTCCAATAAGCCCAGTTCCAATTCCAGCTCTGAGACTGCTCATTATGCTAATTATCAGGCTGGCAGCTCTTCTGATGATAATTACGGGGCGTCAGCCGACGGGACTTAAAGCAGAGTCTAACTCGATTAGCAGGGAGGATGGGGGTAAGAGCCAGTGGCCCCTGTCTGTCTGTCTCTGACTCCGGTGGTATTTGGGTTTTCTCCACATGCCTCTCTTTATATCCCTGTCCACGTCTCTCCTCCATCCCATGTTATTATGTATCATTGTCTGTCCCTGTCCAGTCACCTCCATTGTCCAGCAACTTTCCCCGGTAGATCTTGTCCTCCACCACGTCAGTCCAGTAGAGGGCACTGTGGCTGAGGTGGAAATCTAGAGCAATGGTGTTCCGAAGGCCGGGCACCAGAACGCTGTAGTCCCCTTTGTGGAGGTCAATCCGACGGATCTCATGGCGATTGGAGAAGATAATGAAGGGCTTGAAAGGGTCTGAGGAGGGTGAGGGGAGGTCATCGAGGGACTCAGACATCCCTGGCCTCTCCTCTCCAACCTGCAGCCTGGGATAAGGGGTCCTGGATTTGTCAGACCCAGACAGGACCCTTATGAAGGGTCCTGATGTTTATCCCCCACTCTCTGCAAAATGGGGTCCCGGTGTATGGCTCTTCCAACTATGATATCCGTGGGTCAGCCCTCAGCTCCCCTAGGGACCTGTCTCCACCCTCACTCCAGCCCCATGGGACCGTTGTCCAGTCCATACCCAGACTGTGACAGCTCTCGCCATCGGGCTCCAGCATCCAGCCCTCATAACAAGAACACTTGACACTGAACTTGTTCTGTTCACACTTCTGGCTGCATTTGAGGTGCTTGGCACAGTAGCTCTGGATCTGACAGGTGTGGTTATCGGCTGCCAGCTCCATGCCCAGAGGACATGAGCACAGGATGCCCTCCCCAGGTGCCACGGAGCAGTTGTGACTGCAGCCACCATTGTTAAGGGAGCACTGGTCTGTGGGGGGCAGGGAAGAATCAGGACAAAGTGGTCAGAGAGGAAGGTGGATCTTGAAGGCCCAGTCCGAAGGGGCTCCGGGAAAGCCTTCCTGCATCCACTCTTTCCAACCAGGTATAAGAAGATCACTGGTAATTTTAAGAAACAACCCCTACAGGGCTTCTCACCCTTTCCCCCCTGGGAAAGTTAGATTTTCCTTTTGAACTCCCACAGTACTTTTGTAGATGCTTATCCTATTTTGCTTAGTATCATTATCTGTGTCCTAATCTTATGTCTACAACCATAAACACGCAAGAAGGAATCCTTTCTTTCACATGATCTTTGGGAAGTCGGGGCATGTGGAGATATCCTCATCACAAAGCTTACTTTTGTCCAATATATTTTCCATCTGAAGGCCCCTTTCCATTCCCCACCTGCACTTGACCCTTGACTTCTCCCTCAAAGCTGAAACTGCCCTTGCCTGGTAACGTCTGAAATCCCTTCATGGTTTGGCCCCACCTGGCTTTATCTCCCACCACTGACGAACACAAACCTTCCTTTCCGGCAAAACTGGTTTAATTTCTGTCCCCCAAACACACCCTAATGCTTTCCTTCCACCCAGACTCTACCTTTGATTCAGCCTGGGATACTCTTCTTTCTCCTTTCCACCTAGCCTAAGTCCTAAGGTGGTGGAGTCATGGTCTCCAATCCCTCTTATCCTTTCTGACTGGGTTTAAGTACCAGTCACTGCCCTGCCCAGACCAAGCAGGGGTCTTCTGAACCCCACAGCTCACTGTCTCATCCAACCTTCTGGCATTTCTCTCACCTGCATTCTTAATTTATTTTTCTCCTGTGTTATTTTAGTGCACCCCCCCACCAGCACAGGGTGAGTTTTTAGAGAGCAGACACAATGACTTCTCCTTGGCCTCCCCCTCCCCAGCACAGTGCCCAGTATCTGTGTGAATTCATGAGAGATAGGTGATTCACCAGTGTGAGTAACTCCAGCTAGAGCAATGGCCTCAGCTGATGCAGATAAGTCTTACAAAGTTGCCTGAGGCACCCAGAGCTGATGCGACTTGCCTAGGTCTCAGAACTAGTTAGCATCAGCAGTAGGGATTTGAAACCAAGTTTTCCTTATTCCTCAACAGTCTATCCTCTAAGCCATGTTGGCCCCTCACTAGGCACGTAGCATGAGGAAAATAAATCCAAGTAGACTGACCCCACCCACCAGGAACTTACCACAGAGGTCACCTTCATCAGAGCCATCTCCACAATCATCATTGCCATCACAGAGCTTGTCGGGGGGCAGGCAGACAGAGGTGTTGTTGGCGCAAGTATGGGAAGGGGGCTTGCAGGCCAGGGACTCACAGTTCTCCTCATCTGAGTTGTCCACACAATCACTGTCCCCATCACACACCCACGCCTTGCTGATGCACCGTCCTGTTTGGGAAGATGTATGTAGTGTGAGTGGACAGTTGGCAGGAGGAAGGGCATCTATAGCTGATCCTCATTTCCATAATTGAAGACCCAACTGGCTTGTCTAGGGATGGTATGATGTAAATGTGGCTTGGGTTCCACTAGGAACAAGAAGTCCCCAGGAGGATTTAAGATTTGGTACTACCGTGGACTGTATTTTCAGTTTCCTTCCCGGGATAGTGCAATGCCCACCTTATACTGTGGATCGGGCATCCTCTCTGTACTGCTCCCATAGATAACCCTCCCTCCATCAGTCTGGTCTCCTTCCTTACCACCTCCTTTCCTCCTCCCTGAGTGGTCTCTCTTAAAATACTTAGCACATAATAGGTATATAATAAATGTTTCTTTTCTTCCTTTTTCTTTCATCCCCAGTCTCTTTCCCTACTTCCTGAGAGGACCATCTTTAAAGCTCTGAGCACAGCTCCTGACACACAGTAGGTACCTTTATAAATGTTTTAATAAATGTTTCTTCCTCTCCTTTTCCTTTTAGTCCAGTCTCCTTCCCTACTCCATGTCCCAGTTTCCCTCTTCCCTCCTCCCTGCCACATCACCCTCAGGGTCCTCTTTTCTTTACCTGAATCTTTGCAGCCAAACTTGACATTGGGGTCACAGACATGTGTGATCCCTTCACAATTCTTCTCATCACTGGAGTCCATACAGTCTGTGTCTCCGTCACAGCGCCACCGAAGGGGGATGCACAGTCCATCCAGCCGGCACTGAAATTCATCTGTGTGGCAGCCACCAGGAGGTCGAGTGGCTGGAGACAAGGGGTGGAGGAGGACATGAGGGCAAAGCTTCAGGGACAGCCTCTCTCCTCATCCCCAAGGTCAGCCTAATAACCCTGGGTACCTAGCCTTCTCCTCAGAAGGGACTCCAATCCTCCTTGCCAGACAAGAGCCATCCAGTGCTCTCCGCCGCCTACTCCCCCATGTTCTTCCATTTGTGAGGTGACCATCTGTGCTCACACCAAATCTTGTCACCAAAGCCTGCTCAATTCCTCCTTCCCAGTGGCTTCCTCCCTTGCCCTTTCCTTCCTGTTCTGTCTGCCATCACTTTAGCTCAGGCTCTAGTCATCATACCTGGATTACTGCAATAGCTTCCTAGCTACTTTCCTTGTTTCTTCATCCTTCATATCCCTGGCTGATTAATTTGCCTAAAATAGCACTTTTAATTTCTCATTTCTCTGATCAAAAAAATCTGTCACGGTTTCCCACAGCCTCTCAGGGCTTTTCAGGGTCCAACTCCATTGCACTCGTTCAAACTTCTCTTCTGTTCCCTACTTTTCAACTCAAACTGGAGTCTGCCTGACTTATTGGCTAAATCCTGTTAAAGAATGCACAGTCCCACCTCCTCCAGAAAGCCATCCTTAACCACTGAGGTACAGAGTCATCTACCCCTTTCACTGACTCCCACAGAACCTATGGCTGCATCGTTCCCTTGACACTTACCACACACTGCCTTGTTTTGTTAGTTATCTTATCATGTATATGTGTCTTGTCTCCCCAACTAGATTGTAAGATCCTTGAGGACAGGGACTGTGTCTTATCCTTCTCTGTATTCCCTAAGGTGTCCGGCATGGTGAGCACTTAATACTTTTGATTGATTGATGAAGTGGTTATGAGTCTCATTTCAGTGTCTGCCCCCATCCCCAAACATGGTCAAGCTCTTTTCTTTGGTGCCCACCCCAGTGCAGTTGGCATGGTTCTGGATGCTGTGCCCCCTCTACAATGCCCACCTTGGTTAGTAATGATGGCATGAGTATAGCTGCTGTGCCTTCCCTGTGAAGCTCTTATCCAAGTACCCAGAATGGTTGAGGTGACTCCCGCTTCTGTGCTACCTTCATGCCTTCTCCTTTCTGTGAGCCTGAATTTGAATACTATGCCCCTCCTCTCCTGGTGCCAAGCATAGTTAATTCTCCCCATCCTTGCCCCAAGTTCATCTCCTCTAAGTGCTCTCTAAGGCTGGTGTGGGTCTATGGCTGCTGTGCCCTCTCAGAGCCTTCCCTTTTAGGTGCCTGCCTTGACTGGTGCAGCTCAAATCCCTCTGAGGTGCCCACACTGATCAGTGTAGTTGGTAGCTCTAGCCATGCTTCTCTCCTGCAGATGCCTGCCCTGATGGGTGCAGGATGGGGTGCAGCTGTGCCCCCCATGCCCCTGTCTTTCGGATGCCCACCCTGGTTGGTGCAGTTGGCATGGGTCTCATCACTGTAATCTCCACAGTCGTTGTCCCCATCACAAGTCCAGTGCTCAGGAATGCACCGACCACTGTTACACTTGAACTGTGAGCTGGAGCAGGAGTGACTGCAGCCGGCCTCATCGCTATTGTCTCCACAGTCATTGTCTGGCAGATAGGATGGGGGGGAGGGGAGCAGGCAGGGAAGGGAAGAGAGAGGGAAAGTGTCGGCAGAGCCAGCCTTCTCCAAGCCTCCCACTTGGTGTCTCTCTCCACACTACCCCCCACCCCCCGACTCCAGACCTCCCCCAGACCCTCAGGACTCCTCGGCCCCTCCTCTCCCTCCCCACCTCCCCCAGAGAAATAACAACAAACAGAAAAGACACAGAAACTGCATAGATTGCAGCATGCACCATGGACCACACAGTGGAGGACTGGGGGAGAGGGGGAGAGGGATGCTTCTCAGACCTCCTTCCCGTGTCCTGGCCTCCATCTGGGAAGAAACAGTGGTCTTTCCTCAATCATTCTTTAGAGAGTATGGGGGTATGTCTGTGGTCTGCCTTTCTTCCTTTGTTCCTCTCTCTCTCTCTCTCTCTCTCTCTCTCTCTCTCTCTCTCTCTCTCTCTCTCTCTCTCTCTCTCTCTCTCTCTCTCTCTCTCTCTCTCTCTCTCTCCCCCTCTCTCTCTCTGCCTTCCTAGGGGGCACTGGGGAAGAACAGGCACTAGAAGCAGCCCGTAGTTCACTCTGGTTTCTGTATGATAGGAGGGACTGAATTCAGCCCCAATTTGTCTCCCCACAAAATCAGAAAGCCCTACAGCATTTTTAATCCTGGGGGGCCTGAGATACCAGCAGCTGGGCAGTAGTGGTCCATCAGAAGTAAGAGGGCCTTGGTATCCAGTGGCCAGGCTGATTCTGCTTCTCTGTACATTGGGGCATCTGGCTTTCTCATCAGAGGTGTGTGTGTGTGTGTGTGTGTGTGTGTGTGTGTGTGTGTGTGTGTGTGTGTGTGTGTGTGTGTGTGTGCACGCACAAAGCTCTAAGGCTGTTTCATGAGAGACCATTCTCCCTGATTCATGCTCTGTCCCTTCTCTCTCTTCCTCTTTCCCTTCCTTTCTCATCTCTTTCTGTGTTTCTCATTCTTCCTAGTCTGTCAACTCCCGCCCCACCTCCCCCAGGTCCTTGGGGAGCAGGAAGGGGAGTCAAGGACCTACAGAACTGTCTGGAAGGGTAATTGATGGAGGTGTTCAGGATCATAGGGGGGATGGAGCTGCCCACGGGGCTGGACTAGAGGCTCTGTGTGAGTTGATGGTGCATGTGCTACTATGCACTGACCGGCAGGCTCAGGACAGGTCTTTTCATCAGAGCCGTCCCCACAATCCTTCTCTGAAACACAGAAACCGCCAGGGAACCATTGACACACAAGACTCAGTAATGACACAGCACAACCTGGTAACACCACAACACTCAACACTCTCACAACTAAGTCATGATAGAAGCACCCTGAGGACAACATGACAGTCTCTGAAAACCCTGAGACAATGACAGGACACACACATGTAGACGCACACACAGTGACACCCTCCGCTCAGGCATAGCATCACCTTGTCCGTGGTTGGTTCCCTGGAGCAGGCTTTCAGTCAGAAGGTCAAGGACTCCAGGGGGAAAGGGTGGGAGAGAAGGGACAGAGGCTTCCCTGCTCTCTAATGCTGCCTTCCCCCTGCCCTGGGCAGAAGTTACTAATTTTTTGGGGGTCATGACCCCTCTTTGGCAGGTTTGGTGAAATCTATGGACCCCATCTCAAAATATTGTTTTTTAGATGCATTAAATAAAATACAGAAAACTAACCAAAGGAACCAATTCTACTGAAATGTTATTAAAATATAAACCAAACAAATAAGTTCATGGGTCCAGGTTAGGATGCCCTGCTCTATTCCTCCTCTTTTCTCTCCCTGCCCTCACTGCCCCAGAATGGAGTAAAAGTCACTCAGGTCTAGCCTGGGGCAACAGGAGGGGAAAAGGTAAAAACAACAGTAACAACTGACCTTTACAGAGAACATTAAGGTTTGCAAGACTCTACATTACATTGTGCATTGTCTCACTGGAGTATATTTCTGGAGTGTCCCCCAATTAGCTAGACCTGACCAGGTGCCAAGCTCCTCCTCCTCCCTTCTCCTCTAGCCAACATAACAGAACCTCAGCCTGCTGGAGGGAGGGGACTCCAGTTTAGTTCTGACCACCCTACTCTTTTTTATCCAGGCCTTGTCCTATTCCCTCTAGTACCTCCATGATTAGATGGAGAGGAAAGGGGAGGGAGTTGGGAACGGAGAGGAGAAGCCCTTACCATTGTCACAGCGCCAGTTCATGTTGATACATCTGCCATTGTTGCAGGTAAACTGAGTCAGGGGGAAACAGGTGGGGTAGGCTGTGGGTATGGGAGGAATGAGGGTTGGGTAAGCCACAGAGGGGCCAGTGAGGTGAGTGGATGGCTCCAGCCTCAGAGCTCCACACCTCACTGCCTAGTAATGTCCATTACCACAGTCCCTTAGAGTGGCAAGATAAAGCAGGGAGCCCTTTTATATTTAGTACCCTTCATCTCAGTGGGAAATCGGGGACCTCAGAGCAAGAAGTGCTCCATTACATGAGGAGTAGGGAGTAGCCCTTTCTGAAACCCCACCCGAAACCCACAGCCTTCTCCCCCTCTTCCCCTTCCCAGTCTCTCACCACATGAGGCTGACTCATCCGATCGGTCACCACAGTCATCATCCAGGTCACACGTCCAAGAGATGGGGATGCATCGGCCACTGGCACAGGAGAACTGATTGGGGGGGCAGGTTCGGGCTGTAGGGAGTAGGGTCAAGGGGTAAAGCTGGGAGTGCACACACCGATGTCCCTCCCTTCACTGCCTCCTAGGTTGTCCCTGGGGTCTCACTGCCATGTTTCCTGCTATAGCTTCAAATTCTTCATAATGGTTACAGCATCATACACAGTTATACAGGACAATGGATGTCCTTTAGTACAGTCCCCTTACTTGAGGATACTGAGGAATAGGGACATTAGGCAATTTTCCCAAGGACACATGAGGAATAGGTGGCAAAGTTGGCATTTTAACCTATATCTTCTGGTTCTACAGCTGGTTTTTCCCACAGCTTATAGGGCTCCAGAACAGAATATTGCAGAGGGCGAATGACTCCAGTCTTCCTCTCCACCAAAACTCCACTTTATATCATTTTCTTTTCTAACTCAGTAAACCACTTCACCAAGTGCCCAAGCCCTTTCCCCTACTGGGTGTCTCTCTTGTGTTTTCAAAAGAAGATGTCCCCAATCTCTTCGGTCTTTTGCTACCCGGAGAGTTACAGGCTAATGGCTAGCCTTCTTTCCTCCAATGCTGTCTTATTCTTTTCAGACTTGTTCTGCCTTCTAGGGATACAGAATAATGCATTTGGTTCCTTCAGAGACAGCTTCAGAGCCACACCTACAGATAATTCCTTCAGCCTAAATCTCAGCCTTTCTCCTGACTATCTTCGTTGGGTCACTTTTCCCCTCTCTCTTCTCTTCTCCCCCCTCACAGGGCAGCCTCATGTGCCTCTTATGCTCTCTTATTTAGCGCTTCGCTTCCTGGCCCCTTCCTCTCCCAGATCCCAGAGGGCACCACCGCACCTGAACAGGTGGAGTTTGATTCATCCTCACTGTTTCCACAGTCATTGTCCCCATCACAGAGCCAGCGGTTAGGGATACACCGATTATTCTCACACTTGAAGCGGTCAGATGGGCACGTGTGCTGGTCTAAAGAGGGGAAAATTGAGGGTGAGGATAGTAAGGGCAGCCCTTAACTTCTTCTTGGCATTAAGGCATCCCTTAAACTTCACAGAGATGAGGCCTGGGCCAGGGAAGATGGGGTGAGGTCACTTACGGCAGAGGGCAGGGGCCTCATCACTGTTGTCCAGACAGTCATTATCCCCATCACATTTCCATCGCTCCTGGATACATCGGCTATTGGCACATGCAAACTCACCAGGCTGGCATTGGGGTGGAGGCACGTAGGATGGGTTTGCTACAGATCCCCAAGAGGGATGTAATGAGAAAGTGATAGATTATTAGAGAGATGAAGGTCTAAATGGCATCATCTCATATTCTTTTCCCAACCAAGAAATCCATCATATCCCTACCTATTAGGGGACCCTCCTCAAACCATTAAACTTCTTTCTTAGCATTTGCTGCTCAAATTCTCCTCTCTTGTGATATCCTGTCCCAACCCTTTCTCAAAATTCCTCAAGCCTCCTGGTCCTTTCAAAGTTATCTCTTTGCCCATTCCCCACTGTCTCCTTCTGGGTTCCTCAGTACCAAGCCTCTCTCTCATCATCACCAACCTGTCTCCACAGCCATCCCCCACCTAATGCCAGGACAAAAGACTCCCACCAATCCAGGCTAATCCACATTTCCAGGTCCCCTCGTACCAAGGCAGGTGACACCGTCAGCATCCAGCACCTGGTCTTCAGCACATGCACACTGTCGGCTACCAGGAGTGGCCAGGCAGAGGCTGCTGCAGCCACCATTGTTCACACGGCACTTATTGGTACCCACTGTAGGAGATGGGTCAAAATCAGGGAATGTGGCAGGGGGATGGAACAGAGAAAAGACCAGGGTGGGGACATGAGGAGATGAAGGGGTGAGCAGGATTGAGCAAAATCAGAGGGGGCCAGAGGAGAAAAAGAATGGATTGATGAGATAGGGAAGAAAAGAAGATGTTTTGGTCAGGGGTTGGGGAGAGATGGAAATGGGAGAGAAGACAAATAGAAGAAGTAGAGACTTAGGTTTAGTGGAACAGGAATTTTTCCTCCCAAATCTACCATATTGGAGGAAAAAAGGACAAAGGGGCTGGATGGTTGGCCATTTCTTCCAAAAGGCTCCCCCTGGTCCAGCTAAAGTCTAGCCTGCTTTATTTCACGTGGCTGCTACCTACATCTCCCCTGGACCCAGCCCCTGAATACCTTGCTGCTGCTGGGCATCGTACATGCGGATCTCAAAGATAGGAGGCCTTTCACTTCGAAGCAGAGTCACAACAGGAGCTGTGCCTGGGAGCCCCCGCTCTAGACGGTACACGCTGCCACTTCGATATTCGGTCCAGAAGAGGTAGGAGCCATGATGACACAGGCCAAAGGCATGATTCAACTCAGGACCCTCATACACAATCTGGAGAGGGAGGAAGGGAATAAGGATTGAGGGGTCTTGGCAGGAGCACAATGAATAGGCATAAGGGTCATTACCGGGAAGCTAGGAGACACACGGGGTCACTTAGACTGAAAGAGGGCATTGAGTCAGGAGTGGGGAACCTAGTAGGGTAGGTATCATAAAAATGGGGAAAGCTGACTTAACCAGGCACCATATGGAATGTCTGTGGAATGGGGTTAAATATCCAGCGATTCTTCCTGGGTTGTCAGGAAAGGCAAGCATAGATAACACTACTCAATGCAGTTCTGGGGAATTCCAGTAAGAACAAGAGCTCGGTTCATGGTCCTGCTGTTTATTTGTTCAGTCATATACAACTCTTCATGACTCTGCAGACCATATTGTTCATGGGGTTTTCTTGATAAAGCTGCTGGAATGGTTTGTCATTTCCTTCTTCAGTAAATTAAGGCAAACGAGGATTAAATGACTTGCCCAAGGTCACACAGCTAGTCTAAGGTCAGATTTTAACTCAGGTCTTCCTGGCTCTAGACCCAGCACTCTATCCACTGAGTCACCTAGCTGCCTCCTAGGCAAAGAGAGCTTAAGTGACTTGCCCAAGATCTCACAGCTAGATAGTGTGTAAAGCCAGATTTTAACTCGTCTTCCTGGCTCTAGGTTTGCTGGGTCATCTAGCTGCCCATTCATGGAGGTTATTATCCTCATCATCACTGAGCTCCACTCCCGGCCCCCCGCCCCATCCTTATCCCCAGCCAATCTGTGGCTCATCTCCTCCCTCTCTTCCCTTTCCCAGTTCCCTCACAAAATCCTTGGAAGGAATGTAGATAGTCAAGCAAAACAAATTCCCAAATCGATTCTGTCCAAATTTGTCTCATTATGCACTCTGAGTCCATCACTTCTATGTTGGGAGGTGAGTAGCAGGCTTTATCCTGAATCCTCTTTGTGTTTAGTTTTCTATATCTATGTCTTTGGCATAGGTCCTGTTTTCCCCATTAGATTGGGGACATTCCCTCTCAAAGATAGGGTTACACTTCATCCCTGGATACAGGTGTAGATAAGTGGTTGATTTATATCACTGGAGGGAGTTTCCACACTGGTAGTTTCCTACACTTTTAAACTCAGAGTTCTAAGCCAAAACAAACAAAGCCAAAAAACTGTCTGAAAGACCCTCTCCCATAGTGATGCCCTCTTTCTTCCCCCAATGGCCTGGGCTGGAAATTAGAATATCAGCCTCCTTATCTTGAAAGTCCAAGGCCAGTCATGGGCACGGAGAGACACAAATGCATATCAGCATAAAGACATACGCACACAGATAGCCCCACCTTTCGGTCAGTGCCATTGAGTAGTACGGTCTCAATTCGGTCATAGAAGGCATCTACCCAATACAGGCGTCCAGCAGGGATGTCCAGGCTCAGGCCATTGGGCCACAGTACCGTCTTGGATGTCACAAAGATATCTCGGTGGGAACCATCCATCCAGGCTCGCTCCAGTCGCCCCCGGCGGCTGTCTTTGGGGTCTTCCTCCCAGTCTGTCCAATACATCCACCTGTTGGTAATGAAGAGTCCAAGCCAAGCCATTCAACCTCCTGTTCCCACCAGTCTTGACAACCTAGGATCATTCTATTCCACTCTCTGGCCAATAGGACTCTCCTGGCTCTTCATACTATTTCCTCCTAAAACCCTACTTCTGACCACTATAAAATGAACTCTTTTCTCCTTCTCTCTGGGATAATTTTTATATGTTACACCCTTCCATACAGATTCCTTCCCCATGTCAGCCTTTGTTCTGGTGTTTTCTGCCTCAGCCGCTAGTCACTGTGTCTGAATTTCCCTAATACCTGGTTTCCTCCCCCCACCCCCACTCCTACTCTCCATCCCATTCTTGCCATGTATTCCTCCCTGCTAATTGTAGTTTGAGTTTTGCTCAGTTTTTTCTAATTTTATGAACCCCTGAGAACTCACCCATTCAGTGGATCTACCACAATGGCTCTGGGATGAGTCATCTTGCCCTCAATTAGTGTTTTACGGGTCTGAGCTGCCTTCTCCAGCCTTGCCACACTGATGGTCTTCTTCGGCCCATCATCAGTCCAGTACAAATTGTCTCCCATCCAATCCACAGCCACACCTTCCACATTATGGATGCCTAGGGTGGGGAAGAGGGAGGCCAGAAGAGGAAGCAGGGCAGGAACCTTTAGCCAATAATACGATTTCACCTTTCCCACTGCCATTCAGCCTCCAAGAGAAGAATACACTGAACCCACCAACAGTTTAGAGATAAGTCTAGTACAACCATCTCATTTTACAAATAGTGAAACTGAGGCACAAGTGAGTTAATTGGCAGAGCCAAGTCTTCTGACGTCTAGACCAGTGCTTCCTTTTTTCACTACACTAGACACCTCCCATGTAGATTCTTCTGAGGACAAAGAGTTGTTGAGGATGGGGAGGGTGCTGTGTGGCAAAAGAGTAGAAAGTTCTTTCATGTGTTTATGTGTATTTGCATCAAAAAAGCATGCTCTCATGATATTGCATATGGAAACCAGTGGACATAGTGGATGCTGCTTGTGTCTCAAGTTAATGAATGTGGAGTGCTTGAACCTCTGCTGACATGTATGGTCAAAGAAATATATATATGTGCAGATGTCTCCAAGGCACAACGTACAAAGATTTGAATGCACAAGATGAATAAATAGGAGTGATTTTCATTTGACAAAAGGATTCATCTCAAGTCTCCTTTAACTTGCATCACAGCATGTTAGAGCTGAAGAGACCTTAGAGGCCATTCAATCCAACTCATCCCTGGTTAAGGATCTCCACCTTAACATCTCCAATAAGCAACCATTCAAAGTCACTTGAAGATCCCCAGTGAGGGAAAATCCATTACTTTCCATGGCAACCTTTTCTACTTTTAGACAATTAGAACTAATTGTGGGAGAGTGTTTCCTTATATCAAGTCCAAATCAGCCCCTCTGAGACTTCTACCCATTTCTCCCCAAAACAGAAGTCTTAGGTTTTATTATCATTCAGTGTTACCAATCCCCAAGAAAATGAAAACCAACTCGGATGACATGATTCATACAAGGAAATGTTAGACTGCATTTGTCAGAAAGTGGCTTCAGAAACTATAGGGAGGTTTTTGTGATCTACTGGTAAATCATGATCGGTATACACCCCAGATTGTTGATACACCACACCCTAGAACATGCTACCTCCTGCCTCCTGACTGTGCCCCTTGATTCCCTAGAACATACCTCTTTCTGTTTGTTTCTGCTGTGGGACAGACTTTCCCAAATCTCACAGGACACACCATACCATGTGGTCAGGAACTTGCCTGGTCAAGAACTTGAAGGACAACTCTGAACCTTTTAATCATCTGCCTTTCTTATTGGGCCTTTCCTATGTACTGTCTAGACTCAGTTCTTCACTAGTTATCATACTCTCATACTCTCCCTATCTCAGTAACACTGACTAGCCCTAGTTGTCCACTCCCCTCAATTCCGTTATCTATCTATCTATCTATCTATCTATCTATCTATCTATCTATCTATCTATCTATCTATCTGTCTGTGTCTGTCTATCTATCCATCCCACTGTGCCCTTTGGAATACCTGTTCCACCATTTTTCTCTCATCTTAAACGTCTTCTCTTGTTCTTTCCATCTTCCAGCACTCACTGAGATCTGATTCCTTTGTAATGACAATGAAACTCTGGACACCCTTTCCAGTACTGATTGTACTTTCTCTCATACCCCTTAATTCATTGTTTTCAGTGGGGAATCAGTATTCATTCCTTGCTTCCCATGACCACTTCCAGAGTTTCTCTCTACTGCTATCATTCAGCAACCTCTTCTTTGAGTTCACACTATCTGTATTTATCACCCAATGCTGATCCTGCTGGTTATTTACCAACCCGTAGGACATTCATCCTCTTTCCTTAATTAATTTAACGACTGGGTCAAAATTTTCCTCTCCGCAATTTCTGCTTTCATACTAGATTTCAACCTACATATTGAGGTTTCCTCAGATACCCTGACCTCCTAGTTCTCCAAACCACTCAATCAACTGCCATGACCTAAACCTCAACTCCAACTCAGCTACACACAAGGAGGGTCATACCCACAACTTTCCTAGTTTCATGTTCTCAAATTCTCTTTATCTAATTTTCATCTTTTATAATTCTATCTCTCCTTAACTCTTAACCTTGTTTCCTGTCCCCCCTTATTGCTATCCTTTACCCCTCACATGGACTTTTCTAGTCCACATCCCTGCACTCCTCCTTTTCCAATTTCTACCACTGAGCCATTTCTATTCTACATATGCTCCAGTTTCAAATCCCTTGCTCTTTTGACCTACTGATGACCTTGTATTGCCAAACCAGTATTACTCCAACCATCTTCCTCCTTTACTCCTACTCACATGCTGGTGAACAGAGCTGGAGGAAGTCACAAATCATGCTGACCAGGTCCATTACAAATTTATGTTAACTCATCTCAATAGAGCCCTAAATATAGGAAGGAATTACTTCTAGTCTTCTCTAATTAATTCTCTATCTCATTTACCACTGTGGCTGCTACACACATACCTCTCTTCTTTTCAAGGCCCTCAAAGCACTCCTTCCCCTTCTACCCACTCAACTGGCCACTTCATATGTCAACCAAAAAGTTTACAACCATTCACCAAGAGTTTCCCTTTTCTCTCTTCTTATTGTATGTATTTCTGACATCCTCCCCAACTTCATTCTAAACTCTACTAAAGATGTAGAACTTCTTGACAAGCCCAACCCTTCTGTGTATACATCTGATTCCATTGCCACCCATCTTTTCCAGCAGATTCCCCTACTATCCACCATCCCCTCTATCTCTTATCTTTAATCACTCCTTCCTTATCTACTGACTCCTTCCCTGCCGTCCATGTCTCCTCTCTTCTTTACCTCTTCTCAACAGATCTTTATTGTCTCCAATAACTTAATCCTCAATCTTTCCTTTTCTCCTCAGCCACCTACATACACTGTGTACCTCTACTTACTCTCATTGTATTCTAAACCCTCTTAGTAGGGCTTCTGACCTTATCATTCAAATGAGACTACCCTCTCTAAGGTTACCAATGATCTCTTAATTCACACATTTCCCCAGTCTTTATCCTTGACCCCTCTGGGGCTTAAGATGTGGCTGATCACTTTCTTTCCCAGCATAACCCTTCTTCTCTAAGTTTCCATGATAATACTCTGTCTGTTTTATTTCCCACTTAGTAGATCACTTTCCCTTGTTAGATCTTTATCTATGTCACACCCATTAAAAGTAATTGTCCCTAAGGCTCTGCCTGGAAACACTTCTCTTTTGTCTCCGTCTTATCTCATTTGGGGAACTCATCATCTCTCATTTCTACGTACCCAAGTTTGGTCTCTCTCTTGAACTTTGGTTTACCATCAACAATTGCCTATTGAATATTTCAAATTGTATCCCACCTCAAACTCAACATGTTCAAAATAGAACTCATTATCTTCCCTCAAATCTAAATCTTTTGTTAATGTCCATGTCTTCTTAGTCCCCCAAGGGTGCTCCTCAATGCCTGCTACTTGCTTACTCCATTAACTGAATCAGTTGCAAAATCTGTTTGTGTCTTTTTTTACCTTCACAACATCTTTCATATACATCTCCTTCTTTCCATTCATACAACAACTACTCTCAGACTTCTGTAACAGCCTTCCAGTTGGTCTCCCTGAATCAAGTCTCTCTGATCTAACCTATCCAAACAGCTGTCAAAGTGATTTTTTTAACGTGTGTGACAACCCCTACTAAATGAACCCCAAGGGTTCCTGATTACCTCTAGGATCAAACAGAAGCTTCTGGGTCATTTCAAGCTCATTTCTGGGCCCCACCCTATCTTTCCAGTGTTCTCACACATTACTCCCTTTCACCCAAGCCATACTGGCCAAACTGCTGCTCCTTACCCATGATACTTTCTCTCCCGCCTCAGTGCCTGGGGGGCTTTCTCTAGTCATCTCAGACTCTCCAAATCCCTGGCTTCCCTCATGGCCCAGCCCCAATGCCCCCTTCTTTAGGAGGCCTTTGTCAGTCCACTCAGCTAGTAATTCCTTCCCCCTCTGAGGTTACCTTCCACCTGCTCTCTACGTGCTTGGGACCTACCTATTTATAGACATGGTATCTCTTCCATTAGAACCCAAGTTCCTTGAAGGCAGGAGCTGGTTTTGCATTTTCTTTCCTATCTCTAGCACTAAACTGAGCCTTTGGCATGGAGTAAATGCTGCTTATTGAGTAACTTGCAGGATTACAGGTAGGGGAATCCCCATCTATCCTGTTTCGCCATTTGCTTCTTGATCACTGATGGGCCAGGAGGGGATATAAAGGGATATAAAGTTACAAGCTCAGGAACCCAGTCACCCCTAGAGAACAATCAGAAATGAAGGCATTGTGCCAATAAACTGGGAATAGAAGTCAAGGAGGAAATGTGATTCAATTTACAAAAGCATGACTCGCTTTGGTATTTGCCCCAGAGTAAAGCAAGGGCTACCTATACTCATTTTGGCAGGAAGCCTTGCCATGAGAGCACATGACTACCCTACCCCACCCCCACTGCCCCAGTGCTAGTGTGAGTGGTCCCCAGGCACAATTAGGTTGATGCTGTGAAACCTGAAAGCTCAGAGCTGCCTCTCTGGTGAGCCAAGGAGAAAGAGGTCTGTGACTCTTCTGGGGGACGACAGGACCTGTGTGTACTGTCCTGCATCCCGTCGCTCCAACTCTACACTGCTTACCAAGGAAGGGGGTCTGTTGTCTCTTCCTCTATACTATCAATCCATCCAGACAAGGCTTCTTTTTATCACTCCCTCAAATCTCCATGCTTTCCATCCTCCAGTCAGGGGATGACTCTGTGGTGCTGAGAAATCTCTAAGAAAAGAAATACTCCAGGACTCTCACTGTGGCTGTTAAGTCTCCTTAAGATGTGCTTGGCCATTTCTCTCATTTCAGAGACCCTTACCATCCTTGAGTATGGTCTCCCGCTCAGTGCCATCGATCTTCTGACGGCCGATGAGGTAGCTGGTGGTATCAGCAAAGTAGATGAAGCCCGTCTCAGCATGGAAATCCAGTGCCCGGGGGTTCATGAGGTTTTCTATGGGTATCATGTGCTCATCAGGGACCTTGGCACTCATGTCCATGCCTCGGATGATTCCTGGCCGGCCCTTCCCATATACCAGGAACAGCTCGTGCTCTGGTTCTGCAGAAGAAGGGAGAACAAGTAATAAGACATCCTAAGCTACCATCCCACTTCAGGGACTACAGCCTGGGAATGGAACAAGTGGAGACGCCAAAAGAAGGGGTTGTGGCTCTTAGAATACACTGATGAGTGGGAAAAGGGAGGGAACAGTTTGAGGTTATAAAGACACATGTGTCTCTCACTTGGGTAGCCTGAACCAAAATCTTGCACCTTTCCTTAGTTTCCTCCTCCCTCTTCTCACCATCCTCAGAACACAAGTGACAGAGACAGAGAGACAGAGACAGAAAGACAGAGAGAGAGAGAGAGAGAGAGAGAGAGAGAGAGAGAGGGAGAGAGAGAGAGAGAGAGAGAGAGAGAGAGAGAGAGACATCCTTATCACTGGCCCCAGGGAAAGGAAGGAGTTACAATGGGATGGTGGGGAATAGGGTGGCACACAGCATATATGGAGAAAACAGGCAGAAGAAATTAAGTGGCCACAGCTCAAATGTACAAAAGTCATCGATCTCAAGTGAACAGGGGACAAGGCAGCCCACACTTTCTTCTCTCTTCCTACAGGGAAGCTGGACTCGAGCAGCAGGGCTCCAGAACAGATAGGCAGGGACTGAACCCCAACACCTACACAAACACCCTCCAAACGCAGGCCTAGGGTAGACAGGCACAGTCTGCCCCATCATCTCATCTCCAGTCCTGCTTTTTCCTCTGTCCTGTTGCTTTCTTTTAATATCTTATTTTTATTGCAATTTTGTTTAACATTTCCCTGTTTTCCAAAGACATCTCTACCCTTCTCCCCCTCCCACTAAGTCATCCCTTACAGCAAAGATTTTTAAAAGAGAAAAAAAAAAAGTTGGTTTAGCCAAACCAGACAAAAGGTCATGTGTATGTGTGTGCTTGAGTGTGCCTAGCACTCACTTTTGCAGGATTTTCCATCACTGCCCAGACTAAAGCCTGAACGACAGCGGCAGGTCCGGGCTTTGTGACTGTTGGCCAGAAGGCAGATGTCTGAGCAGCCTCCTGGTTTCCCATACTGGTCATTCTCACAGGCATGGCTCCTCACTGTGGGGGGAAGGGGAGAAAAGGTCAAGGGGACACTGGCTGCTTTTCATGGCCCTGTCCCCAGAGTTAAGAATATTCCCTCACCTTAGATCTAAGCACACCTTCATTCTTAACCAACCCCCCATTTCACCCTCTATGGGAATGAAAAATCTCAGTCTCCCTTATCCAGATTTGAGTTGGTGCTCCAGTGAAGCACCTCTAAGGCTGGAGGCCAAGGCCTTCCTGGGGAAGGAAGGAGGAAGGAATACATCTGCTCAGAGACCTGGGTTTGGATAGCAGTCCTGTCACTTAGTAGCTGGGTGACCTCTGAATGAGACACTTAACTTTCTGTTTTGTTTTGGTTTGTTTTTTTGGAGGCAATTGGAATTAAGTGACTTGCCCAGGGTCACAGATACTAAGTATCTGAGGTTGGATTTGAACTCAGATCCTCCTGATTCCAAAAGCAGTGTTCTATACACCATACCGCCTAGTTGGCCTGACACATAACTTTTCTTAAAGTTTTTAAACTCTTCCTCTTCTACAAAATGGAGGACAGCATTATTAGCATTGTCTATTCTATTTCAGGAGGCTTTTGTAAGCAAAGTGTTCCATGAACCATGAAGTATTATAAAAGTGAGTTATTATTATTTTTATCATTACTACATGGGTTGTTGGAGGCAGGGAGCCCTTAGGAGGCTACATAGTGGGTCCAATGATTCTGGAAGACAAAGTATGTTGTTGTGAGAGCTTACCTCGGGGCTGACGCCGTTGGTGATAAATATGGAGGGCTCCCCCCTTGTCTACCCGAGTGACCACCTGGTATTCTGTGCTGTTGAATCGGTTCACTCGGATGACGCTGGTTTTCTGCTGTGAGTTGGCATTGTCTGAGTTGGTTGCGTAGAGATAGTTCTCAAACACGGTAAGGCCATACAGGTGTTCAATCTAGCGGGGAGGTACAGGAAGGGGAGAAATTGACATGAAATGGAAGAAATGTGCATGTCAAATACTTCTCTTTTCCCCTGTCCCCTCCCAACTTCCATCCAGCTAGGTCCTGGCTATCCCAAATTCCATTTTCTAATCCTGGGACCGTGTGGAAATCATGCGACTTATCTGTGTTTCAGTTTCCTCACTGGTAAATATTGGCTTGTTCCACAGGATTATCATGAAGATCAAATGTACAGAGGAAGGGATAGGGATAGGGATTGGATCCTGTGATTTTATTGGTATAGGGAACTCCCAGGTGAGCCAATACAAGTCAGCACTTTCTCTGTATTTACCTTCTCTATTTTATTGTCTTAGCTCTCTAGACAGTAATGAGAGTTAAAGGGATGTACCCAGAGTCATATAACCAGTATATTTTAGAAGGAGAATTTGAACCCAGGTCTTTGATATTCTATCCTCTGTGTCATACTGCCTTAAATATACGGTAGTATTATTATCAGAAGGAGTTCACACTCACATCCTCTCACATTGCCCTGCCCTCTGCCCCAAAGGCAGGGAAATGGGGCATGTGAATTTGTTTTTTAAAAAAATATAGTATTTTATATTTTAATTTACCTTTTAAAATATGTAAATAATATAACAGAAATTAATAATATAAATAAAATATCTTTCATTTATATTTTAAAATTCCATATTTCAATATAATTGATTTCATTTGTGATCTTATGTATTTCATTTATGAATTTAGAAAAACTGTTCCGAGAAAGGGCTCATAGGTTTCACCAGACTGCCAAAGGCATCCAGGACTCATAAAAGTTTAAGGATCTCTACCCTAGCATTTCTACTTTATCAGCTCTAAATTTCCTTGGGATGATAGTTTCTCTCCTCATCAGGATACCCTGAGATGATGATTCCCCCTCCTTAACCAGGATACCATCAGATGATGGTTCCCCCTTGCTTCCAACCTGTGTGCTGTGGGATGACAGATCTCTCCTATCCAGCTAGATGCTGTGGTATTGGGCCTCAGGTACCCAACCAGAATCTTCGAGGGTAATGATCTTCCCTTTCCTAACCATCATAGCCTGGGATGATTCTGAGCTAGGAAAGGACTTAGAGATAATCCCCACACCCCGATCCTCACCAGGATGCCTTGAATGATGGTCTGCCGATTTTTGCCCTCATAATCCACCACTTCGATATAGTCCAGGTAGGCATCAGCCCAGTACACAAGCCGGCTGACTAGGTCCAAAGTGATACCGTGGGGAAACACGATCTTACTATCTACCAGCTTGGTTCGATTCTGCCCATCCATGTCACAGCGTTCCACCTTTGGGATCTGCCCGTAGTCCGTGAAGAACACCTTCCTGTGAGTGGGTGATATGTGACATTGAGGGGTGTTCCCCATTAGGTTTAGTAAGCTCCCCCGCAACCCTCACTCTCTAGCTCCTTTGCCAGGTTAGAGCAAGGAATACCAAGGTAAAGGAAGGGCTGGATTCCTCACTCCTGGCATCCCTGGTGCCCACCCTATGACCCCACTCACCCCATGGCAGGGTCAAGAGCAATGCCCTTGGGATTGTAGAGCTCTACGTCCAGCAGAGTGACACAGGTGTCTCCATTACGGTTGCACACAAAGATTCTGTCATCGATGTCATCCACAAAATAGAAGTTGCCTGTCAGCCAATCGATGGCCATCTGCTCCACATCTGGGTGGAGTAAGAACAGATTTGATGAGGAGTAACCTACCCTGAGCAAGGTAGCACTTTCCATTCCTTTGCATAAACCTTTCCCTAGATGATTTCCTCTCCAGGTATCTGGTTCCTAACCACCTTTCATGGAACAGGTCTCACCTTTTCCACTAACTTTTCCCTGACGTTACCAACCCAACAGGGTCTTTCTCCCCCCTCATCTTTTACAAATCTTTTCACATATCACCTATTCCTCTTCATGCTCTGAGTTTTCTTTCATCATCAGCCCTGTACCTCCAAGAGATACTGAGAAACTGGCTTGTATACCCATTCCCAAAGTGAAGTAACTTCTAGTGTCCAGGAACATAAGAACTCAATAAATATTATTGTTAATAATAATAACTAGCATTTATAGTCTGCTTCAGGGTTGGCAAAGTGCTATGCGTATTATCTTGTTTGATTCTCACAACAACCCTATGAGGTAAGGTTATTGTCATATCCACTTTACAGATAAGGAAGCTGGGGTTGATAGAGAATAAGTAACATGCTCAGGTTCACACAAGGCAAGATTTGAACTCAGATTTTCCTGACTCCAAGTACAGCATTCTGTCCCCTTTGTTACCTAGCTGCCTAACCACTGTTAGTGACTGGCAGGTACCTCACCCCACCATACCCATCCTTCTTTTTCCAATTCCCCAAAACAAGTGTTTTTGATCCTATTTCTCCTAAGACCCAAGGTCTTGTGGGGCTGAGATAAGCCAGAGGAATTTGGAGCCTCTGGGTAGCCATGAATCAACAAGGATGGACACTTGGGGGAGACCTCAGGCAAGGGATCCAGATATATGGGCTCCTATATTCCAAATGAACGAAACAATGCTTCTAGAAAAAATGAGAGAGGACAAAGAGAAGAGGTTAGGACAAAAGTCAAAATGAAAAAGGGAAGTTGGTTAAAAAATGGAAGATAAGAGGTTAAAGAGAGAGATTGTATCAGCAAAAAAAATCTGACTCAAATAAATTCACATGTGAGGGTAGAGAAAATGATTCAAGTTTCTATTGACTAATTCTCGTATCTTTACATATATTTCCCAAGCATGGGAACTAGTCCATCTGAAGACATCTTTAGGTTAGCAAAAGCTCTGAGAGCCTAACTCCAAAGTCCACTTTCACATCATCTCTTTCTTTCAACCTTATGGGGCAGTCCTCCTTGGTATTTCTCCATCTGTTCTTAGCCAGGGTAGAGGAATGGCTAAACACATATGATGTGTGACTGTAATGGAAACGGACTATTACTCATTATTAAGAAGTGATGAACATGAAGAATTCAGAGAAGTCTGAGAAGACCTATGTGATATAGAATGAAGTAACAAGACCAAGAAAACAATATACCCAATGACTATAATAATGTAAATGGAAAAACAAAAAAAATGAATTATAATGAACAAACTTGTCCCCAGAGAAAACATTAGAAAATTCACTTCTTTCCCTCTGCAGAGGCTGGGGACTATGGCATGGAATTGCAAGGATTGTCAGACTCTGTGGTTAGGTTGGTTACTTTTGCTGAACTAATTTTTCCCTCTATTTTTTATTTTTCAGCTTCAGAAATGGCTCACTGGGTAGAGGAGAGGGGGAGGGATATCAACAGACATTTAAAAAACATAGTCCCTAATCCCACTCAGCAACTTACTCAGGAAATCTGTCCTGGACCTCTAGCTCCAGGTGCAAGGACTTAGTAGTTTTTTTTTATTTTTCTCTCCCTCCCCTATGCCCCAGACAGAGGGGTTGCCTGCCCATAGGAACTTGGGGGTGTGGACCAGAAGGGACAAGAACATGGCTCCCTAGGAATTTGGCAGAGCTCTGATACTGACTCACAGTCACAGGACTTGGGCTGGTAGAGGAAGGAGGAGTGTGTGGAGGTGGGGTGGGGGAGAAACAACTGGAGATGGGGCTAAGGAGAGAGCAAACTCCAGGCCAGTTCTAAATTACCCTCCTTAGGGAACCCCTGCTTCTCTACTCAAGAAGAGATACAAAGCAGAGGAAGCCAAAGTCTATGAGATAGGTAAATGGGAAGTCTATCTGAGGAAATTTTAACCATTCTTTTTGTTTCTTGGATCCCTCTGGCAGTCTGGGAAAACTTACATACCTTTTCTCAGAATTATGTTTTTAAGAGAATAAAATAAAATATGGAAGTTTTCAAAGGAACTCAATTATATTGAAATGCAGCTATCAAAATATTTACTTTTTTTTAAAAGTTCCTAGTTCCTAAGTTAAAAATTCCTAATCTACCCAATTCTCCCTAAATCCTAACTATTTAGACTGCCCCTCTCTTCTGAGAATCACTATAGTTCCCAATCCCAGAGGGCTCTGCCTTTTAACTTAATATTATCCCTGATCCCTGACAAGACCATGGGCATTGGGAGACCAGACTTTTCCAAAGGGGATGGAGAACCTGAGGGGTTCAGGTAAATTATATTATATTCTTCCCCCAAAAAGAATGCTTGTACATGTTAAAAAGGGAAGGCTTTAAAGGACAAAATATGTCCCTGAAACCCAAATGTAGCTTGATATATGGGGAAAATGGATGTATCATCTCACCTCTTGCCTTCAGTGTGTATCAAGAGGAATATAGTAGGGCACTGGGTGGGCAGAAGAGAAGAGTCTATTAGTTATGGACTATTTATATAACTATAGGATTCAGAATGTTAGGGATTTCTTTTGGGTAGTAATAGGGAGAAGTACCCTCTGATTACCCCTTCCCTCCAAAACTTAATAATAAGTAACATTTATAAAACACTTTAAGGTTATGGAGCACTTTACATATGTTAATCTCATTTTACCCATACAACAACCCTGGGAGAGGAGTGCTATTATTATCTGTATTTTACAGAAGAGGCAACTGAGTCTGAGAGAGTCTAAATACTTGCCCAGGATCACATATCTAGCATGTATGACTGAGGACAAATTCAAACTCGGGACTTCCTGACTTCCAGTCTGGCATGACCCATTACAAGAGGAAAAACTTGTTTCAGAGAACTAGAAGGACCCACCCCCCATCCCCTATTCCAGATTTTTGGACTCCTTTTCTTTTGGTACCTTGACCCTTTCTATACCATAAAATCTAAAAACGTAAAAGCTCTCTCTTTATCTCCTTCTCCACCCTAAATTAGTGATGGAAAGACAGAGATGGAGAGAGGAGGGGAAGTTCATCGATCTGCTCTATTTGACTCCTCCCACCCCTCCAGAGCAGGCCTAGGGAGGAAATGATTGGAGCTGGGGTCCCCAGCCCCAAAGTTCCCTTCAGTATTTGCACAATTAAAGCTGAAACTTTGTCTGTAAGACCTTTTGTTATCAACAATCCATACTGATACTTTCCCTTTCTCTCTTAAATTCTATGTTTCTTTCCTCAGAGAAACCCAAGGAACACTGGAAGGGGAATTCCCGTGCACTCCCCTTTCCTTTACTAGTTTCCAACTATATTTAGCTCTTTGCAGTGGTGGCTTGTGTGTGTATGTAAGCATGCTCATGAGCATATGTAGATGTGATCTCAGGGTCTTCACCTGTGGCTGAGGGAAAAATGGGCCCCAAAGCCTCAAGTATCCCCCAAACCTATAGATGGTGCTTGTAAGCCCTGATGGAATTGATATTCCTCTCTTTTCCACCAAGGTCCTCATCTCTCCACATTTATTTTAGCAGGAGATGCCTCTTCTTCCCTCTCTAGGGCATCAATCTCCCAACCTCTGCCAGATCCCAAAGAAGCAGAGAGTTGGAGAGCTCAGAATCTGAGAATAGTAGAGTAGCCTTTAAGGGAGGATCTCACTAATATGGGGGAGAGAGTCTGGTGATCAAGGGGTATGAGAAGCAGAGACCACAGTGGAGTGATGATGTAAGGGACTTTCAGTTCCAGGCCTCAAAATAAGCTTGGGTTTTGTATCTGTCATTTTTGGGTGCCACCCTTCCCTCCCTCCTCTCAGAGGACCATCCAACATTCCCCTCCCCCTCCAGATTGCCATAGCTTCTCAAATGTTCTACTTCCCCAAATGACTGTTGCTTTCCAAAAAGCACCCATTCCTCCCCTTTCCATGATAGATTCCTATCCCACATCTTAGAGCTGGGGTTCAGCTCTAGGAGCTGAATGTCACCCCCCCCCCCAAAAAAAGAGTCCTTCATAGGACAGAGATTTTATCCCATCTAGGAGAGCTCTCTCCCTCAAAGGAATAGAGAAAACTTAAACCCCATCCACCCATGCATCAGTTTCCTCATCTGTGAAGTTATCTTTGATAACCTCTAAGATCCCTTCCAAGTCTGTGATAATTGCATTAGGGGGTCACAATCCCTGACAGTCAGAGTGTCTGTGGGATGAGCATATGATGATGTCAATCACCATCCTGGTCCATCTGGTTGGTGGGAATGATGTTTGGGTGTTAGGATTCTGTTTTCTTCTCCTTTAGACCCTGGAGTCCCCTTTCTCTAGCCTTTATTGTTTTAACTTCAGCCCTGGAGGGGTTAGGGTGGGGGAAACTCTCCCATAAGACTGGGGAGACAGGAAGAGATCACTCAGCCAGACTTAGGACAACCTAGCACTTTGTTTTAATTTCAGCCTGGAAGTAAGTTCTTGAAGACATGAGAAGGAAGCAAAGGGGTTATATGGAGAGCACCTTACAGAACAAACTAAGAAGAGATTTTGTAGGATTATGGTTTGCCTACGCACACAGGGATAGAACTGGTTAGTTCTGGTAGTGGTGGTGGTGATGGTGTATGTGTGTCTATGTGTATATATGTATGTGTGTCTCTCAGTGTGTATGTATATGTGTATATACGTATGTGTATCTGAGTATATGTGTATGTGTGTGTGGGTGGGAGGGGGAAGGGTGGACAGAGATATCCCTAGCTCTCTTTACCAGAAAACCCAGACACAGCTCCCTCACCACTCACTTCCCCTCAGCTCACTTCTCCTTCCAAGCTGGTCCTTCTAGAGTGTAATGTCAGTTTCTGGTACCTTCCCCCTGCCTTGTGGGTCCAATGAATATCTCACATTTTCTCTGCTTTCCCAGTGTCAGAGATGACCTAGTCTCCTCTTGCTAAATTTTGCCTTGGAATTTCCTTTACTATTAGGAAAGCCACTCTACCTTCTAATCATAACCATCTCTCTTGCTCCAGTTTGAAAATGGGGGGCAGGGGGCAGGGCAGAGAGAAGCAACTTTACGGAGACAGCAAGGGAGGCAAGGGCCAGGAGCTGAATCCGTGCCAGAAAGACAGGGCCAGCCCTGACTGGGCCAACGAGAGAAAGTAAGCACAAGAGCTGCTAAATTATTATAGGAAATTCAGAGTCAATAGGGAGAGTTAGAGCAAAACATCAACTCCAGGAAACGGAGACCGAGGCCAAGGGAGCAGAGCACCCCTCCAACATATTCACTGGCTGCTCCCTGGGGACTCCTGGAAGGTTCTAGAATGCAGAGCCAATGGGAGTGGAGGTTGGGGAGCCCCTTGAGAAGAACCTCAGGGAGAGCAGCTCACTATCTGCTTGGCAGGGCAGAGGGGGCGCCAGGCTAGGGACTGGTAAGATCACTGGCTAGGGTGGCTGCTTTTCTCTAAGTCCCCCTCCTCCCAAAATCTGTATCCATTTCCTGTTGTGATTTTAAAATATGAAAACAGAGAGAGAGAGAGAGAGAGAGAGAGAGAGAGAGAGAGAGAGAGAGAGAGAGAGAGAGAGAGAGAGAGAGAGAGAAGAGTTAAGGGGCCCACCAGATGGACCTGGGGACCCATTTCACAATCCAGCAGACTACAGCCTTGGGGGAGGGGGCTCTTCTCACCCTCACCCCCACCCCTGGCCAATGCAAGCCGCCAGCAGAGGGCCTCATTCCCCACCACATACATGGGTGGGTACAGTTCTATCCCCAAACTGCAAATTGCCAAGTCATTTTAGCTAATCCCTGCCCCTTTCCAGGACTCTGGCTCCAACCCCAGGGACTCAAAACACACACACAAAAGGACCATGGAGATGCTAAATACCAGCCACCCCCCTCTCTTTTCCAAGTCCAGCCTCAGACTCCTAGTGTCCACCCTCACTCCCTCCTGCTGTCTACCCTCATCCCCTCCTGCTGCAGTATAAGCTCATTTTCTGGCCACAGGAAAGATTAAACCTAGAGGGGGTGCAAGGCAAAGCAGCTTTGACCAGGAAATTCAGGGACAAATGGGGGAGGAAGGATTGAGCTTTGATTTTAACACCAAATGTTGCCAACTATCCCCTCCTCCTTAGCAAATGGTCCTCATTGACAGCCCGGTAAAGAGTCAGGGCTGTGTCTGGTAGGACTTGAAGAAGGATTATGGTGCTAAATCCGGTAAGGCAGGTGGGGGGGGGGCTCTCCTTGGGTGTAGAGGCTTTTCCAGAACAACACCTTGAGTGGTATCATGGCCTGGTGAATACAGGGTTGGCCTTGGAATCAAGAAAATATGGATCTGAATCTCGTCTCAAATACAAGTTGTGTGACCTTGAGCAAATCATCTTAAGCCTTTCTGGGTCTCAGTTTTCCTTATCTATAAAATGGGAGATGGGGAGTTTAGGTTTAATGACCTCTAGGTCCTCTCCCAAATGTGCATGGAGTGTTTAATCACTGTATCCCCAGGGTTTTGCATGCTTTAGAAATATTTATTAACTTTAAATGGAAGACAGAGTGTCTGGGACTGAAATATTGATGACACATGCAATTCTGCAGGGGGTGGGTAGATAGATACAGTGATTTCCAGATTTGACAACCTATGGTTTCATTGTTCTACACAATCTTATTGAACAAAATCTGTCTCTCCCAGTCAAAAACTGCCATTTGAGACTTTTCTGAAATTTAGCCCCAGCAAAAACAGAAGGGGGCACTTCACGTCAGGGGTTCACAGAGTGAGGGGGAGGATTAAACTCCTAAGGAAATCAAACTTCCCCAAGAAACCAATAAAAGAGATAAATGTGCCAGCATGAGTTGAGGGGTACCCATGGATCTCAGCCCTCAAAATAGGGTGGAAACTATTCTCCTCTTTGAAGGCACACAGGCCTTAAAAGACAGGGGTTGAGCAGAGTAGCAAAAACAGAAGAAAGAGGAAGAAATCTTACAATTTCTCTGAGATTAGGAAAGAGGAAAGGGCTTTCCTTCATTCTCCTGCCTTCCATCCCCCCATCTCCACGCACCCCCAAGTCCTCTGTCCTATAGTCCTGCTTCATCAAGAGCTCTGAAGAGCTCTGCCAAGACAGAACCCAAAGAAGGGGCTACTTTTTCACTCAGGTGACTTGAGTGTTTAAATGTACCAAACCAGACACGTGGACCCCATCTATAGCACCACTCCCCACCCCCAAGGGAACACAGGCAATGGGGGAAAATATTAACTCCTTGTCTGCTTTCTCTACATTTCTAGAGTATTTTAACTTTCCTTCCATAGTGTTTTCCTTAGGACTCACTGGAGGCAGGGAATTAGTGACATGCTACCCTCTCCTTCCTCTTATTTATGGAACAGGGGGCACGACAGGGTGAAGCAGTTAGAGAGCTAGTGGTTACAGAACTAGCAACTCCCCAGGGCTCCCTGTCTCTTGTGATAAATACACAAAATCTCAGACAGATCTCTCGGACATGTAGTACCCCTCTGGCTTCCTCAAATCCGGAGAGAACAGGAAAACACGAGCCCCATCACTACACAAACACCCTATCCTGGCTCAAGGGACCATTTGAGCAAAAACCCCAGCTGTTGCAAAGGGTGGTTGGGGGTGGGGAAGAGTTGTCTAATTTCCTCTTTATTTATATATTGAGTTACACTCCCTGTTGTCCCCCTCCCAAAGAAGGTGGAAGGACAGGATTGTGTTTCCTCACCTCAGCCACCAAAGGCTAAACTGGAAAGGAGCAAGAATTTCTTGGAAAGAAGGATGAATTTGGGGGGGAGGGGGTTTGATAGAGGTAGAGACAGGGGACATTGGCAGAGGGGCCATAATTAGCCTCCACAGCGAGAAGCAAACAACCATTTTAGGGACAAGAGGTAGACATTCAGGCGGCATTGGTATATATGTTTATGTGACAGAGAGGTGTGTGCCTGGGGTAGGTAAATGGGGCAGCAGGAGACTCTGTGCCCATGCAGCCACTTTTTGAGAGGACCTGGGGAAGATTTCTGTAACCTAGTTTGATTGTCCCCAAACACACCTCTTCATCCAACCCCTGAAACCTTCATGTTCCTTCTACTTTCCTGGACTCTGCACCCAAATGGGGCCCTAATGAAATAATGAGTAGGCAGGATCTGTTTGCCAAATGAGGTGGGGCTGGTTAAGGCTGTTTCCTGTTTCTCAGGAGGCAGGGAAGAGGACAGGACCGAGCCAGGGTAACCTCCCCCTTCTCATGGGGGCACCCACCCTTCCCCTAGGGCTGAGGAGGGAACTACAGGAGCTGAGTTTGCCCAGACCCGCCTAAATGAGGCCCAAGGAGTCTGGGTGGGGAGTGGGGTGGGGGGAATGAAACCCTTGGGGATTGAGAGCCCCATATCTCCTCCCTTTCTCCCTAGTGATACCATCTGGAAGAAGACAGCTTTAGTGCCTCCCAAATCCAAGGTATACAGGGAGATTCACACCTTAGGGCTACTTGCTCCTCAGGGTCAAGGAGTCCCTTTGGAGGGTTTATTTCCCTAACCAGTGGGCCCCCAGGATGAGTAGTGTCTTCTGGGGTATGCAAACAGAGCCTCAGGAAAGGATCAGAGAGCCAAGTGACCAAGTCTGAGTAGACACCCTTCCTAGAGAGGCAGAGAGATAGAGACTTCGTCTTAAGAGCACTCCTTTTAGTTTCTATCCTGTTTCGGGTTGTTCCTGAGCTAATTAATTCAAGATGCACCGTTTTGTATACTACTCACTCCATAAAGGTCATCCTATCCTTCCCCTTGCTTCTTGGTCTCAATTCATCAGTTTGGAGGTCTCTTCAAGAAAGCAGATGGCAAAACCATGCTTATCTTGGGAAGTCTCCTCTCAGACCCCATTCACACCATCTCCCTATGCTCCCTTCCTCTTTTTCTCTGCTCAGTAGGAATAGGGAATTTAGTCTCTGAAAGATCTGGGGGGATCTGCTACTTCTCTGACTCATGAACAAAAGCCCCCAAGTCTTCTTATACCAGGTGTGTTGGGTCAAGGTGCTGGGGGTCATGTTTTGTATGAAAGCACCCCAGGTCAATCAATAACCAAGCCTTGATTCTTGTTTCAAGATGGTGGATTATTTTTAAGGAAAACATTTTTTTTTCAAACACAAAACTGCTTCAAGGAAGGGCATGTAACTAGCACTGACCCCCTCCTCTGTTGCTCCTTCTTAACTTCTCTCAAAGCTGTGCAAACCAGCCTAGCCCTGCCCAAGACAGCCCAGACTCAGTGCCCCGGAGCCCTCCCCTACAATCAAAATGCATGGGAAAGGGAAGATCCGGAACATCCTAAAGAAAGGACCTCATAAAGCACGAGTGCAAAAGGAGTCATCACTTTCCCTTTCCTTAGTTCCCTACTGCAACATATTTCTCCCACAACCATAACATCCTCAAATCCACTCCACCCTACTGGGAAGCCTTGAGGTCAGCTCATTCCTCTTCTCCACTTCTGAATCCCAAGGGCCTTGGGGATGGAAATGTCAATCTGTCCCATGCCCTGTCTTTGTGTCCCCAGTCTGAAATAGTTGGCAAAGATTCCTGACAACCCAGGTTCAAAACCTGGCTTTTTCATCTGTAAAGTAAGATGACTTGGGTATATCCGAGGTTCTTAATTTTTTGTGTGTCACTGGCACCTTTGAAACTGGTGAAACTTTCTCCGAAACATTTTTAAATGCATAAAATAAAATACAAGGGATTACAAAGGAAACCAATTACAGTGAAATAGTTATCTAAAAAATAATTATAGACCACTAGCTGGTCTCTGATGTTCCTTCTAGTTCCAAGCACCATGATCCTGGTATTATCCAAGAAAGATGTCCTTGTTTGATCCCCTCTGGGTCTTTGTGATCATAGGGAAATCCTCTCTGAGGGTTAGCAGCCCTCTCTACCTTCCTTGGGTCTTTTAAAACTTATTTCTTGTAATTTTCACTGGCATAGAGATCTACTGATGAGGAAATTCCTTCTGCCAACTAGCACCTGCTCTTCAGTTGGCATGCCTAGAGTAGAACCCAGGGCAATGAAAGTAAAGTGACTGGCCAGGGTCACTCACCTATTATGTAGCAGAGGCAAGGTTGGAACCTAGGTTTCCCTAACTTGAAGGTCAGCTCTATACTCCCTCAGCTCTTTAGAGGGCTGGGATATATTCTCAACTTCATCTTCTAGAGATGCTTTCTTATGTCTCCTCTCAGTCTTTTCATGGAATTTCCCTACCTTCTGTAACCCCTTCCTACAATGGGCTAAGTGGTATCCTACGAGTGTACAGCCTATAGCCTCCATAGCCCTAGGTATACACAGAACTATTATCTCATTCAATCCCCTGTCTCCATCCAAGACAGATAACAAGCAAGTTGTTATTCAAATTCATGACTTTGAGTCAGGTAGATATAATTCAAACCATAATCCTATATCCATATAAGATGAGCCATTCCATTCAGAGACACCTCATTTCTAGCAAAAGCAAAGAGAAGCCATTACATCTATCCTCTTGTCAATAAACCACACAGGAATTAGCTTTTATGATCCCACATTGACGTACCAGACAGAAGTCACTCCTTCCAATCCTATGCTTTCATATCAAACATAAATCATCCCATCCATCCTCCACTGTCTTTATATTAGATTAAGGAGTCATCCCATCCAATTCCCTGCCTCCACATCAAATACATGTCATCCCATCCATTTTCCCTTGTCTCCATACCAGACAGGAATCATCTCACCCATCCTCCATTGTCCCCATACCACACAGGAGTCATCCTATCCATCTTCCACTGATCCCATATCAGGCAGAAATCATCCCATTCATCCTCCTTTTTCTCCATACCAGACAAGAATCATCTTATCCATCCTTCCTTGTCTCCATACCATCCATCTATCCCTCACTCTTCCCATACTAGACAGGAATCATCCCATACATTCTTCCTTGTCTCTGTACTAGAAAGGAAAAATGCTATCCAATCCCCTGCATCCATATCAAATACAAGTGACCCTTCACCTTCCTTTGTCTTCATGTTGGACAGTGTGATACCACCCTAACCCCTCCCCCACCCATATCTACATCAAATAGAGTCACCCTATTCATTCTCACTGTCTCCATACTTGACAGGAATCACAGACCTCCATATCAAAGATGAATCATACCCATTCTATTTTGTCTCCATGACAGACAAGAGTCTTCCTATCCAGTCTCCTGACAGCAAACTGGACAGGAAGACCACTATTCATCCCCTTGTCTTATCACCAGATAGGAATCATCCCATCCAATCCCTTGCTTCCATATCCAACATGAATTACCCCATCCATCCTCAAGTTTCCATGCTTGGATAAGATATGAGTCATCACATTTGTTCTCTCAACAAATCCTAAGGAATCATTCTGTTCATCCTCTTGCTTCTGCAATTCTTGCCTTCCCTACAACTGAATTTCTACTGCGATGCAATCTGGGTTACTTTATTGGATGGTGACTCACGGTGTAGACTGAGAGAAATGTTGATCGAATATTCCTCCACAAAGCCCTTGAGGCCGGGCATTCGGGCACACTTCAGCAGGGTCTGGGCAGCACTGTCCCCTACATGCACCCAGCACACAGTTTCATTGGCGTAACTGAAGTCCATGGCTGTAGTCTGGCGGGTGCCTGTGGGTGTAACGGTGGGCACTGGCACCCCACTCAGATATGTGGCCAAGATGTTCTGGGAGTTGGCGATCAGTAACACAGCAGGGCGGTCTACTGGCTCTGGGAAAGAGAGGAAGAAAAGAGAGTCACAGAGGACAGGACCCATACCATCTCTGAGCTAAGGAGGGTCAGGAAAAAGAAGTATTTAGCTTTGGGGGAAAGGGGAGAGAGAAATATGACCCAAGATTCTTGGATGCGACAATTATATGTTTCTTGAAGATGTCAGTTAACACTGGAAAGTATAAAGTATTACACACACACACACACACACACACACACACAGCTCTGGGGAGAGGAAAAAGAGAAAGAGACCTGTCCATACACATCAGTTCCAGTATAAAGGAAAGAGGACCCCTCCCACCAGATCTACAGAAGAGGAAAGAAGAATATGCCTTCCCCTTCACATACATATACATCTAGCAGTTGTCTGAGAAAAGAATGGCCAGAAAGAAGCAATTCTCCTTCTCTATCTCTGCATTCCCCCATCACTATATATATACATACATACATACATACACACATATCAGACATACACACATATCACATGCACACCACACACACATATACATATACACTCCAGTTCTGGGAAAAGAAAAATTAGGGTCAGAAAGGGACCTTGTACTCACTCTGAGCAGAAACAAGTGTAAAGAGAGACACTCCCTCAATACAAACACACACACACACATGCACACGCGCGCACACACACACACACATACACACACACACCAGCTTCTGGATAAAAGAGGATCAGTGGGAAGGAGTCCTTCCTTCTCTTCTTTCCTCTGAGCCCAGAAGAATTAAGGAAGGTTAGATCCCCTCTGACACAAAGGCACACACAAACAAATATACATACAACACACTCTACACACACACACACACACACAACAAGAAAAGGTGAATAAGAAATAGGATTAGGGAAAAGGACCCTCCCACCTGCACCCCAACATAAATAGCACCTATGAGAAAAGGAGGAAAGGACAGAAGAAAGCCCCATGACTACTACCACCCCATCTCTAGGGACATGAGACCAAGAAGAATATTAGGAAACAAGGCAGATGATGATGGGACCTGGTGTCCAGACTGGTCCTTCTGTACAAACGTACCATTCTTGGCCTTGCAAGAGCGATTGTCAGGTTGTAGCAGGTAACCCTCCACACAGCTACAGGTAAAGGCTCCATCGGTGTTGGTGCATACCTGACTGCATGTGCCATACACCGAACACTCATCAAAGTCTTTGGGGGGAAAACAACATAGTTAGATCCATCTGTCACCAACCTCCATCTACCCCTACACCCTGGTCCTGAAACCTAGAGATCCCCATGAAGGGCATTACTTTTCTTCCCCTCCTCGATGAAACTTCCTTAAACCCTGAAATGAAATTCCATCCCCCTTCCCCCTCCAAGCACATCTTTTTACTACTCTTCCAACAATTCAGTCCATTTAATATTCATTAAGCGTTTACTCAGATAGGCAGAACACTGTAGGAGGCAAAGGGGAGAAAGAAAACTTATGCAAGATGGGGTGTCTGCCCTCATGGAGTTGGCAGCTGAGTAGGGGGATGTGTAGCACAGAACGTAAATGCCTACATCTTACTCTGCCGAACACTTCCTGCTCCTCTTGGCTTTTAGAGACATTGCTTTTTCTGGGGTCTTCTCCTACCTGTCTGACCATTCTTTCTCAGTCTCTCTTGTTGTCTTATTACCCACATCATGCCCCTTAATAGTGAGTGCAATCCCAAGTTCTGTCCTGAGCCCTCTTCTCTCTCTGTCAGTGACCTCATCAGCTCCCAGGGGCTCCTCTCTCATTTCTATGCAGCTGACTCCCCAGTCTAGAGTCAGCTTAAGTTTTCCTTTTAAACCTCAGTCCCACATCAGCAGCTACCTAGTGAACATTTTGAACTGGTTGTCCCATAGGCATCTCAAACTCAAAATGTCCAAAACCAGAATAATCATCTTTTCCCCAACCACTAGCCATCCTGAACTTTTCTGCCTGTTAATACTATCTTTCCATCTTCCACTCTGAAATATCCTCTTTCTCCTTCACCTCATCTTGTCAATTTTACCTTTGCATCACCCCACACAGCCTTCTCTTCATCGCTTCCTTCTCTCTACTCATTTGCTCATCATCTAAAGTCCAGTCCCCATACCCTTTTGCCTGGACTTTTACAAGGACTTCCAAACCGATATCTCTATTTCAAATTATCTCCTCTTTCCAAAGTGATATGCCCCCAGCCCATATCTTACCATTTAACTCTTCTGCTCCAGAAAATGGTTGCCTATAACCTCCAGGATCAAATACAAACTTCTCTGGCATTTAAAACCTTTTACGAACTGACTACAACCTAGTATTTGTAGTTGTAGACTATAACCTTCTAGACTTTATATATATATATATACATACATACACGTGTGTGTATGTGTGTATATGTATATATACATTATATGTATATCCTCCTCTCTTCTCCCACAAAAAACTTCCATCCAGTCAAACTGGTCTGCTTTTCCTTCAAACACAAGACTGTATCTCCCATCACTATGCCTTTGTATAGGCTATCCCTCATGCTTGCAATGTACTCTCTCATTTCTGCCTTTTAAAAATGACTGGTTTCCTTCAAAATTCGACTTAGAAGCCATCTTCTCTGTGAAGATTTTCCTGAATTCTCCTAACTGCTGGTGGCTTGTTAAGAGATTTACCTCGTATTTATTTTATATCTAGAAATGTAATCCTAGTTTCCATAGCCTCTGTCATCAAGACTTTGGATATTGGTATTGAATCTTTGAGAGAGAATGGAATCTTGGGGATAGAGTTCAACCATAATGGCTTGAAGAGACTGTGTGAAGACAGAATAAGTACTAAATGAACTTCTTTCCAAAGACACTGAGTTAATTGTAAAGGAGAGTCTGAGGAGACATTTTGGGAGAATTAAATTTAAATGTTTTTGTGGAGAAGACATCCTAAGAAAAGCCTTTAATTACTATTCTGGGAGTATTGTTGAGGAGTCAGTCGGCAGTTGTAGTTGATAGAGGTTACTCTAGATCTCATCTTTCTCACAGCTGACTACACTGTGGAAATACTTAAGTCTGCCTTTGTCATTCATTATATTATTTATAAACTGTATGACTGATAACATTAATGTTTATTTAAGCTGTATTAGATTGGGGAGGGGGAGGAGACAGAGATAATGGGAAAAGTGGTTTCTCCAGTTTATTTGTAAACTGGGATGGGATCTAATTAAGTTAATTCATGAGAAAGACTGTACATTTCTATTCATTCATTTTTTTACATATATATCAGCCATATACCCCTTGATTGTCTTAGAACCCAGATAGAGAAGGAACATGGAATGAACAAGGAGCAGAGAAGAATGAGGGTCAGTGTGGTTGTCACCCATTCCCTACACAGTTTACACATCCTAAACCCTGCTATATTTTATTTTGGAAGCTTCTTGCTTCTTAATTTTGTCATATGCTTTTTTAGTTTTGGTTAGATTTTCCACAGGTTGGAAAATGCATATGGATGTACACATGTTGTCTCCTCCTATTGAATATCAGTTTCTTGAGGACAGGAACTGCTTGAATTTTGGTTTTGTATCCTGAGATGCTATCAGAGTACCAGGCACATACTAGGTTCCTGATAAACACTTGCAATTTAACCACCATACAAAACAAGACATGTAGGACCCATACATAAAATTTGATCGTGAAATTTTCTGTTGCTCAAAAGATAAAACACGTAATTCTTTGCCTGACTCTTGAGGTCCTCTACAATCTGTTTCCAATCTATCTTTCCAGTATTATTTCCCATTATACGCCTTAAAATATTCTTTCTGTTCCAGTCATCTTGGACTGCTAGCTGTTTTCTGATTTTGGCCTTCATACATTTGCAGAGGTTGTCCCCCAGACCGGGTCTCTTCTCATCTCCACCTACTGAAATCCTTTTCTTTCTTCAAGGCCCAATTCACTTGTCACCTTCTCTAAGAAATCTTCCCTGACCCTTGCCTCACATTTACTCCTGTCCCTTCCAGGCTGACTAGGACGTTCATACAACATTTTGTTTGGCACTTATATCACAACCTCAGTACCTCTCTGGTCCTCAGTTTCTTTATCTGTGAAAACAGAGACACTGGACTACATCAGCATTCAGCAAACTATGGCCAGAGGTCCACATCCAATTTGCTGCCTGTCCTTGTATAGCTGAGGAACTAATGTTTAATTTTGAAACATAAGAAAACTTTATTTAAAATGTAAAAATCTCAATCCATTCTTAGCTTGTAAGTCCACTAGTTTCCCAACCCCTGGATGAGATAAGTTCCAAGGTCCCTTTTATATGTTCTATAACAACAGAATCTAGGTAATCCTGAGCTTGTACCATATTTGTTTGTGTCATATCCACCCCATTGAACTGTAAGGTCTTTGAAGGTGTCCTTTTTTCAACTTTGTGTCCCCACAGACTAAAGTTTAGTAAATCTCTGTTGAATTGTTTTGAACCATTGGTACAAAGTTTTAGGTGAGGGCTAAGGGGGGAAAGTTATTACTGACTGGGAGTATTAAGTAAGGCATTACCTAGTACTAAATAAGTCTCAAAAACATTTGACGTGTGTTCTAAAGGATGGCTAGGAATCCAATAGGCTTTAAGAACTGAGAAAAGGCATTCGAGGCACAAAACACAATAGGATAAGCAAAAGTGTAGAGGTGGGTGAGTGTAGTACACGCAGAAGATAAAAAGTATTCCTATTTGGCTAGAATATTGAATATGTGGAGGCAGGTAGTATAAGATGAGGTGGGAAAGGTAGGATGACAGAGGATTGCACTGGGTTTTGAATGCCAAGCTGAATTCAGACTCTACTGGATATTCCTTGGATAAGAAACCATTCCAAAGTTTTGAGCAGACAAATGACCCAAACTGGTCCCATGCATAAGAAAAATGAGTCTGGCAGCTGTGTAAAGGATGGACTGGAACACTGGGAGTGAGTGGAGGTCAGAGGGAAGGTGGTAATGAAGGTCTGTATTAAGGGGTAGCAGTGGGAAGACAGAACAGAGTATGACTCTGAGAATGATTTTGGAGGAAGATATCAACAGGGACATAGAACTTATTGGATATGATTAGTTAAGAGGAAAAGTCAAAGGCAATTCCAAGTTATTCAATCAGGGAGAAGGGGACTGTCTTAAATGACTTTCTATGCTATTTATCACATTCTGCCTTATACGACACAGAGATGTCCTTGAAGTAGAAACTGCCTCCACTATACATATCAGTTACTCATCTATAATTTATGGTCTTGGAGAACTGCCTGGGTCACTGAGAGGTTAAATGACTTCCTTGGGGTCATAAGTCATGTCAGAGTCAGGAATGGAACTCAGGCCCTCCTGACTCCTAGCACAGTTCTCTAACCACCATAGCACACAGTCTCTCAAATCTGCCTTGGAAAAGAGTAATTTCTGTCTCTGTCTTTTCTCTCTTCTAGTAGAATGCAAGGTCCTTGAGGGCAGAGACTATCTCTGTATCAGCCACTGCTACCACTGCCAACCAAGTAGGATCTGATCAGCCTGGTCAATATTTTATTTTGGAATTTTCTCGCTTCTTAATTTTGTCTGTGCTTTTTAAGTTTTGATTGGATCGACGGTCTGTGAAATGGATGAAAATGACTTTCATTTTTGTCTTTGATATTGCCAAAGGTGCTTAATAAATATTTCTTGCTTGTCGATTGGTCATTGTGGCCACAGCATCCAGTACAGTGTTTAGGATATTGTAAGTGCTCAATAAGTGTTTATTCCTTTGAGTTCCCTTCACCTATCTTTCTTTCCTCCTTTTCCCTCCTCCACCCTCCATCTTTCTCTCTTTTCTCTCCTTCTGTTTCTCCTCTCTCTGTCTCTCATGCAGATGCACGCACACATACACACACACACACATACATACACACCTTTGCAGCTTTTATTGTCACTCTGGAGTTGGAAGCTGCTGTTGCAGTAGCAGGCAGGCCCACTGAGTGTGGGCACACAGTGATGCTGGCAGCCCGCTCTGGAGCAGTTTGCCCGGAGCTCTGGGGAATGGAAAGAGATGGACACATAGACATAAATACACCTCAAGTCCCATCATGTTGCCCTCCTGAAGTTTTCTGAGTCTTCCTACAGGAAAGTAGGAAAGTAGCGGTATTCCTTGCCTCTGGCCTGAACGAGAAGATGGGATGGCCTGGGGCTTAGTGCTCAGGAGTGATGCTCAGTGTAAGGGAGTGTGCCAAGCCCTCAGTGCTCCACCTCCTATCTCAAAGCTTCCTCCACCTCCCTTCTAACAACCCAGCAATCTGCCTAAGGGTGGTAAGTAGCAGTAGGACCATGACATCAGGATGATGACATGACTTGCACTTGACTTCGTTTTGAGTGATGGAGGGCTGTGCAAGGTCACCAGCCTCACTTTCTTCTCCTGTTCCATCTGGATCCAGTGACCTGATATTCATCAGGACGACTGGAGATGGTCCAGGATGCAATGTGAGACTCTGGCCCTCTCAGGCTATGGTCTTATAGCATTCTCACTTTGAATGAGATACACTCATTCAATGAATAGGCTTCTTTAAGTAGTTGCTCAAGGGATGGCACCTTTAATAAAAAAAAAAAATCACATGGGGAGGGCAAGACCCTCAGGGTTCCTGAGTAAAAGAGAAACAAGTAGCTGTGGTAGGTAAAAGAAGGAGGCTGGGGAAGTGGGACTTAAGCTCCCCCTGGACCTTTATCCCCATTTCCCTCTTCTTCCTGCGATCCATTTTCACCCAACAGGAGGAACTAAATGAGCTGAGAGGGGAAAGAAAAGTGTGTAGGGGAGCACCTGTTCCCCCAGGCCTGAAACCCAATTAGCCGTCCTCAAGTGGGGCTGGGTGGCATGGCAGACCAACCACAAATCCCCCTTTGTCTATCTACCCACCAACCCCAGCATCAGAGATTGAGAACTGCCTGATCTGCTAAAAGGTTTAAAAGCTGTAAGCCTGGCAGAGGGAGCTTGGGGGTGTGGGTAGGGAGACAATAAGGCTGCATCTATTCCCCCACTAAAGGAGTTAAAATGTTCTATTCTTTGGATCTCAAAACTGAATATTCCTTTATTTTTGGAGGGGGAGGGGAAGATGCCAGTGGCTTCTGGCTTTTTGGGCACAGAATCCCAAGCCACAGGAAGCTGATAGGCTCAGAGTTCAAACGCCAGGTTTAGGGGATGTTGGGTTTTTGAAGTTGGAGGAGGAAGAAATATCATGACTTCAAAGAAAATGACCTTTAACCTGTCCACCTTTGACCCCTGGCCCAATGCCCCTGAAAACGATCAATATGGATGAAAAAGGGGTGTGGGGGTGAATGAGAGTTCAAACTCTGGACCCTCTGTGTTCCCCCATTCCTATCCCACAGGCCCCAGAGATGAGAGCCAAAATAAACAAGAAGGAGGAAGAAAAAAAATCTTTTGCAAATTCCTCTTCTCCCCACCCCCCATCCCCAAACAGTGAACAGAATCCAGATGTGACTCTTCCCGAAGGCAGATGTTTTCCAACTACTTGGCACACATGTACATGAAGACCTTTCTCTTATCCTCCAGTGGTGGTGAATTGAAATGTCTACCCCCCCAGGCTCCCACCCCATCTCCCACCCAAACACTCAATTCCTTCTTTCCCTTTCCCCCAGTCTCATCGAGGTTTCCTCTGCAACCCCCTCCTCCCCTAAGTGTCCCACCATGCTAGTTTTCTCCTTTGCGGCTTTCTTTCCCCATCACCAGCCTTCTTCAAGGTTGTCACCCCTTCACTCCATTTATCCTTCCCTACGTAGTACACACAGTATACTTCCCTACATAATATACACAGTATACACATAACCTTCTTTCAGGGAGGGCCCCCTCATTGCCTCCCCTCAGGTCTTCTCCTGGATGGCAGCACTGACCCTGCTCATGTATCCCTGCCCCTACATTCCCTCCTTAGCACTCTCTCTTCAGCTCAACTTAGATCCCTTCTAGGCTCAGGTTCAGGACTCTGTGGATGAGTACGAAATCTGAAAGGAGTAGGGAGGATTAAGTTTCAGGGAAATAGGGAAGAGGATGGAAAAGTCACAATTTATCTGAAATCTAGCCCTGAATTTTCTTCTCCTCTATGACTCACCACTACCACATCCCAAGGACCCTGACCTCCACAGGCCCATATTCTCCCTTCTCAGACTAAATGAGAAGGAAATGGGTAGACTACCGATCCCCTGCTATTCTACCTGCCACCCCCCCCCCCAACAAAAATCATATCCCAGGGCTGAGGAAACTTAAGATCATCTGGGCCAACTACTTCACTTTACAGATTGATTAAGAAATCCAGATCGAGAAGAACAGAAGTCCCATCTATAGCTTAGCAGCAGAACTTGGGGCTAGAACTCAGGTCCTGACTCCAAGTCCAAAGAATGCTCTCTCCCAATACAGCTGCTTCTGGAGGCCAGAGCCCAGGAGGAGGTGGTGGTGGGGAGGGTGTCACCATACCTCGGCAATGAGGTCCCTCATCGGTGCCATCAAAGCAGTCTTGTATCCCATTGCAGAGACGAGACATGGGTACGCACAGCTCTGTGCCAAGACAATTGTGCTCATTGGGCTGACATCTCTGGACTTTGCTCTGTGGACCTGGGGAAGGAAAAAGTGAAGGAGAAGGTCAGTGGCAGGCTCTGGTTACTACGGACTAGCTGACCATTCCCTCCAGGATAGGACAGCATCCTCCCTTTATTTGACAGAAGGTTGAACTGAGGCACTTGGAGTTCCACATCAACCTCTCTCCCTACCAGGAGCTACCAACCTTCTTCCCTTTCAGGGTCTTGTCCTGAATTACCTCCATAAACAGATAGATACCCTGGGCTTTGCTCCCTCCTCCTGATAAATGCTGATTAGCACAAAGTCAAGGAGAAACCAGGTCTCAGGCAAGCACAATGACAAGTTCTATGGCCATGCCCCCTGCCAGGCTCCAGGCCCAGTGTTCCTGGCAACCTAGGCAGTCTTATTGTTCTGAACTGGGGGGCGGGAGAGAAGGAGCAGGACGACTATACAGGGAGGGCAAACTGGGGTCAAGTGTCGGGGTGAGGGGGAAGGCAGAGTGGTATTACAGTGTATCTGAGGCAGAAAATCCTACTAAGTCACGAGACATTTCTCTATACATAGCTCATGGCTCTGGTAAAAAACTGGACGAAAAGATGGGGCCTGGGTTGGGGCAAGAACCTAGACCTGGCTGACAGAAGCCTTGGAAAGGCCAAAGGTTACAGTGAGCTGGCTTTGTCTATCTATCCAATCTTTCCTCTCCCTTAGTAGTAGACCCAAAGATACCAGAACTATGGTCAAAATCACTATTTCAGAGAGCACTGAGTAACTGGACAAGGCTGGGAGGGGGGCCAGGTCTTGCATCATATTCTTTGGCTGGTCCCCCTTCACTTCCAGGCAGCCCCTGTTTAGGCAAAACAGGGGTGATGGGAAGGGTGTATGTGTGTATTGGCAGCATCCTAGTTAAAAAAACAGAGATCATGAAGGAGGGGGCGGCCTTTGTCCTGAACAGGATACCTGGGGGCTAGAGAACCAAAGAACACTTGATAACCTGGGTGACTCTTTCCTCAAATCCCCACCCTAAGAGATAGGGAAGAGAGAGGTAGAGGAAGGAGACACCATTAGAACCATACATCCTATCCCCTGCTCTGTAAGGACGGCATTTATGGCTGCGGCTTAGAGATAACCATCCTACCTAATGTTCCTAACCCATGGGCAGGGTGTATGTGTGTGAGAGTATGTGTATGTATATGGGTGTTTGTGTGTGTGTGTGTGTGTGTGTGTGTGTGTGTGAGAGAGAGAGAGAGAGACAGAAAGAAAGAGAGAGAGAAGGAGAGGGAGGGAGGGAGAAGCAGAGAGACAGATAAAAAGCTACAGAGACAGAGAAAGAAAGAGAGAGAGATGGGAGAGAGACAGAGAGAAAGAAAGAGAAGATCAAAGAAAACTGGCAGCCCCTTATGAGCCTTAAAATTAAAATTACTCCTCGTAATTATTAGGGGGGGTGGCAGGCATGTTCAGAAAGAGCCCAAGAAGCCCAAGTGTTGAGGGAAGGAGAGATTTTGGCTTCTGATTTGGGCCACAGAGGCAAGGAGGCTCATCTCCATCACCACCAAGTTGGATGACCTGTGTGGGGAGGGAGGTCATGTTCTATAAGGATGAGAGACTGACCAGGTATTTGCCTGTGGCCTGGACTCCCAGGGCCCTACCATCTGATTCCTCCACCCCCATCCCCACTCTTAGCTGGCAGGGAGGGAAACCTTTCTCCCAGTTTAAGCAGCTCATGGTGATTACACCATTTATTAGGGCAGGGGAGGGGGAGAAGGCTGGGGTGGCTTCAGCTCAAAGGGCATGAGGGGATGGATACATGAGTGTGGAAGGCCTAGCCATGGTACATAGCCTCCAGGGCTAGGTGACTTGATATGAGGGCAGGGGATATAACAAGACTTAGGAGGAATTTGCTGTTGGATAGGGGGGAAAGGATACAGAGGAGGTACTGGGCACAGTGTCCCAGCATGAGAAATAGGAAGGCTATGAAGGCAGTCTATGACTCTGATAATGGTTTTCAATGTCATACTAACAAATAGCATTTAAATAGCTCTTTAAGGTTTACAAAGGACTTTACAAATATCACTTCATTTGATTCTCACAACAAATCCTTGGAGATAGGTGCTATCATTTCCCCCACTTTACAGATGAGGAAAATGAGGCAGACAGAGGTTAAGTGACTTGCCGGGGGTCATACAGCTAGTGAATGTTTGAGGCTGGATTTGAACTCAGGCCTCCCTGACTCCAGGTCCAGTCCACCGTACCTCCTAGCTGCTACTAGGCAAAACATGCCCTTGGCTCATTTAGGGTCTGATAAAGTCTCTTCTTTAGGTCTTTCCTTTTCCATGGAAACTTTGCATGAGGCAAAACAGGAAAGGAATAGGACCAAGGGGATGTAAAAGAGGTAACCAGAGGTACATACAGATCTCAGGGGCCTCATCAGAGCCATCCGGACAGTCCTTTTCTCCATCACACCGCCAGCCTTTGGAGATACAGGTAATCTGGTCTCTACAAGCGAACTGCTTAGGGCTGCAGGTCTTGGGGACTGCCGAGAGTTAGGGTGGAAAGAAAGAACGGGGGCATCAGAGAGGGTTTGGGCCAGCTCCATGCCACTGGAAACTTCCTCTGGGCTTTAGAGCCCCCTATTCCCTCCCCCAACACTCTTCCCCTATCCAGCCTGGGCTCCTAGCCATGGCCTACATGCAGGAGGGAGGAGGGAGAGAGCCAGAGCCAGAGCCTGTGGGTCACTCCCAGAACGTTATGTACCTGGTGAGGCGGGGAGGGGGGCTTGGAGGCAAGAACCTCCAGGGAACACATTCCACTTCTCCCTCCCCCCCAACAACCTCCAAGGCTGCCTTTCCTTTCTCCCTCCCCCACAGTGGGGTCGCAGACCCTTTGGCTCAGGGTCACTCAGGCCAGACACCAGTTTTCCCTATACCAGTAAAAAGCCAGTGGGTAAGGCTGATTTCCAGAAGAAAAGCTAAGCTTTAAATACTTTCCCCCTCTTATCTTGCCTTACTGCTTTAACCAGACCTGGAGAATTAGTTCTTCCTAATCTCCTTGCCACCCTCAACCCCATCCAGATATTCCCTCTTTTTGAACTCTAGCTCCTCCCAGATCCACCCCCACACCCCAAACCTCTGGCACCCACACAGGTACTAGGTTAGAGTTGCCCTTGGCATCAACTGTGGCTGGGCTCATAGCCCACAGACAAGGTTGCGATGTCTTCCTTTCTCTTTGAGGACACTTAAAACAATGGCCAAGTTAAACTCCAGTGAGAGTAACTGGATGATACTGCACAAGGGTGGAGGTTTGGCATCCAAAAGGGGTCTTTGAGTTGAGGACCCACCCACATGGAGAATGATCAAGGCAACAGACTCACCCCATCATGGGATACCCCAATTGATATGGTCTAAGGAACCAGGGGAAGCTGGGGGGATTGATACCCAAGGACAAGATGATGCCCTAAGATTAGACCCCTTAGCCTCACCACATTTAAGGTCACCTCTGTAAATTAAGAATGCTAAATTATATAAATAAAAAGAATTAGAGAGCCTGCCAAGGCCTCATTTATCCATCTCATTAATTTTTTTGTTTCCTCACTCTGGCTCATGTAAACAGGGTCTGTGGAGGCTTTCTTCTCCAGGGGAGAGGATCTCTCAGTCTCCCCCTTCTATCACCTCACCTGAGGTCTCATCTCCCTCTGTCGGGGAGCAGTTTAAACCCCTTCCCTTCTTGTCTTTCCTTCTATGAGGAGAAGAAATGGTGCATCCCCTTCCTCCAGAAAATACCTCTTCAGAGTCCCCAAGCCAGGGGCTTATTTCCCCCACTTCCTAGATCTTCTCTTTTGGGGCTACATCCCTTTCAGATCCCTATTTTCTCCCCACCCCCATTCCCACGTCTTTCCAGACCTCCCCTGCCACTACCACCACCTCCTCCCCACCCCCTCCACCCCCACCAGGGGGCCCAGGCCTCCAGCCAGGACCTTAGCAAAACCCAGGAAATGCATCAAGGATGGTCTTGCCAGGCCCCAGGAGCTCCCCCACCCCCAATCCATCCTAGCCCTCAGCCCCAAATAAAGGGCCCTTGAGGAGGTAGATAATGCTGAGTTCATTGCCCCACTGGACCAGCTGTGAGGTCTTCCCGGGAAATGGAGCTCGTTAGCATTCGGAACAGTCCTCTTCCCTCAACAACTCTGTTGGCTACAACGGGGTGGGGGGGTGGGGGGGGTGGATTTGGGAGTGGTGCAGAATGGGATTCAGTGGCAGATGGGATACTTGAGGAGAGAACTAGCAGGCCCTAGCCACTCTCCACTTTTACTTCTTTTTTACATTTCCTCTTTCTTTCCCCTGAGTCGAAGTCCGGGCTCAGACGGGGTCATTCGTTGCTTATCCTGGCCTCTCCTCCCATTCAGTGTCCTCCCCATCTATCCCTCCCCCTCCCTCCTCTAGCCTCTGCTTGGTCCCCCAGCCTCCTCTCCCCCCCCCACCCTGCCCCCTTCATTTTTGGCCAGAGTTCGACAGAGGAAACAGCAGCTGGCAAACTCCGAAAGCTGGAATGAGTGAGATTCACAAACCAGATGTGCTCTTTGGGGGGGGGGAGGGGAGGGGAGGGATTGAAGAAGAAAGGGAAAGCAGAGAAGGGTAGAGCTCAGGGCTCCTTTTTCCCTCCCAGAGGCATCCATCCCGCCTTCCCTTGTGCTCCCCCTCCCTTGGCCAAGCCTGCAGGATGGGGGACACTGCTGACCTGCCTGTCAGTGAAAGGAGGTGATAACCCTAAGACCTCTTCTGGACTCTGTGAGGCCTGGGAGGAAGGGAGAAAGATTTGGAGGACAGGCCCGTACGACTTCAGTAACTCACTTTCAGATAACGGACATGGCTAAGATAAGGTTTTTTATCTCATACTCCCAGGAATACTCATCTGCAGGGACTTCGAATCTGCTTCACTTGGAGTTGGCAGACATTCCTCCCTCCCTTCCCTATCCATATCACCTGAATCTAAAACAGGAACCCCATCAAACCTTGTCTAGCACTAAAGACAGAGTCAAGCTGACAATGCACTCAAACTCAGGCTGGGGGGTACAGATGCCTCTAGGAAGAACTGGTCAGTCGTTTTCAGCTCCTGAGTTGGTGGTGTTCCTCGACCAGCTGCATAGACAGGCTAGGATCCAGTAGAACAGTGACAAGAGGCGATTTTTGGTCTATTTCCATTTGGAGGAGGAGAGGGAGCTAGAGTTTGGGGGGGGCAGCTGGCTGAGTAACAAACTTCTGGGAAAAAGAAGAGAGAGGGAAAGGAAGGAAGGGAGGGAGAGAATACAGCCAGCAGCACAGAAGGGGCGTCTGTTCTCAGTTTTGCTTCTAGACGAATGTGACCGCCATGCTAAAGCTAGCTGACACCCCTGCTCTTCCTATTCCCCACCCTGGGCTCTTGGCCCAGTCCTGGCCTCTGGGGCCACTAAGAATGACCCACTGGAAGCATTCGGCCAGACACAACATGGACTCCTCCTGTCCCGCTTGGACTCTGGCTGAAGCCCTCTATCCATTTCTGGGACTTTTAAGGAGAAGGGGACTGGAATTGGGGGGAAGGAGAGGACAGAAAGAGATTAAGAGTTGGAGAAGGAAAAGATGGCAAAGGCCTCCCTTTAGGGAAGATAGTTGGGAAGGTGGAGTCTTGGAATAAAGGGGTGCTGGTCATTCCCTACACCAATAAAGAGCAGCTTAAAATCTGAGGGAAGTGGTCTGTAAGGGGATTTCCCAAAAGGCTAGAGAGACCTGGGGACAGAGTAAGTAGGAAAGATCTCCTATTTTTGCAACATAGAGGCAAAGGGAGAGATTAATTTTCTCCTCCCGGGGCCATCTGAGGAAAAGAACCACAGAGGATATATTTAAGGGCAGAGAGGAAGGTGGGGGACTGGAGAAGCACTCTGGGGGACACAGTGAACAGGACTATGAACTTTCAGTTAAACTGAGAATGGGGATAACAGAGAGCCTCCCAGGCCCAAATCCAGAGCTTTTTACTTGATTTAATGTATTTTGGGTGTTACCCCGCAGCTCTGGAGGCTCCCAGAGGCTCAGACACATTTTTGTCATTCCTGAGTCTGGGCCTCTGCTCTGTGGCCAGGATGGATGGATGGGGTGGCTCAGACCGCTGGGGGAGGAGAAGAGGGCCCCCTCCACCCTGAGTCAATATTGACTCAGCAGGACATGAGCCTGACCCTTAACCCCCCTCCCCATACACAAGATTTTTCTTTGACCCCACAAATGAAACCCAGACCACCAAGCTATCCTTAGAGGTCATCACATCTATCCCTCTGCCTTCACAATCCCAAGTCTATCTATACTTCCCAAGGAAGCAAATTCCCTAGGCTAACTGGATTCCCTAACTCTTTCCCCTGATCTCTTTAATTATTGGGAAATTCCCCGTGAAGTCCAAGTTCTCTTCCTCATGATGCTGCCTCAGTCCCTTAATTCCCACTCTGCCCAGGGGATACAGCAAATCCACTCCCTGAGACTCCCCCTCTAATATCTGCTCTTTAAGTGGGGGGGGTCAAAAGGAAAGAGGGCAGGGGGCACATTTCTTTCCTCCAGTTTTCACTGGAAGCTTAAGAACTCGTTGCCTCGGCCAACTCAAGAAAGAGCATGTGATACAGACTTAGGGAGCGATCAGAGACAGAGATGTCAAGAGATAGACAAATCCAGTGAAAAAAGGTAAAGAAAGATGGAGAGAATCAGGGAGGGGAGACAGAGGGAGTGAAGGAAAGAGGGGGAGGGGTCGGCAATCGAAGGGTAAGCTGCCAGAGACAATGACATGGCTGTCCTGGGGTGAACCTAGCAAGTGACACCATCAGGGAAGTAGTAGAGTAGAAATGGGTCTGAGGGGAATAAATCCCCTTCCCGGCTGCATGAGGGATAAATTCCCATTACACAGAGAAGGAAAGCAGTTAGGACTCATGTCAAGGCCTTTCCAAGACTTGGAAGGGTGAGAAGGGGAAAATTAAAAGCTGGGCATCTTCCCTGAAAGATACCCTAGATTGGGGCAGAAGTGGGAGAGGATCAGGGCAAGGGACAGATGACCCCACAATCCCAGTCTCCCTCCATCACCACAGAGGGTGGTTTCACGCTTGGTGCCTCCAGGCCACAGGCTCCGGAAACACTCCAGAGCCGACTGCTTCCTTCTCTAAACAAGGCTGATTCCTGCTGATGGAGCTGAAACCTGGCTACAGAGCCAGGGATTGAGAGGAGAAGCTGTCCCCAACTCACACACACATCCCCAGGCCCACGATGGACATAACCCCAAGGGAAAACCTAGGTCAGAAAACCCTTATCCAACTACACTCCCATATACCTCAAGGATTCCCAAAAAGCAAATCATTGGGACCACCTTCTGAACACTTCCACTCATGATTCAGGGGAGAGGGGTCAGGGCTCAGTGACCTAGAAATTAGACCCTCCATTTTCCATCTCCACTGAAGGTAGAGGCTGAGAAGATGTTTAGATATGAAAGAAAATTTCCCAGAAGTGAGGGGCACATGTATGTTTGGGATGGCGATTCCCTGCCCCAGTTTGGCATAGGGGTGAGGTGGAGGTAGGAGTACTAGAAGACAGGTCTTGATGAGTTATGGTCTGGGCTCAGGGATGGGGGGTGAACAAGGAGAAGAGGGAGATAATGTAGGGAAGGTAGAGATGGGGTACAGTATAGAGTAAACACAGGGTGGTGGAGGAGGAACTCCAATCAACATTTCCCTCAGCTACTCTATTGATTCAGAGAGAAGAACCTCCTCCTAACCCTCAACTACCTCCACATGTCAAGAGGTGTCTAAGGAGGAAAACTGAGGCACAGAGCCAAAACAACATGGACTTTTTAGGTGACAATCCAAAAGTTTTCCCTCCAATAACAATGTGAATTTATATATCACTTCAGAGTTTATAAAGCGAGACCTGTGAGGTAGATAGCGCAAGTGTTATTATCACCATTTTACAAGTGAGGAAACTGAGGTCTGACAAAGTGAAATAATTTGCCCATATTTACATAGCTGACTTCATTATACTTGGTTCATCTCTCCTTCCATATTGCAACTGATTGTCTCATCTCATTCTTTTGGGCACAGCTTGGTCTGAGATATTGGAATTTGAGGAGGGGGAAGTATTGGAGAAAAGAAATGGTCAGGGAGAACAGTTCCTAAACAGTGATCAGAGTTGGATATCTCTGTAACATGCCCCCCCCCCCATGCTCTAAAGCCAGCATTAGAGCCCCTGAACCACAGGACAGCTGTGTCCCTTTCTCATCCCATTGTGAAACTCCAGCTGGGCCACTGCGAACATCTCAGGATGTTTTCTGTTCCCCATAGCGGCCCCTCCAGCCTCCTAACACCCCCAACCAAAGTGTTTTCCTCTCCTTGTCTTGACTTTTCTGATTCTTCCTAATCTTTCCCAGAACCAGGTGTCCCAATTCCCTCTGCCTCAGCTTCCCAAAACCCAAACCTCCTCACTGAAGGAAAAAAAGTTAAATATAATTGTTTGGGGGTACAGCAGGCAGACATAGGCTGATTTGGAAAGAGATGAGGGCAGAGATCCTTCCATCCTCTAAACTGGGCAATTTCTGTTTTTGTTTTCCTCCTAGCCCAAAGAAGGAGAGTCCTGAAGGATGGTATAATTGAGGGAGGGGGCATTGAATCTCCCCCCTCTCTATATGGGTTCCCTGCTCCCCAAACTTCTCTTCCCCTCCCCTGCCTCACTCTTAACCAAAGTAAGAGGGGTCTTTGATTCCCTTTGAGGTCAGGGGAGAGGGGGACAGGGCAGTTGGATTTCTGAGAAAAACTTTCCCAACCCCAAACTTGGCAAAGCTTTGGAGATTGGAAGTGGGGGTGGAGGTGTGGGGGGTCTGAGGTGGGAGGGTCATTTCTTGCTGTGGGCAGAGTATGGAGCCCCCTGGGGGAAAAGGGTGGTGACACACCCCACCTACACTCAATCAGTGGGGCTCAGTTCAGCTCAGCCCAACCCCCAATCTATCCGTCCCTATTCTTGACTTAGACAAGATTTGAACCCATGACTCAGGGTTAAATAGGAAAAATAGCCAAAAGGGAGGAAAGGAGAGGGAACAAGAGGCCAACCCCAGTTCCCTAAAGCACATAGAGTTCCGGCTAGAGCTTATGTCTGCATTATGCAAAGGGAGAAGGGGGAGGGGGGGAGAAATTAAAAACAAATTCACTTAAGTTGCAGAATAGAAAACAGCAGCGACATACTCCCCCTTCCTCCCTTCACCAAACTCTCCTAGTCCAAAGTGTGAAGGTACCAGAAAAGCATTCTGTGCCCCCACCTCAGTGATCCAAACCAGACTCCCAGCCCCTCTCCTCACTGATGACGTTTGACGTTTCATCCCAAACCTCCAGAAATTAAGAAGAGAAATTTGAAGTAACGTAATAACCCCCCACCCCTCCCACCTCCATCCCCATACAGTTCAACTCAACCCTGGCTCCTGACAGAGGCCCACAACAGGGGGAGTGTAGAAAGAAAGATGTGGAACCCTGGAGGCCTAGGCTAGAACCCGGTCCTTCTAGAACCCATTCCCTCCACCCCTGCTCCAGGGCCCAGTCCATCTTTTAGTACACAAGACTTCTTCCTCTCCTCACACCTCTGCCCAATGTGGGCACCAAGGAAAAGCACTTCCCCCTTTGGCTTTCTCCCTCTACGCATTAGAAACGCACTGCAGACCCCCGCCCGAGCAGTTCTCCCCCCCCTTTGCAGATGTTTAATGCAAATCCAGATTCCTTCACAATTCAGATAGGGATGTGGGGGGGCAGGACACGTCCTCCGCTAGAAATAGAGACAGCATAGGCCTCCCTTCATCTTCGGTGGCACTAAGGGGGCGCCGGATCTGCCCCCCAAGCCAGTCTTTGTCTGAACTGGGGGGGTCCGGGAAGCATCTTCCACCCAGGCTCCCCACCCCCAGCCAACTCAGACCCCTGCTCCCAGCCCCCAGCCGGGGCGCTGCTGTGTCAGCTGGACCCGGATAACAAAAGGCCCCCCCACTCCGCGACTCCCTCCCCTTTCTGCAGTAAGAGGTGGGGACTGGGGAGGGGGCGTCCTCGGGGGGAGGGGGTGAGGGTGGGGGGACTCTCACTCACCATCCATCGCCGCTGTGGCCAGAGCCAAAAGCAGCGGCAGCAGCAGCAGCGGGCTCAGCATGGTGGTGTGGGGCCGGTGCAAACAGCCCCCTCCTCCGCAATCCGGCTCCTTCTCGACTGTGCCCCCCTTCAGGGGGGTCCCCCGTTTTCCTCCCCGCCTTTATTTTTGTCTTTTCTTTCTGCAAAGCCCAGCGAGCTCTGGGATCGGAGGAGGGGGATAGTGAGAAGGCAATAGTTAAGGGCCCCTCCGCTGGAGCTGGCTGGCGGGGAGGATGCGCCCCCAAATCGAACACCTCGAGGTCCCCCCTCCCTCCTCTTCTCTTGGCTCTCCCCTCGCCTAGGGCTTAGCTCAGAGCCCCATCTCGGAGCCGCCTCCGGCTGCAAAAATGCACAATTGGGAGGAGGCGGGGGGGGGATGGGGGGGCGTGGACGGGGTGGGGGAGCCTATGAAGGGGGTCCTTCGCAGCTTTAGGAGAGCCGGAGGGTTCCCCTCTTTTCCTCCTCGGTGCAAGGGCCCTGAGCTCGCGCCTGTGCTCCCGGGATGGAGGTGGCGCGGGGGGGTGCGGGGGGAGGGAAGGGGGGAGTGGGAGGTAGGGAGCAGAGGGAGGGGGCGGGGAGGGGGAAGGGGCGGGGAGAAAAAAGAGGGGGAGAGCTAGCTACGCGGCAAATGTCTTGGTGCGCATGCGCGCCGTTCTCGCCCTCACCCTCCAGAAGAGGGGGAGAAGGAGGAGTGGCAGGGCCGAGGGGCTTGGAAAGCGGTTCCAGAGAGGCGGTGCCATGTACCCGCGGGCCAAGACATAGAATCATAGGACTGAAAGCTAGAAGAGACAGTCACTCCAGCTCTGTCATTTTACGGATGGGGAAACTGAGGCCCGGAACATTTCTGTGACTTATCTGCGATCACACTGACTGCAGAGCCGGGATTCGAACCCGACTACAAACAGCATCCAACTTCGCTGGAAGATCGCCGTCACTCCCCCCACCCCCCCGCCAGCCCCCTCCCCTCCATCACCTCCCGTCTGCGCCTTCCAGAGCTGAGGGGATGGATAGGAAGGGTGTGGGGTGCAGGATTTTAGCCCCGTCCTGGGTTCTAGATTCTCCTCTTTGGACTTGGGCCTGTACCCTTCTGCAAGCTTGATCCTATCCTTGTCCTCCGATTCCTCCCCCCCCTTTCCACATGCACACGCCCCCCCCCTCCCCAATCCCTAGCCCGTAGAGAGCTGGGGAAGAGATGCCAGTCAGTGGGGAAGGTACTGGGAGAAGTTGAGCATTGATTTGGAGGCTCCGGGAACAGTGGAAGGGGATTGGCTCTTGGGGCAAAGGGGGCGGGCTGGAACCGCCCAGGCCCCGCCCCACCTCCCTCGGTCTTCGGCTTCTCAGTAAACAGGGACGTTAGCCGGGACTCGACTGAACTTGTACTTTCGCCTTGGGTTAAGGAATAGAGCCCACCTGAGCGCCCGTCCCTCCCCGCCCCCGTCCCCTTTAGCCCACCCACCCCTCCTTCTCTTGGCGCAGGGCAGGTTTGGGGGCGAGCTCTTGGGAAGGGAGTGAGTCACTGGATGGGTGGGGCGGGCAGCGCCACCGCCTCCCCCGAGGAGGTCAGAGGTATTTTTTGTTCTTGTTTTTTTGTTTTGAAAATGTCTGAGTTTTGGGCTTTTCCCACCTCCCAGGTGACTGCGGGAATGAAAGCTGGGGACGAGAGTTCCAACTCTCTGGGTTCTAGATTCACAGGAAAAAGGTTTGTAATCAGAAAGTGGGAGGGGGGAGATTCTGAGGATCGATCTGTGATTTCTAGGGTTTTCTGGGTTTCCATCCCTGAGTCCCCAGCCGTGGTCCCAGGTTCCGAGTCTTTTGCAATAGACGTCCCTCGAGCTCGGACTTTTGTGAATGTGCGTCTCGCCATTGCCCCCTTCTGGTCTGTCTTTTAGCCTTACGTTATGGAGAGGGTCGAGTGGTAATGAAGAGCCTACAGAAAAAGCGTGAGGAATGCCCTGCCAGATGTTGAAGCCATGAAGTCGGTTGTTGGTTGTTTGGGCAAAGAAAGGACAGAAGATACAAAGGGAAGAGTTAGGACCAATGGGTGGAAGTCGGATATGGGGAAAATTTTTCCAACTGTGAGAAATAACCAAAAGCAGAATAGATTTATTGATGGAGTTGTTTCCTAGTCTCCAAATGTCTCATCTCCCTGGTCCATCCCTCTCACAGATGCCAGCATAAAGACACATGCTTAAAACCTTAAGTGGCTCCCTGTTACTTCTAGGTTAAAATATATAGGAAGGAAACAAACATTTTATTAAGGGCCAGGTGACAATGTGCTAATCACCTTACATGTATTTCATTTGATCCATACAACAACCCTAAGAAGAATTTGGGTATTATTGCCTAGTATTATGGCCAATTTAAAGTTGAGGAAACTGAGGCAGACAAGTTAAATCACTAGCCCAGAGTCACACAGCTTGGAAGTGTGATGAGATTGAATTTGTTTTTTTACTAAGGTCTGGTAGTATTTAAGGATGTGCACAATTAGACTCCAACCTAGCCCACCAACCCTTTTTCTAAAAAAATTCTTTTCAAAATTAGGAACTTAATAATGAACAAACACAGACATTTTCATGTACAAATTACAAGAACAAAAAGAGAAGATAATATATGAAAAGGGACATCTCTATCCTCTTTCATTATTGAAGTTCTGGGACAGTTAGCTGTTCCTCAAATTTTGAAGGGTATCTGCTGCCTCTGCATTCCCTCAGGTCATTCCCTGAGCGCTGAAATTCAGTCTTTCCTTAGCTCTGCCTTTCCTTATCTTCCTTTAAGGCTCAGTTCCTGGTGCTGTTTTCTCCATGAAGCCTTCCCAGATCCTCCTTAAGCCATTAGTGCTCCTTCTTCTTTTCCTAATAATCTTAGCATGCTTGGAGCTATTTTTTGTCCTTTCACTTTATATCTGAGGACACATTTGTTTCTTCCTTCTTTCTATCTGTGAATATGTCATATACTTCCATATGATGGTGGGAGCTTTCTTTTTTGTCTTTGTAGGTTCAGGATGTCCAACTATACTTTGCATTTAGCAGGAGTTTAAAATTTCCCCTCCTGACTGTGCTTCTAATTGTCCTGATTTTGTTCCCGATCCTGGGCTACGTTGTCACTCCAGAACTTCCCTATGCCATGATGGCTTTCTTCTCCTCTTGGTATGTTTCCTTCCTGGGCCTTCATTTTGGGGAAGGTCCCAGATGGATCCTAAGGCTAAGTGCTTTATTCTTCTCTGGACTTCAGTGTTCTCATACCTTCTTTTCTTTCCCCCTCTTCCACTTTCAAGTTCCCTTTTATGTGTTGGTCCCATAATTTCCTTGAGGGCAGGGAATATCTTTCTTTTTACTTGTATTTGTATCTTTATCACTTAGCACAGTACCTGGCAAATAATGTTTTATTTACGTGCTTGATAAATGTTTGTTACTTTCCTGCCTGCCTGCATGGAACTATATTTAAACAGAAGCTGGTTGACTGCCTGTTGAAGATGAATACAGCATCTTTGCTTCAGGATTGGACTAGATGACCTTTGAGGACCAGTCTGTTTCTGAAATAATATGATTCTATGAACCTCTTCCCCCATCAAACACCAGGAGAGCAGGGTCTTGTACACCCAATGGGGGCCACTATAGAGTTCCTATAGGAGCATTCGAGGAGATTGACCCTTTTCTGAACCTTTGAAACTGAGAAGAATCAAAGCACTTTTAAAAATTGAGCTTAGCATTGTTTATCCAGAATATTTCTCTCTTGGCTCTCTCTGTGGTGTAGTCTACCACCTTTCTTCCATTGTTCTGATCTAGAAAGCTAGTTGCCTTTGTCTGCTTTCTCTTTTTTTTTTAATCTCCTATATTGACATAGTGTGGGAGATGATCTATAATGTAGTTTCCTTGGTTGAAAACTAGAAGGACTTTCTCCTTTTGTTCAGTTTCTGCATGCCATCTTAAGTCTCAGTAGCCTCCTCAAAATCCAGGTAGTGACTCTCCCTGCTTCCTGGTATACATATGCTTTTCTCCACTAAATATGGGCATAATTGTTTCTATTGGAAAGTAGCTGTTGTGATGATATTGTACATCCCTAGTACTCTGCCAGTGGGGAAGCGGATAAAGAGAGGGGATAGGGAACTTGCATTAGGGCTATAAAAATCTTCTTCCCTCCACCAGTGAGCACACTGCCTGGCTACCACTGATTGAGTGACAAGGGCTGTGCCTTTTCTCATGAGAAAGAATAAAGACCTTCTCTGATCTCCGATTCAGACTCCGATCTTTATTGTGGTGGTGATCTCTGGCCCATACAGTTTTGGGGGCTTGTCTGGGATACCCTCAAAGGAGGAGGGGGTCCTTCTAACTCAGACCTACTGGCAGATGGTCCCATCAGAGTTTTGTAGGAGGCCCTCAGTCAGGTTTGGGAGTGATCATCCTCTGGCAGGAAAGGACCTGAAGGGAGACTGAAGCTGACTGCAGAAAGTGATCAAAAGGGAAAGAGAAACACTCTTGGGATCGGTTGATCACATAAGTCTGTGCACAGACACAGGTGAACCTTTTTGATTTTGAAACCCAGGGTGATCAAGTAGGGCAACACAGGAAGAACTAGTCCTATTGAGTCTGTAAGATTGAGGGGTCTGAGAAACTCTGGACAAGAAATAGGGAGCCTATTGCAGATTAGTCTTGTTGACTAATGTTAACTTGTTGACTTGCAGGGTTGAGGAACCTGAGAAATCCTGGACAAGAAATAGGAGTCTGTTGCCTGGAAACAGAAATTTAAAGAGACATGGTAAAGTCTTAGTCAAAGTTGAGTGGCAGGAGTCCCCTCAGAAAGGTACCAGAAGATAGTCCCTTAAGGAACAGGCTAAGCAATCGGGATGAATTGCCAAAATATAAAAGGAAAGATAAGAGAAAGATGATCAATTATTGTTGTTTAATTTGGGATGGTGCCCAGCTTGGAGGAAACATCTTCTGTCCAAAGTGTGGGTCCTCTGAGGATTGGGTCTGCCAAAGTTTAAATACGTATGTGAATAGTAAGGAATCTAGGAATGAGGAGGAGTGCATGTATGCTGCCCTCTGGCTGTCATCTGCTGGACAATTTGTGGTTAAGGAGACAGGAAAATTAGAGGACAAAGAGAAAAAACTGAAGACCTCCCCTCCTTGGGATCCTCTCCTTGCCCTCCCTCCTCCTTACACCTGTCATCCAGCCCAGCCCCCAGCATTAGCTCCTCCCCCTTCTGTTCCATCAGAGAGAGGATGGTGGAGACCTGATTGATCTGGCAGTGACCACGGAGCCACTTGCTCCTCTCTGCTGATAATTAAAGTAATTACTAAAAGACCAGGAGAATTTTCCTCTCCCAACCTCCAACACTACCAATCTACTTCCCCTCAGGGAAATTCCTCTAGCTCAAGGGGGAATTAGGTTTGTGAATGCTCCCCTCAGTAGTACAGAAGTTAGAGCTTTTACAAAGGAAATGAAACCATTTATAGACAACCTGTCTGGGGATAGAGATCAATTTCACCAATTCTTGGGCCCTAATCTCTATACTTGGACTGAGTTAATGGCCATATTGGACATCCTTTTTACTGGGGAAGAGCAGGGGAAAGTTAGAAGAGCAGCTATGAGGGCTTGGGATGATGCACATCCACTGGCCCAGGGAGGGCTAAGAGGAGAGCAGAAGTATCCTCTCCAAGATCTCAACTGGGATCACAATAACTCTGCCCACCATGACCTTATGAGGGACCTCAGAGGCATGATAATCCAGGAAAGAAGAAGTGCCATTCCTAAGAGTCAGAATATGAACAAAGTAACTGAAGTTAAACAAGAAAAAGGTGAAACCCCATCAGCCCTCCTGAATAGTCTTACTGAGTACATGAGAAAATATTCAATATTAGAACTAACTGATCCCACAGCTCAGAGCCTTCTTAGGGTATATTTTGTCACTGGGCCTGGCCTGACATCAATAAGAAATGGCAGAAAATGGAAGGGTGGCAGGCTAGACCTTTGGATGAATTATTAGAAACTGCTCAGAAGGTGTATATGACCAGGGAGGAGAAAGCTAAGCAAACCAAGATTATGTTGCAAGCTTTGAAACAACAAGAGGAACAAACTAAAATTATGGTGCATATCATTCTGATGTAGTTAAATCAGTTATGAGGTCACAAGGGCAGAGGAGAGGGTGTGGTCCTCTGGGACCCAGAAGTTCCTAAGGAGAGGAGGGTTCCCACCTCACACCCCATTGATTTGTTTCAGTTGTGATCAGAAGGAACACATGAAGGGCGATTGTCCCCAGCAAGAACAGAAAATTTTCTCTCATGGAAATTGAGGATTAGGGATGTCAGAGGTTCATAGAGCAGACCTACCCCGAGTCCTTGATAAGTTTCAGGGTGGGCAAAGAAAAGCAGAAATTCATGTTTCTAGTAGATACAGGTGCCAACCAATCCTCTCTAGTAAAACTACCCACCAGGGCAAAGATTGGAAATGAGACTCTGATGATATCTGGAGTGAAAGGAGAAAACTTCCTGGTCCCTTTATTGAAATATTAGAATTTGAGTATTTAGGATCTAAATTTTTGGGAAAATTCTTATTTGTGCCCAAAGCTGGGGTCAACCTATTGGGGGAGGATCTTGATCACTCAAATGTCTATCCAGCTCATCCCATCAGGTCCCAAATTGTTCCCCAAAGAGTATTAGTATTAAGAGAAGAAGAGAAGGGTATGATTGAATAAAAAGTTTGGGCCGGACCTCGAAATCACTGGAAAGTAAACATTCCCCCTATCATGATCAAACTGAAGGTACTGGGAACAATAGTTAGAGTGAGACAATATCCCATCTCCCTTGAAGGAAAGCAAGACCATAAACTGGTAATCCAGGTTTACTGAAGAATTGGTTGTTAGAGCTCTCTCAGTCACCTTACAACTCCCTTATTCTTGAAGTCAGAAAGGGGGATAGGTCTTACTATTTAGTCCAAGATCTTAGAGAAATCAATAAGATAGTCCTCTTGTGTCATGCTGTAGTCTCAGACCACTACAGTATTATGGGGAAAATCCCATCTGAGAGTAAATGTTTTAGTGTTATAGACTTGAAGGATGCCTTTTGGACCTGCCCCCTGGATAAAGGAAGCAGGAATTTGTTAGCCTTTGTGTGGGAAGACCCGGACACAGGCCCAAAGCAACAGTTGAGGTGGTGTGTCCTTCCCCAAGGGTACATGGAGTCACCAAACTTGTTTGGCCAAGTCTTAGCAATGATCCTTGAGGATTTCCAAACCTGTCCACAAATCATAGTCCTTCAATATGTTGATGACTTACTGGTGTCAGGGCCCAAGGGAGAAGGTGCGAGTGAGACCTCAATTCAACTTTTAAATTTGTTAGGAGCTAAAGGTTTGAGGGTCTCTCAGAAAAAGATACAGTTTGCAGAACAGGAGGTAAAATGGCTAGGCCACCTCATCAATGGAGAGAGTAAAAAGCTGGACCCAGTGGCAGGGATACTCCAGATTCGCCTCCCCAGAACAAAAATAGAACTGTGAAAATTCCTGGGGTTAATGGGATATTGTAGGTTATGGATTGACTCCTATGCAATATTGACAAAAACATTGTATAAACATTTGTTGGAAGAAGAACCTGATGTGGAATCAGGAGAGTGAGGATAGCTTTGTAAGGTTGAAAGAAGCCCTGAAGTCCCCCCATCCCTTTCCTTTCCAAAATATTAGACCCAGTAGCCACAGGGTGGCCCACCTGTGTCCAGGCAGTGGCCACCACAGTCATTCTGGTAGAAGAGAGTAGAAAATTGACCTTCGGGGGAAGTCTAGCAGTCAGTGTGCCCCACCAAGTTTGGTCCAGAACCAGAGAGGTGATGGTTGGCTGATTTTAGGATCCTTAAATACGAGGTGATTCTAATGGAGAAGGATGACCTGGTCCTTACTCATGATGCCAACCTGAATCCTGCCACATTCCTGACAGGTGGGCTAAACCTAGAACCATGGGTTGAAGAACTCTGCTTGACTTTCAGATGAAAGCCTGTAAGGACTTACAGGAATCCCCAATTCCAAGAGTTATAAATTTGTTCAAAGATGGTTCCTCTCAGATAGTGGAAGGAAAAAGAAGGAATGGCTATGCAATTATTGATGGAGACAGGACCACCTTTGTGGAGCAGAGTGGACTCCCTAATCACTGATCTGCACAAACCTGTGAATTATATGCATTGAGTCAAGATTTGAAATTATTAGAGAATATGGAAGGGAACATTTATACAGATTTTAAATACATGTGGGGAGTGGCCCATATCTTTGGGAAAATTTGGTAGGAGAGGGGCATGATAAGCAGTAAAGGAAAGGAGTTAACACACACAATCTTGCTATAACAGGTTTTGGAAAAGCCACACCTGTCCAAAACCCTGGCTGTGGTGCATGTGAATGGGAAGTTATTTTGAGGCTAGGGGAAATTGCTTAGCTGATGAGGAGGCAAAGAGAGCTGGGGAACTCGGACAGGCGTGGTTGGTCCTATGTTAAACCTGATCTCAACACTCCTGCTAGACTTAAAGCCAGCATCCCTATTGGAAAAAGAAGCCAAGAAGACTCAGAATTTAGGAACCAAGTGGGATGAGTGGGGGAGGTGGTTTCTTCTAGATGGGAGAGAGGTCCTGAATGAAGCCACCATGAAGCAGATACTGCAACTCCTACATCAGGGTAGTCATTGGGATGTCCAGAACCTGTGTGATACAGTGTTGGCCAAATATATCTGTCCTGGCAGGCCGTTGATGGTTGTATTATTTGTTGATGGACAAATAAGAATAGCTAGAGACACCACCCTCAGGGAGGCAGGCCACCAGGGATTTGACCATTTCAGAGCATACAGCTGGACTTCAGTGAGATGATCTCTTCTCCCCCTCCCCTGCCCCTCCCCCCCCATAGGGAGACTCAAGTATTTGCTGGTGGTAGTGGATCACCTCATATCTTGGATGGAAGTTTACCCCCCTTGCTCAGGCTACTGCCTCTACAGTAAGCAAGGTCTTAACTGGAACAAGTTATCTCCCGATATGGGCTATTGGAACGAATTGATTCTGATCAGGGGACTCACTTAAGTGCCCGAGTCCTCCAGTCTTTGATGAAGGCTCTAGAAATTTCCTGGGAGTTGCACACTCCTTGGTACCCCTCCCTCCCATCAGGCAAAGTGGAAAGGATGAATCAGGAAATAGACAGCTTACTAAGTTAATGATGGAAACCCAAGTCTCCCGGATGAAGTGTTTGCCAGTAGCTCTTCTCCATATTAGAACCAAACCCTGCAGAGATATAGGTTTATCCCCCTATGAATTATTGTACAGCCACCCCTATCCAGCCTCACTCTCCCAACCTACTCAATGGGAAAGTAGAGATAAATTTCTCAGAGAATATGTGCAGTCTTGGGCAAGCTATCTGTTTTCTCTATAGAAGAAAGGAATCATTGCTCAAACTCCTCCACTGGGGTGTCCAGTGCACAAGTTCCAAACTGGTGATTGGATTCTCAAACGGGTGTGGATGGAAGAAAAACTGACTCCAGTCTGGGAAGGGTCATTCCAAGTGCTGCTTACTAGGGACACTGCCCTATGGACTAGAGAAAAAGACTCATCATACCAGAGTGAAAAGACCTGTTCGCCAGCCATTGGGCAGTGACCTCTTGTGATCCTGACTGGCTGAAGATCGCTATTAGGAGAAAGCCAGGGAACTGACTCTTCTCACCTATGACTGAGAAAAGACTGGTTGGTGTGGTCTTTCTCCTAATAGGTGCTGCTTTGATCATTCAGATTAGCTACATGAACCTTTGTGTGCTCCCCCACCCCTTAGGCTACAGCCATTTCCTTTTCTGCCGAGACAATCAAACTGCAAGGGTGATGGGTTAGCGCCATGGCCCTGAGACCCGGGTTAACCATTCTCACACTTTCTTACATAGTTCATTACACAGGACCAGCACCTTTGAGGACCTTGCCATGACAAGAACTGATAGAAAAAAGAGCTAGTAGTTTCGATGTGACAAATCGTTGGATTTGTGAGGGACTGCAACAGCTGGAAAAATGGCCCTGGGTCCCTGTGCCTTATGCCCAGCTTGGATCCTCAGTAACCGATCTGAGGCACACAATGGCACTGACTTTTGGACTGAATATGAGGAACTTCAATGGCCTCTGATAGAATAGATCAAGGGCAAGTATTGTTTGAACCAAATGGGAGAGGGGAAGTGGCTTGGGGAGAGTAATTGTTAATGGACATTTACAGGGAGGCCAGAGTGCCAACTGGAGCACTCATCGCCACGCACCCTTGATTGTACCAAGTATGAGGGGAGGTGGAACCTGACTGGGGTAACATGTAAGAATGGAACAGTAGTAATGTGTACACATACTAGGTATTATCAACCCTATACAGATAGAAATTGTAGACTCAAGGACCAACATCAGCACGTGTAGAACCAGAGATGTGGCATTGTATAGAGACTATTAGTACTAAGGGAAATGCAGAAGTTAAGAGGATAAAATGGAAATAAGAAAGAAATGGGACACGAAGTGGTTTAATGAGTTCTGGAGTGCAGATAATAAAACTGGAGAATGATATAATTGTACTTGGAAAGGGAAGCAGCAATTATGGAGGTGTAATTCAACATTCATGAGGGGAGGGCCACTGGATCCAGAGGTCTTGCAGTATTATCCATCTGCTTATGGGCAGGTTAATAATTAAGGTTATTTCAAGCTAGTAATCCTGTGTTGAAGGGACATTACTAGATATGTGGGCTCATAGCTGACACATACTTACCTGTGAATTGGACAGGGATTTGGGATAGTCTGACCTAAATTCTTCTTCTTGCCAGGGGAAGGAGAGGGACACCTGGGAGTCAAGGTATATGATGGCAGAACTAAGAGAAGTATTGATACCTCTTTGACAAGCATGGGGGTTGCAAATGGGTGGGGAGACCCTTGGCCCCCAGAAAGAATAGTTAAAACTTATGGACCAGCTACATGGGCCCAAGATGGCATTTGGGGGTACAGAACTCCTATCTACCTACTCAGTAGACTAATCAGACTCCAGACTGGTGGAAATCATCATCAATCAAATGGCTAGGGCTCTGCTGGCAGATCATGCCACTCAAAGTAGGGAGACTATCATGTAACATAAACTTGTATTAAACTATCTTCTGGCAGAAGGGGGAATGTGTGGCAAATTAGATTTGTCTATATGTTGTATGAAGATAGATGATAATGGCCAAGCAGTCAAAGATATTGCCAACAATATAAGAAAGCTAGCTCGTGTTCCAGACAGAATGTGGAGCTCCTCCTTCAACATCTCTTGGATGTCTTTGTTTGGAGGATCTTGGTGGAAACTAACAAATACTCTGGTTCCTGCTAATTGCTATAAGTGAAGTTATATTATTATCTATGTTTCTTTCCTGTATGATATGGCTAATTGCTAAACTAGTGCAGGATTCTATACAGAAGATGACTCATGTTTCTGGGAATGGGGAAATTAGACCCATGGTGATGAAGGCTCAAGGGTGGACCCCAATAGACACCATGGATAGAGCTGGGCCCGAGTCCCAGGATGAGGAAAACATGATTGATGAGATGTATCAATAATGGTGTGAGGAAACCACAAAGGCATAATAGAAGAATGGGGAAATTATGGGAGATGACTTATAGTGTAGTTTCTTCAGCTGAAGAACTAGAAGAACTTTCCCCTTTTGTTAAGAATGGTTTATATTGGAAAGTAGCTGTTGTGATGAGATTGTACATCTCGAGTACTCAGCCAATGGGGAAACAGATAAAGGGAGGGGGCGTAGGGAACTTGCGTTAGGGTTATAAAATCTGATTCCCTCGACCAGCAAGCCCACTCCCTGGCTACCACTGATTGAGCGACAAGGGCTGTGCCCTTTCTCATGAGAGAGTAAAGACCTTTTCTGATCTCCGATTCAGACTCTGATGTTAATTATGGTGGTGATCTCTGTCCCACACATGTGTAACCTATATCAGATTGCTTATTGCCTAAGGGAATAGGGAGGGGAGGGATAAAATATGGAAATCAAAACTTAAAAAAAAACAACTAATATTAAGAATTGTTCTTATATATAATGGAGGAATAAAGTATTATCAAAACATTTAAAAAGAAAATATTCTATTTTGTAAATAAAAGTATTTTATTGCTAGGAAAAAAACCACTCTTTGGTACATACTTTTTCATGTCAAAATATTTTGGAAAATGTTTAACCAGGGTCCATACTGTGACCTCTTATCTTAACATTTTTATTTACCTGTGAGTCCAAAGGTGATCATTTAGGGAAAAAAATGTGGTAAATTCAGAATTTTGCCTTCCCTGGGGATTTCCACAAGCCATATTTCCCAACAGACAGAAAGTTTTCTGTTTAAGAAGGAGGTACAAGGTCTGTATGCTGGGATGTAGGTGTGGACTTCTCTTTCTTTCATTGTCCTTGTTATTTGAATTTCTTCCTAGACACGTGGCTATTGTTGGAGACATGCTTGATGATCACTTTGTGAGCCAGTGGAAGCTAACTTTGACAGTCAGACTTTCAGACTGCCATTCAAGGGACTGAGAATGAGGAGCCACTGTCATATTCGATTTAGACTGCCAGCTGTTAAGGACCTTAGCAGCTAGTGGGCAAGGAAGGGCAGAATGCTTCCTTTCACTGTGCTTTCTCTGCTTTCCTTCTTATAGTTTTGATCCTCCAACAGAACCCAGACACACAGTAGTCCTTTTAGTCCTTCCTGTAACATACAGGCTTATGTGGTTTGGGAATTCCCCGGCTGTATGAAAAAATATGTAAGGCTCCTCGAGAGAAAGTTTTGGGGACTTTATTGAATGTATATAGATCCATGAAAATGTACTTCATCTTAACCCTTTCATTTGTTAAATAAACCATGAAGTATGTTGAATACTTGTGTCCTATAAATGTGGTGGGTTTTGATCATAAAAATCGGGAGTCCCCATGTGGTATAGGGCTCAAGAGCCATAGACCTAATTTGTGAAATATTTTGATCAAGAGTCCATTTCAACACCTTGCTAAATTCTGAAGTTGAACACAATGAGTTTTAAGTTACTTGAACTGGGCCCAACCATGGAGGACCAGCCTAAGCTTTTGTAGGTTGAAAGCCCTCTGGTGGTCGAGGGCAATACTACAGTCTCTTTGGTACCCAGAGAGGAATTGAACATTTTTTTAAAATTAATTAATTTATTTGTTTTCAGTTTTCTACAATCGCTTCCATATATGTTAGAATTTTCCTCCTCCTTCCCCGTCCTTCCCTCCTCCCTCCCCAATATGGCATGCAATCTCATATAGGTTCTACACATATATTCTTATTAAATACATTTTCACCTTAGTCATGTTGCATAGAAGAATTAAAATGAATGGGAGAAACCATAAAACAAAACAAAACATAATACAAGGGAAAATGGTTTGCTTCGTTCTGCGATCCAATTCCATGGTTCTTCCTCTGGATGTGGAAGGCATTTTGCCTCAAGGGGCAAATTTTCCTCCACTGGGAATTTTTTAGGTCCTTGCATTGCTCTGAAGGGCTACCAGAGGAACAAGGAATTGAACTTGTGACAGAAGGAAAACATCACTTTGTCAACAGTAGTATTAGGCTCCCTCACTGGATAATTAATGTAAGGCAATGTAAAGTATCTTTTATACTTAAAACAAATTTGGACTGCTGCCACGATGGCAAATGTTAGGTATCAAATACAGCTCAGGATTACTTTCATCAAGAAGAGAGTTGGAAGCTGCTAGAATTTAGCAACATTACAAAAGTGGGGGGGAGATTTAAAAAGTAAGAAACTCTTAGTTATTGCTGTGGGAGTCATTTCAAAGCCAACTATCTGTGGCCAGTCAGATCACTGAGTATATAAATCAACTTAAATTATAAGAAAAGATGAAAAGATGACAAGAGACTATGCAAGTGTAAGAATTTCAAATAAACTATTGACTGAAATGGGACATTAGTAAATATAAACACAATGACTTAGATTGCCACCATTTCTTAAAGGAGTTTACTTTCAAATGTTCAAATTTATCTGTGATGTTACTGGTTGGTATATAACCTTCAACCATGCAAATGGCAGTTCATCCATGCCTGCCCATCCAGTGCAAGTCTTGTCCATGTTCTTCCATGAATTTGCCATAGGTTTTCTATTCAGTTGTGTTAGAAATCACCTTGGAACCCTCCTATTATCCCAAGGATACCAGTTAACACACACACTGCCCTCTGATTATCACTGGCTCTCATCAAGGAAACAGTCTGACTCCTTTTTGAAAATTATTATTATCATTATTATATTGAAAAGTTGGATGATGTCCTTTATAGTACTTTTTCATAATTCCCTATTTGTGATCTGTTGCAACTTGCCTATACCACAATGCCTCTTTCCATTGCCCTTTGGGGGATTTTCAATTTCAATTTAAAATTCACTGAATTATTCCATGACTCACAGACCTACATCACTGGAAGAATTTTGGCATTAAAAAGATGCATCTTATTTCAGGAAGAAGCTTGAGGGTCATTAAAAAGTACTTCATTATTTCTCAGAGTTAATCCAACCTGATCTCTTCTTGTTCAAGTCTGAACCTAACTTATTGTCCATTTGTAGAGTCTATGTAAGTTACATATGGTGATGACTGAGTTCTACAGTTCTTCCTTCCAACAGCGTATCTAGACAGTAGGTTTTCTTGAGCCCCTTGATTTTTTCTGTGTGCACTACTAGGCTAAAATATTTGTGTGATTATGGATCTCACTTAAGAGGCTTTGAAATGTCATAGGACTTAATGCAATCAGTGCTATGTCATCTGCAAGCAAGAGAAGTATCTAGAGCATCTTTATCGTCTATGGAGGATACCTCTTCAACCTGGACTTTGTGTTGGATTTCTCCATGAGAAGTATAACCCAGTATAAAATAGTTGCCACAATGAGGAAGTCAATAGAACGCTGGAACCCATGCTAGTCAGCAAATGCTTGATCTCCTTAGAAAGAGGAGAGACATAGAATCCAAGGATTACACCAACTTAGAATAAAAACAACACTTTAAGATATTAGAGATTACTTCATAAAAAACAAAAAAGTAATAAAGGAGGAAATGAGCCTGAAAAAAGCTTGTCATGAGATCTAAATCAAATAAACCTGAGAGCATTTATAGATGAAACTGGAAGAAGGAAAACACATATACTCAAAGTAGAAGAGTTACCATCATTTCTATATCAATCTATTTTCTTTTTTTAATTAACAAATGTTTATTTTTCTCTCCCTCTAACTTCCTCCTCACAAAAGAAATACAACACCTTTGTAACAATTATACATAGTCAAGCAAAACAAATTCCCACGTTAGTCATGACCAAAACTGTTCTACATATTTTATTTTTTCTTTTAAAATATTTTTTCTCCTCACCTCCCCGACCCCATTGGAAAGAAAAAGAAACAAATCCCTTGTAACAAATTTACATAGTCAAGCAAAATAATTTCCTACATTGGCCATGTGCAAAAAGTGTTTATCTTCTTCCATACCATTACCTCTCTGTCAGGAGGTGGGTAACATAGTGTATCATCAGTCCTCTGGGCTCATAATTGGTCATTCCATTGGTCAAAGTTCTCAAATCATTTAAAGTTCATTTTTACATTGTTGTTATTTATAATATATATCCTTCTTTCGGATTTGCTCGCTTCACTCTGCCCAAGTTCATTCGTGACTTTTTAGATTTCTCTGAAACAATCAATTTCAATATTTCTTATGGCACAATAGTATTCCATTTCATTCATATACCATTATTTGCTCATTCATTCACCAGTTGATGGGCATCTCCTTAGTTTCTAGTTCTTTGCCACCACAAGAAGTACAGCTATCAATATTTTTGTATATGTGCTTTCTTTTCCTCTTTCTTTGATCTATTTAAGGTAGAGGTTTGGCTATTTTTGGATCAAGGAGTCACAACTTAGTGACTTTTGGTAAATAGTTTAAAATTACTTTCCAGAATGACTGGACCATTCTAATACCAGCAACAGTGTATAAGTCAATTTTTAAAAAATATATTTTTTTTGACAACAGAATTGTTACACTTGACTCAGCATCTTTTATCAATGTGTTATGTGAGGGAATGGAAATGTTTCTTAAGTAGATGAAGTAGTAAAGAGTTACTTGATCAACTGCATACTTACAATAGGGTACCCTAGGGAGAGTTAAGCAAAACTGAAGCTTGGAAAGGGCAAAAAGATGAGATATTGAAATGTAAAGGGTGCAAAAGAAGCATCAATGCCCATTAGCTCCAAGATTGGGAGTGATCTTGGCCTTGTGTGTTTCCCTACATGCATGCTTCACTACATTTGTAATTTAAGTTTGTATCCATTCTTCTTTCCATGGATTGTGTACTTATTTATGGGCAATTGTGCTCTAGGTTTTTTTGGGGAAATACTTTGTAATTACTGTTCTTGTTATGCCATTTGAATAAATACTCTTGCTGAAGAACTGATCTAATGACTGTGTTAAGGGAAAACACACAGGTTAAGGGGGCTCATGATCTATAGCAGGGGTGGGGAATCTGTGGCCTCAAGGCCACATGTGGCATCCTAAGTCCTTGTGTGCTGCCTTTTGATTGAGGCCAAGTTTTACAGAACAAATCCTTTTATTAAGGGAATTTGTTCTGTGAAGTTTGGATTCAGTTAAAGGGCCACACTTGAGGACCTAGAGGGCCACATGTGACCTCGAGGCTACAAGTTCCCCAAGGGTTAGGAGGATGGTCATTCATAGAGTTACTGGAAGAATGCTGAAAGTAGCAGAGTGCAGGTTAGGGGAATGAAACCGAAGGTAATATTATATATAAAAGAAACTATCTGTGGTATAATGGGAGTAAGAGAAGTGAATAAACATATATTAAATACCTAGTCTGTGCCAGGCACTGTGCTAAACACTTTTATGAGTATTATCTCATTTTATTTCACAACAACCCTGTGAGGTAGATGATATTATTATATCCATTTTATAGCTGACAAACACTGGATTTAGAAATCAAAGGACTCATGTTTGAACCTTGCAACTTACAACTTGTATAACTTCAAGCAGGTCACTTAATGGTTCTGGCCATCAGTTTACTTGTCTGTAAAATAAAAGTTAGGCTAGATGCTTTTTAAGGTTCCTTCCAGCACTAAATCTAGTATGCTGTGAAATCTAGAGGCAGCAAATTTTTTCATGTACTTAGGGATCAATTTTCAAGATTTTCTTAGGACAAAAACTCAGAAGATGGAAAAATAAAATGGACAATGTTATTATTTTTTAAAAGATGTCAGAAACAGATAATCCATTTGCTTGCTTCCTCATTTTTACAAAGTCTTTATGAGAAAATTTCTATGCATTTACAAAAGGTATCCTTGATGAGAAAACAACAAGCATGCTTCTAAAGACAATATTCTAGAATAGCCAATATCTTCATGGTCACATAGGTGACTTAAAGGTGTATAAAATATAAGATCCCACTGTGTTTTATGGTTATGAAAAACCTATTTAACTTATAGAGATTCTTCTTCAATAATTATTTTCATGCATATGTAATTGGGGAGGAATCTAGAAGCACACACATTTGGTGAGCCTGCTTTTACAAGGGTGTGACTCTTCACTTCAGAGCATGTGCAGGCATTTTGTGACTTGTTTCTCTACTTACCTTCTGCTGAAGTGGTGCCTTTGGTTGAGTGTTGAACTGGAATTGACAGAACATACAAAAATTTCCAAAAGAGAAACTCATTCTTTTTTTTTTTCATCTTGGCTATGAAGTATAATTTCCTGAGTTCCAGAGGCCTGGTGGAGAAAGAATTCCCACAAATCCCTTCTTCTGTGCCCCACCAGGCAGTTCCTGAATGCATGACTCCCTAGTCAAGCCTGTGTCTAGGATGTGGCCACAATCCGTTTGTGTACAAACTTCTTTGGTACAAATCCTTGAGAGACTTTAAAAAGTCAGAGGAACAGAGGTTCATTGTAGAGAGTTCATACCAAAGTTTCCCAGCATCCAAGCCTGGTGGGCCAGTAAAGTATGAGGAGTGACCTGCTTACTGTTATCCAGCAAGGGATCTTCGCAGGAGTTGAGATCCATGTCCTCTAGCAGAGGAGGACTTTGTCTAGTGGCTATGGCAATTTGGTAGTGAATATGATGGGGTGAATGCTTTGTAGCAACTGCTTTAAGTTGCTACAAAGGGACCATAGTGGAGAGTGTACTCTTAATTTAGGCAACCATATATTAGATTTAAGTTCTTGCTATACCTTCTCAGTAAATATATCTTTGTAAAAACTAATTTATGTTATTGATTAAATTGGTAGTGGGTTGCTAATCAATGGTAGTGATAAGACGACCAGTATTAGAGATTAATATTGGGGAGAACATACTGGAATGAAGATTCAAGTAGATAGGATTAGAAAAATCACCATTACCCCTTAGACTTAACCTTGAGGGAGAAATGTAACCAGCTACAAGTTGGGGATCCAATTTAAGTCAGAATAAATACCTCCAGAGTTTTTAAGGGCTATAAAATGTTAAAGTCATACAACATTCCTTGATAGAGACAACCCTAAATGCATACTTGTTAAACAGTCCTTCAAGTATCAATATCATCTAATATTACAGATGAGGAAATTGAGGTCCAGAGAGGTTTTAACTTGCCTAAGGTCACATAAATGATAAGTGGTGTGCCCCCACTTTGTCACTTATTAAAGCTGTCCATTAGATTTCAGTAAAGCATATTACAACATTTTTCTAGTTATCTTTGTGGGCAAGATGGAGAGAAGTGAGATAAATGACAGAATGACAGCAGTTAGATGATTCAGAACTGATTGGATGCCTGGACCCCAAAAGCATCCAATAATAGATAGATGTCAGTTTGAAAGGAGGTCTCTAATAGATATTCCCTAGAGTTCCCTGTTCTATTGAACATTTTTATATGTGACTTGGATGAAGTCACAGAAATCATGCTTGTCAAATTTTTAGTTGTCAACAACCTGGGGTAGCTAATCCATTCATATCAGAATCTGAAATAATAAATCTTGAGAATCTGGAACAATGAATCTGTTCCAGTAAGATTATTTTATTCTTTCATTCCTTCGAACATTTTATTAAGCATCTATTATGTACAGCACTAAATTTCTTCAGTAGAACTAATTCTGTTGTAACACCTGAGGTGTTGCTCTCATTGAAACAAATTTCTGTTTCAAAAAGAGGTTTAAGTCATACCTATGAATTAATTTCCTGAGTTTTTTTTATTTTGTGAAAACTACTATGTTTAGCTGGGGGAACATGAGAATTATAGCTCCTCTAAAAACACCACCACTAACGTCAAATTACCCTTTTTGTCATTTTTTTCCTGGCCTGCCTTTCTTAAAACCTTTTTCTCCAGTCACTATCCATAAACTGCTGGTTTTCTTCCCTGAGTTGGTGGGTTGCCTTCATACCTTCACAAAGGGCAGAGCAGGCCAACACAACAGAACCCTGGGCGCCATTTTTGTTCTTTAAAGGAGAATTTGAGGCATGCTGCTATATTTCTTGGCTCCGAGTCACCTATCTGGGGAGAATATTGGAATTAAAGCAAAAGAGTGATGGTTAGGTAGGACCGACAAGCTGTACAGCATCTATGCTCAGACTTTTTTTCCCCTTAGCAACCTTTCCTCTGTACTATATATGATTATTTCTTCCCATCACAGGGGCTAAAAGGTACAGCATCCCTTCTGTGTGGAAAATTGTAAAAATTTTTGATCTTCTCTTCATACCAGAGAAGAAATCTGAATTTTTTATTTTTCTTTTATGGGTATTTACAGTACTTTATTGTAAAATTTGGGTTAAGTATTTGGTTATAGGCTCTGTGTCATCTGCTGGTCTCTGCATGTTGTCTGCAGTTTCTGCAAAACTCCTTCAAAATTCCCATTTAATTTCTTATGTTGACCCATGATATATTGAAACCACAGTTGGGGAAAGTCACAGTGCAGAAGGGATAACTGTATTTCTGTACTGTAAAATGGTCCATCATCCTAAAATATAACCAATGGGAAACTATGATGGAAAAAGGATCAGAAAGAGAATCCCTGCTACCTATGAAGTAATACCCAAACTATATATACTTCATTCTCAATAAATATGCTTTCCAAGAATCACATCTTTAGCAGTTTATTCTGAAGGCTCATTTTAAAACAAAGTGTAAGACAGTGTGAAAAAAAAATTGAAAACACCGAATATATTCATTAAATAAAGAATAAAGAACTTACGTTCTCTTCTTGATTTCCTAAAAGATTTTTGATCTTAAAAGGTTATATATACATGTTTTCTTTTCTTTTTTTTTTTTTGCTTAAATTTTGTTTGAATTAACAAGCATTTATTTTTTTCTCCCTCCTACTCCTCTACCCTCTGGGAAAAGAAATATAAATCTTCATAAGAAAAAAGCATAGTTTAGAAAAACAACATTATTTCAAAAGGAAATAATGGCAATATAAACTACCTCTTAATCATTTATATCAACTATAACAGCTAATTATTATGTTCTTTTCTGGAAATTACTTTCCATTCTCTAATTGTGACTTTAAAACAAAAACTACAATGTTAGAAATTCAGCGGTCTTTGGAGGTCTTTCTTTTGCAAGCACTGTGAGTCCCTGTAATGAAAAAGGTTTAATTTGTGATGCAAGTAGGTCCATGTTGGCAATGCTAGAAGGTCCACCTTCTAGTGTGATGACTTTTTAGCATTAATCTTTTCACCATCCACTATCCTCTTGGGTTTCTTGTGAGATCACACTTGGAGTGAGGATTTGCTGAAACTATTCCTCCATCAGTTTTTCTGGCTCCTGCAAGAGGGAGATTTGGGACATGGGTTTGGGCACTGAAGTAGCCCAGGGAGCTGGGCTTACCTAGGGCTCAGGAGCTCCCTCTGTCTCTCTTTCTCTGTCTCTCTCTGTCTTTCTCTTTCTCTCTTTCTCAAACACACACAGCAGATCAGGAGCAAGATTAAATTTTGTAGTGATAAGCATAAAGCACTGCACTTGGGTTACAAAAATCAACTTGACAAGTACAGGATGGGGGACATATGGCTGAGCAATAATGGAACAAAGATCTGGAATTTTGTGGACTACAAGGTCATTGAATCAATAATGTGACATGAGACCAAAATAGCTAACCTAGGTGGAATAAAGAGGCATAAGGAAAAAGTGATGGTTCAACTCTTTTCAGAACACATATGGAGCAACATAATGTAACCCATTGAAATGGGACTCTTGCCTTATTGGTGGAGATGAAGGCTCTGTCCTGAGTGATGGACAAGGCAGAGTTGGTGAGAGGAGGGAATTTCAGTTTTCAACCAAAATATTTTTCATCAAGTGGAAGTCTTCTTTGAACATAGCTTCCAGTCAACTTCCAGAGGTAAGATGGAAGAGGCCAACTCCACTTCAGATTGGTGCCTGGGAGAACATATGAGAGGAGTGGGTAGTTATCATCATGTCTCTATTTCCAGAGTGCTATTCTAGAGACTTTGGGGAGTTTCCTCTTGGGTGAGATCCAGAACCCTTTCTCTTGGTTGAGCTGAGTTGTCTCAGTCACAATGGGAGAGCTCCTTCACTCTCTACTGTCTGATCTATATTCTCCCATTATGCCTATTCCAATTTCTGTTTTGCTATGATTGGGCTAAGTAGACTTCTTTGCTATTCTCTAGTTATGTTCATTTTGGAACTGAGATTTGGTGGAAAAGAGGTTGAGCCTTGGATAGAGGATAGAGCTTGGAATCGTCCTTCCCCACTGAAAATGGCAAAGTGGTCAAAAGTTAGCTTGAACCCAATTATATCCCCTGGGTAAACAATATTTAAGGGAAAGATAGAATTCTCTCTCCCTGAGGAGAGCAGAAGGGTCTCTGACCCCAGTTGCCTGCTTCTTCTAATGTCAGGAATGAAACCTCCTTTGGAGAAGAGTGGTGGAGAAAAGAGGATAGAGATATATCTATCTGCCTCCCTTCAAGACTGATGACAAGACAGACAGGTCACTCTACACTTGTCGAGGCCACTTGCTCACTCATTTTCCTTGCCCTAGGTAACAAATTTTAAGGAGGATATGAACAAACTGGAGTCTTAAAGCATGCGTTCAGTTGCAATCTGTGTGATCTTGGGCAGATAACTTAACTTCTCTGAGACTCAGTTTCCCTATCTGTAAAATGAGGGCATTGCCCTAGATTACCACTGAGATTCTTTTTAGTCCTAGACTTGTGATCTTTTGAGATATGTCAAAAAGTTGAAAGGATTGGAAAAATTTAACTTTTAAAGAAGAAAAGACTTAGGAGTTATAGGCATGATAAATACATTTAAATATATGAAGAACTATGTTACGGAATAGAGAAAAGACTTGTTCTGCTTGGCTCTGGGAAATAGCAATGGAATCACATTGCAGGGAGGATTTCTCTTTAATATAAGGAAAAACTTCCAAACAAAGTAGCTGGGTGGAGCAGTGGATAGAGAGCTAGACTTGGAGGTAGGAAGACCTGTGTTTGAATTTGACTTCAGACACTTGCTGGCTATGTGACCCTAGGGAAGTCACACAGCTTCTGTCTGCCTCAGTTTCCTTAACTATAAAATGAAGACAATAATAGCACCTACCTCCCAGGGCTGTTCAAATGAGATATATTTGTAAAGTGCTTAGCATAGGCCCATGGGACATAAAAGGTACTTAATAAAAATACTTGTTCCCTTAAAACTATTTCAAAGAAAAATGAGTTTCCTCAGGAGATTGTGAATAGAGTTCCCAATCATTGAAAGTAAAGTTGTGGCTGAATGGCCACTGATTTCAACTTGCTTTTCAAGTTCCAATATAGAATTAAATCCCCATTCCCCACTCTCACCCTCAATATATTTTTCCATAAGCAACCATATATGTTTCCGGTGTTGTGAGATATATGGTGTGCCAAACACCTTATGTTGGCACATGACTTAATGGAAGCTTTTTCTTGTCGGTGATGTTAGAGAGGATTCTTACTCAAATATAGGTTGAACCCTTCACTAGATAGTCTCTGAGGTCCCTTCCATCTCTGTGATTTAATGTCACCGAGACTGTCCTGGGCAGAGTCCAGAGAGACAAGGGATTCTGTATGGATGGTGAGGTTCTCCAGATGTTCCTTATTGGCAAATTATATTGTGTTGATTGCACAGAAGCCCAGAATACTCCAGGGCCTCTTCAATGAGATCCCTGGCCATTCAAAAGAGATTAGACTAGCAATTCACAGGGAAAAAAATGGAAGAAGACTGTATATTGTCCAGATCGTAATATATAGTGAGAGGGGAAACACTGTTAGTTCATGTATATATATTGCAATTGAGCATAAGCTGCTCCTGAAATGACTGTGAAGAAGAATGCAGACCAGATTACCTTTGGGAAATTGCAATGATTCCATTTTCAATTTCAGTGATCTCTGGTTTTTCCCTACTGTAAAAGCCTGTGTTTTAAACACTAAGTCTTTCACTATGATGCTATATGGCTATGAATCATGGAACATTATGATCTCAAAAGAAACAAAAGTTATAGGTCATACACAGAGCAATGGAAAGAGGCATGGCAAGTATAAGTAAGCTATAATATATTATCCTTGTGAGAAGGGCCTAAAACATTGTCAAGGACACATGTGGTCAGAAAAATGAAGTAAGCTGGTCGTTTAGTGAGAGCAAGGGTAACAGATGGCCTAAGTATTTTCTTGGTATCTGTGAAATGTTAAAATAAGCAGACGAAGGCCTCTGGTGATCTGGGTCAATCCTCTATGGAGGGCTAGCAGGACAAAATGAAAAAGAAATGAGAAAGGATGAAGAGACATTGAGCAGTTGATTTTGAGACCTGGAAGACCTCTACTTAATGAGATTACGGATCCATGGAAGTATATCAAGTCACATGTGTTAATGGCAAAAACTTCAGTGGAGGGTCCTAGACAGGGAGTTGATTCCCAGATTTGGTGCCTGTGACTTTCAAGCTTTGCTTTGAACACACAAATGCCTTTTTCTGGCTCTGTTTCTGAATCTATGTCTTTACCTCTCCCAGTCTCTTTCCCAATCTAGATACTTGCATTGCAACAATTTCCAGTATATCACCATAGTCAGTGGCTAGAGAGGCAATAAGACTTGGTCCCAAGTCCTATTACATATACTAGCTGCCCTATAAGCCCTACACGTACTGGCTGCATGACTGTGGATTAATCATTTAATCTTCCAGTACCCTAGCCAACTCTGACAGTGAATTGCAAAGAAGGACTGGCCTGCCTTGGTTGAAAGTTTCCACATCTGGGTGTCCTTATGCCAGAGAAAGCTAGGTGGTGCCGTAGTGCATGAAGTACTGGGCCAAGACTCCCATTCCTGGGTTCAAATGTGACCTCAGACACTTACTAGCTGTATGACCCTGGTTAAGTCACTTAACCCTGTTTGCCTCAATTTCCTCATCTGTAAAATGATCTGGAAAATGAAATGGCAAATTGCTCCAGTATCTTTGCAAGAAAACTCCAAACAGGGTCACAAAGAGTAGTACACAACTGCCCAACAAAAATGGCAACCTGCCAAGGAACTCACAGGTCAAGTTCCCAGCCTAATTTATTACCACATGGATCATTTACTCCAAAAGCAGACTTAGTCTCTTTCCTCTCCCAAATGACTAATCCCCTAGAATTTCTCATTACTATTGTCACACCCACATCCTCACAGGCACTAAAGCTTAAATACTGAGACGGTTTTTCATGTCTTCATTTTCTCTCCTCCCCATCCCCACTTACCAACTCCTGATTCCACATTGGCAGAGGTTTTCATATCCCTCTCTTCCTCTATTTTCAACTGCCACAACCTTCCTTTAGACCTTCCTTTACCTCTTATCTGGGTTACTGCAATAATCTTTTCTTTCTTCAGTGCATCCGACTCATAGCTACTAAATTAGTCTCCCCAATTTCAGTGATACAATGTGTGGGAGTCAGTATGGTATAGTGGAAATCTTGAGTTTAGAGTATTAAAGCCTATAGAATATATAGTACATATAGACTCTAAACTCAGGGCCTATAGTAAAAATCTTGAGACCCGGAAGACTGCTATATGTGACTACTGATTTCATCTATCCTTTAAGATTCAACTTTACTATAGACCCTGAGTTTAGAGTCAGAAGACTTATAACCCTAGGTATTCCCACCATTCCTCTTTCCATTGCTCTGGGAATTACTTATAACTTTTATTTCTCCTGAGATCGTAGTTTTCCATGATTCGTAGCCAAATCTGAGATGTCATTTAATAATTTTTTACTTTGGGCAAGTTGTTTAATATCTCTTGGCCTCAGTATCCTCATCGATAAACTGAGGGGGATAGGGCAAGGTCGCTTCCTAGATCCCCTTCAGAGCTATGTTTAAGGAACACTCTATAGATTATTTTCACTCACCCTGAAGGATTTAGTCCCCAACGGTTAACTGCTACTTTAAGTTCTCTGGTATACTCTGTGAGGAATCTTTCTATTGATCATAGATCCCTACTAGTGTGCTTCCCTTTTCACAAATATTTTATTCAAAGCAAAGGTATTTACTAAGATGGCATAATAGTAACTGCACAACTTTTGCCCTACATTAACCTGGGGGGCATCCTTCCACAAATACACACAGTACTCACTGGACACATGGGCACTAACTTAGCATACAGAGGGTAATGAGACACCCATGTGGAGAACACATACGGCCAATGCTACTTTTCCAATACCTCCAGGCCTTGAAGTTTTTTTCTTCTTTTATGGAGTTCTCACAAAGTTCTCCTTGTGTGTAATGGCTTTACTGGCCTGCCTATCTGAGCTTCCAAAATCTTCTCTTCTCCATAGCTCAATTTTCGATTTCCAGTGATAGTTCTTTCTTGTGTCCATAGCTGACTTTCTTTGCTGCTCATAGGATCTTGGGAGCTGTTTCTGGCCCTGAATTCATGTTTGTCTAGAGTATGTCTCTGATCCCTCAACTATGCCCCAAACTCTTCCAAACTGATTATTTAGCTGCTGGGTGGGTATTCAAAGGTGATTATCTTTGCAGCTAGATGACAGGGGAATTGATAGGGGAAGGGGATAACCTACCCATAGGTAGGTTCTTTTTTGACTCCAAGGCTCAACTCCTTAAAGCCCTCAGGAGCGTGAACTATTTTCATCTTAGTCAATGAGAGTTGCACCTTCCAGTTCAATCAGAGAAGTATTCCTACTTCATAAAAGGGATGGCAGGGTGTCAACACATTGTCAACACATTAACACCTTGTCATCTATGATGATGTAAGATGATGATGGGAGAGGGGAAGGTCCTGAATCTCCCCTTCTTACCTGTATAAAATGCCAATAATGTTACCTTCCTGTTTAAATCCTTCAGAATGCACCTACTCCATTTCCTACAGAATAAAGTCCATTTTCTATATAATTAAGTCCAAATTCTTTAAAAGAGCATTTAAAGCTCTCCACAATCCACCTTCCAACTTATCTCCAGCCAGACCATTCCCTCTTCTCCAAAACTATGCTTGTTTCCCCCATCTGTACCTTTACCACTCACTTCATTCCTTGTACTTGGAATGATTTCTACCCCTAGCCCCATATCTGACTATTGATTTCATCTATCCTCTAAGACTTGGCTCACATGACAGCTACCTCTTCCACGTAACTTGATCCCGTCAGAAATGACTACGTCCTCTGAACTCTGGTAGTAGTTGATTTATGGCTTGCTAACGAATTGACACATTCTGTTTCGCATTATATTTATAACTCCAGCTTCAGGAACTGTTCCCACAAAGACCATAGATACCATTACTATATCTTTAAGAGACAATGAAATCTTGGATGATTACAACTTTAACTGTCATTTTATGAGGAGTCTGTGAGGAGATGGAGAATTTGGATGTTGCAATTTTAGTAATTAATGTGGAAATATTAGAACATACCCTTTAATTACCTTAGAATCTTGGATGGGAAAATAAATAAGGAAAATGAGCAGTAGTATCCTTGGGTCAAAGGGTATGCACAATTTAGTGACTTGTGGGGCATGGTTCCAAATTGCTTTCCAGAATGACCACATCAATTTACAGCTCCATCAACAGTGCAATCATGTATTTGTTTTTACTGCAGTCCCTCCAATTATTGTCATTTTCTTTTCTTTGGTCATCTTTGCCAATCTGATCAGTGTGAGGCAGAACCTTAGAGTTGCTTTAATTTTCACTTCTCTAATTATTAGTAATTAGGAACATTTTTTCATATGATTGTTGAAAGGTTGAATTTCTCTCTTTGAAAAGTGCTTGCTCATATTAGGAAATGACTTTTTGAATCAATTCTTTTTATACCTTGGATATGAGACCTTCATCAGGAAAACATTGCTGTTAAAATTTTCTCCAATTAACTGTTTCCCTTCTGCTCTGAACAGTTATGAAAGTTAACTTTCTTCCTTGCTTTTTAAATTTGTGTATAATGTGACCTTTTATATCTAAATCACATATCCATATATAGCATATCTTAGTACATGGTGTAAAGTGTTGGTCTATATCTAATTTCTGCCAGAATGCTTTTCAGTTTTACTAGCAGATTTTATCTTCTAGTGAATCCTTACCTGAGGAGCTATATAGTGTTTGGATTTATTCAATACTACAGTACTATGTTCCTTTGCTCTATATGTTGTATACCTAATTTATTCCACTGAGAGATCTCTCTATTTTTAACTGGTAGCAAATGGTTTTGATGATTACTGCTTTGCAGTATAGTTTGAGAGTTAGTAATACTAGGTCTCCTTCCTTTTCATTCTCCCCCTGCCCCCATCATTTTCCCTTGGCATTTCTGATCTTTCATTCTTCAAGATGAATTTTGTTATTCTGTTTTCTACTTCTAGAAAGTAATACTTCTGCAGCATGTCATAACTCTATATTGGTGTGGCAGCAAACTAATTTAAGTAGTATTGTTATTTTGATTATATTGATACAACCCAGCCATGAGTAATTCTTCAATTAAGATCTGCTATTACTTCCGAAAAGAACATTTTGTGGTTATATTCATATAGATGTGACTAGATAGGAAGGTTCCCAAGTACTTTATACATTCTATAGTCTTTATAAATGGAATTTCTCTGTCTTTTGCTTGGAGGTTTTGTTGGTATACTGAAATCTTGATTATTTATATGGATTGATTTTATATCCTGCAACTTTGTTAATTATTATTTCATTTTTTCATTTTATTTAATTTTTCAGTTTATAAACAATTATCTTCTCTTTCTCTCACCCATACTCAATTAAAAAAAGGAAAAGCAGGACTCTTGTAACAAATATGTACATTAAACAAATAAAAAAATTCCTCTGTTATCCATGTCTGAAAATGTATATCTCGTCCTGCATCTGGAATCCTTTCCCCTCTCTGTCAGGAGACCACTAGTTCATCATCATAGACTAGATGCATAGTCTGTTATCAGTCCTTTGGAGTTATAGTTAGGCAGTACATTGATTTGGGCTCTCAAGTCTTTCAAAGTTGTTTGTGTTTATAATGCTCTCATTGCATAAATTATCCTCTTTCTTCTGCTCACTTCACTTTGGATCCAATTACATGTCTTCCTAAATTTCTCTGGAATTGTCCCTTTCATTCCATTATGTTCATATAACTATTATTCATTAGCTATTCCCCAGTTGATGGGCACTTCCTTATTTTCTAGTCTTTTGCCACTACAAAAAGAGATCCTATACATATTTTTGTAAATATGTATTCTTTTATGTCTTTCTTTGATTTCTTTGGAGCACTGATCTATTTCAGAGTAAAAAGGCATGTACAATTTAGTGACTTTTTTGAGCATAGCTCCAAGTAACTTTCTAGAATGGATAGCCCAATTCACAATTCCACCATTTGTTTCTTATTTCTTATTTTTCCATAGCCCTCTTATCATTTCCTTCTAAAAATAGTTTTTAAAATGAGTTTTCATTGGCCTTTTATTTTTCACATTACCACAGTTTCCCCCAGTATCTCTTTCTTTTCTCTTCCCAGAGAGCTTTCCCATATGACAAATAATGTTTTTTAAGAACCTAAGAAAAAAATGAGGAAAAAAATCAGTATAGCTGATCAATATATTGAAAAATTCTGAAAACAATGTGCAATGTGCTACACTTGTGGACCTTCCACCTCCTTGAAGGGTTAGGTTGGGAGGATCTTCTCCTATCTTTTCTTTCAAGTCATATTTGTTCTTAATAATCTTGTAGCATTCACTTTTGATTCCTTGTGCATGGTTTTACATTGTTTCCATTTACATTGTTGTGGTCATTGTGCATATTGTTTTCTTGGCTCTGCTTACTTCACTCTGTATCAGTTCATGTAGATCTTTCCATGTTTTTCTATATTTATCACATTCATCATTTCTTTCAGTGCAGCAATATTCCATTATATTCATATGTTACAATTTAGCCATTCCCCAACCAACAGGAATCTTTTTTCCTCCAATTCTTTGCTATCACAAAATGTGTTGCTATAAATATTTTGATACGTATTAAGACTTTCCTCTTATCAATGGCTTCTTTGGGGTAAAAATTGAATAATAGAATCTCTGGGTCTAAGAGTATGTGTCCTTTTTTCCTTTTTTTTCTTTTGGCCATCTTTGCCAGTCTGATGGATATGAGATGAAAATTCAGAGTTGCTTAAATTTGCATTTCTCTAATTATTAGTGATTTGGAATATTTATTTCATATGGAGGTCTCTGAGAACTACCGGCTCATATCTTTTGACTATCAACTGAAGAATGGCTTCTATTCTTATACATATGAATCAATTTCTTTTTTATATCCTGGAAATTGGACCTTTATCAGAGAGATTTGCTGCAAAGATTTGAGATGACAATTTGAGACGTCCAATAGAAAATTGGAGAATTGAGATTGGAGGTCAGGGGTGAGATTAGGGCTGGATCTGACAATCATCTGTATGGAGATGATATAATTTTGTGTAAGTCTTGGTAAGTAGACTCCTAAATTTTTCTATGTCATAGTTATTTTTAGGGGAAATTTGCTTTCTATCTCTTCTTACTGGGTATGTTGACAAATTCTAATGATTTATGTGGATTGTTTTATGTCCTACCACTTTGCTGAAGTTATTAATTATTTCAATTAATTACAATTGAACTTTCTAGAGTTCTCTAGCCCATTTTAGGTCTATACCTCAAAGAGATCAAAGTAAGAGGAAAAGAAAACACAGGTACAAAAATATTTATAGCAGCTCTTTTTTATCACAGTAAAGAACTAGAAACTAAGGGAGTGCCTATCAATTGGGGAATGCCTGTACAAATTATAGCATATTAATTTAAAGAAATATTATTGTAGATAATGTAAAATGTCACAAAAATATCAAAAGGATCATTTCAGAGAAATCTGGGAAGACTTGCATGAACTGATGCAGAATGAAGGAACTAGAACTAGTAGAGCAATTTTTTATACAATAACAACTTTGTAAAGAAAAACAAATTGAAAACTCAAGCTCTCCACTCAGCCCAGTGATTTTGGAGGACTAATGGTGACCCATATTACCCACCCTTTGACAGGAGTGGTTGGTTGGTGCAGTGGATAAAGTGATAGGTCTGGAATCAGGAAGACTGACTCCAAATTTGACCTTAGACTAGTTGTGTGACCCTGAGGAAGTAACTTAACCCTGTTTGCTTCAGTTTCCTGATATGTAAAAGGAGCTGAAGAAGGAAATGGCAAAGCACTTTGCCAAAAAAAAATAGTCATAAAGAGTCAGACATGACTGAAATTACAACAAACTTATGAAAAAGAGGAGATGAACTCAAGATGCCTTTCTGAAAAATCTTGTAAATGTAGTGAATATAGAAAATCCTTTAGCCAAAGTGGACAGCTTTCAACACATACTGTGGAGAGATCCTCTGAATGTAATGAATACGGGAAATTCTTTATTTGGCAACCACACCTTTCTAAACAGGATAATTCATACTGGAAAGAAACCTTTTAAAAGTAACACATGTGGAAATTCCTTTAACTGGCCTCAATATCTTACTAAACTAAATGTAAGACATACTTTTTTAGATGGGGCAAATGTGGGATTTGTTTTGCTTGACAAGGTATATTGTTATGAGGACAAAAAAGAAAGTCAAAAAAAGTCAAAGTCAAAAAAGAAAGAGAAAAGAAGGCCATTAAGTCATTTTTAAACAAAAAATGCACAGAAGAGAACAGAAGGGGGAGAGAAAGAATCATAGGTAAGCTGGACAGCTTTGCAAATTACATGTTGAATTTTAAAAGAAAAGAAATCTATACATTATAGAGATTCGCAGTTTCATGTGCAATTCTCATTTTCTGTTCCAGTATGTATATAAAAATATTCTATTTTAATGTTTGTTAAGTTCAGATTTAAAAAAAAAAATGAACCAGGAAGTAATTTGCTGCCTTTGCCATATATGAGGGTAAAATCAAAACTCCTACTACAATAGGGATTTTTGAATATTTTTTTCCTTCTCATCAGTATTTTATTTCATTACCAGCCCAATGTCCTTTATAATATCATAAAAGTGAAGTGTCTGACAGCACTCCTGCTAATTAATTATATCCATTTGCCTGTTTTATAGTTTTATTTTACAAATATTAATTATATACAATTATTATTTTACTATTAGTTTATTATATGTGTTTAATGACTACTACAGCATTATTGGTTAGCAAACTACAATTTTTATATCACCACTACTTGAAAAAAATGGAAGCTGCCATGTGTAATGCCAATAATGGTAGCACATCTGAGGACTGCTGCTGTGAATGATTTCAAGGGTCTAATAGCGTGGTATAATGAACTCTCTATTTATTCAGTAACAAACTAAACATTGTTCAACAAAGTAAAGCATGAAATTCATAGCAACATCCTTAAGTAAAACATATCATTCAATCAATATATATCTCATAACAATACAACATCCTTAATCAATACCAAGTATCCAAATGAAGTCATTTTCCAAAATACCACATCATCCACCTCCTAAGTCACAGTAAGTACAATGTCCTTAATCAATATCAAGTAAAGTCCTCTTTCATTTTTTTTTTTTTTTTGAGGCATGGTGGGGGGCAGCCAGAGAGAATGCCTAGAGGCAAGAGATGGAATGTCTTGCTTGTTGAACAGCCAGGAGGCCAGTGTTCCTGGATTTGAGAGTATGGGGCAGAGTAAATCGGAAGACTGAAAGAATAGGAAGAGGTTTTGTTATAAAGGGATTTGAATGGAAAACAGGATTTTTTGTACTTGATTCTGGAGGTGAAAGGGAACCACTGGGGGAAGGGGTGATATGATCAAACTTGCACTTTAGGAAAATCGTTTCAGTGGATGAATGGAGGATAGGTTGGAGTAGGGAGAGACTTGAGGTAGGCTGACCTGCCAGCAGGCTATTACAATAATCTAGGCATGAGTTGATAAGGGCTTGACAGTGTCAGAAGAGAGAAGGGAGTGCATTCAAGAGATGCTGCAAAGGTAAAACTGAGAGGCCTTAGTAACAAATTGTATATGAGGGGTGAGATTGTGAGGAGTCAGGAATGGCACCTAGATTGTGAGCCTCAGTCACTGGGAGGATGGTGTTGCTCTCTGTAGTAATATGGAAGGTAGGAGCAGTGGGGTGTTTAAAGGGAAAGATAATGAGTTTGATTTTGGAATGTTGAGTTTAATATGTCTATTGGGCTTCTAGGTTGAGATGTCTGAAAAGCAGTTGGAGATGTGAGATTGGAGGGGCAGGTTAGGTAGATGTGAGAATCATCAGCATGGAGAAAGCAATTAAATTCATGGAAGCTAATGAAACCACTAAGTGAAGTAGTATAGAGGGATAAGAGAAGAGGGTCCAGGACCAAACACTGAGGAATAGCTATTATAAGAGGGCATGATCTGGTTGAGGATCCAGCAAAGGAGACAGAAAAGAAGTGGTCAGATGGGTAGGATGAAAACCAGGAGAGAGCAGTATCTCAAAAATCTAAAGAGAAGAAAGTGTCTAGTAGGAAAGAGTAATCAAAGTTTGCAGAGAGGTCCAGAAGAATGAAAATAGTGAAAAGACTATTTGGCAAACAAGAGATCACTGGTGTCTTTGGAGAGAGCAGTTTTGGTGGAATGATGAGATTGGAAGCCAGACTGTGAAAGGGATTTAAGATGAGAGTTAGAGGGGAGAAAGGGGAAGGCCCTATGATAGACTGTCTTTTCAAGGAGTTTAGCTACAAATGGCAGGAGATATATAGGATGATAGTAAAGACGGAAGGATAAGATGAGGGGTTTTTAAGGATGAGGAGACATGGATATGTTTGTAGGTAATAGGGAAGGAGTCCATGGATAGGGAGAAATTGGAAATAAGTGATAGCATGGTGAATGACAGAGGAGGCAATCTGATGGAGGATACAGGATGGAACAGAATCACTTGTTCAGGTTGTTCAGAGGTTAGCCTTATAAGGATTAAAACTGCTTCTTTATATGAGACAGGTGAAGAAAGAGGCAATGGCACAAGGCATGTAAGTCAAATGAGATGAAAAAGAAGGGCAAAGGAGGAGTTTGTGACAAATTTCTCTAAAATAAGAAGCAAGAGTTTCAAATGAGAGGATTGGGAGTGGGGGAGCCACGGGAGATTTGAGGAGGGATGAAAAGGTTTGAAAGAACTGCTGCTGACAGTGGGACAGTGAGCTGATAAGGGAGGTGTGGTAGGATGGCCTAGCAGCAGCAAGGACTCCTGTGAAGTTATGGAACAGAAATTGGTAGTGAATCCAATCAGAATGCTTGTGTGATTTCCTTCACCTTCATTCAATAGCACGCATGTAGGGAGTGACTGAAGGTGGAGGCTTGGCAAGGCACAATCATATGGTAGGATAAGGGAGATAGAGACTCAAGACAAGAGGATAATGTAGAGTGAAATTGGTTCACCAAGAGATCAAGATAGGGAAAGAAGAGAGTAGCTGTTACAGGGGTAATGGCCTGGGAGAGCACTGAGGTTGAGGGATTGAAGATTATGGCATAGAGGAGAGCAGGGTTTGATACAGGGAGGGAGGGGAAAGAGAGAGAGGAAGAGAGAGAGAGAGAGAGACAGACAGACAGACAGAGACAGACAGAGAGGGAGAGAGAATAGATTATGGTCAGATAAGGAGATTTTGGAAATCCTGAATGTTGAGGTGGTACATTTATGAGTGAGGGCAAGATCAAGGGTATGATTATCCTTGTGTATGGCTGAGGTGGAGTGGGGGAGTAGGTCATGGGAAGTGAGTAGGTTGAGGAATTGAGTGGTTAGCAAGTTTGAGAGGGAATTGACATGCATGTTTATGTTCCCAAGTATAAGGACAGAAGTTGAGGATGACAGAAAAATTGTGAGCCAGGTACTGAACTCATTGTGGAAGTAAGAGGAGTGACCTGGACGTCTATAGATAGCAGGTACCAGGATTTTGATTAGGTAGTAGATATGAATTGCCTGAATCTCAAAGGAGGAGAGGTTACTAAATGATGGAGGCAGGGGAAGAACACAGAAATGACAATGGGGAGCAAGGAATATTCCAATTTCCTCACCTTGAGCAGTGCATTAAGAAGAATGAGCGAAGATGCAGCCCATATTGGAAATGGTGGCCAGAGAGGCTGTGTCATCAAGGGGAGCCAAATTTCCATAATAGCTAGAAGATGGAAGGAATGGAGAGGGAAATATTGAGGAATGAGAGAAATTTAATTGCTTCTGAAATAGGCATTCCAGAGGGCACAGTGAATAGAATGAGAACTTTGGGGTGGATAGATTGAAAGGGATGAAAATAAGGAATTGAGTGGTGGGATATGGGGAATGGAGTTGGAATAATGACTTCCTAAACAGTTTAGAATCATTAGCAAAGCCCAAGGAAGCAGAGGAGATTGGATTAGAATAAGTTCTTGATGGAATGTACTCAGCACACAGATAAAATGGTATCTAGTTGGTGTCGATCTCTACCAGTTACCACCAAATTCCCAAAAGTTGATGGACACAGAGTATGTGTCCACAATGTGAATGTAAAGCTAACCAGCCAAAGTAGGGTCGTGGTTGGATTATTAGTTGGGCTAGAAGTTTTTGAAGACTTAACAATGCCTAGCCTTAGAGTATTCTTTCCTACGTGGGCCAAAGAAGCACAACAGGAGAGTCTCACAGATAATAGAGTCAAAGACTGAAGTTTACAAGAGAATCCTTCGAAAGATGTGATTGCTGACTAATGTGTCCTACTGGTGAAGACAAAATACAAGAGAACAGAGGTCACAAGAGATTCATGCATAATCACCACCAGCAAATTCTTTTCTAATACCATCGTGGCCTGTATGTGTATTTGAGTGATGAATGCAGCTGAAACAAGAATGAAGAGATGGGGGTGTGATGGTATGAGGCCCAAGTTTGTTATCAAGAAGTGAAGCAAATATAATGGGAGACTGGCCAATTGAGAGCCCAGCCCTTATGAGCATGCACAGAATGCTCTAACTCATACAATGTTCCCCTCCCCAAGTGAATTTTGGGGATTATTCTGTAACTTTTTGTGCAATTACTTTTTTGGTGAAGAGTGGTCTTTTAAATTAACTATTGAACTAGGACTGGATATAAATTTGTAACAGGGGCTCAGGATCATGTATATATAGCATGCTTGGCTTAAAAAACCTCTGCAAAGAAGAGCGGCCTGCTTCTGGAGAGGCATGATGATATATAATGAGAGGGTGTAGCCCTGTGATGGGGAGTATGTGCAGACATTCCACAACTGGCAGCGGTCAGTTAACCATGTGGTGGAGAGATGGACCATTGGATGGCTGTGGAGCTGAAACCAGAGTGGATTCAAAAGGAACTAACCAGTCAAAGTGAACTCTTGGTTGGGCTATTTCCTGCCTGCCTGATGTTTGAGAAGGAGAATGAGCTACTGTAGATCTCTGGATAGGGAAAGTGCCTTGGGTCCTTTCTCAACTTGGAGATGGCATCAAAGTTGAGGGGGCAAGGACCTGCTGCTGCTTCTATCTCGACTATACCTCGTTTTTCATGCTTTTAGGTGAAGGGATATTAGGGATGTCTGTGATCTTGTGAGCTTCAAAAGGTCAAGATAGCAGAAAAACAGAAGGCCAGGAGCTAGAATCCACGCTAAGATTTGCCAGAGGCCAGCTGGTGAGGAACAAGTCTGGAATGACCTGTTTGACCCAGCATAGATCAAAGGCAGCCATGAGGGAGACAGAGTGATTCATCTGTCTGCTACACCCTGTGCCCGCCTCTGCTTCCTCTTCTCTCACCAGATTCTAAAACCTCTTCAATTTGGCTTCTGACCTCATTATCTCTCCAAAAGTGCCAATGATCTCTTAATTGTCAAACATAAAGGTCTTTTCTCAATCCTCATCCTTCTTGACCTCTTTGAAGCCTCTGACACTATAATTCACCTCCTCCTGGATACTCTCTCCTCTAGATTTTAATGATTCTGCTTTCTTCTTATCTTCCTTCTACCTGTCTGACTTTTCCTCAGTCTCCTTGGCTGAATATATTAACCCAGGTCACGTCCACTAATTTCAGGTGTCCAGCAAGGCTCTGGGCCCTCTTCTCTCTCTCTCTCTCTCTCTCTCTCTCTCTCTCTCTCTCTCTCTCTCTCTCTCTTTCCCCCTCTCCATTTTCTTCCTTGGGGAATCTCATTAGATCTCACAGGTTTAAGTATGCTTTCTACACAATTGATTCCTGGATTTACATCTCCAACCCTAGTATATCTCCTCACCTTCAGGACGGCATCACTAGTTGCCTTTTGGACATGTCAAACTAGATGTCCTATAGACACCTTAAGCTCAGTAAGTTCAAAACAGAAGTTATCTTTTCTGTCAAATCCTCCCCTCTTCTGACCTTTTCTTTTGAGGGTACCATAGTCTTCCCAGTCACCTGGGTTAGCAACCTTGGTGTCATTTTCAACTCCTTTCTCATATTCATTATATATATATATATATATATATATATATATATATATATATATATATATATATATCCATCCATCCATCAATCAATAAACATTTATTATGGATCTACCATGTGCTAAAGGACTGGAGATATAAAAGACAGTTCCTGCCCACAAGGAATTTACAATCTTATAGGGGAGAAAATGTGTGAAGAAACCTATACAAACCAAGTAATATAATGGCTAAATAAAGGAAAATTAAGAGAGAAAGGGAAGACATTAGAATTAAGAGGGATGGGAAAGGTTTCCTGTAAATGATGGAATTTTAGTTGGGGCTTAAAGGAAGCCAGAGAAGTCTGTAAGCAGGGTTGAGGGAAGAAAGCCTATCTAATATATTACTAAGTGTTGAAATTTATACCTTCATAGCTGCTCTTGGATATGTCCCCTTCTCTCCCTTTACACAGCCACAATCCTGGGGCAGGCCCTCATTACCTAGACCAGAGGTGGGGAACCTGCGGACTCAAGGCCACATGTGGCCTTCTGGGTCTTTGGGTGTGGTCTTTTGGTTGAGTTCAAGTTTTATAGAACAAGTTCTTTTATTAAGGGGATTTGTTCTGTGATGTTTGGATTCTGTCAAAGGGTCATGCTAGAGGACCTAGAGAGCCACATATGACCTCAAGGCTGCAAGTTCCCCACCCCTGCCCTAGACTGTTGCAATAGATTTCCCATTACTTACCCTACTCCAAGTCTTTCTCCAACCCAACAATTCTCCACTCAGTTGCCAAAACGATTTTCTTAAGGTATGGGTCTGCCCATATTACCAATAATTTCTAGTGATTCCCTATTACCTCCAAGATAAAATATAAAATCCTCTGTTTGGCTTTTAAAGCTCTTCTCAACCTGGCTTTTCTTACCTTTCCAGGTTTCATGCGTGTACTGTACAATCCAACAACATTTGCTTTTTACTGTTCTTCTCATATAACCCTCCATCTCCCAGATCTGTGTCTTTTCTCAGCTCTCCTCCAGACCTGGAATGCTCCTCCTCCTTCCCTCTCTCCCTTAGCTTCCTTGGTCCTTGAAGGCATCTCAGATTCTACCTTCTATCGGCCTTTCCCAGGCCTCCCCCACCACTAGTGCCTTTCCTCTGAGAATACCTCCCATATACTCTGTCTATAGCTTATATTGTACATAGTTACCTTTCTTCTCCAACCTTCCTTTGTATTCCCAGTGTTTATCCCAGTGCTTGGCATGGTAAAATGTTTAATAAATGCTTTTTGATTGACTAGTTATAATAAATTTAGAAGTGAATTTGATTCAATACTATATAGAAACTGCTTTAAGTTTGAACCCACTCTCCTCGGGGCATAAGTAGAGTATGTATCCTTTGGTGTTACAGGGGAAAGATTTTTACCTTCTATTTTTGCTATATCTTTTCCAGAAAATATCCATTAGTAAAAGTTAATTTATGTTAATTGGTTAAATGAAACTTGTGCTAGTCACTGGCAGTTAACAAGGGTAGTTAACACCAGAATGGGGCTTCAAGTCAATATTATTAGAGAAAGAAACTTCACTAACCCTCAGAGGTACCTTGAGAATTCTTGAGGGAGAGATGTAACCTGACTAGCCTAGCTCTGAAACTCTGTGCTATTAGTTTGTATGTAGAACAAATCTGGAGTTTTCTAATACATATCAAAGATACTTTGGCAGCCCTGATGCCCAACCCTCTGGGCTCTTGGTGGTGGGACCTACCTATGGAAGGGAGCTGGGTGGTGGCATCTAGCAGCCTCTGTCCCAAGAGAGGTGTGGAAAGAATGACACTGGAAGATGTTTTTGGTGCTTCCCCCCAAACCATGGGGCTTCTTCTTTCTTCCCGGTATTGATTGCTCATTTCTGCTTCTCTTCCTCCAACAGCCCTCCCTCACTTGAATCAAAGTCAACTGCGACTCATGTCATCATCTTGATGTCATGGTCTGTTGAGGGCCAGGGTGGAGTGCAGTTGACAAGATCAGGATAGACCTTCAGGGAAACTGTTCTTAGAGACTGTGCTCATTATCATCCAGAATGGCTCTCTATGCACCCCAGATGTTGTTGTCTCTGTGAGACAAACAAGAGAATTACAGAAAACAAGGGATATGTAAAATAGATGCTCCTAAACTTAAGACTGATTTAATCATCCTGATTGATTTAATCACTGGGACAGGAGATGAGCAGAATGTCATGTAGACTTTGCAGATTCTGTCTATATAACCCTAACCCTCAGATCAATAAATGGAACTGGTCTATCTTTTCCCGCCTTCCATGACTCTTTTCTTTCAACCACATCACCGAACCGTGTAGGGATGCGGGCCATCCGCTACATTTGGCGCCCGAACAGGGACCTGAAACCTGATCCAGGAAAAGGACTCGTCTTTCAGTGAGTGGCCCCCTTGGAAAGGAATTAGAAATTCCGAGTTGTGAGAAGACAACAAAGGTAAGGGGAAACCTCGAAGAAGCCCAGCAGGGGATTTCACTTCGTTCGAGGTTCATGAAGGCACAGTAAAATCTCAGCACTTACAGGCTTACAGGGAGAGCTTAGTGTGTTAGCAGAATCAAAAGGCAGATTCAAAAGGCATAAGAAATCAGTACTGATAGGTAAATAGCAAAAGTAAAGTTAGCAATGGGTCAGATACTTTTTAAAAGCAGAAACACTCAGGTAGAGGCAGTTGCAGAGAAGGAGGAAGGGAAGAGGTGGATTCCTGGTCAGAGGAAACCTTGGCATCCCTGGAACCCTCGGTTCCCACAGAACCACCGCCATTCTATACTCCTCCAGAAACCCCAGATCCCATTAACCCAAGAGGAGTTGCAAGAGAATTCACCCCTCTGGATTTTAAATTTTTACAGGAATTAAAGCAAGGGGCAATCAATTATGGACTAAGCAATCCTTACATTCAGTCTCTTCTAGACAGCATTTCTCAGACAGCCCTATGCCCCACTGATTGGTGTAATTTAGATAAAGTTATTCTTGAAGGAGATTACTTAATGTGTAAATTTGAATTTTACAAAGCACGTTTGGAACAAAGTAAAAGAAATCAAGCCATAGGTCTAATTTGTGCAGAGGATTTTTGACAATCTTTTCTTGTTTTTTTTTTTTAATTCTGTCTTATTGTCTGTATATGTATTCTGTCTCTATGTTCTGTGTGAGTGTGTTTGTGTGTTAATCTCTTTCCCATGTTTTCTCTTTCCTTCCCCCTTGTCCCTTCTCTCTGATGACTGCAGAATCAGGGAGGAGTATGGTAGAAAGAGAGAAACTAACCTTATTGCTAAAGGCAGTTTCAGGAAAGCATAAAAGTTTTGGAAAGTTGTTTGTAAAACTCTCTCTCTCTTTTTACCTTCTAACCCTGGCCAGGTTGGGAAGGTGGAGAGAAAGACAAGAAGAAATCAGGGAAGTTTTTTCCTCATATCAGAGGCAGGTTGACTAGCATTTTAATTATCTCATGCCTCACCTGAAAGAGAAGTTTTTGTATAATGGGAAATAACCAGAAAGTAGTTATTCTGGTCATATTTTAAGTTAAACATGTCACTCCTAATTGGATGTTTAAAATAGATCAGGATATGTTGTATATGGCACCAAGGCAAATTGGAAAAATGCATAGATCTGAAAAAGATACCTCAGCAGAGATAAAGCTTTTGAACTCCCCAGTAGAAGGGAGGAGACTTGGCGCCACTGGATAGTTGTCCAGAAGTCTCCCTCACTTTAGCTGGTAGATTCAAAAGCCCTCTCTTTCAAAGAAGTTCTTAAGGAGTGGATACAGATGTAAAATTTACTTGAGTAAAGGTTAGAACCATTAAGATTTCTTTTGCCCTGCAGTCCCAACTCATCATCCAGCTAGGACTACAGTGAACTGTAACTCTTATCATCCCATATTAGATCAAGGGAAGAAAATGCTAAAGAATAGTAGGGAATTTAATTTACCCTTCCTGAGGGTAGGGGTTGGGCCACAGCAGTATGAGATCACAAGTCAACCAGCCCCTACATTTAGTAAGCCCAATCTTCTATTAATAATATTTATATGTGATGGTTTGGAAATGTAATTAATGATACCTAAGTTTCACTATTTGTGTTACTGTTGTGCTTCTAAAATGTTATAGTCTTGTATTGTAAAAACTGAGTAACCCCTGCAATTCAAAAAGTGTTAGAGAAACAAAATTTCTAATCTGAATATTTTTGAAACTAAAAGACATTGGGAAAATGGTAAAACCAGTTACATTATTTTAAATTTTATCAATCCTGCTAATCTTGTCTTAGAATGTTTTGGTTTTTGTAGTTGTCATTTAGAAAACCAGGTATTTTCACCTTTGATTAAGAAGTTTCAGTTAAAATCATTTGGCTATCATTTTAAAGTTGTAAAGCCTGTCAATTTAAGTTATTTGGAATTACTGTTTTAATGCTAAATCTAAAATTGTTAATTGATTACTGTATGTAGAAAAGGAATTGGTCTATCTTTTCCCACCTCCTGTGACTCTTTTCTTTCACCCACATCACCGAGCTGTGTAGGGACATGGGCTGCCCACTACAATGGGACTCCTGAGAACAATAACCAATCAAATCAATCTCTCCTGGAGATGATCAAGGTGAGACCCCTTGTATTCCTCTGGATGGAGGGGGAGGTATTGACAATGACAGAAGTGACCTCTTGCTGCCAGATTTCTATCCAAGCTGACATGTGGCTGTGAACATAATAGTAATAGCTAATATTTTTATATAGTGCTTAACATATGTCAGGAACTATGCTAAGTGCTTTACAATTATTATCTGACTTGATCTCACAACAACCCTGGGAAGTAGATGCTATTATTATCCACACATTATAGAAAAGAAAACTGAGGCAAACAGGTTAAGTGCTTTGAGGGTCACACAGCTAGTAAATATTCAAGGCCAGAATTGAACTCAGGTCTTCCTGATTCCAGATCCAGTACTCTTATCAATTGTATCATCTAACTGGCTCTATTTCTTTGCCTTAGGTGACTCAGTGTTGCAGATGGAATGGACAAAGTTTCAACCATGTGAAATCCTCAGTGGTACAGGATCTAAAGCCACTAGGAGTGATCTGTTTCACTCAGTGGAGCAGTAAATCAACCCAGCAGCCACAGTGTTGTTTTCTGCAGTGGAGTAGTAACCGCAACACCCACTGGCTATACTATATTTGGGTTGCATGAGTGATTTGTCACTTTAATTTTGAGCCCACTTTTCCCAGGGACCAAGATGATATAGAAAGAATGCTCCCCCTATCTCACTCATTTTTTGAGAAAGGGAGAGGGATTCTGTTATTGCCATATTTTTCATTAAACATTCACTTGTAAATTATTAACAATTAAACCACAGGTCAGCAGACTAAGGTCCATGGTCTAATCCAGCTGCCAGTTATTTTTGTATGGTGGCAGGCTAAGAATGGTTCTTTGGTTCTTAATGCTTTATTGTTTTTTAAAATGTGAAAACCATTCTTAGCTTGCAAAAGGCCAAACCTTCAGGTCATAGTTTGCCAAATCCTTAGTTAAATGATATTGGGATATAAATTACTAGGCTAATTTATGATATAGAGAAGATACTAACTACAAGGGATGATTGATATTGGGGAAAATACACGGGAATGGGAGCTCAGACCAATAGAAGTAGAAAAAAATTTCATAACTTTTTAGGTTTATCAATATGAACCTGAAAAAGAGGTATAGCTACCCAGTCATCTGGAGACTTGACTATTATTGTGAGGGGAAGTTAAAATTAAGTACCTATCCCAATAGTTTATATAGGCTATACAACATAACAATTTCCTTGAAAATTAAAAAAAAAACAACTTTGAGAATATTAGAGATGGCAACCCAATAGAAAAGCTTAAATGTGAGCTAGCTCAGGAAGAAGAAATTAGAAAGCGAGATACTCAAAGATACATATTTGCAAGAAATCAAGATTTTCATATTTTAGATATGTAAAGAGACACCTAGAGCCTGAAACAAATCATGAGTTTTATACCAAAGAACCATGAAAAGATGCTCAAAAGGAAACTGTTACATTGAGAGAAACATTCAAGAATCTTGAAGCACAGCTTGCTTCCCAGTGAGCACAGAGGTCCTGATCAAGAGACTTTAGTTAAGCAGATGCTGCACATAAGAATACAGTTAATTTTGCCTAGAACTGAGGAAGATCTCAATTCAGATGAGGATGGAAGGGAGTCTGGACTCAAAGGCAGTTTCTCTCTCTCTCTCTCAAAAATTATCTATTTATTTTTAGCTTTCAGCATTCACTTTTGAGTCCCGAATTTTTTCCCCTCCCTCCCATTCCCTCCACCCAACAATGCCTCTCTTAACCAGGACCTCAGCTAGAAGAAAGTCCCTAGAGAAGAGGGATGAGCCATCGAATTTAAAAACAGTAGTAATAAAGCATCTATAGATAATGAAGGTAAAGAGGCAGAAAAATCATAAAAGAATTATAGCTAGAAAACCTATAAATAGGTTAAATTATGATGTTGCAGAAGGTTTACTCATTTAGCTAGGTGGAATTCATTTTGAATTATGTATAATCTTGCTTTGTATTTTTTAATGTATATATTCAGTGTTTATCCATGTATTGTATTATAGATGATTAGTATCATTGTTACTTTTGATAGTATTGCACTGATTTTTTTTCCTCTTATTTGAATCATCCTATCAAAGGATGCTCTGCAATGTGATATATGCATTTTATATAATGTTAATGTGGATTTGTTGTACCCCCAAATGATTTTCAGAGACTAAAATATGTTTGGCCTTCAGGAAAAAGGTAAAACCAGCTTTAATAACCTCTCATATAGTCTTTAAGAGGGAATAAAAACTTGAGACTCTACCATTTTAACTTGTTACGGAGAGGCTGTTATAACTCTACAGAGAGAAAAATGATGAAGAGACCTTTTTTTCCTGAGAAAACTATTTACATTTTTATCTTGGGAAGCAAGAGAGAGTGAGGGTAGAGCCAAGATGGTGGAGTAAAAGGAAACAGTGTAGCCAAGTTCCTGTCCATAACTCCTCCAAATATATTTATAAAATGCACCAGATTGAATCTTGATAGAGAAATCCAGAAAGAGCCACAATGAGTCTTTTATCTGGCCCAGGCTGGCATAAGGAAACAGGGAAGTCTGCAGACATTGGAGACAGAGTTGGGGCAGAAGCACCTGGAAGGAGAGCACTCCAATGCCCAGGGAGAGGTTGTGGGCATTGAAAATGTCTTATACTTATACTGGGGTACCCCCAGATCCATACCACCACATACTGCAAGGGGCATAGGTGCTAACCTACAACTTTGTTGCATGCTACTCAGTCCTAAATTGCAGATACAGGATGAAGTGAGAAGAGATCATGTTGCCTTTCCCAGGTAAGGAGACCTTGGGCAGAAAATATGAAGTTTAGAAGCCAGCAATAGAAGTAGCTGGGTTTTATTTCCAGCATTTAGCTCAGTCTACAGAGGAATAACAACACAGAAAACCCAGTTCAAAGGGGAGCCTACAATTCTGTCACAGAGCGTTCCAGCTGACTGAGAAAGGTAGAGTCCAGGAGCAGGCTACTCTTGCAGAGACTTAAATCCAGATCAGGAACTTGCAGAACTTAGACCAGACAGGCAGCCATCAAACTTTGCCTTGGATTGGATCACTGGAGGAACATTGAAAACTTGCAGTTCCCTAGACTGAGTAGATCCTGGAATAACAATACTAAATGTCCCAAGAAAGTAGACTTTTGTCCAGAAGTGTGCAGAACCAGCCTTAACATCAAGTTCAAAGTCAGGAAATAGGCTGGGAGAATGGGTAAACCAAAAAAGAACTATTATGGCAGCTGAGATTCTCCAAACACCAACACAGAAGAGAATGATTCCAAAACATTTACAAGCATTGCCTCAGAGAGAAACCCAGCTTGGGCACAACCTGTATTGGAATTTCTAGAAGAGATGATGAAAGAGGTATTTTTTATTTTTTTAGAGTGTTGATCATGATTTATATTCTTTTTTCTTTAATATAAATTTATTTATCTAACTTTTTACATTCATTTTCACAAAATTTTGGGTTCCAAATTTTCTCCCCATTTATCCCCACTGCCCACCCCAATACACCGAGCATTCTAATTTTCCCTATCACCAATCTGCCCTCTCTTCTATCATCCCTCCCTTCTCTTGTCCCCATCTTCTCTTTTGTCCTGTAGGGCCAGATGACTTTCTATTCCCCATTAACTGTATTTCTTATTTCCTAGTAGCAAGAACAATACTCAACAGTTGTTCCTAAAACTTTGAGTTCCAAATTCTCCCCATCCCTCCCTCCCCACCCATTCCCTTTGGGAAGGCAAGCAATTCAATATAGGCCATATCTGTGTAGTTTTGCAAATAACTTCCATAATAGTCGTGTTCTGTAAGACTAACTCTATTTCCCTCCATCCTATCCTGCTCCCCATTGTTTCTATTCTGTCTTTTGATCCTGTCCCTCCCCAAGAGTGTTGACTTCAAATTGCTCCCTCCTCCCTTTGCCCTCCCTTCCATCATCCCCCCCACCCTGCTTATCTCCTTCTCCCCCACTTTCCTGTATTGTAAGTTAGGTTTTCATACCAAAATGAGTGTGCATTTTATTCCTTCCTTTAGTCGAATGTGATGAGGGTAAACTTCTTGTTTTTTTCTCAGCTCTTCTCTTTTTCCCTCCACTAAAAAGTCTCCTGCTTGCCTCTTGCATGAGATATAATTTACCCCATTCCATTTCACCCTCTCTCCTCCCACTACATTTCTCTCTCACCGTTTACCTTAATTTCTTTAAAAATATGGTTCCATCCTATTCAATTCACTCTGTGCTCTCTGTCTCTGTATGTGTGTGCATATGTGTATGTGTGTGCGCGCGCGTGTGTGTGTGTGGTCCCACCAACTACCCAGATATTGAAAAGTTTTAAGAGTTACAAATATTGTCTTTCCATGTAGGAATGTAAACAGTTCACTTATGGTAAGTCCCTTATGACTTCTCTTTGCTGTTTACTTTTTCATGCTTCTTCTCATTCTTGTGTTTGAAAGTAAAATTTTCTTTCCAGCTCTGGTCTTTTCATCAAGGATGCTTGAAAGTCCTCTGTTTCATTGAAAGACCATATTTTCCCCTGGAGTATTATACTCAGTTTTGCTGGGTAGGTGATTCTTGGTTTGAGTCCTAGTTCCTTTGACTTCTGGAATATCCTATTCCATGCCCTTTGATCCCTTAATGTAGAAGCTGCTAGATCTTGAGTTATCCTGATTGTATTTCCACAATACTGGAATTGTTTCTTTCTAGCTGCTTGCAAGATTTTCTCCTTGACCTGGGAATTCTGGAATTTGGCCACAATGTTCCTAGGAGTTTCTCTTTTTGGATCTCTTTCAGGTGGTGATAGATGGATTCCTTCAATACTTATTTTGCCCTCTAGTTCTAGAATATCAGGGCAGTTTTCCTTGAGAATTTCATGGAAGATGATGTCTAGGCTTTGTTTTTGATCATGGCTTTGAGGTAGTCCCATAATTTTTAAATTGTTTCACCTGGATCTATTTTCCAGGTCAGTTGTTTTTCCAGTGAGATATTTCACATTCTCTTCCATTTTTTCATTCTTTTGGTTTTGTTTTGTGATTTCTTGGTTTCTCAGAAAAAGTCATTAGCTTCCATCTGTTCCATTCTAATTTTGAGAGAAACTATTATCTTCAGTGAGCTTTTGAACCTCCTTTTTTCCATTTGGGCTAATTCTGCTTTTTGAAAGCATTCTTCTCCTCATTGGCTTTTTGAACCTCTTTTGCCAATTGAGTGAGCCTATTTTTCAAGGGGGTTATTTTCTTCAGCATTTTTTTGGGGTCTCCTTTACCAAGGTATTGACCCATTTTTCATGCTTTTCTTGCATCTCTCTCATTTCTCTTCCCAGTTTTCCCTCCACCTGTCTAACTTGATTTTCAAAATCCTTTTTTGAGCTCTTCCATGGCCTGAGCCCATTGGATATCTATTTTGGATGTTTGGGATACAGAGGCCTTGACTTCTATGTCTTTCCCTGATGGTAAGCATTGTTCCTCCTCATCAGAAATGAAAGGCAGGAACCTCTGTCCCCCAAGAAAGTAGCTTTCTATGGTCTTATTTTTCTTCCTTTTTCTGGGAATTTTCCCAGCCAGTTACTTGACTTCTGAGATTCCTCTCCACCCCTGCCTAGATCCACCCAGCTAGTGCTTGGGGTCTGAGAGTCAAATGCTGCTCCCCAGCCTCAGTGGTAGGTGCGGCTGCTATTCAATGTGAGCTTAAGTTCTGGTGCTAGGGTGGGGGCAGGGCTGCCTCCCAGGCTCAGTTCCCTCAGGTGGTTTATGTGGAGACCTTCGGTAATGGCCCTGAGCTCCTGCCTGCGCTGCTGCCTCCCGAGGGCGCCCAAGTCACGGAGACACCCCGTTCACCTCTTGGCCAGCCCAGAAGTCTCTCTCACTGACCTGTAGCACCTGTGGGTGGAGGGAACTTCACAGCCGCTGGAGGTTCTGTCCCTGAAGCCTGCTCAGATCTGCTCCTCTGGGGCCATGTGGCCAGGGCAGCACAGGGGTGGGCTCTGTGTCCAGTGCACGACAGACCCCTGGGGATGGCTTTCCAGGGCTCTCTGGAATGGAAATCTCTTCCACTGTGTTTCTGCGTGGCTTGCACTGATCCAGGATTTGTGGGGAGTTCTTTTTCCTGAAAATATATGGGCTGTGGGTTCGGAGCTAGCATATGTGAGTCTTTCTACTCCGCCATCTTGGCTCCTCCCCCGAAAGAGTTTTTTTGAAAAAGTTTGTATAAATGAAATGAAAGCACCTGAGGAAAAATTGGACAAGAAATGAGATCAATGAAAGAAACTATTGGAACAGGAATGAACATCTTGGCACAAGAGGTATAAAATTTTGCCCAAGCAACAAATTGAAAATTTGAAATTTCAAAAAATTTGAAAATTCTTGAAAATTCATAAGGATCGAATAGAAACCAATGGCTTCATAAGGGAAGAAGAAATAGTAAAACAAAGTCAAAAAGCTGAAGAAAGAAAGGAAATGTAAAATATTTCATATTAGCTAATATAGCAAAAGCCACCAACCTGGAAAATAAATAAAGGAGAAAAAATTTAAGAATTGTTGAACTATCTGAGCTCCATGACCTAAAAAAAGAGGCTAGACAGCCTATTTCAGGAAATCTTGAAAGAAAACTGCTCAGATCTCTAGAAACCAGAGAGCCAAGTGGAAATAGAAGCCAGTGGTTACTTTCTGAAATAAACCTCAAAATGAAAACTCCTAGGAACATCATAGCCAAAATCCAGAGCATCCAGATCAAAGACAAAATGCTAGAAGCAGCCAGAAAGAATTAATGTACTGAGGAGCCACAGTCAGTATCATATATAATTTAGCAACAATATCTATAAAACAATGGAGAATTGAAAGACAATATCCCAGAAGGTAAATGATATAGGTTTTCAGTGAAGAATAAGTTTTTCAGAAAAATTGAGTGTCATACTACAGGGAAAAAATAGATTTTTAAATGAGATCAATGATTTCCAAGCATTCCTGATGAAAAGATCAGATTCATAAAAAAAAAAAACCAAAACTTTAAAGTCCAAATACAGGCATAAAAAAAGCATAAAAAGGTAAACAGGAATAAACAATGATGAAGGATATTCTAATAAAGGACAAACTATTTACAGTCAAATATAGGGAGATATGCATGTATCCTTTCTGAACCCTATCATCCTCATCTTCCTCCTCCTCCTCCTCATTATCATCATGGTTCACAGAGGGAGTCCAATTATACAAGGCCTGGGAGTGTTTCTGCAATGTCTTAATGGTCCTAAGGAAAGAATGGAAAGAGAGAGGAAGAGGAATACACTAGGAGGAGAAGGGAAAGGATGGCTAGGGAACAGTGTCTCACAATGAGTATGAACATGTAGGCATCTATACAAACAAGGAAGTGGGGTGGGGAAGAGGCTGACACTTGAACCTCACTGTTATCTGACTTGGTCAAAATAAACTAAAAAGAGAGAGAGAGAGAGAGAGAGAGAGAGAGAGAGAGAGAGAGAGAGAGAGAGAGAGAGAGAGAGAGAGAGAGAGAGATAGGACAGACAGACTGATAGGCAGACAGACAGACAGGCAGACAGACACAGACATAGACAGAGAGAGAGTTGAAAAAAGAAATACCTTTTATTCAACAGGAAAATAGGAGGGAAAGGGGAGAAGGGAGATTAAGGGATGGATTATCCCTAAGCAAAATAAGCTCTAAGAAAAATAAACTCTAAGGATGTACAAAAATATTTAAAGCTCTTTTTGAGGTGGCAAAGCATAGGAATCTGGGGGTATGTGTGTGCCATAAATTGAGGAATGGATGAAGAAGTTTTGGTATATAAAAGTGATGGAATACTGTTGTACTGAATTCATACACACACACACACACACACACACACACATATATATATGAACTCATATACAGACATATGTGTGTACCTGTATACACACATACCTACATAATATAATGACCAACCAGGATTCCAGATTAATGATTAAACATTGCTCCCACCTCTTGACAGAGAGCTGAGAAACTCAGAGTACAGAATGAGACCCATTTCTTTGGACATGGGATTTTGTTTTTCTTGTGTTCTCAGTTGTGGTTGAGGATGGGAGTGGTAGGTTAAGAAAGTGGATCTTGGATGATTAAAACAAAAGAATTTTTTTTTTAAAAGAGGCGATATGTTGTAGTGGATAGAAAGCTGATCTTAGAGACAGGAAGACCTGAGATCAAGTCCCACTGCTGATATGTAATGGTTATGTAACCCTGGGCAAGTCACCTAACCTCTCTGCGTCTAAGGAATAAGAATATGCATTTCAGGAAAGGTCTAGAGCTGCACTGGAAGAGGATGTTTCTCACTGGAAATTCCTGTACCAATTAAATCCCTGGTCTTGTTCTCTCCTTGCTTAGAAACATTATAATGAGATTTGGGAGATTTTAACCGCTATCATGAGAGAACTGAATGGTTGGGCTGTGTTTCCAGAACTGAGAAATCAGCAGTTATAGTCATGGTTAAAAGTGACTTTCACTGTGATCATGTCTAATATATTGTAAATAATTGTATTTTTATTTATTGTTTGTTTTCCTGCTAATAAATAGTGTAGCCAGTAACCTTAATATTTATTTAGCTCTAGGAGATTAGAGGGTTTGATAGGAGGGAGAAGGGGTAGGGAAAGGGAGAAAGAGAGAGAGGAAAGGAAAAAAGAGAGGAACAAGGGGGGAAAATAGTTATGAAAAAAGAGGCTTCTCAAATTTATTAAATAAATTGTATTTAATAAACTGAAGCTCTAAACTTTACTAATTAATGAAATACATGCTAACATTTTAGTAATTAATATGGAATATCATAACATATCCCTTAGTTACATGTGTGTATTGGGATGGGGCAGATGTTGATGCAAAAATTTATTTGTGTGTATGTTTTATTCTCTCAACTAGATTGTAGGCTTCTTTTTAATATATAAATTGAGTATTTTATTTTCCCCAGTTACATGTAAAAACAATTTTTAACATTTTTTCTTAAAACTTTGAGTTCTGAATTCTCTCCCTTTCTCCCTTCCCATCTCCACCCCTCAATGAGACAGCAAGCATTTCAATATAGGTTATACACGAGTAGTCATGCCAAACATGTCCATAATAGTCATGTTGTGAAAGAAAACACAAACCAAAAAAAGTCTCAAGAAAAATAAAGTTTAAAAAATATGCTTCAATTTATTTTCAGATGCCATCCGTTCTTTCTCTGGGGATGGATAGCATTTTTCATCATAAGTCCTTAAGAGTTGTCTTAGATCTTGTATTCCTGAGAAAAGCTAAGTCATTCACACTGATCATCTTATAATATTGTTGTTACTTGGTACACAATACATTTCACTTTGCGCCAGCCCATGTGAGTCTTTCCAGGTTTTTCTGAGGGCATTCTGCTCATAATTCTTTATACTACAATAGTATTCCATTATAATCACATATCACAACTTGTTCAGCCATCCTCCAATTTATGGGCATCCCTTCAATTTCTAATTCTTTATTCCCAGAAGACAGCTGCCATAAATATTTTTGTACACATATATGTTTATCCCTTTTTTAAACCTCTTTTGGGATACAGACCTAGTAGTGATATTGCTAGGTCAAAGGGTATGCATGGTTTCGTAGCTCTTCAGGCATAGTTCCAAACTGCTCTACAGAATTGTTGAATCAGTTCACAACACCAACAATGCCTTAATGTCTCCTTTTCCCCACATCCCCTCTAACATTTGTCATTTATCTTTTCTGTTCTATCAGCCAATCTAATAGGTATAAGAGTTGTTTTAATTTGCATTTCTCCAATTGGTAGTGAATTAGAATATTTTTTCATATGGCTATGAATAGATTGGAAACTGATTATATCTTTTGATCATTTATCAATTGGGGAATGGCTCTTATTTTTATAAATTTGACTCAGTTCTCTACATGTTTGAGAAATGAGGCCATTGTCAGAGGGACTTGCTTCACAATTTTTTTCACAGTTACTATTGTTAACTGTATTCTCCTCCATCCTATTCCCCCCATCCCCATATATTCTATTTTCTCTCTCTCCTTACACTCTGTCCCTCTGAAAAGGGTTTTGCTTTTGAGTACACCCTCCCCTAATCTACCCTGCCTTCTTTCTCTCTTCCCTTCTCATTCCTTTTCCCTCCAAATTTCCTGCAGAGTAAATGAGATTTCTCTAACTGATTGAATGTGTATGTTATTCCTTCTTTGAGTCAGTTCTGATGAGAATAAGGTTCATTTGCTTCCTCTCACCTCTCCCATCTTCTCCTTTACTGTAAAAGTTTTTTCTTGTGTTTTATGTGAGATAATTTACCCCAATCACCTCTCCCTTTCTCTTTCTTCTAGTACAGACCAGAGCACAGGCCAGGAGAGTAGTAAACACCTCTCCTTAGATCATATCACCTTGGAATAATGAAAACTTTCTCCCTTAATTTTATTTTTAGTTATTATCCCTTCATATTCAACTCACACCTATGATTTCTGTCTATATATGATCCTTCTAACTACCCTAATAATGAGAAAGGTCTAATGAGTTACAAATATCATCTTCCCATGTAGGAATGTAAATAGTTTAATGTTATTAAGTCCTTTATGATTTCCCTTTCTTGTTTCCCGTTTTATGTTTCTCTTGACTATTATATTTGAAGGTCAAATTTTCTATTCAGCTCTGGTGTTTTCATCAAGAATGCTTGCAAGTCCTCTATGTCATCGAATATCCATTTTTTCTCTGAAAGATTATACTCAGTTTTTCTGGGTAGATAATTCTTGGTTGTAATCCTAGTTCCTTTACCCTCCAGAATATCATATTCCAAACCCTTTGATCTTTTAATGTAGATGCTGCTAAATTTTGTGTTATCCTGATTGTGTTTCCACAACACTCGAATTGTTTCTTTCTGGCTGCTTTTTTCTCCTTATTTTTTTCTTATTTCTCCTTAATCTGGGAACTCTGGAATTGGCTACAATATTCCTGGAAGCTTTCATTCTGGGATCTCTTTCAGGAGGTGATTGGATTCTTTCAATTTCTATTTTACCCTCTGGTTCTAGAATATGAGGACAGTTTTTCTTAATTTCTTGAAAGATGATGTCTAGGCTCTTTTTTGATCATTGGATTTCAGGTAGTCCAATAATTTTTAAATTATTTCTCCTGGATCTATTTTCCAAATCAGTTGTTTTTCCAGTGAGATAGTTCACATTGTCTTCTATTTTTTCATCCTTTTGGTTTTGCTTTATTGTTTCCTGATTACTTATAGAGGCAGTAGCTTCCATTTGCTCCATTTCTAATTTTTAAGGAATTATTTTCTTCAGTGAGCTTTTGTACCTCCTTTTCCATTTGGCTAATTCTGCTTTTTAAGGAATTCTTTTTGGACCTCTTTTGCATTTGGCCTAGTTTGTTTTTTAAGGTGTTATTTTCTTCATTATTTTTTGGGTCTCCTTTACCAAGTTGTTGACTCTTTTCTCATGATTTTCTTGAGTCCCTCTCATTTCTTTTCCCAATTTTCCCTCTACCTCTCTCACTTGATTTTCAAAATCCTTTTTGGGCTCTTCCATGACCTGAGACCAATTCATATATTTCTTGGAGACTTTGGATGTAGGAGCTTTGACTTTGTTGTCTTCTTCTGAGTGTGTGTTTTGATCTTCCTTGTCACTATAATAACTTTCTATAGTCAGAGTGTTTTTTCCTATTGTTTTCTCATTTTCCCAGCCTGTTACTTGACTTTTAACTCTTTGATAAAATAGGGCTCTGCTTCTAGGATGGAGGGTGCACTGTCCCAAGCTTCAGGGTTTTTGTGCAACTGTTTTCAGAGATACTTCAAGAGAACTGTAAGTTTTCAGTTCTTCCAAAGTGATCTAAGGAGAGGTGCTTGCTACTCTCCTGGCTTGTACTCTGGTCTGTGAGTGACCACAGGCACTCTTTTCTTCCCTGGAACTGTGAGAAGGGTCCCCCTCCCCACCTCCACCGATGTTGCAAACTCTGCTATGCTAGTGCTGCTTTTCACCTTGGGACTGCTACCCAGAACTGGGACCCAGACCTGAGTATGGACAAAGTAACAGAGTCCTGCCTCAGTCCGGCTAGCAACAAGACCTCTGTAATTTCTTTCTGATCAATTGTTTGCTGCCCTTATCATCTGTGGGCTGAGAGCTCTGAGAGCAGCCACTGCTGATGCAATCACTCTTAAGGCTTGCTCCTTTTTATTGACTGTGTTGGCACAGCATGTGGTGGACTGTGCTCCACTCTCATCCAGGACTGACAGATCTTTTCTGCTGAACTTCCAAGTTGTCTTAGCCTGGAAATTTGTTTCACTCCATCTTTTTGTGGTTTCTACTGCTCTAGAATTTGTTTAGAGTAATTTTTTAAAAGTATTTGGAGGGTTTGGGGGGACACTCCACTATCTTGGCTCTGGCTCTGATTGTAAGCATCTTGATGACAAGAACTATGTCTTATTCATCTGTACATATCTTCAGCCTTCTTTGTACAGTGCCTTAACCACAGTACGAGCTTAATAAGTGTTCATTGAATGAATGAATAAAAATTGTTCAGTCAAGTAGTACAAGCCTTCATCTTCCTTTTATCTGAATTATTTCAATAGCCTCCTAAGCTCTTGTCTTGAAGTACCCCACTCTTCTGATCCTGGCTATGGTTTCCATACCTCCTGAAAGAAGTATGGAACTGGGATAAGTCACACTGTACTCCAGACCCACGTCTTACAATACCTTACAATAAATCTTACAATATCTTACAACCTTACAATAAAAGGATTAAAATAGACATCAAAGGCAACCTTAAAGGGGAAAACAACTTCATCTCTTAGAATCTGCAATTCTATGTTTCTAGGTCGATGTGGTCTGAAAAGAAGGTAAGTTTTACTCTCATTTCTTGAAAATAGTTGGAGACTGGGGAGAGAAGGAAGTAACTCTGAGATGACCTCTTTTTACACTGTATATGGACATGGTTGTTCCCCATTAGAATGTGAATTCCTTGAAGTCAGAGACTATATTTTGCCTTTCTTTGTTTTCCCAGAGTTCAGCATTCTGCTTCAAACATAATACCCACTTAAATGTATGTTGGCTGATTGATTGGCACCTTGAACCATGGCCCAGTATCTGGGAGTTCTAAGAGAGGTGAGGTATCAACTGAGAGGCAGTTAGGTGGTACAGTACTTAGAGAGCTAACTTGGAGTCAGGATGACTTGAGTCAAATCTTCTTCATACATGTGCTAGCTGGGTGACCTTTGACAAATCACTTAACTTATGTGCTTAGATAAGCCTATAGATATAGGCTTATCTTTCTACCTATCTATCTAAGCATACAGATAAGAAACAGTTTTCATATCTATAAAAAATGAGGATAATAATAGCACCCACCTTCCAGGACTGATGTGAAATAAATGAGATAATAGATGTAAAGGACTTTGCAATCCTGAAAATGCTACATAAATGCTAGCTGTTGTTACTGATTTTCTCTCTTTAGCGCACTCTCCTTTCTTCCTCTACCTCCATCCACCTGACACATCACTGCCATTAAATTCAATATGTCAAGTACCTGTGATTTTGTTGGTATGGGTGCTCCCTCCACTGGGCAGATCACAACGCCTCTAGAACCTAGTAAGAGGTCTTGAAGATTATTGTGGCTGGAGAATTCATGACCTTGTGGCCAACATGATAATAAAACTAAATGAACTTAGAGAGTCTTGTCCTTGAATAAGAGACATACAATGTGTCTAGACCCATTCTCAAATCCTTTTGACCTTGGTAGAATCTGCCAGAACTTGTGCTCTATTTTTACAGTCTTTTGCAACTTATGGGCCCTTCCCACACCATAATGAGGCATCAGAGAAAGACTCTGGGGTAGACAATGATACCAGGCTTCTTTGAAACTCTGGTGGGTCTGTGATAACATAGATATGGGTGCTCTATCAATGTACATTAAAACCCATTCATGTCTTCTTACCTTTGTCCACATACTACCAAAAGTCCTCCATGATGGATCTACCCAATGCCTGGGCAATCTACCTCTAAGTCTCCCGCTTTCGGTAGGTATGAATATGATACTCATACCATGGATCTGTTATCTCATGATCTCAATACATTATGTACCCATTTTTCTGAATAATTTATATTTTATAAATAATCTTTTATGTCTTCATTTTATTATTTCTTCTATAAATCTATAAATGGGGATAATAATAGAATCTACTTCTCAAGATTATTGTGAGGTTAGAATGAAATGAAATTTGCAAAGTCCTTTGTAAACATTAAATTTCTATGTAAATGCTGACTATTATCATTATTAATTATATTGTTAATAAATAGTATAGCTAGTGATTTTTCAGGTTACACTTTTCTTTGCACATTATATGCCATTTCTTGAATGCAAGGTATCCTTGGTAAGATACTGCAGTCTCCTTATGTCTCCCAACTTATGTCTTTCTATTGCCCTTTGGATCATTGACAATTTTGCTTTGCCTGAGATCATGATATTCCATGTTTTACCCAAGGTCCACCATATGGCAACACTAGAATAGTGCTACCAAAAATTTGATATACAAATGAGAAAACTGAGGCAAACAAGGTTTTATTATAGGAAACAGCTTGGTATCATTGGAAACAAACTACAGGTGAATATCATACTCTGAACAACAAGTCTTTTTCATCCATGAAATTTTCCTATGTGGATTGTAAATTTTTTGGGGGGAATAACTATATATCTCATTGAAGAAGGCATGCAGTATTCTGAAATTCAATGAAATCACCAAGATATTATCTGAAAATAGTAGCTGGAGAGCTTTATCAGCCTTTGAAAATGTCTTTTCCATTTGAACTATGCTCAGGACACTCTTCATGGCAATAGCAAACATCTTTGGCTAGCATACATTTCCCTGTTTTATGCCTTACTTAATATTGATAATTGAATACATTTATCTCTATGATTCCATCATTCATTATATGACCCAAACATATAGAATTTAAATAATATACGTTGTTGGAGTTGAACTTTTAAGGTTAAATTTTCATCTCCTGACTTAGATGCAATGGGATGTCATGTTGTCTCTACCTTACAGTCAGTTGTGTGACTTTGAAGATACAGTCTTCTTAGAAAATGTTTACTAAATCCTCTTCTCATATTTTCATCAATGGAATCTTCAATATTGGCATAGATCATCCTCATAATCAATGAGATGTGAAAACAAATATACTGGTGTTCAGATGTGCCCAACTCTTTATGATCCCATTTGGGATTTTCTTGGCAAAGATACTGGAGTGGTTTGCCATTTCCTTCCTCAGATCATTTTACAAATGAGAAAACTGAAGCAAACAAGGTTAAGTAACTTGCCCAGGGTTACACAGCTCATAAGTGTCTGAGGCTGAATTTGAATTCATTTGAGCAGGTCTTCCCGATTCCAAGCCCAGCACTATATCCGTTGTGGTATAGTATAATCTGTATTTTCAATAACTCTTTGTTGTTATTGTTGATTTATATACTTTTTCTGTTCTTTTGGCATCTTTCCCTCTTTGAGATATCCTGAAAATTGATCCCTAAAGTGCCTTCAAAATTATGTCACTTCTAGTAGTTTTTTTACAGTACAAAAATGAGTTCCAGATTTATTTATTGAGAATATGTGAGGATGCACAACATAGAGAAAAAATTCAGTGAGGGGAAAATCACGCTGGAAAAAGAACAAATTTGAGAAATGGGGTACTTCAAGCCCAGGGGCTTGAAGGGAACTTCAACAGTTCCTCTGGTTGGTCCAAAAGACAGGAAGAATTTCAGAGAACCAGAGTAGGTCATAGAGAAATGTTGTTTTGCTGAGGGAGACGACCATAAAGTGGACTACAAAGGAGTTATGGGGGATGGGAGGATGGGATAGTGTAGTTCTCTTTGACAGTCATAGGATGGAGCTTGAAAGGGCTGCTATCTCCATAGTGGGTCATTAATGGGAGAGCACTTTAAACACTATGGGGGAGGGGAATATGGGGCCTGGGTGACTCACAGAAAATTAAAAAAGGGTCCCTCTTAGAGTTACATTCCATAGGAAGAGGTCAGGGAAAGGCATTTCATGCCATGAGTGGGGAAGAGGCTACTGCCCTGACCCTTAGGGCCCTGGAGAGGTGTTTCTTCTGTGAGTGGTTGAAGTCAAGTTTGCCTTCCTGACTTTGGCTTCTCAAGGGCAACATCCACTTCCTTATGGAGAATTCTGGGTACTAAGAAGCAAGCTCCAAATGTGGTAGTTACATCATTATCAACAATGAGACTTGACATCTATAGAAATATTGGCAAATCTGTTCCATTTCATGTTAATTTGTTCTATTACATAAAAGTTCTTGGGATGATCTGACCTAGGTTCATAATAAGTGTTTTGTAGGCTCACTTTCTCCTCCACTGTTTTTCATTATTTCCTAACATACTCTTCTACCACACTCTCACATACTATTATGTAATTGACTTTGTACTCTAAATGGGTGCTGCCATTTTATTTACATGTTTTTTTGACTTGCAAGGAAATCAGGTTTTCTGGTTAGACTAGTTTCATTAGACCAGTTTTGGCCCCTTCATTGCAACAACAGTTTTATTAGCTTAAAGTTTCCATATAATGATATAAGAGGAATTTATCAGGGAACTCCTCCCTTTATAAATTTAATAGCTCCTCTAATCAATTTGATGAGATTATTTAGAGCTTGTTTTTATCGAAGTGGCACCTCCTATAGAGATAGACTGGCGCTCTGGCACTTTGATGAGAAGACACATGGAATTCCTCTGATTGGGACTTCATCCAATATGACTGGTGAACAAGAATCAGAAAGGGCAAAATTTGGGGGCTGGGAATGAAGGAGGTGGAAAGAAAATATTTTTCCTTTGCACATCTTCCCCACCATCTCCAGAGGAAAAGGGTGATATATAAAATAAGCATAGGGAAAGTCTGAGCAGGGAGTTATTGTGTCTCTAGTTCCTGGCCATGTTCTTCTACTTTTCCTTTTCTTTTTATGAACACATAGCAATGTTTGGAGATCCTCAGAAGGGACTTTCCCAGTCCTAGGGGATCTATGAGTTCAAAAATTGCCAAGTTCAAGCTTTCTAGACCTCCAAACCTAGAGAATGATTTCCTCAACTACATGATCTTGGGGGTAGGAAAAAGATTGACAATGTGGCCTCTCTCCAGCTGTAGAACTAGGGCTACATCTGGACCTTCTGACCTCTCATGTCACTGCTGTGAATCACTTAGACAGTGCAGTTACGAGGTGAACGAAGAGTGCTTGTTTAGCTCTTTCCAATATCTTTACCTTCCAAGAGGAATCTATTGGTCTGTATGAATGCTTTGTTTCTGTATCTGTTCATAGACACCTACAAGTTCTTTGCATATTATGGTTTGGTTTTTTGTGAAGCATGAAACAATAGCTGTCCAATATCTGATTTAATTATTGTGCTTGAGTGTCTACTCATGAGTCTGGAAATTTGTTACTCACATTTGGGGGAACTTAGCTATAAGCTATTGCTAAACTTTAAGAGATTTCCCTGGAGTAAAATTCTAAGGTAGAGGTAAGAGTCAAAGTGAAAAACTAACTCTTTTGGGGTCAAGCTCCCAGGATTGGACCCATTCAATGTGAACTCAGAGTCTCTTGTGAGACCTTTGTTAATGACAATAGTCAGAGTCAATAATTTTATCTTTTTATGCAATTACTGTTCTTCAAAATAAAGTACTTTTAAAATTGGGTTGTGGTGAAATCATTGTAATTGTATGAAGTTCTTCTTCCTTTATGGTTATCCTTTATTCCAATTTAGTGCTAATTTTGGTCTTCGTTGCAACCAGTTGATGGTTGGATTATATATAGACAATTGAATTTTGAAATGATTTCTATGTCAGTAGCTACTTGTTTACTGTATATTCAGATGTGCCTGTTTCACATTAAAATTATAAAGTATCAAGAACAGATATAGATAGATGGAACACTTATTAACCATTTATTGCCAGGTACTGTGCTGAATGCTGGGGATACAAAGAAAACATTCAAGACAGCCCCTGCCTCAACAGGTTTACATTCTATTGTGGTAGGGGTGGGGAATAACACATAAAGGAGTGTTAGAAAGGAAAAGAAGTTATGGGTGCACCAATATGTCTTGAAGAATCCTGGGAAATGAGATGAAGATCTACTGGCAGTCAAGATAAGGCAAACAAGGCAAACAACTCCACCTCCCCCCCCAACCATTAGTGTCCAGGGAGGTTCCAAGGGCATAGTCTAAGTGTCAGGTAGGGAAGAGATAGATGTGAATCTGTATGCTGCCTTGGTTTGGAGATATTGCCAGGCTCTTTTGACAATTTCTCTCTTTCTTCACTCCTCTCCTCTGCCACAGATATCAGTATATAAGCTATAATTGTCCTCTGGTGGTCAGTTTTTATGTTGATCATAAACACTGCCAGTGGAAATAATCTGGTAAATGTTTTCTCTTGTTGCTTTGGAGCATATGATAAAGATATTCATTTTTTTCCAAGGAGAATCTGTGAGCCATCCTTCCATTTTCCTGCAACTTCCATATGTCTTCTTTTCTCATTTATGGTGAGAAAGTCAATATTTATATGATTCAGTTCCTCTAGTAGTGCATCAATTTATTACATCATTGGACAAAGATCTCACACTAATAATAAAAGAATAATAGTGAGCATTTTGTGGTTTATGAAGCACTTTAAGTAATTTATTTTATTTCTTAAACAAGTTTTATCGTTCATATATACCCCATCCTCTTCCTGCAATAGAACTGTCTTTGCTAATAAAGAAAAACTGTTAAATAAAACTGACTGACATGAGTACTTCATCTAAGAAAAAGGCAAGAATGACCATTTTATTTCTGGAGGACAAATGATGAAACATGCTGCCCTCTTCTTGGTAGAAAAGTGAAGGATTCTAGCTGTAGGATGGTAAACATATCATTACATGAGATTGTTATATCTGTCAGTTTTGTGTTAGGAGAATATATCTAGAACTGACTGTAATATAATACAGAAAAGTCATCAGTAAAACTTTTTTTTTTTTAAGAAATGAGATTAGTCTGGTCTGACCTATTTTTGATGAAGGCATGCAAGTGGGTTTGTTTTTTTGTCATCACTGCTTCTTTTTCTAAGTGAGCATAAGCCTCTTTAGTGAGAGAAGAGTAACTTGAAGCACCATCTTCTCAAGGAGTATATCCACAGAATTGCACAGCACCTTAGAAATATTATCTGATTTGATCCTCATGACAACCGTGGGAGGTGGGAGCTATTATTATCCCTATTTTACAGATGAGGAAACTGAGGCAGACAGAGGTTAAGTGACTTGCCCAAAGTCACACAGTTAGTAAGTGTCTGAGGCTGGATTTGAACTCAGGTCTTTCTGACTCCACGTCCAGTGCTCTATCCACTGTAGCTGCTATCTGAATGATCGTACTAATAGTTGAATTAATTATGGCAATGGTGGGGTCTGCTTGTGGTCCTGGTGCATGTCCAGTGCATGGGAAGCGGAAAAAAGAAGAGAAAATCCTTCCCCCACCTTGTTTCTCTCCAGAATAGGTGAAGGGATCTTTCTCCATAAAATACCATGGAGCCTGGAGTCCTGCACTACAGAACAAATTTCTTCTCCTTTTCCTCCTCTATCTCCTCCTTCTTCTCTTTCTCTTCCCTCTCTCTCTTCCTCCTCCTCCCCCTCTTCTCTTTCTCCTCCTTCTCCTCCTCCTCCTCCTTCTTCTTTCTTCCTTCATCTTTAAACCTGGAGGAAAATGAGTATCGTTTTACCATATATTACTAAGAAAATTACTAATTTTGGCCACCAGGTGGCACACCACTCCAGACCCAGGCCTAATGGCCCTGTCAGCTTAGACACAAGTTACACCCCCCCAACAAATTCTCTTTATGACTTTGAGCAAATAGCCCCACCCGACCAAGCCTCAGGCTTCAGACAGCTGAGCAAAGAAAAAAAAACCTTTCTTACTGGGGTTCTGAATTAATCCAAACTAGAATATAAAATATGGCTCAAGATTATTAAAATATAGAAATATCTGTGGTTCTACCTGAGCCCCCTCCCCCTCCTATCCCTAAATTTTATTATCAACCCTCTATATTGATGATTCTTAAGCAACCAAATTGTCTGTAGAAAGATAATTTATTAAACATGATTTAATGAATAGAATGGAAAAGAAGCTACCAATCTTGCCATTCTAGTGGAGCACTTTGCCCAGTGGTGCCCAAGCTTCCTTCTACTTATTCTATCAACTCTTTGGGGTAACTAGGAAACAGTTCTGCTCCATAGATTACAGCAGGCCATCGGATAGATTTCAGAAAGTCTGCCTATTTGAGATCCTTCTCAGGGTCAGGAAGGCGATCAGAAGCGTGGTGGTGGCTTGGAGCTAGCCTATGGCATTCTCACCAATTACTGAGGGTTTAGGAATCTGCTCTTATCTACCCATGCCAGCTTGGCTCTGCACACACTGGTTCTTCATTGGCTTCTCTAACTCTTGGCCCAAACTGGCTGTCCTCCCACTTCTCCAGCTCATTGCAGAGAGAAACACAGCTCCAGGCAACTATTCAGCAGACTGGAAGCTCTTGACTTAGGGATCATGGCTTTCCTTACCTGTGGTAGCAATTGTGGTGTGGTGACAAGGGGTGCAGCTAGGTGGTGCTGTGGATAGAGCCCTAGGCCTGGAGTCAGGAAGACCCTAGTGACACTTACTAGCTGAGTAACCCTTGCAAGTCATTTGACCTCTGTTTGTCTTGGTTTCCTCAACTGTAAAATGGAGTTAATAATAAGACCTACCTCCCAGAGTTGTTACAAAGATAAAATGATATAATTGTAAAGTACTTACCAATAACTAAATATTAGTTATTATTATTAAAAGAGCACTGGCTCTGGAATCAATGGACTTGGGTTCAAATCCCATCTCTGATGCTTACTAATTGTGTGACCTTAGGAAAGTCACTTACCCTCTCTGAATCTACTTTCTCATCTGTATGTGAGGAAGAGAATTTCCCACTCACCTTTAATTAGTTTAATCAGAAAAGCATTAGAATGTAATCACTAGGGGTAAAGCAGATATTAAGGAATTTTCCTACAACTGTATGTAAATAAATTCTTAATCAACCTGAAAGGATTAAAGGTTTTTGACCATTGGATGGAGGCAACTGAGACCACATAGGCAACATTTTGTGAATGGTTGATAGATTTAATCATATCCATTGAGTCTGTATTTAAAAAAGGAGGAAGAAGAAGGAGGAGGAGGAGGAAGAGGCTCTATAGCACTTTATGGAGAAAGATCCCTTCACATATTCTAGAGAGCAACAAGGTGGGGCAGAGATTTTCTCTTTTTCCACTTTCCTTCAACTATATTATCAAAACTACAAGACCAGTGAGAAATAATACTGTTAGCAGAGATATATACTCTAGGACAGACATGGAATCAAAGAAATAGTCCTTTGAGGGAGGAAGCAGTTTTAAGGAGCTTGATGCCCCCATGGCAGAGAAGAGTGCTAGATGTGGACTCATAAAAGGGGTAGGCTCTGGGATCCCATGTAAACAGCCCCCATAGCAAAGATATATCCCAGGGAATTTTCATAAGGACTCTTAAAGGAAGGAAGGACTTCCAGGACATGCAATACTAGAGTTAGGAGTTTCCATTTTCCACATGTGTATCCTACATATATACTTCTTAAGTTTGTATTCTAAGTTTGCTTACGCTCTTTCTGCAGTATATTTGTTGGAGAGTATACCCTAGGTATAGAGATATTTTATATCTGTTGTTCTTATTATACCATCTTAGTAAATACCTTTAAGAGTTTATTCTACTGGCTGATTATTTATAGGAAATAAATCAGCAGGGGCTCATGGTCTACAGTAATAGGAATAGTTACTCTTAGATCCTAAAAACAGTAACTACTCTGTAAATTCAGTCCATGAGGGTGAGTACAAACTGAAGGGGTAGTGACATGTAAAATGGGAGGAAGTGAACTAGATATCCTCAGAGATCAGTTTCAGCTCTAAAAGTGCCTAAGAAGTCTCTTTCAGGCTACTTTCAGGTACAACACTACTCCACAACCCCAATTCCCAAAGTCAGATACAACTACCCCACATAACAGCTCTCCAGTAGCCAAGTTTCCTCATACCCCCAGAGGCAAGCAAAAAAAGAATATACATTTCGAGGGTAAACAGGAAAAGGAGAACATCCAATCTGGTCTGCCCATGTAACAGCATCATTATTGCTCAAATCTTGTCACCTCCTCCACTATTCCTCTTACATAGCCTCACCCTTATTGTGAGCAGGCACCTGGGAACAATCCTCTGGAGAAAAGAAAGATCTTCAGAAATGCTCTATCAGGTAAGTCTTTGTTTCCCCAAAACCAAATCACTCTTGATCCAGGGGAAATGATCATTAAAGTAGATATGGAATCCTGGTATGGATACCCTATTATGAATGTCTAGCACGACGTGGGTGGTGTAATGTTTATAGAAATGGCCATCTTAAAGGAAAGGAGTTTGGCACACAATATTTCAAAAGTCAAGAGATAATGGTTTAAAACTAATGATAATTTACCTAGCAAAACTTAATATAATCCTGTAGGGGTAGGGTGGGAGGGATAGACCTTTAAAGAAATAGAGGGTATCCAAGAATCTCTGATAAAAAGGCTGGAACTGAGTAGATAATTTTGAAATTGAAACTCAGGAGCTGAGAAAAATACAACTTTCTTTTGTGTTTCAACCAGAGTCGAATCCCTGCCTGTCATGATAAACAGGTCAGAGTTAGGTTAGGTGAAGCAAATAATTTTTAGGGCACCCTTTCTAGCCCCTTTCTCATGCCAGGAGGTGAGCAGTGTGGTGCTTAAAAAGTCAGCTCAGACATACAGGGGGCTTCTGAATTCCACTGCTGCTTCAGTCCAGTGAGAAGACAATGCTATGCCCTGGGCCACTTGTGTGCAGGGTTTTGACCGTATCTCCCAGTATGTCTGCTTCATCACCTGTCCATCACCACAGGACTTCAAGGTAGGTAAAAATGGTAAAATGGAACAGGTGATATCTTTTGACCTGTGCATAAATTAGATTTAAGTGGGGCAGAGTTGTGTGAAGTCATTGATCTCACTCTCTCTTTCAGAGTCATCAAAGTCCCGTGGTAAGACAAAAGTCAAGATGATGGTTAAGACTAGGGAAGTAGTGGATGACCTTGGCCTCTTTGATGTCCAACTAAGCTCTAAGTGCTTGCTTTCACTGTTGTCATGGCCTATTGGAACAAATTGTTCAGTAGCCTACATACTTGGGGGTGATATCCCCTCCCAGTTCATTGATGGGTTTAAGGCCCATTGGTCATTCTCAACCTGGCTTAGCCCATCTGCTGAGATAATTTACTGGAATATAGCTACTGCACATACTATAGCTTCTTGAACCATGGGTGAAAGTTGGGTGGCAGGTGGACACCAACGGTGGATGAGCCACCCTGACAAGGGTTCAGCAGCTCTCACATCAGAGGTATTAGTCTTCCCTTAACACCCCATTCACCCCTCTGAACCATATAAAGAGAGCTTGAACATAGTTATACCCTTCCTCCCCTTACACATAAACGTTGTGGTATAGAAATAAATTTCATGTGAAATGCCAGTCTGGATAAGTCAAAAGCTGGAATTAAGGTTACTGAGGGAATTATCAACAAGCTCAGATGATACCACTCTGAAGGCAGAAAGTGAAGGGGAATTAAGAAGGCTTTTGATGAGGGTAAAAGAGAATGTAAAAGCAGGCTTGAAGCTTAACATAAAAAAAAACCCTAAAATTTTGGCAACTGGTCCCAGCTCTTCCTGGCAAATAGAGGAAAAGCAAATGGAAGCAATGTCTCATTTTATATTCTTGGGCTCAAAGATCACTATAGGCAGTGACTGAAGCCATGAAATTAAAAGACATTTGCTCCCTGGAAGGAAAGCTATGGTAAATCTGGACAGCATACTAAAAAGCAAAAAACATCACTTTGCCAACAAAGGTCTATATTGTCAAAGCTATGATTTAAACAAATCTATAGCTATGAGAGTTGGATTACAAGGAAGGCCGAGCACTGCAGAATCAATGCTTTCAAATTGTGGTGCTGGAGAAAACTTTTGAGAGTCCCTTGGGCAGCAAGGAGATCAAATCAGTCAATACTTAAAGAAATTAATTCAGGCTATTCACTGGAAGGTCAAATACTAAAGCTGAAGCTTAAATATTTTGACCACATAATGAGAAGATAGGACTCATTGCAAAAGTCCCAGAGGCTGGGAAAGACTGAAGGCAAAAGGTAAAGGGGATGACCAAGGATGAATGGAGAGATAGTGTCATGGAAACAACAAATATGAACTTGGACAGACTTTAAGAAATAGTGGAGGATAGAAGGATCTGGCATGCTATGATCCATGGGGTTACATGGGGTGACTGAACACAACACAACAAAAATATATTCAAGTCAAAAGGGAAATAGGAGGAGACAGGGAAAAGAGGGGAAGAGAATGTGGTTTAAGAGTGAGTGCAGAATAGGTAAGGGAATAGTCAGAAGCAAAATAGACTCTAATGTTGGACAGAGAAATGTCAAGGGGTGGAAGGAATTAAAATGAAAGAAAGAAAGAGTAAAAACCTGGGATCACGGGTCAGGGCAAGGGGAAGAGAAATACTGCAAGAAAGAATATATAGTGCATTTCATTTATAGATCACAAATGTCAAGAAACCTCTTCTCTTTTTATCATTTTTTCCCCTTATTTTTAAAGGGAGGAGTGGGAGCAAAGAGAAAAAAGTACGAGATGACAGGATTGTGGAAAATACAAAATAAACAAGCATAATCATGAATATGAATGGAATGGATCCACTCATAAAATGGAAGAGAGTAGCAGAATGGAATAGAAATGGAATCCAACACTATGTTATTTGTAAGAAATATACTTGAAACATAAAAATTCATGTAGAATTAAAATGAGGGGCTAGAGCTCAGTTGAAACATGATATATTTTCATTTTGCTTCAGTTACATGTTAAGAAAGAGGAACAATCATGATTTCAGATAAAGCTCCACTAATTATAGGTATGATAAAAAAAGGTGAGCAGGGAAATTACATTATGTTTAAAAGGCACTATAGATAATGAATAAATATCAATTCTTAATATAATTGCATCAAATAGCATGGCATCTAAGTACTTAAAAGAAAAGTATGCTTGCCATCAGGGAAGACGTGGAGGTCGGGGCCTCTCTATCCCAGACATCCGAGGTGGATGTCCGGTGGGCTCAGGCCATGGAAGAGCTCAAAAAGGATTTTGAAAGTCGAGTTAGACAGGTGGAGGAAAAACTGGAAAGAGAAATGAGAGAGATGCAAGAAAAGCATGAAAAACAGGTCAATACCTTGCTAAAGGAGACCCAAAAAAATGCTGAAGAAAATAACACCTTGAAAAATAGGCTCACTCAATTGGCAAAAGAGGTTCAAAAAGTCAATGAGGAGAAGAATGCTTTCAAAAGCAGAATTAGCCAAATGGAAAAAGAGGTTCAAAAGCTCACTGAAGAAAATAGTTTTCCAAAATTAGAATGGAACAGATGGAGGCTAATGACTTTATGAGAAACCAAGAAATCACCAAACAAAACCAAAGAATGAAAAAATGGAAGAGAATGTGAAATATCTCATTGGAAAAACAACTGACCTGGAAAATAGATCCAGGAGAGACAATTTAAAAATTATGGGACTACCTGAAAGCCATGATCAAAAAAAGAGCCTAGACATCATCTTTCATGAAATTATCAAGGAAAACTGCCCTGATATTCTAGAACCAGAGGGCAAAATTAGTATTGAAGGAATCCATCTATCACTGCCTGAAAGAGATCCAAAAAGAGAAACTCCTAATAATTTACTACCAAAACTGAAAACAGGGGAAATAGATGAATACTTACAAAAATTACAAAATATTCTATTAACAAGCAAGTTGAGACATTATCCTATGATGTCATCAGTCTTCTTTGAAAACCAAGGATGAATCACTTTCCTATGTTTCATATTCCTCTCTCTCTCTCTCTCTCTCTCTCTGTCTGTCTGTCTCTCTTTCTCTCTCTCTCTCCCTCTCTCTCACACACACACACTTATATACAAAGAATACAAATATATACATATATATGTACACACACATACACATACAAAAGATATGTAACCTTTGTATCTAACTTTTTCCTACCACAAAAGAATGCTATGAATATTTTGCTGCATCTGGAATCTTTCTGTTTTCAACTTCCTTGCAATATGTGCCTAGCAATGGGACTACTGGATCAAAGAGTATGGCCATTTTAACCATTAAAAGATTGATTCCAGTTTGCTTTCCAGAAGGGTTGACTTTTACCTAAATTCCATCAGTATGCCTGTCTTAACTCATCTCCTCCAACTTGGATTGAATTCATCTTTTTTCATCTTTGTCTAAAGTAAAATATGTAGTAAATGGATTTAGAGCTGGAAGATACCTTAGAAACCATCAAATCAAACGCCCTTATTTGACAGATGAGGAATATGATTTGTTCGGAGTCACATAGCTGATAAATGTTGTCAATAGGACTTGAACCCAGGCCATCCTTACTCAAAAGCTAATGCTCTATCCCTTGCTTCCAATTTAATTGTTAATGCATTCATTCAATTGTTTTCTGTGTGCTCCTTCTTCCTCTCTAGTTAGGCTATAAACTACTTGAGGGCAAAAGTATTCATAATATCTATCTGTACATAGTAGACTCTCAATAAGAATCTGATGAATCATATATAACCAGAATCAGATTTCTTTATCTGTTCTCACTTGTCATCTGCCCCAAGGCAATGAGAGCTACAAACAGAAGGTGTGACCCAGTGGAGTGTTTTGGATGATTGATATCCCTCCACTCCACATCCCACTCAATCATGACTTTCCCTTCCCCATATTGTTGAGTTTTGGGGAAGTATATACACAGTTGTGGCCAGCATGAGGTCTTATGAGACTTCCAAAGTACTAACAAAGAGCTACTTGGGAGGACTAGACTGGAGGTTTTCTTTTTCATCCATTCATGAATTCTTAAGATAAGAATTCTCTTTCTCATTATATCAATCAACCAATAAACATTTATTAAATGCCTACTCTGTAATGGGTACTCCTAGGGGCTGTAGGGTGATGGCAGCATTCCAACAAGGCAGAAACACCTAATTTTGTGAACTGGTCCTGGCAGTCAATAATGGCTAAAGCCCAAGCGAGACTTCGTAGTGCCCATCCAAGAACAGACAGCAGGGGAAGCTGTGTCAGCTAAGTTAGATACTCCCAGTCCACTGAGTTGCTGTTGGGACCCTGCACTCATATTTATGAACTGGATTGTACCAGGAACCAGAAAAATCAACCCTGGGACCAGCGTATAGAGAGAGACCTGAGACCAGACAACAGCTTCCTAAAACCCCAGAGTCTCCTGATAAGGATCTCCCTGCATTCTTCCTGTCCTCCCCTCAACTTTTTCTTCCTCTTTTCCACTACTTGATTCCAAGACTCGGACCTGAAATAGTGGACTCCAGAACCAATTATGATATTTCTTTTTTCTGATTTGTGGGCGGCGGGAAGAGCTGTGAGAATCTGAGTAGGCAGAGTTTCCATGGAGTATTGAAACTTTTCACTCATATATTGTCATCTTCAATTGCCATACCTAATAAATGAACAGTTCTCTTTGGCTGATGTTTCCCCTGACCCCCTCAGAAAAATAAACAAACAGAGAAATGAACAAACTAATCCATTGATTAAAAAGGAGATGCTCCTAAAATTTAAGCAAATCAAGATTTGTCTTTTTTTAAGTACTCTCAGATTATTAACTGAACACTACATTCTAGAGATAAAATAAATACTCAACCAAAAGTGATGAATTTAAAATAGACGCTGGATAAAATTTTGTAGCTCGGCTTATCAAAAAAAATGCAGAGAAAAGGCTCTTGAAGATGAGCAATGTGATATGTCAAGGAACTTCCCATCAGATCTGTGGAAAACCTCTAAATGAGGGAGGAAGCAGGAAACAGTGGATCGGGGATGCCAGTTACTTCAGGTCTCGAGCAGGATCCACAGTGAAGCATTGGCAGTTTTCGAATAAATGGAACAAATACAGTGAAAAGGTAATAAAAAATCTTCTAGAAAAAATCTCTAGAAAGATAAAACAAGGCTGAACTTTTTGGTTTGTTTTCAATTAAAGAAACTGAATGACCACTAAATGTTATTTGCCTACATCTTAGGAATATGAGAGGCAACATGAGTGTTAGAGTCCTAGAGTCTATACCCTTAATATTTCAGAATGATTTTTTTATTTCTCATCCCCTAACACAAACTCAGAACCTACCAAGGAGATTTTTCTCTTTACTCCCTTCCTTGAAGGTGGTGGTTTAGAACAGTGGTATCAAACTGAAATAGAAATAGGGAGCATTCAATCATACATAAGGATCCTTGTAAGCCAAATATTGACTTAGAAAACCATATGTTAACCTGATATATGTTCTGTTGTATATTTATTCTATTAAATAGTTCTTAATTACATTCTTTATCTGGTTTGGACAGCCCTAAGAATGTTTTGGGCCTGGCTGCATGTTTGACACCTGCTTGTGTATACTCACTTATCAATAAACATTTATTAACCACATACTATGTGCTAGGCACTGTGCTAAGTACTGGAATTAAAAAAAAAAGGCAAAAGACAGTTCCAGCTCTTAAGGAGCTATAAAATCAAGTACCCTGACATACACAGGGGGCCCTGTTATCACAGAATCTGCTTTTCTAAAAAGAAAAGGCAACTTTTGAGGGGTCAACAATCATTTTAATCAAGCACATATATCATGTACTCAGTTCAGGGGGGAAAGCATCCTGAACTTCAGAGAAAATATAGAGAAATAAAGATCAACAGACATGGCTTCCAGCTGCCTGACATAAGCAATACATGCATCATAGATCAACAGACAGATCCAACTGTCTGACCATACATATATAGTTACCAGAGAGAAGCACCAACATTTGAGTTTTCAAAGCCAGGGAGTTCCTTAGTGGTTGCCCAGAGTCTCATCTAGCCAAACAAACACTTCCAATGAGTAAGCCCCAAAGTAAAACCTCACCTCAGAGTGTGTATACATTTTTTAGAGACAGAGAGCATCACAATCATTGAGAACCAGTGCCTCATTAACAAAAGGTATGGACCTACCTACAAATCTTCCCTAATCAAATACCCATTAATAGGTGGGGAAGATCTTTCCATAAAGAAGCAAAATTATTTTAACAATAAGCAAAAATGCATTATCAATACAGGAGCTTACAATCTAATGAGGTAGACAACATGCAAACAAATACATACAAACAAGCTATTTGTGGGGATAAACAGGAAATAAATACAGGGAAAATAATAGAATTAAGAGGGCTTAGGAAAGGTTCCTGTAAAAGATGGAATTTTAATAGAGACTTAAAAGAAGCTGAGGAAGTCAAAAGGCACGACAGACTGGTCCTTCTTAGACTTCTCTAGCTGAATTCTTGACATTTGTAACAACCTGCTGGTGGGTCAGTCTTTCTCAAGTCTTTCCTTACTCCAATCTGTCCTTCAAGTGATTTTCCTAAAATGCAGGTCTGATCATGTCACTCTCTTACTTCATAAACAATTTAAGGGATTGAAAGTCATGGTGTGGATAAAGAGCAGGGTCATAGAGAAAACTTTTGCACATGTGTTAAAAGGACCTTGATGTCATGACTGGGGAGGTGACTGGAGTAAATCTAGTACCACCTGCTGGGCAAAATTATAAGCTACTGTTTCTTGCTTGTATATTCCAATAATGTGACAGCCTATTTTGTGACTGTGGTTTATAGAAGGAAAGACAGGAGCTTGTATAGATTGCTTGAAGTACCACATCCAGGTAATTCATACCTGTGTCATATGAATAATGAAGAGGTAACCATTGGGATGTCGAGCATTCTTTAATTTCTTCTAGCAATTCAATCTCTTCCCCACCCCTACCCATCCTTAACTTTCCCCCTTTCCTGTTTCCCTTTCTATACCTCAGTTTTCTTTCTGTTTTAATTTTCCTTCTACTTCAGTTTTTTTCCTCTCCTCCTGTGTTTCTCCTTCCATGCTCCAGTATCCTCCTGTTTATCCTCCTATCTGTCTGATGAGGCAGTGTTCAGTCATTTCAGCCATGTCTGACTCTTCGTGACCCCATTTGGGGTTTTCTTGATAAAGACACTGGAGTGGTTTACCATTTCCTTCTTCAGATCATTTTGCAGATGAGGAAACTGAGGCAAACTGGGTTAAGTGACTTGCCCAGTTTCATACAGTTAGTAAGTTTCTGAGGCTGGATTTTAACTCAGGTTTTCTTGACTCCAGACCCAGCGCTCTATCCACTGAGCCATTCTAGCTGCCCTATATGATGAAGCAGTATAATATGGCAAAAGTCCTGGATTTGGAGTCAGAGAACTTGGATTCAAATTCTATCTCTTCTATTTAATACATTTGTGACCCTGGGTCAGTCACTTAACCTCTATTAGGCCCCATTTCCTAATTTATAAATGAGAATTGAACCAGATGATCTCTAAGATCCCCCTAAATATATGATTCTATTACTGGCATCTTTTTCTTTTGGACTTAACTTTGTGACTTTAATTCAGGTCTTCTCATTCCTAAGTACATTAACTCAAATTTGTATGGCATTTACAGTTTACAAATCAATTTCCTTATCCTACCTCAAGTATTAGCACTCCCACAGATTCAGAGAGGTTTAAGTGATTCCCTGTCTTCAGTGACTCCCTATCATCTCTGGAGTCAAATAAAAATTCTCTGCTTGGAATTTGAAGTCCTTCATATCCTGTCCTCCATAGCCTTTCCAGGCTTTTAATGCCTTATACATCCTTCCGCCACATATTGTGCAATCCAGGGACACTGGTCTCCTTGATGTTCCTCAACCAAAACACTCCGTCTCTTACCTCTGAGTGTTTTCGCTGGCTCTCCCCCATGCCTGGGATCCTCTCCCTCCTCATCTCTGTTTCATGGCTTCCTTGACTTTCTTCAAGTCTTAGCTAAAATCCTGCCATCTATAAGAAACCTTTCTCAATCCCCTTTGATTTTAAATTAATTTTTAATTAAAATTAATTTAAAATTTTCCCCTGTGTTGATTTTCTCTACATTATCCTGTCTATTGCTTGTTTGTAGATAGTTGTTTGCATGTTATCTGTCCCATCGAGTCCTTTGAGGGCAGGGATTGCCTTTTGCCTTTCTTTGAATCCCTTGATCTTAGACTGTGCCTGGCCCATAGTAGGTACTTAACAAATGTTCATTGACTAACTTCAGTTGTCCAAGGTTGAATGTTAAGTAGCAGATCAGAAATAGGACCTAAGTTTTAAGGATTCCGAGTACTATTTTTAAATTTTATTTTCATTTTTTTATTGGATGAAAATCCATTTTCTCTTCTATTGACCTTCCTTTATTGGGGCAATAAACAAGAAAAACAAAACCCTTCTAACAAATACAGTGCTTTCTCTAATATACCACATTGATTACTCCTATTACCCCTTATCTCTGAATTAGTTTTCCTCTCCTGACTTTGCATTCTCTTCTGCCCCTGTTTCTACTTTCTCTCTACCTGAGTTCCCCAGTTGACATAGCAATCAGTTTTAGTCAATATGGTGTAGTAAAAAAAACCAACAGTAGATTAGAGAGGTCTGCATTTGAATCTTGGTTTGACACTAACCAGTTGTGTGATCTTGGGCAAGTCATTTCACTTCTCTAAACCTCAATTTCCTTATCTGTAAAATGAGAAAAATAACATACTACTTATGTGACACAGATTTTTTGTTAAAAGAGCATTTTGTAAAACTTAAAAAGACTACATAACTGGGCTGTAGCTGTTATTGGGTATTCCAGTTTAGCAGAATTTCTATAAGAGTGATCAGAAATGAGACCTCTCTAAAAAAGGGTCCCTAGTCTGAGAACAGTGGGAGCACGAGTTTCCCTTCTCTGGCACTCTCCAAACAAGGTAAAAACCATTACTTCAAAAGGAATTCTGCAGGGAGAGGGTAGGCCATGAATATGATACCTTCAGGCTTTGAAGAGAGTGTCATTGCTTGCCCAGAAATGGTTACCACCTAGTGGCCACTTAGGACTCACAAGTAGGGTAAAGTCTGGCTTAGTTGAAGGAAGAGGGAGGAGACATTTCTTCCCCTCAGAAGTTCTAGGAATGAAGACTCCTGTCCAAACTCCCCTTCTCCCCACCCTCCTTCCTCCCATCCCCACCCCCAGACTTATGTCATTCATAGCAGTGGCCAAAAGCCCTCACAACCTGGTGACTAACCATCTGGCAATGAACGTTGAATTCAGCAGGGCCAGTTTTCATATGACAAACATACAGTTGGTTACTAGGCACATCATAGCAACAACATGCTTTGAGGTTTGCAAAGTGCTTTATATACATGATTTCATTTGAGCCTCACAATACCCCAGTAAGATGTGAGAACTCCCATTTTACAGACAAGAAAACTGACAGAGTGCTTGTCCAAGATCAAATGTAGAAATAACAGGACTTGGCAACTGACTAAATATATGGAGTAAGAATCCAAAGATGCAAAAATAACTCAAAACTATGAGCCAGGGTGACTGGAAGAATGGTGATATCATTAACAAAGAAAAGGGGGATGGGTGGGTTTAGAGACAAAGATCATGGATTTCATTTGAAACGATAATTTTAGGGTAGGATCATGGCACAGTAGAAGTAGTTTGGGACTGAGAAGAAGATTTTGGTTCAGTGCCTGGTTTTGCTACTAACTTTGCTACTAACCTCTCTGGAACTCTGTTTCCCCAGATGCAACCTGAGGGGGTTAGATTAAATTATGTCTGAGTTATTTGATGGTTTAGGATTTTATGTAAGCATTAAATAATTTGCAGAGCAGCTCAGCACTCTGCCCTCTACACTAAACTACCTCTGATTAATGAAATCAGGGCAGGATGCATGTCAGATGTTAGTGGTATCTTGTTTGTCACTCTCCCAAAGGGGTCCGTGTCTCCTTCTATATTTACTTTTCTTCCTCCACAGGTTGGGGCTTGGCCATCCTGAGACTCTCAGGCACATTTTGGGAATTGAGATCTGATGTGATTACCTTTAGTCAGAGGTGAAGAAAGAAGAGTGTGGTGGAACCACACCCAATGAGGTGTACCTTTCATCTCTTGAATTCCCTTTGCCACATATGTGCCCACACTTTCTCCCACCCTCTCTCCTTTCCTCCAAGATTCAACTGCATTCTGATAAATAAGTGATATTTTCCCCTTACCCCTTCTTGCCAAAGGGGAATCTGAGTGTCATCTCTCCTAAAGGAAGAATGAGTATTTATCTTTTTCTTTAAAGTGAGAATGTGATAAGATCTCATCCTGAAAGGGTGCATCCTGGGCCATTTGGGCTGTCTTGATGACTATCAGGCCACTGGACCCAGATGGCTCAGGAGAAGAAGGTGAGGCTGGTGACCTTGCACAGCCCTCCCTCCCTCAAATCAAACTCAACTGCAAGTCATGTCCTCATCTTGATGTCATGGCCCTCTTCAAGAACAAAGGACAAACACAACAACCTTAGGGAAAAGGGACCAATAACAAAAGCTTGCCTTTTTCATATGATTGCTTCAGTTTACAAGACATCTTCATATACATTATCTCATTTTATCTTCACAACATCCTTCCATCCTCAGGAAGGCTCAGGCACAGTTTCAGCTGGAACTTGCAGTAAATAAGACAGTTATTATTATTCTTGTTTTTAAAGGTGATGAAAATAAAGTCTTAAATAATAATTGATAATGAATAGTAAGTCCTAAAGATGGCAGAACTGAGACTCTAACCCAGTGGTGAGAAATCTGTGACCTCAAAGTCACATGTGGCTCTCTAGGTCCCCAAGTGTGGTCCTTTGACTGGATCCAAACTTCACAGAACAAATCCCCTTGATAAAAGGATTTGTCCTGTAAAACTTGGACTCAGTCAGATAGCCACACCTGAGGACCTAGAAGGCCACATGAGGCCACAGGTTCTCCAATCCTGCCAGAGTTTTCTCTATTGAAAGCTGAATAAGGACAAAGGCTCCCCTGCTTCCTGCCTCAATTCCTCCCAGGTATGTGGAGTGGAGAGTTTTGTGATAACACCTTCTCATGTTATCTGATCCCTTTTTTCTTTCCCTTTAGATATCTCAGTGACTCTAATGGAGATAGATTATGCCTATAAGCATGTAAACACACATACACACACCCACACCCACACCCACACATACACACACACACACACACACACACACACACACTCCTTCGTAAATACTTAGGTTTCCTTAAAGGAACATGGGCCATGGAGTTGCATAGAATCAGTGATGGAGATTGGTGTTTCTAGATTCTCTTGGGTGAAAATACACATGCATGCATTTGTCATACACGTGCTCACTCACACTCACTCCCACGTGCGCGCGCGCACACACACACACACACACACCCCACATTCCAGGGGTGTGGGCAAGAGGGGCTAGTGTTGGGTTTGGGTCCCAGCTGTGGGCACCAGGGGGCAGCACAAACCTAATTATGTCCCCATAACTCAGCTGGAGACACGAGAAAGCAGCCAGGGGAATGGAGGGGAAGCAGTCTGCAAAGCTACAATGTGTGATGGTCAGAACACCACTCATTGTGCACATCCTCCCCCCTGAGCTGGGGTGGGTGGGTGCCGATGCTGGCATAAGAAAATGGGGGAGGGAGAAATCTTCCAAGGGATAGGATGACTCACATATTTATTGAGCAAGATCTCTGGGTGTGTGGTAGTGTGTTGTGTCTGTATGTGACTTTATGTTGATGTGCCTTTGTGCAAATCTGGAGCGTTGTGTGCACAGTGTTTACGTTTCTGTGTGTAGTTTGTGTCTCTGGACGTCTCTATGCTTGTTTCAGAGAAAGACAGAGATTTTTCCCAGGCTCGTGCAGCAGAGTAGGATTTGAATCCACACCTCTGGAGTACGAGGAGGGAATATTGGGAGACAATGATTTTCTTTTTATGGGGTCCTTCTGATTCCCCCACCAACATCACCACGATTATCTTACTGAGTCCTGAGAATAGCCAATGGCCAGCCCATCCTCCTCCATCTTAGCTAGGCTTCTTATGCAATCAGTGGTCCTGTGGTTTCTGGGGCAATGTGTGTGTGTGTGTGTGTGTGTGTGTGTAAACAACAAAAAGCTCCAACCCCAGCTGCTTCCCTGTTCTACAGCACCCTCTCCTGGGGGGCTGAGTCTGAAGGGCGGGGCTGCCCCTCAGCAAGAGTCCTTAGATGCGCTTAACACCTCCCTGACAGAAACTGGGAGCTTGGAGGGGATGGGAAGGGGGGGCAGGGGCAAGGAGTAAGGGAAAGAGTCGGTCAAAGGGAGAAACTTTCTCGAGTTCTTTGCAGAAGCAAATTCTTGGATACTAAATTGACTGCTTCCGTCCCTAGCGGATGGCTGGACAGGGAAGGAATGCAGTCAGGAAAAAGGAAGAGTGAGGACCCTTGTGCTACGTGAGGCTTGAGAGCAGGCCATGAGTGTGCACCCAGAGACCTTAAGTTGGGCTTCCAATCGGGGATCCCCCCCTCACATACATACACACCCACTTTCTTCCTGTTCCTCCTCTGGCACACTTTCTCTTTTCTGTTGTCGTCAGAGATCCAGGGAGGGACCCAAGGCAAGCAGAGAAGCCGGAAACGACAAGCAGAAGCAGCAGTGGCTGGTACGTGAAGAGGAAGACCTGGAAAGAGTTGGGTTTTTTTAATCAAGGGGGGTACCCTAACAGGGGAGGCCCCCCGAACTTGCTGGACAGAGTTACAAGCCCATGGGTCCGGGCAGTGGCCACTGAGAGAGGGAGAAGACACCAAAGGGGTTGCCAAAGGTGAGAGGGAGGGGAAAGGTCTCATGAGGGGTGGGTTGGGGGCTATTTTGGGGACTGAGATTTGCCACACCCCCAACTTGGGAAAGGGGAGGTTAAATGGGAAGGAAGATTCTCAAATTCCTTGCTTCTAGGGAATGCCCTGGGGGAGGATACAGGAAACTTTAGAAACGACTTCGATTAAGGGTGGTGGTACAGTATTTTATTTTAGAAAGTTTCTTCTTTCCCCTCTAGGTTTGTTCCTGGGCTGGGGGTCCTGTGTCTCACTCCCCACCCCTTGAGGTAGTGCTTCCAGGTGTCATAGTGGTGGGAGGTAGGGTAAGAGGTTTCCCTCCCCCTTCAGAAGGGGGAGGGGGATTAGTACCTTCGCCCAAAGACAGTTGATGCCTAGAGCAAGGGGGAGAGACCCTGTCAAAGACCTAACACCCCTAAACCCTAGCTCCCAGCCATGGGGGTGTGGCCAGGATGGAGATTTGTGACTTAAAGGAAGGGCTTCAGACCTCATGGTTGGAGGGGGGAGGAATTTCCCTAATGAATACAAATGCACTGCTTCCCCTTCCTATGTGCTTCCTTTCCTCCCCTTCCTCTCACCATACTCTTGCCTGCTGAAGGGGCTGAGATTTCAGTGAACCTATCTAAGCCCTGTACAAGCACCCTGACCCTGCCTTTCCCACCCCCAGATATGGATCCAAAGCAGACTGTGGTGCTAGTAGCAATTTTGACTTTCATTCTGGAAACCTAGAGATATGGCCTAACTGGAAATAATCAACAGGTGGAGGTTCGAAGTGCTTAGTTTCCTTTCATGTTTGGAAAAGATAATAGGGCCCTTTGGCTTTTGAGGGAAGAACCTTCCCTTCCCCTTTTCCTGCTCAAGGATACTGGAGGGGGGGGGTAATGAGTCCTCATTCATCCCTGAAACATCCTCCTGTCGTTCTGTCCTGAGCTATAGGGATATACTAGGACCCGGGAGCTTGGACAAAGGGAAAAATCTTATTGGGGGGAAGTGTTAGTATTGGAAAGGGGGAGGATTTGGGGGATTTAACTTAGGGAAAGCTAAAGAAGGTGAAGCCCCAGATGGAGAGACTCTTACTAAGGAGACCTACTGTTACGCCATGGAAGGCTGAGCCAATGGATGGGAGCTGAGATTTCAGGGGGAGGGATGAGGTTGAGTGCCCTTAAGTAACAATCTTGTCTTCATCACTTGGGGGTTTCCATTCCCCTCCTCCTCCCACCCACCTGTGAAGTGGAAATCATGTCAGAAATATGAACTGAGAGGCCCGTGGGGAACTACTGACCTACACCCACTAATATTGCTTGCTCAGAAATTGGAGAATGCACTTCATTTCTCCTTCTCCCTCTCCTTCTTTCCTTTCCTTTTCTTCTTTAGCCCTATCATCTGATTCTTGACTGTTTTTCTCTCCTTCAGGCCTCTTCCTCTCCTTTTATTTCTCCTCCCTTCTTCCCCAACATTTTTCTCACATTCTCTTTTCCATTCTATTTCCTGCCTTCCTTTCTCTCTCCCTTCCTCTCCCTATTTCTTTTGCTTCCCTTATGTCCTTTTTCTTCTCTGTTTTCTTTTCCTATTCTTTCTTCTCCATTTTTTTATCTTTCTATCCAATTCTCTCCTTTCTTCTCTTTCTCTAATTCTCTCTTAGATTTTTTCCTCCTTCCATCTTACCATCTCCCCCTCTCAATTATCCTCTTTTCTTTATTTTTCCTTTTTCCATTCATGGTTCCCTTGTTCCTACTGCCCAAAAATTGTAAAAGAAAAATATTAAATTAAATTATATTGTTATTTTATCTCAGAAATTGTGCCCAGTTCAATTGTGCTTAGGTGTGTTGGGAGGATAGGCAGGCAGTGTGGGCTGTATTTTGAGAGATAGAGTTGGTGAAAGCTGACTGGCAGAGGAACATAAATGGGTAACAGGGACTCATGCCTCTAACTTGGAGATTGTAGAGGGAGGGCATGTAAATGGAGTGAAAACAGAGATCTTGGGACTCAGGGTTTCCTTCTCTAGCAATGGGTTTCATTCTTTTATTTCCAGGCACACCTCCTAATTCTCAGACTATGTCTCTCTGGGGTCTGGTTGCCAAGATGCCCCCGGAAAAATTCCAGGGGCTATTTGTACAGTTTCCCCAACGACTTCGGCATCTCCTGGGGGATTGGCTGGAGAACCAGCCCTGGTAAGTCTGGTATAACCCTATTCCAGGTAGCTTCTCTATGTCCTAGAAATTATCATACCAACTCCCTCCCTTCACCTCAGGTTCCCCAGATTTCTGAGGATGGATTTACAAAAGTTCAAGTGAAATTGTATAAATTGGTGGGGAGATGAAGGGGGGGCAGTTTTGTGACAAACAGAAAGGCTGAGGCTGAAGAGAAGAGGGTCAGCTCTGCTTGGGGAGTAGGGAGACAAGAAGGACTCTGGGATTTGGAAACAATGGTGGCAGCAGAGGAAAGTTCTGGGGAGAAAAAAGCAAAAGGATAGACAGGATGAATTGCAGAATTTGAGAGGAGGTGAATTAAGCACCTCTCATTTGAGGGGAAGTCATGGAATGGGGTGGTAGAGAGCTCTGCTCAAAACACTGTCCTTTTCTCTTCCAGGGAATTCCTAGGTGGCTCTGATGTCTTCTCCTGCCGGATAGCTAGCGCCTTGCTCTCTGAAACTGTCCAGCAGCTGAAGGCTGCAGCTGGAGAACAAGGAGAAGGAAGGACAACCATGCAACACATCAGTAACATAGAAGTGAGCCTGCCCTGGAATTGGGGCAGGGCTAGAGCAAGGGAGAGAGGGAACAGACATTTCTTAAGTACATGTTATGTGCCAGGCACTATGCTAAGTGATTTACACTTATTACCTCATTTGATCCTTATAACAACTCTGGGAGGCAGGTCCTATTATAATCTCCATCTTACATTTGAGGAAACTGAGGCACACAGAGGTTAACTGACTTGCCCATGTTCACACAGCTAAGTATCTAACGTTGGATTTGAACTCGTCTTCCTGACTTCAGATCCGTTGCTCTGTGATGCCTAGCTGCCTATTGTGACACTTAAAGAAGATAGGGGAGTGGAGGGGAGAAGTCTATGCACAACATTTTAAGGATGGAATGCAAATGCTGTGTACACTGCCTGTAAATAGCACTGGTCTTTTAGTGGCCATTGATCCAGGGTACCTTAATGGTGGGTTATCTGTATTTGGAGCAGGCTAGGGATGGAAGATAGCTGACGAGCCCCAACCAGCATCAACAAATCCTTCCTTACCACCTTTGCAGAATTTATACCAGAGAGACCCGCTGAAGCTAGTGGCCACTTTCCGACAGATTTTACAAGGAGAGAAGGTGGCTGTCATAGAGCAGGTATTTCAATCCCACCCCCTCAGCCCCTGATTCAGTCTCTGGGCTTAGGGTCTGGAAATGGGAGAGATGGAAGAAAGTGCCCTCCAACAAACATCCAGAGGATGAGCCCTAGAGGATTAGTGCCAAGATGATTAAAAAGTGGCCAGGGGCAAGAGTAAGCTCCAAGATGAAATTGAAAGAAGGTGGCAGGGGAGGGGTGGAGAGTGGGAAGCAGTCCTGGGAGAAGAGGGTTAGAGGCTAGAGGTAGAGGAAGGTCTGAGAGGGAATTTTTGGAGGCCTTTGTTCCCTCTTCCCATGGAGGCTGCAGCAAGAGTGTCTGAATGCAGTGAAAGGATTGGCAAGACAGGCATGGCGGGTGTGCATGTGTGTGCATGGGTACACATCCTAAAAGAAAAGTCAAAGGATAGGGAGAAAAGGTATATCCTCCCCAGAGCATGGAGAAGGGCAGGAAAGGGAAACAGTCAGTCACCTGAATGTGGAGAAAACTAGTGATGGATGCAATGACCCATAGCCTCACACCACCTGTTATTCTTACAGTTTGGTCACCTACCTATTACTTTCCACTGGAAACAAGAAGAGCTCAAATTTAGCATGATACTTCGAAGGCTGCAGCACCATGTAGGAGAGATCAGGGCCCTCCGGGAGACCCTGCAGAAAGGAAAGGACTCAGGACAAAGTAAGGAGAAAGGAGCTAAGGGGCAGATATCTGTGAGTCAAGAAGGTCAAGGGGGAAGAGCCCAACAATGCTACTTCCTTACCTCAGTTAGTACTTGGGAGTCTGGATGGTGTGGGTGGGGGTAGTAAGAGTGGGGATGGCATCTTTCTTTTTGTTTCCCAGCTCCTACTGACTCTAAATTCTTTATTCTATACCTCAATCCCATCAGCATGTCTACAGAACATGATGGATAAACCAACTAATGGAACAAGTTCAAGTGAGGTAAGTGAGGGTCTGAGGGGGTGGAGAGCGAGCTGAAAATATGGCAGAAGGGGAGATGGGGTTGGGGCCTGGACTTCAAGCAGGTGTTGGATCATGGATGGGAAACCTGTGACCTTGAGACTACATGTAGCCTGGAGGCTAAAGATTCCCTACCCCTGGGCTAGCGGATCACTTGCTTGGGATGTGGGATTTATGTTCAAACAGGGGTTTGACCTCCTTCCAACTCTCAGTCTGATTGCCTCACAGTAAAGAGGGCCTGAGATGGGTCAGACAAAAGAGGAACTTTGGGACTGGATGAAGGATGCAGGTGATGACTTAGGAAGATGATGAAACCAGTTTCTCTGCCCCTTCTGCCTCTCCCTACCCACTCCCTAGTCATTGCCAAGGTTACTGCAGGAGACAATCAGGGAGCTGGAGGGGGCCCAGGCCCTGGTGCTGAAGAAGATCCAGATTTGGAAGCGTCAGCAGCAGCTGGCAGGGAATGGGGCGCCCTTCGATGAGAGCCTTGCACCCCTTCAAGAGAGGTCAGAGTTGGCATGGGAAGGGCACTTGGATCACAAAGTGATAGGAGATGTAGGCAGAATTGAGGGAGATTGGGGTGGGGGGAAAGTCAAGTGGATGAAGGTTGTGGAAAAGGTTGTGCTTGGATCTGTGAGCATTGGTACAGGGGCTTCTAGAAGAGACAAGGTGAGGGCAGAGGGCAAGGAACAGCATCCTAGCAAGTCTCCCTGGGTTCTGAATAGCAACTCCCTGGAGACCTGTCCCTCTATCAACCTAAAGACAACTACCCCAGGGCCTTCTTCCTCCACAAATGGTAACTTTCCTGACCCCCATAACAACTTTCCCTCTCACCCTAGAGCTTTTTAGTTGACCCTACCCTGGAGTCCCTTCTCCCTTTACCCCGGAACTTCTTTCCCCCCTACTGCTAGAGCTTTTGTACAAAACTCCTCCCCTAGAGTTTCTAACCATGACTCCTCATTCTCTCTGCCACTTGCCCAGGGTGGGAATGAGAGAAAGCAAGGATCTAGGGAGTGGGGGGATATGTAATAGAGACTGGAGGGGAGAATTGGAGTCAGTCAGTGGGGACCCAGCCCATGATTGGAGCAGGGTGATCAGAAGCGAGAGCTTCTTGACACCCCTGTCCCTGGCCCCAGGTGTGAGAATCTGGTGGACATTTATTCCCAACTGCAGCAGGAGGTGGGTGGGGCCACTGGGGAGCTGGAGCCCAATGTCCAGGCTGCACTGAACGGCCGGCTGGATGATAACCTTCGGACTCTGGTTACCAGGTACTCATTGCAGGCATCTCTCCGTCTTGAGCAGAGGTTCCCCCACTCAGCCCCCTACTCACTCCCAGATCAGCCCGTTGTGGATGAGGGTAGACACCAGAGAAGGAGGGGGGATGTTTTGGATGGAAGGACCTTGAGGAGGACGTGGGCCTGGGGCAGAACCACAGAGTACTACAGGGGAAGCAACCAGGAATGGGGCAGTCCTGCCCACTGCCCTGGCTTAGTGCCCCCATGGCCCTCTCCTTACAGCTCTTTCTTGGTAGAGAAGCAGCCTCCCCAGGTGCTAAAGACACAGACCAAGTTCCAGGCTGGTGTTCGGTTCCTTCTGGGATTTCGGCTCCTGGGGACTCCAGCCAAGACACCCTTAGTCAGGGCAGACATGGTGACTGAGAAGCAGGCCAGGGAGCTGAATCATCCCCAGGGGTCTGGGGCTGGAGTGTAAGTGAAGGGATTGGGGCTGAGGGACTTCTCAGGAGAGGGGGGCTCCTGTGGATGGTCTAGAAATACCATGAGGGGACTGGCTGTAGAGGGGGTGGAGATGAGGGACCTACAATAGTCACAAGGCAGAAGGATGTCTCTGTCCTGCAGTAGGATGCATAGAACTCATTTAACTCAGTGATTTTAGCCTGGGGAAACCTGGAAATGGGGACACATATTTGAAAAAGGAAAATTGGAAATGGCTTGAGCCATCTGACCCTAGCCAGAATGAGACCAAATATATCCTCACATGTATAATCACAGACACCTTTTTCCCTAAAACGCTACCCCTGCTTTCCCTAGGGAGAGCACAGGAGAAATTACCAACAATATGGTACCTCTGGAGAACAGCATCCCAGGGAACTGCTGCTCAGCCCTCTTTAAGAATTTGGTAAGGGGCTAGGAGGTGGGAGGTGAGGGACAGGAAGATCTTTTGGCCCAACCTATGCAGAGGGGCCCATCAGAGCTGCTCAGGCTCCCTGCGGGGAGGAGGTCAGGGACATATTGCTTCCCTCTCGAGATCTGATTCCATCCTTGCTTCATTTTCGAATGTCCCCTTCCTATTTCAGTTACTAAAGAAGATCAAACGCTGTGAACGGAAAGGCACAGAATCTGTAACAGAAGAGAAATGTGCTGTTCTCTTTTCTACCAGTTTCACCCTAGGACCCAACAATCTTACCTTCCACCTCCAGGTAACTGCTGGGACATCTAACCCTAGGATCCTCCATCTTGGAAATTCTAGCCCTTGGTCCCCCTCTACTGTTCCTAGTCTTGGATTTCCCAGTATGCCTCTCTCTCTTGTGCTCTTGTCTCCCCTCTACCAAGATGCACATCTTCTCATGTGGCTCCACCAGAAATCTCAGCCCTGTCCCCCACTTCCTTTCCATCATGCCACTGGTGTTCTGAGTACCTTCCCTCCCTCTCCATCCCTCTGAGATCCAGTCATTATCATTAGATGATGACCAGTGGTCATCATCCCTTGCAGGGACATCCCACCCACTCTTTTCCCATCTAGGTCACATGAAAAGGATCAAAAAGGGTCAAAGGTCTCAGGAAATACTCCTTCCCCTCCCCTCTCCAAAAACACCATACTAGGGAAGGAAGCAACTGTTGACCAGGCCTCTCCACTAAGGAGGACCTCTCCTCCATCTTACTTTTCTACCCAAGGCTCTGTCCCTTCCCTTGGTTGTCATTGTCCACGGAAACCAAGACAACAATGCCAAAGCCACTATTCTATGGGACAATGCCTTCTCAGAGATGGTGAGTGAGGGGATCTTGGATCTGTAGGTTGGGCTAGGGGTGGGTCAGAAGGAAAGAACAGCAAGGGTCAAAAGAGAATCAGAAACAGAGAGTGACTGAGGGAGAGGGAGAAAGAGAGAGGGGAGGGGAGAAAGGGGAGGAAGAAAAAGAGACACAGAGAGACATGGTGGGAGGGAGATGGGGAGGGGGGGAGAGAGAGAGGAGAGAGAGAAAGACAGACAGATAGATAGACAGACAGAGGCAGAGCTGTGTGGAGACTGGGAGCCCTTTCTCTGGCTAACTCCCTTCTGCTTTCCCCTCTTGGCCCCCAAGGACCGAATACCCTTCATGGTGGCTGAAAGGGTACCCTGGGAGAAGATGTGTGAAACTCTGAACCTCAAATTCATGGCAGAGGTGGGAACAAGCCAGGGCCTGCTCCCTGAACATTTCCTCTTTCTGGCCCAGAAGATTTTTAATGACAACAGCCTCAATATGGAAACCTTCCAGAACCGCACTGTGTCCTGGGCACAGTTTAACAAGGTCAGTCGCTTTCTCTTCTTACAGCCTTCTCCCAGGAGCCCTGGGCAAATACTAAGCCTTCCAGACCAGCACCCCCCTGTGGAGAAAATAACCATCCTAAGGAAATCTAGTATACCCATTAGATGGAAAGAATACTGCACGTAGGCAGAGGGCATGAAGTTCATATTCTGGTTCTGACATTTAGTACTTGTATGCAAGTCACTCATCACTTCAGTTTTGTCACCTATAAATTATAAGGGAAATTGAAGGGATGACTTCTGCGATCCCTTTCAGCTATAAGGTATTAATAATGTGGGAAAACAAAATTTATTTCATTAAAAATAATTTTTTGAAAAGTATTAATAGTGTAGACTTGAGAAATAAAAATATGGCAGCCCTGTGATAAACACAACCCACCCATATCTCCCCAAACCTTTTCATCTCCCCTAAACCACTTTCAGTCCTGCCCATTCCAACCATTTTGAATGCCCTGACCAAGTCTCACACAATGTACACTATAGTAAGGCCCTGAATTAGCTGGTTCCCAAGTTCTTTTACTTATTAACTTCATTGACAACTTGGCATCCAATCCAATAGTGTGGTGGGAAGTTACTCTAGGTTCCTTTTTAAAACTCTAATAATAATTTTATTGATGACCTTTGTTTTCATATCACAATCCTTTCCGGATATGTACTGTCTCCCCCTTCCCCAATGATCCCTTTCTCATAACAAAGAAAAACAGTTAATTAAAACCAATGCAGTCTGACAATATATACATCATTCCATTCTCATGGTCCTTAAGCTTCTACCAAAAAGAGGAAGATACATTCCCCAATCTTTTCTTTAGGTCCAAGATTTGCCCCTTGGTTCTTATGGCTTTGTTGTAAGAGTTTAGGTAATGGCAGGCTCTACCTAGCTAGAAAGATTTGGAGTTCAGGCCAGCAATCTAACTGATGGGCTATTATGTAAAGTCCATTCTAGCTGAGTGTGAAAAAATTTATTATCAGAAGGCTGGACACTGCAGCTTTAGGCTCACAAAGACATACAAAGACAGCATATGTTAAGTCATAGAAGGATTGCTATTTGCTTCAGTGAAAGGAGTGCCCATGCCAGTGAAAGCATAGATCCTTGAAATGTTGATGATGAATGACCAACCTGCTCCTTGGGTTTGCAGATGGTTGTAGGAGCATGGGTTTATTGATGAAGGGATCTTAGAGGTAAGTTCTCTAGTCCAGTGATGTCAGACTCAGACAAAAATGGGGCCACCTAAGGATCCCATGTTGACTTAGAAAATCACATATCAACATTATCCATGTTTTATTGGATTTTTATTTGCTTAAATAAATTATATTTTATCCAGTTTGGGATTGTTGTTGGCCACATGCGGCTGGTGAACTTACATGTTTGAAACCTCTGGTGCAGTCTAATTCCCTTATTTTAAAGATGCAGAAACGGAGACCAAGGAGGGTTAAATGATGTGTTGAAAAGGCATATGGCTACATAATAGCAGAGATGGTATTTCACATCCTTAGACTCTTACTCCAACCCTTTTATTTTAAACTGACAGGCTACCTCCTATTGAGATAAAGGAAGAAAGGATGGTGAATTTAAATTACTTTGACCAGTTGGGAAAATGTCAACTCCCCTCAAATCAGGACAATAATACAAATATATTTCCATAAGTGGTTGATAAATCAGTTCCTTCATAACGACGCTTTGAGGCAGATAGTGATAACTTTCAATGGGGTTGAGTACAGAGTTCTCCCAACCTTGTCACTGAGGATCAGAAACCAGAAATTCACCATGGACTCAGCAAACGTAGAAGAGAAAGACCTAGAGTTCCTAACTGACCACAAGCTGAAAAGGAGGCATCTGTATTGTGTCCTTGTACAAGAAAAGGAAACATGGCAGGATGCATTAAAAAGAAGCTGTGACCCCTCCTCGGCCCCTACTGGCCAAGACTCATCATTCCTTTGGTTTCTATTGCAGTCAGACCCATATTAAAGAAGCCTATCCAGTTAGTTGATATCCTTTAAGAAGGATAAGATGTAGGACTGGACATGAGACATAAGGAAGATGAAAAGTATGGAAAACAGTTCAGATGAGGAAAAATGAAATGAACTGGAGTTGTTCAACCTGGAAAAAAGAAAGCTCAAGGCTGAGCTGGTAAATAGTAAGGGCTTTTGTGGAAGGTCTCTTGCACAGAATAATAAGACTGAGAGCGATGGGACCCAGTGTTCTCTTTACTATACTGTGTTTCCCTTAAGGAAAAGGAATGTGCTTATCTTTATTTCTATCCCCAGTGCTTAGTACAATGCCCATTACATGGCAAGTATGTGCTGACTGACTGAAGATGAAATGGTTTTAGACTAAAGCACGAAACATTTAAGATGTTGTTCAGTCATGTCTGACTCTTCATGACCCCATTTGGGGTTTTCTTGGCAAAGATAATGGAGTGGTTTGCTGTTTTCTTCTTCGGCTCATTTTACAGATGAGAAAACTGAGGTAAACAGGGTTAAGTGATTTGCTCAGGGTCTTAGAACCAGCAAGTGTCTGAGGCTGAGTCCTGACTCCAAGCCCAGGACTCTCTGCGACACTACCTAGCTGCACTTACTCTGTGACGTATGCTCAACTTATATTTTTGCATAATTGTCCAAAGGCACATGCCCATGCTGTACTTGCTGCCTTCTGACTGAGCTCAGAATGGACTCAAATTCTGTGCCTTCATTCTGGCCCTCTCCCTTCTCTGCCCCCTAACCCTCCAATCATTTTCCCTAGGAGATCCTCCTTGGCCGTGGTTTCACTTTCTGGCAGTGGTTTGATGGTGTCCTGGATCTCACGAAGCGATGCCTCCGTAGCTACTGGTCAGACAGGTGTGTTGCTCCTGGTCAATGGCATTCAGGAATCCCTCTCTTCTGGAGTCCTTTTCCCTTCTCCCCATCGAAACCTTTCAGCTTCTGATCCTTCTTCTTCTTCCCCTGGTCCCCAGGCTAATTATTGGCTTCATCAGCAAACAGTATGTCAACAACTTACTCCATAATGAGCCAGACGGTACTTTTCTCCTCCGATTCAGTGACTCAGAGATTGGGGGCATCACTATTGCACACATCATTCGGGGCCAAGATGGTAAAGTCATTTCATATTCCTTGCCTGTGCTCATAGGATTCTTTCCGTGGCAGAGGCTTTTCAAGTAAAGAAATATCCCCATGATTCTTTGCTGCTCATCCTGTTTCCTGGGTCTCTCTAACCTTCAGTAGTCCTTCATCTCCTACTTCAGTTAGCCCTCTCCTCCATTCTCCGCTCTCTGTAAAAATAAGCCACATTGGCTTTCACTACCCTGAAGAACCCTCACTTCTTCTAGGACATTACCACCAAGTTCAGGTCTTTGTCCCCCAAGTCTTCTTTCCTGTTAAGGTCCTCCAAAAAAGAGCAAGAATCAGAAAGACCTCCCTCTTCCTTTGTGGTTATTCATGCCTGTGCATGGGCTTAATTTCTATTTTCTCTGTGTCCTTTAACAATATAAATGCAAAAGTACCAGAGATTCAGGACACCTGAGTCACCCTCCTCTTGACTTCATGATCTGAGTTAGGTGCCTCTAATGGGAGTAAGAAGAGTGGAAAAGGTCTGAATTGAGGAGACTTGGGGTCTTTCTTCTCCTCCCAGGTACGCCACAGGTTGAGAACATCCAGCCATTCTCTGCCAAGGATCTATCTATTAGATCCCTGGGGGACCGGATTCGTGACCTAGTTCAGCTTAAGAACCTCTACCCAAAGAAACCCAAAGATGAGGCCTTTCGGAGCCACTACAAGCGTAAGCCAGAATCCTCTCCCTTTCCTTCCCACACACACATGCAGAAGTCCTGCCCTTCTAGACTTCCTAGTGCTTCCATTCGATTCTACTGTTTAATAGTGTGTGTGTACTAATAGTGTGTGTTCCTGCTACGTATCTCTTGGCTACCTACCTCTAGCTCCTTACCCAGCCTTTCGTTATTCCCCCAACTTGATCCCTCATTTCCATCTCCTCTCATCTCCTTGCTTTCAGTCACCCATTCTGCCATCCCCCTAACTCCTCATCCTCTATCTCTATCCCCCCTCACCTTGTTTCTCAATTACTCAATCTTTCTGGCCTCCATTTCTCTAGCCTCCTCACCCTGTTCCCTAATTTTCTCCCATCTCCTAATTTTCCTGTATCCCTACAGCCTTAGACTCTCCTTATTCTGTCAACTCATTTTTTCCTGACTCTCCAGTCTCTTCTTCTCTCTCCTTCCACTCTAGCGGAACAGATTGGCAAGGATGGCAGGGGTTATGTCCCAGCTACTATCAAGATGACTGTTGAGCGGTGAGTAGGGTGGGAAAAGGACCAGAGACTAAGTTTGTGGTGCCCACACATTTTCATGTGAAGTTAAACCTCTGAGCATGACCTATGGGGTCCACTGGTCAGATATATATTTGTCTCCCTATTCTCATTTAGGGACCAGCCACTAACTACCCTGGAAAGCCAACTGACTGCCATGGTGCCCACGTCCACCTATGACCTTCAACCCAGTCCTGAGCCCTTTACCACGCAGTTCGTATCAGAGAGGGTGTAAGGATTTCTTTGGATAGTGGGGAAAAGTAGTAATAATCCATAACTAACATTGACATGGTGCTTTAAGATTTTGTACCTTATGAAATAGAGACTGGATTATGGTCTCCATCTTACAGATGCACCCAGAGGCCCTGAGTGCATTAAACAATCTGTCCATGGTCACAGAACTAGTTAGGATTGGAGTTGGGGTCTGGGCCCAGATTTCCTGACTCTAAGTCCAGCCACCTTTTCACAATACCATTGACTCTAAGAATACCAAGCAACTGACTCATGGGAATAGTTTATTAGTGGAAAGAGCCTGGGAAACTAGTGATGACTATTTGGGGATTGTTAAGGTGTGTGTGTGTGTGTGTGTGTGTGTGTGTGTGTGTGTGTGTGTGTATCTCACTGAGTTCCTCAGTTTTCCTTTCAATGCAATGGATGCAATAGTGTCCTGGAGGGGGTAATAATGGGGTCATGGAGATGGACTGTGATCAGATGGTCTTTCTGTCCCTCAGTCCCAGGGCCCCTGTATTCCCAGTACACCCTGTGCAGTCTCAATTTCACGTACAGCCATTGGAGGAATCCCATAAAATGATGCCTACCTTCCAAGAGTAAGTCTAACCCATTTAAGGGAAGTCAGATGATATCCAAACTGGGTGAGAGGGAGATTTTGTCACAATTATTCCTCCACTTGATGGGGGGCAGAAGATCCTGAATCATCAAAATCTACTATTGCTAGGCAAGATGGGATATGCTACTGGGTACTCTGGGGCTGGGTACTCTGGGGCTGGTGAGCTTGAGAGCTCTGAGTTGCATCAGACAAAACTAATCAGGTGTCCTCACTGAGTCTGGAACCAATATGGTTGGAGTTGGGTTGGGTGGGGAGGAAGAGGACAACCAGGCTGATGGGTAAACCAGCCCAGGTCAGAAAAACAGGACAGGTTAAATCTCCAGCACACATCATTAGTGAGATTGGTCCCTTGAGCAGTCCATGCATTTCTAGCCTGGGGAAAGAAGTGGAGATCCAGTCTCATAAAAAAAAAAAAAAGGACCTACTATTGGAATAGAAGAATTCAGGCAAGACCTAGGAAACTCTTGTGTTATTCATTCTCCAGGCCCCTGGCTCCTCTCTGTCCTCTGGCCTCTTGTGCTGGCTCATTTATTACATAAGGCTTCCGGATGCCTTTTATTACTACGTTCACTTTTCATCTTCTCTGGTATTAGGCTGAAAGCTCCCATAAGACAGAAACTATATCTTATCTTTTTAAAGGCCCCCAGTGCCTATTCCTAGCACAGTGGGCTTAGTAGGTACTAGATGAGTATCTGTTGATTAAGGCTTCTGGAAGGTTAGAATTTTGACAGTCATAGCGGGTTAGAGTGGAGAGACCTTGAGAGATCATCCAATTAGTTTTCAGTTAGCTGTTGATAGGATTGAGAACAGTGGGGTCCTAGAAGTATAATCCAACCGCTTTCATCTTGCAGATAAAGGCACTGAGGCCCAGAGAGGCTAGATAACTTGGTCAATATTCCAGAGAGTGGTAGAATTGGACCAGAACCCCAGATTCCAAGTCTAGTGCTTCTTCTACTACATATCTTCCTTCCTAGTCTCTCCCTTCCCTAATGATGTCCCTCCCTCCTTCCCCACCACCTTCACTTCCACTTGCAGACAATCCCTACAAATGGCACTGATGGCTTCTAGAATGAATCAACTGAACATGCCTTTTGACCAATCACATCCTCAGTGAGTAATAGGAGTCATGGGGACCACATTTCCCTCTCCAACCCTCTGCTTATTGCTTCCTGCTGACTTACTACTAATGACCCTGGGCAAGTCACTTAATCTCTCTGAGCCTCAGTTTCTTGATTTATAAGAGTTGGAAGACCTCTTAAGGTTCCTTTCAGCTCTATGATCATGTGATCTTTGGGAACAGATCCAAACTCCCCTTCCTTTTTGTCTTGAGCAGCAACATCCTACCCCCAAACTCAGATCCTTATTTGCTCTCTTCTGTGCCACCAAAGGGTTCTGATTCCACCCAGGGATCCAGCAATCCACAACCCAAACTCCATGGTCTGTCCAGATGTGAGCATGGATGAGGAGGAAGGACTAGGGCAGCATGTGTTTCCTTTAGAAAACTGGTGAGTATTAGGAATGATGAAGGGCTAGTGATGGGGATGCTGTTGGGAAAGACACTGAATGGAAAAGGGTGGAACCTGGAAGAATTCTGGGTGAAGGGAAAGAAGGGATGCATCTATGAGAGGAGAGGGGCAAATTTTTCCCTTAATACAACTGCATCTCCCCATAAGGAGTGAAGACCTTCCTGCCTTGCTGCCTCCTACTGATCAAGACCTGACCAAGCTTCTCCTGGAGGGGCAATTGGAAACAGGGCCAGGGTCCCTGCCAATTCAGCCCCTTATGTCCACCTCTCACTATGGGCAGCCTGCTTTGGCACCTTCTTCTCATCTAGACCTAAGTGCCAATCCCAGCTGGGGACACTAGCAGGAATGGGGGAGTCTGGGAGATCCTTTCTCTTCCTAGCCTTTGAAAGACCTCTGCAGGCTCCCACCAACTTCTGGAGATGGGGACCTGCTTTCATCTGGAATTTCATCCATGATTTCTGCCACCACCCGAACCCCATTCTCTAGGACAGTTCATAATGAGGGGTTCCCTGCCCACTGTCCATCAGAGTAAAAGGATTTTGTCAGGAAAATCTGCCATAGGCATTGCAGATCTTCTCCTACTCCCCGACACCACCTCTCCTGAAGAGGAAGGGAAGGTTGGTCTGCAAATAATAAGTCCAAACAAGCCAGCACATGCCACTCTAGGCAGGAGGCACAAATATTCCTCATGGAAATGTGTAGCAGGTGAGGATGGGGGAAGGGCACAGGTGAGGACAGAGAGAACATTCCCTCCTACCGCCTTCATGGACGCAGGACCCACATGCAGAAACACAGAGACATGATTACATATTTGCACTGTTGTCTGGGGTCAGAGTGATGAGCTGGGAGGAACTAGCTCAAGATAGTTTGGTGTTTGGGGTTTGAAGAGTATGGGGGGATGGAGAAAAGAGGAGGAGGGGTCTGTATTGTTGGTTTCTGGTGTGGGCTTCACCCAGATTTTAAAAATAAAAAACACCTTGTAGACAGAGGCTTTGTGTCTGCACAAGTAAAAATGTGTGGATTGACTTTTCACATATGATAGCACAAAGGCAGGTCTGTTTTTGCATGTGTAACTTCTTTCCCAAATGCAAGAATTTGTTGTGACTACACAAGTATAAATGTATCTTCCTGTTTTTGCATATGTGTGTATGTGTGTGTGGCTTTTGCCAGCTCAGCAAACCCTAGGCCTCAGAGGTCTCTTGGTGGGTGAGAGAATAGCATTTTTTCTCCTTCTCGTGACAACAGTTCAGCCCAAAAGAAATACTTTTCAGAGTATTTGACTAGGGTACCTCCATTAGAGAGGGTTGGAATTAATATCCAGAAGAACTGAGTTTGAATCCCACTTCACACACCCACTGGCCACATAAGCCTGGGCAAGTTACTTAAATTCACATGCTCATTTTCCCCATCCACAAAATGGGGCCAAGAGCACCTACCTCCCAGGGCTGCCCCAAGCAGCCCATTTGGATCATTTGCCCAATTCAAGTTTAAAAATTCCCCTTCTAGCCTGGACAGGAAGCAAGGGTACCCTCTAATTTTTCTCTCAGATACCAAACCCTTCCCCAGATTCTTCCCAATGCAAACCACCCCCACCCTCTGGGTCATGAATCCTAAGCCATAAAATAAATTTTATTCCAAAATAACAAAATAAATAATCTACTGTACACGGTGTGAAAGGACAGATATTCTAACTGCTCAGACAGACGCTGTAGTTCAGTCCTAGGGTGGGGGACATCCTGAATCCAACCCAGGCCCTCCAGAGGGGGCTAGGGAAGGGCTGGTTTTTTTACAGGGGAGCCCACTCCACCCCCAGTTGAGTGAGGGGGAGGAGGGATGACTGATGATCTTTTTTTTGAGGGGGTGGAAGTAAACTGCAGCGTTTGTTAAATTAAAGAAACAAACTAGAAGCACAAACATGGGGAGGAGGGAGGTAAGTTGGAGGGAAAGCCAGGGTTCTTAGGGCTCTCCCACTTGCACTGAGAAAACAGTTTTCATTCTCAGCTTCTGGACCCTCCTAGAATGGCTCCAACATTTCCCCTAACATCCAAATTGTTTACCTGTTGATACAGGGGTTCAAAACTAGAATGTGTATGAGAGATTGAGGGAGGAGGACTCCCAGAAGGTCCAGGAGAGGTGTTTGAGAGGCAGAGTTCACACAGAATCCCCTTCCCTCTAAGCCAAGGGGCACCAGATTCTGCCCTCCTTGTGGCTGCCTTATTGCTTGATGCCCCATTTGTCCAATGCCCATGGAGCAGGGGAGGCAGATGAGAGGGTCTGTGGAGGATCAGAGGGATCTGAGAGTCCAGGGTCTGTGGGAAGCAGAGGTCCAAGAGTTCCAGTCCACATTAGATAGCCCTCACTGCCGGCTGGCCTCAGCCTCCACCTTCACACTGGCCCTTCTGCCCTCCACCAGGGCTGGATGGGTCCCAGGGGCAGGACACCGCTCCAACAACCCCTCTTCAAACTCTGCAGGGAGATGTGGTGGGTTAGGAAGGGGCATGGTGTGATGCCAAGACCAGTTCCAACATGGAATCTCCAAAGAACAGAAAGGAACAAAAGCTCCCTCCTGAACCATCCCCAGCCCAGAATGTGCATGGCTCCCAAGCTCTAAGGCTTTCTCTCTGGCTCTGGGTCTCCTGCCGCTGTATTGCTGGAATTTCTGGTTCTAGCAGGAGCTGCGGGGGCGAGTTGGCTCTGACCTCTCCTCCTCTCCCCCCTCCTTCTCCAGCTCTCCTCCCCTCCCTTCCCTGGGCCTCTCAGGCTCACCCCACTCCTGCCCCCTCCCTTCCCCTGAGTTTCTGGGAATCCTGGGGGGGGAGGCGGTGAGAAAGGCGGCCAGAGAAACACAGGAAGCCACCTCCCAACTCCTCCCCCAGGCCTAAGCCCCCCCAGTCTCCACCCCCACTTCCCACCCACGCACCATTTAAAAATACTGAGCTAGGGTTGGTGGTTTCACTTACTGCGTCACTCTCAGCCTAGCAGCTGCCCCCACCCTCTCCCCCCCAACTCCCTCCACTGCACCTCCCTGCTTGGCTCTTCCACACCCATCCCTGCCCCCATCTCTGCTACCCCATCTCCAAGACAGTCCTTACTGTGCTCCCCCTATTGTTACACCCTCTCCTCTTGAAGATATTTTTCTGCCCACCCTTCAGTGACTTTCCCAGGTCCCTAGCTATTCTCCATTTCCCAACTTGTGGATCAATCAAGCATCAAAATGTAGGTCTCTACATTCCCCAACTAGAAACTTCATGGTTCTATAGGTCCCTAATGTAAATCTGTCCTCCTCTTGGATTGCTCCCATCCTCCTATAACATGCCACTGATTTTAGCATTCTTACTTCCCTAGTTGAATGTTTCCTCTCCCCAAAGCACAAGGCCTAAGGAACAGTGCCAGCTGTCTCACCTGCGAGGGGTGGCTTCGCAGGCAGACAAGGGCTGAGCCTGCCCACACGGTCGTGGGAGACAAGGCGGGCAAGCCGCAGCCCCTCGTCCATCAGTGTCTGCTGCAGGATGTGGCGGCTCCACAACCCATGGGCGGGCAGTGCCAGGGGCAGGTCAGCAGGGGGAGGCGTCAGCCTTGGGCACCCCACAGCTGTGGGCATGGGGCACTGGTCAGACATATTATGATGGTAACATGGAATATAGACTCCCCGAGATCCACTCAGCCTGCCCCAGGGTCTTCTCTAGTCCCTTATTGGCCAGATAAGGGTCAAACAGGGACCATATCCAAGCTACTCCTGTTTCCAGAAGTTGATTAACTGACGGATCAATGAGCACTGATGAAGTACCCACAATATGCCAGGCACTCTAGGTTCCTTCCCTATTCATCAACTGCTTGTAAGGCAAGTGATAAACACAAGGATCCTGCTGCCACCCCCTCATCAAGGAAGGGGCAAACAACTTTCTAGCTCCACAGAGAACCCCTGAGGGCCCCACCCCTTCAGAGGTTCACTCTGTGGTGCTGCCACTTCTGCTTACCTTGTAAGTGTCCATCTAGACTCTCCCCAGACAGGCTGGCACTATCCTCCTCCAAGCTGGGGCGGTATAGTGGGCCATAGGACTCAGGCCCTGGAGGTGGCTGGAGAATTTCTGAGTGACTCTGTTCCCCAACCTGCAGGCAACCCAAAAGGGAGAATGAACAATAGGGGGCAGGGGAGGTGCCAATGCTGTTCCATGGCACCGCTGGGATAAAGGTCTAGGGTCCATCTCAATGCCAACCCCATATTTCCAAGAGAAACCCACCTCCTGCTTCAGTTTCTTCAATGGTGGCCCCCCCATCTCTTCTGTGTGCAACCTGCAGGTGGAGAGGGTCGGGGTAAGGACAGGGATGTTTTGGGGAGGGAGGGGCAGGTTCTGTGCTAGGGTCCATCTGGCACTGAATGAGCCTGCTGGAGGCTACAGCTCAGGCAGAACTGCTAATAGGTCTGTTACACTAGAGGGGAAATGGCTTTTCTCTCATCCTTCTGGGGCAGGGGAGGGACGGCACCAATGTGCTTTGTGATAAGGGGTTGATTTTGGTTCGAGGTTAGGGATCCTCTGGGCAATATCCCTAATCCTACTTCTGGAGTAAGAACAGAGGATTCAGCTCACTGAGAATGATGAAGAGAGACTCTGCTTTTCAGTGAGTGAAAGTCTAGGGGAAAGGCATCTCACCTGGAACCCTTGAGAGAGGAGAGGTAGGTACTCTCCCGGGCCACTTGACGAGACAGGGAAAAGAGCTCTACTCTCCGGAGTAGGAGTGTGTTGTCCCTCATGCAGAATTGGGCAGCTGCTTCATTGATGGTCAACTGTAAGGATTGGGGGGCAAAGGAGTCAGAGAATAGAGGTGGTTCTGAGGGAACCCTAACCCACAACACTCCATCAGTGTGCTAGTTACAGTCGAATTATGTTTTGACAAGTGATTTCTTTTTTTCTTTCCCCAACTCTGAATGGAATCCAAGCTGTAACCCAGTGGTAGAAGGGGAGATTGAGGGGCAGAGGAAAGGCTTGGGAATGGGGGGGTCAACTTGTTGCTTCCTAGGAATGATGAAGGCCCTCCCCAACAATTATGGGGGTTTAGGTGTCACTTGGGTCATGCTTAGCAACAAACAAATGGTTCTCTTTTATAACAAACTTTTCCCTTCTGGTGGGGATGAGGGCTTCTGTCAAGTCAGGTATAAGGAGCCAACAATCTGAGGGCCCTATAGGCACTGAAGGAGGTCAGGGATTTCTAGAGATTATAGCAGAGGCAGGGGAAGGAGGGGAGAAAAGTCAGTGAACTCTGAGGGGGACTCTGAGGTCCTTACCTCATGCAGACTGAGCTGTTTGCCTTCCCTGCGCTTGGAGTCAAAGCGTCCATAGATAATGCTGTACTTTCTGATTTCTTCCTCTTTGTGACTGTCATTGTCATCCATTTCAAAGATGTGCCCTACACTTCGAGCTAGCTTCTTATTCAGCTTGAGGAGGGACGTCACCTCTCCAGCATCTCCCCGGGGGAAGCTCCGGATGAGACGTTCCACGCTTTCGATTACCATTCTAACCATTTCTGGTTCTAGTCGATCTGAACCACTGCCCACCCCACCAGACCCGGGCCCTTCTGAGACCCCACCCCCAGCAGGTGGGGAGAAAGGAGGCGAGCTGGCCTCTTCCTCTCCACCAGCACCAACGTCCGACTCAGGAGTGCTCCCGCCGGCCCAGACTCGAGGATCTCCACCTCCCTGGCCCCCAGGCAAGGGAGAGAGTTTCTCTCCCAGTTCTAATGGACTCTTGGGGCTAAAGCTTCGGGCACTGCCCGCCTTGTCTCCTGGGCTTCCGTGTCCATTGCTCATGCTCCCTTTTCGACCACCTGCTGTCTCTGAGATCTTAAAGAGAGGGATGCTGGAAACAGGCACAGCAGGCACAGGCTGACTGAAGAGCCCTGGGTTGGTGGCCCATTCCCTTAATGCCTTCTGCAAACGTCGGACATGGAGAGGTTTTGTGGCCATGCCCACCAGTGCCATGATCTCCAGGAACTCTTCTTCTCCTGCCTCACACAGCTGCTGAACGTCGTCCCCCCCCTGCTGGATGAAGGTCTCATAGTAGGACAAGAGGTTGGCACGCTGCAGGACCCGATACAACTGCAGCTCCCCCAGTGTCCGGGGTAGTGCCATGGTTGGAACACTGGGCCTAGGAAGGGGCACACAGGAAGCAGATGGGTCAAGGAAGCTCCCTCACTTTGTCACCAACCCCTCAGTCTATTCTTCCTCCTTGTGAATCTAGAATTTCTACATTCTTTGTAAGGTTCATTATTCACCTGCTCAAGATGAAGACTAAGTAGAACTAGGAAAGTGGGAGCTCTCCAGAAAGAAGACCATATACCACGGTAAACTTGTATCCATTAAGAAGTATTTATTAAAATACCTACTATGTGCCACGCACAGCTGTGCACCTGCCACAGCAAATAACAAGTGCTGGTGCCTAACCTCAACAGGACCCAAGGCCCCCCAGTCCTCATTCTCCGTCTTCACTCATCGTGCTTCTCTCTCATTCTAGCATCAGAAATCCATGGCAGTCTCTGATTACTGCCACATTTAACTGCCATGCCAGTTACACTGAAGCCAGTATATACCTAGTATGGCCAAGCACTCCTCCCTCCCCAACATACTCCACAAGCCTCTTCTACTGAGTACACAGTAATATCAAAACTCCACTCCCCAACCCACAGGACATCTCTCTGCTCCTCAGGGCATGACAGAAAGCACCTCTGCTCTGCTCTGCTCCTCAATGGGCTTCAAAAAGAGCTCAGGGAAAATAGGGCCTCCCCCAGCCCCAGTTCTCTGAAAGCTGAGCTGAAAGGGGTGTGGCTCATCCCCTACCCACCCAAGCAGCACTTCCCTTCCCCCTACCAGCAACTTCCAAGGCCTTGACCTTCTGTCCATAGTGCTTCTTTTCTGAGGATCCCCGCTCCCCATCTTTGTAGTGACCTTCTTCCACCCCTTCTATGGCCCCCAAGGCCTCCCAGGCCCTGGTGCCAAGGGAAAGGAGGATAGGGGTGTATTCATTGTTCCCTTCAGGAGCTGTCCTGCCCACGCAGACTTCCACAGTGGCTGAGTGTGTGGGTGCAAACGCCCCTGGGGCCCCCACCTCCTACCTCCCACCTCTTCCCTATTCCTATCCACCTCTGCAGAAGGGGAGGGGTGCGAATGATGGAGGGGCTAGAATAGAGGCCCCTTGCACTCAAGCTGTGTACAAAGAACCAGAAATTAAGGGAAATTAATGCATCCCTTTCTGTCCTATGAGATAGCTCTGTGTTCTCCTCCCTCAAAGAGGTCTGCTTCTAGCAACTGAAAAACCTGTTTTCTCTTTCTCGTGCCGACCTAAAGCTAGACCAGTCGGGGGCGCCGAGGCCAACCCTAAGCGATGGGGCTTGCCCTAGGGATGGAACTTCCTAGTTCCAGATACCAACTACCCTGTCAAGCTGTGCTTGGGGCAGGAAATGAAGGACTAGGTAATATTCTTCTCATACTCCGCACTAGCAGAGCCCTGGGCCTCCTTTTCTATGGACTCACGGCCCCCACCCTTTTTCTCCTCACCTTCATCCCACTCTCTCTCGATTCTGTTTTCTTTCTGAGCTCCCCGTACCCAGTCCCCTTCCAGAATAATTTCACCGCCTGCCCAGCCCAGCCCACTTCTCCCCACTCACTTGGCTCTGGGCTGCGGGGTCCGGCGGGCGCTGTCCCCTCCGCCCGGCGGCTGCTCAGCTGTAGGGGAGGGCGCCCTGTGCATGGACGGTAGGAGACCCTCCGGGGTACCCTTGGCGGTTTCCAGTACTCCCCGCTCTGTTCCAGGAGCTCGGTAACCAATACCTGGTGCCCAGCGCTCCGTGTAGTGTCCGCCGCTGGCCGGGCTCCGTCCCTGCCTCCACGTCTCCTCTTTCTGTGGCTGTGTCTCGCTGCCTCTGCCCCCCTCCCCGGCTGCGCTTACCGCCTCCTCCCCCGCAGGACGCACGGGGGAGCGGGCCCGGCGCTGCGCTGGTTGCCGGGCGGGCTGGGGGCGTGGGCAAAGCTGGAGGCGGTGGGCGGGCGCCGGGACCTCAGCCCGGGAGAGGGAACGGAGAAAGAGACTGGCCGCGCCAGGAGGAAGTTAGAGGGGGGGCGGGGGGAAAGGAGTAGGCGGTGGAAAGACAGAGGCGGGGGCGGATGCGGGGGCGGAGGCGGGGTAGGGGCGGGGACTTGGGGCTGGGGCACCGAGTAGGGGACTAGGTGACCCAGGCCCGGCTGGAGAGGGCGGGCTAGTATCTTAAGGGCGGGGCTAGGAGCTTTCTCTGCTGCCCACTCCGGATGCAAAACCCGCCTTCTCTCCGCCCTCGCTCCCACGTGAGTGCCCAAGCAGGCATCCATCCCTGCCCCCCAACTCCAGCTTCCCAGACCCTGCCAACCTGGGAGTGGAGTTCCACTACCACGCACAGGTACGCACAGAGACAGCTACATAAACATAACCACACAGAGAGACACATGCAGAGTCACACCAGCCCCCTACAATCCAGGTCCCTTGGTTCCTGGACCTTTTAGTGTTAGCGTAATGGGGAAAAAGGATGGAGAGAAAGACTCGCAGTGTGTACGTGAGACGATATTTCTGGAAAGGGTCTTCTGAGACAGTATCATCGTCCGGCTGGACACTCATCTGGTCTCCTATCTTTTAATGGAAAGTCTTTTGATTTTGGATTAGAAGTCAGTTCTAATCTTACCTCGGAGGCTAGTAAACCGTATGACCTTGGTCAGATTCCCCTACTTCTCTCCCTGGGCCTCAGTTTCCTCTTCCATTAAAAAAAAAAAGTATGATTTTCTCATTTATTTAAAAAAACCCAACTAATGGGTTGAAAAAAACAATTGCTATGTGTTCCTTCCAGATCTGAATCTACGATATCATCTGCTAAACCAGAAGGTAATTTTAGAATAGGGGTTAAGGATTCCCTGTCACCCTTAGAGATGCTTCTTGACTACATACAACCTCACCCTGTCATTCTGTCTTAGAGATTTACAGGGTGTTTGTTATAACAGCGGTAGAAATCGGCAGAATGTGTATTGATAATTCTAAGACCCACCAAATAGATTTGTTTACATTTTCTAATGTAAATACCACTTTGTTACTTCATACGGTCAAAGATTGGTTTGCTATTGTGAACCGCGGAGCTCTTACCTGGGTTAGAGGCATACCTCAGATAGTAAATTGGAGTGTCGTCGTCCCACCCCCCCAATCCATTTTCCTTTTTATTCATCACTTCTAGTTCATTTTCCTTGGGGCAAACTTCAGCTTGACTGTTCTACACCAGAAAAGTCACATCCTAAGAAGTAAGGCTGTGCACTGAGGGCATCAGGGGGGAGAGGGGGGGTCTTTAGAGAGCGCTTGGTGATAGAGAACAGCTAAATGCCAGAAAATATGTGTGAAGTTTTCTATATAGGATAGTCTATAGCAGAATTCTAGGGGTGGAGCAATTTCAAATAACCGCCTTTATCCAGCTAGTCTTCTCTACCCCCTAACCCCCTACCTCCCCCATTTCTTTCAGCTCCATATGGTTTTTATTACACTCACTCCCACGGCTGGAAAGGGGGGGAAGCAGGGGGTACACACCCCACCCCACTCCTCAGGACCCGAAGATAATAAAGGGGGGGAACAAAGAGAGGAGAGGCAAGCAAACAGGAGAGGACAGTCTTTTTTTTTTACCCAGCCTCCAAGCCCCCAGACTCTAATTCCACATTCCCTAATTTTCAACAGCGTTCACGCAACACTTGAAATGGATGGGTGGGCGGTGTGCCTGTGAGGGTTAGAGGCACCGGGCGCGCTCTCTCTACTTTCGTCGGGTCTACATTCCCTGGAGGTTGGGGCATTTCCTGTAGGGGCGGGGGTGAGACCTGAGCAAATAAGATTGTCGCCTTTACCCTCTCCAAACCACAGGGCGACCAACATGGGGCGGAGGGAGCTGTGTCCGTCTGCCGGTGGCTGCCCTCACGAGGGTGGGGGGCTCCCTGGAACGCCAGCCCCGGCGCGTGCGTGGGTGGACCCTCCCCCACCCCTCGGGTTATTTTTGGGGCCTGAGCTGCCAGCCACCGGCCCCGGGTTTCCACGTGCCCCCCTTCCTGCCCACGCTCCCCATGACGCACATCCTTCCACCCCCGCAGCCTCGGGCTCTCGGCGCCCCCTCCCTGCCTCCTTCCCTCCCACCCGGACGCCCTCTGGAGGCGCCGAGCCCCTGGGTCCGGAGGGAGAACCGGGAGCGAGGAGGAAGGAGGCCTGAGTCGTGGGCTCGGGGCAGGGCAAAGGAGGAGGTTGGGACGGGACCCGGCCGGGGAGACGGAGGCAGAAGGCGGAGCCGGTTCTTCCTTCCCTCGCCCCCTGCATTCCCTGCCTCGCTGCTGATGTGGGGCAAGAGGAGTTTGTTTGGTAGGGACGGTGAGAGCTGTTAGTCCTTGAACTCCCTAAAGAAAAGGAGGGAGCGCTTTCCCCCGCACTGTACCCACTGAGGTCGTAGGTTGTATCTACCTAGGGGGTAAGTTGTGGCAGGGTAGGACAGTGGTGAGAGTTACTTGGCGTGGAAGGTGATCGTGAGTGTTTGCGAGTGTGACTGTGTATCTTTTGGGGTTGATACTTTGTGTCGCTGTCCAAGTGAATTTGTGTGTTCTAGATGCGTGTTTTTGTGCCTGTGAGTGTTTGTATCTCTGGGTTCTTATGAGTGGATTTTGTTATTTTTCAAAATCAATGAATTGTCAGGCTCCACCTTCGGCCACAGCCGCCCCCGCAGCCAGAGCTGCTGAGATGTCTGTTCTCCTCCCCCTCTCAACCATCCTCCAATTCTCCTCCTACTCCTTTCCTCTGAGAACAAGGATTTTCCAGACCTGAGAAAAGGGAGAGACAAAGAAACAAAAATTGGGCCTTAAGAAGCTACATAGAGACACAAAGAGAAATAGAGACAGTAACCAAATTAGAAGCCTGTTCTTTCACGGGAACCAAATGAAAAGGAAAAAAAAAAAACTCTTTATGAGTTTTCCCTCTTCCTTACTCCCTAGACCACTTTCTTGCCTGATTGGGAAAAGGGCACATTTTTCCCTCTAAGGTCCCATTTCGATTGGTTTTCAAAGCAGAAACTGAGCTCTTTGTCAGTTTTGAGTTTTTGTATAATGTGCAATTTATTACATTGGGGACTATACCATTTGTTCACACACTAATTCTTCCCTTTACCTGCTTCCTCTAATTTAATTCCTTTTACTGAGCATTTATTAAGTACCTTCCTAAGGCAGCTACTGGTTTGTAGAGCATAATGCTGGGTAAGATAGCTCCTACCATTCTGGAGGTATGAGGATATAAGACATAAATAAGTAACCACAGTTTAAAAAATAGCACTTGCTAGGTACTTAGAGGAATTGCAAGAAAAGTGTTGAGTGGATTCTTGAGGGGAAAGTGCTATTAATGACTTAGGGAATACAGAAGGCTTTCTGAAGGAGGTGGTATTTCTATTTGGCCTTAAAGGATAGCTAAGATTTCCAAAGTTTGGGGTGGGTGGAGTAGGGTATTCCAGGCATGGACAATATTGTGTGCAAGAAGAAATGGAGGTGGGGAAATAATAACTAACATTAATAGAGCTTACTATGTGTCAGGCCCTGTACAAAGCACTTGACAATTGTTATCTCCTGATAGCCTTACAGCAACCCTAAAGGGTAGGTGTTATCTTTTTTTATGGATTAGGAAACTGAGGCAAACAGATTAAGTGACTTGCCCAGGGCCATAGCTCTTTTATGTAAATAGTATTTTATTTTTTCTAATTACATGCAAAGACGATTTTCAACATTCATTTTTATAAGATTTTAAGTTCCACATTTTTCTCCCTTCCTTATATTGGGAAAGCAATCGACTATATGTTATATATGTGCAGTCAGTCACATAGCTCTTCGAAATGCTGGTTGTTCACTAATCCAGATTTGTGTGAGGATTCTATAAGGAGGGAAGTAATAGGAGGCGATTTAGAGAACAGGGACCCAGGATCTTCAAGCCCAGTTTCCTAAGAAAATGCTTCAGAAGAGGGAAAAGTGTTGAAGAAATGGGTAGGGAAACAAAAAGCATCACCAAATGAGTCTCATTGCTTACATGGATTTCTGATCTCACTGGTGTGTGTACTCCCTCCAGTGGTTCAGATCGTGGGTTCTGTAGATGTTTTCATCCCGCATAATTCTTGTCTGTGTTCTTCCCCAGATGCTCCTCAGATGTGGTGCCTTATTGTGGTGTGGAAGTGACCTGTGGTTCTCCAAAGCTATGCATATATATATACTATACATAGTCAACTTGAGCATAGAGGGCTCCAGATTTTTAGATAAGATATCCATATTAGCAAAATATTGTCTAGCACACACCCAAAATATGTATGTTAATAAATAATATGCATGTACTATTACACAATATGTTATGTATATTACATAAAATACACAAAATAAAAATTTTAAAGGCTGATATGAGAATGAAATAAACAATATTTTAAGAATTATTTTTTAGAAGTAGAAGAAACCCTCTTTGCTCTTTGGAGCAATATATTTGAATATGTTTCTTTATTTTTGAAAAATCCCTATGTGTGTCCTGGTGGACAGGGCAGACTAATAAGTAATAATTGTGTTAGTAATTAATTATTCAGTGGTTTGTATTATAGCTAGGCAAGCAGGTGAATTTCTTTTTCAAAGATCCTTTTTTATTTTAAACATATACTGTACCACAAAATAGTAGGTCATAATAGTCAGTGATTTAACAGCTTTTCAGTTGGAGTCTTTCTTTTAAGCATACACAATATAAAAATGCCAACAAAAGTGAATCATCTCCATTTTCAACTCGGGAGGAAGATTTCTTTCCATTCTTAATTCTTAATAATATACTTTAATAACATATTAATAAACTTTTGAAGCGAAAACAGTAAATTGCCCCATTTGATCTTTTGATGCAGATCCCACACTTAGTGGTGATTAACTTTGGGTCATTTCTGAAAATCCCAATTACCCTCAAAAGATAAAGATTTTCCACTATTATATAAATTCTTATAGGCATTCGTATTTCTTTATATAATTCTGCTTAATGGATGATATCAAACCTTAATTTCCTATTGGGGTATGAATATTTTACTTGTCTCTTTGTATGAGAGAGGTGAGTTTGGCTAGACAGGAGAGTACAGGAATTAGAGTAATGCATAGTAAAACTGGAAACAAAGGTCGTGGCCAAGTAGCAAAGGTCTTTATATACCAAACAGGAGTTTATGTTTGATCTTAGAAGTAGTAGGAATTACCTCTGGAGTTTTATTGAGGGGAAAAGGATGGTCAGATCTATGTCAGGAAATCACTTTGGCAGGTGCATGGAGGATGAATGGGGATGAGGAGAGACTTGAGACAGGAAAATACTTATAAAGCTATTGTAATAGTCTAAAGCAGCTAGATGGTGCATGCAGTGGACAGAGCGTCAGGCCTGAAATCAGGAAGACATCTTCCAGAGTTCAAATCTGATTTCAGACACTTACTAACTGTGTGGCTCTGAGCAAGTCACTTAACCCTGTTCACCCCTAGGTTTTCTTATCTGTAAAATGAGCTGAAGAAGGAAATGGCAGACCACTGCAGTATCTTTGCCAAGAAAACCCCAAATGGGGTCATGAAGAGTTGGACCCAATTGAACAACAATGACAATAGTCTAGGGAAGAGACAATTTGAGCTCCTGAACTACGATGGTGGCTGTGTGAGTGGAGAGCTGCTGTGACAATAGATTTGGCAACTGCTTGGATATGTAAAACAAGTAAAAGTGAGAAGTTGAGGATGACAGAAGTGGGTGATTAGAATAGTGGTGGTTCTCTCCACAGAAATAGATGTTTGGAAGAAGGGTGGATTTGGAGGAAAAGATAATGTATTAACATCTGAAATATAGATCAAAAAATTCATCTGTGCCTGTTCATCTTGTGCAAGTTACTCCCCTAAACGGAAAAAAAGGTATGGGGATGATTGGCTTTCTCAGGAAGGATAGGATGCAGGGTTGTGTTGTGCTGGCAAATGTTTAAAAATTCTCTGGATGGTGGGGAGACGGTGCACATGAAACTGCATTATTAACATTTTCTCCATTATTTTTAAAAGTCTAGTGTCTAAACAATCAACAAAATAATAAATCAAACCCCGATTTGGTAGCTTGTTGATTTCCCAAGAGTAAATGGTTACACTAAAAATTTGACAGGTTCTCTCCAGCCCAAGCTGGCTTATGCATACTCCTGGTAAGATGCAATTCATCTTTTTACACTCTGACTGGTTAATTGCAGAGCCCTTTGGGGTTATACATGGGCCTACACTTTCCTTTAGTGGTTTTTAATGAAGCTAAAGGTAAGCCCCCCAAAAAGTACAATCCCAGCAATATTGAATCCACTGAGGACCAAACTAGCTAAGAACATAGACGCTTTTCACCAGTAGACTAGTTAACAACCTAGTAACTAGTTAACAACTAGGTGGCAATCTCTTTATGGGAAAGATAATCCATGAAGTAAGGCCAAGGCTTTAACTAATGACCACGTTTTTAAAAAATAACTTTTGAAGCCAAAATGGTAAATTGCCTGGTATGATCCTTTGACATTTCACCTGTCTTAGTGGTGATTAACTTTGGGCCATTTCTGAAAATCTAATTTCCCCCCAAAAGATAAAAGATTTTCCACTAAAAGGATTATCCAAGAGAAGACATCCTATATGCCCATTATCACCACTATTATTCAATATTGTACTAGGAATGTTAGCTTTAGCAATAAGAGAAAAAAAATTGTAGGAATTAGAACAGACAATAGTCTATTCTAGTGCCATAGGGTAGTACTATAATAGAGGGAATAATCACTTTTTGCAGATGATATGATGGTACACTTTGACAATCCTAGAGAATCGACTAAAAACTACTTGAAACAATGAACAACTTAAGCAAAGTTACAGGATATAAAATAAACCCACATAAATCATCAGCATTTCTGTATATTACTAAAAAAGCCCAGCAGCAAGAGATAAATTCCATTTAAAATAACTTCAGACAATATAAAATATTTGGGAGTCTACCCAACAAGACAAACCTGGGAAATATATGAACACAATTATAGAACACTTTTCACACAGATAAAGTCAGATCTAAACCAACTGGAAAAATATCAATTGCTTATGGGTAGGTCGAACTAATGGAATAAAAATGACGATTCTGCCTAGATTGATTTACTTATTCAGTGCCATACCAATACAAACTACCAAAAATTTTTTATACAGCTAGAGAAAATAAAATTCATCTGGAAGAACAAAAAATCAAGAATATCAAGGGAATTGATGAAAAAATGCAAAAGAAGGTGGCTTGGCCATACCAGACCTAAAACTATACTGAAAAGTGGCAATCACCAAACTATTTGGTATTAGCTAAGAAACTGAGTGGTAGATCAGTGGAATGAGTTAGGTACACAAGTCATAAGTGTGTATAGTCATAGACAACTATAAATGTCATAAATGACTATAGTAATCTGCTGTTTGGTAAACCCCAAAACTCTAGCTTCTGAGACAAGAAGTCACAATTTGGCAAAAAACTGCTGGAAAAACTGAAAAATAGTATGGCAGAAACTAGGCATAGATCAATATCTCAACAACCCGATATCAAGATGAGGTCAAAATGGATATATGATTTAGATATAAAGGGTAGTACCATAAGCAAATTAGGAGAGCAAGGAATAGTTTGTCAGATGTATGGAGAAGGGAAGAATTTATGATCAAAGAAAACATAGAGACATTATGAATGCAAAATGGATGATCTTGGTTACATTAAGTTAAAAAGGTTTTCCATAAACAAAATCAATGCAACCAGGATTAGAAGGAAAGCAGAAAGCTGGAAAACAATTTTTACAGACCGTGTTTCTGATAAAGACCTCATTTCTCTAATATATAGAGAACTGAATCAAATTTATAAGAATACAAGTCATTCCCCAATTGATAAATGGTCAAGGGATATAAACAGTTTTCAGATGAAGAAATTAAAACTATCTATAGTCATATGAAAAAATGCTCTGAATCACTATTGATTTGGGAAATGCAAATTAAAACAACTCTGAGGTAGGTACCACCACACACCTATCAGATTGGCTAATTTGACAGAAAAGGAAAATGGTAAGTGTTAGAGAAGATGTGGGAAAACTGAACACTAATGCATTTTTGGTGAAGTTATGAACTGATCCAACCATTCTAGAGAGCAATTTGGAACTGTGTCCAAAGGACAATCAAACTGTGCACACCCTTTGACCCAACAATACCATTACTAGGTCTGCACCCTAAAGAGATCATAAAAAAGGGAAAAAATATTTATAGCAGCTCTTTTTGTGGTGGCAAAGAATTGGAAATTGTGGGGATAACCATCATTGGGGGAATGCTTGAACAAGTTGTGGTATACGAATATCATAGAATACTATTGTACTATAAGAAATGAAGAACAGGTGGATTTCAGAAAAACCTGGAAAGACTTACTTGAACTAATATTGAGTGAAGTGAAGAGAGCCAGGAGAACATTGTATATGGTAACAGCAACGTTATAGGATCTTCAACTAAGATAGATTTAGCTCTTCTCAGCAATATATGATCCAAGACAATTCCAAAAGACTCAGGATGGAAAATGCTGTCCACATTTGGAGAAAGAACTATGAAGTTGAATGCAAATAGAAGCGTACTGTCTTACTTTTTTATCTTTCTCGTAGTTTTTTCCCTTTTGTTCCGATTCTTTCACAACATGACTATTGTGGAAATATGTTTAACATGATTGTGTATATGTATATATATACATATACGTACACACATTATATCAGATTGCTTGCTGTTTTAGGGAGGGGGGAGGAAAGGGAGAGGGAGAAAAATTTGGAACTCATAATCTTATAAAAATGAATGTTAAATTATTTTTAAGTGTAATTGGGAAAAAATGAAACTATTAAGTGGGGAGGGGGGGAAGAAAAAGCATCCTATGCTCTAAAGACAATTCCCAAAGAGGAGCTTCAAAAATATTCTGAGCAATGGAATAAATATGTGATCTCTCAAGGATATTGTTAAAATCTGACATTTACAAAGTACATTTAACATTTGTTTGGAAGAGATCAGTACTCTTTTGGATTAAAAGGCTCTGCTAGTCCGTTGGTTTCATTTCTTTACAGTCATACTTTATGATTTTAGAGTCACTGGCCTTTTGCATATATAAAGGGGGCCTGGTTTATTTACAGAATATATCATCATATTTTGCAAATGTATATTTCCCTGGAATTTTCTCCGAAGGCCTGTTCCAGGGAGAGTCATGATGAAGCATGATGGAAGAATCTTGGAGATTTTAGAGCATGTGTAGATAATCTGTTACTAGTTCTGATCTAAGTCAGTGGTTAAAAGAAGGCTCTCTCTCTCTCTCTCTCTCTCTATATATATATATAAATATATATATATATAAATATATATATACACACATACATACATATTATATGTGTGTATATATATACATGCATAAATGAATGTGTGTGTATATATATACACACACATACATACATACATATACGAATATATGTGTGTGTGTATATATGAAGACTGCATAGCTAGAACTAGGAGTGCTTCCAACAAGGAACTAGCCTTGGTCATTTTTTTTGTTAGCTGCCCTGCTCTTAGTTTGACTCTTCCTGGGTGTCATGGTGTCCCAGTGGGTTTTCAACCAGTTCAACATTAATGACCCAAGGAACAAGGAGTGACCTTTATGGCTGACCTTTGGTAGTAGTGAACTACTACTAAATCCCGTGGTAGTTAGGTTGAGGACTCTTCTGTCAGTTGTGGCGAATCTGGATGTGAATTTTCTGTGAACACTGCTATGTAGGAACCTATTTTCCTCAGAGACAAAGGTAGGATAGAGAAGTTCCCTCCTGAGTTGTTGTGTGGCAGGATCGCAAACATTCGCATATTTGTTCTTGCTAATATCTGCAAAGTATAAATATCCCTTTGTAAAAACTAGTTGATGTTCAATGGTTAACTAGAACTGGTTGCTGTTGGCTAACGTTGGGAGGAGCACAACCACTAGAGGCTGAAGTTTATGGCACAAAGGAAGAGACGCCCCCAGCCCTCTCTAACACTGACTCTCCTGGTAGGAGATTTAAACCAGATAAATAGAGCTATAGTGGGGGTGGGGGAGAGACAACTTTGGGACAGGCCTGTTTGTGTCCTGAAATAAGCTAAAATACAGTCCCTGATGGTAAGGAAGTTACATTCTAATGAGGAAAGACATGAAGCATAAAGGGAAGGTACCCAAAGCCAGGAGCCCATTAAGAAAATTCCAGTGCTGCTGGGAGAAGAAGCCATGGCTGGCCTGGCACCATCCTTAAAAGGAGGTTCTGGGAGGAGCCATCCAATAGGAGAGAGAGGAATTGTGGTCAAGGGTGCTTCCAATTTGTGAATTCTAGGGCTGGAGTGAATTTCTAGGATGAAGAGGTTTCTGAGGCATGGTAGAAGTATGGAGAATCACACCATATAAGCTAAATGTCTGTGTTCAGGATTAATAGTGCCATTGAGAACTAAGCAAGAGAGGATACTTCAGTGTAAGAAGAAGAGGGAAGGAGAGAGACCAGTCAATCATAGACTCATAGATCTTATAGCTGGGAGGGAAATTACAGATTCCCCTAGTATAGTCCCTTCATTTTGTATATAGGGTATTCTGAAAGCCTCAGGGCTGTTTTAAACTACTAACATGTAAACTGAGCCCCTAAACCACACAGGTAGGAAGTAGCAAACATTCGCTGAACCACTCCTAGATGTCGTGAAGGGTAGAAAATTATATGTGGTCCTAGTCTTCTAGGAACTCACAATTCATTCATTCATTCAATACAAATTTATTAAGCCCCTACTACATCTAGGTACTCTAGTTGGAAAGATAAGCTAAATACACATGAAATAGGGTAAATATTAGGAAAGTAATTGACAAATGAGTGGTAGATAATAAATACATTAGAAGTACCAAGGGGAGAATAGATCCCTGCCTATAGGGAGGATTGCAGTGAGGAAATGGACTTGAGTTGGGCCTTGAAGGATGGGCAAGATTCAATTCAAGAGGTGTGGGGAAGATATTCTGGGGCTATCTTCTCTGGAGATCTCTTAGGAGCTTCTGGATAGGTTGGGGTAGAGAAGGATGGAAGGAAAAGGATGACGTCTGGAATGTGTGGTCTAGAATTCATAAAAGGACCTGAATTCAGTTCTATCTCTCTTACTTGTATGTCCTACCATGCCATGAACATAAAATATGAGACACACAAGGAATCACAAAATAATTTGAGAAAGGAGAGAGTATCACAACTAGTGATTTTGGGAAAGGATTGCTATAATACATGAGCTGAGCCTTTGGAGGGTAAGGTGAAGTGGGAGAGCTTTCCAAGTGTGGGAAAGAGTCTACGCAAAGGGACAAGGGCAGGAAATGGAATGCTGACTTCAAGAAACAGCAAAAAGGCTGTTCTGGCTAGGATGTAATGCGCATGAAGGGTAGTAATGGGAAATGACTGAAAAAGTTGGGTGGAACCAGGTTATGGATAGCCTTAAATTAGAGGCTAAGGAATTTGTTTGGTTTTTTGTTGTTATTTTTTAAAGTGTATCAGCGGGTTATTGAAAATTCTTGAACAGAGGACAGACATAATCAGACGTGTTTTTGGAAGATTCTTTTGGGCCTTCCTTCCTTCCTTCCTTCCTTCCTTCCTTCCTTCCTTCCTTCCTTCCTTCCTTCCTTCCTTCCTTCCTTCCTTCCTTCCTTCCTTCCTTCCTTCCTTCCTTCCTTCCTTCCTTCCTTCCTTCCTTCCTTCCTTCCTTCCTTCCTTCCTTCCTTCCTTCCTTTTTTCCCCTAAAACCTTAGAGCCAGTGCACTCTCAAGGCCTTGGATGGAACAGTGATGGGTCCCTGTCCAACCTCCACTCAATGGCTGTTTTTGGACTCTCATGGCTTACAGTGAATGACGATAATAACAGTTTCTCTTTGAAACAACAACCCTGAGGTTCCTGCCCCTCCCACAATGATTTATCTATTTTTTTCTTTTTTCTATTAAAGGGGCCATCCCCCTGACTACTTTTGAAAGAGGCCTATTCACTGGTTAGGCATGACTTCACTTTAAATGAGCACCCTGAAAAGGCCTTAGCCCAAAAGGCCGAGGTCTCCCATTGCATCCTGATGAATATCTGATCACTGGATCCAGATGACTCAGGAAGAAAAAGTGAGGCTGGTGACCTTGCACAGCCCTCCCTTGCTCAAAACAAAGTCAAATTTAAGTCATGTCATAGTCCTCTTGGAAAATGAAGGACAATCGCAAGGCTGATGAGGGCAGACGCTAGAGACAGTGAAATTGCTTAGGAGGCTATTACAGTCATCCATGTAAGAGGAGCTAAATTAGGATGGTAACCATGAGTGAGGAGAAAATGGGATGGATATAAAAGACTGTGTGGAAGTAGAATGGATAAGACTTGGCAATAGTTTAGATGGTGGAGAGTCAGGGAGCATGAAGTGCAGAGAATGAGATGGAGGTTTTGAACCAATAATACGAAAAAGATGGTGGAAATAGGGAAGCTGGATATGGGGCAGGTTTAAGGAAGGAAGATAATGAGTTCTGGTTTGGACATACTGAGTTTCAGACACCTATAGGACATCCAGTAGACATATCTACAGTTGGTGATCCAGGATGGAAAGTTCAGGAGAGATGTGCAGGCTGAATATGTTGATTTGGTAGTAATCTACGTAGTAAAAATAGAACTGATACAGCAATGAATGAGAGCTCTGTTAGAGGCAATATGGAGAACCAAGAGCCTAGGATGGAGTCTTGGGGCATACCCATGTTTAGGACATGGGAAATAAATCTGGACTGAGCAGGAAGTGGACTGAGCAGGAAGAAAAAGAGAACCAAGCCAAAACAGGAGACAGTATGCAAGAGGATTAGGTAGTCATATGTCAAAAGCTGCAGAGAAGTCAATAAGGATAAGGCCAGAGAAAAGTATCTTGAATTTAGCAATTAAGAGATGGTTGGTAATCTTGGACAAAATGGTTTCAGTTGTAGCTGAGTGGTGGGGTTGGAAGGTAAAGGTTGCAATAGATTAAGAAACTGGTGGTGGGGGGAGCAGTTAGAGAGTAGAGGCAAGAAACATGAAGGGCTTTTTCTAGGAGTCTGTGAAAGAGGAGAGCTATAGGTCAAGAGCTTGACGCAACTTGACCTATGATGGCAGGGTCAAGTCAAAGTGGCAGCTAAGTGCCACAGGGTATAGGCCCGGGGCCTATTGGACCTGGAGGCAGGAATACCTGAGTTCAAATCTGGCTCCAGGCACTTAGTCGTTTTGTGATCTTGGATAAGTCACTTTACCTCTATCTGCCTCAGTTTCCTCATCTATAAAAAAAAAAGGTAGCATCTACCTATCAGGGTTGCTATAAGGGTATCATGAGATAATAATTGTAAAGTACTTAGCAAAGGGCCTGACACATAGTAGGCATTTTATAAATGCTTAAGGATTGGGGAGAACTGGGAATATTCATAGTGATTTTCAAACTTTTTGTCTCAAGACCACTTTAAATTCTTAAAAATTTTTGAAGATCTCTCAAAGGGTTTTTGCTTATGTAGGTTATATCATTTGATAGTTACCTTATAAGAAGTTAAAACATATTGGTATTGTTATTAAAATTGACCTCTTAAAGCCTTTGAAAGGGTCTTAGGGACCCCCAGAGGTTTGGCACCAAACTTTGAGAATAACTGGTTTATAGTATAACCTATGGCCCAGGGCCTCCCAAATTCTGGACTTACGTAGACTGGGCAGACCTTAAAAGATCAGTATCTCTTTTTGACTCATTATGTCCCCACCCAGGACTTCCTTTATGAAATATTTGTAGATGTTCATGTTTATGTTTTCTCAAATATGGGTTACAGAGAACTCTCAGCTTGAATATAAGCATTTGTGGTAATAAAGGCATACTGGGTAGAGGACAGCCTTTATTTACCCACAGAAAATGTAAAAGCCACAAAAGACTCACAGACATCTATAAAAACTTAGAGAAAACACTTGAAGCACTCACAGCAGCTGATAAGCTTCCCTAAGTCCTCATGAAATTGAACTCAGTGTTGCCAGCTGGACAACATTCTGACATTCTAGTGGAATTTGTGTCTCCCACAGGGTGTTACAGTCCATTTCAGATGCATAGTGCCACCTTGTGGTTCAGATCCTCCTCAAAGGAAAACACAATATGAACCCTCTGGATGGGCAGTCCTCTTTTCATTTGTATTTCCACTGTCCAAATAGTTCATAATAGTACAAGGGAGCAAAGTATAGGTTTTTTGCTCCCCTATGTCCAACTTTAAGTCACATTCCATGCATTTCAATATGTGAGAGTCATGTGGTTGATTCTCCTCCATATACCAAGAGGCATGGTTAAGAACTCAATATCTCAGGAATTCCTCTTCTCTCTCTAGAAGATCAGATTTCTGACCTCTCAACCATGGGGTTATTCTAGAGGCAACCACCAAGCATGACTTTGCCCAAAAACATCCCTTTCCTTCTAGAATATTAGATTATGGGAGCATACTACCTAGAAAATTTCCCCTTCCTTTAGCTAGGTGTACAGGGATATTGTTCATAAATTCTCCTCTTTGGGACATGTGGGCAAGCATATGTTGGCTTTTGACATGTACTTCTGCTGGCCTTCTTATTGCTCTACTGAGTGAAAGATGCTGCTGTGATCTCTTAGGCTGGTAGAGTTCACTTTCTCTGGATTCTGACCAGTGTTCACAGGGAAACAGTAGAAACATCAAGGAACCTGAAATGTAGGAACTTCCCTTAGGTCACTTGAGCAAGCTCATGCACCTTACTATATTCTTCTTTAGAAAGGCAACCATTAATGACTCCTTAGAAGGTGAGAGATGTAGATGGAGAGATCCTCTCTCCACCTATTTGCAATTGGAAGAAAAAAAGGCACAAGAGAAAAACTGAAGGGGAAGAGGAGCAGAAAATAGTCTGAGGGTTTCTTTCATAGCCTGGCATTCAGTGATGGCTTTCTCACTAAAAATTATCCTCCTAAGAGTCCTAGTGAACCAAATCATCTCTTTTTTTTAATGTAATAAACATTTATTAAGTATGTTTACTACTTACTATGTTCCAGGCACTGTGTTAAATGCTGAGGGCAAGCGAAACAGTCCCTGCTCTCAAAGAGCTTACTTTCTAATGGGGAAAGACAATACATAAAAAGAAACTAAAGATAGAGAAAGGTATCCACTACTCATGCTGAGCATGGTATGGAAGGCTGGAAAGTCAGAAGTACAGCTGCATGGGGAATAAACTTTGACTGGCCTGGGCCCCTCCCCGAAATGGAAGTCCCAGGAGAAACTTACTGATGGGAGACGGGCCAGCATGGTGCAGGGATGTTCCAGAGTTAGGAGGTTGAAGAACCAAATCTTGGAACTTAGTGGCCACCTTTAACTCCAGGAAGAAGAGAAGGATCACATAGATAATGACAGACTGAAGATAAGAGAGGTGATCATCAAAGATATAAGTTCTTTTTAAAAATTAAAAATAATTTTAAAATTGTATATTTTCATATACATACATATATGCATACATATATGCATGTGTGTGTATATATATATAAAACATATATATATTCAATCAGCAAAAATATGCCTTCTTTCCTTCCCATTCCCCTTCCTAATTGAGAGCAAAAGAAAAATAAAACAAATATATAGGGTCAAACAAAACAAATTGCTACAATTGCCACATCCAAAAATACTTCTTATTTTGTACACTGAGTCCTTCCTTCACTTCTCTCCCAGGAGATGGGTAGTGGATTCCATCCTTTGTCCTCTGGAATCATGGTTGGTGATTATACTGATCAAGTTCCTAATTTTTTCTAAATTGCATGATTTTACTGTACTGTTATCAATGTATAAATAGTTTCCCTAGTTTTATACATTTTACTCCTCATTAATTCATGTATATCTTCTTAGGCTTCTCAGAAACCATTTCTTACATCATTTCTTAAAGTACAATAATATTTCATCACATTTATACACCATAACATGTTCAGTTATTCCCCAATTGATGGGCACCCCCCAACATTCTCATTCTTTGTCACCTCAAAAAAAGAAGAAATATTTTTGAACATCCATAGGGTTTATTTTGCTTAGGACTAATCCTTCCCTTAATCTACACTCCTACCAATTCCTCCTCTTTTTTATCTCTTATTTCCCTGCTGAATGGATGTATTTTTGTACCCAACTCTGTGTGTGTGTGTGTGTGTGTGTGTGTGTGTGTGTGTGTGTGTGTGGTCTTCCTACCTTTGACCAATTCAGAGGGGAATGAGGTACAAGTTTCAACTGCTCCCCCCATTCCCTCCTCCTTTTTCACGTAGATATCAACTTGGCAATTTTGATTATGTGAGATAATTTCCCCTAACCTTCCTTTTGTTTCCCTTCTAGTGTATTCCTCTTCCCCTGTCTTTCCATTTTTCTCTGAAGATCAGGACATCACAGAATGATTCTTAGGCCTCCCTCATCTAATTAGATTCTTCTTTGATCCATGATTGATGTCAGAGGGGACAGATAGATACCTCATCTTCCATATTAGAATGTAGTTCCATATTAGAGTGTAGCAGTTCATCCTCATTTAATTCCTTGTGATGAGTCATTTGTGTTTGCTTTTTTATGTATCTCTTGATGAATGTGTTTGTATTTCAAAGTATCTTCTCAGTTTGGGTCTTAGGAATGTTTGGATATTCTTTAACTAAAGATCTATTTTTCCCCTGTAGCATTATAATCAGTTTTCCTGGATAAGTTATTCTTGGCTGTATATCTACATCCTTTGCCCTCTGGAATGTTGTATTTCCAAGTCTTTGTTCCTTTATGGTGGTGGCTGCCATGTCATGTGTGATTTCTAGGTGTGGTTTTTAGTATTTGAATCCTTTCCCTCTCTGCTTGAAGTGTTTTTCCTTTGACTTGGAAGCTTTGGATTTTGGGTATGATGCTCGTAGAAGATTTAATTTGAGGGTCTCTTTCGGGAGGTAACTGGTGGATTCTTTCTATTTCCACTTTGTCCTTGGATTCTAAGAGATCTGAGCAGTTTTCTTGTAAAATTTCTTGAAATATGATGTCTAAACTCTATTTTTGCTCATGATTTTCAGGTAGTTTAATTACTTTTTTTCCTCCTCAAACTGTTTCCCAGGTTGTTTGGTTTTGCAATGAAATATTTTACATTTTCTTTTATTTTTTCAATCTTTTGATTTCACTTTTAATATTTCTTGTTTCACAGAGTCATTGGCTCCTACCTGATCCACTGCAATTTTCAGGTTTATTGCTTGAGTAAGATTTTGCACCTTATTGTGCTAAGCTGTTAATTTCCATTCAATTCTTTCTTCCAAAGCCCTCATTTTTTTTTCATTTTTTCCCCTCTAGTCCTCTCATTTTTTTGATAAAAACATTTTTCATTTTTTTTTTTTACTCTTGCTTCATCCCTTCCTGGAATTCCAGTTGAATTGTGTTTTTCTTTGAGCTTTGCTCATAGATTTTCTTGGAGCCATTCTCTTCTTGTGTCTTGAGTGCCTTGACTGTCACTATAATAGCATTTTATAGTAGGATTCTGTTTTTTAGTTTGCTCATTATTTTAGCCTACTTCCAATGTTGGATTTGATATTAGAGCTGGGTTCTGTTCACTTTTGAAGGGAAGGTCTTGGGCTGGTTCTGTTGCTACTTTCTTGAAGCATTGATTGTTGTGCTATTTCAATATCTCAGGGACAACTCAAGCTGGGGACCCACAAGCTTTTAGTGCTGCCAAAAAAGTCCTTTTGGACCTACTGTCCTTCTGGTCTAAGCTCTGCAAGTTCCTGACTTGAATTCGGTTCTTGACAACAGTAGATTGCTGCTGGACTCAGTTACCATTATCAGCCAGGCTGGGAAGCTCTGCTGGATCAGAGAGAAAGAGAACTGCAGGTTTTCCTTTGCTTTGGGTTTAGGCCGCTAGAAGCTAAAAACTGAGACTCTACTTTATTTCTGGGATTTGAGCCACCCTGCTGCTGTTGCATCTGAACCTGTTCTTCTTTCTGTACACAACCCAGAGCCTGCACTGAATTGGGGGGAGAGATTGAGTCACTCATCCCACCTTGGATCTGTGACCAGGAACTGGGTAGTAGGGAAAAGCTCCCAGTTGCACCTGACCCTGTTGAAGTGTCCTGGTATGGTGACCTGAGTCTGAGGCCTCTCCCTGCACTGGAATGTTCCCTGTGCACGTCTGACTTGACTCCATTCCCAGTGTCTGCTTACCTATCTATCCTTCTACCTGTCCCTGGGATGGAAAAATGACTATGACTTTTTCTTGGATTTCTTCATCAGGATTCAATTTGGAATTTTCTAGATCTTTCTGAAAGTGTTTTGGAGAATGGCTACTGTGCCATTTTAGCTCCGAGACATGTTTTTCTAAGGAAAAGGATGGGAAAGACTTATGGTCAAGATGGCAGTCTGAGCAGGAGACAGACCACTCGTTTTCCATGCAGATTCCACAGGGAGTTTTATGGATGTAGTAGCATGGTTATGAGTTGTGGCGAGGTCAAGGGTACAACCACCGCTGTGGGAAGTTGAGGTTTTGTTGTTGTAGTGTTCATCCTTTGTTGCCGAAGAAGACCATGACATCAGAGAAGTGATGGCATGACTTGCACTTGACTTTGTTTTGAGTGAGGGAGGGCTGTGCAAGGTCACCAGCCTCACTTTCTCCTCCTGAGCCATCTGGATGCAGCGACCAGACAGATATTCATCAGGATGACTGGAGATGGCCCAGGATTCAATGGGAAACCTTGGCCTATTCAGGGACTGACTTAGAGTGAGTTAATGTCCATTCGGTGAATAGACCTCTTTAAGAAGTAGTCAGTGAACGGCCTGTTTAATGAGAAAAGAAAAAATAACTAAATCAAGCTGAGAGGGAAAGAGAAACTGTTATTATTGATAATCACCTTAAGCCAGAAAGGTCCAGAAAAGAGCCATTAAATGGAGCTTGGGAAGGGACTGATTGTTGTCTAATCTATGGGTTTCAGAGTGCACTGGGTTTTAAGGTTTTAGGGAAGGGAAGGAAGGAAGGAAGGAAGGAAGGAAGGAAGGAAGGAAGGAAGGAAGGAAGGAAGGAAGGAAGGAAGGAAGGAAGGAAGGAAGAAGGAAGGAAGGAAGGAAGGGTATTTAGACATTTTTCAGAGCCAAAGGGCATTGCTGCCCTTGAGAACCAATGACTCATTAGAAAATTAAGAAAAACTGTGGGCCTCCCTTAATCAAGCTGAGGTATAGAGAAGATAAGGTTAAAGAAGTCGAAATGATTGATGGTGTTGGAAGTGATACCAACCCTTAGGTCAGATCACTTCATATAGATCCTCTAATCCGAGCCTTATTATCCCATTTCACAGATGGTTACGTGAGACAGCCATGGTCGCAGACATGGTGGGGTGAAATTGGAAGCCAGGCCTTCCTGACTCCCAAGTCCACTGCACGCAGGGGAGGGCTGGGAGAGGAAGACTGTTAGCGAATGGTCTCCCCGAGAAATGAGGGGGAAGAAGGTGGGGGCTGGTGGGCAGCGGCCGCAGGGTCTGGATAGCACGGGGTGAGCTCCTCCAGGGCAGGCAGCCTCACGCTTGTGTTTGCTTCCCCAGTGAATGATGAGCGAGGCAATTTGCAGTTTCAGCTAGGGGCAGCCAAATTTCCATGAGTGCAAGATGGCAGGGACGTGAAAGGGGGAATGACGTATTAGAAAAGGGCACGAAAATGACAGGAGCGTGAGAATTATGTGCGGAGGGAGGGAGGGGGCGGAGAAAACGGGGGAAGAGGAGAGGAAGGCGCCCTGGGCGATCTCCACGTGCCCGCCCGTCTCAGTCACCTATTGGTTGCCGTTCTGTCAATCATCCTTACTGTTGTTCAAAGAAATCGCCGAGGAAGCGTGTTGCTAGGGGGCGGCACCTTCCTGTAGCTGATCTCTTTTCTAATAGGTCAGAAGCGAACTCCGCCCTCCCTCTCTGGTCAGTTACCAAGAAAGCCGACTCACGGCTCAGTCACTAGGGGTCGCCCCGCCCATCCGGGCTGGGTGGGTAGGGGGCGGGTCTTGTTGGTGGATCCTGCTCCCCGATAGGCTCCGACGGCTGCCCGTTCTGGACCGGTTGCCGGGGTGGGCACGTGAGAAAGAGGTGGCGCGCGGCGGCGACCATGGCGGGAGGAATGAAAGTGGCGCCGGCGCCGCCGGGCGCTTCCCGGCCCCCGGACTGGGGGGCCCGGGGAGGCGGGGCGGCCTGGCTGCGCTTGCTTCTCGGCGGCTGCCTCGTCTGTAGCGCAGGTACCGCCCGGCGCGGCGCAGGCGGCGGTGGCAGGCGTGGTGCGGGCTCGGAGGGGAAGGGGACGGTATTCTTAGGAAGGGACCGGGCGGCCGGGCTTGCCCCCGGGGTGTGGCCGTTAGGTTACGCGCGAGGCCCTCGGGGAGCAGGCGGGTGGCCTGCGCGGGGCGGCCGGGCAGCGGAGAGGGGCCTCACCCCAGGTTCAGGCCCAGAGAGAAGAAAGGAGCCGACCCGGGAGTCCCCCGGCGGGGAAGTAGCGCAGCCGCGATTCGCACCCGGGGCTCTGCCCACAAATCCTACCCTGTACGAGGTCTGGAAGACGGAGAGAACCTTGAGGCTCTTGCAGGTCAAAATCCATGATGTTGTCCAGCATGGGCAGGGTCCCGGGCTGCGTCTGGGCTAAGGGGGGAGGAGGGAACGTGCTTGCTTCTGGAAAAGGTGGTGTACCCCCAAACTGCCCGAGCCTGGGGCAGGGACCCCCATCTGCCACCAAGCCTTGACCAGAAATTCATCCTTCTCCAGTGGATGTTGGGCTCCGGGCTGGTACTGATACCATCCCTTTGAAAAGTAGCAGAATGGGGTGAAGACTCTTTTGCATTCTGCTTTGAAGAAGGTGTTAGAGGCTCTGCTAGGAGTGAGTAGAACCTCCAGAGCAGGGACTGATTAGCTTTGCTATCTCCCTCCAGGCATCCTATTAGTGACTGGCTGTCATTCCTTATCATCCTTACCCTTGGTATCTCACTTTGTACAGACCTGATGCCATTTGGTTACTGTGTGCATTGGACTGCCCTGGAGGAGGTGCTGGAGGATATAAAAATAATGACACAATTCCTGCCTTCAAGGAGTTGACAGTTTAATACAACAAATATTTGTCATGTACAAGTCCCCGCTGTACTGGCAACCTAGGACATGTGGGAAAATGTAGGAAAAGGTAGTATGTGATACAGCAAATGAAAGCCATACAAAATGCTCTTTGCTAGTAAAATTGGAAGGTAGGGTGAACATTTGCAGCTTGAGGAATTAGGCATGACTTTGTAGAAGACATGGCATCTGAGCTGAGATAATCAATATGAGAAAGATTTTTAAGGAGGAAGTAGAGCTGTGAGGGGCTTTTACAGGAGAATCTGTTCATCATTCAGTTGACAAAAATTGATTAAGTGCCTACTGGGTCCCAGGAATTGTGCTGGTGGATACAAATGTAAAGGATGAGGAGACCATCCCTACTCCATAGGAGTTTTCATTCCATCAAGGGAGACAACACACATGCAAATAAACAGAATAAATGCAAAATAGGGAGTGAGGGTTGGCAGGCACCAGCACTTAGGGCAGTCAGGAAGTCTTCATGCGGAAGATAGTGCTTGAGCTGCCTCTTGGAGCAAGAGAGGAATTCCATGAAGCACATATGAACAGGGAGTATGTGCCAGATGTGGGAAGTGGATAGCTAATGCAAAGGCTCCAAAGGCAAAGTGTTATGTGTAAGGAACAGAGAAAAGGCCAGTTAGCCCGGATTATAGAGGGTGGAAATGGAGTCACATGAAGCTAGAAAGATGGGTTGATACCAAGTTGTGAAAGGTTTGAAAAGATGAGCTTCTAGTTTATCCTAGAGGCAATAGGGAGCCACCACAATTGATTGATTGGGGGAATAACATGGTCAGGTCTGTGTTAAAGGAAAATAGTTTTTGGAGTTGAATGGAGAATTGATTTGAATGAGGAGAGACCTGAGGCAGGGAGACCTGAGAAGTCATGCAGTAATCCAGAGGAGAGGTAATGAGGACCCCCAACTGAGGTAGTGGCTCTATGTAGAGATAGAAATGTTGAGATTTGGCAATTGATTGGATGTATGGGGCACAGGGAAAGAAAAGGAAAGGATGTCACTGGTTATGAGCAAGAGATTAGAAGAATGGAGGTTCCTACCACAGATGTAGGGAAGTTGGGGAAAGTGACAGTTTTTATTGGGAAAGATTGAATTGTTTTGGACGTTCTAAATTTAAGGTTCTTCTGGAACATCTGGTTCGATATACCCAAGAGACATTTGCTGATAGGAGACAGGAGTTCAGGGAAGATGGGGACTGGGGAGATCTAAGTTATATACATAGGGATAATTTTTTTTTAACATTTTTTTTCTCAACCAATCAGCATTCATTTTCTCTTGATCTCACTTCTCCTGCCCTCAGAGGGGAAAAAAAAGAAAAAAGAAAACCATACCCTTGCAACAGTTGTAAACAGTTAAGCAAAACAAATTCTCAAACTGGTTATGTCAAAAAAATATACATCTTATTCTGTGTCTTATTCATCACCTTTATATCAGGAGGTAGGTAGCACTGGAATCATAAGTAGATCATTCCATTGTTCTTAAGTCTTTCAAAGTTGTTTGTTCTTACAGTGTTTTTATTAATTGTTCTGATAGTATTCATTTAACTCTGCATCACTTTATACATATCTTTTTAGGTTTCCCTGAAACTGTCCCTTTCGTGTTTTCTTATGACATAATTCCCTTACATTCATGTACCTAATTTATTTAGCCATTCCCTTAGATTTTTGTTCTTTACCACTACAGAAAGAGCTTCTATAAATAGTTTTGTAAAATATGAATTCTTTTCTATCTTTGACCTTTATGGGATACAGGCCTAGTAGTGATATTTTTGGTTGGCTCAGAGGGTGGCTTTGGGGACATAATTCCAAATTGCTTTCCAGAATGGTTGTACCAATTTACAGTTCCATGAGCAGTGCATCAGTGTGCCTGTTTTCATACAACCCGTCCATACCGTGTCATTTTCCCTTTTTGGTCATCTTTCCCTATCTTATTTTTGTGAGGTGAAACCTCAGAGTTGCTCTAATTTGCATTTCTCTAATTATTAGCTATTTGGAGCATTTTTTCAAATGGCTATAGATAGCATGTTGATAAGATCAGCAAAAGAGAGAAGAGGGCCCAGGATAGAACCTTGGGGAAGTCGGAGATGGGGGGACATGAAATGGATAGTGAGCACTAAAAAAAGACCAAGAATGGCTGATAAGGCATGTAGAAAGGGAACCAGGAGGGAGTAGTGCCGGGAAACTCCGAGAGTGAAAAGGATCCAGGAGAAGATGGTGGTCTGCAGAGATGTAAAGTAGGGTAAGGACTGAGGAAAAGATCTTCAGATTTCAGTTTCATTTTGAGTAATGACTTCAGAAGCCAGATGCCAAGGGTTGGGGAGTGAGGATCCAGTGGTGTCAAACTCAGATACAAATGTGACCACTAAATATCATGATGATGTCTGTAGGCCACGTATTAGTTTGAAAGTGTAATATCTGTGTTTTTTTGTTTTTAAACTATTTCCCAATTACATTTCAATTTGGTGGAGACCACTCTAGGGGGTAGTGGTGGTGGTGGTGGCGGTGTTTGACATTTTTATTGTAGACAACTTTTTCTAATAAGTTAGCTGAGAAATGGAGCAAGAAGGTTAAGTAAGGATGGATTAAGGACAGTAAGATCAGATAAAGGTGTCTTAAGGATGGGGGAGACTTGGGCATGTTTGAAGGCAGTGGAGATGAAGCCAACCGGATAGGGAGGGGTTTAAGATTAGAGGAAGAGGAGGGCAAGTCAACTGAAAAAGGGAAGAATAGATGGAGTCAAGGTCCCATGTAGAGGAGGTGACAATGACAAAGAGAAGGGGAGCGTGGGGATGTCAGCAGGAGCCTTTGAGAGGAAGGGAAGGAGGGAAGAGGGATCTCATAGCCAATGGCTTCAATTTTCTTGGTAAAATAAGATTTAATAATGTAAAGCTGGAAAGGCGGGGTGCAGCCCAGTCATAAAGACCTTAAATGATTTTTAGAGAGAACATTTCAGTAGAGTTGGAATTTTGAATTATGGAGTGGCTGAATAGCAAGTGAGGCAATGCCGTGTGTGTAAGTAACTAGAGTTTAGCTCTCCAAGAGACAGAGGAGCTATGGGACAGTGACTGGGAGGGTGCTGTAAGGATCAAGAGGTGTGAGGTCAGGCTTCTGTATGAAGATGTTGATGGGTAAAGCCGAGGCTGGTGGAAGAGACAACCTTACTCTCAGTAATGTAGAAACCTAGGACTCCTCGGAGAGCTGGAGGAGAGAGGAGGTTTGAAATAGCCATTATGGGGAGTATGGTAGGAAGTTTGTCAGAGGTTAGTAGAAGGATCCACCGGCAGTGGTGAGTTCACATTAAATAGCATGCATTAGTAGTTGACCCAGGCAGGCTTTTCTGACTTCCCGTTACAGCCTTCCCCAGCTTTTTAGTAGGAGTTAGGAGACACATGATACAAACTGGAATGGAAGTGTAAAAGAGCAGCAATATAAAGGATATTAAGTAAGGGGAGAGGTCACTGTAGCTGAGGGCTGGGGTCAGGAGGAGAGGCTTTGCAGAGCAAGTGGCATTAGGGGTAAGCTTTAGGGAACAGCAGGAGCTGTGGAGGAGGGAATATTAAATGGGAGCATGGATTATGTCAGGTTGAATAGCGTGCCAGAAGGCTGCAGTGTTCGATTGGTGCCAGATTGTCTCCCTCTCAGAGCAGGCAAAATAATTGGGAGTCATTGGAGGTTTTTTGAGCAGGCCAGTAATTTGCTGACATATGGGCATTAATTTGGTAGTGGTATATGGGAAGACTTGAAGTGGGGTGATGTCTTAGGAAGCTGCGGAGATTCGCATTGTGATTATTGCAGTACTAATAGAGGCGTGAATTTTATTTTTGTGTGTGTGTGTATGTGTATTTTATATATATATGGAGAGAGAATATGTATACATACGTGCCTACACATACACATATATATGTATGTGGGGGGGGACTAATTTAACTACACTACTCCCCTGCTCAAGAATCTTCAATGGTTCACTTTTTAAAAAAAATTATTTGTTTTCAATGTTGTTCAATCACTTCCATATAACTTAGACTTTTTTCCCCTCCCTGTCCCTCTTTCCCCCCCACCTCTCCACTCCCTCCCTGAGATGGCATACAATTTTATATATGTTCTACACATACATTCCTATTAAATATATTTTCACCTTAGTCATGTTGCCTAGAAGAAATAAAATGAATGGGAGAAGTCATAAAACAAAACATAATACAAAAGAAAATGGTCTGCTTTATTCTGCAATTGAATCCCATAGTTCTTTCTCTGGATGTAGAAGGCATTTTGCCTCAAGAAGTCCTTGCATTTCTGTGAAGGGCTAAGTTTATCAGATGCAATCCTTGCTTACTGTGGCTTTTACTGTGTATAATGTTCTTCTGGCTCTGCTCATTTCACTCAGCATCAGTTCATATAAATCTTTCCAGTTTTTTCTGAAGTCCTCCTGTTTGTCATTTCTTGAGGCACAATAGTATTCCATTACATTTATGTACTACAACTTGTTCTGCTATTCCCCAATTGATCCCCCAAATCTCTTGATTTCCAGTTTTTGGTCACCACAAAAAGAGATGCTATAAATATTTTTGTGTATATGGGTCCTTTCCCCATTTTTATGATCTCTCTGAGATATAGCCCTGGAAGTGGTATTATTGGGTCAAAGGGTATGCACATTTTTGTAGCGCTTTGGGCATAGTTCTAAATTGCCCTCCAGAATGGTTGGATCAGCTCAAAGCTCCACCAACGTTGAATTAGTGTTCCTTCCTGTTTTGTCGTGTTAGCCAATCTAATAGGTGTGATATGGTACCTCAGAGTTGTTTTAATTTGCATCTCTCCAATTAGTGGTTCACTTTCTCTAAGATAAAATGCAAACTCTTGAGATTTGTATTTTGAGTCCTTCCCAGTTTAACTCCAGCCTTGCTTTGCAGGCTTGTTTTTATTTTTTTTTAATTTTGAGTTGCACATTCTCTTCCTCCTTCCCTCTCCCCTTCCTGAGAAAGCAAGCAATTTGATATAGGTTGTATATGTGTAGTCATGCAAAACATATTTCCATATTAGTCATGTTGTGAAAGAAAATACAAACCAAAAAAATAAGAACGCAATTAAACAAAAAGCACGTTTCGATCTATATTCATACTCCATTAAATTCTTTCTCTAGTGGTAGATAGCATTTTTCATCATAAGGCCTTTGGGATTGTCTCGAATCATTTTATTGTTGAGAGTGGCTGAGTCATTCACAGTTGATCATCGTACAGTATTGCTGTTACTGTGTACAGTGTTCTGGTTGTACTTCTCTTTGCATCAGTTCATGTAAGCCTTCCCAGGTTCTTCTGAAAGTATCCTGCTCATCATTTCTTACAGCACAATAATGTTGCATCACAATCATATACCACAACTTGTTCAGCCATTCTCCAATTGATGACTATCCCCTCAATTTCCAATTCTTTGCCACCACAAAAAGAGCTGCTATAAATATTTTTGTACATATGGGTCCTTTTCCCTTTTAAAAAAAATCTGTTTGGGATATAAACTGAGTAGTGGTATTGCTGGCCCTTTGGATGTAATTCCAAATCGCTCTCCACAATGGTTGGACCAGTTCACAATTTTACCAACAGGACATTAGTGTTCTAATTTTCCCATATCTCCAACATTTGTCATTTTCCTTTTCTGTCCATTATAGTCCGTTTGATAGGTGTTAGTACAACAGAATTGTTTGGACTTGTATTTCTCTAATCAATACTGATTTGGAACATTTTTTTTTTTAATAATAAAAATTTATTTATTTATTTAACTTTTTACATCCATTTTGACAAAATTTTGGGTTCCAAATTTTCTCCCCTTTTATCCCCCCCCCACCCCAATACACCAAGCAATCTAATTTTCCCTATCACCAATCTGCCCTCTCTTCTATCATCCTTCCCTTCTCTTGTCCCCATCTTCTCTTTTGTCCTGTAGGGCCAGATGACTTTCTATTCCCCATTAACTGTATGTCTTATTTCCTAGTAGCAACAACAATACTCAACAGTTGTTCCTAAAACTTTGAGTTCCAAATTCTCCCCATCCTTCCCTCCCCACCCATTCCCTTTGGAAAGGCAGGCAATTCAATATAGGCCCTATCTGTGTGGTTTGGCAAATAACTTCCATAATAGTTGTGTTGTGTAAGACTAACTCTATTTCCCTCCATCCTATCCTGCTCCCCATTGTTTCTATTCTGTCTTTTGATCCTGTCCCTCCCCAAGAGTGTTGACTTCAAATTGCTCCCTCCTCCCATTGCCCTCCCTTCCATCATCCCCCCCACCCTTGCTTATCTCTTTCTCCCTCACTTTCCTGTATTGTAAGATAGGTTTTCATACCAAAATGAGTGTGCATTTTATTCCTTCCTTTAGTCGAATGTGATGAGGGTAAACTTCTTGTTTTTTTCTCAGCTCTCCTCTTTTTCCCTCCACTAAAAAGTCTCGTGCTTGCCTCTTGAAAGAGATATAATTTACCCCATTCCATTTCACCCTCTCTCCTCCCACTACATTTCTCTCTCACCATTTACCTTAATTTCTTTTAAGATATGGTCCCATCCTATTCAGTTCAGTCTGTGCTCTCTGTCTCTGTATGTGCGTGCATGTGTGTATGTGTGTGTGCGTGCATGCGTGTACGTGTGTGTGTGGTCCCACCAACTACCCAGATACTGAAAAGTTTTAAGAGTTACACATATTGTCTTTCCATGTAGGAATGTAAACAGTTCACTTTTGATAAGTCCCTTATGACTTCTCTTTACTGTTTACTTTTTCATGCTTCTTCTTCTTGTGTTTGAAAGTCAGATTTTCTTTTCAGCTCTGGTCTTTTCATCAAGAATGCTTGAAAGTCCTCTATTTCATTGAAAGACCATATTTTCCCCTGAAGTATTATACTCAGTTTTGTTGGGTAGGTGATTCTTGGTTTGAGTCCTAGTTCCTTTGACTTCTGGAATATCCTATTCCATGCCCTTCGATCCCTTAATGTAGAAGCTGCTAGATCTTGAGTTATCCTGATTGTATTTCCACAATACTGGAATTGTTTCTTTCTAGCTACTTGCAATATTTTCTCCTTGACCTGGGCATTCTGAAATTTGGCCACAATGTTCCTAGGAGTTTCTCTTTTTGAATCTCTTTCAGGCGGTGATCGATGGATTCCTGCAATGCTTATTTTGCCCTCTGGTTGTAGAATGTCAGGGCAGTTTTCCTTGATAATTTCATGGAAGATGATGTCTAGCCTTTTTTTTTGATCATGACTTTCAGGTAGTCCCATAATTTTTAAATTGTCTCTCCTGGATCTATTTTCCAGGTCAGTTGTTTTTCCCATGAGATATTTCACATTCTCTTCCATTTTTTCATTCTTTTGGTTTTGTTTGGTGATTTCTTGGTTTCTCGTAAAGTCATTAGACTCCATCTGTTCCATTCTAATTTTGAGAGAACTATTCTCTTCAGTGAGCTTTTGAACCTCTTTTTCCATTTGGCTAATTCTGCTTTTGAAAGCATTCTTCTCCTCTTTGGCTTTTTGAACCTCTTTTGCCAATTGAGTGAGCCTATTTTTCAAGGTGTTATTTTCTTCAGCATTTTTTTGGGTCTCCTTTATCAAGGTATTGACCCATTTTTCATGCTTTTCTTGCATCTCTCTCTTTTCTCTTCCCAGTTTTTCCTCCACCTGTCTAACTTGCTTTTCAAAATCCTTTTTTGAGCTCTTCCATGGCCTGAGCCCACCAGACATCCACCCGGGATTTCTGGGATACAGAGGCCCCGACCTCCACATCTTTCCCTGATGATAAGAATAGTTCCTCGTTTTCAGAATTGAAAGGCGGGAACATCTGTACCTCCTCAAAGTAGCTCTCTATAGTCTTATTTTTCTTCCCTTTTCTGGGCATTTTCCCAGCCAGTTACTTGACTTCTGAGATTCCTGTCCACCCCCGCCTAGATCTGCCCAGCTAGTGCTTGGGGTCTGAGATTCAAATGGGCTTTCCACGGCAGGTGCGGCTGCTATTCAATGTGAGCTTAAGTTCTGGTGCTCGGGTGGGGGCAGGGCTGCCTCCCAGGCTCAGTTCCCTCTGGGGCTTTATGCAGAGACCTTCAGTAATGGGGCGGGTGGGGGCAGGGCCGTCTCCCAGGCTCAGTTCCCTCAGGGGGTTTATGCAGAGACCTTCAGTAATGGCCCTGAACTTCTGCCTACCTGTTTGGGGAGTCCCAGGCTGCTGCTGCCTTCGCCGCTCCCTCCGCCGCTGCCTCCCTAGGGGTCCCGAGCCACGGAGACACCCCGTTCCCTTCTTGGCCAGCCCAGACATCTCTCTCACTGACCTGTAGCGTCTGTGGGTGGAGGGACCTTCCCGGCTGCCAGAGATTTCGTCCCTGAAGCCTGCTCGGATCTGCTCCTCTGGGGCTGCGCGGCCAGGGCAGCGCAGGGGTGGGCTCCACTTTCCGGGGCGCAACGGACCCTGGGGACGGCTCTCCAGGGCTCTCTGGAACGGAAATCTTTTCACTGTGTTTCTGCACGCCTTGCAGTGATCCAGAATTTGTGGGGAGTTCTTCTTCCAGGAAATATATGGCCTGTGGGTTCGGAGGTAGCATACATGAGTCTACTCCACCATCTTGGCCCCACCCCCTGGAACATTTTTTCGCATGAGTATAGATAGCTTTGATTTCTTCATTTGATAACTGCTTTTTACCATTTATCGATTGGAGGCTTGTTTTACACAGCCTTCTTCACCCTTTTTCCATCCTAGTTAGGCTGCCCTCCTTGCTATTCCCTGAACTCAGCATCCATTTCCTGCCTCCAAGAAGCATTAGACAGATTTTTAACATGAGAAAGGAGTTTAATAGATTATTGTTACATTGTAAGTAATGAGAGATTCATAAGAAACCTGGGGATAAGTCTATGAACTGATGCAGAACCAGGTGATGTAAAGCAAAACAGTTGCGGCATCATCTGTGCAGTGAGCAGTTATGACCTCCAAAGACTGATGATGAATCCTGCTTCTTGGCCCTTGACCTAAGGGATGAGCCAGAGGTGCAGAAGGAGACATGGTGTTTATCGACATAGCAAAGGTGTTGATTTGTTTTGTTTATCTAGACTTTCTGGTTATCATGGCAGGAGAGAAGGCGGTGCTTCCACTTTATGGTGGAGGTTATGGAAGAACTGATGGACAATGAGAGAGATTTTAAAAGAAGAAAAGGGGACCCATATAACATTTTAAACAATACACAAGGGAATTTGGAAGTGGGGACACCAACAAGCAGGGGTGTTAAATTGATTGTGTGTCTTGATGTCATGGTCCTCTTCAAGAATGAAGGCCCAACCCAGCAACAAATTGGGTGTGTGCTTTAATATAGTTTCATATGGAACTCTCTTTTCTTTGTATATTGGAACTTTTTTTGTGACTTCCAGAAATGAAGGGCCCCTTCGTGGGGCCTTCCCTGAGGTCAGAGATATGGATTGTGCCCTGTGCTTGGTTGAGGTCTCTCCCTCTCAGAGCCCTTCTCTTCCTGATTTTCTAAGGTTCGGCTTTTCCCCTGAGCTCCTCTTCCCCATATTGTCATGTGTTTACTTCTCTGTTTATACATTCAGTGGCTGCTATGGGAGGATGTCTTTTTCGGTGGGCATTGCATCCCCAGAGACTTGCATATTGTGGGTGTTTAGACAGCGTTGGGTAGATTGGATTCCAGCAATAGTGAAAGGCTCAGAAGGACTGGGGAAGTGATGAAATATGTGGAAGCAGGAAAGGGAGGGAGCATTAAAAAAGTCCCTGTGGGGGGCAGAGCCAAGATGGTGGAGTAGAAAAATGCACATATACTCTCCCACCACAGCCCATAAAATACCTTTAAAGAAAGACTCTCAACAAGTTCTAGAGCAGCAGAAGCTGTGGTTATAACCATGGGTGACACCATCAAAAGAGACGGGTACATGAGGATTGGTGGAGAAGAATCTTTTTTGTTTGTATGATGCTTTCATGTTCATAATCTTCCTTGGTGTCCAGCCAACCAGGGAGGTCAGATAGGAATTATTCCTATTTTACAGATGAGGAAACAAGTTGATGGAGGTTAAGGGGATGTCCCAGAACTAGTAAGTGGGAGAGACAGGGTTGATTTGTTTTAAATTTTTACTCCAAATATACTATTTTTTCCTCTAGACCATGATGCTTCTCATTAGAATAAGAGATACAAACCGTTACTGATTGCTACCTTGTGCATTGTAGGGTGTTAGTATTTGTTGACTAAAAGGAAAGTGACCACTATCTGAGCTTGTGACATAAGTTATAAGATGGGGAAGGGGGAAAATCTCTGGGGTAAAATGGAATATCGGATCTTTTGGGGTCACTTATATTTTAATGAATTTTGCACCTCAGTTTAGGATAAAGAGTCATTGATGTCCAAGAGATAGATCTTGCCAAGGAGCCGGATTCGTATCTGGTGAGAGGAACAATGGGCCTGAACATCTAGGTTGCTTTTAGACGAGGCTGTTTTGAGAAGGTGAAACAGTTACTTGGACTGGGGGAGGGGAGCATTTGTTTGTCATTTGTCATTTTAAAATAGGCCTCACAGAGTGCCAGTGTTGGGCATCTTGCCAGCTTTTCTCTGTAAACATCACAGAGTGAATTGTGCACCAAACCTGAGTTGCCTCAGTTTCAGGCCATAGCCTGTGTAGTAAGAGTTTCCAGATTGGCTGGAAGCAGACAAGTACTGATTTCTATAGGAGGCTGTGACAAAGGGGAGTCTTCTCATCCCTTTTCCGTACCCCTTTCCCCCCCAACCAGTTTGGTCATAGTGAGAACCTTTGGAAAATAGAGACTGGAATTCAAGGGATAATTTAATTCTGTGATTTCTTTTATTAGTGTTGTAGGCATAGATCTTCCCTAGGGAAATGTCAGCTGAGGGTTTTTGAGCTAGTTTAGAGACAAATAGAACTTCTCTTGACCTGATGCTTTTCTAAAGGCCTGATGTTATTGCCATATGTTATTTGTATCTTACTGCACTCTTGAGAATATCAGTGGATTTTAAAGTGTGTCATTCTGACATTTCTTGATGCTATAGGAGTGAAAGGGGGTGAATAAATATGAATTTTGGATGAGCTTTAGTTAATAGGTACCCATACTGTTCAGCGCTTTAACGAATTGACTGAAAATGATTTGAAATGAAATATTTTAGCTACTGGACTTGTGGATGACATTACTCTTCATTTTTTTTTAATGTTATCTGGCAGCTCTCTTGGGCAATTAAGTTACTGTTGCAGCCCTCAATACATTTTAAAGGCATTGGCTGTCCTGTGTAGCTTCAGAATTCCCTTTTCAGAATCACTTCACAACTGATTCACGCTTGTGGGCTTCTGTTCTCTCAGTACTTTCATGGACTTAGCATTAGCAAACTGAATGGACATAAGGTTTTGTGAGAATTGTGTCTTCTGAAATATGAGCTTGGAGGAAAATAACAGCTTAACCATTTTCCTTAGAGTCCAGATTTAGTCCAGCTGCAGGGTTTAAGGAGGTTAGCAAAACTCCTCATGGCCTGGCATTTGTACTGAATTGTTAGCATAGCAAGATCTGGGATAGCTAAAGTCAGAGCCAAAAAGTGATCTTTCTAAAACCCTCTGCCTCATTTCCCCTCCCCCCCTCCCTATGACATCATGTAAATTAAGTCTCTAAACCTGATTCTCTGCTCTCCTTCCCTTTCTTCCTTTACAAATTTCTTATTGTACTTCCACTTAGGGAGACACTGGGAAACAAAGAATGATTTTAGACACACAAGTAATCCTAGCTTCATCCCCAAACTGTTCTTGGGCTGATGTCCCAGGTCAGGCTCTTTTGTGTGATTTGGGGGGGTTTTCAGGTGTTTGGCTGACATTCCTTTTTTGTTGTGTTTCAAATCTGCACCTGCATCCTCTGAAAATCATTTTTGCCAGGATGCTTGCTGAATGCCTCCTTTCCCAGGACTGTTTCCCAAACTCATAATCTCTGCATAGATTTCTGAACAAGGTGCTGTTGCTTGAGCAAGGGGAAGGGAAGGGAGGCCCAGGGGCACCAAATTAACCAAGATTCAAGACAGTTCCTAAAGGAACATGAATTGTTTAATGAAGGGTAATAGAAGCAGATGTGACTATTAGCTTCTCCTAAGCTCTTTGGAATGGAACAAAAGGTGAAAAAAATTGAACTGCATTAAAAATCAATTCCTACTGCCTTATTGTAAGGAAAGAAATTTTGCTAATTTCCTTACCCAGGAAATTGTTGGAGAAAATACACTTTGTTTTCTACCTACTCTGGATGAGTGATTATTTAAAAGACCAAATCAATGGTGTTTGTCCAAAATTGGGATGTTTGCCAAATTAGACTTTTTACTTTATCGAATCTTTCTGCCCTTTAATTTGTTTGTCATCCCTAGTTCAAAGATAAAATATAAACTTCAAGAGAATGGCCATTTTGTTCTTTATTAATGGAATGTTTATCTCTTTGCTAGGTGTAAACATTTTCTTTTTCTCTCTTTCTGCCTAAAGCTGGAATTGATGTACAAGTGGTGCCTCTGAAAGAATCCCGATTTTATTCTGCAACTAGTAGTCAGCAGTTCTGTTATAAGAACACTCTTGTCCCAAGGTGGCATGAATTATGGACCCGTGTGATGGTAAGATACCTGAAGACCATTGGAAGGCATGGTTGCCATGCAAATATTCAAGATTATGTGTATTTGTTTAGGCCCCTAGGATAAGGAATTTATTTCTTTAGCATTATTCTAGATCCCACCATTAATTAATACTGACTGCCTCACCTGGCTCATCACTGCCAGGGTGCTGTGAGTTGTTATAATTATAATTATTATGTGGCAAATTTAAAAGAAATAACAGATGGTCCTCACTCTTGAAGAGCATAGAATATTCTGTATTCCTTAGTGTGTCCTTGTGGCGTTTCCTCCATCCTAAGGAGCCGCCATCTCCCCGCCCCTGCAGTTTCATAGACCTCTTTACTTTGTTGAACTGGTAACTATTGTGTTTTTACGCTGTCTTTGACCTTGGACTTGCTGTTCCCAATTCTGTTTTGAGTTCATATGAGTGTAATTTTCATAAACACACAGTGTCCAGTATGCCCCCTTAGAAGGATTATTTTGGTCATTTATTCCAGAACGCTGTCAAGCCAGCTATCGGCTCAGTGTGTCTGGATCTAATGGCGATTGAGCTAAATGAGTCCTTTTGGAAATGGGTGCCTGTTCTTTGACTTAGGGGCGCACTTCAACTGCTGCTAAAATGTAGCGGCTTATGAGGGCATTGGTCATGTTGATGGTTAAGGTAGTTGGGTGGTTGGGTTTTCTAAAATCTATCTTTCTCTTTTATTTTATTTAATCCATTTTATTGCTTGATGCAAAAACCTTATAGCCCTTACAGAGCGCGTGTGACCAGCATGTTCCCAGAACCAGTGATTTGTGGCACACAATGAGGAGAATCTCTTCACCACCGTAATGGGAATTATTTTCAATATTTCCGGGCCCAGCTGTAATCTGCCAATTTGCTTAATGCTCTGGCTCTAGGTTTTGTAAAATCTTTTGTAAATAACTGATGACTCCTTCAATTTGAAAGAGTATTTTTTCTCTGTAACTACTGTTAGTTCTAGAGACACTTTAATAATATTGAATTAGTCTTACACATGCCTCTCTGTTCCATGTTGTTGCATATAAAAAACATTCTTTATCAGATTTTTTTTTAGTTCCTACAACTTTCAACACTTCTGATTGGTCTTGTAGGAAAAACCCCAGGAGTGCTGATAGTTTAGCATTGTGCCTGTGCATTTGTTGACACTGGAAATTCCTTTTTCCTTCCTTTTTCTTTCTGCCCCCAAATGGCCTGCCCTCTAGATTCGGGTAAATAGCTCCAGAGTGGTGAGAGTTACGCAAGTGGAAAATGAAGAGAAGCTGAAGGAACTGGAGCAGTTCAGCGTCTGGAACTTGTTCTCGTCCTTCCTGAAGGAGAAGCTAAATGACACCTACGTCAGTGTGGACCTCTACAGCACCAAGGTCTGCCTCAAAGTCGAGGTCCTCGAGGAGGACACCACGTATAGCATCAGCCTTTCCCGAAGTAAGCCTCCTCTCCACCAGGGGCTTCTTTTCTACCCTGGGGAACTTCGAGGTCGGGAATCTCAAGTGCAATCATGAGAACAAGTGGGGAGGAAGACAGCACAGCAGCACCCATCTCAAGCTATCTCACAAAGCAGTTATCATTAAAGTGGTGTGAGAACTCAGTCAGGGCAACCAATTAAGTATAAACTGGGTAACAAACAAAAGAACCAAAGTGGAAGACTGCCTCCGGTGGAGTCAGGACTTGGCCATCGTTGTTGAAAAGACTGGACAGGAGTGTGGCAGAAATTAGGTTCAGACCAATACCTCACAAACCATGTACCAAGATAAGATCCCAATGGATACATAACCTAGATATCAAAGGTCAAATCTTAGGAGTTAGAGGAGCATGGAAAAAATGGTTTTGCTGGGCTGGAAGAAGTTCTGAACTTCACAGATTCTGATTAGTTTACCTGAAGACTCCATCCCCATTAGCACACTACACCTGGGCTCTAATTACTGCTCATCAAGTTAAGTCTTTCACTGAAGAGAGTGAAAATTCTGCTGTGGGTTGGCCATGACCTCTTAGGTAAATTTATTAGATTAGAGAGTACTCTTTCAAAAAGTTTTAAGTAACTTTTTATTGAAATCTTTTGTTTTTATATCACCTGTTATTTTCCATTGTGATCCTCCTCCTCCTAGAGAGTAATCCTTTATAACAACAAATAAAAAAGTGGAAAAAAACCAGTTTAGGTAAATTAACCATGTCAAGAAATCCAACATCATATGCAGTGTTTTATACCTGTGGGCCCCCACTTGCACAGAGAAGCTGGGAGAGGGGGAACTACCTTCTCATATCAAAGAGGATTCTTAGAGTTATCTGGGACTCCCTCCTTGGCCAAGCCTGTGACGATTTATACTCCTGACTGTTAGTCTCCATTTGTTGTCGTGTTCTCTGCTATTCAGAGCACATCAGAAAGGTTGGCATGATTCTTGCCCTCTCTGGGGTACTTATATTGAAATGTTTAAGCATTTAGAGGAAAAAATAGATATTTAAACAAAAAACAAAGGTAAGATTCAACATTGACATTGTACCTAAGAAAAGAGAATGTTTTCATGCTGTAGTCGAGGGGTGCTGGAGTTATCATAGTGTGGTCAGAGAGAAGGTGGCCAAGGTCATGCTCTCTGAGAGAAAGGATGTCCTCAGGGTGATCCTCTTGGTTCTGGATTCTGTGGTTACTTCAGAGGACACTTGGGATGGGACGTGCCCTGCCAGTCTTCCTGAGGCATAGTGGCTCCTCTGGGTGTCAGGTCCGGCCTGGTTTGGGGTGCTCAGCATTGGAGCTCTTGAAGTGTCTGATGTGCCTAAGCCTGCTGAGTTTGGGATGGAATTCACTGGGGCCTTTTCTAGTGAAGCCTTCCTCTTAGTGAGAAGTGTTGTTGGGTAGGGAAAGGTGCCAGTCAAGGACCAGTGGGAGATCCTGACATCAGGACCTAAATTCCAAGGCACAGCTGCTGAACCCAGCCTGAGGATCTCAGCTGGAGAACCAGAGTAGTGGAGCCCCCTTGTGGTCAGTGAAGAGAAAGGCTGATGGCATTTCACCTAATAGGAGGCTGAGTCTGTTTTCTTACCTTTAAGTAAGCAGGCACCGAGATTTTAGAAAAGATCTTCAACAAAGTACAGACTCGGCAAAGATCTGATTATTCTTTCTGGCAGTAGGCTTTCTGTGAGGCAGGAGCAGCTAAGTAGTGCAGCAGATAGGGTTATGGAGTCAGGAAGACCTAAGTTCAGATACGGCCTTAGACGCTGCATGACCCTGAGCCGGTCACTTAACCTCTGTTGGCTTCCCTTTCCTCAACTATAAAATGGGAATAATAATGGCACCGCCCTCGAAGGGTTGTTTTGAAGATGGAATGAAATATTTGTTCTTCGTCCTTCTCCTGGTGTTTATGCTGATATTTAGATGGGTTGTTTTGTATTTTCTTTATAGTTTGATACAACTGAAAATTACATTGTATTGTGTATTCCCTCAGATATTCAGTCTTTCTTTTAACTATATGTTTCATTTTTTTCCCCCAGGATTTGACCCCAAACTCTTCCTAGTTTTCCTCCTTGGACTCTTGCTTTTCTTTTGTGGGGACTTATTAAGCAGGTAGGTTGCCCTTCAGAGCATGCAGCTCTTCCGGGCTCAGAATTCAATTGCTTTGCTATTTCCATAAAAGTCATAAACACTTTCATTCCTAATCCTAGAATTTATTTGGTCAGCCTCTGCCTGGTATGAAGGATCATCCACTTCCTTGTGTGTGATGTTTTTATTTGTCTTGTGTTCGCTGAGATTGAGAGAATACATTAGGGCATTCATCTACAGCCGGGAGGAAGATCATATTAGGTTTTAAGGCAGGACAGCCCTCAGAAACAATCTTTTGTAAAATTAACCAACTTTTTTGTGCATGACGATGTTCTGAGTCAGGCTGTTGGGTAGACTCCCAGTATGATTTACGTATAAACTGTGTATAAACATAAAGACTTACAAGTGATTAATAAACGTTGAGCAAAGATGAAAGTAAATATTAATAATCCATATTTTAAGGATTCACGTTTCCATAAATATGTTACTTCCACCAGTGCACATTACAACCCCTTCGTTTCTTAATCAGTGGATTAATGAGGATTTATCTGGTCCAACCTCCCTGTCCATGTGGGAGCCCCTTCTATAATATCCCTGCCTGTCTGTCTTCGGACACTTGTAACTACGGACTCGGGGAGGCCATTGAGCACAGTTGTGGAGGAGACCCTGGGGAGGCCCGTGCCCTAGTCCTGACTCTCTCTGGGCAAGGCCATTCATTGTTGTGTGATCTCCTTGGCTCCTCTGAAACTGGATAGTTTACTTGTTTGTTCGTCATAAGCAAGATTTTTACTAAATCCAAGTGAGGATGGGAGCACGGAAAGCAGTGTCTCTTTGAAGGGCTTTGCGCTGCTAACCCCAAAAATCCCCAGTCAGATCCAGTACCCACTGCTTTGGTCTGAAAGGCAAGTTTTAGACACGGATGTACCTCCACTGGCTCTTCCTTGGTTTTGTTTTCTTGTTTGTTTCTGCCTTTTGGTTAATTTTACTGCTCTAATTCAGTTCAAGAAACATTGATTAAGTGCCCACTGTATACTCAGCACTGTGTAACCATGTGGATGCAGAAACAGAAATGAGATAGGCTCTGCTCTTGAGAAGCTGACATTGTATTGGAAGGGATACAAGGTGTACATGGATACATCAATGCAAGATGCAAATGAAGAGTGTACGTGCACTTAATATCATGACTGGCTGATGGCATTTTGAGGCCTAATAATGAAAAATAAGGACATTTTCTCATAAATGTTTTCATATTCTCGGGGGGGGGTCATTGTATATCAAGTAACACCACTTAATACCTACAGAGACTAATTACCTAGGGAACGTGATCTTTTATGCATAAAACAAACCTGAGGAGTGTCTTGAAATAAGGTTCTCTTTGCAGAAGTCAGATTTTCTACTATTCCACTGGGATGAGCCTGGGGATTTTGGCCTCTCTGCTAATTTTAATTTTCCTGATGTCCAAATTCATGCCCAAGGTAGGTAGAGCTCTTTTTATGTGCATTTATTGGGGATGGGTGGGGGGTGCCGTAGATATGTAGCCTTAAATTTAATATTAAATTTATTATAAATAAAATGTGAATAAATAGAATAAATTTAAATAAAACATGTTTAAATAAATATATTTAATAAATATAAATATTTACATAAAATTAAATTTAATAGAATTTCAAGGATTGTCTTAGCCTTATCCAGAAAGGTATTTATTATATATGTGATTGGAGAAATTAGCTATTAGATTTTTTTTTAATATTTAATCTTGAGCTTAGTGGGCAGTAAAAGTTTCCCCATCTACTACTTATGTAATTGTACTTTTAGCTTCTTACCTTAACTCCTTTGAAGTGAGACTCCTTTAAGAGTAACGGAGTTTTGAGAAACTTTTTAGTGGGCCATGGGCGTTGAATCATTTCATTTCAAAAGTCAGAGTTCCAATTTGTTTCTCTTCTGTGTAGAAAATCTATTGTGGTAACTTTTTGCTTTTGCTTCTACCCTTCTGACCTAGAAAAGTCCTGTCTACATCATCCTAGTTGGAGGCTGGTCCTTTTCTCTGTACCTAATACAGCTGGTTTTTAAAAACTTACAAGAAATCTGCAGGTTTTATTGGCAGTATCTTTTAAGTAAGTGTTTAGTTCTGCTATTTTATATTGTGTATACATTAAGATACTCAAGTTTACTTTGTGCTACAAATAGATGCTCTCAGAGGAATTAATGCTCTGTGTCATTTTTCTCGTTTGTGTCTTAGCCGGTATATCCTCATGCATTTATGTTCCCTCTACTATTACCTTCTATGCTTAAATTAAAATGTTTCTAGGGTTAGAGCTTGAATTTGTTTCATTTATATAATAGATGTATTTTTAGAGTTGTAAGTTGAATTTTTATAAATTTAATCATTTGAAGTATACTAGAGAAGCAAAGTATCTTATGAAGATCCCTGCAATGAATTAATTTTTAAATAAACATGGGGGAAGTAATTTGGACTTCCATATATTGGGTTTTCTTAAAGCAGGTAACTTGTTAACTCTTAACATACCAGAAACTTTGGGAGAGGATAAAGAATGGAATGGCCTCAAGGTGGACACATCTTCCTAGGGAAAGAGAGGATAGCTGATTAGCTATTACTGGCTTTGTGTGACTTCCTGGTTCAGTGTATAAAGTATTCCCCACCACCTCTGCCAACACCACCACCACTTCCTGTACTGTCCTTTCTACAGAGCATGGAACAGATGATTCAAGCGTGTCCCCCGATTGCTATTTCTGTAGGTTATGTCCTCATAGTTGGCTTTATGAGTTTTGCTGTGTGTTACAAGTATGGACCCTTGGAGAATGAGCGCAGCATCAACCTGCTGACCTGGACCTTGCAGCTGACAGGCCTGTTGCTCATGTATTGTGGTGTGCAGATACGGCAGGTTGCCTTTGCCCTTATCATCGTGGCGTTCTGCACTAAAAACCTGGAATACCCCGTTCAGTGGATTTACGCCACCTACAGGTGATTAGAAGGCAGTACCCATGTCTTATTTATTCATCAGCATATGCAGTCAACTAAGGCAGCAGCAGTGAGAACAGGGCCTTGTTTGCAAGTAACTGTTACCGGGTTATGCTTTTCCTCTAGGATTTTTTACTTTTGTTTCTGAATCTAACATATCTGATATTTGGAATTCCCGCTAGTTGTTTTTATAAAATAAAAAAATTTCTTGTATAGTGTCATTTGTTCCTCTAGCCACCAGGTGGCGCAAGATGCATCACTTATATACCATGTTGTGGACTCCTGGTTTTCAGACCACTTCCTGTTGCCTGATGGGGTGCTTGGCAATATTCTTATCTCAGTATGTAGATAAAACTGAAAGTAATCCATAGCATATTACTGTTTTGCACATAGTTATTCTAATATGGCTATATCATCTGTAATCATTCATTCCAGCATTGATTATCTTTTTGAATGAAAAATGGACATGATAAACCCTGTCAGGCTGAAAAACTGAATTGATCATTCTGCTGACCTGTGTCATCATTTCCCTTTTGTCTCTCCATTTGCTCTCCCATTACCCCCATTGTGGTCAGAGAGCAGCACTGACTTCTGTGACTGGCCCTCCTGCCCTAAAGTGGAAAGAGGTCATTGTGAGCAAGGATCACCAAGGGAGACTTTGGAAAGGGGATAAAGTAGGACTGACCCCCCAGGACACAAGTTGGCCATTGGCACCATGAAGGGAGATAGAAAATAAGGATGGAGATCTAGATGCATATGATTAATCATTCACGGTGTTATTTTGGTGAGCACAGAAAGGTGTATAAGGCAGCAGAAAAGCCGATACCCCCTCGTCTCCTGACTGAAGAAGAATACCGCCTACAAGGGGAAGTAGAGACCCGAAAGGCTCTGGAGGAGCTCCGAGGCTATTGCAGCAGCCCAGAGTTTTCTGCTTGGAAGGCCATTGCTCGGATCCAGTCTCCCAAGAGGTAAAACTGCACCTGTTATCTGAGGGCTTCAGTCATGAGGTTCTCTTGACTTTTAACTCTCTGCTTTCTTATCTAGATGATAGTGTGTGCATCTTTTTAGCTTCCCCACCCATCTTGATCCTGTGGTCAAAGGAAAGTTAGGGAAATCTTCATGAGTTCAGCAGGAGCCAGTCTCCTCACAACTGAACACAACACGCTGCTTACATCTGTTGATTCCAACGTTTGTAACATTGAGATGAGAGGTCTGTTAAATTAAATTGTTTCCTAGCTTGCATTCTTGCTGTGCTCAGAGCTTTTTTTCCCCCCAACTCAGGAGCAAATGTACCAGTGAGTAAGTAAAGCTGAAATATTCACTGTCCTGCCAGCATAAAATTTATAGTTTATAGGTCCATAAAACCGTAAACAGCTATAAATGTGTAATGTTCCTTAATCTCTTCTTATCAGGATTATAGATGACTAAAGGAAATAGAAGGCTGCCGTGACCAAAGGAGAGCAGACTTAGTACTTGTTAAGCATGGTTGAGAGGTGGGGGAGTCTGGGCAGAGTATCCTACCTCTCTCTGTCTTCCTTTACCCTGTGCCTTGATCTCCATATCTGCACATTCAGCAGAAACATGCTAGTTAGAGTCACCATGGTTTAGGAACTCCCCTCCTGTCATGTTGCTTTGTGTTTAGGCTTAAAGTTGACCAGAGAAGACAAAAGGCAGTTTCCTAATGGCTGACTTAACTTTTCTCTGTGTTTCAGGTTTGCTAACTTTGTGGAAGGATCTTCTCATCTCACACCAAGTGAAGTTTCTGTCCATGAGCAAGAATATGGACTAGGGAGCAATTTTGCAGAGAATGAACTCTTTGAGGACATGTCATTTGAGGAGGAGGATGAAGAAGACTTCTTGTGTCCCTCAATCATACAGAACCATTTAGTGACTTAGGTGGCATCTTGGTATTTTCACATAGACTGAAATAATTTCAAGGTGGCCAGAGCTTTAACACTTTATGTACATGTACACAAGTGTTTCCTGGCCATCTGAAAGTGGCATGAGGTGCTGCAGGTATGCCACTTTGGAGGCCTGATGAGCATCTCTTCTGAACCCTGGTTGGTGATTTGTGTAAGGATCTTACGGGAAACTAGGAGTTGAGTCAACTAACCAAAGAACATGGGTACTTCCTTCTAGCTGAAGTGAGCTGTGCTCTCTCTCCTCTCCCACTGCAGGCCATCCTGCCCATGGTATTCATGCCAGTGCTTTTATAGTCCTGGCATCTGGTCAATATCTTCTCTACACAAGGATTTTGTGCATTCTGGCCCATTGCAATTTTCTTCTGTGTGGTTGGCACTGAGGACCACCATTCATTACAAGTGCAGAAATGTGTTCAGATAGAGGGTGGGGAAAATGTCTCAATCTCTGCTTCTTTATATGGAAATCCACAGGTCTTTGGAAACTTCCTCTATCCCTGATGAGATCTTTATTTGGCTGTTTTGAGGAGAAGGTGCACTTCTTTCTCTTGGATTTTGACTGAACTGCATTTAAATTAAAAAAAAATTCATGCTTCAGAGTGGCAAGAATCATTGGATCACACTGTCATAGTTGTCAGCCATTTTAAGCCTCATAAATTAGAATGCTTCAACTTTTGATTAATTCCCTCTGGTTATAAGAGATTTTTTTTTAAGGGTTCTTTATGGAACTTTATATCCCATCTAGAAGGATCAGTTTTTCATTCCCTTCATTTGTTCCTGCTTCCAGGAATTGTCCACTGCTTTACCCTTGAAGTGGTTATACTTCATTTCATCTGCAGTTTTGTTGTTGGGTTTTTTTCCCAGAAAAGCCATTTAGCTTTGTCTGGGCCATTTGGGGTAGCATAGACAGTGTGTAATTTTATCCTGAAAACTTAGATACTTTTTTCCACCAGTTCCCTATTTCTCCACTCAGGGACCACATGCCTTTGAGTCACCAGAGAAATCAGACAGTATGCTACTCCCTCTTCCTCTTTCTTTTTCTGTCTAGTTTACCTCCCCTCTTCCTTGTCCCATGTAGTCTAAGGAGAGGCATTATCTAGGCTGTGAGCTTCTTAGAGTAGAATTTTTCTGTCATGTGCCTTCAGAATAGGGGAATGGAGGTGAGGAAGTAGTTCTGGTGCTGCCAGTAAGAGCTGTGTGATTAAAAAAAGAAAAAATCCCAAGCTATTCAACTGCCACCATTCAGGAGACCAGCAAATTAGACATCAGGATGTCCTCTCATTGCCCTTGAAGTTGATAGGTAAGCATTGCCTTGATCTTTCCTCAGGGCTTTGTGTGTGACTCTGTCATCTGGGATAGAGGGGCATTAACCCCTCACTTCAGATTTTCTCACCATAAAAAGACTGATGGATTGGGAGCTGACTGGCAGCAACCAACAATGGGTTGTTAGAAAAGCCTTCCATCCTAAGTTGGTCATTTCAGGGTGGCTAAGTTGCCAAGGGCCTTTTTCTTGTTTGACTTTCCATGACTTCAGCTGAGAACCCTATGAAATTCAAACATCTTGGAAAATTAAATGAGTTCAGAGAACTCCCTCCATCAGAACAGCATGATCAGGAGGGGGTCACACTCATTGATCCCATTGTAAACATGAAAAAGGCAAGTCATTTTGGGAAAGCAGCAGTGACTCTTTCCAGAGCAGTCTTTTTGGCCTTAAGCCTAGCTGCTGCCTTCCAAAATGGTGGTTCTGAGACTCCACCCTCTGTGTGGCCAGTGGTGTGATACAGTAGTGGGAGAAAAGAACGAACAGTGGAGGAAGAGGTTATTGCTAACAGTGCTTCCCCAAACTGAATAATCCTCAGGTGGCACGAATAATCACAGACTGGAAGTTCATTCCCTGGAAAGGGAGCAGTCACACAGTGGAAACTGAAGAATTGGGATATGAGTACAGAAGGAATTTCATGGAAGCTGTGTCCAGTGCTGGATGCCCTGAGCCTGAGTAGATTGCTTATCTGGAACAGGAAGGAGGGAAGGAAATCTTAGACATCATTTCAGGGACTTGTCTTTAGTTACAGTATTTGGTTGGGACTCAGCAGATTTTCTTGCCCATAAGCTCTCCTTTTGGGATCAGCTTTCAGTAGTAGAGACTGATTAAATGAATTTGTTTGCTTGGCTGAGTAGGGGGCAAGGTTGGGTACTTAATGCCTCCCTCCAGAAAGCAGACCAAGGGTCCTTCCTGAGCTGGGAATGCAGTAGGTTCACATTTGACATTATCTCTTTGGAAGTCAGGAGTTATTATCAGTGCAGATGGCAGTTGGTTCTCCCAGCAACCAAAGCTTCAAACAGTCCTTGGAAGTCAAGGACGGGGTGTCCTTTGTGTGCTGTGCTGACCCTGTTCCTCCTCACTCATTGTATTCCTCTGCCCCAGGTGCTTCAGGGCTGTGTAGCAGAGATTGCTTGGCTTCCGCTCTGCTGTTTAGCTTCCTGCCTCAGTCACTACTTGAAGCCCCCATTTAATTTTCTTTGGCAGTTATAGCTCCTGCAATTTCAGCACTGCCTCATCTCTGGGTTCCCAGACTGATTTCATCAAGGAGATAACTATAGAGTGAGCTGAACGTTGGAGCCCTGTCTGCTGCCACTACAACAGTCTCTGTGGCAAACACCAGGCCATAAATTGGCCCAAGGGCACTCTGTCATCAACATTGGAAACCTCTTGTCTCCTGTGTAGGAAACCCTGCTGCCTGGATCTGGAACCTTAAATTCAAGCATCATTGGACATTTTTCCACACCTCCTCAGAAAACCCCAGCAGCCACTTTTTATCCCAACCAAAAAGGAGATTGTTCTCCATCCAGACCTTTTACTGGTGGATCACTAGTGCAAAGGTGCTATGCTAATGATGACCTTTGGATCTCAATGTTATATTTTGTGTTAGTAATCACTTGCCTTTTCTTCATTGATTAGCAAGCTCCCCACCCTTCCCAAATGCAAACTAGAGTGTGTGTGTGTGTGTGTTTGTGTATGTGTGTGTGTCTGTATATGTGTCTGTGGATCTGAGTGTCTGTGTTTATACACAACATATATGAATGAATAATTAGACTGGGATCTGTGAAGGAACTCGAGACAGACTTATATCAAAACCTTGATATCCTTGTAACACTTGAAAGTGAACTGAACAGTTGTCACCCAGCAAAATGACAGTCACATTGGAGCTGACATAACAATGGCTCTGGGTTGTATGTTGTGTTTTCCTTTGAAATGAAGAGTGACAGTTGGAGGAAGAAAGGAAATGCAGTGTCCTTTAAGTATTCCTCTGGACTCAGGTTAGATTTGCAGGATTATACTCCCTGTGAGAATGCCAAGAATTTTATCTAAACCGCTCAGAACCACTAAGAAAGGTAGTTTGACAGATTTATTGTGCCTACATGTTCTACTAGCACTGAAGCCCAGTAATAAACATGTGAGATAGACATTGCACACAGTAAATGCACCTGGCTTCTTGCTTCTGTGGACTTCACTCTAACAGAAGCAGAAGTGAACTAACTATGCAGAAATGGAGCCTGGGCTCCTGTAAATATTAGTCCCTCAGTGTCTTATTAATAGGAGTTTGGATTCAGGTTGTTTCTTAGTTGATGAAACCTTGAGAATTGGGCTCTAGTTCATAACTGGGGAAACATCTCCCTTAGGTTTTGTAAGGGTTGCTAAGTATCCCAAAAGTTCAATCATTCAGCAGACATTTATTAAGCACTTTTAGGGTGCTGTGTTAGGTGCTGAAGGTATTAGAAAGCAAGTACTTGCCCTCTTTGAGTTTAACGTCCTAAGGAGCGGAAGTTAGAGCACTCTGGGAACTGTAATTATGAGGCAACTTTATACCAAGACCACTTTACTTGGATAGGCAGCTTCCCTAAATACAGGGTTCTTGACCTCACTCACCTAATGCCTCTTTCCTTCTAAGCTCCCAGTAGCCTGTGACAACTTTGAAGGCAGTGACACTGTCCTGAGTCACTGTCAAGAAATGTTTTCTGTGTTTAAACTCCATTTTAGGTTAAACCTACTGTACCAGTGAGAGAGGCTATCTATATCTAGGATATGGCCTCAGAGTGGAGTTTGTCTGCCATGTGCCTTTGGGATGGGGGGGAATGAGGGTGAGGGTGTAGTATCAGTCAATGGGCCATGTTTCAGTGACGGCCTTTAAAAAAAAAGGCCAACATTTTAATAATACATTGAAAATGGCTATGTCTATCCCTCTCCCCTTTTCAGAAACAAAAGTGATTTCTTTTACTCTATCTTGTTTTTGTTGTACATCTTGTAAATAGTTTTAATAAAGTTTTATACATTATGTCTGGTTTTCTCGCGAGTGTGGGTTTTTTTTTTTTTCATTTTACCTCCCCATTTTCACATCCCCAGGATTGCTTTCAATTCTCCCCTTTCTGGCTGGCACATTCCTTATTTTTAATGACTTATCCATTTCCCTTTGCACAACTTCCACCTTTCAGTTCTTGGGTCAGAGTTAAAGGTGCCTACACCAGGCAGATTCTCAGAATGAGATTATTAGGCAGAATTTTCTAGTTTGCCAGGTCATTGCCAAACCTTCTTCTCGTAAAGTATACATTAACCCTGGCTGCCCCGCTCTGAGCCCCTCCAATTTAGCTGCTTATCATTTTGTGCCCTACAGCGTTTTCTGTTCTGGACCTTGTTTCTCTACAGACAGAAACTTCCAGCTGGGTCACATGTTTAGCCATGCAGTACCCGAAGAAAACTTTATTCGAGGGCAAGCAGGGTTGCCACAAGCGTGAGGCGCCATAAAGTAAGAGGCCCAATTTTTCTCCAGACCTATTGTCTGAAGTAGCAGTCTGAGAATTCTCATTTCCACTATATTTATTGACTATTTTCTTAGCTCTGGGATTCTTTCACTTGCATTATCTTTCAAGTATTTGCATAGATTATGTCTATCCATTCTTCTCAGCTTTTTAGACTCCATGGAAGTAAATTGGCCATTTTTAAAAGATGGAGTGGGAGGACAGAAGAAAAAAGATACGATGCAGTCTCTATGCAAGTTTATGTAAATTACTAAACAGTAGTGGGGCTGACATCTCCACTCCCTCCCTTTCTTCCTAAAGCAAAATAAATTTGAGCAGAAATTTCAGAGCCCTGGGAGAAGTGGCTCACCTGTCTTCATTATTCAGTCTTGGAAGTTTGCTCAAGATGACTCTTCCCTCTCCAAATGTCTGGCCAGGGACAAGGGAAATAAAAGTGTAATTGCTAGATGTGACCCAGACATATTCGTATTTATACTTATTTTTGTCCCAGAAGAGAGACAACCAGAATATGGTGACCTCTTGATGTGAGTTGAGGATGGAGTGTTGTGGGGGAAGATGTGCAGCTTTTAGGGAAGATGTGTGTTTGAACGTGGAGGATTTGAAAAGCAGCTGAACAGCTCAGGTTAGCTGATACAAGGTGGGATTCAAGGAGGCCCCTGTTCTCCGTAAAAGTTTAGAAGCAAATGTCTCTCAGAGGGCTAATGAGGATATTGATCATGCACACCCATGTGAACTTGAGGTAAAAAAAAAATCTGGGTGCAAGCCTTTAGCAATGTCCTAAATTGGAAACGTCAGTTTCCTCACCTGTAAAATGGTAACAAAATGCAGACTTGTGAGGAAAACACCCATCAGCTGTGAAAGCTATGAAAGAGGCATGTAAATATTAGCTGAGATAGGTTGCAATGAATTGATTGGGCTAGGAGTAGGGAAGGATGCAGTATCTTGGGGTGGAGTAGCGTTGCTGTCTAAGTGAGGTGCTGCATTGCAGGGTTTGGCAGAAGCTGATGGGTCCAGTGCGGAAGAGATGGACTGGTACTGGTGATCATCAGACATTTAATTTTACCTAGAACTAGTTCCCCCCATTTTGGTCACCTCCTCTCCCTAGTTAAATTATTATGTATTACTTTCTTGCACAGGGCAGCTAAATAGATAGTAGATAGAGTGCCAGGGCCTGGAGTGAGAAAGACATCTTCCTGAATTCAAATCTGACTTCAGACTCTTAGCTGTGTGACCCTGGGTAAGTCACTTAACCCTGTTTGCCTCTGTTTCCTTATCTGTAAAATAAGTGCTAAAGAAGGAAATGGCAAATCACTTCTGTATCTCTGCCAAGAAAATCTCAAATGGAGTTATGAAGAATTGGACATGACTGAACTAAGTCCTCCTCCACAGGAGGTGACCACCTTGCTAAAGTAAAGAAACATCTGCCCTGGGGCTCCATTCCTGTCTGGAGACTGACTACCTAGAAGACTTTCAGGAAGGGCAGCCAAAATGCTCAATGTGTCTCCTGACCCTATTTTTCACCTTACTCCCAGGTGGGAACCCTTTCTACTCCCCCTTCCCTTTTCAAGCCACTGTTTGTATATGGTCTTCCCTCACACCAAAGCTGCTTCCAGCCCTTGAAGTCATCAGTAAGAGGAGAAATCCTCCACCATCAGAAACAGCTGCCTCCAATAGACAGATAAAAAGATAAAGAACCATGAGAATGGCAACACCCCCAAGACCACTGGTCCTACCTCCCACCCAGCCCTCATAGCCACCATCTGCAACTCCTGTAGAAATGCGGCTGGCCTCCCCAACTAACCACCACCCATAAGATAGGTCATCCATTCAAGCTGAAGCATCAGAGCACCCTGAAGGACAGAAAGGAGGTAGCAAGAGCCCAGGTGCATCAAATGACCACCACCTTGACCACCAAAATCTCCCCTCTCAAATGGAGACAGGCTAGGACCCTGGACCCAAGAACATTAGGACAGCGACGCTTCCAGCACAGTGGCCTGCACTCATCACCTTGGGAAGCAATCCCTGGGGAGATGCAGCCTCACAATTGCTCCTGCAGGTACTGCAGCCTCAGTTAACTTTCAGCAGTCTCCTTGAAAGATAGTCCAACTAGTAGGACTCTTAGGTCAAAGGGTATGCACATTTTAATAGTGCATAATTCCATGCTGCTTTCCACAAAAGTTAGACTTAATTTGCAGTCTCGTAAGCACATATAACACACCTGTTTTTGCCACAGCTAAACCAGCATTGAACTTGTCTTTTATTATTTCTGGCAAATTGATGGGCACGAGATGGAATCTCAGAGCTGTTTTAATATTTGTTTCTTTGATAGTTAAACATTTTGAACTTTTAATGGAGTGGCTGATAAATTAGGTTTCTTCTTTCAAGAATTGCTTCTTTATGCAGTCCTGAATCACTTCATCTACTGGAGAATTGCTTGCTTTGTAAATGTATCAGTTGCTTATACATTTTGGATACTAGATGTTCATCAGAAGTGGTGGATATAAAGTTTTGGGATAGGGCTGGTCCTCTTTAAAAAAAATCAATGTTAAAACTTTAATATTTTTCTTGACAACTGGTTGTCATGTATAAATATAGAATATATTTTCCTGCTTATTCAGGTGATTCTGTTGCAGAATTGTATTCTTGTATATGAACATAGAGTTTCTTTCCTAACAATTCATACAATCTCTATATGTAAGTTTTATAAAATAAATGAACTTTTCTCCTTTGCCAAAATCACTCATCAGTAAATCTTTGATGTGTAGGGGAATTTCAAGTGACTAGGGCACTCTGAAAGTGCTAGAGCTATGTAATTCACACTGATAGAGTCTGAAAGAAATAACATGGTTCCCAAAGTATATCATTTACTTTGTCACTACCCCAGAGAAACTAAGATAGGAGGATAATTTTACTTTGTCTTTCCATTGCAAGTTGGATATTCAGCATGTTTTTTATTTCCTGAAAATGAGGTGTAATATACCCAGATGCCCTCCTCAAAGGTCACCTTCTTGTAGGAAATTCATAGGATTTAGAGTTGGAAGAGGCTTTGAAGTCATCTAGTCTAATTCTTTCATTTTGCAGATGAGGAAACTGTGAGTCCAAGGGAGATTGAATGACTTACCAACATCCCACAGGTAGTTTCAGAGGTAGAATCTGAACTTAAGTCCTTTAACTTCAAAACCAGTGCTCTCTTTACTGTACTATCTTTACTATACTGTACTTTCTTTACTGTACTGTACTAATATTGTACTGTACTATCTTTCCTCCAAATCAGTACTTTTCTACTACTGTACTAATAAGAATATAATAAGCATCTGTGTAAGGGTAAGGCTGATCCTTCTTTAAGGAACCTTTCCTTTCCTTCCTTTCCATTCTCCTCTTTTTCCATCTCTCTCTTCTGTTCTAATATTTACAAAGCACTTAGAACAGTGACAGGCACATAATATGTGCTTAACAAATGCTTGTTCACTGTCTTTTCCCCTTCCCCTAACTGCAAAGCATTTCCCTAATTCAACTCATGTTGGTGGCATACTGCCATCTAATTTTGTTCCTCAGGGATCAACATTTATTACTGTAAAAATCATGTGTCTTTAGCATGCTTAGCAGTCACCCTTCAATTCCCCCTGGCTCTGGTTACGATTTGAAGGAAAGGGAGAGTTATTTGGGTCCTTTACCTGGATTCCCAGTCTAAAGAAGCAGTTCCCATATGTACTTTAGCCTGCAGTGTGCTGTTATTCTAAGTGACCTTTTTGTCAGACCATGGACCTCTATTTATCATCACAAGTCTCTACCCAGGTTGCACTTTTACTCTTGATTTGCCATCTTAAGTTACTTCTCATGTTTGTGTTTTGAGTGCGAGGATGTATATACTTAGAGGAGCAGATAGGTTATGTCAAGGTGGATAGGCCTGACCTCTGCATTTTGCTTCTCATGAGGCCAATAAAACATGGTCCTTATACCAAAGTCATTCAGGCTTGGTATAGAAAAGGCGATCAGTTGACTCCCTGGGAGCTTACCTCACTCCCTGGAATAGAGAGCCAAGCAGTTTGTTTGGAAGGGTGAAGGAAGAGTTTAGTACCAAAGTACTAGACCATTCTCATGGAGGTATTGCACCCCAAGGTCTTTGGTGTCCCAAACCAGGCAGAAAGGGTTAAGGTTGGAGACATCAGGAAGGGGTGTGGTTCACTATGGGAGAGACTGAAGGTATTAGAAGCTTGTTTCCCTGAGTTCCCTGTTTGGCCTTGGAGCTCACTCTGGTAAGTAAGCAGGTAGCATTTTGTCCTCCAGATTTGAATAGTAGACTCAACAGCTTGGCAAAGTTACCTTACCCACTGTCTAGATGGACTCTCCCCCAACCCAGGCAGAGTTAATGGATGTCATTTCCTTGGGATGAATACACCCTTCCTTGTAGGTATCATTTTCTTGCTATTGCTCTCAAAATGACAGCAGAGAATCTGTCCCTCTTTATTAGGAAGTTCACTTCCTATGCACTCCCCATACCTCCTCCTCTCCAAGATATCCCAGGGCCAAGGCCAAGGCCAGAACCAGGGCCAATTAAGTCACTTTCTCTTTCCAGCTGAGACTCTTGGAAGAAACTGAGCCCTCTCTCACTAGGGTAGATGTGCTCTGATGGGTTAATTGGACCACACCCTATACAGGAGTTGCCCTGGACTTTGTGCCTGGCTGTCAACTTGTTTGAGTAGCCCTGGGAACTCTGACTGGAGGCATACAGAGAAAGAAAGGAGAGTGGAGGAGAAGAAGAGAGTGGCCTCCCAGTCTTGGCCATTCAGTGGGCTCCCACCCAACCCCACCGCTCTACACCATGGACAGCTCCTCCTAAAGGAATTACTTCTTTGCTCTCAGGTCTCCTTTAAGCCTTCTATCCCAATCTTGGCTGGTATTCGGTCTCTTACTGCCTTCCAAAGGAACACTGCTGCTGCCATATTCTTGTTCCAGTATCAGGTGAGTTCTGTTCCCCTCCTGTCTTCATTCCTTTCTTCTCAGTTGGCTGAGTCTATCCTGACTCTTTGCCCTTCTGTCTCTCCCACATCCCTCCATCTCCACATTCCCTCGAGCTTGATGAAGCCACTGAAAACTCTGGACAGTAACTCTTGGCAAAGCTCTTTTAAAACTTCCCAAGGAGATGTTTTCTCCTCCCCTTCTCCTTTCTTTCCCACCAACCACCCCTACCCGCAGCTACTCCTTCAGCTGCTCTCCCAAAGGATGTGGCAAGAAAAGTGCTTCCCTTCTCTGGGACTCCTGGAGGAGGAAGACAAAGAAGAAGTCTGGTTCTCTTGATCTCCTGCCAGGAATCCTCCTTCCTATTCCACTTTCCCCTGCTGAGAGCTTCAGAGGAAAGGCAAAGAGAGCAAAATGATATTGCTCTTTTGCTGAAAGCGTGGGGGTGGAGAGGGGATATAGAGGCTGCAGCAGAGACATTGACCATTGTACTGATGCTTATCTCCCCTGACCTGGGTCCCCACCCCTGTCCCACAGAGGACCTTTTCCTCATGTCACCTTAGGGAGTTCTATCATGTGCCAACTGCGTGGAGGGTGATCAGACAAAATTGCTTTAGGAAAAATCGCCTCCCAATAGAACTCCTTAGAGACTCACCTTCCCCTGCCTCCACCCTATACACTTCCCCACCCCCAGCCAACCACCACCATCACCATACACACACCACTGCATTCCCACTATTGAAAGCCTGAGTGTGGGTGTGTCCCTCCGGAGCAGAGTCCAAACCTGAAGATTGTGGGGATGGGTAGAATCTATATAGGTGCAGATAACATCCACAGAGCCAGGGATTTTAATAGTGGTTCTTTGGGGATTGAATTTGACCCTTTGGGGGAGAGATAACAACTGCATTTGGGGCAATTCTATTTTTCAACCTTCCCCCTCAATCTTTATTTACAACGATATTCAACAATATCTTTGTAAATATGTAACAAGAAGGGATAAGGTTGGGGAGAAAACTTCTCGAAGATGTAGATGACTATACTCAACTAAAGGGACCCTATTCTGAGTAATCAGTGGGTTTGGATTCTGGCTGGAGTCTCAGTGGAGGAGGCAAGGAGCTTTGCAGCCTACCTACCACAGGATTGACCCGGACACACCAGTATACCCTCTGACCCCTTAGTCTCTATCATCACCCAGTGCTTTCTCCTGGTGGCTCAAAGGAGGGTCTCCTCTCCTGTGGCAGGAGGTCAAGGACAGAGAGTGTTTCTGCTTTCAGCAGAGTTCTTGAGAATTTCTATTCTAACTTGGACCTAGTCTAGAAGTCCTTCCTAAGCTTGGGAACTCCTTTTTGGGGATTTCAATAGAAGTTTGTTCATAGGGGAAGAATCTCCCTTGGATTATTTTACATACACATACACACACACACACACACACACACACCATAAAAACACAAATCATACCTTAGAGCTGGAAAATTCCCATTAACCTGTCTTATTCGCCATCCTCCTCCCCTTCCTCCTCCAGGTTCAATACCTCTCCCTAAAGAGATGTCTTTACTAGAGGGTTCAGTGGGGGTGGGGGACATGGTCCTTCTGGAACCCCTGAATGAAGAATCTTTGCTCAAGAACCTTGACAAGCGATTTCTGCAGAAAGAGATTTATGTAAGTGTAAGAATCTGCCCATCCCACCTTACTGCCCTACTCCCATCATGGCAGGGTTAGAGATGAACAAGCAGGCTTTGGGATGAGCTCTAAATTCTGGAGAAGAGGGCAGAGGATGGAGTTGGATTTTCAGGGAGAAGGGAGTTGGTCAAGGAATAGTATCCCTCAAGCTCACTCTGCTCTCCTTTCCCTATATTCCAGACCTATATTGGGAATGTGGTGATTTCCGTGAATCCCTACCAACAGCTGCCCATCTTTGGCCCTGAATTCATTGATAAGTACAAGGAGTACAACTTCTATGAGCTGAAACCCCACATGTAAGAGTCCCTGTGTGTGGAGAGAGGCCCAGGGAAACCCCATTCTCTGGAGAATCCCAAATTCTCTGCCCCAAACAATTTCAGCTTCTCAAATTCCCCTCATCCGTTGTTCTTCCCTGGCTGCCTTGTTTCTTCCATCTCTACCCTAATGGTTCTCCATGGTTCTTGATTCCTGAGAACTCCCCCTGTTCCCATGAAACTGATGCTTCTGACCTCATAACTCCCTTTTACCTCCACTCAATCCATGAGGAAAGTGGTGGCTGAATTGAAGGATGGGAAGTGAGAGGCGGTTCCCTTGGGGGCAGACCCCATCGTAATCATCATCCTGCCTTCCGTTCCTAGTTATGCATTGGCAAATGAAGCTTATCAGTCACTGAAAGATCATGACAGAGACCAGTGCATCATCATCACGGGAGAAAGCGGATCTGGGAAAACTGGTGAGAGGAGTGGCTAGAGAAATCCCCAAATACCCCTTCCCAAAATATTAGTTCTTTCAGCTCCCCGCTATACTATCTTCTAAGCCATGTCCACCTAAGATTTACAAGGTACAAACTGTAGCAAGAAAGATTTGACATAGACATTGAGAAAGAGTCCCTGCTGAGGAATGAGATCCTGAAAGTGAAGGGAGGGGTGGAAATGTGGCTAGTGAGGGAAATGATTGACTCTGAGTAGGGATCATGGGAATTTTTTCTTTGGAGCAGAAGCTAGTAAGTTGGTGATGTCATATGTGGCAGCTGTGTGTGAGAAGGGAAAGGAAGTGAATTCAGTGAAGGAGCAGCTATTACAATCAAACCCTGTGCTGGAGGGTAAGATGCCATACCCATACCACATCATTCTATGCTGCCCCCCCACCACCACCACAGTGCTCTACCAACCACTGCTGTCGTTAATCCAGGACCAAATCTGAGGTGTGCCTGCCCTCATTAGTACAACCATCCCTCTTTCCTTTTCCCCTCTTCCTTGCTTTCTCCCAGTTCTCCTCTCTTACCTGCCTTTTCTATCCTCTACCCACATCTCTGCAGCTTTTGGCAATGCTAAGACGACCCGAAACAACAACTCTTCCAGATTTGTGAGTGAAACCTTGGATGGACTTGAGGAAAAAGACATTTGGGGGAAGGGGGTGGATCAAACATCTGGCCTGGTAAAATAGGGCCTCAGAGGTGGAGAAGACTTTAGGGATCACCTAGTTTATTGCCCTGACCCATGAATCTTCCGATAATCATGGGAAGACTTTTTCTCTTGGGCCTCTATATCTGTTTCCCTCACTCCTAGGGCAAATACATGGATATTGAATTTGACTTTAAGGGCTCACCCCTTGGTGGTGTCATCACAAATTGTAAGTACTTTACCATTTCTGTTTACCCTATCACCTTTCTGTGTTCCCTTCCCCCTTCCCTACCCCTGCAGCTGGAAGGAGAGAGATAGTTTTCTATATTCTACCGAGGACCAAGGATGGGGGGAATCATGAAGAGGGGGAAAGATTTGCCAGTATAGGTGGGATTCTTACCAGGACATCATTAATATCTCCCTCCCAGATCTGCTGGAAAAATCTCGAGTTGTGAAGCATATCAAAGGAGAAAGGAACTTCCATATCTTCTACCAGCTGCTGGCTGGGGCAGACAGCCAGTTGCTGAGTATGTATTTACCTCTGACTCTTCCATATAGTCTTCTCTCTCTCTCTCTCTCTCTCTCTCTCTCTCTCTCTCTCTCTCTCTCTCTCTCTCTCTCTCTCTCTCGGAACCCTTTTGAAAGATACCTCATTGAACAGCCCAGACACATATCTGGGTCCTTCCCCATGTTTTATTACCCACGTTGTAGCTATCCTAACCCAACATGACCACTCATGACCCTGTTTCCTATAGCACCTGTTGTTTGTATAAGTATATTTGGTACTTCGCATATGCTATAGTTTGGAGTTTTGTCATTTTCCATACTCCTCCCCAATTACATGGCTTATCTCTGGAGGTCAGTCTTCTATCTTTGTAGTCCTGAGTTCTAGTACTGGATAAATATATGCAGCCTCAGTGCACTTGATCCTGGAAAGATGATCCTGAAGATGATATATTCCAACCCTTCCCCATGTTCTCACCATTTCTATCCTGACACTAGAAGTGGAAGGGATAGAGATTAGGCTGAGGGATAAAAGGAATTAAGGCTGGGCATTACAGATGGGGAATAAACTAACTCTTCTTCCACCAACTCCTATTTCCAGAGGCACTTAGGCTGGAACGAGATGGAAGCCGCTACTCCTATTTGAACTATGAGGCTTGCAGGGTTGATGGGATGGATGATGCTGCCAACTTCAGAATGGTCCAGGTGAGAATATGGGATGGTCTACAGGTGCAACTGGGCAAGCTTGTGTCCCCTAAGCTCATCTCCTCAAGTCCAATTCTGTCATGCTGAAAAGGAAAGAGGAGGTAGGGCGTCTTGTGCAAGGTGCCAAGAAAGGGAGGGTGGGAACACAATGTAGCATAATTGAGTAGAGACTTTTGTCTATCTCAGGATATCTATCTTCTCTTTAAAGAGTCTATGGACATTAGAGTGTAAATATGGGAGGTGGGATAATGGGGTAGGCGCCATTGTCTAAGCCAGGGTCTGAAATCTGTTCTCTCCCTAAGAATGCCATGGGCATCATTGGATTCTCCACTGAAGAGATCCAGCAGATTCTTGAGGTGATAGCCATAGTGCTGAAGTTGGGAAATGTGGAACTGGGAGATGAGTTCCAAGCCAATGGGGTGGCAGGGAGCAGTATTTGTGATGAAAAAGGTAATATTGCCCTAACTGGAATCCACTCTACAAACTCTTACACCTTCCTCCTTTGGGCTATATTCTTTCTTCTCTACTTCTGGCTATATTCTAATTTCAACTCATATGTGTGTGTGCAAGTGCACAGGCACTCACGCACATACACACACACGGACACACACACAGACACACACACACACACACACACACACACGAGAGTCCTGGAGACAACTTTTCTTTATCCTAATTCCCTATCAGTCATCCCTACATTGTCCCAGAACTTTCATTGGAGGAAAAAACCCTTTGATTTTTCTGCTCATTCTGAGACCATAATGTTCCCTTATCACCCTTTTACAATAATGATTAGGGTTTAGGTTTGCATGGGTTGTAGCTTGAGCTCCTTTTGTTTTGGAAATACTATTCCATTCCCTTTTGCAGTTTTTCATGAGTATAGAATAATCTTGGGTTATTCAATTACTAAGATCTTTCTCTTGGCTGCTAGCAGAATTTGTTATTGAAATTGTTAAATATAACCCCTATGTGTGCTGAAGTTTGTTTGTTTCTCTGGAGAAAAAAATCTCTGAGTAATCTCTATTTGGGCTTTGTTTTCTGTATTCAAAAGTTCTGGGCAGTTTTCTTGCATTTTTTTCTTCATTGTAATGTTTAGAGGTTTTTTTTTGGTTTGTTTTTTGTTTTTATTTGTTGTGTTCTTTTGGGAGACTTGTGTTTAAGCTGTCTTTTCAATTCTGTCCTTCAAGGCCAATCTCTTTAAACTTCTACAGAGATCTTGTATTCCTAATATTATTGTCTTTTGCTTTTTTTTCTGATAGATTTTCCACTACTTCAGAATTTTGTGCTACAAATCTGCTAAGCTCTCATTTCTTTAGAGAAACTATTTATTGTACTGTCATCTTTTTTCCTATTCCACTAATTGAGTTTTAAAATTCTACATGGAAAACATTAAGTGCTGATCTATATTCATTTCTAATTTCTTCTTTTGTGGATTTCATTTCTATTCTGAGTTATTCTGGAGTTTTAAAATTGTTTTTCCATGCTTTTTTGGAAGTCTATATTTCATAAAGCTTCACTTTTCTTTGTCTTGTGATATTTATTAAAATAACTTTGTCATCTCTTTTATAATACCAATAATAGCTTAAATATGTTTCTCTCTTTATATATATTTTGTTATGATTTGCCAAACACTTTATGTACACTATCTGATTTGATCCTCATAATAACCCTGTGGACTATATACCTTTGTTATCCTCATTTTACAGATGAGGTAACTGGGGCTGAAGGAGATTAAGTGTCTTGCCCAGGGTCACATAATTAACAAGTTTCTGTGGTAGAATTCAAACTGAGGTTTCCTGGCTGTCCAGATTGTCTTTCTTCCCACCAAATGCTCATCTTTCTTTCCAGTTTTGTTGATTTATCTGTTTGTGCTAATGAGCGTTTACTGAGTTTTTCTCCATGAAATCTTTAGTGTTTACAAATATCAAATTAAATATGAATAATAAATAATTAAATTCAATGAAATATTTCCTTGTCACTCACCTTCTGCCTCCTCCTCTTCTGGAGAGTGGGTGGGTGGTAAAACTGACTCAGATGCTTGACATTGAGTCTCATTCCCAGTTGTCAAGGAGATTTCAGACCTCATGGGGCTGCAGCCAGAGGTTCTAGAGAGAGCCCTGTGCTTCCGGACCATGGAAACGAACAGAGAGAAAGTGGTTACTACATTGACCAAAATTCAGGTGAGAGGGAGGGGACAAGTCTGGGTTCTGAGATGCTTTGAAACCTCACCATCCCTCCCTTGAGACTCACCTGCCCTGGGGACTTTCACAGGCATGCTATGCCCGAGATGCCCTGGCCAAGAACATCTATAGCCGTCTCTTCAACTGGATAGTCAACCGGATCAATGAGAACATTAAGGTGACGGAAACCTCATTGCTGCCCACCTCAGGACTTAACAATCCTCAGCCCTCCTCCTCCCCTTGGAACTGCCCTCTAGAAGGGAACAATAACCTTTTGAGTTTCTTTCTTGTTTATCACAAGCCCAGCCTGCTTATGTCCACATAATTCTGCCCCCCTTTCCCATCACCTCTCCCCTGAGTCTCCTGCCCTTGTACAGGTGAGGGACTGGCTATCCAAGTCTATCTCCCATTCTCCCTTCAGGTGAGTGAGTCAGCTAAAAAGAAGGTCATGGGTGTGCTGGATATCTATGGCTTTGAGATACTAGAGGTGAGAGTTTCTTCCCTTTCTAAACTTCCATTTATGCTTATTGACTGATAGATGGATGACTGACTGAAGTATGACTTCCAGAGGATAGTCAATAGCCAATAAACATTTCTTAAGGGCTTACTATATGCCAGGCACTCTGCTAAGTGCTGGGGATACAAATAAGAAAGAGAATCTTTGCCCTCTAGGGGCTTGTAATTTGTGGAGTTGAAACCACACCTGTTGAGAAATGAAAAGTTGTCTGGAAATTCTAATTCTAATGAAAATTCTACCCTCTATATAAAGGGAGGCTTTGGGAGAAGAGTTTTCTCTGCCTCCAGCTTTCAAATGAGAGGGGGAGGGGCAACTGAGATTGAGGTGTTGAATGCCAGAGTCAAAGCAATCTCCATGATGTTGGGATCACTGGAGATTAATTTATTCCATGGGAAGCATGATGGGTAGAGGGCAAATGAGAGCTGCAGTAGCCAAGGGACCCTACTCTCTTCTGGTCCTCCTTGACCAGACATTGCTACCAGGGATCCAGGACACAGAAAAGATTTAGAATCCCCTCTCTTCTCTCTTCCTCTCCAAATCTCTCTCTCTCTCTCTCTCTCTCTCTCTCTCTCTCTCTCTCTCTCTCTCTCTTTCTCTCTCTCTCTCTCTCTCCCTCTCCCCTGTAGCCATCTATGCCAATGATTTTCAGATCCCTACATCCATACTTACTCTCTCTATGGAGCTTCAATTCCGTCTCACCAATTGCTTGTTGGAACTTTCTCCCATGAACAACACATCCAAGACAGAGTCACTCTCGACCCTTCCTTCTTCCTTACTTCCCCACTACCACCCATATCGATCTAACCAATTAGCAGATCTTGTCTATTTTTCCTCTATAACATCTCTGTTCTCTGTCCTCTTCACTTTCACCTCCCATAGCTGCCACCCTAGTTTAGACCTTGATCATATCTCAACTAAATGGGCACAATTAGCCTCCTAACTGGTGTCCCTCCTTCTAGTTTTCCCTCCCTCCTTTTCCTCTCTCTCCAATCCATTCTCCACATAGGTGCCAAAATAATCTTCCTAAAGCTCAGGTCTGCCCATGTTACTTTCCTTCTCAGGATAACAGCAAACTCCTCAGACTGGAATTTCTAGCCTTTCCCACTCTGCTTCTTTCATATAACTCCCTTTCACATACTCTACATTTGAGAAAGACCCGTTCATTACCTTCTTATGTGTCTCCTGCATTAGACTGGGAGCTTCTAGAGGGCACGGATTGCCTTATCCTTTCCTTATATTCCCAACACTTAGCTTGATAGTATACATAGTAGGTACACATAGAAGGTGCTTAATAAATGTTTATTGATTTGGATTCTGCTGTTCCCCAAATTTGACATTCCATTATTAGCCTCCGATTTTCTGCACAGGTTATCCTCTTCTCCCTTCCCTGGAATGCATGCCCTCCTCACATCCACCCTTTGAATCCCCTCAATTCACTCAAGGCTCAGATCATGTTCCACTTGCCTGTTGGAGCTTTCTTCCTATACCCCTGGTTGCTCGTCCTCTTTCTCTTCTCAGATCACTGTATATGCACTCATTTATTTTCCTGGATTCACATCCTGCCTAACTTAGATGTCTGACCTTGGGCAAATCACCTAACTTCTCCAGGCCTCAGTTTCCCCATCTGTAAAAATGAAAGGGTTGGACCAGATGACCTCTGAACTTCATTATAGCTCTAAATCTAAGATCTTATTAAGCATCCCACAAAATTTAATGTAAGTTCCTTGAGGGTGGAGACTGTTGTCGCTTTTGTCTTTGTCCAAACACCTTGCACCCAACATAGTACCTTGCACACAGTAGGAACAGAATATATGCTTAATGTATTGGATTAGACTGGATTGGAGAGGAGGGGCTAGTCACTGGGGATGCTGGGCCCATTCCTATCTAACCCATGTATTCTAATCTCTCCGCCCAGGATAACAGCTTTGAGCAGTTCGTGATTAATTATTGTAATGAGAAGTTACAGCAAGTGTTTATAGGGATGACGTTGAGAGAGGAGCAGGAAGAATACATGAAAGAGGTAAATATCCTTTCCCCTCATGTACCCCTAAACCCCTATTTCTCCCCACCGTGTGCTAGACACTCATCTGATCATGATCCCACCCAGTTTTCATCCAGGACACATAGGGCACCAAGTCTCCATGTTGTCAGTCAATAACCATTTGGCAAACACCTTCTATGGGTGAGGCACTATGGAAAGCACTAGGAATAAAAAGAAAGGCAAGAAGATAGTCCCACCCCAACCCCTCCTAAGATGCTGACTTACTTACCTCCCTACCATCCAGGTATACTTCCAGTAGGAGTGGGAAGTGGGACTTTATGAACAAGAGTTAAAAGAATGTTTGGCTTGATCTCCAGGGGTATGGGGTAAGGGGTAGAGCAGGCCTGGGGAAAAATTTAGAAGCAATGTTGGGCTTGGGGCTCTACTGGCTTTTCTCCATCCCTCATCTGTTCAGTCCCAGCTTCTAGAAGCTTTTACTGTCCTCTCAGAGTTGTTTGCCTTCCTGCTAACTGTTCAGGTTGCGTTACACAATCTAGGACAACCCTACATTGCCCCAAAGGGTTTCACATTCTGAGTATTCTAACGATCAAGTATTTGGTTAACCCCAAAGGGTTTCTCATTAGTGATATTTCAGACAGTGAAGAAATGGTTTTTTAAAAACCTCTTTTTGGAGGGGTGGGAGAAGAGGACAGATATCCCTTCTCTTAAATATCCCCACTCAGTTTATTCCAAAAGGTAGTTGGGCGGGGGGAGGTAGAGGTGTAAAGGCAATCTATTTAGCATATGTTGGATTAATTTGTGAGTATGTGATTTTTATTTTGTTACAACTCTGTTGTATAACTTTGTTATAACTCAGTACATGCAACTTTCAACAATTCTAGGGAAAATTGCCCAACCCCTTGATTGCAGATCCTCTACACAAAGAGAACACTCCCTCCCCATCTCTCAGCTTCCTACCCTTCCCCTTCTCCCCTCCATCCCAGAACTCTTGCATCTCACAATTCACAGCCCAGCTTCCTTCTCAAGATATGTTCTTCCTCTCCATAATCCTGGCTTTCCTTCCAGTTCCTCTTCCCTTTTCCCATACTCCCATGTGACCCTAGCTCCATTCAAATATTCTCAACCAATCACCAATTATGGAAGGAGAAGCAGCCCTACTGAGGATTTCCCTCAGCTTTGAGATGCGCTAATTTTCTTTTTCTGGAGTTTAGGTATCAGCTGGCATTGATTATGTGATTCCTCTGCCTTACCTTGACCTTTCTGCCCTAGGGTATACCTTGGGATAAGATCGAATATTTTGATAACAGCATCATCTGCAACCTCATCGAACATGTGAGCATCTCTTCCCTTTTTCTCCATATTTGAATCTCCAGTGAATATAGGATGCATCCTAAGCCACCTGTTCTCACCCTCAGTAGTCAGAGACTGAAGGGAAGAAAGAAGTGGAAGAAGGAGATAGGGTGCTTTGGAAGCACTGAGTCTAAGGGTTGGAACTTCCATGTTTTGTGGGAACAGTTGTTTTTTTGGGGGGATTGGGGTAGATGACCCTTTTTCCCCTCTCTAGAAGAGAAAGGAGAGAATAAACATTTATTAAACACATACCCTATGTACTAAATGCTTTATAAATATTATGTCTTTTGATCCTTACAACCACTCCACCAGAATCAGCAGGGTATCCTGGCCATGTTGGATGAGGAGTGCCTTCGGCCTGGTATGGTCAGTGATTCTACCTTCCTGGCAAAGCTGAATCAGATGTTCTCCAAACATAATTATTATGAAAGCCGCGTCACCCAGAATGCCCAGCACCAGCATGACCCTAACTTGGGCCTTAGCTGCTTCCGTATCCAACACTATGCCGGCAAAGTGAGTGAAGTGATGGGTGGAGGGGAAAGGCTAGAAGGGAAATCAAGGATGAATGGGTCATGAGTGAAGCAGAGAAAAAGGAGTAGGCATGAGCCAAGAACAGGAGATGGGGACTGGGGAATAGGGAAGAGTAGATGAGTAGGAGGAAAATTTGAGGAATAAGATACAAGGACTGAGATCCCTGGGAATGATGAAGTTAAAGAGACTAAAGTCCAGGGATTGTGGCAAAGGACTAAAGCTGGAGACTGGACAAATTTAAGGAGTAGGGTACTAAGAGGTACTAAGAGGCTAAGACCAGGGGTTCTAGCTAACCCCCCTCCTACACCTCCATCCCTCCAACTAGGTGACGTACAACGTGAATGGTTTCTTGGACAAAAACAATGACCTACTGTTCCGAGATCTGTCACAGGCTCTGTGGAGTTCCAGACACCCCTTGCTTCGGACAATGTTCCCTGAGGGAGACCCCAAACAAGTCTCCCTTAAGCGACCCCCCACAGCTGGGACCCAGTTCAAGAACTCGATAGCCACACTCATGAAGAACCTATATTCCAAGAATCCCAACTATATTAGGTGATATGTCTTGCTTATAACATACATATAATATTGATATGATTAGATCACTGAATATATAGGATTCTAGATTTAGAGCTAGGAGCAGTAAGATACTGCAGTGGATAGAGCACTGGCCTTGGAATCAAGGAAGACTTCTCTTCATGAGTTCAAATATGGCCTCAGACACTTACTAGCTGTGTGACCCTGGGCAAGTCACTTAACCCTGTTTGCCTCAGTTTCTTCAGCTGTAAAATGAGCTGGAGAAGGGAATGGCTAACCATACCAATATCTTTGCCAAGAAAAACTCAAATGAGGTCACAAAAAGTTGGACACAACTGAATAACAAAAATGAGAACAAAGCTGAAGGCCATCTAATCCAATTCCCTCATCTGGGACCAAATCTTGGCTCTACCATCTCTGAGTTGTGAAATCTCAGGTAACCCTCCCTGAGTTCTCCCTTATGCAATGATCATGAAGTTCAAATTTTTAAGTGGCATATGGAAGAGTCTTGTAACTATAGTGTACCATGGAAATACTTGTCTAGTGCTTTAAATTCTGTATCCATGAGCTAATATTATTAAAGTGCAGTAAGTGTAAATACCCACTATGCAAGCATGAGAAAACACATTGAAAAAGGAAGTCCCAGTGAGGTGGAAACAAACCATCCTCCATCCTCACAAAGTGCAAATGACAGGAGTGGGATGAGAAGGAGAAAAGGTTAATGAGAATGGAGGAGGAAGAAGGTTTAGATCTCAAAAAGGATTTACTAATGGGAGTAGAATGGGGGAGGTCACATGTTCCATTCCACAGAAATCTCTTGGTCCTGAGTGTGGGCAGAAATATAGGGTAATATAGGAAGGCTCTGGTCTCTGTCGACTGGAGGACACAGAGTCAGAGGGATGGGCATGAAAATCTGAAAGGGGAATCCTCCAGGGGGCTTGCCCATAAAGGTACCTGTCCATGAATGCTACCCTTCCCTCAGGTGCATCAAACCAAACGAGCATCAGCGAAAAGGTCTGTTCTCATCTGAACTAGTGGGCACTCAGGCCCGTTACCTGGGACTGCTGGAGAATATTCGGGTGCGAAGGGCTGGCTACGCTTACCGACAGATTTACAGTTCCTTCCTGAACAGATACAGGATGCTGAGCAGGTCTACCTGGCCCCAGTGGCGTGGCCAAGCTCGGTAATGGGGGGGAAAGGGGAGAGGGCAGTAATAGGGAAAATCACAGGATTGGGTCCAAGGGATCTGTGAAGATAAGGGTCTAAGAGACTGAGGGAAAAGAGCTAAAGGCAGAACCAAAAGGAAAAACAAGGACCCTATTCTCAGATCCCCTCCCAACTCCAAACTTCTAAATATGGTGGTGGTGGTGTTTAGTTCAAATCAATTCCCTTGAGCATAAAATGATTGCCCTATGCCTGAGCTCCTACCTGGGGTGGTAGGATACCCTGAATGGGACACACCTCCCTGGTATGTCCACCCATCTTCTTTCCTATATAGGGAAGGGGTAGAGAAGCTTCTGGAAGAACTAAGTTTGGGCTCTGGGGAGGTGGCCTTTGGTCGGACCAAGATCTTCATCCGTAGCCCCAAGACGGTGAGTGTGGATTAGGGAAGGGAAATGGAGCAATGATGGAAGGCAGAACCTGACCTTACTGGGGGAGTTTCCTAAAGGGAGGGTTCCATCTCCTGGAACTGAGAGGGTTCTTGAGTACATGGATGTACCTCTGCTTTTAGACCATCTGTGAAGAGAGACTATGAAGATCCTTTGGTACTGATAGGGACAAGATGGGAAAGGGATAGAGGCTGGTCCCTTATTCTAATCCTCTTCCATTCCATTCTGTTTTTTGCACTTCCACCCTATCCCTACCTCCCCTTAGCTTTTCTATCTGGAGGAGAAAAGGAGGCTTCGAATATATGAGCTAGTTACACTTGTCCAGAAGATGTACCGGGGCTGGCGATGCCGTACCAATTACCAGCTCATGCGCAAAAGTCAGATCCTCATTTCTGCCTGGTTTCGGGGCAATGCGGTAGGAGTCAGCTCCAGGTTCCTCCCATCACCTCCCCTTCCCCTGCTCCCAACAGAAGCACACACACACACACACACACACACACACACACACACACACACACACACATATATATATCTATCCTCCTGTCCATTCCACTGAGGTCACGTGAGAGGGAGAAGTCCAGTCCTGGTAACAGTTGGGAAGGGTTGAGGAGAGGAAGGAGGCTTCTTTCCTTCCCCTTCCTCATCCCCTCAATGTTTTCTGCAGCAAAAGAAACGCTATGGGAAGATAAAAGCCTCAACATTGCTGATCCAGGCCTTTGTGAGAGGATGGAAGGTAAATAAAAAAGGGATTCTGGGGATACTGGGGACTCCTCTAGTTCCCACTGTCCCCCATTCCTGTCAGGGTCAGATTGTACTGGTCACTTAACAGAGAGAAGATATTGACAGGAGGTGGGAGGAGGGAAACAGATGTTCACTGACCTTCATGATCACAGAGAAGGAAGGCTAGAATAATGAGCATATATACATACACACACACGTGTGTGTGTGTGTGTGCGTGCGCTTGTCTGCCTTCTCATTCTCTGCCCTCTGGCCCAGAATCATTAAATTCTCAAATAGGAAAGGCCTTGAGAGATCATCTAACCTGTCCTCTTTATGGAATAGTCACTTGTCATTTCAGCCCCCCCCCACCCCCCCGTTATACTCGACCTTTTGAGGGGTTGAAGGAACAGAGAACCGACCAATCAGTACGTATTTATTAAGTATTTACTATGTGCCAGGCTCTTTGCTGGGTGCTGGGTTGTTGCTGTGGTTGTGTTTGTCCTCTCTAAGAGGACCATGATATCAAGATAATGACATGACTTGCAGCTGACTTTGATTTGAGTTGTGCAAGGTCACCAGCCTCACTTTCTCCTCCTGAGTCATCTGGGTCCAGTGGCCTGATACTCATCAGGATGACTGGAGGTGGCCCAGGATGCAATGTGAGACTCTGATCCTTGCAGGCTAAGGTCTTATAGCATTCTCACTTTGAGTGAGATACACCCATTCAATGAATAGGCTTCTTTAAGTAGTTGCTCTAGGGATGGCCCCTTAATCAAAAAAAAAAAAAAAAAAAAAAAAAAAGAAAGAAAGAAAAAAAAGAGAAGAAAAAAGAAAAGTCAAACTGGAAGGAGAAGACCCTCACGGTTCTTGGGTAAAAGAGAAACAATTATTATTTAGTATTTAAATACACGCTCTGCTAGGTAGGTGGGGACTTGTAATACAAGCACAAAAGATGAAGCAAAGCCTACTTGAAATGAACTTAGTTCCTAATGGGAGAGACAACAAGCATATATAAAAAATGTATGCTGAAGTATAACTGTAACATAGACATTCACATATTATATATGAAATGTGTATATGTACAAACATACACATATACATATAGACATGCATGCATATATATGCATATGCATATACACATACACGGGCTTATACATATAGGCACATGTGTATATATACACACATGTATATATGTGTGCACATGCGTGCACATACATGTATACACACAAAGTAGTTAAATACAAGATAGCTTTGAGGATGAGGTGAAAATGAGAGTTAGGATCAGGAAAGCATGTAAAAATGGTATTGGAGCTGCATCTTAGAGGAAGAGGGACTAAGGCAGGATAATAAGAGAGTGCTTTAACTTCATATGAATAATTGGTATTACATTTCTTATCTTTTCAATGGGTGGGGGGTGGAGGAAGGGAGAGAATTTGAGCTGAAAAACTGATTTTTTAAAAAGAAGGGAGTAGGTATTGGGGGGAGGGGAAGGACAACAACTATTGCAAAGGTGTGGAGACTGGAGATGGAATGAGGAACAGAGCTGGAGTTGGAGAAGAAAATGGCAAACCACTCCAGTGTCTTCGCCAAGAACATCTCAAATGGGGTCACAAAGAAACAAAAAAGACTGAACCACAATACTTGGTAGCACAAGAAGCGCTTTACAAATATTTTCTCATTTAATCCTCACAATCCTGTGAAGTAGGAGTTGTTACTATCCCTCTTTTACAGTTGAAGAAACTTGTTGTCTCGTTCTTGAAAAGAACCATGGCGTCAGGGAAGTGATGCCCTGACTTTCAAGTACATTGGATTTAAGTGAGGGAGGGCTGTGCAAAGTCACCAGCCTGTCTTTCTCCTTTGGGGCCATCTGGGTCCAGGGGCCAAATATGGATCAGGACGACTGCTCAGGATGTAATGGGAGACCTTGGCCTTTTCAAGCTAAGGTCTTTTCCAGGTCTCAGTTTGACTGAGGCAAGATACAGCATACTCAGAACCTGAATGAAGGGGAGGGGGTGGAGTGCACTCTTATTCCCAATTCAATGTTTCTGTTGCTACACTACACTGAACACACTTTGTCTGCAGCAATCATTTCAAGAAAGAAATTAAAAGCAATCTTGTTAGTTCTGATAGATTTCCTCAAGAGCCTCACACTAAAGCATCAAGCTTTTTTAACTTGAGAATTACAGAATCTAAGACCTGGGATCATTCTTTCCTGATAGTCCCCTAGTCTTTGCTTTCGAATCTCTAGTGAAATTGAATCCACTCAGGAACCAGTGATAATTTATTCCATTGCTGGACAGGTCTAGTTGTTGTAAAAGGTCTTCTTAAAGCTGAATTGACATCTTCCTGTCTTCAGTTTCCACCAACATTGGCCTAGTGCTAACCTCTGGAACAATACATGACAGGTCTGTTTCTCTCTCTAAGTGACGGTCCTTTAAACATTTGAAATAAGGTGAAATGTTATCCCTTTCCAACCTATATACACATCCTGGATTCTTTCAACTATTCTATATTGTCACTTTGCAAGCCTGAGATCACCATCTGAGGCAGACAGAGATTAAGTGAGTTGTCCAGGGTCATAGCAAGTGTCTGAGATCAGATTTGAACTCAGGTCTTCCTGATTCCAGACTGAGCTCTCTATCCAGTGCACCACCTAGGAACTTAGGTGGAAAAGATAATGAATTTCTATAGGGGGAAAGATAATAAGTTTAGATATGTTGGGTTTGAGATTTCTTTAGGATATGAAAATTGAAATATCCAAGAGGCAGTTGATGATATGGAACCGAGCTCCTTGAGGGCAGGAATGGTCTTACCTTTAAATCACCTAGCACACCCTTTGGTTTATTGTTGTCCTTCTTTCTTGAGGAGGACCAAAATGACATCACTATGATAAAGTCAAGTTTCAGTGTGTCCAACTGTGGCTGAACAGACCAATAGGAGCTCAGAACGCTCTACCACAAATTGGGCGCAGATAATCCATGTGAACATTTGGGGTGAATACTCTAAATTTGCACATCCTACAATTCCTTTGAGCTGTTTCAGTTGTGCTTTGCTTATAGAGCACAGCCCCTTCTCTGAGGTGGGCATGCCATGCTGAGCAGTCCTGTGCCAGTGTCTCCCATGTCACATAATCAAATCCAAAGTTCTTGAAAGAAACTTGAGAGTACCCTTGTATGGCCTCTTCTGACCACCATGTGCCCCTAGCACATAGCCAGCACCAATATGTTGTTGTGGAATTAAACTGAATTAAGATACTCTTTACTTTTTTTTTCCACTCTCGCTCTCACCAGACACGAAAGGAATATCGGAGATATTTCCGGTCAGGGGCAGCCTTACACTTGTCAAATTTCATCTACAGGAGAATGGTGAGTTTGACAGATGGGGAACATAGGGCTAGAAGAGGGGGAGAAATAGAGTTGATGGAAAAACTGAAAGTTTTCTCTCTTTTGCACAAGAGATGCTAAGGGAGAAGGGATGGAGTCAATGATTGGATAGGGAATAGTGCCTGCATGAGACTGTGAGTAAGAAGAGTACCCTTCTTGTCCTTGGGAAACTTCTTGTCCCAGGAGGAGGAGGAGGAGAGTCAAGGGACATATTTGTTAGTGTGGAAGGTGCCTGGTAAATTCATGTCACAGAAGGATGTTGAATGCTTCCTATCATCTAATGGTTGCTCAAGAGTGAACCCAGATGTCAGTGAGCAAAGGATAAAGAGGAGGATCTAGCTAAACCTAAGAGAAGAATTAGTATCTGGCAAACCACTCAGGACAGAGAGAAACCAGAAAGGGAAGGGAATAAGACTACCTGAGGTGAGGAACCAGATAGATAATTTAACTGAAAAGGGCAAAGGGGGATCTTTTCCAAAGTGCCATGCACCCTTGATGTATGAGAGAATCAGATAGGAAAAAGGCTTTATCATTCTTGAACCCAGGAGGGCAGAGGTTCCATTGCAGTGAGATGCAGTGTGATCTGGGTCCAGAGGGTGAAAACTAGGGTTCTACAACATCTGGAAGGCAGGGTACTGGAAGGACAGGCCGAGGACCCTTCCAGGTCCTAAACCATATCAGTCACACTAGCCTTGCATAAAATCAAAGAAATTTGGTTTTCCTCCTATACGATTCAGGAGCCTGGACTCTGTAAACTCTTCCCTTTTGTGGTTTCATATTTTACAATTTATTTTCTCAAACTTAAATGCTTGTTGACCATGATTCTACTTTCTTAGTAGTAGGGGAAATAGGAAAAGGATTGAACCTGTGATTTCACTGATACAGGGAATTTCTGGTTAAGGAAACTCCCTCTACCCATGTAGGCTAGCACCTTTTCTACAATTTCTAATCTTAGAAAGTTGCCTAGATTAAATGTCTTTCCCAAGGTCATTCAGTCAGTAGATGTCAGAGACAGAACTTGAACCCAGGTCTTCCTGATTTTAAGGCCAGCTCCCCATTCACTAAGGCTATGCTATCTTTCTTTGTAGAAATTTGTTTTAAAACAAAACAAAACAAATAAATAAAAAACCTTTCAGCAACTTGGGAGTGCCTGTGGTCGAGGAGTTTCCCACATATTGATCTGGAGGACTGACTGGGGGAGAGGAGGTGGAGGGTTTGGTTCTTCTGTTAGTAGCAGCAAACCCCTACCTTCAGAGCTAGAAAGAAGAACATGAGGAATTTGAAATTGCCTCTGCCACCCCTCCACCCCAGCACATGCCCCCAACCCATATAAATTGCACTGTTTCCTCTGCTCTCCTATTTCTGTAGCCCATATCCTCAAGCTAACAGATCTCTGGGGATAAAAATAAAGACCCTTCCCCCTCCCTCAGTCACCCCTGGACTTTCCTGACCATGAGGAGGCCTCAATCCTGCCACAAGTTCAATTTCTGGATTCAATTGTGCTCTGTTTCTCAGTCTTCTCTCCTGCTTCCCATCCCCAGGTGCAGAAATTTCTTTTGGGCCTTAGGAATAACCTGCCCTCTAAAATCACTGACCACAGCTGGCCACCCCCTCCTTATAAAGTCTTTACACGAGCAAATCAGGAGCTGAAGAAGATTTTCCACCACTGTAGAGTGAGTAAATTGTTGGAGGGGGTGGAGGATGGGGAAGGCCTCTTTCCATCCAATCTTTTCTGAATACAAGTATCTCCCCCACTTCTATTCCCCACCCCTCACACCCTGAGCAAGCATATCTGGTCTCTGGTTCTGACCCTCTCCATTAGTATTTTTGGGTCCTTCTTTCTCTCTGTCCAGTGTAAAAAGTTTTGGGATCAGCTTTCCCCAAAGAAGAAAGAAATCCTGAAGGAAAAGCTCTGTGCTAGTGAACTGTTTAAAGACAAAAAGGCTTCCTATCCCCAAAGGTAAGGACAGTGAAAAGTCTGGGGTACATTAGACACAGCCAGAAGATTTTCCAAGTGGGGTTAGCCCTATCTGATCCAGAAAGGGATAGGTAAAGATGGCTTTAAGGGAATACTTGGGGAACAGGGGACTTGGGGAGATAGAGGCAGGAGCTAGGGGGAAGTCAGGAGGGACTTGCTTTCTCATGCTTTGTCTTTGCCTCCAGCGTCCCTGTGCCATTCCGAGGTGACTACGTGATGTTTCATGAGAAACCCATGCTGCAGAAGCTACAGCGTGAGGCTGATGAGCCTTTGCTGATGGCTGAGACTGTGAATAAAGTCAACAGAGCCAATGGCAAGGTTTGAACCCCCAATCTCTATCCCTTGGAACTGCCCCACCCCCACCATATAGCAACCATGTGGATTCTGGCACTGAGTAAGGTAAGGTATGTACCAGGCCCTCCCCATGGAAGGGAAAGCAACATGGTAGAGTGTCGAATCAATCCAGTGGGATCCTAGCTGGCCACTGGCTAGTGGTATGATCCTAAGCAAGTCGCTGTTTCTCTGTTCCTCAGTTTCCTCATCTGTCATATTATCCCAATAATATTACCAAGCATAACTTAGGGTTGCTAGGAGGACTTTGTAAATCCTTAAAAAACACTTTTATTGAATTGTCCTTTACTCTTCTTTACCCTACTCCTTTCCCCCCAGATGACCCCAAGGATTCTCCTCCTGACCAAGGGTCATGTGATCCTTGCTGATTCCAAGGGCTCCAAAGTCAAGACTGTCATTGGGCTGGAGCACGTGACTGAGGTGTCAGTCAGCAGTCTTCAAAATGGACTCTTTGGCTTACATCTCAATGAGGTACCCAGAGGATAGGCGTGACTCTCAGAGGCCAGGAAAAGGGTCAGGGGAGGACAAAAGGTGATAAGGGCTGGGCCTGGAAATCCAGGCCTCAGTTTCCCCATCATTGCTGTGATTCCTTTATCCAGTATTTTCCCTCTCTTCTCATTCCACTCCCCAAGATCTCTTCAGTGGGCTCCAAAGGAGACTTTCTACTGGTCAGTGAGCATGCGATCGAGTTGTTGACCAAGCTATACCAGGCTACACTGGATAAACTGAAGAGGCAGCTGCCAATTACTGTGACTGAGGAGTAAGGATTATCAAAAGGGGAAAGACTGGGGAGGTCATGACCAAGAAGCTATGGGTCACCATGACCTGGGAGTCAATAAGGGAGAAGAATGCTGGGCAAAACTATGCCCTGTGGGTGAACAATGCTTTAAGAGCTCCCCCTCAGTCCTCCCTCCCAGACAGTTCACTTTTTCATTCAACAAACATTCATTAAGTTTCTACTCTAGGCTAGTCATGGCTCTCTTGGTTGCTTCAGATTGCCTTCTGAGGCATCTGTCCTTTAGGGATTAATTCCCTGTGGAGTGGGAGGGTGCCAGGTACAGGGAGGAAGAAACCCATCATTGAGCTACCAGGGGCTCCAGTGTTTATTTCCACCCCTAATCTTATCTCCAGGTTCACTGTGAAGTTCAAAGAAGGCAACATGACCGTGAAAGTCATTCAGAGCCAAAAGGACGAGGGAAGCAAAGTAAGCTGCAAGAAGAAAGGGAGCAACCATTTGGAGGTGTATGCACAGTGAGAGTGCTGGAGAATCATTAGGGGCCCTCTCCTGGAATGGCACCAGATTTTGAGTCTCCCACCCTTCCAGGAGCAATGTCGTGGTCAGGAGTTGGAAAAGAGGAAGGGAGAGGGGGAAATGGAGACGTTCTTTCAGCCTTTCTGTCTTCTCCCCAAAGTCCGTCTCCTGTTCCTTTTGTGTCCTAATAAAACATGTCAGCAGTGAAAGGTCTGGATATTTTGAGTGGGGATGTCTTCAGGACCACTCAGCTCTCTCCATAGTTCTCTTTTAGTTGCCCCTAGACCACCAATCTCCTCTCTTCACTGCCCCCCACTCAAAATCTCATCAGACTCCCTGGATTCAGTAATACAGATAATGAGGCCAAGCTATAAGGAAAATTACTTCTCGATCGTTTAACCTGCTGAGCTTAGGTGGGGTTTGAAGAGACTGTGTGGGAGAAGAAAAGGAAGGAGGTCCATGGACAAACATATTAACTATGTCCCTGGTGGTTTGAGAAGCCTGGTTCCCGGGAAATGCTGGATTTCATGGAGATTTCATCTGGGAGGGGGTCAGAGGAGAGAGAACAGAGATGGGTTGAAGCAACTGTGAGGAGAAAATGCCCACTCCCACCTCCGGCAGCCAGGTGTCTCCTCTTCCCTCCTGAATCCCTCGCCTTGGCACTGGGCTGGCTGGACCACACCTGCCTCCCTGGCCCTTTCATTCCCCCTTATCTCCGACCTCACCCTCCTACACACACCCTAGATGCCACACTGATGCCAGACAGTTATACTGCCAATCGATGTCCGGCAGCTGCGGCCTGCAGCTGGTGGTACTCAGAGGGAGGGGGACAGACTTTCACTCTCCACCACAACCCCGCCCCCCTTCATTCTTTTTCAGTTTCTCTGCATCAGGTTGTGTCTCTCTCAATCTGCCTTGAATAGTAATGGCTTATGCTTTAAATCATACTTTTCCTTTACAAAGTCTTTTCCTATGCACTATCTGTCTCACTTAGCGTTTCTTCTCATCCCAGTTCCTCTCTCTTTGCCCTAGCCAACCAAATATTTATTCAGGTGCATGCTGCAAGCCTCTCTCTCTGCTGTTTCTGTTTTAGCTCCTGCCTTTCCCGTACCTCTTTTCCTCTCTTAGCCTCCCCTCCATCACTGTATCTTTTTCTCCCTCCATACATTCTCTCACCCCTTTATTTCCAACCCAATCTGAACCTTAAGGATGGGGGTGCCTCCTTTGCCCAGATCCATCTGCGGTCAGCTTCCAGTCTTCACGTAATCAAGTTGTAGAGGAAATGAGAAACTTTTATTTAGCCTGTAAATTAATCTAACCCTTCTTGCACAGTTCCCTTTGAAGGGATGAGCTGAGTCAGGACTGAGAGGGTTCGGTTTTCCCCATCTTTTAGAGAGGGCATTTAGGGTTTTCACTTCATCTCTTGGCTTTATTCAAGGGCTGTTTGTTCCCAGAGGCAGAGGGCAGCCTCACCTCATACCTCTGACACAGACCATGAAAGCCCTGAAGAGAAGCAAGAGGACATGCGACCATGGGGTTGGCTGTCCCTCCCATTCCTCCTATAATCAGCATCGTCTGTCTCTTCCTGTGCCCAGTGCCCAAATTGTCGTCATTTTCTGGTGAAGTGTCTGGTCATTTTCAGAAGCAATTTCAGGAGAGAATGTAACGGCTGCTCCCTCCTCCACTCCTTCTCCGTGATCACCCTTGTGCATTGCAGACATAGGGTGAAGGGAAAGGAGGGAGCCTGGAGTTGTGGGTCCTTGATGCCCAGCCCAGATATCTCTTTACTCCAGCCACAGTGGGCCCCAAATCTGAGGATTAATGAATAAAGTGGAAAGCAGATGGTCTTTTTCCCGCTTCTATTTTGGCCCCCTCACCCCCCATCTCTTTCTTGTCACCCTTTTCTTCCTCTTTCTTTCATGGAGAGACTGGGCCTTCTGTAGGGTAGAGAGAGACGAATTGCTGAGTCACCTCTAAAATTCTCACTACTCTCTCTTTACCTGTTACTTCTCAGGTATCTATATCTCATATCTCATCTATAGAACTCAGGGGTTCTTAATTTGGAACCATGGACCCCTATCTGTGGATAGATTTCAGGGAGTCCAGGCACTTACATAGGGAAAAATAATTGCATCTTTATTTTAATAGAATTCATTATTCTATTAAATAGAATTTGCTTTGGTAATCCTACTCGTTTTATGCATAATAATAGCCAGTGGTTATATAGAGTTTACAAAATGCTTTACCAGTATTATCTCATTTTATCTTCCCATTTTATCCTCCCTAGGGAGAGGTAGGGACTGTTATCCTTCATTTTACAGATGAGGAAATGGAGTCTAAGAGAAGTTAAGTGACTTGCCCAGGGTCAAACAGCTAAAAGTATCTGAGAGTGGATTTGAACTCAGGTCTTCCTCTGCCTCTATGCCCAGCCTCTTTATTCACTGATCCACCTAGTTGCATTTAAAAACATTATTCTAAGAAGGGTTCCATTGGTTTTTACCAGATTGTCAAAGGGTTCCATGAGACAAAAAGGATCAAAGACTGCCATAGAGATTGGTCCCATACAATTGCCCCATCTTCTAACGTTTCACAGAATCCTGTAGCTGGAAGGAACCTTAGAGTTCTGTAGTTCAGTGCTTACTTAAACTGAATTATTTTCTATAACACCTGGCCTCTGCTTGTAGATCTCTAGCAATGGGAAATCCAATTGCCTAACTCTTGAGACCATTCCATTTCTGAAAAGTGAATAATTTTGAAAATTTCCCTTATATATCAATTGAAATCTGCCTCACTGTAGAGAGAAGAAACAATCTATAAGAGGGTCCTAGTCCCCAAAATTCCTTCCACTTTCATGCTTACCATAAACTAACCTCATCACTCCAGTTTGGGGATCTTGTCCTGCCCTGAAATGCGCTTCCCTCCTCATTCCTTACCTCAGAATCGATAACTCCTTTCAAAGCTCAGCTCAAACACCATGGTCTTCATGAGATTCCTTCTGATCCACAGCCCCTCCATCACTGGCTATCGTGACCCCCTTCAAAATATGTTGTATTTGCTTATATGTGTTTGTGTTGTTTCCTTCGATAGAATATAAGCTCTCTGAGGACAGGGACTGCTTCTTTCTTAATTTTTCATCCCCAGCACCTGGCACAGTGCCTGGTACATATTAGGTAGGTTCTTAATGATTGCTTATTGATTGCTTGGTCAATCTCAAACCCCATCCTTCTGCACCTCTGATCCCACTGAGAGACATCTCTTAAAGATAGGATCTTCCCTTTAGAAAAGAATGTAGCTCAATTTTTCCCCATTTTTTTTAGGAATCCATTGTGAGCTACTAGCTTTCAATTTCCTGTCCAGAGACACATTTTCTCTCCTAATCATTCAGGAATTCATCAAAGAAACTATTTTCAAAGTCTTAGCTTATTTCAGTTAGCAACAATATTTATTGTATTATACAATATTTATTGTATATTATGTACATATATTATTGTATTATACAATATTTATTGTATTTATATAGCATTTTACAGTCTATAAAGTGCTTTCTTTGCAATAATCTTGAAAGATAAGCCTTAAAATTATTATAGTAAATAGTGCAAAAAAATGTAGAGTCCTGAACACAGGTCATTCCTTACCTCAGAATCGATAACTCCTTTCAAAGCTCAGCTCAAACACCACGGTCTTCATGAGATTCCTTCTGATCCACAGCCCCTCCATCACTGGCTATCGTGACCCCCTTCAAATCCTGGAATCTGCCACTACCTTAACCAAGTTATTTAACTTCTCTGGGCCTCAGTTTCCTCATCTGTGAAATGAGGGAAGTGAAGTAAATGACTCCTAAAATCCCTTCCGGTTTTAAATCTATGAGTTTATAATCATTTTACAGATGAGGAAACCAAGGCTCAGAGATATTAAGTGACTTGGCAAAGATTATACGAGTAAGCCAGGATTTGAGCCTACATCTTTCCTGACACCAAGTCCAAAATATTGTCAGCATGCCACATCTTACAGCGTCCCCCAGCTTGTACAAATGAATCCCTAGGAAGGAGTCGAATGGGGAAAAATAAAACAGAACAAAAAAAGGTTGGATTAAAATTTTCAGATAAGGGTTAGGTATTCAAGATACATAAACAATTAAAATATACACACACACACACATATATATATATACACATACATATGTATATATATTTGATATCCAAGGAATATTAACAATTAACAGATAAATATATATATGAATGTGTATGGTTATATATCTGTTATATATCAAATATATACATATATTTCTATATATGTGTGAATATATATTTGCTTATTGTTTCTATACCTTGGATAATGTGTGTGTGTGTGTGTCTGTGTCTGTGTATCACCAAAAACTATTCCCCAATCAATAAGTGGCCAATGGATATGAACAGGGTTCTCAAAAGAAGAATTGCAAACTATTAACGAAACATATGAAAGAATGCTCCAAATCACTAATAAAAAGAGAAATATAAATCAAAACAATTCTGAATTTTTACCTTATTCCCTAAAAATTAGCAAATCTGACAAAAAATGGGAAGAGTCTATGTTGGTAGGGTTGTGGGAAGATAAACACACTGATACATTGTTGGGGGAGCTGTGAATCAGTAAAAACAAATTTTTTTTTGAAAACAAATGGAAATTATTCAAATAAAATAAGCCTATAGTCTCAGTGATTCCACTGCCAGGCCTATACCCTAAGGAGGCTGTTGGTAAGAAGAAAGTCCCCATATACATCAAAATTCTCATAACAATACTTTTTTTTTTATAATAGAAAAGAACTGGAAACAAAGTAGACTCGCACTGATTGGGGAATGGCTAAAAAACTGAGACATGAGTGAAATACATATTATTGTGCTGTAAAAAATGACAAATATGATGAGTACGGAGAAACATGGAAACATATTCATGAACTAAAGCAGAGTAAAGTAAGTATAACCAAGAAAATGATGTATGAAATGACTATAACAATATAAATAGAAAAGACAATCAACATACGCAAAAATAAACACTATAAAATCACAAAGATCAAACATGACTCAAAAAAGAGAAATTAGAATATACCCACATTTTTCAGAGGTGGGAGGTTTTCAATTATGTTACATTGCACATATTTTCATACTTTTTTAAATATGCCAATCAATTTTACCAATTTTTTCTCTTCTTTTTTATTTTTAAAAATGGTATTTATTTTATGGAATGGTTCTGTGAGGGTGGGATTGGGAGTACTGGGGCAAATTTTGGGGATGTTAAAAAAAGACATCAATAAAAGTTCATTTTAAAAAATCATCCTTTCGACTCAATCCTTTGTGCTATATGAGGTCAGCTTTTTATTCTTAAATTCCTGGAAATGGCTGTCCTCTAGCCTATGAGATTTGGGGCTCCAAGAAATACAAGGGGCAGCAGCTGGGAACATCTGAGGCTGCCTAGGTCCTTGACTAGCTCAGGGCCACATTTCTCCATTACTATGCCATGATTTCACTTGCCTGGATGACATTTCCATCTGCTCCCCACGTACTCTGCCCTGCCTGCTACCTCCCTCTTGGCCTTTCAGAACCAGGGCCACAGTTTCCGTTCTCAACTTCATAACTTGGCTTGGAGTGGACAGTGCAATCCTCCAAAGACAGCCTCCCCAGCTGCTCCCTCAAGGACAGAGCCATCGTGTCAAATAGAGGGGGAAGCGTACAGGAGAGCATATGTGGGCGTACACATGTGTGACAGGGGCAGATCATCAGCCACATACTTATGTACAGAGTTAAGTTCTGCCTTCCTTCCTCCCCACACCCCCAACTCCAGGCTCCAGGGGAGTAATTAAGTCACCCTTTCTGATCTCAGCCAGCATTGCTCCTGGCAACCCTTCTTTCAGCCCCCACCCCAATTTCCCAAGGAAAAGGAGGGTGAGGAAGAGAAGGGTGCAGGTTGGATCAGGAGACCTGCTAGGGTCTCTGGTGTTCTACTGCATCAGCAATACAGGCTGTTACAATAGAAGCTGTGCCGTGGACTTAGAAATGAATAAGTGCCATCTGATGATCTGAGCCTCTTTTGCATGTCTAGCCAAAATGCACACCTAAGCCCCTGCCTTTTTTCTTCAGGTGCTGCTTCTATCTCTCTCCTCCCAGAGCGCACTTTCACGTGCCCCCCCATTCCCCCACGCCTGGTTCTTCTCACCTTCTCTGCCTTAGTTCAGCATCAGCCCTTTCAAGTCCTTGTGAATCCAGCAGATCAAGGAGCTACTAGTTTCCCCTGCCATCTCCTTGCTTACCTCCCTCCGGGCCCCTCACCCCCAGGAGCATAGGGAACCTTATCAAAGGACATTATTTATATCAGACCTTTACCCAAAGCTCTCCGACAGAGAGAGGAAGAAGGGAAAAAAGAAAGAAGGGATGAGAGAGCCACAAGCAGGACCTAAGAGGTCTTTGCTACCAAATCTGAGCTGCCTCTATCCACCTCAAGCTCTCTTGCCCCGAAAGTGCCATTGAAGGAGGAGCTAATTACCAAATGAGAAGCATCAATTAAAACTTTTCTTTTCTTTTTTTTGTTACATTTTTAATTCCACGTTGTCTCTCTCCCTCTCTCCCAACCTTGCATTAGAGAAGGCCAGTATTTTATATATGTATGTAGATGTTTATAAATATATATATATATATGTATGTGTATGTATGTATGTGTGTATATGTATATGTGTGAATCATACAATATATACTTCCATATATCAGTCCTTTCTCTGGCAGTGAATAGCACTTTCCTAACAAATCTTTACTCAGACTAACTTAATCATTCATAGTTACTCTTTGAACAACATTGCCATTACTGTATACAACGTTCACTTGACCCTGCTCACTTCACTCCTCATCATTTCATATGTCTTTCCACATTTTTCTGAAACCAACCTGCTCATCATTTCTCACAGCATAGCAATACTCCATCACAATTCTATACCACAACTTATTCAGCCATTCCCCAATTAATGGGCATCCCCTTAATGTCCATTTCTTTGCTACCACAAAGAGAGCTGCTGTGAATATTTTATAACATATAGGGGTTTTTTTCCTTTTTACCCACTCACCTTGGGAATCAGACCTAATACTGGTATTGCTGGGTAAAAGAGTGTCACATAATTTTATAATTCTTTGAGCATAACTCCAGATTAATCTCCAAAATGGCTGGAACAGTTCACAGTTCTGCCAACAATGTATTTGTGCTCCAATTTTTCCACACTGCTCCAACATTTGTCACTATCCCCTTCTATCATTTTAGCCACTCCGATAAATGTGAGCTATCTCAAAGTTGTTTTCATCTTCATTTCTCTAATCAATAATGATTTAGAGTATTTTTTTATATGACTATATATAGCTTTCATTTCTTCTTTGAAAAACTGCCTGTTCATGTCTTTTGACCATTTGTCAATGAGGAATGACTCATATTCTTATCATTTGACTCAATTCTCTACGTATTTGAAATATGAGGCCTTTCTCTGAGAAATTGTCTATAAAATTTCCCCCTAATCTTCTGCTTTCCTTCTAATCTTGGCTATATTGGTTTTCTTTGTATAAAACCTTTTTTAATTTGTCATCAAAATTATTCATCTTGCATCCCATAATGCTCTCTATTTCTTGTTTATTCATAAGTTCTTGTATTCATAAACCTGAGAGATAATATGTTCCATTTTCTTCTAATTTACTTTATGTCTAAATTATATATCCATTTGGTCACATTGATAAATGGTGTAAGATATTGGTCTATACCTCGTTTCCACCAGATTGCTTTCTAGTTTTCCCAGCAATTTATTTATTAATTAATTTGTTTCAATTTTCAACAATCATTTCCATAAGTTTTAAATTTTCTCTCTCTCCCTCCCCCCACACTCCTCGAGACAGCATGCAATCTTATCTGGGTTCGACACATACATTCTTATTAAACACGTTTTCACATTAGTCATGTTGCTTGGAAAAATTAAAATGAATGGGAGAAACCATGAGAAAAACAAAACAAAATAGAACATAACACTAGAGAAAATAGTCTGCTTCATTCTGCGTTCCGATTCCATAGTTCTTTCTCCGAATGTGGAAGGCATTTTGCATCATGAGACCTTTGGGAATGTTTTAGGTCCTTGCATTGTCCCAGCAATTTTTTACCAGATAGCGTGTTTTTAACCCCCAAACTTAGATCTTTATGTTTATCAAACACCAGGTTATTATAGTCATTTACTACCGTGTGTTGTATTTATTACTATATATTCTATCCCACTGAGCCACCATTCTATATCTTATCCAGTACCAGTTTTGATTTTTTAAAATCGAATTTTATTTTAAAAACTTACCAAGCATTTATTTTCTCACCTATCCAGATTGCCCTCCACTGAGGGGTGGGGGAAACCCTTTAACAAATAGAACATGGATTTTTTAAACATTGCCTTAGCTTTGCACTCTGAAGTGAATCAATAATCCGTTGGTCTGTTTGGCATTTTGTTTGTATGAACAACCTACACTGCCCTTCTCTCAGTGCCTACCTTCCTCCTCCCTACTCCTCTTCTAAGTACCCAAGAATCTTTACACCTCTCCCTTCATGTTTTTCTCACCAGCCCCATTCCTTTTCCTTCAGGGTGCACCCAGTTCAGTAATTAGCTGAGCTTTTAAGGGGGCCTCTTTAGACTTGTGCATAATTAAGGGGTCTGGGGAACCAGCTGCTGCCCACACTCTGGTCCAGGGGTTCTTAACCCTTTTGGTGTCATAGACTTTTTGGCAGTCTTGTGAAGCCTACAGATTCCCTTCTCAAAAAAAAATGTGTGTTTTTAAAAAATTCATAATTGAAGTAAATGCTATTCAGTAAGCTTTTTAGTGAAAATAAAGATATAAGTTCATTGAAATCTATCTGTGGACCCCTTGGGTATCCTCAGACACCAGGTTAAGAACCTCTGCTTTAGGCAGATGCAGCTTCTCTCTATGAAGTCTGAGGGGCCAATTCCAAAAGACAAAAGGTTGGAGAGGGATTCTGATCCAAAAGACAGACTTAGGATAAGAGAGACCCAAGGATAAGACAAGAGAGCTGAGCTCAGTCTCCATCTCTTGCTTCTTTTCAGTTCCATGGGAGAAGGGCAGAGGAGATGGCTACCCCAGCTGAGTTACTCTCAAGCATCTGGCTGAAACTTGATAGTCACTAGGATTTTCTGTCTCTCCATGTCTCTGTTTCTCTCTCTTTCTCTCATCTCTCTCTGTCATTCTCTCCCTTTTTCTGTGGGTGGGTGTGTGTCTCTGTCTCCATCAGTCTCTGTTGCTCCTTTCTCTTTCTCTCCCTCCTCTCTTTCTTGTCTCTCTTTCCTCTCTCTCTCTCTCTCTCCCTCACTCTCCACCCTCCTTCTCCCTCTCCCTCTCTCCTGGGGCTTTGAGAGGGGTAAATGAAGCAGAATAAGCTCCTCCTAACAGTAGGGGTACAGAACATGGTAGTTAAAAGGTTACAGGCGAAGATGACAGAACTTCAGGGAAGCAGATTAGACAGGGGTAAAAAGCCCTGAAACAAGGAAAAAACGCTAAGCAGAGCAATTAAGAGATCAATCCTGAGGCATGGTGGGGGTGGTAGGGACAGAATGGAAGTCATGTTCTTTTATTGTCTGTCTTTAGTGAGATTGCAGCAGGAGGGATAAAGGTTAGACTACAGCAAGAACTTTTCTAGAGTCAGGAACATCCCCCCATGGGAAGGGACAGGAAGCCCAGGAGATCTCCCTGTCCCCAAAAGACCCTTGAATAATGAAATGGGACAAGGTGAATGGATTTCTGGATTTGGAAGCAGACTCAGAGATGGATTAATCATAGGATCATACATTCAGAGCTGCCTCTAGACCCACTCCCTCATTTTACACGAAACTCAGGCCAGAGGTATTGATTTGGATTTTCATGCTAGACTCATCTGGCTGGCTCATAGCATAGGCATTTGTATGGGGAGATACTTTGGAGAAGGAAGGAAAAACACCATGAAATTCATCCCTTTATCTTGTCCTGGAAGCTTTCCTTATCATGCCTCCTTATCTCCATCATTCCTGATCTGATCCTGGATCCCAGATCAGAATCTGTGGGGGTATAGAAAAGAATAGGTCAGTCCCGGAGCCCTAAGAGTGCCAACATTTTCAAACATGTCCCAATGTAATACAGGATATTTGTGCAAGGGGCCAGAGTAGGCTCTGACTGTGTATGCTACAGAGACGTTTCAGGAGAACTGGAGAGTTTTTCAGACTGGCCAGCCCAGTTAATGGATAAAGGGGCAGGGGTGAGGGGCTGCTTGAGAACAGAGAGGAGGTTGAGGAATTATGGAGAGAGGAGATCATCTACAAGATTCTGTGGATATAAGGGCAAAGATGAAGGGACTGACTGCATTTGTACTTATTGACATACCATGAGTATATTCTACATCAAACCACTTACAAATAAATAAATACTTATTTTCTAAATGCCTTTTTCAGGCACTGTTGGGAAGGTGGCATTAGCACTGGGCTGGGTATCTATTTTTTTGTGTTCTCAGGGTTTCTGCTGCTACGTTTTCCTCCCTGCCTCCCCCATCAGCTCCCCAATCTCCCCCCTCTTCTATCCATCCCAGGATTGGCGGCTCTTGGCCCCTCCCCTCAGCCCCTCCACCCCCCAGACCCTCCCAAAGTCCTTATCAGGGAGCAGGGACTGAGTCTCTGCCAGATCCAAGATCCCCTCTCCTTTCAACAGCAGCCACTGAAGCCTCATTGTGGGAAGCTGGAAAGCTGGGAATCCAGACCCTAAGACCCACAGATCCTAAGCCTCCATATCTTACCAGGAGTGAATTCCAGGTAGGTGTGATAGGAAAAGGAGGTAAAACAGGTCAGAGGAAAGAAGGTATATGGATATATGTGTGTGAGAGGTGGACATTGAGACTAAGGAACAGTTTCTACTAATGGTGTCCAGAGTTAAGGGGAAGGGACTCTGGGAGATGGAAGTTGATACTAAAGGCAAGAGACTGGGCGTGTGTGTGTGTGTGTGTGTGTGTGTGTGTGTGTGTGTGTGTGTGTGTGTGCATTGAGGGGAGAAGGTTCTGTTGGAGGGTAGGTCAATGTCAGCAGACTAAAGATTCACCCTCCATTTCTCCAACTGGAAAGTTTCTCTGTTGGGGAGATCCTTCCATGGGTGTTAGCAAGGAGCATAGATCCCTCCGTCATCTACAGCTGCCTCCTCTTCCTAGGGAAGAAGGACTTGTTCTCAGCCCAATGGTTTGCACCTATCAGACCCAGATTTGGGGGAAGTGAAGGATGATTCCCTATGATGGGCAGGGAAGTTAAAGTAAAGAACTTCCGCATCTGCACTGAGTCCTTCTTCCTTCTCTCCTCTTCCCTACCATGGAATCCTGGGCTGTGGTGACAAGACTCACACATTCTCTTTAGTACATGACACATGATCACCCATGTTGCTTCTGTGCTTAGTGTCTGTCATATATGGACTTGGGATGTGCTCTGACCGAGGCACATCTTCCTTATCCCATGTTCGAGGCTTACCCCCTTTTGCCCTCCTAGGCACCATGAGAGCCGCACTGCTGCTCATGGCTATTCTGGTCCTTGGTGCCGAAAGGAGCTGCCAAGCCGTCTGTGAGGAGTCTCAGGAACAAGGGACGCTTGGTGGGGGCCACAGCAAGGTAAGACTTTGCTCCCTTTACCTTCACAGGGCCAGATTTTCCCTTACTTATAATATCCCTTCAGTTCCAGGGGCAGGAAGGGAAGGAGTGTGTGTGTGTGTGTGTGTGTGTGTGTGTGTGTGTGTGTATGTATGCTGAATTGGACATATGTATAGCTCTCTGTGTCTCTGTGTATTTGTGTAGGTGTTTGTGTGTGTGTGTGTGCAAGAAAGTACAGCTCTATCACTGTATCTGAATCTTGCTTAATAAAAACTTAATAGCCGTTGCTCAAAAGTATTTTTTGATTGATTAATATTGATTGAATGGTGCTACTGTGAAGTGGGTGGGGTGGAGTGAGCTAGGGATCAGTAGAGACTCCCTTCTGGTTCTTTCTCATTGCCTGGACCCTGGTCAGATGATCAAAGTCTTGGTAAAACATCAGAACCCTTGCTCCCAAAATCATCAATGATCATTTGAATGCTACTTTGCATGTCACACATTTAATTATTGAAATGCAAAGAAATTCTTTTACTGTCCCTCTTCCCCTTCTCCTCCCACGCCCAGTATCCATCCCTCCCCTCCTCCCACCTTAGGAACCTAGCACCTTTTTTCTTCTCCCAGTGAGCCCTCCCCAACACTCCAGCATAGAAAAACAACAGGTTGGCCTCTGGTTTCCAAAGTTCCTCCTGGGAAGAGGATGGGAACCGGTTGGGGAGGGGGAGGAGGGAGAAGATGAGTCTTTTCAGAGTTTTGAAATTACAGCGATTACATCGGCACAAATGCTTTTAAGATGATTACAGGTGGGATTTATTACAAATTCTGTATGTGTGAGAAATCTAAGCTACTTCTCTAGCCCAAGTCTGCTTAGCATCTCATTATAGAAGGTGAAAAGACTATTTGAATAACTTGGGGAAAGTAATCTCCCCGGGAGCTATGAACTAAGTATAAAAAGAGATTGACAATTCTAGGTGCCAAATTGGCTGAGTAGCCACACCAGTTTGTGGCAATGGGAGCAGGAGGCTGGTATTACCTTTCCCAGATATATGAGATCACAGGCAGAACTTTAGTCTGATATGGTTAGGATTTCTATCTTTTCTCTCTTGCTGTGTGACCTAGGGCAGGCAGCCTGTAGGCTTTCTGTTCCTCAGTTTCCCTCTCTTGGACTGCAATAGGATGACAAATCTTTCCACTCTTGCTTCCACAGGGAATATGGGGGACATATGTATATCTAAATCAATATCCTTGTGTGTGTGTGTGTGTGAGAGAGACAGAGACAGAGATAGAGACAGAAACAGAGACAGAGAGAGACAGACAAGACAGACAGAGAGAGAAAGACAGACAGAGAGAGAGAGAGAGAGTACACTGCTGTAGGGAATGATTGGACTTTAGCAATTGAGGTTCTAGTGGAATGAGCAGTATGATTCTCTTCTATTTTGATGATGTCTCTCTGTCAGACACCAACTAAGTGGATGTGGTCTCGGTGTTCACCACCCTGCAGCTCCTGAAGGTACCAAAAAAATCAATTAAAAACCCCATTATGAGAACAATTAGGAACCCCCATTTGGCAGCCCCAAGAGTTGGCCCCTAAGGGAAGGGGTCTTTAAGCTCAACTAACACCCCTGACAAATAAAATCAGAGTATATGAAGTAAGAATACAACAGAAAAAAATGAATCCAAGATAAAGATATATGGGGAGAGATAAAGAGGCAGGGAAAACCAAAAATCTGGAGACACAAAGATGGAGGGGGGGATGGGAAGATGGTGAAAGGAAGGGGGATATTTATAGAAATTTATAGAAATCTATATTTATAGTTTTCTCCTTATATATTTCAGAGGAGTAGAGGGAGATCAGAGAAGAGCAGGTATATCCCAATATTTTACCTGCATTTATACCCCAAAACAAAGCCCCATTTTCTCCCAACCCATGACCTGGCCAACTCAGTTAGGGGAGACCAATCCGGATGACATCAGATCTACTACCTCAGCCTTTTAGGACTGTAGTCTTATCTTCTCATTTGAGATGTGAAATAATTGAAGCCAAGAGGGGTTAAATCACTTGCCCAAAGTTAGGCAGGTGGTACATTTGGGGTTCAAACAGGTATTCTGACTCTAAATTCAATGCTCTTCCATCTTTACTGTGAATGGGGAGGGGAAAAAGGAACCCATGCTATCTAAAACCCATGGGCAGTCACTGCTAATGCTTACCAGAGTGAAGGAGGATCCAGGCATTCCTCATCTAACATGTGGAGTAGTAGCATGAACAAGGAGCATAGGGAGGGCTTTAATATGCCATCCCACTTGAAGTTTGAAAGTCCTTTAATAATAGTAACAATCAATAATGATAATAATAACTAGTATTTACATAGAACATTAAGGTTTGCAAGGCATCTTGTCTCATTTGATTCTCACAACAGCCCTATGGGCTAGGTGGTACTATTATCTCCATTGTACAGATGAGGAAACTGAGGCTGGCAGAGGTTAAGTGACTTGCCCAGAGTCACACAGCCAATAAATGTCTAAGGCAGATTCAAATTCAGGTCCCTCCTGATTCCAGGTCCTCCTATTTTTAACATCCCCCATCATCAAATCCTCAAGCTCACCTGGAACTTCAGTGAATCTCCTGTTGGGTCAGGGACATGGGAAAGTATCATTGCTAGCTAACTAGTCATATCCTACTTCACCAATCTGGCTTCTCTGTCTTCCCTTCTGTATCCCCAGACACAGACAGTGATTGGGAAAGACTGAATGGTCTCAGTCCCCAGGCTGATTCTTTGAGTTCTTTATGCTTTTCTTTTCCCAATAATATTCAATATCTGAAATCAGAGAAAGAATGTAAATCATAGGAGATCCTGAAATAAAATCTTAGGATATGCCAAGTAGTCCTTGGCAAGAAAGGCTAGCTGGGTTAAGGAGAGCTGGGCATGAATGTGGTGGGTTCAAAATGGGGTTATGCTATCACGTAGAAAGCAAATCTAGAAACTGGGGTATAACCCCCATGGCCAGTTGGGATCTTGGGGGACTTCTAGCTGTCATCACTACTACACCAGTTTTCTGTATCTGTCTCCATCAGAAAGTCTTAGATCTCTATCAACTCCCTCCGTCCCTGCTCCGGAGGCTGTATAACAGCCGATCTCTCTCTCTGGATGGGTTGCTGAGGCTGCTGAGCAAGACTAGTGTGGGTAAGACCCCAACCCCCTGGTGAAGGGGTAAGGAGATGGCATGAGATACAAGATCTTGGGTGGGGGGAGGGAACTGGAGAACCACATCCAGGGATGGACCCATGTAAGCCACCCACAGTGAAGTTAAGGTGAGAATGAACTGAGAGGCAGCTTGGTAGGGGCACTGACTGAGAGATCTTGCTTTGTTCTATTTGCTCTTATCTCTTAGTACCATTTTCCCAGGACTCCCTCCTGCATCAGTCTATGCTTTTCCTTACATTCATTTTCTTGATTTCATAGATCCTAAGGAGACCATGGATTTCCAGAAACGTAAGTAGTCCTTTCCATTGTTTTCTTCCTTTACCCCACTCTCTCTCCTTCCCCCACTCCTTCCCTGCTGACTACCTGCTCAATGCCCCCATGACTCTTGAGCCCTTGTAGACTATTTGGCAAGACCCATCTCAACTGGAACAAACCAGTGGCCTAACTGAACTAGCAGTGCTTTCTCAGCCAGTTCCCTCTTGGATTTGAGGGGTGTAGTTGGCACCATGGACAGATTATCCATCTGCAGTTGCATGTTGCTCAGCAGGCAGCAGGATTGGCATCTGTAAAGGTTCCCAAGCCAAGTGGGCAAGGAGAGGAAAATATATGGGGGTAGTATGAGGGAGGGAATTTCATGGTTTGTCTTTCTTTCTTGAAGAAGACCATGACATCAGAAAGATGATGCCATGATTTGCAAGGCAATTGGATTTAAGTAAGGGAAGGCTGTGTAAAGTCACCAAACTCACTTTTGCCTCTGGAGTCATGTAGGTCCAGTGGTCAGATATAGATCAGAACAACTGGAGATGACCCAGAATGAAATGGGAGACCATGGCCTTTTTAAACTAAGGTCTTTCAGAGTTCTCACTCTGACTAAGGTAATACCCTTTCAGTGATTAGGGCTGTTTAAGAAATGAGTCAAAGGATGGCGAAACAGAGGAAGGAAGGAAGGAAGGAAGGAAGGAAGGAAGGAAGGAAGGAAGGAAGGAAGGAAGGAAGGAAGGAAGGAAGGAAGGAAGGAAGGAAAGAAGGAAGGAAGGAAGGAAGGAAGGAAGGAAGGAAGAAGGAAGGAAGAAGGAAGGAAGGAAGAAGGAAGAAGGAAGGAAGGAAGAAGGAAGGAAGGAAGGAAGAAGGAAGGAAGGAAGGAAGGATCAGTCTGGGAGGGGAAAACCCTCAGGGTTTGTGGCCAAAAGAGAAACAATTGTCATTCACTCCGAGCCATCCCGGCCCAAATTTCTGAAAGTAATTAAAAGAGGTAGAAGGGAGGTGGAGGTCTGTAGGGAGTTAAGACACTGGAGCCCTCATCTCTTTGAAATAAGGGAAGAAAAATGAGGATACCAGTAGGTAAGACAGAAACAGTCTCAGCTAGGAGAGGTTTGCCTCCTTCTTTCTTTCACTATCGGTTGGTGCTTCTCTCTCCTTCTGCAGGTGACATGCATGACTTCTTTGTGGGGCTCATGGGGAAAAGGAATATGCAGTCAGGTAAGTATAGGGTGGAGTAAAGTCTTAGGGCCTGAAGCGATACGCAAGATAGAACAAAAGTCAATACCCTAAATTAAGAACCAGAGGAAAAGATTGTTTTCCTTGGTGAGGGATACTGTGGTCCCTCATCCACTCCCCATTCCCTCTCTCAATCAATCGACTTCGACCCTAACCCATATTGAGGCCCCTGGAATAAAGGGAAGACATACTGATGAGTCATCTCGGCTATAGTCACGGAATAAGACAGGAAGAGTGGAGACTCTAGTTCTGCTTCTGCCTTCTTGTCTCTCTGAAAAGAGCCCCTGTTCTCCCTGTCTTTAATTTCTAATCCTGACCTCTCAGCTAGTCTCCAGTCTCCATACCATTGCCAATCCTTATCTGATAAGGATGGGGTAATGGTGGGGGTACATGGTGACCAGACTCTTAGAGCCTCTCCTTAAGTTCCTTGTTTATCCCTTCCTCAGAACCACCTATGGAGGTGAACCAAGAAAACTTCCCTGGTTTTGGTGACCCCAAGTATTCCACCAATTCAGAATGAGGTAAGTCCAGAAAGGATAGAAGGGAAGGCCAGGGCGAGTATGATAAATGAACCCCAACATAGACATATGTAGAGTGTGCACCACTTTCCCCTTCTTACTGTTTCTCAAGAAGCCCATCTTGATAAAAAAATAATTATGGGTATAATCGGTGCCCACAAAGATGATGCAAGAAGAGATACTATCCCTAAACATAAAATATATTCAGAAGAGACAGAAGAAGACATGCTAACATGCACAGAAAATATTCATAGAGGACAGCGAACCTTGGACATATCAGTCTGGTTCATTTACCACATTCTGGTTGGTTTGTGCCCTGGGCAAAAGGAGAAAATAAGGAGACTTGGCCTAAGTGGTTTGTGCCAGAGACCAAGCTTCAATTTGGAGCACAAAGTAGGGAACCTTGGTGATTAGGGTTGGTATAGACAGGGACTGAGGCAGAGGTTATACTTTTCCCTGGGATTTTTGTCTCATTGACACTTGTTTGGTTTTCCCTCTTTAAAGTCAGAACCTCTCAGGTGTCAGGGCACAAAGAATTTATAATCCATTTAAAATAAAATAAGATTGTTATCTAAATTATAGGCAACATCTCTAGTTTATAGGAGAAGGTGTCTGCAATTCCCTTTCCTCTTTTGTCTTATAAGATTCATAGGGGTCTAGATCTGAAAAGGGGCATTGAGAGGTCATCTGGTCAAGTCCCCACACTACAGAGACCACATTTTTCATATAACCAAATTGGGACACATGGTCTGACAAAGAATATTCCTTTTTTTCAAAGCCTTCTTAAAACTATATTTCTGTTTCTTAAAATTCAGACTAGATGGTCTCTGTGGCTATTCTGTAACAAAGAATGGATTTGTAAGGAACAGAAAGTGCTACTAAATCTAATGGGACCCAGCTGAAAAGGATATCTAGTAGAACCTAGATATGCCTACCAGGGGTTGGAGAAGGAAGGGGGAGCGTCCCTGATGATCCCGTTGGCTGACTGTGAGGCTGATGCCAGGCTGACTAAGCTGTCCATCCTGAACCCCTTGGATGACTAGACTGACAGATTTCTCACTTGGTGAGCTCAGTGTGATAGTCTCCTTGGGGATATGTCTAGTCAAAACATGGAACTTTTCACCCCAACACCATCTTTCCCCCACACACGAGTGACTCATCTGGTCCTTTTATTTTATTAATTTCCAGAGAGAAAGAGCCAGTGTCTTGATACAGATTTAGGAAGATTCAGAATACCATAATTGTCCAAGAAAATGTAGCATGCAAGACATTGCTTAGAGCAAGACGATTTTATTTAGGGGACATAAGCAGGGCAGTCAGTGAAGATGGAAACAAGTCAGGTCCACTAGAGTCTGGGTGGAGCACCCTACTGGGATCCTGGTGTAATGAGGCATCACACCCAACCAGTAAACTCTGGAGTTAGACTAGGCATTGAAGGAGGGCTTGAGGAGCCTGTACCTGGGGACTGCTACTGATTCATACTAGTTGGGGAGGGAGGAAAGACTCCTGGGGAGTAGCTATTCAAATTCCCCACCCACTAGGAGAGGGGTTTTAGGCAGATACTGTTATTCTGACAGAGCAACTCAAGGGTTTTAAGCTTCTTAGGACTTCTTTATTTATAGGATAGGGAAGTTACTGGGGTTGTTACAGCTAGAAAGGTGTAGAAGGAGATTGGGAGGGAGAAGAAAATTTGGAAATCCACAAATTACCTTTGAGAGAACTCCATCCCTAACCTCATGGTTCCTATTAGCCATGCTAATAGACGTTAGGATACCAGACCAGCAACCTATGGACTCACCTTTGAAGTGGTACAGTGTATATATGATTCCCAGTAGATAGGGGAGGCTGGGTCTGGGTCCCCATTTGGTGCTGGGTGAGAGGGCACAAAGAGCCTTAATAACCGTAACTCGTTGATTACATGGTACTTACCGTATCATTTTGCTCTCATTAGATGGTTATTTCAGTCCTGCCAATGGCTGGGTAATTATACGGGCAGCTATATCGGGATGACATACTTTCCCCCAGTGTAATGCACCAGCCCATAAAGATAATTACAGTGCAATTTTGCCATAGTATTTTATACAAATGGCAGAAATAAGAACATTGTGGAAATCTACTTTTAATCTGTGCGGGTGAATCCAGGCTCTTTTCAGATCTAGGAACATGATTATGTCCCTCCTCATCACCATCACCATGCCATTATTGGATGAATGGATCATTCACAACCTGTAAAGTGTCAGGCAGAATAGGTCATGAGGTTTGGGGGTGTGGGGAGGAAGGAGGAAAGTACAGGGACAAGATGGAAGTGTCATTCAAAGTCATCATAATTGAATTTAATCAATATATTGTTTTCTTTTAATGGAGGAGGAGGAATCTAGGGCAGTAGTTCTCAAACTTCATTATTCTCAGGACTACTTGAATACTCAAGTCTGAGTGGAACTGGGTTAAATCCCACTTAAAGAGCTTTTGGTTTATTTGGCATATCTATCAACATTCATTGTATTAGAAATTAAAACATCTTAGTATTATTATGAAAACAGTTTTAACCTCACAGACTCTGGCCCATATTTTGTGAACAGCTGGTCTAAAGGAAGGTGGCCCTCTTATTTCCTTCATTTAAGACCATCATCATTCAAGTCTTATTACTAAAGACTCCCAGGGCAGCTAGGTGGTGCAGTGGATAGAGCACCAGTGCAGGAGTCAGGAGGACCTGAGTTCAAATCTCACCTCAGACACTTGACACTCACTAGCTGTGTGACCTTGGGCAAGTCACTTAACCCCAATTGCCTCATCCTGGGTCATCTCCGGTCATCCTGATGAATATCTGGTCACTGGATTCAGATGGCTCTGGAGGAAAAGTGAGGTTGGTGACCTGCACAGCCCTCCCTCACTCAAAGCAAAATCAAGTGCAAATCATGTCATTATTTCTCTGATGGCACAGTCTTCTTTGGCAATGAAGGGCGAATATTCACTAAAGAGTCCCAGGAGGAAGCACTAGGGATTGATTGTGTACAGGATCCAGAAACATTCACACAAATGCACTGGGTAGGGATATGTGATAGGGTCCCCTTGGTGAATGGACAACTGGGTTATGGAGATGCCATCATAGTCTATCTTATGCATTATGTATAGGTGCACAAGTATAACATATGTCAGATTGCTTACCATCTCTGAGAGAGGCTAGAGGAGGAAGGGGGGGTATAGAATTTAGAATTCAAAACTTTTTTAAAAATTAGTGATAAAAATTGTTTTTACATGTAGTTGGAGAAGAATAACATTATATGTGTATGTGTATGTGTGTGTATACACATACTTGTATGTATATATATAATGTATGTGTAGTATATATGTGTATATATATATATGTGTGTGTATCTATCTGTCTGTCTGTCTATCTATCTATCTATAAATATATGTGCATGGGTGGTTATGAGCAATGAAACCACCAGTTAAATGTGATGCCTGGGAAGATAAAGGAATTGTGTCGGCAGGGGAAATTTAGCTTCTTATTAGCCCTTCTTATAGCCTACAGAAAAAAGCAGAGTTAAGACTTTGGCTTTCTCTCCTTCTTTCCCCAACAGATTTCTTCAAACTGGCTATTGGAATGGAAGCCAAGAGTCTTGCAACAGACAAAGAAAATGTGCTTTTTTTTTTTTGCCAGAGTTTTTCATATTGTCCACCTCCTGGGACTCTGGACTGCATTTTGAAGACACTCTGCCTGCCTCCTCCAATCCCTGGATAAAATACCTTCAATTCTATTTCCTTACTCATGGCTGTATCATTCTTCTGCTTTGATTACCCCACCCCCACATAACCGTATAAACCACATAGACACTAACATCAATCCCATGAGCACTGACTTCAGATGCCAAGCAACTTTCCTCAGTGACAAATTCATAATATAATCTCTATACTCATCATCAATAAAAGAATTTTTACACATGACCCAGAGTAGTCTTTCTTGGTTTGGTTTTTCATTGACTACTAGTTTATCTCTAAACTTCCAGAGAGTAGGGACCATTTCTTATACAGTTTTCTATCCTACGCTGCACCCCACCCCCCCAAGGCACCTCACATAGGGTCTTTCTCAAGGTAACCAGTGCTCAGTAAATATATATTGAATTAGTACTCTTATTAAGGTATGAATTTGGAAGGAGATGCCTGAAGCCCAAAGACTCTCAGAGGCCTACCTCAGACGAAGACATATGGAGATTCTGAATACCTTATCTCAGCTTCTAGGAGGAGATGGACATAGCTACAGAGGGGGAAAAACAATTTTGAGATTCTTATTCCCCTTCTCTGAGCTCCTACTTTAAGGAGTCAGGTGTTAAGACCAAGCAGAGGATTGGAGAAAGGCTCTTGTGTGTGTGTGTGTGTGTGTGTGTGTGTGTGTATGTATGTGCTGCTGTGTTAAACACTCTAGCATCACAGTGATGCTGGAAGAAAGGAAAATAGACTGCCCTCTCCCCCTCTTAATCCAAAAACCTGGGTGAGGTGGGGGTTAACTCAGTGGATTAAAAAGATGTTAAAATCCTTAAATATATACTTGGTTATCATCTCCTACAGCTCTGGTCTAACAGTTTCTATTATGTAAACTGAGCTTTGGTTTAGGGGCAGGGGGCTGAGGAAGGGGGAGGGTGTCTGTTATTAATTCAATGTGTCATACATCTCAGTCCACTAATCCTGAGGGAAATTTCATACCCAAATGACAGGCTGCAGAATTCCCAGTGCTGCCTACCAGCAGCCTAAACCCTGCCACTTGGTGTGGGAGTTTCTCCTAGACCAGGTGCCCAATACCCTCCTCCCCAAGATGAGGCAGAAGCAGAAGCCACAAATGGAAGAGAAACATTTTTTTGTGAAGAAATCACTTTCTCTTCTGGATCCTTAGCTCTTAGATCTATAAGGTGGGACCATCACCAGTCACCTTGACCTACACCTTGCCATTGGACTCCGATTACTGGAGGAGAGAGTGGGATTGATGACTTTGCACAGCTTTGTCTCACTTAAATCCAATTCATGTGCAAGTCAAGACCTCACCCTCATGATGTCATTGTTCCTCTTCAAGAACTGGGGACAAGCAACAAGACCCATAAAGCACCCTTAAAAAGATGTGCTTAGAACCTTAAACTCCCCATCACCCACAGGGACAGGCTGGGAGGGATCTGGTTTGCTCCAGTCCTCTTTGGACTGTTCCTTATCTAACTGATGGAACCATCCCCATCAGGCTACACCTACTAGCTGTGTGACCCTGGGCAAGTCACTTAACGCCAATGGCCTCCAAAAAAAAGTATATATTCACTTTAACCAAAGAGTAATAATAAAGTTCTGCTTTTAAAAAGAGAAAGAAGGAAGGAAGGAAGGAAGGAAGGAAGGAAGGAAGGAAGGAAGGAAGGAAGGAAGGAAGGAAGGAAGGAAGGAAAGAGAGAGAGGAAGAAAGAAAGAAAGAAAAAAGAAGCAAAGAAACAAAGAAAAAGGAAGGAAGGAAGGAAGAGCAAGAAAGATTCAAGAATGAGAAAGATTCAAGATAGGGGTTATGTCAAAAAATAAACCTTACTAAAATAAAAATAAAAAAATAAACCTTAATAAAACATGACCATCTAAGCTTCACATCTTCTTTTATTGTCTAGTATCGTTGCCTTTCTTTGATTGTCTAGGTTTTTTTTTCTTTTTTAAACCCTACCCCATCTCAGTCAATTTAAGGAAAGGTATAGTTGTTTTGTCCTTCACGTAGTTCAGGAGAGTCTGGAAAAATCTAGGTATCCTAGATATCCCAGGAAGGATTTGTGGTAGTTTTGATGGAGAGGCCAATATTCAATTCAGTTAAACAGTCATTTGTTAGGACAACTGTGTGCAACGTTTACAAGACAAAAAAAGAAAAAAAAATGAAACTCTCACTGATATTTGTAAGGGCAAGCAAAGTAGGATCATTTGCTGTTTTTGTTTTAGTATAATCAAGTGCTTTTGATTGAATCTTGTCTTTACCAACCAAGAGTCTTTATTAGGAATAAGTAAAGAAACAATATATGTTTTTGTATTGTTAATATGATTAAAGATCTTTGCCACCTATTAATGGACCTGCCCATTAATGGGAGTTTGATTAGGGAAGATTTATAGGAAAGCTCATTGTTAATGAGGCACTGGTTCTCAAGGGTTGGCATGTCTTCTGGCTCTAAAAAAGGTATAAATGCTCTTAGGGTGAGGTTTTACTTTGGATCTGTCTGTTGATTTGTGATATATGTGTTGCTTGTATCAGACAGTTTGGAAGCACTGTCTGTTGATTTCCTGAACTAAGTGAATGATACATGTGCTTGATTAAAGGAGATTGTTAACCCCTCAAAAGCTGCCTTTCCTTTCAGAAAAGCAGATAAAAGAACCTCTGATAGCAGGCTCCCTTCTATATGTTGGGGTGCTTACTGATAAAACATTTTACTAGAGGGAGGTAAAATAATATGCACAAAATTTCAGTGGATCTGACATTAGGGCACCAGATAGACTCTACTGGATCTGGGCTTAGAACCTATTTAGGGTAAAAAAAAAACTCACAAAGAGTGATCTGAGGCTCATCTGTGAAGTGTCCTCTTAACCTTCTTCAGGGGGAGTATTTTTTTTCAATTAAAATTTTTTTCAGTTACTAAGTATTTATTTTCTCTCCCTCCAGCCTCCCCAACACATCAAAGAAGACAGATAAAACAAGTTAAAAAACACCTTTGTAACAAACATGAAAAATAAAGCAAAATAAATTCTCATTTTAGCTCTATCTAAAAATATCATTCTTCAGACTTAATCTATCATCTCTGTCTCTCTGTCTCTCTGTCTCTCTGTCTCTCTGTCTCTCTCTCTCTCTCTGTCTCTGTCTCTCTCTCTCTTTCTCTCCTTCATCATCAGTCCTGGGGGGAGGTGTAGCTGGCATATGATGCAACTACATGGTACAATGGATATCCCAGGAAGATCTGAGTTCAAATCTCACTTCAGATACTTGAGATACTTCAAATCTCACACAGATACTGTGTTCTTCCTTCATTTTCGAGGAAGCCCATGACATCAGAGAAATGATGGCGTGACTTGCACTTGACTTTGTTTTGAGTTGACTTGCACTTGACTTTGTTTTGAGTGAGAGAGGGCTGTGCAAGGTCACCAGCCTCACTTTCTCCTCCTGAGACATCTGGATCTAGTGACCAGATATTCATCAGGATGAGTGGAGATGACCCAGAATGATGCAATGGGAGACTAGGCTAAAAACTTCCTTCCTTCCTTCCTTCCTTCCTTCCTTCCTTCCTTCCTTCCTTCCTTCCTTCCTTCCTTCCTTCCTTCCTTCCTTCCTTCTCCCTGCCCCCCCCCCAACCTTAAACAGTGGAGTCTAAAGTCCATGGGCTGGACAACAATAGGTCCCTGCCCAAACTCCACTTGATGGCTGGCTTACAGTGATTATCACTAGTAACAGTTTAAAGGTCTATTCCCTGACTACTTCTTAAAGAGGTCTATTCACTCCCTCTAAGTGAGTACCTGAAAAGGTCATCCTAAAAAGACCAAGGGCCAGAAAGTAAATTAAAACTGAATGATATAAAAACAAAAACAAAATAAAATTAGTGCCAGTGGAGGATTGACTCTTAAATTTTCTCCACGTCTCAATCAAACTTGAAAGATCTAGTTTACTGTGGAAAACTGCTACTGCTTTTTTCCTCTTCATATTTTCATCAAGGATATCCTCAATGCACACATAGACCATTCTCATAATGATTTTATAGCAGCAAGAAAGCATGCAAATATAGAAGTAACGCTTTTTAAGAGGGTCTGCTTAGTGTAGTACAGAAAGCCCAGGGTGGATGAGGATGCAAGGAGAAAGGATGGAAGTACCAGAAAAGGCCTTTGTCTCCAGCCAGGTCTGGAGGGCAGGAGTGGGATGATAATAGCACCTACCTTCTAGAGTTGTGAGAATCACTTGAGATAATACTTGAAAAAGTGCCTGTCACAGTGTAACAGCTATATAAATCCGTATGGATCTATACTAGTAGCCTTGCTAAGTATTTCTTCTCGTCTCAGTCTTCTAGAAGTTATATATGCCTTACCCCAGATATTCTGAACATTTGTGTAATAAAATTATAGGACCAGAAGGAGGCTTAGAGGTCATGTAGTCCAGGTGAATTCTCTTTAGATGTTGACAAGTGGTCATCCAGCTTCTGTTTGAACAGCTGTTGTTGATCCTTCATTTCAAAGAAGACCAGTGATATCATGGAGTGACATCTTGACTTGCTTGCGTTGGATTTAAGTGAGGCAGAGTTGCACAGAGTCATCAGCCTCATCACTCTCTGTTCCAGAGTCTTTGAAGTCCAGTGGTAAGACATAGATCATGATGACTGGTGATGGCCCTGGAATGCAGGGAATGACCTTGATGTCTTCGAAGCCTGATCAAGTTCTAAATGTTTCAAAATTCCTGCTTCAGCTGCCTTCATCGTCACTGGAACAAATTGTTCTTATCTGCCCATTCCACTGAGGTAATGCTTGGGGTGGACACCCTCTTAACTCACAGATGGGTTTGAGGCCTGTTGGTTACCTTGTTTAGACCATCTGCCAAGATGGGTTTATCAGGATGTGGCAGCTGCCCATGCTACAGCTTCCTGGAGTCACAGGTGAGAGTTGGGTGGACACCACAAGTGGATGGATAACCTTGAAAAGGACTCAGCAAGCCTTCACACCACAGATGCTAGTCTTCCCTGAACACTCTGCATACCCCATTTGAACATTTATCAGGGATCTCAGTATTCCCTAAGGCAGTCTATTCTGTTTGCAGATAGTTCTCATTGTCAGCAAGTTTTTCCTTCCAAAATACGACTCCCTATAATTTCATTTCAAGTCAATAAACTTATTAACTATTTACTATGTGTGGAACATTGTAGTAAGTGAGATACATGGTTCCTACCTGCATAGAGTTTACAATCTAGCAATCCAATTCTATCCTTGGTTCCAATTTTGTCCCCAATAAACCATCTCCACTGATAGATACCTCAACAACTTAAAAGACTCAGTGGCATTGCCTCCAAATCACTGGTGCTGATTATTTTCCTGTCAGAGAATAACATCCCTTACCTCAAATGCTTTCTTTAGCCCTAATCACCTCATTAAACTTTTCATAGCATTTCAAAAGGGGTGAATTTCTTCATTGGGTGGAAAAATGAGGGAATAGCATTGTTTTTACTCGGCTAAAGGAACATTTCCTGGGCCACAAAATTTCCAAGAAAAATAGACCTTTGGGCATTAGGGGAATGACATAAATGCAGAAAGATTGCTCTCTGGTGGGCCTAATAAAAATTGCAGCATTGGGAATTCCAGAAGCAGTGAAGACAAGCCAATTCAACACTGGTGTAGTTGTGTTTTTAAGTCTGAGAAATAGGATGGAATTTCCAATCAGAGCCATAACTAGGCTAACCACTACAAATTACATATGATGTAAAAAGAATGTGAAGTGGTTTTTAATAAAGGGTGGGAGAGGGGGGAGGGGATGGAATACCACCAGCCTGTTGGCACCAGGACTTAGGTTAAACCAGCCTCAGGAGCCACACCACAACTCATCGAATAGCTTCTAATTCTAACAAATTATGCTTGCTAACTAAAAGCCCACTAATTACTCTTTCTATTCTGCTGAAGTACTGCAGGTGTCTGCCTCTAAATTTGGGCCCCTGGGACAAAGCTCCATCACCTGCCTTTAATATTCTCAGTCACCTTCTTCCTTCCATAAATGTTTAGTAGTTGAGGAAACTAACTAGTTCTGATTTCAGAAATTAGTAAATTCTGGGTTTAAGCCTCAATGTTTTCTCTTCTTGGAGGACAAACTGGAACTTATTCCTTAATTTTTAGAGTATTTAGTTAACCACTCTATGTACATTCCCCTGCACCACTTTTTGGTAGTTAGCTGTGGTCTTCTAACTGAACAATAAACATGAATACCTGTGTACAGGTTTTTTAGCCTCCTTAACCCTGAGGGAGATACAAAGTTTAGCGAAGATATGGTCCTTTATTAAGTTTATAGTCAAATTGGAGGGTGCGTACATGGGGTACCCTGTGGGTGTCCAGTGGGAGACAGAGAAGTCTTAGGGTTTGTCCTATAGGAGGACAATTAGGGGACCACACCCACAGCAGGCAGCAAGGTCAGGGACAAAATTATTTCATATCTTCTCATCCTCTATTTTCCCCTTCTTTTCCAGGTGTGGGTACAGAGAAGGGGAAGAACAGGAAAGTGTATTCAAAAAGAAGGATTTGGGGAGGGGGCAGTTGGAAGGAAGAAGGGGAAGACATAAAGGGTATGAGAAGAGTATTTGATTCATTATTTCATGTAAAAATCAATCATCTTCCTGTGAGCCTTTATTTGTATATGGAAATACTGATGGTTTAGGGGGGGCAGTATTTGTTTATTAAATTCAGAACCAGGTAAATGAATGAATGAATAAGAGTGGGAGAAAAGAAGTAGGGAATGATGAAGTCAAGGTAAATGTGCAAAGTTGGGAGGAGCACAAATAAAGTTTATATTTGTTCTTCCCTTTTTCAAAGAGGACCAGTGACCTCACAGGATGATATATTGACTTGCGAACTGAATTTAAGTGAGGCAGAACTGCACAAAGTTATTTCTCATCCTGAGTCATCAAAGTCTGGTGGCAGATGCAGTTTGGATGACCTTGACACCTTTGATACCTGATCAGATTCTAAGTGCTCCACAGTGCCTACTTCAGCCAACTTCATGGCCCTTGGAACAAATCATTCTCATCCTCCCAGAGGAAGTGTTCACATGCCTGGAGTAGATATTCTCCTAACTCACCAATGAGTTTGAGGACTGTCATTACCCTTGACCTGGTTTAGCCCCATCAGACTGAGATAGTTTTAATAGGATGTGGTAGCTGCCCATGCTACAGCTTCTTGGAGCCTTAGGTTGAGAATTGGGTGACAGGTGGACATCAAAGGTGGATAAGCAGCCCTGAAAAAAAAGGCTCAGCAAAGCCTTCTTACCAGAACACCCCATAGACCCCACAAATGCCAAGGTCATTAAGGGGGTGGGAGGGTAACTTGATAGATAAGTGCTTTTACCAGTATAAACACTTCTTTAGTGGATGCCTGTGCAGTGCCTCCATGCCTTCTGACTGTGATTTTTATCCATAGAGCTTCCCTAGAGCATTGGGGTTGCTTGGAGTTCTCTCTCTAGATCTTTTAATATCTAAAGAAATCTCAATAAGAGTTTCATCTGTTATCACTCATACTTGACTAGCCCAATCACTCTTCTCATCGACAAGCATTTATTGGGTTCCTACTGTGTGTCAGGTACTTTACTAAGTGTGGAGGATACATAGGTATTCTTGAGGATTTTTAAAAAATATTCTTAAGGGGGGGCGGAGCCAAGATGGCGGAGTAGAAGGACACACATTTACGAGCTCCGAGCCCACAAACCATGGAATTGAGGTAAAAGGAGATCCCCATAAATTCTGAATCACTGCAGAGGGTGCATAAACATAGGGGAAGAGATTTCCGTTCCACTGAGCCCTGGAGAGCCATCCCCGGGGTCCATCGCGCTCCGGAAAGTGGACCCCACCCCCACCCCTGGCCACGGCCCCAGAGAAGCTGGCCTGAGCAGGCTTCAGAGAGGGAAGCTCCGGGGGAAGCTCCGGCAGCCGGGAAAGTCCCTCTGCCCACAGAAGCTACAGGTCAGTGAGAAAGAAGGCTGGGCTAGGGGAGGGGAGCGGAGCGTCTCCGTGACTCGGGCCCCCTCGGGAGGAAGCAGCGGCGGCAGAGACGGGGGGCAGGAAGCGGCGGAGGCAGAGGCGTGGGCGGCGGCTGAGGCGGCAGCGGCCCAGGACTCAGGAATCCCCCAGCAGCAGGTAGGATCTTCAATACTGAAGGTCTTTCCAACCTAAGGGAGCTAAGCCGGGGAGACGGCCCTGCCCCCACCCCGCTCTACTACTGAAGGCCTCTGAATAAAACCCCTGAGGGAGCTGAGCATAGGAGGTGGGGCCCCCCACCCCACCCCCACCCGCTCCGTTCCTGAAAGTCTCTGCAGAAAGCCCCTGAGGGACCAAGTTTGGGAGGCGGCCCTGCCCCCACCCCTGTGCCAGAACTAAAGCTTGCTGCGGAAAGTGCATTTGAATCTCAGAGGCCAAGCACTAGCTGGGCGGATCCAGGCAGAGGTGGAAAGGAATCTCAGAAGTCAAGTAACTGGCTGGGAAAATGCCTAGAAAAGAGAAGAAAAATAAGACTATAGAGAGTTTTTTCCAACAAGTGCAAATGATCCCGACCTTCGGATCTGATGGCGAGGATGAGAACGTATTCTTGCCATCAGGGAAAGACGTGGAGGGCGGGGCCTCAGTACCCCAGACACCCCAGGGGGGTGTTGGGTGGGCTCAGGCCTTGGAAGAGCTTAAAAAGGATTTTGAAAAGCAAGTTAGACAGGTGGAGGAAAGACTGGGAAGAGAAATGACAAAGATGCAAGAAGAGTATGAAAAACAGGTCAATACCTTGGTAAAGGAGAGCCAAAAAAATGCTGAGGAAATTAACACGTTGAAAAATAGGCTCACTCAATTGGCAAAAGAGGTTCAAAAAGCCAATGAGGAGAAGAATGCATTCAAAAGCAGAATGAGCCAAATGGAAAAAGAGGCTCAAAAGCTCACTGAATTTAATAGTTCTCTCAAAATTAGAATGGAACAGATGGAGTCTAATGACTTTATGAGAAACCAAGATATCACCAAACAAAACCAAAAGAACGAAAAAATGGAAGAGAATGTGAAATATCTCATGGGAAAAACAACTGACCTGGAAAATAGATCCAGGAGAGACAATTTAAAAATTATGGGACTACCTGAAAGCCATGATCAAAAAAAGAGCCTAGACATCATCTTGCATGAAATTATCAAGGAAAACTGCCCTGACATTCTAGAACTAGAGGGCAAAATAAGTATTGAAAGAATCCATCGATCACCACCTGAAAGAGATCCAAAAAGAGAAACTCCTAGGAACACTGTGGCAAAATTCCAGAACTCCCAGCTCAAGGAAAAAATCTTGCAAGCAGCTAGAAAGAAACAATTCCAGTACTGTGGAAATACAATCAGGATAACCCAAGATCTAGCAGCTTCTACATTAAGGGATCGAAGGGTGTGGAATAGGATATTCCAGAAGGCAAAGGAACTAGGACTCAAACCAAGAATCACCTACCCAGCTAAACTGAGTATAATACTTCAAGGGAAAATATGGTCTTTCAATGAAACAGAGGACTTTCAATCATTCTTAATGAAAAGACCAGAGCTGAAAAGAAAATTTGACTTTCAAACACAAGAATGAGAAGAAGCATGAAAAAGTAAACAGCAAAGAGAAGTATTAAGGGACTTACCAGAAAGTCCCTTGTTCACATTCCTACAGGGAAAGACAATATTTCTAACTCTTAAAACTTTTCAGTATCTGGGTAGTTGGTGGGACCACACATACACATGTACACGCATGCACACACATACACACATGCATTCACATACAGAGACAAAGAGCACAGATTGAACTGAATAGGATGGGACCATACCTTAAAAGAAATTAAGGTAAATGGTGAGAGAGAAATGTAGTGAGAGGAAAGAGGGGGAAATGGAAGGGGGTAACTATATGTCATTTAAGAGGCAAGTAGGAGATTTTTTTAGTGGAGGGAAAAAGAGGAGAGCTGAGGAAAAAAACAAACAAACAAACTAACAAGAAGTTTACCCTCATCACATTTGACTAAATGAAGGAGTGAAATGCACACTCATTTTGCTATGAAAACCTATCTTACAGTATAAGAAAGTGGGGGAGAAGGAGATATTGCGGGGGGGCGGGGATGATGGAAGGGAGGGCAAAGGGAGGAGGGAGTAATTGAAAGTCAACACTTGGGGAGGGACAGGATCAAAAGACGGAAGAGAAACAATGAGGGGCAGGTTAGGAGGGATGGTAATTCAGTTAGTCTTACACAACACGACTATCAGGAAGGTCATTTGCAAAGCTACACAGATATGGCCTATAATGAATTGCCTGCCGTATCAAAGGGAATGGGTGGGGAGGGAGGGATGGGGAGAATTTGGAACTCAAAGTTTTAGGAACAATTGTTTAGTATTGTTGTTGCAACTAGGAAAGAAGACATACAGTTAATGAGGAATAGAAAGTCATCTGGCCCTACAGGAGAAAAGAGAAGATGGAGACAAGGGAAGGGAGGGATGACAGAAGAGAGGACAGATTGGAGATAGGGAAAATTAGATTACTTGGGGTATTGGGGTGGGGGGAGGGGAGAAAAGGGGAGAAAATTTGGAACCCAAAAATTTGTGAAAATGAATGTAAAAAGTTAAATAAATAAGCAAATCAATCAATAAATAAATAATAAAAAAAGAAGAAAAAAAGAAAAAAAAAGAAAGAAAAAAAATATTCTTAAGGGTGATTTGTAATTCTTTTCATATTCAAGTCATTTCCATAATATGTCGCAAGTTACACCCACCACAAATTTTTCTATTGTCCTTTGAGGTACTTGTAATTCAAATTCTTCTGAGGTCATGGAGTTCCATGATTCACAGCCATTTAGAATTACTGAGAGAATACTGGGTTTTGGTTTGACTCTCAATCTGGCTACTTGCTACCTTGTTGTTGCCTTGGGCAAATCATTTAAGCTTTCTGGTTCTGTTTCCTCAATTGTAAAATAATAAAGGCTTCTAAAGTCCTTTCCAGTTCTGTGATCCTTTGAGGTTGGGGCTTTTGAGACCACGAGCAGTTTGGCATCACTAAAACCACTGAATCCATTTTCTCATTGCAATCCAACCTGCTCTCCTCAGTTCTGGTCCTAACTCATCATGCCCTTGAAAAGAAAGATATACTGACCTATAACCCTGTGGGCTACTTGTCTAGCTGCATGCCATAGTCCCAGGAATATGTGTTTTTCATACATTTCAAATTTTCAGTGTGGATGATGAAACCAATCTCTCTCACATTAATATGTATTTTACCTGAAACTGAATACAGTTAGAAAAATGCCATCTGTCAGTGGGAACATTTAAGGAACCTTGCTATCAATAAGAAATCTTTTTTTTTTTGAACTCTGAATAAGGCAGCTTCCGGAACATTGACAGAAAGTCTAGATCAGCACTTTCCCCAATTTTATAAGACGATGTCAATGTGTTGGTTCCTAAACATGAATTATTTCTATAATTGTGTACCTAGTTTGTAGAATCATAGACATAGGACTGGGAGGGAGTTCAGAGACTATTTATTCCAATTCCTTTATTTTACAGCTGATAAAACTTAGGCTCAGGGAGGTTAACAGATCTGAGATCTCTATATTTGCACAATGTAGAGTATATGTATTCATGATGGTATCTTTTAGGACACTTTCAATGTGTAAGTCATTCATTCATTCAACTAATAATTATACTAATAATAAATAGATAATTCTAGTAAGCACCTACCTTGCTTATGTGCCAGCTACTATCCTAGGATCTGGATCTACAAAGACAGAAACAAAGCAGTCCATACCCAGTCATGTCCATGAGCTTACATTCTGATGGGAGCTATCTTTGGTTAGAATAGAATTGTATCTATTATAATAAAACTATCATTTTAACATTTAAATGCAGTGGATTTTTTTTCTCTACTGCATCAAATGCTGTTTTAAAATCAATCAACATTAAAAACAACAAAAACTTTAAAAGGTTTGGGAATCAGCGCAATAACCAACCACAATTCCATCAGACCGAAGATGAAATCCACCACTAAACAGGGCAGATTGAATCATATATAGATATAGACATGCACACACAAATACATATACATATACGTACATATTTACATTTAGATACACACATATATGATAAGGTCACTGGAAGAATTTTTTTCTTTTTGCTTGACTGTATACATGTTTGTAACAGTTTTATTTTTCTTGATTTCTCAGTGAGAGGTGGGGGATTTGGGGGGAGAGGAAGTAGAAGGTAGGACAGAAAGTAATCTGTCTGTGTTTGTCCACGCCATCAGAGAAATGATGACATGACTTATGCTTGACTTTGTTTTGAGTGAGGGAGGGCCGTGCAGGTCACCAGCCTCACTTCTCCTTCGGAGCCATCTGGGTCCAATGACCAGATGTTCCTCAGGATGACTGGAGGTGGCCCAGGATGCACTGGGAGACCTTGGCCTTTTTAGGCTTTAGCCTAGTCTCCTAAACCTAGTGCACTAGGGGGAGGACAATGGGTCCCTGCCCCAGCTCCACCTGATGGCTGGCTCTGAGTGATTGTCACTTGTAACAGTTTCTGCTGATTGCTACTGTTTCTTTTGCTCATTAAAAGGGCCATTCCCTGACTACTTCTTAAAGAGGCCCATTCACTCAGTGGATGTTACCTCCCTCTAAGTGAGTATCTGAAAAGGCCAAGGGCCAGAAAGTAAATTAAAATTTGATTAAATAAAAAAAAAATAAAATAAAATTAGTCCCAGTGGAGGGTTGGCTCTTAAATTTTCTCCACGTCTCAATCCAACTTGAAAGATGTGGTTTGCTGCGGAAAACTAGTGCTGCTTTTTCCCTCCTCATATTTTCATCAAGGACACCCTCAGTGCACGCATAGACCACTCTCATAATGATTTTATAGCAGCAAGGACGCATGGAGCACGCAAATACAGAGGCAATGCTATTTAAGAGGGTCTGCCTAGCCTAGCACGGGGAGCCCGGAGGTGGTTCAGTGGGCGCATGCGCGGAGGGAGAGGATGCAAGCGCCAGAAAAGCCCTTCGCCTCGGGCCGGGCCCGGAGGGCGGGAGTAGCGGAGGCGCCCAGTCATTGGGCTTCCGGGGAGGGGCGCGGGGGAAGGGGGGGAAGGTATCGGAGCTTCTCTCTCCCCCGCCCTCTCCGCCTCGGGCCAGGCCCTCGGCTGGGACGGGGCGTTCCCTCCTCCCGTACAGCTGGGGGCGCTGCGGCCTCGGCGGCGGGCGGCTGCTGCTGCTGCTGCTGTGGTCGCCGCGGCCGCGGGGGCTGAGCAAGGGGGGGGCGCTGCCTCCTCCGGAGCGGCGGGGGGCGCTGCGGGCCGGGCGGCGGGGGTGGCCCGGGCCGGCACTGAGCTCGGCGAGTCGGATGGAGAGTCTGGCCGAGGCCGGCGGTGCCGCCTCCTCGTCGGGCTGGGGACGGCGGGCCGAGGCCTTTGTGTGAGGAGGCGGCGGCGGCGGCGGCGGAGGCGGCGATGGTGCCCTGGACCCAGCGGAGCCGGGTAAGCGAGTCCGGGCCAAGGCCCAACCCCCGCCCTCGGGCCCCTGGGGCCTCCCTTCCCCCTCCCCCTCCCGCTCGGCGCCCCCCAGCCCAGCTCCCCAGGTCTTGGGAGCGCTCTCCCCCTCCCCCCAGGTCGCTTTGTGCCTCTGCGGGCAGCTCAGGACCAGTCTGCAGCCACGGTTCATTTTGTTAGTGTCCTTTAGAGAAGGTGCCCCCCCATCCCCGTCTGCCGCCCCCTCCCCCCGGGAGGCGTGGGGCTCCCGAGGAGGATGCTCGGTCAGACGGCCGCAGCACAATGCGTGGGCCCCGGGAAAAGTTGGGAGCCCCCCCAGCAGCGGGCTCAGGGAATATTGGTGGGGAGCGCTTCTTGAGGAGAGGTTAGGCTGCTCTGGGAAGTCTATGGCAAAGTGAGATTCCGCTTGAACGAACAATCACGAGCGCATCCTTCGGGGCCAGGCAGCATTCACGGAGGAGAGAAGGAGGGATGTTGGAAAAGTTTTTTCAGGACTGCCTCATCTGTTAGACCGAGATCTGTAGGGTTGGGGCAGCTCAGAAACCAGCTCAGGGCTGCCGCAAGAATAAAAGGGAGCTAGGTATCTATTTTATACTAAACAGAGGAGGGGATACTGGAGTCTTCTGAAACATCCGTCTCCATTCTGCTTTGTGTTTATTTGTTTTTTACCCAGTATTGGATCTTTAAATGTTTTAATGACATCCACAGAAGGCAACGAGTGTAGTGTCCAGATGGTGGAGGTAAGCAAAAGTTTAAAGAGTTACTGGAAGCTTAGAATAGTGAGGAGAGTGAAAGGAATTTGGGAAATAGTAGGAGCTGATAATGGGCTGAAGGGACAGAGCTATGAGACAAATCCAATAGAAAGAATGCTTGTAGTTTTCCTAAGTAATAGTTAATTGTGCTGAAGTATTTTAAAGGCAGTAGGTAGTATTAGAAAAAAAACATAATTTAGTAGGACAAAAAAACCTGTTTAGGAGAATATGAGATGAAATAATAAGAAAAATTTGAAATTACTGGTCTGGGAATGAAACCAAATACTGTATTAGAGAGAATATTCTTGACTGAGTCTTACAGAAGAACTTTTTGCCTTAGCCTTTACTTGACCATCCCTGCCTTAACAGCTCTATAAAGGTACACTTACCATGTATTTGCCAACAGCTGTTGGATTTTTGTCATGGTAAGTATCATTTCTACCAACCTTTCCATCACCCTCCAACACTCTACACACACACACACACAGACACGCACATGCACACTCACACATACACACACGCACACACACATACATACACTCTGTCTGACTGAAGCTTTGAAATGATGAGATTGATCTGTGGTATTTTCTTCTCCAGAGCCCATTGCCCTGCAGACGGTTGGAAATCTCTCTTCTCATGCCATCCTCAGATTAATGGTGCTGATAAGGTCGAAACTTTATAGGATCTGCTAAAATGGGCATGAGGATCAAACTACACAGCACCAATCACCCCAACAACCTGCTGAAGGAGCTCAACAAGTGTAGGCTCTCAGAGACCATGTGTGATGTTACCATTGTGGTAGGAAGCCGTTCTTTCCCGGCTCACAAGGCTGTGCTTGCCTGTGCAGCAGGTTACTTCCAGAACCTTTTCCTGAATGCAGGACTAGACGCGGCCAGGACCTATGTAGTGGACTTTATTACCCCAGCCAACTTTGAGAAAATCTTGAGCTTTGTCTACACATCAGAACTCTTCACTGACTTGATCAATGTAGGTGTCATCTATGAGGTAGCTGAGCGCTTGGGCATGGAAGATCTCCTTAAGGCTTGCCACTCCACTTTCCCTGACCTGGAAAGCACAGTTGTGACTAAGCCCCCCACCAGCTCCAGTGAAGGCCGTTCTAGTACTCAAAGCAGCACTTCAGCTGAACCAGCTCATTCCCTTGGAGAACTCCGAAGTGTTGGAGACCAGTTTGGTCCTGACAGGAATTACATCTTACATAGTGATGTTGGGTTAAACTATAAAGATGAGAGAAATCCTTCCAGTGACAGCAACCACAGCCTGCCACTGTTACACCAGCCACCACCATCTAAGACGGAAGAGCATGATGCCCCTGTCTCATTCACTTCAGTTACGAGCATGGTAACTCAGCCAGGCCTTGGTACCCTCAGTATAGGCACACCAGCTAATTCAAGCTCCTTCCAACCTTTCAAGGTTCAGAGCAATGGGGACTTTGGCAAAAATAGCTACTTTACCCCTGATAACCCATTGGATATTTCCACAGGGAGTAATTCCTGTCCAAGCAACAGTGACCATTCCAAAGATCAGGGGTTTGGCCAAATGGATGAGCTGCAGCTAGAGGAGCTTGGGGAAGATGATCTGCAATTTGAAGATCCTGGAGAAGACCTAGTTCCAACAGATGAAGTGATAGAGTTGAGTGATGACAGTGAGGAGGAGCTAACATTTGGAGAAAATGAAAACCGAGAGAGTAAGGCCATGCCCTGCCAGGTGTGTAAGAAAGTGCTTGAGCCCAACATTCAGCTGATCCGGCAGCATGCTCGGGACCATGTGGACCTACTGACAGGCAACTGCAAGGTCTGTGAGACCCACTTCCAGGACCGAAACTCAAGGGTTACCCATGTCCTGTCTCACATTGGCATTTTTCTCTTCTCCTGTGATATGTGTGAAACCAAATTCTTCACCCAGTGGCAGCTGACCCTTCACCGAAGAGATGGAGTATTTGACAACAACATTATTGTTCATCCCAGTGATCCACTACCTGGGAAGCTCGGTCTTTTTGTGGGAGGAACTAGCCCAGAGTTAAAGTGTGCTGCTTGTGGGAAGATAATGGTCAGAGATTTCCACATGGTTCGGGGCCACATTCTAGACCACTTAAACTTGAAGGGCCAAGCCTGTAGTGTTTGTGACCAGCGCCACCTTAGCCTCTGCAGCCTCATGTGGCACACTCTTTCCCACCTGGGCATTTCTGTCTTCTCATGCTCTGTCTGTGCCAATAGCTTTGTAGACCGACACCTCTTAGAGAAGCACATGGCTGTTCACCAGAGCCTGGAGGATACACTCTTCCACTGCCACTACTGCAGCCAGAGCTTCAAGTCAGAGGCTGCATACCGATACCATGTCAGCCAACACAAGTGCAGTGGAGGAAGCAGCCTTGACTCAAGATCTGGTTTTGGAGATCGATTACAGCATCCAGCTTTTCAGAAGCGGAAATTGCCATCGGATGAGTTCCTGAGTGAGGAGCTGGCCCTGCATAGCCAATCTGGGAATAGCAAGTATAGCTGTAAAGTTTGTGGCAAGAGGTTTGCCCACACAAGTGAGTTCAATTACCATCGGCGAATACACACAGGAGAAAAGCCCTACCAGTGCAAAGTGTGCCATAAGTTCTTCCGTGGCCGTTCAACCATTAAGTGCCACCTGAAAACACACTCGGGCGCCCTCATGTACCGCTGTACAGTCTGTGGTCACTACAGCTCCACCCTCAATCTCATGAGCAAGCACATAACTGTGCATAAGGGCAGCCTTCCACCTGACTTCACCATTGAACAGACATTCATGTACATTATCCATTCCAAAGAGGCGGAGAAGAACCTGGACAGCTGATTGGGCTACATTAGACCTGAGAGCCTGGTCCCAAAAAAGTAGCCAGGATGTTGCTTTTCCAATGGCCTGTTGGCCCCTGACTGAAGTTACAATTTGCCTTGCTAGGAATTCCAATTCACATTGTGTTAAAGGAAGAAAGGAAAGAAATAGCACACAAACTGAGAAATCATTTTTGAAAAGCAATGACCCTACCTTGTTTACCTCCACACCTGCTCGTGGCCAGCAGAGGCCATGTTTTTGGTTCTTTGGGGGAGCTGGGATTGTGATCTAGTAACAGAGACAGGAATTGATTTCAACTAGGTCCATACTCCCCAGACTCTCTAGTTTTAGTTCACTGTTAGGTTTTATGCTGCTAAGAATCCAACCCACAGCCTCAATGAAAAGGGGAGGTGAGAAGAAGTCTTCTAACTGCTTTTTAGTTTCACTGTAGGCATTACCACAGCTCTGTGGCCTCCAGCAGGATTAACCAGTTCCAAAGATGATCCCAGAAATAAGATCATTCAGAGAGTCCAACTAGTCAGGGCAGCCCACCTTGCATTCTGAATTCTAGCCTTTAAGGTATTGGTGCTAGCCTGCCACACAGACTTACTCGAAGTCCCTTTAAGTGTTAAAAGTAGTTGGACAAGATGAAGAACCTCTGAATTGAAGTGAGGGCTTTGTTTCTAGAAAAAGGAGTAAGACAGAAAGTTTAGAGACATGAAGCCTAGCCCAGAAGGAGTTATCCTGTAGAGCCATTTGAAACTGGGTATAGGTGTGGGCAGTAAGGTGGATTTCTTCCCTCCTCATTTCCAAAGAAAAATGGTTTTAGGGTGTTCCAGCCAAGGCTTTCAGGACTTCCCCAAGGGGACAAGGATAGTGAACCACCCTAATGTAAACATCTGTCTCTGCTCCCCTCTATCTGTCCACGGGTATTAGAGGAGGAACCTTGGGCACCCTGGGGGAGAGGTTGTAACATTTCTGTCAGCAGTAACCTTGCCTTAATTTTCACCCAGTCTCCTGCCCAAAAAGTATATGTCTTAGCCCATAGTTTAGATGGGAAAGAAACCCTGTTGTGATGGAATGGTTGGTCCTGTGAGTTCTTCAGAGTTGATGGGACCAGTTAATAATAGTGGCATTTTATTGGTGGGGTGTAAGTTTTTGCTGTCTGTTTTAATCAGGTAACAGTTTTTTTGTTTGTTTTATTTCTTTTTACATGCACTAACAGGCAGGAGGCAAACTGTGCTTTAGTAGCCCACCTTTTACTTGCTGGAATTCATCCTGATCTGTCCACGTGTCACCCCTAGGGGGTGCTGTTGGATGGACCTAACCAGTCCACACACAGGAACTGGCTGATCCTCTTTTTATTTTATGAAAGGATCATGCCCAAAGAAGGAGGGAGGGAGAGAGGGATCCCTCTGAACTAGATCTTGCATGTTCACAAGGTAGCACCCTCAACCAGAGTTGCCCTCAGTAACTCATACTACCTCACCCAGAGCAGATGCGCTGGGAGTTCACAGCCACAGCCCCACACACTGCCACCTGTGTGAACTTGGCAAAGCCCAGTGCCATTTCACAAGCAAGTGATTTTAATTAACCCTCAAAGCCTTTTTAGACTTTAATATTTATTATTTTTGTATACAGATCATCCAGCATCCACTTTGTATGACAGATTTCAGGAAAATGAAGTTCCCAACAGTGAGTGGCTACATCCCAGGAAATAGTTCTGAATTAGGGCTTTTGGTGACAGGCACAATCCAGCCAAGAACAAGCCAAATAGACCCTAACCTAGCCTGAACTGTACTGAGCAGTGCCCTCCTCTCACAAATAGAGGGAATCATTTCCCTTTCCCCAAATAGGTTCCTCACTAGGCTAATAATCCCAGAGAGCACTTTCAACAATGGCCTAACCTCTAGGAGTCTGGGAACAAAGAACACTCTAATCATAGAAACTTGTGAACTTCTTAATTCATTCTTTTTTTCCCAGTCCCCAGGCAGAGTTACCTGAGAGGTTTCTAAGGAAGGCAGGGAACCATATTCGGTAGGCCAGTGATTTCTTGATGGACCACTTTGAACCCCTTCCTAAATTAGGAAACTGTCCTTTCCCTCTCCATAAGCAGCAAGATGGGCAAGCCAAAGTTCCCCCTCTATTGACTTGCTGATTCTTTGCTTCAAGGTGCTGCTGCCTGTAAGTGGAGCCCTTTTTCTAACACTGAAACAGCAAAAAGCAGTATCTTACTCAGAAATAGAACAACTCTCTGTTCAGGCAGATGGGATGTGGTGGTGAAAGGACATGAACAGGAGCCATTGTAGGTCCACTTTCTACCATCTACCACCAACCTGTTAGAGTCTTACTTGAAAAACTCTATGAAAGTTGTACTGGTATCCCTTTCTTGTTGACAGGCCCTTCCTTTCGCTCTTCCCCTTCATCATTATAAATATAAAAGATTAACTTGATGTAAAAGTTAGAGATGATCAGGCATCCACCAAACTTGCCTACCCTGAGTGAGTTTCTCTCCCTGGTATGCCCTACCTCTTCCCCCACCCCTGCTCCCAACTCCCAGCCACAGTTGGAAAGTAGGTGATTCTTAGATGGCAGGATGTAGAAGAAGCAATACTAACTAGGGCCTAGTTGAACATGCTAGAGAAATCCCTTTTTTTTGTATCTAAGAGCTCTTTGGGTGCTGAGTGGTCTGTGAATTTTAACTGAAGCTGTGAAGTTTTTGTTTTCTTTTAGTAAACCAAATAAAAACACCCCAGAAGCTTTTTCCCCCGAAAACACTAAACAAAAGACTGTAGTCCCTTATTCCTGGCCCAAAGCCTGGAGGAAAAACCACCCCCACAGCATTCCTCCTCTACTGAAAGGGTGGTGTATGTGTGCTCAGTCCCAGTCAGACATGTAGCAGCACCAATAACTAGTGAGGCTTCTTAACCAAATCCCTGTGCTCTGTACTCACCCATGTTCATTCTTGGACCTCTTCTTTTATGTCTGGGGCTTTCTATTTCCTTTGCCTGCCAGCTCACATTATTCTGAACTGGTTCTCTTTTAACACCATGGTCTTGTAGCAGGCGATACTGTAGTAGATTTTTTTTTTATTAATTTGGAGTCTGGTTTAGAGTTTTCCAATTCATTTGGCTTTTTTAACCCCCACCCCGCTGTTCTTGGAACACAGTATTCTGCCCTCATATGCTGTCTAGTCTCTCCGTGAAGCTGAGTCTCCTCAATTCTCTCCTATTCCTGTCCTGCCAACCCAGGGTCTGGGTTCAGAATTTAAGAAGTCTCCTCAGTTTCTGTAGTTGGTTAGGAGTAGAGACCTGGTGGAATCAGGCCCTTTTCTGGGAGAAAGAGGCCCCTGGAGGGTTTGGAAGAGGATCGGCATTCTTCCTAACTTTCTCTCCTGAAATGTGAATGCATTTTCCTGTTCTTGAGAAAAGGCTTGTGGTACCAGGTACCTGCTCCTCAACAGATTTTTTTTTGTTTTTTGTTTTTTTTTGCTACTGATGAATTCTCTTCCAGCCATTTTGCCTGGCCTCTGGTTGTCTATTCCATGGACTGCTCAGCTTTGGAAGTGAAAAATGTTATTTAAAGCTATTTATGTAGATGGACACACTGAATTTTCTAGATGGGGGCAAGGGGTCTCAAAATGACATGGAAACCCCCTCAGCTCTTCTGGCTGTGTTCCTAAATCCCGTACTGAGAGGAGCACAGATAGGAAATAGCAACTCAGTGTTAGTTTCCATGTGACTACCCATTTTAAAGTCAACATCAGGATGAAAATGAAATTGAGTTTTGATTTTGATGTTTCCTTAAAATCCTTCCCCTTCCCAATCCATCCTTCCTTGCTCCTGTATCTGAAGGCTCTTTCATAAAACAGAGAAGAGTTTGTCATTGACATCTAACCCCTTTCATTAAATTAATTGTAGGTACTGACCTCCTAATATTTAAGTGTTTACTATCTATTGCTGTAAAGTTTTGTATATTTTGTAAACTTTTTTTCCCAAATAGTAGATGTCTAAAATCGTTGTACATCTGATTCTTTTATACTCCATTGTTCAGCACAAAGTGTGGTTTTTATTTAGAATTAAAAAAAGGAAATTTGGGGTGTACCTGTGTCCTTCTCTTAATGTTTGAGAATATTCCCATGCTTCTGAACTTGGATTTTGTGGGCTGGGCGCCTTGCTGCTGCAGTCAAACTTTCCCAGATGAAAAGCCAAAGTGCTTTCAAGTCACATGTTTCTTTTTCCAGTCTTTGGGTTTTCCTATTCAGAATTGGGATGAGCTTATTAACCAAATGAGAAATTAAAATAAATGAACTAATTTTGCCATGGAGGAATCCTTAATTACATCTTTCACCCACCCAGAGGTGGAATTTGTATTTAGAAAGTTAGCTGCATATTAGACCATATCAAATATTGACTGGGAGAAAACTAGTACCATTTAATTCCTCATGGTCTCTAGTTTGCATGGGGAAATAGAGATTAAACAGAGGAATGTTGAAAGGAATTTAGAGAGCAATAGAGGTTTGCTGTAAAATGCCATGAAGTTATTAAATATGTATTTCCATAAACAAGGAGTCTTGCATCTCCTTGCAGTGTTAAAGTTCATCTTGGGGTCATTACTGGAGAAAGGTAGATAAAAATGAGCCCTTCCAATCCCAATTATCCCATAAAGTGTGTGATAACTTAAGATGTGACCAGCAGTCTAGGACTGGGGAGTGTTTACTGGGATAGGCAGTAGCACCTCAGCTTAGAGAAGTAATGGCATTTTTCATGGGATCAGATCTTGGGTTTTCATATGGGAAAAAAAAAATATTTTTAAAATGTCTTTTCCTGATAATAGGACCAACCCTGAGCTTTTGCCCTGTAGCTCAAGATCATTTCAGGGATGGACCTGGCAAGCACTGAGACTTACTATGAAATTCTGGCTACAGATTACTAACCATCCATGGAGACACATGGTATGTTTAATCACATTGGGCAGGGTACATGTTTAATACATCTGGTGAATGGGTTCAGCTTTCGAGGAGTAAAGGATACAAATCCAAAGTACAAGGATGGTTATTGTAGATCACAGATTTTTAACTTTTTTGTGTCAACCCATTGGCAATCTAGTGAAATATCTATACTCTTCAGAATAATGTTTTAAAGCCATAAAATGTAGGGATACAAAGGAAATCAATGATATTGAAATACATTCATCAAAATACTTTAGAAAACAAGTTCATGAACTTCAGATTACAAGCTCCTGTTCTGGAAGAGATATTCTATGCCTACTGATTGTTTTCATCATGGGGAGCAGGTGGGTAGACAGAGTGTGTTCTAGATATTAAATTCAGGATTGCTTATCCTTGAGAATTATAAAGCCAGGAATTGTCAAAGGCAGCAGAGACTTAGTCTTATGGTTCTGGTTAGCCTACAAACTTCTCATTAATATTTATACAGTTCCTCAAATTAACTTGCCCTTTCCTCAAGCTAAATGTGTAGGTAAGTTGTTGCTACATCTACACAGAAAAGTAAAATGTACATTTGACTTATAAGAAACAAAAAGGAGAACAGAATTGAAATGAATGCTATAACTGGTCTATAGGCCCCAATACTGAACTTTCCAGCCCATTCCAGGGGAACCCTGGGTAGTAATGAAGACCTAACTGAGCTATTCCCAGCAATCTTGGGGGTAGAAGTGTAATCTTGATCCAACAGCATGACACTTGCATTACACTTCAGACATTTAGGCAGCTTCCTCTCTTGTCTCCCCTACCTCTGCCTTATCTTTACACTAAAGATATCTACTCTTAGTTCAAAACAGTGGGACCTTGGGGACATCCTGCTTGTGGCCTCCCAGCAACTTGGCCTCTAGCATCCTGTCCTTACATCCAGGATAGTTCAGTGAATTCAATATATAAGCAAAAAAGAAAAGTCTGAGGCTACTGCCATGTTTGTCCTTCTGGTTAGGGTGATTTATAGTATATTTCCAGCTTCCTTTGCCAAGTCTCTTTCCATCTTCCTCCCCCACCACTTTGAAATGCCAGTTATTCCAGGGTCAGAGGTCCAGATGATTCTCACTTTTGTTCCCTTCTCCCTGCCCATATAACAAATAATTCTGAAGAATTTTGCCTGATTCCAAACCCATAGAGAGATAAATTGAATTGGACAAATGGTCACAGCAATTCTGTGGACCTGGTCCCAATTTCAATATACACTAGAATTAGCACTCTGGGCCAGTCATGGTACATAAATACCCCCATCTCTTGCCTTCAGGATTTTTCTCCCTTGTTTTTTGTTACTGTTTAGTCATGTCCAACTCTTTGTGACCCTACTTGCATTTTTGTATTCCTTTTAAGGCTAGAAAACTGTCATTCCTCAGCAGGAAAGTAAGTCTAAAACAAGAATCCATCAGAGTTGGGTATATCAGATGGGGAGAGATGAGGTGTCTCGAATAAAGGAAGGATGAGGCACATTCCTGAAAGTGTAGGCCCAGACATGGCAGGAGGTTGGGAGGAGAGTGTCTTATCTAGTTGGTTTGGGCTCCCTCCTTGGTAATGACAATCGAGTGCTTGGTAGTTGAGGAGGAGGAAGAAGCCCTGCCTTTTCTGGCCTGGTCCTTGGGGATATAATGGACCACCGCACCCATCAGTCGGCTACGAAAGCTGGGACTAAGAAAGTTGTAGAGGATAGGGTTAGCAACACAGTGCAGCATTGATAAACAGTCAATGACATCATAGAAGAAGTAGAGGATGTGGACCATGTAGCAGTGGAGGAAGATATGGTTCCCATGTAGCGTGAGCAGCAGCAGTGTTACATGGTAAGGTACCCAGCAGACCACAAAAATAGCCACATAGGCACAAACCAGTAGTCCATGGCGCCGAGTCTCTGGCCTTCCTACCTGATGTAGCTGGTAAACAGTCAGCACATTAAAAACTACCATCAGTGGAAAGGGCAGTAAAAAGCCCAGGATGATGGTGGAGAGGGTCACAGCTAGCGCCCAGGTGCTGTATGTTTCAAATGGTGCCAAGAACAGGCACATCGGGTCTGTGGCTTCTATCAGATGGATGTGAGCTACCTCTGGCAGTGGGATGAGGGCAGAAAGGACCCAAACACCTGCACATATACCTTTCCGAACCCGATGCTGATGTTGCTGCCAGAAAGGGGAAGAGCAGGTGAGTGTGACATACCGGTCTATGCTGAGGCAGGTCAGGAAAAAGATACTGCTATACATGTTGGCAAAATAAAAGTAGTGTGTGAAGCGGCAGAAAAAGCTGCCCCACAACCACGTGTAGTCCAGAGTGACTTCCAGCATCCACACAGGTAGAGACAGGATGATACCCAAGTCAGCCACGGCCATGTTGAAGACGTAGAGATTGAGCAGTCTCCCTTGGCCCAGGCTTTTCCAGTTGATGTAGATAACTAGCAGGTTCTCCACTAGCCCAACCACAAAGATGGCCAAGTAGAGTACAAAAAGGACCACACGCTTGGCATTTTCATTGAGCTTGACTTCACACTCAGAAAAAGTATGGTTAAAGAAATGAATCAGTTCCGTCCAGTTATGGAAGTCATCGAAGTCACTGAAGAGCATGGAGGAGGGGAGCTCAGAGGGACTAGGCCCCATCATGGAATTAGGGCTGGTTGACATGGGGGTGGCAGGCACCTATGAGAAGTGTGATGGAGACACAAGGAAAAGATCTTGAAGATAAAATCATGCAGAGGATAAAAGGATAAAAGATAGTTGTTGGTAGGATTGTAGAGTCTGAGAGGACAAGGGAAGGAGGAACCAGGAGAAGAGAAAGATCAGGGACTATAGGCTATTACTTTGAGTGCATAATAATCATTGTGTTTTGATTTCGACCCCAAAGCCAAGATGCTTTAATTAACAGGTCTATAGTGCTAGGAGTTCCTAAGGATTGGATGTGTTCCAGAGTAAACCAGCGTACTCTTCCCATACCCCTCCCCTTCTCACACCCCTCTAACCTCCCTGGGTTCCTGCTATTAATTTGAAGTGCACCTTAAATGCTGCTGGCCTCTCAAACCTCTGATTTAAAGGTATGGAAATGTACAAAGCACCTCATCTCTAATCCATCTTAGGACAAACATGAATCATTGTATGAAAGCAGGACTGTTAAAAAGCCTAGAAAAGGAGTTAACCTTTTTGTATGTGTCATCGACTCATTTGGTAGTCTGATGAAGCCCATTAGCGCCTTCTCAAAATAATGTGTTATTTTTTAAAAATCACAATGGAAGGAAATGCTAAATTTCAGCCAGAGCCTAATAAAAATAAAAGCCTATTTTTTTTCCTATCAAAGTTCATAGACTTCCTGAAATCTGTTTGTGGACCCCAGGTTTTAAAACCCCTGGTCAAGTAGAATCCCAGAATATTAGAGTCTAAAGATCATCTGGTTTAAGTCCCTCATTTTACAGATAAAACCACTGAGGCCCAGAGCAGGGAAATGACTTGCCAAAAGTGAGCTTGAATCTGGTTATCCTACTCCTCTGTCCCAGTTCAGGGCTCTCTCCACTTTCTCCCTCCTCCAGAAGAAGGGCTTCATTTTAGGGAATACTTACCTAAAGCTCAGCTTGTTTATCTGGGGCTGCAAGGGTGTGTCCTGTCCTGAGAGTCCAAGAAGAGCCAAAGAGGTTATGGCAGTGGGGGTGTGGGCTTAGCTGCTCTGTGTCTCTTCTCAGGGCCGCCCTCCTTATTCAGGAAACAGACATCACTGGCTGACATTCTGTGGGAGGGGGCCAGGGGCTTTCCTGCATTCATCCATTCAACTCGAGGGGGAAGAGATGGACAAAAGGTGGCAAAACGAATCAGGCCCTTTTGTTGCTTCCTTCCCTCCCCTAACCCTTCCTCACAAGCCTGGGACCTGGTTCTTCACTGCCTGATAACATGGAGGCTGAAAAGAACCAGATTGTGGAAAAGTCAGTTTTTAATGCTTCTGCCTCTCCCCTTCCCACTTGCCCTATAGCGTCTCCCAGAACTATGAGAGTAGGGATCACTGCTCTCCCTCTCTCCCAAAGTATATGTCTGATCTGAGGATGGGGAAAGGGCTACAGTTGTGGCAGGAAACAGGACAAGAAGGACTTTAGACCTAAGGGTGGCCACAGGATGTCTTTTTCCTCTGGAGATTGTAGTGTGGAGGAAGGGTAGTTGATAGGGTGGCCCAGATGTCTATGATTTGCTTTTTCAGCACATTTCTTTAGGCTGTCTGCATACCAGGAGTGGCCTAAGGGCTAAAACTTATGTTAGGATCATAGGATTTAGAGCTAGGAGGAACCTTAGTTACCATAGGTCTGGAAAAAGCCAAATGTCCCTCACAATTTTCAAAAAGAGAAGAGAATGGAATCTGTAAACTACTATCTGGTGAGCTTTCCTTTTCATCTTTGGCATAATCCAATTCAATTAACATTTATCAAGTGTTCATTTTATGTGTCACATAACCAAAATCACTTGAAAAGCACAACAGTAAAAATAACTTTGATGATATTGTGGTTATAAGTATCAAGCAAAGTATGTAATAAAAAGATGTATTTAGCTTGCCAACGAGGTTTGCCACTATAAAAACTGAATGTAATGACCCCCTAAATATTACCAAGTGATCGAAATTCATAGTTAATCAAAAGAGTTTGCCTTAAGTATCTATGCTGGAAGAACGAAGTGGTTGAAGAACGCCTGTCATCCAGACTTTGATAAGCAGTTGTATTGGCAGAATATAGAGCTGGTCTTAGACATATACTGCATATGGAAAATTAGCTGAATTTTCTAGGAACAGAAGATGTATTAAGGAAACTATGAAGTATCTTTATTGACTCTAACCTTCTCCCAGTTATCTGGGAGGGAAAAAAAGAGACACAACAAAGCCAAAGTGGATACACTGAGAAAAGGCAGATTAGAGGGAGCATCACACCTCGGGGCACAGAAAAATGTTAGCTACAAGGATCCTGACCCTCAGAGCCCAGCAGAAAGCTGCACCTGTACTTAAGTAGAACATTGCAAGGCTCACGTGAAGGAGAAGAGTACTCCAATAACCGAGAGCTATGATCCCTCTCTGCCACCTGTTCACTATATGTGTACTTCATTACATTTCGACTTCAAGTTTGAGTCCCCTCTCCCCAGTGACTTGTGTGTTCAGAAACAGAATATACTCTGATTTGGGAGGGATATTTGTACCACCTGTCTTTCTATACCTGCATAGTAAATACCTTTTATAATAGTGAATTGACACTACTAATTCACCATCATTGGGAATTTCACTGAATGACAGTACAAGAAATCCCAGGCCCTCAAGGTTGCCTTAAAGTGTTGAAGGGGGAGTAAGTAGCAGCTGCCCCTTTGGGGTCTCCATACTCTGAAAGTGAGTGAAAATTAACATTACATAGAAAAGTAAAGACTCTGGGAGGAGATGAACAGGAAGTGCATGGAGTAACAACTTGTTAAAGGTCCACAAAGATTGTCCACCAAGATCAAGGAATAGCTAGAAGTGCAGTTTGGCTAGAAGGTAGTAGCATTCATGAAGGAGAGTAATAGGAAATGAGTCTAAAAAGGTAGTTTGGAGCCAGATGGTGTATATAAGTTAGGTTGAGAAGTTTGTATTTTCTTCCTAGAGGCAGTAGGTAGCCCCAGAAATGGCTAGCAAAGCTTTAGACAAGATCTCTGATATGCTTCTTGTGGACAAGGTAGAGAGATATGGGCCAGATGGTAGTGTAGTTAAGTAGATTTAGAACTGATTGAATCATTGGACTTAAGGAATAGTTAGTAATGGGTCAATGTCATTTTGTGGAGAAAGTACTAGTGGAGAGCCCTTTGATCCTTTGCTATTTTGAAATTATCTATTTACATCTTTTAAAAAAAATTACAGATCTTTGTTTTTTAACATCAGTTCTATTCATTTTTATATTTCTCCCTTCCTCCTCAGAGCCATTTCTTATAAAAAAGAAGAAGAAAGTTCCACCAAACTAAACAATACATTGACCAATTTTGACATTATGTGTAGGCATTCCATACTTAGTGTAGGCCAGGTCTGACCCAGGCTGGGCCAGCATTTAAGGTTCAGTGTTGGAAAGGTGGCACTTTATAGGATATCCAACACTTAAAAAGTTTACTTAAAATAACCTAAAGAGATACTGAAGGATACAACACTGGTTCAGTTAATAGGGTTAAATGATAGTCCTCTGCTTGGATTTAAAAAATAAATTTTGCAAACCTAGAATGGAGAAACAATGACTAGGCAAAGGTTTGAGTGAAAGAGATGTAGTGGATTTTAATGGACTACAAACTCAATGTGAGTCGACTGACATGGGAGCAAGAAAAGCTTCATTGAGAGGCAGAGAATCCAGAATAAAGGACGTAATATCAATATTTTGTTCTGTCCTAATCAAATTTCATCTGGAGGATTGTACAGTGGTCTTGATGCTGCATTTTCAGATAGACATTGACAAGTTGGGATATATCTAGAGAAGGCTGACCAGAACTGGGAGACTAGAAACTAGCCCATATAAAGAAGGGCTACAAGAACTGGGAATGTTTTACCTGGAAAAGACAAACAGATGTTTCCAAGCATTTGAACTGTCATCATCTGGAAGAGGCATTAAACTTGCTCCAGATATACCTAAAAGACAGTCAATAAGCATTAAGCATTCACTATGTGCCAAGCACTATGCTAACCACCAAGGAAAAGAAAAACCAGTCCCTGTCCTCAAGGAACTCCTAATAGGGGAGTCAAGATGCAATAATCTCAAAGGAAAGGCTCTGGCATTAAGGGAAAGGCTTCTTGCAGAAAGTGGGATTTTAGCTCAGAATTGAAGGCAGACAGTGAAAGCAAGGAGGGAGAGTACTCCAGACTGGAAGGACTGATGATGTCACTGGATCTCAGAGCATGTGCTAGGGAGTAAGGAGTAAAAAGGCTGGAAAGAGGAAGGGGGCAGGTTTTGTAGGGCTTTAAATGCCAAATGGAGAATTTTATATTTGATCATGGGTGAAATAAGGAGCCCCTGCAGTGCATTGAATAATTGGGTGGGGGGAGGGGATGTTACTTGACCAGACTTAGGCTTTAGGAAGATTGGTAGCTTAGTGAAGGGTAGAGCAATATTTCGGGTAAATAGATTTAGGTTTAACATCAGGAACACCTCTCCATCAATGAGAGCTGTCCAAAAGTGGAATGGGCCACCTTGTCGGTAGTGAGTGACTTAAAGCAAAGACTGGAGGAACCCTGGGATCACAGGTCTAAAGCTGGGAGGGACCTGGTGCTCAGGGACATTGTGACTTTCCCAAGGGTGTTTTAGCAGAGGCAGGATTTGAACCTGGCTGTCTAATTCTAGAGCTAGTCTAGCTTTTTCCGTTGTACTCTATTAGATATTGTAGAAGGGATGCCTGTCCAGGTTTGGATTAGACTAGGTGAGAAGACTGAGGCCCAGTGAGAGGACGCAGCTGGCCGACTGTCACACAGTTGGGAGTAGTATAGGGAGGGTTCAAGAGCACTCCCTCCATGCGGCTCCAAGCTCCTTCAGTGATCCTCTTTGTGATGGGACCAGCCGATGGGGACCAAGTCCTTCGGCATGGTCGGTGTGCTCTCAAGCCCGGTGAGCTTGCTTATGGAAGTGTATGATGCTGTAATGGAGGAGCCCTGTTCCTACAGATCACATACAAGTATTCTGGGACTGTTTCCTGTCTGTTCACTGTGTGGTGAAGAATTAGCTGCTGAGCCAGAACTGAGAGAACATGGGAAAGGTCCAGTAAGAAGCTTTCCCTCTTCTTTTTCTTCCACCTGACCAAGGGATGACTCTTTGTGCTCCAGGTGGTTAGTGAAGGTGAGGGGAGGGAAAGTCATCTTACCCCAGGCAGGGCCAGTATGTGAGCTCATGGTCTCTTGAGAGGCAAGCCTGTGTCTAGAATAGGGCCACTTTATGATTGTATGTTCTTGTGAGATCCCAGAAGGTTGGTAGAGCCACTAGAGGTCCAATGGGTAAGCCCAAGAAGGAGCCAATACTGAGATCAAGCCTTGCTTGACCCACCCTACTAGTGGACTGACCTGACCTTTCAAGTTTTAGGCAGCTGAAAGTCCCAGTGGATAGAGTGCTAGATTTGCAGTTGGAAGACCTAGGTTTAAATTCTACCCCAGACATTTACTCACTGTGTGACCCCAGGGTGGGTCACTTAATCTCTGTGAGTTTCAGTTTCCTCATCTAAAACTGAAAATGTAAAATGAAGATAATAATAGCACCTACCTCACAGGGTTGAGATAATAAGTGAAGTGTTTTGCAAGCCTTAAAACTACAGAATTGCTAGCCATTATTATTCCAGAAGCAGGATCACCGAGTTTCTCACCTGGGTTGGCAGTGGGCAGAGCACACCACACTCTCACTGAGCAGTTCTCCCTCCATTGCACTTGAACTGTGAAACATTGAATGCAAACTACTGGATGCGGAATGCACCCCCTACAGACCAACCAATACAACTCTCTTATTTTTCTCATGAGGAAACTGAGACACAGGGAGGCCAAGTGATTTAATTTTTGTATTCATGATCTCATTTCATCCTTACGATAACTCTGAAACGGGAGGGCAGAACTCACTATCCCTTTTTGGTCAATGAGGAAACTTAAGAACCACAGAGCTTCACTGCCATGCACGAGGCGACACACACAAACCACAGCTGAAGATTGCCAATTTTGATTCTGGGATCACTTAAACCTCCCCCTCTCCCTGTAGCTCCAGATTAAGCCATTAGTGATGAAAGGTGATGATTTTGGCTTCAACTTTTTCATACAGATTCCCACTGCAACCTTTTGCCATACTGTTTGGAGAGGAATGGAACATCCCCCCAATCCTCCCCATCCGTCTCTCCATGTCCCCAACCCTACACCAATGGCAGTCTCTTTTGTACCTAAGATTCTGCATAAGAAACCTTAACTCTGGCTTTCTTTGGTCCTTCCTTCCTTGTCTCTACCTCCATCCCTCTCAGTACATTTTAGTTGTTGACAACTTCTGGGTCTTCCAACCTCTGCTGGGGATATTTCGCTTTTATTTAGAAACCCAGTACACCCATAGTCTTTCCCAGATATAACAGCAAGAGAATGCCCAATGGATTCCTTTAGACAGGCAGCTACAGAGGCTGCTCCATCAGCAGAAGATAAGTGATGGCACTGCAGTTTTTCTTTCCTTTTTTTTCTTTGTGGAGGGATGAGGGGAAATGTAGGAAGAGGGGGAGGGATCGGAGGAGGAGCAGATTGGCTCCTCACCAACCAGGAGGGGCAAGCAACTTTGCCCCAAGCAGTGGCTGCAAAACAATTCCTGGAACTCTCCCATCTTTTTTCCCTTTTTGTCAAACTGGACAAGACATTCTGATCAACAATTACAAAGGAAGGAAGGTTTCAGGGAGGAGGGAGTGAGAGGTACAGATAAAGGCAGTCAGTTTTAGGGAGTGGGGGAAGGGAATGGGAAATCCTTGTTCTTGGGCTCTGGAGGATCCCAAGAAACAGAAAGGACTTATCTAAGGAGACCTTCCCCCTCTACTATCACATAGGAGAGTTAACCCAATGGCAGAGGAAATACGCAGGAGTTTGACAGTGATGTCTGACACCCCTCCCCCACCAGTTAGCTCAGATTTATCCAGATGGCAACTGGCTAAAGAATCTGGGTCAGTACTGACATTAGGATGGCCAAATGTGTCAGCACCAAAGATGCCGCTCCAGGTCATTCCATCGTCTCTCCAGTGTCCTACACCACACAACAAGGGTCTCTCCAGTGTCCTACACCACACAACAAGGGTCTCTCCAGTGTCCTACATGAGGAGCATGTTACAGATTCCATCCCCAGGTCTTCTCTTTCAGTCCCCAAACCTTATGTACCTTTATCCTGTCCCCAGTCATCTAGTGTCTTCTCTTTGCCTCATCATCTTCTCAGGTCTAAATCCTCATGGCTAAACTCCTTTCCTGTCTTTGACATTTTATGTGGTTATGTTATATACTTGTGAAGGGTGAGGACATACAGATGCATTCAGACTACTAGTCCTCTAAGAGGATATCTCACTGAGGAGTGACTCGAGAGGAAGAGAGAAAGGGAATACATATTTATTAAGCATCTACTATGTACCAGGTACTGTGCTAAATATTTTACAAATATTCTCATTTGATCCTCACCCTCTTGAGAAGTAGGTGCCATTATTTTACAGTTGAGAAAACTGAGGCAGAGGTTAAGTGACTTGCCCAGGATCCCACAGGAATAAATGTCTGAGGCTGGATTTGAACTCAGCCTTCCTGATTCTATGCCCAGTACTCTATCCACTACAGCTTTATGGAAAGCAGGAATAGGATAAAAAAAGATGGAGGAATCTACTTCTCTATTCTGGAAAATCTCTTAACATCACAGAGGGAGGAGCCAGGGGAGGTGGGGGATTGGACCGCTTTGCCATGCTTGGTCCTTCCCTTACACAGAGAAACTCAACGGAGCTAGCTCCCACAACCAAATCCCCCTGTCCCTCTCCCCCAATGACTTCAAAGATCCTGAACCTGTCTCCTTTCTGCTCCCTTGTGAAAGACAGATTCAGGCAGTAGGAGGTGGTACTTTTATGCTGGTCCTGGCTGTCCTTTCTGGATTTGCGTATTCTTCATCTGCTTCAATCCCATGGATGTTTTCAGGTTTTAGCAGTGCTCCGATACTCTGCCACCACAGTGACTGGCCGCTAGGAGATGCTCTCATTCACTCTCCCTAATTATCCTTTATTTGTTGTCATTCACCACCACTAGTTTTCTTTTCTTTCCTTTTTTTTGTAATTTTTTAAAAATTTTAAACTTAAATACAAAATGATTAAAGAAAATAAAAACACTGGCATGTGCACAGCAGACCATGAAAGATGATTCAATATAAAACAATAAATTTCCACTTCAAGAAAAGCTATATAATAAATATTACACATTGTTTTCAAAGCTGCCCAGCCCTATTGGTTTTCTTTTGCTCTTTGCTGTGCACTTTTCGCTTTATTTTTTAAATTTTTTTCCCTTCTCTCCCCCTTCACCCTAAAGAAGGCCACAGTAATTAAGTGTGGATACATATACATAGATATCTATAAGCATACACATATCTATAAACATATATATGTAAGACCATACTATGCTTATTTCCTTTTATCATCTGTTTTTCTGAAGGTAGATAGCATCTTCTTCATAAATCCAAGTCTTTCCATGCTTTTCTAAATCAACCAGCTCATCGTTTCCTACACCGCAGCAATATTCCAATCACATCCGGTCTGAGAGACTGTCTACGAAAGTTTTTTCCCCAGTTTTCTGCTTTCCTTGTATTCTTGGCTACATAGTTTTATTTATAAAATTTTTAAATTTAAAATAATCAAAATTATCCTTTTTATGCTTCATGGCACTCTCACCTTATAATATAATTTAAGGTCTGATACTGCTGAATCTACTTCCTTTACATCATTCTTCCCTGGTTTCTTGGAAGTTCCTGACCCTTTTTTGTTCTGAATGAACTTTGCTATTATTTTTTCTAATTCAGTAAAATAATTTTTAGTAACTTAATTTGGATGGCATTCAATAAATAGATTAATTAGGTAAAACTGTCACCTTAAAAATTATGTGGGCTTTACCTACCCATGAACAATAAATATTACTTAAATTATTTAGATCTGAGTTGATATATATAAAAAGTGTTTTATGTTTATATATTCATATGGTTCCTCTGTCTGTTTTGGCAAGTATACATTTGGGTATGTTATACTGTCTAGGTATTTTAAATGGTCTAAAATAATATTGAATAATATTGCTGATACATAGTGTGGTTTCTCTATTTTTCACTTTTGATTAAATCTATTTTAACTTTAACTTTGTCTGATATCGTGATTATTATTCCTGCTTTTTTTACATACTAAATTCTACTCCTGTCCTTTATTTTATCTTTGTGTGTATCTCTCATTTTTATGTTTTCTGAGAGCAACATATTGTTGAATTCAAATTTTTAATCTGCTTTCCATTTCCGTTTTGTGGGTAAATTCATTCCATTCATATTCTAAGCTACAATTGTTGTGTTTTCCTCCTTTCTATTTTTTCCCTCACTGTCCTTCTCACTGTATTTACCCTATCCTTCCTCACTCCTCTGCTTTACTTCTACCCGCTGCTTTGCCCTCCTATTCCTTAACCTATACACCCCTCTAAGAGTTCCTCCTTTATCCTCTCCCCCATCCTATCCCCTTGTCCTCTTATTTCTTTCTGAATTTAGAAGACTTTTAAACCCTTCTCTCTCTCTCTCTCTCTCTCTCTCTCTCTCTCTCTCTCTCTCTCTCTCTCTCTCTCTCTCTCTCTATATATATATATATATATATATATATATATATATATATATATACATAGTTCCCTCTCTAGCTCATTCTCAGTGAAAGTAAGGTTCCAGCACTACCCACCCTCCCCCCTACTAACTTCTTCTGTATCAGCTTTTCCTTTTATGCTTCATTTGTATGGGGCAATTACTCTACACTGTTATTTATTTTTTAGAATCACTCCCCTACCCCTCTATTCAGCTCAGCCCATGCCTTTGCTCCAAACTACCCTAATAATGATGACAATCATAAGAGTACTGCTTATATTTTCACATCTATGAAGTAAACAATTTGACCTTGTTAAGTCCTTTATAACTGGTCTTTAATGTTTAACTTTTATTTCTCCTGGATATCATATATCAGATTTTCCCTTAAATTCTGGGAGTTTTGCCAAAAAACTTGCAAGTCTTTGAGTTCACTAAATGTCCAGTTCTTTTTTTCATTCAGGATAATACTTAACTTTGCTGGGTAAGTTACCCTTGGTTGTAACCCCAGCTTTTTTGCCTTATGAAATATAGTATTCCAAGACCTATGGTTCTTCAACATAGTAGCTGCTAGGTCTTGTATAATCCTTATTGTAGCTCCATGGTATTTAATTTTTTTTCTTGTTGCTTCCTTTTCTCTCTAACCTGGGAGCTTTGAAACTTGGCTATGATATTTCTGTACGTTTTCCTCCTGGGATCTCTTTCAGATGATAATTGATGGCTTTTTTCTATTTCTACTTTGCTTTCTTGTTCAAGAACTTCAGGGCAATTCTCCTTAATAATTTTTTGTAATATTGTATCAATATCCTTTTTTAATCTTAATTTTCAGATAGCCTAACTATTTTTATATTATTTCTCCTCAGTCTGTTCTCCAGATTGGTTGTTTTTCTAATGAGATGTTCCACTTTCTCTTCTATTTTTTCATTCTTTTGATTTTATTTTATGATCTCATAATGTCTCAGAATGCCATTAGCTTCCCTTTGCCCAATTCTAGTTTTCAAGGATTTATTTTCTTCCTTAAGATTTTGATTCTCTATTTCCAATTGGTTGACTTTCTTTTCATAATTTTCTTGATTTTTCTTGGATTGCTCTTTTTTTTTCCTAATTTTTCCTTGATCTCTCTTATTTGATTTTTAAAGTCCTTTTTAAATTTTTCCAAGAATTCTTTTTGTGCTTGGGATCATTTGACATTTCTTATTGAAAAAGGAGTGACTTTTTTAAGCTCCATTGTCTTCCTCTGAATATGAACCCAGATCTTCTCTATACCTATAGTAACTATCTGTAGTTGGGTTCTTTCTCCTTGCCTTACTCATTTTTGTTTCATTTTATTTTTAGAAGCTATTACTGTAATCAAGTTGTAGTTCTGAGGTCTTTCTTACTGAGGTCTGTTTCAGGGATAAACCCTGGGCTCTTCTCTCTACTCCCAAGCCACAGCTAGGGTCCCCAGTCACACTGTCCTGCAAATGACCTTGCTCTCTGTAGTCCTTCTGGTGGCTGTAAACTACAGCTGTCCTCTCTGCTCCATAACTGAAACCAGAGACTCTGATCTCCTGCAAGTGCCCACAGCCAACAGGATCCCTGCCCCTCGATCACCACCAGTTTTCAAAATTTTCCAAAGGAACTTTTGCTGAGAAACACAATAAGGTTTTCATTTTCTTGTCAATTCATCCATGTTCTTCAAAAACTCTTTTATGTCATTTTGTGCTCCTAAATCATAATTGGTCATATCCCCATTTACCCTCACCTTGCACATCTCCATTGCCCTTTGATCACTTGAAGTTTTGATTCTTCTGTGATCACGGTATTCCTTGCTTTGAAGCCATATGGCACCTGTAGAAAAATACAAGTGTCCTTATAAAGATGGTCCTTTTCATCAATGATCAGCTTGAAATTATTAGAAACTTATAATAATAAAATAAGGAAGCAGTAGGCAATCTGAGTAAAAGCATAGAAATGGATGAGTTTACAGAATTCAGATTTCTGTTTCTAATTTAATAAATGTCTAGCCTCAGATGGGCTTGGATCTTTACCATCTATTCAAACCTGTCCCAAACTCCTCTTTTTTTACATTTCTGAAACACACTGAAGCAGCTCACAGAGAACCTATTCCCTACAAGTGGTTAGGGTTAAGCATTTTGTGGAAAGGGAATCAGGCTTTCCTTCCCTATTAAGGGATAATGCTCAAGAGAGGAACTTGAACCTAGAAATTATTTCCTCTAGACTAACAATATTTAGGAGGGTATTTATATACCTATACAATTCTAGCCCAGTATCTTCTCTCTCTGAGGAGAACAGAATGCCCGGCCTTATGGCTCCCATCTCCTGCTCCCTTCTTAACAGAAAGCAAAGTCTCCTGTGGAGAAGAGATGGTGGAGAAGGGACTTTGAGGCTATCAATTCATACTTCTTTGCAAGCCAAGTCTAGATAGATCAATGTGGACTCACATGGATAACACATACTCCCTTCACTACTATATTCTCTACCCGACCACCCTTACCCAGAGTCATCTTTTATTAGTGTAACTCCCTCTTTGGGTTCACTCTTCCAACCTGAGCTCTCACGGATGGTTTGGGCCCCAAGAAGGGCAACTGTTAACCAAGGTTGGAGGTGGAGGGAGTCATTACCCCATGGAGAACTAATCCCAAAACTAACTCTTGAGCCATTAATCCTGAAGTCCCCCACCCCTTTGTTCTCTATTAAATAATCAGCTAGAAACCTCGTTTAGGACTTTTTGTGTGTTTGCTTTAGCAAAGGTGAACATGCTGCTCAAAAAGACCAGAAATCAATCAATAATTGATAAACATTTATTAAGCACCTACTGTGTGGTAGTATAGCACAGGCACTGTGCTAAGCAGTAGTTACAAAATCATACCCCAGCCCCAAGGGCTGGGGCGCACTCTCCCACAAATAACACTCAGTTGATGAGGGTGCTCACAAACTTACAGAAGGTAGTGAAACACATAGGTGGAGAACGCATGTGCCAGTGGGGTGCCTCCCAATGCCTTGACCCTTGGAAGTCTTTTTCTCCTTTTTTGGAGCCCCTTTGCAATGCTTCCCCCTCCTTAGGGGAGTCACTCCGCTGTGCTCCAAGAGTTGATATTCTTCTAGAATCCTCATATGACCTCTTCGCCGCAAAGGATGGCTCTTCATGAAGCCTTCTGTCTGTCCTCAAGGTCTCTCAGCTCCTGCCTCTGCCTCTTCTACTGTAGTGGCAGCATGGAGTCCACCAGATGGAGAAGAGGGCCTGGAGTCAGAAAGACCCGAGTTTGCATCCAACCTCAGACATTTACTGGCTGTGTAACCCTCGGGAAATCACTTTACCTCTGTTTGCCTCAGTTTCTTTGTCTGTAAAATAGGGATCCTAATAACACCCACCTCTCAGGACTGTCGTGAGGATCAAAGTGCTTAGCACAGTACCTGGTGCATAGTAGGCTCTTTGTAAATGTTTGCTGCTGCTGCTGCTGCTACTACTACTATTAGTGGATCACTACCAATCTGGTGGATACCATCACCAATGCCATGGCTACAGACAAAACCTTTTGATCCTTATAAGGTTGCTTCTTGGACAATAACAAGCAAAAAGTCAGGAAAGACCAGATGCACATAGCTTCCATGGCTGAGGTGGGGAGTACGAGTAGGTGTTTCCGTCTCTCAGCTCTGGAAAGTACCTCAGAGTGGGCCTGCCTCTATCAAAGTTGAAAGGAAAAGAGAACAGAAGAGGGTCAGGTTGCTGTTTTTGGTATACTCACCGAATTCGACTCAGACACCCTGAGGCATCAGTTCTGACTTGGCAGTCAATTAGGGAACTCTTATCACTTAGCATAAGCCCCTGACTCACACATGTCCAGAAGACAGCATGGTCTGGATAAAGAATCAAAAAAAGAGACTGAGAAAGAATAGTCTGATAGGGAGGAGGAAACAGGGTAGAGCCATGTCATGGAAACCTGGAGAAAAGAGAGTATCAACAGTGTCAAAGTCTCCAGAGAGGACAAGAATGAGGATTGGGGAAAAAAAGAAGAGGCCATTAAATTTGGCAGTTGAGATCATTGGTAGCTTTGGAGAAGACAGTTTCTGTTGAATGGTGAGGTTGGAAATTAGGCAGTAGAGTTAAGGAGTGAAAGGGAAGGAAGTTTGGGGGGTTAACATTCACTATTTCCTTCTTAGATCACTTCCCAATAAGGCTTCTTCCTATGCTCAACGTCTTACTTTGAATTTCAAAAGAGAAGACTTAGTGTAGGTCATGAAGCCAATCACTTCAGGTGGGGAGTTGATGATCTTATAGGCCAGAGTGAGTTTGGTTATCACTCTTACTCCATTTCAAAGTAAGGTCTTAGATTTTTTTCTTTCCACTTTCCTAAAGGGAAGAGTCTGGAACTGGTTTTAGACTAGAGAAAAACAACCACCCCAGCTTCTAGGATAAAAAATCAGTTTGACAAAATTTGCTGGGAAAACTGGATAACAGTGTGGTGGACACTAGGCATAGACCAATGTCTGACACCATACACAAGGATAAAGTCCAAATGGGTACATGATCTAGGTATAAAGATTGATACTATAAACAAATTAGTAGAGCAAAGAAGAGTGTATTTATCAGATTTATGGAGAAGGGAAGACTTTTTGACTAAACAAGAGATAGAAAGCATTATGAAGTGCAAAATGAATAATTTTGATTACATTAAACTGAAAAGTTTTGCACAACCAAACCTAATGCAAACAAAATTAGGAGGGTAGCAGAAAACTGGGAAAGAATTTTTGCAACTAGTATCTGTGATAAAAGCCTCATTTCTAAAATATATAGAGAACTGAGTCAAATGTACAAGAATACAAGTCATTCTCCAATTGATAAATGATCAAAGGATATGAACAGTTTTCAGAGGAAGAAATCAAAGCTATCTATAGTCATATGAAAAAATGCTCTAAATCACTATTGATTGGAGAGATGCAAATCAAAACAATTCAGAGATACCACATCATACCTATCAGATTGGCTAACATGATGAAAAAGGAAGATGATAAGTGTTGGGGAAAATGTGGGAGAGTTGGAACACTAATTCATTGTTGGTGGAGTTGTGAGCTGATTCAACCATTCTGGAGAACAATTTGGAACTATGCCCAAAGAGCTACAAAAATGTACATACCCTTTGACCCAGGAATATAACTTCCAGGAATATATCCCCAAGAGATCATAAAAATGGGAAAAGGTCCCACTTGTGCAAAAATATTTATAGCAGCTCCCTTTGTGGTGGCCAAAACCTGGAAATCAAGGGGATGCCCATCAACGGGGGAATGACTCAATAAATTGTTGCATATGAATGTAATGGAATACTATTGTGCTATAAGAAATGATGAACAGGAAGACTTCAGAGAGGCCTGGAAAGACTTATATGAACTGATGCTGAGTGAAAGGAAGAGAACCAGGAGAACTCTGTACATAGTAACAACCACAGTGTGTGAGGAATTTTTCTGGTAGACTTAGTACTTCATTGCAATGCAAGGACTTAAGTAATTCCCAATGGTCTCTGAAGGCAAAATGTCTTCCACATCCAGGGAAAGAACTATGGAATTTGATGGCAGAATGAAGCACATCATTTTCTTTTGTATTATGTTTTGGTTTGTTTTATGCTTTTTCCCATTCATTTTAATTCTTCTATGCAACATGACTAAGGTGAAAATGTATTTAATAGGAATGTATGTGTAGAACCTATATAAAACTGTATGCCATCTCAGGAAGGGATTGGGGAGGTAGGGAGGGAGAGGGGGAGGGAGAGGAAAAAAATCTAAGATATACGGAAGTGATTGTAGAACATTGAAAACAAAATTTAAAAAATATTTCTAGAGAAACTATAAAGGGAAAATTCTTTTTAAATATACTTTCACACATTCTTGGGAGGAGTGGTCACAAATTTAGAATACATTAGTCATGAAGCACATATGTAGGGAAGACATGTGGGGAAGGCAACTCACTTCTCCAACTCTGCAGGGCCTCAGTGTCATTTCTTTACTCATGAGGTTTGAGAGTGAGAGGGAAAATCAGACCTTTTTCTTTCTAAGCAGAGATTGAAAGTGGGAACAAAAACTCTGAAAGCTCTGAGAGATATAGACACAGACAATGACAGAGACAGAGAGTATTTGTTAGAGTTTTATTAACTCTCCCAAAGTGCGTATGCTTCTGCATATCGATTCATAAATCTGAAGCTTTTCCTCTTGAATCCAATATGGGGAAACTGAGTAATGGCTACTTGGTGTAATTTATCTGAGGGTATCTTTTGATATTATATGCTGTGGCAATTTCAACTTCTAGCCTTGCCCTTGCCCCTGGCACTCAAAGACCTTTTATTCCTATATTCTTAAGAACTTATGCTCAAGGGGGCGGAGCCAAGATGGCGGAGTAGAAAGACGCACGTTTGCAAGCTCCGAACCCACAGCCCATATATTTAATGTAAGAAGAGTTCTCCAGAAGTTCTGGATCACTGCAAGGTGTGCAGAAACAGAGTGGAAGAGATTTCTGTTCCAGAGAGCCCTGGAGAGCCATCCCCAGGGTCCGTTGCGCCCCGGAAAGCGGACCCCACCCCAGCACTGCCCTGGCCGCGGCCCCAGAGAAGCTGATCCATGCAGGCTTCAGGGACGGAGGCTCCGGCAGCCTGGAAGGTCCCTCCGCCCACAGAAGCTACAGGTCAGTGAGAGAGACAGCTGGGCTAGAAGAGGGGAGCGGGGTGTCTCCGTGACTCGGGCCCCCTCAGGAGGAAGCGGCAGCGGCAGAGGCAGGGGCAGGAAGCGGTGGAGGCAGAGGCGGGGGCGGCGGCAGAGGCAGCAGCTGTGGCGGCGGTGGCCCGGGACTCCCCCAGCAGCAGGCAGGATCTTCATTACTGAAAGTCTCTGCATAAACCCCCTGAGGGAGCTGAGCCTGGGAGGTGGCCCTGCCCCCACCTGCTCCGTTACTGAAGGTCTCTGCATAAAGCCCCTGAGGGAGCTGAGCCTGGGAGGCGGCCCTGCCCCCACCCCAGCACCAGAACTAAAGCTCACATTGAATAGCAGCCGCGCCTGCCGCGGAAAGCCCATTTGAATCTCAGACCCCAAGCACTAGCTGGGCGGATCTAGGCGGGGGTGGACAGGAATCTCAGAAGTCAAGTAACTGGCTGGGAAAATGCCTAGAAAAGGGAAGAAAAATAAGACTATAGAGAGTTTTTTTGAACAGATGCAAATGATCCTGACTTTTGGATCTGACGATGACGAGGACATATTCTTGCCATCAGGGAAAGATGTGGAGGGCGGGGCCTCAGTACCCCAGACATCCCAGGGGGATGTTGGGTGGGCTCAGGCCTTGGAAGAGCTCAAAAAGGATTTTGAAAAGCAAGTTAGACAGGTGGAGGAAAAACTGGGAAGAGAAATGAGAGAGACGCAAGAAAAGTATGAAAAACGGGTCAATACCTTGGTAAAGGAGACCCAAAAAAATGCTGAAGAAAATAATACCTTGAAAAATAGGCTCACTCAATTGGCAAAAGAGGTTCAAAAAGCCAATGAGGAGAAGAATGCTTTCAAAAGCAGAATTAGCTAAATGGAAAAGGAGGTTCAAAAGCTCACTGAAGAAAATAGTTCTTTCAAAATTAGAATGGAACAGATGGAGGCTAATGACTTTATGAGAAACCAGGAAATCACAAAACAAAACCAAAAGAATGAAAGAACGGAAGATAATGTGAAATATCTCATTGGAAAAACAACTGACCTGGAAAATAGATCCAGGAGAGACAATTTAAAAATTATGGGACTACCTAAAAGTCATGATCAAAAAAAGAGCCTAGATATCCTCTTCCATGAAATTATCGAGGAAAACTGCCCTGACATTCTAGAACCAGAGGGCAAAATAAGTATTGAAAGAATCCATTGATCACCACCTGAAAGAGATCCAAAAAGAGAAACTCCTAGGAACATTGTGGCCAAATTCCAGAACTCCCAGGTCAAGGAGAAAATCTTACAAGCAGCTAGAAAGAAACAATTCCAGTATTGTGAAAATAAAATCAGGATAACTCAAGATCTAGCAGCTTCTACATTAAGGGATCGAAGGGCGTGGAATAGGATATTCCAGAAGTCAAAGGAACTAGGACTCAAACCAAGAATCACCTACCTAGCTAAACTGAGTATAATACTTCAGGGGAAAATATGATCTTTCAATGAAACAGAGGACTTTCAATCATTCTTGATGAAAAGACCAGAGCTGAAAAGAAAATTTGACTTTCAAACACAAGAATGAGAAGAAGCATGAAAAAGTAAACAGCAAAGAGAAGTCTTAAGGGACTTACCAGAAGTGAACTGTTTACATTCCTACATGGAAAGACAATATTTGTAACTCTTAAAACTTCTCAGTATCTGGGAAGTTGGTGGGTCCATACACACACATGTACATGCATGCACACATACACACATGCACACACATACAGAGACAGAGAGCACAGATTGAATTGAATAGGATGGGACCATATCTTAAAAGAAATTAAGGTAAATGGTGAGAGAGAAATGTAGTGGGAGGAAAGAGGGTGAAGTGGAATGGGGTAATTATATGTCATTTAAGAGGCAAGTAGGAGACTTTTTAGTGGAGGGAAAAAGAGGAGAGCTGAGAAAAAAAAAACAAAAAACAAAAAACAAGAAGTTTACCCTCATCACATTTGACTAAAGGAAGGAATAAAATGCACACTCATTTTGGTATGAAAACCTATCTTACAGTATAGGAAAGTGGGGGAGAAGGAGATAAGCAAGGGCAGGGATGATGGAAGGGAGGGCAATGGGAGGAGGGAGCAATTTGAAGTCAACACTTGGGGAGGGACAGGATCAAAAGACAGAAGAGAAACAATGAGGGGCAGGTTAGGATGGAGGGTAATTCAGTTAGTCTTACACAACACGACTATCAGGGAAGTCATTTGCAAAACTACACAGATATGGCCTATATTGAATTGCCTGTCTTCCCAAAGGGAATGGGTGGGGAGGGAGGGATGGGGAGAATTTGGAACTCAAAGTTTTAGGAACAACTGTTGAGTATTGTTCTTGCTACTGGGAAATAAGGAATACAGTTAGTGGGGAATAGAAAGTCATCTGGCCCTACAGGACAAAAGAGAAGATGGGGACAAGGGAAGGGAGGGATGACAGAAGAGAGGGCAGATTGGAGATAGGGAAAATTAGATTGCTTGGGGTATTGGGATGGGGGGAGGGGATAAAAGGGGAGAAAATTTGGAACCCAAAATTTTGTGAAAATGGATGTAAAAAGTTAAAGAAAGAAAGAAAGAAAGAACTTAGGCTCAGTCCTCTTGTAGTGGACCACTTTTCACCTCCAAACACCATGTTTAATTCATTGTTTGTTATGGTGTAGTAACATCCCATTACATTAATTACTACAATATTCAACCATTACCAAATTGTATCTCCTCAGCATCCTCTCCCCCAGAACCCCTCCCTCCTTCTGACTAGAGAGAGCTTCTCCTCCGTGATCCTCCACTATTTAAGAAGGACTTTCAGGAAATTCGCCTCATTACTTCCCACCCCTTGCTTTTCTTAGACTTCACAATCTTCAGCAATTCATCATTCTGCAATATGATATCAACTCTGAAACTCTCACCTCCTCAGATCATTTCTCTGCCTAGTTACAGGTTCTCATTATGGCCCTGTGATGAGTAACTTCCCTTCCCAACTCTTAGGACAATACCTGACATGTACTAATTGCTTATAAATGTTTAACAACACCAATGATAATAGCTAATATTTGTATAGCGCTTACTGTGTGCCACTTTACAGTTATCATCTCATTTGATTCTCATAACAACCCTGGGAGGTAGGTGCTCTTATTATCCCCATTTTATAGATAGGGAAATTGAGGCAAGTGACTTGCCTCAATTGAGGCAAAGTGAAAAATTGAGGTGAAGTGACTAGCCCAAGGTTACATAGGAATAAGTGCCTGAGGCTGAATTTGAACTAAGGTCTTTCTGACTTCAGGCTCTACACTGTGCCACCTAATTGCTTCTGTTTATTGAATATCATGATGTAAGAAAGGGGGAAATAGATGATTTCGACGTGACCTGGGAAGACTTGTGTGAACAGTTAATAACAGGCAGAAACAGAACAGTTTCTATTATAACATCAATATTATAAAAACAAACTAATTTTTAAAACTTTTATAAACTGATAAAGAATGAAATAACCTGATTCAAAATAATTTATACAATAACAACACTATAAGACAATTTTGAAAGCTGAAAGAACTCTGATGAATCCAGTGACCATCCTTAATTCCAGAAGCCCATGGAAACATGCTACCACCTCCTGACACTAGGATGCAGGCATATATATTTCTATAGACATGCAATGAAGGAATTTGTTTTGCTTGACTGTGCATATTTGTTAAAAGGAATTATTTTTTATTTTCCCAATGGAGTAGGAGGAAGAGAAAATAGATTTCTGTTCGTTAAAAACTTTTTTAAAAATAAAGTTGGGGAGAGGATGCCGTAGATGAAATGTTGCATGCACTTTCAAATGAATTCATGTAATTGTTTTACTTTGTTATATGCTTGTAATGGAAAAATCCAAAATATCCATAAAACTTTTTAAAAAATACAATGAATGAAGGTAGGGGTAAGGCATAAATGAACTGATCTTTAAGGTTCTTCCAGCTCAGAAATTATTTACATAGACATGTATGAATACTCTCTTCATGGCCCATCTTCAGATTTCCCAGAACTGTACTTCTCAAGTGTCATAAGATTCTGGCTTTAAGAAGAGGATAAAAATTCCATTTTTATATAGTTCTTTCCTCAATACCCCTCAGTTCTGTACCCCCACAAACTTTCACTTCTATATCCAATACTGGGTGAAAGAAACAAGCTTCTGACTTAACTATTCTCAGCAATACAATGATCCAAGACAATTCCATGAAATGTTGATGAAAAAATGTTTTCAACTTTCAGAGGAAGAACTACTAGAGTCTAAATGCATATTGAAGAATACTTTTTTTAACTCTTTTTTTGCAGGTTTTTTTGTTCTATTTCTAAATATATTGAAATATATTTTGCATAGCTATACAAGTATAATCTATATCAAATAGTTCGCTCTTTCAAGGTGGGGAGGAAGTGAGGGAGGGAGAGAATTTGAAACTCAAAATTTTTTAAAATGAATATTAAAAATTGTTATTAGGAGGCAGAACCAAGATGGCGGATTAGAGGCAGCCACTCAACCGAATTCTCCCAACGTTCTCCTCCAAACAACTTTAAAATAATGCCTCAAATGAAATTTTGGAATGGCAGAACCAATAAAAAGTCATGGTGAGATATTTTTCCAGATTAAGAAAACAAGAGGTAGACAGGAGAAGTCTGTAACATAAAGTAGAGATCTAGTGGAGGTCTGTCTGCAACCCACACATGTCATTGTGGCAACAGCAGCCACAGAAGCAGTGGCAGCAGCTTCAGGACTTCTTAACCAGAGATACTGAGAAGGTTGAACAACTGCTCAAAAATAGATTACAGGGACCCTTGGCTGGCACTGGGTACAGCTGGTACTGATTGGCAACTCAGTTGCTCATACGTGGTTCTGGATCGCAGTTTCAGGGTGGAGAAGAGCAGTAGGGGTTGGTCAAAAGGGAGCACGAGCCCTTGTCACAGTGCCAAAGCAGAGAGGAGTGCTAGTGAGTGTAGATTCAGGGCCAAAGGTGCTTCCTTGGTAAAGATCAGAGAGCAGACCAGAAGAGTAATGACAACATCTCTCCCAGGATCACACTACCTTGGAAGCTCCAAAAATTCGCAGACTCCCAGAACTAGGTCTGAAAATAGCAGCACAAAAGGTCCTGAAGCTTGAAATAGTACCTCCCCACCCCAAGGTGAACAGAGTCTAATTTTAACATAAAGTTCAAAGGCAAGAAATAGACTAGGGAAAAATGAGTGAGCAACAAAAAAAAAAAAAAAAGAAAGAAAAAAAAGAAACTGACCATGAGAAAGTTACTATGGTGGCAGGGAAGATCAAAACATAAATTCTGAAGGACCCAACAATGTGAAAACAGCTACTTTTAAAAGCCTCAAAAAAAATTCTAATTGAACCCAACACCAATAAGAATTTCTGGAAGTTAACCTGTTTACATTCATATATGGGAAAATGATACATGTAACTCCTAAGGACTTTAGCATTATTAGGGCAGTTAAAAGGGGTTAAAATAGACAGTAGACATGGGTCTTTGCTGATTATGTTGGAATGATCTCCAAAAAAAGTGAAGGGGGAGAAAAAGGGATGCACTGGGAAAAGGGAGAAGAGAGAGGTAAAATGAGAAATTTTTCTCAAATAAAAGAGGCATGCAAGGAAGAGCTTTTACCAATGGAGGGAAGGTGGGGGGAGGGTAATGGCAGACAATACTTGAACCTCACTCTCATTGGAATTGGCTCAAAGAGGGAATAATATACATACTCAGATGGGTATAGAAATGCAACTTACCCTGTAAGGAAATAGGAGAGGACAGTCATAAGAGAAAGGGAGAAATGATAAAGGGAATCATGGATTAAGGGAAGCAGTGATTAGAAGCAAAATAAACTTTTAAGAAGGTAAAAAAAAGGAAAAGAGGCAGAAAGACACAAAATGGGATGAAGGGAAATACACATTAATCATAGCTGAATGTGAATGCGATGAGCTCACTCATAAAATGGAAGCAGATAGCAGAATGGATTAGAAATCAGAATCCAACAACATTTTGTTTATAAGAGACACACTTGAAACAGAAAGCTATACACAGAGTTAAAATAATGGGCTAGAGTAGAATCTAATATGCTTCAGATGAACTACAAAAGACAGGGGTAGTATTAATGATCTCAGACAAAACCAAAGCAAAAACAGACCTAACTAAAAAGGATAATCCTAATTAAATTCTTGTTAAAAGGGAAACTACAGGTTACTAAAAGGTACCATAGACAACAAAGTAATATCAAAAAATTTTACAGTAAATTTCTCTGATGAAGACCTCATTTCTCAAATATATACTGAGTATAGAGCTGAGTCAAATTTATAAAAAATAAGATAAATAAGGATAATAAATAATAATAAATAAAGGATATGAACAGGCAGTTTTGAGAAGAACTCAAAGCTTCATATAGTCATATGCAAAAAAAATAATCTAAATCACCATTGATGCGAGAAATACAAATTAAAACAAGTCCAAGGTATCACCTCACACCTGTAAAAATGACAAATGCTGTAAGGGATGAAGGGAAAATAAGTACACTAATGGATTGTTGGTGAAGTAATGAACTGATTTAGCCTTTCTGGGAAACAGCTTGGAGCTAGGATCAAAGGGCTTTGACTCTGACCCAACAATACCACTGCTAGGTTTGTATCCCAAAGAGATCAAAGGGAAGGGACCTATATGAACAAAATATTTATAGCAGCTCTTTTTGTGGTGGCAAAGAATTGGAAATTGAGGGGATGCTCATTACTTGGGAAAAGACTGAACAAATTGTGGCATACGATTGTAATGGAGTACTATTGTGCTTTGGGAAATGATGAGAACAGTGGTTTCAGAAAGACACGGCAAGGCCTTTGTGAACTTATGCAAAGTAAAGTGAGAACAGCCAGGAGATAATTATGCCCAGTAACAGCAAAGTTGTAATAATGATCAATTGTGAAAGCCTTGGCTACTCTGATCAATACAATGATCTGAGACAACTCCAAAGGCTCAAGATAAAAAAAAAAAAGTGCTATCCACCTCCAGAAAGGAAACTGATGAACCCTGAGTGAAAATTGAAGTATAATTTTCTTGCTTCTTTGCAATATGATTAATAATGTAAATGTATTTTACATGATGTCATATGTGTAAATTGATACCATATTTCTTGCTTTCTCAGTGAATGGGAGAGGAAATGAGAGGGAGGAAAAGAATTTGAAACTCAAACTTTTAAAAGAAAACAATGTAAAATAAATAATAAAAATTTTAAAAGTTGGTTATCACATGTAATTGGAAAAAAATAAAATATAACATTTTTCACTTTTTAAAAAAATGAACTTTTGCGTCCCCAGCCTACTTCTCTTCAGCCAACTCAAAATGTTTTATTTAGCAGGAATTACTGTCTCTCTCCAATGCAGAACGCCACCCACCCCTAATCTTTGAAATCCCTTTCCCAATCATCCAGTAACATTGAATTCCCTTCCCCCAAAGTTCAAGGCAAAGATTAGGCAATTGCCCCAGGAAAGAGAGAGTGGCCTCAGCTCTTCGGGGAGGATCTGAAGTTCAGAAAACTGCAGATCCCGACCAGAACACTTTAGGTCAGGTAACGTTTCTTCCTTGGGGCTGTTAAGGCAATTAATCAACTAGTCCTCTCCTGTCCATGATCCCCACCTCTCTCTTCTGGTCATTCCGCCAGCCAAAGGAGGGAGAAATGTAGGACTTTGATCTGGAATGAAAAGGCCGTTCTCTTACCCTCCATATTTCCACATAGTTCACGGCTCCATAGGACAAAGTGGGGAGAGTCACTAAGCAAAGCAGAGGCTGCTGCTCTGAACAGACTATCTCTCCCCTCGCACCTGACAAATGCTGCCTCTTCTGCAGCCCCAGTAAGAAATAGGAAGGGGCCCTAATAATTTTTTTTTTTTTCCAATTTTATATCCCCCTTTTTATCAACAACAATAGTGACTGATTCTATCTGAATCTGAACAAATATAAGAGGAGAATGAGAAAATTATTCGGAACAATGACAGCTGCAGCTGGGGTCATTTTATATAGCACTTTAACATCTGCAAAAAGCTTGTCCTCAGAGAAACCCAGGAAACCCTCCTTACTCCCCCATCGTTTTTTTCCCCTTTCCCCTCCTCCTCTCCTGGAAGTTTTTATAGACTCAAAGAGGGAGAATTCCTACCTAGAGTTGAGGGGTGGTACCTATGGAGAGTTTAAGGGGACTGAGTTAATTGGGAAGGATCATAGCATTCTAGTGTTTATTGTGAAAAGGGACTTCTGGATTCATTTAGAAGGGTGGGGGCGGGTAAGACAGAGGGAAATAGAGTTGGTCTTTCACAACAACAACAAAGGAATTCATTTTAGGTCAGTGTATTAATTTTATACATAAGAAAGTCAGCAACCTGATATGGATGAACATCGAGGTCCTCTGATTAAAACTGGCACTGTTCCTACAGGAAGATTAACTGCAGCGCCAAAGGGTAAAGGGCAACCAGTTCATCCTTATACTTTGCCCTGGGGCTGGTTAATGTATTTATTCCTTGCCACAGAAAATTCAAAACTAAGATTTATCAAACCCTACTCTGCAAAGTGCTGGAGATTCAAAGCTAAGAAATACAGTCCCCTCCCTGAAGAAAATTTCAACCTAACAAGTAAGGAGATTTACACAGAAAGTCTGCTTATATATTGCACTGCTTAGGTTAGCTTATGTTGTAGGAATGAATTTTAAGGGAGATGTGGGTCTCGGACAACTTATTTCCACTAATGATTTTAGTTAACAAAGATTTCTGTGTGTGGGCAGAGGGAAGTTTTCTTGGAGTTTTCTATAAGAGCAGTCTCTGGGTAGCATTTGAGAGGCTTGGCTTTGAGCAGCGGGTAGCAAGTCAAAGAAGAGAAAATCAGGTCAAACATTGGTATATTCTTACCAACCAAGCCAGCTTCCTGATTTATAGAAACATTAGTGCTTCATGCCAAGGAATACAATCAAAGCTATAGGATAAATGTCAGACTTCTTCACTAGCCCTGTCCTGTCCTGTTCTGCTTTCTGTCTTATAGACATGTGGCTCTACCTGATCTGCCTCATTGGCTTTTATTATCTCTTTCGCTGGTACCAGGAGAGGCAGGTGGTGAGTAAACTTGGAGACAAATATGTCTTTATCACCGGCTGTGACACTGGATTTGGGAACCTGCTGGCCAAACAGCTAGACCTTCGAGGCCTGAGGGTGCTAGCAGCCTGTCTGACAGAGAAAGGGGCTGAACAGCTGAAGCGTGAGACCTCAGGCAGGGTAGCTACAGTGATCCTGGATGTAACCAAGACTGACAGCATCACCGAAGCTGCCCAATGGGTGAAGGAACGTGTGGGAAATAAAGGTATAATCCAGATTTCTTCATTCAGGTTGTTTCTGGAGAGGAGTTCAGTTTGACATTTGTAAAACACCTACTGTGTGCAAAGTACTGTACTATGTAAAATAAGACAGTTTTTACTTTGTCTCATATGGAGATTACATTACTCCGATAATTTATATTATGAAGGACAGTGAGATAAATTCAAAGGAGAAAATCAAAATCTCTATGGGAAAATTTTAAGAGCCTGCAATCATTTTTAGTTAATGTAGTCAAATAAGTCTTCATAGAGAAGGAGAGATTTCAACAGGCAGACATGGGGAAGGAGGGAGTCCATTTCAGGTATGGATGGGGGAGCAATGGTATGAGTAGAGCTCATGAATGAAAACAGTAAGATGAGAATGGGAGACTCTCAGTAGTCAAGGTGAGGGAGAAAAGTTGAGCACCCAAGGTAGATATGTGGGGGACAGGACTGTATAGGAGCTTGAATGCCAGGATTGAGTTCATAATTATTTTGTAGACAATGGGGAGCCCCTGAATATTTTTAAGCAGAGGAGAAACACATTGCTTTGAGGAGGAAAAGATTGAAAGGGAGACTTCTTTTGAGGCTATGTTGGTAGTCCACATAAGAGAGGATATGTTTTTGAACTCAAAGTGGTAACAGAGTAAAGGAGAAACATATCCAAAAGACAGACCCTATTCAAATAACTGGGATGATTTCCATTATGTTCTGGATTCCCACTTTACTTTTTGTATTTATTCACGTCTAGAAATTGGAAAATACAGAAAATTCAAGTTACTCCTAAATTTGGGCAGTGATAACAGTCAAAGAACAGAAAACCAGGTCACATTAAGGTGGCCCCTGAACTGATAGAAATCTTAGCGTCTCATGTAAATTTGCCATGTGGCAAATGTGTGAGTGCCTACTGTTTCATCCTAGCTTGGGCCTGTTTCTTTTTTGAGCCTAGCCCTAGCTTGCATTTACACTGATTTGTCCTTTTTGATACTCTGCTTCTGCAGAAAATTGTTCTGCTGTCACAAGCATACCCTCAAGGAACTTACAATCTAATGAGAGAGACAATAAATATGTACAAATATGTAAAGCAAACAAATATGTACAAACTTCCCTCAAGGATTCCTTCTCTGACCAATTTTCAAATAGTTCTTTTCCTGGTTATTCCCCTGCTCCCTGTAAACTGTTCCTTCCATATCAAATGCTGGATAAATGAAGTGAGCTTCTGTACCCCAGCTTCTTCCCTTTCAGCCAGCTCAGAATGGGGAGGAGTAGGGGTGGAGAGGACAGGGACAATTAACACAACTACTGTCTCCTAACAGGAAGCGTTTAAATGCACCTCAACCACAAGAATCTTTATCTCTTTATCAGGAGATGGGTAACATGTTTCTCTGTTGGACCTCCAGAATCATGACTGGTCATTAAACTGACCTGAGTTTCCAAGTCTTTCAAAGCTATCTGTCTTTATAATATTATTATCATGGTTACAGACGTGTTCTCCTGGTTTTGCTCACTTCACTGTGTGTGAGTTCACACAAGTCTTTGGATGTTTGTCTGAAACCATTCCTTTCCTCATTTCTTACAGCACAGTAGTATTCCATCACACGTGTATACCATTGCTTGTTATCTCTTTCCCACATGGTGGGTGCGCCTTCAGATTCAACTACTATAAATATTTTTTTAAAATTCCTTAGAGTTTGTTTTGCTTAGAACTCGTCTCTCTCTTTATCTACCTTCCATATAATTCCCTCTTTCTCCTTCTCTCATTTCTTTCTTATTTCTCTGTGGAGTGAAGTGTACCCAACTCTGAGTGTGTGTGTGTGTGTGTGTGTGTGTGTGTGTGTGTGTGTGTTTTCTTCCCTTCTTTGGCCAGTTCAGATAAGAGGGATGTTCAAGTACATTTCTCCTTATTTGTATAAACTTTAATGTACTTTCCAGGGATGTACACATTGACAGTGAGGTTGACACACGCATTGCCAGAGCTAGTTGTGTTTAGGAGGCTCCAAAAAAAAGTATGGGAGAGAAGAGGTATTAGATTGACTACCAAACTGAAGGTCTACAGAGCTGTTGTGCTGACCTCATTGTTGTGTACTTGTGAAACATGGACAGTCTACCAGTGCCATGCCAGGAAACTGAATCACTTCCATCTAAACTGTCTTAGGAAGATTCTGAAGATCACCTGGCAGGATATGTTACCAGACACTTACTCAAACTAAACTGCCAACCATTCAAACTCTGATTCAGAGAGTGCAACTGTAATGGGCTGGCCTCATTGTTCAAATGCAAAACCTACATTGCCCAAAAGACTATTTTATGGAGAACTTACACGGGGCAGGAGATCACATGGTAGTCAGAAGAAGCGATACAAGGACACTGTCAAGGTCTCTCTCAAGAACTTTGGAATTGATTGTGTGACATGGGAGACAATGGCACAGGACCGCTCAGCATGGTGTGCCCACATCAGGCTCAAGAGCAAAGAAAAATTGAAACAGCTCAAAGGAAACATAAGATACACAAATTTAGAGTATCCACCCCATTTGTTCTTATGGACTATCTGTGCCCAACCTGTGGTAGAGCATTCTGAGCTCATATTGGTCTGATCAGCCACAGTCAGACACATTGAAATTTGACTATATCATAATGATGTCATTTTGGTCCTCTTCAAGAATGGAGGACACAACCATAATAGTATGGATAAAATAAAGGCTTGAGCTAAGATGGTGACTGTATAAGTAGAGAGAGAGAGTTGGAGATGAGAAATGTTGTGGAGATAAAAATGGCAAGATTTGGTAACTAGTTTTATATTTGGTTGTTCTTTGTCCTCATTCTTGAAGAGGACTTCCACATCAGGGAAATGATGCTATGACATGCAAGTGAATTGGATTTAAGTGAGGTAGGGTTCTGCAAAGTCACCAGCCTCACTGTCTTCTCTGGAATCATCTGGGTCCAGTGGCAAGATATAGATCAGAACAACTGGAGATGGCCCTGGATGCAGGGGGAGACCTTGACCTTTTTAAGCTAAGGTCTTTAACAGGTCTCAGTTTGACTGAAGCAATGCCCATTCTGTGATTAAGGCTAGGTAAGAAATGAGGCAAAGAATGGCCTTTTTAACCTAGTTTAAAAAAATGTGTGTGTGTGTGTATGTGTGTGTGTGTGTGTGTGTGATCAAGTGGAGCTTGGTCTTGGACCTGTTGTTGGTCAATCAATGAGAGCCAGAGTGATTTAGGTTTAAGGCATATATACAATGAAGGGAGAATAAAGAGTCCAAGATGATGAGGGAATCATCTCAGGGATTGGAACACTAGTGGTGCCTTCACCAGAAATGGGGGAAAGTTCAGAAGAGGGACAGATTTGGGGGAAAGGATACTGAGTTTTGTTTTGGACATAATGAGTTTGAGATTCCTCTGGGACATCCAGTTTACCAAATATTGATACTATACTCTGAGTTTCAGGCACAAGGCTGCCAGAAACAATTTTTTAAAATTTATTTGTCATTATTCTAAATTTAAACATTGTCTGTTATGTGTGTGTGTGTGTGTGTGTGTGTGTGTGTGAGAGAGAGAGAGAGAGAGAGAGAGAGAGAGAGAGAGAGAGAGAGATCCAAATTGACAGTTGCCCCTCATGCCCTTGGACATGTATCTAACTCAAAATATTTTGAAATGAAATTTATAGACATATTGAACAAGGACAGTTTTATGAGAAGATATAGCTTAACATTCTACTTTAGCTAATAGTCATTTCATCTTTAAAGGATATTTTTGGTCCTATCATTATTAGAGGTCATAGAGTCTAAGTAGACTGAAGACTTGGGAGTGGTTCTGCTATGTTTTAATAATTTTAAAAAGAAGAACTGAAAGGGAGGCAAAGAAGAGTCCATGGGTTGAGCATGGGGGGAACACTGGTGGTGAGGGGGAATAGAAAGGAAGTTTAGGGAAAATCATCTCATATAGTGTGGTAGATAAGTAGAAGTCAAGGAGGGAGAGTTGGGAGCAACAGGTAACCCTTAAACCTCTATTTATCTGAACTAGTCAAAGAAGGGAAGGAGAGAGACAGAGACAGACAGAGAGAAAGAGAGAAAGGAAGGAAATGAAGGAAGGAAGGAAAGAAGGAAGGAAGAAAATAAGAGAGAGATACACAGAATGGGGTACTGAAATATATTTTACTCAACAGGGAAATAAGAAGGAAAAGGAAGGAGGGTAGATTAAGAGAGGCATCAGTCCTAAGCAAAACAAAGAATTTACAAAAATATTTAGAGCAACTATTTTTGAGGCAGCAAAGAGTTATAATCTGAAAGTTCCCCAGCACATGGGGAAAGGGCTTAACAAGTTATGACATGTGAATGTGATGGAATACTATTGTGTTATAAGAAAGAATGAAGTTTTGCTACTTACTGTTAAGGTTTCCTTCCTTCAAGTGAATCTAGAAGGAGTTTAGACTAGAGAAATACTTATTTCTTAATATTTTCATTTGAATTTTTAAAAAGAGGGAGAAAAAGAGGAGGAGATGAGGGAGAAACGAGAAGAGAGAGAGAGGACTATATAGTAGGTGGAATCAATGGTGCTAGGTGAAAAGTATCCAGTGACACAGAGAAGCCAAGCTGAATAAGAGCTGAAAAAAAGACCAATGGATTTGGCAATTAGAGATTGCTGGTAGCTCTGGAGAGAAAAATTTCCATTGAGTGATAAGGTACAAATCTAGCTTTCAAAGGGTTGAGTAGTAATTAAGAACAGAAATGGTGTCAGCGAGTATAGATATCTTTTTCTAGGAATTTGAATAAGAAAAGGAGAAATATAGGATGATAATTCGAGACAAGGTCTAGTCAAGGCTTTGTGTGTGTGTGTGTGTGTGCGCGCGCGCGTGTGTTTTAAAGGATGGAAGAGACTTGAATGTGTTTGTACATAGTCAAGAGAGGTTGAAGATTAGAGAGAGAAAAGAAACCTAGACATGTTAAGTGATCAACTAGGTCACCCAACTAGAAAGTGTCAGAGAATGGATTGGGATGCAACTCATCTAAGTCCTGAGTTGGTTCTCTCTGCACTCTGTCATATGACCTCTCTTTCTGCTGTCATCTTTAGAGGATCCTGTGTGGAGCAGAAGAGAGGAGGCTACTTAACACCTTTTTATTAAATAATTATGATTTGTTCTAGAAAAGTTCTGTTGAAGTCTCTTTTTTTTAATACCAGTCATTTCTCAGTATAGTACCCCTTAATCACAGAACCCTCCCTTTTTAAAAAAAATTAAGAAAAATCAGAACTACACAGATACAACTTGAACTCATTCCAAGTCCTAATGTAGCCTTTTTGTGGGAAAGTTACATTATTCAACAGGGACCATCTCCAGGCATCCTGATCTGTATCTGGCCACTGAGCCCAGATGACTCTGGAGGAGATAGTGAGGCTGGGGATCTGTGCATTCCTCCCTCACTTAAATCCAATTCACTTGCAAGTCATGGCATCACCTTCCTGAGGTCATAGTCCTCGTTCAAGAACAAAGGAGAAACAACAAAAATAATTTAATTTTTAATTTATGCAGTAAAACAAACATTTCTCTAATATAGTACAATCAAAAAGATGATTGCACATGAAACTGCAAGTCTACTATGCACAACTCGCTATTCCTTTCAAATATACAAAATTATCATGTAAATTTCTTTTATTTCCTTTTTTCTTCCCTCCCACCACCCTAGATACACACACACCCACACACACACATAAAGTTGTTCTATATATACTTCTATCTATTGGTTCTTTTCTCTGGATGCAGACAGCGTCTTTCTCCCTATGTCCTTTATAGTTAATTTGGGTGTTTTATAACAGTCAAAATAATTTATTCACTCAAAATCATTCTTAAAACAATATTGCTCTTACTGTATACAGTGTTTTCTTGGTTCAGCTCAATTTGCTCTTCACTATTTCTTGCAAGTCTTTCCATGTTTTTCTAAAATCATTGAGTTCATCATTTCTTATAGCACAGTAGAAAACCCTTCCTTATAACAAAAACAACAAAATTAAGCAAAAGTGGCTGACAGAACAGCCATGTTAGACAGTATGGGTGACATTCTGTTTTCCTGCTCTATCACCTATCTACTGAAAGAAGGGAGGGATAGTTCATCATCTCTTCTCTGGAGCTATATTATATTGATCATGAAGTGTGATAAGTTTAGGAGGGTCTGACCAGCCTAGAGAAGAGAGTTTAAAGGCATCCCAGGAAGTGAAAAGCCAGATTTACGTATAAAACTAATTTGTTCACCAATCCCAATTAGTCTCTCTTACTTAGCTCACACATTTTAGAAGTCTACAGTCCTCCCTCAACCCTAATCTGAACATGTTCTACTTGTTTCTCAGGTCATTCATGCTGTCCCTCTCTGCTTTTCTGACTGTCATTCAGGACCTCAGTGGATTTACCTTGTCTATGGAGTCTCCCCTAGTTAAACTCTCCTCTTCATGATCTTGTCCTTGTTTCCAAATTTCCATATTCTGAGTAGATCCGATTCTATACTACCACATGCTAACCTCAGAACTAATTTCTGTGGAGGCATGTTTAAGGAGAGGCAATCAACCAGTTATGTGACCATGAACAAGTTTCTTTACTTCTCTGGGTCTCAATTTCCTTGTCTGCAAAATGAGTAGTTTACAGATGATGATTCCCAAGGGATCTTTTAGGCTAATGATTTTAAGTTTTATCTTTTCCACATCAAATGTGAACTCCTAGAAGGTAAGAGAACTGTCTCCTCCCACTAAAAACCTAGAAAAATGCCAGTAACAGGCACCCAGTAAATGTGAACTGAATCGAATTTGAATAAAGACAGTGATCATACTTGCTAAAACCTCAGTAGAACCCGACCCAGAACTTTCTACTCTTTCCAGGGCTTTGGGGCCTTGTGAATAATGCCGGCATCTCCTTGCCCTCTGCCCCCAACGAATGGCTGAACAAAGAGGACTTCCTGAAAGTGATCAATGTGAACCTCATTGGACTGATTGAGGTGACACTGAGTCTGTTGTCGCTGGTGAGGAAGGCTGAGGGCAGGATTGTCAACGTCTCCAGTGCTGTGGGCCGACTGTCGTTATTGGGTGGTGGCTATTGCATTTCTAAGTATGGTGTTGAGGCTTTCTCTGACAGTCTCAGGTAATGAGATCACCCTCGGGCCCATTCTTCTGCTTGTAACATCCATGAAGAATCTCACCACTTCCCAGGCCAGTGTTAATTAAACTATATGGCCTGTTGAGGTTACAGTTAACACTTCTTTATCATTTTCTCCTTCATGCTTCCACCCCAAACTCTTGTACCATCCCTTTTATCCTAGTTACCCTCCAGTAGCTTTTTCCTGCCTGTCTCCATAAAAATAATGATAATGCTAATAATTATATCTTTAAGATTTTCAAAGTACTTTCCTTATAACATCCCTGTAAGGTAGGTATTACAAGGATTATTGCCTCCATTTTACAGATCATGCCACTGAGGCTGTGAGAGGTTGTGGTTTGCCCAGGCTCACATACCCTTCTCCCTAAGGACTGTCAGGGAGGAATCTAGAAAGATCGAGTATACAAAAGAGCCCAGAGAATACATGTGCTATCCAGGGCAGGGCAAAGCTCATTCCCCATTAACTTCTGCTCCATCCCATCCCCTCCCATTCTATTCCAAGGCTCTCTTTTGATTGTCCAGCTCCCAGCATCTTCCTCCAGGCCCTTTTGAGTCATGCTTCAATTCTGTCTCTACCATAGGCGGGAACTCTTCCACTTTGGAGTGAAGGTTGCCATAATTGAGCCCGGTTCCTTCAAGACCAATGTCACCAACGGGGAGCTTTTTTACCAAAACTACCAAGAGTTGTGGGATAGAATGGACCCTGAAGTCAGGCGATGCTATGGCCAAAAGTTCTTAGATTCCTGTGAGTTGTACCCTCTCATTAACACCCCTGGTCTTTTTGCAGGAGGGGGAGACAGAGAGCTCTGATCTGAAACAGAGATTACCTTTCTCCTTGCCAATAAACCCCATGTACTCAGAGTCTAAAGGAACTGTGCCAGATGAAATCAGAAGAAATAAGACAGGAGGACCTAATTAGGAACATCAGCAGCATCTTAGAAACCATGGAACTTAACCCCATAAATTTTACAGATAGGGAAATTGAGGCCCTAAGAGATTAGGTAACTCACCCGAGGTCACACCACTAGTTGTAAACAGATCTAAGATTAGAATACAGGCCCCCTGACCTCTCTTGTATACCACAGAGAACTGCCTCAATTGATCAACAAGCATTTATTAAACACCTACTGTGTGCCAGGGACTGTACTAAAGGGAGCAGAGAAGGGAATAAGCATTTACATAGCACCTACTATTTACCAGCTCTGTGCTAATACGTTTTTTGTTTTTACAGATATTTGATCCTCACATAGCCCTGCAAAGTAATAGCAAATAGCTGACATTTATATGTAATTTCCCATGTGCCAGGCACTGTGCTCAGTACTTTATCCTTATTATCTCATTTGATCCTTACAACAACCCTGGGAGGTGGGCGTTACTGTGATTTTCATTTCACATTTGAGGAGAATGAGTCAAACAGAGGTTAAGTCACTAGACCAGGCTTGCATAGTAACTGTCTGAAACCAAATCTGAACCGTGGACTTCCTGACCCTAGGATCCAGGCCCAGTGCTTTATCCACTGTGCCACCGGCTGCCTCTGATGAAACTAAGGGTTAGATTGTGAACTCTTTGGGAGCAGGGACTGTCTTTTACCATCTTTGTATCCCTAGCATGTAGCCCAGTGTGTAGCATTTATTATGGGCTTCATAAATGTTTATTGACTGACTAAGCCCCGGGGGATACAGAAAAAGACAAAGCCCAAACCCTGGGCTCCTTTCCTATTCTCTTGGTTACACTCGAAGGGAGCTGAACATAGATGCATAGAACATGTCATGTAGGTAAATGTGCTGGGGTAGGCGTGAGGAAACCTGGGGCCTTGAGGCCATATGTGGCCCACTAGGTCCTCGAGTGCAGCTCCTTGACCAAATCCAAACTTCACAGGACAAATCCCCTTAATAAAAGAATTTGTTCTGTAAAACTTGGGCTCAAAGGGCCTCACTTGAGGACCTAGAGGGTGGCCTTGAGGCCCCTGGACTGGAGGCTTCAGGTTCATTTCTGAACTTGAGTTCAAACAAGCTATGGCCTCAGGTGTGACCTTTGCCAGTACAAAGAACTACTTGGACTTTGCTACCTTACTCCAAAGGTCATGCTAAAGCAGAGGTGGGAGTGGGGGAGAGGGTGCTGGGCAGTACAATCCAAGCAGTTAACTTTCTCCCTTTCATCAACCTACTCCTACAGTTCTCCAGTCTACTCGAGCTATGCAGAATCACTGCCAATCAGACCTCTCCTTGGTGACCAACTGCATGGAGCATGCCTTGATCTCTTGCCATCCACGTACCCGTTACTCAGTCAGCTGGGATACCAAGCTATTTTTTATTCCTATGTCCTATTTGCCCACTAGACTAGCAGATGCCATTTTCTTGTGGAATTATCCCAAACCTGCCTATACCTTATGATGCCCCAGAGAGAGGGAAGGAGTAGTAAATGATAAGGGAAGAGAAAAAGCAGTTTTGTATAGTGAAAAATTTGGGGTACAGTGGAGACAGAGAACAGAAAGCAGAGAAGGGCCTGAGGAGAATCAAATCCAATAAACATCTGCTGGGCACCTGTGTGTACGAGGTTCTGTGCTGGGCATTAGTGGGGATCTGAAGATGAGTAAGATCTTATTCCTACCCTCAGCAATAACAATAAAGTAACATTTATATAGCACTCCAAGGTTCAAAATCCTCACAGAAACCCTGGGAAGTAGATTCTATTGTTGTCCCCATTTTACAGATGAGGGAGCTGAGGTGAGGTGATTTGCCCAGGACAATACAATTAACAAGCGTCTGAGGCTGGATTTGAATTCAGGTCTGACTGAGTCATCTAGCGCCTTGAGGAGCTTAATGGAACAGAAAAGGCATAGATGCAAATAATTGTGAAATAAGGCAGGATGGTTGTGGTAGTCAACACAACATCAACAGATGGATGTACCCAGAGAGAAACCACAAGCATCCAGAGAAGCTTTGGCTCAGAAGGTTGGGACCTGCCTGGAACGGACTAATATTCCTGCCCCTGTCAGTCTTCCCCTGAAGACAGTGTTTTCTATTTTTCCTTCTCTTTCTCCACTCTCTCCCTCAGGGACCTCATCTGCTCCAAGACAACTCATAGAGTTGTCATCTCTATACAGATGATTCATAGTCCTCAGTGACTTCCTCTGATCTCTCCCATTACAATTCCCTGGAAACTCAGATTCAGCTTATCTAAAATGGGATGAATCACCTTGCTCCCTGAAGCCAGATCTCTGAACTTGCACACTGAATGATTAACTGACTGATTGGAATTGCCCTCTCTGTGTGGCTACACCATCACCATGGCCATGTTGGTTCCAAACCTCAGAATCAATTAGACATCTAGAACTGAGTGTTCTGTTTTGCTCAGTTGTTTTTCGGTAGTGTCTGACTCTTTTGGTACATAAATGTCAAAATTTACATTATCCTTTAAGGTTTGCAAAGCATTTTACTTACTGATATTATTTAGCCCATGGCTCATAGACCCCCTTGAATTCAGACAGATTGGATTTATTTATGGGGGTTAGCCTCAGGCCCACCACCATCACCACCACCATCACCACCACCATCACCACCACCATCACCATCACCATCACCACCACCATCACCACCACCATCACCACCACCAAGAAAATGGTGATTCTGTCTTCACTCCAGCACCTTCCCCAGCACTCAAGAGCTCATTCATATTCAGTCCACCTACTTCCAAGATTTGTGTTCTAGGCCTTCCCCACTCCTGGAAGAGACCACCAGCACCCAACCAGACCCAGGCCTCAACAATTTCTTAAAGATTTGAGCCTTGAGGGAGAACCTTGAACAGTCTAATCCTCAAATTTTCCTTTAATGAGTCTCTCTCTGACTACAGTAGGGGTGAGGAACCTGAGGCCTCGAGGCCACATGTGGCCCTCTAGGTCCTCAAGTGCAGTCCTTTGGTTGAATCCAGACTTCACAGAACAGGATTTGTTCAGTAAAAGGGTCACACTTGAGGATCTACAAGGCCACATGTGGCCTTGAGGCCACTGAACTACAGATACTCTTTCTGGACTCATTCTCAGTGGTTCATATAACTCCCCAGTCCAGTGATTCTAAATCTTTGGCTGCCTATGTACAAACTCTTATCACCATCTCCAACTACCGACTTCTTTATTCCTATCCTCCCTCTATTCTGTTCTCCTTCTCTCCTTCCCCATCCCACTCCAGACCTACTGAGTCCTCTGGGATCCCAGCTTCATAATTAGCAAATTTCCTTTCATCTTAAACCTGTTCCTTTCTCACTCCTGTCTTCTGGCAATCATTCAGACTTAGCTCTCTTCTAATGGAATTCAATCCTTGCCCACCCTTGCTAATACTAGTTTCACTTAGACTACTGTCCCCTGACTCATTGTTTGGATAGTTGGAATACTCCTCACTATCCTGTGCCTCTTTCAAATTCTCCCTGTACCACAATTCCTCATCAACATGCCCTCCTTTGAAGTTCATGCTGCCCAAATTTGTCAGATTCTAGTAGCCTTTCTATACTGACCATTCCCTATCCCCACCCAGGATATTGTCCTTCCTTCCTGACTTACAGTCTTTCTGTCCTCACCTGTCCTCACACTAGGAGACTTTAACGTACATGTTGATGCTGCCCTCAACAACTTTCTTAATTTCCAAGTCTTTCCATCTCATGACCTATTCTGCTCTACCTCAACTATACCCTTAATTCTACCATCATCCATGAATACTCCACTTCCAGCTTCATGAGCTCTGCTTTTCTTTCTCAGCTCACAATATTTTATCATTCCTCATTTCCCTCCAGACAGTTATCAACCGCAGACTTTCATCTTTCCCAGTGTCTTAAGACCCCTCTCTCTATTGTTCACTTCATGGTGACCTTTTGTCTGTCACCTCTGCGTTGGCTCTGCCCTCATCCTTTCCTTATCCTAACCTCTTGGTGAATCAGGTCTTCGGTTTGTTCTCTGCACTTGTATTCCTTACCCCTCTGTCCTATTGCCGATCAGGCCTGGTCAAACCCTAACCTTGAAATACTCCCACCATCCACCACTTTCCCTTCTATTCAAATGCTCTTGGATGGAGCTTTCAAAAATAACAAAGCCATGTTCATTGTGGTCCACTATAATTTATATTACATATTCTCAAATGTGCCTTCACTGTAGCAAAGAAATCCTTCTCCTCCTTCCTAATCAATTCTCTATTCATTCCACTACCATAGAAGATATTCCAAACCTCTTTTCTTCTCACCACCTCTCCCCCAACATAGCAACCTTTCACCCACTCACCTGAGGACTTTGCCTCATAGTTGAACAACAACCAAAAAAGCTGGAGTTATTGCCAAGATCTCTCCTTTTGCCCCTTCTCCCTCATCCACCATCCCTCTGACATTCTCCCCTTCTGTCCTATAGACTTTTCAAATTCAGCCTGTCTAAAATAGAACTTCCTATCTTCCTTTTCAATCACCAATTACCTTGAAGTAAGCCCTGATCACTAAGGCTTTAGCAAGGAACCAGTGCATATGTCTACCATAAGAGTAGGGGTGGAGAGGGTATCCTCCTCAGATACTTCCAAAGAAAGGGCACCATTTCTTATAATTTCATCAAGTTGATAAAAGAAACTCACAACAATCTAGTGAGGTTTAATTATCCCCATTTAACAGATAAGGAAACTGAGGCTCAGAGAGGTTAAGTGACTTGCTCATAGTCACATAGCTATCCTTAGAGATAGTCTTTCTGATCCTATGTCCTTCATTCATTCTTTTTGCTACACTATACTGATAATACTAAAAACCATTATTTTTAAATTTGTTGTAACCAAATGATATGCAACTTTTATTCAAATTAACTCAAGATGGCCCTGCATCAAGTCACCTTTCAAAAAAATAATGTAGCCTGTGTTATTCTTTGTGACAAGGACTAAAGAGGGGTCATGATAGCAGGTATTTATAAATAACTGTCTTTTTAAGACTTATGGTTGGCATAGGGTCCCAAATAGCTACCTTTGGAATCTTTCCAGTTTGGGATTCCAAACTACTAACAAAAATGCTCTAAACCCTCACCCACTAATTATCTTCCTTTATTTTCTTTTTAGAATTTTTTTTAATTTTGAATTTAAATACCAAATAAAATGAGTATTTCCATATACACAGTAGAATATAGAATATAGTATGTGAAACTGCAAATCTCTTATGCAAAGCTTGCTTTTCTTTTTAAAATATATGACAAATGCAACCTGTAACTTTCATTATCTGTGTGATATCTGTGTGTATCTCCTCTTTTAGAGGAGTCAAAATTTATCCCATGACCTCATATTATATTAAGAACAAAAACAATTTACTTGTACTAGAAAGCACTGTGATACCAAAAATGTATCAAATAATGTGAAATGTCATATGTAATCACAATTACCATCTCAAATCTCTTCTTCCCATGATTCCCATTCCTACTCTTAGCACTTAAGTAAATAGGCTACAAGCCCTCAGTCTTTAACTGTAATACTATAACTATACTATCTCTCTCTCTTTCTCTCTCTCTAAATATATATATGTGTGTGTGTGTTTGAATGTATACATACATATATGTATGTGTGTATATATGTATATGTGTGTATATATCAATAGATAGATAGTAGAACTAGAATAGAGCTATTCTCAAACTATAGGAGTAGGATAGGTGTATTGCCACATTTACTTCATCCTAATGCCTGGACTGGTGGTGTCTCCCAAGGTCCCTGCATTTACATGAAAGTTCTAGGTGGTATCATTGAGGTACTAACATCACATCTGATGTCACTAGGAGAATCTAAGCCTCACACTGAGCTACTCATCAGCCCTTTAGTTTATCATAGTTGGGCCTGGGAAATAATCAACAATTACAGTACCATGGCAGGATGGGGCAGAGCTCAAAGGATGAGGCCAACCCTTTTTCTCCCTATTTCCATTTCCTTAGTGTTTCCTTTCTTTGCCTCAGTATTTCTCATTCTTGGCCACATCCCTCTTCTACTCCAATATACAACCTCTACGATCAAATGTCAAATCCTCTCTTTGATGATCAAAACCCTTCATAACCTCCTCCCCAGCCCCTTACCTTGCCAGTCTTACATATACTCTTTAATCCAGTGACACTGGTCTTGTACAAGATACTCCATCTTTTGCCTCTGGCATTTTCCCTAGCTATCCCTCCATGCCTGGAATGCACTCTGTACTCAATTCCACCTCCTGGATTCCCTGGTTTCCTTCAAAACCCAGCTACCTTCTGCAATTCAGTGAAACTTCAGGGCTATGCCTATTCACATATATTCCAAGTATTATTAATTCTATTTACAAATGAGGAAATTGAGACTCAGAGATATTAAATGATTTAATTAGGGTTGCACAGCTAGTAAAGTATAAGATACAGGTCTCATCCGACTCCAACACTCTTTCTACTATATTTGACTGCCATTAAACAGAATGGGATTGAAGACTGAGGGGTCTGAAGGGTGGAGGTATTTCAGGGGAAGGAGTTTGCTAATGGAAAGAAGAGAGACTTTGAAAGAGGAAGTAGCATGTTCCTCAAAACTGATTTCACTTTTATGAGATTTTTTTGAGGTCATGTCACTTAAAAGCATTGTAGAACATCCCCTTGTGGATTCATGATGGAGGGGTCCTTCCCCTCCCTGCTTCCTCTTCAGAATAAGCACAGATATCCATTGACTACTTGATGCTTTCCACTAGGACATTTCAAATTGCCTGCTGAGTCAAAATTCGGTGTATATACCCTCAAGGGGCAATCCCCTTTCCTTTGGTCTTTTCCTTCCTATTGGCCTTGAAATAAAAAGATGTCTCTCTGAGCTCTGGATGTCATGTGGACTCTTTCCTTTCAAGTGGTTTTCCCCCCAAGTGGGCAGGTGGTTTTCCTTCCCCCGAAGGCTGACCTGCTTCTTGGTCTCTTTCTGCCACTGTTGGTCTAGTTGCTGATACCCAGCTGCTCAAGGGACCAAAGAAGACACCAGCTCCTTTTTGAGATCTTACAAAGTGCTGTACTAAGTGAAAGAGGAGACTAACAGAAGCATGCATGTTACATAATTTTACATGCATATAATTATAAAATGAAAATACGTGTATAGGCATATGCATATACATGTGTGTTTATATAATATGTATGCATATATAATATATACATATGGTTTTTATGTGTGTATAACATACTTACACACTTGCATACAACATCAGTGCCCACATACTATGAGATATTTATGTACTAAACCTGTCCACTAATAGTACCAAATAGAAAATGCAGTTTCACTGATATGTGGTGGTCAGCACCTATAATCCCAGTTATGGAGGACACTTGAGGATGGTAGCTCTTTTCCACTCTAGAATTCTGGGTAGCATTGGACTAACTCAGTCTATGTCCACCCTAAATTCCGGCACCTAGAAGGGGCAGCCTCTAGGAATGTGGTGGTGGTGGTGGTGGTGGTGGGGAACCAGGCTGTCGAAGGAGGAGTAAATTGGCTTTGTTGAGAAATTGAGCTGCTTGGAGTTCTTGAGACAATCAGTAGTGGGACCAGGTCATGAATCAAGGCTAGATGAGGAGGCCCAATCTTAAAAAAATTACAGAGATGGCAGAAATGTCCATTGTCACCACTATTGCTGGAGATAGTTCTAGAAATGCTAGCTATTACAAAAAGGTTAGATAAAGAAATTGAGCAAATAGGGATAACCAAAGAGAAAACTCAATTATAGATTTCTGCAGATGATGTAATAGTTTACTTAAAGAACCTTAACCACCCAATTAAAATTATTTGAAACATTGAATAATTTCCAGAAAGCAACAGGAAACAACATAAGTGCACAAAATCATCAGCTTTTCTATATATTACCAACAAATCCCAGAAGGAAGAGATTTTTTAAAAAAATAAATTACTTGAAAAAACCACTGAAGCATTTTAAAAATATCTCAAAGTCCATTTATCAAGACATATATAGGAATTACATTAATATTACTACAAACACTCTTTACAAAAATTGACAAATAATTAGAAAGACAGTAATTTTTCATTGTTGGGTCAAGCCAATATAATAAAATAATTACTATTTAAATTAATTAACAAATTGTGATAGGAGCAATATCCTAACCCTTACCCCTATGAAAGTAAGGCTATTAAAAGACATTGAGACTATCTTTTTAAGTCTTGGTTGGATCAGGATGTTGCTGCTTTCACTTTCTTATCTTTTGAATACAAAACAACCAAGGGTAGGTCTGGGTCCCCTAACAAATGCTTGGCACCAGGCTGTGCAGGTAAGTTAACTTCACTCAGCTGAAGCAACTCAGAGTGTCTTCAGTAACTATTATTGTTGAATATCTTTCTCCTGCCCTGGTTAAGTAAATCTTTTGTTAACTGTTGAATGACCTATGAGTTTCATTTTATTCCAGTATCAAACCTAAGCTACCAAGTAACTGGTCTGATTGAGGTCTTCCCTTACCAGTGGGTGCAGTCTTTTAGGACTGGAATATAATAAATTCACTGAAGTGGACAGTGCAGGAGAAGGTGAATCTGGATTGGCCTTCGTACTTCAGGTAGTGTTTTGGTGATGGTGATCGCTTTTTCCTATCTGTGACAGGACCAGGGTTCACCTACCCCCTCAATACAGATTATTTTCCCTAAAAGTCTACAGAGCTGTCTCTGGGACCAGATTAGCCTCTATCTCCTTTCCAGAGTTTAAGGCATAAAAAAAGGTTACCTAAAGGCATACAAAGTTCTACCCACCTGAAGTCAGGGGCCTCTATGCCTTGATAGATTTCTGAAAGCCTATAGAGTCCCCATACTCTGCTTGCTAACCAAATACATTTTCATATGATTAGGGACAAGGAGAGTGAACAAATTCAGGGAAGCTAAATAAATCCCACTGTGTCCTTGTTGTATATCCTTACTGTGAGGCAAAGTAACCTTTTGTTAACTACTCAGTGACATGTGAGTGTCTCATTTCTTCCCAACATGAAACCTCCCAACATCAAATCCCAGGGTACTGGCATCAGGTCTACCCCTAACATACTCCCACACTCCTAAGAGGTTAGAGAGTAAACTGCCTGTAGTTTACTAGCAAGGAGAAACCAATATGCCTATTCTTTGAGGTAGATTTCATCAGAATTCAGTTTACCTTCAAAGAAACTTGAAGGAATTAAATGTTTTGAGATTGAGATTTTTTTCCTAATTAGAAAAGGGCAAATTTATTATTTGGCTTTTGAAAATTTCTTTAAAATATTATTTTATTTTTTTCCAATTACATGTAAAAACCATTTTTAACATTTTTGTTTTTCAGTCAGTCAATCATGTCCAATTCTTCATGACTCCATTTGGAGTTTTCATGGCAAAGATACTAGAGTTGATAAGGGTTGGAAGGGGGGGTTATGAGACCCCCACAAAGACCAGGGTACCAGGGGCAGGTCGATGGAGAAGAATTCACGTACTCAAGCATTGTTGAAGTCAAGATAAATATTTATTATGCCTTTCAGCAAGCAAGAGTTCTTAGGGAACCTGCAACCTTAAAGGGGTACAGGGAAAGTTTATATAGGATATTCTATAGTATCACTTGTGCCAAATATGCTAACTAGGTATTTTGGGGTGGGATTAGGGAGTGGTTAAGGAGCAGTCAGTTCTTAAAGGAACATGCACTTTTGATATCTACTGTGCAGGTATTTTACCCAGAATTCATTGGGAAATAGCCCAAGATGGGGCTACCTGGAGGTGTGGTTTTAGGCCTGAAAGTCACTAAGTCAGTCAACAGTCAGGGCTGGCTCAGATAAACCAGGCTGCTCTCATCAATGTCTTGTTAGACAAGATAAATGCAAGGGAGTATAGGTATGTCTAAGTCTAGGATACATATGATTGACCAGTGAATAGTAAATGTTGTTATGACCCAGTGCTCAGCCCATTAAGCCAGTACACAGCTGCTTAAGCCTAATGAGTTCTATAGGTGCAGCTGGCTACTATAGCAGGAAGGGAGATAACAGTTGTAACATATCATGTTATATATGTAATAAACATATATATATATATACGCCATATATATCTTTATTTTTTGAGTTGTTCTCTACTCATCAGTTAATGCTAATTAAACTTTTCATCTTCTAGCCTTGTCTGTGGATTTACTGATCTCCAGTCAAATGGAATTCTCTACTTCATACTCATAAGGGATGTTATTTAGGTCTTATCTATATGACTGATGGTTTTCCCTACTTTCTTCAATTTAAGAAAAACATCTACTTCTGTTTCATTGACTACACTAAAGCCTTTATTGTGTGGATCACAACAAAATGTGGCAAGTCTTCAAAGAGCTAGGAGTACCAGATCATCTTATTTGTCTCCTGAAGAGGTTGTACATGGGCCAAAAAGCAACTGAACATGAAACAGCTAATTGGTTTAAGATTGAAAAAGGAGTATGAGGTTGTGTATTGTACCTTATTTATTTCACTTACATACAGACTATGTCATGTGAAATTCCAGGCAGGATGAATCAAAAGCCAGAATTAAGTTTGTCAGGGGAAATATCAACAGTCTCAGATATGCAAACCCTGATATTGGGAAAGATTGAAGGCAAAAACAAAAGGGGATGCAGAGGATGAGATGGAGAGATAGCGCCATGAAAACAACTAACATGAACTTGGATAGACTTTGGAAGACAGTGGACAATAGAAGGGCCTGGCATGTTATGCTCCATGCAATCATGAAGAGTCAGACACTACTGACAACTGACTACTGACAAAGAGTCACACACAAACTGACAAGAGAACAACAGCCGATAGAATTCGAATGAAGGTGGGAGGAATTGCTCTCCAGCAGGACTTTAAACCCTCTTGGTTGAGGATTTCTCCAACAATGTCTTCTAGATTGGGAGCTTGAGTGAATAGGAGGATAGTGGTATTCCTGACCATAAGGGTCATGAGGGTCATAAGGAAGTTAGGAAGAAGGAAGGGCTTAGGGTGAAGGAAAGATAATGAGTTCAGTTTTGGAGCTTTCTGATTTCTGTCTTGAAGGAGGCCTCCATTATGTTAGAGGTGGGACATTCCGGCAGCTAGAAATCACAGTAGATAAAGCACTAGACCTGGAATTAGGAAAACCTGAGTTCAAATTTGACTTCAGATACTTACTAGCTATGTGGCCCTGGGCAGGTCAATTAACCCTATTTGCCTCAGTTTCCTTATCTATAAAATGAACTGGGGAAGGAAATGGTAAACAACTCTAGCATCTTTGCCAGGAAAACGCCAAATGGGGTCACAAAGAGTCAGAAATGATGGAAATGACTAAACCCCCAATAGGTGACATTCAGTTCAGATGACTAATTGACAGAGATAGAAGACTGGAGGTAGGCAGAGAAATTAGGGCTGGATAAGTAAATTTGAGAATTATCTTCATAGAGATGATAGTTGAATTTACAAAAGATGAAATCACCAAGTGAAATAGAGAAAAAGGAGAAAAGAGGGATACACAAATAAACCAATAAAAATAAACAAGAGATTCAAAAGAAGAAGAAGAGGACCCAGGAAAGGTCCTGTAGGACACCTACCTGGAGAAGACATGACCAGGATGAAGATCCAGCAAAGGGATACGGAGAAGGAGCAGTCAGAAGCAGGAGAATTAGTGTAGGAAAACGTAGAGAAGGACTGATAATGTCAAAGACTTCAGAGATGTTCAGAAGGATGAAGACTGAAACAAGTCATTTCATTTGGCCGCTGAGAGATCACTGGCAACTTTGGAGAGAAGTTTCAGTTGAATGATGAGGTCAGAAGTTGGACTGCAGAGAATTAAGAAAAGAATGAAAGCAGAGGAAGTTTAAGGCATTGATTGTAGATGGCCTTCTCAAGAAGTTGAACCACAAAATTAAGGAGAACTGTAGGATATGATAGCTGGTGGGGATGGATGGATGCAATCAGGGTTTTCTGAGTTTGAGGGAGATATGAGTATTAATAATAATTATAGAAAACATTTATAAAGTGTCTACTATGTGTCAGGCACTTTTATAATTACTGTCTCATTTGATCCTCACAGCAACCCTAGGAGATAAGTGCTATTACTATCCTCATTTTACAGATGAGGAAAGTGAGACAATCGGTGGTTAAAAGATTTGCCCAGGGTGGCATAGCTAGTAAGTATCTGAGACCAGATTTGAACTTGGGTCTTCCTTCCTCTAGGCCCAGCTCTCTATTCACTGTGTGTGCCACCTGGCAAAAAAGAAGAAGCCAGTAAACAGAAATGACAGAGGGGGATATCTGCTGGAGAAGGTGGAATGAAATTGGATCATTTCTGCATGGAAAGGAGTTTGCCTTGGTGAAGAGAAAGGCCATCTCTTTATATGAGTTACAAGTAAAGACACAGAGTGGCAGACGGTATCTAGGTGATACAAGATGAGGAGAATTGGAGAAAAGGGAGCTGTCAGTGAATGGCCTCATTTTTTTCCAGTGAAATATGAGCCAAGGTTCTCAGTTATGGGGTGAGAGAAGATGTGAGAGTTTCGAGGAGAGAGAAAAAGGTTTGGAAAAATCTCTGTGGTTGAGTGGGATAGTGAGTCATTTAGGGAGGCGTAATAGGATTGTCTTATTGCAGTGAGGGAGCATTTGAGGTATGTAACATAGATTTGTAGTGAATCCAGTCAGTTTGGTTTTGTGATTTTCTCCAGCTCATCTAGAAGTACAAGAGTAGGAGAGAATAAGGGGATGGTGGGAGTAAGCCAAGGCTGAGGCTTGGCAGGGCAAGATGAGTAATACTGTAAGAGAGCAGGGGAATCAAAAGAAGGAGATGGAGTCAAGTAGAAGTGGTTCACCAAGAGGTTAAGATGGGAAAGGGAGGAGAGTATAACTGATACAGGAATGATAGTCTGGGAGAGAGCTAAGAGATGGAATGGAAGCCATGATCAGGATGGACAGCAGGGGTTAGGCATTACGAAGCGGAGGGAGAGATGAAATGATAACGAATAGTGATCAGATAATGAATTTCTGAGTTCACAAACTTGGAAGTCATGCCTTTGTGGGTGATGGCATGATCAAACACTCCCCAGTGCTACAGTTGCGCTGAACAAAGCCTACCAGGGAGGTCTGAAGGACCCCAACAGTGGAAATGCAAACCAAGACAATCCCTGGAATTTTAAGGTTTTCTGACTACTTTGCTGAAGGAAGCTTTTGAGTATTATTTGTTTGTTTATTTTAGTTTGGCATTTGAGAGACCAACCAGAATTTTGCTGGAGAGACTTTATTATAATTATTTGGTGCAAGTCATTGGGGAATCCTTGAGAGAACAATGCTTAACTCTGTTCTAGATCCTCAGAGACATTCCTGGAATTGGGGATATGGATAAACATTCCAGCTGCACTCCAGTCTAGTTAGCTAAGGACAAGCAGGGGTACTGCAGCAGTTCAAAAATTTCCTCTCTCTCTCTCTCTCTCTCTCTCTCTCTCTCTCTCTCTCTCTCTCTCTCTCTCAATCTCTCTCTCTCTCTCTCTCTCTCTCTTTCTCTCTGTCTCTCTGTCTCTCTGTCTCTGTCTCTCTCTCTCCCCTCCAGGAAGGCTTCTGTGCACATCTGGGAGCTCAAACCCCAATTTCATCCCTCCAAGGGGGGCAGAAGTGTTTATTGTTTACACATGACAACTAGAATCCACTCACCAGCCTAGAGGAGTCCTTGGTTTTGCTGTTATTTGTATTTCTTTGATTTTGAACCCAGGTGGGTGACCCTGATCTGGGAGCTCCTAGTCTCAGTGGCAGCCTTGTGAATTTGAGATGTCAGGAGCTCCTGGATTCCTCAGTGGGGCCTGACCGGCAGCAGGAGGAATTTGCTGCGTTACAGATGGTGAGTACTTACAGGAAGAGAACCCAAGTCTAGTGTGACCAGCTAGAATCCTTTGGAGTTTCCTGAGCCATTCTACGTGGTGGTTCCTGACCTCATCAATTGTGGCAAACCAGCCAGGAGCAGGGGTGCTCTATCCTAAAGTAGCCAGCCCCAGTGGAGGAGAGCAGTCATAGCAACAACCACAGTACTCTAACTGGGCACAGGAGGGCAATAGCGACACAGGTCCTGTAAGCCGCTGTATAGGATGGTGGCACAGAGTCAAACCTAGCATGAGGATTGGTGTAGGGTGTGAAGGGAAGTCCCCAGAATGGCAGTACAATCAAGCCTTTGGTAACACTATCCCAGCATAAGGGAGAGAAAGGGAATAAGCATTTTATTAAGTGCCTATTATGTTCCAGGCACTGTGCTCAGCATTTTACAAACTTTATCTCATTTGATCCTCACAGCAACCCTGGGAAATAGGTTTTATTATTATCTTCTTTTTACAGATGAGGAAACTGAGGCAGACAGGTTAAGTGACTTGACTTGCTCAGAGTCACTCAGTACCTACTCAAGTGTCTGAGTGAGACACTTATCTGAGGCTGGATTTGAACTGAGGTCTTCCTGACTCCAAATCCAGAGGTCTATTCACTGAGCCGCCTAACTGCCCTTTTCTTTAACCCTGAACCATAAGTGAAGCATATTAAGAGAACTTCTGAAAAACTTAGTGGAAAGGAAGCATAGCCCAGCAGTGCTAGGACTTTACTGCAAAGCACAATCATTAAAACTCTCTGGTGCTGGTTAAAAAATAAAATAAAATAAAAGAGGGCCCAGGGTCAAATGTAGTAGAAGTAGTATATGATAAAAACATAGATTCCAACTAGTCAGTCAGGTGTCAAGTCTTTATTAAAACTCATCAGGTAAAGAACTATTATTTGACAGAACCTTCTGGGAACCTAGAAAGCAGTCTGGCAGAAACTGCACACACAATATACCACCACCATAAGCTCCAAATGGATGCAGGACCTGGATATAAAAGGTTATATTATAAACTAGTTAGGAGCAAGGAAGAAGATAGTTTTCACAATTCTAGATAGTAGAAGAGAGCTTGACCAAACAAGAAAAATCCTAGGAGATAAAATTGACAATTTTGGTTGTATAAAATTGATTCATTTTTCACAAAAAAAAAGATTTAAAACTGAGGTGGGATGAAGGAATTGCTATAAATTACCTGATGAAGGTCTGATTCCAAGATATATCAGGAATTGATATAGATGCATAAGCACAATAGCCATTTTCTGATAGATAAATTATTTGGTTATACAAAACCCACAGGGCACAATCAAATCCCTTAATTTATATTACATCACTCCAGTTCATATAATGGCCTTCAAGGACTTTTAAACTGATTGAGGATTGTCTAAAGTCAGAGGTTGATTGATTCAAAGAAGAAACTTTGTACAAGCCTTGTTCACTACTAGTTGAGCCATCTGAACTAGCTGTTAACTGGGGTGGTGCAGGTCGGGGAGGGTGGAGAGGAAAATTACTGTAAATTACCTGATAAAAGTCTGATTACAAGATATTTTGGGAACTGACATAAAAGCACAGGAACAATAGTCTTTTTCTAATACATAAATGCTCAAAGGATATGAATAGCCATTTCTCAAAAGAAAAGCAAGGTATCAACAATCATATGAAAATTGCTCCAGTTCAGTTATAATCATGATAATAGAAATTCTAATTTAAACCATTCTGAGGTTCTATGTCATATTTATCAGACTGGCAAAATGACAAAATAGGAAACTGACTATTGTTGGAGGGGCTGTGGGAATTAAGGCTCATTAATGCAATGTGGGAGGAAAAGCAATTTGGAATTATACCCCAAAGGTGACTGAGTTGTGCATACCCTTTGACTCAGCAAGATGCTCCAATGTGATTAAAAAAAAAGGAATTACATACAAAAAATTGTTATAGTAACACTTTATATAGCAATAAATAAATAATGATAAACAATATAATATAATGACATATTTTACATAATTATATATGATAATATAACTAAATAAGAATAACTTAAGCAATATAGAGTAATATAGTAATACTTTATAGCAAAGAACAAGACATGAAGGAGAAGCTAAAGGTTAATGACTGAGTAAATTATGGCAGATGAAAATAATAGAGCATTATTGTGTTGTAAGAAAGGACGAAAGGGATGGATTCAGAGAAACCTGGAAGGATTCATATGAACTGGTACAGAGTGAAAATAAAGAGGACAGTTTATATTATAATGACTACCAACATTGAAAAGGAAAACAGCTCTAAAAGACTTAAGAAACCTGATCAATGTAATGATCCATTATGACTCCAGAAGGCTAATGAAGTTCTTGCTTTTCACCTCTTGGCAGACAGGTGATGGACTAGAGGCACAAAATAAGATACATTTTCAGACATAGTCAATGTGTCGATTTATTTTGCTTGACTAAATTTATTATGAGGAAGAATTCTAATTCATTTTACTGAAGGGGTGGGCAAATCTTATGGGAGAGACAGTCTAGAATAGGTAATAATTGTGATACTTTTAAAAGAAAGAAAGGAAGGAAGGAAGAAAGAAAGTGTCAATGAAACATTTTTAAATCCACCAAAGGGAGATTCAAAAGGGGACACAGAAAAGCATGGTGGTGGTGGAGCTACTAGGTTAAATTTAATATATCCTCTTTTTAAAAGTTGTAAGTACTGGAGATTTGTGGTGTCATATGCAATCTTTTCCTACTCTTTTTAATGAGGTGTTTGTGTTTCATAATTTAAAAAAAATAGTTGTTAAAAAGCATGCTGCTACCCCAGGAGTCCCTGCTTTTATGGATATTTCAATTCTAAGCTAACAGTTCCACAAAATGGCTCTGCCCAATTAACTTGAGAATATTTTCCACATTATACTGGTCTTCCTACTATCTTTCTGACCACTCTGTCTGATTTGCTAGTTCTTGTCTTTTTCTTTCTCACTCGGTAGTTGACCCTCTGCTCTTCTGTCTCTATGGTCTCTTCCTCAAAGATGTTGTCTTAGGTGCAGTGGTTACCTAAAATCATAGGCTCTCTGATTTAGAAGACACCTCGGAGGCATCTAGTCATTATAACTGGCACTAACATGTAAGGATGTGGGTCAATCGAGTCAATCAATTACCCCATCTCACTTTGCACTGATACCTTTATCTGGTAAGAACGCATTTAGATTAAGTCAGTCAGTCAGATGTTTGAGCTAGTTGTGAACAAGGCCTGTACATTTCTCTTTTGTATCAATCACCCTCTGCCTTTGGACTCCATCAGTTCAGAAGTCCTTGAAGACCATTGCATGAACTAGACTTTCATCTGTTAAGAATGACTGAGGGAACCTGTGGGTTTTGTATAATAAAATCAGAGATGACCTTGGCCTCCTCCCCATCCTTCTTAACAGAGAAGGACCTTGTGAACTTTGGAGTGAATCATCAACTCTCTCTTCCCACCCTTGGAAAATGTCAAGGTTCTTCAAATCTCTCCTTATAGGGATCAAGTAGGGCCTGGAACCCTCTCCCCGCCAGTAGAAATGTTGAACTGTAAGTACATTTAGCTGTTGCTAACGCACATGTTTTGGCTTTACCTCAGCCTTGGACCCATGTCGACCTTGTCTAATGTATTTTTCTTTGCTGAGTATAAGTAACTGAACAGTGATCCCAAGATGGATATCTCCAGGCTTGCAGGCAACTGTCTGAGTCTTGGAGGTCAAGAAATCCTGACTTTTTTCCCTGGCAGGAGGAAGAATTTCTTCATTCAAAAAGATGAGGTCAATTCCTGGCCTAGTATGCTAGAAAATGTGAACTTTGAGGGAACCATGTGGACAGCACTGAACCAAGGTGAAGATGAAATGAAGATTCAGTAATTTCACAAAATGCTTCATGTTTTGACATTTTAAGTGTCAGTCTCCTGAAATGGTATATGAGTAGTTATTATGGGTGTTTATTGAAGTCTTTTATTGTCATTCACATGCTTGCGAATATCTTATGTAAGCATATCTTTAGTGAGGAAAAAAGATAGCTGTCCTAAACCTGATTCACATAGTACAGGTATCCCTTCCACATCACTGGGATTAGGGGTACCATGCCCCTGCAATCTGGAAAACCTTTGTAAAATTTTTTGACCCTCCTTTCACACCAGAGAAGTCTGAATGATTATGGTATTAAAAGAAAAAATATATTGATATTATACAATATTATACCTATATTTTGTATGTTTCTGAGCTCCTAAACTTTTTCTGGATCATCTGTGGCTTCTGCAAAAATTTCCATTTATCTTATGCTGACTGGAGGTACCTTGTGGAAGGAATAACTGCACATTGAGTTTCTTTCTATATTTCTATTTTGGGGAGACTAGACATGAATTAAACCTAAGTTTTAAGTAATTTTCCCTAGGGCATAAAAAACCAGAGAGAAAAGATTGTGGCCTCAATCTTTGAGTGACAGACTTCCCCAAATATGTACTTGGTCTTCCAGTGTGTTAGTCCAGCACTGAGAGAAACCCTTGGTAGAGAAGGAGAGCATTCCAGCTGGGCCTAGCAGCAGTTATGGGTATTTTTGTCACATAAAACAATTTAAATTTTCAAAACACTTAAAATGGTTTCTAACTGAGCCTCAAACTAACCCTCTGAGGGAAGCACTGCTGACTTTATATTCCCCATTTTATGAAAAAGGGAACTGAGGGTTAGAAAATTTAAATGACTTGCCCACGTTTAAATGGCCAGTAAGTATCAGATATGGCAGTGAGGTCTCCAAACTTTAATGTATTTCTACCAATAAAAAATGTTTTTGAGCCCATAACCTTCCCCCAATATACTTATGTTTATATAATTATTTACAAGTTGTATACAGGTATGACTGTACTAATGATTATGTACATTAGAAAGCTTATTAAAAATTGCAGTTTTTAAGGGGATATTGTTATTAAGTTATTTCAATTGCTTCTAACTCTTTATGATCTCATCTGGGGTTTTCTTGGCAAAGATACTGGAGTACTTTGCTATTTCCTTCTCTAGCTCATTTTACAGATGGGGAAATTAGACAAACAGGATTAATTTACTTTCCTATGGTTACACAGTTAGTAAGTATCTGAGACTGGATTTGAACTTAGGTCCAGGGCCAGCAGTCTATCCACTTCCACATCTAGCATAAAGGGATGAATTATAGACAAAGTAATATTTATCCTTGAGTCAACTGAAAGCCATTGGAGTTTATTGAGAAGAGACAAGTGACATGGTCAGATTTTTACTTTAGAAAAATCACTTGGCTGCTTCATAGAGGATGGATTGAAGAGAGGAGAAATTTGAGGGAAGGAGACCAATTAATAAGCTATTGACATAGTTGCCATAAGATGGGATAAGGCCTGAACTAGGGTGGTAGCTTTGTGAGTAAAAATGAGATAGACATGAGAGATGTAGTGTAAGAAGACTGGGCAAGACGTCACAACTGCTTGTAGAGGTCGGGTGAGAGAATTGAGTGGAGGATAATACTGAGCTTGTGAGCCTGTGTGACTGGAATGATGGTAATATCGTTTATAGTAATCAGGAAGTTTGGAAGAGTGATGAGTTTAAGAGGAAAGAAAATGTAATAAGATCTGTCATTAAGATTGCAATCCATTCATATCCATTCATCCTGTGCAACTCACTCTGTCCCACCCAAAATAGAAAGGGGGGAGGCAAGATTTTTAATGATCAGTCACTGCCCTAGCTCTTAAAGCCTACCCTCCAAAAGATAACTGTCATAGCCACAAGGTAAACTCAAGGATAAGAGGTAGATATACCCAGATGGGGAATTACCCTAAAATTACCTATTCAGTTGTACATTAACTGAGTTTTCACATGTTGTCTTCACATCTTGCCCGCTAGAGTAAGCTCCTGGATGATAGGCATTCTGGTTTGAGTCTGAATTAGGCCAATCCCCTGTTGTCATCAAATCCTGCAGAGTCATCAAAGTCCAGTGGCAGTAAAAAAATCAAGAGATCAGCAAGGGCCAGGAAGCCGTGAATGACTTTGCCTTTTCCAATGTCCAACCAAGCTCCCTACACTCCACAGTGCCTGCTTTGGCCTCCTTCATGATTTTTGGAACAAATTGTTCCCATCCACCTATTCCACTGGGGGAATTCTTCACATGCTTGAGGATAGACATGCCCTTAATTCACCAACAGGTTTGAGGCCTATTGGTTACCCTCAAGCTGGTTTAGCCCATCTGCCAATGACAATTTTACCAGGGTGTGACTGCTGCACATGCTAAAGCTTCTTGGAGCAAGGTGACAGTTGAGCAAGAAGTGGACACCAAAGCAAGCGCTCATCCCAGAGGCACTAGTCCTCCCTGAAGACTCCATATACCTACCTAATAAATACTTGTGGGCTGATTGCTTTGGACTTGATGTAAAAAAAATCTTCCTAGTAATTAGAGCTAGGCAAAATGGAATGGGTTGCCTCTAGAAGACTGGATTACCTATAAGCACTTTCTAGTTTTGTTGTAGAGAAGACTCTTATTCACATAGGTTGCACCATATGGCCACTGAGTCCCCTTGTGACTCTCTGATTCTATAATCACTATCTTTCCCCTAATGGGGCTCCCTTTCCTGATTTCTCCTTTTTTATCAGTGGACTATCCTTCTTCTCCCAGTCACCTAGGCTAGACATCTGAGTCACCTTTGACCCTTTCCTTTCCCTAACCTCCCTTCACTATTCTTCCCTACCATTTTCAAATAGTTGCAAACTCCAACTTGCCACTACCCTAATTAGATTCATTAATCAAAAATTATTTAACAACCTACTAGGTGCCAATCTCCTGTACTGACAAGCTAATGAAAAAAGGGAACAGTAGTGACCTGGGTCCCTGGAAAATGATTCAGTCTTGGTCTCCTTGGAGAGCTTTAGTCTATCCAGAATGTGACTGCAGAGACCCATTGAGACCCCATATCTTATCATTAGCTCTTTTCCCTTTAACAAGAACAAGGTCAATTCTCCTCAATCAGGATGAACCCCTATCCCTCAGCCCCACATTTTCTATTTCCAACTGGACCACAAGAGTGAGCCAGAATGTCATAAACATAATCAGTCTTCCATTATTTTATAATGGAGGAGAGCTAAAGCCTAGATAGGCCCAGAGAGGAGGTGATCCAAAAATACTTTCCTTTGATCTTGGGATGTACAATTTTCATCTTCTTTTCACTGGTAGATTTGCCTTCTTAATTATTTGCTTATAATGATGCCACTGAGCTCTCACAAGTACTGTAGGCCAGCTGGACATGGTAGGCAGTCGGAAATTTATACACACTTTTGCCCTACTCACTCCACAAGGGTAGAGAGCCCACACATTCAAGACCTAATCCACGCTGTCTGTCACCACTAATGTCCCAAGGATTCTCAAAAACATTAGCCACCAGCATCAGGAATGGGGAGATAAGGAGGGAACTGCCATTAGAGGTGACAGGGATTCAAGTCAGACTTGAATTTCTTGCATCAAAGTTAATTGCCAATGGTACCCGCCTATGAAAAAAACCATGTTTGGGGCCTGCCCAGTAGTATCTGTTGCAAGGAGTTGAAAAGGAGGGTAATTTTTTTTATCTCCTCGGTGTGTTCCAGAGAGCCCAGGGTGAACCTCCCTGGGCCAGAACCTCCATTTGTCTCCAGACCCTGGGGCCCTCTTTCCCCTGAGCCCCTGACATCATGGGTGGCATGATGGACATCTCTTTCATGTACCGATGGTTAAAGAACTTAAACCTGGTCCCAAACCTCTCTGACAAGTATGTATTCATCACCGGCTGTGACTCTGGCTTCGGGAGCCTTCTGGCTCGGAAACTGGATGAGCGAGGGATGCGGGTGCTGGCTACCTGCTTCACTGAGGAGGGAGCCCAGGAACTCCGAAGGGCAACTTCCCACCGGCTACAGATCACCTTTTTGGACGTCACCAAGACAGAGAGCATCAAGGCAGCAGCCCAGTGGGTGAATGCCCAAGTGGGAGATCGAGGTGTGGTGCAATCCAATTTCTCTGATTTATTCTCTCCTTCCTCCTTGTTTCCTCTCCATCCATCCCCTCCCCGCCCCTAGCCTTCTCCTCACATTTTAGCAGTTTTGTTGGAAAAAAGAGTAAAGGGCAGAACTGGTATGGATCTTCAAACTTTGGCTCTGATGAAAATATTTCTAGGGCTCTCAAGGGGCTGGTTTTTAAGGTATGTAGTTTTTTAGTTATGTTCTGGGTAGCAGAGGCAGAAGAGGACCTGGAGAGAACAAACCGTCCCTCCCTTCACTTTCCAGCTGGGTCCTGGTTCACTTGTGGGCAGGAGGTTTGTGGGGCAGGGCTGTTTCTAGAATCAGAGCATTGTAGAGCCATGCTAACCACCTCATTTTACAAATGAGGACATTGAGGCCCAAAACATTGAAGGGTCTTACCCGAGTTACATCCTTGGAAGTTTCAGAGTAGATGTTCTCTCCATTGTATCACATGAACATGGTGCCTCTTGGACACTCTGACAGCTCTTTTCATGAAATTCTTCCTGGTGGCCAGTCCCAGACTTTCTTACTACTATCGACAATGTAATTCTCTTTCTGGTGTGTCTGAGCATCAGCCAAAGAGGTTAATTCTATGTGCCTCAGATTAGAGGGCTGATAGGGAGAGGAGTTTTGTTTCTTCCTATTCAACAGAAGAGAGAAGGAAAAACTTGTCCTGTATGTAGGTCAAAGGAACAGATACTTGGCCAGGCTTAGAAGTTAAGTATCTTAGTCTTGAGGGCAGTGGAGAGAGCTCTGAGTCTGGAGTCAGGAAGATCTCAGTTCAAATCTAGCCTCAGACACTTACTAGCTGGGTGACCCTGGGCAAAAGTCATTTAACTTTTGTCTGCCTCAGTTTCCTCAGCTGTAAAATGGAGATCAGAATATCAGCTACCTCCCAGAGCTGTTGTGGGGATCAAATGAGGTAACATTTATAAAGTGCTTAGCAATGCTTGGTACATAGTAGGCACTTAATAAAGTGTTAATAAAGGGGAGTTTGCAGTGTGTCATGACCTCCAACGTGCTGATATCCACCCATACACACACATGTCTGCTGGTGGTTAGAACCAGGATGAAATGACCAATCAGCAGGCTGTGAAAGCCTAGATTTCTGGGTGCTGTTCCTACTTTGGTTTGTGACTCACACCTGGACAAACCTCTTTTTCCTTCCTCTGTCTCTCCTGAATTACATAAGGTCTCATCACCCTGTTCCTGCCCTGCCTCCTGGCACTCGTGGTAATGATTAACTCTGTCAAGTCTGAGTTATAGTATGAAACTCCAAAGTCCTTATCAACATGGGGGCGAATATAGTCTTCCTGGTGATAGGGCCCAGGGATTAGAAGATAGTAGCTGAATAATGGCAGCTATCCTGTGGCTGTATCCTTATGATCTGAAACAAACCAGACAAAAGAAATGTAGTCAGCTCTACCTGTCTGGCCTTTCTTGGACTCTTCACCTTGGAGAAGAGGGGTCTCCAGAGGATCTGTTTAGAGTTGGAGGGTTCTCCAGACAGAGAGGCAAGTGCCAAGGGTGGGATAAGGTGGGAGGAAGGAAGTTTGTGTGGGAACAGGCACCAATCTCATTAACTATATGATCAGAGACAAGCTAATTCACCTCTCAAAGCTCCAGTTTCCTTACCTGTAAAATAAGGATTATAATTCTTGTGCTATTGACCTCACAGTGTTGTAAATGCATTTCGCAAATGTTGAGGCATTTCCTAAAATGGATTTTTTTTTTAAGGAGGCAGTTAGGTGGCTCAATGGACCTGGACCTGGAGTCAGGGAAATCTGAGTTCAAATCCAGTCTCAGATACTCACTAGTTATGTGACCTTGGGCAAATCATTTAACTTCTGTTTACCTTAATGCCCTGGAGAAGAAATTGGAAACCACTTCAGAATCTTTGCCAAGAAAACCTCATGAACAACAACAAAAATGAGTTTTTAGTATAAATTGTTTTGCTTTTATGGGTTTTGTCTATGACCTTGCTGATACAAAAGATTTCCAGTGAGGAACTATCTTCTCTCAAAGCAGGCCCGCAACTCAAGAGTCTTAGAAAATTGTCTGGGAAACTGAGAAATTAAGTGATTTGTCTATGGTCACAGAGACAGTATGGTCCAGAGTCTTCTTGACTCCAAGACCAGATGTCTATTCAACTCTGCCACAGTCTCTCATTAACAAAACTATTATTATTAATAACATTATCAAAAATGATCATGTCTGCATATTTAAAGAGACCCAGAAGGAATCCTAGCCGCCTCTCTGCCTAACTGGTAGAGACAGCAGAACTCTGAGTGGGAACACTCACTATGTCCCCCAAGTACGGACTACCTTCTCCTCTGAGGTTTTAGTAGCCAGGTGGGAGGTGGAGGCCTCATTCATTTTCCTACAGGTGCAAGGTCAGGAGCAATTGGAGCCTCTGAGGTGAAAAGAGATCAGAACACCATAGATTTAGAGCTAGTAGGGATCTTCAAGGTCATCCTATCATTTTGCAGATAAGGAAACTGAGGCCCCAGAGAGGGTAAACGATTTAGACAAAGTCACACAGGTAAAGTGGTAAAACTTGGACCTCCAAACATATGTCTTCTGACTCCAAAGTAAGTGTTCTTTGTCATGGACAAGAGTGGTAGATTCAAGTCCTGACTCATACTGGCAATGTGAGAGTGCTGAACTGAGAATCCATAGAGATCTAATGGGCACCACAGGGCATAGAGGACAGGTGGGAAGACCTAAGTTCAAGTCCGATCTCAGACACTTAATGTGACCTCGGATAAGTCACTCAACCCTGTTTACCTCAGTTTCCTCATCATAAAATGAGCTGGAGAAGGGAATGGCCAACTACTCCAGTATCTTTGCCAAGAAAGCCCCAAATGGGATCATGAAGAGCCAGATATGACAGAACAACAAGAGATCTAGAGTCTAATCTTGGTTCTGCCAAATGAGATCCCGAACAAGTCACTTCCCTTTCTTGGCCTCAATTTTCTTATCTATAAAAGAAGGAACCTAGATTAAGATAACCTCTGTTTTAGCTCTAATAGTCTATGGATCTGGTTATCTGTGGAACATTTCATAAGAACCCACAATTTCATCATATTACTTTTGTAATATTTTAGTATTACATATTACATTAATATTTTCTTTGTAGATATCACCTTTGTGGTGGATATTACCTTTCTAATCTGAAACCCCTCTGAGCTGTGGCCACCATGAGTGATCCCTCTGCCCCTCTGCTGATGATAAAGGCTCTTCTAACTTATCAAGCCTGATTAGAAGCCATCACCATGCCCACACATGAACTGTCATCTTTTGGTAGGAACTACTATAGCTTGACTTGGGCCCTAGTGGTCTGCTACTCCCACCTGATAGAATAGAAGCCTCTTGAGACCAGGGACTCTTTCATTCTTGTCTTTTTCCTTTCCTGGATCTAGCACATCTGCCATGTACTAAGTACTTAAGTGAAGGTGAATCGGTGGCTAGAGTACCCAACTGGAAGTCAGGACAGACTTGAGTTCAAATCCAGCCTCCGGCACTGCAAGCCATTGAACTTCTCTCGGTCTCAGTTTCCTCATCTGTAAAATGGGCATCATAATGGCATCCCACTCCCAGGGTTATTGTGAGAATAAGATGACTTTTTACAAATACTTTTACAAACCCCAAAGTACTAATTATTAGTTGGATAAATGTTTGCTGATTGATTGACTGACCAGCCTCAGGAGCTTGCCTCTCCAAGAATAGCTAGAAAATCATTTAAATAATGGGGCAAAATTAGCGTTTGACTTTCAATGTCATTCTGCTTCTCGGTGGGTTTGCTATCAATAGCAGGGATAGAACTGGATGGAAAAGAAGAAAACAGGCCGGGATCTCTGGCCCATTTCCTCCTACCCTGCAACCAAACTGCGGCCTTTGGTTTGATATAAAGGCCAGTCCCAAAGTTCTGCTGTCTCTACGATAGTACTAATAATAATATTTCATTCAATTAGAGTACCTAATAAAGAGCTTTCTGTATAAGAACCAGTTAGGTAATACGAATTGTATCATGACATAAATACATTTTAAAAATTTTCATTTTATTGATCAGGCATCTGAGACACAGACAGGGAGGATAGCTGAACTGTTGGTCAGACAGCCAAGATACGGGAAAGTCAAGATTCAAACCCATATCTTCCAACACTAATTTGAATCGTCTTTCCACTATGCTGTAAAGCTTGCTTTGTCTCATTGCTTTAATTTTTAAAAAATTCATCTTTGTATTTTAAAAAAGTGATTTCCTTCTTCCTTCCATTAAAAGCAACAACAAAAAAAAATCCTTATAGCAAATATGCAAAGTTAAGTGAAACAATTCCCACATCGGCCATGTCCAAAAAGTTGGCATCTCATTCTGTGCCCTGCGTCCTTCACTTCTCTGTCAAGAGGTAGGTAGAATGGTTTCTACGCAGTCTTCTAGAAGCACAATGGTTCACTGCATTGAATTTGAATTCTTAAGTCTCTCAAGGTTGTTGGTCTTAACAATACTCTTGTTATCATTTTTTGTTTCTTTTGGTTTTTAGGAGAAAGTCACACAGTTAAATAACTTGCCGAGGGTCACACAGCTAGGAAGCATCTGAGGCTGGACTTGAACTCAGGTCCTCCTGACTCCAGGGCCAGTGCTCTATCCACTATAATGTCATTGTTACTATATAAATTGTTCCCCTGGATTACTTCAGTTCACCCTGCATCAAGTCATTCAGGTTTCTCTAAAATTTTCATCATTTCTTACAGCAATATCATATTTCCTTACATTCATATACCAGAATTTGTTCCCCAAATGATGGGCAACCACGTATGGTAGGATGCCCATAATACTTACTATGTACCCCTCTTAGGGCATCTAGGTGGTGCAGTGGAATGAGCGCATAAATGCACTCATGTTCCTGGGTTCAAATCTGACCTCAGACACTAGCTATGTGACCCTGGGCAAGTCGCTTAAGCCTGTTTGCCTCAGTTTCCTCATCTGTAAAATGAGTTGGAGAAGGTAATGGCAAATCACTCCAGTATCTTTGCCAAATGGGGTCATGAAGAGTCAGACATGACTGAAATGACTGAACGATTCATCTCACAGAGTTGCAGGAAGGAGCAAATAAGATAATATTTGAGGAAGCCTTTTGTAAAGTAGTAGAAATGTGGGTTTTTGTGGGAAGGTGCTGGGGATCAAGGTGTCATAAGATACTACATTAGCATATAAATTCATATCTACTAGAAAGAGCACTGCCTCTGGGGTTGGGATCCAGGTTTAAATTCCCAGGCCTCAGTTTTCTCATTTGTAAAATGTGGAAGTTAGACTAGGTGATCTTCAAAGTTCCTTCCAACTCTATACTGTAATTAAGGAGCAATATGGACTTGGAATCAGGATGGCCTGGGTTCAGATCTTCCCTCTTACATTAGTTGTATGACTAATTAGGTGACTACCTCAGACTAATCTATTAAGTAATAGCTTAGATTGCTAAGAATTTCCTTACACTGATGAAATCACTGATCTGTTGGCATATCCCACAAACATTTTTCTTCTCTTCTTACTTCTCCCTTCCCTCAGGGCTCTGGGGTCTGGTGAACAATGCTGGAATCGGCCTGCCGAGTGGCCCCAATGAGTGGCTGACCAAGGATGACTTCGTAAAGGTGATAAATGTGAATCTGGTGGGATTGATTGAAGTGACCTTGAACATGCTGCCAATGGTCAAGAGAGCCCGGGGCAGGGTCATCAACATGTCCAGCTGTGGGGGCCGAGTGGCAGTCATTGGCGGTGGTTACTGTGTCTCCAAGTTTGGTGTGGAGGCCTTCTCTGACAGCATCAGGTGAGGGGACCCCATTCTTTTTACCCAACCCCACTTTACCCCCTACTCTGTCCTTTCTTAAGTGGGAAAAAGAAGGCTCCCCCTGGGGTCATCAGCCCCAAACTAAGGGGGAATTCAGGTCCAGTCTGGAAAGCTCTGAAAGGGGCATCTCTGGAGGTGTGTGGTTCATTGTTTTCTCCTTGTGCAGGACCAAGTTAGAAGAGGAAAGCTTGGACTCAATGAAAGACGTTTCTTTTTAAAAATAGATCTTTGCTGATATCTCTTATTTTGTTTTGTTTTTTAATCACTTAGATTTTACCCTGTATCCCTCCCTCAGTGAGGGAACTTTTAATGTTCAAACAGGAACAGGGAGGGGAGGGTAAAGTTGAGGAGAACTGGGCTATCTTTTTTCCCATAGATGTCCCAGCATGAGAAAGAACTCCATCTAGTAGAAGACTCAGGCAGCATAATGAAAAGATCAAGCTTCAATCAGTTAGCAGGCATTACTTTAGTGACTGCTTAGTGCCAGGCACTGGTGATACAGAGACAAAAATGAAACAGTCCCTGTCTTCCAGGAGAATACATTCTGCAAGGACAATATAACATATATGAGGATGGGGGCTAGGGTAAATCACAGAGATTGTGAGTGAAGCTGTAGGACAATAATTTTTTCATATATTTTCTAGTAGCAATGATGGAATTGACTTGGTTACTGTTCCCTGGGAAAAAGATAAAGTGCTGGAGAGTAGGGGGGCACTATGGCATGAAGCTGAAGGGCAGATACTAAGACGCCTGTGCTGGCTAAGCTCTGGCATCCTGGCAGATGACTAGAAGGAAGAAAGCATGGTATGAAAATCTGGTGAAAGCAAGATAAAGGAGCAGGGCAGGGGAAATAAGGATGGCCTCATTTACCCTTCAAAATATGTTTTGAGAGGTGAAGGTATAAGGAAGAAACTATACTCCCCCAATTCTATTTCTTTTCACAGTCATCCCTTTCTAAACTCTCAAACTGGAAGGAAGTTGGGTGTAGGAGATCCAGAGTGGGTGGCTTGGATATAGTAACTAATTCTTATTCCTGATGACCCCGCCTATTCTAATTGCTAGTAGGGGTTAAGCACGAGAACAAAAGGTCATTTGCATGAATTTCAGTGTGTGTGTGTGTGTGTGTGTTTTAGGAAGTTCCCTAGCTGGTTGGAGAACATGGGTATCAGGGAGTAGCGGAGCTAACACCCACCCTCCCACACACAATTGTCCCTGCTAAAATCTAGAAAGTCTTTAGAACTGGAGTTACATTGAGCTAAGTTCATAACTTTCCTACTAGGAGGGAGCTCTATTATTTTGGGGTGAAAGTCTGCGTCATTGAGCCTGGAAACTACCGGACCTCCATTTTGGGCAAGGAGGACATAGAACAACGCATGCAACGTTTATGGGAGCGGCTGCCCCAGGAGACCAAGGATAGCTATGGAGAGCAGTACTACTACCTTTGTAAGTGCCATCATCCAATATGGCAGGGGCAAGAGATGGGACAGAACAAGAAGGAGGGTTGGTGATGGGGAGCAACACTGCAAATGTGAGTGTCTTCTGGACAGCACAAATCACTCAATTCTTCCCCAACATTTTTAAGCAAGTGTAGGAGAGAGGGATGGAAAGAACTTGAGGACAGCCTTAAAGAGGAAAGGAAGTCATCAATGGGTAGCCTGTGGCGTGTTTATGTAATCTTGACCTTATAGACTTGGACCTCAGGTTTGGTTATTGTTTATATCAGCCAGGGCATCCCTTGTACTTCAAACAGTGAAAGCCTGAAGGAATCGTTTTCACTGTCTTCCCTCCTCTCCTTCCATCCCCTTCTGGGAGGTCTAGGTTATGGGATGAAGATTTGTTGTTGTTGCCTTTCATTCAAAGAGGAAGAAAGACATCAGGAAGGTACTGTCATGACTTACAAATGGATTAGATTTAAGATGAAGACAGAGGCCATGATGAGGACCCTAGGAAATAGTACAGTGCCCCAGGGCTTAGCATAGTTGCCTAGCAACTAGTCAGTGCTTAATAAATGTGTACTGACTGATTGACTAGTAGGGTAATCCAACCAAATCATTGATTGACCATGTTATGTTGGAAAAAGAATTCTTCCCCAGAGCAGTGGGAGGAGTAAGTTAGGCTCTATATCAGTACAAACTTACGAATAGTTAGGATTGTTCGAAAGAGGAATCAGCTGTCTCAAGAAGTGTGGGATTCACTTACTGTGGAAGTCTTCAAGCAGAATCAAGTCAAGTCAACAAATATTTATCAAGCAACTGCTAAGGACCAGGCCCTGGATATAGAAAGAAAAGTAAAAGCAGCCCCACCCTCAACGAACTCACAAACGAATGGGGAAAAACTAGCAAAAGTTATGTACATGCAAGATCCTGGGAATCTGGGGAGGAGAGGCCTCTTGCAGAAGGTGGGATTTGAGCAGTCATAAAAGAAGTGAAGAGGGAGAGCATTTCAACAATGAGACATTGAGGTCAAAGGCATGGAGTTGTATTTGATCTTGTGGGTGATAGGGAGTCATTGGAATTTATTGAGTAGGAAGATGATGTGATCAGATCTGAGCTTTAGAAAAAATCACTTTGATGATTGGGTGGAGGGTAGATTAGAGTGAGGAGAGATTTGAGGCAGCAAGACCAATTCAAAGGCCATTATAATGATCCAAGAGAAAGATGACGGAGGACCTATACCAGGGTGATGACCGTGTGAGCGGTGACAAAGAGACATATATGAAAGATATGTATGAAAGGTAGAAATGACCATATCTGACAACAGATTGGTTCAGCGGGGTTAATGAGAGTTAGGCATTGAGGATGACGCTAAGGTTGCCATCCTCGAAAATAAAAGGAAAGTTGAGAAGAAGGTAAGGTTTGGGAGGAAAGATAACAAGTTATACTTTGGACTTGTTGAGTTTGATATTCCTAGAGGACTTCCAACTTGAGATGTTCAAAAGGTGGCTGGTAATACAGGACTATTGCTCAGGAGAGAGACAAGGACTGGCTATATAAATTAGAGAATCATTTGCATGGAGATGATCATTGAAACCATAAGATCATCAAGTGAGATAGTAAAGTAAAGAAATAAATGAGAAGAAAGCCAAGGACGGAACCTTGGGAACCCAAACAAAAGCAAAAATCAGTGGACATAGTAACTACTCTTGACTGTGTATGCAATATTATACACTCATAATCTATTTTCTCTGGGCATGTCATCACCCTGCCCTCAAACACACACACACAAACACACACACACACACACACACATACACACACACGCCAAGGCTCAGATACTTATATATTATGGTTGCATAATTTGTCAGACATAGCAAAAATAGAAGGAAATAGGTCAAGTCCTCCTCTATGGAGCTATCTGCCTGTTTTGCTTTTAGTACATTTCCTGATTGTACTCTTGGGATATGTATGAGGAGGAAGGAGATTCCTGAAACGCACACAGCCCAAAAGGGATCCAGGAAGGGGAATCTGTCCAGGGCCTCATCTTAGGATCCTAGACTATAGTAGGAGAAAAGTAGAGGAAAAAACCAGTCCCTAATCTCCAATCCCCAGTAGTTGCAGTCTCAAGAACTGGAATCTTCCAGCTAATTGGTGGCTTGGAGTCCAGAAGACCTGTGTTCAAATCTAGCCTTGGACACTTGCAAGTCACTTGACCTCCATTTGACTCAGTTTCCCCATTTGTAAAATAAAGATAAAGATAACACCTACCTCTCAGCGTTGTTATGAGGATCCAATGAGATAATAATTATAAAGCTCTTAGCATGATGTCTGGCACATAGGAGGCTTTATTGAAGTGTTAGCTATTATTATGAATTTACTACAGATATGGTGGCTGCTGCAGTGTCTGGATCACTTTGCTAGTGCTTGTCTTCAGCTGCCACACCCCAGGCTATTCTGGTCTTATGGCAAAGAAGCCAGAAAAACCAACACCAAGGAAAATAGCTGCCCATCCTCTGTCACCTGCCTGGCCACAAGGCAGTCTCATTCCCAAGGGCAGGAGGCAGCCACCCTTGGTCAGCAGCAGACAGAGCTCCTCATTTTCTATTCCAGAGCATACTTGAGGAAGTTCTGCTTCCCTGTCGTCTCCCTGTCCTGGAGAGTATGGGGTGAAGCCTCACTTCTCGTTTGTCTATCTCCCTCTGTGGAAGATTCTGGGGCTCTCAGCCTCCCACAGAGATGAAACCAAAGTGTTTTTTTTTCTGAGAAAGAGATTCAGCAATACCCATTTAGAACTGAAAGGGACCTCAGATGTCATAGTGTTGGAGAATCTTAGGGGCCATGTCACCCAGTCCCCTCACATTATATATGGTGAAACCAAGGTCCCACAGGTAATAAGGAAGAATTAGGATTTAAACCCAAATCCTCTGGTTCTAAATCTAGTGAGTCTTCCTACTGCTCTACCATGTCTCCAGCCAGGCAATTTCATATTCTAAGTATTTATTTTAATAAGATACTCTCCTAGACATTCCATACCATTCTGTATGCTAAATATGAAAATGATTGCCACTTAAACAAATGAGATGAGTCATGGAGATTTGATAGCATAAAAGCACTTTTCCATTTTACAGAAATAGTCTCTGTTCTTCATGGAACAGAATTGGAATGAGACACAGGTTACAAATCTGAACACCCTGATAACAAATGGTGAGGCCATGAGGGAAAACTCTTACTAGAACTAAAGGCACTGTATTAAAATTCAGCAACACAAAATCCCTTTTCCACAATAGGTGACAAAGGTGCAATATTGGAACACTAGACAGAACACAAGTATGAAACACGAACAAAACTATTTCATAAAAAGACCTGTTCTATTTGTGGTAATCCCTTTTCCCCCTCCACACACCTACCTTGATCTCCTACCACCTCCATGGCTAATGGAGATGTCCTAATCCTAGGACAGCCTGGATTCTCTTCAGCTAGCATCTAAGTGCAATACTTTTAGAACTTAGGATTCCTCTGAGAGCCATTTAACATGTTATCACATTCCAGTTATAGCACAGTAAATACTCTTGAACAAAGGAGGGCATACTTTATCTCTAAGCCATCTCCATGTACTCCCAGACTATTCTAAAGCAGGAACTCCTCTGCATAACTACGTCTGGGGACACAGTGCTTTGTCTGACAGGTTAACTATCAGAATCATCGAATCACAGAATTTTAGGAGGAAGGAACTTCAGTCACCAGTCCAGCCAATACCTGAAAGGAATATTGAATAATAATAGTATTTATATAGTGCTTTAAGTTTTGCAAAGTTCTTTATAAATATTATATCATTCTACCCTCACAACAACCCTAGGAGGTAGGGGCTATTATTATCCCCATTTTACAGATGTGGAAACTGAGGTAGGCAGAGAGGAAGTGACTTGCCCAGGGTCACATAGTTAGTCTTCTTGACTCCAAGTCTAAAGCTCTCTTCTCTCTATCTGCACCAAACGTTCTTACAGCCTCTGCTTTTGACTGCTGGTGAGGTAGAACCCACCACATCCTAGGATAGCTTATTCCCCTCCCCCTTTTGGGGGTGGAGGCAATCAGGGTCAGGTGACTTGCCCACACAATCTAAAACTGAACTTGAACTCAGGTCCTCCTGACTACAGGGTCAGTGCTCTATCCATTGCCCCATCTGGCTACCCCAGACTATTCCCCTTTTTGATAGTTCAAATGGTTAGGAAGTTTTTCCTTGACACCAAACCTGTAGTTACCTTTTTGCACCAGAGCTGTGCTCTGGGTTCAAAGAGAACAAGTCCAATCTTTCTTCAGCATGAGAACTCTTCAAATAGTAAGAGTCAGCTTCAATCTTCCCCACCCTACCAGCACTCCCCTCGGTGATCTCTTCTTTTGGCCTGCCTCCTTCAACCTCTCCACCATTCCAGCTGTTCTCCTCTACCCCCTCTCCAGTTTATCAAGGTCCTTCTTAAATCATGGTGCCTTGAGCCCAGGACAATATTCCAGATAAAGTCAGGCCAGGGAAGAATACAGAGCAATTGTCATCACCTCCTTTTTCCTGGAAACTGCCTCTCAACGCAGCCTAAGGTTATACTCAGTAACTAAAATACTTCAGTAACTAAAACCCCTAGAACTTTTCCAGACATTCTGGCATCCATCTGTGCCTTCCCCAGTCTTGTGAAGTTGATTTTTTCAGCCCCAAACCATGATTTTTCATCCCTCCATACTGTTTTCTTTGTTAAATTCAGCCCAATACTCTAGCCTGTCAAGGTCTTTTTGGATCCTAGTTATCATCCATCCCACCTCACCCCTGTCTTTGTGTCATCTTATCCCCAAATTTGATAAGTCCACCTTTCTTTTATTTATCCAAGTCATTGATAAAAATATTAAGCAGCTCAAGGCCAGCCACAAAACCCTGAGACTCCTCTGGAAACCACCTGTCAAACTGATCTTAACAACTATTCTTTGAATCTGGCCATCCAACTTGCTTGGTCACACTATCATCTAATTTATCTTTTTCCCCACAAAAATAGCATGATGATTTTATCAAATGTTAAATCTAGGTAAATTAGTTACAACACACCACTGATCTGTAGTTCAGTAATGTGGGGTTTTTTAAAGTAAATATTAGTTTTGTACCTCTCCTTACTCCTTGTTTTCCAGCATGTCTGACTCTTCATGATCCCATTTAGGGTTTTCTTGACAAAGATATTGAAATAGTTTGTCATTTCCTTCTCCAGCTCATTTACAGATGAGGAAACTGAGGCAAACAGGGTTAAGTGACTTTTCCAGGCTCATATAGCAAGTGTCTGAGCCCAGTTTTGAACTTAAGAAGATGAGTCTTCTAATTCAAAGCCCAGTGCTTTATGCACTATGGTGCCACCTAGCGGTCCTTCCTCTCCTTTCTAGATGTTCCTTAAGCATCTCTTTAATAATCTTATTTTGAATTTTCAAAGGAAATGAAGTTGAGCTCATTAGTTTATAATCTGAAGACCTTCCCTCTTCCAAAGGTTGAGACACTATTTATTTTCCTTCCATCCTTTGATACTTCTTCCATTTTCCACCATCTTTCTTCAGATATCATTGACAGTGGTTTAGCCATCATACCTATTAATTCTTTCAATATTCAAGGAGAGAGTTCATCTGGGCCAAGTGACTTGAATTCATGAAAGCCCTCTATGTGCTCTCCTATTCTCTCTCCACTTTTAAACTTCCCATTAGCCATTTTTGTCTTGTCATTTCCAAAGTAGAAGTCTCTTCGGCTGAGAAAACAGAAGAAAAAAAAAAGAATTAGACAGCCCTGCTTACTCTCACACTATTGTCAGCTATTATGGTCCCATCCACTTCAAGCAACAGTCCTATTTCTCCTTTGTGGTTTCTCTTTCTCTCTATAGCGCTGAAAAATTAATTCTTTACTGCGCTCAACTTACCTAGTCAACCTCATCCCACTCTGAACTTTAGCACTCCTGATATGATATCAATAGAACCATCCAGTGCCCTCTATGTTCATCTATCAGTTTCTTCATCTATAGAATGGTGCCAACAATGGAATTCAAGAGTCATAGACTTAGAGCTGGAAAAATCCTCTGAAGTCCTCTAGTCTTGTCTTCCTGTTTTATTGATGAGGAAACTGAAGTCCAGAGGGGCTAGATAATGTATATGAGAGCTTTTGCAAATTATAATGAACCTTACATATATTTGGCATTATTCTTCTGAAACAACTATTTACACAACTAAAAAGTTAGTTTAGGATTTTATCCCCTCTTCCCTAGGTTGTTAAAATAGCTTCCTAATTGCTCTCTCCTGAGAGTGACCAAAGTGATTTTCCTTAAGCATAGATCCCCCATGACATTTCCCTATTTCCTAAATCCTAGTGGGTTCCTACTGCCTTTGGGATAAAATATAAACTTCTCTGTTTAGCTTTTATACTTTCTCCCAACCTGTCTTCCCAGCGTTGTACAATAATCCCCCTTCTATATTTTGCAATCCAGCCAAACTGGACTTTTCTCTGTTTCTCACACACCACACTGCATCTCCTTTCTCTGGGCTTACATATTGGCCAGCCTGCATGTCTACAATGCACTGTCTTCTCACTTTTACCTCATAGGATCTCTATCCTCCTTCAAGATGGAGCTCAAGCCTTCTCTTCTTATTGATGCCTTTCCTGATTCTGTCATCTGCCAAGACCTTCTTTCTCAAACTATTTTGTTTTTTATTCTATATATTCATTTATATACACATACGTATATATCAATCAATATATCAATCTATCTATCATGAATAAATCAATCCATATTGCCTCCCTAGTAGAATGTAAACTTCTTGTGAAGAGGGATTGTTTCCAAGTATTTAGACCTCCATAGTTTTGCATAGTGCTTGGCACATAATATACATAATAAATTGTCATTGACTGACTGACAAGTTTCCCCAAATGATGTATGATCATTCAAAATGGACCAGTGCTATGAGCTAGGTCAGTTTCTCCTAGACTCCACTAACTAAGCCTGGCAAACCTTTATTTAGCAAGTCTTCCACATGACCTTTTATTCTGCCATATATATTTGGAACCTCAGCAGGAGAAGTGAGGCTTCTTGGTGCCATGATTTTCACTAATGTTCACTATAGAACAGTAATGGGCAAGTAATTTAGTATTTGACTTGAATACATTCATAATTTTTGAAATAATTTTCTTTAAAAAAGTAAGTTGAAATTGTTGGGTATTTGATGTGAACCTGGGATTTCTTTGGTGAAGATATCTGCAACTCCTCTGTAACTACCATCTTAGAGAATTTTCCAGGGGCACTGAGGACTTAAATGACTCAGTGGCCATGGTCACAGCTAATAATTGTCCCAGGCAGGCCTGGAAACTAGAACTTCCTGACTCAAAGGTCAGTTCTCTATGTGCTATGCCATAATGCTTTTCACGGAAGTTATAGTTCAAATGACACAGTGATATGGTCATCTGATGACTCCTTTCATAAAGTCATCTCTCAAATACCATCTTTTTTTATACTGAAAAACACTATTTTTTTTCTGGTTTGATCTTTGCAACTTATTTTTTAAAATCACAACTTATTTGTTCTGTAAATCTCAGGATGGCAATAAACTGCTGACAGCTATACCCTGTACAATGTTCCCCAGACACCACTAATTTCTAATGCTGTCCTTAGCTGGTGATGACCAAACCAGCATGGTGTTTGAACAAAGAGCTCATCACAAGTTAGGAAGTCAGGAAGACTCAAATGCAAGTCCTGCTTCTCATGGGTACTATGTGACCCTGGGTAAATTATTTAACCTCTCCAAACCCCAGGCAGCCCTCAATGTTTATAAATTGCAGAGTGGGGATAGGGGTGGGAAAGGGAATTTCTTAATGCACAGTTCTCTACACCAGTAAAATCACAGGCCCACTAAAAACAATCCCCAAACCACACAGTCATTCTCATGATTTCTGGCAGGTCATTTTAAATCTCTGGGCTGCAGTTTCCTCATTTGTAAAATGAAAGGGTTGAACTAATTGATTTCCTTTATTAAAAAATTGTTAATATATTTTGTTTTCATATCACCTACATTTCCAACTATTTCTCTTCCAGAGACTCATCTCTCATAATAAAGAATTCTTAAAAGAGGTATTTAAAAGTTCAGCAGAACTAACCAGCTTACAAAAAAAAATTGGGGTATTCTACACTCACAATCCTCCCACCTTTGCCAAGAAATGGAAGGTGGGGAAGGAGAGGGGATGTCATATCTTTTCTTTGATTTAATTTTACAGTATTCGGTTTCAATTGTTTTTATTAATGTTCTATTTACATTTCTGTAGTCTTTGAGTATATAATTTTCCTGGCTCTACTACTTCATTTTGCATCAGTTCATAAAAATCATTTCATAATTCTCTTTATTCTTTGTATTCATCATTTCTTGATATTCCATTTCATTTATGTAGATACTCCCCCAATTAATAGACATCTGCTTTGTTTCCAGTTCTTTGCTACAACAAAAAGTACTGCTGTACCTCAATATAGTGCATAAGGTTTTTGAACTAATTGATTCCTGGATCATCATAGGAAGCTCTAAAATTTAGCAATTGAGATTTGGAGATAGTCTGAGCATAGAGAAGTTGGGTGGGTGCTTCCTTCTCCTGGTTTTTGGGAAGTGGCAGCAATAGAGTTCTGGAAAGTATGTGAAAATCAAAACTAAGGAGAAGTATGTGAGCTGGAACAAAATGGGGATTGGGAATTTGTAAAGATGTGGGGATATGACAAACTGTGAAGACATTGGCGAGATTTCTACCAACCCTTGGAAGACCCAGGAAGCTGCTTCATAGGTAAGAACAGGGAATATTGTGGGGAGATTTATGAAGAGGGAGAGGAGTCCTTAGATGACCATAGAACCCAGACTTTTAGAGTGGAAAGGAGCACAAAGACCAGTAAGATGCAGTTCAAATCCTATTCCTTACTAGTTGTATGACCCTGGATACTTAACCCATATGCAAACATTTATTAAGTGCCTACTATGTGTCAGGTATTGTGCTAAGCACTGGGGATACAGGAAGGGACAAAAGATAATTCCTGTTCACAAGGAACTCATATTCTAATGGGGATAACAAGCTAACAATTATGTACAAACAAGCTATATACAGGACAAATAGGAAATAACCAGGAGAGGAAAGGATCTAGACTTAAGAGACGTTGGGAAAAGCTTCCTGTTGGGAAGATGGAATTTTAACTGGGACTTGAAGGAAGTCAGAGGAAGCAGTAGACAGAGATGAGGGGGAAGTCCTTTCCAGGCATGGGAGACAGCCAGAGAAAATGCCTGGAGCCAAGAGATAGAATGTCATGTTCTTGGGATGACAAATAAGTCAATGTCCCTGGCTCATGGGGAGGTTTTAGAAGGCTGGAAAGGTAAGAGGAGGTTAGGTTATGAAGGACTTTAAATGTCAAACAGAGGATTTCGCATTTGTTCCCAGAGGTGATAGGGAGAGGCTGGAGTTTATTGAGTAGAGGCATGACATGATCGGACCTAAGCTTTAGAAAAATCATGTTGGTGCCTGGATGGAGAATGGACTGGAGTAGAGAGAGACTTAAGTCAGGTAGATCCACCCACAGGCTATAGCAATAGTCCAAGGGTGAGGTGATAAGAGTTTGGACCAAAGTGGTGAGAATATCAAAGGAGAGAAAGGGAATATACAAGTGGGGTCGTAAAGGTGAAGTTGACAGGTCTTGGCAACAGATTGGATAGGGAGCAGGAGGTGGGGGAGGGGAGTGAAAGATAGTGAGGAGTCAAGGATGATACCTAGATTTCAAGCCTGAGGGACAGGGAGGATGTTTTTGCCCTCTACAGGAATAGGGAAAGTGGCAGGGAGTTGGGGAAGAAGGGAAAAGGGGAGGTTTAGAGGGAAAGATATCAATTCCATTGTGGACATATTGAATTTAAGATGTCTATTGGACATCCATTTTGAGGTTTCTGAAAGGCAATGAGATTGGAGGTTAGTAGATTAGAGGTTAGGTAAATTTGAGAATCATTAACATAGAGACAGTAATTAAATCCATGGGAATTGATGTGATCACCAAGTAGTACAGAGGGAGAAGAAGGCCCAAGACAGAACCCTGTGGGACACCTACAGTTAGAGGGTGTGACCTGGATGAACAGGTGGGAAGAGAACCAGAAGAAAGCAGGGTCATGAAAACCTAGAGAGAAGAGTATCAGTGAGGAGATGACCAGTGAGGAGATGACCAGTGTCAAAGGCTGCAGGAAAATCAAGGAGAATGTAGATGGAGGAAAGGCCATCAGATTTGGCAATAAGAGATCATTGGGAACTTCAGAGAGAGCAGTCTTGGTGGAATAATGAGGTCAGAAGCTGGATTGTAAGGGGTAAGAAAAGGCTGAGAGGAAAGTGGAGGGCTCCTACTGTAGTCAACCTTTTTGAGGAGTTTAGCTACAGAGGGCAGAAGAGATATAAGATGATAGCTAGTGGGGAAGGAAAGATCAAATGAAGTTTTTGTTTTTTTTTTTTTGCAGGATGGATGAGATGTTTATAAGCAGTAAAGAATGAGTCAGTAGAGCAGGAGAGATTGAAAATAAGTGAAACAGTGGGGATGACAGAGGGGTCAGTCTGTTTGGAGAAAATGGGATGGAATGGGATCACTCGAATGGATTAACCTTAGTAAGGAAAAAGACTACCCCATCTTGTGAGACACAGATGAAGGAGGAAATAAATAGTGGAAGAGGACATATGAATGATGGAAGATGAGGAAGAGGGAACTCATAGCAAATAATTCCAATTTTTTTCTGTAAAATATGAGATAAGGATCTCAACCTACAGATGAAGAAATAGAGGTTGAGAGAGGTCTAATGATCTTCCCAGGGTCATTTGGGGGCAAGGAGCAGAGCAGAAGCTTGGGAGCTGCATTGACTAAGGGTGCCTGAAACAGTGGGCTTTCCCAGGCCATATGAGTTCAGATCAATTTATCGTGATTTCGTGTGTAATATGACCAGTCTCCTCCAATAGACTCGTCTGAGGATAGGAGTCATGGTTTTTCATTCCCTTTGTATTCTTCTCAGCATCTCTGCACATATCTGGGATGCAATTAATGTTTAATTGAATGAATAAATGAAATAATAATGAGACATGGGGGAATAATTGGCAGAGAGTCTTAGAATCTCATAGAAGAATTAGAAAAAATAGGCATCAAAGGAGATGTCAGGAGAGGGAAACATTTTTATGTAGAATCACTGACGTTTTGATTTTCTTTGTCCTCTAATGCAGACACCAAAAACTTAAAAAATTTGACCAGACTGGCAGAACCGAAAATCAGTGAGGTCACAGACTGTATAGAGCACGCCCTTACCTCCAGAAGTCCCCGGACCCGCTATAATCCTGGCCTGGATGCCAAACTCCTCTACATCCCACTGGCCAGCTTCCCCACACCACTGACGGACTTCATTCTGAGCCGATACCTCCCAAAGCCAGCGGACAGTGCCCAGTGAGACACTGAGAAGGGGTATTGGGGTCTGGTAAGGTGCATGGGAATCACTCCCAGTGGGGCTGAGTGTGAGAAGCCATTTTCTTCAGCTGAAACTTCCCTTCCCAGGATTTTTTATGCCCTTCACAATGAGCGTTCTCTCACAAAGCTAATGCTTAATGCAAACCTAGGGTAATGTTCCCAGATTCAGAAACCCCATCATGATGCTGGGAAACCACAAGAGTATAATAATGATAACTACCTACATTTACATAATGTTTTCTTGGTTTACAAAGCACTTTCTTCACAATAACCCTGTGAGGGAGGTGGTAAAGTATTATCCTCTCAATTTTACAGATAAGCAAACTGAGACTCAAAAAATTGAAGTGACTTGTATAACATTGCACATTTTAGATAGTAGCAAAGATAGTCTCCAAATCTAGGTTTTCAGATTCTATAGTTAGTGGTCTTTCCATTATACCCAGTTGTACTCCATCCTCAAGACTGCCAGCAACTCGATCTCATCAAATTTTTGCTGACATGCAATGCCGAAGTCAAGAAGAGGACAAGGAGTTCTTTCCAAATATTTAGCCAATAAATATAATAAGTTCCCAATTCTCCAAACTAAAGAATGGTGAGGAAGTTAAGGGGAGTCATTTGCAATAAGATATAATTTTTTTAAATGTCTATTTTCTATTTTTGGTCTTTGAATATAAGGAAAAGCTCTTCCTCTAATCCTCCAAATTGGAAGTTGTGAGACAACATCACAATCATCGTATCCAAGATTGTTATCCAAGTGAAAACCTTGAAATGATTTCCCTAAAATTTCCCATTGTTTTACTCAGTAGATGAATGCTGTGCATATTAATAAACATTTGCAATCTCTGCCTTTGAGGACCTTATTTTCTAGGGGAGTCAATGTTGAGACAAACCAAATTAATAAAAATAGCTAATTAGAATGTTCTGGCAAGAAGTTACCTTCTCATCGTTAGCATTGTATAGCCCTTTAAGGTTCAGAAAAGACTTCTCACATCCGTCCCATGATGTAGGTCCCGTTAACAATTCCATTTTATAGATGAGGAAACCAATGTAGGGAGAGACTGAGTGATTTGCCTGGGTCACAGTAAGTGTCTGAAGCGGATCAGCTCCTCTTAGCTCCATTCTGACTCTTGATTTCACCAGTTAGCTGCCTTATAAACACTTTAAGGACCAAATTTTGGCACAGGAAAGGCTCTTTGTAGTCATCTAATCCAAATTCCTCTGTAAAATAAGGAGAGTAAACTAATTGACCCTATACAATAACAAATGGCCTTCTAGATTTAACCTGAAAACCTTTAGTAAGGCGGATCCTATGACCTCCAGAGGCAGGCCACTGTATTTTTGGTTAATTCTAATTAGGAGGTATTTTTCTTAATCTGAACTTATTCTATTTCTCTTCAATGCCTATATACTGTTCACAGATAAGCACATGTCTGGGTTGGGCTCACCAGGTATTCCTGGGATAAAAGCAGGAAACACATCTTACTGTGTCAGCAGCCCTCTCCCTGGTGGGTTGTCCTATATCTATAGCCCACCATGGATAGTTTTCCCAGTCTCTGGAGCCCTGTGGGTTGTTCCATGTAGTAATGCATCTATTTACACACTCTTTCTCCCATAGCTTCACACTTACTCTCCCTCTACAACTTCTAGTAAAGGTTTGTATGAGAAAAAATGAGGCTGACCTAGTGACTAGATTCTCCCTAGGGTCCCTGTCCCTCTATCACCCTCTTCCAAATTCATAGTGATTGTGATAGGTGGAGCCCAGTGGAGCCAGTAGGGATGCAGAGAACCCTCCTCTTTCCTGTCCTCTACTTCCTCTTCTCCACCCAGGAAGCTCTCCTCTCTGCTACAGTCAATTTTTTTTCCCCTGTGATTCTTCTGCTCAGTTTATATTCTGTTGCATGTGACCTGGGGCTCAGGCTGGTATAGAATAGGAAGGCCAAAAGCAAGTTAAAACTCTGCTACTAGCTTGGCATGGACAAATGCCGGGTTAGGGGAGCAAGGTCCAGGTGGGAAGATCCTTTTTTTTAATCCATGAAGATAAGACTGATTTGATTACATAAAACAGGGGTTCTTAAACTTTTGAGGTGTCATGGACCACTTTGGTTCACATTTGGGGAAATCTCATAGACTTCTCAGAATAATATTTTTAAATAATTGAAGGAAATGATAAATTTCAGTTAAAGGTTAGTAAAAATAACACTGTATTTTTCCCATCCAAGTCCTTGGATACCCTGAAATCTATCCATAGACTCTTTGGGGGTCTCTGAACCCTAAGTTAAGAAATTCTAGATTACAAGACAACTCCAAAAGACTCATGATGGAAAATGCTCTCCACATCCAGAGAAAGGACTTTGGAGTCTGAATGCAGATAGAAGTATACTACTTGCTCTCCTTTTTCTTTTGTTGTTTGTTTTGTTTTTTCTTTCTTATGGTCCCTCCCATTAGTTCTAATTTTTCTTTGCATCATTACAATGTAAAAATATGTTTAATATGAATGTATAAGTAGAGCTTATATCAGACTGCACACCATAGAGGGTGGGGGAGGGAGGAGAAGGAGCGAGAGAAAATTTAAAACTCAAACTCTTATAGAAGTAAATTTTAAAAAATAAAAATAAATTATTGATAAAAATAAAAAAAGAAACCCTAGGCTAAAAGAAACTCTAAGTTTGTATTTTTAAAAGTAAAGTTTAGCCATTAATTTAAAAAAATTAAGTTAGTTAAGTTGGTTTGATAGATAAAAATGTCCTTTATGATTAAGTATTCAAAAAGTATTCACCTGAAAAAAAAATCTTCCAGGCACACACACTAATGAAATGTGCTGAACAAGTTTATGCTCCTAGTTCTTCCTAGGATAATCAGAACAGGACAAATACTTAAAGAGAAATTTTGTGTCAGCCCTTTTTTCTCCCTAATCCTTATCCCTGCCATGTTTACCTTTTCCCCAGGATGAACAACCCTAGTTCCTTTAACCAATTCTCATATGGCATAGTCTCATCCTTCTGCTTGCTCCCCCAAGGGGTCTCACAAGCTGATCAAAGTCCTTTCTAAAGTGAAATTTGAACACGGTACCCTACAGAAGTGAATTAGAGAAGATCTGCCTAAGGCAGGTTACAATGGGGCTACCATTATTTCCTATTTTCCTAATACTATGTCTTATCTTAATGCTGAATAACCCATCCCACTCTTCCTCCAACACATGTTATAACAGGTTGGAGAGGTTTAATTTTACTGTGGTACTGCTTCGGTATGGATTTACCATACTAACTTTACTATGGGAGTTTCTATGAAAATAAACTTGTATTCCTTGTACAAGATGATTGAGAATAATGGGTAGATGGCCCAGAAGCACCTGGGTGGTTATGGGAGTAAGAGGTTGCTAGGAATCAATCAGCCCACTGTTGGATGCAAAGAATCCACAAAAGAAATAAATGAAAATAATGGCTAAATAGCATAAACTCCTTGAATCTGGTCATCTCTCTGGAGATCACTGCATTGCATTTGAAAAGAGAGACTTTTTAACACAGAGGCTCTTAATTTTTTTGTGTCATGGACCCCTTTGGCAGTATGGTAAGTTTGGTAGTGTGGAGCCCTTCTCAGTAATTAAAGGAAAAACTAAATTTCAGTTAAAAACAGTGAAAATAAAAATGTGACCTTTTCCCCCCATTCAAGCTCAGGGCTGCCCTTGAAATCTACCCTGTGAACCTAGTTTAAGAACCTCTGCTGTAGAGGGAAGAGAGAAAAATCCCTGAGCCTGTCCTTTGGCCGTACATGGAGGCCTCTACATCCCCTGCCACATGGGTGAGTTAGGAGATGTCTTCCTGAAGCATGTGAAGACTTCACCCAGCAGAATGGGCGATGAGAACAATTTGTTCCAACAGCCATGAAAGCAGCTGAAGCAGGTGCTGTGGAGCACTCAGAGCATGATTATACATCGGAGACATCAAGGTCTCTACTGCATCTTGACACTGGATTTCAATGTTTCTGGAAGAGTGAGTGAGGATGGTGATTTTGTGCAACTCTACTTCACTTGAATTCAGTTCACACAGGAGTCAAGATATCACTCCATGATGTCACTTACCCTCTTGGAAAATGAAGGATGAAAAACAACAGGGTCAATGTCTCCTTCGAATGACTGCCTTCATCTTTAAAACCGGTGAGGCTGAGCTGGTTGCTTTTTTTTCTTTTCTAATTGTTTGTCAACCATATTTATCTGCTGCTTCAAGAGAGTTAAAATCACAGCTCACCCACAACATGGATGCCATGAACTCAACTGGTGAAGGAGGAAAGCCTTTTCTTTCCCTGTTACCTCAGCTCTGAGAAATGGGTGTTGGGGGCTGGAGTTTTGCTGATGGCAAAGCACCTAACCTTTAGACAGTAAGGGCCACAGTGGCCCATGTAACCTGCAATGCCTTGTCTGGGATAAAATTGGGCCCTTTGCTTTGTGGGGAACCCCTAGAGCCCCGGGCCTTGCCTTTTTTATTTTGAGATGTCCTATACTACAAAATCCAAGAGAAGTTGAGCAAAAAATAATTTAAGCTATCAATGTACATTTGACTTTTTTTTCTGGTGTTTCCTCACAAGTCAATCACATTGATGTAATTTTGCAGACATTTCACATGTTGATTGTTTAAAACTTGATATTTTTGGTGCTATTGAATTCTGTATAAGATTTGATTTACCGATAAGTCCTGTATTACTCTGTTTTACATAAGTACTGGTGTTGTTTAGTGTGAGAAATCTGGAATCACTAGATTGTTACTGTATAGCAGAAATATTCACATTATTCATTTTGTATTTAAGCATACCTAGGCTGCTTGCTTTTTTGTGAAAGCACAGTGCCCTATAATTTCTTCAGGTGAAAATGCCTGAACTTAGAGACCATAAATTGCTTATTTTGTTTGCTATTTCTCTACTGGAACCTACCTTCTTGTCCTAATAGCCGAGTTTGCAATTCCATTTGACTTACCCTTGCAGGAGCAAGGATCCAAGGGGGAATTTTGGGTAACCCTTGAAATAAGGTTCCTGGAAGAAATTGCCTAGACCTCTAGGGGATGGTCTATGCTAGAGGAATCCCTGGAGAATTTTGGTGTGCCCTATCTAGGAAAGGCACACTTTGTGTTTTGGTGTGCTGTGTGTGAAGATCCTACTTGGATGGCTTTATTCACCGAGGAAATTTTTGGAAGAATTTCTTGTCAGTTTTTTCATTTGAGAAAAGGGCAATCCTAAATTGATCCCAGGTCCCAAATCCCCTGTAAGAAAAACTCCATATAGTTTGAAAAACTCAGTGTAAACCAGGTTTCTGTTCTGTTCAAGTTTGTCTTTGTTCTTTGTTTTGCTTGGAAGTTGAGAAAGATCCCATAAGTCTAAGACTAAGCAGGCAGAAATGTTTGGTACACTTTGCAAAATCCTTCTTATTTTGTTGTCTTATTTGGGGAACTTTGTGAAATGTTTCTTGTTCTGTGAATTTACAAAACTTAATATTTGGAGGTAATTGTGATTTTCATCTGCACATATGGGATTGCATATGATACAACATTGACTGTTTTAAGACTTTTCTTTATGGTACTGGGGAAGCAAGTAATCAGACATTGCTTATGCCTCCCCAGAAACCACAGAAAACAATTAAATTTGGAATGAAGATTATTTAAAACACACACATGCACACACATGCACACACACACACACACACACATCCCTGCACATTTGCTCAGATTAACAAATTTCAAACAGGAAAATGTGTGACTGAGGCTGATCTGAGCATGGCTAGTTCTCCTGACATGGAGGTTCCCATAAGGGACCTTTGTAGCAGGTCTGGATTATCTAACATGGAGACCTCTGCATCCCCTACCGTATGGATGGATACAGCCTCCTTTAACTGACAGTCTTCTTTAAAACTGGTGAAACTATAGGGACACTAATACACTGTTACTGGAGTTGTAAACTTATCCAACTATTCTGGAGAGCAATTTGGAACAATACCCAAAGGGCTATAAAACTGTATATATTCTTTGACCCAGAAACACTACTCCTACGTCTATATCCCAAAGAGATTTTTCTTTTTGCGTTTTTCATATTTAAATTTATTTATTTAAGTTTCCAACATTCTTTTTCACAAAATTTTGGGTTCCAAATTTTCTCCCCATTTCTTCCCTCCCCCTACCCCAAAACGCCTAACATCCTAATTACCTCTATCACCAATCTGCCCTCCCTTCTAACATCCCTCCCTTCCCTTATCCCCATCTTCTCTTTTGTCCTGTAGGGGAAGATAACTTTTTATACCCCATTACCTGTATTTCTCATTTCCTAGTTGTATGCAAGAACAATACTCAACAGTTGTTCCTAAAACTTTGAGATTCAACTTCTCTCCCTCCCTCCCCACCGATCCCCTTTGGGAAGGCAAGTAATTCAATATAGGCTAAATCTGTGTAGTTTTGCAAATGATTTCTATAATAGTAATTTTGTGTAAGACTAACTATATTTCCCTCTATCGTATCCTGCTCCCCATTTCTTCTGCTCTCTCTTTTGACCCTGTCCCTCCCCAAGAGTGTTGACTTCTAATTGCTCCCTCCTCCCATTGCCCTCCCTTCCATCATCCCCCCCACCCTGCTTATCTCCTTCTCCCCCACTTTCCTGTATTGTAAGATAGGCTTTCATACCAAAATGAGTGTGCATTTTATTCCTTCCTTTAGTTGAATGTGATGAGAGTAAGCTTCATGTTTTTTCTCTCACCTCCCCGTTTTTTCCCCTCCACTGAAAAGTCTTTGACTTGCCTCTTTTATGAGAGATAATTTGCCCCATTCCATTTCTCCCTTTCTCCTCCCAATATATTCCTCTCTCACCTCTTAATTTAATTTTTTTAGATATGATCCCATCCTATTCAACTCACCCTGTGTTCTCTGTCTCTCTCTATGTGTATATATATGTGTGTGTGTGTGTAATCCCACCAACTACCCAAATACTGAAAAGTTTCAAGAGTTACAAATATTGTATTCCCATGTGGGAATGTAAATAGTTCAACTTTAGTAAGTCCCTTATGATTTCTCTTTGCTGTTTACCTTTTCATGCTTCTCTTGATTCTTGTGTTTGCAAGTCAAATTTTCTTTTCAGCTCTGGTCTTTTTATCAAGGATGCTTGAAAGTCCTCTATTTCATTGAAAGACCATTTTTCCCCTGAAGTATTATACTCAGTTTTGCTGGGTAGGTGATTCTTGGTTTTAGTTCTAATTCCTTTGACTTCTGGAATATCATATTTCACACTCTTCGATCCCTTAATATAGAAGCTGCTAGATCTTGTGTTATCCTGATTGTATTTCCACAATACTGGAATTGTTTCTTTCTAATTGCTTGCAATATTTTCTCCTTGACCTGGGAACTCTGGAATCTGGCCACAGTGTTCCTAGGAGTTTCTCTTTTTGGATCTCTTTCAGGAGGTGAGGGGTGGATTCCTTCAATATTTATTTTGCCCCCTGGTTCTAGAATATCAGGGCAGTTTTCCTTGATAATTTCATGAAAGATGATGTCTAGGCTCTTTTTTTTGATCATGGCTTTCAGGTAGTCCCATAATTTTTAAATTGTTTCTCCTGGATCTATTTTCCAGGTCAGTTGTTTTTCCAATTTCACATTATCTTCCATGTTTTCATTCTTTTGATTTTGTTTTGTGATTTCTTGGTTTCTCATAAAGTCATTAGCCTCCATCTGTTCCATTATAATTTTGAGAGAACTATTTTCTTCAGTGAGCTTTTGAACCTCCTTTTCCATTTAGCTAATTCTGCTTTTGAAAGCATTCTTCTCCTCATTGGCTTTTTGAACCTCTTTTGCCAATTGAGTTAGCCTATTTTTCAAGGTGTTGTTTTCTTCAGCATTTTTTTGGGTCTCCTTTAGCAAGGTGTTGACCTGCTTTTCATGCTTTTCTTGCATCTCTCTCATTTCTCTTCCCAGTTTTTCCTCCACCTCTCTTACTTGATTTTCAAAATCCTTTTTGAACTCTTCCATGGCCTGAGACCATTGAATATTTATTTTGGATGTTTGGGATACAGAAGCCTTGACTTTTATGTCTTTCCCTAATGGTAAGCCTTGTTCTTCCTCATCTGAAAGGATGGAAGAAGATATCTGTTCACCAAGAAAGTAACCTTCTATAGTCTTATTTTTTCCCCCTTTTTTTGGGCATTTTCCCAACCAGTTACTTCACTTTTGGGTCCTTTGTCAAGAGTAGGGTATACTCTGGGAATCTGTAAGATCTCAGTTCCTCCAAGGTGGCACAATCAAGCATGTACACAGGTCTGGGAGTAAGAAGGGATTTTTGTGCCTAGAATCTTAGCAGTTTCCTCTCCACAGCCACTTGGCCTCCAGCTCCACCAAGTGAGCAGCAGGGAGCTGAGATTCAGTTAAGTTGTGTGGGCAGGGCCACCATTCAGTATGAGATAAACACCAGCTCCCCCAGGGCCTCTACACAGGGCTGAGGTAAGAATGGGCTGCTCAGTGCCCCCAGGGGTTTAAGATCCAACAATGGATAGGGGCTGCTGTGGGAACTGCTGCCTGCCTGATTTGGCTTCTGAGGCTGCTGCCTGCTGCCAGAGCTATGGGAAGGTCCTTCTCCCTTCCCGGCCAGCTGAAAAAACCTGTCACTGACTTTTGGCACCTGTGGGTTGAGGGATCTGCCAAGCTGCTGCTGCTGGGACTGGAGATTCCACCCCCAAGGGCTGCAGGTGGCCAAGGGTGGACTGAACTCTGCTCAGTGTCTAGTGCAACAGACATTTCTGTGGGTCTTTCAGGTCACCCTGGCTGGAAATCTGCTCCACTCTGTTGTTCTTCACTTCTGCTACTCCAAAATTTGTTGAGAGTCCCTCTCTACAGGTATTTTATGGGCTGTGTGGGGAGAGCCTGCATATGTGTGTCTTTCTACTCAGCCATCTTGGCTCCACCCCCCCAAGAATAAAAAAAAAGAGAGAAAAGAACCTATATGTACAAAAATATTTATAGCTGTTCTTTGGGGGTTGGCAAAGAATTGGAAATTGAAGGGATGCCTATCAATTGGGGAATGATGAACATGTTGTATATAACTGTAATATGTCAAATGTCTGAGGTGAGATTTGAACTCAGGTCCTCCTGACTCCTGCACTAGTGCTTTATCCACTGCACTACCTAGCTGCCTCTATTGTGCTAATAAGAAATGACAAACAGGGTGCTTTCAGCAAAACCTGGGAAGACTTAAATGAACTAATACAAAGTGAAATGAGTCAAACCAGGAGAATATTGTACACAGTAACAGCGATTGTTTGATGATTAACTGTAAATGACTTAGCTATTCTCAGTAATGCAATATGCCAAGACAATTCTGAAAGATTTATTTTTAAAGGTGTTATTTTCTTCAGCATTTTTTTGAATCTCCTTTAGAAAGCTGTTGATTTGCTTTTCATGATTTTCTTGCATTGCTCTCTTTTCTCTTCCCAATTTTTTCTCCACCTCTCTTCTTTATTTTCAAAATCTTTTTTGAGCTCTTCCATGGCCTGAAGACATTGCATATTTTTTTGGAGGTTTTGGATATAGAAGCCTTGATTTTGATGTCTTCCTCTGATGATATGCATTGTTCTTCCTCCTCCAAAAGGATGGAAGAAAACTTTGCACTAAGAAAGTAACCTTCTATAGTCTTATTTTTTTCCCCTTTTGGGGCATTTTCCCAGCCAGTTACTTGACTTTTGAGTCCTTTGTCAAGTGGAGGGTATACTCTAGGGACCTGTAAGTTCTCAGTTCCTCCAAGGTGGCACAATCAAGGGAGAGGAGTTTACTCCTCTCTTGGCCTACGCTCTTGTCTGTGAGCAACCATAAGCACTCTGTTCTGACCAGGATCTGTGAGTAAAGAGTTCCCTCTCCACCCCTCTCCACCAACACCACCAGCTCCATCATGTCAGTGCTCCTCCTCATCCCAGGATTGCCACGCAGGGCTGAGATCCAGATCAACCACTTGATTCTCCCAGGGTCTTTAGACTGAAGGTTCCAAAAGTAGATGCTGCTGTCACAGTGTCTGCTGCCACCCTGGGACTGGGGCTAGGGCTGGCCCCATGCCCCACCTCTCACCCAGGTGAAAGAGCTTTCTCACTGACCTTTGAAGCTGTCTTTGGCATTTGTGGGTTGAGAAATCTGGGAACCACAGCTGCTACCTGTGATTCTGTGCCATGAAACCTGCTCCAGTCCTGTTTGTGTTGCAAATGGCCAAGGCTAGGCTGAGCTCCTGTGACAGACTTTTACTGTTGGCTTTCTAGACTGTCTTGGGCTGGAAATCTCTTTCACTGTGTTGTTTTGTGGCTTCTGATGCTCTAGAATTTGTTTAGAGTCATTTCTTATAGGTATTTTATAGATTATGGGAGTAGAGCTAGAGCAGGTCTGTCCTTCTGCCATCTTGACTCTCCCTCTCCCTCAATTCTGAAGGACTCATGATGAAAAATACTGTCCATCTTCAGAGAAAGAACTAATAGAGTCTGAATGCAGATTGAAGCACACTTTTTAACTTTACTATTTTGGAGTGAGTTTTTTGGTCTGTGTTTTCATTTACAACATGACTAATGTGGAAATGTTTTGTGATTGCTCATGTGTAATCTATCAAATTGCCTGCCTTCTCAAGGAGAGGGGAGAGGAAGGAGGGAGGAAAAGAATCTGGAACTCAAATTTAAAAAAAAAATTTTTTTAAGAATTTGAACTTTACCATACCCTCTTATCACTCCAAGGTCAACACTATTTCCACTACACCACACTTCATCTTCAAATAATATTGCATATAAAAGAAAATCTAATTTAAACACAAAAGGTGCATGTGCTTTCCCAGCATCGTCCCTGAGATTTCTAAAGTGGTTTAATTATTTTTACAGATGAGAGATTGAAGACAGTTCTGATTTGGTGTATCTATGTGGGTGTCCCTTCTACAGGTGCAGAGTTAGGACCTTTTATCTCTCTAATAAGTTAAAGATTTGTAGCAGGTTCTTCAACCTGGAATAAGAATAAATGTGATAGTATCAAGCCTTTATGTTAGAAAGAACCTCATGAAATCACATGATTTACCTCCCTGCCTTCATTTTTATCATAAATCTTGTCTATGTAAGATACACTGCATAAAAATTTATTCATTAAGAAAGTTTGTTTTATGTCATTAATCACAAAGAATATCTCAGATAAAATTCTAGGGTTTGTGAGCATATAATCAATAATGACTTAACCAAGTGCACTCTCATATAATTCCCATATCTCTGTTAATAAGTATCCTGCTGTGACACATCAATGAAAGAATATGGAATGATTTAGAAAAAAACTGGTCAGACTGAACTCTTCATTCTTTTTTCCACCTTGTTTTTGGCCACATTTGTCTACTGTGGCCAGAGGTTGAAAATCACAGTTCACCCACAGCATGGATGCCATGAACCTTATAGGTGAGAGGGAAAGGACTTTTTCTTCCCCTGTTCTTCTTTTATTCTGGCTCCAAGAAATGGGCCTAGGAGGTGTTTGTTTGTCTTCTGTCTTGTCTGTCCTCCTCAGTTTCAGGTGCTGGGAGGTTGAGCCATGGAGACCTCAGAGCCAGGACTGCAGGTGGGTTGGTTCAAGTCACTCATCTCAGCATGAAAGCCCTAGAAACTAGGGTGCCTAGGGCTGGAGGTCTAGATGGGGTTTGGAATTGGAGCTGAGATTGTGCTCTATGGAATACACACTGTTTCTCTCCTCAGAGACTGAAGTGATACAGAATGGGAGGAGGATTATACTTCCCATGTGTTAGGGGAGTAAATTTGCATTTTTGTGATTATTTCTTAAAAAGACAAGGAGAACAAATAGAATCTTTTTCCTATAAGATAAGTCTTCATGTAGTTGAAGATTTTTATCATGTCTTTCCCCCCATCACCACATTTCATGTTTTCTTATCTCCAAACTAAACATCCTCAGTCCTTTTAACCAATTCTCATATGACTGTTTCAACATCCTTCCTTCCTTGGCATTTCCATGATTTTTCATGAGCAATGCTGCCAACCTTTTGGAGCTGAGCCAAAAGATGTGGATAAGGATCAAAAGAGAGTGGGAAGAGGATGGGAGGTATATGTGTCAATCTTTTCTCTAGATCCCTCAGATTCCAAAGCATTTCAGATATGAACTGAAGGCAAACTGCCTAGAATGACCAACTCCAACTCTGGGAAGCTTAGATGGGGAGGAGAAATAGAAGATACATCAATCAAGTGAGACTGAGAGAACAAGACACTTTGACCTCGGTAGAAATGGAAAAAAGATGGGGGTTGAAGCCAGAACACTATCAAAGTCAAAGGTTTTATGCTGAACTTTGCTATCATAGGTTCAACTGATGATTATTCCAAGGTTGGGACTAGAAGTATTCTGAGTAGTGGTGTAAGGGATTTCTTTTCAAGTCAACCAGATGACTTCTGAGAGGTCTCTTTCAACTCTGATTCAGTGAAATAATTGAAAGATGGCAAAAGAATCAGACATTCTCCACAAATAGGAGAATCAGGTCCATTAACAGGCAAAAATTTGGAGGAAATTCTCTAAGATTTTATGAGAAAAAAGAATGTTATTGGAATGTCACAATATTGATCTAATAGCAAGTGGCCCAAGCCAGTTTTGATGGATGGAATCAAGCGACCATTTCAGTACTTTGTGAGTTTCTGTACATTTACAGGCTCCTGGGAATCCTCTGTATCTGTGAGTTCTCCATGGAGCACCATCAAGGCTGTTCTGCACCTGATATGTCCCATAGCTCATCCATAAAATGGGAGGGTCAAACGAGATAACCCGTAAGGTTGCTTCCTGCTCTAAGTCATCCTGTGTCAGAGGCATGACTTGAACCAAGGTCTTTCTGATTCTAAAGCCAGCCTTCTGTCCACTATGCCATTGACTGTCTCTCACCTTAAATATAGTTAACAATTAATGAGAATTGAAACTAATTCTGCTTTGAAGGAAAATGCCAGACAAGAAAGTATCGTTGCTTTTAGCTGTCTCCTGAAGCCCCCTACTCACGTCTACTCCCCTTAATTCCATAAGCATTTTGGCAGAGAGAGAGGGGGCAGTCGGACATTGACATAGACACAGAAATGCACGCTTCTTGACGGCAGGGACTGTTACAAAGACTGTTGTCTTTGTGTTCTCAGTGCCTACTTGGCACAGGGCATAGTACCCAGCACACAGCAGGTACTTAATAAATGGTTGTTGATCAATTGATTGATACTTGTACACATAATACGCAAATATACATACTACAGTCACATGTGGCCTAAATACATATATTCATACACATAGACAGAGACTCAATTACGGCCTGTGTGAACATAGTAATCCATCTGTTTTCTCATTCTTTAGTTCCTCAAAAAAATCCTTTCCAAGGGTGGACCTCCAGCTTATAGTTGCTGTGCTCCAGGCAATAGCAATGACCACTGCTCTGTGGATCCAAAGCAATGTCCCTGGGACACAGGAAAGTGAAGTGAAAGAAGTGCACATGTGTGTGTGTGCGTGTGTGTGTTGTGCGAAGGGATATGTGTGCATATAGTGTTCTGGGTTGTTGTTGGGTTTGGGGGAGTTTTTTGACTCTGCTTTATCTTCCCTATCACTTTCCTAGGATCTAGAGAACAAGGATAACTCAGATGGGGCAAATGTCAAAATTTATGAAGGTCCCAAAAATGAACTGGGTTGATTAGGCTGATTAAAGAGACACAGCTTACTCCTCTTAGTGAAGGAAACCTAAAGGAGAGTAGTCAACACACCCAAAGAAAGGAGCAGAATCTTCTGAAGTGGAGAAATTACTGCATTTGCAAATGTATCCAAGATTTACCCACACCCAGATTACCTAACATGGAGGCACCACACGGAAGAGGCCAGGAGCTATCTCCTGGAAAAGATCTTCTTTGTTGCCCTACTACATAGATGATTATCAGAAAGCACCCCAACATACACAGGGGACCTGCTACCACAGGTTCTTAGATCTACATCCATAAAAGAAAAGGCAACTTTTGATGGGTTAACAATCACTTTAATCAAGCACATGTATCATTCCTTTAACCAAGCACATCTATCATTCACCTAGTTCAGGGGAGTCAGCACCCTGAGCTTCAAAGAAAATACAGAGAAATTAAAGATCGAGAGACATGGCTTCCTCTGCCTGACCATAATTCAACACAGTCCAACTGTCAGTAGCAGGGGTTTCCTTTAGGCTTCTCAGAGTCCTCATCTGGCCAAACAAACACTTCCAGTCAGTAAGCCCCAAAGTAAAAGCTCACCCTCAGAGTCTTTATACACTTTTTGGAGCCAGAGGGCGTCACATCCCTAGAGAACTAGTGACTCATTAACAACAGGCATGAACTTTCCTACAAAACTTCCCAGTTCTGACAATGGGTGGGAAAGATCCTCCTTAATCACATCATTCAGAGGCATTATACTTCTTGATTATACTAAAACAAAAACAGCAAAAGATCTTATTTTACTTGCCTTTACAGACAGGAATGGCTCTAGATGTTCCGCATAGTGGGAACAGGGTGCATTTTTAAAATGACTGGGCAGGGACATTCTGTCTCTTTCTTTCCCACCCTGTCCAGAGAGGGTGAAGGTTCTGTTTCTTCATAGGATAGGGAAGATAAACTGAACTTGGTGGGGGAAGGAAGGATTACCTTCCCCTCTTCCCCAGCTTTTAGGCCCTGTGGCCCTGAGAAATGAGTTTAGGGTTATTTTCTGATCTGTGTTGTTTGTCCTTTTTAAGTCCAGGTGCATGGACTTCATTAGATGTGGAAACCTTGGAGGCAGGATTCCAGGCCAGAGGTTCTAGCCTGCCCCAGAGGGAAGCCTGGAAAAGCCAAGAGGCATTGAACAAGGAACTCAGTGGGACTGTGTTATGCAGGAACTAAGCTAAAGCATGAATTTAATCTCCTTCCTCTCTTCAGAGATTGAGGTGGTACATAAAGTGCTTGTATGTTTATTTGGAATAAATATTCCTTTATAAATGCAACCGATTGTTAATTGGTTGGGTGGAACTGGGGTGCAGGAAAGCCCCCAAAATTAAAGGAATATTGTTAGGAGTTGGAGCCAATGGAAGAGAGATAAGATATCTCTCAAAGCCCCTAAGGGTACAGAAGAACTCTGACAGAAAGAGGGAAATATAACACACCTGGCTCTAAGGCAGCGTGAGCCAAGTAATTACTGTTAATGCAAAGACGGCCCTTTCAGACAAGCTTAGCTGGGAGCCACAGATAGTTTGGCTTACGGGACTCTGAAGACTCTTTCCGCTAATGTGTCATTTTTGCTTGTAATAAAACAGCTCACTTCTCAAAGAAGCAGTATAGTGTAGTGGATAGAGGAGGCAGTTAGGTGGCTTAGCAGGTAGATTGCTGACCCTAGAGTCAGGAAGACCTGAGTTCAAATTTAGCCTCAGACACTGACTAGCTGTGTGACCCTGGGCAAATTACTTAACCTCTATTTGCCTTAACCCTCCAGAGAAGGAAATGGCAAACCGCTGTAGTATCTTTGCCAAGAAAGTCCAAGGACCAGGGATAGGGAACCTGTGGCCTTCAGGCCACATGTGGCCTTCTAGATTCTTGGGTATGGTCTTTTGACTAAGTCCAAACCTTACAGAACAAATCCTTTTATTAAGGGGATTTGTTCTGTGAAGTTTGTATTCAATGGGCCACACTTGAGGACCTAGAGGCCACAGGTTCCCCACCCTGATGGACAGTACTGGCATGCTGTGGTCCACAGGTTCACAAAGACTTGGACATGACCAAACAACAACAATAGTGAATAGAGGGCTAGTTTTGCAACCAAGGGAACCCTAGTTGCCAATCTGCATCACTGAAGGGAATTTCCATGCCAGGAATTCCTTACATGGATGAAAAAAAACTTGACTGAACCAAAAATGCCATCTCATTGAGTTGCCTGTGAAATCCTTGGAATATAACAATTTTTGAGGTCTTCCTATCCTATGGTACAGTGAAAAAAAACTAGGCTAAGTTTGGCATTAGAAAGCCTGGGTTTGAATGCTTTCTCTGACACTGAATGATCTTGCCCAAATGCTCTGGGCTTTTTGTAAAACAAGGGGATTGGACTAGATAGATCCTAAGCTCTCTTCCAAGTCTACATCTATGCTTCTAAGATTCTTTCTTCCCCGTCCAGGAAAGGACAGTGATCAATGGAGGAATTCCCCTAACTCAGGTCTCCAAGAAAGATATTCTACTCTTTCTTCATCCCCTTGTTCAGTTTTCCCTTGATCTAATTTCTCCTCACAAACTTTGTTTTTTGATGACATTGAATATGATGGATTACTCAATACAATGCATGAAATCCCTCAAAAACTCTGGAACAGTAGTTTCCTATTCAATCAACAAAGATTTATTGAATAATGTGTTTTGACTTGGCATGACCTGATGGGAATTTTAGTTAGGTCAGGGGTCAGGGACTCTCAGGGAACATGAAGGAGGGTGGTTAAGGTCCAGGAACGTGATGTTCACAGAAGTCTTTGTAAATATTAACCTCTGGTATTGTCTTTCCCATCATTTTTATATGGCTAGCCCCAGGCTCCATAACTTTATTTATTCTATTCACAGGTCATAGGGATCTTAGTTTCAGCAAGTTTTATAAACAGGCCTGTTCAATGAATGGGTGTTGCCTCACCCTAAGTGAGTACCTGCAAAGAACTTGGCCTAAAGGGCCCAAGGTCTCCCATTGCATCCTGGGTCATCTCCAGTCATTCTAATGTATCTAGTCACTGGACCCAGATGGCTCAGGAGGAGAAGTGAGGCTGGTGACCTGCACAGTCCTCCCTCACTCAAAGCAAAGTCAAGTATAAGTCATGTCATCATCTCTCTGATGGCATGGTCTTCTTCAGCAATGAAGGACGAACACGATTATTCATGTCTATTTGTGGCCAAAGTGAATGGATTTGACTTCTGTGTGATTATTCACTCCCCTTTTCTCTATGCCTCCACTTCCACTAGTTACCCTGAAGATCAGCCAGGTGAATGAGCCCAGTCCTGTGCTAGGCACTGAGAGGGATACAGAGAAGGGGCTAGCCCTGACCTCCAGGAACTCAGATTTTATTGGGGAAGACAAGATATTTCAAGAAACAATTAGAGAATAAAGTACTTAATTTACTCAATACCCTCAGTAAATAGGGTGGAGACGACTCTGAGTTCTCACAGGTGATTCCATCCAATCTAAAGACTTGACCAATTATATGAGTGTGGCATAGTGGAGATTTGACCTTGATTCTATCTAACATTTACTTTGTGTCACCATGACTTTACCTCTCAGTGACTCTCTCTCTCTTACACACACACACACACACACACACACACACACACACACACACACAAAATCATTAATAACTAGAATGCCCAGAAAATGGTGCTATTTGGTTTACTGGATTTTCCCTCTCGATGAGGACAGCTAGAAAATCCTCTCCCCCAACCTCCTCAGATATGTCATTGTCAAACATCTTTCTAAAATACACAATTCCACTTTCATTCCTTAGTAAATAGAGCACACTGAAGGAAATTTCTTTTTTATTTAATAATCCAAAACAGCTCTAAGAAAACCATGATAAACATTGGTCATTATTCAATATCAGAGAAGAAGGAGGTGTAGGAGGAAGTCAAACTTAGTATTCCCTGGAATTCCCCATATCCCCTAAAACAGTCCATCTGTAATATGTTTTTTCATTCCTTTCCTCTTTCTCCTCCTAGTGGTCCAAACATTCTAGAGAAGTGAACATCTTCTGGTGTCTGTTGATGCTTTGAAAATAAATACGTTTTCAAAAATATCTTTAAAACAATATCTCAAGATCTCAAGAAAGTAAATCTGACAAAAGTGACATAACATTGCAAAATCCAGAGATGAGTACATTTGAGGATTATGTGCTATTTTTTCTTAAGTGTGGGAGAGTTGTTTTTACTATTATCCATCCTGTCCTGTGAGGAACTGTGGTCATAGTGCTGATTTCTTCATAGGGTGGAGCTCTATGACTTTTAATGTTGGTATTAGGATCATCCATAAAACCAGGTGAGCTCAAAAAGAACAAGAGACAAATAGGTAAACTGTGCCTCATTGGCCTGCCTGAGACACTTCTAGGACTGTTCTGACTGGGATACTTCCCATGGAATGCTGAGCCTTCCCTTCCAGGGAAATGTGCTCAAATCTGAAGTACTCTGATGTACGATTGAGACAAGCAAGTAGCAAGTAGCTTAAAGAAGGACTGGACACTGAGATAGTAAGTCCACCCACTCAGGGGGCTTAAAAAGGAGTGAGACCTTCCCCTGTCCCTCTCTGAATCTCTATCTCTGTCTCTCTCTGTGTGTCTGTCTGTCCATCTCTCTGTCTCTATCTGTCTACCTCTGTCTCTCTGTCTCTGTCTCTCCTCTCTTTCTCTCTGTCTCTTTCTTTGTCTTATCTTTCTCTTTCTCTTTGTCTGTCTCTGTCTCTCTCTCTGTTCTCTGAACATGTGAGGACTCTTCAAGTCTCCTCCATGCCAGAAAAAATGTCAAACTGCTCATACAAGGAAGCCAGAACACATACTGGCATAGGTAAGCTCAAGCAGGCTGAGATCTCAAAGCCCTACACACTTATTTTATGTTGCTTTTCTTTCCTGAACAAAGGGGACAGAAAAGTAATCCTGAGATGGACATTCCTACCCTTGATGTCCACCTTGTGATTCGGAGAGGTCAGGGTTGGGGGTTCCTAAGTCTCTTTGTTGGTGTCAATCACAATATGGGAGGACCTCCTACATGCACCACGATGATTCTAGGAGGAGAAGGTGTCCACCAACAGGAGGATGAGCACAAGCCATGGCATGGAGAAGATGTGGACCCCAAGGAAGTCATCAGGCCACAAAGAGCCAAAGGGAAGATAAAAATGACTGCCTGGTACTTCTGCCAACTGACATTTTAAATAAAGTCAATACTCCATATTCACACATGTAACTTTCATAACTTCAAACGTTTGCATAATTTTATGAGCAACCTCATTTTCACTTTCATATCGGCAACCGTGCACATTTGGGGCTATGCATAGTAGAGAAAAAGAAAGAAGAGGCATGATGCATGCTGATTTGTGGAGCTGCTGATATCCTAGTAGGTGCTCCACTGATTTTGTCACCTTACTATTGTAAAGAGTTCCCCATGCATTTGTTGCATATTTTCATCATTTGCCTTTATAGCTCATGTTTCCATTATGTTCTCAGTGTGTAGTGGGGAGGACATAGTCTTTTGGGTTCTAAATCCAAGTGTGCAAAGTCAGTGATGCAGCTTAGTTTAGTGACAAAATAAAGATGAGCTTTTTGCCAGAAAACCAGTTAGGAAGATCTGAGTTCAAATATGGCCTCAGATTCTTATTAGCTGTGTGACTCTGAGCAGGTCACTTAACCTATCTGCCTGTGTTTCCCCAATATAAAATGGGTATGATAATAGCAGGATCATTGTAAGAATCAAATGAAATAATATTTGTAAAATGCTTAGTGCGGTGCCTTGTGCCTAATAAATACTTGCTCTTTCATTTCTATGCTTTGAACCTCCTTTTAACTGTTGAATGATCTGTTTTATTTCATTTTAATTAAGAACCTAGCCCAACCCGACCCAAGCCTACACCTCTACTTCCCCCTCCACCTCTCATTATTAGTCATATTTTAACACCTGTGAGTCAAAATAAATAAGGTAAGAAACAAAATATGTAGCAAGCAGAAAAATCATAAAATACGTTTGGAAATAGCTATATTATCTTGAAAAATTCACTTCATTTCTCTGGGCTGCAATTCATCCACCTCTCAAATTAGAGAGTTGGACTAGAAAATTTCTATGGTCATGTTCAGTATTAGTAATTAGTATTCAGTATTATTTTATGTGTTGAGAAAGAGGTCTGTTTTATATCTATATGGAAAGAATTTTTTTTATTATCTGGTCTTTTGCTGTAGTACTCCCTCAGGGATCTACCCCTCTCCAACTTACACTCATAGTCATTGGGTCTCCCAGAAGGCAGCTACTACCTCATGTTCAGAGGGCTCCTCTATGAGTCCATACCCTCCAACTAAACTCATAAACTCCACTAGTGAGTTCACCTTTAATAGTCAGACAGTGGACACAATTACCTCAAAGCAAAGGCATTTACAAAAAATGTTTAAGTAAGATCAGTAGCTACACAGTATTGCCACTATGACTCTGTGGTGTTCTGTCCCAAAAATATACACAGTTTCAGATGGAAGAGTAGACACAACAGAATACATTGATAAGCACATAGTAGGGAACTCATGTGACCAAGTCAACTAAGAGCCCAATAACCTTTCTCTAATGTCTGCATGTTGTTTCTTACAGGAGCAGCACCTCTTCTTCATTAGGGAGGGCTGGGAGGAAAGAGGGAAGAATGAGACAAATAATCAATAGTGAACATTTTCTTAGACTGTCTCCCATGCTTGAATTGTTTCTCTGTCCTCTGCTCCAACTACTGATCTTCCTGTAGGTCCCAAATAAAATCCTACCTTCTAGAAGAAGGCTTTCCTAACTCCCCTTAATTTTAGTCTCTTCTATCTTAATTATTCCCTATTTATCCTCTATGTAGCTTGATATAGATATGTGTTTGCATGTTGTCTCCTCCATTGGACTGTATGCTCCTTGAGAGTAGGGATTGTCTTTTGCCTTGTTTTATATCCCTAGTGCTTAGCACAGTGCCTGGAACATAGTGGATCTTGATAAACGTTTATTGATTTATGTGCCTATGTATGCATGTAAGATATGCATGTGTGGGGTGGAGCCAAGATGGCGGAGTAGAAAGACTCATGTATGCTAGTTCCGAACCCACCGCCCATATATTTCCTGCAAGAAGAACTTCCCACAAATTCTGGATCACTGCAAGGCACGCAGAAACACAGTGGAAAAGATTTCCATTCCAGAGAGCCCTGGAGAGCCATCCCCAGGGTCCGTCGCGCCCCAGAAAGCAGAGTCCACCCCTGAGCTGCCCTGGCCATGCGGCCAAGAGAAGCAGATACGGACGGAACCTCCGGCGGCCGGGAAGGTCCCTCCGCCCACAGGCGCTACAGGTCAGTGAGAGAGACTTCTGGCCAAGAGGGGAGTGGGGTGTCTCCGTGGCTCGGGCCCCCTCAGGAGGAAGTAGCGGAGGCAGAGGCAGGGGCAGCGGCAGGGGCAGCGGCAGAGGCAGCGGCGGCGGCCCAGGACTCCCTGAGCAGCAGGCAGAAGCTCAGGTCTCTGCATAAAGCCCCTGAGGGAACTGAGCCTGGGAGGTGGCCCTGCCCCCACCTGAGCACCAGAACTTAAGCTCACATTGAATAGCAACTGTGCCTGCCACGGAAAGCCCATTTGAATCTCAGACCCCAAGCACTAGCTGGGCGGATCTAGGCAGGGGTGGACAGGAATCTCAGAAGTCAAGTAACTGGCTGGGAAAATGCCCAGAAAAGGGAAGAAAAATAAGACTATAGAGAGCTACTTTGAAGGTGTGCAAATGTTCCCACCTTACATTTCTGATTACGGGGAACTATTCTTACCATCAGGGAAAGATGTGGAGGTCGGGGCCTCTGTATCCCAGACATCCCAGGTGGATGTCTGGTGGGCTCAGGCCTTGGAAGAGCTCAAAAAGGATTTTGAAAATCAAGTTAGACAGGTGGAGGAAAAACTGGGAAGAGAAATGAGAGAGATGCAAGAAAAGCATGAAAAACGGGTCAATACCTTGCTAAAGGAGACCCAAAAAAATGCTGAAGAAAATAACACCTTGAAAAATAGGCTCACTCAATTGGCAAAAGAGGTTCAATGAGGAGAAGAATGCTTTCAAAAGCAGAATTAGCCAAATGAAAAAAGAGGTTCAAAAGATCACTGAAGAGAATAGTTCTCTCAAAATTAGAATGGAACAGATGGAGTCTAATGACTTTCTGAGAAACCAAGAAATCACCAAACAAAACCAAAAGAATGAAAAAATGGAAGAGAATGTGAAATATCTCATGGGAAAAACAACTGACCTGGAAAATAGATCCAGGAGAGACAATTTAAAAATTATGGGACTACCTGAAAGTCATGATCAAAAAAAGAGCCTAGACATCATTTTCCATGAAATTATCGAGGAAAACTGCCCTGAGATTCTACAACCAGAGGACAAAATAAGTATTGAAAGAATCCATCGATCACCGCCTGAAAGAGATCCAAAAAGAGAAACTCCTAGGAACATTGTGGCCAAATTCCAGAATTCCCAGGTCAAGGAGAAAATATTGCAAGCAGCTAGAAAGAAACAATTCCAGTATTGTGGAAACACAATCAGGATAACACGAGATCTAGCAGCTTCTACATTAAGGGATCGAAGGGCGTGGAATAGGATATTCCAGAAGTCAAAGGAACTAGGACTCAAACCAAGAATCACCTACCCAGCAAAACTGAGTATAATACTTCAGGGGAAAATATGGTCTTTCAATGAAACAGAGGACTTTCAAGCATTCTTGATGAAAAGACCAGAGCTGAAAAGAAAATCTGACTTTCAAACACAAGAATGAGAAGAAGCATGAAAAAGTAAACAGCAAAGAGACGTCATAAGGGACTTACTAAAAGTGAACTGTTTACATTCCTACATGGAAAAACAATATTTGTAACTCTTAAAACTTTTCAGTATCTGGGTAGTTGGTGGGATTGCACACACACATACACACACACATGTACACACATGCACACACACACATACACACATGCACGCACATACAGAGAGAGAGAGCACAGAGTGAATTGACTAGGATGGGACCATATCTTAAAAGAAATTAAGGTAAATGGTGAGAGAGAAATGTAGGGGGAGGAAAGAGGGTGAAATGGAATGGGGTAAATTATATCTCATTCAAGAGGCAAGCAGAAGACTTTTTAGTGGAGGGAAAAAGAGGAGAGCTGAGAAAAAAACAAGAAGTTTACCCTCATCACATTCGACTAAAGGAAGGAATAAAATGCACACTCATTTTGGTATGAAAACCTATCTTACAATACAGGAAAGTGGGGGAGGAGATAAGCAGGGTGGGGAGGATGATGGAAGGGAGGGCAATGGGAGGAGGGAGCAATTTGAAGTCAACACTTGGGGAGGGACAGGATCAAAAGACAGAATAGAAACAATGGGGGGCAGAATAGGATGGAGGGAAATACAGTTAGTCTTACACAACATGACTATTATGGAAGTCATTTGCAAAACTACACAGATAGGGCCTATATTGAATTGCCTGCCTGCCTTCCCAAAGGGAATGGGTGGGGAGGGAGGGATGGGGAGAATTTGGAACTCAAAGTTTTAGGAACAACTGTTTAGTATTGTTGCTACTAGGAAATAAGACATACAGTTAATGGGGAATAGAAAGTCATCTGGCCCTACAGGACAAAAGAGAAGATGGGGACAAGAGAAGGGAGGGATGATAGAAGAGAGGGCAGATTGGTGATAGGGAAAATTAGAATGCTCGGTGTATTGGGGTGGGTGGAGGGGATAAATGGGAAGAAAATTTGGAACCCAAAATTTTGTGAAAATGAATGTAAAAAGTTAAATAAATAAATTTTTGTTAAAAAAAGATATGCATGTGTTTATATATATATATATATATATATATATATATATATATCTGTATATACTCACATTCATTGTATATGTGTATCTATGTGGTTGTCCTTTGTTGTTGGAGAGGATCAAAATGACATTACTATGCTAGTCAAGTTTCAGTGTTTTTGACTGTGGTTGATCAGACCGATACAAGCTCAGAATGTTCTGCCACAGGTAGGGCACAAATAGCCCATGTGAACATTTGGTTTGAGCTGTTTCAATTTTGCTTTGCTCATAGAGCATAGAACCTTGTCTGATGTGGGCACTCCATGCTGAATAATCCTGTGCCAGTGTCTCACATGTCACACAATCAATTCCAAAGTTCTTAAAAGAGACCTTGAGAATGTTCTTATATCACTTCTTCTGACCACCATGTGAATGCTTGCCCTGTGTGAGTCCATCATGAAATTAGTCTTTTTGGCAAGTGTATATTTTGCATTAGAATAACATGGCCAGCCTATCAGAGTTTTGCTCTCTGAAGCATAGTTGGAGTGCAGTTTAGTTTGAGTAAGGGCCTCAGTATCCAATATGGTATCCTGCCAGGTCATCTTCAGAATCTTCCTAAGACAATTCAAATGGAAGTAGTTCAGTTTCCTGGAGTGGCACTGGCATGCTGTCAAGGTTTCACAGGCATACAACAATGAGGTCAACACAACAACTCTGTAGACCTTCAGTTTGGTAGTCAGTCTAATACCTCTTGTCTCCCATACTTTCCTTCAGAGCCTCCCAAACACTGAGCTAGCTCTGGCAATGTCTGTGTCAACCTCATTATCAATGTGCACATCCCTGGAAAGTATACTGCCAAGATAAGTGAACTCATCCACAGCATTCAAAATCAATGTTTCCACATATAATTGATGTGATGGAGACTGATGGAGCACGGGTATTTTTGGGGGGGGGGGGGAGGGGGGTTAATTGTTAGGCCAAAATTAGCACAAGCAGAAGAGAATTGTTCCATACTTTGTTGTATCTTACCTTCAGAGGCTGCACTGAGTGCACAATCATCTACAAGCAGAAAATCATGACCAACACTCCCTCCACTTTGGTCTTGGCTTGTAGCCTTTTCAAGTTGAAGAATTTACCCTCAGTGCAGTAGCTGACTTTGATGCCATATTCATCTTCATTGAAAGCATTTGAGCTTATGGCTGAAAACATCATGCTAAAAAGCATGGGAGCAAGCACACAGCCTTGTTTCACTCCACCGGTGACTGGGAAGGCATGAGAGCGTTGTCCACTAATCAGAACCCAGGCAAGCATGCCATCGTGAAACTGACATACAATGCTGATGAACTTCTCAGGACAACCAAATTCTAACATAATTTTCCATAATTCCTCACAACTAATAGTATCAAAGGCCTTGATCAGATCTACAAACATTATGTACAAACCTCTGTTCTGCTCCTGGCATTTCTCCTGGAGTTGTTGGGCAGCAAATACCATATCAACTGTTCCTTGACCCTTTCTGAAGCCACACTGGCTCACAAGTATATGACCATCTTCCAAGTGAAGGATTAGCCTATTAAGGAGGACTCTGGCAAGAATCTTGCCAACAGTGATTAAGATAGAGACTCCCCTGTGATTGTCACAGGACAATCTATTCCCATTACCTTTATAGAGATGGACAATGGAGGCATCCTTGAACTCCTGGGGGACAACCTCCTCTTGCCATATAACCTGGAAAATTTCAGTCAGCTTTTGTATGATCAATGGTCCTCCTACTTTGTAAATCTCAGCTGGAATAGAATCAGCACTAGGTGCTTTGTCACATGAAGGAGCCTAATGGCTCTCAAAAACTCTTCTTCAGTTGGAGTTTCACCTAGGAGGGATTGACTTCAACCTGAGGTAAACAGTCAATGACTTCAGCATTGATTGATGATGATCTGTTAAGAACACTATGAAAGTGTTTAGCCCACCTCTCTAGGATCATGTCCTAATTGCTAATCAATATGACTCCATCAGTACTGAGTAGTTGAGGTGCACCATATATCTTTGGCCCATAAGTAGCCTTCCAGGCATGATAAAAACACTTTGGATTGTTATGATCAGCATAAAACTGAAATTTCATCTTCCATCTTACTGAGCCAAGAATCCTACCTCTCTCTAACATTTGCTTGTACTTTACTTTTGATGAAATTAAATGTTGCTTTCTTAGACATGGATGTACTGTCCTGCTGGTGTTCTCAAGTGGAGTTCTCATTTTTCATTTAGTAGCTTCTGAATTTTCCCACCATTTGCATCAAACCAGTGTTGGTATTTGCCAGTGTTGTGACCCAGATGACAAAATGTAGTGCTATATACCAAATTTCTCTCTCTCTCTCTCTCTCTCTCTCTCTCTCTCTCTCTCTCTCTCTCTCTCTCTCTCTCACACACACACACACACACACACACACACACACTCAGTAAACTCTAGTAATTCCCTATCACCTCCAGGATCAAATATAAAAATCTTCTGTTTGATTCTTTAAGCCCTTCATAAACTTAGCCCCTTTCTACCTTTCCAGTCTTCTTCTTTCAGCTTTTTACACTCCATGTACCCTTCAATCCATACATTCCATCTCCAGGTTCTGGGCATTTCACTGGCTGTATGGAATAGCCAAGGTAGAAGAAACACCTGAAATTTTCTCTCTATTTATCTCCACCTCCTGGCTTCCCTAGCTTCCTGCAAGTTCCAGATAAAATCACATTCTGTAAGAGGCCCTTCCCAAATTGCCTTAATTCTAGTGTCATCCCTAGTTTTAATTCCAGTTTGTTGTTTTTCAGTAATTTTCAATTGTGTCCTACTCTGCATAACTCTGCATATATTGCAAAACTGAAACTGTTGGTTTTCTTGACAAAGATACTGGAATAGGTTGCCATTTCCTTCTCCAGTCCATTTTACAAATGAGGAAACCGAGGCAAATAAGATTAAATTACTTGCCCAGGGTCACACAACTAGTAAGTGTCTGAGGATAGATTTGAGTTCAGGAAGATGAGTTTTTCTGATACCAGACTTGACACTTTATCCACCTAGCTGCCCCATTCAGTAAAGAAAGTGTTGAGTTTATTGGATTATATTCTAATTCTTTGATGACTGGTAATTTATATAGGGTCTATATGATAATCTTCTATCCACTGCACCAGTTTACCTGGATATACCTTGTTTGTATATAGTGTGAATGGAACCTCCCTTATTAGAGGGTTCGTGCTCCTTGAGGCCAGGAACTATCTCTTGCCCTCCTTTGTATCTCCATATTGTGAGCTCAAAATATTGTCTTCCAGAAAATGGAGTCCAAAAACATTTCCCTGGGGCTAGAACATCACTTGCTCAATTCTAATTTTTAAGGAATTATTTCCTTCACTGAGCTTTTGTATCTCTTTAACTATTTGGCCTATTCTGCTTTTAAAGTTCTTTTTTAAAATTTTTTTATTAATCAACTAATTTATTTATTTTTAGTTTTCAACATTCACTTCCACAAGATTTTGAGTTCGAGATTCCCCCATCTCTCTCCTCTGCCCACTCCAAGACAGCATGCAATCTGATTACCCCTTCCCCCAATCTGCTCTCCCTTTTTTCACACTCTTCTCATAATCCCTTCCTCTCTATTTTCTTATAGGACAAGATAAATTTCTATACCCCATTGCCTGTATGTCTTATTTTCCAGTTGTCTGTAAATACAATTTTTAACATTCATTTTAAAAACTTTGAATTCCAGCTTCTCTCCCTTCCTCCTTTCCCATGCATACCTATTGAGAAGGCAAGACATTCAATATAGATTATACATGTGTAGTCATGCAAAACATTTCCATAATGGTCATATTTTCCTCCATCCTATCCTACCCCCAATTTATTCTATTCTCTCTTTTGACCCTGTCCCTCTCCAAAAGTGTTTACTTCTAATAACCCCCTCCTCCCATTTCTCCTCCCTTCTATCATTCTCCCATCGCTGCTTATCCCCTTCCCCACCCCACTACTTTCCTGTAGTGTAAGATAGAATTTTCATACAAAATTGAGTGTGCATCTTATTCCCAAGGCAATAAATTTTTATACCTCTTTTTTCATTCGACTCATTCTACTTTTTAAGAAGTCCTTTTCATCAGTAAATTTTTGTGCCTCTTTTTACCAATTTGTTAATCTTCTTTTCATAATTTTCTTGTATCATTCTTATTTCTTTTCCCAATTTTTCCTCTACTACTCTTGTCTCTTTAACTCTTCCAGGAATTTTTGTTGGCCCTGAATATAATTAGTGTTACTCTTTGAGGCTTTTTTTGGAGCTGTTTTCACATTGTTGTCTTCTTCGGAGTTTGTCTTGGTCTTCCCTAGCACCATAGTAACTTTTTGTGGTCAAGTTCTTTTCTGTTTGTTCATTTTCCAGTCTATTTCTTGACTTTGAACTTTATGAGGTCACCATAGGGGGTGAGGAGGTACTGTCCCCAGCTTCAGGCTTTTTCATGCTTCTGTTTTCAGAATTGGTTCTGGAGGTCTGCAAGTTTTTTGTACTTCCAAGGTGATGGGATCCTGGGAGATGTAGTCACTGCTCTCCTGGTCTATGCGCTGGTCTTTACCCAAGAAAGGCCCTTGATCCCCTGCAGCTGCAAGTGTTAGCACTCCCTTTAACCCTGGATCTATTGCCCAGAACTATATATGAGCAATAGAGTTGCCAATCAGTGCCAATAAAAGATGCCCTGCAAACTTTCTGACCAGTTTTCTGACCCTGTTAGCATGTCTGAGCTGAGAGCTCCCAAAGCTGCTGTGGCTGTTGCTGCCGCTGGTGCTCCTACCATACTCCAGGCTGGCTCCTACCCCAGTGTCACAGATCCCTCCTACAAACTTCCAAAGTTGCCTTACGCTGGAAAAGTATCTCACTCTGACGGTTTGTTGGCCCTACCATTCCAAGACTGGATTTGAGGAGTTATTTTAATGTTTTCAGAGGGGAATGTTGGGAGAGTTTAATTGGGTTATTGCCTGTATTCCACCATCTTCCTCTTACTCTGTTCTTAATCTCTACAATCCAACTTCAGACCTCATCGTTAAACTGAAATTGCTCTCTCCTGATAAATAGCATACCCTGATGCCATACTAACCAAACACCTTTCCATATTGGAAGTGAATGGAGATGAGGGAGGGGAGTCCAGAGAAGTTAACACAGTTTCCTCATCTGTAAAACAAGGATGATAATAATGGCACTTATCTACCAATGTTGTGGTGGGGATCAAATAAAATAATGTTATTAGAGTGTTTAGCACAGTGCCTAACGGTATATCCTTGCTGTGTTATACCATTTTCCAAGGAAAGGTCAAAATGGATACATAGCTTAAATAGAAGGGAGCTGTAACAATATTAGAAAAACATGAAACACATTCTTCATGAGACTTATGAATAGGAGAAGAATTTATGAATAAATAAGTGAGAACATTATGAGATACAAAATGAATAATTTTAATTACATTAAATTAAAAAAAGATTTGTACAAATAAAACCAAGATTAGAAAGCAGAAAATTGGGGGAAAATTTTATAGACAATCTCTCAGACAAAGGTTGCATTTCTCAAATATATAAAGAATTTTGTCAAATTTATAAGAATATGAGTAGTTTTTTTTTTAAAGTAAACAATCTGAAATGGAAATTCATGGTTTTATACCAAATCCTCTATGTTGTATTGTTCACATGGAAAAGGTTTTTGGTTTGTATTTAATTTCAAAATGAATAATTTTTTTTTAAATGGCAAAAAAAGACTTTGAAGTTTCCTTCAGAAAGTACTCTGTAGGAACAGGGGAATATGACTATAGTCGACTCTGTTTAATTTCATCAGGCTGGGTTTCATAGCATGACACACTTATTTAGAGGTAGTTAGTTGGTGTGGAGTGCTAGACCTGGAGTCAGGAAGACCCTAGTTCAAATCTAGCCTCCCACACAAATTATGTGCCTCTATCCAAGTAATTTAATCTGTTTGCCTCAGTTTCCTCATCTGCAAAATGGGCATAAGAATAATAGTGCCTGTCTACTAAGGTTGTTTAGGGGGACCAAATGAGATAATATTTCCAAATTGTTTAGCATGTGCTAGCTAGCTGTTATTGTCGTCAATTCCCAATCAGTCAGTCCATCAGTAAGTATTCATCAAGCTCCTACTCATAGCCAGGTCTCATAATGCTCTCTCTTATTCATTCATAAATTCTTCTCCTATTCATAAGTCTCTTGAAGAATGTGCTTCATGTTTTTCTAATATTCTTATAGTTCCCTTCATATTTAAGTTATGTATCCATTTTGACCTTTTCTTGGGAAATGATATAAGATATTGGTCTATACTCAATTTCTGCCAAACAGCTTTCCAGATTTCCCAACAATTCTTACCAAATAATGAATTCTTATCCCAAAAACTTAAATCTTTACATTTGTCAAACACAAGGTTACTACCATCATTTACAACTGTATATGATATATTTCCTCTGTTCCATGGATCTATCTTTCTATTTCTTAGTCAAGGCCAGATACTTTGGATGATTACTGCCTTATGGTTTAAGCTCTGGTACTGCTAAACCAACTTCCTTTACATTTTAAAAAAATTCGTGACCTTTTCTTCTTCCAAATGAATTTTATTTTTTTTTAACTTAAAATCATTTTTGGCAATTTAATTGGAATGCCATTGAATAAATAGATGTTAAATAAATAGTCATTTTTATTATGTTGGCTTTGTCTACCCATGAACAATTAATATTTTCTCTAATTATTGAAGTCTGACTTTATTTGTATAAGGAGTATTTTACAATCATGTTCATGGAGTTCCTGGATCTGTTTTGTCAAGCATATTGCCAGGTATTTAATATTGTCTATAGTTATTTTAAATGGAATATATCTTACAATCTCTTCCTGCAGGGTTTGTTGATGATATATAAAAATGTGGATAATGTGGGTTTGTTTTATATCCTACTACTTTGCTAAAATTATGAAACTTTCAAGTTCTAAGAATTTGTCAAATCCTTTCCTTTTTCATTCCTATGCTTTGCTGCCTGGAAGGAGAGGTGAGACGATAGAGGAGTCTATTTGGTAAAGTAGATAGCTATATGGAAGATGACCAGATTGTTTCAGTAAATCTCATAGGTATTAAGAGTGAATAATTCTGTGGATCAGAATCTAGAAGGACCAACTTTTGCTGATAAATACATTGGTTCCCCATTGCAAGGGGCAGGGAGGGGGGAAGTGAATTGTAAAATCATGAATGAGGGGATCATGAATGAAAAGAAAGGAATCCAGCCACAGGATGAAGGCTCAGAGAATAGATTAGAAGAATTTCCTGTTTTTGACAATTTAGCAGCTGTGGAGTGGGGCATATATTCCAAATCCACATTGGAAGAAAGCACAATTTGTTGAATAGAGAGTGGGCCTGGGAGTCAAGAAGATAGATTCAATCATTCCTCCTCCACATATTGACTGTGTCATCCATCAACCTCTCATTGTCCTCAAACAACTTTCTAAAAGTGGCAAAGAAGATTCCCTACATGTACAAAATCAGAGATTCAGTTGCCTTTTTAAAATCCCTATCATACTTATAGACATCTTCCAAACCTTGGGGTCAGGGATACTGCCATGGAATGCAGGCACAAGAGTAGGGTTGGAGGGAGAGTAAAGAGAAAGGGAGCAGAGAACAGACTACCGGGATAGTCGAAGAATCTTCTAGTGGCCAAGTCATACTGAGAAAAGGTCATTCAATATGGCAATCAAGAGATCATTGGTAATTTTGGAGAAGGCAGTTTCAGTTGAATGATGAGACTGGAAGAAAGAAGAAGAAAGGAAGTGGAGGCTTTGCTTATAAATGACTTTCTCAAAGAGTTTATCCAGGAAAGTGTGGAGAGATATAGGACAATAACTAATGTGCTGCTTTGCTAAGACTGTTTCAATATTCGTGCTCATCCTTCACGACCAAAGAAGACCATGCCATCAGAGAAATAATGACATGACTTGCACTTGACTTTGTTTTGAGTGAGGGAGGGCTGTGCAGGTCACCAGCCTCACTTCTCCTCCAGAGCCACCTGAATCCAGTGACTTGATATTCCTCAGGATGACTGGAGATGGTCCAGGATGCTGTTTTAATATTATTTAATGGTGGAAGCTTATTGTTTGAGGTGTGAGAGAATATGACAGAGAATGAAGAGGGGAAAGAACATTGAACCTTGGGAACTATGTAATTGACATGGGCTTCTTTAAAAACTAACCAGTATTTATTTTCTCTCCCTTCTACCTTTTTCACCTCCTTTTAAAAAAGGAAAGAAAAGAAAACCCAAACCTTTGTAACAAGCATGCATAGCCAAGCAAAATAAATTGCCACACTGTCCCAGGTTCCAAAACACATGGCTCATTGTGCATCTTGAATCCATCACCTATCTCTCAGGAGGTGAGGAGCATCCTTCATCACCTGTCCTCTGGGTTTATGGCTTTTCATTGCATTGATCAGTGTTCTTAAGTCTTTACAATGTGGTTGTTATTGTACAAGTTGCTATAATTCTACTCACTTCCCTCTGTTATCAATTCATACAAGTCTCACCAGATTTCTCTGAACTCTCCTTTTTATAATTTGTTACAGTACAGTAGTATTCTATCACATTCATGCACTATAATTTTTTTAGTCATTTCCCAGTTGATGAGCACCCCCTTAGTCTCCAACACTTTGGTATTATAAAAATAGCTATGAATATTTTTGTACCTATGGATCCTTTTCCTATCTGATCTTTTTTTGGGGGTACAAGCCTAATGTTGCTGGGTCAAGAATATGCACCAGTTAGGCATTTTTAGCCATAACTCCAAATAGCTTCCCAGCATTATTGTACAATTCACAGTACAAGACTCTTTCTATAGAGGATCCACTGAGAAGTAAGCATCTTATTATACACAGATACCACCTGGACAGACACCATTCAGTACTGGTCAAAGGAAGATGAATCATGATTATGGATGACTCCAAGTTAAAAGATCATTGTGGCTTCATATGACCTTTAGACAGTAATTTGTCCAATATTTGTAGAATCTGATGAATGTTTCCTACTTGTAGTGGTGCACCTGAGGACAAATTATATTGCCAGGAGGAACATAGAAGTAGCCTGTTGAAGAAATTAAGCTCCTTTAGAAGTACAGGTAGTGTTCAATGCCCTCCCATTTAACAGCACATTATATTACAAACATACACTAATGGGAGGCAATCTGTGAGCCAGAGTTCATCACCATGTTGGAGAACAATTTAATGAAGATGAAATTAGGGAGAAAAGCAGTAGCAATATTGTGGTGGGAGTAGACTACAGACCAGAAGGTACAAAAAAAGATAATGTCCAGTAACTGATCACAGTTCTAGCCACAAACTGCAGTGCAGTGGTCATAGGGGATGTCTGCTGGAACTCATAGCACAGCTGGTGATCAGTTGGTGACTTGCCCTAATGGTCATTTCATTCCTCAAAGACCAGAGGAAGTGATGAGAGAAATGGTTTTTCTGGGTCTGATTCTGAAGCATAAGGGAAAACTTATGAAGCAGAAATAATAAAAACCTGGAAACAAAATAACCACTCCAATGTGGAAGGTGAAGCACAATTTTATGAATACAGTAGGTTTTAGAAAGCAGACATAAGTTTACACAAAGCAAAAGTCAAATAAATTGTAAAGAAGTTACCCAAGAAGGGTGCCATGTGCTTATGACACAGACAGACCATGCCAATGAGGGAGAGGAGGAAAGACCCCACCTTCTCATTTGATAGAGAGGTCCAGGAACCTCATTAGCCACTTTTGATTTTTTTTTAAAAGATCAACATAAATAATTTAAATAAAATAACAACCAAACTATTCATTATTGAATTATAATGATCAAGTAGCTTAGCCCTGAGGAAGAGGTAAGAAGAAAATTCATGCCCCTCCCTTCTTTTTAGAGAATTTACCAGTGTCAAGCACAGAGTAGACAAAATATAAATTCTGATTCCTTTTACCCCCTTTGAAGAGGTGGGGGTCTACATACCACTACAGAATGTTGCATACATTGTCAGATCCAACTGATTGTTCTGGTTGGTTTTGCTGAACCAACTGCTGCTAAGCCCAGAGGGCATTATGAAGCACTGTGCCCTCTGCCTCTTCACTAAAGGAATCCTTTCAGCTTTGGACTCATGCCCACTTAGACTAGGTTTAATCCAAAGGAGACTGATCTCTCTTTAGATTTTTACACCCTCATCCCAGTGCTCTGGGGAAAATGTCTTAGAGCTTAGATTCTATATTATGTCTAAGTCCTTTCAAAGGGATGGGGAGAAAGGTACACAATAAATAGTATAAATCAGGCACAGGACAGACTCAACATAAAAGAAAAGTCTAAGGCCATCTCTATACATCCAGGGCCAAAAGACTTAAAAGAGGATATAACAATTTACAACTACTGTTTTACTCTCCTAAGAGATTGACACTTAAATCCATCAAAACATGAAGCATTTTACAGAGTTGCTCAATCAACATTTCATATTTCACTTCTGCTCTGTAAGTTGTCAATCATCTCTCTCCATGTCTATGACTTCTGGCAAACCACCTTAGAGAGATAATGTCCAAACTGAATCCCCTTAGGTCCTCAGACACATCCTTAATGAAAGATATTTTTGAAATAACATTAACAGGTATCTTGAACAAGGAAAATTTCAGTATGATAAAACATAGGTACTCAACTCAAGGTAAGGTAAAGTTGACATTTTGCTTCGTTAAAACAGAACAATGCTGGGCTCACCCTTAGAGAATCAGTTTTCTAAACCTACCCAAACTCTCTATGGCCAATCCCTCAAGTATTCCTTGCACCATTCCGTATGGGGAAGAGGTAAAGTAATGATCTTAACTAGATAACAGGTATTACTTGTTCCAAAACTGATTACCACCCTTAATCCATTATCCCTGGATCTTAGTTTTCCTTCTTGACCTTTTATGTACTTCCCTAAAAGGAAGACAGTAATCCAGGTTTCTTGAGCTACTATGTGACACTATTGATTCATATTGAAACTGCAATTTGCTAAAAAACAACAGATCTTCCCTATCACTTGCCTTGGACCACTGATTTTTTTAACCTAAGTTTGGAATTTTACATTTATCATCACTGAATTTCATTTCCTTAGTTTTAGCCCATCATTCCAGCTTACTGACACCCATTTGTATACCAGTTCTGTTAGCCAACCTGCTAGCCGCCTTCCCAGCTTTATCATCTACAAATTGGAAAAGTCTTGCCATTTTTATCTTCATCTGAGCTATTAATGAGCAATTAATAAAAATTAAACAGAACAAACTCAAAGAGAAATTCCCTGTGATGCACCACTGGTGACTTTACTCTGACATTCATTAATCACTGCTTTTTAGGTCTAATCATTCAAACTTTCAGGTAATTGTTTTGGCTGCGGGACTGAGGTATTGAGATAGAGGATAAAATAAATATTATACTGTTTTGCAGAGTAGGTGATTCTTGGTTGCAATCCTAACTCCTTTATCCTTAATATAGAAGCTGCAAAATTTTGTGTTACCCTGACTGTGGCTCCATGATATTTAAATTGTTTCTTTGTGGCTGCTTACAACATTATCTCCTTGACCTGGGAACTCTGGAATTTGGCTATAAAATTCCTGGAAGTTTTCATTTAGGGAGTTCTTTCAGGAGGTGATTGGTGGATTCTTTCAATTTCTATTTTACCCTCTAATTCTAGAATATCAGGGCAGTTTTCCTTGATAATTTCTTGAAAGATGATATCTAGGTATTTTTTTAATCATGGCTTTCAGGTAGTCCAATAATTTTTAAATTATCTCTCCTGGATCTATTTTCCAGGTCAGTTATTTTTCCAGTGAGATATTTTACATTGTCTTCTATTTTTTCATTCTTTTGGTTTTGTTTTATTTTTTCTTGATTTCTCATAAAGTCATTAGCTTTCATTTGCTCCATTCTAATTTTTAAGGAATTATTTTCTTCAGTGAGATTTGGACTTCCTTTTCCATTTAACCAATTCTGTCTTTTAAGGCATTCTTCTCCTTATTGGCTTTGTGGACCTCTTTTGCCATTTGGCCTAGTTCTATAGCCTGTTTTTTAAGGTGTTATTCTCTTCAATATTTTTTTATTTCTCCTTTACCAAGTTGTTGATTCTTTTCTCACGATTTTCTTGCATCACTCTCATTTCTCTTGCCAATTTTTTCTCTACCTTTCTTACTTGATTTTCAAAATCCTTTTTGAGCATGGCCTATGACCTATTTATACTTTTCTTGGGAGCTTTGGATGTACGAACTTTGACTTTGTGGGCGTTTTACAATGTGTACTTGTATCTTTCTTGTCACCATAGTAACTTTCTATAGTCAGAGATTTTTTGCCCGTTGTGTGATCATTTTCCCAGTCAATTATTTGACTTTTAAGTCTTTGTTAAAGTAGTGTTCTGCTTCCAGGGAGAAGGGGGCACTGTTCCAAGCTTCAGGTGTGCAGCTATTTTCAGAGACACTTCCAGGGACCTGTAAGTTTTCAGTTCTGCCAAGGTAGTATGATCTAAGGAGAGATGTTTACTACTCTCCTGGCCTGTGTTGTGGTCTGTGAGTGACTATAAGAGCTCTTTTTTTCCCTGGAACTGTGAAGAGGATCCCCACTCCACAACTGCCACAAGCTCTGCTGTGCTAGTACTCCTCCTTGCCCTGGAACTGCCACCCAGGACTGTGATCTAGATCTGAGTATGGGCAAAGCAACAGAGTCCTGCCTCACTGCTAGCAATAAGATCCCTATAATCTCTTTCTGACCAGTTCTTTTACCTCCTTCTCATCTGAGAACTGAGAGCCCTTGAAGCAGCCACTGTTGCTGCTGATTCAGTCACTCCCAAGGCCTACTCTTGGTTTGCTGTGGCCAGGGCTGTGCTGGTGGTCTGTGTCAGATTGCTCTGCACTCTCCCCCAGGTGCAACAGATTTTTGCTGCCAACCTTTGAAGTCATCTTGAGCTAAAAATTGTTTCGCTCTTTTTATGGGTTCTGCTCCTCTAGAGTTTGTTTAGTTATTTTTAAAGGTATTTGGAGGGGTTTAGGGGAGAGCTCAGGTAAGTCCCTGCTTTTACTCCATCATCTTGACTCTGCCTCATCCATGGACTCTTAAAAGAGAATGATCAACTCTCCTTTTTCCTCTCTGTTGCAGATTCTGCCAGGATTATTCAAGCCCATCCCTGGGAGAGTCAGGGGAGAGGGGTCATGTCCCACTGCAGGAGAAACACCCAACTTTAAGTCCCTGGCAGCTAAAAGCCCCTCAAAGATGGCAGCCTTTTGACTCAAGAGATGGCTACACCTGGGGAAATTGTGGAGGAGCCCTGAGAAGCCCCAAGTTCCTGAACTCTGAGCATCTGAACCCAACTCTGGAGAAGCTGGGGTAAAGAAACATTGCAGTTCTAAATGTTCTTAACCACATGTCCCTAGGAGAGAGGAGAAAGACCTTCAAATTATGGACTTTTAAATATATAAGGGGAGTTCTTGAGTAGTGCCATCCTTGGCAACCTTAAGTTCTAAAGTTCTGGGACCCCTATTCATAGAGAGAGGAAGAGGAGTGAGAGTTCAACTGTGAGGTGGGAGATATCTCAGAAATTAGACAGCGTTAAATCATCAGCCTACTTACAGGGAACCAGGAAGCCAAGTGGGTAGAAAGAAGTAGGGAAGGGATCCAAAACCACGTGCCAAGAACAAGAAGGAAGGCCAGGAATGAGCAACAGTTCAAACATGATGACAAAGCAGGAAATAAATGGTATGTGATGAGACCAGCTGTGGCTATTTGTCCTTCATTCTTGAAAAGGACCAATGACAATCAGAAGGGTGATGTTTTAACTAGGATTTAAGTGAGGAAGGGTTGGGCAAAATCATCAGCCTCACTCTCACATCCAGAGTCATCAGATTCCAGATTCCAGACAGATGAAGACGAATGGAAATAACCCTGCATACCTTGGGAAACCTTGGCCTTTTTTAAGCTAAGGGCTTTCCCAGGTCTTGGTTTGTCTGAAACAATACCCATTCAGTAATTGAAGCCATGGTAATAATTGAGGCAAAAGAGGGCCTACTTTGCCTTCTCAAAAGAATCAATCTGGGAGGGGAAGACCCTTAGGGTTTCTCCTGAGGCTAGCTAGTGATTCCTAGGAGATAAGTTTAATGGAGTCATATTTCCATCCTGCTTTTTGCTTGGGACCAAGAGTCGTGTTCATTGGAAGAAGTTCTTTGGACTTCTCTTTCCAGGAGGTTATTTGTGTGCACTAAAGGTGTGGTGATGTCCCTTAACACATACTCTTATTAGGCAAATATACTTCCAATGTCCTTATTTTTAAAAAACAAAATAGCAGTCTCATTGGATGGCAAGATTAGTATAGCTGTCAGGCACAGTGATGTGGTATCTCTTTCAGCTACACCCATGTGGTTTGTATTGTTATCCAAAATTGAGACCTGTGAGATCCCATCCAATATTTCTGGACCAGATCAAAATAAATGATTCATGAAATCAGAAGAAAATGCATTGATACAAAAAATAAAATGCTATTGTATCTTTTGTTTCTACACAGCTTAAATTTTTCTCAGTATCCTCTTTCCCTTCAAGAGAGCTATCATCTGTAACAAAAAAATTTTTTTAAGAAAAAGAGGGGAAAAAAATCAGCAAAACTAGTCAATAATACCAGAAATCTAAAAATACATTCAATGTTCCACACCTGTGGACCTTCCCCCTCTGCAAAGAGGTAGGAAGGGAAGTTCTTTTCATATATTTCTTTGGGGCCACATTTATTCTTGGAAATTCTGTAATATTCACTTTCAATTGTTTTTGTAGTTGTTGTTAAGAAGCAGCCTTTAAGATAATGAAGCAAAATAAATAAAAAGAATTGGATCAGCAATTAAATGTGTGGGACCAATTCTGAAATGCCTGCCACCCCCAAATGCCTTCTGAGAACTCCTCAATTAACTCCTCTGTCTTCTTAATACAACTGGAAGGAGACACAGAATTTTACCCATCCGAAGGGCAGTTAGAGACTTGCATGATAAGAAGGCTCTGTCTAGGCACTTCTCTTTCCATTTCAACACCATGGAAATTTGAAAGATCTGATTTTTTTCACACGGCAATCAGCCAAACATATAGACTTTAAGTAGTTTTGAGATCATCGGCTTCCCAGCGTGGTAGTTAGATAAAGAGTAAAACCTTAGAACTACATCTCTTGTCATCTTAAAAAAAAGTCTAGCCAGGACTTCAGAGCTCAGGGCACAACTGTCATTCCTGTTGTCTCTGCCAGCCTCCTGGGCTGCATCTTCACTTCCTGGATATTGGACATCTCTATCTCCTGCTCTCTTTCTTGTTTAAAACTTCTAACTATTGTTGCTGTTCAGTTTTGTCCACTCCAGTATCTTTGCCTAGAAAATCACATGGACCTTACTGGAGTGGTTTGCCATTTCCTTTTCCAAAAGAGAAAGACAAACAGAAATTAAGTATCTTGCCTAGGGTCACACAGCTAGTCAGAGGCTGGATTTGAACTCAAGCATTCTTGATTGCAAGTCCAATACTCTATCCACTGTGCCATCTTGTTTTCTCCTATACCTCTAGTGCAGCTACCTAACTGAAATACACACCAGGTGACATTGTTATTCTATGGAAGTCATACAAAGGCTTCTGGCAGATGTAGTCCAAAGTTCCCCCAAGCATTCTGGGCATATGTCTCTCTATATGGGCACAACCTCCTTTTACCTGTAATGAAATGTTATTGTGTCATTAAAAATGACAAGTGTGAAGAATGCAAAGAAATAGGGACTTATAGAAAGTGATACAGAATTGAAGGAAGTAGAATTAGAACAATAATATACATGGAGACCACAGTTACATATAGAACTCCAGTGCCAAAGCTCATTGCTATGGGACTCTCTCCTTATTGGTGGACATCAGTGTCCTACACCAGCGTCAGGGGCAGGGAGAGTTGGAGAGAATGGAAGAAAGGAGAGCTTTTCCATTTCTCATTATGTCTTCTTCAAGCTTTGAGTCAACTTGAGTCACTTCTGGCTTCCAGTTTCAAGAGGGAATATAGAAGAGGTCAGTCCCATTTTAGGCTGCTGAAGGAAAAACTCTGAGGAGACACAAGAGGAGCTAGCAGTCTCTACCATGTCCCTGTCTCCAGCTTATTATGGTAGAGTTTGGGGAACTTCTCCCTGGGGAAGATCTAGGACTTTCCCTTTTGAATGAGCTGAGATACCTCGCTCTCAAAGAGAGAGCTCTTTCCTCTCTGTACTGTCTGATATATATTCTCCTATGTATATTTTCTTTGATTTCTATTTGCTTTTGAATTGGACAAATGGGTTTTCTTGCTATTTTTTACTATGTACATTCATCGTGGAATTTTTATTCACAATGGGAAAGGGGTCAAACCTTAGATAGAAAGCTTAGGAGTCCTTCTGTCCCCTTAATAATGAACAGTAATCAGAAGTTAGACTGAACCTGAAAATTCTCCCTGTAATACATACATAAAAATAAATTATAAAAATGGAGTTTAGGGTTTCATGTATAATAACTTTTATTTTTGTTTTTATCTTTGAATGTTTCATATATGGTTATAAATTGAGAATTTAAAATTTATGACACTATATGTGCAATTCTGTAATTTTTCACACAGTGATAATGAATACATGCTTATCTACAAACCTCAAAAATAAATATTGAATTATTACTGAATTCATTTCTTGTCAATACAGCTCTCACTTGCATGGGCATTTTAAAAATATAAATGGTGATATAATTAAGCTACATGAAGTTTTGTAATTATTTACAGATTGCATACATTTGCGTACATTGCATATACTTAAAATACTTTGTCAAAGACAAAATATTAAGGAAAGACAGATGGTATAGAATATTAGAGAAAACACTGAATTTTAATTTAGAAGATGTGTGTGGTTTCTGCCAAGACATTGTACTGCTTTAAAACACTCCTGGGTGAGATAGATTTTCTGCTTATATATTGTGGAAGCAAAGAATGGAAAACCAAAAAAGATGCCTAATTGAGAAATGGCTGCACAAATTATGAAAAAGGTAGAATATTATGAACTGAAAGAAATGGGCAAAGGAGGGATTTAGGGAAATTTGGGAAGAGCTGTATGAATTGATGCTATTTCCAAATGAGCAGAACTAGGAGACAAATTTTATGTAATAGAATATAATAGTTACAATAAAATAAAGAAAAACAACTGTAACATAGAATGGACTGTTGTAGCGCCTTCTCAGAAATGTCTAAAGAATAAATTTGTTTAAACTTCAGAACTTCTTTAGTGACAGAAAAATTGCAGCAGGAACCCAGGGCACCCCTGGCATGGTTTTTACATAGTTACATAGTTATTAATTTTACATAGTTATTTACATATGATATTTATTTATTTACAATATTTACAATATTATTTACAATAATATTTACATATTATTAACTTTACATAGTTATTAATTATTTCTATAACTTTAGAAGGGGGTGTAGTGGGAGGTGACTATAAGCTTTTCATTTATATTAGCAAATTTTTTCAACTCCATGCTGTTTTGAATGTGTGGAAATTTTATTGCCCAACTTCTTGAAATAATAGTAGTCAAATTATTTTTCTAGTAATGACATTGGTTTGGCACTGATTAATGCATACTCTCTTCTGGTACCCAAAGTTCTCTTAGTTCTATATTTGGGAGATAGCCAATGATTAACTAGAAACCATAAAATTGGAAGGGACTGTAGAGGTCATCTAGTCCAACTTTCTTATTTTATAGACAAAGAATGGAAGCCCATGGAGATTAAGGGATTTGTCCAGTCATATGTGTAGAAAGTAACAGATTTGGAGAATCCTGTGGTCACTGAATCCCACTACTGCTCCCCCATCCCCTTTGTTGAATTGTTTTTCAATTGTGTATAACTTTTCATGACCCCATTTGAGGTTTTCTTGGCAAAGATACTGAAGTGGTTTGCCATTTCCTATTCCAGCTCATTTTACAGTTGAGGAAAAGAGATAAACAGGGTTAAGTGACTTGCTCAGGGTCACACAGCTAGTAAATGTTTCAGGATGGATTTGAGCTTAAGAAATGAGTCTTCCTGACTCCAGGCTCAGCACTCTACCTACTGCACCATCTAACTGCCCTACCATCATCACTCCCACAATAAAACTATGTAGGAGTAGAAATCTTATGTTCTTGAGCTCACCAACAGCATGTTTTAATCAGCAAAGCTAAAGAGGATCAGTCTCCTTGCATAATAAGCAAGATGTTATGGTGGCATACTGCTAATCTATTTCAAACCTTGAATTTCATGGCACTATTTAAAAAGTGAAATTGCAATAGGAAATCATAAAATCCTGTGTATGCCTGTGCACATGTCTATAACATGAAATAGCCATCAGACAATAACCTCGTGAAGACAGAGTACAGTTCTGATTACGTATTTCATAATGTCTCCTCTAAAGATGGATTTGCCATTTTGGCATATAGAACATGCAGATTATGGAACTTCTACACTGAAACCCATTGAAATTCTCTTTAAAGTCTAAGTTTCTCCCTAGAATAACACAGTTTCAGAAACTACACTAGCGTTTTTAGGTTGCTCTGAGGTCCTCTACTAAATATTACTATCTCAGTGCCATGAATAATAGATCAGGGAGAGAAAGATGAAAATAGATTCAGGGGTCAGAGGATAGTCCTAACCAATCTTCAAATGTTTATTGTTTCTTTTATTTTTGCAGATCCAGAAGAAATGAGATTATCGGAAGATGATAAAATCTAAGGGACTATGAGTTTATCCTCTTGCATTCTCCTTGTCAAAAATAGACTCAGATTCCACTTTGTCTTGCTTTCCCTATCTACAACATAGGAAATAGATCCATCATCTGTGCTTTGTGGTCAAGGCAGCAGCTCCACACACCTTTCTTAGAGATCTACTGTGTTAAATCTCTATGAAGACTGCTTTAACTGAAATTTTGGTGTGTTGGTTCATCACTATTACTTTCTTTTACATAGTTATTAATTATTTCTGTAACTTTTCTTTGACTCAGCAATTATTTAAGATTCATTATTAAATCCACAGTTGACTGATCTTTTCTTCTGGTCCCTGAATCAATGTCTTTTCTTAATGAATCGTGGTCTGTAAAGGATATGTTGACTATTTCTGCCTTTTTACACTTGTTTGCAATATCTTTGTGCCCCAATGCATGGTCAATTTTTGTAAAAGTTCCATATGATACAGAGAAACATGTATATTCTTTTGAAGACACCATAAGTCTTTTAACTCTAGTTTATCCAGAAATTCATTTCTAAATTATCTCTTTTGTTTATCTTTCTATTTGGCTTGTTCAAAACTGATAGACGGATATTGAAGTCTCCTGGTACTGTTGTGTTACTGTCTATGACTTCTGGAAGCTCAGATAACGTTTTCTTTATGAATTTAGATATCATGGCACTTGGGATGTATAAGTTGATTACTATTATGAGTTTTCCTTTCAACATAATATAATTTTTGATTTGTCCCTTTTTATTTTTTGAATGTTTGCTTTTTGTTTGTCATACTGGAAACTCCTGTCTTTTTGGACTCACTTGATGCATAGTACATTTTCCCCCATCTTCTCAGTTTTATTTTGTGTGTGTTGTTTTTTAAATGTTTTTCTTGTAAGTAGAAGATTGTAAGATCTTGTTTTCTTATCCAATCTGTCACTCTTTTTTATTTTATTGACTGTTTAATCCATTCACATTTAAACTTACAAGTTAGATTCATATTTTCCTCCATCTGTCTTTAAAACTTTTTTCACATTTTGATTTTCTTTTTTCTGCTGTAAACACAGTATATGTTCCTTCAGTTTTGCTCTTCAGTTATTCAGTTGTGACTGACTTTTCATGTTATTTTATTTTAATCTTTTGTTAAGGTGACCCCATTCCCACAGAATCTTTCCCCTCACCCCTGATTCCCTCTTCATTTGTTACTCATTTTCCTTTAGGACTTTGTTTATTGCTTCCTCTCTCCTATTTTTATCTTGTCATATATTTTTCCCCCCTTTTCCCTCTCAGTTAATTATGTAGATTCCCCCTTTTTCAGCTCACCTTCAGCTGGTCCTATACATTAGTTTTTTAATTTCATTTTTTGTGCCCCTTTACAAAAAAGATTTCTCTTACTCTCTTCTTTTTCCATCTCTCTGTTTACACTAGACCTTCCTTCTCTGATTCATAACCCCTATAGTTAGTTAATCTGTTCTCTCTCTGTATTCTTCATGCCAGTTCTAGGCTCTTCCCTCTAGGTACTTTCTGCCACTGCCTTGTAGGATTTACCACAGAAATCTCTTTTTCATTGTGTCTCATTTCCAAAACAATGCCCATTATTGTTAGAGAGGACTCTTTCCCATGGTAGGTCCTCTCCCCTAGTAATCCCTAATTACGCAGCCCACCAGTGACCTATAACCTCTCTTGTCATTTTTGCCTGAAAATCACCCTGTGTCTGTGCTCTTCCAATCCTCCAGGTACCAGTTGTCCCTAGGGGTTCCAAATTCCTCCCTCCCAAGACTTTTCAGGCACTAAATCTCCCAGGCCTCATTTAGTATATGTTCTTCATCTCCCTTCAGTCACAAAAGCTTTCTTCAGTGGGACCTCCTCCCATCTCCAAAAGAAGGCCTCCTTTGTTTCCCCCATCTCCTTTGCAATCTTTTCCTTGTTCTCTTCCTCTCTCCTCCTCCTCCTCCTAACCCACTATTTGTAAACTCTCCTCTTGCTGAGACCTTGGAGGTCACCTTCCCCATATTGCTAGCCTTTGATTTGACCCTGGTATATCACTCACTTCCCTCTATTGATCCCTGCTCCCATCTCCCCCTTTTATGTACCCTTCCATGTTATAACGTAGTTCCACAAAAAAAAAAAAAAAGCATTCACTCATAGGCAAGTTGTCACCAGGTTCTACCCATAATGCCCTGTGTCTGCCTCTTCACCATTACCTCTTACAGACTTCTGCCTTCACCCCTGTTCCTTGAGCACATATAGAAAGTCTCTTCCTGGCCTTTCTGTTACCATTCTGTTACTTTTGCTTTCTGCATTTATTCATTCCTCCTGCATTTCTGTTGTTTGAGGTATTCAAGAAGCAAATAATCTATTCAGTTCTGATTCTCTTTCTAAAACTGTTTCAAATTCTTTGTTATTATTGAATATACAATTAGACTCAGATTTGCATGGTTGGTCACCTTCGGCTGCATTCTGTGTTTCAGTCATCTTCAGAACACATCATTCTATTCCCTCCTCCTTTTCCTAATGGATGCAGAATAGTTTTGCATGATTTCAATGTCCTTTCCTTTGTATTTGAAGGTTTTTCTCTGAATGGCTTGCAAAACCTGTCGTTTCCAACTTGAATTGTTAAAATTAGCCACTATGTGTCTGGAGCTAGTAGCCTTGGTGTTTTTTTTGGGGGGGTGGGGGATGATCTGCGAATTCTTCCCATTGGAATTTCACTTCCTAGGTTCAGAAGTTCTGGGCAGTTCTCCTCTATTAGTTTCTTCTTTCTGTTGCTAAAGTCTTTTGTCCTGTCATGTTTTTCTGGGAGACCTATGCTCCTTTTTGCATTGGGTCTTCAAGTTCAGCATGTTGTACTTGCATAATGAACATGTTTTCTTTTAATATTATTGCTTCTTCCTCATCTTCCCATAGTCTGTCCTTCACTTCTGTATATTTGCATTCCAAATGCATTGTTCTTACTTTTGTTTCTTTTTTGTGGCTTGCCATTGCAGATTCAAATCTTTCTATTCTGCTCGTTATTTTTGGTGTGCCGGCAATAAATTCTGCTCAAATAATTCTTATTTTTCTTTTGAGCCACACAGGAACAGTTTGTTTGTTGTTCTATGTTCTCCTCAAAGAGTTGGATCATTTTCCTTCTTTTTACAGTATTTATTCATAAATGGCTGAACTGCTAGTTCCAGAGGCCCTATTTCCTTCTGTTGTTATTATTTTTCCAGTTGATTTATCAGTTTATTTTCAAGGTCTTTGAGATTTCTTCTTCCTGAAATCTTTGGTATTTACAGTCTTCCCCCTATCCTTTATTTTTCTTATCACTCACCCCCTGACTCCTTTCCTTTTGATTATGGTTTCCTTGGGGGCTAGATCTCAAAGTTTGTCAGGATCCTTCCACACTGGGCAATTCAAGGTTCATTAGCCTAGCTCTCTGCCCTAAGTGACTTTTGCTTGGTTAGAACAAGCCCCAACTAGCTGCTATGCTCTTCCCCTCAGGCTAGGTAGAGTGTCACATAGCTTAGTTCCTTAGTTCTCTGGCCTGGCCCTGGAAGTTCAGAAACTGCTTTCTTTGGCACCAGCAAAGTTTGTCTTATCTTGGTACTGGTAGTTAAGAGCTTTGCTGTGCTGCTACTTCTAGGTTTCAGCCCCCAGTAAGCTTTTGTTCCCGAAGGGCTGTGGCCAAGCCGGTTTTTGAAGACTAAGGTCTCTATGGCATTAGAAAGGAGTGGTAAACTGACTATAGTGGTAAGTTTTAATGTAAGCCTATTTTGCGTCTTTGGGTCTGCTAAGGCAACCTCTCTGCTGTTGGTACAGGAGACGGGGAGGTGCTAAGTGAGCATCAATTCCTGGGTTGGGTTTTTTTTTAAACTTTCTTTGGATTCTGAGTGACCTCAACCATAGAAAGAGGGGATTGCTTTGTCTTTAGCATATAATTTCTATTTATGGGAGGTATGAGGTTGTGGGCATTGGGAGTATATCCAGTCTGCCATCCTGTTGCTCACTTAACCTGGAAGTTGGGAAATTTTTATATTAGAAAACTTTCCTAATTTCCCTTTTCAGTCTGAAACTGAACAATTAATTGAGTGAAACCAAAAGTTTGGGTGTGGAAGATAAGTCTTGTACAGAAATTACATGAAGAATTCAAGCCTTAAGTAAGCCATCAACATGAGTTATCTCCCTTAGGGAATTCTGTTATGATGAAATTGTTTCACTATTTTAGAAGTTCACATTATCTTGACCACACTCTTTGTATCAAATCTAGGCATTATTAATATGAAAGTATTCCCCATCTTTAGCGCTGAGTTTTTCCATATCTAAACTGTAAGTGGTGAGGAAAGGAGACATGAACTAGATTATCTTTTAAGCCAGATTTTCTAGATGACATTCTGCCCTTCTACGTTTGGTGGCCTACAAATCATTCTGATATTAAAAAGGCTTCATCTAGAGTATTTGATTCAATTTTAAATGGCACAGTTTAAGAAAAAAAGTGACAAACTAGAAGATGTTCAGAGGATGCTCTGGACAGGATAATGAACAGCTTGGCATCCTCATCATGTGAGGATTGGTTGAAGGGACTAAGAACGTAAGTATGGAAGAGGGAATACTTTAAATGGTAAAATGGTTGACAGGTAGAAAAGAGATTAGACTTTTTCCATTTGGCCCCAGAGAACAGAACTAGGAATAATGTGTTGAAGTTTCAAAAGTGCAAATTTAGTGCAAATTTTTTTTTAAAAATTGTTAATGTATCTTATTTTTTACATCATCATAATTTCCCCTAATATCTATCACTTTCTATTTCCTTTCCAGACAGCAATCCTACATGACAAATGGTGGAAGGGAGGGGATTTTAAAGATAAAAATAAAATAAAAAGAAGTGGAGAAATCAGCATAACTGATCAATAAATTGAAAAAGTCTAAAATTACATGTAATGTGTACTACCTGGGGACTTTCCACCTTCATAAAGTATAGGTAAAGAGTGTCTCTTCGTAGCTCTTCTTTCAAGCCCTGCTTGATCCTTAAATTTTATATCAGTTCATTAATGGCTATGGATACAAAAATCCTAAATAAAATCCTAGCTAAAAGATTATGACAATATATTACAAAAATTATACATTATGATCAAGTGCGATTATACCAGGAATGTAGGGATAGTTTAACATAAGGAAAGCTATTAACATAATTGATCAATAATAAAAGTTTTAAAAATCATATCAATAGATGCAGAAAAATGTTGTGCCATTCACTTTTGATTTTGAGTGTACACTTGTTCTTTCCATTTAACTTGTTGCAGTTCTGTAGGTTGTTTTCTTGGCCCTGCTCACTTTCCATTGCATCAGTTTATGTGGATCTTCCCATGCTTCTCTGTGTTTGCCACATTGGTCATTTCTTGCAACACAGTGGATTCCTTTACATTCATGTACCATGATTTGTTTATTCATTAATTGATGGGCATCTACTTTGTTTCTAATTTTTTATAATTTCAAAAAGTGCTGCTATATTTTGTCTTATATAGAGACTCTCTTATCAATGGCCTCCTTGAATCATTAGCCTAGTAATGGAATCTCTGAGCCAACAGATCACTCTTTGCATAGTTCCAAATTGTTTTTCAAAAGAGTTGTACTGATTCACAGCTCCACCAACAATGCACTAATGCGCCTATCTTCCCACAACTTGTCCAACATTGACTGTTCCTATCTTTTGCCATCTTTGCAGATTTGCAGGGTGTGAAATGAAACCTTTGGGTTGTTTTGATTCACATTTCTCTTATTATTAGTGATGTGGAACATGAAAGCTTTCTAACAATTAGAACTGTCCAAAAGTAAAATGAGTTACCTGGGGAGGTGAGGAGTTCTCCTTCCTTGGAGGTCTTCAGGCAGAGACTGGATGACCATTTGTCAAGTATGTTATAGAGGGGATTCCTTTCTTATAGGGGTTGTACTAGATAACCACTGAGCTCCCATATAATTCTTCAAGTTTGTGATCCTCCTACAGCAGCCAGATTCTTGCCATAATCTGACAAAGGTATCCAACTTTCTTTTTTTCATCTATTTTCATTATGATCATAACAAATACAAATAAAAATTAGCATTTTCATCTACAATGTGGAAGAAAACTGTACATAAAATTGGATTTTTATTATGTAGATTTGCTTTTCTTTTTATGTGCAGCATTAGTGCCTTGTTGGTACATGAATGTAAAGGAATCCACTGTGTTGTAAGAAATGACCAATGTGGCAAACACAGAGAAGCATGGGAAGATCCACATAAACTGATGCAATGGAAAGTGAGCAGGGCCAAGAAAACAACCTACAGAACTGCAACAAGTTAAATGGAAAGAACAAGTGTACACTCAAAATCAAAAGTGAATGGCACAACATTTTTCTGCATCTATTGATATGATTTTTAAAACTTTTATTATTGATCAATTATGTTAATAGCTTTCCTTATGCCAAACTATCCCTACATTCCTGGTATAATCGCACTTGATCATAATGTATAATTTTTGTAATATATTGTCATAATCTTTTAGCTAGGATTTTATTTAGGATTTTTGTATCCATAGCCATTAATGAACTGATATAAAATTTAAGGATCAAGCAGGGCTTGAAAGAAGAGCTACGAAGAGACACTCTTTACCTATACTTTATGAAGGTGGAAAGTCCCCAGGTAGTACACATTACATGTAATTTTAGACTTTTTCAATTTATTGATCAGTTATGCTGATTTCTCCACTTCTTTTTATTTTATTTTTATCTTATCCCAACTCATAGTCACAGTGACAGTTGGATCTCTCTTGCTCAACTAATTCATCTCCTCAGAGTTTGAGAGGTACCTCAGAGGTGGTAGGGGTATAATACTATTGACTGTTGTCTCCAAATGACTGCTTCAGAATAAACTTAGTTAGAATTGACTTTAAGAAAGATGTATTTACTAAAATGTCATAGTAAGAAGAGTTGTTACAAAAGATTTCCACCCCACACCACCCCCCTAAGTCTATGGGGACTGAATGCAGAGTACTGGGGAAAGTGGACTCAAGCTTAGGAAGTACATGTAACATCTAGTTGATATAAGTCCTTTTCTTCTCTTTAAGGGAAATTCAAGAATTTCCACCCATCTGATACAATCTGTAGAGCTGTGAATCTGTGTCCAATCTGTCACTGGGCCCCAAAGTAGATATTGCTCCCAGCGGCTACTGTTCTGGGGGATGATCATTAAATGCCTATGGGAAAATTGAAAGTTTAAATTCCTCTGGACCCTTCAAAACCCTTCTTCCAGCCAACAGGGGTATATGAGTAGAAGGAAAACTGGGCTGAGGCTAAATCCAAGATATTTCTTCCCTGCCTCCCAAACCCAAGCAACTACACCTCATGGGTTTTACTCAAATACCACTCTGTGCTCTGGAATAATGCTGGTTCTCAACTAAAATTATATTTTATAGATGATCCTTACAGCATGATCCAGTTTCCTTAGTCTGTCTGAAGGCTTACTCTGCAACATTACTCCAATTACTAAAACCTAAATTTGATTGAAATTGATGAAATGAAACTTATTCTCACCTTGTTAAGATATCTGAGTGTCATATCAAGTACTTTAAATGGGATGATGTGACTCAATTGATTTGCTCCATCAGTCCCAGTCTCACATTTAAGCATTCAATAAAATCCACATGTAACTTAAAAAACTCTCCTGCTTGTATATGATTCTTTCTGCCCTTGCTTCTGTTTTCTTCTCATTTGGGTGTAGGGGAAGGACTGGGACCAAAATATCTTGGTCAAGAATCCATATTGGTTTTGTAGGACCATTAAAAGGAAAGAACATTATCATTATTGTCAATTCTTTCTCAAAATAGCTCCAAAATAAGGGAGCTTTAGTTTTTGGAAGAAGATCTGTGTGCCAGATGAGATTCTGGGAAGCTACTAAACAGCACCCCCAGCTTGGTGCTTCCCTATCTGGTAAAGATGTATATATGTTAATGCTCAGACATTTTAGAAGCATGTCTGTTGACTTTTGATTTCTCTGTATTTTCTCTGAAGTTCAGGGTGCTAACTTTTTCCCCTGAACTAACTAAATGATACATGTGCTTGATTAAAGTGATTGTTACCCTTCAAAAGTTGCCTTTCCTTTCATAGAAGCAAATCAAAGAACCTGTGATAGCAGGCCCCCTGTGTATATTGGGGTGTTTACTGATACATTATGGTGACAAGGATGGGATCTGCATAAATTAAAAGGAAGATATGGGATTTTGTGGAACTGGAATAATTGTCTGTTGTTTCCCCGTTGTGGCTATGATTCTGTGGAGCCCTCGGAGGTGGAAGTGGACAGAACCAGGGCTTGAGTGGATTAGCCTGGCTTTCAACTGGGTTAGAAGAGTGAAGGCCCTGAAACTGTATTGTATTCAGAAACCAGACCAAAGCAGTGAGAGCTTGGAATAGAGACCTGGAACCCAAGCAGAAAACTGCTTTCTGAACCACCCAGCAAAAGCAGATAATGGCCTGTACACTGACCTTGGCAAAGTGAGAAGAATGGGAGTGCAGAGCTGCCTTCACACAGAACCAGGCAGGAGCTGGGAACAGCTGGCTCCTGTTAGAGGAGGAGGAACCCAGAGGCTCAGATTTCAGCCCCAGGGCAAGATTGGGACAAGATTGTGTAGCAAGGTACTGAGTGAATTTTTTTTGCAGCATTCTCCTGGGACAATTTGGGACAAAGGGGGTGGAGTTGCCTATGGTGCTATGGACCCCCATGGACCCCAGCCTGATGGTGTTGTTGCCCAGTGGCCCCCCAGGACTTGGTCTGACTGATTCTTGATGTCTCATAGAGTCATTAGCTTCTACTTGCCCGATTCTAATTTTTATCAAATTGTTTTCTTCAGTTAACTTTTTGTATCTCCTGTTCCATCTGTCTAATTGTTCATTTTAAGGAGTTATTTTCTCCAGTTAGTTTTTGTACTTCCTTTTCCATTTGCCCAATTTTCCTTTTAATTCTTCTGTGATTTCTTTTTTTCTTATTTTTAAATCATTGGCCAGTTTTTCTTCTGCTTCTCTATTTTGGCATTTAAAATCCTTCCTGAGCTGTTCCAAGAATGCTCTTAGGGCTTGAGACCAGTTCATATTCCCTTTTGAAGTTTCAGCTGGGAGTATAGTCTCAATGCTGACCTCCTTGGTATTCGTGTTTTGGTCCTTGTCCCCATGGAAAGATTCCACGGTTTTTTCTGCTTTGCTTCTTACTCATGATAATTACCCTCTTCCTGGCTTTTAAAGTATATCTCTGCATTTGGGGTACAGGGGGCTCTGCCCCACAGTTCTTGTGCCTAAAACTTCAGGTTTTGTGTGTTATGGCCTCTGGTTCTTTCAGCTAGAAGTGAAAATGCTGCAGCTTACTTGGTGCTGAGATGGTTGGTGTTTGAAAGCAGAGGCCAGGTGAAGTCATTTCTGGATTTCCCCAGATTTACCCTGGAGCTAGCTGCATTAAATGTGGGTAAGGGGTGGTCTGGCCACAAGAGGTCTCCTCTGTTGAGCTAGAGCATAAGTAAGCTCAGCAGTTGGTGAATCTCTCTGCGCTAGTGTCTTCCTGATTTCCCTGGGATGCTGAGGCACGCCTGGGGTCCTAGTGATGGCAGTTGCGGGCTCTCCCCTACTGGGGCTCAGGATCTCATCCTGGTTTGTTGAGGTGGGATTGTCTGGGACAGCTCCAGTCTTGTACTGGTCCCCTTCAACCACAGCAAGAGGGACCCTCCTTAGTGATTTTCTTAGCCTCGTGGGCTAAGAGACTGTTTACCCCTCACCTGATCCCACTGTTCCAGGATTTTTCCTGGGGAAATATTCTCTGGGCTCTTTAAAGTCAACAAGGGGAAAGAGATAGCAATAACTGATTACTCCACCTTATTGGCTCCCAGAAGTTCAAGTAAGTGACTTACAGACATTTAAATGATGGGTAGATAGTCTTAGGAGCAGTTGCTGCAATTACCTGGGGTTCTGCACTTCTCTCTCCCTAAGTTCCACTGGAATCCCATCCTGAGCTGCTATGTTTGAGAACTCATAGTGAATCTGCTTCTTCAGATCACCTGGGGTTTCCTGCTCAGCCCTGCCATGGCGGGAGACCAGACTGGTACAGCCTGTGCACTATGCGCTTCTCCAGTCACACATAACAGATCCTTCTCATCAATATTCCAGCCTATCCTGGGCTGGAAATCTGCCACAGTCTGTTTCCTATTGGATTCTGCCCCTCCAATATCCGTTCAGATTCTCTTTTTAAAGGTACCTGAAGGGATTGTCTTAGAGTTTAGGTGAGTAGTTACTCTCACTCTGCCATCTTGGCTCCACCCCCTTCTGCCCCTAAGGACTTGGAAGTAGGGGCTGAAGCTTTGTTAAGAGGGGCTTGGCTCATTACAGCGTGCACATGAGAGTGCAGGGTGGGGAGGATACACCATCAAGAGGAATTTACTTGGACATTTCTGTTTAGAATTGAGGAAGGAGAAGCTGGTAGCTCTCTTTGAAGAATGATATTATGTTATGCATATACCTTTGTGCTTGTTTAAAGTCACTTGGCCACCCTAGTAATAAGCTGCTACATTATGTATTCCACAAATGTGAAGTATGTTGTGTTTACTTAAGAAATGTTAACACCTATTTGTTCCCAGATCCATGGTTATTTAGATTGTAAGGCCAAGAATCTTGGAAGGGTATAATATCAGTTCAAGCAAAGTAGGATCTTTCACTGCTTTTGTATTAATATAATCAAGAAATACAATGCTTCTACTTGAATGTGATTAGAGAAGATCTTCCCCATCCACTGATGTGCCTATTCATTGAAGGAAGCTTGATTAGGGGAGTTTTTTTGTAGGAGGGTTCCAAGTACCTTTTATTTTGCCTTTTGAGGCATTGAGTCAAATGGTCATGTCCTCTGGCTCCGAAAAGTGTATAAATACTCTGAAGTTGAGGTTTTACTTTGGGGCTTAGTTTTTGGAAGAAGGTCTGTGTGCCATATGAGATTCTGGGAAGCCTCTAAGCAGCACCTCAGCTTTGAAAACCCAGATGTTGGTGCTTCCCTCTCTGGTAAAGATGTATGTATGTCAATGGTCAGACATTTTGGAAGCATATCTGTTGACTCTTGATTTCTCTGCATGTTCTCTGAAGTTCAGGGTGCTAACCTTTTCCCCTGCAATAACCAAATGATACATGCACTTGTTTAAAGTGATTGTTGGAGGTGGAGCCAAGATGGTAGAGTAACAGCATGGACTTTTTAGAGTGCTCCCCCCACACCCAGCCAATACCTATAAAAATGGCTCTAAACAAATTCTGGGGCTGTAGAACACACAGGATGGTGGAGTGAAACAAACCTCCAGCACAAGACAGCCTGGAAGGTCACTAGGAAGTATCTACTATGCCATGCTGGGAGCAGAGCACAGTCCAGTGTGGGCAGAGGAGACCTGAGCAGGCCTTGGAGGGACTGAATTTCTCCCACTTATGGTGGTTTCCAGGCTTCACCACACCAAAACACTGAGGACAAATTGGAAGCTCAGTGAAAAAACCTGTGGGACCAGGTGTAAGAGAGGAGAGTGATCTGGCCCCAGACCCAGGGCAGTAGAGGGGGCAAGGTGCAGAGGAACCCACAGCAGGCACAGCAGCAGCAGGGGCAGCTGCAGCGACTGTTGCTGGACATCTAGGCCCACAGACTATGGGGGGAATCAAATGACTCACAGTACACCCCCATCCCCACTGGAATCAGAGAGCTAACTTGACAAAGAGCTCAAAAGTCAAGTAAATGACTAGAGAAATGACCATAGAATTTTACTTTTGTGACAAGGAAGACCAAAACATTCAAACAGAAGAAAACAAAGCTCCTCCATCCAAAGCCTCCAAGAAAAATATGAATTGGTCTCAGGCCATGGAAGAGCTCAAAAAGAGTTTTGAAAATCAAGCAAGAGAAGTAGAGAAAAAATTGGGAAAACAAATGAGAGTGATGCAAGAAAATCATGAAAAGCAAGTCAACTGCTTGCTAAAGAAGACCCCAAAAGTATGCTGAAGAAAATAAAACTTTAAAAAATAGACTACCCAAAATGACAAAGAAATCCAAAAAACCAATGAGGAGAAAAATGAGAAGCAGACTTGGCCAGATGGAAACAGAAGTCCAAAAGGTCACAGAAGAAAATAATTCCTTAAAGATTATAATGGAGCAGATAGAAGCTAATGACTGTATGAAAAATCAAGAAATTATAAAACAAAACCAAAGGAATGAAAAACCAGCAGACAATGTGAACTATCTCATTGGAAAAACAACTGACCTGGAAAAATAGATCCAGGAGAGGCAATTTAAAAATTGTGGGACTACCTGAAAGTCATGATCAAAAAAAAGAGCCTGGACATCATCTTTCAAGAAATTATCAAGGAAAACTTCCCTGATAGTCTAGAACCAGAGGGTAAAATAAACATTGAAAGAATTCACTGATTGCCTCCTGAAAGAGATCCCAAAAGGAAAACTCCTAAAAATATTGTAGCCAAATTCATGCATCTTGCCCTGTATGTGGCATGATAGACACTTCCTAGCAACCTTCCAGGCTGTCTTGGCCTGGAGATTTGCTTCACTCCATCATTCTGTGGGTTCTGCAGCACAAGAATTTGTTTAGAGCCATTTTTTTACAGGTGTTGGGCTGGGCTTGGGGGAAACACTCTAGAAAGTGTGTGCTGTTACTTTGCCATCTTGGCTCCTCCACCCCAGGCCTGCCCTTTCATGAGAGGCCCCTGCAGGTTTTCTATCTTATTTGTCCAGTCCTCAATTTTGCTACAATCATAAGATTAAACTATAGAGAGCTGAGGACAAGGAGGAATTCCTTCTTGTGCATACACATAAGTTGAATTCTTTGCCTATGTTTACCATGACCTCACCTGCTCTCCTGGCAATTTTCTCAATGGGTATTTATCTGAGAGTATGACTTTACAGGAGAACTATCTTTACCTGAACCAACTTTTCATGAGGGTAAAGATTACAGGAGAAGACATACTGCTCTCTTGTGCGGGTCACCTTGACCTGTGGTAATCCTTAGTAGAATTCTGTGGGCTCAACTGAGTGTTTATATAAGGGTTAGTGAAGGGTTATATAAAAGTCAACTACCATCATTAATTGCTTCAATTAATTTCAGTTGCAGCTTCTTTAAGCAGATTCTTTAAATATATCATAGTATCATCTACAATTTTTTTCTTCTTTGCAGATGCTGATTTCTTCAATTTTATTTGTTTTAATTGTTATAACATTTCTACCACGAGATCAAATAATAATCATGATAATGGACATTCTTGCTTTACCTCTGTTCTTATTGTAATGGTTTCTGGCATTTGTCCATTATATGTAATTCTGGTTCCTGCTTTTTCTGAACTTTTTCTGAATACCAAGAAATATGGAAATTTCCATATGCACAGAAAATCCCAAAAAGAACTGCATATGAAACTGTGAGTTTCCATTTCACATTACTTACAGTTTGTAAATGTATATAATCAATTTGAGGCATCTTGGTGGTGCAGCGGATAGAGTGCTAAGCCTGAAGTCAGGAAAACTCATCTTCATGGGTTCAAATCTGCCCTTGGACACTTACTAACTGTGTGATACTGGATAAGTCACTTAACCCTGTTTACCTCCATTTCCTCATCTGTAAAATGAGCTGGAGAAGGAAATGGCAAACCAGTCCAGTATCTTTGCCAAGAAAACTCCAAATGTAAAATCAGATACAACTGAAAAATGACTGAACAACACCAAGAACAACAATAATAAATTCCACATTTTCAAAACTGTCCGCCTTGACTATTGTTGGTGCGAAGCCGCAGCATGAATAAAGAGTCGATTTTGGTATGGGAAGGCAGAAGGAGAGGTGAAAAGTCAGTAGGTTACAGTCAGATGAAGAAATCTCAAAATTCTTGAAAATGGAGGTGGTGTATTTGTGAATGATAGTAAGATCAAGGGTACAACATTTTTATGATTGACTGAGGTAAAGAGGAGATCATGGGAAGTGAACAGGTTGAGAAACTGAGGTAAGGAGCTGGGGAGGAAAGAAAAATTGTTGGCCAGGTACAAAACTCCGGGAGAAAGGAAGGGAAGTGACCGAGAAGTAACCAAGTCTCTTCGACAATGCCACTATCTTTACGTAAGTTATTTTTCTGGTTCCGTTTACTTCACTCCGCCTTAGCCAATCCAGGATTCTCTGAAACAATTTCTTTTCTCACTTCTTACAGTGCAATACTATTCCATTTCATTTAGATGGTATTAAATTTTTCTACCATTCTTCATAATGTTTCTTTACAGTGGTTGTTCTCATATCTCATATCTCCAGCCTAAATTTCTAATTTGGGATTTTGTGCCGTCTTTCTTTTTCTTGTGTTTTTTTTTGCTCAAAAGATGACAAAAAAGTTTTTTCCTGGATTATGACTAATGTGGAAATATGTTTTTCATGACATTATATGAATAATGAGTATTATATTTCTTGCCTTCTCGATGAGTAGGAGAGGAGCAGAAGAAAGGGAAGAATTTGGAATTGAAAATAAAATAAAATTGAATTAAAAAAAGATTTTTAAAATGTGCTTACTTCAGTCTTCAGGATTCTCTGGGGTATCTCAGTCTGAATGCTGCCAATTCCCTGTCCTGCATCTGGAGTAAAAAAAAAAAAAAAAGAAACATTTTGGATTTCTCACCCTTTTCCTTTCCTATTCACTCCCCCCAGGTTTCCTGTCCTTCCTTATATAAGGGGATGCCCAAATGAGACTTCAGCAAAAACTGAAAGTTTGAAAAGGCATAAGTAAAGAGAAAGCCCTCCAGATGGAAAAATACATATTTTCACCCTACCAAGAGTGAGAGGTCTGAATTCCTTAATTACATATGCAGCATCAATACTACAATGAATGTACATCCAAGACACAGAATTCATAACTTCATCCCTTGCCACTCATATCCATAAAATTTCCAAAAGAGTATGAAAAATAAAAATGATTGAATAGAAACTAATCACTTCCACTAGATTCTCAGTTCCTACCCATTCTTTCCCCTCCTTAAATCTGAGTATGTTTGTAGAAGAGTGGGCCTCTGGTGTTGGAAAATATGCTTCCTGACTACTATCTTTGTCGTGTCATTTGAGTAAATGCTTTTGCTAAAGCTGAGACTACTATTAGTTATTAGTAACATAAATTAGTAACATAAACAACTATTTATGTTAAAGGGAAGCATACTGATGGGGGCTTGTGATCTAGTGCAGCACTTAGAATCCTAGGTAGAGGAATTGTTACCCCTCTGGGTGACCAACCAGTCTGTAGAAGTGTGAGTTGGGCCAGTGAGCTTTGAGAGAACATTACATTCATGCAAGGTACACATTGCTTCAGACTTGAAATGTCTTTGGTGCAGTGGCAGGCTTCTAGCTAGTTTAAGCTGGTTTTTCTAGAGTGATCCCTTTCCCAGTCTAGCAGGCTCCTCCTGGCTCTCTTTCTGAGAAATCTAGGACTGAATGAAAGCACTGTAGTTCCTTTTGGGATTTCTTGATTATCATTTGGTCAGCTGCTCTTTGAAGGTCTTTGCTGGAGTGCATGTGCTGAGAGATGGGCTTCTTTGAAACGATCTCAGTTCTGAAAGTTAGTACCAGCTAACATTTATACTCCACTAAGTGCCAGGCACTGTGCTGAGCACTTTACAATGATTACCTCATTTGATCCACAACTGTGAGAGGTAGAAGCTACTATTACTCCCATTTTATGGATAAGGAAACTGAAGCAAACAAGTTAAACAGCTTACCCAGGGTTACACAGACGGTATTGTCTGAGGCTGGAGTTTAGGGTCAGTCTCTCTGACTCCAAGCCCAGCATTCTACCCACTGAGAAACCTTGTTACCAATTGAAAATTTCTTCATGTGTTGTTACAAGTATTTTATATGTGTCAGGCCATTGTGCTAGAAAATGAGGACACAGAAAAGAGATTGAAATAACTGTTGCACATGGATAATATGGAAATATGTTCTGCATGATTTTGCATGGATAATTGCTAGCATGTTGTTTGCCTTTTCAGTGGGTGTTGGAGGGGTGACAGGGAGAAAGAATTTGGAACTCCAAAAAAATTTTTAATGAATGTTAAAAATAAATAATAGATGTTAAAAATTAAAATAAACCACCCTATATATTAAAAAAAAAAGAAATAGTTGATGCTCTCACATAGCTAATTTTTTAGATAGGGAAGACAATATGTACATATATATTGTTGTTTTTCAGTTATGTCTGACTCTTTATGCCCTCATTTGGGTTTACTTCGCAAATATCCTGAAGTGATTTGTCATTTCCTTCTCCAGTTCATTTTACAGAAAAGGAAACTGAGGTAAACAAGTTAAGTGACTTGCCCAGGGTCACAGAGCTAGTGGCATATATGAAAAATAAATATCAATTAATTTCTTTATAAATTTATTTATTAAACTTTTTACATTCATTTTCACAAAATTTTAGGTTCCAAATTTTCTCCCCATTTGTCCTCTCCCCCCACCCCAATACACCAAGCATTCTAATTTCCCCTATCACCAGTCTGCCCTCTCTTCTATCATCCCTCCCTTCTCTTGTCCCCATCTTCTCTTTTGTCCTGTAGGGCCAGATAACTTTCTATTCCCCATTACCTGTATTTCTTATTTCCTAGTAGCAAGAACAATACTCAACAGTTGTCCCTAAAACTTTGAGTTCCAACTTCTCCCCATCCCTCCTCCCCACCCATTTCCTTTGGGAAGGAAGGCAATTCAATATAAGCCATGTCTGTGTGGTTTTGCAAATGACTTCGATAATAGTCATGTTGTGTAAGACTAACTATATTTCCCTCCATCCTATCCTGCCCCCCATTGTTTCTATTCTCTTTTGATCCTGTCCCTCCCCAAGAGTGTTGACTTCAAATTGCTCCCTCCTCCCATTGCCCTCCCTTCCATCATCCCCCCGACCCTGCTTATCTCCTTCTCCCCCACTTTCCTGTATTGTAAGATAGGTTTTCATACCAAAATGAATGTGCATTTTATTCCTTCCTTTAGTCGAATGTGATGAGAGTTAACTTCATGTTTTTTTCTCAGCTCTCCTCTTTTTCCCTCCACTAAAAAGTTTCCTGCTTGCCTCTTCTATGAGAGAAAATTTGCCCCATTCCATTTCACCCTCTCTCCTCCCAATATATTTCTCTCTCACCATTTACCTTAATTTTTTTAAGATATGATCCCATCCTATTCAATTCAGTCTGTGCTCTCTGTCTCTGTGTGTGCATGCATGTGTGTATGTGTGCGTGTGTGTGGGCACATGTGTGTGGGCACATGTGTGTGTGCACATGTGCGTGCGTGCGTGTGTGTGTGTGTGTGTAATCCCACCAACTACCCAGATACTGAAAAGTTTCAAGAGTTACAAATGTTGTCTTTCCATGTAGGAATGTAAATTGTTCAACTTTGGTAAGTCCCTTATGACTTCTCTTTACTGGTTACTTTTTCATGCTTCTTCTCATTCTTGTGTTTGAAAGCCAAATTTTCTTTTCAGCTCTGGTCTTTTCATCAAGAATGCTTGAAAGTCCTCTATTTCATTGAAAGACCATATTTTCCCCTGAAGTATTATACTCAGTTTAGCTGGGTAGGTGATTCTTGGTTTTAGTCCTAGTTCCTTTGACTTCTCGAATATCTTATTTCATGCCCTTCGATCCCTTAATGTAGAAGCTGCTGGATCTTGTGTTATCCTGATTGTATTTCCACAATACTGGAATTGTTTCTTTCTAGCTGCTTGCAATATTTTCTCCTTGACCTGGGAATTCTGGAATTTGGCCACAATGTTCCTAGGAGTTTCTCTTTTTGGATCTCTTTCAGGCGGTGATCGATGGATTCCTTCAATACTTATTTTTCCCTCTGTTTCTAGAATCTCAGGGCAGTTTTCCTTGATAATTTCATGAAAGATGATGTCTAGGCTCTTTTTTTGATCATGGCTTTCAGGTAGTCCCATAATTTTTAAATTGTCTCTCCTAGATCTATTTTCCAGGTCAGTTGTTTTTCCAATGAGATATTTCACATTATCTTCCATTCTTTCATTCTTTTGGTTTTGTTTTGCGATTTCATGGTTTCTTATAAAGTCATTAGCCTCCATCTGTTCCATTCTAATTTTGAAAGAACTATTTTCTTCAGTGAGCTTTTGAACCTCCTTTTCCATTTAGCTAATTCTGCTTTTGAAAGCATTCTTCTCCTTATTGCCTTTTTGAACCTTTTTTGCCAATTGAGTTAGCCTATTTTTCAAGGTGTTATTTTCTTCAGCATTTTTTTGGGTCTCCTTTAGCAAGGTGTTGACCTGCTTTTCATGCTTTTCTTGCATCTCTCTCATTTCTCTTCCCAGTTTTTCCTTCACCTGTCTAACTTGATTTTCAAAATCCTTTTTGAGCTCTTCCATGGCCTGAGCCCATTGGATATCTATTTCAGATGTTTGGGATATAGAGGCCTTGACTTCTATGTCTTTCCCTGATGGTAAGCCTTGTTCTTCCTCATCTGAAAGGATGGGAGAAGATATCTATTCACCAAGAAAGTAACTTTCTATGGTCTTATTTTTTTTCCCTTTTCTGGGCATTTTCCCAGCCAGTTACTTGACTTCTGAGATTCCTCTTCACTTCCACCTAGATCCGCCCAGCTAGTGCTTGGAGTCTGAGATTCAAATGCTGCTTCCCAGCCTCAGGGCTTTCAGTGGGGGAAGGTTCTGCTATTCAGTGAGAGATTAAGTTCTGGTGCTCAGGTAGGGGCAGGGCCACCTCCCAGGCTCAGTTCCCTCAGGGGGTTTATGCAGAGATCTTCAACAATGGATCCGAGCTACTGTCTGCTTTGGGAGCTCCAGTCTGCTGCTTCCCCCACTGCTTCATCCTGAGGGTGTCTGAGTTATGGAGACACCCCGCTCCCCTCTCGGCCAGCCAGATAGAGTCTCTCACTGACCTGTAGCGCCTGTGGGTGGAGGGAGCTTTGCATCTGCAGGAGATTCCGTCTCTGAAGCCTGCTCAGATCTGCTCCTCTCAAGACCACGGCCAAGGCAGGGCTGGGCTCTGCTCTGGGTCCAGTGTGCAACAGACTTTTGGTGTCAGTTTTTCAGGGCTTTCTGGAACAGAAATGTCCTCCACTCCATTGCTGTGCAGCTTCCACTGCTCCAGAATTTGTTGTGAGTTCCTTTTTACAGGTAATTTATGGGCTGTGGGTTCAAAGCTAGCATATGTGAATCTTTCTACTCCACCATCTTGGCTTCTCCAATATCAATTGATTTTGAGGGAGAAAGTACCAGCATTTGGGGAGGTGAAGAAAATTTCAAATGCAAGTATTTGGGCTGAATTTTGAAGGAAGACTTGAGCAATTTAAGAGGCAGAGGTCAGGAGGGGGTTCATTTCAGGAATGGGGGATAGCCACATTGGAGTCCTATGTGAGGAATAGCAAGATGGTTGTAATAGCTGACCTATAAAGTGCAAAGGAAAACAATGTAGACCAAGTGGCCATAAAATCTTACTGCCATTTTAAAGTATAAAAAGTTACAGATCTTGGATTTTAAGCTTGAATCACATAAATTGTATAATACTATCCTAAGATGTTTGAAATATATTACCTATTAAGGTTAGAACTTCAAGATGGGGAAGATTAGGTTGTGAAGAGTTCTAAATACCAAACAGATATCATGGTAACCTGAGACTCCCCATTAAGAAGTCTTTAAAGTCTTCTTATTTACATAATCCCCTGCAGCAGAAAGTGCCCTGGCACCCAGGATGACCTGCTAGTACAGGTTCCTAAATCTGCTTTTCTAAAAGGAAAGCAACTTTAACCTTACTTCAATCAAGCATATATATCATTCACGGTGTTCAGGGGGAAAAGTCAGCACCTTAAACCTCATAGAAAATACAAATAGGAATTACAAGTAGAAGTTACAGAGAGACAAACAGACAGTTCCAATTGCCTGACCATAGAGAAGAACCAGCATCTGGGTTTTCAAAGTCAGAGAGAATGGGTGCTTCTTAATGGCTGGCTACCCGGTCTCATCTGGCACATGAACCTTCTTCCAAAAGCTAAGCCTCAAAGTAAAACCTCACCTCAGACTACATATACACTTTTCAGAGAAAGAGGGCATGACCCTGGTGACCCAGTGCCTCATTAGAAATTAACAAAAGGTATCTGCGACCTATTAATTGGCAGGGAAAATCTTCAACTCTAATTAACATTATGTGCCTTCAGTCTGGAGTGGGGGGAGTTATGAATCCTAATGGATTCATATAGTCTAGGAAATATCATTGAGTTTTATTTCTTATCCTGTCATTGATGCATGACTCCTTCAATTTCTGATATATCAAGAAAATTCCCTCTTGGATCCCTGGGCACATAGATGTTCATCCTGCCCACAGAGGTAACAAAGCTAATCATTCCCAGTGATCTCCTGTGACATGGTTTCAGTCATTGACCTTCTTAACCCCCGAATCTGAGTCTGCCTCATTCCAGCAGAAGTAGAAATTTAACAGCATCTTAGAGGATAGCCTTCAAGGTCCAGGTGTGGTCAGATCCTTCCTTACTCTGCTCACCAATGTCTAGGGCATAGTAGCAAGGAAATGAGTTTGTCTGAGAATGCCAAGTCCAGAATGGGCTCCCTCCTATGCCTCTTGGATTGCCTTGGATCACAACTCAGGGGCCACCTTTTAAATGAGGACTTTCATGATCCCCCTAGTTTTCTGTGATCTTTCCATTGAAATAAATTTGTGTTTCTTCTGTGCATTTTGTATATATTCATCTCTGAACATGTTAGGTCTTCCGCCTCTCTCTGTCCTTCCTTTCACTCCCTGCAGAAAACACCTTCATTGAAGGCAAAGGGTATTTTCTTTTTGATCTTCACAATTGTACCTCTATGAGAAATGATTCATTTTGACCTCTACTCCATTATGATCAGTATTGATCAGTTTAGTGTGACCCCATAAAGGGTAATGAGTATTAGCAATTATTAGTGATATATTCAACTATACCTTTAGTCAGTCATCTATCAATATTACAAGAACAAATATGTACTAATGCATATTTTACATAAATAATATAGAGGTAATTAGACAAGATAGATTCTTATAGTAGGCCTCAAACTTCAAGCCAAAGTTCACCATTTATTTACTGGCTATGAAACTCACTTGTGCAACCACAAGAGTGCTGACAAAGAGATCTCCACCCTGTTTTGTTCAAATTCCACATCCAAGCCTACTGTGAGTGAGAAATGTTGATGGGGTATGGGAAGTCCCCTAGTGTATTCCTGTAGCATCTGTTCTTGCTCAACATGAGGAAGAACTCATCCATCCTATGATCAGTTAGTCTACAGAGATATCCCATTCTTCACTCAACCTGTGACCCCCGTTGATACACTATTTTTTGTCTGATACATCATTTTTGCCCTTCAGAAATAAAGTCTATCAAACAATGGAATTTTGTATTTTACTTTGCCTGTCCTGATGGTATCAAACTCTATTAGAAACAAAAGATCTGAGATTCACTTCATTAGAAGAAGCCAGGGACCCTTTAATAAAGTGCTATTGGCTTGGAACATGGCCTCAGTGGTTTTTCTTGCAGAGTGGACAATTTTGGAGCCCCTCCCTGGCACACAGAAGGTGCTCAGTAAATGCATTGTATAGCATTCCATAGCCATCACTCATCATTGTTCCTCATCCCAGAACAAAGGATGGACACAGCAACCAGAAGGTTCTGCAAGGACTTCCAGAGCAGGTGTGGTGCGTTAAACCTTTGTCACATATATTTCTTAAATATTGCCTCACTACTGTTATGACTAAGTTTAAGTCTACTCCTCCCATGAATGCTACATGTGTTTGTGGGAAGGAGTGAAGAGTGGGAAGGAATCAGGTTTTTAGGAGAACATTTTATATTAACTGTCTATCATTTTACTTGAGCCAAAACTCTCGGCAAAAACTAATTGAGAATATTGAATGACTGTTGATTGCATTTGGAACTCAGGACCTAGAGTAGGAGAAACATTTTCTGAAAGTTATCTCTAGGACTCGGAGAGTCCTCTGCCCTCTGAGAAACCAACCTGCCAAATCAAGCAGAAGTTGAGGGATGTTGCTAATTCTCCTCTTCTTCCTCTTCCTCCTCTTTCCCCCCTCCTCTTTTTTCTCTTCCTCCCTCTCTTCCTTCTCCTTCTCTTCCATCTGCTTCTTCTCCTTCTTCTTCTTCTTCTTCTTCTTCTTCTCCATCTTCTCTTTCTTCATCATCATCATCATCTTTTCTTCTCCTTCATCTTCTCCTTCATCATCATCATCATGTTCTTTTTTTCTTTTTCTTCTTCTTCCCACACCACATGTGGTCCCTTTACCATATCTTTACATGAGGTGCTCTGTTCATAAGAATATAATTTTGCTCATTTATATTTTGTAATATAGTTTTGTAATGGTAAATTAGGCCATCTTTTGTTTCAGTTCTTAACTAGTCTTTAGTCATTGAATGGATGTTGCCTCGGACAAACTGAGGCTTGGAAAAGATTTTAATTTAGAAAGGCCAAGGTCATCCCCTGAATCCTGGTTCATCTCTGGTGTCTTATCTTGTCTTGCCAGTGAACTTTGACAACGCTAGAGAAAAAAAGTGACATGTGCAATGACTTTGCACAGCTCTGCCTTACTTAAATTCAATTCTTGCACAATTCAAGACATCACCCCCATGATATAATTGATCCTCCTTGAGAACATAGGATGAACAACAGCAATTGTCGTTGTATTACCTAGAATTTCATTGACTGACTTTTTCTTCATTTCACAGCTTTTCTCTTTTTTGACTTTGATTTTCATCATCTCTATTGCTTGTGAATACCTGGAAAGCTAGTCCTACAGCCCTATAGACCATGCCAGCCTTTAAGTAAGTCTAACAGGTTTCAGTACATCTTCTAGCCTTTGTATGTAACTAGAAATTTTCCTACTCTCCTCTTGTGATGACATTAAAAATTTATTCTGGACTTTCCATACTCCTAGAATAAATTATTCCCTGCCCTTGAGAATTCATGCACTATTACACACTTCTGTAATGAGGTAACAAACCTTAGGTAGGCTCTCTGGGGCTCATTAATAGTCACCTTTATTTTTCTAACCCTTGCTAATCTGCTTACATTTCAGTAGCACATTCTAGCTAAAGATCTCATTTGTCCTCCCTTTCTAAGGCCACATTTTCTCCTAAGAATAATTCAATCTTTATTCTCCCTTAATTTTCTGCCTTTTTACTTTGTGAATTAATGTGCCTTTCAGTGGTTTGACACAGAGGTTGTAATGTTATGGACTCAAACTATGGTTTGAGTAGGTAACAGGGAACTGGTCGGTGAAAACCTGGCATTTATGAGTGTTCCCACCATTATAAATCATGTGGACTTCAGAACAAAAATAGGTGAGACTTTCTTCTCTGCTTATTGCCAGTCTTTTTCATCTTTTGCCAAGACAGCATTGGGTGTACATACAAAAGACACTCACAGAGGTACCTGAGTCTTTTTCTCCCCTGACTGTATTTATAAGAGGAGGTAATAAATGCTGTAAGATTCTAGGCAGGGAGAGCTCTAAATAGCCTCCTCTCCCCCCTTAAAAGAATATGAAACCTTGAGCCTATGGCCTTTCTATTGCTTTTGTCCCTAACATGGCTAATATTTCCTGCATTCGGTGAATGGGCATTAGAGGCAGAAAAGAATAGGCTGCAATCTTGCAAACTATGAAAGGCTGGCAGAACACCAGGGGTCTGGAACTGAAATCTCTGCCAAAGTTTGCAGGCAGCCAAATCCTGGTGATCACAAATAAACTGCTTAATCCATTCCAGAAGTTAATAAATAAGTTTCTACAAGCACAGGAACAACTGTGTGTTGGTGAACAACTTGTGGACTTGGTGGTGTATGAATGCTTTGCAGTAAGCACTCGGAGTTTGGGACCCACTCTGCCCAGTAGCTTAGTGTCCCCACTTAGGGAAGGATGTGTTTTTGCTTCTGTTCTTGCCGTATCTTCCCAAGAAATACACCTCTTCTGAAAACTAATTCATGGCAATTAGTTAAATGATATTGGGGTATTAAATGATAAAATTAATGAAATTTGAGGAGCTATTAATTAACACTGCTTATTGAAGGGATAATTGATGATTGGTATTTAGGGGAACACACCAGAATGGGAACTCAAGCTAATAGTATTAGAAAAAGTAACTCCAACTTTTAGAGGAAGAGACTCAGTCTCTCCTTAGGACAGGAGTAGAGAGCCTTTTCATGTTGGAAGGCTGCATAAATATTTAGCTGTAATCAAATAAGGCTGAGTTCATAAAACTTCAGTTACTTATACTTAAAAATGTGCATTATTTTGTGAAAAATCTTACTATGTACTTAAATAATTTCAGAAAATGAACATTATTTGTTCATTTCAAAGTTAACCTTTTAATAACTTTGTTGTATCTGCTTTTTGTTGGAAAGCATTTGAATATTTGATTCCAGCATGGGGGTCGGTAATTTCAGTTGATCCCCTAGATGGGTATCAGTCATTTGTGATCTTAAGGGCATCTTGACTTGGGTTAGGTAGGAAAATGTAGATTCTCAACAATAAGTGGTTGAAAAGTAAGAAAGCATTTTTCGAGCATGTTGCCAAAGTAGTTTCTACTGGATTTTTCCATATTTCAATTAGCTCTTTCTTAGCCTCAAGCAATGACTTTAACATGTCATCTACTGAGAACTCACTCAATTTTATCTGTAGTTCTTTGGGTATCTTGGTGATATCAACTAGGTGAGGCTGAAATGCTAATTTGATATGATGTCATGACTCTCCAAATCAGTGAACCTTTCATTGTATTCTCCAATTAATATGTCTATGATAGCTACATGTTCTTCAAATAATTCACTTATATCATCCTGCTCATCAATGACCTTTGCTAAGGAAAATGTTCACCTGAAATTTCCTTTTGAAAAAGAAGTGCTTTGAAAAAAAGCTATCTTTCTTTGCAATGCTTGGATTTTTTTTGCCACATAGCATATATAGACTTAGCTTTACCTTGCAAAGAAATATTCAAGTCATTTTAATTTGACATGACGTAGGATATCACACAGGAAAGCAATATTTCTATAGAAATCTTTCAATAATTCACATTAGTAATACTGTTTGTCATAAAATTTAACCTTTCTGTTCTTGCAGAGATTAAAATTTTAGTTAACACCTGTCCCTGCAATAGCCAATGCACTTTAGAATAATATGATAAATCCACACTGAATACTTCAAATTTAGCATGGTAGGAAACTGATGATCCCATGTTGCATTTGCACAGAGTTAACAATACTTATAATTTGTTGAGAAGTGTCACATAAAATAGTAGCTTTAGCACAGAGATTTTGCTGATGTAAGATACAATGAAAAGAAATGAAAGCATCTGGATCTATTAATACATATTTTATCTGTGCATAATCCTGTCATGGAAGGTGCACCATCTGTACATACACTCATACACATAAGTTTACCCAATTCAGTCCAACCTCGTAACATTTATCTTGAAAGTTGTTGAAGATATCTGTTCCCATGTTCTGTTTGCAAGAGTGCCCAAAGTACCTCTTTGTAGCAAAGAAAATCTTGTTTTGACTCAAATGAGTGTAAAATCGGAGTTGAGTCAGTAATATCAATTTATCCAAGCAATTGAAAAACAAATATTTTCCTTTTGAAGTATTGCATGAAGTTGATGTTTTAAGTTGAAGGCTAATTCATGATGCTGATCAGTTACAGTTCTCCTTGAAAGAGGCAGTTGTTTGTACTTTGAAATATTATCAAGGTCTAAGCATCCTAAAACTTCAACAATGCATTCTTTCACAATTTCCACATCACTGAATGGCTTCCCTTTTTCCCAAGTATATAAGCTACTTTATAAGTTACTTCAGTGGCATTATTTCTAGATCTTATTGCTAATTGGAAGAATTGTCTTTCTTTTTGTTTTTCATCTTTTAATTTCTGCAATACAACCTTTCATGCCTCTCCCTCTAATGTAAAATTTTTGTGGTCCTTATGAGTGTTATAATGATGATGAGCATTGAATTTCTTTAGGTATTATAGTATCACAAAGCAAGAAAATCATCTTATTTTTAGCTGGCAGAAGATAATATTACAATTCCCAATCCTCATTAAAAAAATCTGTTTTCTTCTTTCATTGTTCTCTTGGTCTTCTTTGGTATGATAGGCTGTTAAGCAGAGAGAATTAAAAAATACTGCTGAACTGTGAACTATTTACAAATTCTACCTCAAACAGAAACACAGCACACTGTTGTCAAAAAGTAATAATAGACTGGTGAACTCAATCCCCATAAACTCTTGCCAACCAGCCTCAAGAGGCAGTGGTACCAGTCAGGCAGGAGAAGTTAGAACTAAATAATGAGCATAGCAGTCATCAATTTAGCCATCAATTTAATCCTTGTGGCTTATGGTTTTAATTGTGCTGGTCAATCTGGGAGAATTATTCATTAAAACTTATTTTATTCTTTGGTGTTTTAAATGCATTCATTTGAAAAATAAAAATATAAAAGACAAACAAAAATATATTAATAAAAATAAAAGGATTGAGGGGGTGGAGCCAAGACAGCTGAGTAGAAAGACAAAAAAATGCAGGCTCTCCCCACACAGCTCATAACATACCTGTACAGAGAGACTCTCAACAAATTTTGGAGCAGCAGAAGTGGAGAACAACAGAGTGGAGGAGATTTCCAGCCCAGGGTGACCTGAAAGGCTCATGGGAAACGTAGGTTGCACCAGAAGTGGAACCGAGCACGGAGCCCAGTCCAGCCTTGGCCACATGGAAGTGCAGCGCTATGAGACTCAGGGAGGAGGACACCTCAGGGGCACAATCTCCAGTTGCAGCAGTGGGTCCTTAGATCCCTCAACCCACAGGTGCCAAAGGTCAGTGACAGGGTTTTTTCCATTGGCCAGGAAGGGAGAAGGGTCTTCCCATAGCTCCGGCCTCAGGCAGTGGGCTACAGAGGCCACACTGGGCAGGTGGCAGGAGTTCACACAGCAGCCCGAGACCATTGATGGATCATAAAAATCCCTGGGGGCATTGAGGGAGCTGGTCTTTGTCTCAAACTGAATGGTGGCCCTGCCTCCACAGCTTGACTGAATCCCACCCCGCCTGTGCTAGCTTGGTGGAACTGGAGGCCAGATGCCTGTGGAGAGGAAACTCTGCTAAGATTTTGGGCACAAAAATCCTTTCCTGTGCCCAGAGCAGTACACGCTTGATTGTGCCACTTTGGAGGAACTGAGATCTTACAGGTTCCCTGAGTAGACCCTACTCTTGACAAAGGACCCAAAAGTCAAGTAACTGGTTGAGAAAATGCCCAAAAAAGAGAAAAAAAAGTAAGACCATAGAAGGTTACTTTCTTGGTGAACACATATCTCCTCCCATCCTTTCAGATGAGGAAGAACAACGCTTACCATCAGGGAAAGACATAAAAGTCAAGGCTTCTGTATCCCAAACATCCAAAATAAGTATTTAATGGTCTCAGACCATGGAAGAGTTCAAAAAGGATTTTGAAAATCAAGTAAGAGAGGTGGAGGAAAAACTGGGAAGAGAAATGAGAGATGCAAGAAAAGCATGAAAAACAGGTCAATACCTTGCTAAAGGAGACCCAAAAAAATGCTGAAGAAAATAACACCTTTAAAAACAGGCTAACTCAATTGGCAAAAGAGGTTCAAAAAGCCAATGAGGAGAAGAATGTCTTAAAAAGCAGAATTAGCCAAAAGGAAAAGGAGGTTCAAAAGCTCACTGAAGAAAACAGTTCTTTCAAAATTAGAATGGAACAGATGGAGGCCAATGACTTTATGAGAAACCAAGAAATCACAAAACAAAACCAAAAGAATGAAAGAATGGAAGAGAATGTGAAATATCTCATGGGAAAAACAACTGACCTGGAAAATAGATCCAGGAGAGACAATTTAAAAATTATAGGACTACCTGAAAGCCATGATCAAAAAAAAAGAGCCTAGACATCATCTTTCATGAAATTATCAAGGAAAACTGCCCTGATATTCTAGAACCAGAGGGCAAAATAAATATTGAAGGAATCCATCACTCACCTCCTGAAAGAGATCCAAAAAGAGAAACTCTTAGGAACACTGTGGCCAGATTCCAGAGTTCCCAGGTCAAGGAGAAAATATTGCAAGCAACTAGAAAGAAACAATTCCAGTATTGTGGAAATACAATCAGGATAATACAAGATCTAGCAGCTTCTATATTAAGGGATTGAAGGGTATTGGAATGTGATATTCCAGAAGTCAAAGGAATTAGAACTAAAACCAAGAATCACCTATCCAGCAAAACTGAGTATAATACTTCAGGGGGAAAACGATCTTTCAATGAAATAGAGAACTTTCAAGCATTCTTGATGAAAAGACCAGAGTTGAAAACAAAATTTGATTTTCAAACACAAGAATCAAGAGAAATATGAAAAGGTAAACAGCAAAGAAAAATCATAAGGGACTTACTGAAGTTGAACTACTTACATTCCTACATGGAAAGACAATAATTGTAACCCTTGAAACTTTTTCCAGTGTCTGGGTAGTTGAGAGAGAGACAGAGACAGAGGGAGACAGAGGGAGAGAGAGACAGAGGGAGACAGAGGGAGAAAGAGACAGAGAGCACAGGGTGAATTGAATAAGATAGGATCATATCTTTAAAAAATGAAATTAAGCGGTGAGAGAGAAATATATTGGGAGGAGAAAGGGAGAAATGGAATGGGGCAAATTATCTCTCAGAAAAGAGGCAAGTAAAAGACCTTTCAGTGGAGGGAAAAAGAGGAGGTGAGAGAAAAAAACATGAAGCTTACTTTTATCAAATTCAACTAAAGGAAGGAATAAAATGCACACTCATTTTTAACCTATCTTACAATACAGGAGAGTGGGGGAGAAGGGGATAAGCAGGGTGGGGGGTGTTGGAAGGGAGGGCAGTGGTAGGAGGGAGAAATTTGAAGTCGACACTCTTGGGGAGGGACAAGATCAAAAGAGAGAATAGAAGCAATGGGGGCAGGATAGGATAGAGGGAATTAGAGTTAGTCTTACACAACACGACTATTATGGAAATCATTTGCAAAACTACACAGATATGGCCTATATTGAATTGCTTGCTTCCCAAAGGGAATGGGTGAGGAGGGAGTGATGAGGAGAAGTTGGAACTCAAAGTTTTAGGAACAACTGTTTAGTATTGTTCTTGCAACTAGGAAATAGAAATACAGTTAATGGCATATAGAAAGTTTTTTGCACTACAGGACAAAAGAGAAGATGGGGATAAGGGAAGGGAAGGATGTTAGAAGAGAGGGCAGATTGGTGATAGGGGCAATTAGAATGCTTGGCATTTTAGAGTGGGAGGAGGGGAGAAATGGGGAGAAAATTTGGAACCCAAAATTTTGTGGAAATGAATGTTGAAAAGTTAAATAAATAAATTTAATTTAAAAAAATTTTAAAAAAAAGTAAAAGGATTTGGTCCTTAAAATTTGGGTTCAGTCAAAAGACCACACTTTAAGGACTTAGAAGGCCACATTTTGCCTTAAAGCCCCAGCATTAGGACCTTACTTTCTAGTGGGAACTGAGGTGGAAATAAGTACTATCAATGCTTCTATGGTCTATATGAGGTTGATCTAAAAATAGCACTCTGAACCTGGAACATAACAAGTGTTCCCCAAATTATGTGGAAACCCTTGGAGGCCAAGGCTACATATACATTACATTTTCTAGTACACTGACATTCTCCAGCTGCAAGTATGAAATTCACATTATCCTAGGAGAAAATTTTATCAAAATAAAGAAAAAACATAAATCTTTAAATGCTAAAATTGTGTCATGATTGAGACGATGCATTTAATTTCTCAGAATCACTTATGACTCTGAATCTGATGGTATTTCTCTCCCATTGTTCCATAATTCCTATTTATTTGTTGTTTTGCTACATGAATAGGGAAATGTGATTTTGTTCTCTCTCTTTCCTAACATCCCTCATGTCTCTCCTCTGGCCACAGTACAGATGAAGATGAGTCTAGAGGTCTCCGATGTTTCAATGCCATCTCTCCTAATCTGGAGTGAGCAAAACATCAGAGTTCTCTTCATTTCCTCAGAGACTACTGTTCCACTCTCCTCTCTTTTCTCTTATTTTTACCTCTTAGGCCTTGACCTAAGACCCTACCCTCTATCCTTTGTAATACTTAAATTGCTCAAATTACTCAAATTGGAGGCAGGGAAGAAGCAAAAAGATTCTAGCACTTTTTGCATTTTATTTGATTGTTTGCTTTTTGTTAAGATAGTTATTACATTTATAATCAAGCGCTATATAAAAAAACAGCAACAAATAGACTGATCCTTCAGAAAGGTCAGATATTTGTGATTTCCCTTTTGGTAGAGATAAAGAAAAATACCAGGCTTTGAAGAGGATTAGCTTGAAAAGGGGAGCATCAAAGGAAAAAAGGCGACATCCCCCTGTGGGAGTGACATATACATACTATTCCTGAGAGTGTCCATGTGAATATAGAAGAAGGCCTTTGAAAAACAATACCCACCACATCCTGCTTCCTTTGAAGCCTGACATCCAGAGATAGGAGTTGAGAACCGTGTTCCAGTGGCGTCAACAGAGAGTAAGTATGAGAAGATCTGTTGTGTGAAGTGCCTAAGTGACACCAGGACATATTCACTAAGGGATATTTGGAACTTGAGTTTATTGTAAGTTATAAATATATCTCATCTACTATTTGGTTCCATAAAAACATGAGCTTAATGAAACAAAACAATATAAGGTGCATTAACTGGTGAGAATGGAGGGCAAAGATAGAAATGCAGATGATTAGCTTTATGGAGTCCAAGGTCAGTTGCTTATGTTTAATCTCAAAAGCAATAGGGAAAACATCTGAGGATTACAAGTGGAGAGGGATATGGTTGCATATGTGGAAGAGAGAAAGGATTTAAATGGAGGGGGAATACTTCATTACTTCAAGAATCTCTAATTTCCTCAGTGTGGATAGATACTCTACCTATAGAAATCTGCAACTTGCAATCCACCACCACCACCCCAAAAATTCAAGAGAAGGATTTTGAGAGTTGCAGAAAAAATCATTGTCCTTTGATAATGAGTCTCTTAAAATGTAATTAGGCTTGGCCCTTAGAAAAGATACATGCAATCTATATTCATACCCTATAGCGGGAATAATAATCTTAACTGCTCCTCATCAGCTATGTGATGATGGGTGTCATATCTCCTCTCTTTTTTCTCATCTGTAAAATGAGGATTGAACTAGATGACACCTAAGTCTTTCTATAGGCTATGGGGAAGCTTCTATGATCATCCTAATATTATATTCATAATGTTTCACAAAGGATTAGGTGGAAAGTGGCATTTTGGTGTCCAGAAAGAAAGTTACGACCATATATCTGTGAAAAAGGGGAGCCTGTCATTCTGAGGGAGGGACTCAGCAATGGTGTTCCTGAACGTATCTCCATGGAGATGCAGAAAGTACTTAAAGACAGCCATCCTTCTCCCAATGACCCCCTCTCTATTCCATTGTTCAAATCACTGTGAGTGGCTTAGAGATTGATTGGATAAACCAGAGTGAAACAACTGACTTTATGCAATGTTGCAAGGGAAGAAGCAGTTGTACTGTTGCCTAAGGGAGAGTAAAGAATTATGTCAGCAATGTTCTAAATAGGTTAATCCGACTAAACATAGGAGACCAAAAGGGGGAGGGAAATTGAGGCAAATTGCAAATGGACATGGTACTGTAATTTACAAAGATTTATTAACTAAAAAAAGGCAATTACTTACAAAGTAAGATCAACCCTGAGGTTCATTCTGTGCCCAGACATGCACGTAAGCACCCACACACACATATTTCATTAATGCATTTACACATTCAGACCTTTGTGCACACAAAATCTCTAGATGTCAGAAGAATAACTCCCCTCCCTGTTCAAAAGGTCAAATCGTAATGACATTAAGAAGTAAAGGCATAGCAAAGGTTCTACAGCTTTTTCTGTCTTCTATGTTTGTCCTTCATTTTAGAAGAAGATCATCACATCAGAGAAATGTGTTTTCTGTGTCTTCTACAATCTCTACAAAAGAAGCTTGATGTACCCTTCTATGCAAAAGATCTCTTTAGGGAAATGGTGGAAAATTGGAATCTGTGAACTTGGGTATTTTGGCCTATTTAAAAAAACATATATCTGTGATTCAATAGAATTGGTTTCCTTTGTGGTAATATGTTTTTGTTTAATTTTTTTTTAAATTCTTCTGGGTTCATAGGCTTTACCAGATAACACAAAAAGGTCAGAGACTCCTAATATAGGGGTTGCTCAAGTCTGATACATCAGATCCCCTTTTGTTTGAATGACAGAATAGTCTGAAGTGAAACCTTAAACAGTAGAGATCTGGTTAGCTTCTCAGATCTCAGGTCTCAGTTTTGATGGGATCATATTGAGAAGGGAATTCCTTTTCCCTATCTAGGTGCATTTTTCAGTTTCTTATCTATTTTCTGCTTTTGTAACTTAGATAATTTTACAAGAGTGCTTCAAAGTTTACAAACTGTTTTACCTATACCATCTCTTTTGGTACTCACAACGATCCCGTGAAGATAGGTACTGCAAGGTATTACTAACCCCATTTGACAAATGAGGAAACTGAGGAGTGATAAAAGTGGGTTTTGAACCCAAGTCCAGTCCATTTACTATACCATGCCTTAGTAATAAAAGTAGATGACACACTGACATAATCCTTATGTTCCTTCTTACTTCTATTGGGTTAGATACCCTTTTAACTTGAATTTAATCTACTTCCTCATTCTGGTAATATAATGAGCTATTTCATTTATACGATAGCTACAAACATTCATATTTATTCATGAATTGACCCATTGGCTTCTGCTTACCATTGTAATTAAGACATCAATTATTAAGTTAGTTCTCACCACAAAAGTACAGAGGCATCAAAGACCGAGTCCAACTATGGTTGGGGTCAGAATAAGGTACCAGAACTGGACATCAGAGACTATCTCAGAGTGCATGTGGAATTGAAAATATTATTTCACAGCTCCTCAGTCTTAAATTTGGAGAAGCTCTCTTTTTCTGCAATAACTTGCCAAATGTGCTAATATTTACATGCATACAAATTACATGCCACCAATAAAAGCTCAGGATAGACATTTTTCTATTGAATCATCACTGAAATTTAACTGATAGCTTTAGTATTAAAAAAAGAGAGGAAAGGAATTTACAGCCACAACTGAAAATAGGTGGAATTCTTTAGACTTCTGAACTTGTAAAATTTCACCAAGTATTTATTAAACATCTATGACACACAAGATGCTGTAAGAGACACAAATGTAAAGATTAGTTCAAAGGCAAAAATTCATAATTTATCAGAGAAGATGACAGGTCAGGAATTCAAGACAGTTGTTGACAGAAACAATAGTTTGCCAATTCAATAAGCATTTACTGAGCATCCAAAATGAGCAAGATGCTCTATTAGGTGATAGAAATACAAAGACAAAAACTAGCAAGCCCCTCTCCTCAGGAAATCGTCTGCTGTCCTTTAATTTTTTCTCATAAATGGGACACTCTTTCTTAAGTTATACCTGACCTCAATGATGGGTTGTTGCTTTTGTTCTTGTTGAGTTTTTTCTTTCTTTCTTCCTTTTTTTCTTTTTTGGACATAAGTCACTTTGATAACACACTGCAAGTTACTTACACCTACTTACATCTTTCCATTGTCCTTTTTAATAAAAAATTTAATCAATAAAAATCCACTTTCCCTCCCTTCTAGTCCTCTACCACCACTACCACCATCACCCTTGAAAAAGACAGAAAAACAAAACCCCTGTTACAAAGTTCCATAGGCAAACAAAACAAATTCCTACATTGGCCATGTCCAAAAAAAAAGTCTCATTCTGCATTCTGAGTCTATACCTCTCTATCAGGTGGTGAGGAGCATGTTTCATTCATCGTGGGGCCTCTGGAATCGTGGTTGGTCATCATATTGATTTTCTGTTACCTTTTGAATCACTTTCATAGATCTAGAGGTGACCTGCCCAAGTAATAAGTATAAGAGTATCCACAGGTAATAAGTATTAGAGTCAGAATCAGAACGCAAGTCCTGAAAGCAGAAGCATAACCAGAAGAGCAGTGATGTTTAAAAAAAAAAAGGATATGCTTTGACATCAGGGAGCAGCTTGGAATGACTGAAAGTATGCCACAATTATCTAAATTCATTTACTTTGACTTCCGTGAAGGAATATCAATTTACGGAGCAGAAATTTACTCACAGAGATGAAGATGTAATATTAAGATGTTCTAAATTAAACTTATCAGGAAATTATTCTTAAATGATCCATTTGAGCTTTGGTAGGTAATCCAAATGGGTGAAAATCTTAGTTACAAGCAAGAGGTCAACTGATTTGGAATATGGCCTTTATTAAATTACTTTAACTGAGTAGAAATAGAATCTGTTCAAAACCAAGGGTAGATCATTTACTATAACTTCAGCATCCCAAGTAAAATCCAAACAATGTCAGTTGTTTCTTTAATTTTAAATGATCAACCGAAACTCTGCTTAAGAATTGATGCAGTTGCTTGTTGGGAGGTTGAAAAATTCAGCTCCTCCAATAGGAAGTGTGAGAATCTATCACCATGATGTCATCCACAATGCACAGATGGGTTAATATTTCACAAGAAGTTTTCTAGCCAAGCTCAGTAACTTCTAGGTGAAGTGATCTTTCAATGAGGCACTGAGCTTCAAAGAACCTACTTCAAGATCACAGAATATCTATAACTGGGAGGACCTTCTAGAAAGTATCCTCTTTTTTCTTTCAGAACAAAGAAGCAACTGCTGCTATGTGGTTTTTTCTGGTTGTTCTTATCTGCTTGTACTATGCTTTTTGCTGGCACCGGGAGAAGAAAGTGGTCCAAAACCTCACGGAGAAATATGTCTTCATAACAGGTTGTGACTATGGATTTGGAAACCTACTGGCTAAGCATTTGGATCGTCAGGGCTTGCGGGTTCTAGCCTCTTGCCTGACAGAGAAAGGGGCAGAGGAATTGAAAAGGAACACTTCAGACAGACTTGAGACGGTAATTCTGGATGTAACCAAGACTGAGAGCATCACCGCAGCAACTCAATGGGTGAAGGAACGAGTACAAGATAAAGGTAGAGCTTAATATCCTCTGAACTAGTTGTCCTTAACTCAATGCTTTTGTCTTTGTAAAATGGATCTTACACCTCCCTAAAAAGTTTCTTACAAGTAAAAAAGAGAAATATGTGTCTCATATTCCAAAAGGACTTTCTCTAAGAGGAATTTTTAAAAGGACACCTTCAGTAAATCTTTTCTTACAAAATTGCCTTTAAAATTAAATTTCCTTCAAAATCATTACCTTTTAAAAAGTAACTCCATTGGCAAAAATAGACTTTCAATAGCTTTCCCAGTAGTTCATAAATAGAGCTACAACTATGGGAGGATAATTAAAGGGTGGGGATGGAAATAGGTTCTTTTGGGGTGACCAAGTACATTCTTTTGGGGAACCATGCAGTCCAAAAGCTATAGGAAATACTTAAGTGAAGGCTGTGTTCTACAGAAAGGATTACCCGCAGTTAAAAGAACCAGTCTCTGAACTCTGTCCAAAAGTCACCTTCTCCAAGGTAGTCACAGTCTGGCTTCATCTTATCTTTCAGGTCTTTTTATTGTCCACTATTTGTCTTTACACATTTTACCTTTCAGCCACACTGATCCACTTACTGTTCCTTGTACATGACGCTCAATCCTTCCCTGCCCCCAGTGTTTTTGGCTATTTCCCCCTACTAGAATTCTCGGCCCCCCCAAAATCAATCACCTCTCTTTTTTTGTAATCCCCAACTTCTTTCAGTTCAGTGGTCACCTCCTATAGAAGGATTTCCAGATTCCCACCACCATCCCCATCCCACTGGTTACTGCTCTCTCAAAACCTGAAATGACTTTGTCTCTACTTATCTGTGTACATGTTGTATCCCCCAGTAGACTGTAAGATTCCTTGAGATCATGGACTGTTTTGTTTTGGTCTGTGATAATTTGTCTCTGATAATTTATGCCGAGAGAGCCCAAGTTGCCCTTTCTCCCCAGTCTTAATTCCTCCCCAAAAACAAGCTCTATTAGCAAGAGATCAGGAACATAGGATTTTTTAAAAAATCAATATTTGTTGACTTTAATTGAAATTCAAATAGAACTGAACCATTCTCAATCTGAAGCAGTATTCAATTAAGTGGACACAGAGAAGAGAGCACAATGGTGGTCTGTAAGAAATTTCTAATGTAACTTGTACCCTTCACCCAGCCCCATCTAAATATATCATCTCAAATTTTCAATCTATTGACTGATTTGGCTGAGAGTGTCCAAAAAAGAAATCTGAAGCAAATTCAAATTGTATATATAATGTGAATATGAATTTCACCTACCTGCTGGTCAGGTGGTAAATATTGCTCACTTCAGAAATTAAGGAGAATTCAGGAAACTGAGGATAACTGCACAGTCCATTGGACTTTTACCCAAAAGTCATAGCACTCATGATCTTTGATGTTAGCAGAAGAGAAATCTCAGAAAGAAACAGAATGAGATCTTACTGAGCCCCATCTTACTGAACCCTCTGTGGAAGAGCCGGGCAAAGGTGGAGTATTTGAGGGGCATGCCCTGGCAGAAAGTACCTTTTTCTCCACTCCGAAGGCCCCTACAAATTAGGATTCTTGCAAATTGCTGCTATTGAGAACTAGCTGTAGCACCAGTGGAAGCAACCAGTCATCTTGTCATCAGTAAACATTTAAAAGCCAGGCACTATACTAAGCTCTGGGGATACAAAAAGTGTATGTGCCCATCACTTTTTAGGAGAAATTTTAAAAGCCCCTTTAAAATGAATTATCTACAGAACCAAGAGAACAATTGGTTGGAGCAATGCAGTCTATTCCTATTGGCTTAGTGGAGTTGAGTAACGGTTTGTAAGGTGGGAATAAGCATGATGTCTATTTCAAACAAATTTTATTTATCTTCCCAGGCCTCTGGGGTTTGGTGAATAATGCTGGGATCGCTTTACCCACATTTCCCAATGAGTGGCTCAAGAAGAAAGATTTTGTCAAGATTTTAGATGTGAACCTGATCGGGCTGATTGAGGTGACCCTCAGCATGCTCCCAATGGTGAGAAAGGCACAGGGAAGAGTGGTCAATGTTTCTAGTGTAGCAGGGAGAGTACCAGCCTTTGGTGGAGGATACTGCATCTCCAAGTATGGCGTGGAAGCTTTTTCAGACAGCCTGAGGTAAGAGGAAGGAATGCACTATTCCCAGACACTTGGATGCAATGAGAGACATCTGTTTTTGGTGGTTATTTGCTGACTGTTTTTTAATTTTTATGGTTTGTGAACCAATCACCCTGGTTTGGGGGAAGGGGGCATTAGTGCTTTAAATCTGACTTCTTGGTGTTTTGTTGCTTTTATTGTTGAGTTGCAACTGACTCTTTGTAACCTCATTTGGGATTTTCTTGTCAAAGATGCAGGAATGGTTTGCCATTTCCTTCTCAGTTCATTTTTAAAGATGAGGAAACTGAGGCAAACAGAGTTAAATGACTTGACCAGAGTCACACAACTAGTAAGTGTCTGAGGTCAGATTTGAATTCAGGAAAATGAGTCTTCCTAACTTCAGGCCCTACACTCTATTCAATATGCCATCTAGCAAGTCAGCTTATTGGTACTTGCAAAAAAGTGTATATGGGCTACTAGGAGGACTAGTACCGCTGGTGGGAGGGCTGCTGAACTCTTTTCAGGGCTGTTCATCCACCTTTGGTGTCTAGCTTTCATCCAACTGTCACCTATGGCTCCATGAAGCTGTAGCTTGCACAGCAGCCACACTTCATAAAACATTCAGGCAAATGGGCTAAACCAGGTTGAAAGTGATTCAACAGGTCTCAGACCTATCAAAGAGTTAGGGGGATGTCTACCCCAAGCATGTGGAGACTTCTCTTGGTGGAACAGGCAGATGAGAACCATTTGTTCTAATGGCCATGAAGCTGGCTAAAGTCATACCCCTAGAATTCGATGACTCCGAAAAAGAGAGTGAAGTCGCCATCTTGAATCCATTTCTGGAGCTTTCCTAGAAGTTAATGCTTTATGTTCATTCCTAGACATGCATAAAAATTATTTTTGTCTTTACCTTTGCCTGAGTGAGATTCACTTTGTTTCAAGAGCCTACAGTTAATATGGTTACTTCCCAACTATGTTTCAGAAGAGAAATTGCTCCTTTTGGTGTTAAGGTGGTTATCATAGAACCAGAGTACTTTAGAACACTCATCCTCCCTCTTGATACTAGTAATGACTTACTAAAGGAGATGTGGAGCCAAGTCCCCCTGGAAATCAAAGAAGCCTATGGAGAACACTACTTCAAAAGTTGTAAGTCAGTCTGGTAACTCCAAAAAGAAAATGGGCAATTTTTATCTTTCATTCATTTTCCCATTCATACATTTCAGTCATCTCCATTTTCTTTCTATTTCAGATTGTAAATTTATGAACAATTTCTTATTGAGAGGCAAAACAAATTCACAGCCGGTCATCTGGAGTATGGAGCATGCCCTGACAGCAGTCCACCCCAGAACTCGCTATGCTGTTACTTGGGAAGCCAAGTTCATTCAAATTCCTCTCTCTTATTTGCCAGCTTCCCTAATGGATTTTATACTTTTCAAATATCTTTATAAATGCAAACCTGCTCATGCTGTGTGTTAAGATTTCATTCAGTTGAAATTTGGTGGATTGGTTTTTAACCAAGTTCTCTTTCCAGAGCAAATGAATCCCTAGTACTAATGAAATTGTAGTATGTCTCTTAACAAAGACATAGGGAGATTGACTGTACACCGTCTCAGGGAGGGTGAGGGGAGGGAGGGAGGAATAATAGAGAGGAAGTGGGAAAAAAAAATCTAAGATATATGGAAGTGATTGTCGAACAATGAAAACAAATAAAATAATTCAATCAAGAAAATAAAAAATAATAAAAAAAAAAGGAAAAAGGGACTGTGTTTTTTACTTTATAAATTCTGTATCCTCAATAGGATGTGAAGGAAGGCACACATTTTTACCAGAAAGTGCTGCAATCATTTGTGAAAGAGGAAAAGACTATAAAGTCTTTTTCAAAAAAAAAAAAGTAAACACTGTACAAAGTGGAAGCTGATAAATGGTATCACACACAAAGCATGATGTTCTACTTTGGCAAATAAAGATTTTTCTTTTTGTAGTTTGGTAAGTTTCATTTTCTTTCACTATACAAGATAAGGTATTTTGAAACATGAAATATATGAAAAGTCAGTTAAGTGACTCAATGCATAGAGCTCTGGACTCACAATTAAATCAAGTCAACAAATATCCATTAAGTACCTACTATGTGCTGGACAGCTAGGTGGTGCAGTAGATAGAGCAACAGGTCTGGAGTTAAGATGGAAATCTGACCTCAGATCCTTACTAGCTGTGTGACCAGGAGCAAATCACTTAACTGTTTGCCTCAGTTTCTTCATCTGTCAAATGAGCTGGAGATGAAAATGGCAAATCACTTTAGTATCTTTGCCAAGAAACCCCCAAATATGGTCACAAAGAATCAGAAATGACTGAGCAGCAACAAAAATGTTCCAGGCACTGTGCTAAGGTGTTAGGGATAAAAAGAAAATGAAAAAATAGTACCTTCTCTCAAAGAGCTCCCAGTCTACTGGGGAGGTAATTTGTAAACAGCTATGCACAAAGTATACACAGGATAAAATGGAGGCAATCAAAAGGAGTTTATGGAGAACCAAGGAAGGGCTTCTTTCCAAAGGTAGAATTTCAGCAGAATCTTTAAGGAAACCAGAAGGAAGAAAGGAGTTCCAGGCATGGGAGATAATAGGTGAAAGTGTCCAGTGTCAGGAAGATGTGTGTTGAAATCCTGCCTGAGTTCCTTTCTAGTTGTGTGATTTTGGGCATGTCATTGAACTTCTCTCAGTCTCTCATCTGTAAAACTGAGATAATAATAGTACCTACCTCATAGGTTTGGTTTGAGGATCAGATGAGATAACATGTAATGTGTTTAAGAGCTGCTATGTAAATGCTAGCTGTTACGATTATTAGCAGCTAACAAAAATTAAATGTGAAAAAAAGTTAAATACTCAAAATTATTTACCATTGACATTAGTGGGGAGGAAAGGGATGGAAGCCGCCACCACCTGAACAAGCGTCTGTCTGGAATGCTCTAGAATTCAGCTTTTCTTAAATTTCAAGTCATAACCCTGTATGGGGTCCTGTGACTGAATGTAAGGGTCGCGAAAAACTTGGCAATAACAAAAGGCTTCTGAATGCACAATGACCAAATGAATCTGGGGTGTTTATAGCAGCACTTACCTGTGTCGTGTCACTTAATTTCACTGCAGTCTTGGTTCTGAACACGCAACATGTGCCCTTTGCTCTGTGCAGGCCATCACACCAGGCAATGCTAACAAAAGCTGCCAGAAACACCTAAGCTCTGATTCAGGACTACAGTATGTTATGAATTGCAGTGTTTTTACTGTACATACAAAGTTTTCTGCGCTTACAGAAACATAATAGTTTAATTATGGAAAATAAAGACTTTTAATATTTTTCTATCTCATTCCTCAGCATGTATCAAATTAGTATATCTTTGAATTGTATTGTGTCAGAATAGTTGATTTTTAAAATTGCTGTTATCTCCTTTTACAGAAACGTAAGTGTTTAATTGTAGTAAAGAAAGACAAAAGTCCTTTAATAATATTTCTCCATAATCACAGCTGTACATATATGTAAGTGTGAACATCAACTTTTTAAATTAAGCACAAACAAATGTAATTTCATAAGCCAAAGTTTGTATTTATTTGAGAAGGTGTTAGCAATATTTATTTATATGTTAGGACGAAATATTTTTCGGTTTTGGATAAGTAGCTAAATTCAGACAGAAGAGGTAAAAGTACTGATGACCATGCTGCAGAGTTTTCACTATCAGGTTGTAGTAAACCTAAACGGACAAGAAAAAGAAGATATGTTGCTTCATGTGGCTTTCAAGAGGGCATAAAGTATAAACAGATTATTGAAATTGAAAGATGACTAGCTGTGTGACCTTGGGCAAGTCATTTAACTTCTGCTTGCCTCAGTTTCCTCAATTGTAAAATAGGAATTATAATAACATCTACCTCTCAGGGCTGTTGTGAGAATCAAATGCAATAATATCCATAAAGTACTCAGGCACAGACCAGGAACATAGTAGGTGTTACATCAATGCTAGATACTAATTTAAACTACACTGAGCCCTTTTTTGACACAAGTGTAACCTTATCAACAGGGAATGGTATTCAAAGTCACGGATCAGTAAGCTATGGAAGCAATCGTAACTGTCTTATCTTACCTCCTGTAGAATCAGTGATAACTTGAGGATTGTTTTCGTGTTTCCTTCATACTCAAAGAGGAACATGATGTTGGGGTCAAGGTACAGTGTGCCCAACTGTGGCTGATAAGTCTAATAAGAGCTCAAAAGATTCTACCACTGATTAGGTATCAATAGTTTATTTGAACATTTGAAGTGGAGATGTCTCTAGATTTGTTCATCTCACATTTCCTTTATGCCACTGTGATTCTGCTTTGCTCATAGGACACATAGAACATAAATAATGTTGGCACGCCATGCTGGGCAATCCTGTGTCAGTTTCTTTCCCATGTCTCACAATCAATACGAAAGTTCTTCAGAAAATCTTTGAGAGTGTCCTTATACCATGTCTTCTGAACTCCATGTCAGCACTTGCCTTGTATATACTCTCTGTAAAACAATCTTTTAGGCAAACTTTATGTTTGGCATTCAAACAATGTGGCCAGCCTATCAGAGTTGTATTCACTACAGTAGAGTTGAATGTCTGGCAGTTCAGCTCGAGAGAGGACCTCAGTATCTAGTATCTTATTTTACCAAACGATCTTCAGAATCTTCCTAAGAAAATTCCAACGGAAGTGATTCAGTTTTTGGCATGGTGCTGGTAGACTGTCCAAGTTTCACAAGTATACAACAATGAGGTCAGCACAACAGCTCTGTAGACTTTCAGTTTGGTAGGCAGTCTAATATCTCTTTTCTCCCACACTTTCCTTTGGAGACTTCCAAACACTGAGCTAGCTCTGGCACTGAGTGCATCAACCTCATCACCTATGTGGACATCCCCAGAAAGTATAGTGCCTAGGTAAGTGAACTTATCCATAGAATTCAGAATTTCTCCCATTTGCTGTTACCAAGAGTTGCAATATAGATGGTGTAGTATGGTGCTGACTGATGAAGAGTCTGTTTTCTTAGTATCCATTATCTTACTGCATTGTAGAATCCAACTTTTGCTACTGTCTCAACAGTAATGTTCCCTCAAAAGGCTTAAACCCAGTTCCTTGAGAGTCATACTTATTTTGCTTGGACTGTATCATTTCGTGAAGACCTTCCTTCTGAAGCTCAGCTCAGTGCCAGTCATCTATAGACAATTATGAAGAAGAGGAATGTCTAAAGGTAAAAAATTGACATTCATCAAACTCTCCATAGAAAATATCACTAACTCTCAATCACAGTCTCCTGGATTTATGGCACCAATCCCTTCATGCTATGAATTGCCTTTACCCGCTTCCATGGAATCACTATGGTTTCTGATGTATGGGGCACAAAGGGATAGGGCATATATATTATAATGAACCTCCCTCCCAAGTAATATACACTGAACTCATAGGTGCTTATCTAGTATAGTAACTAGGAGATCAATTAGAAACAGGTCACTAAGATTAATAAGAGAATTTGCTTAAACAGTGTGAGGCCTCAATAGGCAAATAAGATTTACTTGTGATTAACTCTGATTAAGTTTGAAAAAAAATCTGGCCCCTACACAGATGGTGCTATGATACAAGGGGAGTCATAAGCCTGTTAGAAATCCTCTTTGGAAAGTAACCTTGTACCCCAAGGAAAAACCTTTGGCAGCTAGGATAAATCACATCCCTGAATTACAACAACTTTGGTAATATACTTTTTGTATATAATTCCAAATTGCTCTCTAGAATGGTTGTACCCACATTCACAGGTCCATCAATATTCTATCAATGTATCTTTTTTCCCACAACCCCTGTACATTTATCATCTTTACCACTTGCATATGAGGTGGAATCTCAGCAATTCAAAAATTCGCAATAACTTGAAACATCTTTTTCATATGTCTATCAGTAGCCTGGATTTTTTCCCTTGAGAAATATCTGGTCATATCCTTAGGCCATTTGCCATTTATTAAAGAATAGCTCTTTTCTTATGCATTTGAATTTCTATCTTATGAAAAGGTCTTTTTTTCAGAAAAACTTGCTGCAAAGATTTTCCCTCAGTTATTTCTCTTTTAATCATAGCTTTATTAGATGGGTTTGCACAAAAACTTTTAAAATTGTCTATTTTATCTTCTATGACAGAAGTTCATTTATGGCTTTTTCATTTTTTTCCCCTGAAATTGGATTGTTTAAATTCTCTGTTTCTTGTTCTATTAATTTCAATATAGTATTTTTCATAAATATTAATTTATTTCACTTAAGCTGTTTTTGCATATAGTTTGGCAAAATAGTTTCTGATAATATCTTTCCTTTCTTCATTTGCTGTGAATTCCCTCTTTCATTTTTTATACAGCCAATTTGGTTTTCCTCTATCTTTTCAATCAAGTTAACTAAAAGTTTATCTATTTTTTTTAAAAAAATCACTTCCTATTTTTGTCAATTCAATGATTTTTAATACTGTTAATTACTTCATAAATTTGGGGGATTTGTTGTCACTTAACTGAGAATTTGTGTTGGTTTTCTAGTATTTTTAGTTGTATTACTAACACATTGTTCTTTCTCTTTTTCACTGTTTTTTGTTCACTGAAATTCACTGTTCTTTCACTTTATTGTAAATAAAGTGTTTAGAAGTATAAATTTTGCTTTGGCTGCATCCACAAAATTTTCGATTCTCGTTTTGTTATTTTTAATGAAATTTTCTATCATTTCTGTGACTTGTTCTCTGACCCAACAATTAAATTAATTATTAAGATAGTTTTCAGTTATTTTTAATACTTATTTCAGTAGCCTTCTGTATAACATTTTTGCTTTTCTACATTTGTTTTTCAGATTTTTATATTCTAAGGCAATCACTTTTTTGTAAAGATGCCATACACAGTTGAGAAATATGTTTTGTTTCTGTTTCTATTCATTAATTACCAACTATCATATCTAATTTTTCTGAAATTCTTTTCATGTCACTAATTCCTTTCTTGTCCATATATTGGTTAGATTTACCTAGAGCTGATAAGGTAAATTGAGGTAATCCATCATTATAGTTTTATTGTCTATTTCTCCTTGCAATTCATTTCGTTATTCCTTTATGCTATTTATAAACTATCCTATGGCTATGAATGTGTGTGTGCATATAGTATTGAAATGTATTTATTGTCTCTTACCTGTCAGCAAAATAGAGTCCTGGGCCTGGAGTTAGGAAAACCCCTCTTCCTGAGTTCAAATGTGAGCTTGGACACTTACTAGGTTAAGGAGAAAATATTACAAGCAGTCAGAAATAAAGTATTGTGGAAATACAATCAGGATAACACAGGATTTAGCAGCTTCTATACTACAGGATCAAAGGACTTGGAATATGATATTCCAGAGGTCAAAGGAGATAGGATTAAAATCAAGAATCACTTACCCAGCAAAAGTGAGTACAACACTTCAGGTGAAAAATGGAATTTCAATGAAATAGAAGACTTCTAAGCATTCTTCTTGAAAAGATCACAACTGAGTAGGAAATTTGACTTTTAAACACAAGAATCAAGAGAAGTATGAAAAGGTAAACAGGAAAGAGAAATCATAAGGGACTTACTAAAGTTGAACTGTTTACATTCCTACATGGAAAGATAATATTTGTAACTCTTGAGACTTTTCTCAGTATTTGGGTAGTTGGGGGGATTATATACATATAGACAGAGGGCACAGGGTGAGTTGAATAGGAAGAGATGATATCTAAAAAAATAAAACTAAGGAATGAGAGAGGTATATAGTAGGAAGAGAAATAGAGAAATGGAATGGGGCAAATCACTCATAAAAAAGGCAAGAAAAAGCTTTTCCAATGGAGGGGAAAAGCGGGGAGGTAAGAGGGTACAGATGAAGCTTACTCACATCACATTTTGCTTAAGGAGGGAATAACATGCACACTCAATTTGGCATTTCCCTACAGGAAAGTAGGGGAGAAGGGGATAAGTGGTATACAGGGGAGATGATAGAAAGGAGGGCAAATGGGAGGAGAGAGTATTTAGAAGTAAACAATTTTGGGGAGGGACAAGGTCAAAAGAGACATTAGAATGAATGGGGGGCAGGATAGGATGGAGGGAAATATAGTCTTTCACAACATGACTATTATGGAAATCTTTTGCACAACTACCCATGTATAACCTATATTGAATTGCTTGTTTTCTCAGTGGGGATGGGTGGGGAAGGAGGAAGAGAGATAAGCTGAAACACAAAGTTTTAGGAACAAATGTTGATAATTGCTTTTGCATGCAACTGGGAAATAAGAAATACAGGAAATGGGGTATAGAAATCTATCTTGTCCTACAAGAATAGAGAGAAGATGAGGATAAGGGAAGGGAGGGATGTGATAGAAGGGAGGGCATATTGAGGGAAGGGGAAATCAGAGTGCAAGGCATTATGGAGCGGGGACTGGGGAGAGATGGGGAGAAAATTTGGAAGTCAAAATTTTGTGGAGATGAATGTTGACAACTAAAAATAAATAAATAAACATTAAAAAAGAAGAAAAATTTTTAAAAAGCATAAAATTAGGAACCCATAATTCATTTGAAAGTTCAGAGAATTATGGTTTTTACATTTCACTTAATCTTTCTATCTCTATTTAAACTGAGTGTCTGACATGGACAATGCTCTCAACAGGTTGCAGGAAGAATCTTAAAAATCCATGAAGACCTGAGCTATTCTATCTTTTAAAATTATTGGACAGATATTTCAAAATAGGAAAATAATTTCACTGTCTTTGCAATTATCAAAGCAATTTTATGTGTAAAATCTTTTTTTAATTTTTTAATTTAACTTTTAACATTCATTTTCACAAAATTTGGGTTCCAAATTTTCTCCCCATTTCTCCCCTCTCCCACCCCAAAACGCCAATCATTCCGATTACCCCTATCACCAATCTACCCTCTCTTCTAACATCCCTCCTTTCCCTTGTCCCCATCTTCTCTTTTGTCCTGTCAGGCAAGATAACTATCTATACCCCATTACCTGCATTTCTTATTTCCTAGTAGCAAGAATAATACTCAACAGCTGCTCCTAAAACTTTGACTTCCAGCTTCTTTTCATCCCTCCCTCCCCACCCATTACCTTTGGGAAGGCAAGCAATTCAATATAGGGCATATCTGTGTAGTTTTGCAAATGACTTCCATAACAGTCATGTTGTGTAAGACTAACTATATTTCCCTCCATCCTATCCTGCCTCCCATTTCTTGTTTTCTCTCTTTGGATCCTGTCCCTCCCCAAGAGTGTTGACTTCAAATTGCTCCATCCTCCCATTGCCCTCCATTCCATCATCGCCCCCACCCTGCTTATCCTCTTCTCCCCCACTTTCCTGTATTGTAAGATAGGTTTTCGTACCAAAATGAGTGTGCATTTTATTCCTTCCTTCAGTCAAATATGATGAGAGTAAGCTTCATGCTTTTTCTCTCGCCTCCCCTCTTTTTTCCTCCACTGAAAAGTCTTTTGCTTGCCTCTTTTATGAGAGATAATTTGCCCCATTCCATTTCTCCCTTTCTCCTCCCAATATATTTCTCTCTCACCCCTTAATTTCATTTTTCAAAGATATGATCCCATCCTATTCAATTCACTCTGTGCTCTCTGTCTGTGTGTGTGTGTGTGTGTGTAATCCCAACAACTACCCAGATACTGAAAAGTTTCAAGAGTTCCATGTAGGAATGTAAACAGTTCAACTTTAGTAAGTCCCTTATGATTTCTCTTTGCTGTTTACCTTTTCATGCTTCTCTTCATTCTTGTGTTTGAAAGTCGAATTTTCTTTTCAGCTCTAATTTTTTTCATCAAGAATGCTTGAAAGTCCTCTATTTCATTGAAAGACCATATTTTCCCTGAAGCATTATACTCAGTTTTGCTGGGTAGGTGATTCTTGGTTTTAGTCCTAGTTCCTTTGACTTCTGGAATATCATATTCCACATCCTTCTCTACTTTAATGTAGAAGCTCCTAGATCTTGTGTTATCCTGATTGTATTTCCACAATACTGGAATTGTTTCTTTCCAGCTGCTTGCAATATTTTCTCCTTGACCTGGGAACTCTGGAATTTGGCCACAACGTTCCTAGGAGTTTCTCTTTTTGGATCTCTTTCAGGAGGTGATCAGTAGAATCTTACAATATTTATTTTGCCCTCTGGTTCTAGGATATCAGGGCAGTTTTCCTTGATAATTTCATGAAAGATGATGTCTAGGCTCTTTTTTTTGATCATGGCTTTCAGGTAGTCCCATAATTTTTAAATTGTCTCTCCTGGATCTATTTTCCAGGTCAGTTGTTTTTCCAATGAGATATTTCACATTCTCTTCCATTTTTTCATTCTTTTGGTTTTGGTCTGTGATTTCTTGGTTTCTCATAAAGTCATTAGCCCCCATATGTTCCATTTTAATCTTTAAAGAACTATTTTCTTCAGTGAGCTTTTGAACCTCCTTTTCCATTTGGCTAATTCTGCTTTTTAAGGAATTCTTCTCCTCATTGGCTTTTTGAACCTCTTTTGCCAGTTGAGTTAGCCTATTTTTCAAGGTGTTATTTCCTTCAGAATTTTTTGGGTCTCCTTTAGCAAGGTGCTGACCTGCTTTTCATGTTTTTATTGCATCTCTCTCATTTCTCTTCCCAGTTTTTCTTCCACCTCTCTTACTTGATTTTCAAAATTCTTTTTGAGCTCTTCCATGGCCTGAGCCCATGGAATATTTATTTTGGATGTTTGGGATACAGAAGCCTTGAATTTTATGTTTTTCCCTAAAGGCAAGCATTGTTCTTCCTCATCCAAAAGGATGGGAGGAGATATCTGTTCACCAAGAAAGTAACCTTCTATAGTCTTATTTTTTTTTCCTTTTTGGGGCATTTTCCCAACTAGTTACTTGAATTAAGAGTAGGGTATACTCTGAGAATATGTGAGATCTCAGTTCTTCCACAGTGGCATGATCAAGCATGTACTGCTCTGGATGCAGAGAGGGATTTTTGTGCCCAGAATCTTAGCAGTTACCTCTCCACAGTCACTTGGCCTCCAGTTCTGCCAAGTCAGCCCTCAGGGCTGATTTTCAGATAAGCTGGATGGGCAGGGCCACCATTCAGTGTGAGAGAAAGACCAGCTCCCCCAGGGCCTTCACACAGGGCTGAGGTAAAGCTCAGTTCTTCAGGGCCCTCAGGGATTTTTACACCCCAACAATGTAGTGCCTACGGGCTGCTGTGCAGCCTCTATGGCTACTGTCTGCTGCGGGAGCTATGGGAAGGCCCTTCTCCCTTCCTAGCCAGCTGAAAAAACCCATTCACTGACCTTTGACAGCTGTGGGTTGAGGGAGCTGAAGACCCCCTGCTGCAACTGGAGATTCCGCACCCCCAAGGTGTCCTCCTTCCCAGAGTCTCATTGCTCCAGGCCATGCAGTGAAGGCTGGGCTGGGCTCTGCTCCATATCCAGTGCAACTGATGTTTCCCATGGGCCTTTCAGGTCACCCTGAGCTGGAAATCTCCTCCACTCTGTTGTTCTCCACTTCTTCTGCTCCAGAATTTGTTGAGAGTCCCTCTCCCCTCTCTACAGGTATTTTGTGGGCTGTGTGGGGATACCTTGCATAAGTGTGTCTTTCTAGTCCTCCATCTTGGTTCTGCCCCACTATGTGTAAAATCTTTAATCCAATTTGAAATCTTGTTACTAAAACATACTTAAGGCCTGTATATCCTATGAGACACATTTGGAAACCAAATGTTCTTGACTCTTGGAAAACACAGTCTAAATCTGTAACTTCCTCAAAGTTTACTACTCTACTTAATTAGAAAATATTTACTTCTTTGTCTTATTCCCCCTTTTTGAGGGTATTATCCCCACATCATTCTGAAAGAATGAGATACTTCAAGGACCTAGTCTTATATATGAATATATAATTATTAATGCATGGAAAGCAAGCCCAGGAGTTCGTTAACTTATTTGCTTAGAAAATGGAATTGATTACAAATTCATATTGAAAACAGTAAGATCTTTCCTACCTGCATCCTGCCACAGTAACTCAGAGATGTTTTAATATTGCAATGGCAAAACTTCCACTGTTCACAGTTTTAAACTTTGAAAACCCTCAGTCTTGCATCCCCATTACCTTACTTCAGTTCTCAGGAGACTCTAATGGTTGGGACATACCCTTTGAATTGTTCTTCAAGGACAGTGTTAGCATGTTCACCAAAATAATTTCATGCTGAAAATTTACTTCCAAGAGTTTCCATTTGCTAAACATTATAACTCCATAGAATGCTGTCTATATGAAATTATTAAATGGCATTTCTCTAAAAATTTCTCAAATCCTTCTTATCTCAATGAGATCAAACCCTCTTTCCAAAAACTCTAATTAGGAAGATGGCGGAGTAGAAAGACTCATGTATGCTAGCTCCAAACCCACAGCCCATATATTTCCTGCAAAAAGAACTCCCCACAAATTCTGGAGCACTGCAAGGCGCGCAGAAACACAGTGGAAAAGATCTCCATTCCAGAGAGCCCTAGAGAGCTGTCGCCAGTGGTCCGTCATGCTCCGGACAGTGGAGTCCACCCCTGTGCTGCCCTGGCCGCACGGCCCCAGAAGAGCAGATGCGAGCAGGCTTCAGGGACGGAACCTCTGGTGGCCGGGAAGGTCGCTCTGCCCACAGACACTACAGGTCAGTGAGAGAGACTTCTGGGCTGGCCAAGAGGGGAGCGGGGTGTCTCCATGACTCGGGCCCCCTTGGGAGGCAGTGGCAGAGGCAGCGGCAGCGGCCCGGGACAACAGGCAGAAGTTCAGGGCCATTACCAAAGGTCTCTGCATAAACCCCCTGAGGGAACTGAGCCTGGGAGGCGGCCCTGCCCCCACCCAAGCACCAGAACTTAAGCTCACATTGAATAGCAGCTGCGCCTGCCACGGAAAGCCCATTTGAATCTCAGACCCCAAGCACTAGCTGGGCGGATCTAGGCAGGGGTGGACAGGAATCTCAGAAGTCAAGTAACTGGCTGGGAAAATGCCCAGAAAAGGGAATAAAAATAAGACTATAGAAAGCTACTTTGATGGGATACAGATGTTCTCGCCTTTCAATTCTGATGACGAGGAACAATTCTTACTATCAGGGAAAGACGTGGAGGTTGGGGCCTCTGTACCCCAGACATCCCAGGCCGATGTCCGGTGGGCTCAGGCCATGGAAGAGCTCAAAAAGGATTTTGAAAAGCAAGTTAGACAGGTGGAGGAAAAACTGGGAAGATAAATGAGAGAGATGCAAGAAAAGAATGAAAAATGGGTGAATACCTTGGTAAAGGAGACCCAAAAAAATTCTGAAGAAAATAACCCCTTGAAAAATAAGCTCACTCAATTGGGGGGAAAAGAGGTTCAAAAAGCCAATGAGGAGAAGAATGCTTTCAAAAGGAAAAACTCTAATTAGTTTACAATGCAATAAATTTCTTCAGACTGGAAACAAAGATTCCCTTTCTTCTTATCTTATCTGCCTCCCCAACTTGACCAGAGTTAGAAATGCAGAAAGACTATCTTTCTGAAGACTTTGAAAGTTCCTCATTTTTTAAAATTTTGTCAAAAATTTTCAGTTTTTGCACTCTTTTTTCTTTTGACTGATCAGGCCACAGGAAGAAAATAGTTTGATTTACCAAGACACAAAGCAAAGACAACATGATAAGACAGACACATAGAACCAAAAAGTCAGTGCATACAATTTTCTAAAAGCAACCTTAAAGTCTTTAATTTGGAGTAACTGAAAGTCTCTTCTTCAGAGCAAATTTGGGATCTATCAAAATTCTTATATATCTTAGATCAATCTCTGCATAATTTGAGAGCTCTATTCTTACTCATCCTCTTCTGAATGTGAAGTTTTCCCTGTTTCCAGGACAATAAGAATTTCCCTAAAGAGGAGTCCATTGGATTTCTAGAGCTGGCCCCCATGGTGCCATCATCAGGGTAAGAATAAGGAAATAACTATCTGGATGTGGTTCAGGATGACATAGAAGTTTGGGAATAGAAGGCCTTTCCTGAGGAAGTCTATTGGTGGAAACCTTACCAGAGACTTGAGGGTGTTCCTTCAGTGAAGGTCCTGTAGCTACCTGGAGACTTGCAGTCTCAGTCCCTTTATTGGTCACTATAACTGTTGCAGTGGGAAAAGAAATAGAGTAGTTACATCCAAATAATGATTTATGTAGCAATTATATAGTTGCAAAAACAAATCATGCCCAAAACTCTCAGTTGCCAGGACATGGGCCATCAGTTTCTACACAGTTAATATGCAATTTGGAGGTAGTGAAAAACAGGATTATAGAATTATAGGGATACCTGGTTTCTTATTGGTAGAGAGAATTGGGAAACATTGAGGTGAGAGAGAGAGGATATTCCTTTAGTTAGGTGACAGTTGGGAGAAGGAGTGACCTTGTAACTTCTCCAAAATCAGGCCACTTCCAGGAAGTTGAAACCCAACTTCATAAAATCGTGCATAAGGGCAAAATGGAGTCACTAATGCTATTTTATTGTAACAACTGGAAAACAGATCAAGGAGAAAAAATTTAAAAATCAGTGGACTATCTGAACACCAAGAAAAGAGAGAGAGAGAGAGAGAGAGAGAGAGAGCTTAGATATCATATTTCAAAAATCATGAAAGAAAATTGCCCAGATCTCTTAGAACCACAGGGCAAAGTGGAAATAGAAAGAACTCAACTTTCACCTCTTGAAAGAAATCCTAAATGTTAAAAGGGGCAGACTTCAAAAACAATTGAGTAATATCAATACTAAACATATGTGCACCAAATGGTAGAGCAGCCAAATTCTGAGAAGAAAAGTTAAATGAATACAGGAAGATATAGACAGTAAAACTGTACCAACAGGAGACTTCAACTTTCTCTTCTCAGAAACAGATAAATCAAACCATAAAATAAATAAGATATCAAGGAGATAAATAGAATCTCAGAAAAGTTAGGAACAATAAACTTCTGAGGAAAATTGAGTGGAAAGAGAAAGGATTGTACTTTTTTTCCTCAGATTTTTTTAATTATTACAATCAATAATTATTAATGTGTAACCTGTGACCCAAAAGAACTCTGAGTACACTCAGGTTACGGTTCTGAAGGCTGAACCAGTAGACTCATTTTCTCCTTTAGATTCATTGTCTCCCACCTGAAATACTCCAGGAAAATCTCTAAATATATTGATGGTATAGCTCATGTCTAGGTTTCCCCAAATATGGGTAATGGGATTTCCAACTCCCACACAAGCACTCAAGGTATTAAATGCATACTGGGTATGGGAGAACCTTTATTTTAACTCACAGAAACTACATGACATATAAAAGGCTCACAGGAGCCCATTAACAGACACAGAAACACGTAAAGCATTAAAATAGCCCATTAGATTTTGCCCAGAAGTTAATCACACTTTGGAGGCTGCCTGACAAGCAATCCTCTTCTCATTGACAATTCACAACAGCATTAGACTGAGATGCAAAGTCCAGATCTGGGCCTAAATGGTATGGCTTTACTTTAGTTATAGGGGCAACATTCAAAGCATGCCATTGAAGAAATCTCTTCTACAGATGGTGCTAGGTAGGAAATCTCCCTTTCCTTGGCAGAAGGTTAGATTCTGAAATCAGAATTCAAAACAATCCCTACCAAAATAAATAAGTTAATGAATAAATGAGTAAATAAATGAATGAATGAGTAAATAAATAAATAATGAATGAATGAATATATACACACATAAATGAATGAATGAATATAAAGAATCCCTATCTTTATACAAGAACTTGAGGTACATGAACATAGTCCATGAAGTACCCTCCCAAGTTGAGCAGGCACACATACACACACACACACACACACACACACACACACATACATACACATGCGCACACACATACACACATCTATCTGCCTTAATCATTAACTATGCCTTGGGGAGGGAGAGACTATTAGTGAGAAATCCCTTCTGCCCCATTTACTGCACCCTAGAAAAAGGCACAAAGGAATAGAGTCCTTCAGAAAAGACTTTCTTCAGGAGAAAGTCCTGAAGACTCTCAGAGAGTCTGAGAGTACAAGCATGCCTATCAACTTACATTTCTTAAACCATAAAAAGAGCTCTTCTGACAAGAGTCTATCCCCCCTGACTTCATCACCAATAATCATGTCAGGGGCATCTAAGAACCAATCAGAGAAGTACACTATGTCTTCTCAGTAAGGCACCAGTGTTTGTACTTGGGAAGTTGCGCAAATACTTTCAGGCAATGGACTCTGATCTGTAATCTTGTCAGATTTGGCAGAGAGAGCCTTGTCAGGTTGATCAGCAGATGCCCTGATCAACCCTTGCTCTCTCCATTAGGTAATAACCTAAGCCATGGCATGCCACTGGATGTTAGCCCATCAGTACATATATCTTGGATAGGCATTTTGGACAGACAGTGAGCTGGGTCCAGGACTGAATAACAAGAAGAAAGCAAGTTGATTTGTGTTCAGAAATTATACAGTCTATCCAACAATCTCAAATTGTACCCTGATTTTTTGAAAAAAAGAATCAATCTGTTTAACATCAATATTCTCCTAAAGGTCTGCTATATAATTTTGATTCATATGAGACTTTAATTTCCAAAAATCAAAATTTCAGGCCATGCAAGGGGCAATAGAAGATCCATGGTGGGCATAGGAAAGTTGCCATATTCAGACAGTCCACTGATTTTTAAGTTATTTCTCCTTGATCTGTTTTCCAGGTGTTACAACAAAATAGCATTAGTGACTCCATTTTGCCCTTATGCATGATTTTATGAAGTTGGGTTTCAACTTCCTGATTTTGGAGAAGTTATAAGATTACATCCTCTCCCAATTGTCACTTGACTAAAGGAATATCCTCTCCCTCTCACCACAGTGTTTCATATCAGGTGATAACTTGTATAGAAGAAGTAAAGAGAAAGACAACATCCAGGAAATGCATCATCTGAACTAGATGTGGACTGTTCATGTATCAAGGAAAGGCATAACATATGGACAAACTGAATGCTGACATTCATGGAATGTTAAAGCCCAGGGCCAATGGTCTCAGTCAGTCAATAAATATTTATTAAGCAACTGCTATCTATCAGGTTCTGTGCTGTGCTGGGAATGCTAAAAAAAGGCAAAAATAAAAAAAATTTCAAAGTCCCTGCCCTCAAAGAGTTCACAGTCTAGTGGGGGAGATAGCATGATGAGAAAGAAGAGAATTTCAATCATGGTAGACAGCCAGTGAAAATGCCTAGAGCTGAAAGATGTAATGTCCTGTGCAAGGAACAGCAGAGCGGCCATCATCACTGGATCACAGAATATGGATAGCGGAAGAAGGAGGAAGGACTGGAAAGGCTGGAGGAGACTAGATTATGAAGGGCTTTAAACACCAAACAAAGGCTTTTGTGTTTGGTCCTGGAGGCAATAGGAAGCCACTGGGGTTTACTGACTAGGATTCCTGACTTGGTCAGCTTTAGGGAGATCACTTTGACAGGTAAATGAAGGATATATTGTAGTAGGGAGAGATCTGAGGCACGGAGACCATTTAGTACATTCACGTGTACCAGGGTAGTGGTGCAACTGTCAGGAGAGAGAAGGCAGCGTTAACAAGGGATGTTACAAAGTTAGAACCAACAGGACGTGAAAAAGATTGGATGTAGAAAGAATGAAGAGACAAGGATGACACCTATGATGTGATCCTGGAAAGATTTTGGTGTCCTTGTTAGTAATAGTAAAGTTGTGGAAATGAAAAGACTTGGGTCAGGGAGGGGGTGCGATGAGATCAGTTTTGAATGTGTTGAGTTTAAGATGTCTATGGGACAACCAGTTTGAGGTGTCAGATGGGTCTCTAAATTTTTATTGTATATCCCAGTAAAAATCTTATACATGCACCTCTAATATAGTAATATAATATAGTAAAATAGTAATATAGTACTATAGTAAAATAATAATATTATTTATCTACCTCTTGAGAAGCAAATAAAGAGACAGCTTTCAAGACAGAAAGACAAGGGTCTCATTTCTTCCTTTGGCACACATAATGAAGACATTAACAAATAAGGAACCAATCCTTTGATGTACCATAAGCTCTGTTTGCTTGCACTCCAAGTGGAGGTTATGTAAGCCAGCTTCTGACTTCTCTAATTTAGGGACTTTACCCACTATCCAGAGAATACACAGATATTTGATAGCTGTTTCTTTGCAATTTACTGGATGGTGATGAAAAGCCTATTAATTGGCTGTTGAGTCAAAACTGAGTGTATAAACAAAAGATTCAATGAGAGGGAGCTCTTTTGGAGGCATTAGAATGAGAAGGAAGAAATGTTACAATGTTCCAGGCACAGAAAGGAGGAGCAGGGGCAGCACTGGTCCACCACAGATGGTTGCCCATCTCCCCACCCATCCAGGCTGCTGTATGGCTGTGAACACAGAGTACCAGCTTCTACCTTGTCTTTGCCATGCTTTTTCTTCCCTGCTCTTAGATGACTAAGAATCAGAGACAGAAAGACCAGCTCATTTTTTGAGCTTCAAAATATCAGAAGAACCAGCAGAGGGCCAGGAACTAGAGTCCATAGCAAAATCTACTGGTGGCCATAGAAGGCCATTCAAGTGAAGGTACAGCACAGCTCTTCAGAGAAACCAATGCAATTCAACCCAGCAGTGCTGACCAAGCCACTGAGATACCACTGTATTCAAGAAAGGAGTGACTCAGCCATCAAGTCTGCCACACCAAGAAGTATATTTGATCAGAGAAAGGTTTGAACACTTCAAGTTTGATCTCATTTTCCCAGGGACCAAGCGTTTAGGAGATGGCAAGCTTTCAGTTTCTGAGGGTTTTTAGGTACCTCAGGTTTGTTGTTTGTTGCTGTTGTCCTTGTTCTCAAAGAAGACCGATGACATCAGAAGGAGATGTGTTGACTTGCAAATGAATTGTATTTAAATGAGGCAGAGCTGTGCAAGGTCACCAGTCTCACTCTCTCCTCCAGAGTCATCTGGGTCCAGTGGCAAAATATAGATCAGGATGACTGGAGATGGTCCCAGATGCAGTGGGAGACCTTGCCCTTTTTAATCTAAGGTCTTGCCCAGGTCCCAGTTCATCTGAAGCAACACCCTTCAGTGACTGAGGTTAAGTAAGAAGTGAGGCAAAAAATAGCCTCCTTTATCTAGTCAATAAAAATCAATTTGGGAAGGGAAGACTCTAAGGTTTTCTGGCTGGAACAGAAACAAGTGCTATTTATACTTACTCTGAGCCATCAAAACCCAAACAATGACCAAGAGAAGCTTGGATTGGGACTTATTGTTGGCCAATCAGTGAGAGCCAGAGTGATTTGGGCCTAAGAAGGCTGGCCAAGCCCTTTGAATCCCAGTGGGCTTAATCAAAGCTTGGTTTTCCAGTGCTATATTTCAAGAAACCATAAATGAAACTACATGGGGCCAATGAGTTAACTGTACCAGTTTTTTTAATGATAGAATGAGTAAGTAGGGAAGAGAAAAAAATCTAGTCCATAAATCCCAAGATATCTTGTGAGGTTTCAGGTTTTTCTCAGTTAATATCCTTGTTTAAAATCTTATTGATATTATTGATAAATGCTCCTTGAGCATCAAGGAGATTGATATGTAATCTGATATTAGAGCATTAATTGATAGTAAAATAATATTAAGTAAATGTTAAATGGTGATAATATTTGGGGGAAATTTCATGAGACAGGAGCTTGGTGAGTCCCTGCAACTCCTCAGGTTTCACTATAATTCTGATAAGAGCTGTCACCATTGAGCTCTGAAGATCTGACTCACCACTATGAATGTATGTTGGGAGAGAGATTCCAGAGACTATATGTGATAGCTGACTCTGTGACCCTTGGCAAGGATGTTAAAAGCTTAGTGCTCTACTCAACTCGTAAGGTCATCAATTATTGTTATTGCTTGTACTTCTTTCTCAAAGAGGACCATTGACATCATGGGCATGATATCTTGACTTGTTCATGAGTAGGATTTAAATGAGCCTGGGCTGTGCAAGTCATCAGCCCCACTCTCTCCTCCACAGCCATCAAAGTCCAGTTGCAAGACATAGGTCAACGCAACTGGCTATGGCCCAATGGCCTGGAATGCAGTGGATGACCTTGGCCTTTCTAAATTAAGGTCTCTCCCAGGCCTCTGAGACAACAACCATTCAAGGACTAGGTAAGAACTGAGACAAAAGATGGTCTAATTTGCCATCATGAAAATATCAGTCTGGGAGATAGAGACTATAAGTTACCGGCATTTGTTGAGAAAGTCTCTCACCTGGGAGTTTCCTGTATCAGTGAAATCACAAGTTTAGTTCTTATCTCCTAGGCCTATACAAATGCTATTATACCAACATGATATGTACATGAAAAGAAACATAAAAATATTTCAAAGTGAAGTTAATAATATTATTATTTTAAAATAATTATTTTAATTACTAATAGTACCAAGAACTTTCATTTTTACTAAAATATCAACATTTTGTAAGGTCAATGTTACTAAATATCTATCATTATTTTTTAACATCTTAGTTTAACACTTTGTGGTACAGAAACTCAAAAGTCTGGTTTTAAGCTCAATTCATTTTGACACGACTTTTATGATCGTCTTTCAACTGCTGAAGAAATACCTCACAAAGACCTGTGGATCCAAAAACAAACATTTTTGGCTGCTCTTACTAAATCATGATGCTCATTTTTCAATCCCATTCAATAGTTAGGCAAAGGTTTTTATAGTGGTACAGTGGATAGAGCCCTGAGCCTGGAGTTAGGAAGATCTGAGTTAAAATCTAGCCTCAGATATTTACTAGCTGGTGACCCTGGGCAAGATATTTAACTCCTGTCTGCCTCAATTTGCTCATCTGCCAAATGGGGATAGTAACAGCACCTATTTTCCAGTGTTATTGTGAGAATCAAATGAGATATTTGTGAAGTGGTTTGCAAATCTTCAAGTGCTAAATAAATGCTAGTTTTTGCTATTATTATCACCACTATTACTGCTGCCGTTACTAATGTTAATTAGTTGTTCTTGCAAACTAATTAGAAATTCTTCAATTTTTATATGCTTTACAAAATGAATTCAAAAACCACTGAAGCTCTTTGTTTGGAAGATTTTGAAATATATTAGAAAATTCTATTACTAAGTTTTTCAAGTGCGCAGGTATGAGTGTTTTTATAGGTGACACACAGTTTTTGGCCACAAAAACATCAGTTTTTAAATGTTTTGACAATTGTAATGATTTCATACTATCATTGGCTAATAGAGCAGGGCACAATACATACCTACACTAAGGCTAATCATTAACAATATTGGAAGCAAATCCATATTTCAAATAGTCATTTTGAGAATTTTGAATTTTTCTAGCCAGCTTCTTGTCAGATCGAATTAGATGGTCAATGTTTTATCTAATAAGATGACAAAGAGCCCATAGAAATGACAGCTGTGTTCCAAAATATAATGAATCACTGTATGCACCTGGCACACAATAGGTGCTTAAAAAGTATTTATTCATTGCCTCAAGATGTGGTGAATTCCCCCTCCTTGAAGACTGAAGCACAGGGGAATTTTAATGAAAAGCAACATTCCACAGAGACAGAGCTTTAACAAGCTTTATCATTACTCACAAGGAAAGGAGAACAATAGCTGCTATCAGGGACAGTCTTAGTGTGTGGCTGCCATGCTCACACATGGCAGCACAGGAGGAAGAGGGATCTGATACCAAGGGAAAACAGCTCTATTCTCTATAGGAGCAATAAAATGATAGTAAAATGAAAGTAAATATAAAGAAAATAAAATGAAAGCATCATCCAAATTCCTAATAGAGGTTGGAATGCAGAGCAGGGAAGAGGGAATGTTAATGGTTGCATTCCAGAAAAAAGCTAAATATGTAAGACTAGGATCATACCAATCAAACTACGTTTCACTGGCTCACAGAAATCTCCAAGCAGAGTCTGTATGACCATTTGTCAGGTATGTTACAGTAAGGATTTCCCTATGTGCAAGTCATACTACATAGTTACTGAAGTCCCTCCCAACTCTCAAGTCCTGTGATTCTGTGAGTTACCCATGAGGCCATTTTCAAAACTGATGCTACCTAGGAAATTTTCCTTATCTTCTATAGGGCTAAATTCCAGAATTATGCTGCCTAAGGAAATCCTCTCTCCTCTGCACAGGACTTTGAGGTTCTGAAAGAATGTCCTTAAAATTCCCTCTCAGGCTTCATACAATCATACTTCCTATAGCCATGTACTTTTGCTATAAGTTATCATTACTATTGCTAGGTGGGGGTGAGGTGGAGGTAGGGAATAAGTGGAAAGAAACTCCTCCCCTGTCTTTTGTATTTTGGAAGAAGACACAAGGAAAAGGGGCAGGAAGGACTCCTAAGGAATTGAAAACTCCCGAGTGAACTAGCTTGTTTTTATAGGTCACAAGGAATTACTGACTCCACCACTCACTGAGTGCTTGTTTTCTCTGTTTTTCATAAATTTCCTTCCAACAAATTTCCAAAATTTCCTTTCCTTCCCTAGAATCTTTTCATATTTGGGAAATTTTTCAGATTGAGCAGGCACCCCACCACCATTCACACTCTTATGTTAAGATGGTATAAATAAATAAATGAAAAATAAAAGGATAAGAATAGTCTTACTTAACAAGTCCTTGGATACATTTCTCATTACTGTATCCTGATTAAAGTTGTGCCAACTCCTCAAACACATTTTCTCCCCTCCATGTCTTAACTCAAAATTTTGCAATACCAAATTAGGCAAAATGTTCCCTGATTCATCATGAAGATGGAACATTTTGAGCAAATACAGATAAAAGAATTGAAAAGTCTCTCTTAAATATGGTAATCCCTCCATCTCTGAATCTGTTACACAGTGATATTAAATTTAAACCAATTGAATCTTCTTCAACTCAGCAATATGTACAATGAACAAAAGGTTTTTAGAGCTAAGAAAAACAAGGAACTTTAGAAGGTCTGAATACAAGTGAGTGGCCTTGGAAAACTTCAGAGACAGGGATTGTCATCAGAAACAAAGCAAGACCAGCCAAAGAAACTACCAGTTCTTCTGATTCTTTACAAAGTAAAATTATATGTAAATTATTCTAAAGCAGGGCAGCAAGTTCTCAATGTAAGTTATTTCTTTCCATTCATATTGATAGTGTTGTTTGCCCAAGACATCTGAAATTGGGATGTCTAGTCTATACATAATCAGGAGAGGAGAGAAAGCAACAGAGACAAAGAGAGACAAAAAGACAGAGACAGACAGAGAGACAAAGAGGAGAGTCAGAGACAGGCATAGAAACAATAAAGAGGGAGAAGAGAGAAACAGAGAGAGGAGAGAGAATAAAAGAGAGAAAGAGACAGAGAAAGAGAGAAGGAGGAAGATGAGGGAAAGGTTGGGGAGATAGGAAGGGTGTAAAGGCAGAGACAGAGGTCAACCAGAACCTGTCAGATGAGCAGTAGGATCAATTGATAAAACTTTTAGAAAAAAGTGCTAGATGATACAGAGTGAATGGAGCAGAATTAGATCATTATACACAGTAATAGCAACATTGCAATGATAATCAACTATGAAAGATTTAGCTATTCTGATCAACACAACAATCCAAGACAATTCTGAAGGACTTATGATGAAAAATGCTATCTTCCTCTAGAAAGAAAACTGATGAACTCGGAGTGGAAATTGAAGTATGAATTTTGCACTTTTTTTCTTGCTTTTTTTGCAATATGGGTAATTTGGAAATATATTTTGCATGACTTCACATGTGTAATTGATATCATATTTCTTACTTTCTGAATGGGTGGGGCAGGGGCCAGAAAGAGGGAGAAAATTTGGCACTCCACTCAGAAACAAATTTTTTAAAAAGAATGATAAAAATAAATAATGAATTTAGAAGGTTAAATTCCACATGAAAACGTCGGTAATAACTATTGACATATCTATAATATTCTACAATAAATAAAGACCATTTTACAAGAAACTGAGGCTCAGAGAAGTTCTTTGCCTTGCTCAAAATCACAAAACTGTTAAGTTGGAGGAACCAGAAGTGTAATCCAAGCCTTTTGCATCCTAGGTTGCAAAACCACCATCTTTATGCCACGTTATTCTGCTGGAGGGCAGGCTAAGCAACCTTGACAATGGAGATTACACTTAGCACCTAAAGATTGACATGGCAATGATTGCTATTGACATTTATTTGGTGCTTCAAGTTTGCAAAATGCCTTATTAATCTATTTTGATCCCTGAAAACTACCAATATTATTATTCCCATTTTATCAATGAGAAAACTGAAGCTGAGAAAAGCTAAGTAGCTTGCCCAGAGTTGCATACCCCTACAATGAACTAGGAGTTAAAGGACCCAAGTTTGAGTCCTGGCTGTGGCTCTGATTGGCTATGTGGCCTTGGACAAATCACTTCAGCCCTAGAGTCCTCAATTTCCCTCATCCCTAAATAAGTGGGTTCATAGGATCATGGCTCTTGAGCTAGAAGGAAAAGGATATATTATAGAGACCAAAGCTTTATAACCTGGAGTCCATGGATAGATGTCCATCAACTTGGATGGGGAAAAAAAATAAATCTTCCTTTTCACTAACCTCTAGCTGAAATTCAACATTTCCATAAATTATTTATAAACATTATTCTGAGAAGTTTTGCCAGATTTCGAAAAAGATAAATAGCACCCAAAAAAAGTTAAGAAGTCTTGATTTGGACCAATACTATCAGTTTACAATTAAGAAATGATCCCCAACAAGTGACCACTCAGCCTTGCACTCAGGGTTTACTTCTGAGATCAAGAGTCCTTCATGTTGGTCAACAACCATCAACTCACAAGAGTCAAACATAACAGCTTCCATTTTTCAAGTGGTTGCAACATAAAAGCTGTATTTAGCAAACTAACAATGCCAAACCAATCACTTAATATGCAGCATATACAGCAACAAACAATTAAAATAATCATTATATTTAACTTTTGTTGTTTGGTCATACAGTCATATCCAACTCTTTGTGACCCTGTGGACCATAGCTCACCAAGACCCTTCTATCCTCCACTATCTCCTAACATTTGCTTTTCCTCCTCCAAGATCATGTTCATTGCTTCCATGACATTATTTACTCATCTCATCATTTGGTTCCCTCTTTTCGTTTTGTCTTCAATCTTTCCCAACATTAAGGTCTTTTCCAATGAGTTGTATCTTCTCATTATATGGTCAAAGTATTTAAGTTCAGTATTTGCCCTTCCAGTGATAAGTCTGATTTAATTTTAGTATTGACTGATTTGGCATCCTTGTTGTCCAAGGGCCTCTCAAAAGTTTTCTCCAGTGTTACAATTTGAAAGCATCAATTCTGCACCAGTGAGTTTTCCTTACAGTCCAACTGTCATGGCTATACATTACTACTGAAAGAAAAAAAAAATAGGTTTGACTATATGGAGTTTTGTCAGCAAAGTGATGTCTCTGCTTTTTAGTATGCTGTGCACATTTGCCATAGCTTTCCTTCCAAGGAACAGGCATCTTTTACTTTCATGCCTACAGTTTTAGTCTGCAGTGCTCTCTAAGCTCAAGAATATAAAAATCTGTTGCTACTTCCATTTCTTCTCCTATTATTTGTCAGAAAGTGATGGGATCAGTTATCAATATAATAGTTTTTTTATGTTATGCTTCAAGCTGGTTTTTACATTCTCCCCTATCACCCTCATCATGAGACTTCTTAATTTTTCTTCACTTTCTGCATCTGCACATAAGAGATTATTTATATTTCTCCCAACAACCTTAATTCCAATTTGTAATTCATCCAGCCTGTCATTTCATATGATGAGTTCTGCATGTAAGTTAAATAAATAAGATGACAATATCTACCCATGTCATATCCTTTTCCAATCTTGCATCAATCAGTTGTTACATGTTTGGTCGAACTGTTTCTTCCTGGCCCACAAACAGGTTCCTCAGAAGACAAGAAAGGTAATCGGGCATTCCTATCTCTTGGAAGACTTGCCACATTTTGTTGTGATTCGCACCATCAAAGGCTTTAGTGCAGTCAATGAGGAAGTAGATATTTTGCCAGAACTACTTTGCTTTCTCCATAATCCAGTGAATGTTGGCAATTTGGTCTCTAGTTCCTCTATCTCTAAAAAATCCCAGCCTGCTCTTCTGGTTATTCAGAATCTTGCACAACTTTGCTGGCATGTGAGATGAGTGCAATTGTTTGGTAATTAAAACATTCCTTGGTATTGCACTTCTTTAGGATTCGGACATGAACTGATCTTTTCTAAAATATTTGCCACAGCTGAGTTTTCAAATTTGCTACATATTGCATATGGCCACAATAATTTTTTTTATTTTATTAATTTTTTACTCATTTTGAATTTAAATAAGACAAAAATAAAAGAGCAGTTCCATGTACACAGCCAATATAAAAACCATGAATTTCTATTTCTCACTGTTTACTTTTTAATATATATATACACATATATGTAATAAGTGCCATAAAAATCATTTTAAAGCTGACCTGCTTTCTGTGCTTCCTTCTAAGTTTTCTTTTTTTTCCTCTTTTGTTCAGGTTTTTTTCTCCCATTCTCCCCACCTTGACACAGAGAGGGCTACCATTAGACACTATACTATACATACTTCTATTTACCAGTTATTTCCCTGCAGTGTATAGGATTTTCCTTCATAGGTCCTTTGTAGTTGATTTGAGTATTTATAATACTCAGAATAACTTATTCATTCACAGTTTTTCTTTGAACAGTCTTGCCGTTACTGCATACAGCATTCTCATAGTTCTGCTTGTTTCACTTTATTATTTCATGCAAGTCTTCCCATGTTTTTCTAAAATCAACAAGCTCATCATTTCTTATAGCACAGTAGTATTCCATCAAAATCACATACCACAACTTGTTTAGCCATTCCCCAATAGACAGGCATCCCCTATTTCTAGTTCTTTGCCACCACAAAGAGAACTGCTATAAATATTTTAGAACATGTAAGTTCTTTTCCTTTTTCCCTGATCACTTTGGGAAACAGACCTAATAATGGTATGACTAGGTCAAAGGATACACACAATTTTATAATTCTTTTGGCATAATTACAGATTGCTCTCCAAAATGATTGGATCAGTATGCAACTCCACCAACAGTAAATTAATGTCCTAATTTTTTCACATCCCCTCCAACATTTATCATTTTCCCCTTCTACCATTTTAGCCAGTTTGATGGGTACAAGATGATATCTCAAAGTTATTTTAATTTACATTTCTCTAATTAGTAGTTACTGAGAGCATTTTTTATTGATTTCTTCATCCAAAAATTGCCTATTCATGTCCTTTGACTATTTATTAATTGAGAAATGACATATAGTCTTATAAATTTGTGTATATTTCTGTATTTATATATTGCTATATATAGTCATAAATTTGTTGAAACATTTGAGATATATGTGCTATACTTACTATAAGTAAGACATTTATCTGAGAAATTGTCTATAAAAAAATTTGTCCTAATCTTGGCTACACTGGTATTATTTGTACAAAACCTTTTTAATTCAATATAATCAAAATTATTCATTTTATACCTAACAATGCTCTCTATCTCTTGTTTATTCATAAATTGTTCTCCTATCCATAAGTCGGATGAGTAATGTGTTCTATGTTCTTCTAATATTATTATGTCTCCCTTTATATTTAGGTAATGTATCCATTTTGACCTTTCTTGGGAAATGGCATAAAGTATTGGTCTACGCCCAATTTCTGCTAGACTGCTTTCCAGCTTTCCAAACAATTTTTACCAAATAAAGAATTCTTATCCCCAAAATTTAAATCTTTACACTTGCCAGAAACAAAGCTACTATAATCGTTTGCTGCTGTGTATTGTATGTCTACTCTGTTGACTGATCTACCTTTCTATTTCTTAGCCAATACTAAATGGTTTTGATAATTACTGTCTTATACTATAGTTTAAGATCTGGTACTGCTAAAGCTTTACTGTTTTTTATTACTTTTTTACTTTATTACTTACTTTATTATCTTTTTCCTTTACTTTTTTTCATTAATTTCTTTGATATTATTTACCTTTTTTTCCTCCAAATGAAATTTATTATTACTTTCTCTATTTCATTAAAAAAAATTTGGCAATTTAATTGCAATAGCATTGAATAAATAGACTAGTTTAGTTATAACTTTCATTTTAATCATATTGATTTTGCCTTGCCATGAACAATTAGTATTTCTCCAATTATTTAAATCTGACTTTATTTGCATTAAAAAATGGTATTAAAATTATGTTCCTGTAGTTCCTGAGTTTCTTTTCTTAGATATACTCCAAGGTATTTTATACTATCTACAGTTATTTTAAATGGAATATCTCTTGTTCTCACTCATCTCTTTTTGCTGGATTTTGTTGGTGATGTTTAGAAATGCTGATGATGTATGTGAGTATGTGATGTATTTTAATATCCTGCTACTTTGATTAAATTATTCATTATAATCACTAACTTTTTAACTGAATCTTTAGAATTTGCCAAGTATATCATCATCATGTGCAAAAGGAGATAGTTTTATTATCTCATTGCCCAGTTTGATTACTTTCATTTTTTTCTTCTCTTATTGTTCCTGCTAGAATTTCTAATACAAAATTGAATAATATTGGTGACAATGGGTATCCTTGCTTTACTCCTGATCTTATTAGAAAGGCTTTTATCTTATCCCCATTATAAGTAATACTTGCTGATGGTTTTAGGTAGGTGTTTCTTATCATTTTTAGGAAAAAATCCATTTATTCCTAAGCTTTCAAGTGTTTTTAGTAGGAATGAGTATTATATTTCATCAAGTTTTTTCTGTATCTATTAACATATGATTTTGTTACTTTTGATATTGATTTGATCAGTTACGTTAATAGTTTTCCTTATGTTAAACCATCCCTGCTCACTGGTATAAATCTCACTTGGCCATAATGTATAATCTCTGTAATATATTGTTGTAGTCTCCTAACTAGTATTTTATTTCTGATTTTTACATTCATATTTATTAGTTAAATTGGTCTATAATTTTCTTTCTTTGTTTTTGCTCTTTCTGCGTTAGGTATTAACCCCATATTTATTTCATACAAGGAGTTTGGTAAGACTCCTTCTTTACCTATTACTCCAAATTATTTAGCATTGGAATAAGTTGATCTTTAAATGTTTAGTAGAATTCACTTGTAGTTCCATCTGCTCCTGGTGTTTTTTCTTTCGGAAACCAGTTTATGACCAGTTCAATTTCTTTTTCTATTTCTATTTCCTCTTCTGTTACTCCAAGCAGTTTATATTTTTCTAAGCATTCCTCACTTAAATTGTTAAATTTATTGACGTATAATTGGGCAAAATAATTCCATATAATTGCTTTTCTTTCATCTCCATTAGTGGCATATTCACCCTTTTCATTTTTAATACTAGTGATCTGGTTTTCTTCTCTTTTTAAAATAATATTAAACAGTGGTTTATTTACTTTATTGATTTAGATGCTATACTATTTAGTGTATATAGGTTTAGTATTGATATCGCATCATTAGCTATGGTACCGTTTATCATAATGTAGCTTCCTTGTTTATTTCTTTTAATTAAATCTATTCTAGCTTTGACTTTGTCTGAGACTATGATTGCTACCCCTGTTTTGTTTTTCACCTCAGCTGAAACATAAAAAATTCTGCTCCAGCCCATTATTTTAACTGTGTCAATTTCTCATTCTTAAATGCATTTCTTGTCATTATGCAACAACATATTGTCAGGTTCTGATTTTTAGTTCATTCTTCTGTTTTTGTTTTGTGGGTGAGCTCATCCCATTCACATTTAAAGTTTACAATTACTGAAGTGAAAAACCGCAGGGGCGCAGCAGAATAGGTGCGGATTTGATGAGATCTGGCCCTCGGCAGGAAGTATGTGGAAGTCGCGACTAGAGCCCTTGGGTACTCCCACTGTGAGGGTTAGAGGCCCGAAACCACCACGCGTTGCCTACCCGCCCCAGAGGGACGCCGCACCCGGCTGTCTTCTGTTGGGGCTCCCTCCCATTCCCCTGCCTTGCAGCCCTCACACATCTCCGCAGCCCCAAGCCTCCCTCCATTCCCCGCAGCCCCACTCCTTCGCCCAGGACCCAAACATCTCCGAACTTTCTCCCAGGACCCTCAAATAGAGATATGTCCTCAGCACCAACCACACTCCTCCCTGAGTGTAGAAAGTTGACAGATTTTCTGGGAAGTCCATCAGAAAAGCCAGCAGAAGAGGTCTCTAAGCTGCCTCAGGGCAAGCCTCGCTGAAAGACATTCCGTCCCCAGGGTAGCCTCAACAGTTCCTAAAGAAACTTCAGCAGAACTCTATAATTTTTTATTTCATGGACACGCTATCAGACCTTAAAAATGAAAGAATACAAGCTCTTCACTCTTAATGAACTGGTGGAGTTATACTAAACAGAGGCTGTTTGACAGTGCAGACTTATCCTGAATTAGTTAAAACGGTATTTTACAATATATTCAGAACTCTCCCTCTTATTGACAGCAATGCATTTGATCCAGAAGATTAATCTACCCTTGAGGCCTCATGGCCACATTTACAGATTTACAGAAAACAGATTAACAGTACTTTTCTGCAGTTTGTTTATGAAACTGAACACTTCAATGGAGTAGTTAAACTGCTGGAAATATAGGAAGTTTTATCATTGGCTTTGCTTTACCTCTTAAGGTAGAACATAAATAGTCAGAAGTTCATCTCTCTTCCATGCACAGTTGACATATTGTTCAGTATAATTTTTTGAGAAAGCTCTTTCACTCCCAAGCCAGTTATTAGAGAGTTAATGAAATTCTGGCCTCAAATGTGTAGTCAAAAAGAGGTCTTGTTCCTTAAGGAGATGAAAGAAATTTTGAATGTGACTAAACCTTCACAAATTGCTGAAAGTCAAGAACATTGTTTAACAAATTGCCAAGTGTGTATCTACCCCTCACTTTCAGGTGGCAGAGAAGACACTGTATTATTGGAATAATGAATACATCATGAGTTTGACAGAGGAAAACTCCAATGTCATCCTTCCCATCATGTTTTCCAATCCATGCAGGATTTCCAAAGAACATTAGAAAGTGGCTATCATGGTTTTAGTGTATAAGATATTGAAGACATTAATGAAAATGAACAGTAACATGTTTGATGAGTTAATAGCCACTTACAAGTCAGATCACCAGTGTGAGAAAAAGAAAGAAAAAGGTGAAGAATTGTGTAAAATACTGCAAGGCCTGGAATTAGAGAAAGAAGTCTTAGACCTGATATGACAACAGTATTATTAGCCTGTAGTCACATGTTTATGTAATAGTAGAAGAAGTAGCAGTTTTCTGTATTGTGCAGCTTTACAGTAAATTTCACATTTGTTTCATTATTACAATAGCACTGTCTCTTAAGTAAAGGGGAAAAAATAAGGACTTGAATCCAAAGTCCGGACAGTAGATGGACTTCTCAGAAACTTTGCAAACATAATTGTTGTTCCAACCTACTAAAGCACTCTTCAAAGATCTGTTGATAAAATTGCTATGTTAAAACTTCATTATCAAGAGTTCTTTATTTATCATTAGCAGAGAGTGTGATACAGTTTTCAAATGTGAACAATCTTAAATTTAGCTTGAAGAAAACAACTCCTTATAAAGTAGTATTGGTCAAATGGAAATGGAAGTCCAAAAACTAACTGAAGAGAATAATTCCTTAAAAAAATTAGAATTGTGCAAGTAGAAGCTAATGATTTTATGAGAAACCAAGAAATTACAAAACAAAACCAAAAGGATGAAAAAATAGAAGACAATGTAAAATATTTCATTGTAAAAACAACTGACTTGGAAAATAGATCCAGGAGAGATAATTTAAAAATTATTGGTCTTTTTGAAAACCATAATCAAAAAAGAGTCTAGATATCATCTTCCAAAAAATTATCAAGGAAAACTGCCTTGATATTCTAGAACCAAAGGGTAAAATAGAAATGGAAAGAATTCACTGATCACCTCCTGAAAGAGATCCCAAAAAGAAAACCCCTAGGAATATTGTAGCCAAATTTCAGAGTACACAGGTCAAGGAGAAAATATTACAAGCATCCAGAAAGAAACGATTCAATTATTATGGAAATACAATTAGGATAACACAGGATTTAGCAAATTCTACATTAAGGGACTGAAGGGCTTAGAATATGATATTCCAGAGGTCAAAGGAGATAGGATTAAAACCAAGAATCACCTGTTCAGCAAAACTGAGTATAACACTTCAGGGGAAAAAAAATGGAATTTCAATGAAATGGAGGGCTTCCAACCATTCTTGTTGAAAAGACTAGAACTGAATAGAAAATTTGACTTTCCAATACAAGAATTAAGAGAAACATCAAAAGGTAAACAGGAAAGAGAAGCCTTTAGAAAGTCATTAAAGTTGAACTGTTTACATTCCTACATGGAAAGATGTTATTTTTAACTCATGAGACCTTTTTCAGTATTAGGGTAGTTAGAGGAAATACATATATATATATATATATACACATACACTCACAAATATATATACATAAATGTGAATGTATATATGTATATGTAGGTATATATGGGCATGTATGTATGTGCATATTATATGTATGTAGGTATGTATATGAACATGGGTGTATGTGTGTATATATATCTGTGTATATTATATATATATACATACACATACATACATACATACACACACAGAGGACACAGCTTGAACTGAATACGGAGGGAGAACACCTAAAAAATAAAATTTACTGTTAAGTGGAACGAAGAGAAAGGGAGAGGCAGAATACAGGAAATCATCTCACATGAAAGAGGTAAGAAAGAGTTTTTACAATGAAGGGGAAGAGGAGAGAGATGAAAGGAAATAAGTGAGTCTTACTCTCATGGGATTTGGCTTAAGGAGGGAATAACACACACAACTGGATATGGAAATCTATTTTACCCTGCAGGAAGGTGGGGGGGGAGGGATAGGAGAGGGAAGATAGTAGAAGGGACAGCAAATTGGGGAAAGGGATAATTAGAAGCAAATATTATTGTGGGAGGACAGGTCAAGGGAGAAAATGGAATAAAAGGAGGGTAGGATAGGGCAGAGGGAAATGTGGTTAGTCTTTTGCAACATAACTATTATGGAAGTTTTTTGCATGGCTGCACATGTATGAGATATATTAAATTGCTTGTTTTCTCAATGAGGGTGGGTGGAGAGGAAGGAAAGGAGAGAATATGAAACTCAAAACTTTAATAATGAATGTTAAAAATTGTTTTAGTATGAACTGGAACATAAGATGTGCAATGAGGTATAGAAATCTATTTTGCCCTACAAGAAAATAGAGGGGCAGGGGATGGAAGAAGCAGTGAAGGGAGGACAGACTGGAGGAAGGGGTGGATGGGGTGGATGCTGTCCTCAGGTGGGAGTTGGGGAGAGATGGGGAAAAAATTTTGAATTCAAATTCTTGTGAAAGTGAATGTTGAGAACTAAAAAATAGATTATATATTTAACAAAAAAGAAAAGAAAATAAATTTTCAAGGAAAACTGCCTGATATTCTAAAAACAGAGGGTAAAATAGTCATTGCAAGAATCATCTCGTAAAAGACAAAAAAAGGCCTGCAGATGGAAGACCTTGACTGTTGAACTTCATTCTTAAAAAGGACTGAAATGACATCACCATGTTGGAGTCACATTGAACTGTGTCCTGACTGTTCAGATCAATGTGACTGATCAGATCAAAATAAGCTTGGAAGGCTCTATCGCAGGTCGGGCATACAAAGTCCATTTGAGCATTTGAGGTGGAGATATCTCTAAATTTATGCATCTAATGTTTCTTTTGAGCTACTGCAATTCTGCTTTGCTCATAGAACACAATACCTTCTTTGATGTGAACATGCTATGCTGAGAGTGGTCCTTTGCCAGCATATCCCATGTCATGCAATCAATTCCAAAGTTCTTCAGAGAGACTTTAAGAATGTTCTTATATCACTTCTACTGACCTCTATGTGAGCACTTGCCTGTGTGAATTCTCCATAAAATAGTCTTTTAGGTAAATGTAAGTTTGTCATTCAGACAATGTGGTCAGCCCATTGGAGTTGAGCTCTCTGCAACAGAGTTTGAATGCTTGGCAGTTTAGCTGGAGAAAGGACCTCAAAGGAAAAGACGTCTAGTTTGAACTGAGTGTTGAAGGAAGCCAGGGATTCTAAGAGGTGAAGGTGAGGAAGAGGAGTATTTCAGATATAGGGGAACAGTTAGTGCAAAGGCATAGAGATGAGAGATGCAACACTATGGCTGCCAGAATAGCTAGATCAAAGAGCACATAGAGAAAAACAATATATAAGTAGGCTGGGAAGGTGGGCCAGAGTCAGGTTGAGAAGATCCTTCAGTACAAAACAGAGTTTTATTTGATCCTAGAGGTAATAGGGTGCCACCAGAGTTTATTGTGTAGAACAGTAATATGATCAGACCAGTGGATCAGGAAAATAACTACCAGACATGAGAAGGATGGATTGGAGGAAGGAGAGACTTGGAGGCAGGAAGAGTAGTCAGCCAATTTTTGCAATAATCCAGAAAGGCATGGTGAGAGACTAAATTAGGGTGATGGCTGTATGAATGGATAGAAAGGGACATATATAGATGACACTTTATGAAGGCTGAAATGATAAAACAAGTGACCTCAGGAAATAGTAGTTTCCTCACCATTGGAGGTCCTCCAGCAAAGGCTGGATGAAATTTGTTCAGTATGCCATAACACAATTACCTTCTATGTATGTGTTAGACTACTGAGGTCCTTTCCAACTCTGAAATTCTATAATTCTGTGACCCTGATAACCTATTATTCACATTTTACAGAGAAGGAAACTGAAGCATAAAGAGAGCATATTATTTATTTAGAGTAACACAACTGGCAAAAGCCAGAGAAGTCATTTGAAGTCAGACTTCTTCCAATTCCAACCCCACTAATCTTTTTCTGTATACCATGTAGCCTCAAGAAAGGAGAACCTTAATTCCATAGTAGAAGAAGGAACAATTAAAGATTTTTTGAGCAGAGATGGGATGTAATGAAATTGATATTTGGAAAGATTAATCTGGCAGTGACGTTGAAATGCATGGTGGACATACAAAACCAATTTACTCTTACAACAACTAGTGTGGTGGAAACAGTAATTAGGGCTACCCTTCTCAATGCTAACAATAAACTTTTTTGGTAAAACATATGTAAATATCAATTTAGATTTTCTATTAAACAAGACAAACATTAACCCCACTAAGAACAGGCTACCACTCTGATTTCTTAAGGCTTCCAGTAAAGCATGCCTCACACTGGTGCTCAGTGACAAGGGTGCCTGTCTCCCCAAACTGATGTCATGTAGCGCCTTCCAAGGTGATTATCTAACAAGTTGGCAAATCTCCATCAATAAAGCGAACATGGGGGCAATGCTTGAATCTTAAGAGTAAGGAACATAGGAATCAGTTTCCGTTGCAATCCAAAATTGGGCTAAAGACTAGGGAGGAGAAGCAGATGTCCTCTGGTGGGTTTCTTATAGTTTTAGCTTTGCTTCTTACCTAGTTACACCCAAGTTCTGATTAGTAATTGATGACTTAAATTTGTGATAAAAGGGAACTAATATTCAAATGCATCTTTATTAATAAGTGTTTGCAGCTGTTTCTTCATTATCATGTTTACTAATACTGACATCATTAGCAGTTGTCTACCAAATCTGGGGGACAGTTATTTACCAAATCTTAGAGATACATGTATTATTAGTAGTTGCTTATCAAATTTGAAATTCACATCATTAATAATCAACAAATCTGGAGGACACATGTATCATTTCCAAAGTTTGCCAATCAAGTCTTTATATTCTTACAGAAAACTAACTTACATAAAAAAATACTTGGTTACAAAATGAAGTCTGAAAACAGAGTGGAGTTAGTTATGTCAAGGCAACAAGCTTATTCTCACTACAAATGTTCAGATGGAATTGGAGAAGACTAGAAACTATTTAAAAGGCATATGTAATAGTCTCTTTCCATGGAACTCCCTTCCAGCAGCTTTGTACAAATATTGTTAGAAGCTCCAGGAGACACAGATTTAAGGTACAGCCACTGCCCTCAATGAGATTACAATATAATTGTGAAAAGATCACATAAACATAAAAAGATGGTTAATGGCGAGAAGCAGTATATGTTAAGTTCAAGGTCAATAGTATAGACAATAAGACCTATAGGGGACCAGAAATGGGAAAATTACTACAGAGTGTAAATATCACGGAGGAGGTAGGGACTTTATTTCTTCCTTGAAAAGAAATGATAGGAATTAGCACAGTTGAGAGAGTGGGAAGAAAACATTGCAACAATAATAAATTCTCAGTGACGTAAAAGACAATTAATTATGCGTAAGCAAGTCCTGGCTCTTTACTGAAATTAGATTTTTTTACATTCTGTTCTCTCTAACTTGGATTATCTCCTAAATAAATAAAGGAAAGGGAACAGCCTAAATTATTACCTAATCTAAATGTTTCTTCCCACAGAAGATAATTAAGCATAATTATGAAAGTGATCAACAAAAAAGAAAAGAAATATGACAGATCTTATGTAAATCACAAATCATAGGATTTAGTTACAAGTTACTTGGAGACCATCCAGTCTCAACTGTCTCATTTTACAGAAAAAGAAAAATAAAGGCCAAGGGAGTTGAAGTAATTAATACCATGTCCCAGGGTGGTTGTTATAAGAGCCAAGTCCTATATCATTAAACCCAGGGCATTGTCCTCTATGCCATGCTGCCACGATAAATCAGATATCAGCAATTCAGAGGCCTAACCCAGAAAGAGGCACAATATTGGTTAAGTTTGTCAAAACAAGAAGATTTCATTGACTCTTGTTTAAAAAAAAAAGTCCTATTACTCTCTTCTCACCATGCTTCTCATTCTAATTAGAGGGCTTATTTTAACCATATATTTTCTCTAAAAATACAATCTCCCAAGATTTCAGTGGCCAGATAGCTATTTAAGTGTTGTGGATGTTAGGTTCATAAATGCTCTCCAAAGGAGCAACAATTACACAGAAAGCATTCTGTCTATGTGAATATAATAGAATGAAATCTTTCTGATGCTACCTCCTACCAGCCTAATGACACTCCCCATAGTAAGTACAGTGACATCATGTAACTCTAGGAATCTTTGTGAAGGGTAGGGAACAGGCACCCTTCCACAATCAAGAAATATGGTGGCTGGGAGCACATGTTAACAGGCTCATGTCTTCATTAGGTAAGCCTGAGCCTAGGCCTTGGTCCTGGGAGAGCCTCTTCTCTTTAGTGTTCCTTTTCTGAGCACAGGTGATGGAACAGTAATCCTGAGATGGACTAGCTTTGGAGCTCTTTATCAATGCACACAAGTGAGTCTTTTGTGTTAAGCATTTCTTTTATGTGGGGGAATAACTCACTTTCCTATACCCAGTTCACATTGTACATTGAATATCTTTCTACTTCTCTTTCTGAAAGGTGATCCTAGATACAAATCAACCTTGTGTTTAAAATAATTCTCCCTAGGTCTCTGACATTGAGCCAGAGAATGTGAGGAAAAAGTCTCCAGGGAAGTCCAAGCATCAGTTTTTCTTAGGACTGACCCTAGTCTGCCTTTATTGGTCTAGACCTAAAGATCCCTTAATAGGTGAAGGTGAGCTCTTCAGTTTCCCCCCATCCCACTGGTTCTGTGTATGTTGCCACATTTAGGAAAGTAATCAAGAAAGGGACATCACCAGGTTTGGTTAATTTAACTCCATTCCACTCTACCCAGCTTTAACCTAAATCACTCAAGAGAGGCCACAAAGTGACAGACACTTAGGTATAACAGGAACCAGAAACATTAAATCACCTTTGCAGACTATATAGAGGAAAGCACCTTTTAAAAAGTTAATGAAGTATTAAATATGGAAGCAGTGTAGATTGATGGAAAAAATACTTGCCCCAGAGTAGGAGACCAGTCAACCAGTCTCTTTTCCATCACTAAGCAGCTATGTCTCTTTACCTCTCATGCCTTTGTTTGTTCATCTGGAACTGAAAGGTAATATTCTAATTTGACAAATTGAATTCTGTAAAATTCTAATTACTAAAATCAACATTAAAAATAAGAAGAAATGTAAAATGATCAGTCTGTAACACATCAATGAATAAACCAGATTTTTTTAACAAAATATGGGCCAACCTAGTCAAAGGTCACCTAGTTGATAATGCCGGTGGTAAATAGGAATTCAGTTAGTAAATTGATAGTGAGTGATACAGGAAGATCTGTGCTATTGCTTGTGGTAGAAGAAAAAAACTAGAAACAAAACAGGCACTCTGTGATGAAAACATAATGAGAAGGTAAGAATGGAGAATTCCATGAGCCCCTGCTCTTTCATTCTTTCCCTATGCTCCCTAGAAAGTGCTGCTGGATCTCTCTGTGGGTTCAAAATGACAGATCATTCAGACAAGAAAGTGAAGTGCTACCCCTGGGAAGAGAAAAAGGCCCATGACAGCAATAGTATGTACTCACCAACTCTGATAGTTTATTTTTACCTCTAGGACCAAATATCAACCTATCAGTTTGATATTTAGAGTTCTTCTCAACATTGCCCTTCCTCTCTTTACAACCTACTTAAACGTTACTTCATCCACATATGTTATGGTATAGACATATTGTCACACAAAATGCTCTATGTCTCACCTTTTACTTTTGCAGGAACTGTCTCCCTTAGCTAAAATACTCTCTCTCTCTCTCTCTCTCTCTCTCTCTCTCTCTCTCTCTCTCTCTCTCTCTCTCTCTCTCTCTCTCTCTCTGTCTCTCCTCCCCTCTACTTCCTGAAATCTCTACTTTCCCTTGTGTGTGTGTGTGTTCATCCTTCGTTGCCAAAGAAGACCATGCCATCAGAGAAATGATGATATGACTTGCACTTGACTTTATTTTGAGTGAGGGAGGGCTGTGCAGGCCACCAGCCTCACTTCTCCTCCAGAGCCATCTGAATCCAATGACCAGATATTCATCAAGATGACTGGAGATGACCCAGGATGAGGCAATTGGAGTTAAGTGACTTGCCCAAGGTCACACAACTAGTGAATGTCCCTTAAGGCACAACTCAAGCACCACATATTGCAAGAGGATCTTTTACATATACACTAGGCTCTGCTCAGCAGTTAAAAAGTATTTCTTTACCATGCAGTAAACAGACAGAAAAACATCAAAGAATACCTGCACAGTTTCTGAAGACAAGGTAAGGGATCCCCATTAAGCATTCCCAGAGTCAAGTTCTTCAGCCATCCATACCAGTTGGCACCAAGTAGTGTAGATTGTCTGAGCTCAAAGGACTTGGGCCATCATTGGCTAATCCTCACCTGTGACACATTAAAAAAAAATAAATCCTATGGTAAATTGAACTGTATATTCAAAAGGGCTGGATATGGAATCAGAAAAGTCTGGGTTCATATTCACCCCTCACTTACTAGTCACGTGACTATGGACAGGTCCCTTTGTTTCTCTGAGACTCATTTTCATCATCTAAAATAGAGATGCTATGCCTGTAGCATCTATTTCACAGGGCTGTTGTCAAGTTCAAAACACTTTGCACACTTTAAAATGCTGCATAAAATGACAGTTGCTATAGCTATTGTTATAAATTTAGCTAAGCAGGGAGAAGAAACATCTAGGTCAAAGATACACCAATCGCATCTGCCCAGTGCAAAGGAGATTCCCTCATTAAAGATGCTGTGAGGAAAAGAATTCTCCTAGTTGATCCCAACAGCCTAATAAATCATAAAAGGCCAATGGAAAGCTTTGAGACAGGCTCTTCCTCTGGTTAGTTGGAACTGAGCAAAAATATTTGCCAGGCAGCAAGAACATTTTGATATGACTTCCAGTGTAACCTGTGGCTCAAAGTCCCTGTGCATAAGACTCTGGTGGAGATTGATTATTCAGTGTTCTTTGCCAATATAAGGAGGGGAGTTGGAGAAATCTTGAAAGAAAAGAGATCCTGGCTTTCTGACTTCCAGGATCGAGAAAGGAGACTTTCGGTTCCAGACTCTCTTTAGGTCCCCAAAGAGAGAAAGGAAAGAAAGTCTTCCTTCAGTTGTTCCTTTCCTCTGATCGGAGGATTGAAGGACAGTGCAATGAATTTCTCCCAAAATCCCCCTTTATAGAGAGCTCAGAATTTCCCAATTAACTTGTCATTTTCAAACATCAGCTATCCTGCTTGGTTTGACCCAGGCCAAGGAACGTCTGGCAGCATCTTTTCAATTTCCTTCTGTGTATTGTCTTCCCAGGTAAACTCTTTGAGGGCAAGGACTATCTTTCTTTTTCTAAGTTGTATATTGTGCCTATGCCTGGCAAATAGTAGGTGCTTAATATATATTTATTAACTACTGCCTTCAGGGACCTAATAAAAGAAGAGAAAGAAACTCTCCCCTTCAGGGACCTGAAAAGTGTAAAACTACTGTCTTCTTTCCCAAAGTTGAAAGCCAGAAAACCACGATCTGTCTTCTCTCTTCAGTTCCACTCCTCTCCTCAAGTAAGCATGAAGCACTGAGTAATCAATCTCTACCAATAAGGAGAGTTTTATTTTTTTCCTACCATTTTTCCAATTACATGTAAAGATAGTTTTCAACATTCATTTTTATAAAATTTTGAGTTCCAAATTTTTTTCTCCCTCCCTTGTTTCTTTCACCCCTCCCCAAGATGGCAATATAGGCTATACATGTACAATCATATTAAACATATTTCCACATTACTCATGTTGTGAAAGAAGAGTCAGAACAAAAGGGAAAAATCACAAGAAAAAAGGAGAGAGAAAATAGTATGCTTCAATTTGCGTTCAGACTCCATAGTTCTTTCCCTAGAAATGGATAGCATTTTACATTGTGTCTTTTGGAGCTGTCTTAGATCACTGTATTGCTGAAAAGAGCTAAGCTGATCATTTCACAGTGTTGCTGTTACTGTGTACATTGCTATCCTGGTTCTGCTCCCTTTACCCAGCATCAGTTCATGTAAATCTTTCTAGGTTTTTCTAAAAACCAACTGCTCTTCATTTCTTATAGCACAATAGTATTCCATTATGTTCATATACCACAACTTGTTTAGTCATTCCACAATTGATGGGCATCCCCTCCAATCCCTATTCTTTGGTACTACAAAAAGAGCTGCTATAAATATTTTTGTGCATGTGGGTCCTTATCCCTTTTTTATGATTTCTTTGGTATACACACCTAGTAGTGGTTATGTATAGGTTATAGGCTGTTGTCCTTTGTTTTCGAAGAGGACCAAAACGAAATCACCATGATGAAGTGAAGTTTCAGTGTGTCCAACTGTGGCTGATCAGACCAATACGAGCTCGGAATGCTCTACCACAGGTTGGGCATAGGTAGTTCATATGAATTTTTGGGGTGGATACTCCAAATTTTTGCATCTTATGTTTACTTTGTACTGTCTCAATTCTGCTTTGCTCATAGAACACAGCACCCTTTCTGATGTGGGTACGCCATGCTGAGCAGTCCTGTGCCAGTGTCTCCCATGTTGCACAGTTAAATCCAAAGTTCTTGAGAGTGTCTTTGTATAGCTTCTTCTTACCACCATGTGATCGCCTGTCCCATGAGAGTTCTCCATAAAAAAGTCTTTGTGACAAGTGTATATTTTGCATTCAAACAACGTAGCCAGTCCATCGGAGTTGTGCTCTCTGAAGCATAATTTGAATGCTTGGCAGTTCAGCTTGAGCAAGGACTTCAGTGTCTAGTACCTTATCCTGCCAGGTGATCCTCAGAATCTTCTTAAGAAAGTTCAAATGGAAGCGATTTCATTTCCTGGCATGATGCTTGTAGACTGTCCACGTTTCACAGGCATATAACAATGAAGTCAGCACAATGGCTCTGTAGATCTTCAGTTTGGTAGTCAGTCTCTTCTCTCCCAAACTTTTTTTCAGAGCCTCCCAAACACTGAGCAATGCATGTGTCAAACTTATTGTCAATGTGTACATCCCTGGAAAGTACACTACCAAGGTAAATGAACTTATCCACAGCATTCAAAAGTTCTCCATTTGTTGTAATCAATGGTTCCCTGTATGGATTGTGTGGTGGTGGCTGATGGAGCACCTGTGTTTTCTTCATGTTAATTATTAGGCCAAAATTAGCACAGGTAGCAAAGAATTGATCTATACTTTGTTACATCTCAGTTTCATAGGCTGCATTGAGTGCACAATCATCTGCAAACAGAAAATCATGCACCAACGCTCCCTCCACTTTGGTCTTGGATTGTAGCCTTGTCAAAGTAAAGAAGTTACCATCTATACGATAACTGACTTTGATACCATGTTCATCTTCATTGAAAGCATTTGACAACATGGCTGAAAACATCATGCTAAAAAGCATGGGAGCAAACACACAGCCCAGTTTCATTCCATTAGTGACTGGAAAGGCACGACAGCATTACCCACTATCCAAAATCCGGGCAAACATGCCATCATGAAATTGACATACAATACTGATGAACTTCTCTGAGCAGCCAAATTTTGACATAATTTTCCATAAGCCCTCATGATTAACAGTATCAAAGGCCTTGGTCAGATCTACAAACATTGTGTACAGACCTCTGTTCTGGTCCTGGCATTTCTCCTGGAGTTGTCGGGCAGGAAACACCATATTGACTGTTCCTTGGTCCTTTCCGAAGTCACACTGGCTCTCAGATAGATGACCATCTTCCAGGTGAAGGACAAAACTATTAAGGAGGACTCTAGCAAGAATTTTACCAGCAATGACTAAGAGAGAGACTTCCCAGTGATTGTCACAGGACAGTCTATTCCCTTTACCTTTATAGAGATGGACAATGGAGGCAACCTTGAACACCTGGAGGATAATTTCCTCTTACCATATAACCTGGAAAATTTCAGTCAGATTTTGTATGAGCAATGGTCCCCCTACCTTGTAAATCTCAGCTGGAATAGAATCAGTACCAGGGATTTTATCACATGAAAGGAGACTAATGGCCCTCAGAACCTCTTCTTCAATTAGAATTTCACCTAGGAGGAATTGACTTCAAACTGAGGTAAACAGTCAATGACTCAGCATTGATTGATGATAGTCTGTTGAGAACACCATGGAAGTGTTCAGCCCATCTGTCTAGGATCACGTCCTTATCACTAATCGATGTGGCTCCATCAGTACTGCGTAGTTGTGAAGCACCATAGGTTTTTGGTCCATAATTAGCTTTTAGGGAATCATAAAAGTGCTTTGGGGTGTAGAGTGTGTTCAGGGAGGAACAGTATCTTGGTGTGATGGCTGCTGAGCCTTTTTGGGAGCTCTTTCCACCTTTAGTGTTCACTTGTTCCACCCAGCTCTCACCTGTGGCTCCAAGAAGCTGCAGCATGTGCAGCAGCCACAGGCGGTAAACCATTCTGGCAGACAGGCCAAACCAGGTTGAGGGTGACCAAGGAGTCTCAAACCCATTGGTGAGTTAGGGGGCTGTCTACTCCAAGGATCTGAAGACTTCCTCTGGTGGAATGGGTGGATGAGAACAATTTGTTCCAACAGCCATGAAGGCAACTGAAACAGGCAATGTGGGATGCTTAGACCTTGGTTAGATGCCAAAGATGGCCAAGATCATCCACGGCCTGAGCCTGAGCCATTGTGAACTGTCTTAACTCTGTCCTGCCACTGGACTATGATGATTTTGGAGGAAAGAGTGAGGCTGATGACTTCATGCAACTCTGCCTCACTTAAATCCAATTTATGCAGGAATCAAAAGACATCATACCATTTTACTATAATGTCTCAAAGTCCTGTGGCAACAGGTAAGTGATGAAGCAGTAGGTGCAGATACATTGGGAGCTGTAGTCACAACCCTGCACACAGGTGACCCAGGCCATAGGGTTGTTTCTCACTAGAAGCAGCAGTGGTATTTGGCAGCCCCCTGGGTATCTGAGCAACCTTTTAAGGATCACACTGTTCACCTCCTGGTGTGAGAAAAGGGCTAGAAAAGGTGCCCTAAACATTGTCTGCTCACCCACCCCTAGCCTGATTACCACAGCAGGCAGGGAATCCCACTATGTGGTCAAAACACAAAAATATGTATAAAACGTACAAAAACATCTGAAAAAGATGATTCCACTCACCATTGGCACATGTAACATGTGCAAACTTATAGACAGCACAAAATCCAGTAGACCTGAAAGACGAACTGCTCTTGTTGCAAGAGAACTTAACAAGTATCACATCCAAATAGCAGCCCTGAGTGACACAAGGTTGACAAATGAAGGCCAGCTTACTGAAGTTGGAGCTGGATACACTTTCTGCAGTGGGTGCAGCGAAGGGAAGCACCATGATGCTGGTGTGGGTTTTGCAATCAAAACTAATCTAGTCGGCAAGCTGTTGTGCCTGCCAAAAGGAATGAATGACAGGCTCATGAGAATGTGATTGCCACTCACAGAAAACATCAGGCCACCATCATCAGTGTCTATGCTCCCACCATGACGAACACTGATGAAGTCAAAGAAAAACTTTATGAAGACCTAGAGACCATTATCATCAATGTGCTAAAAGAGGACAAGCTTATAATTCTGGGTAACTTCAATGCTAGAGTAGACTCTGACTACCTAGTAGTGGTATTGCTAGAACAAAGGGTATGCATGGATTTATAGTCCTTTGGTAATAGTTCCAAATTGCTCTCCAGAATGGTAATAGGAAGAGTCTTACGCAAATGACCTTTGGACTTTGAACTGAGAGAAAGCAAGCACTTATTGAAAGGCAAGAATTGTTTTTTCGTTTGCTTTTTTTGCTTTATAAAAGTATTTTCTCCTAATGTTTCTTTTCTTTTTTATTATTTATTTATTTTTGGTTTTTAACATTAATTTCCACAAAATATTGAGTTCCAAATTTTCTCCCCATCTCTCCCCTCACCCCACCCCATAATTCCTTGCATTCTGATTACCCCTTCCCTCAATATGTCCTCCCTTCTATCACACTCCTCCCTTCCCTTATCCTCATCTTCTCTCTTTTCTTGTAAGGCAAGATTGATTTCTATACCGCATTACCTGTATTTCTTATTGCCCAGTTGTATGCAAAAACAATTCTCAACACTCCTTCCTAAAACTTTGAGTTCCAACTTATCTCCCTTCCTCCCTCCCCACTCATCCCCACTGAGAAGGAAAGCAACTCAATAAAGGCAATATATGTATAGTTTTGTAAAAGACTTACATAGCAGTCATGTTGTGTAAGACTAACTATATTTCCCTCCATCTTATCCTGCTCCTCATTTATTCTAGTCTCTCTTTTGACATTGTCCCTCCCCAACAGTGTTTACTACTAATTACTCCCTCCTCCCATTTGCCCTTCTTTCTATCATCCTCCCACCCCACTTGTCCCCTTCTCCCCTAGTTTCCTGTAGTGTAAGATAGATTTTCATACAAAATTGAGTGAGCATGTTATTCCTTCCTTGAGCCAAATGTGAAGAGAGTCAGCCTCACTCTTTCGCTTTCACCTCTTACCTTTTCTCCTCCATTGAAAAAGCTTTTTCTTGCCACTTTTAAGAGAGCTAATATGCCCCATTCCATTTCTCCCTTTCTCCTCCCAATATATTCCTCTCTCACCCCTTAATTATATTTTTTTAGGTATCATCCCTTCTTATTCAGTTTACCCTGTGTTCTCTGTATGTGGTGTGTGTCTGTGTGTGTGTGTATGTGTGTGTGTATAATCCCTCCAATTACCCAAATATTGAGAAAGGTCTCAAGAGTTACAAATATTATCTTTCCATGTAGGAATGTAAACAGTTCAACTTTAGAAAGTCCTTTATGATTTCTCTTTCCTGTTTACTTTTTCATACTTCTCTTGATTCTTGTGTTTGAAAGTCAAATTTTCTATTCAGCTCTGGTCTTTTCATCAAGAATGCTTGAAAGTCCTCTATTTTACTGAATGACCATTTTTTCCCCTGAAGTATTATACTCAGTTTTGCTGGGTAGGTGATTCTTGGTTTGAGTCCTAGTTCCTTTGACTTCTGGAATATCATATTCTAACCTTTGATCCCTTAATGTAGAAATTTCTAGATCTTGTGTTATCTTGATTGTATTTCCACAATATTTGAATTGCTTCTTTATAGTTGCTTGCAATATTTTCTCCTTGACCTGGGAACTCTGGAATTTGGCTACAATGTTCCTAGGAGTTTCTCTTTTCAGATCTCTTTCAGGAGGTAACTGGTAGATTCTTTCAATATTTATTTTGCCCACTGGTTCTAGGATATCAAGGCAGTTTTCCTTGATAACTTCATGAAAGATGATGTCTAGGCTCTTTTTTTGACCATGGCTTTCAGGAAGTTCCATAATTTTTAAATTGTCTCTCCTGGATCTATTTTCTAGGTCAGTTGTTTTTCCAATGAGACATTTCACATTATCTTCTATTTTTTCATTCTTTTGGTTTTGTTTTGTAATTTCTTAGTTTCTCATAAAGTCATTAGCTTCCATCTACTCTATTCTAATTTTTAAAGAACTATTTTCTTCAGTGAGCTTTTGAACCTCCTTTTCCATTTGGCTAATTCTGCTTTTTAAAAACATTCTTCTCCTCATTGTTTTTTTCAAACATCTTTTGCCAATTGAATTAACCTATTTTTAAAGGTATTATTTTCTTCAATATTTTTTGGGTCTCCTTTAGCAAGCTGGTGATTCACTTTTCAAGCTTTTCCATTGCCTGATACCATTGCATATTTATTTTGGAGGTACTAGATACAGAAGCCTTGACTTCCTCTGACAGTATGCATTGTTCTTCCTCATCCAAAAGGAAGGAAGAAAATGCCTGTTCACCAAGAAAGTAACCTTCTATAATCTTATTTTTTTCCCCTTTTTGGGCATTTTCCCAGCCAGTTACTTGACTTTTGAATCCTTTGTCAAGAGGAGAGTATACTCTGGGGACCTGAAAGTTCTCAGTTTCTCCAAAGTGGCACAATCAAGGGAGAGGACTTACTCCTCTCCTGGCCTACATGTTGGTCTGGGAGCAACCAAAAACTTTTCTGCCCAGAATGTATGAGTAGTAGAATTCCCTCTCTATGCTCCTCCTTCCTCACCCTAGGGCCAAGCTAAGGGTTGAGGTTCAGAGCAGCTGCTTAGTTCTCCCAGGGGCTTTTTAGGCACATGGTTCCAATGATGGACATTGCTGCTTTAGTGGCTGCAGTGGCTGGGCCAGACCATTGTCTCTTTACCAGATGAGAAAGCTTTCTCACTGACCTTTGAAGCTTTCTTTAGCACATGTGGGTTGCGGGATCTGGGAACTGTGGCTGCTGCCACAGAAGATTCTGCCCCCAAGGCTTGCTCTGGTCCCGTTCCTGCTGGTATGAGGCAGCCAAGGCTAAGCTGGGCTCTGTTGGCTGTACTCTGCTCTATGTCATGTGCAGTAGACCTTTCCTGTTGGCCTTTCAGGCTGCCATGGGCTGGAAATCTCTTTCACTCTGTCCTTTTGTGGCTTCTGCTTCTCTAGACTTTGTTTAGAGTCATTTTTACAGGTATTTTATGGGCTGTGGGGGAAGAGGTAGAGTATGTGCATCTTTCTACTCTGCCATCTTGGCTCTGCCCCCCAAGGCATGAATTGTTGAGCAATTCTCCAGAAGAAGACGCACAGCTGAGTCAATGGGCTTTGTAACACAACAAAATGAGTGTTTAATAAAATGCTAAAGACAGGAAGCTGGAAATGGTTAACACAATTGGAAATTAACAAAACTGTCCTGTGTTAACTTACCACTATCCAGTAATAATGAAGAGATATTGCTAATCTTCTCTAATTGGAATAAAAGAAGAATTGAAGTTCTTGTAGAGAGGAATTTTATTAGCAAAATTAAAGAGAGATCATTAGAACGGAGATTGAATAAAGATTTGACTTTTTAGAGAAATATTCAGCAAATTGATTCTGCAAAAAAATGCAAATTTTCTCCCTGCGACAGACTATAAGAAAGAAGTATGCCCTGTCCAGGAAGAAGTATACTCCACCATATGTTGGCACACAGGATAAAGCTCCAGTGGTCTCAATGCGGATTATAGCTCAGTATGAGAGATATGGAAACAAAGAGCTCTGTGAGGTCAGAGAGAAGAAGGATTATCCTAGAAGACCACATGTGTCCCAAGCCAGTTAGAGAACCATCTTGTAATATATACTATTTTCCTTAGGAGTTCTTGGTTTTGTGAACTGATGGACATTTATTAAGCCATATTAACAACTATTACTTTGTGTGAAATTTTTCTTCACTAAGAAATACAGGGGGGAGGAGCCAAGATGGTGGAGTAGAAAGACTCATGAATGCTAGCTCCGAATCCCCAGCCCATAAATTTCCTGTAAAAAGAACTCCCCACAAATTCTGGAGCAGCACAAGCTGCACAGCAACACAGTGGAGGAGATTTCCATTACAGAGAGCCCTGGCCGCGTGGCCCCAGAGGAGCAGATCCGAGCAGGCTTCAGGGACGGAACCTCCAGAGGCCGCGAATGTCCCTCCATCCACAGGCGCTCCAGGTCAGTGACAGAGACTTCTGGGCAGGCCGAAAGGGGAGTGGGGTGTCTCCATGACTCAGGCCCCCTCGGGAGGCAGCCATGGCGGCAGCGGCAGAGGCAGTGGTGGCCTGGTACTCCCGGAGCAGACAGAAGCTCCACTCCATTACTGAAGGTCTCTGCATAAACCCCCTGAGGGAAGTGAGCCTGGGAGGCAGCCCTGCCCCAACCTGAGCAGGAGAACTTAAGCTCACATTGAATAGCAGCCGCGCCCACCCCTGAAAGCCCTGAGGCTGGGGAGCAGCATTTGAATCTCAGACCCCAAGCACCAGCTGGGTGGATCTAGGTGGGGGTGGAGAGGAATCTCAGAAGTCAAGTAACTGGCTGGGAAAATGCCCAGAAAAGGGAAGAAAAATAAGACCATAGAAAGCTACTTTCGTGGGGAACAGATGTTCCCACCTTTCATTTCTGATGACGAGGAACAATTCTTACCATCAGGGAAAGCTGTGGAGGTCGGGCCCTCTGTATCCCAGACATCCAAGGTGGATGTCCGGTGGGTTCAGGCCATGGAAGAGCTCAAAAAGATTTTGAAAATCAAGTTAGACAGGTGGAGGAAAAACTGGGAAGAGAAATGAGAGAGATGCAAGAAAAGCATGAAAAACGGGTGAATACTTTGCTAAAGGAGACCCAAAAAAAATGCTGAAGAAAATAACACCTTGAAAAATAGGCTCACTCAATTGGCAAAAGAGGTTCAAAAAGCCAATGAGGAGAAGAATGCTTTCAAAAGCAGAATTAGCCAAATGGAAAAAAGAGGTTCAAAAGCTCACTGAAGAAAATAGTTCTCTCAAGATTAGAATAGAACAGATGGAGTCTAATGACTTTCTGAGAAACCAAGAAATCACAAAACAAAAAAAGAAATACAGAATCATTTCCTGTCCACTGTGTTGCCAAACACAGCAGCACATCTGAGGATTGCTGCTGTGAATAATTTTAATGGTCTTATCCCATAGTATAATGACCTCTCTATTCAGCAATAAACTAAACAGTGTTCAGTGAAGGAAAACATAACATTCATAAAAACATCCTTAAGCAAAACATATCTAATTTCACATATGTATCTCATAACACTCAGTATGTCATATGGTACATAGCATATGTCATTGCATCCCCAAAGTCAGGGGGTCCCAGGCTAAGATCTTCCCTAGAATGCTGTGTCATTAAGGGATAGCAGAAAATATCACACCATCCATCCCTAGGTCACTGCAAGAACAATCTCCTTGATCAATACACAGTGTCCAAGTAAAGTCCTCTCTCATCTTCACTTGAGGCTGACTTCCAGACCCCACTGTTCCTCCTCTATGGGCCAACCCCTACCAGCTCTTGTCTGGGTTTACCCACAGGTAGCTTTCTGCTCCTACTCCTTGCCTCAGCTCACAGAGACTGTTCCACTCCAAATTCTTCCTGCTTTTGCCTGAAAGCAGGCTCCAGGGGCTCCTACCCAAAGTTTCTGTTTCTAGGAAAACAAAACTTAACAGGGCTATAACAATATTTATATACATTACCAATGCCATCATCTCAATTCACTTTAATAGCTCTTTAAAGGGGCTTAAATGAAGCTTCCTTTCCATGGGCGGATCTCCACTCCAGCTCAATTCACTCATAAAGACCAGCATTCAGGGCTTCTGTCAGAAATCAACACAGATCAACAGACAGGACTTCTATCTGAGAAATTAACACAAATCAGCAGAGGAAGCACCAATATCACAGAAAAACTCACAAGCAAGTTCCCCTAGCCCACTCCCACTTGCTTCTCTCTCTCAACTCTGCTTCTTTCGCTACTCTTCTCTCCCTGAGCAATACACTATATATACTGTTTCCAATGAAATACTCTTGGTTCAGTCAAATGTTCTTGATTCAATCAAAGACAAGACAACTAAAGGCACTTGACTGGTCCAGAAAAACAGCAAAAAATCCTACTTTGCTTGCTGTTACAGTGTGGTCCAGGAAAATTAATAGGATTGGACCTTTGACAGGGTAGTATCAAGGCAAAGAGATAAGCATTTATATAACTATTATGAGTTGGGCACTGTGCTAAGAATATTTTACAAATATCTCATTTGATGCTCACAACCACGGGAAGTAGATGTTACTATTTTCATCCTCATTTTACAGTTAAGGAGTCTGACAAAAACAGAGGTTAAGTGATTTACCCAGGGTCACCCAGATAGTAAGATAGATAAGCTGGATTTGACCTCAGGTCTTCCTGACTCCAGACTTAGGGCTCTTTCTATTGCTCTACCAAACTGTCTCAAAGGCAAAGAGAAAATTCCTTCACTGGAATTAAGGGGGAAATCTTATTCTAATAAAAAGTTATAAACTGCTAACTATTTCTAAGGAAATTCTTTTTCAGTAATTTCAAATGTAATGCAGCATATTCTTCACAAGGTTCTGATGGGGCTGATGGAGCAATAGAACCCTTTTTTAGGGGTCCCATTGCTCCATCAGCCCTGTCAGGTTCAGATCTTTGATTTCATTTACATGGGCAAGTCCCAATGTGAAAGCTTTCTTCACCAGAGCGGAATGATAACTCATGTAATTTACAGTCTTAAAGATTTGGCTGGACCAATTCTCAAGAAGAGAAATCCAAGCTATCTATATATCCACATTAAAATGATAATAGCACTCCAAATCATCTTTAGAGAAAATGCAAATTAAAACAATTTTGAGATTCCATCTAACATTCATTAGATAGACAAAGTTGAAGAAAGAAAAGAAAAAGACAGATATTGGAGAGGTTGCAAGAAGAATTCAGAACTATGACCAAAATGTTGCTAAACTGTACATATCATTTGACCCAGAGATACCAATAGCAGGCCTATACCCAAAAGAAATCAAAGAAAGAAGAAAAGGTCCTATAGATATGAAAATATTTATAATAGTTCTTTTTATAGGGGCAAAGACCTGGAAATTAAGAGGGAGGAATGACCTTCAATTGGGGAATGGCTAAAAAATGATATATTAATGCAACAGAATACCACTATCCTGTAAAAGCTGATAAGGATTCTGGGAAGATACAGAAAATTACCCTGGCTTTCCCAAATTCTCCCACAAATAATTTAAAATAATGCTCAAAGTGAACTTTAGAGAAGCAGAAATAATTAAAAGTCAGGGTAAAACAATTGTCCAGCCTAGGACAACTTGAAAAGACTTTCGGAAAGATCTGATCTCCCCATTGTGGTGGTCTAGCCTGATTGAGGTGCAGTTTCCTCAGGACAAATGCCACCCTGAGTCAACAAACAACAGTTCTTGGGAGTAACTCTTGGTGACAGCCTCACTTGCAAGAACTTTTACCCACAGATAGTGTGGGGGTCAAATGACTGATCAGGGAAGATTACAGGGCCTTCCATTGGAATTGGTTGTGGGTGCCAGGTACACTGACCAGATGTGGTCCCAAGCTGTGACTGTGGTTAAGGAGGAATGAAGATATGCCAGTGAGTGCTGTCAGAGGGTGAGGTCCCTGCTCTCTGTGATCATTCCAGAAGAGCAGAATGCCAAGTTTTGGTTCCAGGGCAGAGAAGTGAGCTGAGGCTTGCAGCCATGAAAGGGACCGTAGGGAATAACAGTATTTGCAGCGTCAGCATTACTGGAAACTACTGGTTATAGATCAAGGGCACAGAGGAGTACTTGAGGTCAAGCCTCCAATTAGAGCTCAGAAAACAATAGCATGAAAAACATGAAGCTTGAGATATTACCCCCCAAAACTTGGAACTAAAGCATGATTCTAACACAAAGTTAATAACCAAGAAATGTCACTTAAAAAAAATTTTTAAGGGAGTAAGCAAAAGAGATGATAGCTTCTATGGTGATAGAGAAGATCCAGGTTCATACTCAGAAAGACAGTGAAGTCAAAACATCTACTTCTACTTCAAAAAAAATGTAAAATGGTCACAAGCCCAAAAAGAGTTCTTAGAAAAAACTTTAAAAATCAAATAAGAGAGGTTGAGGAAAAATTAAGGGGGAAAAAAATGAGTAGTGCAAGAAAATAAAAGAATATGAAAATCAAATCAACCAATTGGAAAAAATTCAAAAAATTACAAAAGAAAATAATTCTTTAAAAATTAGTATTGGGCAAGGGGAAGCCAATGACTTCATAAGATACCAAGAAATTTTAAAACAAAATTGAAATAATGAAAAACAAAAGGGAATGTGAAATGTCTCGTCAGAAAACCAACTGACTTGGAAAACAGATCAGGAGAGATAATATAAGAATTTTTGGACTACCTAAAAGCTATAATTTTAAAAAAGAGTCTAGGCATTGTAGTTCAAGAAACTGTTAAGAAAAATTACCTTGGAGTTGTAGAACTAGGGGACAAAATAGAAATTTGAAAAATCCACCAATCATTACCTGAAAGAGATCTCAAGATGAAAACTCAGAAGATTGTTGTAGCTAAGTTTCAAAGCTGCCAGGTCAAGGAAAAAATACTGCAGGAAACTAGAAAGAAGTAACTTAAATACTGTGGAGCTACAGTCAGGCTAACACAAGATTTAGCAGCTTCTACATTAAAAGACTGAAGGGCATGGAATATGATACTCTAAAGAGTAAAGGAGGTGGGTTTGCAACCAAGAATAAAACTGAGTGCAATCCTGCATGAACAAAAAAGTGACTATTTAATTAATTAAAAGATTTTCAGGTATTTGTGAGGAAAAGACCAGAACTGAATGAAAAATTTGACATATAACAAAAGGAGAAATATGATAAAGTGAATATGAAAGATCAACTATAAAGAATTTAAGAAGGTCAAACTGTGAGGCATCAATGGAATAACTGTTACAGTGGAGACAGGACGAGGTGAAGGGCTGGTACTGTTAGAACCTTATTCTCATCAGAACTGGGTTGAAAAGGGAATAATATATATATAACAGTCTAAAAGTCTTCTTAAGTTGCAGAGAAATAGGACAGCAAGGGGATAGGGGCTCTTACAAAGGTAGGTAAACTAAGGAATAGGAGGGCAAGAGGAGAGGATAAGGTAGAATTCTTAAAAGGGGTGTTTAAAAGGTTTAGGGAGGCAGTGGTCAGAAGGAAATTAGACATTAAAGAAGGGATAAAGTAAAAAGAAAGGGAGAGAAGGATAAATAGTAAGAAAAAATAGGATGGAGGGAAATGAACAACTAGTAATTATAACTTTGAAAGTGAATGGAATGTGCTCACCCATAAAATGTAAACAGCAGAATGGATTAAAAAACAGAATCCAAAATAGGTTGTTTACAAGAAGCACATTTTAAAATAAGAGATACCCAAAGGGCTGGAATAGAATTTATTATGCTTCAACTGATGCAAAAAAGAAAAAAAAAAGCAAGAGTAGCAATCATTACCTCAGATAAAGTTAACGCTAAAATAGATTTAATTACAAGAGATAAACAGGGAAACTACATTATGATAAAAACTACCATAGACAATGAAACAATATCAATGCTAAACCTATATGTACCAAATTCTTAAATTTTTAAATTTTTAAAAACAAGTTAAGTAAATTGCAGATAGAAACACATAGTAGTACTATAATAGTAGGGGACTTTAATCTTCCCCTCTCCAAGCTAAACAAATTTAACCAAAAAATAGATAAGAAAGAAGTCAAAAAAGTGAGTAAAATTTTAGATATGCTAGATATCTGGAGAGAATTGAATGGGAATAGAAAGAAATGTACCTTTTTCTTAGTGGCATATGGTGCCTTTATAAGAATTGATCATGTTTTAGGGCACAAAAATTTTATAATTAAAAGTAGAACTATTAAATTCTTCCTTTTCAGACTACAATGCAATAAAAATTATATTCAATAAGGGACCATGGAAACATAGGGAAAAAAACTAATTGGAGACTAAACAAGCTAATAATAATGAGTGGGTTAAAAAACAAATCACAAAAACAATCCATAATTTCATTAAAGAGAATGACAAAAATGAGACAACATATCAAAACCTGTGGGATACAGCAAAAGTAACAATCAGAGGAAAATGTACATATCTAAATTAAATAGGGAAAAAGAAGATCACTGAATTAGGCATGCAATTAAAAAATCTAGAAAAAGAACAAGTTAAAAATCCCTAATTAAATATCAAATTGGAAATGGCTAAAAATTAAAGGTGAGACTAATAAAAGTCAGTGTTAAAGAAACCACTGAATTAATAAATAAAATTAGAAGTTGTTTTTTTTGAAAAAAAGCCAATACAATAGATAAACTATTGGTTAGTATGAAAGAGAAGAAAACCAGATCACTAGTATCAACAATGATAAGGGTGAATATAATACTAAAGAAGATGAAATAAAAGCAATTATTAGGACAATTTTGCCCAATAATATGCCAATAAATTTAACAATTTAAGTGAAATGGAAGAATACTTAGGAAGAGATAAATTGCCAAAATTAATAGAAAAGGAATTTGACTACCAAAACAAATTTATTTTAGAAAAATAAATTATGCATAAGAAATCATATTAAAATATATTTCAATACTTGGATAACATTAGTCTCACAATCAGATTCCAGCTGCCACAAATCCCTGTTTTGAATACCTTGTGGTTCCGTTATCATGCTCTCATTACATGGAACTTTGCAATTTGAAGTACATTCAGACAGAAGTTCTGTATTTGCAAAACACTACATAAATTCCTACAGATGGAAGATCCAAGAAAAATTTGTTTACTAAAATATCTATGGTAATGAAAGAGCTAGTTCTAAATTATATTATTTGAAAAGTCGGTTCTTCATAAGTTATAAGGTAGTCATTTTAAAAACTATATATTTCAGTTGTTTTTTAATAGCTTTAACAATTTGAATAGGTATTCTAAATTTATAAAATAAAAGCTTGATTTTGAGTCCTTTAGGAAAACAAAAGAAAAAATTGAACAGGCCATAGATGTGTTTCCTAAGAGGAAAAATTATCAGAACCAGACAGATTTACAAATAAATTCTACAAAAAAAGAATCAACTTATTTCAATGTCAGGTTGTTTGTTGCTGTTGAGTTCATCCTTCATTTTTTAAGACCATGACATCAGAGAAATGTTGACATGACTTGCACTTGACTTGTCAAATAAATTATTTGGAATAACAGGCAAAGAAAGAGTACTACTAAACTCCTTTTATGACACAAATATGGTATAAATACCTAAACCAGGAAGAGCAAAAACAGAGAAAAAAAATTATAGATTATTTTCACTAATGAATATGGATGCAAAAATCCTAAATAAAATACTAGCTAGGGGACTACAACAATTTATTCCAAACAAGTCATTCCCCAATTAATAAATTGTCAAAGGATAGGCAATTTTCCAATGAAGAAATCAAGAGAATGTATATTCATATGAAAAAATGTGTTCATTATTGATCAGAGAAATTCAAACTAAAACAACTTTGAGATATCATCTCACACCATTGAAGAAATGGGCAATGAAGTAATAAAACTATCTATTTTTGTAGATGATATGATGATATGCTTGGAAATTCTAGAGATTCAAAAAAAAAGCTATTTCAAATAATTTTAACAAAGTAACAGGATATAAAAATATATAATATATAGTATATAAAATTGTACATATAACATAAAATGTAAAATAAACCCACATAAATCATCAAGATTTCTACAATCACCAACAAAATCTGCAAGAAGAGATAGTAAGAGAAAGCCAATTTGAAATAATCCTAGACAGCATAAAATACCTGGGAGTTTAACCGCCAAGAGAAATTCAGGAACCACATAAATATAATTACAAAACACTTTTTATATAAATGAAGTTAGATTTAAATAATTGGAGAAATATTAGTTGTTCATAGGTGGCAGTCAATATAATAAAAATGACAATTCTATTTAAATTAATCTACTTATTCACTGACATCCCAATTACCAAAAAAAAATTATTGTGCTAGGAAAAAAATAATAAAATTCACTTGGAGGAACAAAAGGTCAAGAATATCAAAAGAATTAATGGGAAAAAATGTAAAGCAGGTTTAGCAGTACCAGATCCTAAAAAATAGAGAGTTGGATCAGTGGAACAGAGTGGACATACAATATGTGATAGTAAATAATTATAGTAACCTTTTGTTTGATGAATGTAAAGATTTGATCTTATGGGATAAAAATTTACTATTTAGTCAAAAAAATTAATGAGAAAACTGGAAAGCAGTCTGGCAAGAAGTGAGTATAAATCAATATCTTATACATATTACAAAGATAATATCAAAAATGGATACCTGATCAAGATATAAAGGGAAATATGATAATAAAACTAGAAGAACATGAAACATATTATGTATTAAACTCATGGATAGAAGAAGAATTTATGAATAAGCAAGGAATAAAGAGCATTATGAGATATAAATGAATAATTTTGATTACATTAAATTAAAAAGGTTTTAAACAAATGAAACCAATGTAGCCAAGATTAGAAGGAAAGCAAAAAACTGAAAGGAAAAAATGTATAGACATTTTTTTAAAGTTCTCATCTCTCAAATATATAAAATTTGTCAAATGTATAAGAGTATAATCATTCCCCAAATGATAAATGGTTAAAGAATGGGAATAGGCAGTTTTTCGATGAAGAAATCAAAGCTATATATAGTCATATAAAAATATCCTAAGTCATGATTGATTAGAGAAATGCAAATTAAAACAATTTTGAAACATCATCTCACACCTATCAGGTTGGTTAAAATGATAGAAATGGAAAATTGCAAATGTTGGGAGGATGTAGAAAAACTGGGACACTGATACACTGTGGGTGGAACTGTTTACTTATCCAGTCATTTTGGAAAGCAACCTGGAATTGTGCCCAAAGAGTTATAAAACTGTGTGTACCCTTTGATCCAGCAACATCATTTTTTAGGTCCATTTCCCAATGTGATCAGGGAAAAAGGAAAAGAACCTGTGTGTTCTAAAATATTTACAAGCAGATTTCTTTATGGTGGTAAAGAAATGGAAATTAAAGGGATGCCTATCAATTTAGAAATGGCTAAACAAGTTGTAGTATATGATTGTAACAGAATACCAGTGCACTATAAGAAATGTTGAGCTGGTTGATTTTAGAAAAACATGGAAAGACAAATTTAATAATGAAGAATGAAATGAGTTGAACCAAGAAAACATTGCATATGGTAATAATAACATTGTTCAAATAACTATGAACTACTAGGTTATTCTGAGTATTTTAAATACTTAAATCAATTACAAAGGACTTATGAGGGAAGATGCTATCCATTTCCACAGGAAAAGCTGATAAATAGCAGTATGCATAATATGGTTTTACATAGGTAAATGGCTATGGATACAGATATCTTTTTCAAATGGTAGTCTCCTCTAGTGCAGGATAGGGAGGGAGGGAGACAGTTTGGAACTTAAAATGTAACAATAAATAAATAAATTCAATATTAAAAAAAGAAAGAAATGAAGGGATAGTTTCAGAGAAACTTGTGTGAACTGATTCAGGATGAAGTGAGTGAAAATCTACAAGAGAATCTACACTATAACATTAATATTGCAAAAATTGAGCAATACTGGAAGACCTAAAAACTCTAATCAATACAATGACCAACCATGACTCCAGAAGAAGAATAATGCTTCCCACCTCATGACAGAGAAGTGATAGACTAATATATAAAATGAGATACATTTTTTAAAGAAAATGTACAATATGGAAATTTGCTTGATTATACTTGTTTGTAATAAGAGCTTTTCCCTTCTTTTTCCAGAAGGAAAAAAGGAGCTAGGAGGAACAAAAAATGCATAGTAATTTTTAAAATGAAATGCAAATTTAAAAAAAAAGACTTATGAAAGACATTGGGAAGTTAAGTGACTTTTTCATAACCACATAGCTAGTACTTATGAGAGGCAGGACCTGAACCCTGAAGTCTTCCTTAGTCCAAGGATGGCTCTTTGTTAGTTATGCAACTCAGACTTCCTCTAAACATATTATAAGGCCTATATAATTGTAAAATATGGCATTTACATAGGTCTTTAAGTTTTACAAAGTGCTTTACAATATTCTCATTTTATCCTCACTACAGCCAAAGGAGTTAGATAGTGTTATTATCTCCATTTTACAGATGAAGAAATTGAAACTAAGGGTGGTTATGTGACTTGCCCAAGGTCACACAACTAATCAGTGTCTAAGGCCAAAACTGAACTCAGGTCTTCACAATACTAGGCCCAGAGCTCTATCCACTTCATAACCCATCAGTCAATAAGCCCACATCACATAATAATGTATCGAAAAGCCCTTGAACGACCTTCAATATAAAGGAATTAATTATTTGACCCTGGTAGTGAAACCACCTTCTTTTCAATAAGACAATACATATTGCATCAAGATGACTATGAATTCCAAATTGCCAAGAGCAGAAAAAATAAGATTGTATATATTTTGCTAGTTTAATCGAATAATCATTATCAAAATTGACCAGCCTACAAAAATGATCTAAGTATTCCAAAGTTAAGGTGTTGGGGTGGCTGTTCAGTCATTTCAGTCATATCCAAAGCCAAATACAAAAGTTAATTAAACACTTTTTCTTACTTCAGGAAGTTTCCGGATTAACTCCCTGTCCTCCACAAACGTTTTTTAAAAATCCAAACTATAATTGTAAAAATAAAAAAAAGGGGGGAAGCATCAAACATATTTTGTTAAATGTAAAAATGTCAACTATGTGGAAGCACTGTAAAAAAAACTTAATATGAAAAAATTATGGAAGGTCTAGTGGTCTTTTGAGTCCAATAATATGTCATAACAATACATAACTTCAATCAAAAGTTAAATATTATCTATTATCTAAGATAATAAGATATTATCTTATCCTAAGATTAAGATCTTAGGATCACACATTTAGAGACAGATGGGAACATGAGAGGTCATCTAATAAAGAAGCATTAAATGCACGGCCCTCAATACTTCCTGGTGCACCGGAATCAAATTAAAATATAATTGACAACTAATTAACAAAATAAGTTAACATACAGTAAAACTTTAATAATGTTCATATCTGATTTCCTAAGTCAATATACTACCAAGAGAGATTTTTATATATGGTTTAGTGGCCCCTTTTATATTGTAATTTGATACCACTGATAAAATATACACACATACTCTTATTTTAAAGTTGATAAAGCTGAGGCTTTGTTGCAAAGATTAAGTAATGGGACTGATGTCACACAGGTAATTAACACAGGTAAAAAATAATAAAGTCACACAGCATTCAAACTCAAGTCTTTTGACTAACTCCAGCACTCTTTCTTTTCATTTAATTTTATTTTTTTAATTAACAAAAAACTATTTTCTCTCCCTCTGCCCTTCTCCCGCTTTGGAAAGAAAAAAGGAAGGAAGAAAGGAAGAAGGAAGAAAGAAAGAAAGAAAGAAAGAAAGAAAGAAAGAAAGAAAGAAAGAAAGAAAGAAAGAGAAAGAAAGAAAGAAAGAAAGAAAGAAAGAAAGAAAGAAAGAAAGAAAGAAGAAGAAGAAAGAAAGGAAAGGAAAGGAAGGAAGAAGAAGAAGGAAGGGGAAAGAAGAAGGAAGGAAGGAAGGAAGGAAGGAAGGAAGGAAGGAAGGAAGGAAGGAAGAGGAAGGAAGGAAGGAAGGAAGGAAGGAAGGAAGGAAGGAAGGAAGGAAGGGAAGAAGGAAGGAAGGAAGGAAGGAAGGAAGGGAAGGAAGGAAGGCAAAACCCTTCTAACAAATATACATAGTGAAGCAAAACTAATTCCCACACTGGCCCTGTCCAAAAATGTCCATCTCATCCTGCACTCTCAGTCCACATCTCTTCTGACACCTTCTGCTTCATCATCACTCCTCCACCCGTTACATTGCACCACATTAGAGGCAAAGTGTTTAGGAGAGACATCACGGTTCTACCTTTTTCTGCTTGTGTCTTAAAGTGATGTGTTCAGGTCTAGGAATCAAATTTCAGGATGGATGTTGACAAACTGGAACATAGGAAAAGCAGTGATTTTGTTGTTGGTAAAAGTGCAGTTGGCAAAAGTTCCTTCCCCTCATTCTAATCTTGCTGGGACTTTCAGATGGTGACTTTCATGGAACTGTGGGAATGGAAATAAATGTTCTCTGGATCAAATGCAGGACTCAGCACACAGAGTGGAAGTGCAGAATCAAAGGAATGCAGAATATATTTAATCTAATCTTAAGGATTTCTGGTAACTGTGACTAGGATTTAGGGAGACAGCTCCACATGATTTTTAGATAGATAGATAGATAGATAGATAGATAGATAGATAGATAGATAGATAGATAGATAGATGAAAAAATAAATAAACTTTTCTCTTACAGGAATGAAAAATCCATGTTATTCAGTCAGGAAGTCAGAAGACACTCATGGCATCTTCTTAAACCATGGATAACAACGTTGGCAACAGTAAAACAATCAAAAATTAATTCAAAATCAAATCCATAATGAATCCGAGGTGTTTCTGGCAGCACTTGCCTATGTTGGCAAGTCACAGACTTGCCACAGTTCTTGTGGCACAGACGACTTCACGGTTCCTTTGGTTCTGAGCACAAAGCATGTGCACTTTGCACTACACATGTTCTCAGGCCACACAATGACAACAAACAATGCTGATATGAGAAAAGGGGTCAAGAATGGAAAAAGTTTAAGAAGCCCTGGGAGCAGCCTAGCCATGGAGGACCAACAATGAAGAGAATAACTCAACAGCCTGCAATTGAAGGATATTATCAAACCATCTGGAAAATAATAGCAGCTCTGAATGGGGAAGAGCTATCAGCAACATTGAAAGCAGGGAAGGGTTCTAGCAGGATCCTGACCTAGGAAAGTAAATTAATAATTATTAAATAATGATAGCTAACATTTATGCATTTATTTAACATCTATTATGTGCTGAGCACTTTACAAATCTCATTAGATCCTCACAACAACCCTTGGAGGTAAGTGCTATTATCATCTCTATTTTATAGTTGAGGAAACTGAGGCAAGCAAAAATTAAATAGCTTGCTCAGTGTCACACAGTTAATAGGTATCTGAAGCTGGATCTGAACTCAGGTCTTCCTGACTGCAAGACTCAGTAATCTATCCCCTGCACCATCTAGCTACCCTTGCTAAAGATGTTTTTTTCCCAAGTGTGTCACATTAGTGGTGTGAGTGCCTTTTATATGAGTTTCCTTAATATGTGCATTTCTTTTCTCACCAGGGTATTTGATCTGTAGGAAAGGATACTCATATATGTGCTATGGAGTATTTTCCTTACCATTATTTATTTTACTATGCTGCTTAATTAAATGTTCTTTGTTTTGAAATAATATGTCAATTGCTAATTTTAATAGACAACCCTTTTCAGTAAAGCAAGGATTTAAAACAATTCCAAAGGACTCATGATGGAAAATGCCATCCCGATCCAGCAAAAGAACTACAGTCAGAATGCAGAGAGAAGCAGACTATTTTCTTTTTTTTGTTTTGTTTTGTTTTTCTTTCTCATGGTTTCTCCCATTTGTTATAATTCTTCTAAGTAACATGACCAATGTGAAAATGTGTTTAATAGGAATGTATGTGTAGAGCCTGTATCAGATTGCAGGTGATCTTGGGGAGGGAGGGGGGAGGAAGTGGGAAAGAATTTAAAACTTGTGGAAGTGAATGTCAAAAACTAAAAATAAATAAATTAACTTTTAAAAAAAGGAAATCATATGTCCTTTGGTCTGATAAAAGGAGTTGAAGAGGGTGATCTTAAACTGTGGCTTTGAATGGATAATGACCAAAAGTGGGATCTGAACCTGCCATAATTTTTAGCAGTAGCACAACTGAGGGAAGTTGAGGCTACAGAAGCATATCTGGAGGAGAGCAACCACAATGATGAGAAGACTGCATATTGTCATTTAAAGATTGGTCAAAGAAACAAGTGATGTTTAGACTGAAGGAGAGTGGAGGAATGGCAAAAGAGTGACTGATAGCTATTATGAGGTATTTGAAGGGCTAATGGAAAATGGGATTAGACTTTTGCCTGGCCATGTAAGAGAGAATTAGGAACAGTGAGTGAAAGTCTCAGAAACTGCTCAATGTAAGGAAAAGTTAGCCTGCAATGAATTACATGGTGTAATGTATTAGATCTCTCTGTTGAACAGTGATTTCTGTTTAAGCAGTCTTGGGGGCCACTTATTGGAAATATTGTCAAGGGGATTATTATGTAAATATGAGGACAAAGGAAATGCCTTCCAGTTCTGAGATTCTATGATGCTAGTAATATGAGACTGGGAAAAAAGAGTCAGAGTAGGGAGGGGGGAGAAAAGAATGATATGAAAAACAAGGGACAGAGGGATGAAGGAGCTCACAGCCTACAAAAATACCCCCTAGTTCATCCTTGACCTAATTTTTGCCTCTGTTGGTCATTGATACTGAAAAGTTAGGAAAGGACTTCAACTCGCCCTCTATAATAGCCTCTCCCTTATTGCTATGCTGGATCATATTCGTAAAGATTTTTAATATTGTTTTTTTTTAATTTTTATCCAAACTAAACCTCTGTCCAGTATTTACAGATATCCTTTTTCTGAAATAAGAGCCTCTGTTGGATTTTGTGAGAACCTGAATAATTAAAATTATCTTGCCATTACCACTCTTCACTTTCTGTTCTTGTGATAAGAAGGTAAGAATGTTATAAAAAGATTGGTTGACCTATAAAAGTTCAAACAAAGTATTAGCTTTCGTTTCTGTTCAACTTTTGTGTAAATATCAACCCAGAGGGAAAAGACAAAACAGTGTAGTAACTTAGCTCCTGCAACTTTTAGCTCCAGGACTTTAACTCCTGATACCCCAGGTTGCTTCAGTCAATCTCCTAGTCTCACAAGTCACACGGGTGTTGGTGAATTTCCTGATCTCAGTGGTCAGCTAAATGCTCCGATCTCAATATATTCATTTACCTGTGATTAAGAAAGAAGAAACACATCAGGAACAGAGGAGTAACATGTTAATAAGCACATGGCATCCAGGTACGATCATAAGGCAGCCAGTATTTCTGCACCAACTCCTCAGTCAAAGAGGTAAATAGCACTTCTTCCTCCTTAAAAGTCATTATGAAAAAGAGAGGTCCTCTTCTTGAGCTCTTTTGTAATGTATACTCAGGTCCAACTCAGCGGCTAACTATAAGGCAATGAACCGACAGGAAACAAGATGCCTGTGCATGCTCGGAAGCAAGAAGACCCCTCCATTATGTATGCTCAGAAGCAGCCTCACTAAACCTCTACTTGAATTGGTACCAGGTAAAACATACTGTACATAATCTAAGTACTATGCTCTCACTGGCCAGTCCCCTCCTCCATTACATATCTATTAAATTCCATCTTTCAAATTTCTTTACTTTTGAGAAAAAGAGAAATGGCGTTCTATCACACCCCAAATTCCTGTCTTTGGGTTTTGTCTGTCTCTCAGTCACATCTGACTCTTCATGACCTTATCTGGGGTTTTCTTGGCAAAGATACTGTATGGTTTGTCATTTCCTTCTCCAGCTCATTTTACAGATAAAGAAATTCAGGCAAACAGGGTTAAGTGACTTTCCCAGAGTCACACAGATAGTAAGTCTCTGAAGTCAGATTTGAACTCAGGGAGATGAGCCTCCCTGACTCCAGGCCAGTGCTCTATCTACTACACTCTCTAGTTGCCCTTATTTTCAGGGTAAGGTGAGAAAAAAAATTTCATCAACCCAGGTCCCCTGCTTTGTCTCCTGCCTCACCATTCTAGCCAGCGCCACACTCCTTTTCAGAAAAAAAAACAAACAAAACAGAAAGGTTAGTCCATGAAGTCTCCAGTCTACTTTGGGTGGAAATGCATTAACACCCTTCAACTCCAAGTACCTGTCCTTGCCTGGACATCTAAGGCCCTAAGTAAATTACATCCTGAGGCCAAATGACATTACTCATGAAAATTTACCTAAAATGATTTTTCAATGATTAACGAACTCCCTCCTATTGATAATTTCCCCATCCCAGCAATTCTGAACCCCCTGATGGTCTTCAAACCCTGTCCCCTCACTGCCATATCTCTTATTCCCATTCCTCTCAACCCAACCTCCTCCCAGACCTACCTACCCCTTTTACAATGCTCTGTGAAATACATGTTCCATAGATAATAGATTTGCTCTCATCTTTAATCTCTTCCTTTCCCACTCCTTCCATCTTTTGGCTCTAGCTGCCATCTGGTTCCTTCCTAATGACACAGCCTCCTGGCCTTGATTTCTATGACTGGATTCACTACCCCTCTTTCCCTCCAATTTACTGGTCAAGTTAGACTACTCCTTGTCCCCCATTATCACTTCCAAGTTCCCCTACAATTTTCATTCAGTAACCTCTCCTCCTTTGAGGTTCTTTCAATCCACATTTACCACTCAATCAAAATTCTACTAGCTATTGTCCCCCACCCTCCAGGAAACCCCTTCTTGTCTCAGTGAGTTCAGTGCCTGGTTCATGGTCTGTCTCTCCTCCTCAATTCCCGCCTTCATGCTAGCAGACTTCATCATACAGATCTATAATCCCTCCAGTATAATAAACTCACAGTTCCTTAGTCATTTTGGGGAGGCAAGGGGGGAAGGCTAGTATTGTTTCTTTACTTGTTTATTGACTTCCTCTTTCATAATTGTGGGTTGAGACATTTCCTCCAAAGCCCCAAGGCAGGGCTTCAGTTATAAGAACTACATGTACTATGTCCTTTCTCCAAGGAATATGCTGAATCTAGAAGTCTCTCTTTAGAAGGTCTAGTGCCACATGACTACTGTGGAAATATGTTCAGCATGATTGTAGATGCATAATCTTTATCAGATTGTTTGCTGTCTTGGGGAGGCGGAAGGGGAAGGAGGGAGAAAAAGTTAATACTGAATGCTGAAAACTATCTTTACATGTAATTGGAAGAAATAAAATATTATTAAGTGGGGAAGAAAAATTAAAAAATAAAAAGAAACGTACTTGAAAAATAAAGATCCACGGCATATTTAAAAAAGCCCTAGTTCCTAAATTCTGAAACTCAAGAACTTGGTTCTATGCACTCATCAGTTCCCAGAGCAAAGCCTCCCCCTTTCTGGCTGAGTGGACAAGTACATGTCTCTTTCTACCATGGTCTTCTTCAGAAATTCTACAGTACCCTGGTTGCTACAACCTCTTAAGTTAAGAAAGTCCCCTTAAAGGTCTCCAGTCTCTGATTTATATTCATAAAGGGAAACAAAAAGGCAGAAGGTACAGGATCTTGAGGTCCAGGAGTTCTCCATCTCAAATCACCAGGGCACACACACCTAACTATGTGCTCCTGCCAAATTACCATAATCTGCTGCCAGGGGGAGGAAACTGCACATAGGCTCAGGTTCATTCCACTCTAATCCAATGTAGGAAGTGAAAGGAGAAGACAAAGAGAGTAAGAAGGGCCAAAAAGTAGAATTACTGGGAGGGATTTTACTTCTAAATGATATAGAGGAGATAAAGCTATCCTTTTATAATTGTGGTGACCTACAGTTCACGTGGAGGAAATGAGATCCTTTGACTTAATTTGGTTACGATTTTAAATCCCTGATTGAAGGCAAAAGGGAGACTACATCCAATCCCCATGGAAAAAGAGTGTAATCCCTTAGTAGAAATCTTTAAAGAAGACAGAATTTGGTATTATCTCCCTAATGGAGTTCTTACTGAGGGCAAGGACTTGCCAAGCCAAGGATAAAATATACTAAAACCTTTTAACTTAAATCCAGAGATCAAGTTGAATAAATGATTAAAGGTAGAAAAGAAATAAGCATGTATAAAGTACCTTCTATGTGCCAGACACTGGGTTAACTTTACAAACATTATTCTTATTGGATTCTCTAAAGGACCCTGGGAGATATTGGATATACAGCTATTTAGTGGCACTGGACTTAAAATAAGATTACTTGAGTTCAAGTAATCTTACCATCTCTATTTTTCAGTTGAAGAAACTGAGGCAGGCAGATATTAAGTGACTTGCCCAGGATCACACAGCTATTACGTATCACAGGTTGGATTTTAATTCAGGTCTTCCTGACTCCAGGTCTAGCACTGTATTCTCTGTGACACTTAGCTGCCTCAGTAAGGCACCTACAAATACTTCATTCTCCAGAGAAGATAGGTAAAGCCTAAAACTGTCAAGAAGAAAGCTATGCTTGTATATGTGAAGAGGATTACTGGCATCCTGAAGTCAAAGCTCATTGAGAATAACATATTTAGAGTAATTAACACCAACTCAGTACCAGTCCTAACAATCATTTTGAAGCAATAAAATGGATGATAACAGAGTTTAAAAGTTTTCAAGAAAATTTGGAAATTACCAATATAACATTAGCGAGACACAAGACCGATCAACCCAAAGCAGCTTTAGAAAAACTAATACTTCTTCTCCAAAAAGGAAGAAGATCATTGATAAACACCCTCTAAGCACATGATAAATAGGTTAAAAATCTAGAGAAATACTTCTGGAATAAACAGAAAAAATTTATTTATCTTTTATGCATTTGTAATCTCTTCCTCCCAGTGGAACTGCAATTGAACAATAACCTGCCCCCTCGGATAATAATAAAGTTTTCATTACAAGCATGCACAGTCCAACAAAAGAAATTCTCACACTGGTCATATTCCAAAATGTGTGCAAATAGACATCATTTCACAGACAAATGGTAAAGGCTAGTAATAGATTTGTCTAAAGTAAACAGAACTGATTTAGCTCCAGATAGTGCCTATGAAATGCCTTAGATCAAAGAGTAGAATGAAAATCTATCCATGGGTGATATCCACATGAACTCAACCGATAATGGGCCAAAACAATTGAACAAATGGCTAAATCATGCAGATTCATTTACAGAAATGGAAAGGTTGATTATATCAATTCAAGATCAGGTCATTGCCACAAGAAATTACAGAAAGGTTACTCTTAAAGAGCCTAGTCTAATTAATTGATATATACTTTGAAAAGAAAGGTAGTACATGTCAATGCAATTTGCTCTAGTAAGATGATACTAAGCTACCAAATGCCTAACAAGAAACAACCTGACAACCAGAATGATGCATCAAAAATTCACTGTCTTTCACAAATTAATAAGTTACAGGTACCTGTACTACACATGAAGATCTCAAGAAACCCTTGAGAATTCAACAAATGAACTATACTAGAACTGACTACAGCAATACCCTGCCCATCATCTTATCTATACTTGGAGTTATCCCTATGGTGATGTCATTGAGCCAAGAGAAAATCAGCTTATATAGCGGCTTATATGCTTTTATTCAATTAAAAAGTATTTGACTCACTTATTTACATTCACAGAATATTAAATATTAAATAATGATAGTGGGATTACACCTAAACCCAAGGTCATTTCTATCTGAACTTCATCAAACAAAGACAACAAGTAGATAATAACAGAACACATTTATATATCATTTTAAATTTTGCAAAAATGCTTTGCCTAAATTATATCATTTGATTCTTGCCACAAATCTGTCAGGTAAGTACTGCAGGAATTATAATTCCCATTTTACAGATAAGAAGACTGAAAGATATGTGTGTGGCATGTCCAGCCTGCCAGTTATTAGCAGGGCAAGTACTTGAACTCAAATAATCTTATTTCAAGTCCAGTGCCACTAAATAGCTGTATATCCAAGGCCACTAGATACTGTATAGATATAGATATAGATATATACTAACATATACAAAGTATATATATGCAATAGCAAAATTCAAAGCATTTTACAGACTTTAAATTACTAAAGTTAATTCTCTTTTCTGGATCTCAGTTTTCTTATCTGTAAACCGAAAAATAAAACTAAATTATCTTTTTGCTTTAATGTTCTGTGGAGTCTCTAATTCTATTCTATTCTGATGTTTGCTCAACTATTCTATTATCTAATACTCTATGGAGTTTTTATTTTATTTTGTAGTCTGTGGAGAGCCAGTGGAGATATCTGAACAGGACAGTGATTTGATCAGAACTCTACATTAGAATTATTAATTTGGAAATGCCAAATAGGATGGACTGGAAAGAAGTAGAGAGCAGAGGCATGTAGAATACTTAGGAGGCTATTATATCTTTCAGGGAAAAGCTAAAGAAACCTGAAATAAGGTGGCAACAGGAGGAGGGAAAGGGGAAGAAATAGCCACATAAGAGATTACCAAAAGGTAGAAATAAAAGGATTAGTAATTGATCGTATGTGAATGGCAAGGGAGAGAAAAGTCAAAGATTAAGCAAAAGTTTCAGAGCCGACTGAGGAAACGATGGTATTGACCACAAAATATGAAGTTAGGGGAAGGATCAGGTTAGTCAGTCATCAAATACCTACTAAGTGCTTATTACATTCCAGGAACTATAAGGAGCGTTACAAGGTTTTGAGGAAAAAACGAGAAGCTAGAATTTGGACATGTTGAGTTTGAGGCACTATACGGACAACCAGACTGATATGCACAGTAACTCGAAGTACAGGACTGGCCCTCTAGGGCTGAACATACGCGTTGAGTACAAATGATCACTTGAGTCATAGGAATGAATGAGATGGCTAAGGGAAAGAGCATTAAGAGAGACTATAGAAAACGGATGAGCACATGGACTTAAGGAAAACCTATATCTAGAAGGTTATTGTTGTGTTCATCTTTCATCGCCGAAAAAGACCATGCCATCAGAGAAATGATGACATGACCTGCACCTCTGAATTCACTGATATAGAGAAATCCCCAATGGGGGAATTCCTTCTACGAAGAGTATAGGTGCTCAGTACTGCCCAGGTAACTCTTTAAGACTATAAGTTGTAGAGAAAGTTACCCTTAGAGAATTGCCTAGAGCACTGAAAGGGTTACATAGTCACTAGGAATAAGAGACTGGACTTGAACTCAGGTCTTCCTGATGCCAAGTCCAGTTTAGAAGGCAAAGGGAAGAAGAAAACCAGTAAAAGAGACAGATTAAGCACAATCAAAGACATAAGAAAATAAATAATGATACTGCAAAGAAACTGAGGAAAGCTAGTCATAGCAACACACTTTATGGTCCAAAAAAACTGGAAATAAAGTGGATTCGCATGGTTTAGGGAACAGCTTTTTAAAATGGGATAGGAATGCGACAAAATATAATCGTGCAAGAAGACATGACAAATATGAAGCATTCTGAGAATTCTGAGATTTGCATAAACTGATACAGAATGAAAACACTAACAAAAAAACATACTCAGCAATATAAATTTTAAAAATCACTAAAAGGAAGTTGAACTCTGAGTAATGGGAAAACCATTGAAGATCCCAATGAAACATACTTCCTCTTTTTTTATGACAGAGAGGTGGAGAGTTACAAGGACCAGACAATATGCGTTGGTAGATAAGGTCTCTGTTTCAGATTATTTTTTCCTTTATTATAAGAGAGAGTTCAATTGAGAGAAAATAGAGGGAAATTATCATTATGTACAAATGAAAGTGGCCAATAAAATGTTTTTTAGTAAAGTGAAAAAGAAGAATGTGGTCGATAGCATCAAATAGTCAGTATAACGTAAGTTTTTTGAGGGCAAGTTTTTATCTTTATATCCTGAACACCTAGAACATGACCTTGCCATAGTAAATTGAATTAAATGTTGTTCATATGAGAGGCACTCAAGAATATTTGTTGAATTAATATTTCAGGACCGAACAGATGTGCTGAGTTGGTAAAAATCCTAGAAGTGGTTTTTGACTTAGCAAAAACCATGAACATGAATCATTTAAGAGTACTTCCCAGTCTTCGCACACCCTAGGTATCATAGAGACATTGGAGATAACTAACAAGTCAGTTATAAATCAGACAATAAGCATGTATTTTTAAATATTTTTTTAATTTTTAAAAATTCATTTTATTTTATTTTCAGGTCTGAATTCTCTTCTCATTTTCATCTTCTCCTTCCTACCCAATATTGAAAAGAAAGAAAAACAAAACTCATTACAAATACATATAGTCAAACAAAACAAATTGCCACATTAGTCATGCCCAAAAATATGTGTGTGTGTGTGTGTGTGTGTGTGTGTGTGTATGAGTGATAATCTCTCTATCTAGAGATGAATCGTGAATCCTTTGGAATTATGGTTAGTCATTGCCAAAAACATTTATCAAGCTCTTTCTCCCTTGGCAAACTAATTTCCTTTCATTGTTCTAATTCTCATCTCCATGTTCATGATTTCAAAATGTGCCTAGAGGGAGATAATATACCAGAAATAATAATAACAATTTGTGGTTAAAAGATATGTATAGGAGCCAAGATGGCAGAGTAGAAAGACTCACATATGCTAGCTCCAAATCCACAGCCCATAAATTTCCTGTAAAAAGAACTCCCCACAAATTCTGGAGCAGCGCAAGCCACACAGCAACACAGTGGAGGAGATTTCCGTTCCAGAGAGCCTGAAAAACTGGCACCTAAGGTCCGTCACACACTGGACAGCAGAGACCTGCCCTGGCCCAACGGCCCCAAGAGGAGCAGATCCGAGCAGGCTTCAGGGATGGAACCTCCAGCGGCCACGAATGTCCCTCCATCCACAGGCGCTCCAGGTCAGTGACAGAGACTTCTGGGCAGGCCGAGAGGGGAGTGGGGTGTCTCCATGACTCGGGCCCCCTCAGGAGGCAGCCGTGGAGGCAGCGGCAGAGGCAGTGGTAGCCTGGTACTCCCGGAGCAGACAGAAGCTCTGCTCCATTACTGAAGGTCTCTGCATAAACCCCCTGAGGGAACTGAGCCTGGGAGGTGGCCTTGCCCCAACCTGAGCACCAGAACTTAAGCTCACATTGACTAGTAGCCACGCCCACCCCTGAAAGCCCTGAGGCTGGGGAGCAGCATTTGAATCTCAGACCCCAAGCACTAGCTGGGTGGATCTAGGTGGGGGTGGAGAGGAATCTCAGAAGTCAAGTAACTGGCTGGGAAAATGCCCAGAAAAGGGAAGAAAAATAAGACCATAGAAAGCTACTTTCGTGGGGAACAGATGTTCCCACCTTTCATTTCTGATGACGAGGAACAATTCTTACCATCAGGGAAAGATGTGGAGGTCGGGCCCTCTGTATCCCAGACATCCAAGGTGGATGTCCAGTGGGTTCAGGCCATGGAAGAGCTCAAAAAGGATTTTGAAAAGCAAGTTAGACAGGTGGAGGAAAAACTGGGAAGAGAAATGAGAGAGATGCAAGAAAAGCATGAAAAATGGGTCAATACCTTGCTAAAGGGGACCCAAAAAATGCTGAAGAAAATAACACCTTGAAAAATAGGCTCACGCAATTGGAAAAAGAGGTTCAAAAAGCCAATGAGGAGAAGAATGCTTTCAAAAGCAGAATTAGCCAAATGGAAAAAGAGGTTCAAAACTCACTGAAGAAAATAGTTCTCTCAAGATTAGAATGGAACAGATGGAGTCTAATGACTTTATGAGAAACCAAGAAATCATAAAACAAAACCAAAAGAATGAAAAAATGGAAGAGAATGTGAGATATCTCACTGGAAAAAAAACTGACCTGGAAAATAGATCCAGGAGAGACAATTTAAAAATTATGGGACTACCTGAAAGCCATGATCAAAAAAAGAGCCTAGACATCATCTTTCATGAAATTATCAAGGAAAACTGCCCTGACATTCTAGAAACAGAGGGAAAAATAAGTATTGAAGGAATCCATCGATCACCGCCTGAAAGAGATCCAAAAAGAGAAACTCCTAGGAACATTGTGGCCAAATTCCAGAATTCCCAGGTCAAGGAAAAAATATTGCAAACAGCTAGAAAGAAACAATTCCAGTATTGTGGAAATACAATCAGGGTAACACAAGATCTAGCAGCTTCTACATTAAGGGATCGAAGGGCATGGAATAGGATATTCCAGAAGTCAAAGGAACTAGGACTCAAACCAAGAATCACCTACCCAGCTAAACTGAGTATAATACTTCAGGGGAAAATATGGTCTTTCAATGAAACAGAGGACTTTCAATCATTCTTGATGAAAAGACCGGAGCTGAAAAGAAAATTTGACTTCCAAACACAAGAATGAGAAGAAGCATGAAAAAGTAAACAGCAAAGAGAAGTCATAAGGGACTTACCCAAGCTGAACTGTTTACATTCCTACATGGAAAGACAATATTTGTAACTCTTAAAACTTTTCAGTATCTGGGTAGTTGGTGGGACCACACACACACATACACACACACATATGTACACGCGTGCACGCACATACACATACACACACATACACACATGCACACACACGTACATGCGCGTGCGCACACATACACACATGCACGCACATACAGAGACAGAGAGCACAGAGTGAATTGAATAGGATGGGACCATATCTTACAAGAAATTAAGGTAAACAGTGAGAGAGAAATGTAGTGGGAGGAGAGGGGGGGAAATGGAATGAGGTAAATTATATCTCATTCAAGAGGCAAGCAGGAGACTTTTTAGTGGAGGGAAAAAGAGGAGAGCTGAGAAAAAAACATGAAGTTTACCCTCATCACATTTGACTAAAGGAAGGAATAAAATGCACACTCATTTTGGTATGAAAACCTATCTTACAATACAGGAAAGTGGGGGAGAAGGAGATAAGCAGGGTGGGGGGGATGATGGAAGGGAGGGCAATGGGAGGAGGGAGGAATTTGAAGTCAACACTCAGGGAGGGACAGGATCCAAAGACAGAATAGAAACAATGGGGGGCAGGATAGGATGGAGGGAAATACAATTAGTCTTACACAACATGACTATTCTCAAAGTCATTTGCAAAACTACACAGATATGGCCCATACTAAATTGCCTGCCTTCCCAAAGGGAATGGGTGGGGAGGGAGGGATGGAGAGAATTTGGATCTCAAAGTTTTAGGAACAGCTGTTGAGTATTGTTCTTGCTACTAGGAAATAAGAAATACAGTTAATGGGGAATAGAAAGTCATCTGGCCCTACAGGACAAAAGAGAAGATGGGGACAAGAGAAGGGAGGGATGATAGAAGAGAGGGCAGATTGGTGATAGGGAAAATTAGAATGCTTGGTGTATTGGGGTGGGGGGAGGGGATAAATGGGGAGAATATTTGGAACCCAAAATTTTGTGAAAATGAATGTAAAAAGTTAAATAAATAAATTTATATTTAAAAAAAAGGATATGTATATAAATGAAAGGCAATTCCAATCAAGACTTTTTGAATTGGAGTGAATGTAGGCACACATTCACCAGTTCTAATGGCTTTGGGCAGAGCAGGGGTGGGGCAGAGACTTTCCACCTGATGTTTAAGGGAGCCACTATGTAGCCCGTGGGCAAAATAGAGGCAAAAGTGGAAATGGGGAGAGGCAGAGGGAGAAGAAAGACAGTTCTGCCTGGTGACTGAAAACAGAAAAGACTTCATCAGGAGCAGACTGGAACCATGGAGAGAAGAAAAAAAGCCCAGCGGAGATACAAGGTCTTAGATAGGTTCATGATTTGGACCTACTTGATGTGACCACTACTTCACTTCGCACTATGACATCATTGATCCTTGACCTCTGACTCATTTGCCTACCTAATTTCTAGAGACAGGTAGAAGAGTTGAAGATACTCAAGACCAGGACCAACCCAACTTCTTACCAACCTTCTTAACTTTCTGTCTGTCATTCTTATTCTGATGGAAGCTGTCATCTGACTGCTTAGATAACTGCTTGGCTTTAAATGCTTACTCTAGTGCTCCTGAACCCATGCCTACCTAGTTTCTAGTCAGTCAACAAGAATTTATGAAGTGCCTACTGTATGCCAGACATTGTGGTAAGACCCTACTCTCAAGGGGCTCAGAGTGTAATGGGGATATGAGGAACTATTTCCAGACAAGAGATACATAAGCTACATTGAAAATAGAAGGAAGGTATTAGCCTTAAAAGGGATAAGGAAAGGCTTCTTATAGAAGGTTTTAACTGAAGCTTGAAGGGAGCCAGGCATATCAGGAGGTGGAAATAAGGAGGGAAAGCATTCTGGACATGGAAGAATAGTCAATAAATAGGCACAGGAAGAAATAAAGTGTCTTGTGCAAGAAACCATAAGGAGAGAGGAGAGGTAGGAGAGGGCCAGTTTATGAAGGGCTTTAAAAGTCAAACAGAGGATTTTATATTTGATCCTGCATGGGATAGGGAGCCCTGAAGTGTATTGGATGAAGAGAGGCATGATATAGTCAAATCTGTGCTTTGGGAAAATCACTTTGGTGACTAAATGGGAGGTGGATTGGAGTTGGGAGAGACTTAAGGCAGGCTGACCCACCTGTGGGCCATTACAATAGTTCAGGTGTGAGGTGATGAGGGCATGGATGGCAGTGTCAGAAGAGAGAAGGAGACTTATGCGAGAGAAATTATGAAGGTAAAATTGACAGGTCTTTGTGATAAATTCAGGTATAGGTATAAGAGAGAGTAAGGAGTCAGGGATGACACCTAGATTTCAAGCCTGGGTAACTGGGAAGATAGTGATGTCATCAATAGTAATAGCAAAATTCAGAAGAAGGGAGTGTTTAGGGGAAAAGTTATTTAGTTTAGTTTTAAATATATTGAATTTAATGCATCTGTAGCACACACATATCCACTTCAAAATGTCCAAAAGGTGATTGGAATTGTGAGTCTGGTATTCAGGAGAGAGGTAGAACTGGATAAGTAGATCTGAGAATTATCAGCATAGGAACTGATTGAGCACATGGAACTGATGAGTATATAAAGTGAAGTAGAACAGAGGGAGAATATACAAGTACAAAGCCTTGATGAACATCCATGCTTATGGGATATAACCTTGATAAAGAACCAGCAAAGAAGACTGAGAAGACAGGAAGAGAACTAGGAGAGAGGAGTGTCCAGAAAACTTAGAGAGACGAGAGTGGTTAACAACAGTGTCAAAGGCTGCAGAGAAGGTCTAGAAGGATAAAAATGAAGAAAAAAACCACTAGATTTGGCTATTAGTGATCCGCAGCTTTGGAGAGAACAGTTTCAGTTGAATGATGAGGTTGAAAGCCAGACAGTAGAAAGTTAGGAAGGGAATGAGATGAAAGGAAACAGAGGCATCCACTGTAGATGATCTTCACAAGAAAATTAGCCACAACAAAGTCAATGCAACCAATGTTAGGAGGGAGCAGAAAACAGGGAAAGAATCTTTACAACTAGTGCCTGTGATAAAGGCCTCATTTCTACAATATATAGATAACTGAATCAAACTGAATACATGTCATTCCCCAGTTGATAAACGGTCAAAGGTTAGGAACAGGCAGTTTTCAGAGGAAGAAATTAAAGCTATCTATAGTCATAAGAAAAAATGCTCTAAATCACTATTGATTAGAGAGATGCAAATCAAAGCAACTCTGAGGTGCCACATCACACCTATCAGATTGGCTAACATGATAAAACAGGAAGATGATAAATATTGGAGAAGATGTGGGAGAGCTGGAACGCTAAGTCACTACTGATGGAGTTGTGAGCTGATCCAACCATTCTGGAGAGCAATTTGGAATTATGCCCAAAGAGCTATAAAAATGTACATACCCTTTGACCCGGTAATACCACTTCCAGGGCTGTATCTCAAAGAGATCATAAAAATGGGGAAAGGACCCATATATACAAAAATGTTTATAGCAACTCTTTTTGTGGTGACCAAAAACTGGAAATCAAGGGAATATCCATCAATTGGGGAATGGCTGAACAAGTTGTGGTATATGAATATAATGGAATACTATTGTGCTACAAGAAATGACAAACAGGAGGACTTCAGAAAAACCTGGAAAGATTTATATGAACTGGTGCTGAGTGAAGTGAACAGAACCAGAAGAACATTATACACAGTAAGAGCCACAGTAAGCAAGCATTGCATCTGATAAACTTAGCCCTTCACAGAAATGCAAGGACCTAAAATAATTCCAAAGGACTCATGATGCAAAATGCCATCCACATCCAGAGAAAGAATACACAGTCAGAATGCAGAATGAAGCAGACTATTTTCTCTTTTGTTATGTTTTGTTTTGGTTTGTCTCATGGTTTCTCCCATTCATTTTAATTCCTCTATGCAACATGACTCATGTGAAAATGTGTTTAATAAAAATGTATGTATAGAACCCATATTAGATTGGATGCCATCATGGGGAGGAAGAAAGGAGGGAGAGAAAATTTAAAATTTATGGAAGTGAGTGTTGAAAACTGAAAACAAATAAATGATTTATAAAGAAAAAAAGAAAATTCGCCACAAAAGGAAGGAAAGATATAAGATAAAATTTTGATAGTGGCACTTGTCAGATCAAATGGAGTTTTTTGAGGATGAGGAAGGAATGGATGTATTTACAGGCAATAGGGAAACAGCCGGTAAACACAAAGAGATAGAAGAGAAGTGAGAGTAAGGATGACAGAGAGCACAATTTGCTGGAGAAGACAAGATGAAATGTGATCATTTGTATATATGAGAGTGGGGTGAAGGACAAGATTGTAGCATAAGGCATCTAGGTGATATGAGATGAGGAGGAAAAGAGATAAAGGATCTCTGAGTATAAAATTTTGGAGGGAAAGTGGGGGAAGGGGTGCCATGGGAAGACTGAGGAAGGATAAAAGGTTTGGAAAAGTCCCTGCAGTGAGTGGGATGGTGAAATAGAGAAGTGTAAAAGGATTGCTTTGTCATAGCAAGGATCCACTGGAAATTGTTACATAAATTTGTAGTGTACCTGGTCAACAGAACCTCATGATTTTCTCTACTTTGTTCAGTTATATGTGTGTAGGAACAAAGGCAGTGGATGGTGAGAATAATGTAAGGTTTAAATTTGGCAAGGCAAATCCAGGAATAGGACAAGAAGCCAAAGAACTTGCGAGAAGAGAACAATATAAAATTAAACTGATCCACCAAGGTGTCAAGATGAGGAAAAAGAATATAGCCAGAGCAAGAATGATAGACTAAGAAATAATTAAGGCATTAAAAAATTGGAGGTCACATTGGGGATGAAGAATAATTTGAAGATACAAGACAGAGGAAGACGTGAAATGACAACAGATTGTGATCAGAGAAGGGAATTTCAGAGTTCATGAATATGGAAGTAGAATATTTATGGGTGATAGTAACATCAAAGATATGTTCATCTCTGAGTGCTGCTGAGATGGAATGAAGGAACAGGCTATAGGGAATGGGCAAACTGAGAAACCATGATATTGGGATATTTGCAGAAGTAATAATACATGTGTTGAAGTTCCCTTGTATAAGGGCAAGAGTTGAGAAGGAGAGAAAAATTATAAGCCAGGCATTGAACTCATTGAGAAAAAAAAAGGGAATATCCTACAGAGTGATAGACAACAGAATTTTGATTGGATGATGAATATGGATTGAGTGAATCTCAAAGAGTCTACTTAGTCATAGTGGTAGAGGGAAAACTTAGAAGAGGTGTCAGAGAGCAAGGAGTCTTTCGACTCTCCTACCTTGACGTGTAAGTTAGAGGAAAAGTGCAACCAGTGCTGAAAAAGGTGGCCATGGCAACTGTGTCATCAGGAGGGAGCCAAGTTTCAGTGAGAGCCAAAGATGGAAGGAGTGGCAAAGGAAAGATTTAAGATGAAAACAAGTTTGTTGCTTATGGAGCAGACATTCCAAAAAGCACAGTGGGAGGAACTGGTAGCTTTAAAGTGGGACATTAAGAGGGTTGAACTGAAGGGCAGGAATAAGGGAGCAGGCTATGAGGGATAAAGAATGGAGTCTGAAAAATAACAATGGGGGGTTCAAAATAACTTAACTGAAGAGGGAGGCTATCAACATCTCTAAGGGTTCAGCCTAGGATAGAGTGTTCTCAGGGAACTGGAGAGCTCAAATGGGAGTACAACAAAATCAAACATTATTTTTCTCCTTCCCAGGCAGGCAGAAGCAAGCCAGACCAGGTCAGGAGATGATAGCAGGTGGAATCATGTTTTTTCTCCTTAGGCAGTTAGGGAGATTTCTAACCTACAGCCTTGCTCAAATCCTTGTATTCTGTATCTTATTTGAGTTCTGACCATTTGTCTTGTTGCGAAAGACCACTAGCTTATCTTGGTCTCTAACAACTCTCTGACCTTAAGTTGGTTTTCTCATTATCATCTTCTGGGCATCTCCCTAGATCTGGCCTCTATAAGATATACAGTTTTGTCATTGTGTTACTAATCCCAACTCATCAACTCAATCCATCAGCTCATCACAATCCATGATCTTGAGCATGAGAGTGAATCAACTCATGATATGCAAAATCAACAAGAAAGTTTATTAGCTCCCAATATTTCACAGAATTGGTCATCATGTTCAACAATGAACTACCATTTCAGCATAAAGTAGGTTTTCTAACCAAACACATCACTAACCCATTTAGTAAGGTTTCTAGCAACCACAACCAACAGAATATAGATTCAAAACTGTAATCAAATAAAAAGGGCCTCTCAGAAGCCCATGCATTTTATTCTACAGAAGAGGTGAAATATAGGCTTTGTCCCCAATCCTGGGTAAGAACTAAGAATTATCTGTAAAATCAGGGTTACTGATTTAACATCTTTTATTAACTAGTAACTAAAATTTTTCATTTTCCAATAATCAGCAAATATTAGAAATGAGGAAAGGGATACTTAATGATTATTTTCATAATAGCATTCATAAAGCACTTTAAGGTTTGCAAAGCACTTTACAAATGTTCTCTCATTTGATCTTCAAAAATGACCTTGGAAATAGGTACTTTTATTATTCCCCTTTTAGGGATAAGAAAACTGAGGCAGACAGAGATTGTGACTTGCCTGGGTTCACACAGCTAGTAAGTGTATGAGATTGGATTTGAACTTGGATCTTCCTGACTCAGCAGACTATTTAATAAGGTAGATAAATATGCCCTACATTTTAGGAAGATTTTTATTTTTAAATCATTTTGTTGCTTTGGTACATAACAGGGAAAGTTTCCATTTTCTGGAAAATAGACTCATTCCCTAGTGATTCCAGATAAATGAGGCATTTACCAGCTCCTTCACAAAGTATTAGGATGGGAACCAAATCTTACAAAGTGTAAATTTCTATTAACAAACTACAGAAACACCATCATCAAATTTCCTAGTGTTCTGCTCCTTCTTCACAAGTCAGCTTTCCAATCCATCTTTAGACAGCATGGGCAGGTTTATGACTATTTGCAGACAAAATATAATCCAGCAGTACTGTAGGCAAATAGGATATGGGAATAAAGAAGAATCGAGCGTCCCAGCCAGCTGAATAGCGATATCGGGGATAAGAGGATGTCAGAGCATGTTCCATACAGTCAGTTACCAGGTACAAATTCGCACTACAATTTTCCAGTGACTTTATCAGAGAGGTGACAGCTGTAAACAAAAAGGCAAAAGTGGTTAGCTTTTTTGTTCCTCACTTTATCAATCTAAAATCCAATGGCACAAGTTTATAGAAATCCAAATGTAACCAATGGAAGACTCATACAAATCCAGATGTTTGTGTCTTTGGACAATTACACCACTCATTCAGCATTCAAAGAAAATTCATTCAACTTCGTCAAAATGACTGAAACTTAAATCTTGAAATATGGGCAACCTTCCTTTTACAAGTAAAGAAAAAATTATTAATAAGGTATCTTCCAGTCAGAATAATAATATCTAGCATTTATACAATGCATCTTGAGGTTGGCAATGTATTTTGCACATATTTAATTCTCACAATAACCCTACAGGGTAGGTGGTAGGTACTTTTATTTCCATTTTATAGATGAAGAAAATGAAATTGTAAGGCTGAGTGACTTGCAACCACACAGCTAGTAAGTCTTTGAAACTCTAAGTCCAAAATTCTTCCTACTATATAACCTATCTGAACAATTATAAATAACAAGACCATGGGTAGCCTAAAAAAATTAACTTTTTCCTTGTTAGCTTTGAAATCAGAGATATGTTCCCAGAGGGAAAAAATAAACAAAATAAAAATCCTAATGAACTGTGTGGAAAGGTAGCCAAACCCCTGGTATGTTTGAGATTGGAACAAAAGGAAATTAGGAGAGGTTGTACCATGTAATGGGAAGAACTTTAGATCTTTGATCAAGGAACCTGGACAAGTCACTTAACTTCTTGGGGATCTCATTCCTCATCTGTAAAATAAAAGCATTAGACTAAATGGATCCTACCGAACTTTAAGTGCTTTGAGTCTCAAATTAGCAGTTTATATTTCCTTTGCGATATGTTCCTGACTCTGAGATATCCTCTCCATAACTTATTACCAACTCTACCATCATCAGATGTCAGAACTTTCTCTTATGCCTAGAACAGAGGTGTCTAACACAAGGTTCCTGACCCAGCATAGAGCCCACAATTTCAGAGTGTCACCATACTAGATTAAAGTGCTATTAGGAAATATTTAACAAAATAAAACAAGGACAATGTTACATTTTAAAACTAAGTCAATAGATGAACCACAAGGATATTTATGTAAGTCAGTGACCTTTGTTTTTATTTGAATTTGATATCAACAGCCTCCACAATTATAGCTTCCAGAACTTTACTCCTCTCCTTTAATCTGGACTATAGGATCACATTTTATCAGTCAAGGCCAACAGCCAGCTCCTGCCTATAAGGCCTCAAACAGCACAGAAATCCCCTCTTTACTGGGTTAATTTTGTACATTAAAAATTTCATGTGATCAAGCTTGTTTAAAATGAACAATACCTATAGTCATTACTTAGAAACTCTTCTTTCTCCAATCCTCCTCAATATAAGAAGTAAAGCCCCTCATATTTACAAACACTGCTATTAATGAAGAAGATGTGTTTAAAGATTCCTCTGTATTTTACGTTTGTTGACTAAAACAAAGCATTTAATTTGCAAAACATAAGACTGTCTTTTAAGACAGGCTCTCTACCTACAAGGTATCTACCATGAAAGTGTTAAGACCATAAATCATTCCTTGATAGATTCTACACCAGAGACAAGGATGATGATATACATCAAGTGAGGCACAAAACCTTTGGAGAAATGGATTCAAATCCTCACTTTCCTACTTTTAATCTAAAAAATTTAAACTGAACTTTCCCAGGCCTCAGTTCCTTCATCTGTGCGAGCCTTAGAAGTATGTCTTCCCCTTAACAGATCCCAGAAAGGCCTCATTGCATCCTCGTCTTCTTCAGGAAACACTACAGACCAAGCACCAAGGGAACGGAACTTCTTGAGTATGCTGAAATACCACACTCAAGGACATTCTTATAAATGCCAAAATTCATCCTTTTATTTTCCCCCTCATAGAACACACTATCTCAATCAAAAGAGAGAAACTCACTTTTCTCAAAGAATTCTTGTCCATAGCTTTCTTTAACTTCCAATGGGCCTTCATTCCAAGACTTTTCTAAACTCTTCTGGAATTTCTGAATATTTGTAATGTTTGTTTTGAAATAGCCAGGCTCAATCATGCAGACTTTCACCCCAAAGTGCTGAATTTCAATCCTGAAACAGATCCACCCAAGTTAACACAATAGTTTAAACACATTCTCAATTTTAATGTTCATAGAAAGAAAATACAACCTATTCAAGAATTTGTGAAATCCCTCATGGTAGAGGGGACGTTAGAGGCTATCCAGGTCAGCTGTGTTAAACTCAAACAGAAACAAATCCCTACAGAATACAGACTAATTTAGACTATTTTGGTTGAGTCCCTGCTCTGAGACTTAGCACCTAGCTTGGTGGCCCCTGGTTAAGTCTTTTAACTTCTTTGAAAACTTGCTTCCTTGTCTGCAAAATGAGGTTAATAACACTCCCATGAGTATCACTTCTTCTGACTAAGGTTTTGAAAATTTAAATATCAGGAGCCAAGATGGCGGAGTAGAAAGACTCATGTATGCTAGCTCCGAATCCACAGCCCATAAATTTCCTGTAAAAAGAACTCCCCACAAATTCTGGAGCAGCGCAAGCCACACAGCAACACAGTGGAGGAGATTTCCGTTCCAGAGAGCCTGAAAAACTGGCACCTAAGGTCCGTCACGCACTGGACAGCAGAGACCTGCCCTGGCCAAACGGCCCCGGGAGGAGCAGATCCGAGCAGGCTTCAGGGACGGAACCTCCAGCGGCCGCCAATGTCCCTCCATCCACAGGCGCTCCAGGTCAGTGACAGAGACTTCTGGGCAGGCCGAGAGGGGAGTGGGGTGTCTCCATGACTCGGGCCCCCTCAGGAGGCAGCCGTGGAGGCAGCGGCAGAGGCAGTGGTAGCCTGGTACTCCCGGAGCAGACAGAAGCTCTGCTCCATTACTGAAGGTCTCTGCATAAACCCCCTGAGGGAACTGAGCCTGGGAGGTGGCCTTGCCCCAACCTGAGCACCAGAACTTAAGCTCACATTGACTAGTAGCCACGCCCACCCCTGAAAGCCCTGAGGCTGGGGAGCAGCATTTGAATCTCAGACCCCAAGCACTAGCTGGGTGGATCTAGGTGGGGGTGGAGAGGAATCTCAGAAGTCAAGTAACTGGCTGGGAAAATGCCCAGAAAAGGGAAGAAAAATAAGACCATAGAAAGCTACTTTCGTGGGGAACAGATGTTCCCACCTTTCATTTCTGATGACGAGGAACAATTCTTACCATCAGGGAAGCTGTGGAGGTCGGGCTCTCTGTATCCCAGACATCCAAGGTGGATGTCCAGTGGGTTCAGGCCATGGAAGAGCTCAAAAAGGATTTTGAAAAGCAAGTTAGACAGGTGGAGGAAAAACTGGGAAGAGAAATGAGAGAGATGCAAGAAAAGCATGAAAAATGGGTCAATACCTTGCTAAAGGAGACCCAAAAAAATGCTGAAGAAAATAACACCTTGAAAAATAGGCTCACTCAATTGGAAAAAGAGGTTCAAAAAGCCAATGAGGAGAAGAATGCTTTCAAAAGCAGAATTAGCCAAATGGAAAAAGAGGTTCAAAAGCTCACTGAAGAAAATAGTTCTCTCAAGATTAGAATGGAACAGATGGAGTCTAATGACTTTCTGAGAAACCAAGAAATCATAAAACAAAACCAAAAGAATGAAAAAATGGAAGAGAATGTGAAATATCTCACTGGAAAAACAACTGACCTGGAAAATAGATCCAGGAGAGACAATTTAAAAATTATGGGACTACCTGAAAGCCATGATCAAAAAAAGAGCCTAGACATCATCTTTCATGAAATTATCAAGGAAAACTGCCCTGACATTCTAGAAACAGAGGGAAAAATAAGTATTGAAGGAATCCATCGATCACTGCCTGAAAGAGATCCAAAAAGAGAAACTCCTAGGAACATTGTGGCCAAATTCCAGAACTCCCAGCTCAAGGAGAAGATATTGCAAGCAGCTAGAAAGAAACAATTCCAGTATTGTGGAAATAAAATCAGGATAACATGAGATCTAGCAGCTTCTACATTAAGGGATCGAAGGGCGTGGAATAGGATATTCCAGAAGTCAAAGGAACTAGGACTCAAACCAAGAATCACTTACCCAGCTAAACTGAGTATAATACTTCAGGGGAAAATATGGTCTTTCAATGAAACAGAGGACTTTCAATCATTCTTGATGAAAAGACCAGAGCTGAAAAGAAAATTTAACTTCCAAACACAAGAATGAGAAGAAGCATGAAAAAGTAAACAGCAAAGAGAAGTCATAAGGGACTTACCCAAGCTGAACTGTTTACATTCCTACATGGAAAGACAATATTTGTAACTCTTAAAACTTTTCAGTATCTGGGTAGTTGGTGGGACCACACACACACATACACACACACACATATGTACACGCGTGCACTCACATACACATACACATACATACACACACGCACACACACATACAGGCACGCACACACACACATACACACATGCACGCACATACAGAGACAGAGAGCACAGAGTGAATTGAATAGGATGGGACCATATCCTACAAGAAATTAAGGTAAACAGTGAGAGAGAAATGTAGTGGGAGGAGAGGGGGGGAAATGGAATGAGGTAAATTATATCTCATTCAAGAGGCAAGCAGGAGACTTTTTAGTGGAGGGGAAAAGAGGAGAGCTGAGAAAAAAACATGAAGTTTACCCTCATCACATTTGACTAAAGGAAGGAGTAAAATGCACACTCATTTTGGTATGAAAACCTATCTTACAATACAAGAAAGTGGGGGAGAAGGAGATAAGCAGGGTCGGGGGGATGATGGAAGGGAGGGCAATGGGAGGAGGGAGCAATTTGAAGTCAACACTCGGGGAGGGACAGGATCCAAAGACAGAATAGAAACAATGGGGGGCAGGATAGGATGGAGGGAAATACAATTAGTCTTACACAACATGACTATTCTCAAAGTCATTTGCAAAACTACACAGATATGGCCCATACTGAATTGCCTGCCTCCCAAAGGGAATGGGTGGGGAGGGAGGGATGGGGAGAATTTGGACCTCAAAGTTTTAGGAACAACTGTTGAGTATTGTTCTTGCTACTAGGAAATAAGAAATACAGTTAATGGGGAATAGAAAGTCATCTGGCCCTACAGGACAAAAGAGAAGATGGGGACAAGAGAAGGGAGGGATGATAGAAGAGAGGGCAGATTGGTGATAGGGAAAATTAGAATGCTTGGTGTATTGGGGTAGGGGGAGGGGAGAAATGGGGAGAAAATTTGGAACCCAAAATTTTGTGAAAATGAATGTAACAAGTTAAATAAATAAATTTATATTTAAAAAAGAAAAAGAAAATTTAAATATCAGTCTATTAACTGAGCATTTACTAAGTACCTCACAGGTTGTGGTTTATTCTTCATTCTCAAAGAGGAACATGACATCAGGAAGATGATGACAGCACTTGCAATGGACTTTGATTTGAGTAAGAGGGGACTGTGTAAAGTCACCAGCCTCACTTTCTCCTCCAGAGTCATCTGGGTAGAGTGGCCAGATATGGATCAGGACCACTGGAAATGGCCCAGGATGCAACGGAAGACCTTGGCTCTTTTAAGCTAAGATCTTTTCAAGTTCTCACTTTGAGTGAGGCAACGCCCCTTCAGTGAATAGGCCTCTTTAAGAACTGAGTCAAGGGATGGCCCCTTTAATTAAATTAATAAGGACCCCACTGACCAGTTCTAATTGTGCAACTCCCTTTCTCTCCCCTTCCTTCTCCTCTCTCCTGTCCTCCCCTTTCTATTTTGCTGTCTTCCCCTCTCCTCTACACTTACCTGAGGGTGTCCTGCCAAAAGCTACCTAGTTAACTTGGGGTTTACTGACTAGATTTCTTTCTTAAAGTCCAAATCTTCAACCCAAGTCACTATGAATCTCATAAATTGGACAACAATAGGTCCCTGCCCAAGCACCACTTAATGGTTATTTTTTGAGGCCTTCCTGGCTGAGTGAATGTAAATAGTAACCGTTTTTCTTTTGGCCAGCAACCCTAAGATCTTCCCCTTTCAGTTGGATTTTTTTTATTTTTATTATTAAAGTGGTCATCCCTTGACTCACTTCTTAAAGAGCTCTACTCACTAAAGGGGGTGTTGCCTCACTCAAAGTGAGAACTTGAAAAGACCTTAACTTAAAAGGGTCAAAGTCTCCCATTGCATCCTGGGCCACCTCCAGTTGTCCTGATCCATATCTGACCACATGACCCAGATGACTCTGGAGGAGAAAGTGAGGCTGGTGACTTTGTATAGCCCTCCCTCACTCAAATCAAAGTCAATTGCAAGTCATGTCATCATCTCCCTGATGTCATGCTCCTCTTCAGGACAAACCACACAACCACAATTAAGTGTCTACTATTCTTCAGGTACTGTGCTAGGCACTGGGGATACAAAAAGAGGCAAAAGAGAATTCCTGTCCTCAAGAAATTCACAATCAAATGAAAGAGATAACAGGCTCACAACTATATACAAGTTCCCCCAACAACCTTCTTAGTATTGATTAATTCATTTTAAAACATTTGTTAAGCACCTTCTGTATGCAAGGTAGCATGGCCTAGTGAACAGACAACTGCCCTTAGAGTCAGGAAGACCTAGGTCCAAATTCTGCCTCCCATACATAATGTCTAGGTGTCCCATGGGAAATTCACTTGGGCCCTGCTTGCTATCAGGCAACTCTGTAAGACTAGAAATGGCAAATCTGCATTGAGAGGGGGAGTTCTACATTGAGAGCTTCCTAGACAGATGAAATCAGAGAGGAAGGAAGGAATGAAGGAAGGAAGGAATGAAGGAAGGAAGGAAGGAAGGAAGGAAGGAAGGAAGGAAGGAAGGAAGGAAGGAAGGAAGGAAGGAAGGAAGGAAGGAAGAGATTTATAAACTTTAAGACTCTATACATGCAATTATTACTTTCATCCCTCTAACTTAAAAGAATATCACGTTAAGGAAACAAAAGAATGTGTCAACTTGGGGAACAATTCTTAGTCCTTCTCTTGAATAATGTTTTAGAAAATTTAAATGACAGTCTACTGACTCAGCGTTTATTAAGTGCCTATGTTCTAGGTGGAAAGCTAGGTGGTACAGTGAATAAAACACAGGGCCTGGGAGGCCCAGGAAGGAAGATCTGAGTTCAAATTCTACCTAAACTAGTCACTTAACCCCTATTTGCCTCAGTTCCTCATTTGTAAAATGGGGACACACAGGAGAAAGAAATGGCAAAACACTCTAGTATCTTTACCAAGAAAACCCCATGGATTGGTTCATGAGTAGAAATAGACAGAACTGAATGACTGAAGCCATAATAATGTTCCAGGCACTGAGGATATGAAAAGAGCCAAAAGAGAGTCCCTACCTTCAAGGATCTGACAGGTGGACAACATGCAAACTATGTTCAAGTTACATATAGGAAATAATCAACAAGGGGAGGCACTAAAACTAAGAGGAAGCCAGAAAGGCATCCCAATCCTGTAGAAGGTAGGATTTTTGCTGGAATTTACTCCTGGGCAGCTAAGAGACAGAGATGAGGAAAGACAGCATCCCAAGCATGGGGGACAGCCAGAGGAAATGCCCAAACCAAGAGACAGAGAGTCCTGTTTGTGGAACACTGATGACAGAAATGTGACTATGTATGTATTCACTTAAGGTATACAATGCTTCAATCTGACCTCAGTCCCCAAGGGCAAATACAAATATGCTTGGAATCCTCAGTCGTAGGGGAAAATGTAGACCTTCTCTTGCTAATGATCACTTCTCTACTTGTATCCTTGATCCCATCTCTTCTAGGAGTGTACCTTTTTGATCATTCCCTCTTTTTCCTTAATTTTCAATTTCTCCTTATCCATTGACTCCTTCCTTTTTGCCTGCAAATGGGCAATACAATCTATCTTCCTCATCCTTAAAAATCATTCCATTTGGTCTTACTGTTGTTACTTCTGTTGGGTTGTTTGATAATGTTTCATAATCCCATGGATCTTAGCATGCCAGGCCCTTCTATCCTCCACTTTCTCTTGAAGTCTGTGCAAGTTCATATTCATTGTTTCTATGATACTATCTATCCATCTTATCTTCTGCGATCCCCTTTTCCTTTTGCCTTCAATCTTTGCCAAAATCAGGGTCTTTTCCAATGAGTCCTGTCTTCTCACTATATAGGCAAAGTATTTAAGCTTCACCTTCAGTATTTGACCTTCTGGTGAATAGCCTGAATTAATTTCTTTAAGTATTGACTGATTTGATCTCCTTGCTGTACAAGGAACTCTCAAGTCTTCTCCAGAATCAAAATTTGAACATGTCCATTCTGCAGCACTCAGCTTGCCTTAGAGTCCAACTCTCAGAGCCATTTATTGCTCCTGGAAAAACCATGGTTTTGACTATACAGATCTTTGTCAGTAAAATGATATCTCTGCTTTTTACATTACTGTCCAGATTGGCTATAATCTTTCTTCCAAGAAGCAAGCATCTTTTCATTTCATTTGATCTCACTATCCCCTAAAGTTATTGTGCTATATTCTTCCTCCTTTTTAAAATGAAACTCATACTAAAATCCATCTACACTCATTGCCTCCACTTTCTCCCCACTCGCTCACTTCCCAAATCCTTGGGATATGACTTCCAGACTCATCACTGAACTGAAACTGTTCTCTCCAAACTACTCATGCTTTCTTAATTGATAAATCCAATGTCCTTTATTTTCAGTCTTTATTCTTCTTGATATATCTCTAGTATTGGGTACTATTACCAGCACTTACTTCTAGACACTTCCTCCTCCCTCGGTTTTTATGACACTGCTCTTTCCTGGTTCTCATTCTGGCTACTTCTCAGCCTCCTTCACTGCATCACCAGGGTTCTACTGTAGGTCTTCTTCTCTCTTTATTATTTCTTGGTAATCTATCAGCCCCAGTGGGTTCAACCATCATCTCTTTTCAGATGACAGTCACTTCTATATATCCACTCCTCGTTTCTCTTTCTGGCACATGATAAATGCTTGTTGATTTGACTGAACTCCAGGTCCATGTCACCAACTGGACACACTGAACACCTCTAATGAATGGGACATCCTATATGTCTCTCAAATGCAATACATCCAAAACAAAATTCATTATTGTTCTTCCTAAATTCTCTCCTCTTCCTAATCTCCCTGTTTCTGTTGGGGGCACCATAATCCTTCTAGTCACCTACGTTTCCAATCCTGAATACACCCTCAACTCCTCACTCTCCCTCACTCCTCATCAGTTGCCAAATGCTATCAATTCTACCTTGACAAGATCTCTCAAATCTATCCCTTTTATTTCACTCACATGGCAACTGCCCAGTTCAGGGCCTCCTTACTTAGAGGATTGAGATACTCGCCCTGATTTCATTCCCTCTACCCTGGATGGATGAATGGATGGAAGGGTACGTGGATGGATGGATAAAGTATGATAGTTACCTCAGACAATCAGAAAAAGCTTCTACTCCATGCTTGGAACAGCAGTAGGGTATTGAAAGGAAAGAAAGTCTCCCCAGGATGCTAGAGACATTGACAATCCTCCCCCTGGCTTGCTTCACCATTTGTAGCATGCTCATTGTCACTTCAATTACTCCAATCAGGTTGACATTCAGTGTCTTTGTAAGGCTATCCTTGGTCATCAACTCAGTGCAAACCTCCGGATAGACAACTCCTGCATTATTGACGAGGCCCCAGAGACCTACAAAGATGTAAACAGAAATCACAAATGCATTAAAATGTAGCACTGGAAAGGGATGTTAGAGTGTACCTAGACTAATCTGAGGTATAGACCCTAATATATTCCAACTCTAATCAAATTAATGAGAGGCTGTAAAATATAGTAGAGAGAGCCTTGGAGTCAGGAAGGCCTCAGTTTGGGCCCTGCCTCTGATAAATATTAGTTGTATGATCATGAACATTATCCTTATTATCATTAGATTATAAACTTCTTGAGGGCAGGGACTGTCTTCCTCTGCACTTAACATAGTACCTAGCATATAGTTGGGGCTTTATAAGGTTTATTGATTGATTGACTGCACAAGTTACACAACCTAGGCAACTCTAAAGTTCTATAATTTACAAATGAGTTCCTATTTCCATTGGCAGTTTCTGCACAAGTGAGTTCCCCACAGAGATGAAATCACAGATCACAGCAATTCTAATTGGCTGATTGGTGGATTGATTGGTTTAATAAGGAATCTAGCATACAATCCAGTACAAAAATTCCCTCTTTTCTAGATTTGGAGCCCAGGTCAAGAATATATTTAGAAACACAAAAGTTTATTATTGCACCATAAAAAATAATGAATACAGTTACTACAGAGAAGCATGGGAAATGCTTATACAAAATGAAGTAAGTAAAACCAGGAAAACAATATATACAACTATAAGAATAACAACAAAACAGTGGAAACTGAACGGTACAAAATTATAATGATCAAGTTTGGCCCCGAAGAAGAGATATGAAAAGACACCTCTGTTTCCTTTGCAGAGGTAGGGGGATATGGATGTGAAATACTATATAAAATGTCAGACTTTTGAGACATAGGTTAGTTATGCTAAGTTGTTTTCTTTCCTTTTTTTTTACTCTTTTTAATAAAGAATGGTTCTCTGGAAGCAAGTGGAAAAGAAGGCAGGTAAGGAAATGTGGATGATGTAAACATTTTAAAAATTTAGTTTTTTTAATGGAAAAATAATTTTTTTAAAGAGATGGGCATATTAATGCATTGTTGGTGGATCTGTGAATAGATAACCATTCTGGAAGGCAATTTGGAATTATGCAAATAAATAAAATAATTCCATGGCCAGGCTTATACTCCAAAGAATTCACTGACCCAAAAAAAAAAAGTTCAATTTACACCAAACCATGGCAGCACTTTTTGTGGTAGTGAAGAACTGGAAACAAATTAGATAGCCATTAGTTGGGGAAAGGATAGGGGGGAACTATAGTGTGATGCATAAATGTAACAGAATATTACTGTGCTGTAAGAAAAGACCATTATGCAAAATGCAGAGAAACATGGAAAGATATGAACTGCAGCAGAAAGTAGAGAACAGCCCCAGGAAAATAATACACACAATAAATACAACAATTCCTCTATAGTAATAGGAAAGGTGGGGGTGGGGAGGGATAGTAGGTGAAACGTAATGAATTCTGTTTTGGACACAATGAGTTAAAGATGTCCAGTTTGAGAAGGTTGAAAGGCAGTTGGAGACACAAAATCAGAGATCAGCAGAGAAGTTCAGGCAGGATTGGCAGATTTGAGAATTATTAGCATAAATAAGAATGACAAATAAATCCATGGGAGCTAATGAGATCACCTAGTTGATGTAGTATACAGGGAGAAGAGAAGAGATTCCAGGACAGAACCCTGAGGGACAGTTATGGTCACAGGATGTGGATGAGGATCCCGTAAAGGAAACAGAGTAGTCAAATAGATACAAGGAGAACTAGGAGAGAGTGGTATTCCTGAAAACCTAGAGAGAAGAAAGTCAAGAAGAGGAGAAGGAACAGTAGCAAAGGTTGCAGAAAGGTCAAGAAGAATGAAGACTGAGAAAAGGTCATTGGATTTGGTAATTAGGAGATCATTAATAACTGAAAAGTGGAGTTTCCATGTGGGAAATCAGATTGTAAAGGATTAAGAGGAAAGTGAGACAAGAAAATGGAAGCGCCTGTTGTCAAGGGCCTTTTCAAGAATTGTAGCTACAAGGGGCAGAAGAGATACAGGGCAATAATGAATGAGGATGGAAGGACTAGGTGGGTTCTTTTCAGGATGGAGAAGACATGGGCATATTTGTAGGCAGTAGGGAATGAGCCAATAAACAGAGAGAAATTGAAAATAAGTGAAAGAGTGAGGATAATAGAAGGGGCAATCTTTTGGAAGAGACAGGATGGAAGGGATCACTTACACACGAAGAGGGGTTGGCCTTGATTAAGTCAGGCCATTGCATCATGTGAGACAGGTGTGAAGGAGGAGAGAGTCGCCAAAGGCACCTGAGTGATAGGAAATGAGTGTGTGTTCATCCTTCATTGCTGAAGAAGACCGTGCCATCATTGTCTTGACTTTGTTTTGAGTGAGGGAGGGCTGTGCAGGTCACCAGCCTCACTTCTCCTCCAGAGCCATCTGAATCCAGTGACCAGATATTCATCAGGATGAGGCAATTGGGGTTAAGTGACTTGCCTAAGGTCATACAACTAGTGAGTGTCAAGTGTCTGAGGTGAGATGTGAACTCAGTCCTCCTGACTCCTGCACTGGTACTCTACCTACCGCACCATCTAGCTGCCCCTAGGAAATGAGTAAGAGGGGGGAAAAGGAAGTTCCCAAGGAATGGCTTCAATTTTTTTTATATAAAATATGAGGCGAGGTTTTCAGCTAAGGGGCAGGGAGAGTGGGAGCCAAGGGAGGTTTGAGGTGGGATGAAAAGATTTGCTGTGAAGGGTGAGAAAGTGAGTTGATAAGCAAGGTATAGTAGGATTGCCTAGCAGCAATGAGGTCCCCATTGAGGTTAGGTAACATAAATTTGTAGTGGATTCAGTCATTGTGGTTGTATGATTTTCTCCATCTTCATTCAGCCATATGTGTGTAGGAATGAAGGTGGGAAATAGAGAGAGTGAGACAAAGCTGACAGGTTGGCTGGGAGTAATCTACAATATGATAAGGGGGCTAGGAGTTCAATTAAAAACTTTTGCGCAACACAATGTAAGTCTGTCCTGCTGAGGTTATAGCAAAATAAAAGATTTTTAGGGACAAAAATAAACATTTAAATGTTAAAAAGAAAGCCCTTTCTTTCAGATGCAGAAAAAAACATTCCAAGGTCTAAAGCTTGAATTTTTCAAGGGCCTATGAAAAGGCCAGTGAGACAGTGAACTTTCCTGAATGTACATACTGATCCTATACCTTTATCCCCAGCTATTATGGCGAGTGACTAGGTGGTGCCAGGCCTGAAGTCCAATTGATTCTTCTTCCTGAGTTCAAATCTGGCCTCAGATACTTTCTAGTTGTGTGGCCCTAGGCAAGTAACTTAACCCTGTTTGCCTCAGTTTCGTCATTATAGTGGAGAAGGAAATGGCAAACTACTCCACTATCTCTGCCAAGAAATCTCCAAATGAGGTTGGTCACAAAGAGTCTGACATAGTTGAAAGATGACTAAAGAACAATGAAATTACGACCCCAACAGGAAGAGCAGGGAGTAAGCATATATATCCTATAAAAGCATTTAAGCCTACGGGGGCAAGCACTGCGCTAAGAACTTTTTTTTAACAAATATTTTGATCCTGCTAACAACCATGCAAGGTAGACACTATTATTATTCCCATTTACAGCTGAGGAAACTAAGGCAGGCAGAGGTTAAGTGAGCCACCAAGGGTCACATTGCTAGTAAACATCTGAGGCTAGACTTGAACCTGGGTCTTCCTGACTTAAAATCTGCTAGGCCCAGTGCTCCATCTACTATGTCACCTAACTGCTAGAAGTCAGGGAAATGTAAGTAGCTGAATCTGGACTGATCAGAAGTGAGCAAAAGTGATCATAGATTTGGATCACAAAACCAAAGGCTACACAGATAAAGGGGCACCTAAGCTAAGTTTTAAATGATGCTATGAGGCATTAATACATTATAGCCATGAAGGACAGATGGCCTGTGTATAGGTACAAAGACAGGCAATGGAATGCCAATTTCAGGAAAACAACAAATAGGCCAATTTCTTTGGAATATAGGCTACATGAAATGAAGTCATGTAGTTTGTATCCCAAAGAAATGCAAATCAAAACAACTCTGAGGTACCATATTGCACCTATCAGACATGACAAAATAGGAAAATAATACAAGTTGGTAATGTGGGACAATTGGAACACTAATGCTTTGGTTGGTGGAGTTGTAAACTGATACAACCATTCTAGAGAGCAGTTTGGAACTATACCCAAAGGGCTATGGAATTGTTCATTCCCTTTGACCCAGAAATACTACTTCTAGGTCTGTATCCCAAAGAGATCATTAAAAAAAGGTGAAAGGACTCATATGTACAAAAATATTTATAGCAGGTCTTTTTCTGGTGGCAAAAAATTAGAAATTGAGAGGATGTTCATCAACTGGGGAATGGCTAAAGAAGTTGTGGTATATGAATGTAATGGAATACTATTGTGCTATAAGAAATGATGAGCAGGTAAACTTCAGAAAAACAGACATATGAACTGATGTTGAGTAAAGTCAGCAGAAAAAGGAGAACATTGTACTCAGTAACAGCCACATTGTGTGGTGACTGACTGATAGACTTAGCTCTTCTCAACAATGCAACAATCTAAGACAACTCAGTTAGACTCACGATGGAAATACTATCCACATCCAGAGAAAGAACTTTGGAGTCTGAATGCAGATCAAAGCATACCATTTGCTCTCCTTTTCTTTTGTTGTTTCATTTTGTTTCTTCTTTCTCATGGTTCCTCTCATTAGTTCTAGTTCTTCTTTACATCATGACTAATGTCATATGTTTAATATACATGTATAAGTGTATATGTTATACACGTATATGTTATACATGTATATGTTTAATATGTATGTGTTATACATGTATATCTTTAATATACATGTATAAGTGGAGCCTATATCAAACTACATGCCATTTTGGGAAGGGGGAGAAAATTTCGAACTCAAACTTTTATGGAAGTGATTGTTGAAAACTAAAAATGAATTAACTAGTTAATTTTTAAAGAAAAGATTATGCCTCTAAATCCTCTAATCTCAAAATGGAAACAACATCCCCAAATCCCCAGTGATCATTTTTCAAGGTAAACTATTGAGCAAATGAAAACAATACAAAAGACCTTCCCTGTTCTGCTAAGTGACAAGATGAGGCTTTCAAACCCCACATATCCCTTCTTCATGCTTAAGGATTTAAGAAAAAATGAAATAATGTCTCTCTTTCGCTCATACCTTTATTTCCCACACGTTCCTTCACCCACTGGGCCGCTGCATTGATGCTCTCCGTCTTGGTTACATCCAGGATCACTGTCTCTACCCTGTCTGAAGTCGCATGTCTCAGCTGCTCAGCCCCTTTCTCCGTCAGACAGGCCGCTAGTACTCTCAGGCCTCGAAGGTCTAGCTGCTTGGCCAACAGGTTCCCAAATCCAGTGTCACAACCCGTGATAAAAACATATTTGTCCTCAAGGTTACTCACCACCTGCCTCTCCCGGTACCAGCGAAAGAGATAATAAAAGCCAATGAGGCAGGCCAGGTAGAACCACATGGAAGCAATTGATCTTTCACTATAAATAAAGCATGAAAAAATGTTAACTGCTCTGTTTTCTTTCAAGACTCCAGAAGTCATTTTTTTTTCCCTAATAGTTTTCTTTTGTACCAGACCTGTGATTTCATTAGCAGAGAATTTGTAGTAAAGAGAGCTGACTTCACCAAAGCAGCAACCACTCTGGAAGGCATAGACTTGGAGACTTGCCTAAGTCATTTAGAGGGTAAGTGATTTGCCTAGGATCACATAGCCAGTACATGTCAGAGAGACAACTTGAACCCAGGTCTCTCAAGACATTTTAAGGCATTGAACTATATGATTGAAGTCTCTGCTCAATGGAAGTTTCCATGATTTTGCTACCATATTAATGGGGCCATTTCCTTGGAATTAAATTGCATGACATAGGAGACACTGGCACTGGACTGCCCAGCTTGGCATGCCCTCTTCAGAGAAGGTGCTGTGCTTTATGAGCAAAGCAGAACTGAAGTAGCTTAAAAGAAACATGAAATGTGCAAATTTAGAGAATTCACCCCAAATGTTCACATGGATTATTTGTGAGTGTTCCAAGCTCATCTTGGTCCGATCAGCCAGCTGGACACGTTATAACTTGACTCTAACATAGCGATGTCATTTTGTCACTCTCTTTGAGAATGTAGGATAACGACCAAACCATCATAAAAATTTTTAGTAGTCATTCATTAGGAACTTCCATCACTGGAATGCCAAGAATGCTTCACTGCACTCATGCCATACCATCCCTAGTTATCCTGACCTCAAAGCTCAAGCAGACACAAGCATTTTTCTTATTCTTTTCTGGTCTCCTTCCCTCTGCTGTTTTCTGGGAGGGGTAGATCTACATCTCGCCCTACATGGAGACCAAACCCCACCTTCCCCCATCAGATAAAGAGATAGCCTGAATCCCTCTAATTGGTACTGCATGGAGTGGAGTGATGTGGACCATGTACTAGAGATCTGCAATTAGGTAGATAGGCATTTCAGTTTTCCTTCTGAAATCTTCCTTAACTCTGTTTCCGGAAACAGGTCATGTAACTTGCTTCAATTTCTTCATCTGTAAAACTGTGACAATTATAGCTAGCAGTTTTGCAGAACGACACATGTAAAATATATTTAGTAAGAATGTGTGTGTAGAACCCATATAAGATTGCACACTATCTCAGAGAGGGAGAGGGGAGGAAGAGGGAGGGAAGGGGAGAACATTTAAGATTTATGAAAGTGGTTGTAGAAAACTGAAAACAAATAAATTAATTTTTAAAAAATTTTTTAAACTACAGATGTATAATCTATATTGAATTACCTGCCTTCTCGATGAGGATGGATGGGGAAGGGAAAAGGGAGAGAATTTAGAACTCAAAGCTTTTTTTAAAAATGTTAAAAAAATTTTTTACATTCAACTGGGAAAAAAAGATGTACAGGTAATGGGATATAGAAATATATCTTGCCCTACAAGAAATTGGGGGGGGGGGATTTGGGGGGAAGGGGAAATCAGAATTCAAGCCATCTTGGGGTGGGGAAGGGGAGAGATGGGGAGAAAATTCAAAATCTTGTGGAAATGAATGTTGACTAAAATAAATAAATTAATATAAAAACATAAAAATGGAAGATACATCCTGGGCAGATGATGAGGGCCTTAACTAGGGTTTCAGGGGCCATGTGAGCCAAGAGAAGGGAAGTGATATGAGAAGTATTGAGAAGGTAGAATTAACCGGACTTAAAACCTGATTGGATTGGAGGAAGAAGGAAGAGCTGATGATGACTCTGAAGCTTTGTATCTAGCTTGACTGAAAAGATGGCAGCACCATCAAAAGAAATTAGACTAAGAGGTAGGTTTGAAGGGAAACATTAAAAAAAGAAAGAAAGACCTAGCTTACCACACCCATGAAACTTTTTTTGATTCCTGCAGTTGGAAATGATTTCTTACTCCTCTGATCTCATGGCATTTTATATCCCTCTAATGAACTTTATTTATATTATATACCTGTGTAGGCATTTGTCATCACACTAGCTAAAGATGAGCTCCTTTAAGTCAGGGCTGATAGCTTATTTTTCTTTGTATTTTTCACAGTGCGACAGATAGGGTCTTGCTTAATAATATGCTGAATTAATTAACAAATAAATGTACACATGGCTCTTACATTACTCATGGCACCAGGCAAAAAATAAAAACTAAGGAAATACATAATTGCAAAAAAATAATAGCTAGCAACTATCTCCCAGGTTTGTTATGAAGAACAAATAGGACAATGTTTTTAATAGCGTTTTACAAACTTCAATGCACTATATAAATGTTAGATAATTATTATGATGATGCTGGAAAATGTGCATTTAAAAACCAGAGTATACAGAAACAAAGTCCCTTCTAAGTACATGATGTACTCAGAGGCTGAAATTTGTTGAGAGTCTTCATTTTTATAAGTAAAAAAAACCCAGAAATAGTTCCAATTTGGATATGGAATCCCTAAAATTCATTGACATGGAATTCCCTGAACAGGTTAATCCACAGATTCTTAAGTGCCCAGAGTTAAGGCTGGAATAAGTAGGAAGAAGGCAAACTGTGCTCTCTATAGCAACTGATCCCTGAACTAGCCCACCTCTCAAGAAAAATTTAAAGACATACATAGGGAGGAAAAATATATATTTAGGGCACTGAAGTGGGAAGCCAACTCCAGACAGATTCTTAAATATTAAAAAAACAGAAACAAGAATTTTTCAAGAAATACAAAAGCCCCTCAGAAAAAGTTAATATATAAAAAGTATAATAATGATAACAGACAGAAATGCGAAATTTTCTAGCCAACTGCAGTTCTAACCTAACATAACCCAGGAATAATAAAGAGCACCATAGGAAAGAAAGATTTTTTTTTTAAACCCTACAGAACTACTCCTCTTTCCCATTTAGGATTGTCTCTTAGAGGGCTTCACATTGGGGATCTAGTCAGAGGAAGAGACCCTTAAACCTTGAATGTTCTTGTTAAAGAATATCCATGGTGGTGATAGCAGGGACAGGGCTACCAGGAGAAGAGCTAAAACCTGGACATAGTTGGGGAGCACTAGCAGACAGAATGGCAGAAGTTTTTTGCCAAGATTTGGGAGAGTAGAGAAGAAGCTAAAACCAAAATGGTAGATACATATGAGGCTCCATACTTGGAGGTAAATAGAGATTGGCCTCCATGAAAGAAAGAGAAAATCTCTTACCCTTAGGAGGGTAAGAGAAACCTTGACTCAACACAGCTGGAGGCTTCTTAGAACTCATATATAAGTCTTGAAGAGAGAAAGAAATTCTGAAGTCATATAGGGAAAAAATAAATTGTTGAATTCTTTTTCCTGAAAAAGTCAAAAATCTAAGCATATGACAAATTTAATTCAAATATGACAAACGTTTTCAGACACATCTTTGGTAGTTTTAATCTACTTTGTTCATTAAAAATCAGGTTTGTGAATATAAAATTTTAAAGTACAATTTAGTCAAATGATAATCATAGATCAAAAACAATTAATATTTAAGAAATAAGAGCTAGCATTTAGATAGCACCTACTATGTGCCAAGCATTACAATAAGCACTTTGCAAATACAATCTCATTTGATCCTCACAGCCACCTGTGTGGTAGATACTAGTATTATCCCCATCTCAATAATAATAATAGCTAACATTTATAGAGCGCTTATTATGTGCAAGGCATTGTGCTAAGCATTTTACAATTATTATCTCACTTGAGCTTCATTATAACCCTAAAAGATGCTATTTTTATCCCCATTTTACAGACGAGGAAACTGAGACTACATCAGAGACTTTTCCATGGCTACAATAGCTAGGAAGTATATGAGGCAAGATTGGGACTTGGATTAAAGGTCTAGCATTCTATCCACTACACAACCAAGCTTCCTCCATTTCAGAGCTTCCTATTTGGGGAGAGGAAGAGGAATAAATCTGGGATACAGTCAGCTGGGAGTTTCACCAGGCACCACACACAAGGAAGGGAACAATGGTAGCCCAGACTCTATCTGATCTCTGAGAAAGAAGAGACTTGGTCCAAGACAGAAGGCAGAGCCTCAGTTACTGAGTCTTGTCTGAGTCATAACCACAGGTGAGGTTTTCTTGGCAAAGATGCTGGAGTGAATTGCCCTTTCCTTTTCCAGCTCATTTTACAAATGAGGCACTGAAATTAACAGGATTAAGTTACTCTCCCATAGTCACACAAGTAGTAAGCCTCTGAAGCCAGATTTGAATTCATAAAGATGACTCTTCCTGATTCCCAGCCTAATGTTCTATCCACTGCCTCACCTAGCTGCCCTGTTTTAGTCAGTATGTTCACTTTATGTAAATCATTGAGAATTAAAAAAATGTTTCAACAGTTAGAGAGAGCTTTCAGTCACCAAAGTCACTGATATCACCAAGACACAGAAGAAACCAGTGACTGAAAGATCATGGTGGGAGACCTGATGCTCAGGGAAAGAATTTTCAGAGACCAGATAAAAAAGGATCTATTCAATCAGGAAACCAGGAGATAAGGACAGAACTTTAATAAGATTACAGTCATTGAGACTAAGAGTAAGGAAAACAATTCTAAAGTTCTTGTGGGCCAAAAGCCCAAAGGAGGACTCTTTGGGAACCCAAGGAAAGAAGTGCCTACTGCAAGCTTGAGGATCCTGCATATGGAAGCAGGACTGGGAAAATGGATGCTGTGACGCCTGACACCCACTGCAACCTTGCCAAGCTGATAATACCCTAACTAGAACCTTAAAGTTTTATTTAGTATCCAATCAAGACAAGACTGGGACAAGTGACTCCAGACACAAGACCTGAAAGAAAAGTCTCAGTCAGATACGAGTCAAGAGAACTGAGGACTAAACTCTACTAATAATAGTAGTATTAATAATTAATAATAATATTATCTCATTTGATGTTCACAACAATCCTGTAAGGTATATGCTATTATTATCTGCCTTTCACAGAGGAAAAAACTGAGGCAAACAGAGTTTAAGTGACTTGTCCAAGGTCACACAGTTCGGGAAATCTGAGACCTGGTCTTAGAGTCAATATGCCTATATTATAATCCCAATTTCAAAATAGTGTCTGTGTCACCCTAAACCAATCACAACCTCTCAGAAACTCAGTTTCTTCATCTGTAAAATGAGGATCCATTTCAATTGAGCAAATATTTATTAAGCACTTATTATGTGCAAGGTACTATAGGCATAAAGCCAAAAAAAAAAAAAACAGCCCCTTCCCTCAAAGAAGAAAGCTTTGTAAACACATATGAATGTGAGCAATCATTACCAAAATATGTCACTCCAAAATATGTTTAAAGCCTGAGTGAGAAAAAGTCAATTTTGTGGCACCTGATAACCTTGTGTTATATTTACTGTGATCAGTATGTCAGCAGATAGAAATCTTACGCAAAGCTATTACTCAGACTCAGAGAAAGAAGTGCTACTAGACCCATTTCTGTTTTAATAAATAATTTTCTTCTTTTGCTAGGTTTCTCATTTATCCTCCTCCCTCTTTAAATGTGAATGTCAGAGGTCAGAAACATCACCAATGTAAGGGAATCACAGGGTCCATTTGTTCAAATATTTGCTTAATAGATACTACCACCATCCTTGCCGAATGAAAATATAATGAGATTTGCCTATGCTTGTAAGATTCAAAAACAAGGTTTGACGTTGAAATTAAAGTGACAGTCCAAGTCTTGTAAAACCATTTTAAAAGGTCCCTTTTCTCTCATTCTCCAAAACTTGCCCCAGGACTGACATCTAGTCTTAACTGCCATAATCAAAGAATCTACAAGGAAAGGAATGATTTTAAACTCCTTTACCATGCTAAAATTTCCCATTATTGGATTCCCATCTCTCCCATCTCTCAGTTCCCATCTCTCCAAAAAGTACTTTGTTCTCACTCCCTTTCATTACTTCACAAATGATCAGTCATTTTTGACCCAGATCTAAGATTGGGACAGATTTTCTAAATAAATATTTTTCTAATACCCAGTGGATATTTATCTTGCTCTCACTTAAATAGTAATTAATCCCCATAAAGGTTAAAATATTAGTTGGTAAAAGTTTTAACACCTTAAATTCCAAAGGGGTCTATACATTTTAAGACCAGATGCAGAAGGAACAACTCAAAAGAATCCAAGTTCAAAAGTCAACTCTGCAACTTACCAGTGGTGTTATCTGCGGAGGAGGCACTTCACAAGCCCTGAGCTTGTTCGTTGAAATGTAAAATAAATTGGTTAGATTAGATGATCTCTAAGATACCTTGCAACTCAAACTCATGTAATACTATAGCTCAACAAGAAATTCACATCTATTGGTAAAATTTCAGGTGCTATGTTATGATGAGAATCTTCTTGAGCAGATGGAATTGGCCATCACAGTTCAAAAGTCATAACTTCACTGTGCTTATGCATAAAGCCAATCCTCCTCCTCTCTGACCCACACCACAATGCTACAAATTCTCAAAATCTTCAGACCAGGATCATATTTTGGAAAGTCCAAGAAATGTTAATGATTTACTCACACCCCTACTGCTGGGGGGGAGGGGGATGAGCAGAGATACTGTCTAACTATTCAGGTCCAGTGAGAAAAGAATAGAAAAACCAATTAATCAATCAATCAAAGTTTCAAGAGAAAAAAATGTTAATGGTCTTCCAGCATGTGTCTCCTGGTACTTATGTTTTGTTTCACCACAAACAAGATCCTTAGTATAGCTGGAGAACCTCTGAGGACTTGTAAAAATCAGAAAGAGCCCTCACTACACTCTCTCCCATTTCCCCATACCTTGTCCTCCCTCCCAATCCACTCTCCACAACACCTCTGAGCATGCAGGTATAGATGAAGTGTTACCTGGTAGATAGAGACTACTTAATAGCTTCAGGAACTGTGGGCAAAGAACAAATCACCACCCTGTTATTTTTGCTTCCCCTTGCCTTTACAAGTTCATCTAAACTGGCTTTTAAGTGTTCCAATTGGTTTTTGTTTTTAACCAACATCCCCCTCTTGTGGTGAAAGTTAGACTTGTCTAATTCTGTCCCATTCTGACTGAGCTTCCTGGACTCAGAGCTCATAGGAGTCTATAAAACTGATGGAAAGGATGTTAAAAGAGCATTTTGGATGCTTTCCTTAGCATACACACTCCCTCCCATTAGTTTGCACCATGTTGCTGCTGTTCAGTCGTGTCTAACCCTTCATGACTCCATTTGGGATTTTCTGGGCAGAGATTCTGGAACAGTTTGCCATTTCCTTGTACAGCTCGTTTTACAGGTAAAGAAACTGAAGCAAAGAAGGTCATGTGATTTACCCAGAGTCTAATCCAAGGCAAGATTAGCCTGGCACTCTATCCGCTATGCCACCTAGCTGCCCTTATGCCATGTTGGTGAGGTGCAAAGAACATACTACAGTGAAGGACAAAATTATCTTATATTTATTTTGCATGTTTGGCATATGCTTATATATGTATGCAATGATGATATAATAACTAACATTTATGTAGTGCTTTAAAGCTATTTACATGTGTTATCTCATTGGGTCTTCACAATAATCCTGTAAAGGATGCTATAATTATCTCCCTTTTACAGATGGGGAAACCAAGACTGAGACAAGTGAAATTACTTTCCCAGTGTCACACTGTCTAAAGCAGAATTTGAATTCCTTCCTGACTTCAAATTCAGCTTTGTACTATCTAGCTGCCTCTAATGTTATAATGTAAGTTCTTTGAGGGCAAAGACTGTTTCAGGTTTATCTTGTACCCCAACATCTAGCACAAGGTCTGGCCCATAGTATGATTTTACTCCACCTGTCTAACTTGATTTTCAAAATCCTTTCTGAGCTCTTCCATGGCCTGAGCCCATTGGATATCTATTTCAGATGTTCAGGATACAGAGGCCTTGGCTTCTGTGTCTTTCCCTGATGGTAAGCATTATACTTCTTCATCAGAAAGGAAAGGTGGAAACATCTGTTCACCAAGAAAGTAACCTTCTATGGTCTTACTTTTTTTCCCTTTTCTGGGCATTTTCCCAGCCAGTTACTTGACTTCTGAGATTCCTCTCCTCCCCCGCCTAGATTCGCCCAGCTAGTGCTTGGGGTCTGAGATTCAAATGCTGCTCTCCAGCCTCAGGGCTTTCAGCAGCGAGTGCTGCTATTCAATATGAGCTTAAGTTCTGGTGCTTAGGTGGGGGCAGGGCCGCCTCCCAGACTCAGTTCCCTCAGGGGATTTATACAGAGATCTTCAGTAATGGAGCGTAGCTCCTGTCTGCTCCGGGAGTACCGGGCCGCCACTGCATCTGCCGCTGCCTCTGCTAGGCAGCCTAGAAGTCTCTCTCACTGACCTGTAGCACCTGTGGGTGGAGGGACCTTCGTGGCCCCCAGAGGTTCCATCCCTAAAGCCTACTCAGATCTGCTCCTGTCAGGGCCGCACGGCCAGGACAAGGCAGGGTTGAGCTCTGCTGTCCGGTGCCCAACGGACCTTTGGGGTCGGTTTTTCAGGGCTCTCTGGAACAGAAATCTCCTCCACTGTGTTGCTGCGTGGCTTGCACTGCTCCAGAATTTGTGGGGAGTTCTTTTTACAGGAAATTTATGGGTTGTGGGTTTGGAGCTAGCATACGTGAGTCTTTCTACTCCATCATCTTGGCTCCTCCCCCCCATAGTATTTTAATAAGTGATGTGTTGATTGATTGATGGGTGGGTTGAGAGAAATGAGGGAGGGGGGGAGGAGATCAGGTAGGTATAACCCTGGCCCTGGAGTTAAGAGGATGAGAGTTCAAATCTGGCCTCAGACATTTGACGCTAACTATGTGATCCTGGGCAAGTCGCTTAACTTTGATTACTTGTCTAAAAAAAAAATGAAAACAGAGGATATGTGGGATGCTGATAGAAATCCTTGCATCTGAAGCAGCTTTTACAAAAAGAGCCAAGTAAAAAGGATAGTATAGTGGAAAGAACCCTGAACTTAGAAATTCAGATTTGAATTCAGGAAATTCAGATATTTGCCAGCTAGGTGACTATGGGCAACTCACCTCACCTCTCAATCTGTCTCCTGGGCAAGCTTGGGCAAGAAATATAGTGGACACTTACGGATTTGATCACAATCACTATAGAAGTTTTAATCTACTTTTTTCTTTTAACCTAATCTGGTTAACCTAACCTAAACTTAGGAGCCTGATGGTGTTTCAGAATGTCTGCCATATTGGTGCTAGATTTCATGCCTTACTGCAGCTCAGAACTACCAAACTCAAGCAATCCACTAACTTTACTCTCCTCAACAACAAGAACACCACTATGCCCAGCCTTCCTCATCTTTCAAATGGAGTTAATATCAACACCATGGTGTTACTGTGGGGCTCAGGTGAGAAAATGCAAACCTTAAAGCACTATAGAAATATCAGTTGTCATTTTTCCCCATCTTGTAAGGTTGAAGAAAGAGCTTTGAGACCTTAAAATAAGAGTTCAATGTTTCCCAAAATACAAAGAAGGGCTTTGGAGAGTGATCTTGGTAAAAAATTGTAGGAATGTTGCACCAAAACTCCACCAAACAGCACAAAGAGAAACTGTGAACCAACCAGAGACTCTCCAAAGCTACCAAAAGCAACGGTCATAGAAGGAACTGTTGGAAACATTGTATCCCTGACAACAACCTGACTATTCTGTATCATGAATTGATATATTAAGCCAATCCTGTCAATTTTCACAACACACAAGACTAGAGGCTTGAATTGGGTTGAAGACATAATTGGCACTAGAATTGGCCTTTTTAAGACCTTTCTTTCTCTTTTCTTTCTTCTCCAGTAGAACTTTCTCTGAGATGTAAGAACTAACCCAGGAGCAGGAGCTGAAAGTATGGCCTCTTCCATAAAAATTAGAATCATGGCCTTAGAGATCTCAGCTGCTCTCTTGTCTAACCCCCTCCTTTTACAGATATAATCCACCAGGCAGTATTGTTGAATAAGGCAAAATGAAGTGCAATCCTCCTTAGCCTAGGCCAGAAAAGAACTCATTCCCTCTTCCTTTCATGAAAGTATGACTTTTTTTTTTCTTTTTTTAATCAATTGAGAACATTTTATTAGGGGGAGTGGGTTGCACTTAATAGTATTTTTTTTTCAATTACATGTAAAGACAATTTCAACCTTCATTTTTTCTAAGATTCTGAGTTCTAAATTTTTCTCCCTGCCTCTCATCCCTCCCTCTCCCCAAGACAACGAACAATCCAATATAGATTATACAGGTGCAATCATGTTAAACATATTTCTACATTAGTCATGTGGTGGAAGAAGAATCCGAACAAAAGTAGAAAACCATGAGAAGGAAAAACAAAAAAGGGAGGAGAAATGTGAAAATAGTATCCTTCGATCTGCATTCAGACTCCATAGTTCTTTCTCTGGATGTGGATAGCATTTTCCATCACTTCCTTGGAACTGTCTTGGATCATTGTATTACTAAGAAGAGCCAAGTCTATCAAAGTTAATCATTGCACAATATTGCTGTTATTGCAGCGTTCCCCTAGTTCTGTTCACTTCACTCAGCATCAGTTCATGTAAATCTTTCCAGGTTGAAATCTGTCTGCTCATCATTTCTTATAGAACGATGGTATTCACTATATTCATATACCACAGCTTGTTCAGCCATTCCCCAATTGATGGGTACCCCCTTGATTTCCAATTCTTTGCCACCGCAAAAAGAGCTGCTATAAATATTTTTGCACATGTGGGTCCTTTTTCCTTCCTTATGGTCTCTTTGGGATATAGGTCTAGTACTGGTATCATTGGATCAAAAAGTATGCGCAGTTTGATGGCTCTTTGCACATTGTTCCAAATCACTCTCCAGAATGGCTGGATCAGTTCACAATTCCACCAACAACACATTAGTGTTCCAATTTTCCCTGATAATTTCTTGAAAGATGATGTCTAGGCTCTTTTTTTGATCATGGCTTTCAAGGAGTCCCATAATTTTTAAATTGTCTCTCCTGGATCTGTTTTCCAGGTCAGGTGTTTTTCCAGTGAAAGAGTTCACATTGTCTGCTATTTTTTCACTCCTTTGGTTTTGTTTTATAATTTCTTGATTTTTCATAAAGTCATTAGCTTCCATCTGCTCCATTCTAATCTTTAAGGAATTAATTTCTTCAGTGAGCTTTTGGATCTCCTTTTCCATCTGGCCAATTCTGCTTTTTAGGTTATTCTTCTCCTCATTGGCTTTTTGGAACTCTTGCCATTTGGGTTAGTCTATTTTTCACGTATTATTTTCTTCAGCACTTTTGGGGTCTCCTTTAGCAAGTGGCTGACTTGTTTTTCATGATTTTCTTGCATCACTCTCGTTTCTCTTCCCAATTTTTGCTCTACTTCTCTTACTTGATTTCCAAAATCCTTTTTGAGCTCTACCATGGCCTGAGACCAATTCATATTTTTCTTGGAGGCTTTGGAGGAGGAGCTTTGACTTTGTTATCTTCTGTTTGTATGTTTTGGTCTTCCTTGTCACCAAAGTAAGATTCTATAGTCTTATTCCTTTTTCAGTTTTTGCTCATTTCCCCAGTCATTTACTTGACTTCTGAGCTCTTTGTCAAGGTAGTTCTCTGCTTTCAGTGAGGGTGGAGGTATACCGTCAGCCGTTCAATCCCCCCACAGTCTGTGGGCCTAGAGCTCCAGAAACAGTCACTATCTCTGCCCCTGCTGCTGCTCTGACTGCTGCAGTTTCCTCTGCTCCCTTTCCCCCAGCAACTCTGGGGCTAGGGCTGGACCACTCCACTCTCTGGCACTGGTCCCACAGGTTTTTCCCACTAACCTTCCAATTTGTTGTTGGCATTTTGGGGTCCTAAAGTCTGGAAACTGCCACAAGTACAAGAGATTCACTCTCCCCAAGGCCTGCTCAGGTCCTGCCTGTGTCAGTTTGGTCCACGTTGGATTGCTCTCTGCTCCCAGTGTGCACAATAGTCACCTCCCAGAAACATTCCAAGCAATTTTGGGCTGGAGATTTGCTTCACTCCATCATTATGTGAGTTCTGCAGCTCCAGAATTTGTTTAGACCCATTTTTTACAGATATTTGGTTGGGCTTGGGGGAAGCTCTCTAGAAAGTCCATGCTCTTACTCCGCCATCTTGGTTTTCCCCCACAATTTTCCCATATTTTCTCCAACATTTATCATCCAATCTAATACATGTGAGGTAGTACCTCAGAGTTATTTTTAATTTACATTTAATTTGCAATCAATAATGATTTAAAGCATTTTTTTCATTAGGACTATAGATAGCTTTTATTTCTTCATCTGAAAACTGTCTTTGACTATTTAACAATTGGGGAGTGACTTACATTCTAATAAATTTGACTCAGTTCTCTATGTATTTGAGAAATGAGGCCTTTATCAGAAACAGTGGCTATAAAAATTATTTCCCACCTTTCTGCTTTCTTTCTAATCTTGGTTGCATTGGGTTTTTAGATTACAAAAATTGCTTTATATTTTTAATTTAGCATAATCAAAGTTATCCATTTTGCATTTCATAATGTTTTCTGTCTCTTGTTTGGTCATAAATTCTTTCCTTCTCTATAGCTCTGACAGGTAAACTAACCCTTGCTCTTCTTATTCACTTATGGTATAACTCTTTACGTCTAAATCATGAACCTATTTTGACCTTATCTTGGTATAGGGTGAGATATGGCTTTCTTCCTCAGTAATTCATTCCTCCCTTTGTCCCTTCACAGGGGAAAGGTGGAACTTTCCTGTCATTTCCAAAGCAAATAACTGGTATCTTACTTTAATCCTTCAAGGACTTATCTTTCTTTTATTGGCCCATATCTCAGAAGAATGGGGCCCCCCCCAAAAAAACTGTTTGCTTTTTTCCTCTAATGCAATCTAATTTCAGTTAAACACTGACTGAAATCCCCAACCAGTCTGCACTGAAAAAAATCCAAGTTGGGTTTATAAAACAACATAATTTAAAGCATCTTCCCTTCTGAGGTTGTTCTCTCTCCTTACCTAATCTCACCACTCCCATTTAAATAAGTAGAATTGGCACAGACTCAAATAGTTCTCTATCTGCTAATATGATATCACACACATACTGAAAAAACTTAAGACAATACCACCTTTAGAGATAACAGCTCTAAACTTGGCCATCCACAAGGGGTAAAAGGAGGAGGAAGCACTGTAACCTACTTCCTTTTATCTCACTCTCCACCAAAATGATAATACTATATCTCTTTCTCCCTTTGGGTGGTTTGCAGCTACAAAGGTGGCAGTAGAGGGGAAGTGGAGGGATGGGGGGGTGATGAAGAAACAGGAGGATTAACTTTTCTGAGCTTAGTCTGACTCAGCCCAAGTCAATGGTGCAGTCTCAAGAAAGGAACAAATGAGATACTTGGAGGACCATGAACGCTTAACAAAAAGAAAGTTTGCTGAACAACAGCATGAAAAGAAAAGTCAGAAGGATGCAGTATTGGTTCAGATAGCCAAAGTGATAATGGAGATATAGCCCCCAAGAAAACCACAGTCGGAGGAGAGGGAGTCAGGAAGTGAATGATAAGAGGGAGGGGGGGAAGACACTGAAAGTATCACAAGATTCAAAGATTTCAGGAAGAAGAAATCTCAAAAATCTTGAAATAAACAGGAGAAACAGTAACAATGGAAGAAAATATGACCTTCATATCTAGTAAATGAGTTCAGACATCTATCCAACATTTAACGAGACAGAGGACCCTGTAGAATGTAAGGAGCATGTGGAACTATAGCACATAGTTCCTGGCTGGTTTAAAAGAAAAATGAGAATTATGAGAGAAGAATTTGTATCCTGCAAAGCAAAAGTGATAGGTAAAATAGAAAAGCTTGGATCTGTAACAGCAAGCATCTCCAAAGAAAGCAAAGAGAAAATAATAGATTGAAAATGTAAATACACAGAAGTAAAGGACAACCTAGAAGAAGAGAAGCAAAAGAGCAATAACATAAAAAGAAATTATGTTCACTATGCAAGAGAAAGATACTGATCTCAAAGACAAGATGTGTAGAGGCAACCTGAGGAGCATAAGTCTCCCAGAAGAACATGACAGGACAAAAATCTTGACACCATAATGAAGCAATAATACAAGGGAATTACCTAGAACTTCTAAACATAGAAAATAAAATTCTAATTTAAAGAATTCATGGATCACTTCCAGAAAAAATCCCAAGGCTGTTCAAGTCAGAACAAGTTCTGCAAGCCATGAGGAGAGAGACCTTCAAATATACGGAAAGAACATCCAAATAACTGACTGTAACGGTAAGGGAATTTGAAGATTTTTCCTGCCCCTTAATAGGTTCATGTGACCTACTTTGAGCTTTGGCCCAGCCCACAGCTTGAGTTACAGGAAGCCAATGGTGGGAGAAGTTTGCTGAATGGTTGGAGCAGGAAGGGTGCATCTCAGAAAGAGACAGAGAGAGAGAGAGGCAGAGCTGAGAGAGAGCAGGCAGAGCAGAACAGCTAGTGTGAGTGAGAGAGGGAGTAATTTTGCCTAAGGGAGCTTGTTTGTGGGGAGAACTGATGGAGGGAAAGCTTGGGGATGGCCATGCTACTTTTATTGGTAACATGTATAAACTGGGTTGTTACCATGGTGGAATTGGCTTTCTGGTATCTGAATAAATATTTTGGTTTCAGTTTTGAGAAAGAGAATTTATATTTTGTGAATTTACCCCAGAAATATGCATGGATATCCATAGTAGTTGCTATGAGTATCACATTGGCTTCTAGGAAGAAGTAATGAAAACTACAATAATGGTCAGAGATGCCAGTGCTTATCATAGCACTCCTTTAATGGTTCCTCATAGAAATATAATAGTAAGGACTACTCCTCCTGCTTATAAGCACCTAATTCTGACTGCCAAATGGGGAAATAGGGCACCCTCTTTCAGAGACACTGAAGTCACAGTTAGGTGACTTAGGGGAATGGGAAAAAGATACATTTCCTCAAGAAAGAAGAGCAAATAGCCAGTGGATCAGTCAGAATAGATTAACAAGATACAAATTGTTTTCCCCAATTGATAAATGGTCAAAGGATATGAATAGGCAATTTGCAGAGGAAGAAATTAAAGATATCTATAAGCATATGAAAAAAATGCTCTAAATCACTTTTGATTAGAGAGACGCAAATCAAAACAACTCTGAGGTACCACATCACACCTATAAGATTGGCAAACATGACAGAACAGGAAAATGATAAATGTTGGAGAGGATGTGGGAGAGTTGGAACATTAATTCATTGTTGGTGGAGCTGTGAGCTCATCCAGCCATTATGGAGAGCAATTTGGAACTATGCCCAAAGGGCCACAAAAAATGTGCATACCCTTTGACCCAGCAATATCACTTCTAGGACTGTATCCCCAAGAGATCATAAAAATGGGAAAGGGTCCCACATGTATAAAAATATTTATAGCAGCATTCTTTGTGGCAGCCAAGAACTGGAAATCAAGGGGATGCCCATCAATTGGGGAATGGCTGAATAAATTATGGTATATGAATGTAATGGAGTACTACTTCACCATAAGAAATGATGAACAAAAAGACTTCAGAGAGGCCTAGAAGGACTTATATTACCTGATGCTAAGCAAAAGGAACAGAACCAGGAGAACTTTATGCACAGCAACAACCACAGTATGCGAGAGTTTTTTCTGGTAGACTTGGAATTTTGTAACAATGTGAGAACTTGAAAAAACAAAATTCCTAATGGTCTTCTAAGGCAAAATGCCTTCCACACTCAGAGAAAGAAATATGGAATTCATTCGCAGAATGTAGCAGATCATTTGTGTGTGTGTGTGTGTGTGTGTGTGTGTGTGTGGGTGTGGGTGTGAGTGTGGGTGTGGGTGTTATGTTTTGATTTGTTATATGATTTCTTCCATTTATTTTAGTTCATCTACACAGCATGACTATAGTGAAAACTATATTCAATAGGAAAGTATGTGTAGATCCTATGTAGAATTGTATGCGGTCTTGGGGAGGGAGGGGGGTGGTGGGGGGTAGGTAGAGGTGGAAAAAAAAAAATCTAAGTTTTATGGTAGTGATTGTAGAACATTAAAAAAAATAAAAAGATACAAATTGTTTACTGCTTTAGTAGGAGCAGGGATAGATTTTGGAAGAAAAAATGATATTCCAACTAACAAACTATATAAGATGTGCTGAGAAAAGGGATTTAATATTAGCTAGAATAGGGAAGTAAGAACTGCCCCTATAGATCCTCCTGAATCATCGTATCCAAGTTTGTCACACTTTCAGGGAGAATAGGAAATTGGCCAAGCCCTAGCTCAGGTTAAAGAAGTACACTGACAGGCTTACAGACTCTATATCAGTTTAACTATATGCTGGAAAAATGGATCAACTACTGTAACTACAGCACTAATAGATACTGGGGCAGAGACCTCTCATATATATGGAAAACCTGCAGTAAAGAAGATAGGAATTAGTGCAGTCCCAGTGGTTCCAGAAGCACGACTGATGCTAGCTATATTTACTCTGCTTCTGGTTATTGTCTCCTTATTCTTTTTGGCTTTTGTCTGTTCAACTTGCTTGTTAGGTTTGTCTCCCACAGGATTAGTGCCCTTCACTTGTGGATGACTAACTTCTTAAGGTGGATGTCACCCTTTGTCCAAAACTGCAATACATCACCCCTGGACCTGGCATTGACTGATCTGGACCTAGCACTCACCAAGCTCCAGATACCAGCTAAAAAACTGTCCCCTCAAATGGGACTCTCAAGGCAGGAGTAACTCTACATCCAATCTCAGAATGAAGTAGTTATAGAAGAAGAGACCTTCACCCCTTCCCCAGGGGATTTTGGGTCCTATTCATTTGAGGAGTGAATGATAGGGTACTTGTACTCAAGCTCCCTAAGATTTTGTATGTGTTTGTCTTATCCCTGTTATATTGTTGTGAAGTTATGTTGATAGCAGTTACCCCTAAACTCTCATTGACCTATTAATGGACATAAAAGATCTTGGGGCCAAGAGCAACGCTAAGGGAATTTAAAGATCTTCCCTGACCCTTAATAGGCCCATATGACCTGCTTGGAGCTTTGGCTCAGCCCACAGCTTGAGTCACGTGAAGCCAATGGTGGGAGGGGCTTGCTGATTGGATGGGGCAGGAAGGGTGCATCTGAGAAAGAGGCAGAGAGAGGAAGAGCTGAGAGAGAGCAGGCAGAGGAAAGCAGCTAGTTTGAGTGAGAGAGGGAGTGATTTTGCCTAAGGGAGCTTGTTTGTGGGGAGACCTGATGGAGGGAAGGCTTGGGGATGACCATGCTCCCTTTACTGGTGTGTACCAACTGGGTTGTTACCATGGTGAAATTGGCTTTTTGGTATCTGAATAAATATTTTGGTTTAATCTTTGAGGAAGAGAGTTTATAATTTTGAGAATTTACCCTGGAAATACACATGCATATCCATAGTGGCTGCTATGGGTATCACATTTGCATTACACTGACTATAACACCCACTACAAAAAGGAAGAAGGAAAGGAATAATGTGTTCTGAAGAGCGTTTGGAGCTCAGAATGCAGCCCAAGGTGATTAGCCCTGCAAATCTGAACCTAACCATACCAAACAAAAGATGGATATTCAGAAATAAAGCATTTGAAACATTATTAGAAAGAAAACCTGAATTGAGGAGATTATGTCCTTCTCAAACACCCCAAACAACAAATGCAAGAGTGAATGAGTGCAGCTGGCAAAGATGGCAACAGCAACAGTGACAACAGAAAGGCCAGTAAGAGACTTTTTTCTAAATGTAAACAAGGAGAAGGAAGTGAAAGTGGAAATCTGGTAGAGGTAAAAGTGAAGAGGCAGAGAGAAGGCACTCTGGACAGAACCTGGCAACATCCTGCCTATAGTCAAATCAACATTTTTTGTTTTGTTTTATGTGAGAGTATAAAATGGGAGCATACACAAAAATGGGGAAAGGAGCAGAGAGATAGAGAGGAGTGACAGACCAGAGTCAAATCAATGATAGAAAGATGACTTCTGTGGTCTCAGAAAGAGAAGCGCCCACAGGAGAATGGAAGGAAGGAGAAAGATTGAAATGAAGGAAGGAAAGACAGTCTTACTTTGGTGAGGGGTTCCATTGATGAATGTTCCTATGAGCAAAGAGATAGTTGGTGAAAGGAGATGAGGACCTTACAATGGATGGGGCCTAGGAGATTGAGTGTTTGAAAAGTCTTGGAAGGAGGAAATTGAAACCCCTGGGAGAAACCAATATCTAGAATTAAGAGAGCATGGACACAAGGAAGAGACTTCTAGACAAATGTAGAAAAGAAAAGATCAACAAGAAAGGGTATAGATCAGTGGTGGGCTGCATGATCAGGGACTGGTGAGAAAGTGTTCTCTCTGACACGTGGAATCCTTGGAAAAGGGGAAACCCCTTTCTTAGTGTGGGATCAGTCATGGACATGACTTCTATGAGATGGGACACTAAACTCCAACAGTCACAGACTAATGTTTCAAGAGCCCATTCTGGCATTTTAAAATGTCAGTTGTCTTGGGATTGAAGGAGGTTGAAAATCTCAGTGAGGTTTATAAACCTCAAAAATTTAAATATGCTTCTCTTCCAGATTCATACTCTTTCTTTCCCAGTCTCTTCTTTCATATTCAAATAAGCAGAACGGCACAGATAAGAATAGCTGCTGTCCAGTTTTCAATATAGTGTCATATATATACACACACACATACATACATACATACAACAAATAAAACTTAAAACAATACCATTTAAAGAGATAATGGTTCTAAATCTGGTCATATAGTCTGCAACTACAAGCAGGGAAAGAAAAAGGGAATCCATAGGGCTAGCCCTACAAGGTAATGGCAGAAAGTACCTGGAACAGAAAACTTAGAATGGATATTTTGGCATAGAGAATACAGAGAAAAGAGGGAGGGAGATCAGAAAACTAAAGGGATTAGGAATGAGAGAATGAGAATCTAAAGTAAACAGAGAGAGAAGATAAATAATGAAGAAAAAGAGAAATCCTTTTTGGGAAGGAGTGCAAAAAACAAATAAATGTAAACACGAAGGAACAGGACTACCTCAAGGAGAGGAAAGGTCTAAGGGAAACTATCAAAAGAGAAGAGGGCATTAAGGATGAGAGTAAGAGAGCCAATGGGAACAAGGTCACCTTTTAAAAAGATTAAAATTAAGTACTTGAAGGAACACAATACTATGTTTACAGCAGAAGGAGGATTTTGAAACTGAAAGGCTTCTGCACAGACAATTGCATCTGCGATAAAAAGAAAGTGGTCAAATGGAGAAACAAAAGTTTGTATCAAAGGTCTCTGTTAAGGGTTTGGTATCCAAGATGTATAAATAAATTCATTTATATGTGTGTGTATACGCATATATACACAGATAGCTCTATATGTATATAGATATAGATATATCCACATATATGGATGACTAATGGTCAAAGAATATGAACAAATAGTTTTCAAAAGAACTGCAAAGTATTTACAACCATACCAAAAAAAAAAAAAATGTTCCAAATCACGAACAATAAAAGAAATGTAAATCAAAACAACCATGAGGATTCACCTCACACCCTGCAAATTGGTGAAAATGTCAAAAAAATTACAACATTCAATGTTGGAGGTGTTGTAGAAAGATAAGTACACTAATACATTGTTGGTGGAGCTGCGAAATGGAACAATTATTTTGGAAATCAAATTAGAATTATGCAAATTAGGTTACTAAAATGTCCATGTTTTTTGAAACAGAGAACTATGCTGTAAGAAACTAAGTGTATGAGGAATATAGAGAAACATGGAAAGTATATTAATTAATACAGAGTAAAGGAAATAGTATATGAATATATGAATTAATACAGAGTAAAGTAAACAGAAATGAGAAAAATGTATAGTAACTCTAACAAAGTAAATGGAATGTATGACACATTAAAAAATCAAAACTAAATGAAACAAAATTATAAAGATCAAGCAAGATTTGAATGAAGAAATTTGAGAAAACACCTCCACCCACCCATTCATAGAGGAGGAATGTCCATAGGTGTTACACATTGCACATGTGACTTTTTCTTTTTAATATTTTAACCAGCTGTGCTATTTTTTTCTTTTTCTTCTCCAGAAAACACTATTTGTCGTATCAGAGGAACATGAGATGGTATGGTTATGTGAAAAACAGAAATTATCAATAAACTTAAAAAAAAAAAGTCATGAGTTCAGTCACAATCATTCTAAACACCCCGTAAGGAAAATGCTTAACATTTAGTCAGAGAGTAGTGTACTCTACCTAATTTTATGTTTATATCTATGTCTACTTATTAATACCTTGGCCTCTTTGTGATTAGCAAAAAAATAGGGTTTATTGGAAAGGTTTAGGTAATAAAACAGCAGATTGTATCACAGTGAATAGGCAGGCACTGGGAGGGGAAGTTGTCAAAACAGCCATCTATAAAGCTGTTGACTCTCCTCAATGTTTCCATTTTCTATTACAGCAAAGCCTTTTGCTCCTCAGGGGTACACTAGAATGCCATACTTGCTTCTGCCTTTTGAATTAATTTCTTCTCAACTGGTTCGATAATTTATAGATGACTCTTATCTGAACAGGACTCTCATTCCAATTCCAAAGGACTTTTCACATTTAGTCTATCTGAACATGATTGAGTGGGTAGCAAATCAGTTTAAGTGAGTGAAATTTGTTTTGATAAACAACTGGCTCTCCAAAAAGAAAATCTGCACACACTTTTAAATTTAATCTGCATTGTTAACATTTTCTCCATCTTTTAAGTATGGATAATTAACAAAACAACAACTGAAGCCCTGATTTGTAGGCTTTGCCAATTTCATCAATATGAATGCTTATACTGAAAATTTAACAATCAGCTCACATGAGCCAGGTTGAGTTGGGTCCAGCACACCCTTGTAATGACTCCATTCTTGCATGAGTAAATTCACATTCACCATAATTATATAAACCATTTCACCTTTCCCACACCAATAAAAAGCAAGACACTTTCAACAATTCCACCTTTTAGTCTCCCCAAGCCTTCCCTAGGAAGAACTTGTCCAAACTTTCTCAAGGTTAAGGAAGTTAACCAATTCTCAGGGAGACCTGAGATATTTCTCCAAGATTATTTAACCTTAATAGGTCAAGGATTCCAAGGGGCAAATGATTCAGCACAGCGAATAGAATAAGGAGGGTTCAGAGAGGATCAAATGGGACTATACTAAAACAGCCCATTGTTATTTTAGGGGAGTGAATGGAGAGGACACTCAGGGCTAAGTGACTTGCCCAGAGTCACATGCTAATAAAGTCTGAGGCCAAATTTGGATTCAGGTTCTCCTGACTCCAGGATTGGTGCTCTATCCACTGTGACAGCTAACTGCTGCATAGTCCATTCTTATTAAGTAAGTCTTCCTGGAGGTCATATCTCAGAAACCAGTGGACTATAGTGTCCTCCCCCTTATTAGTGTGGAGCCAATAATGGACATGTCTTCTGTGGGGTGGGACACTCAACTCCAATAGTCAGGGTCTGTGTAATGGTAATTTAAATGGGAAGATCTTTCCCATTCATTAATAGTCCCATGTGACCTGCCTGGGTCACATGGAAGCCTAAGTTACATGAGTCTGAGTCACAAGGAGCCTGTCAGGGGAGGACATTGCTGAATGGGTGGAACAGGAAGAGGCAGAGCTGGAGCAAAGCTAAGAGGAAATTTGGTAGTGAGTCTAGTCAGAGCGACAAAGGATGCAAACAAGCAGGATGCTGGCTAGCATGAATGAAAGAGATTTTTTGTGATTGTGTTTAAGAGAGCCTACTTGTAATTTGTCTAATGGAACTGGTTTGTGGGAAGTCTAGCAGGGCAAAGACTTAGGGATGGTGTTGTTCTCTGAATTGTTATTGTGTATAGATTTTTGTTACTAGGATAGATTTGGTTTTCTGGTGTCTGAATAAATGTTTTGGTTTTATCTTTCATGCAGAGAGTCTATGGTATTTCGCAATTCAGATTTGTGCTGGGACATTCATGGCTGCCATAGGTGCTGTGAATATCGCATTGATGCTACAGTCTGCTGTTCTTTCAAGGACCCATTCCATCATTTTAAAATGCCAGCTGCCTTGAGAGAATTCAGGAAGTTGAAAATCCCAGTTGGGTTTATAAAACATCAATAATTTAAATACGCTTCTTTTTCAGTTTTATACTCCTTCCTTACCAATCTTACTTAAATTTAAATAAGCAGAATTGGCACAGATGTGAATAGCTTGCCCAGCTTTCGATATATTGCATATGCATACAATAAAGAAAATGTAAAAAATACCACTTAAAGAGACAATAGTTCTAAATTTGACCATGCAGTCTGCAGTCACAATCAGTGGAAAAGAAGAATAGGATGAATGACTCCCCTTTCATCCTGTTTTCTCCTAAGATCCTATATCTTCCTTCTCCCTTTGGTCTCCTTTGTAGAATCCTTTCTTTATGAGAAGAGTAAAGTCTGTTTACCTTTATTTACTTTAAATGTTTGCTTCATGTTTATACACAGTATCAGACACAGACTTTTGTTAATTTAATTTTACTTATTGCAAATAAGAAACAAAAATTGAGGGTGGGGGTAGGAGTGAAGGAAGACTCCCCAAAGAATAAAAAAAGAGAAACATCTAACACTGAAATATTTTGCCTGGGTGCTATGTTTGTCTGGGGGTTCAAAGCTACAAAAGACAGAGATCATTACAGAGCATTTGCTTCAGCTTCTCGGAACAAAGAAGGAGCATTTACATTGAGAAACCCATTTGGTCAACAAATCAGCAATAGAATAGAAAGGGGACAAAGAGGAGTGAATGAGCAACCTTACTTGTCACATCATCTCACCATTGTTACATGAGTACTTTTTTTTTAAAAAAAGCAAAAGAAACGGGGGAGGAGTCAAGATGGCAAAGTAGAAAGATTCACATATACTAGCTCCGAACCCACAATTCATAAATTTCCTGTAAAAAGAACTCCCCACAAATTCTGGAGCAGTGGAAGCCACACAGCAATGCAGTGGAGGAGATTTCCATTCCAGAGAGCCCTGAAAAACCAGCACCAAAGGTCCGTCACACACCGGACAGCAGAGCCCAGCCCTGCCCTGGCTGCGTGGCCCCGAGAGGAGCAGATCTGAGCAGGCTTCAGGGATGGAATCTCCAGAGGCCACAAAGGTCCCTCCACCCACAGGCACTACAGGTCAATGAGAAAGACTTCTGGGCTGTCCAAGAGGGGAGCGGGGTGTCACCATAACTCAGGCCCCCTCGGGAGGCAGCAGCAGAGGCAGTGGCAGCGAGGGGCTCCTGGAGCAGACAGGACCTCAGATCCATTACTGAAGATCTCCGCATAAACCTCCTGAGGGAACTGAGCCTGGGACGTGGCCCTGCCCCCAACCTAAGCACCAGAATTTAAGCTCACATTGAATAGCAGCTGCGCCCGCCCCTGAAAATGCTGAGGCTGGGGAGCAGCATTTGAATCTCAGACCCCAAGCACTAGCTGGGCAGATCTAGGCGGGGGTTGAGAGGAATCTCAGAAGTCAAGTAACTGGCTGGGAAAATGCCCAGAAAAGGGAAAAAAAATAAGACCATAGAAGGTTACCATCTTGGTGAACAGATGTTTCCGCCTTTCATTTCTGATGAGGAAGAACAAAGCTTACCATCAGGGAAAGACAGACATCAAGGTCTCTGTATCCCGAACATCTGAAATAGATATTCAATGGGCTCAGGCCATGGAAGAGCTCAGAAAGGATTTTGAAAATCAAGTTAGACAGGTGGAGGAAAAATTGGGAAGAGAAATGAGAGAGATGCAAGAAAAGCATGAAAAATGTGTCAATACCTTGCTAAAGGAGACCCGAAAAAATGCTGAAGAAAATAACACCTTGAAAAATAGGCTCACTCAATTGGAAAAAGAGGTTCAAAAAGCCAATGAGGAGAAGAATGCTTTCAGAAGCAGAATTAGACAAATGGAAAAAGAGGTTCAAAAGCTCACTGAAGAAAATAGTTCTCTCAAAATTAGAATGGAACAGATGGAGGCTAATGACTTTCTGAAAAACCAAGAAATCACAAAACAAAACCAAAAGAATGCAAAAAATGGAAGATAATGTGAAATATCTCACTGGAAAAACAACTGACCTGGAAAATAGATCCAGGAGAGACAATTTAAAAATTATGGGACTACCTGAAAGCCATGATCAAAAAAAGAGCCTAGACATTATCTTCCATGAAATTATCAAGGAAAACTGCCCTGACATTCTAGAACCAGAGGGCAAAATAAGTATTGAAGGAATCCATCGATCACCACCTGAAAGAGATCCAAAAAGAGAAACTCCTAGGAACATTGTGGCCAAATTCCAGAACTCCCAGCTCAAGGAGAAAATCTTTCAAGCAGCTAGAAAGAAACAATTCCAGTATTGTGGAAATAAAATCAGTATAACTCAAGATCTAGCAGCTTCTACATTAAGGGATCGAAGGGCGTGGAATAGGATATTCCAGAAGTCAAAGGAACTAGGACTCAAACCAAGAATCACCTACCCAGCTAAACTGAGTATAACACTTCAGGGGAAAATATGGTCTTTCAATGAAACAGAGGACTTTCAAGCATTCTTGATGAAAAGACCAGAGCTGAAAAGAAAATTTGACTTTTAAACACAAGAATGAGAAGAACCATGAAAAAGTAAACAGCAAAGAGAAGTCATAAGGGACTTACCAAAGGTGAACTGTTTACATTCCTACCTGGAAAGACAATATTTGTAACTCTTAAAACTTTTCAGCATTTGAGTAGTTGGTGGGACTACACACACACACGCACACACACACGCACACACATACACACATGCACGCACACACAGAGACAGAGAGCACAGAGTGAATTGAATAGGATGGGATCATATCTTAAAAGAAATTAAGGTAAACGGTGAGAGAGAAATGTAGTGGGAGGAGAGAGGGTGAAATGAAATGGGGTAAATTATCTCTCATAGAAGAGGCAAGCAGGAGACTTTTTAGTGGAGGGAAAAAGAGGAAAGCTGAGAAAAAAATTTGAAGTTTACTCTCATCACATTCGACTAAAGGAAGGAATAAAATGCACACTCATTTTGGTATGAAAACCTATCTTACAATACAGGAAAGTGGGGGAGAAGGAGATAAGCAAGGTGGGGGAGATGATGGAAGGGAGGGCAATGGAAGGAGGGAGGAATTTGAAGTCAACACTCAGGGAGGGACAGGATCCAAAGACAGAATAGAAACAATGGGGGCAGGATAGGATGGAGGGAAATATAGTTAGTCTTACACAACACGACTATTATTGAAGTCATTTGCAAAACTACACAGATATGGCCCATACTGAATTGCCTGCCTTCCCAAAGAGAATGGGTGGGGAGGGAGGGATGGGGAGAATTTGGAACTCAAAGTTTTAAGAACAACTGTCTAGTATTGTTGTTGCTACTAGGAAATAAGAAATACAGTTAATGGGGAATAGAAAGTCATCTGGCCCTACAGGACAAAAGAGAAGATGGGGACAAGAGAAGGGAGGGATGATAGAAGAGAGGGCAGATTGATGATAGGGGAAATTAGAATGCTCGGTGTATTTGGGTGGGGGGAGGGGATAAATGGGGGGAAAATTTGGAACCCAAAATTTTGTGAAAATGAATGTAAAAAGTTAAATAAATAAATTTATATTTAAAAAAAGCAAAAGAAATACAAGCTCATTTTGAGGGGGAGGAGAAGACATTAGAGGATGGGGGTGATGCAACAGAAAAGACTTTACATAGAAAGTAGTGCTTAAACTGTGAACCCTGAAGGAAACTAGGAACAGAACAGAAAATAGTGATAAATGGTAAGAAGGCCAGTTTGGCTGAATCCTAGAGGGTATGATAGGGAATAATGGTAGAATACAAAGTTGGAAAAGTAGACTGAAGCCAGGTTGTGAAATCTTTACATTCAAACAGAAAACTCTGTAGAGGTAAGTAGAGGTAGCAGAAAACCACTGAAGTTTATCAAGTAGTATAGGGAAGGGAACGAGCATTTATTGAGCACTTACTATGTGTCAAGCTCTGTGTTAAGGGATGGGAAATACAAAAAAAGGAGAAAGACAATCTCTACCCTTGAGGAATTCACAATCTAATGGAGGAGACATCAGATATGTACAAACTACATAGAAGAAATAATTTTAAAAGGGAAAGCATAAAAAGGAAAGACACTAAACTTAAGAGGGGTTGGTAAAAACTTCCTGTAAAAGACAGGACGTTAGGTGAGACAAAGAAAATATGTTTTGCATGACTGAATATATACAATCTATATCAAATTACTTGCCTTCTCAATGTGGGCCAAGGGGGGAACTCAAAAATCTTTTTAAAAATGAATACTAGAAATTATTTTTACATGTAATTGGGGGGAAAGGTAAAATATTAAATGAATTGAAGGAAGTCATGAGGCAGAAATGAAGAGGGAGTGCATTTCAGGTATGGGAGATAGCCAGAGAAAATGCTAAGAGATAGAGTGTCTTATATGAGGAACAGCAAGGAGCCTAGTGTCCCTGGATCAAAGCATAAGGTATAAGAAGGGCAGATAGGTGGCCCAGTGAGTAAAGCACAATGAATAGAGTCAAGAAGACTCCTTTTCTGAGGTCAAATCTGGCCTCAGACACTCACTAGCTGTGTGACCCTAGATAAGTCACCTAACCTGATGGCCTCCCAAAAGAAGAAGAAGAAGAAGAAGACTGGAAAAGGAGGGTGGGAAGAAGAACCAGGTTTATGAAGGACTTTGAATACTGAAAAGAGAATTTGTGTTTGATCCTGAAGGTGATAGAGAGTCACTGGAGTTTATTGAGTACATCAGTAACCTAGTCAGACCTGCACTTTAGGAAATTTATTTTGACTGCTGAATAGAAGGTGGACTAGAAGGAAGAGACCTGAGGCAGGCTGACCCAGCAGTAGGCTAGTGCAATAGTCCAGGGTGAGGTGATGAGGGTCTGAATTAGGGTAATAGTATTATCAGAGAAGAGAAGAGGGCATATCAGAGAGATGGTGCAAAGGTGAAATCCACAGTGCTTGCTAACAGATTGGAAATAGGAGATGAGATAGTGAGGAGTCAAGGATGATACCTATATTGCATGCCTGGAAAACTAGAAGGATGGTAGTACCTTTGACAATAATATGGAAATTAGAGGGAGAGGTAGGACTGAGGAGAAAAGATCATGTGTCCAGCTTGGGATATACTGAATTTAAGATGTTTATTGGACACCCGGTTGGAGACGTCCCATAGGCAGTTGGAAATGAGACATTGGAAGTAAAGGTAAGATAGGTGTATTTGAGAATCATCAGCAAAGAGATGATAACTAAATTGATGGGATCACCAAGTGAAGTAGAACAGAGGGAGAAGAGAAAAGGGCTCAGGACAGAGCACTGGGTGATACTCACTGTTAGAAAGCATGTCCTGGGAAGATGTCATCCACATCCAGAGAAAGAACTGTGAGTTAGAATGCAGAGTGAAGTAGACTATTTTCTTTTTTGGTTTTGTTTTGTTTTGCTTTGCTTTTTCATGGTTTCTCCCATTCATTATAATTCTTCTATGCAACATAAGTAATGTGAAAATGTGTTTAATAGGAATGTATGTGTAGAGTCCATCTCAGATTGCATGCCATCTTGAGGAGGGAGAGAAGAGGAAGGGGGAGAAAATTTAAAACTTGTGAATGTTGAAAACTGAAAATTAATTAATTAATTGGAAAAAAAATTTGAGATAATTTTTAAAAAGAAAGAAAGCATGTCCTGGATGAAGATACAGCAAAGAAGAATGAGAAGGAATGGTCTGATAGGGAGGAGAAGAACCTGGAGAAAGTGACATTCCCCAAACCGACAGAAAAGAGAGTATCAAGTAAAAGAGCATGTTCAATGGGGTCAAAAGCTCAGAGAGTTCAAGAAGAATGAGGATTGAGAAAAGGTCGTTTAATTTGGCAATGAAGAGATCAATGAAGTCTGGAGAATAGATTGAAGTAGGGAGAGACTGGAAGCAGGGAGATCAATTAGAAAACTACTGTAATCATCAAGGAAAGAGATGATAATGACCTGAACTATGTTTGTAATCATGTGTGAAGAGAAAAAATGAATGAATGCAACTGATGCTGTGGAAACAATGTCAAAAAGCCATTGCAATTAATTCAATATGTGGGTTAAGGAAATAAGAGAAATGAAGAATGACTATGGTTGCATGTAGGGAACCGTAGAGGTCCACAACGGTTTCAGGAGCACATGATGGCCTGATGAGCCCACTCAATTGTGCAAATGGAGCAAAGGAGCCCTCCAGAACCCTACACAATAGCTCCAAGGTCTCTCAGTCTTGAGGAAACTTGATAAGACATTCCAAGGCAGTCATGAAGACTGGTATCTGTATCTTAAGGAGGAGTGGTAAAAGTAAATGTTATCACTAGCTTGTCTCAATGCCACAAGTATGGAACTTATGACTGAACAGTATATAAGGCTTGTACTTACTAATAATAAACGGAGCTTGCTACATCTCTGTCTCCCGCCTCATCACTGCGTGCCTGAGATTCGAGATGTCCCACTGGTCGGGGGTCTCTTCACTGAGCTGCCCGTTACCCCAACAGTCACAGACCTAGGTCTGCAAGTGACTGGAAGGACTTCAAACCAATGGTACTCTTTACGGAAAAAAAAAGTTTGGAAGAGAGGTGAATCTGGTGGGAAAGACACAAAGTTCTGTTTCAGAAAGTTGTTGGAGATGTCTATGGAACATGCAGTTTAAAACACCCAAGAGGTTATTTTGACTAGTGATGCAAGACTGTGTGGGAAACAAAAAGAAGGAATTCTGTTTTCACAGGGTTAAAACTCCTCCTAGCTTTGAATGACAGCAGCTAATTAGAGTTGTGACCTAGCATGGTCAGGTAAAAGGTCAGAAACTTGTGCACAGGCTTTGGTGAGCTGTTTGAGGGGAAGCCTATCAGAGAGGAGAACATGAGGTGTTCAGAAGGCTTCTCCTAGCCAATAGATTGTGAGATAGGAGTTTACAATTTGGAATAGTAAAAAGGGTCTTGCATTAGTCTGAACAAATTGTATCACTCTCCAAGGAGTTACCCATTTGAATGAATGTAAAAACTAAAAGCTTTCCTGATTTCACATCAAATATTATTCTTTGCTTAAGATGAGTACTTCTCTCACAGTAGGGAATGTGCCCTCTTCTTTCAAAGACCATAATAAAGATCCTTCTTTTACTTCAGACTTTGGTTTTACTATCCAGCCGAGTGTGAACTTTACTCTAGATGGGAAGGGGATTCAGAGGACCCTATTTATACAAGTGGAGTTCAGGAGAGAATCTAAGGTATAGATATGGGAGGCATCTGCACAGAGACAATACTTAGAACTATGGGAATTGATGAAATGACTAAGAAAATAGAGAGAAAAAAGAAAAGGCCCAAGACAAAGCTTTGGAGTAGACTTACAAGTAAAAGTTGTGACAGATGCAAGTCCTTCAAAGGAGACTCAGACAAGGGGGTGAAGCCAAGATGGCAAAGTAGAAAGACACACAGACACTAGCTCTTCCCCCACAGTCCATAAAATACCTGTGAAGAAAGACTCTCAACGATTTCTAGAGCAGCAGAAGCCACAGAATAACAGAGTGGAGGAGATTTCCAGCACAGGAAGACCTGAAAGCCCAAAGGGAAAGGTCTGTAGCACCAGATGAGGAGAGGAGCCCAGCTCAGCCATAGCCGAGTGGCACAGTGCCAGGAGGAGAAACCAAGAGGGCCTCAGGGGTGGAATCCCCAGTGAAAGTAGCACAGGTTTGCTGATCCCTCAACCCACAGGCACCAAAGGTCAGTGAGAGGGTTTTTTCAGCTGACCGAGAAGGAGTGGGGTCTTTCCATAGCTTTGGCCTCAGGGGTTTTCCCATAGCTCTGGCCTCAGGCACAGGCAGCAGAGGCTGCCTCTGGGGGTAGCAGCTCCCACAGCAGCCCGCATCCATTGTTGGATTGTAAAACCCCTGGGGGAACTGAGTAACTGATTCTTACCTCAGCCCTGTCTATGGACCCTGTCCCCACCTAATGTTCCTGAAAGAATTTTAGCAGCTGATCTTTATCTCATACTGAATGGTGGCCTTGCCCCTCACTGACCCACTGAAAGTCCCTGGAAGAATTGAGTAGTTTATCTGAATCTCAGCCCCCAGTGCTGGCTTGGTGGAACTGGAGGCCAGGTGGCTGTGGAGAGGAAACTCTATTACTCACAGATTCTGGGCACAAAAGTTTCTTGTTGCTCCCAGATCAGTGTACTTGCTTGACTGTGCCACCTTGGAGGAACTGAGATCTTACAGATTCCCAGAGTGTACCCTACCCTTGACAAAGGACCCAAAAGTCAAGTAATTGGTTGGGAAAATGCCCAAAAAAGGGAAAAGAAATAAGACAATAGAAGGTTACTTTCTCCCATCCTTTCAGATGAGGAAAAACAGTGGTTACCATCAGGGAAAGACATAAATGTCAAGACTTCTATATCCCAACCATCCAAAATAAACATTCAGTGGTCTCAGACCATGGAAGAGTTCAACAAGGATTTTGAAAATCAAGTAAGAGAGGTGGAGGAAAAACTGGGAAGAGAAATGAGAGAGATGCAAGAAAAGCATGAAAAAAAGTCAACAACTTGCTAAAGGAGACCTAAAAAATGCTGAAGAAAATAACACCTTGAAAAATAGGCTAACTCAATTGGCAAAAGAGGTTCAAAAAACCAAATTGCTTTAAAAAGCAGAATTAGCCAAATGGAAAAGGAGGTTCAAAAGTTCACTGAAGAAAATAGTTCTCTCAAAATTAGAATGGAACAGATGGAGGCTAATGACTTTATGAGAAACCAGGAAATCACAAAACAAAACCAAAAGACTGAAAAATGGAAGATAATGTGAAATATCTCAATGGAATAACAACTGACCTGGAAAACAGATCTAGTAGAGACATTTTAAAATTATGGACTACCTGAAAGTCATGACTGAAAAATGAGCCTAGACATCAGCTTTCATGAAATTATCAAGGAAAACTGCCCTGAAATTCTAGAACCAGGAGGCAAAATAAATATTGAAAGAATCCACTGATCACCTCCTGAAAGAGATCCAAAAAGAGAAATTCCTAGGAACATTGTAGCCAAATTTCAGAGTTCCCAGGTCAAGAAGAAAATATTGCAAGCAGCTAGAAAGAAACAATTTGAGTATTGTGGAAATACCATCAGGATAACACAAGATCTAGCAGCTTCTACATTAAGGGATCAAAGAGCTTGGAATATGATATTCGAGAAATCAAAGGAACTAGGACTAAAACCAAGAATCACCTACCCAGCAAAACTGAGTATAATACTTCAGGGGAAAATATGGTCTTTCAATGAAATAAAGGACTTTCAAGCATTCTTGACCAGAGCTGAAAAGAAAATTTGACTTTCAAACTCAAGAATCAAGAGAAGAATGAAAAGGTAAACAGGAAAGAGAAATCATAAGAGACTTACTAAGGTTGAACTGTTTACATTCCTACATGGAAAGACAATATTTGTAACTCTTGAAACTTTTTTCAGTATCTGGGTAGTTGGTGGGATTACACATACACACACACAAACATACCCACACACATAGAGAGAGAGACAGACAGACAGAGAACACAGGGTGAGTTGAATAGGATGGGATCATATCTAAAAAAATGAAATTAAGGGGTGAGAGAGGAATATATTGGGAGAAGAAAGGGAGAAATGGAATGGGGCAAATTATCTCTCATAAAAGAGGCAAGAAAAAGGCTTTTCAATGGAGGAGAAAAAGAGGGAGGCAAGAGAAAACATGAAGCTTACTCTCATCACATTTGGCTCAAGAAAGGAATAAAATACACACTCATTTTGGTATGAAAAACTATCTTACAATACAAGTGGGGAAAAAGAGGATAAGCGGGGGGGGAATGATGGAAGGGAGGGCAATGGGAGGAGGGAGTAATTAGAAGTCAACGCTCTTGGGGAGGGACAAGGTCAAAAGAGAGAATAGAAGAAATGGGGGACAGGACAGGATGGAGGGAAATATAGTTCATCTTACACAACATTATGTAAGTCATTTGTAAAACTACACATATATGGCCTATATTGAATTGTTTGCCTTCCCAGCGGGGATGGGTGGGGAGGGAGGAAGGAAGAAAAGTTGGAACTCAAAGTTCTAGGAACAACTGTTGAGTATTGTTCTTGCATACAACTGGGAAATAAGAAATACAGGTAATGCGGTATAGAAATTTATCTTGCCCTACAGGACAAAAGAGAAGATGGGGATAAGAGAAGGGAAGGATGTTAGAAGGGAGAGCAGATTGGTGGAAATTTTGATTACTATCAGAATGCTTGGTGTTTTGGGGTGGGAGGAGGGGAAAGATGGGGAGAAAATTTGGAACTCAAAATTTTGTGGAAATGAATGTTGAAAATTTTAAATAAATAAATAGATAGATAGATAAATGAATAAATGAATGAATAAATAAATAGATGGATAAATAGTGGTCAGACAAGTGGGAGGAGAACCAATGCAGAGAAGTGGAACAAAGTTCCTGAGAGGAGAGAATATCCAGGAGGAAAGGGTGGTCAACAGTTTTATATGTGCAGAGAGGTCAAGAAGGATCAATACTGAGAAAGCCTATCAGATTTGGCAACTAAGAGATCACTATTAACTCTAAAGTTTCATTTGAGTGGAGAAGTGAAAAAAACTAGTCAATAATGGGTAGTTAAGTATAGCTGCTCAGTCTTCAGGTCAGTTGCTCGGGGTCAGGAAAAAGTATCCTGCAGTGGAACACATGGTTAAATTCACCAAACATTTATTAGGTATTCACTATATATAAAGTACTATGCTGAGTACTGAGGATACAGACAGTCAATGAACAGATCCTTGACCTTGAGAAAGTCTTGTTATGTTGAGGAATACATCATGCACACAGATATGTAAATTACAAATTGTATTCAAGGCATGATATTGCATGTGTATTCATTTGGTGCTCATGTGACACAAACTACCCTGGAGGTTTTAGCAACCTACATCAACTCAGTCCTGTTTTCAGGTAGACTTCCAGGAAGACAAGATAGATACCATTGAGCCGTAAGGGAATGTAGTTTATAATTTTTCCCACCAGGTGGCATGCTACTTCAGCACTACGGCAGCAGTTCTGTCCTGGTCACTTGATATTCTATCACCAAAAAATTCTATCACCAGGTCCATGAGCAGGAAGCCCACTCCCACCAAGTTTCTGACTTCAAAGGGCCCAGAAAAGAAAACTCTCACTGACTTTAGTAAAGAATGAACTTTTAAGGAGTGATACAAAACATTGCTCAGGATTATAAAACGAGAACCATGTCTAGGTATAGACTAGAGTTTTTGTCCCTACTTTCTGGGAAATTCCTAGTTCAGTATTCGCATTCTATGTTGATACTACACAGCGAAGCAACTTTTCTCTGGCTACATAGTTTATTAAACATAGTAAAATTGCACAGAATTGTCCAGCGCTGACCTTTCTAGGAGCACTTTGTCCAATCATCTCCCAAGTCAGTCATCTCCTAAAAACATCGTAGGAAAAAAGAAAAAACAAAGGGTAGGAGGAAAAATACTGTTCTGGGATACACCTTTGGGTTTTGTTTAGGAATAGTGAAAGCAATTAAAACTGGGGGTGGGGGGGAATGGAGCACAGAGGGAGGGAGGAGTTGGGAGATTAAGTGAGGATAATCTCCCAGGCTTCTCACCAGCTGAAGAGGTTTTCAGAAGTTGGTACAGCTTTCCAACCAATATAGACTCAACTCAGCAAACCAAAATCACAAGAAAAACTGGAGAAAAAAAAAAAGGGAAGAGCATCCCATCCAGTACATCTAGTACATCCAGTATTACTCTCTTATTTCCCATGGACTGTGGCAAATAGGTGTCCCCCAGCTCCCTGGGGTTGGAAGACGATGGGAGGAGGGGAAGGATAATATCTTACCACCTGTGTCACTACCTACCTCCTTTAAATCATACCAATTTTTCTCTGGGCCCAGATGAACAATAGCAATTATTCATTTTTTTATTTTTTTGGTCTTTTTATATTTTGATTTTCTAAATTATATTCTAGTCTTTTTATGGCTTGTTTGTATTTTTAGTTTTTTTTCTTTTTCTAGTTTTTTGTTTCTTTTTTGCTGGGGTTTTTTTTTATTACTGAAACTTAAATACACAATAAGAAAAGAAAAAGAAACATACTGTAAATTTAAATATTGAAACAGATGCAAAATAAGAAAAGAGAAAAAGCATGTCATGTGCACACCAAAAGGTGAGAGGATTAAAATGTATAGCAATAAATTTCCATTTTCAAAAGACTTATTTAATAATTATTATGCATTGTGTTGAGAGCTGTCCATCTTTGCTTCTTTGTTAGCTGTCTTTTGTTCCTTCCTGTGCACTTTTTACTTTACTGGTTTTCTCCCTTCCCCCCCACTCCTCAGAAAGCTACAGTTAAGTGTGGATATATTTATATAGAGATATAGATATATAGATACACATATACATAGATACATATATAGATATAAACTTTCCTTAACAAATTCTACTTCTGATCTTTGCTTTTATGTTTACATATATCTCTTATTTCCTATCCTTCCTAAACTTCTCTACCTCAACCTGCTACTTTGCCCTCCTATTACTTAACCTACTGCCCCCTCCCCACTTTTATGCTCTACTAGATATTTATGTATTGTTCCCTCTTAAACCTGTTCCCAATGAAAGTAGGTTTCCAGAAGTACCAGCCCTCCTCCCCATTTAATTACTCTGTGTCAGTTCTTCCTCTTACACCTTATTGTATAAAATAATTACTCTTTTTAGCTGTTCCTAAATGGTTTTACTTTTAAAAGTCATGTCATACTCAGATCTACCCTAATCTTTCTTATAAACTACCCAATTTAGTTACAATCTTAGACATATGTTTTACATTTTACATACATAAAAGGTAAACAGTCTGACCTTACTGAGATAAAGCTTTTTCATCTGGATGAGAAGGGAATGCAGTCTGGCCCCCTCCTGCAGCAGCCATTGCAATGCCAGCATCCATTTTTGGAGCCCTCTGCCTAAGGCCCCTGCAGAAATTGAGTAACTGATCTGAATTTCAGTCCTGAGCCAGGCCCTGGGGTGAGGAGAAGGGGTTCTAGCACAATGGAGCTGGAGTTGGCTGTGAAGAGGGAATTCTACTATTTGCAGAAAAGCTTGTAGTTGCTCCCAGACCAGTGCGGAGGCCAGGAGAGGAGTAAACTTCACTCCCTTGATTGTGCCACCTTGGAGTAGCTGAGATCTTACAAGTCCCCAGAGTATACCCTACTTTTGACAAAGGACTCAAAAGTCAAGCAACTGGCTGGGAAAATACCCAAAAAAAGGGGGGAAAAAAAGACTATAGAAGATCACTTTCTTGGTGAATAGGTATTTTCTTCCATCCTTTCAGATGAGGAAGAACAATGCATACCATCAGTGGAAGTTAAGGCTTCCAAAACCTCCAAAATAACTATACAATGGTCTCAGGCCATGGAAGAGCTCAAAAAGGATTTTGAAAATCAAGTAGGAAAAGATGAAGGAAAAATTGGGAAGAGAAAGGAGAGAGATGCAAGAAAATCATGAAATCATAAAGGAGACCTAAAAAATACTGAGGAAAATAACACCTTTAAAAATAGGATAACTCAATTGGCAAAAGAGGTTCAAAAAACCAATGAGGAGAAGAATGCTTTAAAAAGCAGAATTAGCTAAATGGAAAAGGAGGTTCAAAAGCTCACTGAAGAAAATAGTTCTTTAAAAATTAGAATGGAGTAGATGAAAGCTAATGACTTCATGAGAAACCAAGAAATTTCAAAACAAAACCAAAAGAATGAAAACATGGAAGATAATGTAAAATATCTCATTGGAAAAACAACTGACCTGAAAAATAGATCCAGAAGAGACAATTTCAAAATCATGGGAGCTGGGAGTTTCAGAATTTGACTATCATATTCCTATGGGTTTTCCTCATAAAATCCATTTCAGGTGGTGATCAATGAATTTTTTTCATTTCTACTTAACCCTCTTGTTCTAATGCTTCAGGATAATACTTTTTAATTATTTCTTATATTATTGTATCAAGATTCTTTTTTTTTATCATAGCTTTCAAGTAGTCCTATTACTCTTAAGTTTTCTCTTCTTGATCTGTTCTCCAGATCAGTTGTTTTTCTTATAAGATGTTTTATATTCTCTTCTTTTTTCATTCTTTATATTTTATTTTATTATTCTTGATCTCTTATAACTTTGCTGGCTTTCCCTTACTCAGTTCTTATTTTCAAGGAATCATTTTCTTCCTTACAATTCTGGTTCTCCTTTTGCTTTTCTTTTCATTATTTTGCTTTTCTTGGATTATTCTTCAGTCACTCTCATTTGATTGTTTAAAGTCTTTTTTAAGTTCTTCTATGAATTCTTTTTGAGCAGGTGACCACTTGACTTTACTCTTTAGGGTAGAAGAGGGTTTCTTTGCTCCTCATATCCTCGTTTGAAGACAAAATCTGATCTTCTCTATTTACATAGTAACTCTCTGTGGTTATATTCTTTCTCCTTTGCCTGTGCAATTTTTTTAAAATTTTTACCTTAGTTTTTATAATCATCTCTAGTCCTGTAGGGTGGGGGATGGTGCCTCTAACCTCAGATTCTCCCTCAACTCTCCCTTCTGTCCCAAAACTAGAACCAAGACTCCAACCTCTTGCTCACAGTCAGCAGCATCCCATCCCACTGTTTCTGTACTCACCCTCTCTGTGCTGGTTCCATCTTGCCCCTGCTGTATCCTCTCAGCACAGCTGGGTCTGGTATTCCTTGTCAGCAGAGGTTCTCCTATCTTCCCTGGCACCCAAGTCCTCTCACTCTCCCTGCAATAAAAGTTTTGTCATCTCAGGTTGAGGCAGCCTCTCAAATCCAGGGCTTGCTCCTTGTTTGAATGTAACAAGCCTGGAGATGTTTACTCTTCACTGGGACCAAATCTCATCCAAGAACTTTTCTGTTCTGCCCTTACTCTTATTTATTTTTACCCTCAATTTTTGCCCTGAAGCGCTATTTCATCTCTTGTGTGGGGAAATCCTGAGAGCTTGGAGTTTTCTGACATACTCCACCATCTTCCCAGAATCCTCAACAACTGTTCAAATAAAGAGGATAATAGATGGGCACCAATTACAAAAATGCAACCCCAATCTAATAATCAATGAGAGTTTCCAGGGAGATGAACGATGTCAGAAGTACCTAGGTCAGTAGACTTTTATCCAAGGTTACAGAAATAGAGAGGTTAAAACCCAGAGTTGAGAACTCTGGGAAAGCTATAAGCAATGAAAATCCAGTTTTGAAAAGTCATGCACAAGCTAGAACAGGCTTGGGGTGTTATATGGACATACCCTGGCAACAGATACCTTCCCCAAACCATTCAGGACTTGTACAGTGAGGCGTCTTCAGATTGTAGTTATAGATGATGGTAATTAGAATCCATAGATCTACAAGCAGTCCATTATGGACTGGTGTATATCATACACACTATCACTGACATCTTCATTTTCCCATCCTCTGTCCCTGGCGGGTGACTGGCCTCTTGTGAACTATCCAAACCATCCGTAAAGAGAGAGAAGCTCATTCTGTCCCTCCCGGGCTACCAACCAAAAATAGTCCTCAGATTTTTCTTTACCTTGCCTGTAACCTTTTCATTTATTTAAAAAAAAAATTTTTTTTCAGTTAACAAGCATTTATTTTCTCTCCCTCCACCCAAATGAAAATTTACAAAAACCAAACCCTTGTAACAAATATGCATGGTCAAGTCAAGCAAATACCCTGACTGGACATGACTAAAAATATGTGTCTCATTCTGTATCTTGAGTCCCTCACTTGTCGGTCAGAAAGCAGATATCATCCTTCGGAGTTGGGCATTGCACTGATCACAGTACTTGTCTTTCAAAACTGTTTGTCTTTACCATGTTGTTGTTGTATAAATTGCCTTTCTAGTCTTGCACACTTTGCTCTATACTAGTTCATGGATCTTCCTAATTTTCTCTGAAATTATCTCTTCTCTTATTTCATTTTGCATAAGAGTATTCTACTACATTCACAAAGTATCATTTGTTCAATCATTCCTAATTGATGGGCACCCCTCCCCCTTGGTTTCAACCCTTTCAATTCTGATGTTTTGCCATTTATTTGATATATGTGTGTGATTGGTTTTTGTTTTTAAGAAAAAATTGGTGGCTACCAAAATTCTGACTACCCCCAATCTGGGGGACTTGTCCAAGAATTCAAAGATGGAGTTTTCTAAAGAGAGAAAAGAATTTCCTGATGTAGCCTCAGAGAAAGTTCACATAGGTCCTAAGCAATGTCCTACTTAACAAAGCCAATAAGTTTACTCACAACACCAATATGAAAAGGATTCATATTCAGCAGTCCCCCCAGGGGAATTCTTTTGTGAAAGAAGAAATCATGAGACTGTCAGTGTTGGATAGACAGAAGACCAAATTCAGTTCCCTTCTGGAAGGAGGTGATGATGGATTATTTGAGTATTTTGAGTGTTTTTGTATTCTCTTATGAGTTCCTTGAGTTTTTGCATCTTTTTTATTTTCTAGGAATTTTTTTAAACTTTTTTTAAAATTTTTTTTTAAATCATATGCACTTGATGGTTTTAAGGTTTACATGGGAGCTAGAAACCCACTTTTGGGGGGAGATTTCCTGAATAAATTTTAGGAATAGGGAGTGAGTCAAAGAGAGAAAAACTGACCCTCCTGGGGTCAGCTTCCAGGATTGGACCCACTTTGTGTGAACCTTAAGTCATTAAAGGAAATTAAGGGGAGAGCCTGGGACATGGGACATAGAGACAATTAATGATGAGATCATTAAGGGAAGAGAGTATAAAGAAGAATGCCCAGGACATGGTCTTGGAGAACAACTACACTTAGTAGGAAGAAAGAGGATGATTATCCTACAAAGCAGAAGAAAAGATCAAACAAAAGAAAAACAATGAGGAGAGGGTGGTGTCACAGAAGAAAAGAGAAGATGGAGTTTCCAGAAAGGTTTGATTTAGATGAGGGGTTCTTAACTTGGATTCCAAATACCCCTCAGGTGGTATTTGGAATCTATTTGCATATATTTCAAGAGGGGGTCTATGAACTTGGGACTTTTAATAATTTTTATAATCATATTATAATATAATTGATTTTCTTTGTAATCCTATGTATTTTATTTTATTTTATACATTTAAAAACATTTATTCTGAGAAGAGCTCTAATAGGCTTCACTAGACTGCCAAAGGGACCCTGGACACTAAAATGGTTAAGAACCCCCAATCAACACAGGGCTTCCAATGTTGCAAAGAAACAGAATGAAGAATGAGAAAAGGTTATTGGATTTAGCAGTTAAGAGATTGTTGATAACTTTGGAGAGAGCTATTGATCTTGGGAGAATTACAAGGGCTTTCCAAATGCTGTCAAATTCTGACTATCTTAAACAATCCTAGCTGTGGAAGTCAAGTAAAAAGAGAGTCCTGGGAGTACTTCTGGAAACCAGATTTTCAGGTTACTTACAAAAATTATGTAACCTACATCAACCATTACAGTTTGTTCTAAAAAACAAACAAAATTAGGCTGCAAGGTGTCAACCTGAAAATTTGGTTAAAGGAGACAAATAAGCTAGATGATATGTAAATCTATATTGCTTGATACCTTAAAGCTAGTCTAAGCTAGCTAGCTTGTACATACAAAGTGCCAGAGCCTAAGTTCTGACTGTCTCGATGAAAGAATGACCATTTTTAAATGTTTTAGAACAATCCCAACTCAGCATGTTTGTGTCACTCAAATTTATGGTCTCCATATATGATTAACTGTATTATGAGAAAGGAATTTTCTTAATTGAATAGGTGGTAAATACAAAAAAGATAAGAGAGTTGATAAAGTATCCATTGGAATTACAACCTAGGATATCTGTGTTTTCTTTACCATTAACATGTCATAACATAGTATGCAGCCATAAAATATTAAGATAAGAAAAAGTCTCATTATTCAAGATAGTGTCTCAGATGAAAGGTCTCATCCTTAATGGTTGTAAACAGAGGAAAGAATGCTCTTAAGTCAGTCGCATCTGGCCAAGGTCTAGTTGACATAGGAAGAGGTATTCTCAGAGAACAAAGAAGCTGTTAGTTCCAGGCTCTTCTTCTGGTTGATTAGTTCAGGCTCTGGAGCTTATTGAGGTTATTAAATTGATACTAAATGATTATCAATGGGCAAGCTTATTTGTCTCACAGCTGGCGAATCATGCATATAGAGATATACATGGGAGTGCGTTGTGAAAATGAGTCCAAGGAAGAATGGAAAAAGGGGACCTTATATCTTCAGAGCAATTTAATTCCCTCTCACTCCTCCCTCCCTTCCCTGCTCAAGATATCTGTGTCAGACAAAATTATAGTCTCCAAATGTGTTAATCATAATATGAGAAAGGAATTTCTTAGTAGGATAGATTGCCCATACAATAATATTAGAGTCAAATGTCAATTAAAATTCCAGTCCAGAATGTCTGTGTTTCTTCCATCATCAACATGATATAACAATGTAATTTAATATAACATAATGTAATATAATATAACATAACATAGTATGTGTCCATAAACTGCCAACATAAGAAAAGTGCCATTATTCAAAATAGTGTCCTACTCAAGGTGAGTTGTCCTTGGCAGTCAAGAATATTTCTGGTCAGTTTCATCCAGCCTTGTAGCTGTTGACACAGGAAGGGGCATTTTAGGTTCACTCAGACAGCAGATCAAAGCATATCTCTTATGCTACAACCCGAAAAGCATTATGGTAGGCTAAGTTCAAAGTGGGCCAAAAAATGTTTTTCTCCTGATTGGTCAATCCAGGTTTTAGGCCTTTCCAGCTCGGGGGCTGGGAGTCAAGGAGGTTTGGGGAGGTCTCTGGCTAGTTCACACCTAGGTACTTCTCTGAATGGGAGAAATCAATGAGTAGGAGATGAAGTTCTACTGACTGGAAGGGAAGTCTGACTTGTGATCTATGGATAAAATGCGCTAGACTTTCTTCCAACCCCATAAAGGTAAATTATTAAAACAAAAATGGGAATGTCATATCTTCTCCCAACTCCTTGTGAATGCATCCATCCCTCTCTCTCTCTCTTTTTTTTTAACAGAAAGAAATTTATTGAGAATATTTTGAGAATACATTTGAAAGAATAGGTCAATGTTTTCCAACAAGGTAGGGAGTAGGGATGCTCATTCCCTTCAATCAGAGCAAATGAAGGCCCATTCAACCCTCTCTACACCTTCTCTGGACATGTTGATATTCTCTCATTGCCCTTCTGGCAGGCAGAATTTCAGCACCTTCTCCAGTATTTCTTCCCGCCAGAGACATGCCCAGAGTCACAAAAGTTTTCTCACCTTTGCACATTTTCCTTCAAGGTTTGGATCAAATACTTAAGAAATTAGGGCTTTTCCTCGGTGTGTGATAGAGACCTAACTTGGAAGAGCCAATTGCTAAATTTTCATTGCAAGAATTTACACCTTGAAAATCACCAAGCTACAAATTGGGGCTTGATTTATTGTTTGGGGGTTGGTGGGAATCAAAGAAGGCTTTGTAAAGGAGGGGGTAATTAAGTTGAAACTTGAAGGAAAATATCCCTCACCAAAGCAATTGCTGTTTTTTCTCAGGGTGTGCTGGAGATCACTAAAGTCAATTGCTAAATTTTCCTTGTGAAAATTTTACACCTCAGAAATCAGCAAACTACCAGTTAGCTTAATTTATGATTTTGTTCATGACCAAGACTCTAGGTTTAAGAACGTGATAGCTTACACAGTAACAGTCATGTTGTTCAATGACTGACTTTGATAGACTTAGTTCTCCTCAGCAATGCAAGGACCTAGAACATCTCCAAAAGACTCATGATGGAAAATACCATTCACATCCAGAGAAAGAAATATAGAATCTGAATGCAGATAGAAGCATACTATTTACTCCCTGTTCTGTTTTTTCTTTCTCATGTTTCCTCCCATTCGTTCTAATTCTTCTGTACAATATTACTAATGTGAAATAATAAGAAGGTTTAATAAGAAGGTATATGTAGAGTCTATATTAGAGCCTATGCCTGCCTTGCGGAGGATGGAAGGGAGGGAGGCAGAGAAAATGTAAAACTTAGGGAAGTGAATGTTGAAACCTAAAAATAAATTAATTTTTGAAAACAAGAAATTAAAAAAAGAATGATGGATTTGCAAGAAAGTAATGGAGAAAATGTTAATAATACAGATTTAACTTAAAAGTGTGTCCAGCATACAACCCTTTCCCTGATCCCAGTCAACTGTTAAACATTTACCAGCACTTTTACTCTGTCTGCCTCTCCACTTTTGTATTTATTTTGTGCTGTATCTTCCTATAGAACCCGGGTCGCTTAAAGGCTTGGGATTATTTGCTTTCCCTCTTAGTAACCCTAGTGCTTAACGTATTTCCTTGCACACAGCAAGTGCATAATAAATGTTCGATGACTGCTGACAATCTCCTTGTCCTGTTTCTTTCCGTTCTAACTCATCTCAAAGGTCAGTCAGTCTCTTCTTTTAACTAAGAATTGTACCTTAATTTAATTTAACATTCATTTTTTAATGAATTCCGAATTCTCTCCCTCTTTTCAGCCCCTCCCCCACCCAGGTAAGAAATATGATATCAATTATACATGTGAAATCATGCACAGCAAATTTCCATATCCAGGTTAATGACTCTCGTAATTCATTTCTCTCCTCAGTGAAACGATGGGGCGGGACTGCGCGATCTTCAGCGTCTTCCGGCCTCTAACTCGTCTCTCCAGTTCCCTATGGAGGATACAGAAGTAAATTAATACTTCCCTCTCGCTTCTCGCGTGCCTGAGCACAAAGTGCCCTCTCCAGCTTACAGATCCAAGAACTACAAGTCCCAGAGGGCCCCGCGCGCCTTCCTTCCCGTCGCGCCCCGGGCGCGCCTGCGCGGTGACGTAGACTCGGGATGCCCATTTCCCGCCCAACTGCGAGATTGGGGTTTCTCTTCCCGCTAGACGAGATCCCCGCGGCCCATGGCGGCGTTTGACCCCAACGAGCTGCCCGAGCTGCTCAAGCTTTACTACCGGAGGCTCTTCCCCTTCTCCCAGTACTATCGCTGGCTCAATTATGGCGGAGGTGACCGGGGAATGGGCTCCCGGGAGGGGGCGGGGGGCGGCGTAGAGAGCCTTGGGGGAGCGCGGGGATCTGCAGCTGGGGAGAGTGACCCAGTCACCCCGGTTCTGGGACCTGGCCCCCTCGACCCCAGCACGTAGGGAGCGCTTTGTAAACCTCGTTATTGGTACTGTTAAAGCGCTGCGCACGCATCAGCTATGGTCGTTGAAGCGCTGTGTAAACGTACGCGTATTCCTTATTGCTGTCCCAGTTGAAACGCTATGTAAATGTTGGCCACCGTCATTGCTGAAATGCTATGGAAGTGTTACCCGCCGTCGTTATCGTTATTGTTGAAGCGCTGTGTGACAGTTAGCCATCACCTTCAGTCATTATCGTTATTGCCCGAGCGCTGCGTAAGTGTTCGTTATCGTTACTGTCGAAGCGCTACGTAAGTAAGCTGTCGTTTTAGCGTTGCTGAAGCTATATAAAAGTTACCTTCATTGTTACCGAAGTGCTCGTGGACGTTATTGTTGAAGCGCCGCAGATAAGTTATCGCCGTGGTTGTGGCTGAACTCTATAAACGTCATCATTACTGTTATCAGTGAGGTTAAGGTATTTCAGGCACGATGAGGAGGAGCCGGGCCTTCCTCTCTGGGGATGGCTCCTCTCCTCTCTTTTCAGCGCTTCCTCTCACCCCTTCCACATCGCGGTTACTTAATGAATTCTGGTTGGATTGCATTAGGGTAAACTTGTTCTGCTTGCTCCAGAGTACTAAACTAGGAGCAACGGTAAAAGTTGAAGAGGGAGCTCAAGCCTGGAATGAAAAGACAGCACTTCCAAAAGTAATAGCCTTTGAGAAAGCCTTCTTCACTTGAGGCCCTTTTAAGCAAACACTGGATGAGTACTTGATTGCGTTGTAGACTTCCTTCTTGTTTAAGTTCTGGGTTGGCCCAGATGCCCTCGGAGGTCCCATCTACCTCTGAGATTTTGTGAATTTTTCCCCTCTTCCCCTCCCAGTCTTTTGAGTATCACTGCTTAGAGCTAGGGAAAAAGGAAAGGGTTAACAATTTGAGCTTTGAAATCCTAGGGCTCTGGGAACCGGGAGACCTGGGTTCTAATCCACCTTCTGCTAACTTACTGAGAAAATGAGAGGGTTGGCATGGAATTTTGATCCCATGATCTTTGATCTATGAAGAGAAAGTCTCCAGGATCATAGATACCTTCATAGGCCTAGAAGGGAAAAGGACCTTCAAAATCATCTAATTCAACCCTCTCATTTTACAGATGAAAAAACTGAGGCCCAGAAAGGTTTAGTGACTTTCCCAAAGTCACATGGGTGACCAGGAGAGCCAGGATTTGATCCTAGGTCTCCATATTCAAGGTTCTTTCCACTCTACCAGAAACAGGACTTAACATCTTTGTTCCTCTATCTAATATAGCCTATGAAACTGAAATATTAATCCTGAGAAAGCCCCAGAGTGAGGGACTAAAAAGATAAAGCTTTTTTTAAAATTTTTTATATCAACCAAAACATTCGAATAAATAATATAAGAATGATCTTACATAAACCATTGCATATGTAATTGATGTAAACCAAGTTATTTGCAATTTGTTTTTAAGTTAGGTGTGTTAATTTTAGCAAATTTTTCTCCTGGTGATCTTCTTTCAAAACCATGTGTATTTTTTCAAGTTTTGCTCCTGTTATTTTTAAGTGTGTTTATTGTCTCTCCATCTTTTGAAAAGAGAATTATTCAGATATTCCTTCCTCTGTTTGTTGTTCTAGATCAGTGTTCTCCAGTTTTTTTTTAATCATGCATCCCTCACAGTAAAAAAAAATTTTGAGCACTCCCTAATATGGGGATAGGAATAGGGACTGAGCCTGTGCTTTCATTGTTGTAATGAACTCCCAAGTGCAGAAGCTCCCTCTACCAATGCAGGACTTACAGTCACACTGAGGGAGTCGCCTAGAGAATTTAGAGATTATCTTGCCCAGTGTCAGAGGTGGCAGGTATGTGTAAGAGGTGAAATCTCCCCTCTCTCCACATATGTATATTTAATTATTTATAAATTATATAACTGTGGTACTTATTTTAAAAATGAGGTAAAGGTGGAATAAACAATATTTCAAATAATTTTAATTTAACCGTTCATAAAATATTTTTGCTACCTTGAAAACATTTTTAGTCAGAGCAAGAGTGATTGAATATGCTCTATTATTTTTAAAAAGCTTGATTTAATATTTTGTTATGCTGCAGTTAAGTTACAGTATGACTGAAAGTGAAAGAACACATGAGGGTGCCATTGGCAATCATTCTGCATCTTGAAATTCTCAATCTTCTTGTATATTGAAATAAAACAACCTTCTGACAAAGATCAAATGAAGGCATCAGTGTCAATCCTTATATTATGTATTAGTGAAGCTTGATTTCTGCCTTTTATATATTTAAAATACATTTCACTAGCATTAATAATTTGTTTTTCCCAAATGCATTGAAGCATCAATCATACTTTGTTCTTGTTACATCCTGATAATCAGCACTTGGCTTTCTATAAACAAATCCTGGGACTAAGTGGAAACTGAATCTTAAAACTGGTAGATAGGGAGGACTTGATGTGTAGCACTGCATTGTACCTGCTGAAGGAAGTAATGTTAGAAATCTAGATTAGTAATCTAGATTAGTAATCTAGAAATCTAGATTAGAAATAGTGACTGATTGAACAAGTCTCTTTAATTTACTAGGTCCACTGTCTAAAATCTAGAGGTAGGCATACGTCAGTAACCATGCTGGAATACTTAATTGAGGTCTCCTTCCTTATAAGTAGTTCTTTCTGGAGCATTTACCTTGTTGTAAGTTCTTACCTCCTTCTCTTCCCCCTGACAGGGGAACCACAAGTCTATGTACACGTGAATTTTTTGTCATCTTTGCTTCTATAGCACCTAGCATAGTGCTTTGAACACTTAACTGATACTTGTAGAATGAAATTGAATAGTAAACCCTCAGTGTTTATTGACTCATTAATGTCATGTCTGCTTTGACCTGAAAGATTAAAAGAACTACATAAATTTAAAGTAAAATTTGTATTTTTCAGTGATAAAGAATTATTTTCAACACCGAGAGTTTTCATTCACACTGAAAGATGATATATACATTCGCTACCAGTCTTTCAACAATCAAAATGAGATGGAAAAGGAGATACAGAAATTGAATCCATACAAAATTGATATTGGAGCAGTATATTCCCACAGAGTAAGTATCTGCACATTTTTATTAAGTTTGTATGGGACCTGCAGCCTTGTGGAAGTAAACCTTTTGGATATATTTACGGTGATGCTAAAGTAGCACAACTACAAGCAAGTTTTACAAGTTCATTAAACTGAATTGACAGAGAAGGGGAGTGACATGGTCAGCCCTATGTTGTGGGGTAGCTTTGTGGAGGATGAATTGCATTTTGGAGAGACCTGAAGCAGGGGGACAACTATTTCAGCAGTCAGGCCAAGAAGTGATAAGTGCTTACACTAGGCTTTGGGAGTACGGACAGGGTGTGGCCCTTGTGACTGGCTGTCACAGAGCGGGTGGGATGGGACAGACCCCACCTGAGTACTCCCTTCCCCACTTGGGAGATCACTCCCTGCCAGAACCACTGACTTCTTAGGAACTGAAAGTTCAGTTGGTCAGATTCAATTGAATTGGCACTTGGGTCTCAGTGTATTGTGTGTTGTTGCTGCTGTTGTTATTCGGTTGTTTAGTCAAGTCTTACTCTTCATGACCCCATATGGGGTTTTCCTTGGCAAAGATACTGGTGGGTTGGTTTGCCATTTCCTTCTCCAAGGGATTAAAGCAGTCAGGTTAAATGACTTGCCTAAGGTCACACTAGTGAGCTAGTGAGTATCTGAGACTGGATTTGAACTCAGATCTTCCTAACTCTGGCAGCAAAGGTGGTGCAATGATTAGAGCACTGAGCTTGGAATCAGGAAGACTCATCTTCATTAGTTCAAATCAGACCTCAGACTCTTACTTATTAGTTGTGTGTTCCTAGGCAAGTCACTTAACCTTGTTTTCCTCACTGGAGAAAGAAATGGCAAACCATTCCAGGATCTTTGCCATGAAAACCCAAAAAAGGAGTGACAAAGAGCCAAGAGTTGAACACAACTGAAATGGCTCACTAACAAAAACTTCCTCCCTCCAGGCCAGACACTCTATCCACTGAGCCATCTAAGTTTGCCTCTAAGGCAAACAGAAGTTAGATGACTTGCCCAGGATCACAAAGCTAGTAAGTGTCTGAGGCCAGATTTGAACTCAGGTCTTCCTTACTCTGGGCCTAGTGCTCTATGTATTCTCTAACTGCCTCAGTTATACATAGTAGATAACCACAGAACACTTGTTTAATAAAGTTGAATGAAAAGTTGGTTTGCAAAGACCATAGCATTTGAGGGGATAAGAAAAAGAACTCTGTTTTCCTCAGACTAAATCTGAATTGGTAAAAAATTTAAAATATTTTTAAAGAAATGCTGTTTGATAACTTTTTTGTACAGTAATCAAATAGCATTGACTCAAGTGCTCCCTCCTATGCAGATCCCTTCTTGGTCCCTGCTGCCTTTGAATAGATTTTGTCATTTTACATCTCCCTAGTGCACTTACATTGTTCAATACACGTTTATTAAGGGCCTACTATGTGTAAGGCACTGTACTAGGGGCTAAGGATATAAAACAAAACCATCTCTACAATCAAGAAACTTACATTCTACCGAGAAAATAAAAGATATACATAAGAGAATAAATACAAAGTAATTTCATGAGGGAGACAATGCCAATAGAGAGTTAAGAAATGCCTTAAGTAGGAGGTGATGTCTCAGCTGTACCTTGAGAGATTCTTGAGGGGGTGGAAAGCCCCTATACTACACTCCAGACATTTCGGGCTACTTGTTCAAGGCCATGGAGGCCAGAGGTAGAATGTGTGTAGGGAACAGCTAGCAGTACAGTTTGGCTGGAAAAAGAGACTAAGTGAAAGAGAGTGATATAAAATAAAACTGGAGAAAGAAGCAGGAATCAGATTGTGGAGATTGTTAAGTGACAGGCTAAAGCATTTGCATTACAGTATTTTAAAGATATGTGCTATCTCTGTTTTAAGAATATCTTTTGCAGTTAGGTATAGGATAGTTTGATGAGGGGAGAGACTGGAAGCAGTGAGACCAGGTAAGAAGCTACTGCAGTAATTTAGGCTAGTGGTCCCCAATATAGAGGCTGTGTAATGACTCCAAGAGAACCGTGACTTAACCCCAAGGAACGTCTGATCAACTAATCTGAGAGTGGAAAGATGAGTCACATGCCACCCTCTTCCCACTTGCCTCCCTGCCCCCTACCCCCATAGTCAATGAGGACTTGTCTCCAATACAGCTATACATTACATACACATGCCCTCTCGCTTCTCCTTCCATACCTTTCAACATTCTCACTTTGTCCTCTCCCTCCATTGACCTGCCCTAGACATGGGCACCTCAATTATCACTTCTGTGTTTGATTCCCAAATCTAATACACCCAGGTTTACCTCATGAACTGCTTCTTAGACATCTCCAGGATGTCCAGTAAGCACTTTAAACTCAACATTTCCAAAATGTAATTATCTCCTCCCCGAATCTCCTACTACCTAGTCCCTTCACCTTGGTTCCCCACCTTAGAGGCAACCTTAATTGTTCCACCTTCCTGTCCTACAAATCCATTTAGTCCCCAAGTCCTTTGACTCTGCACCTCACATCCATCCTCTTCTCTCTACCCACACAATCTGTACCCAAGCTAGACCATCACCACTTGCCTAGACCAGAGGTCTCCAGACTTTCTTGAGGGCACATACCTATCACTAAACATTTTTTTGAGTATGTGCTCTCTATATATATATATATTTATTTATCTGTACATTTTATATATATATATATATGTATGTGTGTGTGTGTACATATACACACTGCTCTACTAATAGTTAAGCATATTATTAAAACTACATACATACAAACTACACAAAAAATCAGGATGGTTTTTGAAATGCTTAAAAAGGAATGAGATAAAGATGAAATAATATTTTAACCTAGAGTAACCAGGGATAATTGAATCTAAGGCAGCTGATAAAATTACTTAAGGAGAGGAGAAAAAAGAGAGGATTGTTTGTGTAAGAGAGAAAGCAACGGAAAGAGACAGAGAGCTAAAACACCCTTGTGGGGTGGTGCCCAAACGTACTGGGAAGGAGAATGACAAAAGCTAAGAGGAGAACTAAAAAAAAAAAAGGAATGTCATCTTAATCGAGGACAAAGAGTGTGGCCAGGAGGACTGGCTTATTAGTCGTTCCAAAATCTTCAGCTAAGTTAAGGAGAATGAAGACAGAAAAAAGCACTGAATTTAGCAGTTAAGGGGCAACCCTAGAAAGAGTCATCCAACCTGCAGGTGGAGTTGAAAGCCCATTTTTAAGAGACTGGGAAGTGAGAACTAAAAGGTAGCATGGTAGAGTGGTCAGAGCACTGGATTTTTAAGTCAGATGACCTCTATTCAAATCCTGATTACTACATTTCCTAGCATTATGACTGAAGAGATCTCGGACTTGTGAACTAAAAAAAGGACTTTAAAGATTATGTAAGATTTAACATCCACATTTTACAGAGAGGAAAGCTGATGCGAAGGAAAGTTGTCCTTATTATCTCATATTATAGTTACATAGGTATCTTATATAAGCTATTAGATTATAAATTCTGTGAGAGCAGAGACTATGTCTATTTAAACTTTGTAACTCCCAATACGCACTTAATAAGTATTTTTCGTATTAAACTTTGTAACTCCCAATACGCACTTAATAAGTATTTTTCGTATTAAACTTTGTAACTCCCAATACGCACTTAATAAGTATTTTTCATATTGAAGTAGAAATTCTTAGAATAATTTATAATTAGCACATTGTTTATATTTTTGAAAACATTTAAAGATTAAACATGCTAATGGTCGGTATATAGTGAGCACCTCTATCAACTATTTAGCAAACCCTCTTTAATTTTATAAGATTTTTGAGTTCTAAATTTTCCCCTCTCCCTAAGATGACATGCAATCTGATATAGGTTATACATGTACAATCATATTAATTATATTTCCACATTAGTCATATTGTGAAAGAAGAGTCAGAATGAAAAGGAAAAACCATGAGAAAGAAAAAGTAGTCTGCTCTGCTCTGCATTCAGACTCCATAGTTCTTTCTCTGGATGTGGATAGCATTTTCCATCATGAGTCTTTTGGAATTGTCTTCGCTCATTGCATTGCTCAGAGGAGCTAAGTTTAACAAAGTTAGTCATGGCATAAAGTTGCTGTTACTGCATAAGTGCTCTCAACATCAGTTCAGACAGGTCTTTCCAAGTTTTTCTGAAGTCCACCTGCTCACCATTTCTTGTGGAACAATAGTATTCCATTGCATTCATATACCACAATGGGCATCCCTTCAGTTTCCAATTCTTTGCCACCATAAAAAGAGTATCTATAAATATTTTTGTGCATGTGAGTCCTTTTCCCTTTTTTATGATCTCTTTGGGGTACAGACTTCGTAGGAATATTGCTGGATCAAAGGGTATGCACAGTTTTATAGCCCGTTCGGTATAGTTCCAAGTGGTTCTCCAGAATAGCTGGATCAGTTCACAACTCCACTAACAATGCATTAATTTTCTGATTTTGCCATATCTTCTTCAACATTTATAATTTTCCTCAAACTCTCTTTTTAATAGGTAGTAGAAAAGTACACAAGGCCAACCCTCATTAAATTATCACGAATTCCTAATTTATAAGATCCAAGTTAGCGAGATTTTACTGATTTAACCTGAATATTGTGGCTTCTTCATTTTGGCCACTGTTCTGTATGTGGTAGTTAGTAGTAGAGCAAATGAAAATGCTTTCCTGAAATTAATAGTTGTTGTTTTTTTTCTTGTCCACAGCCCATTCAGCATAATACAGTGAAGCTAGGGGCTTTTCAGGCTCAGGAAAAAGAGCTGGTGTTTGACATTGACATGACAGACTACGATGATGTGAGGAGGTGTTGTAGGTAAGCACATAAACACCTCAGAGCTGGATGGAGGGATTCTGTCAGCAGCCAGTCACTAAGGGTCACTCTGCTTCAGTTCTGCAGATATATGTTCTAAATGCTGGACCCTTATGACAATGGCCATCCACATCATAGACAGAGCTCTAAAAGGTAAAGTATCTTACATGGTTTCTGAATTCTAGATACCGTATTTTAGGAGCAATGCTGGCAAGCTGTAGCACGTAAAGAGAAGGGCAACCAGCATAGTTAGAGGACTCAAAAGTGTCATGTGAGGTATGGTTAGAGGAAGTAAGGATGCTTAACTTGAAGCAGCATAAACCTAGGGAGGCTGTTCTCAAATATGTGAAGGACTGTTATATGGAAAAATGATTAGATTTATTCAGCACAGCTCCAGGAAATGTAACCATTGAGTTCCATTTGGTGGAAGGTTCTGGAACTATATTTCACTTCGTGCAGAAGAGAAAACTTCTCAATTTAGATTAATAGTTTTCTTCTGACCATTAGTTTATACAGCTGTGTTGTTGTTTAGTCATTTCAGTTGTAGCAACTCTTCATGACCCCATTTGGAGTTTTACCTGGCATATACCGGAGTGGTTTACCATTTCCTTGTCCAGCTCATTTTACAGGTGAGGAAACTGAGGCAAACAGGTTTAAGTGACTTGCCCAGAGTCACACCTCTAGTAAGTGTCTGAGGCTCTATTTGAACTCAGGAAGATGAGTCTTCCTGACCCCAGGCTCAGTTGTGCCACCTAGCATCCTTATACTACTATAGCATCTTTTTTTCATTAGTTCTCAAGATGTGCTAATGCATTATTATCCTTAAACGTGTGATAGAAAAATGGAGTGTTTCAGTAATTGCCATTTGCAAACATCATACAGATGCTTTTCTTTTTAAGTTGGTATATGTGGATTTATTAGGAGAGAAAAAAACACCCAAGTTTTCTCCCCACAGAGGACTTTGGATTTAAACATTGCCTCTGGGTATATTCTGGAAGGAGAGGTGTTCATTGCTGGGTCTGTGATGAAGCAGTCAGAAAATTGTCCTCAGCAGTACGTTCTGGAATAGTAGAATATCTAAGTCTTGTAAAGGTATGGTACTCTTAACTACAATTGAAATTTACTTGTGTGCCAAACATTATTAACTCTGGATTATTTAGTAGTACAGAACATGAAAACTTGGTACTATGCTTATTATAAGTACATCATTTAGATTATCCCATTCTAGAGTAATTTTAATCATGATAGCTGATTTTATTTGGAAACTGTTAAGGGAAAATTTGGTATTTCAAACTTGCATGTAAGTTTTTACCCTTATAGTAAGAATGGAAGTTAATTTGTTTTTCCTATACATTTTTGCCAAGTGAAATTACCATATAAAATTGCAGGTGTTGGGACAGCCTATTATGTAGCTTCCAAACATCCACATTTAAAGAAAGAATATAATCAACATTTTGTGTACCTTTTTAACCTTATGGTTACAAATAATAATGGAATATCTTGAATTTTTTTTTAATTTGCATGTACTATTTAATTCACAAACAGTTCTTTTTTATTATTTTTCAGGGTGGAGAAGAGATGAGAAAGAAGGTTCATCTCAGTACAAAGATTCACCCTTTCGTCAGGTCTGTTCAAAAAGACATTGTAATTCAAAAATTTTTTTTATCCATACTTCATAGAAACATACTTCATATGTGTTATTCTTTTTTATTTTTATTTTGCCAATTTCTACTTTTTCTTTTAAAATGCTGTTATATGATTAAAGCAGGTTGCTGAAATTAAAGCTATGAATTCTGCTCTATTCTGCCCCTTCTGATTAGATTGCTATCCTGTCTGAGGCTATTCCTAACATTACAGTATTGTGGGCTTTAATTAACATTTGTTTAATTAACATTTGCATATCTAAATATCAGTTCAGTGAAAATTGAATAGATGAATTGAACAACTAATCCCAATAAATAACAGAATTCTTATGTGTGTATGTTGCTCGTAATGGATTTGTGGGTTTTGTTCCTACAGAAAATCAATAAATATAGTAGAAAAATATTTTGAAGAATATGCCTTGGTTGATCAAGATATTCTTGAAAATAAAGAGAACTGGGATAAAATTTTAACTCTTGTCCCTGAATATATCCTTTCTAAAAAGATTATTAAACTGTCTTCATCTGTGATACTCTGAATAAGTGAATAATTGTTTTCTGCCCTATTTTAGTCCTTTTTATCCTTTAAGTCTTTAATGTAATTTTTTTGCCATATGGATTTCTTTCCTTTTCCTAGGAAACTGCAAAAATAGTAACAAAAAAATTGACTTTCAGGAAAATCTAGTCAACTTAAAAATATTCTTTCTTTGGAAATTGCCACTCCTTCAGAATTTAGGGCTGTTTAGCAATACTGCCTCTTCCATATAACTAAATGAAGTTTTAAAAAAATGTAGGTCCAGGAGAATTTATCCTAACCTCTTATTGCAGTTTGTTGAGGAGTAAAGACTGATTAGGTTGTTCCTGTTTCATCAGGAAGGCTTTCTGACATGCCGTCATTATGTTGTGGCAAGGGGGTTTAATGGTTAAAGATTCTTTTAAAAATTGTGGCTCTAAAAAGCAAGTATTTACCCCCCAAATATCTGCAAACTTTAAGCCTTCTAATGAGGATCCAGTGCATGAATCAACTTTGGAATTTACCTTGTTTGTGCCATAAGCTAGCGTTCTAGTTTCTTAACTGCCGGTCACCTCTTCACGCTGACCTTCAGCTAGGATTCCAGAAGTGTCGTGATTCAGTCCAGCGCTGGGAACATTTGAAGAAAGTGGTGAACAGAAATCGGGTATGTTTCACTAAGATACTTGGTTTTGGAAAGGGAAAGAATACAATTTATTGAGTACTCATTTTTTTCTTAGTATGTTGAAAATGGCCAGGCATTTTTACCTTGCAAAAAGAAATAGAGGTGCATCATGGTCTAACTGGGCTCAGAGTCAGGAAGATCAGGTTTGAGTCCTCCTTCTGCATTACTGGCCTGTGACTTTAATATCTGACCTTAAGCTGACCTTATAAGTGCCCCACACAGTCTTTTTAAGACCAGAAGCTGTAGAACAGTACCTATCTGCATTGGTACAGAGAGTTTCTTCACCAGGAGTTTGCTGTACCAATGAAATCACAGAACCAGACAAAAAAGAAAAAATAAGTTAAAAAGCTCTCTGCTGCTTATCACATTGGACTTCTATTTGTTTTTAAAAGCCTGTCAAAAATGAGAAATTTGGACCCTGGGTAGAGTGGGAGATCATGCTACAGTACTGTTTTCCTCGACTGGATATTAATGTTAGCAAAGGAATCAATCATTTGCTGAAGAGTCCATTCAGTGTTCATCCTAAAACAGGTACAGTTTAAATAAACACAAATAGGAAATGAAAATTCTTAAAAGTTTTTATGTTAGCAAAAAAGTCTTAATGGGTGGAGTATCTTCTACTGAGATAGAAAGGTTGAAGAGTTCCCATGTAGTCAGTAATCCATAAGGTAACTGAGTTAAACATCTTTCTACATAGTCAACTAAGTAATAACAAATTAAAATTTTAAAAACATGTGCCGATAACATATGCCAGGAACTATCCACTAAACAATTACCACTAACTATATAATTTTTAAATGAGTCTGTTATTCACAGTATTAGTATCAGAATTCGCAAGTTGGAAGGAACTCTAGAGAGATTAAGTTATTTGTCCACTGTTAAGTTCTAATTAGGGACAGAGTTGGGATTCCCAGCCCAGTACTGTGCCTGTCATTTTCACAGTGGTTGTAAAATACGTTTTTAAATCTTTTTTTAAATTATTTTAATGAATCCGAAGTGTGAATTTAGAATGAAAATGAAGATTGCCATATTAGGGAAGAGCTATGGCCTACCTAGCACAATGCTCTACCTTTGACAGAAGCATTATTGGATATGTTCTGGTGGGATGTGGTTTTCCTCCTTGGAGCTGGTACACCCTCAGTTTGTTTCCTTTGGTGTAACACCTTAGGGCTCTGCTGCTCAAGCTATTTTCAGCGTATGCCATCTCTGGGTAATGAATTTAAATAGTACTTTCTCCTTAGTTGCCTGAAACTTAACTTCAAAGTGGTGCCCTTCATTTTATGGTCCAGAGAGCTGGTGAACAAGTCAGTGTTCTCGCTGTACAGACTGTGCATGATTTTATAAACTTCATTGTATAACAGTTCTAAACGTTTCTCAAAATGCTTCTGGTACAGCTTTTTCCCTGTTTTATTTTTAGCAAAGTATTATTGAATTATTTTAACAAGAAAATTGAAATGATTTGCCCTCTGTTAACAACAGAGAATTAAAGTTAATTTGTTTATTTTTGTCCTTGTAGGCCGTATTTCTGTTCCTATTGATTTGCAGAAAGTGGATCGATTTGACCCGTTCACTGTTCCTACCGTAAGGTGTGTTATACATCAATGGCTGCCCTTTATTTGAATTTCCCTAGAAACCTTTGTTCTGAGTGGGTTTGTCTGATCCCTTCCTAAAATGTGTCTGTGGGCATTTAGGAGCAGCATAATTTGTAAGGTAGTTGTTAAGTAAGTAGGTGTGTTATCATAACAACCTAGACCCACCTTTGAGGTTCTCTTATTTGTAGCCAGATCTGCCATGAATTAGATATGGTCTCCACTAATGAAGATGAGGGGGACAAGGAGAATGAAGCTGAACCTGATACCAAGCGTCGTATTAGAGGTAGGTTGGTAGTATGCGGGCGCCTTACTGTAACTCCCTTTGCTCGTAATAGAGTTCTACATGGTCTGAATTCTTAATAACAATAATAATGCTATCATAGCATCAACAAGCATTTTTTAACATGCATTTTTTGGTGCCTGCTATGTGCCATCCACAGTGCTAGACACCAGAGATACAAGTAGAAAGAAAGAATCAAGGAGACTCTACTGTAATGCATCACCAAATAGTGTTATTGACTAATCAGTCACTTATCACACCTTGTTGATTCAGCATCCTGGTCATCCACCAACACTACTGAAGTAGCTTCCTAACAGGCCTGTCTACCTTGCATTCTCCCTTTTTCAATCTGTCATTGGTTTTACTTTTAAAATAACTCTGTGTACTCAAAAATCTCCAGTTATCTTACTCCTCAAAAATCTTCAGTGGCTCCCTACTGCCTATCAAATAACTTTGAAACTATTCTGCTTTATATTTAGGACCTTCCACAATCTGGCATCAGCCTGTACATCTGGGTTTATCTCACCTTATTCCCTTCCACATACTCCACACTGGGGCCCACTTGGGCAACTCTTGACTGTCATCTTGCTGTCTTTACTGATACCATTCCCCTTGCCTAGAGTGACTTCCCTGCATTTTTTAAATTCTAGGTCATTCTTTAAAGCACAACTCAATGACAAATGGCATTTCTTCTATAAAATCGTCCCTCATTCCCTTTGGTTAATAATGTCTTTTCCCCACAGACCTCACATGGCACTTTACGTTGCAACTCTAATACATTTAACATGTAATGGTATATGTTGAAGAAGTCTAAATTTTAAATGGGCCAGTGGATTCCGCCTGGTATTGCTTCAGCTATCCAGATTTTTATTATGGCAAGATGGTACATCATTCTGTCTCATTCGAAATGACATCTCCATAGTAGCTAGTTTAATTGACTTTCAACCTTTAGAGAAAAAAGCCAACCTAGGGAAATCAGACACACAACTGTAATGTGTTCAAATATGGGCAACTATGCTATAGTGAATAATCTGAAAAGCAAATAAGTAGTAGATGAAGAAATTGGAAATGTTTCACCTGCAAAAGATGATAAGACTTAGAGGGGAATTTGATAGATGTCTTCAGATGTTTGAAGGGATCTCTTGAAAAGATGGAATATGTAAATTCTGTGTAGTTCTAGAAGATAGAACCAGGACTAGAGGGTAGAAATAACATGGAAGCAGTTTTCAAACCAATATGAGGACTTGTGTAACAAGTAGAATTATACCAAAATAGAACAGACTGCCTTGTTAGGTGGTGTAACAGTAATAATTTAGTGATTTACATAAGGAATGTTATCTTATTTTTAGTGAGGTGCCCATCTCTGGACATTGTGAGCCGAGCTTTGGTGGCTTGGTCAGGAATGTTGCTTTGAGTGGAAGGCTGAACTAAAATTCATTGATTTCAGAGGTCTCCACCAAGACTCTGTGGGTTATAGAAGCAGCCTGTACAAGAGAAAACACTGGATTTGGAAGCAGTGGACCTGAGTTTAAATCTCAGTATTAATCATTTGCTAGATCTGTGACCTTTAACAAGTCACTTCATTTCTCTGGACCTCAGTTTCTTCATGTATAAAATGGGTGGGTTGAACTAGGTGACCTGAAAGGAGTCTTACAGCTCTATAAGTGATCATACAACCTAGGTTCATGACAATAATAACTAGCCTTTATGTAGTACTTTGAGTTATGTAAAGTGCGTCACACTTTATCTCATTTGATCCTAACATCTATACAATAAGTGCCATTACTATCCCCATTTTACAAATAAGAAAACAGGCTGAGTGACTTTCCTAGGGTCACACAGCCAGTAAGTGTCTGAGGCAAGTTTTGAACTCAGATCATCCTTACTCCAAGGCCAGTACTGTCCACTGAGCCACCTAGCTGCCTCTTTATGGTTATAGTATGCTTACCAAATAATACTGTGCCACAATCACTAAATTAATTGTGCTTCCTCACCTAGAATGCCTTTCACCTGAAGGCAAAAGGCAGCTTTAGCACCACCCTAACCACTCCATCTATAGATGTCTTCCATATTTGGACTTCTCTAGCACTTGCTATCTGTTCAACTGATTTTGACCTTCAGTCAGATAATTTCTTCAGAGGTTGTTTCTCCAGTTAAAATCCTTTAGAGCAGACACTGTATCTTACATTTTTGTGCCTAGCATAGTTCTGAATTCTTAGTATTCAAAAAGCATTTCCTGAGTTGACTCAGGAGGTTAAGGCCAAAACTACGAAGCTTTGTAATAGTTAAGTCAGAAAACCTTTTCATTATGACAGTGCTAGATTACAGTGAAGTTTGGCTCTAACTTATTAAATTTAAGACCCTAGCCAAATGACTTAGCCTTTGATCTCTGAGAATTATAATACTTACACTATTCCTTCAGAGTTATTATCTGGAAGGTGCTTTGTAAGCTTTCAAATATTGTCTTAATGAGGTTGTTTGTTATTACAATTAATGATAAAGTTAAATTTCTTACTATTATTTTCAGTGAAGAGGTATTTTGGGACTCTGTGCCACCAGTCCAAAATAACAGTTGCTAATGTATCTATTAGTTGAATAAATGAAGGGCCCCAAACATTCTAAATGGCACAGTGGATAGAGTGCCAAGCCTAGAGGCAGGAGACCTGAAATGCAGCCTCACACCCTTACTGTGTGACTGGGCAAGTCACTTAACCCTGTTTGCCCCAGTTTCCTTATCTGTAAAATGACCTGGAGAAGGAAATGGCAAACCACTTTATTATCTCTGCCAAAGTACCCCAGTGAGGTCATGAAGAATCCAACATGGCAGAAAAGCCTGAACACAACAACAAGCTTCCTGTGGATATTTGCGTTTGTTTGGTTTTGTTTTAAATTAAGCCCAAGCTGCTGGAGTGAGTATTGGAACTTCTGAAGGGACATGCCTCCACTGCTGTAAAACCCGATGTGAGACCTGCTAGCTGTCTTAACCCTTTGCTTGCCAAAAGTTAAAGTAGATTTTTTTTCCCTGCGCATATACAACTCACATAATGGAAAAGAGAAGAGAATTCCACGTAAAACCTCTGCTTCACATACTTTGAAAAAAATGTATATTCTTTCTGTCAGCATCACAGTCCTAATGTCTCCAAATATCATAGGCCTGATCACCCTAAAATATATTGCTATTTTAGGAAGCCTGTTACTGGAAACCAGAGTTTCTAAGAGGAAGAACCTTAAATAGTAATTTACCTTTTCCTTTTATTAGAATGACTGTGAAAGCAGTCAGCCAAACAAAAGCGGGGTACATTAAAGAACATTCATAGACTTCATAACCACAATCATGATGCCTTTGATGCTAAAAGGTTGAGTTGAACACATTTTATTTGGCCTTCAGATTATAAGAAGACCAGACTGGCTCCTTATGTGAGAATTTTTGAACAGTTTTTGGAAGAATTGGATAAGTCCAGAAAAGGAGAACTTCTGAGGAAGAGTGGTAAGCATTCAAAAATTAGCAGTTTCCATGGCCCTCCTCCTTTAATCTGTCTGCAACCAAGCGTAGGAGACAGAGTAAAGTATAGGAAGAAGAGAGATGTTCAGGTTTTAACCTCAGTATACCCCCAAATTATTGGCTTGGTTTTGATATCCTTAAAATGTTCTTAAAAGTTGTAATAATTTTCTCTAGAAGTATATGACAGTATTATGGAAGTATAGATTTCTCACTTCCTTTTGAAGTATCTGCATGAAAGTTTAAGTAACAGAATCCAATATAGTGTGTGCATACACATATCCACAGTAGAAAATCAATAAATATTTGTTGAAAGAATGAACACAGTAGAAAACCACATTAATTGCCATGATTAGACACTATTAATATTAAGTTCTAAGAATTCCTATTACACTGTACCAACCTACAATGTAGGTTTCAGTAAACATAAGAGTAAAAGGTCTCTAGCAGGACTGAGAATTTGTTGAAAGATAATATTTAAGTGTAGAAATGATTGGTTGTTTCTTATTGTCCTCTGATATTGGTTTGCTAAAAAAAAATCTATAACTTTCAATTTTAGATGCACAGAGAGACTTCTGAAGACAACGGCTCCCTTTATACCAAAGTGGATTTCTCTGACCTTCAACCAATAGCTCATTACATCCAACCATTTAATAATATTCTGGACCATACACAATATAATTACGGGATCATAGCTTACAAATGTTAATAGCACTTTATGTTGGAAAAGTTACTAATGCCATTAAAAATATATTTACAAATGTAAGGCATCTGACGGAAAGAGAATTTGGTGATAGTTGAATTTGATATCATTTTCAAAGTAGATTTTTTTTTTTTTTTGGAGAGGAGAAATCAGGCTTTCACAGGTGCCAGTTCCTTAGCTTTCTGGTACAGTTTGTTTATACCAAAGTGGATTCCTTTAATATGTTTTGGTAACAAAAGTTTTTACCTTGTTAGCAAAAATATTATTAAAGGTATCTGAGCAATAACAAACTCAATATGCTAATTTCAATTCACTGGAAACAATCAGGAGATTTTCCTGGTAGAGGAAGGGTTTGTCTGTAAGTACCAGCCAGTTAAGTTTATTGACATGTATGTTCTGAGTCACAACAGAACTTTTCTGAGTTTCTGTTGGTCAGCCATTCATACCCCCAGTGCCTAGCCTTTACAATTAATTTTTAAATAGCGCACAGAACCTTTTTTTTCTTTTTTAAAAATTTTTAACTTAAAACAATACTTCCCCACCAATAAATAAGCCTTTCCATACAGAACACAGGGAATTGCTTATGAAACTGAATCTCTGTTTCATACTTCATGCTTTTCTAAAATGATAAATTTTACATGCTACTTTTTAAACCAATTTGCTTATCTGTACTTTTTCTATTCTCTTTAAAGGTTTCAATGACCCACTTTATTTGGCATTGTAATTGCTAATCTGCTTTCTCTTCCAGCCTCCACCTTATACCCCTCCATTAAAAACTAAAACAGCCTTGGTACACCTAACTCCACAAATGCGCACCTCTTTCTGCCCTTGAGTCCGTCCCTTTTTTGTCAGAAGGTGGACACTGCGCCTCCCTCTGCAGAGATGGTTGTTAACCGCATTGGTTAGAGTTCTTAAATTTACCCTCTGGCTTTCTCCTGTCTCTGAGTTTCTTTTCGGTATTTCTATTCAGTGATGTCTTTTCTTCAGAAATGTGTAAAAGTCTTCTATTCCATTTTTAAAAGTTTAGCCTTCCTTGCTAGTTTAATACTATTGATACTAAATACAGTATTCTTCAAGGCTCTTTCCAAAGAAACTACTTGTAGCTACTTCTTGTTCCCATGTTCCTGAAATTCTTAAAATTAAGGAACAGCCTAGAAATAAATACTGCCTAACCTTAACTTTACTGTGAAAGAATTAGTTATACTACAAAAGACCTTGACATTTAAAATAGCCTAGTACTTTACTTTGAAAATACATTTTTCATTTGGTTTCATCCAGGTACCTAATTTTGTGTCAGTATGATCCCGTGACAGATTTCCTGTATTTACTGTTAAACTTTTAAAATGCCTTATTAACGTTCTTTTTTCATATTAATGTACTTCCTACCAGTTCACCTCTCCCTTACCCCCCAAGTGGAAGCCCTCCATTATAGCAAATTTATATAATCAGGCAAAATATATCAAAGTATTCCCCATATGCAAAAAATACACATCTGATTCTGGACCTCTGTTCTGTCTCTTCTCTATCATATTTGTCAGTCAATAAATAGCCAATCAGTGAATATGTAAGTGCTTACAGGCACTGTTCCAGGTGCTGGGGATACAAATATTAAATATTCTTGGAGCTTTCAGTCTAATAGAGGGAAAACCATACAAAACAATGCTGAAAGGAGATGGTAGAGAAGCCAAAGTCCACAAAGAGCACTGCTAAGTGAGAAATGAGACATCAGTCTTATTCCCCTCCTTAAATGGAGGAATTGATGGGTTCTGCTCTCCAATCAGAGGGTACTAATGAAGTATGAGAAACAAGGCTGGTTGGATCTTACAAGACAATGAGATTTCCTAGCGAGTTTACTGGGAACATGGGAGAACCCAAAAAAGTCCACGGCAAAAGTAGCCTGGTAGGAAATGAGATGTCAACAAGACATCCCGAACATGTAGCACAGTGGCTGGCACATTGGTTGCCAAGATCTTAGTTTTTTTGATGTTAAGCTTCAGACCAGCTTAAGAGGCTGCTTAATTCTTCACTTTCTGCCATCAGAGTGGAAATATCTGTGTATCTGAGATTAATGTTTTTCCCAGCAGCCTTACTTCTGGCTTTTGATTTGGCCAGCCTGTCATTTCGCATGCTATGCTTTGCATATAAGTTAAGTAAAGGTGACAATATACAGCCTTGTCATGCCACTTTCTCAAATTTAAACCAATCATTTGTTCCAACTGTTGCTTCTTAGCCAGCATACAAGTTCCTAAGGAGACAAGTAAGATGATCGGGCACTCCCGTTTCTTTAAGGACTTGTCTCATTTTGGTGTGATCCACATAGTCAAAGACTTTAGTGTACTCAGTGAAGCAGAAACATTTTTTTTCCTGGAACTCCCTTGCTTTCTCCATAATACAACAGATGTTGGCAATTTGGTCTCTAGTTCCTCTGTGTCTTTGAAAATGTGCTCTTCTGGTAGATCTCAGTTCACATACTGCTGAAGCCAAGCTTACAGAATCTTAAACATAACCCTGCTGACCTATGAAATCAGTGCAGTTGTTCAGTAATTTGAACATCCTTTGGCATTGCCCTTATTTAGGATTGTGATGTAAATTTATCTTTTCCACTCCAATGACCATTAGTGTTTTCCAAATTTGCTGGCATATTTAGTGAAGCATTTTAGCAGCAACATCTTTTAGGATTTTAAAAAGCTCAGCTGGAATTCCATCACCTCCACTAAGATTTATTGTTAGGAATACTTCCTAAGACCTACTTGACCTCATTCTCCAGCATGTTTGGCACCACATCAGTTACCACACCATCATAGTCACCTTGGTTGTTTTAAGATCTTTCTTGTATAGTTCTGTATATTTTTGCCATCTCTTTTTAATCTCTTCTATTTCTGTCAAGTCCCTACCATTTTTGTCTTTTATCATACCCATTTTTGCATGAAACTTTCCCTTGATAGCTCTAATTTTTTTAAGAGATCTGTCTTTGTCTTATTCTATTGTTTTCTCCAATTTTTGATTCTAATCTATTTCTTATTTAAGAAAAAACTTTTCTCTGAAATTCTACATTCACTTGGGTAGATTTTTCCCTTTCTCCTTGTACTTTTTGCTTTCCTTTTTTCTTTAGCTATTTGTAGGGTCTCATCATTTTGCTTTCTTGTTCTTTCTTTGGAATTTTTTTTTGTTACTGCTTCCCATACAGTATTGTGAACCCCTGTCCATAGTTCTTTAGGCACTCTATCTACCAAATCTAATCTTTTAAATCTATTTTCCTCACATCATTAAACCATCACTTCTTCATATTCATAAGGAATATTATTTAGGTCATACCTATACGGTCTGATGGTTTTCCCCTCTTCAATTTAAGTCTGAATTTTACAATAACAAGCTCATGATCTTATCTAGTCAGCTCCAAGATTTGTTTTAACTAACTGTATAGAGCTTCTCCACCTTTGACAGCAAAGTATATAATCAATGTGATTTCAACGTTGACTATCTGGTGGTGTCCATGTGTGGAGACACCTTGTGGGTTATTGAAAAGATGTTTGCTATGACCAGTGAATTACTGTAATAGAACTCTACTAGTCTCTACCCTGTTTCATTTTGGTATGCCAAGGTCAAACTTGCCTGTTATTCTAATTATTTTTTGACTTCCCTACTGTAGTATTCCAATCCCATATGATGGATGTGACATCTCTTTTCTGATATTATTTCTAGAAGATGTTGTAGATCTTCATAGAACTGATCAACTTTGGCATCAGTGGTTGGAGCATAGATTTGTATTACTGTAATGTTGAATGGTTTGCCTTGTTTTCAAATAGATATCATTCAGCCATTTTTGAGATTATAACTCAGTACTATTTTGCTCACCCTTTTATTGACTATGAGGGCTACTTCATTTCTTCTAAGGCATTTCTGCCCACAGTAATGATATATGTAATGATCACCCGAATTAAATTTACTCATTCCTGTCCTTTTAAACTGAGGCAAACAGTGTCAAATGACTTGCCTAGGGTCACACAGCTAGTAAGTGTCTGAGCCCACATTTGAATTCAGGTCCTCTGCTCCGGAGCCAGCACTCTATCCAACTGCCCTGCCTAGCACATATGTATATACATATACATACACACACACATATACATATATATGTATACATATATACATATACACATATATGTAGAGAGAACTACACATACGTGTGTACATATATGTATATATAAAACGGTATGAATATTCTGTATCTGTAACTATTATATATGAATGGTTGAACCAGTTCAGTTTCATTAATAGTACAACAGTACAGTGGGCCTGTCCTTCCACTACTGCTCCAACAATTGCCATTTTCTTCTTATCATCTTTGCCAATATGATGTGTGTGAAGTGGATTCTCAAAGTTGCCTTGCTTTTCATAATTAGTGTTTGAAGCACTTTTTAATATGGTTGTCGATAGCTTGCTTCATTTCAGAAATAACTATTCATTTCTTTGACTTATCTGTTAGGGAATGATTCTTATATATTTGCGTCAACTCTTTAATATTCCAGATACTAGACTTTCGTTGAAGAAATGTGCTATGAAGATTTTTCATTTCTTTTCTGATTTACATTTTTTCCAGTCCTTTTCTAGATTATTGCTGCTCTTATTTTACTTGTGCAGAAGGTTTTCAATATTACGTGTTCAAAATTGTTCATTTTCTGTTTTCTGATAACTATTCCTTGTTTATTGAAGAATCTTTTTTGTAGTTGTAACATGTCTCCTTCCTTTGTCCTCAATGTTTTTTATGATAGGATTTTTTCATATTTGGGTTATTTATCCATTTGGAATTTATTGTGATATATGGTATATGGCTCTGATCGAAACCTAATTTTTGTCAAACTACCATCCATTTTTCCCAGCAAGTTTTGTCAAATAGGGAGTCCTTACTCCAGCAGTTAGTGTCCCTGAGCTTACTGAACACCCTAACTGTGCAGTTGTTTCCAGGTCTTATTTACTCAGTTTGTTCCACTGACCAACTTTTCTACTTTTTAACCAGTATCAAGTTGTTTTAATTATTACTACTTTATCATATAATTTTAGATCTGGGGCCTCCTCATTTTTTCATCATTTCTGTTGAAATACTTGACCATTTGTTCCTCTATTATTTTGTCTAGATCTACAAAAAACTCTCTTTGTCTGGCACTGTAATCACCTAGATACAGGCCCCCATCACCTCACTCCTGGACTATTACAATAGCCTGCTTGTTAGTCTCCCTGCCTCATGTCTCTGCCCACTCCAATCAAACATCCACTTAGCTGTCAGAACAGAGTTGACCATATCAACCCCTATTCATTAAACTCCAGTGATTCCCTCTTTATCTCCAGGATAAAATACAAAATTCTCTGATTTCTGAAGCCTTTCATAACCTAGCACCTATCTTACACCATACTCACCCCCATATACTCTGTGATAGAATGACAATGGCCTCTTTACTGTTTCTTATACATGACACTCCCTCATTTATGGTGTGTTTTCACTGGCTGTCTCCCCTCCCTAGAACCCTGTCCCTCCACATCTTTACCTCCTGGTTTCCCTGATTTCCTTAGAGTCTCAGCTAAAGTCTCATTTTACAATACCTTTCCCAATCCTTAATCTTCATGCCTTCTGTATATGGATGTTGTCTCTCACTTTAGACTGTGAGCTCCATGAGAGTAGAAATGGATTTTTGCACTTAATTCATGTTCCTGGCACATAATAGGCACTTAATAAATACTAGTTAGCTGGCTTTTTATATAAGTGTTAGGGTTATCTTGGTTTGATGGACTGGCAGACAGAATATTTTACATATCATGTATTTATTTTGAGTTATATTTTTTTCCCTTCCACCTACTGGGTTTTGTAAGTAATAAATGGAAAGGCGATTGATTTTTGTAGATTTTTTTAATATGCACTACTTCATTGAAGATATTATTTTCATTTAATTCGTAATTCAATCTCTAGGGTTCTCTAAGTAAAACCATCATATTGTCTACAAGTAGTGATAATTTTGTTTTCTGTCTGCTTCTGCATATTCCCTAAATTCCTTTTTCTGGTATTTTTGCTTCAGATAGCATTTCTAACATTATTAAATAATGGTGGAAACAAGAGTAACCTTTCTTTACCCCCTAATCTTTTTAGGAAAGCCTTTAGTATTTGGAGGTTTCTTCCACCCTTCATTTCCCCACCTAAGATCAAATCTACTGTGCCTTTTATCCTGGATGGGGTATGTCAATCTATTCCACCCTGATCACAATCACTATCCACGTACCTTTCAGACCAAAGTGCCCCTCCTTGGCCACCACTCCCCAGGTTTGCCCTCTTCCCAATTAGAATTCAAGGTTCAGGAGGGAAGGAGCAGTTTCTGCTTTTTGTTGTATCTCCCAGCCTTTAGCATTGTAGCTTGGCACCTAATAGGTGCTGATGATACCTAAAAAAAGAGATTGAATATCCATCGTTAGCTATCCATTTAAACAGTGAATCAAAGAGGGTCTTCTCGAAGGTTGAGGCTTTTTCTCTGAGAGGACAGGCCATCCATCCAATCCAGTAAGCATTTATTATGTTTCTACTCTGTGTGAGAATATTCTAAGTACTGGTGATACGAAACAACAAAAAAATCCCACTGAGCTCAAGGAACATATAAACAAATGAGGATATACACAATGACTTATGAAGAAGAGAAAGCTAAAGAAAAGAAAGAGGGATTATAAAAGGTGACCTGTGGGTTGAGCCCTGAAGGAAACTGGAACTCTTAAAAGGTAGAGGTGAAAAAGGACTGTATTCAGGGCATACAGGAGGCTCAGTGTGGATATCAGTGAGCAGCCAACTTTAACTGAAACAATGCATGAACGGTAATGTGAAATACGGACTCAGATCCACACTACCTATACATGCTAATCTGAGGAGTTTTAATTTTACCTGAAAGGCAATAAGGTGACATTAAACATTCTTAGGAAGTGACATGGTCCCATATGAACTAATAAGTGTGCAGAGGATGAATTGGAAAGAACTATAAACCAAAAGTCCAACTGGGAGAATGTTGCAATCAGTAGTAGTTGGTGAATAGAAAGAAGTGGGTAGATATGAGATGTTACAGAAGTAGAATCAAAAATGGACTTGGAAACTGATTAAATATGGAAGGGAAGGGAAGGAACTAAGGATGACTCTGAGGTTCCAAACCTAGTCATTGGAATGATGGTACCTTCAAAAGAAATAAGGAAATTCAGAAAGGAGGGCTTGGGGGAAAAGATAATAAGTATTGAGTTTGAAATGTCGGTCAGTGGAATATCCAATTCAAATTAACCAACAGGTGATAATCATGTAGGGTTGTAAGCCAGGAGAGATAAAGGGATGGGTAGGTCGTAGGCATAAAGATGATAATTAAACTCATGGAAGCTGATAAGATCACTAGAGAACAGTACTTTACATAGGACAGACCCTTGTGGGACACCTGTGGTTAAAGAATAGGATATGGAATGTGGTCCAACAAAAGAAGTGGTCAGAATGAAGAAGTAGGAGGGAATAGTGTCACAAAAGTAGGGGAAGACATAAGATTGCATGCCATCTCGGGGAGGGAGAGGGAGAAAATCTAAGACTTACGGAAGTGATTGTAAAAAACTGAAAACAAATTCATTTTCAAAAATAGGGGAAGAAATAGCATACAGGAGGACATGTCAAATACTAGAAAAGGTAAAAAAAGATGAAATCATTGGATTTGTCCATTAAGTGACCATTGATAACTTTGAAGACCGTAGTTTCTCTTTTAAAGCTTTTTAATGCTTTTTTTTAATCTTTTATGTCTCCGTCACTTCCAAGTAATGTGTTCCATAACAAGTTTGGAAACCAAAGAAACTGATTTATCAATCATGTCTAAAAGAACATGCCTCATTTGGCACCAAGAGTGTCCTACCTCTCTGCCAAGAGAAAAGGGGCATTTTCCCCTCACTCCTCTGAAGCTGAAATTGGTCACTGCATTCATCAAAAGTATACTGTCCTTCTATATTATTTTCCTTTATATATTGCAGTTTTTTATGTAAGTTGTTCTTTTAGTTTGGTTACTTCATTCTGTGTCAGTTTGTACAAGAGTCTGAATTCTTCATCTTTTTCCTTTCTTCAGACACTATATTCCATTGCATCTGTCTACTACAATTTGTATAGCCTAAATGATCATAACTCATTTTTAAAATTTTTCTTTTTTATTTTGAATTTAATCATCAATTAAAAACATTTGGATATACAAAGAATAATGATAGAAGATTTTACTGTTTAGATCTGAAAAATTATACAGGAGTATGAGAATACAAGCATACTAATGCATTACTGAAAGATCTATAAATTGGACCAACCATTCTGAAAAGTAATTTGAACTATACTCAAAAAATCAGTGTTTTCATTGGACATACACCCTGAAGAGATCAAAGACAGGGAATGACCTCATATGTACAAAAAGGATTTACAGCGGCATTTTTTGTTTTAGCAAAGACCTGAAAACGAAGTAAGTGCCCATCTATTGGGGAATAGCTGAGAAAACTATAGTATGGGAGTTTGAGAGGATGATAGGGTAGAGGAAAAAATTCTTAAGTATGGTGAAAAACCTGGTGATGTCTTTAGATAGCAAAGTAAGAGCCAGTAGATATTAAAGATGGGGTAGGGGAGTAGATAATCCAAGGGGTAAAGTCTTGGGAGGAATGGAATAAAAGAGACAGGTAGAAGGGGCTACCTTATTGAGAAGAAAAGCCTCCTCATCACTAGAGACTGAATCAAAAGAAGAGAGAATGAGAAATGATTTTGATGGGTTTTGATTTATGGGATGGAGCAAAGAAAAGCACCTATGGCCTTTTCCCTCTCTGAAGATTAAAAGGAAAAAAAATTTTCTTAGATAAAATGGCTTCTATTGTAAGCCAAGCTTGCTTCAGACAAATCTGATGATTCAGGTTCAGGACTAGAACAAAAGGAGGAACAGCTAGACATCTGATAGTTAATAAGCAGAGGTTTACTTAACCATAGTATGGAAAGGAATGATTCAGCAAGCATTTATTTGAGCAAACAAGGATTCCCCTGCATCTGTGTTGGTCACGTAAGAACATTGGTTAAGCCTACAGGAGAGACTCCTGGTTCCTCATGGGCTCTGTTTGGTATTTAGGCCTACAAGAAATCATGTCACAACAGCCAGCACCTGAGTTCACCAGATCAATGAAGTCTCAAGGACAACTTCACTACATTTTTGGAGAAAAAAAGATTAGCCTACATGGGAGTACTGGAACTTCAGTTCCTGCTATGTTACTCCTACTGTAGCTTCATTGAAAGCTTAGATACTTAGTTAGAGAATTAGAAATTATCCTCATCTCCAGAGTGAGAATTTAAAATTCATCATTATAGATGAGCCTCTATACAAAAATGACAGGTAATATTTCTTTTCCATGAGAGAATTCTTTGCTCTAAGAAAGAATCTGTTGGTAATCTTTCCTATCAATTATGTTCTCAATGAAAATAGTTACTTGGTAGCTTCGAGGTAGGAATCTGGCTGGCTCTGGCCCTTACAGATACCCCATGGTGCTGAAGAGTATTTTTGAGAGTCCCTTGGACATAAAGGAGAGAAAATCAGTCAAATCAGTTTTAAATTAATTCAGACTATTCACTAGAAGTTCAAATATTGAAGCTGAAACTTAAATATTTTGGCCACATAATAAGAAGATAGGACTCATTGGAAAAGATTAATTTTGGTAAAGACTGAAGGCAAAAAGTGTCATGGAGGCGATGAACTTGTATAGACTTCAAGAGATAGTGGAGTATAAAAGGGACAGGCATGCTATGTATGGTCCACAGGGTCCAAAAGTTGGGCACAACTGAACAACAATACATTTTATATATATATATATATATATATATATATATATATATATATATATATATATATATATATATATATATATAAAATATATATTTGGTCTAAGGATCACTTTTCCAAGAGATATTGTACATCACCTTCTTTCCTGGAGCAGGAAGATCAGTGCATTATATTGCGATATGGGGAGGAATTAAAATGCACTAGTCTCGTGTGAGTTTTTGTTGGTTCCTGATTTCCATAAGTTCCCAAAGAGGGTGATATCACCCCTTTGCGGGGGGGGGGGGGGGGGAATGTGCTAGAATGTTCCAGGGGGGCAATAGTAGTGTTGAGTGCATTTAGGAGTCGTTGAATAAAAATAAGGACTAACCTAACACAGGTGGGTGCTGAATTTTTTTTTGGGGGGGGGAAATGAACCCAAGGCCAAATAAGTTTGGGAACCTCCAGTTTAGACTACACACAAAAGGGTGGAGCCAAGATGACAGAGTAAAGGCAGGGACTCACCTGAGTTCTCCCAAATTTCCTTCCAATCAACTTTAAAATAATGCCTCAGAACAAATTCTGAAGCAGCAGAACCAACAAAAAAACAATATTTGAGCACAAGACAATTTAGAAGGTTGACAGGAAAAGTCTGTTCACTGGGGTGAGAGTAGAGGGCAGTCCAGCACTGGCAGTGCCCTGGCAAGCCAGCTGTAGGCTTTGGGGATGACTGAATGGGTGGCGGTGACTTCCAGAGCTCAGATGGTAAGGGGGTGGGACAACTGGTCAGAAGGAAACCACAGGCACTTTGCTGGCACTAGGTGCAGGATTCTGTTGCATTGCCCATACAGGAAAGTGGGACACTGGCATGGGTACAGTCCCAGGTCAAGAAGGAGAATAAGTATACTAGAGCTCAAAGCCACAAGGGAATGGGGACCCTGTTTAGAGTTCCAGGATAAAAAAGAATGCTTAAGGTCTTTCCTAAACAATATAGCACAGGCCAGGAGAGCAGTGAATGCATCTCTCCTTAGTTCATTCCACTTTAAAAGAACTGAAAACTTATAGACTCCAAGAACTAGCTCTGAAAACAGCAGCAGAAAAAAACCTGAAACTTGGGACAATGCCCCCTCTACCCTGGGAACAGTGCCCAATTTTAACATAAAGTTGAAAGTCAAGAAATAGACTGGAAAAATGAGCAACAGAAAAAAGAACCTGACCAAAGAAAGTTATGGTGACAGGGAAGATCAAAACACAAATTCAAGATGACAACAGTATCAAAACAGCTATATGCAAAGCTGCAAAAAAAAAAAAAAATGTCAATTGATCTCAGCCTTCTCCCTCACCCCAAAAAAATTTACTGGAAAAACTCAAAAAAGATTTTTAAAATAAAATACGGTAGGTAGATGAAAAATGGGGAAAAGAAATGAGTGATGCAAAAGAATCATGAAAAACAGTCAACAGCTTGGTAAAGGAAACAAAAAATTGAAAAAAGATGTACAAAAAACTCTGCAAAAAGCCAACTCCTTAAAAAGAATTGGATAGATGGAAAAGAACATACAAAAGCTCACTGAAGAAAATAACTCCTTAAAAATTAGTCTGCACACAAAAATACTGAGGAATATAAAATTACATGAAAATTTCTCACCTAGGATTAAACACCCCTGAGAGGTATATTAATTTCTTTTCCATAGAATGATCTTTTTTCCCCTCTAAATTGAGGACAAAATTTTCATTTTTCCAATAAATAAAATACAAAATAGCCTTAGGTAATATAAAGCCATGCCGCTAATGTAAGAAAAATATGGGCATGATAAGTAAACATTGTTCTTTGTTTGCAAGTTATTTGTCCTTCATTTTCAAAAAGGGCCAATGATATCATGGAGTGATGTTTTGATTTGCCTGTGAATTGGATTTAAGTGAAGCAGAGTTGTATAAAGTTGTCAGCCTCACTCTCTCTTCCACAGTCATCAAAGTTCAGTGGCAGGATGAAAGTCAAGACAACTGCCATGGATGACCACGGCATCTTCAGTATCTGACCACGGTCTAAGGGTTCTGCAGCACCTGCTTCAGCAGCCTTCATGGTCACTGAAACAAACTGTTCTCATCTGCCCATTCAGTCAGGGGACATCTTCACATGCTTGGGGTAGATATCCCCCTAACTCACCAACAGGTCGGAGACTTGTCAGTCACCCTCAACCTAGGTGTGCCCACCATGCATGTTACAGCTTCTTGGAGCTAGAGGTGAGAACTGAGTGAATCAAGTGGACACCAAAGGTAGATGGACAGCCCTGAAAAAGTCTCAGGAAGCCCTCCCACCGGCAGTGTTTGTCCTCTTGACCACCCCTGTTTACAAGTACAAAATATGTAACAAGTATCATTCTTACTTCATTTTCTCTAAAATAACTCAAAGGTATGGAAGCCCTTTCTGGGCTCTGGATGACTTGTGGTTTGTGGACTATTAAGAGCACTGGCTCTTTTCACTTCAATTTCAGATTACTCTGTGTTAACTAAAACAAATTTAATTTCCCTGGGTCTTTGTTTCCTTAACTGAAGAATGAGGACAATATTCCATATGGTGTCAGGAAGCTATTTCAAGGGTCTATACTTTCATTAGCGTGGGCACCTCTCTAGGAGACTATATGATGTCTAAGGTCGCTTCCATTTCAAGAATGAGAGTTAACTCATCTTCCTATGGATTAGCCTACTTTGTGAGTGAATAAATTATCAATCCCAACTTAGTTACTATTACTTTAGGTTCTACCTTACAGTGCTGATATATGTTTAGAGAAAGTAAACTAGAATCTGGCATAGTGAAAAGAGTCATAGATTTGGAATCAGAAGTTCTGGGTTATTTTTTACATTTCAGCTACTTACAGACTGTGTGACCATGACCATAAATTACTTAAGGTCCATGAACCTTTGTATAGACTGAGATGAATACTTAAACTACTTCACAGGTGGTTATGGAAAGTGATGTGTAATTTCATTTGAGAACTCTCTGTTCCTATCCTGTAAAGACATATTAGAGAATGGCTCTTGTTCTCATGAGAAAGTAGATTCAGTTGAGTGGTGAGATTAAAAGTTACCTTGCAATGTCACTGGTCCTAGGAACACAGAGTCACTTTAATGAGACCATAATTGATCAAGAGATATCTGGCTAACCATTCACAATGCAAAAACAAAGAGAATGCAAAACACTGCATGTTAACAGGATTACAGTATACAGATTGACAGATGTAACAGGAGTAACATCCGATTGGGACCTATGACAGTAAAAATGGAAGGTCACATAGATTAGTCTTCTTCCCAAAAAAGCAATGAAATTGTTCTCAAGACTTAATTGCCCAGGGCACTAAGGTGCTAAGGCAATAGATGCAGCTTCTTGGTTATCTAGAGAGTCTCATCTCATTCCAATCCTGGCCTGGCTTCAAACAGGCAGAGTGAGAGGGTGTGTTTGGAGAAGGGGAGTGGGAACAGATAGATTTGTTGCTTTCAACACCAAGAAAAAGAGTACTTTTTAATTTATTTATAGAGGATTCATTTAGTCAACACACATTTAGCAATCATGATATGGTTTAACATCTTGTTTCCAAAGCTCTGCCTCTCCCCTTGTATTTCACTGAAAAAAAAAAAATTGAGGCCATTTGCTGAGAGCTCCTCCTCCTCTGTTCCTCATGTCTTACCACTCAGATTCCTTCTTGCCACTATCTTTTCCCTCATCCCACTCTCACATGAAGAGAGAGCCTTTCTTCTTGCCAGGGCAAAACCCTTTGCATATACAAGTGATCCCATTCCATCCTGTCTTCTCCAGCAGATTGTTACTCTATCATTGCATCCCTACTCTCTCACTTTTCTTCAGTCTCTCCTATTGGCTTCTTCCCCAATGCCTACAAATATGTCCATAACACATCCATATCTCCCTCGTCATTAAAAAACTCTCACTTGATCTATCCATGCCTGTCAACCTGAAGCTCTCCTCCTTTTTAAGACTAAATTCCTTAACAAGGCCATCTACAATTAGTGCCTCCACTTCCTTTCCTCTGATTCTGTTATCTATTTCCAACCTTCCTAACTCATCATTCAACTGAAATGCTCTCTCTCAAATTACTAACAATCTCCTAATTGTCCAATCTAATGGCCTTTTCTCAATCCTCATCCTTCTTGATCTTTCTGTAGCCTTTAATACAGTGGACCACTCACTTCTACCGGATAAGTTCTTTTCTCTAAGGCTTTCATGACACTACTCTGTCCTAGTTCTTCTCCTCCCTATCTGACCGCTCTTTCTCAGTTTCCTTCATCCCAGTCCCACCCTCTAACTGTGGGTGTCCCTCAAGGCTCTATCTTGGCCCTTATTTTTTTTTTCTCCCTTCATATTATTTAACTTGGTGATCTTATTGATGAGGGCTGGAGAGACAGACGTACAGGAACTCCAAGACTGTAGTTCCCTGTGTGGGCCGTCTAGGAAAGAATTCACAGACTCAAGCATTGTTGAGGTCAAGATGGTAAAGATTTATTACGATTTTCAGTGAGCAAGAGTTCTTAGGGAACCTGCAACCTTAGAGGGGTACAGGTAAAGTTTATATAGCATAGTGTATAGTAAAACATGTGCCAAATATGCTAATTAGGTGATTCAGGGTGGGATTAGGGAGTGGTTAAAGAGTGGTTAGTTCTTCAAGGAACATGCACTTTTGGTATCTACTGCGAACTATTTTACCCAGAGTTCATCAGGAAATAGCCCAAGGAGGGGCTCCAGGGAGGTGTTTTAGGCCTCAAATGTCACTAAGTCAACTAGTGGTCAGGACTGACTAAGGAATACCAGGCTGCTCTCATTAATATCTAGTTAGATAAGATAAATGTAAGGAAGTATATGTATGTCTAAGTCTGGGATACATATGATTGATCAGTGAGTAGTAAATGTCATTATGATCCAGTACACAGCTAGTTCAGCCAGTACACAGCTGGTTCAGAATAGTAAGTTCTATAGGTGCAACTAGCTACTGTATCAAAGTTTTGCTAGAGTAAGCTATGCCCTTGGGTTGAGGAGAAACTGCCTGAGATAGTGTTTTGAGGCTAGGGAGAAATGTGACTTTAGAATTGGGGTCCAAGCACATGCACTCAAGCATCCATCATTATCAGCTTCTATGGATTTAATGATCATCTCTATGCTGATGGTTTTCAAATCTATTTCTCTAGCCCTACCCTGTCTTCCGACCTCCAGTCTCGCATCTCCAGTTGCCCATGAGATATCTTGAACTGAATGCCCAGCAAACTTCTTAGACTCAGTATGTCCAAACCTGAGCTTATCTTTCCCCTCAACTTTTCTCCCTTCCAAACTTCCCTACTACTGGCAAAGGTACCAGCACGCCCCGGTCCCCTAGGCTAGAAGCCCGGGATGAGCTCCTCGATGTCTCTAAACTGTTACACCAAGGATTGTCAGTTTCACCAAGGATTGTCAGTTTCACCTTCCCCACTTCTCTCGGGATGCTGCTACCTCTCTGGAGTCGGACCTCTTCACCTAACCCCTTACTACTGCAACGGCCCGCTCATGGATCTGCCCGCCTCAAGTCTCTCCCTACTCCAATGCATCCTCCATGCATTCACACCCTAAAGTGATTTTCCTGAAGGTCAGGACCCGCCGTGTCACACACCATACACCTCCTACTCAATATATTCCGGGGCTTTCCGTGGCCTCCAGGAGCAAATATAAAATGCTCTGTTTAGCATTCAGGACGCAGCCCCCTCATTCCTTTATTATATTTTACACACGCACCCCCAAACCCCACCGCTCGTACTCTACGGCTGTTCCGAGTTCAGGCAACTCCCGACGCTTTCTCTGGCTGTCCCCTCTGCCTGCGCTCCTCTTCCTCCCGTACCCGGACTGCTGATCTCCCTGGCTTCCTGCAAGTGCCAGCCACAGGAAGCCTTCCGCGTCCCTCTTCCTTCCGGCGCTTTCCCTCCGTGGTCTCCGGTTTATTATAAAGAGTGACCTGCTTGTACGCGGTGGTTTGCGTGGACTGGACCGCGAGACCCTGGGGAACAGGGACCGTCCGTGACCTCTCCTTCTCTGTCTCCTGCACTCAGCACAGCGCCCGGCACGCGGCAGGCGTTTAATAAATACGCACGACCCGAGACCCAGGATGACGACAACAGCCACAGCTAGGCCGCACTCCCCCGTCAGCTGAACCGGAAGCGCCCGCGCTGGCTCCGCCCCTCCTCGCGCTTAGCTTCCGCCGCAGCAGGGGCCGGTCACGCTCACTCCAGATCTCTTTCTGCAGCCATCTTGGGTCCGCGTTCCTGTTACAGTAAGTGCCGCTTCTGTCTATCCGCCGCCATCCGCCTCCCCCGCGGGTCAGGCCTCCTCCCCGCCGCCGGGGACGGAGCTAAGGAGAACGGGGAGCCCGGCGGAGTCTCTCGGGACTGCGGGACGGGGCGGGTGGCCCGGGGCCTCCCGGACAAAATGGGGTCTGCAGGCCTCGGTCCGGCCCGCCGTGGGGGGGAGGCCTGGGAGCGAGAGCCGCCTGCCCCCGCGCGGCGTGTGGAGCTCGGCCGCGGAAGCAGGGGTTGGGGTCACGGAGGCGCCGCCGCGGGCCCGGGGGTCGGCGGGCAGCCGCTGCTGGACGCCGCGGGCCCGGGGGTCGGCGGGCAGCCGCTGCTGGACGCCGCCGGCTTCCCCCGGGCCGCGGGGGCCGCTCGCGCGAAGTCGGCGCCGGACCCAGTGGGGAGCCGGCGGGGGCAGCCCAAGGAGGGGTTCCCCGGTAACTCGAGGTCTCTCTCCCCCCAGAAATGCCCGGCGAAGCGACAGAAACCGTCCCAGCCACAGAGCAAGAGTTGCCCCAGCCCCAGGCCGAGACAGGTAGGCCCCCGGTGGGATCTCATACAGCGGAGTGAATGACGCGGGGAGGGGGTGGCCCGACTCTGACAGGCCTAGTGGAGGGAGCCTTACAGGCCGCAGGACCCCCGTGGGACCACCTCTATTTCCGAAGGAGCTGTTGTGACCCCTCCCCCCACGAGGAAACTGAGCAGGTTCCCGAGATTCTCCCCCTGCTGGAAGTGGCCGCCCCGAGCTTGGGTGAAGCCCTAGCCAGGAAGTGGCATCAGGGTTTTAGATGTCACTTGGCCTTGTGCCTTCCGTCACATGTCTGGATTAGATGCCCACAGATGGCGAGACCTCCCTTGGGCTGCGGATGTGCCCCGGGATGAGGGCTGCGAATGAAGCTTGGGGACGCGATGTCGAATGAGCTCAGTAAAGAGGCTTTTTTCTGTACTTTCCAGTTTATAGACAGGGTGTTGCTGTGTGGGAGGTGCTGGCTAAAGAAATTGGGATTTTGTTGTGACTAGGCTGAGTGAAGTGCATCCCGCTTCTCATGCCTGCAGCTTCTTACAGACCCTACTTCACAGTCCGATTTAAAATGAGCTTTTGTTTTTTTTTGGTTAAGAAATGGTCCTATGGGCTTCTAACCTGTAGTGTCTTTCACAGTGAGCTCTTTGGGAGAGGGTCAAATTCTCCCTCTCCTCCAGTCTGACTTTCAACAGCTGAAGGGATTAAGTGCAGCTGCCACCATTCCTGGGAAGAAATTCGGGGTCCTTGGTTGGAAGGGGACGGGAGGCCCATGAGAAAAAATGATTACAGTATTTCTCAGAAGAATCAATCTACTGTCCTTTAAATATCACCCTGGAAGCATATTGATGGAATCTAATCTAAGGCACTTCTGAAATCTGAGCTGTCAAGTTCATAGGTTCCTCAAATTTTGAGTTACTCTAACTCCCATTCATTAAGATTGAAAACTGACTTGTAGTTTTCTTGCCCAGGATTTTCTGTCCCAGTTCTTGTTATCGAGGGACCTTAATTCTAATGTGAAGAGACTTGAGTTGGAACAATAGGTTGTGCTGAGGGGTGCTGTGACTTGTGTGACTAAACAATGCAGGTGCAGTCACTGAAGTGAAGACCATCCAGGTTTCCAGAGACCGTATTACTGGCCAGATTCAGGCACTTTCTTGTTTCAGGTTTCTGTCTTGCATTCCTATTGGACATGCATGCATCTCAATTATAAGCCTAAAAGCTTTGAACTACAAGTGTTCCAGAGAGGACTAGTTGGAGCGCCCTATTTTTGTGTAGAAACTTTTGGGTTGAGTTGAATATTTATGTGGAGTAAACTGATTTCTTGGTAAGGTATTCTGTTAGTCTAGTTTTATACTTCTCTGAATACTTGTGTTAGTTCAGTGTTCAGAGGAATCCTTGGACTGAGCCTGACTTTGTCCCTGATGTTAACCTTTTCCTCATTTCAAGGCTGGGGAACATCAAATAATTAGGGGATGCAGTTTCCCTTTCTAAATCTTTTGCACCCTTACCCCCACCCCTTTTCTGTATCCTACCCTAGTTTCAAACTGAAGTCTGTCTGGTTGGACAGGTTGAGCCAAAATGATATGACAGCCTACACCCTTATGACTAAGATTAAACCCCTGGAATGTCTTGCTTAATCTTCATACCTGTAAAGAGCTAACATTGCCAAACGAGGGAATATATCTTTTTTCTTCCCCTTCCCAGCACATTTGTCTGTAAGTATAGAGTCCTAGAGATGAAAAGGAGACATAAGGGATTATCTAGGCCAACTTTTTTGTGTTCTGCAAAGGAAAATATTGGCCAAAAAAAACTGGTTATTTTTCCAGGACCATATGGTAGCAGTCAACTAGAACCCAAGGCTCCCATATTCTTTCAGTAATTCCACACTATTCTGTATTGAATTGGGAGTAGAGAGGATTTTAGACTTCCTATTTTGCTGACTTGAGGCGATCTGTGGCCTCGGGTGGGGCAGAGGGGTGATTCCTGATCTGGTAGTGTCCTTGGATTTGTACTGAGCTTTTTCTTGCTCGTTCGTCTTACAAACACCAAGTAGCAGGTACATGAACATGATTTTATTAGTTTATGATCCTTGGGTAGGCAATATGAAAGAATGGACTAGTAAGAAAGGGGGCTTTTTTGTCAGGGGCCCTTAGAACTGGGGAATAGAGGCCTTCTGGACTTGAGCCACAGCATGCCACACTTCTTTGTAAAACCACTTTTTAAGTGCTCCCCCCACCCATGACTTTATGTTTCTGTTGTAAGGACTTGGCAAAATCCTTATGGAAAATCCCTATGGTGCTCTTATATTTAGAGAAAGTTAGTTGGTGATGTATGTTGCTCCTGTCTAAATGAACATTAGTACGAAATGACTTCAATACTTGGGTAAAACAGAAAGTATTTTCTGTGAGGGCATGTTTCACTGAATGGGATTGGATAACTCACCTTTGTTTTTTCCTTTCCTCTCCCTCTTATTCTGTCTTCCTTCCAGCTATGCCCCCTGTGTCTTTTAGCGCTACTTTGGCACAGCCTGGACCTGTACCTCCCCTTCCCCCTCTTCCCCTTTCTTCTTTCTCTCCCATTCCCCAACCCCTTTGTCCTTTGACTACACCTGACCCACCCTCCCCATTCTCTCTTCCTCCTGTAGCACCCTTTTCCCAGGCATCCCCTTTGGCAACCCTACCAATAGGGGCTGGTCCTTCCCAAGCTCCCGCTACTTATAGTTTGCCACCATCTTCCCCCATAGCCACACCAGCCTTTCTCCCAGATCTTATAGGACCTCCCATCTCCCCAGCCGCCCTAGCTCTGGCTTCCCCTATGATTTCCCCAGCTCTAAAAGGTGCCCCTTCCTCTTCAGCTCCTTTGTCTCTGGTGGCCCTGGCCCCTTCCTCTGCTCCAAAGAGCCTAGGTGCTTCACCCAGTCCAGTGAGCCCAGCTACACCTGGGACAGTCACATCTCTGCTGACTCCTACTAATCCTAGAATTCCAATTCCCAAAGTGACTTCCACCTCTGCCACAGCTACCCCTCAGGAATCTGCTGGCCTAAAAGGCACTTACACTCCTCCAGATGTAGTCACTGCTCTCCCACCACATCTTGGAACTCCCCTCGCCTCTGAGTCAAATACCCTTCTCCAGACAGCCCCTGCCTTACCTGTTTCAGTCCAGGCTGCTCCTCTGGCAACCCCTTCTCCAATAACCATGGCTCCAAAAGCCCCCTCTGTTGCCTTCACTCCTCTTCTAGGCGCTCCCGTCTCCCATGCAGAACAGATTGTTTCTCCCAACTCTGAAGCTGCAGCTCAGATAGTAGATTCTGATAATTTTTTAAACCCTAAAAGCCCTGCCCCAGTCACCATTCCTGTAGATATCTCTTCCCAGGGACCTTCAACCTCCTCTACAACCCTAGGATCCCCTGTGACTTTATTTCCAAAAGACCCTCTGGTTTCTCCTGTAGTATCCAGTTCGCCTGTAGGGAGCCCTTTTTCCTTACTTATGCCACCTGTTCAGAAAGATCCCTCTTCCATAAGCATAGCCCCTAAATTGTCTTCTGGACCACCATTTGTTGCCACTTCTCCACCAGTTCTCCCTGCTTACCCCTTGTCTCCACCTGCTCTGTCTTTAGGACCCAAAGCTCCTTCCCTTGGGACTCCATCCCTAAAGGGAACCCCTACTCCAGTTGTAACAACCTCAGAAGTTGCCATGCTGGCTCCCCCTGCTGTAACTGCTACTGAACCCATTTCCCTTGAGGGAGGCAACTGTCCATTGGGTAGCCCTTTTATTCCTTCAGATTCAGCAGTATCCAAGCCTACAAAGGATCATGCCATTCTCCCTACAGCCTTACCTCTGGCCACTGTCGTTTCCAAGGATGCTTCTGTTGTCCAGGTTGCAGCACCTACTGTTAAGACCCCTATCTCTCCAACTCTGAAAGATCTCAAAGATTCCCAGGTTATTCCTGTGTCTCCTCTCGGGAGCTCTACTCCAATCCAAACAGAGTCTCCAACCAAGAAAGTACCTGTTATGTTACCTTTGGCCCATGTGGCTCCCCAGAGTTCCTCAGCTTGTTCTTTGACATCCTCACCAGGTTCTCCGTCTCAGGAAACCACCTCAACAAAAAAAGATCTTATGGGATCCCCTCTTCCTGCTCTGGTTCCCTCTCTGACAGTACTAACTGCTCCAACCACAAGTGCAGACAGTTCTACTCGAGGGGTCTCTGGCACTCCAAAAGTCCCTGTAGCCAAAACAGATCTTTCTATTCCTCCTTTAACCTCTCCTCTTGTAGTCTCTGATAGTGCCCCCGGCTCTGTTAGCCTAGCCCCCACAACCCCAACTATAGTGCCCTCTCCTCAGGGGCCCCTTTTCTCTTCAGCTCAGATGGACTTCCCAACAAAGAAAAATCCTGCTACTCCACTTGCTCTTTCCCCTGTAGCTCCCAAAGAAACCATCATTACTCCAACTGCAACTCTCTCCCCTCTGGAGTTCCCTCTGTCTTCTGCAGCTCCAAAAGGCCAAGTGGCTAAAAAGGGTCCTGTATCTCCTGAAAGTCCCCATATTCCCTCAACTGTAGCTATTTCTCCTCTCGGGGCTTCTGTCACTCCTCAGTCTCCAGAGGTGCTCCCAAATAAGACAGGCTCTGCTACAATCCCTGCTTCCTTAACTCTAGCTTCTGTTACTCCCCAAAGTGCACAGGAGACTTCTGATTCCCCAGCCACCTCTCCTTTAGAGACCACTGTCACTCCTAACAGATCCCTTCTTGCCTCTGATCTGGCCTCAGCCTCTCCATCTCTTAAAGGGTCACCTACATCCCCACTTGTGACTCCACCTCACAAAGGGGGCCCTACTCCACCAACTGTGACTCCTCCACAATCTCCCAAAAGGGCCTCCACTATTTCACCATCTCTGCCTCCTTCAGCCCCTAAAGAGGCCCCCACTACTCCACCGGCTGCAACACCACCATCTCCCCAAAAGGCCCCCAGTCCTCCAGCTGTGCTTCCTCCAACCCCTGAAGGAGCCCCTACTACTCCAAAGGCTGCAGCTCTACTTTCCCCCAATGGGACCCCCACTACTTCAGTGCCACCATCCCCCAAAGGGGCCCCTGCTACTCCACCAGCTGTGCCTTCAGCCCCCAAGGAGGTCCCAGCTGCAATGATACCAGCCCCCAAAGAGGCCCAAACTACACTAACTATGTCTGCAGCCCCGAAAGAGGCCCCTCTTATACCAGCTGTGTCTTCTCCGTCCTCTAAAGGGGTCCCCACAACAGCTGTAATTACCTCTCCTTTGGAGGCCACTGTCTCTCCTCAAATTCCTAAAAGAGTTCCAGCTCAGAACGGTTCAGCTACTTCCCTTGCAGTGGCTAAAGGTGCCCCTGCTCCACCAGATGCTGCTTCTCTGTCCCCCAAAGTCACTTCTGATTCCTCATCCTTAGAGACCACTGTCTCTGTTCAGACTCCTAAAGGGTCCCCAGCCAAAAAGGGCTCAACTACTTCCCCTGCAGCAGCTAAAGGTGCCCCTGCTCCACCAGATGCTGCTTCTCTGTCCCCCAAAGTCACTTCTGATTCCTCACCTTTGGAGACCACTGGCTCTACTCAGATTCCTAAAGGGTCCCCAGTCAAGAAGGGCTCAGCTATTTCCCCTGTAGCAGCTAAAGGTGCCCCTGCTCCACCAGATGCTGCTTCTCTGTCCCCCAGAGTCACTTCTGATTCCTCATCCTTAGAGGCCACTGTCTCTGTTCAGACTCCTAAAGGGTCCCCAGCCAAAAAGGGCTCAGCTACTTCCCCTGCAGCAGCTAAAGGTACCCCTGCTCCACCAGATGCTGCTTCTCTGTCCCCCAAAGTCACTTCTGATTCCTCATCCTTAGAGGCCACTGTCTCTGTTCAGACTCCTAAAGGGTCCTCAGCCAAGAAAGGCTCAGCTACTTCCTCTGCAGCAGGTAAAGGTACCCCTGCTCCACCAGATGCTGCTTCTCTGTCCCCCAAAGTCACTTCTGATTCCTCATCCTTAGAGGCCACTGTCTCTGTTCAGACTCCTAAAGGGTCCCCAGCCAAAAAGGGCTCAGCTACTTCCCCTGCAGCAGCTAAAGGTACCCCTGCTCCACCAGATGCTGCTTCTCTGTCCCCCAAAGTCACTTCTGATTCCTCATCCTTAGAGGCCACTGTCTCTGTTCAGACTCCTAAAGGGTCCCCAGCCAAAAAGGGCTCAGCTACTTCCCCTGCAGCAGCTAAAGGTACCCCTGCTCCACCAGATGCTGCTTCTCTGTCCCCCAAAGTCACTTCTGATTCCTCATCCTTAGAGGCCACTATCTCTGTTCAGACTCCTAAAGGGTCCTCAGCCAAGAAAGGCTCAGCTACTTCCTCTGCAGCAGCTAAAGGTACCCCTGCTCCACCAGATGCTGCTTCTCTGTCCCCCAAAGTCACTTCTGATTCCTCATCCTTAGAGGCCACTGTCTCTGTTCAGACTCCTAAAGGGTCCCCAGCTAAGAAAGGGTCAGGTACTTCCCCTGCAATCGCTAAAAGTGCCGCCAGTCCTCCAGCTGCTACTTCTCTATCCCCTAAAGGGATAAACGTCTCTCCTCAAACTTCTAAGAGGTCCCTGTCCAAAAAGGGTTCTGCTCTACCTGACTCAACTCACCAAGAGGCTCCTGCTTTGTCAGATATGATTCCACCTCCCAAAGATGGCCCTGTTCCTTCATCTCCCAAATCAACTTCTCCTTCTACAGTATTGACTGTAACCCCCAAAGAGGCCACTAATCACACTTCTGAAGTGATCTCACCTTTGGGAGCCAATGTCTCTCCTAAAGGGCCACCAACAAAGAAGGGTTCTGCTGTCCCTACAGCTCCCAAGAGTTCACCTATTGTCCCAACTCCAAAAGGCCCATCAGCCAAGAAAGGTCACACAACTTCACCCCTTGGGACTTCTGTTTCCCCAGCAGCTCCCCCTGCTCCCTCAACTAAGATTGGTACTACAGGAGCCCCTCTGGGGCAAAAAGGTGCTTCTCCCCAGGCTTCTAAAGGTCCTCCTATTGCTGAAAAGGAGGAAGGTCCTACTTCCTCTTCAAAGAATCTCACAGTACCTACTCCTGCCCCATGCTCTCCCTTAGTAGCTGCTGCCTCTGAGTCCAACCTTACTAAGGCTGAGTCAGCTTCTCTCTCTCCAGCTCCCATCCCACCAGTTTCTTTGCTTCTTGTTCCCTCCCCAGTCCCTCCTCTTTTGCTCCCTAAACAGCAGCCTCTTCTGCCGTCCTCCCCTGGGCTGGTGCCCGAAGCACCCTGTAAGCCCCAAGCCCCAGCTGATGAGGACGAGCTGCCGCCTCTGATCCCCCCGGAACCACCCTCAGGGGGAGTGCCTTTCCAGCCGGTCCTGGTGGACATGCCCACCCCCAAACCTACTGGGGTCCCTGCCCCAATCCCTCCTGCCAAGCAGCCTGTTTTGAAGAACAACAAGGGTATTCGCCTTGGTTTGCCGTGTGCATGGTGTGTCGCCCGCACCCTTCTCAGGGCCACCCACCAATACTAACCTCAGGATGCGCCACTCTTCCCCCATCCTTGCTTGTGTTTGAACATAGATCATAGAATGGTATTTTAAAATGCAAAGACTTTGGGGAAATGGTGTGGGTTCTTGGTTTTCATCACCTCAGACTTGCCCCATGCAACTTCATATGGTATGGTCACTAAACTAGACTCCTTTCTTTGCCTACCTAGTCTGACTTTGAAAACCAAGACCCACCACACTGTTATTTGCTTAATCTCTACCCATATCACTAACCATGTCCCTGGGCCTGGGATTGTATGATAGAGTTTGGGGTCTCTAGCTACCTTGATTTCTTTCCTGTCACATAAAGATTTGTCAGTGACTGAGGCCCAGGGACTCTTATAAATCTATATTAGATTTTAGGACTTTCTGAATTATCTTTCCCTCTGTGAGATGGTACAGCAGATTTGCTCTTCAGTAGTTTTTACTCTGTGAGATGGTACAGTAGATTTGCTTTTCAGTTGGGAAAATTTTTATCTTTAAAATATTTGGGGTTTCACAGGAGTCATAAGAGAAAGAATGTATTGATTTCAGTATCAGTGAAGGTGTTGCTAATCAGACTGTAATTTGGCATTGCTGAGAAATTTTAACTAATTTAATATAAACTTCTAGGGAAAAGCTGTTTTAAAGTTGTCAAACTCCTGTACCAACTATTTATGACTCCTTGCCTGTTTGAAGAGAGGGAGGAAATGCCCTGCCTGGCTTGCTCCCCCTTTCCCCCCTACTGTATAGCTAGACTAAATTTGCTTCACATGTTTCACTTGGTCATTGGTTGTACCTTGCTTGCAAAACTTGTTTCAGGATAGTTGGTGGGGTGTGGTGAGGTTGGAGTTGAACAGACCAACAGACTTCTTTGTCAAGAAGTGAGAAACATAAAAGGGTGGAAAGCAATCATTGATTGCATCTATCAGATTGCCTTCATTTTGGGGTTGAGTCTTTTATGTATGAAGCTGTGCGTGCACACCCACAGTAGCTGTGTTGGGGTCTGCCTAGCTGGCTTCCTAGAAATCTGCTCATTGGGAGTCAGCTTCTAACATAAGAAGCAGCATGATGTGCTAGTCTATTGGGTATGGTGAGTGACTTCCGCTACCTCCCACAACCTTTTCAGGTACCTTCTTCAAAGTAATCATTAGAAAACAAAGATTTTTTTTTTTGTCTTCACAGGGTCTGGAACAGAATCTGACAGTGATGAATCAGTACCAGAGCTTGAGGAGCAGGATTCTACACAGGCAACCACGCAACAGGCCCAGGTAGGCACATTTCCCTTGAAAGATCCCTCCTGGTAGTGATTGAACGTCATGTGGTCAAAGAATGTTGGAATGTGGAGACACACTGTGTGGTTGGTGAAGCTGTGAAATGGTACTACCATTTTGGAGAATAGTTTGAAATGACCGAAGTCAGGTCACTGAAATGTCCGTGTCCTTTCAACAAGAAACTCCAATGCTAGGATCAATCAAGACTTAGATGAAGAAATTTGAGAGGACGACCCCCCCAACTCACTTCTTCATAGGGGTGGGGAGTCCATGAGTGTTAACAGCGTGCACATCTTTTCAGGCTTTTTCAATATATCAGTCAGTTGTGCTGACTTTTTTTCTGCAAAAAATACTACTTTTCATATGGATAGCTCCTTGTGAAAGGGGGAGGGGAGGAACACATAGGATATAATGAAATGTAAGAGACTGAAAATATCAATAAAAACTTATTGGGGAAAAAAAGTTTCCTCTTGGAAGAATAGGGTTGTTGTAGAATTAAGCTCAGAGAGCTAGAGGAAAGGAGTCTTTGAGAAAACACTGACCCTTAAGTTGAGGGACTAACCATCCTCTGGAGGAATGTGACTGCCAGGACTTTTGTGGAGTTGACTCAGATCTTACTTTTCTTTTACCAGCTGGCAGCAGCCGCAGAGATCGATGAGGAACCAGTCAGTAAAGCAAAACAGAGTCGAAGTGAAAAGAAAGCACGAAAGGTATGAGGGAGCCAAAAGGAAAGGAATAGGGACTTTCTTGAAATTATTTTGGAGAATGATATTAGCACACCTGATGTGATGGGGTCCATCTCTAACATTCTAACATTTAGAGGAAATTATCCTCATGTAGCAAAGGTAACCAAAGAATCCAGAGATCCTGGCAAACCTTTCCTTCTCAGCAGTTGGCAAGGTCTTTTAAGCCAAAGAGGTGGTTTTTATCTTGGATATCGTGTTTCTAATATATGTTATACCCACATCTCCCTTGAGCTGGGAATTTTGGTTTCCATATTTTTCCTATTATTTTGCAGGCTATGTCCAAACTGGGACTTCGACAAGTGACAGGGGTCACTAGAGTCACAATCCGGAAATCTAAGAATATCCTCTTTGTAATCACAAAGCCAGATGTCTACAAGAGCCCAGCTTCAGATACCTATATAGTCTTTGGGGAAGCAAAGGTAAGCTGGGCTTCGTGACTGAGCCAGAGGTTTTGAAGTTGTCCTTTCCTATGTCACAGAACTGTGGAGTTGGCATTCATTTTAATTCTATGCAACATGACTCATGTGAAAATGTGTTCAATAAGAATGTATGTGTAGAACCTATTTAAAATTGCATGCCGTCATGGGGGGAGGGGTGGAATTTAAGACTTACTGAAGTGATTGTTGAAAACTGAAAACAAATTAATTTTTAAAAAATTAAAAAAGAACTATGGGGTTGGGCAAGCAATCTAGAGCTGGCCCTTGGACTTGTCTAGGATCCCCTGAATGATCTAGACAGATGGCCTGAACTGATGAGTATCTTTGTGTTTTCTCATTTTGCAGATTGAGGATCTCTCTCAGCAGGCACAGCTAGCTGCTGCTGAAAAATTCAAAGTTCAGGGTGAGGCTGTTTCAAACATACAGGAAAACACACAAACTCCAACTGTACAAGAAGAAAGTGAAGAGGAAGAGGTATAACTGGGATTGGGGTTATTGTGTCCTTGTAATGATCTTGTAAAGTAGCCTTCTTGATGAGCTGCTTTGTCATAAGTAGTGGTGATGATTCTCAGAAGTCCTTTCCCAGTGTTGAAGCACACAGAGCATTGGACTGGGAGTTAGGTCTTTTAACCTCTCTAGGCCTCAGTTTCTTTGTAAAATGGAGAGGGGAAGATGTGGACAAGATGACCCTTCTATTCTACATCTATGATTGCCTTGCCTTAATTAGGCCCACGCTATGTGAAGGGCTGTTCTCATTTAGCATTATTGAGGGCTTACTATTCCAATTAGTATATTAACTGCTAGTGAAGCATTTGGTGTCAGATCTGTCTGATAGCCCAGAAGCTTCTCGGACCAGGTTCTGTCTTGCCCATGGGTATAGTCTTGAGTTTTCTCTTATCCCCAGGTTGACGAAACAGGCGTGGAAGTTAAAGACATAGAGTTGGTCATGTCCCAAGCAAATGTATCCAGAGCAAAGGCTGTCCGAGCACTAAAGAACAACAGTAATGATATTGTAAATGCAATTATGGTAAGTGTTGATGTCCTTTCTCTTTCACTCTACTCTGATTTCACTTAGAAAATTCTGCCATTAACCTTAAAGAAGTGAGGTTTTTGAACTACGTAGCGACCTTTGTGTGGTTTTGGGCCCTCTTGGTATGCTGGACAGCAGAGCAGCCTGTGTAGGCAGCACCCAACCCCCTCTTCACCTCTAAGCCTCTCTGTTTGATGAATCTCTTGATTGATCTCTGTTCATCAGGGAAGCATTCGTCCTCAGGCCCATCATTTGCTGTTAGTGTCTGGTCCCTGTTGATTGAAGTTGTCAAAGTTGTCTGTCCCTTCCTCTGATTATCGTTTTTCTTTTGCAGGAATTAACAATGTAACAATTTGGAAACAGAGACATTTTTTCAGTGTTTCAGAGAAGATTAAATGCAACCTGGTTTGAAATTTGTACTGTTTCTATCAATAAAGTTGTGGCTTCTTGTTGGATGAACCCAGTAGCTGCTTGTTCTGCGCGCACCCCCAAGAGTGTGGAGACTTCAGAGGCCTGACACAGATTACCTTAGTACCAGTATTCTGAATCAGCCCCAGGTGGAGAAATGCAGGTTTCAGTTTCTTTGTTGGTATTGTAGGCCCTCCCGCTCTTTGTAAGACACCTGGAATGTTTGGCTTTCTTGGTGAACACATCTTCCTGCTAGACAATGTTTTTTCCTCTGCCAGTTCAGATTTTTTCCCACTTCTTTGCTCCTCTAGTTAAACATCCTACCAGCAGGCCTTGAATCTTGGGGTTGGGGGAGGTGTTCTTAGTCCCTTGACCTTCATTTAATTCAGTCTTAAAAGACCTTGTAAAGTATTCCCTGTTTTCTGTCTTGCAAACAGTTCTTTGGTGGTCTCATCCTCTGAGAACCAAAGGCTTTATTGCTGTTATCGTGAAGGGAAGGCACTAGAGGTATTGTACAGTAAAGGTAAAGTGATCTTTGGGAGCATACTAATTAATTAGACTATAATTACTTATTAAAAGCAAATAATTGAATCAAATACAATTGAACACAATCCAGTATTCTGTAAATTAACTGAGGAAGAGTTCCCTATTTGACAGGAATCATAAGGAAAACTGCAAGGCAGTTTTGCAGAAATTGGGTTTAAACTACACCTTTAAAAAGCACAAAGTGAAAATGAAGCCTGAATTTTAAAGGTTCTACCCTTAAAAAATTAGAGCTATATAGTTATCTTTCAAAGAAGCTAGGAAAAACTTCTTAACCACAAAAACAATAGAGGCAGGAGGGATAAAGTGAATAATTTTTTATTTACACGAATTGTAAAAGATATCTTGCAAGAATAAAATCAATGAAAAGATAAGTAGGGAAGTTGTCATTGGGGAAAAAAATTTGTATCAAATCCCTTAAGTGATCAGATGGCCCAAGTAACACAAAGTCAAAAGCAAGAATCAAGTTCTCATAAGAATGCCAACCAAATCGTATGAAAGTCTCCTAATTACTTAAAAGAAGGAAATTAAAATGTGACATTACATAACCGGTAAATTCATAGATGTCAAATGGTGGAGCTGGCCAGTGTCAGAAGGGCTGTGATAACAAGACACAAACTGTTGGTGGAGCCATAATGTTTGAACCATTCTTAGGGGGAAATGATTAAAATACTGTGACTCAGATCCTGCTAGAGAGAGAAACCACAAGGAGGCAAAAGACATGAACAAAGGTCCAATATATATAAAAATTTAGTGTCAATGAACTAGAAGTAAGAAGTCTGTCATTTAGGGAATGCTTAAAAGGTACATGTGGGGAGTAGTGGAATATTAATGCAACATTAAAAAATGATCAATAGGAAGAATTTAGTAAGCACAGACATAAATTAATGCAAAATGACAATAAAACCAGGAAGCCCATATACAAAAGATGGCCAAGTGTGACTGAAGAAGAGGTAAGGAAAGGAATCTCCTTATTGCAAAGGTGAGGGACTGCTGGTATTTAATGTGTTGTATTATTCGATTTTACTGGACTTGTAAGTTTTTATTGATCTCTTTATATAACATTTCCACATATATCGCACCCTACCCCTTCCTGTACATAGTGAGCTGTCTCAAATAATTGGGGAGAAGCATACATGAGTATTTTTCTTGGGATTCTTTTTTTAATCTTTGTTCCATGAACTCTCACTGGGTGGAAGAGGGCTGTGTTCAGAAATGGATGCGATGTAAAGACAAAAAAGCATCAAAAATAAAATTACTTTTCAGATAACATGAATTGAAATGGGCCTTAGGTCACAACTCAAACATCTGGAAATCATAAGGAATATATAATTCTGAATAGGCAAGTTTCTTAAATCAGGTGAAGGTTTATCCCAGTATACACTAAAGTTTTGTAAGCTGTATTACCTACTTCTCTACCTTAAACATGTAAAAATTCTTTGCGAGCCCTAAAAAGCACTATGTAAATGTCAGTTGTGTTCATAAATAAAATATCTTGTATACATACTTTGTATATACCTTTTCTTGATGACTCAACGTCATCATTATTATGCATTATTTTGTGCTACTTGAGATCAAATGCAAAGGACTTTGCAAGCCTTCAAAAACTGCATAAAAATATGAGCCATTACCTAGCACAATGATGCCCTCAGCTTAGTGCAGTCCCCCTACTTTCCACCACTGCTGTGATTTAATGTTTCTAAGTTTAGAATAAAGATAACCATACTCGTTAGGATTATGTAACATGAAACCTAAGAGGCTATCATGAGTAAAGTGCCCAACTTTCCCATAGTCCTTGATTATCGTCTAATTCAGTAATTAGGCTAATAAGGCAGCTAGGTGACTAGTAGATGGAATCAGAACGACCTGGATTCAATTATCAATTATAGCCTTGGATGCTTCAACTCTGCCTCATTTTCCTTAACTGTAAAATGATAATAGTACCTAGAGTTGTGAGGATCAAGTAAGGTGGGTACTATTTGTCAAGGTTTCATACAGTACCTGGCACATGGTAGGTAACATATATTTGATACTGTACACTTGTTATTCCTGAATAATCCCTACATGAGTTAGCTTCCATACACAAGAGTCCATGATCACATCCCTCCTAACCGAGCCATCACAAATAATCTATAGTCTTCCTAAGGTTGGAAACAACTCCAGGACTTGAGCCCCATTATCTAGTAAAGCAGCAAAAGGCTGGCTTTTTCCTCCCAGAGTACTTAGGAGTTTTAATGGAGAAGGTCCTGGCAAACACTGGGGACAAAATGTGATGAGAGTTTATATCCCAATGGCACATGCTTTTGCAAAACTTGAATGAGGCCTTTCTGAAGGTCCAGGATTTTCCTTATTTCAAGGGAATCAAAAGAACTTAGACTGTCACTGAAAATCTTCCTTATCTAGTTCTATCTACTTAGTGATCTCCTCTAGTAGTGATCTACTCTTTGATCTCCCCACTAAACTATTGGCTTCTTTAGGCTAAGTACCCCACCTGTGATGCTCTTTACCTGTAGTCTTTAAAAAATCACTTACCTTCCCAGTCTTCAACATCCTAATCTGTAAAATGGGAATGAGTGACTGAATGGCCTCTTGAGTCCCTCCCTGCTCTAGATTTTCAGTCCTAGGATCCTACTATTGAGGTCTAATTAGCTGCATTTTATCATCAAATAGGAAAGATGAACTTCAAAAAAGTTCTGAGTTTGAAAAGGATCTTGGTAGCCATCTTCTCATAAACACAGTCACCCAGCCTCTGCTTGAAGACTTCCAATTACAGGGAACCCACTCTGAAATGACTCTAATTTGTTACAAAGGTTTTCCTGACATCCAACTCACATATGCAACTTCCACACTTTGCTCCTGGTTCTATGCCTCTTCAGGTCAAATCCTTTCTCTGTATGTCACCCTTTAAATACTTCAACATGTCTCTCATGTTTCCCCCTGAATCTTTGTCTCCAGGCCGAACATGGCCACCCAAATAATCCTCATATGACCCCGAACTCAGAGTCCTTCATCACCCTGGCTACCGCTCTCTGAGCATTCACATGCCTACTTATCAATATCCTTCAACTGTGATGCCCAGAACTGAACATAATACTCCAAGGGCCATCATAGAGGTACCATGACTTTCTTATTCCTGGAAGCTATACCTCTTTTACTGCAGGTAATAATACTGATCATAATAGTAAGTATTTATATGGCATCTGTTACATACCAGGTACTGCTAAGTGCTTTACAAATATTGTCTCATTTGAAGCTCACAATCACCCTGTGAAGTAGGTGCTCTTATCATCCCCGCTTTACAGTTGAGGAAACTGAGGCAGGCAGCAGTTAAGTGATTTCACCAGAATCATACAGCTTGGTGGTTACTCAGTCATTAGCTACGCCATGGATCATAGCAAGTCAGTACTGTCTCTAGGCTTTTCTTGGCAAAAATACTGGAGTGGTTTGCCATTTACTTCTCCAGTATCTAAAGCTAGATTTGAACTCGGGTCTTTCCTGACCCTATAGGTACTGCACCCCTAGCTAACTTTGTCGTTTGTTACTTTCTATCTGAAAATATGGGCACGTAGGGTTGGGCTAGCTAGACGACTCTTCTGCCTCTAAGGCTTTTTAGTTCAAGCTCCCCTTGAAGGTGGCAGCCAAATCCAGAGAAGCTGTCCTTGTACTTGAAGAAGCTATGGCAAATAGAGGACAGATTTGGGGAAGGAGGAAGGAGAGGAGGGGAAGGGTGTGTGTTTAACACCAAGGAATTGCATCATCCTGCTCACTGGTAGTAGAACAGAATGTCCTAATCAGTAAACAGTAGAGGGGCCCAAAGTTGTGGACATCAGAACATAGGACTTCTGAGTCTCTGTACCTCCCCTTGCCTCTCTTCCCTACAGGCTGGGTGAGTCAAACTTGGTTGATACCCAGCACAATCTTTCAGAAGCTAAAACCCAGCCTGATTTCTACTTGGTTCTGTGTACTTCGTCCTTCCGAATTATCTGAACTCTCACCATTTTAATCTTTGGGTCCACAACACAGTCCTTTAAATCATGTTCTTAGAGTTATACAGTTATCTATACAGAATTAGAATGACCTATGTCTCTTATCTCCCATACTAAATTGTACTGAGGTGGTCAATGAGCTTCAATAAGTTGAAGGAAGCATAAGTAAAAAGGAAAGTTACAGACTTTGATAGACTTAGCTCTTCTCAGCAATGCAATGATCTAAGACAATTCTAAGGGACTCAACAGAAAACTCTGCCCACATCCAGAGGAAGAACTATGGAATTTGAATACAGATTGAAGCACACTATTTCTGTTTGTTTTTTCTTTCCTGTGGTTTTTTCCCCTTTTGTTCTGATTCTTTCACAACATGGCTAATGTGAAAATAAGTTTAGTATGATGTATAGCCTGAATCAGATTGCATGCCATCTTGGGGAGGAAGGAGATGGAGAAAATCTTGTAAAAGTGAATGTTGAAAATTATCTTTGCATGTAATTGAAAAAAATAAAATACTACAAAGTGGGGAAAAAAAGAAAAAGTCCAGAAAAGTCCTCAAAGAAATCTGAGAACGGACAGATCATTTTCATCTATTAAGGCAGAGAAGACTTCATGGGAGAGAAGACGTCAACTTAATTCGTTGTTTTGCCGTTTCCTTGTGCCTGACTGTTAGTAACTCCATGCACCATAGCACTCTTTAGTCCTCCACTGTTTCTCAAAGTCTGTCCAAGTTAACGTTTGTTGTTTCCACACTATCTATCTCATCCTGTGCCATCCACTTTTCCTTTTGCCTTCAATCTTTCCCAACATCAGGATCTTTTCCATTGAGTCCTAGCTTCTCATTATGTGGCCAAAGTATTTAAGCTTTAGCTTAAGTATTTGAACTTACACCGAATAGCATGAATTCATTTCATTAAGTATCAACTGATTTGATTTCCTTGAGGTCCAAAGGACTTCCAAAAGTCTTCTCTAGCACCACAATTCGAAAGCATCAATCGATTCTGCAGTGTTCTGTATTGCTTATAATCCAACTCTCATAACCACTAGAAAAATCATAGCTTTGACTCTAAGGACTTTGTCAGCAAGCTGATGTCTCTGCTTTTTAGTACGCTGTCCAGATTTGCCATAACTTTCCTTCCAAGGACTATCTTTTAATTTCTTTTTTATTAATTTGGAATTTTTTTTATTGTGGATTTTCCTGTTTTTCCATATTTTAACCACAGAGCACCATTTATTTTTTGTAAAATCACTTAAATCTGGATGCAACTTACAAAAGCAAAACAGAGAGACCAGGGAAGTATGAAACTGAACACTCAATAAGATGAATGATGGTTGCTCACAGACATGTCTAATAATATGGGAATTGATTGACACCATCTTGTGACTCAATTTTGGATCTAATGCATTTCCCTTTCTGTTCAATTATGGGTCTAGTCCAATTTCTGTCCTGTGAGAAAACTTTATTTAATGATGGAAATTGTGAGAAAATGTTATTGCATTGTTTGAAGCTAGGAACCTAGACCACTTCTACCTGTACACATCTTTTAATTTCATGGCTGTGGTCACCATCTGCTTTGATCTTTGAGGCCAAGCATATAAAATCTGACACTGCTTCCATCTCTTCTCCCTCTATTTTCCAGGAATTGATGGGACCAGTTGCCAAGATCTTGGTTTTTTTTTTTTTACATTAAGCTTCAAGCCAGCTTTTACAGTCTCTTCTTTCATCCTTGTCAAGATGCCTCTTAATTCCTCTTCACTTTCTGCCATCAGAGTGGTACAATCTGCATATCTGAGATGGTTGATATTTCTTCTGGCAGTCTTTGGTTTATCTAGCCTGGCATTTCATATGATGTACTCTTCATGTAAATTAAATAAATAAGGTGACAATTTACAGCCTTGTTATATGATGTTTCCAATCTTAAACTAATCAGTTGTTCCATGTTCAGTTCTAACTATTGCTTCTTGGCCAGCATACAGGTTCCTCAGGAGACAAATAAGATGATCTGGTACTCCCATTCCACATTTTGTTATGATTCACACAGTTAACGGCTTTAGTGTAGTCAATGAAACAGAAGTAGATGTTTTCCTGGGACTTCCTTGCTTTCTACATAATCCAGTGAATGTTGGCAATTCACTTCGAAAACCACCTTGTTCTTCTGGTAATTCTCAGCTCACATATTGGTGAGGCCTGGTTTGCAGAATCTTAAGCATAACCTTGGTGGTTATGAGATGAGTACAATTGTTCAGTAATTTGAATATCCCTTGGTATTGCCCTTCTTTAAGACTGGGATATAAACTGATCATTTGCAATTCAGTGGCCACTGTTGTATTTTCCAAATTTGCTGGCATATTGAGTGCAGCCCTTGAGCAGCAGCGTCTTTCAGGATTTTAAATAGCTCAGCTTTATTACTGTTGTTAGCAATGCTTCCTAAGTCCGACTTGACTACATTCTCCATGAGATCATTCTGATATTGTTGCTGTTCGTCCTTTGTGCACAAAAAAGGACCAAAATGACATTATTCTATCAGGGTAAATGTACAGTATATCTGGCTGTGGTTGATCATATCGATACAAGCTCATAAGGCTCTACCACAGATGGGACACAAATAGTCTATCTGAACATTTGTCATGGAGAGGTCTCTACATTTGAACACGTACTGCTTCTTTTGAGCTATAGCAATTCTGCTTTGCTCATAGAGCAAAGTGTCTTCTCTGATGTGGGTCCACCATGCTGGGCAGTCCTATGACAGTCTCTCCCTTGTCTCATAATCGATAGCAAAGTTCTTCAGAGAGACCTTGAGAGTGTTCTTGTACCATTTCTTCTGAGCTTCATGTAAACACCTGCCTCATGTATGTTCTCTGTAAAAATGGTCTTTTAGGTAAACCTAAGTCTGGCCTTCAAACAACATGGCCAGCCCATTGGATTTGTACTCTTTGCAGTAGGATTTGAGTGCTCAGCAGTTCAGCTCAAAAGAGGATCTTGTCTTGCCAGGGGATCTTCAGAATCTTCCTAAGACCATTCAAATGGAAGTGGTTCAATTTTCTGGCACAGTGCAAGCAGACTGTCCAGTTTTCACAAACATACAACAACGAGGTCAGGACAATGGCACTGTAGACCTTCAGTTTAGTAGGCAGCCCAATATACTCTTCTCTCTCACTCTTTCTTTCTGAGTCTCCCAAACACTGAGCTAGCTCTGGCAATATGTGCATCAACCTCATCATTTATGTGTGCATCCCTGGTAAGTACAGAGATGCAAGATTCTTGGCTCAATAAGACAGATCAGATTCAGTTTTATACCAATAGTAATAATCCAAAGTGGTGGGTTTTTTCGTTTTGTTTTACAATGCCCTGAAGGCTTTTTAGGAGCCAAAGTGCTTTGGTGCATCTCAACTACTCAGTGCTGATGGAGCCACACTAATCAGTAATAAAGATATGATCCCGGAGAGATGAGTTGAACACTATGATAAGAGTTCAACACAATAGTATCCCATTATATTTATATATCATCCTTTGTTCATTCATTCCCCAGTGTATGGACATTTCATATTCCCATTCTTTGCCATCTCAAAAAGCTGTAATTATTTTTGTACATCCATATAGTTTATTTTGCTTAGGACTAATCCCTCCCTTAATCTACCCTTCAATTCCCCCTACCCTCTTTCCCTCTTATTTATTTGTTGTGTGAAAAGCATTTCTGTACCCAACTCTATATGTGGGCATATGTTTGGGTTTATCTCCTACTGCTAAGTAGTAGGAGACAAAGCTACCAGGTAACACTTGTTCCTGTCTCAAAGTCACATTATGGTTATGGGAGAGTGTCAGTCAGGAACCTCTTCTTGCCCTGGTCCCTTCTTGAGCCACATAGTGCAAGGATTCACTGTGATTTTTTTTTTCCTGTATTTCCTCCTAAGGACTAATTCTGAGATATTTTCTAGATCTGCTTGGAGAAGTTTGTGGGAGTCTACCACATTGTTTCTGCCCACTCTTCATCTTCTTTTTTGCCCTTTCTTTTAATATGAAGTTTTATTAAGAGATGTGACCCTTTTGATATATCCTGGACCTGACAGAAGACATCTTCTATAAGGGTACACTTTTTTTTTAAAGAGAGCATGAAAATAAACCTTTATTTTCAGTTTTCACCCACCAAAGAGAAACGTTCACAGTTTTAGCGCGACACAAAATGAACTGAGGCAAATTTACATCTATCAGAGAAACATTGACCAACTTTAAAAGTATATGCTGGCTTGAAAATCATTATGTGACATATTGACCCAAATATTGCTCTGTGGTCTGATTTGTCAACAGGGACGTGACTTCTGGGACAGAATCATGGATTCAAGACCTTTATTTGCTTGCATACTAGAAGTCTGAAGGGCTAAGGTGACAATGAAAACAGTAACCGATAAAAGTAGGAGACGAGAAAGTGCTATCTGAACGACTAGCAGTTTTAGACATCTGTGCTTTGGAAACAGAGAGCAACCAAGTCGCTGAGCTAGTAGACCATGTTCCTAAGGAGCAACACCACACTGATCAGCCTAGGCTATGTCTGTACAATCCTCAGAGGATTTCTATTTACACCTCAACATCATAAGGGTACACTTCTTAACAGTGAAATTTCTATAGTACTGTTTGATGAAGGCCTTAACTCCCTAACCTTTCTACCATTCTATTTTGATGAAAATCTTAACACTAAATTGTGTACTCTGGTTTAATTTGTCTGTGGAATTTTGTCTTTGTTCTTGAACTTTATAAATAATGAGTAGAAAAGGGTTTGGATCAAAGAGAGTCTCAAAAGCAGGATACCTCTATATCCCTTTGGATTTCTTTTATATCCCTTTGGATTTCTTTATGTAAACAGGGATGTTTAGAATTAGAAAACTATTGAATTTATTCCTGACAGACTTGTGCCAGAGTACTGAGTTTTTCTTCCACAGGGGGAAGAGTCCATTCCAGGCATGGTGAATAAATAATGTGAGTAAAGGAGCTAAGGTTAAGTTTCAGGAATCAGGGCAAGAATGAGCAATGTTCTAATTGTACTGGAACATCCAATATGTGAAGGGAGCTGGTATGAGATGACTAAAGAGGGTGAGGGTGGGGCTGCATTGTGGAAATCTCTGGTTATTCAAGAACTTGTTCTCTATTTGATTGGCATTGGAGAGTCCGTGAACATTTTAAATAGAATACAATATAGTACATTGGGAAGATTACTGAGGCTACAGTATGAGGAGAAAAGTAATGTAATACAAAGGAAAGAACGCTGGATTTGAAATCAGAGATTAGATTTAAGAGGGGAGAGATGGAGGCTAAGACCCAGTTGGAGGCTATTGATATTCTAAGCAAGAAGAGTTTACAACCTGGTTGCAGTTGGAGTGGAGAGTAGGGAGTGGCGATGTGATAGACATTTAGGAAAGATGAAGCAGTGTAGACTCCTGTGGAAGAGAGCTCTGGCCCTTTCTTGTCTGGCTTGTGAAGGAATGGATGTTTGCTTAAGGCAAAGTATGCTGTAGTTTCCCCATTTGTTGGCTTGTTGTGTGGAAGTTCAAATTCCATGTGTATAGTCTGAGGACACTCTTCCCTTGCTGAATGGGTCCACGTTGGTATGGGCTGATCCTGTCCCTTACACGAAGCCCACGAGGCCCAGCCCCATATACCCACTGGTCTTTGAGTTTGTGTTTGCACACTTGCCCAATGTACTGAGTTGGGTGCAGGGGGCTGAATGCATTCTAACCTTCCTCAGGGTAAGAGATCTTTGCTTCTGAACCTTCTGACATCCAGTATGTCTTTCCAATTCCAATTCCTATTGAACATTCTACCATCATAAGATCATAGGATCCTAGATCTAGAAATGGAAGAAACTTCAGATGACAGGTAGGATGCTATTTCGCTCATTTGACAAATAAGAAAATGGAGGTACAGGAGTGATAAAGTACTTATCCAAGGTCACACAGACAGTAACTATCAGAGTTTAGTCCTCTGATCCTGGGGTCATTTTTTTTCACTTCTTTTTATTTTTTTTAAATTCTGGACTTAAAACACCAAAAAAGAACATTACCATATACACAGCATAACACAAAAATTTGATCATATATAAAACTGTGACTCTCTGTGTCATACTACTCATTCTTTTTCAAATGTTTAAAATTTTTTTCATACTACTTACTTTTTTAAAAAGTACATAATGATTTCTGTATGTCCCTTTCAAAACTGTCCTGACTTTCTGTGCTTCCTTTTGTTCTATTAAGAATTCTGTGCATTACATATAAGCTATATATCAAATTGCTTGCCTTCTCAATAAGGGGGCAGGGTGGAAAAGAATTTGGAACTCCAAATTTAAAAAAAAAAATTTTTATATGTAATTGGAAGAAAAACATTTTTAATATAATTCTGTGCTCTTAAAAGACATATTTCAGTGGTCTTGTTAAAAAAATTTTTTTCTCTTCACTGTTGTTAACTCTTCTGAGTCAGTGCTCTCTCCACAGGAGTCTACACTGCTTCATCCTTCCTAAATGCCTATCTCCTTACCATAAGATAGAGATCAGGAAGACTGGAGATCTTGGTGGAGCTACAGCTTGGACCAGCCATTCTTGAAAACAATTTGGAATAATGATGAGAAAATTACTAAACTTGTGTGCACATATCCTTTGGTGCAGCAATACTATTACTAGGTGCAAAGGGATCAAAGAAAGAAGAAATGACCCCTACATACAAAAATATTGATAGCAGTTCTTTTTGTGCTGGCAAAGAATTGAAAATTGAGGAGATTTCCATAATTTGTGAAATGGCTGAACATGTGGAATACAAAAGTGATAGAAATATATATGTATATATGTATTTCTACATAAATGCATAGAAATAAGATATTACATATATAATATAAATAATGACATATTATTCCATTATGTAAATAATATAAGAAATCACACAAGGAGTTTTTCATAGAACCTGAGGAAGACTGATAAGAATCAATGTAGAGTGAAGCAGGGCAGGAGAAAAAATTATCCAATGACAATATTGTAAAGTCAAACAACTTTGAAAGATTTAAAAACTCGGATCAGCACAGTGACCAACCATTTATTTCAAGAGGACTCATGATGAAATATTCTACCCAACTTCTGACATTTATGTGAGTGACTTTTATACTTGACCTTCCAGTGAATAATCTGAATTAATTTCCTTAAGTATTGACAGATTTGACCTCTTTGCTTTCCAAGAGACTCTCAAAAATATTCTCCAGCACCACAATTCAAAAGTATCCATTCTGTGGTGCTCAGCTTTCCTCATACTTGGGACGTGACCAATGTGGGAATTTGTTTTGCTTGCCTATGTCTTGTTATTACAAGGATCTTGACTATTTTTCCCCCAATGTGGAGGGCAAAGTGGGAGTGCTAGAAAATAGATTTTTGTTAAGGGTGAAACTCCTTCCTTAGAATGAAGGAGGAAAGATAAGAAGAATTCCTTTTTATATGGCCATTCCTCCATCCTGGTACTCTGATAAGTTGTACCTTTTTGTCTCAGCTCTCCTTCACTCAAAACAAAGTCAAGTGCAAGTTACATCATTATTTCTCTGATGGCACGGTCTTCTTTGGCAACAAGGAACAAACACACGTACACCTTTTTGTCTAATCTATAATAAGGGTTTAAGACTCAAGTTCTTCATTCGTATCAGCTTTTTGGGTAAATGATGTGTTAAAGTGAATTAAATTAGAGAATTAAGAGGCAGCAAAGTACAAAGCAAAGACTAGGTTGTGTGTCAGAAGGCTTGAATTGGAGATTTAGCTATAATTTTTTAATAGCCAATTGACTTGAAGCATAACTAATAATGAGAATAAAAATATTTTTAATCACCATTAATTGAGGATGAATAAAAAAAGTAGATTAGGAAGAAAAAAAAAGAAAGTAACAGAGTTGACCTCCAAACCATGGCTACTTCTGGTGCCATCAACATAAATAAAGGAAAAAGGTAGTTTTTGAAGAAATGATGAGTTTGCTTTTGTATATGTGGAATTTGAGATGAATTTGTCCAGGAGGAAGCTGGAAAGAAATTCTGAGGAGAGATTGGGATTAGGTATTAAGATCTGGGAGCAATCTGTATAGAAGTGATCATTGAGATCGCCTAGGGAGAGAGTAGTAATAGATAATAACAATAATTAACTTTTATATAGTGCTTACTACGTGCCAGGCACTGTGTTTTACAATTATTATCTCATTTGATTCTCACAACAAACCTGGGGAGTGGGTGCTCTTTTATTGCACACCCTCCCCCATTTTACATATGAAGAAACTGGGGCCAACAGAGACTTGCCCAGGGCCATACAGCTAGTAAGTTGTCTGACATCAAATTTGAACTCAGATCTTCCTGACTTCAGGTCCAGTGCTCTATCCATGACATCATCTAGCTGAGAGACGAGAAAGGTCTGGTTCACAAACATATCTGAGACTCAAGTATCTCTAAATGCTTTTGTTCAATTCAATTCCTTCTTTCCAAAAAAACATTTATTTATTTTTTTAAACATTTTTTCTCTTTAAATTTTGAGTTCCGAATTCTCCTCCTCCCACCCCCTTCCTTACCCACTAGAAAAGCAAGCCTTATGAAATCAGTTATACATGTGAAATCATCAAAAACATATTTCCATATTAACCATACTTTTTTAAAGCCAAAAAAATTTTTAAGTAAAAAACTTGCCACTTCCATTTGCACTCAGAATTCATCAGTCTCTCTCTGGAGGTAGATAGCATTTCTTTTTTTTTTTTTATCATGAGTCCTTTGGAATTGTCTTAGATCATTGTGTTGTTGATGATAGTAGCCAAATATTTCATTGGTCACCATTTCAATATTGATGTTACTGTGTACAATGATATACTGGTTCTCACTTCACTTTGCACCAGTTCATATAGATCTTGCCATGTTTTTCTGAAACCACACTCCTCATCCTTTCTTATAACACCATAGTACTCCACAATCAAATGCCACAACTTGGTTCAGCTGTTCCCCAAATGATGAACATCCTCTCAATTTTCAATTCTTTGCTACCAAAAAAGAGCTGTTACAAATATTTTTGTACATAGAGATCCTTTTCCTTTGATCTCTTTGGGATACAGATTTGGAGTAGTACTGTGGGTCAAAGATTGTGCAGTTTTGTAGTACTGTGGGCATAGTTCCAAATTGTTCTACAGAATGGTTGGAATAGTTCACTACTCCACCAAGAGTTCATTAGGGTACCTATTTTTCCCTTGTCCCTTCCAGAATTTGTCATTTCTTATACGTGTGAGGTAGTACTTCACAGTTGTTTTAATTTGCATTTCTGTAATCAATAGTGATATAGAGTTTTTTCATATGACTCTAGTGAGCTCTGTTTTCTTAATCTGAAAACTGTTCATATCCTTTCACCATTCATCAATTGGGGGAATGGCAATTACTTTTATAAATTTGACTCAATTCTCTATATATTTAAGAAATAAGGCCTTTATCAGAAAAACTTGCCATAAACAATTTTTACAGTACTTCATTGTCTACGGTACTTTGCATCAAAATGTAATTTTCCTTAATATGTCTTTTAATTAGGTTTACTCTTTTAATTAAGTTTTGAGATCATGATTGTTAGCCTGGACTTTTTTACTTCAGCTGAAGCATATCAGATTCTGCTCCAACCCTTTATTTTAACTTTGTATGTGTCATTCTGTTTCAAGTGTGTCTTTTGTAGACAACAATTTGTTGGATTCTGGTTTCTAATCCATTCTGCTGTCTGTTTCCATCTATGAGTGAGTTAATCCCATTCACATTCACAGTTGAGATTACTATGTATTTCCCTCCAATCTCATTTTCTTCTGTTTATTCTTCTCTTTTTATCCTATCCCTCTTCAAAGGCTATTTTGCGTCTAACCAGTGCCTCCCTTAATTTGTCTTCCCTTTTATTATCCCCCCCCTTTTCTTTAGTCCCTTTCTCTTCCTATTTCCTTATTAAGAAAAATTTATACAACTGAGTGTGTGTATGTATGTGTGTGTATTCCCTCTTTGAACAAATGCTGATGAGAGTGAGCACCTCTTCCATGCAAGAAAATTTTACCCATTCTATCTCCTCCTTCCCTCTTCTTGTAGTGCATCCCTCCTTGTTACTCCTTCATTGTTTCTGGAGATCATTCTAACATAATCAACTCACACTCATGCCCTTTGTCTATGTAAATACCTTTTACCTGCCCTAATAATGATAAAGTTCTTAAGAGTTACATGTATCATCTTTCCATATAAGAATGTAAGCAGTTTAACTTTATTGAGTCCCTTATGATTTCTCTTTCATATTTATTATGCTTACTTGTTTCATGTTCTTGTGCATTCTTGAGTTTTGGTGTTTTAATGTCAAATTTCCTATTCAGTTCCGGCCTTTTCATCAGGAGTGCTTGAAAGTCTTCTATTTCATTAAATATCCGCTCCCCCAAGACTATACTCAGTTTTGCTAGATGATTCTTGGTTGTAAACCTTACCTCCTTTGTCTTCTAGAATATCATATTCCAAGTCCTCTGATCCTTTAACGTGGAAGCTACTAAATCTTACGTGATCTTGACTATAGTTGTGAATTGTTTGTTTCTGGCTACTTGCAATATTTTCTCCTTAACCTGAGAGCTCTAGAATTTAACTATAATATTCCTTCATTTCAGAATTTTTCAAGAGATGATATTTCTTTCAATTTCTATTTTACTCTCTGTATTTAAAATATCAGGGCAAATTTCCTTTATGTTTTCTTGAAATATGATGTCTAGACTCCTTTATTGATCGTGAGTTTCTGATATTCTAATAAAAATTCTTAAATTATCTCTCCTTAGTCAATTGTTTTTCTGATAAGATGTTTCACTTTTTTTTCCTATTTTTAAAAATTCTTTTGACTTTGTTTTATTGTTATTTCGATGTCTCCTGGAGTCATTAGTTTCCAATTCTAATTTTTAAGCAATTATTTTCTTCAAGAAACTTTTGTACTTCCTTTTCCATTTGGTCAGTTCTCCTTTTTAAGATGTTCTTTTTTCAGGGAATTTTTGTGCCTCTTTAACCATTAGGATAATCGCTTTTTAATGTGCTATTTTCTTCAGTATTTTGTGTGTGTCTCTTTTTACCAAGATTATTAACTCTCTTTTCATAATTTTCTTGCATCACTCTCATTTGTTTTTCTGACTTTTCCTCTACAACTTTTATCTCTTTCTTTAACTCTTCCAGGAATTTTTTTTGGGCTTGTGTCTAATTAGCATTCTTCTTTGAGGTTTTGGTTGCAGTTGTTTTCACATTAATGTCTTCTGAATTTTTGTCTTGGTCTTTCCTGCCATTGTAGTAGTTTTTTATGGTCAAGGTTTTGGTGTTTTGTTTTTTTGGGGTTTTTTTGGTTGCTTATTTTCCCAACCTATTTCTTGACTTTGAATCTTATGCTAAAATTGGGCTCTGCTCACCTTGGGATGTAGAGGCACTGTCCCAATCCAGACCAGTGCTGGAGGTTTGCAAGTTTTTGATGCTTCCAAGGTGATGTGATCCAAGGAGAGATGTGGTCACTGCTCTCCTGGTATGGTCTCTGGTCTTTACCCAGGAAGGACCTCTGATTCCCTGCAGCCACAAGCACCAGCACTCTTCTTGGTACCAGAACTGTGACCTAGAACTACAAATGTCAATAGAGTTGCAGATCAGCACCAGTTATACCCTCTGCCAGCAATGAGTCCAAAGTAACATCTTTCTGACCAGTTGTCCGACCCCTTTAAGTCTCTAGCCTGAGAGCTACCAAAGCTGCTGTTGCTGCAGACACCATTGCTACCAATAAGTGTGTACACTCTGGACAGGATTCTACCCTGTCACAGTGTCACAGACCTCCTCACCTGAGGACCTCTTAAGTTTTCCTAAGCTAGAAAAATGTCTCACTCTGACCTTTGCTGACTTTGCCACTCTTAAATTTTGTTTGAGGCTTATTTTATTTAAAGTTATTTGGAGGGGAACATTGAGAGAATTCAGCTGAGTTGCTGTCTCTAATCTATTATCTTGGTTCCACCTCCAATGGAATTCCTTTAAACAAATAGCTGGGGAGTTGGAACCAAAATGGCAGAGTAGAAGGATGGACCTATAGAAACTCTCCCTCCACCACACATAAAATACCTGTAAAAAATGATTGAAGCCACAAAAGAACATAACTAAAGAGATTTCCAGCCCAAGACAGCCTGGAAGGCCAACAGGAAAGGTCTATCACACCAGGCACAGAGTGCAGCCCAGCTTTGGCCTCGTGGCACCAGTAGGGACAAGACTGGAACAGACCTCAGGGGATGGAATCCCTGGCAGAAGCTGTGGTTCCCAGATTCCTCAACCCAAAAATGCCCAAAACAGCTTCAAAGGTCAGTGACAAAGCTCTTCCACCTGGGTGAGAAGGGAAAACAGTCTGGCCCCAACCACAGGAGGCTGCAGCATCCATTTTTGGAGGCCTTGGCCTAAAGACCCTGGGGGAATCAAGCAGATGATCTCAATCTCAGCCCTAAGCGGTGATCCTGGGGTGAGGAGGAGCACTGGTTGGTGGAGCTGGAGGTGGTTGTGGAGAGAGAACCCTACTCACAGATCCTGGGCAAAAAACTTGTGGTTGCATCCAGACCAGAGCACAGTTAAGGACAGAAGTAACTCTGCGCTCCCTTGATTGTGGCACCTTGGAGGAACTGAAAACTTACAGGTCCCTAGAGTATATACTCCACTTGACAAAGAACTCAGAAGTCAAGTAAATGGCTGGGAAAATGCCCAGAAAAGGGGAAAACAATAAGACCATAGAAGGTTACTTTCTCAGTGAACAGATATTTTCTTCCATCCTTTTGGATGAAGAAAAATAATGCGTACCATCAGAGAAAGATATAAAAATCAAGGCTTCTGCATCCAAAACCTCCAAAATAAATATGCAATGGTCTCAGGTCATGGAAGAGCTCAAAAAGGATTTTGAAAATCAAGAAAGAGAGGTGGAGAAAAAAATGGGAAAAGAAATGAGAGTGATGCAAGAAAATCATGAAAAGCAAGTCAACAGCTTGCTAAAGGAGACTCAAAAAAATGCTGAATAACACCTTTAAAAATAGACTAACCCAAATGGCAAAAGAGGTCCAAAACCAATGAAGAGAAGAATGCTTTAAAAAGCAGAATTAGCCAAATGGATAAGGAGGTTCAAAAGCTCATTGAAGAAAATAGTTCTTTAAAAATTAGAATGGAGCAGATGGAAGCTAATGACTTTATGAGAAACCAAGAAATTACAAAACAAAACCAAAAGAATGAAAAAATAGAAGACAATGTGAAATATCTCATTGGAAAAACAACTGACCTGGAAAATAGATCCAGGAGAGATGTTTTAAAATTATGGGACTACCTGAAAGCCATGATCAAAAAAAAGAGCCTAATATCATCTTTCATGAAATTATCAAGGAAAACTGCCCTGATATTCTAGGTAAACAGGATAAAATAAATATTGAAAGAATCCACCAATCACCTCATGAAAGAGAGATCTGAAAAGAAAAACTCTCAGGAATATTGCAGCCAAATTCCAGAGTTCCCAGGTCAAGGAGAAAATACTGCAAGTAGTCAGAAAGAAGCAAGTCTATTATTGTGGAAATACAATCAGGATAACACAAGATGTAGCAGCTTCTTCATTAAAGGATCAAAGAGCTTGGAATATGATATTCCAGAAGTCAAAGGAACTAGGATTAAAACCAAGAATCACCTACCCAGCAAAACTGAGTATAATACTTCAGGGGAAAAAATGGTCATTCAATGAAATAGAGGACTTTCAAACATTCTTGATGAAAAGACCAGAGCTGAATAGGAAATTTGACTTTCAAACACAAGAATCAAGAGAATCATGAAAAGGTAAACAGAAAACAGAAATCATAAGGGACTTACTAAAGTTGAATTGTTTACATTCCTACATGGAAAGATAATATTTGTAACTCTTGAAACTTTTCTCAGTATTTGGGTAGTTAGAAGGATTATATACATGCATATAGACAGAGGGCATAAGGTGAGCTGAATAGGAAGGGATGATATCTAAAAAATTAAAATTAAAGGGTGAGAGAAATATACTGGTAAGAGAAAGGGAGAAATAAAATGGGACAAATTATCTCTCAGAAAAGAGGCAAGAAAGAGCTTTTCCAATAGAGGGGGAAAAGGGAAAGGTGAGAGGGAAGAAGTGAATCTCACTTTCATCAGATTTGGCTTAAGGAGGAAATAACATGCACACTCAATTTGGTATGAAAATCTATCTTACACTATAGGAAAGTAGAGGAGAAGGGGATAAGTGGGGTGGGGAGTATGATAGAAGGGAGGGCAAATGGGAGGAGGGAGTAATTAGAAGTAAACACTTTAGAGGAGGGACAAGGTCAAAAGAGAGAATAGAATAAATGGGGGGTAGGATAGGATGGAGGGAAATATAGTCTTTCACAACATGACTGTTATGGAAGTCTTTTGCAAAACTACACATACAGAGACTATATTGAATTGCTTACCTTTTCAGTGGGGATGGATGTGTAGGGAGGAAGGGAGAGAAGTTGGAACTCAAAGTTTTAGGAATGAAATGTTGAGAATTGTTTTTGCATGCAACTGGGAAATAAGAAATACAGATAATGGGGTATAGAAATCTATCTTGCCCTACAAGAAAAGAGAGAAGATGGGGATAATGGAAGGGAGGGGTGTGATAGAAAGGAGGGCAGATTGAGGGGAACAGGTAATCAGAATGCATGGTGTTTTGGGGTGCAGGGAAAAGATAGGGAGAAAATTTGGAACTCAAAATCTTGTAGAAATGAACGTTGAAAACTAAAAATAAATTAGTTTTTTAAAATAGTTACTAAGTATAAGTAAGACATAGATGTGTGTGTGTGTGTGTGTGTGTGTGTGTGTGTGAATATGGCTGGAGTTAGAAATGTTTGACTTGCAAGAGACTGGTGTCTTTTTTTCTGACTCTAACCTTCCCAATCTTTTCCAACTCCTCCCTTTGATGATTCTTCATCCCTGATTGCCATCCACTGGGTAAGAGGTTTCCTTGAACCCACTAACAGATATAGGATAATAGGAGGAGATATGCTTGTGGTCACTAAACTGGTGATCAGTTTGTTGTTGTTCAGTTGTTTTCCAGTAGTGTTCATCTCTTCAGGACTCCATTTAGAGTTTTCTTGGCAAAGATGGTAGAGTGGCTTACCATTTCCTTCTCTAGATCATTTTACAGGTGAGGAAACTGAGGCAAACAGTGAAGTAACTTTCCCAAGGTCACACAGCTAGTAGGTGTCTGAGGTCAGATTTGAACTCGGATCTTCCTGACTCAAGGCTTGGTGTTCTAGTGCTCTATCGACTGTACCACCTAGCTGCCCCAGTGAATACTTACTTTTCGCTAATACTACTATTAGTGTTATTTCCCAGGGGAATTAATGAATGGTCCTGGATTAATTTTTAATCTCTGTTTTTAAGGAGTTTAATAATGTTTTCAGTTTTAAAAATCCTTGGTTCATATACCCAAAGGGCAACCAAATTATGCATACCCTTTGATCCAGCAATACTACTACCAAGTCTGTATCCTGAACACATCATAAAAAAGGGAAAAGGACCTGCAGGTACAAAAATATTTATAGCAGCCCTTTTTTGCAGTAGTGAAATTTTGGAAATTGAGGAATCAATTTGGGGAATGGCTGAACAAGTTGTGGTATATGAATGTAATGGAATGCTATTGAGCTGACAGATTTCAGAAAAACCTGGAAAGACTTGTATGATTCCGATGCAAACTGAAATGAGCAGAACCAGGAAAACATTGTACACGATATCGACAACACTGTATGATGATCAACTAGGAATGACTTAATAGCTCTTCCCAACAACAAAACAATCTAAGACAAGTACAAAGGACCCATGACAGAAAATGCTGTCCACATCCAAATAAAGAACTGATGGACTCTGAAGGCAGATCAAAGCATACTTTTTTCACTCACTTCCATGTTTTTTTTCCCCTTTAGATTTGTTCCTTCTTTTACAACTGTGACTAATATGAAAATATTTTTATATAATTGAACATATATAACCTATATCAAATTGCCTACCATTTTAGAAAAAGGGAAGGAGAGGGAGGCAGAAAAATCTGGAACTCAAAATCTTGTAAAAATGAAATAAAAATCGACTTCATTTACAACTGAGGAAAAATAAAATACTACTAAAGAAGAAAAAAAAATCTTTGGTTCATTCAAACCCCCAGTTAGACATACTGATAAATTGAATAGAAAGATAAGTTCCTTTACATCACCCAGTGAATAGGAACCTTGTTCTGTTTTGTTTTCTTTGGGGAGGAAAGAGAAACAAGTCAAATTTTTTAAATGGTGGTGTTTTAACCCCAAATGGGCATCTAGTCTGTTTCCACCCTTCTACAAAAGTACTACTGTGACTCTCTTGGCATCCATGGAATCTTCCTATCTTTTACCTCCTTGAAGAACATAATGAGAAGCAGGATGTCTTGATCAAATGACATGGCTTGCTACTTCGCACTCAGAGAGGAATCAGGTCCCCAACAGCATGGCCCCTATGGCCTCCCAGAAAGTGTCTTACATACACTCTTTCAGTTAGGGCTACTAATCTTAGCTTGGGATCTACAGAAGTCGTTTCCCCAACTCTCACAGCAAAGAAGAGAATTTGAAAAAATATTTCAGCATACTCATTTTTCTGGTCCTGAACATCTTTGGGAATCTTATGTAGATGAATGTGGTACCTTCTACACCTAGATACCAAGGTGTAGAAGTAAGTCCATGCCTTGGAGGCATTCATTATCTTACAGGTCTCTTCAGTATTCTATTATAATCCCTTTTTTGTAAATAGTATTTAATTTTTTTCCCCAATTACATGTAAAGATAGTTATCAACATTCATTTTTTATAAGATTTTGAGTTTCAGTTTTTTCTCCCTCTGCTGTCCTCTCCCCAAGACAGCAAGCAATCTGATATAGGTTATACATGTACAATCATGTGAGACATATTTCCACATTAATCATGTGTGAAAGAAGAATCAGAACAAAAGGGAAAAAACATGAGAAAGAAAAAAAAAATGAAAATAGTATGCTCTGATCTGCATTCAGATTCCATAGATTTTTTTTCTGAATGTGGATAGTATTTTCTATCATGAATCTTAAAGAATTGTCTTGGATCACTGTATTGTTGAGAAGTGCTAAGTGTATCATAGGTGATCATTGTACACTGTTTCTGTTACTATGTACAATGTGCTCCTGGTTCTGCTCATGCAAGCATCAGTTCCTATTAATCTTTCCAGGTTTTCTGAAATCTGGCTGTTTATCATTTCTTATAGCACAGTAATACTCCATCATAATCATATACCACAACTTGTTCAGTCATTCCCCAATTGCTGGGCATTCCCTCAGTTTCCATTTCTTTGCCACCACAAAAAGACCTGCTGTAAGTATATTTGTACATGTAGATCCTTTCCTCTTTTTTATGATATCTTCAGAATACAGACATACTAGTGGTATTCTGGATCAAAGGGTATGCTCAGTTTTGTAAGCCCTTTGGGCATAGTTTTATGACCCTTTCTAGGGTGGGGAATCTGAAAGCTTTCCCATTTATCTTTCTTTGTCTCTGTCTTTTAATCTCAGCAGAACTTCTATTTTACCTGGTTTTACCAGGCACTATTCCTCTTGCTATCCCCCCAAAGATGTGATTAGTGATATGGCTTTTGAAGCTGAGTTCAAGCCCTGCCTCTAAGCTTAACCAATACTAATTGTGAAGACCCCGGTAAATCATTTAATCTCTCAGTGTCTCCAGGTAACTCCCTATAATCATAAAATACAGAAAAGTTGTTGACTTGGCATTGGTAGAGGGAGTTTTCTCATCTGGGAGTTCCTTATGCTGGTGCTATCAAACTCAAATGGAAACTGGAGGCCACTAAACATTACATAAAGATCCCTTTGGGCTACATATTTACTTAGAAAACTACAAGTGTGTGTACATATATATATATATATATATATATATATGTATGTATGTATATTTAAATTAATACATTAAAATGTGGTTGGCTGAAACTCAGGAGTGTTGTGGGTCACAAGCAGCCTATAGGACTCCTGTTGTTTCCCCTGACCTACACCAGTGAAATATAATTTTCATTCACCATCCCTACTTCCTATGCCAAAAGTCACAAAACTCTACATATCGCTTAATTCAGCAATATTATTATCTAACTTATGCCAAAAAGATACTAGAGTTAATTCAGATCAGCTTCTAGGAGACAGTTGTTAAATTTTCAGTGTGAGTATTTACACCTTGGAAATAAACAAATCTACAGAACAGGTTTTGATTTATTTTGATTGTGAGATCAAGCATGTTAAATTCTCAGGCTACAGGCATCAAGGGTAAGCAACACTCCCTGAGTACTGCCAGAACCAGAGTCAAATGTAATTGGGAAATGTTTAACCAAATAATAAAAAGTAAATACAGCATAAATAATGTTAATTTGTGGCCTAATCTTTTTTAATTTAACACCACCATTTTGGACTTAGGAAAGTGATGGAGAAAGTATTAATGATGCACATTAATTTAAAAGTATGTCCAGGACACTTTTTTCTTGACTGCTTCTTGAGGCAGTAGGTTAGAAGTGAAGAATGAGGTATATATGTTGGTAGACATGGTTAATGCATTAGGACCTTTCGGTCCAGGAGTAAAATTTTTGGCTGCTACAAGATAAGGTTCTACTCGAAAGAGAGTCTTTGGAAAATGTCAGGGATTCAAGAAATATTCATTAATAGAAACTTTAAGAAAAAGATGATATAGTGTATTTTTTAAATTTTAAAATGGTTTATAATTATTAGTTTTATTTAGATAACTTTGACTCTGCCATCCCTAGCTCCACTTCTCTTTATTCCATTCACCTCAGTCAAATATTTATTAAATGCTTAACTCACACAGATCATTGTAGTAAGTACTGGGTATAACACAAAATTCAGATAAGACATGGTTCCATTTCCCATGGAAATTATTGTCTAGGACTCTAAGCAAGAAGCAGCAGGGGAAGACAGAAACATGGAGGTATTTTTTGCTATTTCTATTCACTCGAAAGAAGCTATGATCATAGATCAGGCTGTTTTTAATGGATCTTACATAATTCAATCCATAGGTTGTTTTCCCTGGAGCTGCTGAAATAGAAAACTCAAAACTCAAAGGTCCTTCTTTTCCACTCACTGTGGGTTGGTTGTCCATGAGTTGACAACTCCCAACACACAAATATGTCTCATCTTGTCCTGAGTCTGTCTCCCCACACCTGTTAGAGCTGACCCAACTGGGTAAACAGGTTCTCAGGTACATATACCCAGTCACTAGAAGAATTTGCCTTTGACTTTTGGCAGAGAAGCTTCGAGCTACTGAAAGAACCAGAAAACCTAGAGTGGCTGGAGTACAGAATGTGCCAGAAAAACAAGCATGGTACATACTACACTTAAAACTACAATCATTGTTCAGGAAAACAGTAAATAATCCAAAATAGCTTTTTTCTTTGGACTTGAAATACGTTACAAAACAGTCACAGTCATATTGTTGAGAAATAGCTGCTATTTTTTTAAAGACATGAATTAAACTTTAAAATAAAAAAGAAGGGAAGAGAAATATATCATGGAAAACTGACCGCTCTAGCTGTGTTGGGCTTGAAATTATATAACAGAATGTAGCTGGGATTGATCTTTCCTCTACATTCTCTATTTCCCTCCCTCTCTTTCCCCCAAACTTCCCACTCTGGGGAAAGGAATCAGAGGGAAGAGTGGAAATTAAAAGGGGCAGAAATGTTATGTTTGATCATGACATTTAATCTGATTTTTTTTTTTTTGCAGTGAGTACACTCTGGCTGACTCTCTCAGGGCAAGGCTGACTATATCTGCTCCTCAGGAGTCTATGCTACCCCAAGGGGAAAGGGAATAAGCTTTTATATAGAGTCTATTACCATTCAAGGTAGGTATTATTATCCTCATTTTATAGCAGAAGAAACTGAGGCAAACAGAGATTAAGTGACTTACCCAGGTCACACAGCTAGGAAGTATGTGAGGGCAGATTTGAACTCAAGTATTCTTTACTCCAGACCATCACTCTATTTACTGAGCCACCCAGCTGCCTCAGAGTCCATGGTAGCTTTTTATTTACTATCATTGTATTGAATACCAGTTTTAATTTAATCATTGTTTGTGCCAGTGACAAAGCAACCCAATTCCAGTTAACCACTTAATATGAACTGGCTTTTACAAAGCAATATTTACTCCAAAAATATAGCAAGAACAGATGTAGAAATGTTTCTTCCATCTCTCCCCCAAAACCCTCAAGGCCTTATTCTCCCCTATGTTACCGCAGTCTCTGGGACAGTAGATTGTAAGGTTAATAGTGGGTGGGGGAAAGAGTTAAAGATCTTACTCAACCATTAATAGGCTTCAGATACCTTTTGTTAATTTCTAATAAGGCACAAGATCATGAGGATTGTGCCCTCCAGCACAATCCAGTGTATATATACTCTGAGGTGAGGTATTATTTTGGGGCTTTTTTTTTTTTTGGAAGAAGGTTTCTGTACTAGAGGAGACTTGAGACAGTTGTTTTGAGAAGCTCCCAGCTTTGAAAACCCAGATCTTGGTGCTTTTCATTCGGGTAATGATGTATGTATTGTCTATGGTCAGACAGTTGGAAGCCCTGTCTGTTGGTCTTTCTGTTTGTAATTTCTGTTTGTATTTTCTCTGAAGTTCAGGGTGCTGACTTTTTCCCTTGAACTAAAGGAATGTTATGTACTTGATTAAAGTAGATTGTTGACCCCTCAAAAGTTGCTTTCTTTTTAGAAAAGCAGATCTAAGAATCTATAGAGCAGGCCTACCTGTGTATGTTGGGGTCCTTGCTGACACAAAGGTTCTAAACTTAGCTTAGTTTCCACACAGCATTGGGTCCCTCCAAGATGTGGCATAATTGCAGGATGATCTTTAAATCAGATACTGCTGACCTGGATCTCAAATTTCACTCCCTGTTCCTCAGGGCAGCATCAGTGAATGCTTCACTGGCTGTACATCTGCAGACTCTGCAATGTCAGGATACCTTTCCTCTTATAGCATAGTCTCTTACCATAAATTATCAGCAAGAGTCACCAAGATCCGCTCAAGAGCAATTGAAGGCAAAAAAGGAAGTTGCTGAAGCTAATAGGCCCTTTTGAATGCCTCCACAAGCCTACTGAAAAGCCTCCCCTTTAACATGTGGTTATCTAACTAGAACCAGTTACAGAATATCCACACGTGTTCCACAGTTCCTCCATTGTATTACTTTAATAGCATCTGAGGCCTCTGCACATGTGACAGACCCTCATCACACTAGTTTTTCATTTTTAAAAAAATTTTGAGAGATTACTTAACCCACAAATGCCAAAGACAACTTCAAAGGTCAGTGAGAAAGCTCTTTCACCTGGGTGAGAAAGGAATAGGGTTCTGCCCTAGCCCCCGTCCCTGGCAGTGGCAGTATCCATTTTTCGAGCCCTCAGCCTAAAGACCTTGTGGGAATTGAGCCTCTGATCTGGAGCTCAGCCCTGAGTGATGGTCCTGGGGTGAGAAGGAGCATTGACTGGTGGAGCTCATGGAGGCTCTGGAGAGGAATTCTACTTGCAGATCCTGGACAAAAAAGCTTGTGGTTGCTCCTAGACTAGAGTGTAGGCCAGGAAAGGAGTTAACTCCTCTCTGTTGATTCTGCAACCTTGGAGGAAGTGAAAACTTACAGTCCCTCGAGTATACCCTCCTCTTCACAAAGGACTCAAAAGTCAAGTAATTGGCTGGGAAAATGTCCCAAAAAGGGACAAAACAATAAGATTGCAAAAGGTTACTTTCTTGGTGAACAGGTATTTTTTTCCATCCTTTTGGATGAAGAAGCACAATGCATACCCTCAGAGGAAGATATAAAAGTCAAGGCTTCTACAACCAAAACTTCCAAAATAAATATGCAATGGTCTCAGGTCATGGAAGAGCTCAAAAAGGATTTTGAAAATCAAGGGAGAGATGTGGAGGAAAAATTGGGAAGAGAAATTGAGAGCAATGCAAGAAAAGCAAGTCAACAGCTTGCTAAAGGAGACTTAAAAAAATACTGAATAACACCTTTAAAAATAGACTAACCCAAATGGCAAAAGGGGTCCAAAACCAATGAGGAAAACAATGCTTTAAAAAGCAGAATTAGCCAAATGGATAAGGAGGTTCAAAAGCTCGCTGAAGAAAATAGTTCTTTAAAAATTAGAATGGAGCAGATGGAAGCTAATGACTTTATGAGAAACCATGAAATTACAAAACAAAACCAAAAGAATGAAAAAATAGAAGACAATGTGAAATATCTCATTGGAAAAACAACTGGCCTGGAAAATAGATCCAGGAGAGACATTTTAAAATTATGGGACTATCTGAAGCCATGATCAAAAAAAAGAGTCCAGACATCATCTTTCATGAAATTATCAAGGAAAACTGCCCTGATATTCTAGAACCAGAGAGTAAAATAAATATTGAAAGAATCCACCAATCACCTCATGAAAGAGAGATCTGAAAAGAAAAACTCCTAGGAATACTGCAGCCAAATTCCAGAGTTCCCAGGTCAAGGAGAAAATATTGCAAGCAGTCAGAAAAAAAGAAGTCTAGTATTGTGGAAATATAATCAGGATAACACAAGATGTAGCAGCTTCTATATTATGGGATCAAAGAGCTTGGAATATGATATTCCAGAAGTCAAAGGAACAAGGATTAAAACCAAGAATCACCTACCCAGCAAAACTGAGTATAATACTTCAGGGGGAAAATGGTCATTCAATGATATAGGGACTTTCAAGCATTCTTGATAAAAAGACCAGAGCTGAATAGGAAATGTGACTTTCAAACACAAGAATCAAGAGAAGCATGAAAAGGTAAACAGAAAAGAGAAATCATAAGGGACTTACCAAAGTTGAACTGTTTACATTCCTACATGGAAAGATAATATTTGTAACTCTTGAAACTTTTCTCAGTATTTGGGTAGTTAGAGGGATTATATACATGCATATAGACAGAGAGCACAGGGTGAGTTCAATAGGAAGAGATGATCTCTAAAAAGATAAAATTAGGGGGTGAGTGGGGAATATATTAAGAGGAGAAAGGGAGGAATGGAATGGGGCAAATTTTCTCTCATAAAAGAAGCAAGAAAAGCTTTTTCAATGAAAGGCAAAAGTGGGGAGGTGAGAGGTAAAAAGAGAATCATACTCTCATCAGATTTGGCTTAAGGAGGGAATAACATGCACACTCAATTTGGTATGAAAATCTAGTTTACACTACAGGTAAGTAGAGGAGAAGGGGATAAGTGGGGTGGGGGTATAATAGAAGGGAGGGCAAATGGGAGGAGGGAGTAATTAAAAGTAAACACTTTTGGGAAGGGACAAAGTCAAAAGAGAGAATAGAATAAATGGGGGACAGAATAGGAGGGAGGAAAATATAGTTAGTCTTTCACAACATGACTATTATGGAAGTCTTTTGCGAGACTACACATACAGAGACTATTGAATTGCTTGCCTTTTCAGTGGGGATGGGTGTGGAGGGAGGAAGGGAGAGAAGCTGGACTCAAAGTTTTAGGAATGAATGTTGAGAATTGCTTTTGCATGCAACTGGTAAATAAGAAATACAGCTAATAGGGTACAGAAATCAATCTTGCCCTACAAGAAAAGAGAAGATGGGAATAAGGGAAGGGAAGGGAGGGCAGATTGGGAGAAGGGGTAATCAGAGTTCATGGTATTTTGGGGTGGGGGAAGGGGAGAGATGGGGAGAAAATTTGGAACTCAAAATTTTGTGGAAATGAGTGTTGACAACTAAAAATAAATAAATAAACATTTAAAAAAAGAAATGTTGAAAAAAAAGAATTGTTTTCACATGCAATTGGGAAATAAGAAATACATGTAATGGTGTGTAGAAATCTATCTTGCCCTATAAAAAAGGGGATAAGGGAAAGGAGGGGTATGATAGAAGGAAGGACAGATTGGGGGAAGGGGTAATCAGAATGCATGGTGTTTTGGGGTGGGGGAGGAGAAAGATGGGGAGAAAATTTGGAACTTAAAAAATCTTGTGGAAATGAATATTGAAAATTAAAAATAAGTAAATTAATTTTAAAAAAAAATTTGAACTGAATGAACACCAGATAAAACAAGCATTTTCCTGAAAAGAATAGAACAGTAAAAAGGAGTTGTAGATGAAACTGCAAATGTCTATTATGATCAACTGGATTTTCTTTTTAAACACATAATAAATTTGTAACTTTCAAACCTGTTGATCAGGAGACTTTAAAATAGAATAACCAGCAGTGTTGGAGGGGCAGCTAGGTGGCACCATAGTGCACAGGGCACTGGGCCTGAAGTCAGAAAGGCATCTTCCTGAAGTTTAAATCTGGTCTCAGATACTTTTTAGCTGACTGGGCAAGTCATTTAATCCAGTTTGCTTCAGGTCCTCATCTGTAAAATGAACCGGAGAAGGAAATGGAAAACCACTCCAATATTTCTGCCAAGAAAACCCCAAATGAGATCACAAAGAGTTGGATACAACTGAAAAAATGACTGAACAAAGCGGTGATGGAATGGTTATAGGAAGACAGGATCACTAACAATACATTGATGTCCATACTGTGAATTCAATCATTCTGTAAATGGTTCAACCATTTGTTTGAAGAATTTTAATTATGCTAAGAAGGTGACTGATATATCCATAGCTACTAACCCAAAGATTCCATAGCTAGCCATAACCCAAAGAAGTTAAAGATAGATAGCAAGATTCCATATATATGAAAATATTTGTAGCAGTACTTGTTATAATATCAAAGAAGTGGAAATAAAGTTAAATGCCTATCAACTGGGGAATTAATCAACAAATTGTGGCATATGAATATGATAAAATATCAATATATCATAAGAAACAAATATGAAAAATACAAAGAAGCATGTATAGTAGATAAGGTTTCTCATATTCAAATAGAATTTGTTTCATTGAGAGCTCTGGGCAATAGCATTACCATGATTGTCCATGAATGTTGATGGCCTCCAAGATTCTCGTGTTACCCCAAATGTGATTTATCTGTTCTAGACTCTTGTTTGCCTCAAGTGCTTATCTGTATTAGATCTACAAGTTATAAATTATGACTTATGTTTGTACACTTTCCCATTTAAGGATAGTTTAGGTTGGTTCAGACAGTATGATTATCATAGGACTCTATTGTTTATGGGAAATCCAATTGAGATCCACATCCAGGCCCTACTTCTCTCACTCTTCAATTTACAGAGAGAGAGAAACTGAACTGGCATTAATCATATAACCTTGCATTTATCAAACATGTGGACTTACAAAAGAATTCAGATGCATAGTCAGGAACTATACAATGGAAGTGAGACATATGTACTTGTTTACCATCTCAGGGACAAGGCAAGGAAGGAAGAGAGGGAAAAAATTTGGATATTAAAAAATTTTATTTTAAAAAATGAATATTGGAGCAGCTAAGTGGTACAGTGAATTGAACACTAGCCATAGAGTCAAAAGGACTGGAATTAAAATCTGGCCTCTGACACTAACTGTGTGACTCTAAGCAATAGGGTCACATTTAACCCTGATTACCATAATAGAAAGACATATGAACTGGTACAAAATGAAGTGAGCAGATCTAAGGAAAAGAAAACAGTATATAAAATGTAGAACAATATAAATGGGAAGAACAACATAAAGATGAAACTGGACACTATTACAATACAATAATTATAAATGACCAGGTCTAGCTCTGAAGAAGAGATGAGAAAATTCACTTCCCTCTTTTCTTTGGAGAAATGGGGGACTAGGGGTGTGGAATATTGAATATTCTTTCAGATTAGACCAACATGTTGGCTAGTTTTGCTGAACTTTCTTTCCTTTTTAATGTTTTTTTTTAAACGAGAGATGTCTCACCAGAAGAAGCCTATTTGGAAATGAAAATAATATAAATGTAAAAGGCAGGGTTACTTGAGTAAAATAAATTAAGTCACAAACACACCCCAGCCCCACTTAAAGAAAATGATAAGATGATCCCATAACGAGGTGAAAACAATCTATCTCGATCACAGGCTTTAGTTTCAATCATAGACGAGGACTGTGTGTGAAAAGTTCTGGAAACTTGTGTGAAGTTGCATAGCAGCAGTGTTCAGATAAACTAAAGAAAGTGGGTCATACTCACTTAGGTCAACATAGTTAAGAACCAAGAGAGTTTTGGGCCAATATGACATTCCAATAAAACCCCAGAAGAGGAACCATTTGGTGGGGAAAGGAGAGGCCTCCATATTGGCCCCAAACTAGGTCTCCTTCCATTTTACCTTTGACCAGAGGAAGACCTTTCAACCTTCAAAGAGACTGAATGATTTGGATTTCCCATCAACATCTTGGTGATTTTCCAAACCAGTTGAGAGCAGTGCTTTTCCATTGGAGTCCAAGGATAAACAACAAAGATTCATGAAAAGAAGCTGGCCAATACTTGTGACAAACTTCTTGAGAGTCGTACAAAGTAGTTCTAGCCATCAGGAACTATGTAATCCCTTTGCAATATGTACTTTAAGCTAGAGCACATTACCCCTTAGATTCTGGTGAAAGTGTACCAAAAGTCTGTGACATATGGAATTTGGGGGCAAGGGGTAGGAGATACTTTGTACCAGCTATTCATATTATACCACCTTAGTAAACATCTATCTTTAAAAACTAGTTGAATCTGGCTAAGTGGTAATCAACCAATAATCCTGGTGGGAAAGTACATGGGTAAGGGCCTATGATCTACATAATCCTAGGGGAAAAAAAGCCCTCCAACCCCTCAGAAATACACATAGGGAGCTGAGGGAACCTAATCATCATCACTCCTATTCAGCAAAAGTGAGCTTAAGTTAGATCTAAAGAATTTTCTACATAATTAACTTCCTAGGAACAATAGAGCCAGGATGGTGGAGTGAAGTCAGCAATTTTGCTGACTTTTTCCAATCCAGAGCAGTTTAAGAAGACAGAAAGGTTTTCAGATAATGAGATGAGGATAGTTCAGAACCTGTGGGGCAGCAGCAGCAGGAGTATCCAAGTGCCCAGGGACAGTAAGGGAATTGAACACCTGATTGGAATCAGGTGCCATTTGTCAGCTCTGTTTGCCCATTACCCAGTTCCAAGTAGTAATTCTAAGGTGGAGAGGAATGCTCACAGTCATGAGGGAGCAGGGACCCTAACTCTGTAAGAAAGAGAATGCAAACTAGGAGGGTTGTGACCATACCTCTCTTCTGGATCACTTTGGAAGTACTGACAAGCCACTGACCTATAAAGCAGTGGAGCTCACAAAAGACAGAATGTCAGGCCTGATATTCTCCCCCCTCACCCACAGAGGTGAGCAGAGCCCAGCTCTAACTTAAAGTCCAAAATCAAGAAATGAGCAAATAACAAAAAAAGAACCTGATCATAAAAAGCTACTATGGTAACAGAGAAGCTAAAGACACAAACTCAGAAGAAGACAAGGACTGAAACATATCTATAAATAATTAGCTTCCTGGTTATTAAATCTTGGAACAGTGATTGGGAGAAGCTTGGAGCATTCTCTTTTGTAACAGGAGTTACACTTATCACTAGAGCACTTGCTTTTGCTCTGTGGGGGATGGGACAGGGATTTTTGCCCCCTGCTAAAGGACAGCTATGACTAAAAACTTCTGATTAATTCTCAAGTACATTCTCCTATCCCTGGAATGGGGAGCTATGGCAATGAACACTAATTACTGAGCATAAAGAGCTGCCAACTCAGTAGACTTTAAAAGAAGAAATAACTTTTGTTCTAGCTCCCTTCTGATTATGTGGCTCTTGGACTTCTTGTAAGGAGTAGAAGGGGCTCCATCTCCCACTACCCCTCCCAACAGCATTGACAACTGCATACACATGACACTGAGCACATATGCTAGCCTAGATGAGCATCAGACTGTACTTTACATCTCTGGATGCCTCTTCTGTTTTTCTTTCCCTGTATACAGGTGACTAAACAGAAATCCTGAGATAGGTGTTTCTAGCCTTGGCAACAATTCCCAAGTTGCTCAGTTGCTACTGACTGACACCAGCAAGAGTTTCTGGAGAAGAAAAAGCCCTGACAGGAAGATAGGTCCAAGACATATCCTAGCTGGACCAAAAATAAGGAGAGTATGTGAGTTTTGGGAACAATACAGAACCTAGATGAAAGCAAAGTATCTATTCAACAGTCCCATAAATTGTTTCATATTTTTAGATGTAAGCGTTAACCTCCACAGAGAGTACAAAGGACTATTTTATAGTAATATAAATAGTATAAAAGTATAATAGGCTATTGTTTTATCTTTTTAGTCTTTGTCAGTACACACTTATGGGACTTTTGTATGTAATGGGATGACTGGCCAGCCCAGTCCCTAAGAGTATATACAATATGCTTTCTCTGGTATCAACCCACATGAAGGCTTAGTGAGCCTAGTAATGAAGAGGCCTTGTAGCCCATTTCAGAACATGGACTGTTATCCTCTGACTTTTATGTTGGCTTTAGAGACAACTAGATAGTACAATGGTTAGAACGGTACACTTGGAATTGAGAACTGTCTTCAAATCCATTTACTAGCTGCGTGACCCTAGACAAGTTGCTTAAAAACTTAGGCTGTTTCAGTTTCCTCATCTATAAAATGGAGATAGTAATAGCAAATACCTTCCAGGATTGTTGTAAAAGTAAAATAAGATACTGGAAGTGCTTTGCAGACCTTAAAATGTTATGTAAAAGTAGCTGTTATTATTGATTATTGCCTGGTGACTAAAAATGTCTTAATTATTGACTGCTGAGCTGGAATTGAGGGTACCTACCAAAGATTTGAGCAAATTTTCCCTTTCTTCCCTCGCAGCTTTCAAATGAAAAAGAAGAAATGTTCTAGGCATTGGCATGGATGTCAGTGGCAGACTTCCATAGCTCCTTTTCTTCCTCATCCAACTACTGTGTGTATACCATCTCTATTTCTTCTGCCCTTTATGTTTATTCTTTATTTTTTAAGTGGCAATTGATATTAATTGGTTAATGATATTGGAAAGATGTTAACTGGTTGAGTGATATTAAGGGACACACTGGATGGGGGCTCTTGAGCAGCAGTGGTTTTGGACACTCCTCCCCCACAACTCCTAAAGGTTACAGAACCCTAAGGGGAACGATTAACAGCTACCCTCTGGTGATGGAATCTGCTGTTGAAAGTCGGAATTGGAAGGTGTATTTCATATATGTGTTTCATTTTATTTTATCTTATTTTAATTTTAATCTTGAAGTTAAACATCAAAAAAAAGAGATCATTTCCATATACATAGGAGAACCAAAGGATTGTATAGGAAATAATGAATACCATTTCATATGATTTGCTTTAAAAAAAAAAGAATATAACTTTCATATTACTTTCAAAAGTGTCATGCTTTTCTGTGTTTCCTTCTGAACTTCTTTCTCTTCTCATGTATATTTTTTAAATGTTGCCATAGCCCTTTTTTTTTTTTTTTTTTGGTATCACTATTGCTAACTCAAATCTCCATCAAATCTCTCCCTCCAATTAAAAACCAAGAGAAAGAAAAAAAAATCCTTGTAACAAATACACATACTTAAACAAAAACAAATCCCCATGCCAGGGAACAAAATGTCTCTTTCTGTGCCTTGAAGGGTATCATCTCTCTGTCAGGAAGCAGGGAATGCACTTCATCATAGATCCTATGAAAACCATTGGGCATTGAATCGATCAGAAGTCTTTCCAAGTCACAAGGTTTTTTGGTTTGGTTTGGTCTTTACAATTTTGCTGTCCTTGAATAAATTGCTGTTTTGGTGCTGTTCACTTCACTCTGCCTCATTTCACACGACTCAGGATTCTCTGAAAGTAATTTTTTTATGGTGAAATAATACAATATTACATATTATTTTGGGCAATGGATTGAGTTCCAGGCCTGGAGTCAGGAAGATTCACCTTCCTGAGTTCAAATTTGGTTTCAGACTCTTACTAGCTGTGTGACTCTAGGCAAGGCATTTAATCCTGTTTGTTTCAGTTTCCTAATCTGTAAAACTAGCTGGAAAAGGAAATGGAAAACCAAGAAAACCCCAAATGGAATCATGTAGCATTAGACCCGACTGAAAAACTAAAGAACAAAGCAATGTTAGAAGGGTTATAAAAAGATAGGACTCAGTCTAATGGAGTGACAGAACACAAAAATCTATGTACAAACTATAGCAGAAGATAAATTGGAGGTAATCAATCCACATTTTTATACATTTTTCCCCACCTACTCTAATTATGAAAAATACCAAGGTCTGCTTCCTTCTTCCTCCCTTCTATGCCCATGTATGCCTTTTATCCTTCCTTCCCTTTCCTTTATTAATACTCTCAGAACAGCACCCATCCACATTCCAGACCTTCTATTTATATTATTTTTTAATTCTCTCAACACTCTTTGAACACATTAAGGTTCTGAAGGAATACCTGTTTCTTCTCCCCCATTAGAATGCTAGCATTGCATCATTATATTGACCCTTCTAATTGCTTGAATAAATTTACCTTTCTCAATTTCTCTTGACTCTTATGTTTTCATTTCAAAGTTTCCACTCATCTCTAGTTTTTTCTTCAAAAATGCTTGAAAGACTTTTATTCCATTTAAAATACATTTTCCCCTTGTAGGGTTATATCCAGGTTTTGAGAGCAAGTTATCCATTATTGTAAGTCCATACTTTTTGCCTTTTGGAATATTGTATTCCAAAATATACCCTTATTTATAGTAGAAACTTTCAGCTTTGTCAGATACGAACTGTGGTTCCTTGGCATTTGAACTGTTTCTTTCTGGATGTCTTTAATATTTTCTTCTTTGATATTGGGGCTCTGCATTTTGACTATGACATTCCTGGGACTTTTCCTTTTAGCATTTCTTTCAGAAGGTAATCAGTATTGTTTCTATCTTTATTTTTTTTTACCTTCTGGTTCCTATGCCCAGTAAGGATAGAAAGATCCAGAAACAATGGAAAATCAGATTTAATCCCTCTCTTTAGAGGCCAAGTTTTTGCAAGACTGAATCTGGTCCATGAAAACTCAATAGGTCACAAAAAGAGGAGCCAAACATTTCTCTCACTGTGCATCTTGTGCCTTCATCTCTTGCCGGATGTAGTGCATCCCCTGAGGAAAGATGGCCAAAAGTTGGACAGGTGTCATCCTTCTAGCCCAAAGCAACAATTTTCATCTGTGCCAGCACATGGCAATTTCCACCTCTTACTGTTAGTCCAATATCCCAAATGGGATATGGAGACCTGTGGTAAAAAGAAGAGCAAACTTCCCTTTAACCTCAGGGCTTCCATCTTCTGCTGCATCTGGTCCTTGAGGCAAAAAGAAGAAAGTTGATGGGGAATGAATTTCTTTCTCCTGCTGCACAGGTTCTTCTTCCATCTCCTGCTGAGTCCCTGTCCTGCCTCCTCTCCACCTTTCAGAAAGAAGACTAGAGAAGGCCTCTCATCTGACCATGTACCTCCCATGTACTTGCCCACCAGCTGATTTCCAACTTCCTTTAAGAATAAGAGTGGCACCTTTCACTCACTGATACATTACAGTGATTCTGAACCCCCAAAGGTCATCTTCCAAGCACTCTAACACCCAATTCATTATTCCCCCCTGTTTAATCCTCTCATACCAAAGTTTCAACCAAATAACATCCAGCCCCTTTACTATGCCCAGCCTGTTCCATGGGTGCAAATTTCCCCTCCACTCCCTTCCCACCCACTCCCAACCAATCTGTCACCAAGGCCTGCTGATTTCACTTTCACAACATCTCTCAGCTATGACCCCTTCTCTCTTCTGACATTTCCACCATTCTAGTACAAGCCCTCATCATATTGTGCTTGTACTATTGCAATAGTTTGTTGGGGGGTCTGCCTGCCTCAGATCTCTCCTCATTTCAATCTATCCTCTATTCAGACATCAAAATGATTTTTTCTGTTTTCAGGTTCAAACATTTTACTCCTTCTCAATAGACTCCATGAGTCCCTATAGCCTCCAAGATCAAATACAAAATCCTCTGCCTTTCAAAGCCCTTCATAACCTAGCCCCCTCTTACTTTTCCAGTCTTCTTATACCTTTATTCCCAACACATATTTTTCTATCAAGTGACATTAGCCTCCTGGCTTTTCTAGGAACCAGACACAGGGCATTTTCTTTGTCTATCTCCCATGTCTGGAACACCCTCCCTCCTCTAGGTCCACCTACTGACTTCCCTGGTTTCCTTTAAATCCCAACTAAAACTCTATCATTTTCAAGAAGCCTACCTCAACTCCTCATAATTCCAGTGACTTCCCTTTGTTAATTATTTCCTATTTAACCCATATACGTCTCGTTTGTATATATTTATTTGCATGGTGTCTCCTTCATTTGATTTTGAGCTCCTTGAGAGCAGGGACTATATTTTGTCTCTTTTTGTAACCCCAGCACTTAGCACAATGCTTGGCAAATAGTAAGTACTTAATAATGTTTTTTAATTGATTCACTGATAGCTAGATCCCCTTAGTGGAAAAGGTTGCCCCATTCCCGCTGGACCAGCAGGTCTATGGTTACACTTTCTTATTTAAAAATACAATGGATTCTCATCCTCTGGAATGGTTACAGTTAAATCTACATTTAGGACAGTTGATAATAGAAGAGTCCACAACTTTGGACCTGGGCTTTGTGCCCTCTCACTGAATCACTCTTTGAAGGTCAATTTATTTGACTAATCACATAGAGGAGCTCAAGGTTAGAATCCCTTAACCTGCACAGGCTGCCAATCTGCCCCTGATTACTGTGCATAGCCGGGGTATCTCACTAATGGTACCAATGTGGAAGCATGTAGCTATCTGTACTCAATGTATGAGAATATCCCCATTCATCTTGGAAACCTCTGGATTCTGGAAAAGCATAGAAACATGCTATCTCTCTTTGGCTCTGACATCTCTCATCTTTGCAAGGGAAAATTCCTTCTCTTTCTTTTTTTCAAACTGTGCATACAGTAACCCCAGGATAAGTATTAATGACAACTAAGATCGATGTAAGCATTTTAGATAACATGGACATAAAACGAAAAGCAGAAAAAGAAATTTTCTGCTGGCTAGCAGCCAAAGGAGGGCAAATAAAAAGAAAGCAAGAAAGAGATTGGGGTTGATTCCTTACTGGCAAAAAGAAATTGTTGGCTATCCCCATGGCTGCAGCTCACTGTCTCTGCTTCTCTGGATTTGTAACTTGTCACTTTGTAACTTCTCAGCAACACAGATCCAGTCCCATTCATAGCAGATAAGATGAATACCTTCATTTTCTCCTGTTCCTGGCCATCACTTCATTTATGCTGGCACAATCCTCCATCAGATTTTCATGGCCTCTCTTGATTCGTTCCATTTGTGATAGTTTCTCCTCCCTCTTTGCAGATATTCATCTGAGATCAATCAATGGAACTTGAAGAATGCGGAATAAATTGCCTAATAGGCAAGCAGATAGTTGGATTCCTCAAGGTCAGTTAGTTGATAAGTAAATAAGGTTTTATTAAGTACCTACTGTGTAGCAGGCTCTGTATTAAGTCTTAGAGATGCAATAAAAACCAAGACAGTCCCTGCCCACATGAAGCTTATATTCAAATAGGAGACAATACTGCAAAGAGAATGTCCAGCAAGAGATGTTCTGGTTTGGGGGTTCACAGGGTTGGTGAGTACAGTCATAACACTATTAATTGATATGACCTTCATTTAATTACTGTTACCAGAGCTAGAGGTGTAAAGAGAAATACAGGGGCAGTGATACATTCACAGATAGTCAGAGAGCAGTGTGCAATCATCCGGGTTCAGCTACATGTGGAGAAGTCTCACTCATCCAGATCGCAGAGCCCAAGGACCAGAACTATAGTGTCAAAAGGGAGGTGGAGGCATGGCATGAAATGGCCAGTGAGCATGCTGGAAGTCTGGGTCCTTTTAGGTGTGGATAACCCTCACAGCAATACCTCTGTAGGCAAGGTCATGCCAAGTTACATTTACACTGTTCAAATATATTATGGAGAGATTCTGATGAAACTACATGCAGAAAATGTAGCCTAGGAAATAAAGGCTGATGAAAATATAGATCACTCCAAAAGATTTTCCTCAAGTTTTTTTAAAGCTTTTTTCATTGATAGACTATATTTGAGTTTGAAAGAGACCTTTGAGGTCATCTAATTTAGTTCTTACCAAATTATGAATTTCATCTACATGATCTCTAAGGAATAATCATCCAGCTTCTTATTCTAAAAGTCTCCAGTGACTGATAATTCACTACCTATAGAGGCAGCTCATTGCATTTGGATATTACTAATTATTAGGGAATTTTTCTTTATATTGGGCCGATATCTATATTCTTGTAACTTCTTCTTTTGGATTCTAGTTCTGTTCTTTGAGCTAAGCATAACAAGTCCAATTTTGCTTCCCTCTGTAATTACTCGGGTTATACAGATATTTCTCTGTAATGTGGTTTCCTCTGTAATATGATATTAATAGTAAAATCTTTCTCACAGGATTGTTATGAAGAACAAAGGAGATACTATATGTAAATTAATATATAAATGTCAGCTAATATTATCATTCCATGTGAGAATATTAATATAGTGTACTGGAAACACCACTAGGTTTGACATAAAAGGGACTGGGTTCAAATCCGAGATCAGCTATTTACTACCTGTAAAATCGTGGATGTCATGTCATTTCTCTGTGCTTCAGTTTCATTCTCTGTAAAATAGAAGGGTTGGACTAGATATCCATGAGATCCCTCAAGGCCTAAATCCTCTGATAATAATTAGAATATTCAAAGACAATTTTTCTGTCCTCAAAAGAAAGCTAGATGCTATAATAGGGGTAATTGACTTTATCCCCACTAACTTTTTCTTTCCTTTCTATTCACTCCATAATTTCCTAGATAGTAAATAGTAAATTCTGAACATCATTTGACATGAAGACTTTTAATTCATTTGCGAATAAATATCTGCTATAAGGGTAGAAATATAAGTAGATAGATGGTATGGATATTTCAAGAAGAGTGGGGTTCCCCAGGCACAGTTTCATAGGTTTTTAGGATAACTTAGTGGTGGGGTTTCAGGATATGCTCACACAACCTATGTTACTCCCAAAGTTGTCTCTCTTTCCTCCTTCCACAGAAACCAGTCTGCTTCTGAAACATCAAATAAAATAAGTTTTCCTAGTGCTGAACACTCTTGTTCTGCAGAAAGGACTGTGAACACTATTGATTAGTTGTTTGGCTCTCAAACTCTGGTGTTTAAAGGTTAAAGCCTGCCTGCAACTAAAAATGAAACTAATTTGGGGTGATTATGCAAGAATAGGAGTTCTGGTAGATTTACAATCCAGAAGACTATAATCTAAAAAATCTCGGTTCTTATCATACAGTGTATGACATTTTATTTAAACAATGGTTATGAACTTAATTTCGGCTATATTCTAAAAATCTTCAACTTTATATTTTGAGGGAAAGCTCCCCATTTTCCCTGAGAATTAGACATAGAAAAATATTTCCATCTTGTAGCAATCAACAAATTTGGAAACAAAGCACAGGAAACCTGAGGTCTCTTGACCTGAAATATAAACTCTTTTATGTGTCTGGAGCCTGATGCATTTTTTAAATGACATTTTTTTTCAAAAGAGAAAGAAAGAAGGCACAGGGCCAATTATGCCTAAATTTCAGACAGGGCTGGAGAGGGACAAAGAACAAAAGCATCATATTTGTCATTTGTCAGGATTGCCATGGACAGGAGTTGTACAGGATGGGCAAGCACACATGGGTTATGATTGATTACAGCTACCCACAATGATGAGATCACAGATGCACTGGAATATTGCAGTGGCCTGTTAGGATTCTTAATTTTTATGTTTATTTAATTTTGTTGATGGTCATTAAATTTAAGTTAAACTAATTATCTCAATCTCTCTCTCTTTCATAGATGTGTGTGTGTTAACTCCAAACTTAAAAGTAATAGAAAGCTTAATTCCATTTTTAATTGATTGACTAATGTAACACTGAGACTTTTGCAGATTTTCACAACTCTAAGTGTGCATACTATTTTACTTGTTATTGTAGTTGCTTTCTTGTGGTATGTGGGCTGTGAAGCTTGAGGCATGGGTGTGATTCTTGCCCTGAGACCTCCAAAGAGTCTGAGTTTACAAAAACTGATTCTGAGAACCTGATTTCAAAAGGTCATTTTCTTTTTTGCTCCATTTCCTCCACTTATGAGTTTTATTACAAGAGGAATCTCCAAAATTTAAAAAGAAAAAAAAAACAACCCATTAACTAAAATTTGGCTTATGTTTCTCCAAATGTAGGGGTATGACCCACACTTCTCTTTCTTGATTTGAGCAGAGATATCATAGGTAACAGGGTCCCCAACTCCTAAACAGATAATCAATGTAAATATAATGTGGGTATCAGGTATGGAGCAGCTTCTGGGAGAAAATGCATAAGGAACGTAGAGGACTCTTAGGAATCCACGAACAAATAAACATGAAGTGACCAAATAGCCCATTAAAAGACTCCCTCCCCAAACCCATACTTCTCCAAATTAGAGTTTAAGGGTTTCTAAATAAGAATTTTCATTCATTTCAGATTCCTGTCCAAGCAACTCATGGGTTTTCTCTCTATCTTCATTTCTCTCGAGGGGCCTGCTTCATAGAAAAAAAAAGTTTCTTCCCTCTCTTTTTTCCTTTTTCCCCTCCTCTTTTCTTTCCCTCCTTCTGTCCCTATCCCTCTCTCTGTATTAGGGCTTCTTAATCTTTTTTGTGAAATATCATTTTAGCAATCTGGTGAAGTCATTATGAACCTTTTCTCAGGATAATTTTTTTTTTAATTCATATAATGAAATCTAAAGAATTATAAAGGAAACTAATTATGCAAAAATACAGTTATCAAAATCTTTTTTTTTTAAGTTCATGTGGTAGCCATGGAGATAGGAACCACATGGTCTGGTATTCCAAAGATGATAGCCTCTCATCTTAAGACATGGCAGGTTGAAAACTAAAAATAAATAAATTAAAAAAAAAAAGAGAGAGATGGCAAGAGCCCTGCCCCAAACCCTAAAGAGAAAGGGGTAGAGATATATATGCTCTGAACCATATGGCAGCTATGGAGAGGAGAATCATGCTCCAAGCTGTGAATTCTTGAAGCCTTCTCACCTGAAGTTCAATATTTCTAGAATCTAGCCTTCTATCAGAGAAGACAGCATTCATGAGACTTCCTGGGCAGTACCCAATCTCAACATCTAGGTTCCTAGTGAATGAATGAATGAATGAATGAATGAATGAATGAATGAAAAAGTATTAAGTGCCAAGCACTCTGCTTAGTGCTGGAGATACAAATACAAAAGTGCAACAATCTCTTCCTTCAAGATGCTTATTTTTAATAAGGGGAGACAACATTCACAGGACAGAGGTAATGAGTGTTGTATTTTGGTTTAGTAAGTCATAGTGATGGTGAGTGAGACCATAAGGGAGTTAATTGACATGCCCTTTCCAGTAATAATATTAGTATTGATTTGATTACAGTTTCAGAGTTGGAAAGGGTGGAGGCAGGGAGGGTACCTGTACAACAGAAAGGTAGAAGGCAAGATGGTCAATTGGGTGGAATGTGGGGCCAGCTAGACCCATCAGGACAGTTCAGGACCAAGGATGAGAGAGGCAGGGGAGTGAGGGGGGGAGAGAGAGAGAAAGAGAGAGAGAGAGAGAGAGAGAGAGAGAGAGAGAGAGAGAGAGAGAGTCCTTTATCAGATGAAGCAGCAAGTTGAGTGGCAAAATCCAGTGGTCTAGAGGGCAAAGTGGCAGGCTGCATAGGGAGCTAGAAATTGGTTGGGTTTATTTCATGGGGAGTAGCTGACTTGACTTGGGAATTGCCTCTTTAGTAACCCAAAGACCAAGAGTCTCAGAATCTGCTTTCCATTGAGAAAAGAAGAGTTCCTGAGCAGATCTCCTTAGAGAAAGAAGAGGATAACACAAGTGGCATCCATAAGTGGATTTGTGGAAGGAGGATTTGTAGGAGACTAAAGTCACCATATAAAGAAGCAAAGGACCCTCTGCTGTCATTATGCATTATTTTTATTATACAGCTCCAATGAAGATGGTGCCTATATAACAGTCTTGGACAGAAAAATACTTGGGGTTCTTATACAGGCACAATCCTTAGGGTAATACTTTAAGACTAAGAGACTACATGTTTTCTGTTGAAAACAACACTAAGTTAGGGAGGAAAGAAAATTATGTTGTTTATAGGCTGCTGTCAGACTTCTATATGTTTTCTACATTTTTTGAAGGTGTAGAACAAAAACTGTTCTTGCCCAATACGTGCTTTGTTACCTTGAATATGAAATTTGGTGAACTCTTCATGTTTGTGGAGACCTAGATATGAATTACATTCAGAAATGTTTCTCAAAATAAACTCTGGATATGGGTATCATGCCTCAAAGAGAATGTTAATTTGGGAAACAGATTATATGTAGTCCCTGTGACAGGGTATGGGCTTTGGACCCCTCCCCCTTTGAATTTTCCTATGAATTCCAGGAACCCAGTCCCTGAACTTAGATTCCTGGCCTTCACCTGAGGCATTGAAGAATAATCCTTTTAATTGCTTTTTCATGTGACCCTCTTTATCTGCACCTGGCCCCAACCTAGACTGCCACTCCTTGGTTTTCTCTAGACCCATTCCCTGACCACTGTATATAAATGTCCACCTTGCCCTCATTAGATGACTCAGATTCCTTAAGAGTCTGGCCCCTTATGATTTAAAGTATTACAAATAGCATGAATTCTTAAAATCTCACCCACCTCAACTTGTGTTTTAATAAACCCTGTCTCTGATTGAAAGAAGGCTTGAGTCAAATTATTTCAAGGCAGGACCCGCAACTTTTGCCCTTAAATTTTGGGATTCCAATCACCCCTAGACCACAATACCTGCAAGTCTAGAAGGTAAGGCACTAGATCACAGATAACAAATACAAGGATGGTTCAGTCTAGCATCATGGTGCGAGGCTTCTCTAAGTGTCGTTATTCAGTCATTTCAGACTCTTTGTGACTCCATTTGGGGTTTCCTTGGCAGAGATATTGGAGAGATTTTGCCATTTCCTTTTCTAGCTCATTTTACAAAAGAGGAACCAGGCAAACAGGGTTAAGGGATTTGCTCAAGGTCACATAGCTAGTGTCTGAAGTCAGATTTGTACTAAGGAAGATGAGTCTTCTTACTTTCCTAATTAGTAATGACTTAATTCCCTATCTCTAGAGTACATCCATCCTTCATTTGTTATACTGTTAAATTGCATAACCAATAACTTTGATGTTTATTTAAGCCTAGGAAGTTACCGGTTATGCAATTTGACAGTGTAACAAATAATAAAACAAAGATGTAATTATTTACAATGTTGCAGCTATGAGAGATCAGCAGTATTTTCCTCTAATCAACACTAGTACTCTTGATTTCTCCTCCCTTCTGGAAAAGAGTTCTACTGTGCAGCTCTCTAAGGATAGTAACCAAAGTCCATCAAGAATTCTCTCTATTCATACTCTTTTCCCTTTCTTTTTCTGCTTTGTTTTCTCTTTCTCATGGATTTTCCCCTTGGTTCTGATTTTCTTTTGCAACATGACTGTTTAAATATGTTTAATATGATTGTACATGTAAAGCCTACATATCAGATTGATGCTATCTTGGGGAGGAGAAGGGGAGAAGGGAAAAATTTGGGACTCAAAATCTTATAAAAATGAATGTTGAAAACTAAATTTTCAAATATTGTTTTATGGAAAGCAAAAAAAAATTCTATAATGTTTCTTTGCCAGATAAAAGTTAAAACAGCCTCCTTCCTCCTTGCCTCTACAAGAAAGAAGCATCTTTCTCTCTGAATTTCACTGTTTCTCTTCATCCGTGCCTGATAACAGTCTCTCCAAAATGACAGTTAAATCTCAGTCTTTCAACTTTACATGCCTAAAAACATACATAGAAACTACATCTATGGTATCAGTGGGGACAGACTATTGAAGCTGATGTTTTAGAATGATAAAAATTCCTCACAGAGTTGAGCTACTCTCACCATTGTCTTTATGACTGGGATATAAAGAAGCTGACCTATGCTAATCTGTAAACTCTTTTGCTTACTGATGACTGTGTGAATAATTACGATTGTTCTTCAAAAGCAAAAGAGAAAAAATTTGTAGGCTTCTAGCAAAATTGACAGAGTGTTTCTGTATTTCTTTTATGAATCTTTCTCATACTTACCCTGGAAGTTTCTTTTCTCTTGGGTAATTCTGTCAGTTAAATGTAGGAAGAAACATTTAATGTTTGCCAAGTATTTTCCAACTCCTGCCAGTCCAGGTTGGGCAGCTTTCTTTGCCAGTTCTTTGTCACCATAGCTGCACACAATGTGTTTAGTCTTAGACTTTGTCCTCTACAAGCAACAGAAATTGCTAGCAAGTACAAGAAAGAAGTTTGGAACAATATAATCCACTTCCACATAGACTAATAGCTGATATAAACATCTAATGGCACAGTTAGACCAGGGTACATAGTGATATATTTGTGAAACTTTCATATAGAGAGACAGAAGCCTTTTCTAAAACTGCACTAAGGGGAAGCCCTTAAGTTAACAAATAATAATGTAAAAACAAAGGAAAAAGAAATATACCAAGCATTGGAAAGGTATAGATGGTTCTTGTAAGTTTTTGTAGTGTGAGAATAGCCTCTACTGCCACTTCTTTTGTATAAAAGAAACCATCGGAGATGGTTTATAGGTTATAGCCTTTTTATCTGGTTTGTCTGCCTCTAACCCAATCCATCCTAAACAATACTGTCAAATTAACTTTCCTAAAACAAATCTCTGGTTCCAAACAGGAATTCCTATTTAAAAAACAAAACAAAAGAAAAGAAAAAGCAGAAAGAAAAACATCTATATTACCTTCTATCAAATCAAGTCCACCCACATTAAATTAGGAGCCCTTGTAGGTACACTGAAAAGAGGAAAGAATTTGAAGTCAGAAGACCTATACTTGAGTTCTGGTTTCAGCCTCAGTTCTCTCATCTGTGAAATTAAAGTGTTGAACTAGATGATCTTTACACTCCATTCTAGCTCTAAATCCTAATCCTATGATTTCAATATAACTGCCTTATTTTTCCAAAAAGCTTTTTGTGAAAAAATAAAGTAAAACTAGGCAACATATCAACCAAGTCCAATATTACAGGTAGCATTCTGTGCACCCATAGTTGAAAATGAGGGAGATACATTCTAATTTCATTAGAGATTTGGAACAATTTTTTAAATGGCTACTAAAAGCTCATAATTATTCTTTTGAGGTCTATTTTTTTTCATATCCTTTGACCATATATGTATTTGAGAATGGCAGTTGGTATTATATAGGACAAACCAAGGACTGGATCTATGATTTCCTAAATAAGAAAATTTCCTCAACCAACTATTATCTTCTCGCAATGCATAGTTTTAGAGAGTTGCCTAAGGAACTGAGAGGTTAAGCAATTTTTCCAGGGTCAAATTGCCAGTATATGTCAATGGCAGGACTTGAACGCAGGTTTTCCAAGTTCTGAATTCATATTATAATATGTATGGTATATTATAGCGTTTTACATTTGTGTTAATTCCTCACTCAACTTAAATAAAATGTGAGTTTACCAGCTCTGCTCCTTCTGGTGAGATGGAGGACTACCAATAGGCCTTATCAATTACCCTGACACCTCCTCTTAACATCTTCCATTTTCGACTGCCATGCTTCTCTATGACCTCAATACTCCCAGCACTGTTATCTGACCTACTGATGCAACCTAAGGACCCTTGGGCCTTCCTAGAGTTGAACTGGCTCTAGAAAGACAGCTAGGTCTTTCCATTAACTCTGAAAGGACTCCCTTTAATGTGTTGTTTCTCCCAGTTAGAGTGTGATCTCCTTGAGAGTAGAGAATGTCTATTTCTATTTGTATCCCCAGTATAGTGATTGGCACATATTAAATAAATACTTAATATATGTTTTTTCATTCAATCACTGTGATTACAAATGCTTTTCGAAGATATTTGATACAAATATTTTCCCAATTTACTTTCTTTTCCTAATTGCATTCATTTTGTTCTTGCAAAAGCTTTATATTTTCATATAATTGAAATTATCTTTTGTAATAGTTTCTATCCTTGTTCTCCCAATTTTCTTTTTTTTGTGAACTTGACAATATCAACAAACCTAAACTGTATAAAAAGAACAGAAAGAATCATTTATGAAACTGTAAATCTCTATCATTTGGATTTTTAAATTTAAATTTGGATTTTAAAAGTATTTATTAAATTTAATGTTTTAATACCAACATTGTCCTGTCTATATCCCCTTCTAAATTTATCTCTTCTATAGACATGTCTATCATCAATAGACATGAATCTTTCCCCATAAAGTCAGAAAATGAAAATTGTATGTGAAACTATGAATCTACTGAATTTTTAAAATCATGTATTAAATTTAATATGCTAATGCCTTTATTGCTCTGCTTGTATGTATCCCCTTCTGAATTTCCTTTTGCTCTCCTTTGTGTATTTTTAAAATGTTTCATTGATTTATTTTATTTCCTTTTCTTTTGCATTTTTAATATTCTCCCGTCTTCAACTCCACCCCTCCCCCAAGTGAAAACCTTCCCTTATAGCAAATGAATACAGTGAAGCAAGATAAATCCATACATTGGCTATGTCTGGAAAATGGATGTCTTATTCTGCACCTATAGGCCATCACCTCTGTCAAGAGGTAAGTCAAATGCTTTATCATTAATCTTCTGGACTCTTGATTAATCACGGCATTGATAAGAATTCTCAAGTCTTTCAAAGTTGTTTTGCATTAAAATGGTGAAATATAACTGTATAAATTGTTTTTCTGGCTCTTCTCATTTTGTTCTGAATCCATTCATACAAATTATTTTTATAAGGCTTTCTTTTCTGAATCCATTCCTTTCATCATTTCTTACAACACAATAATATCCCATTACATTCACATACCATAATTTATTGAGCCATTTCCTAATTGGTATATCCCTTGTTTGGTTAGGAATTCCTTCCATAGTCATAGTCATAAGTTATGGAAAGGCCCTTTACATGTAAGTTTCAATGTTTTACATGATCTTTATCTGTAAAATGATGGGCTGGGAGTAGATGATCTCCAGAGCTAATCCTAACTCAAAATCCTCTTGGGCTAATTCCTTTCCAGGCCATGACTTGAATCCCACTACTTGAATCAATTGAACAATTTACTGTTCCATAAATATATCCTGCCCTCCATGCATTTGCTCATGCTATTTTGACTACTAGGAATTCCTTGCTACCATATATATTTGTTGAAACTGTACCTTAGATATTTGAGAATATGTCCCATATATCCAACTAGACCAGGGGTGAGGAACCTGCAGCCCCAAGGCCATATGTGGTCCTCTAGGTCCTCAAGTACAACCCTTGGACTGAGTCCAAGTTTCACAGGTTCCCTACCCCTGAACTAGACTATTAGCTCCATGAGAGGAGAGACTCTATCTTAGATAAATTTTATATTTCATCCAGTAGCTGGCACAATGCTTTATACTGAGTAGTCACTTGACGTTTGTATCCTGTACATATATCACATTAAACTGTGTAATAGGTATTGGATCACCGGGATATAGAGGTAACAGGGCCCATTATCAAAAGATTTTCTAGTCTTACATCCTCATTTTGCAGGTGACAAGAAGTTGGCTTAGAGGGGGTAAAATGACTTGTCCAATATCACCCAGCTATTAAATAGCAAAATCTCTTGTACTAGTCATATCTCTCCTTCTACACTGTAAACTTCTTATAGGCAGGGAAATAGTTTATTATCTTTGTATCTCATCCAAACTAGATTTTACAGATTAAGAGCAGTACAGGTGACATTTGATTTGAGCTCAACAAGCAGGAAATGCAACAAGGAATAATTTTTAACATTAAAAAGAAAGTCAATATACCTATTTTAAATGTCAGGAAATTCTGCTCTCCAAGACAAAGAGTTATTCAATTTGTGATAAGAAAAATGCTACAATAAAGGTTCAATGCATCTAGCAGGTTAATAATCCATGGGGGAAGAGGAGGAAAGGACACAATTTTTCCCCCCATGAATTTAATCATCAACAAACAATTTAATATACAAACAACAAAGAGGATTGTTAAATTGTGAATTTATTTCTATAGTTGCTGGTCCTGGACAAGTCATTTAACCCCTCAGTGTTGTAAGCAACACTGTAAACTATTAAGTTGCTGAGGTAGGTGTCTCCCTGCATTGGCAGGGGTTTCCTCATCTGGGAGTTCTCTATTTCAATGAAATAACTGATCTAATTCCTGTCCCTATTTTATATAACAAGTGTAAAGTTATTAACAAAATTGCTTTGTTTGTATCTCCTGTACCCCCTTCTGCACTTTTGTTTTTGTCTGTGTGTAAAATATGTGTGGGTAACTGTATAATATAATGATGTGCTGACCTGTTTGACACAGAGGGTTCTCTGATATGGAATCTGGTCCACTCTATCACTGAGGGAGGCTACAATTTCTTCCTTTTAAAGAGTAGGAGAAAGGCTTTCCCTTTACCACCAGTCTAGAAAAAAATGGGGTTCTAGGATATTTACTTACTTATATTACATTACTGGATGATCTCTTTGTCAATCTCATATTTCCAGAAATAGGTCTAGAATTAGAGGCATCAAGTATGAGTAGTCTAGGCGTTTGAGTTGAAGGTGTTTGGCATACAAGACACTTTCCCTGACTGGTCTCAAGGGAAAGGGACACCTTGACTAACACCAATTTAGATTTCTTCTATCAAATACTAATTATATAAAAGACCATCAAGACTAGCAAGAACTTTATCAAAATCATCCAGTAAATAGAAACCAGAAAAGTTATAGAAATTAGGGTCAGTCTTGAGGGCAAGATAAAAACTTCAGCCCAAGAATCTATTCTTAGCAATCCCTAGGATTGAAAGCATTGGAAATCAGGGATATGATGGGGGTCAGCTTCCCCAGGTTTGTGGCTCTGAATAAATCACCAGTCCACCATTTAAAAGTCAGCCATCCATGAATCTTTGCCTCTCTGGAGGGCAGCTAGGTGGTGCAGTGGATAGAGCACCAGTGCAGTAGTCAAGAGGAGCTGAGTTCAAATTTCACCCCAGACACTTGACACTAGCTGTGTGACCTTGGGCAAGTCGATTAACCCAGTTTCCTTATCCTGGGTCATCTCCAGTCATCCTGATGAATATCTGGTCGCTGAATTCAGATGGCTCCGAAGAAGTGAGGCTGATGACTTGCACAGCCCTCCCTCACTCAAAACAAAGTCAAGTGCAAGTCATCATTTCTCTGACGTCATGGTCTTCTCTGACAATGAAGGATGAATACACGCCTTTCTCTTGAAATGCTCCAAGGAGCTGAAGCTCATATATTATATTCAGTGTCTCCAGCTCAGAGGTCACGAAGAGTTGGCTGTGACAACACAAATCCTTTTTTTTTACTAATCTACACTGAGCATATCTGAGATGTTATAACTCCTGCATCTCTAGTTCATTACCTTGCTGCCAAGGTATGACTGGAAGGTATGTTTCATCATCGGCTTTTTGAAGTCATCACTGGTCACTGCTTTTATTAGAATTTTGTCTTTCAAGGATGGTATCCTTCAAATGACTGTCATCTTAAATTGTTCTCCTGGCTTTCCTCATTTCTCTCTGCATCAATTAATACGTCTTCAGGGGCTCCCTGAATTGATCATATTCCTAATTTCTCAAGGAGAAATCATATTCAATTACAGGAACACACCGTAATTTGCTCATATATTTACCTGTTTTGTTTCCAGTTATTTGCTACAACAAAAAATGATGCTAGGTATTTTCGAGCACCCGAGTTCTTTCTTTTTTGTGTTTGATTTCCTTAGGGTCTAATGATAGATCTAATGGTATTTCTGGGTCAAAGGCATACACAGCTTGGTAATTTGAGGGAAAAAGTTATAAATTTTTTCCAGAAACATTGAGAAAATTCAAAACTCTACTAGAAGTGAATGAATGTGCCCATTCTCCCATAGCCTTTCCAACAACTGCTATTTTCCCCTTTCGCCTTCTTTGCCGTCTGACAGGTGTGAGATGAAGTCCCTTAAATTATTTTAATCTGCCTTTGTTAGTGATTTGGAACATTTTTTCAGACGATTACCGGCGTCTTCATTTGGAGAACCGCCTCTTCACGGGAATGCGATTTCAGCTCCCATCCACGAAGCCCTGACCTGGCTTTGGGCAGATTCTTAATATTCACCCAGGAGTGAAGGGAAAGGTGGGATGTTATCAAAGCCAGCGGCCATCCGGTCTTCCTTTCATCCTCCGAGGAATCCCGGGATCCATTGGCCTCTCAATTCAATTCAGTAGCCATTTACAAAGGGGCCGGAGGGTGCCTGCCCTTAAGGGGCTTACGTTCTACCGCACTCCGCATTATTCTGCGGGGTCCGCCATGCCAGCCCGAAGTGGAAGGGGCGGACTGAAGGGGCCTCGCCCCTCCCCCCACACAAGGCCTTTCACCTCCCCCTCCTGCCCCTCCCCCAGCCAGGGGCCTGCTCTCCCCTCAGAGCTAGGATAGCGTGGGCCCAGGCCTGGGGGGAGGGGTACGACTCAAACACGGCTCCTCCGGCCGAGTTTTTTGTCAGCCTCGGGCTGGGCCCAGGTGGGGGAGGGGAACCCCGGGCGGGGGTGGGCAGACATCCCGCCGCCTCCGCCCGCAGGCTTAGGACCCGGCCGCCTCTCGGCTAGCCTTTCCCAGACGACTTGTTTCTTGGGAGGTTTCCCCGGGAGACCACGCAAAAGCGCGAGCCCAGGCGGTTGGATCACCAACGGTTTTCCAACGAGAGGCTGCAGTGGGGGCGGGAGGAGAGGCGGGAAGGGAGAGCGACTGAGCGGGGCAGGGGGAGGGGGGAGGCAGAGCGGGCGGGGCCAAGGAGAGTGACGGGGAGACTCCGCCCTTCTCATAGAGATCTCTAGAAAGCCGGGCTCGCGCCCGAAAGCACAGGAACGCGCACGCGCGAAGGGTCCCGGGCATTTTGCTGCGTCACTAGCCGCCGCCGCCGCCACCGCCGCCACCGCCTCCTCCTCTGTCGCCGCCGCCGCCGCCGCCACCTTGCCTCGCCTGGCCTTACCGCCCCTCGTACGCACACGTTCTTTCTCTCTCCTCGCGCCCTCTTCTTACTCCTTCCTCCTCCTCTCCCCGAGCCTCTCTGGTGTGCGCGCGCGGTGCATTGTGGGATCCAGGCCAAGCCCGCCGCCGTCGCCTCCGCCGCCGGAGGGGAGAGAGCGAGGGAGAGGAGAGGCCGCGACCGGAGGAGGAGGAGGCGCCCGAGCCGGAGCCGCCCGCCCGCGGGGAGTCGGAGCCGTCCTTGCCGCCCGAGAGACCCACCCCACCCGTTCGCCCGCCCCCCTACCCTGTACACAATGTGAGTGTGATAGCCCGCTGAGGGGAGGCCGGCCTGAAAAGAGGACGGGAGGCGGAGGCCGCGGCTCGTGGACGGAGCGGGAAACCGACCCTGCCCAGAGCCCTGCGGGGCCAGCCGGGGTGGGGGGGGTCCTACCCCCGCGGGGGGGAAGGCATCTCCGGTGACAGCCCCCTTCAGGGCCCTCGCGGGAAGCCGTGGGGCCCGGTTCCCTTCCCCCATCCTGCGGGCCCTCGCTCCGGGAAGTTCCCCGCGGCTCACCCCCGGGGCCTCCATCTCCAGTGACCCCCCTTCCTGCCTGAACGTGCCTCGGAGGGGAGGCCTTTTCTCCGCCGGCCCCCCCGGGATGATTCGCCGGGGCGCCGGGCCATGTGCACTGGGGGCAGGAGGCCCCCGGCGAGGGGCGGTGACCACGAGTAGGGGGCCCCATGTGGCCTGCGGACCGGAGCAGGTAGTGCTGGCCACGTGCAGGCCTCCCCACGGCGGGCCCGTGGCATCTTGACCTAGCACGGTTACCTGTGTCACCCTGACCTGGTGCCCCCCAGGGGGGCTTAGGCACTTATCTCCGGGCCCCCCACGCTTCAGTGGGGCTGAGATCTGGAAGGGGAGAGTAAGGGCGGTCTGCACAAAACAGTTTCCTGACGGGGAGGAGAGTTAACTGCCTAACAGGTATTTTACACGTGTTTGACCCGAAAGACTATTGTGGGGTTTTACAGAGATAATACCCCACCTTAAAATTGTAGGCAAGGTAGGTGTTCCTTCCTTAGTTTGCTGTTGCTTAAATCTCAGTGTATGTGTAGATCTTAAGTCTTCAGGAGGTAATTTCTCAAAGATGTGTAGGGAGTGGGTCACAGATGCCCATGCTGGAAGTAGAAGTTTGAGTAAAACAAAGGGAAAACCCTTCACCTCTGGAATCTTCTATAGGCAAGGTCTAGCATTTTTCTTTGCTTTGTGGATTGTTCACTTTGTGATATAATTAAGTTTAATACTTAGACTAAAATTTAGTGATTGAGTAGTAGTTGTGGATTTCAGATTTAAATTTCTTTAAAAATAAAACTTAATTCCTCAAACGCATCCAACACTTATTAAAATGACATGCATTTTAATTTTAATAATTTTAATGACACGCAGGGTGTAGCAGAAAAATGGTCCAGGAGACTTAACATAAATAAGACATAGCATCCAGTTGATTGAAAATATTGTGAAGGGAGCTTGAATTATCACAAAAGGGGTGCTTTCAGAGTGTGGAATTGTTTTTGGCTAGAATATTTAACTGCATGTATGAAACTTTTCCCGTTTTTGTAACCTTACATTTTAAAGTACCCATCTTAATTCAGTTGTACCTGTAATTCGTAGAATAATAGGAATTTTGGTTATGCTACAGTTAAAAATGCAGGTTTTTGGGAAATAACAATAAATTCCTGTCATTGCCGTTCAGAATCTCTAGTTCCTCTAGCACAGAGTCGTATCCATTTTGAGAGCCGAGGGTTTCATGCGAGTTGAGGAAATTTGCAGATAAAGTTTTAGCGGTCAGATAGTCAAGAAAAAAGTATTCAGTTAATTCCCGTCTGACTCAACTGCATGTTCAGAAAGTCACCTGTGCGATGGAGGAGAGGAGAGAAAACTTGTAAACAGGTGAAACTTGGATAAAAATCAAGAGAGTAATCAACATTACAGAAGGCAGACCTTGAAAAGAGTATTTTGCAAAACTAAAACGGCTTCCAGTTTTCTATTTTTTGAAGAAAAAAATTTGTTCTTGATTTTGTGACTTCTTTAGGGATGTGAATTTGTAAAATGAATATTATGATTCAGTTGAATTGGAAGAGCCCTTTTATAGATCATCTAATCTTAGGAGGAATAACACAGGCTTCATTTGCCTTAACATGAAAAACAAAAAGGAGAAAAGGGCAATTGGGGCGGGGGATGTCCTACTCAAAATAAGTGGTAGTGGTTGCCCAGTCATTTGGCTTTAAACATTTTAATCAAAGTAAGTCTTATTTGTCTATTTCTGTAAGGTGCTCAGAGGTCACAATACGGTATCATTTAGGGAAAGCAGTTATTAGCATCATCTTTCACCCATGGAAATGAGGACCCAGAGAAATTTTGTGCTTGCCCAAGGTTATTATGTTCTTGATGGGGACTAACCAGATGTCTACTCTAGCAGGGAAGGTAGGTTGATGTGGTAGAAAGAACCCTAAATTCAGGAGATCTTGTTTCAAGTGCAAATTCAACCACTTCCTTTTTTTTTTTATCAGAATTGGAGCCAGCCTAGATCTCTTAGCTTTTTTTTCCAGCTCTTTGCAGTTTGAACAGTCCAGGGGTAAGAAGACTTAATTTGGAATCAGAAGATAGGTATCCTTATCTGTATTCAGCCATCTCAGTCATACCTGTGTGATCTTAGGCAAATTGCTTAATGTCTCTGGATCTCAATTTTCCCCCTTGAAAAATGAAAGGATTGTACTAGATGGCCATTAAGATATTCTCCAGCTCTAAATCTATAATTCTGTTGCTTTTTTTCCTTACTCTTGTAGAAATCTGTTAGTCTTTGGTGATTTAGAACTTTAAAAAAATGGAACTGATAGCTCCCTTTAATCTTATTAACAGTTTCTTGAGGTAGGATTCTGGGCATGACTTTTCACCTCTGCTTCTTATATTTAGTTTCATTAATTTCTGAATTATTAGAATCAAATTATCAAACATTGAGCAAAATCTTATTTACCTTAGCAAAAAACTACTAAGTTTGTAAGCTTGGGGTCCAGTAACAAAACTCTTAGTATATCCCCTTGTGTCCAAAAAAAAAAAAATAGATCTAGTGTCTATAATATGTGGCTGGGCAAAGATTTCTACTTGAAAGGAGTACTTGATAAAGTTAGGGAAGTTATTAATGTTTTCCTTTCAGGGTTGATTTCCTAGCCACTGTAACATGGCAACTGATTTTCATACTGTAAACTAAGTTGTGCTTTGATCAAAATGCTTTGGAAGTAGTGGATGAATACTCAATTATTTTTCTCATTGGTAGAATTTTCTTCGGATTTCCCAGATTATGGTTTCAATATGATTGATTCCCATCTAATATAGTTTTCCTAAAGAGTTAGTGATTATCATTTGGAAGTCTTTTCAAATTTCAGTGTGTATGTATATTGGTATATGGAAAGAGCTCCTGGCATTTGACCTCTTACTTTCAGTCTCCTTGTATGTAGAATGAGAAGAAAAGATGATCCTTTTAGATACCTTACACCTCTAAACATGTCATTCTATGACTTCAGTTTTTAAACTTTTCTATCAAGAGTTTCTAATCATTTCTGATCCTACAGTTGGTGTGCAAAGAAAATGTTGATTTTAATATTGGCTCGGGAAAAATGTATTCTGGAAACAATATCTACTAACTCCCTCAAGTTAGTGCTTGAATAACTAAAGGTATTTGCGTTGTTCTATATTATCCATACTGCTGTTCATTTCTTTAATATGGGTGTAGTCCATCTGGTGATTAACTTTCAAGGATAAATCAGTGTCTTTTTCTAAGGTTCTAGGAATCAATTATTCATATAGAAAATTTATAAAATATGTTAGACTTTGAAGCTTTTGATAGTAGTCATACTGTATAGTTGTTGCATAGTATTTGAACCGTAAGTGAATTATTTCTTGACGCTTGACATATGGTATAATCCTAGAGTTGAAGGGGATCTTAGCATCTCTTGAGTCCACCAAAATATATTGATACCCAGGGATAATCTAGAATGCTGTGATTGAAATAAGCTAACAGTGGAATCATATATTTGAGCTGGAAATGTGCATAGAGAACAACTAAGTAACTAGTTCACAATTCATTTTTCTTTCATTCCACAAGCATTTATTAAGCACCTTCTGTGTGTCAGGCACCATGTTGTGCTATGTTCTGAGAATACAAAGACAAAAAAGTAGTTCCACCCCTCAAGGAATTTGTATTCTATTGAGAAGAAATGTGTGCACACACATTTGGGGGGAAGGCATTATTAGCAATTGAGTGCCTGTGGATGACTTAAGATCATATAGAGAATCCTCTTAGTCCCTTATTTTCCAAGGAGTTAACTGACCATTGTTTTCTTGGTTCACATCCTATTTTTGTTTCTTATTCTAGTTTCTTTTGAAAACTTCTTGAACTTTATTCTGTAACTTGGGTCTGTGCTTCATCTGTAAGATGGTGGTTAGAGTACCCCCATTTCTTAATTTAGGTAAATTTGCAATTCACCCATTTCCCTCCTTAAGGGGAGGTCTGTGAAATAGTCCATTTACTTTAATCTAGAAACAGCATTACAGCTCTGTAGAAGAGGAGGAAGAAAGTTGAGAAGCATTTGAAGTAAGATAATTAAATCTTGTATGACAAAGGTAAAGGTAATGATCAGTAACATAGTTGGTTTAACTAAATTCTTCTCCATGTGGATTAATAACTAAAGCTTATCTAAATAAGTCATTATCTGGTGCTTTGTAAAAGCACCTTAGAGAAAAATGGTCCTATACAAATATATCAAATAAACTTCCAGATAATCTGTCTTTATATAGTAGTTTAAGGAAACTTTTTAAATCTTGTTTTTAAGCATTTTTGCATCCCATTGAACTATGAAATCTTGTCACTAAATCTGTCTATGCATATGCCTGTGGGAGAGAGATAATGTAGCTAATAGAATGCTGACCTTGAAGTCAGGAAGACCTGATGACTTTGGACAAGTCATTATCTCAATCTGTCAGTAAACATATTTAGTATTTAGCTATGTTCCAGGCACTGTTCTAGATAACTACTTGGGATATAGAGGCAGAATTATAGTCTTGCCTCAAGGAGCTCAAATTCTAGTGGAGGAGACAGAAATGCCTATTAAAATGCAAGTTCATTGTAAATGGAAGGTAATTTCAGAGGAGATTGGAACGCTTTTAAGATTAAGTTGTAGGGAAGATTGTGGTCAAATTGGTAGTGGAAGTTCCAAATAAGAACCTCCCTACACTAATAAAATTACAAGTCTAGTCAATATGTATCACCTAGGGAAGAAAAATACATCTATTACCAAAAAGCTTTTTGGAAACTAGGTTTATTAATACAGATATTAAAGACTGCTTACTGAAATGAATATAAGCCATTAACATTTGAAATTCATATTATAGATTTCTGAAACTGAAAGAGATAATGTTATTATTATCAATCACTTCATTTTAGACTTCTCAAACTAATACCCAGCTAGAGGTAAAGTGATTTGCTTAACTTCACACAAGTAAATGACAGACCAGGCATTAGGGTATAGTTCTCTACTGCATTCTCTTTTCATTCACAATGCTGCCACCCCTCTTTTTCAGGCCCTCTTGCCTAGACTGTTTATTGTCTTAGCTTCCTATCTGGTTTCTGTGCTTTCTCTGTTTTAATATAGCTTGCACAAAGCTACCAAAAAGAAATCTTCTGCACAGGTTTGACCGAGTGACTTCCCTGCTCAAAACCTTCAGTAACTCCCTATTGCCTGTAGAATTAAATGAAAACTTATTTAAGACCCTTCCTAGCCTATCTTCAACTTTTACAGGCTGATTTCACACTGTACCACTTGATTTACTCTAGGTTCCAGCATAACTCTTAATTCCACCTCTGCCTGTTCAAGATGCATCTGAAGCAGGACATTCTGCTTGAAAGCCATTCCTGATCCTCATATTCACAGATAGCTCTTGCTTTATATAAATTCACATTGCACAAATTAAATTAGACTTTATGTAAAAAATTCTGAAAGAAATCCAAATGAGGATTTTGAATGAGGGTCTGATTGAGCTGCTACCTGCAGAAGATTGCAGAAGAAGAAAAGGAAGTTTCAGAACCCAGGTCAAATAAAAAAGCACAAAGAGTTGACAGAAGCATTTGATCTTATGAGTGGTTTTTTCTTGTATTGAAAAGATAGAGCCAGATACTTAACATTAACTTTACTATGCATACTATATTGTTAACTTGACCTTTCTTTTCATAATTTTGCTTATAGTATAATATTTAATATGTCTGCATCTTAGTACATTTTGTGACATAGATGTAGGTATTTTGTATATTCTTTTGTTGTATAGGCTAAGTAAATTGGGTGGATAAGGGCAAATTCACATCATGTAATGTAGAGGGCTACCAAATGGTCCATTTAAATCTAGAACTGTCTACTTTGTATTCATTCTCTCCCCGTCTCTTTCCTGCCTCTTTTTTCCCCACTCCTTTCTGTGTATTTGTATTCCCTTGGCACATGGGTGCTTAGTAAATACTGATTGTTAACTGTATTCTTCTTACCTGTTCCTAGATTATTCTGAAATCTCCCACTTCTGCATTTTTGTAAAATAATTATCTTCCACTTGCCATTTATGATCTTGGGCAATGACCCCTAAGTTTCCTTTCAGCCCTGAATCTGAAGTCTTTTGAACTTCATTTCATGTGAAATTCTCTTCAAGTCCTGATGGCCTACATGAACCATGACTTTCCTTTCAGAATGATTTCTTTTAATTTTGCTGGAGCACCTTAATCTCTCTTTTGTCCCACTTACACTATTCTACTTTTTATTACTAATTTATGTACCTGTTTTCTTCTTTGCTGTCCTTAAGAAGCCAAAACATATGTTTTAAGTCTTGAACAAAGCAGTTGGTTAATGTGTTGAGTTAGTTGGGAGGGAAAATATGTATATTTTGTCTTGATTAGTTAAAATAAAGATCTCTGTGTCTTAGTGGTGATAGTCAAAGGGACTATAGTTTCAGGGAATTAGCAGATAAAATGCTTCTGATGCTCTGGGCTCATAAAGCAGTGTATCTGTAAAAATGCTGAAGTTATCTCTTGGAATTCCCTGACCAAGAAATCCTTTTTTGTGTGATGTGTTCTAGTCCTTGTAGATTGATAAAGTTTTATTTTGGTTTTCCTTTGAGTGTTGTTGACAGGTTAAGGAAAGACCTTGCATAAGCTCAGCTATATGGTTGGTTTTCCTCTCTGAATTATTCCTTATTCCTCACATCACTCCTGTATGGTATTATTTACTACAAACTGAAGTTACTTAATGGTTTCTTTTGATTACTGGGGTGGAGGTGAGAGGAACGCTTTGGGGAAACGTAAGACTAAGAGTAAGTTATGCCTAAACTGGAATCCAAATGTTTGAACTCTTAGAACCAAGTATATGGCTTAGTCTATAAAAGAGGAGTAATAAGTGACTTGCCCTAAAAATTTGAGGTCTCTGTAGGTTAAAAATGTGTGCCCTGTTTGTGTCACAGAGTTTTGGAGGATCAAATGAGGTGCAGTGCATGTTAAAAGTAATGCTAAGGGGGTATGGAGGGTAGTGGATACAGAACTAGTGAAAATACCAGTGTCCAACCTCTCAATGCCTTTCAGGCAACTTTCTCAGACTAAGTATTGGTATAAGTAATTCCTGATCTGGAGCTCCTTACACTGATAAAATTACAAATTCCTTTTTTTAAAAAAGATACACAAATGTAGGTTGTTATTTGCATGTTGTCACAAAGGAGGAGGTAATGAATGATAAAAAGGAACAATTTCAAAGAGGCCTTAGTTAACTACATATTATTAATTCTCATCTCTTGTGTTTTTATATTCTCTGATAGGTTCAGAATCTAAATACTATCTTGTAATTATTAATGTTATTTAAATTTGTGGAGTGTCTCAAAACTAGGTTTAGAAATGATTGGTATGTGTTAGTCGCCTTGGAGGAAAATTAGTTAGTATTTTTCTTTATAATATAGTTGAATCTTTTCCAACCAAATGAATCTAGATTTGAGTCCTAACCTTCCTGCCCCCAAAGAGGGTTAGTTCACATTCACTACTAACTGATTCAGCATAAATGGAAACTGTAGTTTGATGTATTTTGGCTATACAAGTCCTAAAGCAAATTTTAACTCAAGATTTACGAAAGGTCAAGCATCATTATGCTTAAGTGCTACAGTGAATCTTTGATCTTAGTCAATGATTTCCCTCCTGAAGCTTATCCATATTCATTCTGTATGAGTGTCATATGATCCATGCCTTTCAGTTCACCTACTGAAAGTCTTCCTTGCATCCTGTAAAATATGTTTGGGTAAGTACCCATGTGTATTGTAATTATGCCATTCATTCCACAATTGAATGTCTACTATGTACAAAGTACATACATAATTCAGTGTTTTAATGTTAAACGTTTCTATTATTCAGTATAACTAAAAATAAAAGTTGTTTGTGAAGGTTGTAAATCGTGTTTATACAAAGATTTTTGTTTGAACATTAGTGGGAATCTATGTGACAACCAAGTTAAAGTTGACAAAAAGTTAAAAAGAGAATTTTTACCCCCCTGTATTGAAGGGATGGGATTTTGAAATATTAATCACCCATTAAAGGGGACCATAGTAGTCTTTATTTATCCATTGCATCCAAAATCCAAATAATCATTGCACACAAAGGATTTATTCCTCATGACCCTTTGTAGGCATTAATCACACTATTTGAGCCCAAATCTCTATGTGTTGTTTTTTTTTTCTTTTTAAACGGAAGTTTTAATCATGGAATTTTTTAAATAAGAAAATACTTTTTGTATCAGTTATGGACTATTGACCATATAACTTTAGCTATTTACACTTCTAAAAATGGACATAAATCTAGAATAGGTTAGTGTTATTCTTATGCCCTTGTTGAGTTTTTGTCTCTGCTTATGGGGCAAAAGTGATTCCTGTGTTTCTCTTCTGCCAGTTAAAAAATAAGATTCTCCCTGCTGTGGACACATAGCTCCTGGATTTCTATAATTAATATACATTTAGAATGTTGACCCTGAGTCACTGCAAGATCTGAGTTACAAAAAGATGTAGTTAATATTGGAGGCAGGAAGGTGAATTAATACATTAAAAATTCTTAGTTGCCTTGACTAAGTCTGAGAACCACTTTAGCCGAGCTTGAAAAAAAAAACTCATTGCTAAAAAGTTAGCCATGAGGTAATAATAGCTTTTCGTTTGTTTTGTTTTGTTTTTTAACTCAAGAGTAACTTGAATAAAGTTCTGAAGGTGGTAGCAGTATAAATTATATTAACAGAAATCCTTGAAGTAAAGAGTTCTTCCCCTCATGAAGACAGTGGTCAAGCTAATCTTAACATAATCCATCAAAGGTGTGGAATTAGTTCTTATGGTGTCTGAAGATTGTTCTGTTTCTGCTCTTTAGACAATGATATAATTGAAAATTTTGCTTTTAGCTTTCCAAATAAGTATTTTCTTCCTATATAAAAAAAAAATAGATTTATTCCTTAATTTTTCTAGAAGAATTGATAAAAATGAAACCTTTAATGAATTAAAATTGACTTTACCATGGAGAAAGTCTTATTAGTATATAATTTCTTTGAGAAATTGATTTTTTTTCAACCACTTCTATAAAGTTCTACTGCTAGAAATTTTCACTTTTAAACAGTTGGTTTTATGAAGAAATACATAGTAAATTGGTGTGACTGGTTCAAATTATGTCTCTTCAGACATTTTCATTTGTCAGTGGCTTGTCATTGAGAAAGCTTCATTTCTGAATCACAAAATGCTTCCATATTGTGATCTTCTAAGATGCTTTAAAGAGTAACGTTTATGACGTATTTCAGGTAGAAATTAAGATTTATTTTCCTTTTAAAAAGTTCTGTGATTTAGCACTTCATGTAAAAAAGAAAAAAAGAACATGAAATGTTGACTCAACTAGTGTGATTAATGACTCCAAAAAAAACCCATGAAATTACTTTGGATGCAATCTATGACACTGGATGCCACTGACAAATGACAATGTCTGAAGAGACATAATTTGAACCAGTCACACCAATTTACTATGTATTTCTTCATAAAACCAACAGTTTAAAAGTGAAAATTTCTAGCAGTAGAACTTCATAGAAGTGGTTGAAAAAAATCAATTTCTCAAAGAAATTATATACTAATAAGACTTTCTCCATGGTAAAGTCAATTTTAATTTATTAAAGGTTTCATTTTTATCAATTCTTCTACTTGTTAAGTGAGTACTACTGTGGTCCCCTTTTAATGGAAAAGTGATAATATTTCAGAAACCCATCTTTTCAGTAAATATAGTAATAGTTATTTTTCTCTTCTAACCTTTGTATTTTTGCCTTTATTAGTAAAAATTACTGTAAGGTAGAAATCTCTTGTAAAAAAAAAAAACAGGCATACACACTGCTTAAGAGGGTAACATTTACAGTCAAAAGCAGGCAAGAGGCAATGTGCCCTTGGGCAAGTCTTTGACCTGAACTTCAATATATTTGACTTCAAAATAGGGATAATAAAATGCTCATACAGTCTCCCTAGACAAAGCATTTTAAAGTGCTACTTGAATGTGTGTCTTTTATTTGGCCCTAAACTACCTTCTGTAGCTTATTTTATAGGTAAGGAAACTGAAGCAAGCAGTGTTAAGTGACTTAACGCAGAATCACATAGCTAGTGAGTATCTGGGGCCAGATTTGTACTCAGGAAGACAGATCTTTTTTACTCCTGGCTTGGCACCATATCCACTGCGCCACCTAGCTGCTCGAGGGGTTTAGAGATGTCTTTGAAGTCAGGTGTGCCTAGTCCTGTACCTTCTATACAGTAAATACCAAAAAAAACCTGATTTCCATATATCTTCTTTCTCTCCTACACTACCTATTCAGTTTTGGGTCTGCTAAAGTTAAAGTTAACGAAATCATTTTGTCAGTTGTCACAAGTATAGGGCTTCTTGTATTCTGACCTGTTAGTGTGCATGACATGGGGAAATATATTAAAGGGTAGTAAGAACTATTGTGTAGGATAAGGTTATTATCAAGTATGAAATGACAGTTATGTCTTAGACCTGAAGTAATAACCAAGGGTTTACTAATAAAAGGTCTCTGAAATTCAGGATACAGTTTTTTATTAGTCTTTTCATTATTAACGTTTTCTCCACTTAATTCTAAACAATTAAGTGATTTGTAGTATTTGCTGATTTACAAGGTATAAATGCTTACTCTAAAAATTTGGCAATGCAGTGGTTTGAGATGATTCCAGCATGCCTCTAATTACTAATCAACTTTTTTTTTCTAGAATTTTGAACTGAAAAGTTAATAATAAAAGTCTACTATAGTTAAATCTCAACTTAATCTTAAAGAATTTTTGGTCTGAAATAGATTGTGGTATGTTAGTATTGATGAGTCAACTTCTCTATCATTTGTATCATGCATTTTCCTTTAGTCTAAATATTTTCCAGGTTCTTAGAGGAAACTGAAGTTAAGAGTAATTTCTAATTATAAGGGTAAAATTAAGAATAGAAAGAATTAAGGTGTTAATAGTAAAATCAAAAGATTTGGGGAAATGCTTCATAGTTCTTAAAGTGCTGCAAAGCCTTTCTATGCTGCCATTTAAATTATTTCCACACAGGATACCTATGGCTCTTAGATTTTTTTTTTCCTATGGGGAAATGTGCTCTATTTTTAATTTGCTTTTCAACCAGCTTTGCTAGAACTTCCATGCTCCATAAAATGAAGAGTGCCTGATATGTTACTATCTCTTGGAATAGGAGGGCTCCTATCAGTCCCATATCTTTTTTTTTTTCTTTTTTTCTTTTTTAGTAGGACCAGTTAGGGGAGGGGAACCTCTAATCAAAATTTTAGAGAATTACATTTCATGAAAACAAAGTTACTTGGGTTAGCTATGGTGTTAGGACAGACAGCATTTCTATCAAGTGTCCTAGGGTTTTCCATGATTACATATTTTCCAAGTTGTTAAGAAGTTGAGCCTTTAGATCTAGAGGTATAAATCCCCTTGAAGTGGAATTTTGTTAGTATAATCTGGAGCTGGGTAATAATCCTAGTCATCTTGTTGGAGCTTAGCAAGTGAGGAAATTACTCTCAACCCAGGGAAGAGAAATAGGAGGAATTAAAATTTTTTTTCTCCAGATTTTTGGATTTGTGTATTTTTTTACATGTCATTTGAATTGGAATTTTACTTTTGTTATCAATATCATAACTATTTAAGTTACAGACAGGACAGTTGAAGGGTAATTGCAGTTTGGTGTTAGATAAAGAACACTGCTACAGTTGTTTCTTCCTATTTGTATATAAATAGCATATGATCAGGTAGAAAATGTGTTTGATATACCTAATTAGTATAAGACTCTTAATCAGTTTCCTGTATTTTAAAAGGAAAAAAATGAACTCCTCTCCCCCGCAAAGAAAGAGGGACTTCAGTTCTTATTCAAACGTCAAACCCAAGTTATCTGAGTCTTTAAATCTATTGTTGTTTCCATTTTGTCCAGGGTATATTTGTCCATGGCAACACCTCAATTAAAATCCAAATCTAGATTCTTAATTTGTTTTCTTTCTATGATGTTCTTTCTTTCTTTTTCAAAATAGCCACCTGTATCAAGCCCTTCCTTCCCTACGATCCCTTCAGTATCACTATTGATTCATCTTTTAGCCCCTCCATTCTTCCCTTTCCTTGATAGTAGTACAAAACAGCTTGCTACTTAAACTGAAGGGAAGAGATGATAAAAAAAACAATAGGTTGTTATTGGATGCCTGTTGGAATGGGCTAAACTTTTACTAAGCATTCATTATATGCAAAAGCAACCTATAAGACACTGGTGTTTTAAAGATGGTTTATGACATATTTCCTAGCATCAGAGTGCTTATCTAATGGGATGATAAGAAACCCCCGTAATTGCTAAACTACTGTATTAACACCTGCGTGTGTAGCTCAGTTGTGCTTTTGTAATTGTGGCATGAAAGGGGCAGGATGTGTTTATTAGATTGCATGGAAGTTGACTATAGCTATGTTCAATATAAGGTCCTCATTCGGTGACCAAAAACATATTTTTTGGAGGAATTGAACCATATTAATTTTGACAATTCTTGCTACAAGTAAAGACAATGGAGTGACAATAAAATTTTAATTTTTAATCGTGCCTTAAGATAAGAAACCATCACTTTCTTTGCAGGACTACTGTAATTTGTTTGCAAAAATAACACCATGAGAAGTATAATGTATAAATATTTATTCCAAAAATTGATGGGTTTTGATATCCTATTTCCAACTCCACTGTGTACAGTCAAGTTGCTAACAAGATCAAAATTTAAAACGATTAAAATAAAATGAGAAAATATGCTCTACAGTTAATGCAGTTCTAACCTATCTAAACTAACTTTTAATGCCAAAAAAGCGAAAAGACTAAAAGAACAGAAATTACATAGATTGTAGATGATAGTCACTACAGTGAATGGACTAAAAATCCTTGAACCACTTTAACCAGGAAACAATTGATGTTTTTTCCAGGCAAAAGAGAATTAGCAGGCAAAGGTAATGCTGGTTTGGAATGTAAATTTCTTTATAAAATCTTGGTGGAGGATGGTGGAAGATAATGAGCAGTATTACATAAATCAATAGGAAACAGTGTAAAGAGAAGTAAACTTGGTAAGAACTGACTAAACTAGAGCAACATGAAACTGGAAAACTCATGGATGAAAAATGGGATAAGATCTGTGAAGACTTTTTTACAGCATTGTCTTCATCAGTGACATGGAGAATCACATTAGAATTCTCATAGTCCTATCATGTATACATGAGGAAAAACAAATGGTACTAGACTTGAGGTGACACAATTGTGAGAAATCAGTTCTCCTAAGTACTTGACAAAAGGGGGAAAGCCTAACCTTATGAACAGAAAAGTATCTGACCCATATAACTACTTTCCATTTTTTCAGAATCGAGAATAATGTACACACACTAAGGGCATCCTTGTTTTAAAAGGACTTTGACAAACAGATATCTGAAAGATAAAGAGAGTATAAAATCCCATTGTTTGACTTTTTTAAAGCATTTGATGTGGTTGAACAAAATACTACATTTTAAAAGACTCCTCCAGTAATTATTAAATATACATGTGAAAATCATAAGATTCCTTGAAAGATGTGAATAGAGATAACATAAAAAGGGGAAAATTGCTCAGTCATGTCCAGTGACCAGGGCAGAGTCCAGATGGGAAGGGGAATTTCTTTACCTTAAAGATTGTTATTTTTGTAGATGGCATTTCACTGCATCAAGATTCAAAATGCTTCAGCACCTCCTAAATGAAACTCATACTTAAATTTCAGGCTAGGTATACAACCAGGAAAATCAAGTATATGAAAAAGACATTATCCAGTTTCATCATCCACTGTGATGGATGTACTGAATGATGGGCTGAGCCTAGAATTAAAAGTCTCCTTCTGGATTATAAATACCTTAAATAAAGACAGGAATAATGTCTAGTTATCCCAGGGTTGTCTTGATAAATGATTCTGACTCCCATATCCAATCTTATTTTCTACTGTTTGGGTATATATGCCTTTTGTTCCAGGCAGGATGGCATCTTAAATATTTCATACTATTTCTAAGGATGGGAAATTGAAGGCAAGGAAAAACATTTTTATAAATAAGAAACTTTTTGAAAATTGAAATAAATGCAATATTTTATCACCTTTCATAGACCAAAGGTTGCTTTGTTACTTTAGGAATACAGAATTACTTTCTGTATAATTTTGAATAAAAATGGAATCTATTTAGAGCATTGAAGGCTGGAGTGGAGTAAATGAGGGAAAAAAAGTGTATCAGGATCTTCCTTCTCCAGTTATAATCATTTTCCTTCCCTGCAGGTGGTTGTCATATCTTCCAGTTTTTAGTATTCTGTTCACTCCTAATACTAGCCCGTCTTATAATGTTTTTGTGTCCCCAAAATTATTAAACTGTGTATACTCCTTAGCAGTGATACTGCTGCCAGGTTCATACCTCCAAAGAAATCAGCGGAAAAGGACCCTACATGTTCTAAAATTCTTATAGCAGCTCTTTTTTGGTGGCAAAGACTGGATAATAGATGAATTGTGATAGGTAAATGTGATGGAATACTGTTGTGCTGTAAAAAAATAAGGGAATTCAGAGAAACCTGGAAAGATTTGTATAAAGTGATGAAAAGTGAAGTTAGAGCAGTTTTATACAATAACAAGAATATTGTAAAAACTTTGAAAGACTTAAAAACTAAGATTAACACTGATCAACTACAGTTTGAGAGGACTCATGCTACAAACCTCCTTATAAATGATTGACATAGTACAAATTGTCTTTCTCTTTTATTTTGACATAGCCAATGCAGGAAAAAGTATTTTCATACTGAATTCCTTGCTTGATTTTATAAAGTCTATAAATTTTATGTTGAGGAAGTATAACCACTGCTTGGTTAGAGGGTTAAATATCTTGAAAATATTAATTACATTTAGAAGTTTGTGATATCACTACATTAGCATTTTTTAGTTATAAGAATGACCTAAAATTCAACAGATTTAATGTAATGGGAGATAATTTTTCTTAAACCTTGGGGGTTATATAACTACTTCGTTGCAAAGATAAAGTTTATTGTAGGTTAATTACTCTAAATTCTCTTTCCAGGCAGCCTGCTTCCGCAAAGTGGTACGATCGAAGGGACTACGTCTTTATTGAGTTTTGTGTTGAAGACAGTAAAGATGTTAATGTAAATTTTGAAAAGTCCAAACTTACTTTCAGGTAAATTGCTATGCCATATGATGTAGCAAAAATTAATTCCATCTCTTGAATTATTTTTGTCTTAACATTTGTCTTTTTGTATGTTAGATGTTTAAAAAAAAAAGTTCACTTATATAAAGTCTTTCATTCTTTCTCTGCAGTTGCCTTGGAGGAAGTGATAATTTTAAACATTTAAATGAAATTGACCTTTTTCAGTATATTGATCCAAATGTAAGTATTCTAATAAATATATCCTCTACTCCCTTTTCAAAATAAAATGTCACTAAGTAACTGGTGGTTTTGTTAGTATTTCTTGTTACTTTTCACTCTTGTAATTTTTTCCACATATTTTTTCTCAGTCTGTTTTCTGGACTCTTAATTGTAGAAGCTCTCCGATTGTAGAGCACATTGTATATGTCCTCCATTTGAACTTGAGGCAGGACTCTCAAAGCCCAGTCTTATCATAGGAACATGATAATTCATTTTTAATTTGAGATCTTCTGAAAGAAAAGACAGGTACTTCTTGCAGTCATCTTCACTGTGTATGTACCTTGTCTATAGAAGGAAAAATGGAACTGAATTCAGCTACTAACCTAAAAGCACTTTCTGTGATTTGAGTAAAACTTTCTACAACTCTGGAATAATGTTCATCTTTCTCTCTGGAGGCGACCTAAGAAAAGAAAAACAACTAAGCTTGTAGATGAGGAGTGTCACACTGTCTGAAATAGCATTATGTAATACTTTATTCCTTTTAGACTCATTCCTACAGACATAGAATAGAGGGTTGTGTTTTTTTTTTATCTTTTAGGACTCCAAGCATAAAAGAACAGACAGATCAATCTTATGTTGTTTACGGAAAGGAGAATCGGGACAATCATGGCCAAGGTTAACAAAAGAAAGAGCAAAGGTAGGATCTTGATTGCTAAGACATATATGTTAAAATCTGCCTAAGATGCTAGCAGTATTTTCTACTCATGTGATTTTTTATGAGCATGTGAGATGGCTGTCACGTCCAAAAATGTGCGTGCTGTAGGAATTCTAATGACGGTACAAATGAATTTAATCAGAGGGTAATTTGTGTGTTTATTCCACAGCTCAATTGGCTTAGTGTGGACTTCAATAATTGGAAAGATTGGGAAGATGATTCTGATGAAGACATGTCCAATTTTGATCGTTTCTCTGAGGTACAGTTTCCTTTAAACAGACTTGTTTAAGCTTTTAATCTTACATCGTGTGTGTGTAAGTGTAGTTTGCTTCAGCGAATTTAATGGCAATCCTTAGATTCATCTAGAGTTCAAAGTGCAGATTTTCAGAATCAGCCTTGGAATCCCCATTGTAAAAAGTGAAAGCTTAGTGATTATCATTTAACCTTGTAGAACACACCAATTATAAGCATTGCCTAGGAGGTTATATATCTCAAGTTTCACTATTGTTTTTCTTATGGAAATAATAGGTATCAATAAATTTTAAAAATTGCCTACATTTCCCTATATGCCCCCTCCAAAGTTAAACTTCAGCAAAACTAATCAGATTTAGGGTTCTTTTTTTAAATCTAGTTTTAGATTAGGAATAAAGGGGAGAACTCGAGCATAAATAAAAAATACCTGTGTAAAAATCCTTTCCAAATGTGAGATTATAAATTCGCTCTTCCTTCAAGAATGGAACAGTAGAAAAAACTATTTTACTCTAAGAGAAAATTGTGAGGCTACAGGGTAGTTACCTTGAAATGTTGGGAAGAGATGCTATGTAGAGAAGGAAATAACTTTAACTTTTGGTAACTGATAACAGTGGTTTACTAAGGACAAAATGTGACAGATTTAGCTTATAAAAATTGGTCTTTTGAAAATTGATAATGATTTTATTAAGGGATTTTCTTTTTTTATTAATAAGACTTAAATGTTAATATTTATTCTTTAAACAGATGATGAACAACATGGGTGGTGATGAGGATGTAGATTTACCAGAAGTAGATGGAGCAGATGATGTAAGTAGTTTTTAATTGGCCTTTAATTTGGCCTGGTAGCTTATTCAACTTGTGTTAACAGCGGTGAATTTGGAGTCAGGATTGATTCTGGCGCTACCACTCACTGACTTTGTGATCATAAGCAAATCATTTAATTCTTCCTCAGGTTCATTTTCCTTATCTATGAAGTGGAGAATAGTTGTAACCACCTGCATTGAGAAAAGCATTTTATAGCTAGATCATCATATAAATAAATACAAGTTAATAACAAGATCAAACTAGATCTTTGTGATACCCAGGGAAAGAAAATCACAAAACCATTGACACATAACTCCAGCAGTGTTCTGTTGCTGCTGTGTTTTGGATTTTTTAAAAATAATTTCCAACCTTAATTCATTTTAGCAATTGTGCTAGCTCATACATACTGAAGGAGTGTTGAGGAGAAGTGGAACTAGAGAGAAGGTCAGTCAACCATAATCATTTATGGCAGGCCTGCGTGGCATTGAGGGCCTCTTGCAGCATGTCAAAGGATTTCAGGCAGTCCAAGAAAAATGTAGACAATGTAAAATAGGCCTGTGGGCTGGAAGTTGTACGAACCTGATTTATGGGGTGAAAAAAAATCAGAGTAGTAGAGCCATATATAATTCCTTAGTTTTTAAAGATGAGGAAACTAAGGGTGACCTTGCCCACAGTACTCAGGTAATTTGTTAATGGCAAAATAAAGTCTAGGACTTTTTGGCTTCTAACTTAAGTATCCTTTCTCCAATATCCAAGACTTCTTTTCTTGAAGGTGAAGAGGTTCAAGATGGGAAGCACCACCAGTTACCAAAGCTAAGTCATAGGAAAATACATGTACTTATGCTAAGATATAGGCAATAACATCACATGTCCCAGTAATAATGTAAAATATCTGATCAGCTTTACTATAAGACTTAAGCATTTGTGTTTAACATGCCTTATATGCTGATACTTATGATATCCATGTTTTTTTGTGAACTAAGAAAAAAGTACACTGGTTCTTTATAGAATTTTTTTTATTAAGCAGAAGGATGTTCAGATATATTTTATAACTTTGTTTTCTTTGATTTTTTAGGATTCACCAGACAGTGATGATGAAAGTAAGCTTTTTGAAATTTGAAATGAGTTACTTATATAAGTGTTTTAGGCACTGATCTTTAAATTCAGACTCTTTCCACTTGAGCAGACTTTCTGCTATTTACTTCTTTCAATTGCCTAGATTCCTTACCACCCCTGAGGTAGTAATTCAGGAAATAGACCATATAATGTTGTTAAAGGAGATCTTAGGGCAGTTTTGACCAGATTTTTCATGTGTTTGCTATGCTTTCCTGAATGTTCATAATGTCTTGAGGCATTAAGCTATATTAAGTTGTTTAGTGCTTTATTACATTTATTACATAAACTCTTAATAGTATAGGAGAAAATCTAAATTCTCAGAAGAAACAATAATTTGAATCTTTATGTAATGCCAAATTTAAGTAGCTAAAGCATAAGTTTGAATAATTCTTAGAGTATTTGGGGGAAAGACTGTTTAAAAGGTGAGACAAAATGGATCTCTTCTTTTCTGTGTAAGTAAAGTGAATGTTTAGAAAGTTTACATTATGCTTTCCACTATTCTTTCAGAGATGCCAGATCTGGAGTAAAGAAGAAAGTATTGTCTTCAGGGTTTTGGGAAAGAAAGATAACTTCATTGCAAAATTTTCATAATTGAGATAATTCCTGCGTTGGTAGCTCTAAAGGCAGATACCTATATTTGCCTCCTTTAATCCATTTTCAATCTGTTTGTTTTAAAAAGGCTTCACTAAGGGTTGATGTGTACTATTGTATGGGTCAGTTTTAAGTCAGCTGAGGCAATAACCTTATGCATGAACATTTTTTTCAAACTTCCAAGAAGCAATTGAGGTATAGGCAATGGACACAGTCATTGCAGTTAAAAAAAGGTTCACCAAGTCTCTTTACTCTTTATAACACAGATACTGACATGGTAAGAAAACTTAGCTTATTTTAAGTAGTTTAAAATCACTTCCCCCTGATTCAACAGGGTAGACTAAAGAGAATTTTAAAGTGTTCAGATTTTAGTACACAGAATCAAACTGCTGAAGCAAGTTTAATTGGCTGACAACTTAAGCTGACAACATTGCTGTACCTCCAGAGTGTCTTCAGGATTGTTCCACTAATGTTTTATTTAAAAAAAAAAATTATTCACTTCACATTGTTGTATTTAAATGATCACTAGTTAGTGTTCCAAATGTATCTTAGCTAAAACTAGTGAAGCCCTAATTTAAATGGTTATGAAGCCTGTACATTTGGTATTGTTTGACCCTTAAGCTTTTACATCTCTTAGTATGGAGGAGGAAGAACAGCTATACATTGTTGCTTGTCAATCTGTACATTTAGACCAAATTTGTATTTGCACTGTCAGTATGGAAAACGAGTGACAAAATGTTTAATACACTATTGGATTTTTTTTTTTGCTTTTTTTTTTTTTTTTGACTCGGCTTATAACAAGGCTGAAAAAAACTTCAATTTGTGTTCAGAACAGTGGGGATTTTTTTTATGTCTGCATTCTTTCTAATAAACAGTTGAAGACTTCTTGGCTGTCCTTTTAAGTGTCTGGTTTACTGTAATTTCATGTATTCTTAACTATTTACTGGAATGGAATTTTTATTTTTCTTGAGGAAGACTATGGTAGAACTATTTCCTCTTAAATGAAGGAGGTTTGTTGTAATGTTCCCAGGAAACCTTTTAAAAAGTGGATCTGTAATAGAACTTGTAGATACACTTTACAACAGTTGAAAAAGAAAGTGTTGTGATTTGACTGAAATAAAACTAAATGTGTTGTCCTCCTCTAAATCTTTGAGCTTCTGCATTTGAGCAGTTTTTGTACCCTTCAGCTTCTGCACCTTAGTCATACCATTGAAATCCATCCTATTTCACCTTTCACTTTGGTGTATGTATGTTCAGTGCTTTCAAAAGAGCTCTCTACAAAACACTAGAACTAGGAAAGGAAAACTTGGAGGAAAGTCATGGACTTCTGTTATCTTCATTAGCTCAGTATTGTATAAGCCTATTTTGACAGGATTTTGTGGGGTTTTTTGTCAATATTGATTGGAAATGTGTTCCCTCAGAGCCTGGAACTATAGTTAAAAGACTCACTGGTCTCTGATTTAGTTACCCTGCTCAGATACGGAATAAACGCCTGCTTTCTTTGAAAGTTGTATTGCAGTTTGACACTTTCTCCCCCTACCCCCCCCCCCTTTTATTTTCATTTACAATTTTTTTGGAGTGAGATTTTTGTCTTGAAAACTATGTTTCTTGGACTCACAGATCTTAATTTTTTAACATCTAGTTTGGGGAGTTGGAGAATGAGAAAAGATGAGGTTTTTCTTAAGTATTTTTGATGCCTTTTTGGAGGTAACAATAAAGCTTATCAGATATTCTCTTTGTATTCACCATCCCCCAGTTCCTCATAAAAGTAAGGTGTAATGGAAAGGGCTTGAAGTCATCAGACGCCAAGGTTTCAGTCCTGCCTCTGTCATTTAATAGCTGTGTACATAGGCTTAGTGACTCACCCTCTCTGAGGCTGTTTTCCTCAGGTGATAAATGGAGCAAATAATACCCTTGAATCCTACCTCATATGCTTGTAAGGAAAATGCTTTGCGAGCTTTAAAGGATATAGAATGAGTTATTTCATCATTTACTCATCAGGGGTATAGTGCACTCGTTGCAAAATCCAGCAACTCTTCATTGCTTAGTCTAGTATGATACTGTCTGTTATGTGGTGTCTGATAACTGTATAATGAACTCCCTTTGAGAAAACTTTTGAGTATTCATTGTATAGTATTTAAAGAAAGCTGAAAGTGCCTGGCACATAGTAAACGCTTAATAAACATTTGTTGATTTAATAAATGCCTGTTGACACAGAGGTGATTTTAGGTTATTCCAAATGGATTTTTCTTGCTTCCCAGAGATTTTACTTTTTTTTTCGTTATCTTTGGCAATTACCCTCACCAAATCTACCTTGAAGTTTTTAATTTGCAAAAAGCGGTGCCTACTTTTGTCAGGCAAAACAAGATACAGTCTCTCTAAAGGAATCTTCTTCCTTTGGGACTCCCTAGATGAGTCTTAGGAATATTATGCATACTTAGAATACTGACTTTTAAGTTTAGTATATGTATGATGGGGAATGAGCAAATCCTACCTATCACTACTTGTGTGACTTGGCAAATCTTAAAACTTCTGAACTTCAGTTTCTTTGTAAAATGAGGGAATTCCACTAAATGATTTCCTCTGGGTGCATTTTGTGTAATCCTAGGAAAACTAGGCTGACTACTCTTGATTGATGAGGTACGTAAAAGGATCCAGCCTCTAAGCAAATAAACTTGGGTAAAAACATTATGGGCTATTTGGTTTTCCCATTTGATGAGAGCCAAATAAACAGGAGAATTATATGATACTTCGGCATTCCTTCAAGCTAAGCTTCAACTTCTTACCCGGATGGTTGAATATTGACTTTGGGTAAGAATTCAGGATGTGTACATGATTGTTTTTGTGAAATGTGTAACCAAATGATAAATAATTTTAGCTTAGTGCTGTGAACACCTTGCTTGTATGCATTGACTTCAGCTATTCATAACACAGTTGACGATCATGAAGTAACCAGAGGTTTGAGTAACAAAGGTTTAAGCAACCAAAATAGAATATGTAGCTCCTTCCAGATCTGTTTTTAACATGTACTTCTTAATAAGACAGGAATTACGATTTACATTGATGAACCTCTTAACATCCTCACCTCATTTCCTTATCACCTGCAGTATCTGTCTCCTTGCTCAGCTATTGCCATGTATCTTCATGGCCACACTTCAGGTGCTGAATTCCAAATTGGGAAACAGTGTAGCAGTACTCATTTTGCGCAAAAAGAGAAAGAGGTGCATGTCAAAAGCACTTCCTTACTCTGAACCTGTTTCCTGGGGATCGGAATAAGACAACGTATGTAAAACATTTTGTTAACCTTAAAAGATTACATAAATGTGAATTGTTATTGCAGCTGACCAGTCCAGTCATTCTCCGTGCAAACCCAATCTCTGCTTATTGTGCTTATAGTCAATGCTGGGTAACGTTTGGATTTTCCCGCCCTTGTGTCCAGACTATTGAGCTCTGCTAGGAAAAGCCTTGAAATGCGCTGATTTCATTCACTGTCAGTTTACGTTGCATACCCAGTGGGGGCGCTGCCCTCCCTGCTGCTCAGCTGGCCTTGTACTTTCTGCTGATTGGCAGTTTTCTTAACTCCACCCTGCTTCCACTCTTACCTGCCCAATCCATTCTTCACTCCAGTCATGCTATTCTTTTGTTCAGAGTTCTCTGTTGGCTCTCTACTGCCTACAGAAGAAAGTCGAAATTTTCTGGCCTTCAGGGTCCTCCCCAACTTGTCATAATTACATTTTCATTCTTATCATTACTAGTTTTCTTCCCATGCGATCTGTGTACCCTAACTAGATTGTTTGCAAAGTTACGTACTTTTCCACTTCCACTTCTGCTTTTGTTCTGGCCAGTTCTGTGACTGGTCTGCCCTCTTCCACCTCTGCTCAGTCCAGATGCTTTTTATCCATGAAGCTACCCAGTTCCCTTATTTGGAAGTGGTCTTTCTTTCCCTGCACTTCTCGAAGGTAGTATTTTTATTACTCTATTTTGCTTTATACTTGTTAGCATCTATGTGCCATACCCCTGCTAGATTATAAGCACTGAAAGCAGAAATATCTCATTTATCTCTGCCTCATGGTAGACTATTAATAAAGTGAATTAAGATGACATCTTGTTGAGGTCACATCATGGGCCTTGGGAAAAGGTGGTAATCACATTTTTTTTCCCCTAAAATAAAAGCATTTCCAGAACAAAATGAGACAAAAAAAAATTGCACTTGAAGCTGGAGATCTGTATTATGTACAACTTAGTATTCCTTTTAAACACCATCTTCATAGGAACTTTGAAGTTAATTTGGATATTTAAAGTAGAATGTCTTGCTCAAAGTTGTTCAATATTGCTGTTAACTATGTAATGTTCTTTTGGGGTTCTGGCTCTCTTTACTCTTATTTCATGCAAATCTGTTTTCCTAAAACTAAGTTCATCATTTCTTATAGTAATGTTCCATCATAAATATACAGCAGTGTAATTTCCAGCTCTTTGCCACTACCAAGAGCTGCTATAATAGAACATGGAGACTTTTTTCCCTAATCTTGAGACTATCCTAAATGATGCTGTTGAGTCAAAAGGTACAGGCAGTTGAATAATTCTTTGGGCACAGTTGCCCATTCTCAATCATTCTCAAATGGTTGGATCAGCTCACAGACCCACCAATCATAAATTAAGGTCCAGGTATGACATTTAAGAGCCTTTGACCTAGTACATTTTAGTGGAGTTCTTGGGGGTTTTTGGGTGTCATGGTTCCTTTAGGGTTTTTTTATGTCATGACCTGGTGATGCCTATGGGCCCTTTCTGAGTCATTTTTAAGTTTATATTATGAAATATCTAAAGTTAGAAAAGGAAACTATTACAATACAATAAAGAATATTTTAGAAAACAAGTTTTCAGGTGCTCCCCACTCCAAGGTCCTCTGGTGTACTGCAAAGCACACCAGTCTTGGAATTAGAAAACATCATCTTAAGTTTTAGAGTTGACACTGTCACGTTGGTCATTCTAATCTCTCTAAGCTTCTATGTCATAACATTGATTATATATACCAGCACTAACTGCCACAGTGTTGTCCTGAGGAAAGCACTTTGCAAACTAGTGTGTAAATTCATTGTTATATGTGTGATTATTTTTGCATATATGGATAGGTACATTGGGATCCAGGAAAAACCCAACGAAGTTGCTGACTTTCTAGTTACTAGTAAAAATGAACCCAAACAAGTATTATAGACTGAGTCTCTCTTACCAGGCTGGGAGAGCAGTGTCCAGTCATGGGGAAAATGCCAACACTGATCAGCACAGAAGCTTTCACCAGCTCCATTTTTCTTTCCTGAGCCCACTGCTACTTAGGGCATCCTGATTGCCCTCTCCTCCAGAGGAATCCCCCATATTGGCACTGGACTTAATGTGGACAGTATTGAGTTTAGTCTTGTGGTAGTTCTGGAACTGGAGTTCACAAGCCTCAGCCTCTCCCCCATTAGTCAAGGATTATAGGTCTATCCACATCCCTAATCCAGACTTTTTTTTTTTTAGGGAATAATCAGAATTTTAAAACCTTTTTCAAATACTGTTTAATTCTAAGTATAGCCAAATAATGATAACTGACAGTGATTCTGTGAAAAACTGAAATGTCAGACTCCACAATCTTTTTTTATAATTTTTAATTTTCAACATTCACTTTCATAAGATTTTGTTTTAAATTTTCTTCCCCTCTCTTTGCTACCCCCTCCCCAAGATGGTATGCGATCTGATATAGGCTCTGTTCATACATTCATATGAAACATTTTCACATTAGTCATGATATAAAGAATGGGAGGAGCAATGGGAAAAAACAAGAGCCTTGAAAATGTTTTAGATCCTTACGTTGCTGTGAAGGGCTAAGTTTGTCAAAAACAGTCCTCACACACTGTGGCTGTTACTGTGTATAATATTCTCCTGGCTCTGCTCATTTTCATTCAGCATCAGTTCATATAAGTCGCTGGGTTTTTCTAAAGTCTGCCTGCTCATCATTTCTTATAGCTCAATAGTATTCCTTTACATTCATGTATCACAACTTGTTCAGCCATTCCCCCATTGATGACATCCCCTCAATTTCCAATCCTTTCCTACTACAAAAAGAGCTGCTCTAAATATTTTTGTACATGTGAGCCCTTTTCCCATTTTTATGATCTCTTGGGAATACAGATCTAGAAGTGGTTTTTTTAGGATCAACTGAAGTGCCTAACAGCGCCTTGCATATATATTGTAAGCACTCAGTAAGTACTTGTCAAATTAAATATTCCCACTTTTACAAAGTAAAGGGGTTAGACCAGACAATCTCCAAGATTCTTTAGTGTATTTTGAAAATTCAACAAACATCTTTTGGCTACCTATGAAGTATTAGACCCTAGGGATTTGAGGGGAAGAATTGTAGGGAACTCTGGGTGGTTAAACTTTTAATGCAAGTTATCTATTGTGCAATTTAAAATCTGAGCAATTTGAGAGACTTTTAAGATCTTGCGTTCAAGTGTCCCCTCTGACATATCAGCTCTGTGGACCTGAGCAAAACACTTCTGAAACTGGCTCATAAAAGCATGAAAAATTATATGATCCCAATCTCTGAGAAGTTTATAGATTACTAATAGTACAATTTGTACAGGGATAAGTATAATGTAAGGTAGAACTCAGTAGGAACAAAGGAGAGATCTGCGGAAATGGGAGGAGGGAAAAAACACTTTGTTGGAAAGAATAAAAGAAGGCTTCCCAGAGGAAGCAGGACCTAAGTTGAGCCTAAGAAGAGGATTTTTTTTTTTAGCTAGTGATCTTAAAGAGTTCTTGGGGGCACATGGGGAGTGTGTTGGACCTCGGGCGGCTCTGGTGGACACGCGGGAGGGCCCCCAACGAGACACCCCAGGTCTTGGCTGCAGTGGAGCAGCAAAAATGAAGGTGGTGGAAGAAGCCTGAATCCAATCCAGAAGGAGACACAACCTTGATTTAAGAGTTTTCCAGAGAATCCCAAGAAGGGACATACCTTGGTGCTGAAGTTGTCCCAGGGACATCAACCTGTGAGGAGAGTTAACCTGGAGGATCAGCCTCACCTGTTTGGGGAGAGGGTTGGGCATTTTTTTGACGTAAAATTGACTTCTCAAGCATGGAAGCAGCCATCATCATCCTCATCATCCAGCTCCAGGAGGAGACAGTAACACTACAGTAGACAACCATGACCGTGGCTTCTATGACTTCTCTCTCTGTCAGTCCCTTGTCCATCCCCTGTGGAAGCAGAGATTTCATTCCGCTCTTTGAACCCGGATCCTGAGCCTCGCAGGAATGGTGTCCAGCGAGAGTTAACTGTCATCGGAAACAAACTGATTGTCCACTGGTGAGCAAAAGAAGCATGATTCTTCTGCGTCTCTATCACCTCCTTCCTGGACGATGTGACTCTGGTGCTGCAGACCATGGAGCGTTTTGGGCCCCCAGAGCCCCACTGAGACACCTCCCCTGACCCACTCATGTCTTGTAGGAGCTGGCCCCACAGCTCTCATCCCCTTTCCCCCAATGAAGAAGTGCTACCAAAAAGACTGAGCTTAGAAAATATAGAAAATCAGAAGCCAAGATCCCTCTCTATTTCCTTCCCTGCTTACTCCCCTCCCCCATAACCTCATCCAACTTTCTCTTCAACCAAGAAGGTGGAAGCTGGAACAGGAGGGATCCTGGTTCCAGTTTGTCCACTCCAGTATGAACTTGTTGCTGCAAAATAAATCTCATACAAGCACACACAAACCCCAAACTGACTGATCCCTTAATAAGGAGCAGACAGCCCTCTGATTTCTCCCACTATGGACATCAAATTTGGCTTAGAATTTGAATTGCAGAAGATATCTATCATTTCTGTTATTTTATCTGTGTTGTTTTTCTGACGGCGTAGGGGTTTTCTTTACCCCTCAGGGACAGTTGGTGAATAGGCTGGAGATGATCTATTAAGAAGGAAGATTATAGATATTTCTGTGTGTGCATGTTGTCCCTCTTTGGGGCAGGAACTGTTTCGATTCTTGTATCCCTAGCCCTTAGCATAGTGCCTGAAAAGTAGTGAGTACCTAATAAATGCTTGGTGAATGGCTGCCTGACCAAAATGGAGTATCTGGAAGGACTTAAGGATGCATAGGATTTCTCCTCAGCCTCTTTTGGCCCTTCCTTTCCTGTTCAACAGAAGGGAATACTGAACTTCTTTCTTGTGGGTAGAACAATAGCCAGCAGCAGTGGGGCCCTTCCTCTCCTCTTCCTCCTCCCTGGTGCACAGAGGAGCATGTAGGAGTGCTATGCACCAGCTTGCTTGGTCTCTTTTCCCTTCCCCTCCTCCCCTCCCTCTCCTTGGTTTAAGGATAGGAGGTTCCACTGGGCACAGGAGAGGGAAGGGAATTTTTTTTTCAGGAGTGGTCAGGTCTTTTGAAGGTTATTGTTCAAAGTTATCTTTTGAATTTATTGTTTTAATGGCTTTTCATGGTTGTTACTGGATGATTCCCTCAAAGTCCATATTGTTTCAAATTCCTCATTAAATTTTCCCTTTCAAACAAACAAAAAAGGAGTTCTTGCATTTCAGCCATGGGGTATGTGGAGGCAGGCTGAGTTTCAGTATAGCTAACAGTCAAATTTGGCAGGAGCGTAAAGTACTTGAAAGGAAACTAAGATGAAATAAGGCTGGAAAAAGACTGAGAAAGACAACATGTGTACATAGAGAAGTATTAAAAAAAAAAACAAACCAGCAAAGCAGATATAAGGTGACTAGCATTAGCACCTAGAGTGAATAGGAAAGATCTCATGCTGAAAGAGGTGCTTAAACTGAGTCTTCAAGGAAACCAATGATTTTACAAGAGGTAGAGAAGAAAGAACATGACTGTTGCAAAATCACAGAAACCAGAGACCGATAGAGAGTTATAACAAATGGAATGGTATGACTGTACCATAGATGATGTGGAGGGGGGTAACGTGTGAGAAAGCTGAAAAGGGCCAAGTTGCAAGGAACTTTAATACCAAAGGGAAGCATCTATATTTGATCCTATAGGTAATGGGAGCTACTGGTGTTGTTTGAGAAAGGGAATGAAATTATCAGATCTGCATTTGACAGAAGCATAGAAGATAGAACAAAATGGGAGGAGACTTGAGGTGGGGAGATCAGTTAGGAGGCTATTAGTGTATATGCCAGGTAAAAGGTGAAGAGGACCTGAACTGGTTGGTACTGTATGAGTGGATAGAATGGGGTGTATATGAGAGATGTTGTGGAGACAGAAATGAGATTTCTACTGACTGGATTTGTGGGAAGAGAATGAGGAGTTGAGGATGACATCTAGATTGTAAGCCAGGGTGACTGGAAGAATGGTAGTGCCTTTTTAAAAATAATAGGTAGTCCTGAGAGCTTGATGCCAAGGTCATTCACTGCATTGGTTGTACTGACATTTTTCTTGATACTGGACTTCAGTGGCTCTGGAAGACAGTGTGAGACTGATGACTTTATGCAACTCTGCCTCACTTAAATCCAGTTCACAAAGGGGTCAAGACATTACCCTATGATGTCATCAGTCCTTCAAAAACAAAGGTCAGACAAGATCAGTAGGGAAGTTCAGAACAGGTATGGGTTTGGAGGAAAATATGTTTTCTCTTTTGGACATGTTGAGTTTGAAATGGCTCTAGAATATTTAAGAAAAAATGTGAGAATCATCTGCATAGAGATGATACCCACCCATGGAAGCTGGTGAAGTCACCAAGTAGAAGAATAGAGAGAAATGGTAGCCCAGGACAGAACCTTGAGATACACCCAGATAGGTGGCACAACATGAAGGATGATCCAGAAAAGGTCAATCAATAAACGTTAATTACTAGCTATGTGCCAGCAGCTGTGGTAAGTTCTGGGAATGCAAAGAAAGGCAAAAACCAGTCTCTGCTCCTAAGGAGCTGGTAGGTAGTCTAATGAAAAAAGATATAAAGGATTGGCCAGACATGTAGGAGAAACTCGCATCCATTTCATAAAATCCCAGAGAAAAGAGAATATCAGATTTCAACATTTAACTGAAACTCTTCTCTCCAAAGTTACCAGTGATCTATCTCCTAATTGCCAAATCCAATGACTTTTTCTCAAATCTTACTTTTTTAGATGTCTCAGTAGCCTTTGACATGGTAGATTACTTTCTTCTCCTTGATATTCTTTCTTTTAAAGTCTTTGGGATGCCTTCTACCTATCTGACCACCCCTTCTCAAGTTTCCTTTGTATATCCTCAGCTAGGTCACGCAGTCATGGGTGTGCCACCAGGCTTAGTTGGGTACCTGTCTTCCCTCGCTATTCTACTTGGTTATCTCATCAGCTTCCAGGCTTCCATTATCATCTCTATGCCTAAAATTTTCAAATCTACTTGTTCAGTCATATATGACTCTCCATGACCTCACTGGGGGTTTTCTTGGCAAAGATATTGGAGTTGTTTGTCATTTCCTTCTCTAGTTCACTTTACAGATGAGAAACTGAGGCAAACAGGACTAAGTGACTAGCTCAGGGTCACACAGAGAGTAAACCTACTTATTATCCCTAAGCTCTCTTCTGACCTATAGTCTCACATCTTGAATTGCCTTTCAGATATCTCAAATTAGATGTCTAATAGACCTCTTAATCTTAACATATTCAAAACTAGACTTATTATTCTTTTCCCCTAAACCCTTCCCTTTTTCCAAACTTCCCCTATTACTTTCAAGGGCACCACCATCTTCTCATTCTCCTCAGATGAAAATCTAGGTGTCATCCTCAATTCCTGTTTTTCTCTTCCTATATCCATTCTGATGCCAAAGTCTGCCCCTTTGCAACATCTCTCCAGTACATCCCCTTCTTTCCTCTGATATTGCCACCATCTTGATGAAGTCTCACAACTGGACTGTTGCAATAGCCTGCTGGTGGGTGTGTCTGCTTCAAGTATGTCCTCACTACAAACCATTCCCCATTAAGTCACCTAAAGCAAAGGTCCAGTCATATCACCACCATACTCTCAATAAATTCCAGTAACTCCCTATCACATCCAGGATCAAATACAAAATCGTGTTTGACTTCAAAGCCCTTTGTAACTTAGTCTCCTCCTCACCTTTCCAGTCTTCTTATACTATACAACCCTCATATTCACTGGTCCAGTGACACTGACCTCTTTCATGTTCTAAAAACCAGACTCTATCTCTCAGTTCTGGGCATTATCTCTGGTTGTCTCCCCTACCTGAAATGCTCTCTCTCCTCATCTCTATCTTCTGACTTCTCTGGCTTCCTTTAAGTCCCAGCTAAAATCTCCCCTTCTGCAGGAAGCCTTTACCAATCTCTTTTAATTTTAATTCTTTCCCTCTCATTTCTTATTTATCCTGTATATAGTTTATTTATACCTATGTATTTGCTCATTGTCTCCCTCATTAGAGGGAGCTCCTGTTAGCTCCTCAAAGGCAGGGTGTCTTTTTCCTTTCTTTGTATCTTCAACACTTGGCACACAGTAGATGCTTAATAAAGGCTTATTGACAGACTGATGAGGAGAGGGTGTCAAATTTGTCAGAGAGGTGGAGGAGGATGAGCACTTAGAAAGAATGTGAATTTGGCAATTGATAAATGACGGATAATTTTGGACAGTTTGATGAACTGATCAGAAGCCAGATTTCAAAAGCTATTGGAGGAAGTGAGAAGAGAGGAAGTTTAGGAAACAAGTGGAAAGCTTTAAATTCTATGCAAAAGAGAGTGTGTTTTATTCTGTGTGCAATGAGGGCCAACTAAAGATTTTTAAAGAATCAAGTGTTTCAGATTTAATATTTTAGTAAGATTATTTTTTGGCAGTTCTGAGGTTATAAGACATTACAGGCAATATCAATTAGAATATTATTATAACAACCTAGGCCAAATGTGATGATTGCTTATACTAGGATACTAGTAGGAGGGGAAAAAGAAGTCAGGAGCAGTTTATGGGGAAAGAATATGAGTGCAGAGGTTTGGGGTTTTTTGTAAATTTTTTTATTTTACACTGAAATACAAAATGAAAAAAGAAAAAAATATTGCCACATACACAGCAGACCATAAGAGAGGATTCAATATAAAGCAATGAATTTCCATTCAAGAAAACCTATATAATAAATACATGTTGTTTTCAAGACTGCCCAGCTTTTCTTTGCTTCACTGTTAATTTTCTTTTGTTCTCTGTTGAGCCCTTTTTACTTTTTTCCCCTCCCTTTCCCTTTCCCATGCTAAAGAAGGCTACATTTAAGTGTGGATATATGTATATATACATACACACACACACATAGATATCTATAAACATGCACATATATGTATGACCATACAATGCTTATTTTCTCCTATCATCTGTTTCTCTGAAGGTGGATAGCAACTTCCTTCTTTAGTCCAAGTCTTTCCATATTTTTCTAAATCAACCAGTTCATCTTTTCCTACTCTACAGCACTATTCCTTTCTGGATTCAAAAAACATCTTCCTTCATAGGATTTTTGAGGTTAATTTGGATATGTATAATAATAATAATAAATATATTTTATAATAAATATATATAATATATAATATGTAAAAATAAATACAATAATACAAAAATACAATATAAATACAAGTACAAATAAATAAATATAAAATAATGATTGCTCAAAGTTGTTATCAAAACAGTTGTTGCTGTTACCATATACAATGTTCTCTTGGTTCTGCTTATTTAACTCTTCATTATTTCATGGGGGTCTCTCCCTGTTTTCCTAAAATCATTGGGCTCCCCATTTCTTATACCAGAACCATTTGTTTGGCCATTCCCCAGTTGCTGGGCATCCCTACAATTTCCAGTTTTTTGACATCACAAAGAGAATTGCTATAAATATTTTAGAATATATCGGTTCTTTTCCATTTTCCCTAATCATCTTGGGAAACAGATCTAATAGTGATATTGCTAGGTCAAAAGATATAAACAGTTTATTAATTATTTGGGCATAATTCCAAATCTTTCTCAAATGGTTTGATTAGCTCACAGATCCACCAACAATAAATTAAGGTCTTCATTTTTCCACATCCCCTCCAACATTTGTCACTTTCCCCTTTTATCACTTTGTCAGTTTGATAGGTATAAAACAGTATCTCGAGGTTGTTTTAATTTGCATTTCTCTAATCAGCAATGATTTAGAGCATTTTTCTTATGACTATAAATTGTTTTGATTTCTTCATCAGAAAACTACCTATTCATATCTTGACCATTTGTCAATTGGGGAATGACTTGCTTTCTTATAGATGTGACAAAATTCTTTACATATTTAAGATATGAGACCTTTATCTGAGAAACTGTCTATAAACTCTTTTACCTAGTTTTCTGCTTTCCTACTGATCTTGGCTACATTTATTTTATTTGTACAAAAACTTTCTAGTTTAATGTAATCAAAATTATACATTTTACATCTTAGAACACTTTCTATCTCTTGTTTGTTTATAAATTATTTACCTATCCATAAGTCTGATAGGTAATATGTTTCATGATCTTCAAATTTTCTTATAATGTCTCCTTTTATATCTAGGTCAGGGGGTGGGGAACCTGTGGCCTTGAAATCACATGTAGCCTTCAAGGCTTTATAGCCTTCTGAAGTTTGGATTCAGTCAAAGGACTACACTTGAAGACCTAGGGGACCACACATGTCCTCTCCCTATCCCTGATCTAGATCATTTTGGATGGATCTAGATCCATTTTGACCTTATATTGATAAATGATGTGATCCATTCTGGATGGATCTAGATCCATTTTGACCTTATATTGATAAATGATGTGAGATACTGGTCTATGCCCAATTTTTGCCAGACTTTTTTTCAGCTTTCCCAGCAATTTTAACCAAATAATGAGTTCTTATCCCAAAACTTAAGTTTTTACACTCACCAAACACTGAGTAACTATATTTGTTTGCTGCTGTAGATAGTATGTCTACTCTGTTCCACTGATCTACTTTTCTATTTCTTAGCTTTTAGGATTTTCCAAAAATATCATCTGGAGAAAGAGATGGTTTTATTACCTCATTCCCTATCCTGATTCCTTCTATTTCTTTTTTTTTCTCTTATTGCTATAGCTAGAATTTCCAATACAATATTGAATAATATTGGTGACAGCAGGTATCCTTGTTTTACACATAACCTTACTGGGAAGGCTTCTAACTTATCCCCATTACAAATAGTGCTTGTTGGTGTTTTTAGGTCAATACTTATCATTTTAAGGAAAAATTCATACCTATGCTTTCAAGTGTTTCTAAGTAGAAATGAGTGTTATACCTCAATTGTCAAATTTTTTTTTCTGCATCAATTGATATTATGACTTTTGTTACTTTTATTATTGATATAATAAATTATGTTAATCATTTTCCTTTCCCAGTATACCTGGTATGAATTCTGCTTGATCATACTGTCTACTACTTGTAATATATTGTTGGAATCTTTTAGCTAATATTTTATTTAGGATTTTTGCATCCATATTCATTAATAAAATTGCTTTATAATTTTCTTTCTCTGTTTTTACTTTTCCCGATTTAGGTATCTGTATCATATTTGTTTTATAAGAAGAGTTTGGTAGGATTCCTTCTTTGTCTATTTTTCCAAAGAATTTATTTAATATTGGAATTAGTTGCTCTTTAAGGGTTTGATAAAATTCACTTGTAAATCTGTCTGATCTTGGTGCTTTTTTCTTAGGAAGCTCATTTATGGCCTGTTTAATTTCTTTTTCTAAAATAGGCCTATTTAGATATTCTATTTCCTCTTGTGTTCATCTGAGCAGTTTGTATTTTTGTAAACATTCTTCCATTTTATTTAAGTTGTTAAATATATTAGGACATAATTGGGCAAAATAACTCTTTATAATTGCTTTGATTTCATCTTCTTTAGTGGTATAACCTTTTTCATTTTTGATACTAATAATTTGGCTTTATTCTCCCTTTGAAAATATCATATTAACTAATGGTTCATCTTACTGATTTTTGTATACCCTCCTAGTTTTATTTATGGACTCAATGGTTTTCTTACACTTAATTTCATTAATTTCACCTTTAATTTTTAGGATTTCCAATTTAATGTTTAATTGGGGATTTTGAATTTGTTTTTTATCTAGTTTTTTAAAATTGTGTACCCAGTTCATTGGTCTGCTCTTTCCCTTTTTTTATTGACATAACCACTTAGAGATATAAATCTTTCTCCGATTCCTGCTTTTGCTTTACCTCATAGGTTTTGATATCGTTTCATTATTATAGTTTTCTTCAATGAAATTACTGGTTGTTTTATTATTTGTTCTTTAATCCATAGTCTTTAAGATTATGTTGTTTAGTTTCCAATTAGTTTTTTCCTATGTTTCCATGGTCCCTTATTAAATATAATTTTTTATTGCATTGTGGTTTATAAAGGAAGCATTTAATATTTCTGCTTTTAGCTATAAAATTTTTGTGCCCTACTATATGGTCAGTCTTTATATAGGTACCATGTACCACTGGATAAAAAGTATGTTCCTTTCTATTTCCATTCAGTTCTCTTCAAATATCTATCATATCTAGCTTATCGACAATTTTATCCACTTCCTTCTTTATTTTCTGGCTAGATTTGCCTAGTTATGAGAGTGGAAGACTAAAGTTCAACCTTATTGTAGTACTATTATCTATTTCATCTGTATTTCATTTTTCTTTTAAAAATTTAGATGCTGTGGTATTTGGTGTGTGTAAGTCATGTTGATACTGCTTCATTATTTATGGTGCCTTTTATTATAATGTAGTTTCCATGTTTACCTCTTTTAATTAAATCTATTTTAGCTTTGACTTTGTCTGATACCATGATTACATTGGCTGCCTTTTTTGTACTGTTTGAGGCATAATATATTCTACTCCAGCTCTTTATGTTAACTCTGTATGCATCTCTCACTTTAAAACACGTTTTTTGCAAACCATGTATTTTGGATTCTGATTTTTAATACATTCTGCTGTTTCCATATTATGGATAAATTCATCCCATTCACATTCAAAGTTATAATTGCTATTTGTGTATTTCTCTCCATCTTATTTTTCCTCAGTTTTCCTTCTTAATCTATCATTTCTCTAGTTTACTTCTAACCACCCTGTTCCACACCCCTTTCAAGAATCTCTGCCTTTTCCTCTCTCTTTACCCTCCTTTTCCTTGTTTTACCCACTCCTCTAAGGGTCCCTCCTTTTTCTTCTTTCCCCACCCTCCTAAATCTTAATCAATACACCCTTGTCTACCTCTTCCCTCATTATCCTGTTCCCTCACCCTCTTATTTCTTTATAAATTTAGAAGACATTTATACCCTTCTAGATGTATACATTGTTCCCTCTTTAACCCAGATCTGATAAGAGTAGGGTTCCAGGACTACCAGACCTCCACTTCTATCTGATTCCTCTGTATCAGTTCTTCCTCTCATGCCTCATTTGTATAGCACAATTGCTTTTCTTTACTTTTTCCTACACAATTTTCCTTTTTAGAATCACTTCACATCATTGTCTTCCCCAATATCAATAGTTTGAACTGCCCAATTATTAATGGTAATCTTAAGCATATGGTTTACATTCCCACACATAAAAAGTAAACACTTTCCCCTCATTGAATCCCTTGTAACTAGTCTTTGATGTTTACCTGATATTTCTCCTGGATCTTCTATGTCTATTAAGTTCTGGTCTTTTTATAGTGAAATCCTGAAAGTCTGTTAGTTAACTGAATGTCAATTTCTATTTTCATTCAGAATTATACTTAACTTTGCCGGGTAAATTATCTTTGGCCACCACCCCAGTTCTTTTGCTCTTTCTTACTTGATGTTCCAAGACCTGCAGTCTTTTAGTACAGCAGTTGTTAGGTCTTGTGTAATTCTAATTGTGGCTCTATAGTATTTGCATAGTTTTTGTTGTTGCTGTTGTTGTTTATAACCTTTTCTCCTTAACCTGGGGTTTTGGGAATTTGGTTATGATATTCCTGCAGGTTTTCATCCTGGGATATCTTCCATGTCAGGGATTGGTGGGTTTTTTCTACTTCTATATTCCTCTCTTGTTCTAACACTTCAGGCCAATTTTCTTTCCTTTTTTTAGTTTAGTATTTCATTTATCCACAGTTACATGTCAAAACAGTTTTTAACATTCATTTTTAAAATTTTGAGTTCCAAAGGCAGTTTTCTTTAACTATTTATTGTATTAGTGTATCAAGATTCTTTTTTATTGTAGCTTTCAGATAGTACAATTATTCTCATGTTTCTCTCTTCTTGATCTGTTCTCCAAATTAGCAGTTTTTCTTATGAGATATTTCACATTCTCTTCTATTTTTCCATTATTTTATTTTGTTTTATTATTTCTTTGTATCTTATAATGTCATTCGCTTTGCTCAATTTTAGTTTTCAAGGAGTTGTTTTCTTCCTTAAGATTCCTTAAGATGGGGGGGGAGGAGCCAAGATGGCGCAGTAGAAAGACTCATGTATACTAGCTCCGAACCCACAGCCCATAAATTTTCAGTAAAAAGAACTTCCCACAAATTCTGGAGCAGGACAAGCCACGCAGCAACACAGTGGTGGAGAGTTCCATTCCAGAGACCCCTGAAAAACCAACCCCAAAGGTCCGTTGCACACCAGATGCAGCCCGAGAGGAGCGGATCTGAGCAGGCTTCAGGGACAGAATCTCCAGTGGCTGCGAAGGTCCCTCCACCCACAGACACTACAGGTCAGTGAGAGAGACTTCTAGGCTGGCTGAGAGGGCCATGGAAGAGCTCAGAAAGGATTTTGAAAATCAAGTTAGACAGGTGGAGGAAAAACTGGGAAGAGAAATGAGAGAGATGCAAGAAAAGCATGAAAAACAGGTCAATACCTTGCTAAAGGAGACCCAAAAAAATGCTGAAGAAAATAACACCTTGAAAAATAGGCTCGCTCAATTGGAAAAAGAGGTTCAAAAAGCCAATGAAGACAAGAATGCTTTCAAAATCAGAATTAGCCAAATGGAAAAAGAGGTTCAAAAGCTCACTGAAGAAAATAGTTCTCTCAAAATTAGAGTGGAACAGATGGAGGCTAATGACTTTCTGAGAAACCAAGAAATCATAAAACAAAACCAAAAGAATGAAAAAATGGAAGATAATGTGAAATATCTCATGGGAAAAACTGACCTGGAAAATTGATCCAGGAGAGACAATTTAAAAATTATGGGACTACCTGAAAGCCATGATCAAAAAAAGAGCCTAGACATCATCTTTCATGAAATTATCAAGGAAAACTGCCCTGATATTCTACAACCAGAGGGCAAAATAAGTATTGAAGGAATCCATCGATCACCGCCTGAAAGAGATCCAAAAAGAGAAACTCCTAGGAACATTGTGGCCAAATTCCAGAATTCCCAGGTCAAGGAAAAAATATTGCAAGCAGCTAGAAAGAAACAATTCCAGTGTTGTGGAAATACAATCAGGATAACACAAGATCTAGCAGCTTCTACATTAAGGGATCGAAGGGCATGGAATAGGATATTCCAGAAGTCAAAGGAACTAGGACTAAAACCAAGAATTACCTACCCAGCTAAACTGAGTATAATACTTCAGGGGAAAATATGGTCTTTCAATGAAACAGAGGACTTTCAATCATTCTTGATGAAAAGACCAGAGCTGAAAAGAAAATTTGACTTTCAAACACAAGAATGAGAAGAAGCATGAAAAAGTAAACAGCAAAGAGAAGTCAGAAGGGACTTACCAAAGGTGAACTGTTTACATTCCTACATGGAAAGACAATATTTGTAACTCTTAAAACTTTTCAGTATCTGGGTAGTTGGTGGGACCACACACACACACATACACACACATGCGCGCGCGCACACACATGCACATGCACGCACATACAGAGACAGAGAGCACAGAGTGAATTGAACAGGATGGGACCATATCTTAAAAGAAATTAAGGTAAACGGTGAGAGAGAAATGTAGTGGGAGGAGAGAGGGTGAAATGGAATGGGGTAAATTATATCTCTTTCAAGAGGCAAGCAGGAGACTTTTTAGTGGAGGGAAAAAGAGGAGATCTGAGAAAAAAACATGAAGTTTACCTTCATCACATTTGACTAAAGGAAGGAGTAAAATGCACACTCATTTTGGTATGAAAACCTATCTTACAATACAGGAAAGTGGGGGAGAAGGAGATAAGCAGGGAGGGGGGGATGATGGAAGGGAGGGCAATGGGAGGAGGGAGCAATTTGAAGTCAACACTCGGGGAGGGACAGGATCAAAAGACAGAATAGAAACAATGGGCAGGATAGGATGGAGGGAAATACAGTTAGTCTTACACAACATGACTATTCTCAAAGTCATTTGCAAAACTACACAGATATGGCCCATACTGAATTGCCTGCCTTCCCAAAGGGAATGGGTGGGGAGGGAGGGATGGGGAGAATTTGGAATTCAAAGTTTTAGGAACAACTGGTTAGTATTGTTCTTGTTACTAGGAAATAAGAAATACAGTTAATGGGGAACAGAAAGTCATCTGGCCCTACAGGACAAAAGAGAAGATGGGGACAAGAGAAGGGAGAGATGATAGAAGAGAGGGGAGATTGGTGATAGGGAAAATTAGAATGCTCGGTGTATTGGGGTGGGGTGAGGGGATAAATGGGGAGAAAATTTGGAACCCAAAATTTTGTGAAAATGAATGTAAAAAGTCAAATAAATAAATTTATATTAATAAAAAAAATTACTGGAGCCTAACAAACCAAAAAAAATAAAATATTAAAAAATTAAAAATTAAAAGAAAAGATTCCTTAAGATCTTGAAATTAGGGGAGGGGTGAGGCAGAGCCATGATTGCAGAATAAAAGGATTTCCCTGAGCTCTCTCCCAAAGCCCTGCAAATGCCTGTAAAAAGTGACTCTAAGCAAATTCTAGGGGGAGCGGAGTCAAGATGGCGGAGTAGAAAGACGCATGTTTATGAGCTCCGAACCCACAGCCCATAGTATTAATGTAAAAAGAGATCCCCATAAGTTCTGGATCACTGTAAGGTGTGCAGAAACAGAGTGGAGGAGATTTCCGTTCCAGAGAGCCCTGGAGAGCTGTCCCCAGGGTCCGTCGCACCCCGGAAAGTGGACCCCACCTCAGCGCTGCCCTGGCCACAGCCCCAGAGAAGCTGATCTGAGCAGGCTTCAGGGACGGAAGCTCCGGTGGCCTGGAAAGTCCCTCTGCCCACAGAAGCTACAGGTCAGTGAGAGAGACGGCTGGCTGGCCAAGGGGAGCGGGGTGTATCCGTGACTTGGGCCCACTCGGGAGGAAGCGGCAGAGGCAGGGCAGGAAGCAGTGGAGGCAGAGGCGGGGGTGGCGGCAGAGGCAGCAGCTGCAGCGGTGGCCTGGAACTCCCCCAGCAGCAGGCAGGATCTTCATTACTGAGAGTCTCTGCATAAACCCCCTGAGGGAGCTGAGCCTGGGAGACGGCCCTGCCCCATCCCGCTCCATTACTGAAGGTCTCTGCATAAAGCCCCTGAGGGAGCTGAGCCTGGGAGGCAGCCCTGCCCCCACCCCAGCACCAGAACTAAAGCTCACATTGATTAGCAGCAGCGCGGCACAGAAAGCCCATTTGAATCTCAGACCCCAACCACTAGCTGGGCGGATCTAGGCAGGGGTGGACAGGAATCTCAGAAGTCAAGTAACTGGCTGGGAAAATGCCTAGAAAAGGGAAGAAAAATAAGACTATAGAGAGTTTTTTCGAACATTTCGGGATGTCGGGTGGGCTCAGGCCTTGGAAGAGCTCAAAAAGGATTTTGAAAAGCAAGTTAGACAGGTGGAGGAAAAACTGGGAAGAGAAATGAGAGAAATGCAAGAAAAGTATGAAAAACGGGTCAATACCTTGGTAAAGGAGACCCAAAAAAATGCTGAAGAAAATAACACCTTGAAAAATAGGCTCACTCAATTGGAAAAAGAGGTTCAAAAAGCCAATGAGGACAAGAATGCTTTCAAAAGCAGAATGAGCCAAATGGAAAAAGAGGTTCAAAAGCTCACTGAAGATAATAGTTCTCTCAAAATTAGAATGGAACAGATGGACTCTAATGACTTTACAAGAAAGCAAGAAATCACCAAACAAAACCAAAAGAATGAAAAAATGGAAGATAATGTGAAATATCTCATGGGAAAAACTGACCTGGAAAATTGATCCAGGAGAGACAATTTAAAAATTATGGGACTACCTGAAAGTCATGATCAAAAAAAGAGCCTAGATATCATCTTCCATGAAATTATCAAGGAAAACTGCTTTGAAATTCTACAACCAGAGGGCAAAATAAGTATTGAAAGAATCCATCGATCACCGCCTGAAAGAGATCCAAAAAGAGAAACTCCTAGGAACATTGTGGCGAAATTCCAGAATTCCCAGGTCAAGGAAAAAATATTGCAAGCAGCTAGAAAGAAATAATTCCAGTATTGTGGAAATACAATGAGGATAACACGAGATCTAGCAGCTTCTACATTAAGGGATCGAAGGGCATGGAATAGGATATTCCAGAAGTCAAAGGAACTAGGACTAAAACCAAGAATCACCTACCCAGCTAAACTGAGTATAATACTTCAGGGGAAAATATGGTCTTTCAATGAAACAGAGGACTTTCAATCATTCTTGATGAAAAGACCAGAGCTGAAAAGAAAATTTGACTTTCAAACACAAGAATGAGAAGAAGCATGAAAAAGTAAACAGCAAAGAGAAGTCTTAAGGGACTTACCAGAAGTGAACTGTTTACATTCCTACATGGAAAGACAATATTTGTAACTCTTAAAACTTTTCATATACAGAGACATACAGAGACAGAGAGCACAGATTGAATTGAATAGGATGGGACCATATCTTAAAAGAAATTAAGGTAAATGGTGAGAGAGAAATGTAGTGGGAGAAAGAGGGTGAAATGGAATGGGGTAATTATATGTCATTTAAGAGGCAAGTAGGAGACTTTTTAGTGGAGGGAAAAAGAGGAGAGCTGAGGAAAAAAAAAACCAAAAAAACAAGATGTTTACCCTCATCACATTTGACTAAAGGAAGGAATAAAATGCACACTCATTTTGGTATGAAAACCTATCTTACAGTATAGGAAAGTGGGTGAGAAGGAGATAAGCAAGGGGGGGATGATGGAAGGGAGGGCAAAGGGAGGAGGGAGCAATTTGAAGTCAACGTTTGGGGAGGGACAGGATCGAAAGACAGAAGAGAAACAATGAGGGGCAGGTTAGGATGGAGGGTAATTCAGTTAGTCTTACACAACACGACTATCAGGGAAGTCATTTGCAAAACTACACAGATATGGCCTATGTTGAATTGCCTGCCTTCCCAAAGGGAATGGGTGGGGAGGGAGGGATGGGGAGAATTTGGAACTCAAAGTTTTAGGAACAACTGTTTGGTATTGCTGTTGCTACTAGGAAAGAAGACATACAGTTAATGAGGAATAGAAAGTCATCTGGCCCTACAGGAGAAAAGAGAAGATGGAGACAAGAGAAGGGAGGGATGACAGAAGAGAGGGCAGATTGGAGATAGGGAAAATTAGATTGCTTGGGGTATTGGGGTGGGGGGAGGGGATAAAAGGGGAGAAAATTTGGAACCCACAATTTTGTGAAAATGAATGTAAAAAGTTAAAAAAAAACCAACAAATTCTAGAGCTACAGCTACAGAACGCACAAAATGACAGAGTGAAACAAATCCCCAGCCCCAGAGAATCCAGAAAGTTGACAGGAAAGGTTTATCACACTAGGCAGGGAGCATAGTCCAGCATGGCCACAGAGGCACAGATGGGTCAGAGCAGGCCTTGGGGACTGAATCACTGACATCTGTGGCAGTTCCCAGACTTCTCAAGCCACAAATGCCAAAAATGTCAGAAGGAAAATTCTGTGGGACCTGGGTGAAAGAGGAGCATTCAGTATGGCCAGATCAGGCCCTCGCCCCATGGCTGTGTTGGTGGTCATAGTGATCATGGTGGTTGTGGTGGCACATTTAATGAAATAGAGGACTTTCAAGCATTCTTGATGAAAATACCAGAGCTAAATAGAAAATTTGACTTTCAAATGCAAGAAACAAGAGAACCATGAAAAGGTAAACAGGAAAGAGAAATCATAAAAGACTTATTAAAGTTGAACTGTTTACATTCCTACATGGAAAGATGACATTTGTAACTCATGAGACCTTTCTCAGTGTTAAGGTAGTTGGGGGAAATAATAGCTAGACAGACAGACAGATAGATAGATAGATGGCACAGGGTGAATTGAATATGAAGGGATATCTAAAAATGAAGTTAAGAAGTGAGAGAGGAATATATTAGGAGAAAGAGAAAGGGAGAAATAGAATGGGGTAAATTATCCCACAGAAAAAAGGCAAGAAAAAGGTTTCACAATGGAGGGGAAGGGGGAGATGAGAAGGAATGAGTGAACTTTACTCTCATCAGATTTGGCTTAAGGAGGGAATAATATATACACTCAATTGGGTATTTTATCCTACAGGAAAGTAGCGGGGAAGGGGATAGAAGGCAGAATGATAGAAGGCAGGGCAGATTGTGGGAAGGGGGTAGTCAGATGCAAACACTTGAAAGGGACAGGGTCAAAGGAGAAAACAGAATGATTGGGGGGCAGGATAGGATAGAGGGAAATGTAGTTGGTCTTTCACAACATGACTATTATGGAAGTATTTTGCAAAACTACACATGTCCAACCTATATTGAACTGCCTGCCTTCTCAATGAGGGTGGGTGCGGAGGGAAGAAAGGAGAGAATTTGAAACTCAGAATTTTAAAAACAAATGTTAAAAAATTGTTTTTACATGCGACTGGGAAATAAGATATACAGGCAGTGGGATATAGAAATCTATTTTCCCCTTCAAGAAAGTAAAGGGGAAGGTAATAAGAGAGGGGGATGATAAAAGGGAGAACATATTGGGGGAAGGGGTAATCAGAATGCATGCTATCTGGGATGGGGGGAACAGAAAATTTGGAACTCAATATCTTGTGGAAATGAATGTTGAAAAGTAAAAATAAATAAATAAATAAAAAAGATTCTGGTTCTCCTTTTCCAGTTCGTTGACTTTTTTTTTGTAATTTTCTTGGTTTTTCTTGGATTGTCCTTTATTCTCCCTAGTTTTTCCTCAATCTCTTTGATTTTTAAAGTCCTTTTTAAGTTCTTCCAAGAACTCTTTTGGACAGGTGACCATCTGACATTATTCTTTTTGCTTCAGTATCCTCCTCTGGAAATGAATCCCTGTCTTTTCTATTCCCACAGTAGCTGTCTATGGTTGGGTTTTTTTGTCCTTTGCTTGCTCATTTTCATTTTATTTTATTTTTTATTTTTAGCAGTTTGTTATTACAATCTAGTCCTGGGATGTGAGGCATGGCGCCTCTGGCCTCAGGTCCTTCTTATTTTTATTTTGTGAGCTTTGCCCAGGGCCCAACCTCTGTACTCCTTTTCCCTTCAACCCACAGCTAGGGCCCCAGGCACACTGTTGAAAATGCTCTTGGTCCCTGAAGACCCTCCAGTGGCTATAACCTCCCTCTGGAATGGAACCAAAACCAAGAACTCAGCTTTCTTATAAGTGCCCACATCCCCACTGCTTCTGCACTCACCGGGCGGATGCTAGTTCCTCTCACCCTTAGACACAGCCTGGGATCTCTCTGAGCAACACAGCTGGGCCTGGTGTCCCTCAGCAGAAGAGGGTCCTTCAATCTTTCCCTGTTCCCTGTTCAAAGGTCTGACTTTCACATATTGTCTATGAGGTGAGAATTCCTGTGGCTGAGACTGAGGCTACCTCCCTACCCAGCTGGCTTGGTATTTATCGTTTCAGTGAGATAGCCTGGAGGAGTTTTCACTTCATTCAGGTCCAAACCTCTTTCCTGTGGTCTTTTCCTCCAGTCTTCCCCAGCTGTCCTAGGAGGACCTCTGCTCTACCCAACCTCATTTATTTTTGTCATTCTATGATCACCCAGAGGTGTTATTTTGTCTTGTTCATGGAGGAAATCTGGAGAGCTTGTAATTTTCTGACCTATACCAACATCTTCCCACAATCTCTCTCCCACCCCTTCCCCAGTGCAGTTTCATGAATGTTAAGTTTGAGGTGGATAGAGCACCAGTGCAGCAGTCAGGAGGACCTGAGTTCAAATTTCACCTCAGACACTTGACACTCACTAGCTGTGTGACCTTGGGCAAGTCACTTAACCCCAATTGCCTCATCCTGGCTCATCTCCAGTCATCCTGATGAATATCTGGTCATTGAATTCAGATGGCTCTGGAAGAGAAGTGAGGCTGATGACCTGCACAACCCTCCCTCACTCAAAACAAAGTCAAGTGCAAGTCATATCATTATTTCTCTGATGGCAAGGTCTTCTTTGACAATGAAGGACCAACACACACAAGTTTGAGGTACTGGTAGAACATCTTGGTGGAGATATACAATAGGTAATAGCAAAAGCAGGCACTGAGTTGGAGGAAGAGAGGAGAGATATAAGACCAAAAAGAAAATAATTAGGACAGCTTTGAATATTTCATGTTAAATAATATATTTAAAAGGAAAAGTGTGCTGTACAAATAGAGCCTTCCATTTTCATATTTCATCTTCTGCTCTTGTAAATGAAAATACTAATTGTATTTGGTGCTTGTTAAATCCAGAATTCTTTTTTTAAGTTAGGGCTAGGTTTATGAATTTAGAAGTCCTTGGGCAACTGTTCACTGAAGTCATGGGAGTTCGATAAGATAACCAGGAGATCATAATTAAGAAAGATATCTGCTGAGCTTTAGTGTACATCATGCCTAGGGAGCAGTAAGCATTAGTAAAGGATGACCAAAAAGGAGCAATTTGAAAGTATGAAAAACCTGGAGAGACTATGTCATGGAAATGAGGGACAGAAAGAGTTGTAGGGGGTGGGGGTGGGGTGATCCAAGATATGAAATACTGCATAAAGGTCAAGGAGAATGCAGGTTAAGAAAAGGCCAATTAGCAATTAGTTCATTGGTGATTTTTAAGGGAACAATTCTATAGGATAAGAAGCCCAACTGAAGGGGTGGGGGAAGTGAAGGAGGGATCATTTAAAAAAATTATTATTTCAAACAATAATTAAGAATTAAGAATTTTTGCACAAACAAAATGAATGCCACTAGAATAAGAGGAACTGCCATGTGGGAGGGAATTTTTTTGAAGTGGCATTTGTCTCCCCAATTATATGTAAAGACAATTTTTACAAGATTTTGAATTGCAAATTTTTCTCTCTCCCTCTCTTCCCTCCCCTCAGCCTAAAATGACAAGCAGTTTGATATAGGTTACATATGTGCAATCATGTAAAACATATTTCCATATTAGTCACAGCTGTGAAAAAAGAAACAGATCAGAAGGGGAAAAATGAAGTGAAATAATATGCTTCCATCTGCATTGAGAGTCCATAAGCTCTCTTTCTGGATGTGGATGGAATTTTCCATCATGCATCCTTTGTAATTGTCTTGGATCACTGTATTGCTCAGAAGAGCTAAGTCATTCATAGTTGATCATCACACCATTTTGCTGCTACTGTGTACAATGCTCTCCTGGTTCTACTCATTTGACTTAGTATCAGTTCATACAAGTCTTTCCAGGGTTTTCTGAAATTTGCCTGCTCATCATTTTTTATTGCACTATAGTACTTCATTACATTCATATACTACAACTTGTTCAGCCATTCCCCAATTGATGGACATCACCTCAATTTCCAATTTTTTGCCACCACAGGAAGAGTCACTATAAATATTTTTTGCATATATTTTTTTCTCTTTTTTGTGATGTCTTTGGAATACAGACCTAGTAGTGGTACTGTTGGATCCAAGAGTATGTACAGTTTGTGTGCCTAGGGGGAAAACCTTTGTATCAAACTGCTCTAACTTATAGGATGTCTCAAAAGGCATGGTGCAATTTTAAGGGTACCCCTAGTTGAGGCCCTCATTATATCTCACCCATACTCTTGCAGTAGCCTCTTAGCTGGTCTCCCTTTTCTTCCCTGTCTATCTTCTACAAAGCTGCCAAACTGATATTTGCAAAGTGCAGTTTTGACCATGTTATTTCCCTGCCCAAGAAACTCCAGTGTCTCTGAGCTGTCTTGTAGAATAAAATACAAACTTTCCAATTTGGGATGTAAAGTCCTTCTCACTCTGTTTCCGGCTTACCTTTCAGTCAAAAAAAATTTATTAAGGACCAACTAGGTACCAGGTACTGTGCTAAGTGCTGGAAATACAAATACAGAAATAAAAGACTTCATTTTGTGGTTGGCAAAGACTACGGGGGAAAGGGAGTGCCCATCAATGGAGGAATGGCTGAATAAGTTGTGGTAAATGAATGTGAAGGGGCAGTTAGGTGGTGCAGTGGATGAAACCCTGGGCTATTAAGTCAGGAAGATCTGAGTTTAAATCCAGTCTCAGCAACGTCCTAGCTATATGACCTTGGGCATGTAAGTCACTTAATCTATTTACCACCGAAGAAGGAAATGCCAAACCCAGTATCTTTTGCCATGGAGAGAGGGCCACAGGGTCACAGAAAGTCAGACATGACTGAAGGGACTGAACAATAGGAACCAGTGAACGTGATGCAGTATAACTGTGCTGTGAGAAATGAGGAAATAGATGATTTTTTTAAAATATGAAAAGATTTGTATGAACTGATGCAATGAGGTGAGTAGAGCCAGAAGAATAATTCATAACATCAATTTTATATTCATTTCTATTCATAAATTTAAATTCATATTTTATATGATTTTTATATTTTATAAATAATTTTGAAAAATCCCATAAACTGACAAAGAATGCAATAAGCAGAATCAAGAAAACAACTTATACAATAACAACATGGTAAAACCAACAACTTTGAAAGTTTCAAGAACTATGTACAATACAATGACCCTCTATAATTCCAGGGATCAATAATAACACATGCCAATCATGACAGAGATATGATGGAGTTAGGGTATGGAACAAGACATAAATATTTTTGTATGCAACCACTAAGGGAATTTGTTTTGCATGACTCCCTATTTATTACAGTAAATTTGTTTTTCCTTTTTTTTTCTTTTTCCAATGGGGTAAGAGTGGGAAAAAGAAAAAATAGATTTCTGTTCATTTTTCAAAAATAGAGAGATGAGGGTTGCTATAGACATGGAATATTGCATGCATTATCAGATGAGGTCATTAGTATTCATTTTACTTAATTATTTTACTTTATTACAAAACACTTCATAAACTGGAAGTGATCGATAGGTATACTATAAAAACATGTCAAACAAAACATTCAACAAAACTCAAAAAAAAAAAATGAAACCATCTCTGAGCTCAAAGGAACTTACATTCCACTGGGGAAAACAACACAAACACATATAAAACATACAAAGTGAAAACAAAGCAATTTGGGATTTTGAAGAAGGCACTGGCAGCGGTGGGGATCAGGACAGGCCTCACATAGCAGAAGTCAGTTGAACTGAACATGGAAGGAAGCTGGAGATTCTAAGAGCCCAGAGGGGAGGAGAGAGTACATCCAGATACAGCGAACTGCTCCCTTCTGATCCACAGAGAAGGGCGAACCAACTAGAAGGATGGTTTAGCTGGATGGTATGGAATGTGTAGGGAAGTAATGTATAGTAAATCTGGAAAGCTAGGTCTCCCTCTAACCTTAACCCAAAATGCGCATTGTAAAGGCTTCAATTTATATTTTATTCTAGAGGCAGTCTGAAAGTCACTGGAGCTTTTAGAGAAGTCAGGTGACATGGTCAGGTTTGTACTTTAGGAATATCATTTTTGTAGCTGTGGAGGATATAGTGGAGAAAGGAGAGACCTTAGGCAGGGAAACCAATTATGTTTAGTACACAGTCAATATTATATCATAATGTTATTATGATAATAAAAAATACAGAGAACTTTTAGGCTTGCCAAATGCTTTATACACATTTTCTCACTTGGTCATTACGACAACTCAGTGAGGCAACTCATTTGTTGTAATTTTATATTTTTTTATGTTGACTTTGAACACCAAAAAAAGAATACCTCCATATACAAAACAGAACGCAAAAAGGAGATCCTCCATGAAACTGTGACTATTTCATACTGCTTACTTTTTTAAAAACCATATAATAAATTACTTAACAGATTTTCCTTTCCAAACTGTTTTCTTTCTGCTTCCTTCTGAACTTCTTTCTATTCTCCTCTGTGCATTTGAATGTTTTGATACTTCCTCCTTTTTTGTATCATTATTGCTAAACATCAACCTCCTTCTGAATCTACCTTCTCCAATTAAAAACTGAGAGAAGAAAAGAACTCTTGTAAAAAAAAAAAAATAAAGTCAAGCAAAATACCCACATGGTGGCCATGTCCAACAATCTAAGTCTCTTTCTGTACCTTGAATTCATCACCCCCCTGTCAAGGCTTCATCATAGATTTCTGGGCATGTGGTTGATCAGAACTCCTCTTTCAGAGGTGTTTTTCTTTAGGCAGTGTCATGTAAACTTTCTGATTCTGTTCATCTCAATTCTATTTACCTAGTACTCTGTGAAATCGCTCCTTTGCTCACTTCTTTTTTTTAAATTAATTAATTAATTAGGGTTTTTTCTTTAGCATTTATTTTTATAACAATTTGAGTTCCAGATTTTCTCCCCTCTTTTCCTTCCCTCCCCCTCCCCAAGATAGGCTATACATGCACAGTCATTTTAACATATTTCCACATTAGTCATGTTGTGAAAGATGAATCCAACAAAAGGCTTTTCTCATTTCTTATGGCAAATAGTATTCCACATATGTATACACCACAACTGATTCATTCATTTCCCAATTGATGGGCACCCTTCTCCTTAGACTCCAGTTTTTTGCTTTTCTTTCTTCCCCCCTCCTTTTAATCTTTCCTTCAGGATCAGAAATTTTGTTTTGATTGACATTATCACCTCTTCAAGATTTACCTTCCTTTTTAACCACTATCCCTATCCTTGCTTATTTCATTGATAAGTTTGATGTATTTCTACACCAAACTGTATGTAAATGTGAATTTAATCCTAATTTGTCCATTTCAGATAAGAATGAAGTTCATCTGATGCCTATTCTCCCTACCAGGGCAGTTAGGTAGTGCAGTGGATAGAGTACCGGTGCAGGAGTCAGAAAGACCTGGGTTCAAATCTCACCTCAGATACTTGACACTCACTAGCTGTGTGACCTTGGATAAGCCATTTAACCCCAATTGCCTCATCCTGGCTCATCTCCAGTTATCCTGATGAATATTTGGTCATTGGATTCAGAAGGCTCTGGAGGAGAAGTGGCTGGTGACCTGCATAGCCCTCCCTCCCTCAAAACAAAGTCAAGTGCAAGTCATGTCATTATTTCTCTGATGGTATAGTCTTCTTCAACAACGAAGGACAAACACACACACACTCTCCCTACCTCTTTCTCCATGTTTGTATAACTCCTCCTCTCAAGCACCCCAATTATGAGAAATATCAAGTTCTCCCTTCTTCCTCCTTTCTACAATAATATATTCTCTTTGCCTTCCCTTCTCTTTCCCTATCCACATCCTACGTTTTTCTTATTTATCTCCCTCAGGATGCTTTGAAGACATTATAATTTTGACGGGTTGTTTCTTTATCCCCTTCCATTTCCCCCAGAATGTTAGCATTGTATTCTCATATAACTCTGCTTGAAAGTCCTCTTCCATTGAAATTCCATTTTTTTCCCCTCTAAGATTATACACAGCTTTATATGGTAAGTTATTTGGGGTGGTAAACATGTTTCTTTTGCTGTTTGGAATATTGCAGTCCAAGATCTCTTCTCATAGATAGTAAAAGTTGCTAGGTCTTGTGTGATCCTGACAAGTTCCCAAGTATTTAAACTCCTTTTACTACTTGTAACAAGAAATTGGAAAAAATGGAAGACATAGAAGTTTTGGATTTTGACTGTGACCTTTCTGCTAAGTTTCTTTATAAGATTTCTTTCAAGAAACCTTGTTTAACAAGAACTTTTTTCAAGAGATTTCTTTATTCACTTTGTCCTCTGGATCTAATAGATCTCAGTAGGTTTCATTTATGATTTCTTGAAAACTGTTATTCAGGGTTTTTTTTTTTTAATGGTGATTATCAGGGAGTCCAATGAGTCTTTTTTTTAAAGACATATTCAGTATCATGATCAGACTATTATATTTAGCAATCAACAGCAAGAATGTAAGAAAAATCTACATTGAAACCTTTTGTTGAATGCTTTGCTCTTTCCACAAAACAGAAACTAAAACAACTTGTTATAGATTTAGTCACAAATATAAAATCTTTTTTTGGCCTAAACATAAAGAGTATTATCTAAAACATCTCTTCTTAAAGTAACTGGACCTTGCCACCACTGTACTTGGCTGCATTCAAAATCTGCAGCTTTCCTGTTGCCTCTCTAAGGTTCCTCTCCTGCTAAGCTCTGTTTACTAACAGTAATTCAAATCTTTTGTTACTGCTGTAAAACTACTACTACTACTAGAACCCCTATGGCCACTTTGGTTATGTGGTTGGCAAAATACTGGCCCCCCACCATAAGGGCTGGAAGTCTTTCTTATAAAATTTCCTTTCATGAGACCAAAGGTTAAAGACTATTGTAGTTGCCAAAGGTATTATAGCTTCCAAAGATATTTCTATCATTGCCAAATCCATTGAAGACATTTCCAGTTTTGCCATATTTTCCACCATAACTGCCACCATCATGACCACTAAAGTTTCCATCATGGCCAAAGTTATTTTCCCCAAAGCCACTTCTACTTCTGTAGCCACCAGCAAAGTTCTCGGAACCGTTTTAACCTCTCTGACTGGAAGAATCACTGGTCATTTCTTGCTTAGATAAAGCCTGCCTTACTTCACAGTTGTAGCCACTCACAGTTTGGTATTTTTGAAAGTCAGTCTTATTCACAGAGTCATGGTGATCAAACGTTATGAAAAATACCCCTCTTTTTGCTACTGCTTCAGTCAGTTGTGATTTAAATCATTTCAATTTTTCCCTTTTGTTCAAAATAACCTTTTAAGTGTTGTTCCTCAGTGATTTGCTTAATGACATCTGCAAAGATTTTTTTCACAGTTAAGGGGGCACCTGATCTTTGAGGGTCCTTAATGGAAACTGCTCTCTTTGGTTCAACAATAGTCAATAAAATTAAATAAGCACCTACTATGTGCCAGGTACTGTGTTAAATGCTGGGGATACAAATAAGAAAAAAGAAAGTTCCTGTCCTCAAGGAACTTACAGTCTTACTAGAGAAGACTAAAAATAAATAGACAAAAAAAAGGAAGCTGAAAAGTAGGGGGAAGGGAGACACCTGACACAAGGTAGAAAAGTCAGTCAGAGAAGTCCCAAAGTAGAACAACCAGGTGAGAAATAAGGAGATGAGCTGACCTCCTCCTTCAATGGAAGTTCATGACTCCACTCTCCAATCAGAGAGGTAGAGGATAGTGATGAGGCAGTGTACTAAGGCTGATGGGAGCTTATAGGATGATGAGGTTATCCCAATAATGAACTTCTTGGATGGTACAGAGGTCAGTCAGAGAGGTCCCAGAGTGATATAGGCAGGCAAGAAACAACTCTGCCATCAACTTTGGGAGGTCTTGCATTCATGGCTGCATCTATCTCTTCTACTGTGGCATTTTACCTGCATCTTTAATTACTATACAGCAAGAATGCTTCACTGCTCCAAATGACTCTTTAGATTTTCACCTGTCCTCTTGAAGTCAAGCCTCCAATGAAAAGCTTTCACAGATGCTCAGGTTCCTTGAGGGACTCTAACTTTGACATGGCAAAAAAGGTGGTAGCTACTTCAGCAATCCTGCAATAGCGTTAAGAACAGAAAACTTATCCAGTGATTCTTGTTTCTTCTTGTTTTCTAGGTGAGTTGTTTTTATATAAAATATTTTACATCCTCATATTTTTTCAACCTTTTGATTTTGTTCTAATACTTCTTACTGTTTCATGGAGTTATTGATTTCTAATTTCCAATTAGAAATCAAATTCTAATTAGAATCCTACTTTTCAGAAAGTCCTTTATGTGGATAAAGTTTGCCACTTTCGCATCCAAACTATTTATTCTTTCAATTCTTTCTTCCAGAGCTCTTATTTATTATCTCTCGTTTCATTTTTTCTAGGTATTCACATAGTCCTTATAAAAAAAACCATTGTTTTCCATTCAAGTCTCTGCTCGATGTTGTTATGATGTTTCTCTCTTCTTCTAGTTAGATTTTTAGTTATTTCTGAATTTATAAAAGAGGTTGCTTGTTTAGAGGTTCAGTAGATACAGTGCTAGGTCTGGAATTGGGAAAACTTAAGTTCAAATCTGCATCAGGCACTTTAACTATGCAACCCTGTGCAAGTCACTTAATCCTCTGTTTTCCTCAGTTTCCTCAACTGTAAAATGGGGGTAATAACAGCACCTACCTCCCAAACTTGTTGTGAAGGTCAATGATATAATATTTGTAAAGCACTTAACACAGTATCTGGCACAGAGTAATAGCTATATAAATGTTTATTTCCTTTCTCCCCTCAATTTATTCTCTCTTTCCTCCCCCTCAAGCTTTCTTTAAGTCTCAATTAAAATCTTTTTTTCAGGAAGCTTCTGCCAGCCCCTCTTAATTCTAGTATCTTCCCTTTATGAAGTATTTTCTGCTTATCCTATAAATAGTTTGTTTGGATATATTTGTTTGCATGTTGTCTCCTCTCATTAGGTTATGGGCTCCTTGAGGGCAAGGACTATCTTTTGCCTCTTTTTGCATCCCCAGCACTTAACATAGTTTGTGGAACACAGTAAGTGCTTAGTAAATGTTGATTGGTTGAATTCTTCATAGTGGTCAGAGTCTTCTTTAGGTTACTCATCTTTCCAGCCTTGGTTACTGAACTGTGTGCTCAAGTCAGATATAGTGCTATATCTGCCTCCTGCCGTACATTTGGATGGGGTGGTCCTGACCCAGGTAACCTGGGTTCCTGTTCTGACCTCTGCCTCCTAGGGTTAGAATCCCCTTGGATCTTTGAGGTTCATATTGCTGGATCTTCAAGGAGCTCTCTGAGTAGCTCAGAACAGAGGGCTAGGGCATTTGAAGTCCTCAGGTGTCCTAGACCACATGTTCTTGCATCCAGACTGCTCACTACCACTTGTGGTGACTTTCAAGGCCTAATTTGTATGTTTCTGACCACCCTGAGGCTTTCTCAGGGGAGCCCTCTATTCGCTCTGTCTCTGGACACAGAGCTTTGATGACTACATTTCTCTGGTCTCTTTCTGGTCCTTATGGAAGAACATAGGAGGGAAAGGGAAGAAGTAGGGAGGAGGGATTTGAGGAGAGGCAAATTAAGGAAGAGATTATTTCTAATCAAAACACACTAAGAATACATAAAAATATTTGTAGCTCTTTGAGGTGGAAAAGAATGAGAATCTTTGCCAAAGAGGGGGTACTCATAAATTAGGGAATGGATTTATATAAGTTGTACTATATAAATGTGGTGGAATACTACTTTGCTGATTTTTTTATCAGCATGACTAACCACAAATCCAGAGAACTAGGAATGAAATATGCTCCCCACCTCAAGATAGAGGGTTGAAGGATCAGAATGCAGAATGAAACATTTTGTTGTTATGGGTTTATTTCAACCATATCCAACTCTTTGCGAGCCCATCTGGGGTTTTCTTGGTAAAGGTAGTGGAGTGGTTTGCCATTTCCTTCTCCACTCATTTCATAGATGAGAAACGGAGGTAAAGAGGGTTAAAGTGACTTTCCTTCCCCCAGGTCACACAACTGGTAAGTGTCTGAGGTTGGATTTGAAGTCATGAAGATGAGTTTTCCTGATTCTAAGCCTACTGCTATATCCACTGCACCATCTGTGGAAATTTGTGACATATACATATTTATAATGGATTTTGTTTTTCTTGTATTCTTAGTTGGGAGTAGGGGTGAGAATGAGAAGGCAGATTAAAAATTTTTTTATACCTCTTTTATAGAGCTATTAATTTGTGCTCCATAATTTTTCTGGTATAGCTCCTATTTTTTTTTTTGCTAATTTATCCTTTATTACTCTTATTTGGCTTTTTTAATCTTTTTTTAAAAAGCTTTTAAAAAATTCTTCTAGCAATTCTTGTTAGGCTTGTGTCCAACCTGTATTTTTCTTTACTTGTAGGTATTTTCAAGTTACTATCTTATTTAGTCTTTGTATCTTGATCTTATCACCATAGCATTTTTTTTATGCTCAGGTTCTTTTTTTTATTGTTGTTTGCTCACTTTTTCCAGCCTACTTACTGACTTCAGACTTTATGTTACCATTGGGTTCCACTCACCTCTGCAAAGGTGGGGGGATGTTTGACTTGAGCTTTTGCCAGTTATGTCAATTTTGTCAATTATGTCCTGCTGTTTTCAAAGCTCAATCTGAGGGCCTATAAATTTTTGGTGCTTCTAAAGAGATATGATCCAGAGAGTGGTGGCTACCTTCTTGGTTTACACACTTGAATTTCCTGACCCAGGTTTGGGTCTGTTGGTTTGTGCGTGGTTGAATTTCATTAGAATGCTACTGATTTCAGTCACAGTTAGCCTGCTGGAAAGTTCTGCAGGTTCAGAGTAACTAAGCTGTTGGCTTCTTCTTGGTTTTAGTCTCCTGCCCTGGTTTATTCCACTTCAGGTTTATGTGTGGGACTAAAGGTTAGAAATGAATACCCCATCTGCTCTCAGGCTCAGAGACACAGAGTTATATTTTGGAACTTGTTACTTATTCCTGACATAGGTAAGGCCCACCCCTCTCTGTCCCTGAAACTGTGATCTTGAGTTGGGTACCAGGCAACCAAATTACTAGATGTTACCTGTTTCTGTTCCCAGTGCTAGTACAGGGGTTCCCTGCGATCTCTTTTTGCCCAAGTATTCAGTCTCCTGGATGCTGGGCTACTCTTTGCTGCTGTTTGCTACAGTCTGGAGCTGCTTCCACTTTGACAGGTACCTGACCAGCCCCCATGCCAATGTCCAAAGACCTCTCAGTTTGTCTTCCTAAGCTGCCCAGGGCTGGAAAATGACCCACTGTGACTTTTTATTGACTTTGCCTATCAGAATTTGGTTTGGCTCATTTTCTAGGTTATTGTGGAGGGGATATGTTGGAAGAGCTAGGCAAAAATACTGTCTTTCACTCTACCTCAAAAATATGTTTTATTTATTTTTTTCAAAGAAAGAATAAAGAACTAGGAGATATGGAAGGATAGAAGAGACTATGATCACAGAAATAAATTTCAGAGTTCCAAGTCTTAGAAGCATAAAAATTTAGAATAATGGTGAAGGCTGTCAGTAAACGCTTCTTCTCAATTATAAAGAATCAAAAGTTCTATCCCTTTCTTTTTCCTTTCTACATTAGTGTATTCAGGGATATGCTAGGGTAAGTTCAAAATTAGGGAAAGCCAATTGTTAAATTTTCAATGTGAATGTTTATACTTCCCAAAATGGCAAATGCTACAAATCAGAGTTTTATTGTTTTTATTGATTGTCTAGACTTTAAAAAGTGGTTGAGAAAATGTTAATAATGTAAATTAAGCTTAAACATGTGTACAATTTTTTTTCCTCCAGAGAGCTGATTGTTGAATATTTGCTAGCATATTTCTGGGTATGACCCTCCCTATAAGTGACTGAGTTGAGATAGAGGTCATGGGAATTGATGAGGCAGATGAACAAGGAGGCCAGCAAGTTAAAGTTCTAGGATCTACTTTCTCCTTGGGAATCTACTTACTCAAATATTCATCAGTTAACCAAAGTTGTCATCTTTTTTCTTTTCCAAAGTTTTCTTTCCTTTTCCCCATTCTCTAAAATACAACTGGATGGTCACCTAGCTTTGAGGTGACAGCAACCTCACCTGGTAAGTGATAGGAATAACAGGATCTTTATGGATCAATGTTATTTGAACCAATAATGAAACACAGAGGAGAATACTTAGGTAGACCTACTATCTTATAATTCTCCAAGTCCTAACAAAGATCCCAAACAGAAGCAGATTCAAGCCCAGACTTGAGGTAAAGAGTTAAAAAGGCAAGGAGATTTCCTGGCAAGGTCACAAAACAAGTCAGGAGAAACACTATTTGGGAACCTATTCTCCTTACTTTCCAGTCCTATTGTACCCTTCAACACTCAACCTTGCTCTTTCCTTTCCTAAATGCCTAGAGGATGTGGGCATGATCCTGCTCCCTCTATCTCCCAAGCTAAGTGAGGGCTGTACCATTTGAGCTAATCTCTGGCTTGCAATATTTAATTTCATCAAAAGTAAAGTACAAACAAAGCTTAGAGATATGCAGGACTCCTGGCTCAGTAAGAAGGCAGATGAAATTCTGTTTTATGGTGACAGTAACAATCCAAAGCACTTTTATGATTCTCTGAAAGGTATTTATAGACCAAAAACCTATGGTGCATCACAACCACCTAGTGCTGATGGAGCCACATTGATTAGTGATAAGGACATGATCCTAGAGAGATGGGCTGAACACTTAACTGACCATCATTAATCAACATTGAGGCCATTGATGGTTTACCTCAGGTTGAAGTCAGTCCCTCCTTAGCTGGACTTCCAACTGAAGAAGAGGTTTTGAGGGCCATTAGGCTCCTTTCATGTGGCAAAGAACCTAGTGCTGATTCTACTCCAGCTGAGATTTACAAGGTAGGAGGACCACGGCTCATACAAAAGCTGACTGAAATTTTCCAGATTATATGGCAAGAGGATGTTATCCCCCAGGAGTTCAAGGATGCCTCCATTGTCCATCTCTATAAAGGTAATGGGAATAGATTGTCCTGTGACAATCACAGGGGAGTCTCTATCTTACTCACTGTTGGCAAGATTCTTGCCAGAGTCCTCCTTAATAGGCTAATCCTTCACTTGGAAGATGGTCATATACTTGTGAGCCAGTGTGGCTTCAGAAAGGGTCAAGGAACAGTTGATACGGTATTTGCTGCCTGACAACTCCAGGAGAAATGGCCAGGAGCAGAACAGAGGTCTATACACAACATTTGTAGATCTGACCAAGGCCTTTGATACTGTTAGTCGTGAGGGCTTATGGAAAATTATGTCAAAATTTGGTCATCCAGAGAAGTTCATCAGTATTATACAACAATTTCATGATGGCATGTTTGCCTGGGTTCTGCATAATAGACAGTGCTCTCGTGCCTTCCCAGTCACCAATGGAATGAAACAGGGCTGTGTGCTTGCTCCCATGCTTTTTAGCATGATGTTTTCAATCATATTGACAAATGTTTTCAATGAGGATGAACACGGCATCAAGGTCAGCTACTGTACTGATGATAAATTCTTCAATTTGAAAAGACTACAACCAAGACCAAAGAGGAGGCAGTGTTGGTTCATGATTTTCTCTTTGTAGATGATTGTGCACCCAATGCAGCCTCTGAAGCTGAGATGCAACAAAGTATGGATCAATTCTCTGCTGCCTGTGCTAATTTTGGCCTAATAATTAACCCCAAGAAAACACATGTGCTCCATCAACCACCACCACACAACCCATAAGTGGAACCATCGGTTACAACAAATGGAGAAGTTATGAATGCTGTGGATAAGTTCATTTACCTTGATTGTATACTCTCCAGGGATGTACACATTGACAATGAGGTTGATGCATTACGAGAGCTAGCTCAGTGTTTGGGAGGCTCTGAAGAAAAGTTTGGAAGAGAAGAGGTATTAGACTGACTACCAAACTGAAGTTCTACGGAGCTGTTGTGTACCTGTGAAACATGGACAATCTACCAGTGCCATGTCAGAAAACTGAATCTCTTCCATTTGATCTCTTAGTAAGATTTTGAAGATCACCTGGCAGGATAAGGTACCAGACACTGAGGTCCTTGCTTGGACTGACCTGCCAAACATTCAAACTATGTTTCAGAGAGCGCAGCTCCAATGGGTGCTGGCCATGATATTCGAATGAAAAATGTACACCTGCCAAAAAGACTATTTTATGGAGAACTCACATGGGGCAGGTGATCACATGGTGGTCAGAAGAAGTGATACAAGGACACTCTCAAGGTCTGTCTCGAGAACTTTGGATTTGACTGTGCAACATGGGAAACACTGGCACAGGTCAGCATGGTGTGCCCACATCAGAAAGGGTGCTGTGCTTATGAGCAAAGCAGAATTGAAACAGCACAAAGGAAACATAGGATGCTCAAATTTGGAGTATCCATCCCAAATGTTCACACAGACTATCTGCGCCCAACCTGTGGTAGACCATTCTGAGCTTGTATTGGTCTGATCAGCCACAGTTGGACACGCTGAAACTCGAATTTATCATGGTGATGTCATTTTGGTCCCCTTCAAGAACGAAGGACAACAAGCAACTAACGAATCAGTCCTTTCCTAATGACTAACGGAAAGGAAGGAGAAATTTTTCAAGAGTTAGAGAAGTATGCTAATACCTGAAACTGACAATATGATTAGACTGTGGTATTTATTGACTTGCCTATATGTTCACAATTCAATGAATTAATTTTAATATAATTTATTTTGATACATGCATATGATATATGCATTTGATATCTAGTGTTTAATTGGTTATCTTGACCTTACATAATACTTTGTTTCAAACCTATCTAACTTGGATGAATAACCCACAGAACTCATTCATCAGTAAGCATATTTTTGACAGACATTATAGACAAATAATGAGCTGGGCCCACACTGGATTAGGAGGAGGAGAACAAATTGGATTGCCTTTGGAAAATCATGCAGTGATTTTAATGACTTCAATCTTTTCCCTGAAAAAATGATCTATCTTTTAAAAAATGTTTTATTACTTTTTTTAAAACGTAATTTTCACTTTGCTCCTTACCACCCCAATAAAGTCCTTCCTCAGAACAAATAAATACAGTCAAGCAAAACATATCAATTCAGGAAGCCTATTTTTAAGATTAGTATTTGTTTGGTGATGCTCTGTGGCTTCCAGTTATGAAATACTACAATCTCTAAAGAGTTACATTTGTGAGTCACCCAAAGTGCAATGGAGAGGCATATGGTAGGCAAGATTAAACTGGAATCTATTGTCAGAAAAGAATTATGTGGAAGAAACAGTCCAAAGATATCATCGAAGTAACATATGACCAGAAAAGGAGGCAAGCCTTTCAGAGACTAAAAGTGAAGGATACCTGATGGATCACAGCGCTCCATCCAAGGCTCTTGGGACCTTCCACTGGATTCCATGAAATGTCAGAAGATCTTGAGGAAGGCCCTCACGGTAAATGAAGCTCTGTGAAAGATTTATGAAAAGTCACGGACACCTCACGAAGGATAAAAAGGTACAGATGGGTTATGACCATTGGAGGGAGCACCCACCTGAATGAGAGCACAAATAATAATAGTATATGGTGTATAATTCTTTAAAGTGTACAAAGCATTTTACATAGATTATCTCATGTGATGAGGTAGGGACTACATGTGTTATTTCTTTATTTTATGGATGAAGAAACTGAGGTTCAGGGCAGTGATATTTGTTGGAGATCCAAACAGTGGAGAGCTGATGGTAGAATTTTCAGTGAAGAAATTTATACCTTCCAAATAGGCAAAAACTACAAATTAGGGCTTGGTTAAGTGTTTTGTTGCTTGTCTAGACTTAAGCAAGTGAAAATGAACATGTTAACAACGTAGAAGACTAAATTTAACAGTGTGTAGTATTTATTCTCCTCCTCGACCTACTAGCCAGGTAATTAACTATTTAGCAGCATACCACTTACCCACAGGATACAGAGGTAGTATGTGATCCCAGGTATTCCTGACTTTCTCTCCCACTGCCTTTTTCTAGATCTATGGAAATGCAAAAGTAATCCAGTCATAATTTAATATATTGTATTTGTCTTTATGACAAATCCCTAGATACTACCTAAACTTTAATATCCTTACATCATGGCTAAATGAATCAATGAATTTACTAATGTCATGTTTTATCTTTAACATAAATGATATAAATAATTATTGTACTTACTTATTACTTATTATTTAAAAATAAATTTTGATATTTATCAAAAATTTAAATTGATAAAAATTTTAAATTTTATGAACAAGAAGCGGTATAAAAGATACTCATGAAGAAATGGAAGCTCTGCCACGCTGGTGCATGCCTGGCCTGCCCTGTTGGTGATTTGCCTTGACTCAAGGTTACTCTGCCTATTCCAGGGCACTCAGCAGTCAGAGTCATCTTCTTAAAGAACTGGTCTGACCACTGATCACTCCTTGTTCAATAAATTCCAGCGGCTCCCTATTTTCTCCTGGAGCAAAAATAAAATGCCTTGTTTGGCTTTTGGAAGCCCTTTTAAAATTACTCGGCCCCCTCCTACCTCTGCGGTCCTTACACTTCACTACCCCCTACAAAGACTGCTTTCAACAGGCTGCGTCTCCTGTCTTCTTTCCCCGGCTGTTTTCCTCGCTCCCTCCCCACCAATGCTCTTATTCCTCTTCCCCATATTAGAACGTGAACTTCTTGAGGGCAGAGACTTTTGCGGGGAGGGGGAAAAGGACATTTCTTTGTGTCCCCTAAGCTCGACTCTGTACCTGGAACATAGTAAGCGCTCAATCAGCGTTTACTGACTGGACTTGAACAAAAGGGGAAACTGAGGCGTCAGTTCTCGCAGCCACGAGATGACAGGGCCCTGCACAGGCACACAAGGGTGGCCACGCTCAGGTCTAACGGCCTGTCAGGGGCCGGCGTGTCAACACTCGCTTATGAGCTGCGGCTTTTAAAAACTCCGTCGCAGGCACTGTGACAAGGCTGAGGATCCCAGTAAAGGCCGATGGGTTAGAATTACCTTCTTCTAATGCCATGACAAAGACAGACGGCCAAGGAGGGCTCAAGGATGTGCCCAAGCTCGGGCGGCCACTGCCTCACTTGACAATCTTATTTGCAGGGTCAAATACCCTAAGAGCGAAGGTCTCGTGAGGGCCCAAGGGCAAAGATAACCCACGTGTTTCCCAGAGTGCTTCCTCTTTAAGAGTAGTCCCGCCCACTCCTTCCACCGACCCTCCTCTGGACCAATCGCCTTCTAATTCTCCGGAGATTGCAGGTACTATCCAATGAAAATTAAGTATCTGAGAGTGGCAAAGGCTCTGACCAACGGAAGAAGGGCTGATAGGACTTGTCCTATGGAAGCTGGGCTTAGAGTGAGGAGCACGAGACTCATCCAATGCCAGCGCCGGATCCCGCCGGAGTCCCGCCCCCGCTGCTGTAGAGTCGGCAGCCGGGGAGGGTTGCGGCGCTCAGTCTCTCCGCGGACTCCGCCATGTTGGGGCTGTTGAGCCGCGCCGCAGCCGCCTCGGCCTCGGGCGCCCTTCGGGGCCTGGGCGCCTCGGCGCCGTTGCCCCAAGCCCAGACCTTGTTGCGGGCGGCCCCGGCCGCGATCCAGCCGGGTAAGTAGCCATCTTCGGAGGCTGGCCCGTCCCCGTCATCCTATGACCTTGAGTTGCGCTGGGCCTGCTGGCGCCCTAACCGCAAGGAAAGGAGGGAGGGAGATGAGGGGATGGCGCCGGGGCCGTGAAGGGCATTGGGCAGGGGGAGAAGCGGAGCGGCCTGGCGCCCCTCTTCTGCGGGGCCTAGCTCACGGTCGTCGCCGTGACCTTCCCGCCCCACGCTGGAAGCATGGCCTTACGGGGAGCGGGCTCGCTGGTGGGGGAGTGGGCGTGGGGAAGCGGTGCCCGGGGCGTATCAACCGTGCTGGCCGCCAGTCCTCGGGCCCGCCCTTTCCCGAGCTGGAGCAGCTTCCCCCCGGGCCTGCAGGAGGCCCGATCCCGCCCCACCGGGCCGCCGCTGGGTCGGGACCCTCGGTGACCTCCAAACGTCCTCTGCGTCCCCTCCGCAGCCCGGGACTATGCGGCCCAGACATCCCCCTCCCCCAAGAGCGGGGCGGCCAGCGGGCGCATCGTGGCGGTCATCGGGGCCGTGGTGGACGTGCAGTTCGATGAGGGACTCCCTCCCATCCTCAACGCCCTGGAAGTGCAGGACAGGGAGACCAGGCTGGTTCTGGAGGTCGCCCAGCATCTGGGTGAGTACAGACTTCTCCGGGGCCAAGGTTACTTTGGCCAGGGAAGGACTGGGCGCGGACCTTGCCGTGCCCCGATAGACCTCTTCGGTGATGATTCTTAACTTGATGACTTTCGTTCTTCTGAGTTTGCTGAAGCCACAATTAGGATCTGAGCAAGAGAGGTCAGCCAGGCCCGGTGTGGGATACTCATTTATTTGGTTCTGTGTATGTGTGCGCGCTCTTGACAAAGTACTAACTCTTGATTTCCGATGGGTCTGTTTTCTGTTCTCCATTAACAGGGGAGAGCACAGTCCGGACCATTGCTATGGATGGCACGGAAGGATTGGTCAGAGGGCAGAAGGTCCTGGATTCTGGAGCCCCAATCAAAATTCCTGTGGGCCCTGAGACCTTAGGAAGAATCATGAATGTGATTGGAGAGCCTATCGATGAAAGGGGTCCAATCAAAACCAAACAGTGAGTTCTGGTAGCTTTCGCTTTCCACCAAGAGTTGTTGCTGTAGTATTTATCTGTGTATACAAATTAGATTTTAATGCAAACTATCAGTGTGGTGACATCCTCTAGGACACTTAATTGCTACATGAAGAATGTTTAAAATTTATAAATGGAATTAATATTAAAGTATGTAATTGATTTTTTTAAACCTAATTGACAATTGATTATAATAAAATTGAGAGGTAAAGGTGTGGAAACCTCAAGAACATAAACACCTAAGATGTGATTTTTTTTTTCCCCACTTCCTAGGAGGGACTCAGAGTACGATGATGAGTTTGCATTATTTATCCCTAAATTCCCAGAACTTTTGTCTGCCCTTCTAGGTTTTTTCCCCCATGAAAGGGAGTACTAATATACAGGGGAGTTTGTTAATGTGTACCAGAGAATTCCCTTAACTAGGAGGTTATCACTAAAGGGAACAATTTAAACTGATTGCTTTCTGAATCTTCTTCTGTACAGGTTTGCTGCTATTCATGCTGAGGCTCCTGAATTCATAGAGATGAGTGTAGAGCAAGAAATCCTGGTCACTGGCATCAAAGTTGTGGATCTTTTGGCCCCATATGCCAAGGGTGGCAAAATTGGTATGTTAGATGAGGGAAGCATTTCAGTGTTTTTTATCCGACAAGTACATGGCATGGACAATGTGATAGGGAGGACAAGAGTCAAGAGACCCAGGTTCTAGTTCTGACTTTGCCACTAGTTAATGTATTGATCTTTGCAAGTCATGTTACTTATCTTAAGCTTCAGTGAACTTGGATGTTTAAAAATAAAGGAGTTGAAAGTCATATTTTAAAGTGATTTTATATATGGTAACCAGTGACAGTAATGTCAATTAGTGACAAGCATTTTCTCAGCCTTAGCTTGTGGTTCCCATTTAAGCAGTGTTTGAAATGTCCAAGGATGGGGGTGAGGGAGAGCTTTAAGTCAGATTTCATTATGGTGAAATTTCTTTTGGCAAGTTCTTCTATGTAGCTGCTCTTTCAACCTTTATTTTTGTTAGGTGTCATAATTTAGAGCAGCACTGGACTTGTTAACTGTCCTTCACTGATGAATAGCTTTCTGACTTTCGTTCTTCTGATTTTGCTGAAGCCAGATGCCATTTCTCAGAAGGAAAACCAAAAATATAATTTAGTGTTTGCTGTTATCCATCCTTTTTAAATTTAAGGTTGTGATTCTTGGAATTTAAGAATTACCTATAAAACACTTGGCTTTTCATCTTCCCTCCACAGGTCTCTTTGGTGGTGCTGGTGTGGGAAAGACGGTATTGATTATGGAACTAATCAACAATGTTGCCAAGGCCCATGGTGGTTACTCTGTGTTTGCTGGTGTTGGTGAACGGACTCGAGAAGGCAATGACTTGTACCACGAGATGATTGAGTCTGGTGTCATCAATCTGAAGGATACCACTTCCAAGGTGATCTAGATGTTGCCTCTGCAACCCAGGCTCTTCCAAGAAGCCATTGGAGTCACTTAGGTTTAGTCTTTATACAAAAATTATTGGTACTTAATTGTGATGTGTGCATTCTTTCTGTGACTTCTGGTAACATTTTACGGACCTTATCTTTTGCAATTGTGATGTGCGCATTCTTTCTGTGACTTCTGGTAACATTTTACAGACCTTATCTTTTGCAATTTGGAAGCCTCAGATAACCTGTTTTTTTAGAGTTTTCTTAGAGGGATTTGGTTTGGATCATATAAAAACCCACTTTGTTTTGACTTTACCAGTATCTTTAATAAAGGGCAGATACAGGTTGAAAATAGCATCTCATTCTCTTAGCTGATACTCAGGAGTCTATACCAGACACAGCTTTTCTTGACTTGGTCTTGGGCAGGAGGCTGTGGAAAAAAGGTTAATATTAAGGTAGTTTTTTTCTATTTTACTGAGTTTTATGTCCACCACAGGTAGCATTGGTATATGGCCAAATGAATGAACCTCCTGGCGCTCGAGCTCGGGTAGCCTTGACTGGTCTTACTGTGGCTGAATACTTCAGAGATCAAGAGGGTCAGGATGTATTGCTCTTCATTGATAATATCTTCCGATTCACTCAGGCTGGCTCAGAGGTAAGATGAGAGATTGGAGGATGGGGGAAGGGGAAAGCTAAAAGGGTAAACCAAATGAAGCTACAGGTGTTTTAACATCCTTGGTTCTCTCTCCCTTCTGTTCTTCTAGGTGTCTGCTTTACTAGGCAGAATCCCCTCTGCTGTCGGTTACCAACCCACTTTGGCCACTGATATGGGCACCATGCAGGAAAGAATTACCACAACCAAGAAAGGTTCTATCACCTCTGTGCAAGTAAGAGAATTTTAAAGTGTTACATATGCTGTTACCCCTCCATCAGAGTATTAGAACTGGAAATGAGATAATCTTTTTAAAAAAAAGTTACATAAACATCTAATTAACTTTTTAAGTAATTTCAAGCTTGAAGAAACCTTAAAGGATCTAGTCTACCCTTAACCTCATGGATAAGAAAATGGATTTGGAGAGGCCAAGATTTCACAGATCACACAGAACGTGTGATGCCAAATCTAGTGCATCTCCATGATACTGTGCTACCTCCACAAACTTTTAGAAAAAACACTTGCAAATCTATGACTCTCTACATAGGTTTTATTGTCTAAAGCACAACAGGAAAGTACATACGGTACCTAGCCAGGACGCAAATTCTGTGGTGCATAAAATTAAGAAAGAAAGCAAAAGTCTTTAGGGTATGGGCCTTCTGAAGACCTGAGTTCTAGACTTGGGCTCTGCCATAATCAGCTGTGTGCCTTTAGGCAGATTTTCATTGACATATTCTCTATTATATAAAGTAAAGGAGGTGATTAGATCTCCATCTTTGGTGAAATAATATAAAAGACTTGATTTTTCCTCCTTACAAAAAAAAAATCCTGCTTTTTAACAATGTTTAATTGCTCCAAATTAGGCCATCTATGTCCCTGCTGATGACTTGACTGACCCTGCTCCTGCCACCACCTTTGCCCACTTGGATGCTACCACTGTGCTGTCCCGGGCTATTGCTGAGCTGGGCATTTACCCTGCAGTGGATCCTCTGGACTCCACTTCCCGGATCATGGACCCTAACATTGTTGGCAGTGAGCACTATGATGTTGCCCGAGGTGTGCAGAAGATTCTGCAGGTTAGCATCCCTGGAAGGGGGGAGGAAGGGTAAAGACTTCATCAGTAGAAATAAGGACTGAGTGTCAAAACCATTAACACTGTAATGTTGGGATAGGAATAAAAATAATGCTTTGAAAGATCTAAAAATAGGTACAAAAATGTAAAGTTCTGGTACCCTTGAGGATCCTTTCTAAATGAAAGGAATTCATGTGTCCCTTAGCTGGACCAAGCTTAAATTGACATTTCTCCCCTAGGACTATAAGTCCCTCCAGGACATCATTGCTATCCTTGGGATGGATGAGTTGTCTGAAGAAGACAAGTTAACAGTGTCTCGGGCCCGGAAAATCCAGCGTTTCTTGTCACAGCCATTCCAGGTTGCTGAGGTATTCACAGGACACATGGGGAAGTTGGTACCCCTGAAAGAAACTATTAAGGGATTCCAGCAAATCTTGGCAGGTAAGAAAATTGTTGAGTTGGATGTTCTTTGTATACTGAGGTATCTTACAAAGATGCTTGGCTTCTAGAATGTATACACAACTCTGATTTCAGAGGTGTTTCACTTTTAACCTTTATGACCTCTTGTACTTTGGTTTTCATTTGCTCTTCTTTTTTTTTTTTTTTTGCTAATATCTTTCACCATCCTTAGTGAGATCTAATGTAACATTTCTAAACTGCCTGTTTTCCTCCAGTTCCTCTCCTTTTTTTTTTCTGTTTAAGTTACAAGCAGGCTATTCCCTCTTTTTCCCCAAAAAAACCTCAAGTTTTTTAAAGGTCGGATCTGATCAGCTTTATGATGCCACCTTTAGTGGCGTCTTCTTGCCCATCAGCTAAGGACTTTCTCATATCCTACCATTGAGGGCCCTTACTTGTTAACAATCCAATCTGCCCTTTTTGGCCTTATTTCACATTGTTAACAATGTTCCCTTACCATGTCCTGCTTTCCTGCCATGTGCAGCTCTTCCTCAACTTTTGTTCTAGGACTTACTTATTCTTTGTATTATTCATTACTTCAATGATAGGGCATCCTCTCCCTCACTGTGACTCTCTTTGATAATTAAAATCTGTAATTTTTCATCTCTATGCACCTAGCATAATTCCTTTCACTTAGTGGATGCTTTAATAATATATTTTAAATTTATTGCCTAAAAGATGAGAATCTTTTTCTTCTCACTTTTGCTTTCTCTGCCCATACAGGTCAGTATGACCATCTCCCAGAGCAGGCCTTCTATATGGTCGGACCCATTGAAGAAGCTGTGACAAAAGCTGAAAAACTGGCTGAGGAGCACTCGTGAGGAGTCTGCATCTGCCATCCAGCCTTCAATTTTACTTGTCTGAGCACGCTACACAAGAACTTTGGTTGGAAATCTGTGTACTGTGTGAAGAATATTTAAACTTTTGAATAAAATGTACATCTCACAGCTCATTTTATGTGTCTGGGGAGAGAGTCCTAAAAGGGTAGAATGGATGTTAGAATTGTATGAGATGAGTTAATCATCTTGTTCATTTTTCTGGTTTCCTTATCCTTGTCCTTCTGTAATGCCTAGACAAGGCTTTCAGGGCAGAGTCCCTAAGCAAAAGCATTAAAGTACTAAGGTGGGTCACTACACTTGACTCAAGATTCTTTCTTGGTTGGACAAGAGGGGATGAAGAAGAGTCCTGGGGAGTGGGGGAAGTTGGACAGCTGTGCTGAGGAAGAAGCAGCTGTGGAGTGGCTAAGGTTGCTAATGAAGGCCAGAAAGCTTCACAACCACAAAGGATGTTAGGGCCGCAGTCAGCAATCCCCATTTCCTCTAATAAATAAAGCTTTTATTAAGTCCCTCAAAAACTGATAGTTGCATTTAACCCTTAATTAAAATTTTAGCTTAAAGCACAGCCCCATTACAGCTGATTGCTAAATAAAATGTTTCATTTTTTAGACAAGTCAGAATCCTGCTCCACTTCGGTGTATGACTTTGCACTTCTAACAGTATTGTTCAGCCTCAAGTTTTTTCACCTTTAAGTAATAATTGAGTGCTTCCCAGGGATGTGTGGTTTAAATGGGAATGTAAAATCACAGGATATACAAAGCATTATGTAATGGTAGACACCACACTGTAAGTAGTTTCTGTTCAAATACGAATTTTTTCCTGCATAAACCTATGTAGGAAAAGGAATTTAAAGGGTGGGGCAATAGGGCTGGCCTTGGAACTTGAGCATCAAAGCCCTTTAATGATTTGGGTAGTGCTTATCAACCTTTTGTTCCCCCCGGTGGTCGATTTTTGGCATTTACGCAGGTTCCGAGAAAGGTGAACTGTAAGTGCCCCAGTGATGTCATATTTATAAGCCTCAACCTCTCCCTGAGGAAGGCTGCAACTACTTTGTAAAGAGAAGACCGACGAAGGGGCCCACAGCTGCTTAGGCTGCAGTCCGTCAGCTCCACAGTTCACCATTTTGAAATCCTGAAAGAGCCATTTGCTGGGCTCAGGCTAATGATTGTTTACAAACCAGATGGGGCTTTTGTCCTGAGGAGGAGCCTGGTGGCTACAGACTCCACCCCCTGAGCGGGCTGATAGGAAAGGGAGGAAGGGGCTGGGCTGACACTAACTCCTTTAGAATCCTTTGAGGCCTGGGATGCGATGGGATGGGATGGGGCGCCATGGAGAGGAGCTAGGAGTGCAGTGGGGACCCAGTGAGGTTCCTTTCCTATGCTCCATTGACATCCCCAGACTACGTATCTGTTGTGTCTGTATTTAGGACTGAAGGTGGAGCCCCAGAGCCGTGCCAGCCTGCTCCCAGAAAATGGGAATATGGGGAGCTAGTTAGTGGGAGGCTCTTATTTCCCTTTCCTCCGGAGAGGGCAGTTTTCTAAAGTGCTGGTAATCCCAAGGTCTTGCAGTTCCAAGTGACCCGAATGCTGACCCGATCCCTTAAAATCCAACAAGCATCTCTCTCCCCCTTCTTTCCTAACTAACCCTCGCGCTGGCCCCGTTCCACCCCGAGCAAACCCCTCCCCCAAGATGTCACTGAGGGACATCGCCCTCTAGGAGTTCCTTCTGAAAAAGGTTCTTTCACTTGTTAGCTCAAAAGTCTGAACTGCACCAGCCTGGGAGGCAGAGGAGGGGGGCTCCGAGGAAACTCGATCGTGGGGAGCTGTTGTCCCAATCTGACAGCCAGCGGTGGATGATCGTGCGAAAGAGGCCCTGGGGCCGAGCTGCAGAGCGCCCGAAGGCACAGGGCCGGAGCGACTCCCCAGGCTGACTCAGCAGGGGTGGGGCCCAACCTTTGCTCGGCCTGGGCATCGGGGAAGGTGCGGAATGGGACCCGGAGAGCCGGTCCCGCGCTAGGGACAGCCTTCCTGAAGCACGGCTGTCACTGAAAAGAACCGGAAAGCGTCGGTTCAGGATTGCCTTAAACACCCCTGTGTAAGTCGGGTGCAGTCCAGACCTTCAGAGGGTTCATCCCCGCTCCCCCGCCCGCCAGTTCTCTAAGGAGAACCGCACTTGTGGCTCAGTTCCTCCCAGGGGCTTCGAGGCTCTGCCCCAGGGCCGGCACAGGACACATGCTCGCCGTCTCCTGGAGGCTGGCTGCAAAGGTAACGGGCGGTCGGGGGGAGCCAGCGCTAGGAAGAAGCCCGTGTGCACGGTCCCCCGGCTCTACCCGGTTGCCCTCTTCCTCCCTCGAGGGCTTCGAGGTTACTGGGTGAGAAGCAGGGCTGCGGCTGGGAGGACCGAGACAACTTTGACCTTTCGGATTTCCTGATTCCTGCGCGTTTTAAAGCCAGTCTCCCTAGCGGGGTGCGGTGAAGACCGAAGGGCGAGGACGGGGGTTCTCGCTCCTGCCGTGATCCCCCCGTTGTGAATGCCCCCCAGCCTTTACCAAAGGTCCCACGTATTCCCAGGACCTTGGGGGTCCACAGCGTTCCATGAAACCCTCCTTTCTCCCTCGGGGGACAGAGGAGTGCCCCGGTTCTGTCTCCCCCCTAACCTTCCCACTCCCTCGCTCGCCCAGCAATCCCCATCTCCATTCCCTGGCTCTTCCATCTTCCGAGTCCTCCCACCCGCTGGGTCCTTTACCCGCCCGCCCCCTCCCCCCACCCGGCCCCCGCCACGAGGCTCCTGCCCCTTTAAGCGCCACCCCCTATCCCCTGTTCCCTCTCTCCTCGCGGCTGCCTCTGCCGCCGCCGGCCCGGGGCTGAGGGAGGAGGGGGAGGGGGAAGAGGAGGAGGCGCCGCCGCCCGGCTCCGCTCCGCCACCTGCGCCCGCCCGGCCGCTCCAGGTGAGACCCCGGCCCTCCCCTCCCCCCGCGAGCCCCAGAACCCAGAGGTCGGGGCGCCTGGCGCTCGGCTCGGGGATTCCCTGCCCCGGGATCTCCTCCGACCCGCCGGAAATCCAGAATCTACTCTCCGCCCCCGCGGGATCGGCTCCCGGGGGCTCCCCTCCCCTCTCCGGAACCCAGGACTCCCCCCACCCCCACGCGCGAACACGAACCGGCACGCACGCACTTTCCCCACTAGCACCCGGAGATCTCCGAGGCTGGGATTCTCCTCCCTTCCCCCTCCCTTGAACGGGGATCAGCGCTTCTCTCCCAGGCTCTTTCCCACGCGAACCCGCCCCCTCCCTGCGTGCGCGGAGCACAAGTCCGATCCCCCGGGTGCGGGAAGCCCCTCCGTCCCCCCTCCCCCAACCTTTCTTCCTGGGACTTCGCTGCTCGACTTCTACGCAGCCTCGCTCGTCCGTTCCCCCCCGGCAGACCCTTGGTGAAAGGGAGGTTCTGAACTCAGCACCGGCGGGGGCCGAAGTCCGGGAGCGGAATGACCCCTCCGGTCCGGGAAGGGGCTTCTGCCTTCTCCTAAGGGGCTTTTCCCCGGGGGAGGCCGCCCCCAGGTGCCACGGGGGGGTTCGGGCTGTCCGTGCCTTCTGGAGCTAGAAGTTGGAAACCAGACATCCTGGTGGAGGGAGGGGAGGAGAACTTGCCCCGTCACTTTAGGGTCAGGGGAGTTCAGTGATATTCCGAAGCAAAAGTGAGACCCCTCCCCCCAGTCTTCTGTTGTGGCGCTGTCAGGGCTGGGGCCACAGAGGACTGGGAAGGATTCTAGATCTCTGATGTGCCGGTGAGTTGAACACCCCTTCCCCGACTCCCCCAAACAAACCCCCAAACCACCCAGACTTGGGGAGACAGATGTCTCTGCTTGGTAATGGGTCTTTGGAGAGGTTTAGGAAAGGACACTTTTCTCCTCGGGGCTGGCAGTCCTATTCTCTCTATACCTGGGGCGGGAGTGGGGGGAGCGGGAAGGTGTTCTTTTCCAAATTATCTAACGTTGGAGATTCCCCCCACCACCCCAAGTTCAGCGGTTCTGACCCCTCTTTTTCTCCTCTGGCTTTCTTCTGCCCCTCCCCCTCCAAGGTTGGGAGTGGGGGTGCTGAGAGCAGGCTTCAGCCTGCTCTTCTGAGTCATGAGCTACCAGAGCAACCAGAGAGCTGGGCCAGGCTGGGGTGGGGGCGGGGGTGTCTGCTGCTGGTTTGGGGGCTGGGTGCCAGAGGAGCCTCTACGGTGATGGTGGACAAAGGGGTAGGCATGAGGGTTTGGGAAGGGAGGAAGCTGCGCCTCTCTCCCAGCCCAGCCATCTGGCTCTAAACTGGAGCCATTTCACAATGGCAGCTGACCCCAGAGTTGGGTGATGCAGCAATAACATGGTGGCCCGGGCTGGGGTTGGAAGGAAAGAGCAGGTGCTCATCTTCTTCCATGCTCTCCGCCTCCCCTACTCCCCCCTCCTCACATCAATTCTTACTAACCCACTGCCTGGGTTCATTCTGTATCCAGGCTTCCTCACCACATACTGCAACCTCCTTTCTCCACCTGCACCCTAATTTTTCTGACTTCTTAAGTGACTGGTAGAGAAGAAATGGAGGGGAGGATAAGTGGCTGGTAGCCAAACCTGGGTCATGGGAGGGAAGTGTCTGGGAAATCTGGGATTTCCATCCCAATCTAGGTGGAGGGGAGGCAAACGACTGTCCTGGTTAGCTAGTGACAGGTAGGAGACACCCAGTTGTAAGCTGGGCAGATGGCTATGCTTCTCCCCTATACCCCTCAAAGAGAAAGGAGATAGGTATGACTCCAAGTGAGAATCCTCTGTAGGTAGATGTGATGATGGTGGTCAGGTCTGTATCAGAGAGGGAAGCTACTGCCCTGTTTTCTTGTCTGACCCTAGGAGGACCTCATCCACTCTAGAGAAACAGCCCCACACTCCTTCCAGTCAGTGCACTTAGTGGTGATAGGGTGTTGTCAGTGTATGGGAATAGCACAAGGGGGTCAGACTGGAGACAAAGCCTAGGATTTGGAAGGGATGGGGGCTGCCTGGTTTCCAGGGCTCCGAGTCAGACTTAGCCATAACCTGCTTAGCCTGCCTTCTGGTAGGTGGTGTGTGTATGTGTGGGTGGGTGGCTGTGGTGTGGTGGTGGGAGGGGTGTGGCTATGCCCTGTCTGATAGTCAAAACCTCCACCCAGTGTTCCCTAGGCCTGTCGGGAGTTCTGTCCCCAGAAGCCAGGCATCTGTGTCTAGTCCGGAATGGAAGGGATTTGAAGGGCAAATTCTCCTTAGCTTTACTCTGTATTCCCTTGAGGAGTGGGGTGGAGAGAAGGAAGTATCACTGGCCTGGGGAAATGGGGAGAGAAGGCTAAAAAGTTTTCCTTTCTCTTCCCCTGTTTTCCATATTTAGGAGTCCAGCTCTATTAATCTTTCACCTGCCATTTTTAGGTGTTTTTTTTTTTTCTAGCCCTGGGGGAGAAGGGGTGGAGGTAGATAGGACTGTGATCATACCCCTCATAGCAGAGGGAAAAGCTTTGTCTGGTTCAGAGTTGTGGGGTTTTTTGTTTTTATTTATTTTTAACATTCATCTAAAAATTCTTTTTGAGTTCCAAATTCTCTTCCCCTTTCCTCCTTCCCAATACTCTTCCACTGAGAAGGTAACAATATGCTATCCATCAGTTATACATTTGAAGTCATAAGAAAAGGGTTTTTAACCTTTTTTTGTGTGTCATGGACACCTGATAGTTTGGTTAAGCCTACATAATCCTCAGAATCAGGTCTGTCAATGTATAAAATAAATACAACACATAGCACTACAAGGGAAACTATTTGAGTGAAAATACATAATACCTAATTTTTTTTTTTTTTTCAAAAAAAAGTTTACAAACCCCAGGTTAAGAATCCCTGAGACTAGATTGATGCCCCTCTACCCCCAGGTCAAGGTCCCAGAGCTATTTGGGACTAAGAATCAGAAAAGGGTCAAAGTACATTAGTTCTGGGGTAACCCCATAGATTTACTTGGAAAGGGAGAAAAATTAAATTTTCTTTTCTTAATGGCTTCCTCCTCCTCCTCCCCCACACTTCATTAGGACCTTCTCAGCCTCCCTGGCTCTTCCTCAGGTTCTCAGAAGAGTTGAGGTGGGGGGGTCACTCTCTTGGAAGTTTGAGCCCATTCTAGATGAGGAAAATGTTGATTTAGTTGGAGGGCCTGGGAGTGGATGGCTTCTATCCGTCCTGGTAGCCCTAAAGTCTGATCCTAATCAAAGGCTACATTCCCTCCCCTACGCCCTGCCTGTGGAAAGAGGAAGGTAGAGAAAGGGGTGGGGGGCCCTGGTCGCCTGGAGCCACAGCCTCCTGGGGTCTGCTGCTGCCTTGACTTCCTCACCCACATCCTACCTCTTTAGAATATTGGAAATATAACCTTGTGCCAGGGAGGTAGGTTATGTGTGTAGAAAGAGCAATGCCTTGGGAAGTGGGAGACCATGGTTCCAGTGCCTTGGGCGAGTCTCTACCTTTTCTGTAACATAAAGTAGGGTATGGGGTTTGCCTAGATAATATCAATGAGTTGACTTGGAGCTCCCAGATCCTGTGATACTGTACCTACTCCAAAATCTAAGGAAGGGAAGCAGACTCTTACCTTAGTCCTGCCCAGTTTGTGTGGTTGTGTGTATGGTGCGGGGGAGGGGAGAAGGCGGACTCGCACAGTTCTGTCACCTTGTTAGAGAAGGCTCCAGAGCCCAGAGCAAGGAGGGATCTGCGGCGGTTTGTCGGGTTTTTTTGGAATCTCGCTTGCAAACGTCAAGGTCCACCCAAGTTTCTCCCGGCCGCGCGGTCCCCAGTGACAGCCCTGCATAGGACGGACGCTGGGCTCAGGTGCCCCAGCCAAACCCACTTTCCCGGTCTGCAGGAAGCATCTCGACCCCGGGGTTCTGCTGATGTCATCCGGACAGTGGTTAGCCAGGAGGGGCTAGCCTGCCCACACCGGACCGAGGTAAGCGCGCCGGACGGACCTGCTCCTCCCTCCTTTCCCTTCCCCTCACCCCTCGCCGCCAGGGACCTGCTCACCTTTTACTGCTCTGGTGCCTTCCCTCCCCCCACCCCAGCCGCCCCTTTGTGATATTTGGTAAGAGCTTCATGGGTGGTGGAGCGGCTGCCTCTGCCTCTTCGGAGTCTGCGGTAAGAAATTGGCCTGAGGCGAATGGGCTCCGCGCTGTTCCCAGTTTGGAGGACACCGGGTAGGGCAGGGCGGGGGCTGGGAGTAGCTTGCGGCGCTAGGACCCAGCGGCGAGGCGGAGGGGGCGGGGGCGGGGGCGGGTTCTCCGCGTTTGGAGGGGCGGCGCTAGGACCCGGGGTGAACCGAGGCCCCGGCGGCGGACGGTCCCCTCCTAGACGCTGCGCGGCCGGCGGCTCCTCCCAGCCCCGCCCTCTCCCCTCTGCTCTCTCTCCCCTGCCCCCCCTCCCTCCGCCTCCTTCTCCGCCGGCGTCTCCGGCTCCTCGGGCTCTCCCCCGCCGGCCATGTTGGCTCCGCACGGGCCCCGCGGTTGAGCCGCGTCGCTGTCCCTGCCGTCCCTTCCCTAGGAGAGCGGCCCCAGTGCCTGACGCCCGGCCATGTGAGCGCCCGCCCCCGGCCCTCCGGGGAGACGCGAGCCGGGCGCCCGGCCGGGGGACCCGCCGCCGCCGCCTCAGGTACGGACGGGAGGAGCGCTCGGGGCGGCGGGGGCACCTCCACCAGCCCAGCGGGCCCAGCCGCGCGCTGCCGGCCCCGGAGTGCGGTGTGTGTATGGGGGGAGACGCTTCCCCAGCGGCCGAGCTCCGGGCCGGGGGCTTTCCGGGAGGTCCCCCTTGATTCTCGGGGATCCGGGCGGGTTTCCCGCCCCGCCCCCCACGGGGAATCCCTGAGTATTTGTTTGGGGGGGAGCGCGAGGAGGGGATTCCCCGGGAGGGGTTAAGGGAAGGACTCCTCTGCGGCGGGGCCGGGAGCAAGCCCCTATGGGAGCCGAGGGGGGCCCGGAGGGTGCCCCCTCTAACTTGGGTGGGTCTTTGTGTGTGGGTCCCCTGCCCGGGATGGGGGCGGGCGGCGCTGAGGCTCGGGCCGCGGGGCACCCGGAGAGAGACGAGGAGCGATCCTCCGACGTTCAGTCTCCGGATTGCCTGGGAGTCGCGGAGGGGACCCTGTTTCTCGGCAGCTCGTGCTGGGGAGGGGGGCGGGGGTGTGTGTGCGCTGGGGGGGGTCCTTCACTCCAGGATTTGTCGGGATGGGGGGTGAGCCGCTGCCACCTCCTTCTGTATACAAACAGCCCCTCCCCCAGCCTCCTGGCAGGAAGTGCTGGGGAAATGGCAGCTGTGCCTTCGGTGGCCTCGTCTCTTGTTTTGAAATGTCCTTTTTCACCAGATTTGGTTTCGTTTTCTGGGGCCTCCCAGGCCCTGGCCAGCCCACCATGTGGCCGGGGAGTCCTTGCGGCGGACTTGGGCTTTTCTCCCTAACACTCGGGCGCCCCCGGCGCCCCCACCCCCAGTGTGGCTCAGCGGTGGACTCCTCGGTCTCTGCCTTCCCCCTCCCGAACATTTCTGGGTATTGCCTTTCTCGTTCTTTTTTTCCTCTTTTGGACGAGCTTGGGATATGAAGAAAGGCTGCCTTGGTCATCCCCTGATGGGAGCTTCCTTTACTTCCATCATGACCGATAATAGGCTCCGTATTTAGGGCGTTTGAGCATCTTCCCTTTTCTCTTTTGATCTGGACCCCAAGGGGGAGAGGGGCTGGATGGACTCCCCACTGTGAGGCGGGGGTGCGGGATGAGAAGTTTTCGCTGGAGTTAGAAATGTAGAAACTTAATTTAGAATGGGTTTGATTTCTTTGGGGAAAGGAGTGTTTAAGAATCTTGAAAAGTCAGGCTTTGATCTTCCCAGCCTTCATCCAGATCTAAGGTCAGCCTCACTTGGTGCCAGGGAGATTTCTTGGATGGGAGGACAGAAGGGAGCCATTTTCACCCTTCTGCAAACCTAACTAATTAGGATGACAAAGGCGAGTGTCATATGACACTCCTTCCCATAAAGGACATCTTTCCTTGTGTCTCTGTTGAATGGCAAGAAGTTGTTCTTGGTTGTTGGTTTTTTTGGCATGCCATGTGCTCTGGTCCCTTTGCTTAGTCAGAATATGGATAAAAAATAGGTTGATCCCAAGATTCTCAGATGGGTAGGATCTGGCACTGGGGAGAATTAGGCTCCAGAACTGTAGTATCTTCTTGCAGGCTGCTGCAGTTGTTTCTCCTGTTATTGAAGACATCGTTCCAGTCTTTTCTTCCCTCAGCCTCCCCATATAGAGGCGGGTACCCAGATCAAACATCCAGGAGATAATAATGAAGGAAAAGAAAAATGTTGGCTTGGGGGGATGGGATGGGGTAGGTATAAGCTTGTCTGGCAAGCAGCATAACCTCTCTAAAATAATATTATCTTAATTGATATTTAGCTGCTTCGAATTCTGACGTTCTGAGAACTATAAAATCAGTCTTGAGCTGTTTCCTTCTTCCTTCAGATACCTGCCCTTGTGCTTGGCTGGCATTCCCCTCTTACCCCCTGTTTTTTACATGCGTAACTAGGGAATTCCTTCTCTACGCCTTCGTTGTGACTATTGCTTCAGACTTAATTATTATTTCCCCTTTCTTGGTCTTAAGCCCTTCTCTTCCTCAGCCTATGCTGGAAGTCCTACGTTGGTATTTGATTCTTTAGGATCTTGTTTGTTAGAGGGTGTTTCTTGGGGGATAGGGGAATTGTTGATTGTTTCATGAGGTTTTCCTATAGGAATAGAGATGGACAAGAAATATTTTTTTTTCTGTGAACTTTAGAAAACTATAAGCTGATGCTTGTAAAGGAGATACCACCTCCATATGCGTTTGTGTTAACAGGAGTGAAGCACAGAGAGGATCAGTTTCTGTATTCAGAAATTCTATGTCCTGGTATTTACAGAAATGGGGAGCTTTCCATTTGCCCTTTTCCTCAGAGACACATTTCTTCACCATCTCTGTGCCTTTCTTAGTGTTCCAAAAGTCTTAGAACTCATCCGATTCAAGCCAGAAATGAATAGGATCCTGTGCTATAATCATCTAGTGGAGACTGAATGTTCACTCACTTATGAGGGGCCTACTGCTTCTGCAAGCAGCTGGTTTCACTTTAGGGATAGCCCTCATTGTTAGAATTGTTGAGTCAAGGCATTGTGTTTTAGTGAAAACAACACTGGATGTGGAGTGGATCAGGCTGGCAGGGGTTTAAATTCCATCTGCCTCTTTACTACGTGTGTCATCTTGGGCAAATCATTTAACCTTTCTGGACCTCAGTTTCCTTCTTTGTAAAATAATAGAGATGGCCCTTCTAGCTCTGAATCTATGTCTAATGAGCCTAAGTAAAAATCTGCATCTTTCTGACTGTCACATGGTGTTCTAGCCCCTCTCTTGGGACTAAATAGAACAGAGTTTATTCCTCTTCTAAATACTTAATGACTTAAATATCTCCTCTAAGACTTCCCTTCTCTATCCTAGACATTTGTTGTTGAGTCATTTTGGTTGTGTCTGACTCTCTGTGACCCCCTTTGGGGTTTTCTTGGCAAAGGTACTGGAGTGGTTTGCCATTTCCTTCCCCAATTCATTGTACAGATGAGGAAACTGGGGCAAACAGGGTTAAGTGTCTAAGGCCACTTTTGAACTCAGGTCCTCCTGACCCCGGGGCTGGTGCTCTAACCACTGCACCACTTAATTGCCTCTATCCTAAAAATGACTTGATTCCTTTAGCAGATTCTTATTATGGAGTGGTCCCGATTCTCTTCTTAATTCTAAACAGTTTTTAAATTATTTTTAGCCTATCCTCAAGGGGATGGTTGAAATTGAGGCTTAAAGGTACTAAATTGGCCTGAGAGTCAGATAGGGAGCTAGAGTACCCTATCTTGCTTTGCCATGGGGAATTGTGGATTGTAGAGATACAAAAAGCACCAGGGCCTTTGGTTTTGTTATCGCTATTTCTTGATCCTTTTCTTCTGACCTCTAGAGTCGTATTGTTTTCCTATTGTATTCCTAAGCAGTTTGGAAGCTCTTTGAGGAGAGAATATTGCCACCTTGGGAAGAGTGGATTGAGCCCCGTCTGAAGACCTGGTGTTTGATCCTTACTCTATCACTAGCCTTGTAACTTGGTCAGGTTTTTGTGTTTTGTATTTTCCTGCCCAAACAGTCTGTGGTTCTGTGAGTTGGAGATTCCAGTTCCAGGTTGTCCTCCCCAGCTTGCTCCATGCATATGACCTTGGGCAAGTCATTGAACCTTTTTGGGCCTGGATTTCATCATCTGTAAAATGAAAGGGTTGCTCTCAGTTCCTTTTGATTCTCACAGTCTATATAATCCTTTGTTCATAGCCCAAGATATAGTGCAGGAAAGGGTTTTTTAAAAAAAAGTTGATGAGTATAGTTGTAATTCGTTATGTCTTATGTTTATATATAGACAGCAGAACCTATAGGAGACCAGATATTAAAAGAACAGAAACCTTTTCCTAGAAGAGGACAGATGAAGTTTGGTTTAATCACTTAAAAAACAGAAAAACCTGCATTGGGTTAGTTTTATTCATCCCCAGCAATTTTGGGGAATAATGACTAGAGATGGTTTTTTTAGTCAAAAGATAATTCGACCTTAACCCCAAACTTATCAGAAGGCAACAGTGGGATGTGGGTTGTGCGGCTCTGGTGGTGGAAAGCAGAAGCATCTGAGTAAATCCCAGCTCTGCCCTGTCCATTTGGCAGGTTCATCTCTGGGCATCTGTAAATGAGGGCTTGAGTGCTTTCTACAACCCAAATGTTAGGATACTACGTTAGAAGTGTTAAGCTTTGATTAACCTGTCTCCTTTCACAAACCATGATACTAAGTGGTGTGCTCCGTGGGGGGTCTCCAGGGCTCGGACAGCGTAGCCCTATTTGAGGATCATCCTAATAGTTATGAATACAGGAAGGCACAGAGATTTGGACTGGAGTGACCCTCTGGGACGACCTCTGCTGTGTGTGGTTCCAGGGGCATTCACCTGGTGCAGTAATAAAGCCCAGGTTAAGCTCTTCTTAGCTGGAAGTTCTATTTGATTCTGATTTCCTCTAGGAATCAGGATTGCTGCGCGTTTGGGCAATGCTTTTTTTTGTTTTCCGTTTATACTTTCAGACTACTCCCCGATTTTTAATGTCATATACTAAGTTGTAGCTAACTTGCTTAGAAGTTAGCAGTGTTGTTTGCTTTTCTTTTTCAAAGACTTCTTATCTTTAAAGAGCAAGGTTTGAATTTTGGAAGCTTTAGGTATAAGTAGAGAACATCCATGCCCACAATAGATGAGTAGGTTGTTGATGAGAAGGAAGTTTAGAGGTAAATTACATTTTATCTGTGCCTGTAATGACCTGGGTCTCTAGGCCTTGGCACATTGCTTGGAAGTTCCTTTAGTACAAACTGCTTCTTCTCCCCCTCACCTTCTTTAAAACAAAAGCTCCCCTTGGTTTTTAATCAATCAAAAACTGTTTATTAAGCGTCTCCTCTCTGCCCGGTACTGCAATTAAGTGATGGGGAAACAGGCAAAAGATAGTCCCTGTCCTCAAGGAACTCATGGTCCAATGGGGAAACATCATGGAAACAAATAGATGTAAAGAGGGAAGATACTAGAATTTAGAGGGGCTGGGAAAGGCTTTCTATACTAGATGAAATTTTATTTGGGATTTGCTAGGGGATTGGGGCTGGGTAAAGAGAACACACTTCAATCAGACTGGCACACGTCATGCACTGTGCCCTGGGTCAGTGTTCTGCTGGGACTCAGAGATGAGGGGAGACTAGCCTCTCTCTGCCTGCCCCTGTGAGGAATGGGGTTTCCAGATAGAAATGTCAAAGCAGTCTTTCCTTAATGCCTTAGGAACTATGAATGGAAACTCTAGATCTTTAGGGGTTTCGTTCTGGTGGGGTTGGGGTGGGGCAGTTGTTCTATCCCCACTTCTAAAAGGCCAGTGAACTTGCAGTTTTGGTGTTGGGATGTGGCAGGTGAGGCAGGAGGGGCATGGGGGATTGTTAACACGTAGTGTTGACCAAGGCTGCCTTCAGTTTAAAAGCTTAGTTACAGCCCAACAGATGAATTTTCCTTTTACTGTGAGACAAAGAAGGGAAACTTCTCATCTCTGTAACTGATAAAGATAATGCCATTGATATGATTTGGGAATTATATTGAGGAAAAGAGTAGTACTTTTAATTGAGAATAGGGAATACAGAAGCTGTAATTGTGTCTTGGGGGCCAGGGGAAGGAAGGAATCCTAGAGGTAGCAGGGTGGATAAAGCGAGATTGAAGCTCAAATTCAGGCCCCAGACTGAGGCAGTGTGATCCTCTGTTTACCTCGGTTTCTTCAGTTGTAAAATGGGAATGATAGCAGTGCCTACCTCTCAGTGTTGTTATGAGAATTGAGATAACATTGCTTGAAGTGCTAAACACAGCGCTTGACCCATAGTTTTTGTGTTTGTGTTGCCGAAGAAGACCATGCCATCAGAGAAATGATGACATGACTTGCACTTGACTTTGTTTTGAGTGAGGGAGGGCCGTGCAGGTCACCAGCTTCACTGCTCCTCCAGAGCCATCTGAATCTAGTGATCAGATAGTCATCAGGATGACTGGAGGTGGCCCAGAATGAGGCAGTTGGCATTAAGTGATTTGCCCAAGGTCACACAGCTAGTGAGTGTCAAGTGTCTGAGGTGAGATTTGAACTCAGCTTCTCCTGACGCCTGCACTGGTGCTCTATCTGCTGCACCACCTAGCTGCCACCCTGACCCATAGTAGATGCTATAGAAATGGTTCTGCTGTTGGTGGTGTCAGGTAGGTCATGGTAGGGAGCTGTGTAACCTATATTGAAGTTTGAATATTTCTTGCAGCATTTTGTGCATCGCCAACCTTTTCACCTTAAATTCTAACATTGGCCAGCTGAGCAGTGACCCTTGTGAGAAGAAGGAAGACTTTTCAGGGCTTTGGTTGGTGCTCTTCTGTCCTCTGTTTTAGGGGGCAATGTTCTTAACTCTTGGAAATGAAACTTCTTGCCCCCTTAAATGACCCATTTGCATAGGACTAGTTCTGGCAGGGTGCTTACCTAGTTTCACTTCCTGGTCATGAAGACTTTTCTTTCTGCCGGATGCTTTTCTAAAAGTTGGGCATTGACTGATTTTTGCATTCATTTGGCTGTGATCACACTAGTACAAAGAGAGGTGCCCTCCTTGCTTTATTTTCTTTTTTTCTCTACCCATTTCTCAATCAGCACCCCTACTGCACCCCCTTCTCTTCTCCTGTCTCCCTTCCCCCAGTGACAATGGTTTTAGAGACGAAGACAGAAATTACTTTCAGGCTTTTGTTGTGAAAATCATCTTGGATAGGGTTGTTGATGCTAAATAGCCTTCATATCCCTATATTTTGAGTACCATTAGCATAGTCTAAAACCTGGGAAATCATAAAAGGAATCATAAATAAAGAGGGTCTGGCTAAGGGAACCCTACCCCCTCTTTGGTTGGGAGGTCTGTTTACAGTCACATTGGTGTGGTATTTCACATTAATAGGGTAGCCTTTCAGACCAGACATCAGCATCTCTCCTTGTCTACACAACGTAATACAGAAGTGGTCAGTATACAGTCAGTTTTATATTACTAAAAAAAAAAAATGTCCTTAATGAAGTAACGTTGGTCATAATGAGTTGTCCAAGGAAGCTGGGGGTGGGGAATGTCCAGCTCCAGGACACCAAATAATTTCCTATCCTTTCTTTTTTATCTGATTTCTGTGAGCAGCTGCTCATATATATTTTTTTTAAATGTTTAATTTATGTAACAGGAAATGCTGTGCCTTCCCAGAGCAGCAGGAAGGTCACTAGTTTCTTGGGGAATTGGATGGGGGAATGGGAAAGTGAACTGTTGCCTGTCAGTGAAGAAGAGGGAGGAGCCTACTGTATGTATTTAGTTGAGATCAGAGATGTGTATGGAAGAGAAATACGCTTTATAAAGGTAGTTAAGAAAAGTTGATGGGCTTTGATGTCAGCAATTCACATCTCAGTTCCTTCCTTTGGAGTCTTCAGCTCCTGAAAATGGACTTCCTGAATTCTTCAGCTGAATGGTACAAGCTTTGAGAAGCAGCCCTGCTCAGGAGCCAGAGTGTAATAAAACAAAATTCCATCTAGCTTTTGAGTTCTTCTGGTGCTGAGGGATAGGTAGTACAGGAGTAATACAGGATTACAAGCGATGTTTAAGAAATCGCTAAGTCTTATTGACACATTTAGTAGCTAGACAGGAGGAACCTGTGTCTTCAGTGTTCTGGGCTCTTTTGCTTCAGTTAGGGTTTGTGTTTGATTTGTCCTGCGGACTCTTTCTTCCATTGGTTGGATGGGTGTTGTTCCCTCCCCGTTCAGTTACTCTATGCCAATGCCAGTAGAGGCTGGATCAGTGTGTCAGAGCAAGCTGGCTTTTACCAGCAGCTGTTTCCAGGCCTCTACTGAATGCCTGCCTTCCTCCCTCTCTTTGTTCTTTTCTAACCTTTAAACCTCTCTCCCATTTCCTTCCTGTTTCCTCTTTCCTCCCTCTGCTCTCTTTTTCTTCTGGATGTTCATTAGAATTAAACTAATTCTTTTCATTTTTCATTAAAGTCCTACTCCAAAGTCTTGACCAATCAGAGTAGGGGATCCTGGGTTCCCAAGGACTTTACTAGTGGAGTGAAAGCTGGGGCACTCCCCGCTAGGCTGAAGGCTGGGGCCCTGTGTATTGGTGATCTAGTATGAGCTGGAAGCAGACTTGGGGGAGTGTGTTCATAGACCAGAGAAACTCATGAATGCCATGGACCACAAGGGCTTTTTCAGCCGGTATCTGTGGAGGGCAGATGGATGCCAGTGAAATAACAGACCGGTGAAGTACGGCAAGAACATTTTCAAAATCCTCGCTTTCCCAAGTTCTCTGCCTCATTGTCTTTAAAAATAAGATAATATTATGGTAGATGACTGGATAAAAAGACCTCTTTCCCTGCAACAAACATACCTATTTGTAGCAGCTATAACCTCCTTTCTGTGCCACCATATACCATGGACATATAAAAAAGGGGTTCTTCATTATATTTTCTCATGTAACTTTTTCCCATTTCCGCCATTTTTCTCCACCGTGGTCTTGGAGGGTAGGGAATCTTCAGGTCAGAATGGAGTGTGAGGGGAGCAACCCTGAAATAAAAAGTCAGGAGACCTGAGCTGGAGTCCAGGGCATTTCACAGTATAGACTTGTGAGCCTTAGGTGAACAAAAGGGTGACACTAGATCACAGCAAGGCTTCTTCCAGGTATAAAAGTCCCATAGAGCTAGAATCAGCTTTTCCTGCCTGCTTCGTGTCTTCTAAAATCCTGACAAATTGATTGCTCCCTTTTCCTGTTTCTGATCTAACGATTTGGTAGTACTTGTTTCCTGCCTGGGCTCCCTGGGGTTGTGGACAAGATAATCAAGAAAGCTTTGTTTGAGCTGCCCTTGGTATTCTAACCTGCAGCATGGTGATGTGTCAGATTATCTAATTATCTAATCTGCCTCCCCCCCCCCCCCAAATGTGGCTTTGCCATCATCTTCCCAGGCTGTGTCTGTGACTCAGGTGTTTGCCCTTGAACTGAAAAGGGAGTGGGATGGACCAAAATATTGTGTATAAAGCAGATTCCTGAGATGGAGAGTATTGGAACTAATGAGGGGGTCTCAAGACCCCTTCTCTGGCCTTGCCAACTTTTCCTGTTCCATCCCCAAGCAGAGCTGGCTTTTGGAGATTGTTTTTAACAGGGGTTTGCATTGGTGTTGATGATGGGGGGAGTCTTGTTCCTCCTCTCTCCTTTGGCAGTGCTGAAGTGGGAGGCAAGTGAGTACGCTGTAGATGGAGGAAGGTTTCCTCCCCAGGAAGTCTGTAGGTGGTAGATTCCAGGTGCCATGACTTTGTTTAACCTCCAGTATTTTTTTTTTTCTTTCCCCTCCCACAGAAATGGAGGCAAACGACCATTTTAACTTTACTGGCCTTCCCCCTGCACCTGCTGCCTCAGGACTGAAACCCTCCCCCTCCTCCGGGGAGGGCGTCTACACTAACGGGTCTCCCATGAACTTCTCTCAACAAGGGAAAAGTGAGTGTTGTAAGGGCAAGATTGCCTGGGCAGGGGAGGGACTTTGTTCCTTCAGAGCAAATGATGGGAGATTTGGCTCCTCTTTAATACTAGTGTGGGCTGTTGAGCCCGCTCCTGCCAGGGGGAGAGGGGAACACCAATAGATGTCTAGCTGCCAGGAAGAAATCTGGCATCTGAGAAGGGGAGGAGGGCAAGGGGAAGCAGCAGGGTCTCATCCGTGCTCAGCATGGCTCTAACTGTGTTTGAGGCCGTAGTGTCAGGCCTCTGTGATTTGTCTGAGGTTCAGCGGGAAGCAGGCCGGAGAATGTTTCCTGACTTTTCCATCTAAAGCTGTTCTTGTGGTGACTCTGTCCCTTTGCTTCTTCCCAGAGGTCAGGGAGGGGGAATTGTGCTACTTTGTGTTCAGTGGACAGAGCAGAAAACCTGGGGCTCTTACTAGTCACTGTGATCCTGGTCGAGTCACTTAGTTCTTTTGTATCTGTTTCCTCTCCTCAGTCCTGAGGGGGTTAGAATTTAGGACCTCTAGGGTTTCTTCCAACTCTAAATCTGATTGAATGATAGCTAGTTGGTGGGGAGGGGGAGGTTGGAGAATATAGAGATGAGCCTTTGGTACCTTTTTTCTTTTTTTTTTCTTTTGAATAGCAGCTGGGGTAGAAGAGATCAGTTTCTCGGTTCTCCCCAGTTTGCCTGACCACACAGAGAGACGCATGGAGAAAAAGTAGAAGCTGTGAGCTCTTGTGTCTGTCCCAAACTATGGGAGGGTTTCAGTATTCAACTGGTGCCTCATTAGGCAGTGTATACTTCTGAATGGAAGTCTTGCTGCTAGGATCAGCCTTTGCTAGGATTTGACCGATCAGCTGCTCTGCACCCCAGCCCTGCCAAAAGCCTCTAATCCTCCTCGGATCCAGGCGAATTGTGCTTGGAGGCAAAGAGAAGCCCCTGTGCCTTTTCTAGAAATACAAAAATCCTAGTGCCCACCTTCTCATTTTCCCTTCTATGGGAGGGGTCTTTGAGCAAAATTCTTTGCAGGGCTGGAGTATATGGCCCTTTTGTCTCTCGTGTCATTGTGGAAGGGCCTCTCACCTGCCTGTCTTGGTGCCTTTTCTCTCCCTCCCCTCCAGCTCTCGTCCTGCCAGCTTTCCTGCCTGTTGGCAGTGAGAGCTGAAGTCTACATCACTGGTCACGAAGACTCCCCCCTCCTCTCCTTACACATTCCCCTCCAGTGGCTGAGGAGGGGCCGAGCCCAGCCCCTTGAGCAGGGATCTTGTCGCTGGGGTGACTGAAAAAGCTATTCTTAGCCTGGATCTGCATGTGCTGCTGAGGTGGAGCCTGTCCCTACTGACAGCTCCGTTGCTCCTGCCAGGCAGGAGGAGGAGGGAGGAACAATCTAGCCCAGGGAGGAGAGAAGTGAGCTCAGCAGTGATTCTGAGGGCCTGCAGTGGAGTCCACATGGCCCTATGATGATTGCTGGGTTCTGCTGGGGATGAGGAGAAGTAGAGGTCACTGGGGAATCTTGTAGCCTTATATAAAAAAATAAGAGTGCCGAACATGCAAAGCGGTCGGCTTCTTTCTGGTGGCTCCCATGGGAAGCCGAGCTCCCCAACCCCCACTTCCCAGTGCTTCCCGAACACAGCACCTTCAGCTGTAGTTGCTATGCTTACAGCCAGGAGTATCTGGGGATGTCGTTCCCTGGAGACAAGAGGCCAAATATAGCAGAGGGGAAATCCCCCCTTCCTGCCTCCCCTCCCGTTAGGCAGTGCTCTCAGTGTGGGGCTCTTTTGGCAGGCACATCTTGGTGAGAGATAACTGCTGCCTTTCTTTTTCCTCCCTCTCACAGGTTTGAATGGTGATGTGAATGTTAATGGCTTATCTACTGTATCTCACACTACTTCAGGGATTTTGAACTCTGCTCCCCACTCCTCTGGCACTTCCCATCTTCATCACCCCAGTGTGGCCTATGACTGTCTCTGGAACTATCCGCAATATCCACCTGCCAGTACTGGCAGCAACCTTAAAGATCCACCCCTTCTCTCCCATTTCTCAGGCCACAGACAATATCCACTCAACGGCACCATTGGGGGCAGCCGGCAGGGCTCACCCCCAAGTCAAAACACTAACCTTCGGGCTGGTAACCAAGAGTTCTGGGCCAATGGCACCCAGAGTCCCATGGGACTCAATTTTGACTCACAGGAACTATATGACTCTTTCCCTGATCAGAATTTTGAGGTGATATCCAATGGACCCCCTGGCTTCTTCACTTCACCACCCTCTCCTATGCTGGGCTCCAGTGTCCAGACTTTTGCACCTTCCCAGGATCCTGACCAAGATGAGCACCCTGGTGAGGCAGCCGATAAGGAGCTAGCCCCCATTGTGGCAGAGAATGGCACTGGTTTGGTGGGTAGCCTGGAGCTGGAAGGAGAACAGCCAGGTACGGGGATGGGCTGGGAGGGCCAGGGAGGGGAGGGAGAGAAGCAGGGCTTTGGGGCTGTGGCCTGTTTCTGAGGCAAGAAGAACCCGTCTTTCCCGCTCTGCAGTGGAGGCTGATTTGCATGTTGGTGATCAGCAGAGCCAAGCGGCTGGTGTTCTTGTGGCAGTAGCGGCTGCTCAAGAGTGGGAGGTCGAATTATTTCAAGCTCACGAGGAGCCGGCAGCCTGGGCAGGGCAGGTGGGCAAGCCAGGAACCACCACTTCCTTCCCCTACCCCTCCCACCCTAAGAATCCTTGCAGGTGCCTTCATCAGAAAGCCAAGGAAGGGGGTTTGGCATGTGGCACTGAAGAGGGTGAGACAGCATCCCAGGAGCCCAGGTCATAGGACCAGCCAGGCAGTCCTCCTGAAGGAGGTGGGCAGCTTGCCTTCTCAGTTTCTGCCAAGCCTCTGTGATCAGAAGGCATTCAGGGGAGAGAAAGGAGCAGTCCAGAGCTCAGTGTTTTGCTTGTTTGCTTTTCTCCATCCCATCTGTCGTTTTTCACTGGGTATATGTGTACATATGAGGTAACCCCTCCTTCCTTCCAGGTCCCCCATTCTCATCATAATAACAACCTGGCTTACCCTTGGCTCTTCCCAGCCGCTAAGTGCCAAAGTGATTCTCTTCAGAACCAAGTTGTTGCTTTCTCTGTCTCTTGTTCCCTCTAGATGAAAAACTCTTCCAAGGACATGAGAGTGGGGTCTATGACCTCATTCTGCCTTGCCCTAGGTGAAGCTGCTGTGGGGCATCTCTGCTTGCCCAGAGTTAGTGACTTTTTGCTAAAGCTGTTCTGCCTGCTCCAGGTTGAGTGAGCTCATCCAAGCTTCTGACCTGGGCTTCTTTACCTTCTCCTGCACTCTCCTAGAATTGAAGATCTGTGACTATCCCAGCTCAGCCCCTTCTATGGAATCTCTGCACCAAGAGGTCTCAGTCCTGGTCCCTGACCCCACAGTGAGCTGCCTGGATGACCCCTCCCATCTTCCAGAACAGCTGGAAGACTCGCCTATCCTTGATGAAGATCCATTGGAGCCCTTTGACTCACTGGCTCCAGGTGGGCTTGGAGGTTTGAGGTGTTCTCCAGTCACCTACTTGCTGCTTGGGGAGAAGTGACAGCCTGGGGGAGACATAAGAAACTTTGAGCCTACCAAGCTCATGAATATTGTTAAATGATACAGCAGTCTAAAATTGACAAATAGAAATATTGGGGTAGATCAAGCATGAGCTGGCTTTGTTTATTTCCCAAGGGACTCTCGTATCTGAGTTCTCATACTTAATAGAAGGATAACATTCTAAACTTGGAGGAAACTAACTGTTCTTTCTCCAGGAAGTCCAGGCTCATTCAGACTTTGTCTGGATCACTCTCTATCCCATTGCCTTGAAGTGAGAGAGCAGCTTATTGGAGTAGAGAGTGGTTCAGTATTGCATTTTGGGTTGGTGCAGAGAGACTAGCTCCCTGGCCTGCCCCTACCCACACACCCCTGAACATCCAGTTAGATGTGTCCTTTCATTTGATGTCAGAGTATTCACAGCCATGGCAGTCAGGATAGAAGGAGCGATCCCAGGTCCCAGAGGAGCTGTGTTTAAATGTCTTGCCCTTCTCATTCCCTTTTCTACAACAGAGCCAGGGAGTGGTGGGCTCTATGGGATGGATGACTCAGAGCTGGTGGGTGAACAGGACAAACTGCCCCTTGGAGACAGCCCTGACATCTCAGCCATTGATTGCCCCTCCCTCAACAATTCCACCACCTTCAGTCTCCTGGCAGACGACAGCCAAACTTCAACCTCAATCTTTGCCAACCCCCCCTCACCTCCTGTCCTAGGGGAGTCTGTCTTGCAAGGTGTGTGTCTGGGAGGTTATTGGGCGGGAGAGTAAAGAGAGATTAAGGGAGGAGAGGATGAGGATGTAAGAACTGATACAGGCTGTGGGGTAATATTGAGGCTTTGATAAAAAGGTAGAAACAGGGCATGAAGACAGCTGTGGCTCAGGAGAAGGAATGTGGAACTGTAGGGTTAACAAGGGGGAGAGAGCTTCCAGGGGCCCCAGTGGCTCCAGGTTAGATGTTTCTGAGTCAGCAAGCAGCTCATTATGGACCAGGCACCAAGCTAGGCTGTGGCACTCTGGGAACCCACGTGCCCAGGGCCAGACCCTGTCATCCCTCCCATCTGATGGCAGTCCTCCTCTGGCCTTCTGGATTCCAGATGGCAGCTTTGAACTGAATAATGGGAGTGATCCAGAACAGGAAGAAGTAGAGGCGCGCTCAGCCACTGCCTCTCCGGGCCTGGCCCAGCCAGCCCCTGAGCAGCCGTCCCCACAGGACATGGACACAGATGGGAGCAGTGGTCCTGGGTGCCCCCCTGACCTTGGAGACAAGGCTGAGGGAGGAGGTGCTGCTTCTGGCAACGGTAAGTGTTTCAGATCCCACTATCCCATTCCATCTGTGGCCCTGACCAATCTGTTCACAGGGAACAGTCCTTTCTACCCAGCATGGTTGGCTGACTACTCCTACCCCTCCTTTTATCCATGAGAGTACCCTTATAAATCATCCTCAACTAAAGAAGAGGGTTGAAACCTTTCATTTTTTATATCACAGTCATCTCTCTCTGCCCCAAGTGAGTCTTTCCTCATAACAAAGAAAAACAGGTAACAAAATCAGCCAGTACAGCTCACACATCTGACAGCTTGTACAGCCTGTCCCCAGCCTCGTACCTTCTTCTGGGCTAGGACTGTCTGTTTTACAGATGAGGAAAATGAGTCTCAGAGAGGGGAAATGACTTGCCCAAGATCACCAAAGTAGCAGAAATCTGGGGCTCAAACCTACCATTCCTGACAGTGAAGTTCTATGTTCCTTCTACTTGTCTCACCAGTTTCCTTCCTTTTGGGTGTGTCCACTTTTCCCCTTAGGAGATGTCCTGCGGAGACGGATTGCCACCCCAGAGGAGGTTCGATTTCCCCTTCAGCATGGGTAGGTGCTCCAGTCTTTAATTTTGAAAAACCCAAGAGGAGAGGACATTTTCTAAACCTGGGAACTCCAGACCAGATAAGATTGGGGTGGGGTCAAGGCTGGTGTCTACAACATTTTATTTTCTGTCATGAGAGGCTAGGTTTCCTGTGCCTTTCCCTGCCCTTCCTCCTTCCTTACCACATGGCAGCCTGTCCTCTGCCCCTATAGCTAGCTCTGCCCAAGGGGCTCCACCATCTCCTCCCTCAGGCCGGCAGGTGGCCCCAGATCTCTGAGTCATTCCAGCAAGGCTGGGCTGGTGCAGTTTTGGGGGTGACTTGTTACAGAGTTCTGTGGAGGAGTAGGGGAAGGAACAGGATGAGACTGGAAGGAGGGAGCTGACTGCCCCACCTTGGTTCTGGTAGTGCTGCCTCCCTGGCTACTGTTTGTTCCTTGGGGGTCACCAAGCCTATGCTGTGGTTAGAAGTTTGTTTGGAGGTTGAGGCTCAGCTGGCTGCTAGCAGTGATGCTTCTCAGAATGCAGAGTTCCTAACCAAACCCTATCCCCTGAATCATTGCCCAGAGTCAGCATTGAGCTTTCTCTTCTGCCTGACTACGTCAATGCCCTTTTCCCTTTCTCCTTTTTTATCATGCCTCCAATTTCCTTTCTAAATCCCAATTAAGTCTGACCTGTAAGATACCAGGAAAGGGATTTATAGAGCCTTGAGTCTCAGCTGACTGAGGAGATGTGGAAGAGGAGATGTAAAGTCCTTCTTGGTGTATGCTGTTGGATCAGTCTCCTTGTGGGCTGATAGTAGCATGTCCTGCAAATTCCCTGCCATGACCCTTTAAGTGGTCATGTAGTGGAATGGTGGTATTAGAATCAGGAAGACCCAGGTTCCAAGTCCACTTCTGATACTAGTGTGACTTGAAGTCAATCATTGAACTTTTCTGAGCCTTAGTTTCCTCATCTGTAAAACGATTGAGTTAAATTAGATGGTCTCTTGGGCTTTGCCCCTCATTACCATTAGACAGAGGGTCACAAAGAGCTTGCTATTCAATACGGGGTGGATAGGGTGGGGGACGTGGTCATAGGGCCATGTGCTTCCTTGCAGATGGCGGAGAGAGGTACGAATCAAGAAGGGCAACCACCGGTGGCAAGGGGAGACGTGGTACTACGGCCCCTGTGGAAAGAGGATGAAACAGTTTCCAGAAGTGATTAAGGTAACAGAAGTCACTGGCTGCCTTCCAGGGAGGTGAGGTAGGTCACCTAGATCTGTTATGAGGGAGATTTCCAACCCTTCTGCTCTTATCTCTTCCTCATGCTACTCCCCGCTCCAAACACACACCACCTCTTAGTCTGCCCTAGGGAATGTGGTAGAGAGCCAGTTACTGGGGACTAGAGGAGGCCTGACGTCCTAAGAAACGTCTCATTCTCTTTCCAGTACCTGAGCCGAAATGTGGTACACCACGTCCGCCGGGAACATTTCAGTTTCAGCCCTCGGATGCCTGTTGGAGATTTTTATGAAGAACGGGACACCCCTGAGGTATAGGTCTTAGTGTATTTAAGTGGACCCACAGCCTTGTTCAGCCAGGCTTGGAGGGCCTGTGGACTTGGGGTAGTGAGATCAAAGGGCCATATCATCAGCAGGAATGTCATACCTGGTCCTTTCTCTTCCTTCAACTCATGACTTCAGTCCAGCTGTTATTCCTACTCTAGGGCTTGAAGTGGGTACAGCTCTCAGTGGAGGAGATACCTTCCCGCATCCAAGCCATCACTGGCAAGCGAGGTCGTCCCCGAAACACTGAGAAGGCCAAAGCCAAGGAAATGCCCAAAGTAAAGCGTGGACGTGGGCGGCCGCCCAAGGTAAAAGTCACCGAACTTTTGAGTAAGACAGATGGCAGACTCCCGAAGAGACTGGAAGCTCCAGGTAAGAGCAGTCTCACACACCCTCCCCCGTTGGGACCAGACCCTTTCATGAGCACTCCTGAGTTATGTCTCAAGGTCATCTGGGGTTCTCAGGTGCTTGTGGAGCAGATGTCTCTCTTCTCCCCCTAATCCCTCAGCCTAGCCAGTTTTCTTCCATTAGCTTTCGGCTGGTCCTGAAAAGGTGCCTTCTCCCGTGCCTCACCTGTACTGGCAGCCCACGTGCAGTTAATGCTTTTCTGCGCCTCTCACTTATACTTGACCCCACTCGTGTACAGGCCTTCAAAAAACTCATCAAAACTCTTGAAATAGAGAATTTCAGTGATCCTTTCTTTAGTGGTGATAACTGAATTTTTATTAAATGTCTTATGTAAATTTTTAATTTGTGTCTGAGAGAAAACTTTATATCAAAAACATATCTTCTGAGACTGCATATATGGTTTAGAAGAATTACTGTTTAAGAAAACTGCCTCATCTTTGAGGAGGAAGTTTAGAACTATCAGTGGAGAAAAATCCAGCCAGAGAATGTGACATCGCCCCTTTGGATGGAGGGTGGAACATGACTGCAGTGAGGACTTGAAGCCTATCAGGGACACACGAATCTTTGCTGTTTGCCCCAGAGAGAGTAGAGAGCAGTGCTTTCCTTGGTTTTGCTTTCCTTTGCCCCTTTTCTCCCACAGGTGGCCCTGCTTTAAGAGCCCATCTCACTAGGTAGATAGATTCCGGGGCCTAGAGTCAGAAAGACCTATGTTCAAAATCGACCTCAGACACTTAATGGTTGTGTGAACCTGGGCAAGGGCAAAGGCATTTTGCCTTTGTTTGCCTCATTTTTCTCATCTGTAAAATGGGGATAATACTAGCACCTACTTCCCAGGGTGGTTATGAGAATCAAATGAAATCATATTTATAAAGTGCTTAACATGGTAGGTCCTATATAAATGCCTGTTCCCTCTCCCTGTCTTCTCCTTCTTCCTAACAAAATGCCATATAGAACACCAAACTGATTAGTTACAAAGATGGCCCCAGTTGCCTCTGAAGACATCTGAGTCCTCTTCTGCACTTTGGGACTTAGACCACTGTGACTCCTTGTGAGAGCTCTGGGGACCTATTTTGGTTGTGGAAGAACTCACCCCTGGAACAGGGCATTGGCCCTGACGGACCAGTTTTCCCCACCCTAGCTCTTTTTCTTCCTCTGTTTTCTCAGATGCCCCGAGTGATGGAGAAAAGGTCAAGGTGAACAAGATTAAGAAGAAGACAAGAAGGAAGGTATATTTCAGGGGAAGGCGCAGGGGGGCCACCCTTCACACATGCCTCACCCTTTGTTCCTGCCCCTAACCCCCAGCGCCAGCGCTGTCAAGCCCCTTTATTGTTCTGTCACCCACACAACCCAAGAGTCCCCCAGGGAATTCCTGCTCCATCCTCTTTGTGTTGACTGTTAGAGCAGAGCCTGTGCGGCTTGATTGTCCAAGTCCCGTGCTGGAGAGGGGCCGTGTGATTATCAGGAGGGGGAGTTTGGTCTCGTCATTCACTCCCATCGCTTCACATGTGTTTGGGGTCTGTAGCTCAAGCAGAGATAGCAGAGACTTGACAAGGCACTCACTTTTTTGTGGTTTGCAGGCTAAAAACCAACGAAAACAAGAAGCCAAAAGCTCCAAGCAGAAGGAAATTAAGAAGAAATCCAAGGTATGTGTGAGTCTGTGCAGAGGGAGGGTGGCCACTGCTCTCCAGGCTCACCACCTAGCTTTGCTTCCTCACTCTTCTCCCTTCATCCCTGGGCCAAGTCCTGATGGCTGTGCCCCCAACCTGGTGCACTAGCTTGTTGGGTAGAGGTTACTCTCCATTGCACTCCGCTTGATTCCCTGTCATTGCCACAATTAGATAGAAAATCTTGTGTTTGACTTGGAAGGGCCTTCATCACCTGGCCCCTTCCTGCCTTTCTAGCCTTCTTTATATCCTACATGCCCCATGCACCCCACAATCCAGCGACATTGCCCTTGTTTTCCCATGTCCTGGCTGAGGGTTTTCCCTGGCTCCCTTGGAATGAGCTCCTCCCCTCTGTCTTCTGCAGTAACATTGTCCCAGCCTTCCTTATTGTTAATGAGGGACTTTCCTCTGCTGAAGATCTGTAATTCTTCATCTGTACACATGTATGTAGATGTATATGTGCACATATGGCATACATGAAGTACACACAGCTGATGTCTGTGCCCACACATATATTCATAACATACGTCCTAGTCTTGTTAGCATGTTGTTCTCCCACATTAGATGGTGAGCTCCTTGAGGGCAGGGCCTGGGACCTCTTTGCCTCTCTTTGTATACCTAGCACAGTGGAGGCACTTTAGCACAGGTTTTTGGACTGATTATAAATCACATGCAGCTGAGTCTCCTTTCTAGGCACACCAGCCAGATGTGTCTGGGGATAGCAGAGCTGGGGTGCGATAGCAACTTCATCTATGTGGATCTTTCTTTTTCTCCCTGAATAAATAGGCTGAGAAGGAGAAGATAAAAGCAAAGGCAGATAAACTGAAAGAGAAAGTCAGGAAAGAGAAGGTCAGACCAAAGGAGAAGGAGGAGGCCAAACCAGCCTGCAAAGCAGAGCGCATGTCAGCCCCACAGCGGCGCCTGGAGGAGCGACAGCGACAGCAGCTGATCCTGGAGGAGATGAAGAAACCCACGGAGGACATGTGCCTGGCTGACCACCAGGTGACTTAGGGGGTTGGGGGTGCAGGCAGGGGGAGCCACAGCCCTGGAGACTCAGTGTCTTTTAAATAAGTTTTTGGTAATATCTTTTATGTATACACCACTTGCATTTTATAGTGTGTTCCTCCTCATCTCTCTTCTTTGGTACTAAACTTGGTTGTCAGCATTTCAGAGTATTGTGTTTCAGTGGTCTTTGTTGCTTGTTTACATTGTTGTGGTCAATGTCTGTGTTGGTTTTTGGCCTTGTTTACTTGTCTTTGTATTTGTTCACATAGATAGGTCTTCCTGTGTGTCTGTTTTCTTCATAGTCTTCACTTCTCGTAGCACGGTCATATTTCATCATTCATGTTTGGTTAACCGTTCCCCAATCAATGCCCATTTGCTTTTTTTCTGGATCTTTGCTACCACAAAAAGTGCTCCTATAGATATTTTAGTGTAATATGCGGTCTTTTCGTCATCCACCTCCTTGAGATATGTGACTAGCATTGGAGTTTCTGGGTGAAAGGTTATGGATATTTTAATCAGTTTCTTGGCATAATTTCAGATTAATTTCCAGAATGATTAGGCCAGTGTGCTGTACCACCAATTCATGCTAGGTTATCCATCTTACCACAATTCCTTATAGAGACATTAAAAAGCATGTGTGTATGTGCCCACACACACACACAGCTTGAAAATCACTACCCAGCATGACTATATACATATACAAAGAGGGCCAAGAAAAGTAGGATTGTATGCAAAGGAGTGTAACTTTCCTAGCTATCTCTAACTTAACGTAGTAGGGCCCCTCTATGTTGCCCTGCTTTAGGCCCCTCCAGAGCTTATCCTCTCCTGTGTACTTCTCTCATATGTGTCTGACACTTCTCTTTTCCCTTCGCTGTCACTCTCTAACTCTTCTGTTTCCCAATCCCACAAAAAAAGCCTTCCCTTGTAACAGGGAAATATAGTCAAACAAAACAAACATGTTATTTTGGTCATGTCTGAAAGTGGACGTTGTGGTGTTCTGGGTGAAGGGCAGTTGGAAGGAATCTCCTCCTGGCTGTTTTCTTCCCAGTCTCTGACAAGAGGGGTCTGTGCCCTTTGCCTTCCTTCTCCCTTCCACAGCCCCTGCCTGACTTCTCAAGAATTCCTGGTCTGGTGTTATCCAGTAGTGCTTTCTCACACTGCCTGACTATTGTGGAGTTCCTGCACAGCTTTGGCAAAGTGCTGGGCTTGGATCCAGCCAAGGATGTGCCCAGCTTGGGAACTCTGCAGGAGGGGCTGCTGTGCCAGGGCGAGGCCTTGGGCGAGGTGCAGGACCTGTTGGTGAGGCTGCTTCAGGCTGCTCTCTGTGACCCTGGCCTGCCTGCCTACTGTCAGGTGAGGGCCTGTCATGTCAGGATGGGAGGATTGAGATTTAGGATGGCTGATTTCTCCCTTCGTCTTCACATCTCTCCTCATCCCATTTCCTTTTCTCCAGTCGCTAAAGATCCTGGGAGAAAAGGTATCTGAGATCTCACTGACAAGGGACAACGTGTCAGAGATTCTTCGTTGTTTCCTCATGGCCTATGGGGCAGAACCAGCAGTATGCGACAGCCTTCGCACCAAACCTTTCCAGGCTCAGACTCCCCAACAAAAGGCTGCAGTGCTGGCTTTCCTCGTCCATGAACTCAATGGCTCCAACCTCATCATTAAGTAAGGAATCTTGGTCTGACCTTGGTTTCAGAAGGTAGAAACTTCTGGGCCCTGCCAGCCATAGGCCAGGTCAGAACAGATGAGCCCATCAGGGGCTGTCATCTGCCTGAGGGCTTGGAGGGGCTCTGGGCCATCTTAGTGAAATGAGATCTCCACATCCTTCCCTGAGAGAAAACACCTCCACGGTTTCTTGTTTCCCAGTCTCTGTCTTATGTGAATAACAGGATTCTATTTGTCAGACTTAGGGGTGGATAGAGACCCCTTCCCAGCCTTGCTCTCTTCCTTCCCATGAGCCCTTCCTCAGGTTTCATCTCTGTTCCCATACAGTGAGATTGATAAGACCCTTGAGAACATGTCCAGCTACAGGAGGAACAAATGGGTTGTTGAAGGCCGGCTTCGGAGGTAGGTGTAGGGCAGGTGGAGGGCCTTGGGGAAGGTCTTGTGGCTTCCCGGAGCCCTGGTACTCTCCACCATGGGGCTGAGTTGGTTTGGGCAGGAGGGCTGCGTCTTCCGCTCAGGTTGCTCGGGTCGGTTTTCTTTATTACTCTTTCCCTTCTCCTTTCTGCACCCCAACTCCTACTCCCAGACTGAAAGTGGCTCTGGCTAAGCGAACTGGGCGGTCTGAGGCAGAACTTCTGGGATCAGAGGAGAGCGTAGGCCGGAGACGAAGCTCCCGGATCCCAGAGGAGACGAGTGGGATGGAAGAAGAGGAAGAAGAGGCTGTAGCATTTGCCTCCCAGGGTCGGCGGGGTCGCCGAGATGAGGAGGTGCCATTCTGGAGTGGGGCAGTGGGATGAGGGACATAGGGAGCATTCTGTGAGCACACCTCACTTCTCAACTCACTCTTGACCATCATGTTTATCTCTGCCCTCTTCTCTAGGGTGATGCCCAAGCATTCAGCATTCCTGAACTAGAACGACAGATAGAAAAACTCACCAAGGTAATGGCATCCTGTACCCCAAATTCCCAGATTAGGTGGAAGTGTTGAGGTAGCCCTGTGCACAGCTGGCTATAGCTTTGGGTTCATCTTTCTCCAGCGCCAGCTGTTTTTCCGCAAGAAGTTGCTCCACTCATCCCAGATGCTGAGGGCTGTTTCTCTGGGCCAGGATCGTTATAGGCGGCGATACTGGGTACTGCCATACTTGTCTGGGATCTTTGTGGAAGGGGCTGAGGAAGCCACAGGTTGGTGTTCCCATCTTTCCCATAATTGGTCTCTGGGCTGGGGGTCTGGGCTGTGAGCATCCTTTCCCATTTTAAAGGGGGTGTATATGTGGGTGCACCCATGTGTCCTCTCGAAACTACTGTAACTGTCAAATAAAACTTTGAGGAAGAATAGAGAAAAGGGTCTGGAACATGAGGATTAAGAGGAGGAAGGTGTTAATTTGTATTTTGAACCTCTCATTTCTCTCCACAGCCTTAGAGGATGTGATAAAACAGGAAGCTGACTCCCCAAAGGGGGTAGCTCCTCCAGCCCTCTGCACACCTTCTTTCTCGGGAATGAAGAGGGAATTGGCTGAAGGAAATGTCCAGACTTGGTCACCTTGTGCTCGGGCCAGGGGTAGGCCCAGAAAGACCAAGCCTGTGCCTGAGCAGCCCGAGATTCCCGTATCCCCTGTGGCAAAGGAGGAGCATGAGTTTGCTCAGTCCCAGAAGCAGGCCCAAGCCCCGGTCCAGGAGCAGGCCAAGGAGCAGGCCTTCAGTGGGCTTCTGGAGCCAGAGGACTCCCTTATGTCCTTGGGCCAGAGCCAGCATGACCTCAGCCAGTCAGCATTCCTCTCATGGCTGAGTCAAACTCAGAGCCATCGATCCTTGCTGAGTAGCTCTGTTCTCACACCTGACAGCAGCCCTGGCAAGCTAGAGCCTGGACCCCCAATGTATCCTGAGGAACCTGAGCCTAGCCAGCCTGATCCCCCCAATCCCCAGGGCCCTTGGTTCAACCTGCTCCCTCGGACACCCTGTGATGCTGCTCCCTCAACATCCCCTTGTGCCTCAGAGGATGGTCCCACCCCTGATCCACCAACACCACCTGCTTCCTCTCAGCCAGTAAGAATCACAGCTTTAGCCTCTTTCCCCCTCCATCCCCCCTACCCCCATCCACAGGAGGCTGGAGGGAGGGGAAAAGTAGATCCACAAGTAGGTGGGTAGGTGGGTGTTTCAGTTTAGGACTAGATCTCTCGCCTTCCCTCACCCTTCTTTTTCTCCCTCCTTCTCTCTTTCCCTTTTTCTCCCTCCCTCCTCTCCTCTACTTTATCCCTTGTACTCTGACCTCCAAAATTTCTCCAAACAGATGAATGGACCCATTGCTGCCAAACCTTGTTCCCCAAAGCCACTCTTCTCCACCCCCTTGTCTGTCTCAGCTCCTAAGATATGTGCCCCTGGGAAAGGGCCCAAAAGCCCTGCAGGGCTCGGGCAGCCCAAACGGAGGGGTCGACCCCCTAGCAAGTTCTTCAAGCAGATGGAACAACGTTACCTGACTCAGTTGACTGCGCAGCCTGTGCCTCCAGGTAAGCATTGTGATGAGGAAGCCAGTCAGAAGTGTCAGCCCTCTGTTAGCCAGTGCCCTCATGCTCTTGGCTCTCCCTGCAGAAATGTGCATGGGCTGGTGGTGGATCCGGGATCCAGAGGAGCTGGAGGCCACTCTGAGGGCTCTCCACCCCCGGGGCATCCGGGAGAAGGCTCTGCACAAGCACCTCAGCAAGCACAGGGACTTCCTGAGGGAGGTCTGCCTGAGGCCCCCGACAGGTGAGTGCAGCTGGAAAGCCCCCGAGTCTCTCTGCTGGGGCTCCCCAGGGTCAGTGGCCAGCAGAGGGAAAATTGAGGGTGATTGTTGACCTGCACTCTCCTTTTAGACCCCATTCTCAAGCCAACCTGGCTGCCCTCCGTGTCTCAGAAAGAGCTCACGTGCTGGGCCCCCGTGGAAAGGACCTATGAGGCAGACCTGGCGATGCTGCAGCGCGTGGAGGAGCTAGAACAGCGGGTACTACTGGCCGATCTGCAGATCCGGGTATAATGGGGAGCCTTGGACCTTTGTGGGGGGAGGGGCAAGAAGCCAAGCAGGGATTTCCCTCCTTAATAAAGAGGAAAATCATCCTTAGCCTTCCCTCACCTCAGGGAATTGTGAAGATGAAATCAGATGAAATCTGAAGGACTGATTCTGACTGTCAAGGTCTGAAGGGTCCATCTCTTCCAGGAGAACCCTTACTTTCTTTTACCTGTAACCCACTTTCTCTCCCTCCCCAGGGCTGGATTTGCCCCAGCCCAGATTCTGCCAGAGAAGACCTGGCATACTGTGAGCATGTGCCTGACCTCCTCGAGGACATCACTGCACGAGGCCGGGGGCGAGAGGGACTGGCACCTCAACGGGAGGACACCAACCCCCTGGATTTGGCTGTCCTTCGACTTGCGGCACTAGAGCAGAATGTGGAGCGAAGGTACCTTCGAGAGCCCCTTTGGCCACCCCATGAAGTTGTGCTGGAGAAGGCACTGCTGAGCCCTCCGGACTCCGCTGCCCTGGGGACCACAGAGATGTGAGTAATACTGTTATGTTGAAGGAAGAAAGTTTGGGGAGCTGCCTCTCCCAGTGTGCCCTGTTTTCCCTTGTGGGGAATAAAACTTCCGGTTTCTCTCCCTCTTCCCTCAGCAAAAATCAAATGGCTCTTGCCCTTTGCCCTGGGAGGAGGGAAGTCAGGAACTCTCTTCCACCAAAGGTCATTTCCCCATTTCCCTCACTCTTCACTCAGAGCATATGAGATCACTCCTCGGATCCGGACCTGGAGGCAGACCCTAGAGCGGTGCAGGAGTGCTGCCCAGGTGTGTCTCTGCCTGGATCAACTGGAGAGATCCATTGCTTGGGAGAAGTCTGTCAACAAAGTGGTGAGATGCTAGAAGAAAGGCCTGGGGAGACTGGGGCTGAGAGGTGGGTGTAAGAAAGAGCAGCGGGCAGAGGCACAGGCTCACCATCTCCCTGTGGCCCTTCTCAGACATGCCTGGTGTGCCGGAAAGGTGATAATGATGAATTCTTGCTGCTCTGTGATGGCTGTGACCGTGGCTGCCACATTTATTGCCACCGACCCAAGATGGACACTGTTCCTGAAGGGGACTGGTTTTGTGCTGTCTGTATGGCCCAGGTGAGGCCCTCTGTTCTTACCCTCCCTCCATCTCAAACAGAACCTAAAGGATGTGCTGCTCCCCACAAGGGAAGTACTGTTGCTCACACCTTCCATCTTGTAAGTACACAGCATTTTCAAAAGAAAAGGAGCAGATGGATTTGGGTTCTGCTAGGGACCTGTAAGGCAAATGAAAATAGTTTAATTTCTTATGTACCTTAGTTTTCCTCATTTTCAGTGAATGGTTTTTTAACCTACCTTACTCATTTGGCTAATTAGGTAAATAAATTATGTTGAATTAAAACTGCTTTGAAAAGTTAAAACTTAATAGAGGAATTGTGATTAATGATAGCATGGAACTAGAAACCAAAAATAATAAGAATGGTGCTCCCCTTTCCCTTGTGAGCAGGCGGAAGGAGAATTCCCTCAGAAGCCAGGCTTTCCAAAACGGGGCCAGAAGCGGAAAGGTGGACCACTGGGTTTCTCTGAGCCGGAGAGCCGGCGACAGCGACGTCCTCGGGCTGTGTCCCGGGGCCAGGATGGGACAGCTGTGTCTAGATACTCTGGGGAAGGGCTGTCCTCCTCCAAACGCCGCCGCCTTTCCATGAGGCACCACCATAGTGATCTCACTTTTTGCGAGTAAGTGAACCTGGGTGATAGTGGTGGAGTGGAGTAGAAGGAAGTGGATGGAGATGGAGCATTTGAGGGCTGCTCTTGTGGGAGAGTTGAGGTCAGGGATGGGGGAGCCTGTGGCCTCGGGGCTATAGGTTCTCCACCCCAGTCTAGGTTGTTGGGCTCCATCTTCCAATGTACTTGCATCTCTTGGGCTATAGGATCATCTTGATGGAGATGGAGTCTCATGATTCAGCATGGCCCTTCTTAGAACCCGTGAATCCTCGACTAGTTAGTGGCTACAGGCGCATCATCAAAAACCCCATGGACTTCTCCACCATGAGGGAACGTCTTCTTCGGGGCGGGTGAGTGGCCCTTTCCTGTCCTCAAGTTTTTTCCATTTTTTTTCTTTTTTCCATTCCATTCCCTCTGACATTGTCTCCATCGCCACTCAGGTATTCTAACTCTGAGGAGTTTGCTGCTGATGCCCTTTTGGTCTTTGACAACTGCCAGACCTTCAATGAGGATGATTCTGAGGTGGGCAAGGCCGGGCACATCATGCGCCGCTTCTTTGAGAGCCGATGGGAGGAGTTTTATCAGGGAAAACAGGGCAATCTGTGAGGCGAGGTGGGAGTATAGGGGCAGGACACTACGTGCCTACTCCTCCCATTACCCCCACCTCCAAAACCCTGCCATTCTCGCCTGCTGATGCTGCCTGGGGTCTACACTCAAGAATCAGACATGCCCCTGATCTTGGACTCCACCTTTGGGCAGCTTCCCGTACCCTTATTCCCCAACTTCCCCCCTTTTTCCTCTTCCGCTCCCCCTCAGATAAAGGGGTAGAGAAGGGGATCTTCCTGGACTGAAAGCCAAAAAGAGAAAGAGAATTTTTTCCTTTCTGTTTTATTTTCTAATTAAAAAAGGGAAGGTACCCTTGCCCTTTCCCACCTTTCCTGCCCCAGCACTTTGGGGCTATTTAATGATAGCAATAGTTCTAGTGAATGTGTGAAACCAAGAAAACACTCTGTACTGTGTGAGGACCCGTAGTAGCGGCGGCCAGTAAAGTGGACTTAACTCCCAAGTGTGTCAAGCCGGATGCGGGGCCCTGGACATGCTGCTTCCACGTCCAGTCTTTCCCCCAGTCCTTTGCCCACTTCTCCAACACTTTTTCTTCCAATTTCTGCCTTCCTTCCCTCATCCAATAATATAAAATTATTGTGTACGGGTTCCTCCCTTTCTTTTCCCCAAATCCTTAAAAAAAACAAAAAAAACAAAAACAAAACAAAACAAAAAAAAAAGATCTTTCAGAGGTTTTTTTCTCCTTAGCCCAGTCTCACCTGTACCAGTGGATGCTTCTCTGTCCTCACCTCCAAATCTCCAGCCTTCTCTGGGGCTTAGCTAGCTGTGGGGGGAGGGTGGGGAAGTGTCTGGCTCCAGTAGCCCCATTTTTCTCCCCCACCTCCCCTAAACCCAATCCTCCCTCTTGGGAGCTCCTCAGGGACAATTACTGCTGAGTTTGGCCAGGATAGCTTTGGGCCCATTCCTTCCTGCCCAGAAGATGGATTGACTGGCCTCCCCTCCTCGTGTGTCGCTGTATTGTTTGTGTTTTATCCTTTTCCTCTTCATTGCTTTGGAAATATACGAGCAAGTTTGACCCAGGGGGCACTTTTTCTATGCCCCAGTCTGATGTCTCCGATTCCTCCTTCCCACTCCAGGGCACCTGTTTAGGTTTCAGACTGCAGTTCTTTTCCAGGATCTCTGATCCTGTTAACTTTGTCTCTTGCCACTGTGCACAGGAAGGACCTAAAGTTTTCTGTCCCTCCTCCTTAGCCCTGGGTGGGTTACCAGGAAAGCAGGATGGTTGAGGGGCAGGTTGTGAGTACACCGCTGTCCCTGACATGTGACCCTACTCTATAAGAGGAAAGCTGCCATCTGCCCCAGACATAACCATGGGATCCTGGCCCTCTGCTCCCCTGCCCAGCCTTGGCTCCTCCCATCAGAGATTACGGGTACTTGCACTGGGGAGGAGGCCCTGGGCTCAAGCAGAGAGCCAAGACACCCAGATCCCCCAAGGAGCTTTGCTACTGGTAGGGAGGAGCCAGTTGAGGTAGAGCCATAATCCTGGTTTTGTTCCACCAGCTGCACTGAATAACCACTGAGGGACATTGAGGGAGAATGGGTCTGCCTTCTCCCTGCCCTTGTGCTTCTCCTTTTCCATCTCATTTCTCAAGTCGCCTTTTCTGTCAGATAAACCTCAGAAATTATTTTGAGATTTTTTTTATTTTAAATAAGAGGTGAATTGAAGACTATTTGAATTGACTATATTATGCATAAATATTTATATTTTATCTAAACTGCGCTGTAACAAACTTTGTGTTAAATGTTTGGAATTATAGATGAGGGCTCTTCACTGCCCTCAGCCACACACCTCATCCCCCTCACAGGGTAATGTTTTTCCTGATATAAAAGCCCCTGAATTAATTTTGAACTGATTGGGAGAGGGGATTGGGGGGAAAAGAATTGATGGTCTGGAATTTCATGTGTTCCACTTAAGTGTTCTCTTCCCTCCACCTGAATCCCCAAGGATCAGGCCCTCTTTGAGGTGGTGGTAGGCTGGCTTGAAATTTGGGGGGGCCTATTTGGTTGGGGATAAAGTGGTCAACTTCCCACTTTTCCTTCTACCTTCATTCTTAATTTCAAAGTATTTGGGGGTAGGCATATTAAAAATCAGCTTCGTCCCCACCCTCAAAAAAAAAAATCCTTTCCCATCTTCTACCACATCAGTCCAATGGGAAGAAACCACATCATCAACAAAAGTTGTTCCCGTGTTCCTTTTGTGGCAAAAAGGGACTTTTATATAACCAAATGTGGTGTTTTAGTGACTTTTTGATAATGTACAGTTTTTTTGTGAATTTAAATTTATTTCTTTCTATATTTTTAGGACCAATCTCATTTTTAATAAGGTTGAAAAGGAAAAAAAAAGTCTAGAAAACTCCTGTTGTTGCCATGTGATGTTCCACAAGTGCAGCTGTAGAAAAAGTGCTTGTCAGTTGAATAAAAACCACATTTGATAGAGACTCTGGTGCTGTCTGTTCTAAGCCCTGTTCTGGGGGAGGGTGATTGGGGAACCTCAAGTCTTACAAGACGGTTGGGGGTGATGGCCACTTGATTGCCTTCCCTTTGTGAATTTTAATTCAGTCCAGGCACTGCCCTTCCACGGTCCTGTTGTGAAGATGTATCCTGGGCAAAACAGCCTAGCACCGACCTACCTCCTCCCCTGATCAGGACACCAAGGCTGGTTTTTCATCATTTTATTTAAAAACAGAATTTGAAATGAGACAATTAGAGCTCCACAAGATTGCAGGGAAGAGGGTACATTGGAAAATTTAGGAGATAAAACAGGGATAATAAGCTGGAGTGCTTTCAGCATAGAAGCAGGCAGAATACAAAACTAGAAACTCTGAATAAACAAAATCAAAAGAAAAAAACTTTAAAAAACCTGTACAAAATGTTTCTAGGTATAAATTAAAACTTATTTCGGGTTACAGTGGGTATATTATGAGATGGGGATTGGTTCGAGGTGCATGGAATTAGCATAAAGATGGTCCCCTGTTGGCATTTCCTTCAGGACCTCAGATTAAGCTCAACTCACACAGTTGGATACCAACTTCTCTTCCCCTCAGTCCAGCTCGAAAATAGGAGAGTAAGTGCCCCAGGATGAATAAGAGAGGTCTCTGGAATAAGGCTGTTTTTAAATCCCAACAGGGGAATAAGGAAAATGAGAGGATCAAGCCCCTGTGCCTGTGTTGGCTGTCAGGGAGGGAATCACTACTGCTGCAGCCCTCACACTTGTTCCCTTTCTGGAGCTTGGACCAGTTGGAGTTAAGCCACTGGTCAGGAGGGAGTTGTCACGTTGTCTTTTAAGACCCACCAGCTCCGCTTCGACTTGTATTCATTGGAGAGTAGGCACCAATGCTACAGACTCGGCCCTACTCCGATTCTACAGAAAGTAGCAGTGACTAAATTTTGTTTAGTTACAAACCCTTACTACCCAGATCACCCATTCTCACGCCCAAACCTGAAATAGGTGAAGGGATAGAGTAGGGGCTTAAGCAGGTGGCTGTGCCCTTGTTCTGAACGATGAACTGTGAGATTTGTGAGGTAGATGTGTAACGAGGAGAAAACATTGCTGGGTGTGTAGTGGGAAGTGAAAAGATGGTCAGAACAGGCATGGAGACTGGGAGAGCAGAGAGCCCTGCTGTCAACACGTTAGCCATAAGTAGGACTCCCTTGGTAGTGGTAGGGGCAGTACAGAAGGATGGCACTCCCGAGGGCTGGTGAGGAAAGCCCCTGCTAGGGCTTAAGAGGAGAGAGGTGGGAGTGGAGGATATTTCAGGGGAGTAGACAGGGAGAGCCACAACTTGAAAGGGAACTAGAGTAGGAGGTGGGAAAGCTGAGGAAGAGGAAAAAGTGAATGGATCAAGGGGTGTCAAGGCACAAAGAATCTAAGCCTCCCCCTGCTTGGCTGGCTGCTTCACCACTCCTAGGCCCATCGATACCTGGGGGGAGGAGACGATAGCCATTCATCTGTTTATTGCTCAAAGCTGTGGGGATGGGAGTAAGTGCAGCCTGGGTAGCTGGGTGCGATACCACCTCTCCCCAGCAGGTGGGGCACATGGCAAAGGGCAGGCCAGGTCCCCTTCCCAGAACAGTTGCAGCTAGCCTGGTTCCTCCCAGCTGCTCTCCTCTCACATCCTTAATGGCTGTTGCCCAGCTCTGACTCAGTCCTTGAGAGGTGCCCTCCCTTTTACCCTAGACTGCAAGGTAGCAGGTGACCTCAGAGACAGGAAAGTGGAGACCGGAAGCACCAGCTTTTAGCACCAAAGGGAGGAAGCCCATTTGTTAGCAATGGGAGAAGTGCTGGGGTTGCCTGCCTCCCTTCTGAGTCTCCTCTCCTCACTTAGCCTACTGTCCATAGGCCTCTATCCCTAATGTACAGCTTCTCTTCAAGAATCTGGGAGCAGGAGGCTAGACTCAGACCTGCCTAACTTTCTTTGGTTAAACAAAACAAAATCTTAAAAAGAAATATTTCGCTTCCGCCCCCATACATGACACCCCTTCCCTCAGCTCAGGTCTGAACAGCGATGTGGTCTCTGTATGGTCCTCAGGGTCAGGGCTTCTGTGATCCGGGCTCTAAGGGAAGCAATGCTGAATCAGGTCTGGGTCTCTAAAACCCAGGAAAGGATGTCCTGTTCAATGATGTTCCTATTTGGCTTTGTTAAAAAAAAAAAAAAAAAAGTGTGCATACACACATGCACAAAAAGATATAGACAAAAACATTTTAAATACCAAGAGCATCTCTATAATCACATAAAAGGCATACTCTCCAAAGGGAGAAGAGGTGAGATTGTGTAGAGACCATCATCTCTCCCCTATCTCTCAGCCACAGCCCCTGACAGAAGCAGCCTGGAGCTGGCCCCTCTCCTTAGGGGTGAGGGGAAGGATTTCCCTCCCCTCACCCATTTCTCAGCTCCAGTCACCCTTTAATCACAACTGATCACATAAAAAAAAAAATTGTGCCTCCCCCACCCTCCAAATATCCCAAGAGTAACATGGATAAAGAAAAGCATGGATAAAATCATCACCATCACCAGCCACCAAAATATTTAAAGTCAATGGTCAGTCTAAATCCTCTGGATCCCACAGCTCCTCTCCCAGAACACCCTCCAAAGGAACCCATAAGAACAAGATGTCACTAGGGCAAGCTCCAAAGGAAACGTAATGATTCTTCAAAAGAACCTCAGCCCCACTATCTGGACACTTAAAAAACCAAACAGACAGGTGGTGAGGGCCACACAAAGGAAGACGATGGCAGACCCCACTGCCCCTCTACTTCTGTCATGTAAAAAGCAAAGCCCTCATCAACCCCAGGCTTCATTTAAGATGCACCTAAAATCAAATTCTCAGGATTCTTTTTTCCTCATTTTTCCCCTAAGAGTCCCCAGGCAAGGTAGCTCTTCCTGGATCACTTCTCCAGAATAAAAGGTACCTGGAGCCTTGCTACCTGTCCCCAGCATCCAGACTGTTCTGACAGAATAACTGAATGCATGGGGGCTGGAGTTACTTCCCATTGACAGTGACAAATGAAATGGAGTGGGGGGGGGGACCCTCTGGGCAAATATGTCCTGGGACTGAGAGTGCCTCAAGTTTAAAAAGCACCCAAAAGAAACCGAAAATTGGCAAACCAATATTACCCCTCCCCAAGGTTGAACAAAGGGGCAGTTTGGGGTGAGGAGGCATGAGGGAGAGAGGAGAGATTAGAGGGGCCTGCTCCATCTCCCTCCGGCCTGTTTAACACCTCATTTCCTATCATGCATCAATCTTGTGTTTTTCTGTCCTTGATTGTCTAGTGCAGAGGAGCCTGGTCTATAGGTAGAGAGGACCCGAGAGCTGGAACAGAACCTCCCTTTCATAGTCTTACAATGTAATTAGGAAACTGGGCTCTGGGGGTAAGGTGATAAGGGAAAGGCCTATTCCTTGAGGTGGGCAGGGGCATGAAACTGTTTGTTTCTCTGAGCACAGAGAGAAATCTTGCAGTAGGAGAGAAGGGTGGAGCAAATCATGGGCCTTTTCTCCTTAAGTCCTAGCCTCACAAGAAAGATGAAATGTGGGGTGTGGTTATTGCACGTTTCCAGCCCAGATACCTGCTGGACTTCCAGAAGAAGGAAGATGCCTGCAGATGCCCAGAACCTCGGGAGAAGGGCAAGCTTACCAGGACAGTGCAGGCTGAACTACACAATCAGAGACTGGTGTATCTTTTTCTACCCCTACCCAAATGGAAACAGCAAACATACACACACATACACACACACACATGCACACACACACACACTCATTCTCTCTCTAACATGCAACCGAAAGGTTGTTGGTAAATCAGTACATGCAGAGAGGTTGGGTAACAGTCTCCCCTGGCAGCATCCCTAAAGGTGGGTGTCAGAAGGCACTGTGGATGCCAGGGTCAGGGGTGGAGAATTACCGAGTCCTGTGGGGCAGTATCATCTACACCAAGATGAAGCAGCTGGTCAGCTGATCCACACTTGGCAGAGAAGGTGGGCAGGAAGGCAGGGGATATAAAGAGGAAGAGGAAGGCAGCACATGTCTTAGCTGTTGGGGCTCTGAGCACAGCAAAAAGGGGTGGGGAGAAACAGAGAAAAGTGACAGGCCCACAGCTCCTTTCCTGGAGATGGCACAAAAAGCCACAGAGCAGCAGAGTTAGGATTCCTGAAGAGCTGAAGCCAAAGACGATTTCCTGGGATGGAGATGTCCCCATAGCAGCAAGAAGAGCAGAAGGAGTTGAATTCATTGTTGGATGTCCTGAAGGAAACCTTTTCTCTGTCCAAGTGGGCTGGGGTCTTTGGGGGCATTGTCCCTGGAGTGCCCAAGGACCCTTCTCTTCCCTACAGCCAAAGCCTGGTGTTCTTTCCCAGGCAGGAGGCAGGTGAGTGGGGAAGAGAAGCAGAAAGGAGGAAGGAGAATGGATCCCCTCCACTGCCAAAGTCGTGCTCTGTTTTGTTCTTATTTCATAAAATAAAGTTCCATTTCAAAAAACCAAAATCCCCAAGTTAAAAAGCCAAAGTAGGCAGGTTCTGCAGCCCGGGGGTGAGAAGAAAGCAGTGGTTGGGTTAGGATGGACTTTGGGGAAGAAGCAGAAAGAGAGGGGCAGGCACAGATTCTGGGAGCTTTACAAAACAAAATTCAAAAAACTGCATATTTTCTTTAAAAAAAAAAACCCTACAAAATAATAAAAACAAAAGTCTGTAACCAAACCCATCAAGAGGAACCCATGGCCATTGCCCCAGCAACAAAGCTTTCCACTTTCTTCTAAAACAAATTTTTAAAAAAATAGCCCAAACAATAAATCCCAACACAACACAATTTTTCTCATACGGAGACATGAATGTTCAGTCACTGATTGGTCTCCTTGGGATGGGTAGAGTCTGTCATGGTTTCAAAAAATGTTTTCTTTGCAAAAGAAAGAAAAAAAATCTGAACTTCTTGAATGCAGCACAAAGTTAAGGTGGCTTTGTAACCGCAGGCTCCGCCAGTGATGCAAGGTAGTGGCAGGGCATGAGAGCAGAGATGTCCTCTCAGGCCCAAGCCCATCTGTAAAACATATCAGTCTTTCATAATAATGACGGTCAGTCCTTCGTGCAGTGGGCCAATTTACACCTCGATCCCTCATTCTCTGCCCACAACTACTTCCAAATCATCAGAACTGGAAACAGAGCCAAAGGACACACAAGACCTAGGGGATCCATCAAGGATAGGTGGGAAACAGCTGTGAAACTGCAGTGCCTAGGTCTGGGGACTTCCTCTAATAACCTCTCTCCCACCAACTCTGGCCCTCCTACCCTCACCACATGGCTCTTACCCACTATTACTTGCTGTACTGGAAGGAATAGGCCGAATGATCGGAGGGAGGGTCCACCGCCACTTGACTTTGCTGGCCACTGTTCTCCTGTATCACAAACAAGGCAGTGAGGTCATCCTCCCCTGCCCCTACCCTCCCACAGACTAACATGCATCCAAACTGTAGTATTTCACCCCCCAGATATGGAGCATTCTGCTCTTCTTACCACCACCCTTGTTCCATCCCCAAGGCTAATAAACCTGTCTGATCAACATCCAAGCCATAATTACTGGTAAAAATCTGTGCGGAAGATGATGGCTCCAGCAGCCAAGAAAGTGCAGGGACTAGGTCTTTCTTGCATTCCTGCGTGCCCCCACACCCCGCGGAGAAATCACGAAGCTCTTACCTCAACAGAAACACTGGAAGAAGGCACTGGCGTGTACTGGGGGATATAAGCTCCTTGCATAGCTGTGGGCATATACTAGGAGGAGGGACATCAGAGGATGAAGGACACTCGGTCAGGACCTCCTCTTCTTTCCCAGCCCCCACTCTGGCCTTCGGCTGCCCAGGCTTCCCCATCTACCAACCCTGGTTCATTCACCGTGCTCTCTAATCCTAAACTTTGTTGTGCAAATTGGCACCTTTCCAGAATGAGGTGGCATAAAAATGCAAGAATTTTTCTTCTTGTATGGATTTCTAGACAACCTGCAGAAACTTGGAAAGGATCGCATTTCTACCTGCCTGTACAACTTGATGAGGCAGGATTCAGCAGAAGGAGATAATGGGAGGAGTAATGATGAAGAGACCGATGGATATTTTACACCTAATGGGTTGCCTCTGACCCACTCACATGATCATGGGTTCTATCCTAATGAAAAACCATGAGTTGAGTATTTTTATACATACTTAAGAAAAGAATTATACAGATTGCAGAGAGTCTTAAGAGATCCCAGGAAATTTTCATATTGAAGTGACTGTCCATCCCCCTATGCCCAATCATCCATGGCTTTACCGTGCCCGTGCTGCTGAGGGAAAGGTGGCCCAGCTGCTGGGTAAGAGGTCCCATCATTGAGGCTGGCTGGATGGAAATGGTGTGGTCCATCCCTGGGGTCAGGACTGTGCCCTGGAGGAACAAACAGGAACACAGGAAAGAATAGAAACATAGTTAGCTTCAACGTCTTCAGACTCAAGACTAGTGAACAGCTGAAATGAAGGCTAATAATGGTCCCTGGAGACGGCAGAAAAGCCCTGTTAAACAGCAGGAAGTGACAAAGGTGAGCATCAAGCAGTGCTGTAAGATGCTCCCTGACTCTGTTGCCTGGATGAATGAGGAGAGGTAAGACTACCTGGCTAGAAACGATTTAGTTTTTGCCCACTTTCCTCAAGGTGATGCCTCCCCTCCCCACCCCCCACTCCCCTACTCCCCTGGCCTCACTCACTGCAGGCGGCATGAGGTATGACTGGTGGTGCATCCAAGACGGACTGTGAACCTACGGAGAATGGACATGTCTGAGCCACCCCCTATTGGGGGAAAGGAAAATGTAATCAATGGCAATTGCCTACTGGTCCTGCCCAGCCCCTAAAACTAAATGTTGGCAAAGCCAGGGTCAAAAGCCCAATAAAAACTGGACTTAGATAACAAAGGCATTAAGAATAAGCACCTTTCCCCACCTAAACCACCACGTTAAACCAAAGAGAATGCATATGCCCTCTTATACGATGATGCTTTTACCTGATATGAAGATACAGGAGATGGGAGATAGGGGGATAATGTGGTTTGGGCAATCATCCTGTTGGGGGTGATGCTGTAGGGTGATGCTGTATAAAACCTATAGGAAGGAGTCATACCAAATAGAACGGTTATAGGTAACCATGGGATGAAGAGTTCCACACTTAAGTTTGCCAAGCTCTCACTATCTTGGCCTCTCCAGGTACATGTTTCCTTGGAGTCTTGCCATTAAAAAAAAAAATGCCTTTTCTCTTTATCTCACAGTCATTCTGGATTCTCTCTCCGCCCCAAATCAAGCTTCTTTTTACCATAAAAAAATACCAAAATCACAAAATACAGTGACCACATCTAACAATACATACTACTTTCTGCTCTGAGTCTACCTCCTCTCTGCTGTGAAGGAAGGAGGAATGTTTCATCATCTGTTCTCAGGAATCAGAAAGTGCTCAGATCCCTTCCAGTTGGACAATTTTTCAGTTTTCCCCCAAATGATGAGCACCCACTTTGTAAGAACAGTTTAGTCACTTTTCTTACAGAATTCCAAATTGACTTCCAGGGCTGCTGATCTAATCCACAATGCTACCAAAAGTGTACCCACCCAGAGGCCCAGGGCCTCTTTCAGGGGCCATTCCCATGTTTTGTCATTTCTACCAATTTGCAGGGAGGGAAACAATTGTTGTAATTTGCATTTCTCTTAGTATTAATGACCTAGGCCACATTTTCAAAGGATTATTTACAGTTTGCAGTTTTTTTGGAAAATTACTTGTTCATATTTTTTGACTACTTTTCTGCTGGGAAATAGTACTACCAATTTCATAGTTCTTAAACTATTTTTTGCCAATTTGCTACACATAAAGTATTACCTTAAAGTTATTTTAAAATGTGTATCTCTGCATATTCAAATGTTTGAATAAGTTTTCAAGTTGTTATGAACAATCTATGTTTCTTCCTCTGAAAACTGTTTATGTCCTTTAAACATTTCTTCATAACGAAGGGTTACTGTTTTTGTATCAGTTCTTTGTAGATACCAGCTATATCTACCACAAATATATTTTTCTTTTTATTTAGAAAATCTTTCTACAGCACAATATCATATTTTTATCTTCCAGATATTCCCCCTGGATGTCATGAGGGTACCTCAAACTCAATCACACCTTCCTTTAAAAATGTGGCACTCTCAAGAACTGGAAACTAAGGGGATGCCCATCAACTGGTGAATGGCTGAATAAGTTGTGGCATATGAATACGATGGAATACTATCATGCTATAAGAAATGATGAGTAGGTAGACTTCAGAAAAACTTAGTTTAGATGAACTGATGTTGAGTGAAATGAGCAGACCCAGGAGACCACTGTATACAATAACAGCAACACTGCTGGATGACTAACTATGATAGACTTAGCTCTTCTCAGTAATGCAAGGATCTAAGACAACTCCAAAAGACTCATAATGGAAACTGCTCTCTGCATCCAGAGAAAGAACTCTGGAGTCTGAACGCAGATGGAAGCAGACTATGTTCACTTTTTTTGGTTTGTTTTTTTCTTTCTCATGGTTCTCCCTTTTTGTTCTAATTCTTCTTTCACAACAAAACTAATGTGGAAATATGATTTAATATGACTGCACATGAGTGACTTATATTAGACTGCTTGCTATCTTGGGAAGGGGGAGAACAAGGAGGGAGAAATATTTGGCACCTAAAATTTTAATGAAACCAAATGTTGAAAACTATCTTTACATGTAATTGAAAAATAAAAAAAATACTATTAAGTGGGGGAAAAATCGGTCCCTCTCACTAACTTCCCTCCACCTTCCCAGTTACCTTACTCATCTTTTGGCTCGTCCCTCTCCCTCAACCCCAGACATCACATCAGTTGCCAAGTGTTTTCTATTTCCAACTCACATTCCCTTCTGATGCCCGCCTCCTCAACCACCGCTCTTACCTATTCTCACCTACCCTACTGGAATAACCAGCTAACATGTCTTTCTCCATTTCATTCGTTACCTCTCCCATCTATGTTCCATGCCTAGTGAATGCACTGGCATGATCATGTCGTTCATTTACTCAAAAGTCTTCACTGCCTACAGAAAAAAGTTTAAACTCCTGGCTGACCACTGGCAATCCAGGGTCCCACTGGCCTACCTCAACATTTCTTAGGGCACAACCATCACATAATGTAACTCTTCCAGTTCCAGGAAAACTGAACTTCTCTATATGTCTCGTGTTTGTCCATCTCTGCCCCTCAGTGCTTGGCATAGACTCTGTCCTTGACACCACCCATTCAAATGCCTGCCTTCCTTAAAGGTCCAGTTCAGAGGACACTTCTTTTACAGACCCTTTTGGATACAGTTCTGCCCTCCCTTAAAAAACATTCTCATTACTCAATTTTCCTTTGCCCTTTCTATAGTCTTCCTTGTACCAAACCATCTCCCTCTCAACCCTGGCAGCAGAGGATATGCCAAGTTGTCTCACACACAGTTGGCACTTAACATTCCTTGAATTTGTCATGCAAAACATTATAAAAAATAAGTAATTGAAACATTTTAATATTAAAAATCCATCAATTTTGTCTCCAATAATTTCTTTCATTTGTTCAAGAGAAAATTTTTCCTCTACGCAACTGAGATAAACAATTTTCTTCTAGTTTTAAGAAATAATTTAGAGTATTAATTCAACTGGAGGGTATGAGGTCTGGAATGAAAACTATCAGAATTTTTCCATAATACTGTTACCCAAATTTCCTAAATTTTAAAAACTGAATGAATCCTTCCCCAAACTTATACAACCACAGACTAAAGAGCTAGAAGGGACACCTCAGAGGCTATCTCCTCTGACTCTTTCATTTTACAGATGAATAAAATACACCTAGACAGGTTAAGTAAGGGACTTGCCTAAGGTCACATTTGTAGGCTTTCTCAAAGATTAACAACAAGGTTCTTATTTCTGAATTTTCTTCTGTTCCAATGATTTATTTTTCTACTTTACAGTGACCATTTAACATTTTATCTTGAAAGCTTGTAGGATAAATTCTACATAAATATTTTTCCATAGTATCTCTTGATATTTCTGTCTGTATTTTTATAATTATTTTGTGGTGGATTTTTCTAGTTCTGTAAAACAGCCCTTTGGTATTTCAACTGATTTTGGAATAAAATCTATAAACTAATAAGGGAAGTATTTTGGCTAGATCTAACCATGTAGATATATAAGGGGGGAATGATTATGCCTATAATTGTTAAGTTCTTTCTAATTTCTGTTCAGCAAAAACCTTTTTTTTTCTCTGTATAGGTCTCATATATCTTAGTTAACTTGAAAAATATCTGACACTCTGTCATAAACCATAAATGTATTTCTCTGTCAGGTTTTTAAATTTTTTGTTTGTGATACATAGAAATGCAAATGACTCTCTGGATTTATCTTGGTACCTCGGTAGAAGGTAATAATCACCTCATTTTTTCCCCTCAAATCTCTCAGGTCTTCTAAATAGATAGCCCATCATGTCATTTGCAAATAGATATATTTTAACCTCTTTACTGGCCATGCTTTTTCCTGTAGTTTCTTTTTCATGCCTTAATGTATTTCTAACATTTCTAAGAGCAAGTATGCTGTACTAGAGAGAATTAGGAGTCAGAACTGGCATAGCAGGAACCCCCACCTCACTTTAGAGGGAGACTCACTAGAGGGAACTCTGTGAGTCATTTAAACTTTCTAAGTTTCATTTGTCTACTCTAGAAAATGAGATACTCCTATCCTGACTCACAGGGCTGTGAGGAGGAAAAGAGGTAAATTTTAAAGCACTGTATAAATAAATGTTGGTCATTATATTTATTAAGATTACATAAAATTAAAAAGTGATAGTACACAGCCCTGATTTACATCTGTTTTTAACTGAAATGTCTCTATTTTTCCATTGTGTATGTGAGCTCTTAGTTCCAAATCTTATCTCTGAATGTCACAGTCAGAGGATGGAGTTCTCACGAGGACTTACCCATTCTGTAGAGCTGTTGTGGGGTCATAGGTTAGTGCCATGCCACCCTGTAAGAGAAAAGCACAAAGATCAGCTTGGGAGTGTTTGGGGGAAGGGCACAACAATACTCAAACTCTATAGGCATTAGAAACCTATAGTTTCCAGATGATTAAGATCATCAAAGTTGGAAAGCCTAGATTAAGGTTTTTCCTAAAATGAGACCTGAGCAAGCCCAACGGCAGATACTCTATTGTTGTCCTGTGTATTCAAAGAGCACCAAAATGATATCACTATACTGAAGTCAAGGTACAGTGTGTCCAATGCTGGCTGGTCAGTCCAATATGAGCTCCGAAGGTTTCTACCATAGGTTAGGCACAAATTTTGGAACACTTGGAGTGGAGGTGACCCCAAATTTGTGCTTCTCTCATTTCTTTTGAGCTACTACAATTCTATTTCGCTCATAGAGCATAGCCCCTTCTCTGACATAGGCACACCGTGCTGGATGGTCCTATACCAGGGTCTTCCATGACTCATAATAGATACTGAAGTTCTTCATGGAAACCTTGAGAATGTCTTTGTACCGCTTCTTCTGACCTCCAAATGAGTGCTTGTCCTGTCTGAGATTCCCATAAAATAACTTTTTAGGCAAACGTACCCTTGGCATTTGAACAATGTGATCAACCCACTGGAGTTGCCCTCTCTACAGTACAGTTTAAATGACTGGCAGTTTAACTTAAGAACGGACCTCAGTGCCTGGTACCTTATCCTGCCAGCTGATCTTCAGCATCTTCCTAAGATAGTTCAAATGGAAGTGATTCAGTTTCCTGGCATGGCACTGGTTTTCACAGGCAGACAACAATGAGGTCAGCACAACGGCTCTGTAGACCTTCAGTTTGGTAGGTAGCCTAATATGTCTTCTCTCTCACACACTTTCTTTTGGAACCTTCCAAACACTGTGCTAGCTCTGGCATTGAGTACGTCAACCTCATCATCTAGGTGGACATCCCTGGAAAGTATACTGCCAAAGTCAGTGAATTTGCATTCAAAATGTCTCCATTTGCTGTAAGCATTGGTTCCATGTATGAATAGCATAGTGCAGTACTGGCTGGTAGAGAACTTCTGCTTTCTTGATGTTGGTGTCAGACCAAAATTACCACTAGCATTAGAGAATCAACACATGCTCTGTTGCATCTCAGCCTCAGAGGCTCATGCATCGAGTAGAGGCTTTGTTACTGCTACTGCTCCAAAAGCATAGGATCTTCTACAAAAGCCCTGGAGTTAAACAGCCACTCTCTCTCAAGGGGATGTCTGTTACCTGTTAGGCCTTTGGGTTGATATCAGGTATCTCAGAAAGCAAGCTAACAGATCTTCTAGCCCACTTTACTGTCTTCATGTTACTCCTACATCCTTAGAAGCCTCCTTCTCCACTTACCACATCACCATCTCGTGGCCAAGACCGGCCATTCTGCACATATTTCCCCTGGTTCTGGCGTTTCTTTTGCCCACCATCAGCAAATTTGCAGAGCAAAGGATCAGATGGAGCTACCAAGAGAAAAGAGGACAGAAAGTTGAGTTCTGCCCCATCTTTACCCATGTACAACTATGCTCCTATCTCACTGTAGAGTGAGTTCCCCATAGATCTCTCAACCATGATCCTTATCTCTCTTACCTGGTACTCCTGGGGGTGTCTTAATATATTTGCCATTAAAATGGGTGATAATGGCTTCACACTTCTCTGTGGACTCCATCCTATAGAGGACAGGAGGCAATGGTGAGGCTTTGGCTTCTCTGACCTGTAAAGACTCTCCCTGTTTTTGATGTGCAGCCCAAATCCTCAAAGGGCAGGAGTTCCTAAGCAACCAGACTGTCTCAAATGCATCCAGTCATAATCGTAGAAGCTCAATGTCCCTCTCTACACATCATAAGTGGGAGAAACAAAACCTTTCCAATGTGATGAAACAGATGATTTAAGGACAAAGACCCATGTTTTAGTCTTAACTCCACCTCTAAGTAGTGATTCTGATTTTTTAAATCTCTGAGTCTCAGTTTGCTCAGTTGTAAAATACCCCCTTCCATCTCACAGGGTTTGGAGGACCGTATGAAATAAACATGAACATACTTTTAAAACTATAAAGTCCTATATGAAATATAGGCTTCTTCTAAAATGTTAAAGCAAAACTCTAACACATTTCCTATCTGAATGTGCAGCTCAAAATCTAGGGACCTGCCTGGTAAGGTAAGAGATAGAAGAGCCCAGAATACGATATTTCTGGGGAGATGAAAATTCAAGGCAAGAGGGCTCAGTGACTGGACTCTGGCACAGTTAAACTAGGGGTTGGAGAGCATGCAATGTGAACAAGACTCAACATCCTAGGGAAGTGTTCTATCTCGTTTCAATATCGGGCTGAGGGACTCAGTGGTGACCAGCATGAACAACAGGCATATGCAGAAGGCACCAGAATTGTTTAGAGGTCTAGGGAAAAAGGAGCACATGACAAAGAAATAGGAAACAGTTGGGAGAAGATTAGGAGCAAAAGCATTTTTGTGATGAAATCTGAAATACCTACTTCATAAGGTAGTCATGAAGAAAATGACTTCTAAACTTGAAGGGGCTAAATGCAGTAGCAAGGCAGAGAAGACAGAACCTAAAGTCCTGCCTCTGACACAAACAGGTGGCAGGACTCTGGCCACATCACTTCACCTCTACCCCAAGCAACTACCTAAGACTCTAAGTTAAAAAAACAATTGCCTCTCTCAAATCACAGGTCTGGACCAAAAAGGGTGATGCAAATATGTGAGCTTTCATAAAATAAATATACATAAATAAAAATTAAAATTGCCATCAAATATTTCCGAATCAAGGGCTTAGGCCCCTGCTTGTTCCCGAATTCCCAGTGCCTTCAGGGAGGGTCAGGTTGACAGCAGACTCTCCACACTCTGCTCTCAGGGCCTCTTACCTTGCAAAGCCAACCCCTCGACTGGTCCCACTTGTGTCTCGAAGAATTCGAGTAGAAATGACTTGCCCAAAAGGCTTCAACATTCCCTCCAATTCCTGCTCATCCATAGTCACTGGGAGGTTTGAGATGTATAAATTTGTAGGGTCCTGCTCCTGTTGCTATGAAAGCATAAAGGTAAGATAGGGTAGGGCATTCTCCTCCCACATTCCCTCCACCCCATTTTTCAAGGGAAAAAAAGAGGTAAACACAAGGAGGTGTTTATAACCATTCCTCCATCCTGCCTTTCAGCTACTAGCTCTATTGTGGAATAATGATGAAAGAAGACTACTCATTATTTTGAATTCAAACCTCAACTTTAGTGACATCAGTGAAGTTTGTGACTTTTCCTTTAGGAGCCAGGCAGGGCACCATGCCCTATGCTCCTTTGTAGACCATCCTGGGAGGCAGGAGACTCCTGGAATGCCTGATCAGGCTGGATTGTTTTAAGAACTCCCCTCCCCCATCTTCTGGCCACATCAGAGTCCCTCTGAGCAAAAATGCATGTTCACTTTCTGATGAAGGGAGGGTAAAAAGAGGAAAGGAAAAAGGAAGGGTAGTGTTCCAGGGGCTACACTAAGGCACAGCCTGGCTTCGTTCTGGACAGCTCCCAGAGCCTCTTCTGGTCACTCTCCAGATAGCAGAAGTTGGAGATCCTTTCCGAGGGCTTTTCCCAGGGGGAGGCTATGGGCATAGAATTCCAAGAACCTTGGCAGTCAACCAGCCTGATCAATGGCCCCAGGACACCCTCAGTTTAATACTTTCTCCTATCTTTGCCTTCAGGGTTTTCTTTTCCTTTAATTCATAGAGTAGAAGTTAGGCCCCTCCCTAACAAGAAGTGTTACAAAGACACAATTCTCTACCAACAAGAAAGAAGAAAAGACCTCAGTGCCCATGGCCTACTAGAAAAGAGCAATTCCTAGTGAGGATACAGAGGAAAGCAGAGAAAGAGACATTTCCTGCCTCTTTTCACCTCCTACAATGGTTACCCCAAGCTCTGAGGGAACAACGTTAAGAGGGAGGAGTGAGAATGGAGAACATCAGCTCTGAACTGCATGATTGGCATCAGAATCACAAAACCTCCCCAAGATATTGAAGGTAGAGAAGGGAAAGGGTCTCAGGTCATCAGTCCTCTAGCTGAACGGAAAGAGTAGTGAGAAGAGTGTGGCTTCATGAATTGGGGGTCTGGTCCCTTCCTTGGTGGAGCTGAATTTCTGTTCCTCAGCCTGCTCTGGCCTGTATCATCCACAAAGTCAGACCAGCAGGTGGGGTCTCATCCAAAAGATTGAGCACCCAGGAATGAGCCATATTCAATTAGGGTTTTTTGAGTTCTCGGAAAATTCTGAGCTTGAGCCCATCCACCAGGCTATCCATGTGGCCAGAGAGACTGGAGGTGTTGAAAATGAGGAAATTCCCTTACCTTTGCCATTTGTGCCTGCACCCCGCTGGCCTTAAGCGCAGTCACAGCTTTCTGTGCAGCTGAAGGACTGTCAAAATCTACAAAGCCATAGCCTAGAAAAAGGGGACCACATTAACTGTAAAGGGGGAATAAGGCAGGTAAGACAGTCTTTTCAGGGAGCTGAGGAAGAGCTAGTTACATAGTACAAGTGGTAGAATGCAAGGGAAACTGAAGACATCAAATGTTCTCCATAGACTCTATAAACCCTTGAGGATTTCTAACAACATATGAGAGGACTAACTTACATGTATCCTCCCCCCAATCCTTCACTCCTTTCCCACTGGAACTAAAAATTTCAGGAGTTCTACTCAATAATATTCTACAACTGGGAGGGGTTTCCCTTCTAGCTACCCTGTCACACCCCTGAAATATTAGGCATGTTGGGAATATAGCTTCTCTACGGCAAGAATAAGCAACAAACTACGTGCTACGGTAGCCACATGTTCAATACTACCCTCCTTTCACTTTCCCAACCTGCCCCCTGCCCCTGCCCAATCTATCCAAACACAGCTAAGTTACTGCCATAGATAGTCTTTGCCTCCAGACAAACATACCTACATTACAGTCACAGAAAGAAATTAAATTGCTAGGCTAAGTCTTAATTCCCATGCCCCTGCCCACTTCTACCATCAAATCTAGAAGAAGAAGAAAAAAAAAGTGGGCAAGGAATAAATCCAAACAAAGAAGCTTCTGAGTAGTATATATTCAATGTCTTCTATGCCTGAGTGACCATGATGGCACTCGTAACTAAATCAGTATGATCATCAGGAATTCTAGGGACTATCGATCAGTTCTAAAAGGCAGACAGGCTAAACTAAGTCCCTGGGGCTGTGCTTTGCTAATCTAGGGGCAAAGGAGATGTACAAGGAGACGACCACTTTAAAAATACTACCTACCCCCAAGGACGGTCTGTCTTCTCACCTTTGCATTTGTTTGTTGTCTTGTCCAATATGGCCTTAGTAGAAACAATTTTGCCATATCTAGGTGGGGGAAGGGGAGGGAAGAAAAGCAAAGTAATTATTTGGGGGCAAGAGTGGGAGTTTACTCTGAGCACTGATATATGTTAATGAGTCCACCCCCATCTCCCACTCCAAGCATAATACCTATGAGGACAACTGTTCTCCCTATTGTAGACCTGCACAACATACGGTCCTAGGGCCCATTTCAGTGCCAAAAGATTTCCTTCAGCCTTCTAAAAATGTAGAGGATATGCAAGGAAGTACAAATGCTTTGTCTGTACCCTGCTTGACACACCTTCCACTAGTCACTACTGTGCCCATCATATAACTCGGCAAGTGGGTTGCCACTGTGTACTCTCCCATTTTGTCACGATTTGAAGCAACCAACCATTGTCAGTCTGTCTCTAGTCTGAGAGGAGCAATTTCATGATAAATAAAAATCTTAGGTAACAAATGTAATTAATTGACACTATTTTTAAAAATATGGTTTATTTGCAAAATAGTTTAATCATTAATTATGCCTTTACTTGGAAAGTGAGCCACTAAAAACCTATTTTTGGCCCAAAGAAGTAGCGTATTTTAATTTTGACCCCTACCTATTCCCAAGTTGTGCAGGTCTGCCCTATTGGTTCCAGGTAGCCATCTCCTGCCTGGAGAAGAAATCAACTACCAGTACCACCATATATCTCCATACCCTTAAGAGAGATCTCATGAATGGAGGACTACAGGCCTGAAGACTGAGGAGGGAAGCTGCAGCTCCTAGAAAACTAGTCAATCAATCAGTCTACAAGCATTAAGCATCCACCTTGTAGACCCTCTACCAGGTACTTGATACAAAGGCCTTGAAGTTACTATCTACTCATCTAACTAGCTTGGACCACAGTATATCCACATTCTCACACTCCTTGGTCTGGCATTTAAAGCTCTCAACCTCAACCTACCTTTTCAGACTTTCTTATACATTACTTTATGGTTAAATCAAACTGGCCTTCTGACAATTTTTCATGGATAACACCTTGTTTCCTATCTCCGTGCCTTTGGCTGTCTCTGTACTTAGAATGCAATCCTTCCTTTTGTGGCAAAGAATTTTTAGTTTTAGACTCCGCTCAATACCACTTTATATATGAAGTTTTTCTTCATTTCCCTAGCTGCTTAGTACCCTCTCCACCCAAATTATCTAGTATTTATTCTGTATATACCTGTATATGTAAATGGACCTTTATGTAAAGCTATTTCCCCATGCCACACAACTTCCAAGGAATGTAACCACCTGTTTCCCTTTTGTTTTAGTATTTCCACCATGACTCACAGCCCCTAGCACTAGAGTCATTTAAATGTCTGTTGACTGATTGATCTTCCAAGGTCCAGAGCCATCAGTCTTGTCAGACACCAGGCATTCCAAATGACTGCCCTCTCTCCTGACCTTGTCTCCAGTTAGTCTGGCTTATTCCACCTCTGCCCCAGGATCTCAACTTTCACCTTTTTCCAAAGGCTCGACTAATTGCTTCAGGGTCTCCCAGACTCCTACTGTTACTAATTCCCACAAACCAGAGGGGAGTGTGTAGGATTCAGGACAAAAGTTCTCCTAAACTAAATACTCCTGCATATTCCAAAAGATGAAGGAAGATATCTTAAAAAGACAGAGCAGGGATGGCAAATCCAGCGGAAGAGAAAAATAGAGCGACAGTTTAGGACATGTGACCCTGATCAAGCATGTTTCTACCCTTCTCCCAGACCCTGGAGAAGGGACAGAGGACTCAATTATTCTTTGGTTTCTCAGGCTGAAGTTGATTCCTTCAATGGGGCTTCTGTTTCTGGGGGGTTAGGGAGGAGGTTAACAAGAGGGAGACAAGCAGAGCCCTGAAGGCTGAGGCCAGCCACTAGATTGAGAGGAGGAATGTTTGGGGAAATCCCAGCCCCCCAGCTACCACAACACTTGAGTACTCTCCTGACTGCAAGCAGCTGGGAGGGACACAAGAGGGCACAGATGCCACTGTCCCACACAGAGCCTCGGGTGGGGCAGGAGCTTCCAAGCCAAGAATTTCCAGTGCAGCTGGTTAGAGTCGGGCCAACGCTGCTTCTTCCTCAAAGGATTCCTGCTATGAGCACTAAGATCAGTAATTCCAGTTCCCATATTACTTCTTCCCCAACCTGGGGAATTTACGACAATTTGCCTACCTGTCCTTGCAGCAGCAGGGCCCAGGACAGGAAATCCTCCTAATTCAACATTTATTAATAAAAATGTCTGCTGTGTGTAAGGCACTTGGGAAAGGGACTGAGGTTATAAAGGTGAAGGGTAAAATACAGACTGAGTTGTAATAAGAAATGACTTTCATCAGGGGAAGCTAGGCTAGACCAGGATTCATGGAAGAGAAGGCACCTAAACTGTGGCTGTGAAAGGAACATAGTGTCAACAAAGATGCAGAGGGGTATGTTCCTGGGCATATATGGAATGGCCTGCATAAATGTATGGCAGTGGGAAAAGGATTATCAGATTGGAATTTAATTAATTAACTGACTCAAATAAAAAGTACATAAAGGTGAGAAGACTGAAATAAGGCTGGAAAGATTAAGTTGGAGCCATTTTGTCAAGTGTCTAAAAAAGTCAGGCTAAAGATTGTGTATCTCACTTCATAGGAAGCCACTGAGAGCTCTTGAGCAGGAGAGTGACACAGCCAGACCTCTATATTAGGAGATTATTTTGGCAGCTATGTGGAAGAGGGACTGAGTGAAAAAAGAGTGGAGGTGGGAAGACCAGTTAGGAGGCTATGAAAACTGCAATATGGAAGCTGAGAGGTAATAGGGGACCGAAGGAGGAGAGCTGATTATGAAAGAAGCTCTCTTCTTCATTAATTTCCTCTTGATAGCTACATGAGATGCTGCGAAGACAGAACAGACTGGATATAAGGGGTGAGGGAAAGGCAGAATTGGAGATTACTTCAAGGTTTCAAGTCTGGATAACTATAGAAATAACAAAATAGAGAAGTTAGGAGAAGGTACATTTTGGAATAAGATAATGGGGAGAAGATGAAATGAATTTTAGACATGCTGAGTTTGAGGTACCAGTGGAAATATAGAGCCAGGCAATTGGAAATGTGGGATTGAATCTCAGGGGAGCGATTGGAGCTGTATATGTAAACTTACAAATTAATCAGGTTAACACCTGAAGTCAAATTTGCTAAGGATAGAGCTTCTGGGATATAGTCATACTGAAAGTGTAGCAAAAAGATGAGACAGTGAACGAAGACAAGGTAAAAGAAAGGTCAGACAGGAGAACCCAAATATCAATGTCAGGGAAGCAGAGTGAAAAGAAAAAAGAGAAAGGTGTGGTTAACAGTGCCAAATGCTAAAGAAAAGTCAAGAAGGTTAAAAAGTCTATTGAGTTGGCAAACAAGGCGAGGGAAAAACAACTTCTTGCTCCTTTCCCCAGGCTCCAATCTACCTGCTATTTTCAGTCTTCCTCTCTTTATAATCAGTCTAGAGCCCAATTCCTTCACAGTCTAATGTCTCTAAGAGTCCGGAGCCAATATTATTGTATAGTAAGAAAAAATGAATGAGGGTCAGAACGCATGAGGGAAATTCAATCGAGTTTCTGAAAAACCAAGAAAAGTTCCAGAAAACAGGTGAAACATACTTCCCTTCTCAAACCAAAGAGACAGGAACTAGTAGGACAGAATATTACACACGTTGTTAGATGTAGTCGGTGTCAGATGTTTTTACCTAACTGTTTTGTTTCATCGTAAGAGAGGATTCAAATTGGGGTGGAAGGGGCGCTGAAATGATTGTGATGTAAAGACAAAAATGTCAATAAAATATATTAAGAAACAGAAATAAAAGAGAACACAAAACCTTTTTTAGTTTCTTACTTCCATCCCATATACAGCTTTTCCAACAGAATATGAAAATTGTGTGTGTGTGTGTGTGTGTGTGTGAAGGGTTTGGGACTTGAAGTCATGATGAAATGGAGAGCTGTTTTCTTCCTGTCCTTTGGGAGGGGCAAAGATGACCCCAGGATTTCTACAACATAATATGTCACAGCACTGAGAATGTAAAAGTGCATCTTGGAAGGGTGGTGGATAAGCTTTGTGGTCCACTGAGTACTAAAATGGTTGAGTACAAAGTAGCCTTCTCTAAAAGACCTGTTCCCCAGTCCCTTCTTGTGCTAAGTCCACCTCTGGATCTTCTCCTATCTTCTCTCTTTTCTTTCCCTGCTAACTCTGCTCTTTATAAAAATGGACCAGTCCCTGGAGCAAGTACGCTGGACCTATAATAAATTGTTAATATTAGTGAGAGGTAAGGAGTCATAGCCTGACACTGGTTCTGTCCTGTGTCCCTGAAAAGAACTTCTAGTCATCTTGCCATCAGGGAATCCATCTGCTTTACTCTGGCATGTGTTCAAGTATTTGAAAGGTGGCCACATGAAGGAAGGATCAGATGTGTATTTGGCTCCAGAGACCAGAACCGAAAGCAATGGATGGAAGCTGTAAAGGGGCAAACTCAGGCTTGATTCAGGCAAAACTTCCTAACACCTGAGCTGTCTCCAAGTAGAAGGAGCAACTCAGAGGGGCTGTGGGCTCCCCTCCTTGGTGGACTTCAACCAGAGGCTGCCTGACTTCTTGGACAGCTAGATGGCTCCTGAGGACTGTCCTTCCTCTCAGATTCTGTGATGGATTCTGTGAGTCCTTCTGTGGCCTTCTCTCTGCATGCTCCTTCTACTACTCACCCTCTGTCTACCTTTTTCAGGCCACTCTCCCCACACCCCAACTCCTTTTCAAATTCTTGATTTGAAATGTATGTTTTCCTGCCAAGTGAAACCAAACAGGGCCTTTCTAAGCTCTCATGATTCTTCCAGCATTCCTGCCAGGGGTGAGCTGAGGCTACCACCCACCTCATGACTCAGAGTTACTTTGCAAAACCTTGGAGGGACCTCAAGGGGTAGCCATGGAACGACAGCCTATTGGTCCTCCATTTTTGATTCCATCAGTCTTCATCTTTTTTCTCTACTCCTTTTTTCCTTCCAAATCAATGTTTCTCTGGCAAGAGAAGTTCTTGATCAGCAGGCTCCAAGCCTAAAACGAACTAGGCTTCTCTAATTTTGTCTCACCTCCCCAAATGCCCTCCAGCCAGTAGAAAAACAAAAGTTAAGACCCAGAGGCTAACTTTCCCATTCTAGACAATAGGGTGAGAAATCTTTCCACTCCAGCTCGAAGTTTGGGGAAGATACTGAAAAAGAGACTCAGGGATTGGGCTTCAAAGGTTGGTCCCCAAGCCCTGTTTCCTCTAGACTCAGAAGAGTGTAATGGAAGTTTGTGGTTCCTGGGGAAGGAGCAAAATTGAGATTCAACAAGGAATGGGAAAGAGGCAAAGAACTGGAGCACTTCAGAGTAAGGCTATCTGGCAGGAAGGAGCCATTTTCCCATGTCTCCCTGCCTATGGGTGCCCTGACTTACGGCTGGCAGAGCTTGACTAGGTCCTGGTCCGTGGTGCCTGGTTGCAGCCCTCGGATGTAGAGATTGGTTTTGCTCAGCTGGTCACCCCCACCACCCCCACCGCTGCCACTGATGTTGTTGCTGCTTGGACTAGGTGGTGCCATCTGCTGAGCCACGGACACATAAGGCTGTGGGGAGACACAAAGCACAGAGAATCACAAATGTTATGCTGGCAGAGGTTGGGGGTGTCACTCGGCGTAGCTGGAGCCTAGTCCCCAGGAAAGGTGAATCTTGAATTTCAATAGAAACTGTAACCCCAGGAATCAACAGGAAAGAAAAACCTAGAGGTATTTTCTATTAAGAGGGGAAAAAAAGGACAACTGCTCTACGGCTTCTTACTGTTGCTAGGAGGATAAAATAAGGCATAAGGATTTTTCTTCAAATGTAAAAAAATACTACTTCTAAAATCTACCTCACAGGGCTGTTATAAGTAAAGAGCATTGTTAATAAATAAATATATGTGTATGTGTATATGTGTGTGTGTATATATGTATGTACAAAAATATGTGTAATATAAATGTGAATTGTTATCATTTTATAAAAGATTTTGGAAAAGATCCTTTGCATGAACACTGATACTGAAGGGAGAGGACTAATGCCTACTTTATAAGTTAACTGCATTTGTTGTGAAACCAAACTAATTTTTTCAGCCCAGAAAGCAAAAGGAGAGAATGAATAGGATATAAATCTGTAAAATCATAAAAAGCATTAACAGTTTGAATACGGCTTTGTTAACCAAATCTAAAATATTAGAATTAGGAGGCATCTATATGCTTAAAGCTTAACAAATGAAGAGACATAATTGTTTATAGCACTGGAAGTAGATGTATTTGATTTGTTACCACCAAGGGGTAGTGCTAGGTGCAAAAAAGTCTTTGATAAACTCACAGATAATAGAGTGATATAACATTAAAAGAAACTAAAACTTGAAAGGTACGTTCCTAACCTTTAATGGCTGACCTCACGAAGTTCTGCCACAAAACCTGGTGTTACAACTAGAGACAAAATTTATAGCAAGCCTTATATCTTCCTTATCAAGATTTTATTACATATACTTAGATTTCAGGGAATATCATTTGACCAACCATACAATATGAATGATTCTGTGCAATTTAACACTATTATATGACTACATGACACTTCTATTGTTGTTGAGAGTACTTAAAGATGTTAATCCCAATTCAGTGGTATTCCCAACATTAGAAGTTTTTATATCCATTTTATGAAGGATGTTCATTCATGAATTCATATGATTTAGGGCTGAAAAGAAGCTTAGTGATCAACTATCCCAACTTCTCCATTTTATAGAAGAGGAAACAGCAGCAGAGTTGGAAGGTTGAGGAAAAAAGAGAACTTGCCAAGGTCACACAGGCTGGGGAGTAGCAAAGCTGGGTGGGATTCGAGCTCAGGTATTTGATATAAACCTATAAAACCTTCTTTTCACTAAAACTAGAGTGGAAGCACAAAGCAGGAATGCCCTGATCACCTTAAAGAACTGAGACAGAGAGCCTGATTTATCAGGGATTAGTATTTCTTTGGTCACTTCAATTCCACCAATATGTTTTCTTAAGTATACTGTGTGTATGGCATTGTATTAGGCACTGGGGACAAACACAAAGATAAGAAAGGACACTGTCTGTCCTCAGGGATCTTATAATTTAATAAATATGTAATCAGCATAATGATGACTAAAAAAAGATCCAGATGAAGTGCTATAAGAAAATTTGAAAAGAATGGGATCTCTTTTTTTAAAGGCGGGGGAAGAGTACGGAGTGAGATCAAGAAAAGAAAAAAGATGGTGCCTCTGCTAGGTCCTGAAGTAAGAGAAGGCTCTAAGCAGTACTGATGGAAAAGCATTCCAGACATGCAGGATGACCTATTTGAATAGACTAAGGTAGGAGTTAGCAGAAAAAGATTGAGAAACTGGTAGGTCCAGTTTGGCTGGAACACAGAGTGAGCAAAGTAACACAGTATGATATAAAGCTGGAAAAGCACTAGGAGGCCAAATCAAGGAGAAACTTCAGTGCCAGTCATACAAGTTTGCACTTTATGAGGAGCCACTGAAGGCTTTTAAGCAGGACAGCAACATAAGCAGACCTGTGTATTAAATGTATATAAGGAAGCCAAGTATTCCCCTGCCCACACATTACTCTGTTGTTTTCATATTTTGGCAAAGAAGAAAGAAGACCCAGCACTACAGTGTGGGATGATCCAAAGCTTCTGTGGCTCCAGCAACACCCCTGATCTCTCTCTGTCTCTGTCTCTCTGTCTCCCTTTCCTTCTCTCTCTCTCTCTCTCTCTCTCTCTCTCTCTCTCTCTCATCATGCCTGTCTCTTTTTTCCCTGGCTCTGAGATTGGGATTTCCCAGATACAGGGCCCTATGTGCCAGAAAGATATTTATTACTTCTCAGTGACGACAGTGAAAGTCACATGATGCAGCCAACAAGGGCAGGGGCAAAACGAATGTTTGCAGCTTTATGACAAACGGGATAACAGTCACTCACACACACAACTCCCTGGATAGGCCCTAGAAATGGGCATTGATATGATTATTCCAGCTGAATACCAATTTAATCTTTCTAACTAATCTACTAACTCTACTCTTTACTCTAGTCTTATCCTTTTAACTACAGCAATTCAAAATCTAGTAGGGCTAGCCTCAATTTTTACTCACATCAGTATTTTATCATTCAATTTGAAACAGGAAGAGGCCAGAGAAAGACTCCACAAAGACTCATAGCTGCTGTTGTTCAGTCGCATCCAAACTCTTTGTGACCCTATTTGGGGTTTTCTTTGCAAGGACACTGGAGTGGTTTGCCATTTCCTTCTCCAGCTCTTTACAGATAAGGAAACTGAGGCAAACAGGGTTAAGTCCTTGCCCAGGGTCACACAGCTAGTAAATGTCTGAGGCCAGATTTGATCTAATGAAGATGAGTCTTCCTGACTTAAAGCCCAGTGCTCTATCCACTGCACCACCTAGCTGTTCCAAAGATTTATAACCTATATTCTAGTCAGAACACTGGAATTCCAAAGATTATTTCAGATTATTCAGTGAAGCTATATCCCAGCTAGGTGATGCTGAACCCAGAGTCAGAAAGAGTCTTCTTCCTCAGTTCAAATCTGGCCTCAGATATTTAACAGCTATGTGCCCCTGGACAAGTCAATTAATCCTGTCAGCCTCAGTTTCCTCATCGGTAAAATAAGCTAGAAAAGGAAATGGCAAATCATCCAATATCCTTCAAGAAAACTCCAAAATGGGTCATGCAGAATCAGACACAACTGAAAGATGACTCAGCAACAACTCAGTCCCTCCTCTTCCATCCCAGGGGAGTCACGACTATAGATCAACTGGGAAGCTGAGCAACCAGAGCTGAGAAAAAAATATATTTAAGTACACTCATACCCTTTCACAGTAGGGACTATTTCTCAAACGGCAGAACTTTCAGAACAAATGCAAGATGGTCAAAGTAGAAGAAAGCAAATTGGGTTAATAATAATGCTAACAAAAACAAATATTAATAATGATAGTCAACATTTATATAGGACTTACTATGTGACAGGCATTGTGCTAACAAAAACCCTAGGAAGCAGGTGCTATTATTTCCCTCATTTTACAGATGAGGAAACTGAGGCTTAAAAGACTTAAATGACTTGCCCATGGTCACACACATCTAAATAAGTGTTTGAGACCAGATCTGAACTCAGGTCTTCCTGGGTCACTTAACTTGCCTCAAGAAACTAATCTGTTATCCAGACTTAAACTTTAGTTTTCACACTGTGAGCTTTAGCTACATCCCAAAAGTCAGACTTTATGAACAGTAGCCTTAGTGTAAGTCCAGAAAGAGTCCTGAGAAGAATAGATGTGGCCCAGAGATGAAGGTATCGTTCTATCGCTATTCCCAAGAGCTTTCTAAAATTGTAGCATAACAGGGGCTTGAACAGTAAAGAGAAAAGACACACTCACTGCAGGAAGAAAGGAAGAAATTACTCCTCCACTGAAGAGAGTACCTATAATAGATTTTCTGGTTTCCCAAGGGTTCAGTAAGACAGAGACTCTCTAAATTGTTAACCCATGTATACCAGAATGTGGCAGCATGATGCAGCGCCTGGGCCAGAATCTTGTTTCTGGTATTTCCTGACTCTGGGACCACAGACAAGTGTCATTGATCCTTTCTGAACTTCTTTTTCTTCATCTGCAGTGTTGGAATGATTATCTCTGTAGTACACACCTCAAAGTATTGTTATAAGGATCAAATGATGTATGTAAAATGGTTTGCAAACTATAGAGATATTAGTTACTACTACTACTACGAGAGAGAAAAAGGAGTCAGGTTTTTTTTCTTCCTAGAGGAAAGAAAAAAGAGAGACTATTATTCCTCATATGTGCTGTATTTTTGTCCCTTTCTCAGATTTCCTAGCCTTTCATACTCTAATGCTAATTGTGGCCATTAGATTTTTTTTCCTTTAATTTTTATTTATTTATTTTTTTATTTAGCTTTTTACAATCATTTTCACAAAATTTTGGGTTCCAAATTTTCTCCCCTTTTGACCCCTCCCCCCACCCCAATACCCCAAGCAATCTAATTTTCCCTATCTCCAATCTGCCCTCTCTTCTGTCATCCCTCCCTTCTCTTGTCTCCATCTTCTCTTTTCTCCTGTAGGGCCAGATGACTTTCTATTCCTCATTAACTGTATGTCTTCCTTCCTAGTAGCAACAACAATACTAAACAGTTGTTCCTAAAACTATGAGTTCCAAATTCTCCCCATCCCTCCCTCCCCACCCATTCCCTTTGGGAAGGCAGGCAACTCAATATAGGCCATATCTGTGTAATTTTGCAAATGTCTTCCCTGATAGTCGTGTTGTATAAGACTAACTGAATTACCCTCTATCCTACCCTGCCCCTCATTGTTTCTCTTCTGTCTTTTGATCCTGTCCCTCCCCAAGTGTTGACTTCAAATTGCTCCCTCCTCCCTTTGCCCTCCCTTCCATCATCCCCCCCCCCTTGCTTATTTCCTTCTCCCCCACTTTCCTATACTGTAAGATAGGTTTTCATACCAAAATGAGTGTGCATTTTATTCCTTCCTTTAGTCAAATGTGATGAGGGTAAACTAATTGGTTTTTTTTTTTCTCAGCTCTCCTCTTTTCCCCTCCACTAAAAAGTCTCCTACTTGCCTCTTAAATGACATATAATTACCCCATTCCATTTCACCCTCTTTGCTCCCACTACATTTCTCTCTCACCATTTACCTTAATTTCTTTTAAGATATGGTCCCATCCTATTCAATTCACTCTGTGCTCTCTGTCTCTGTGTGTGCGTGCATGTGTGTGTGTGTGTGTGTGCATGCGTGTACATGTGTGTGTGTGGTCCCACCAACTACCCAGATACTGAAAAGTTTTAAGAGTTACAAATATTGTCTTTCCATGTAGCAATGTAAACAGTTCACTTCTGGTAAGTCCCTTAAGACTTCTCTTTGCTGTTTACTTTTTCATGCTTCTTCTCATTCTTGTGTTTGGAAGTCAAATTTTCTTTTCAGCTCTGGTCTTTTCATCAAGAATGATTGAAAGTCCTCTGTTTCATTGAAAGATCGTATTTTCCCCTGAAGTATTATACTCAGTTTAGCTGGGTAGGTGATTCTTGGTTTGAGTCCTAGTTCCTTTGACTTCTGGAATATCCTATTCCACACCCTTCGATCCCTTAATGTAGAAGCTGCTAGATCTTGAGTTATCCTGATTGTATTTCCACAGTACTGGAATTGTTTCTTTCTAGCTGCTTGCAAGATTTTCTCCTTGAGCTGGGAGTTCTGGAATTTGGCCACAATGTTCCTAGGAGTTTCTCTTTTTGGATCTCTTTCAGGTGGTGATCGATGGATTCTTTCAATACTTATTTTGCCCTCTGGTTCTAGAATGTCAGGGCAGTTTTCCTTGATAATTTCATGGAAGATGATATCTAGGCTCTTTTTTTGATCATGGCTTTCAGGTAGTCCCATAATTTTTAAATTGTCTCTCCTGGATCTATTTTCCAGATCAGTTGTTTTTCCCATGAGATATTTCACATTCTCTTCCATTTTTTCATTCTTCTGGTTTTGTTTGGTGATTTCTTGGTTTCTTGTAAAGTCATTAGACTCCATCTGTTCCATTCTAATTTTGAGAGAACTATTTTCTTCAGGGAGCTTTTGAACCTCTTTTTCCATTTGGCTAATTCTGCTTTTGAAGGCATTCTTCTCCTCATTGGCTTTTTGAACCTCTTTTGCCAATTGAGTGAGCCTATTCTTCAAGGTGTTATTTTCTTCAGCATTTTTTTGGGTCTCCTTAACCAAGGTATTGACTCGTTTTTCATACTTTTCTTGCATCTCTCTCATTTCTCTTCCCAGTTTTTCCTCCACCTGTCTAATTTGCTTTTCAAAATCCTTTTTGAGCTCTTCCAAGGCCTGAGCCCACCTGACATCCCCCTGGGGTGTCTGGGGTGCTGAGGCCCTGCCCTCCACGTCTTTCCCTGATGGCAAGAACATTTCCTCGTCCTCGTCAGATCCGAATGTCGGGATCATTTGCATTTGTTGGAAAAAACTCTCTATAGTCTTATTTTTCTTCCCTTTTCTAGGCATTTTCCCAGCCAGTTACTTGACTTCTGAGATTCCTGTCCACCCCCCGCCTAGATCCGCCCAGCTAGTGCTTGGGCTCTGAGATTCAAATGGGCTTTTCGCGCCACTAATCAATGTGAGCTTTAGTTCTGGTGCTGGGGTGGGGGCAGGGCCGCCTCCCAGGCTCAGCTCCCTCAGGGGCTTTATGCAGAGGCCTTCAGTAAAAGAGCAGGATGGGGCAGGGCCGTCTCCCAGGCTCAGCTCCCTCAGGTTGTTTATGCAGAGACCTTCCGTAATGAGGATCCTGCCTGCTGCTGGGGGGAGTCCTGGGCTGGCCGCAGCCGCCGCTGCCTCCGCTGCCGCCCACGCCTCTGCCTCCGCTGCTTCCTGCCCCCATCTCTGCCGCCGCTGCTTCCTCCTGAGGGGGCCCGAGTCACGGAGACACTCCGCTCCCCCTCTCGTCCAGCCCAGCCTTCTCTCTCACTGACTTGTAGCTTCTATGGGCGGAGGGACTTTCCCGGCTGCCGGAGCTTCCGTCCCTGAAGCCTGCGGCCAGGGCAGCGCTGGGGTGGTGTCCGCTTTCCGGGGCGCGACGGACCCTGGGGACGGGTCTCCAGGGCTCCCTGGAACGGAAATCTCTTCCACTCTGTTTCTGTACCCCTTTCAGTGGTCCAGAAGTTATGGGGGTCTCTTTTTACATTAATTCTATGGGCTGTGGTTTCGGAGCTCGTAAACGTGCGTCCTTCTACTCCACCATCTTGGCTCCGCCCCCCCTGGCTGTTAGATTTTTAAAGACTCAACAAAACTTTCCTCTATCCAAAGTCAATGAGGAGGGAAGACCAGAGCAGCATAGTAAAAACCATTTACAAAATCAAACAGTAACTGGCCAGAAGAGTTATATGAAACTCTTTAAGGCCACTTACAACTCTGCAATTTTATTAATTTACACTGCCACCTTTATCTGAAGGTATCAATTGGAGTATTTTGTACTCTCACTATTATTACACTCCGCTGATTCACTGACAAGGTTACCAAGGCACCCCCAGCTCTAGCACAACTTTCCCTTCACACACATTACTGTTGGCCTCAGCTACAGGCTACAGCGGCCAAGACATCCTGCAGCGACATACTATACAACACCATAGGCTTGATCCTCAGATCAACACCAACTTTAATGCAAAAAAGTGGTCAGGAGTTGTTCTCAGTTAGCAACCTTGTCAGTGAACTAGCAGAGCATAAAAACACTGGGTTAGTGATAATTACAGATAACTCCATACCTCAAATTTGTATTGTCTTTGATTTAAAGAGCTCAAATACTGTGATCCTTTGAATCAGAGGGACTGATTATCTTTGATCAGAAGTTCTTAACCTAAGGGTCTTAACCTGGGGAATTAAATTTTTTTTTTTTTTGCTAACTATACTTCAACATCACTGGCTTCTTTTGTAATGCCATGTTCTTTATTTTATGTATTTAAAAACATTGGCATAGGCCTCACCAGATTGCCAAAAGGATTTGCAGCACAAAAAAGTTCAAGAATCCCTGCTTTAAGTGAATCCTCCTCTCCACCTCCAACCTCCTTCGACTTCATGGTTTCTCAGTTCTATACCTTGAGGATCCTTTGGTAACATAATGTCAGTCCATTACTATCATATGGAATAGAAACAGGTAATTATTCTGTTGTTCATGTGAGACCAGTTTGTATACAAACTGATAGATCCCCAGGATGGTGTCTCTCCTTCTGCCTCCCTCCTGAATCCCCAGATCAATGCTGCTAGGCCCTAGCTTGCTTGCTCTGTCAGTAGAGGTGTCCTTCTAGAGAACAACGAACTTTTGCCCACACAGGCCTGAACATGCTGGGTTCCTCATGTAGCCTTAGTTTTCCAATCAGTGTAGGAGACCCTTTCCCTCTCACCTCATTGTCCCAACTCCCATGCCACATCTGCTTTTAATGAACTTGCATTTTTTTAAAGATCTCAAATACAAGTTCCATTAGCAGTCTTCCAGTCACTAGCCCTGAGGCCACTTCTGTTAACTTCTCACCTTCAGGAATCACAACTGAAATTTCACCATCTCTCATAGTTAGTCAAATAGCCAACAAGGATTAAGTACCTACTATGTGCCAGGTATAGTGTTAAGTGGATGAGTGCTAGAGATACAAAGAAAGGTCCAAGACAGTCCCTGCCCTCAAGGAGCTCTGTCTAATTGAGGATATTCAAGATAATCATCAGAGGGAAGACACTAGCATTACAGGGGATCAGTTACGTCTTCTTGAAGAGAAAAGGTGGGATTGTAGCTGGGACCTGAAGGAACTCTAAGAAGCCAGGAGGAAGAGATGACCTATTAATAGCTTGTATCCTCTGTGTACAATCATGGCTATATAAAACAGTTTTACTACTTTCTATTCAATAAGTCAAATTTGGGAGATGTTCAGTATCATCCCTCGCCTCCCATCCTCCCATCATCTCTTCCAGGTCACTGACCCTTAGGGACCTAACTAAGAAGCTTTGTCAGTTCTAGCTCATGCCTTTATTCTAATTGAACTCAAGCCTGGGCAAGCCCCAGGGATACCTTCATGGTGAAGCAGGAGAAAGACTTCATTTTCCACTCCCAGCTACACATTAATTCTGGGACAGTTTCACAGAATAGGACATAGAGGGAGGAGGGATTTGACTCCCATCTAACCCCCAGGGGGTGGAAAACTAAACTCCCTTTTTCCAGTAGCAGGAACTTCATATCCCACTGACTCACAGGAAGCCAAAAGGCAGAAAAGGTTCGGCTTCTCTTCCCACTCTTTAGAAGAGACCATCACAGTGCTGATAGAACTACTGTCTCTCACCTAATCATAGACTCAGTTTTTCCCTATTCTTCTGATTTGATTTGGTAGCCTATGGACACCTAAGTACAGTACAAATGACATTTTAATAAAAGACCTTGCTTCCAAAAAATGAGTCTCAATTACTCAAATTTTATAAACACACCTTCAGTATCAGCCACATGAGGGTCTTCCAGTTGGCTACTAACCATCACATAAACACTAATTTGCTAAATGTACATAATTTTAATAAAACAGAATAATGTTCACTTCTAGATGATGAATCCCTTGCTTATTCACAATCAATCCCCCAGATGGCGACAGACTGGCATGTTACTAAGGCTCCCAATGTCTTTTGGTGCCTTGCTCTCCAGCTTAGAGACAAATTTTCAGAACTCTGTGATTTTGGGCAAGTCAATATATAACTCTGTGCCTCAATTTTCTCATCTGTAAAATAAAAATATTAAATTAAATGATCCCTAAGGTCCTTTCCAGGCAGCTAGGTGATGCAGTGAATGGAGTGTCTGACCTGAAGTCAGGAAGACTCATCTTCCTGAGATCAAATCCAATCTCAGACACTTACTAGTTGTGTGACCCTGGGCAAATCACTGAATTCTATTAGCCTCAGTTTCCTCATCTTTAAAATGAGCTGAACAAGGAAATGGCAGAACACTCCAGTATGTTAGCCAAGAAAACCACAAATGAGGTCATGAAAAGTTGGACGCTACTGAAAAACAACAAGGTTCTTTCAAGCCCTAAATCTAGGAATCTCAAATAGACTAGTAATCTCATCAATTTAGATATTCTAATAATGCAAAGCACAGGCAATCCACATCATCCACATCTGCCCAATCTGAAGGACTCTTGTATCATAGGCCTTCCTTGAGTCATCCCAACAATGTGAGGAAGCAATATGTGTATGTGTTAACTCTTGCTCCTGACATGTAACTAGCACATCATCTACTGGGTGCAAACTATTTTAAGTCATATCACTTCCTGGGTTCTCTTTCTTAAAGTCATAGGGTTAATATACTCACCTTTTGTAGCAAAGAAAATCTTCAGATGCTGCCACAAGGTAGCCTGACTTGGCACAGGTTTAAAAGGAAGCACCTATACACATTCCATCTATGGGTTTGGATTTTAGTATCAAAATATAGCTTTCCTTAGAAAGGTTATGTCAGCTTTCTGAGGAAAGTTATACTCCAGATTTCTAAGGAAGCTATAAGATTAATATGTTGTCCTGGATCTCAAATATAATTATAATATGAACCCAAAATATATCCAGGACAAAAAAAAATTTCCCTCTGCCCTAAAACTCACTACAAATACTTCCATTCAGCACAACTTCCTCTGTAGCACTTATTTGCTACCAGACTGGGCTTTAAATGATGAATCTCTTCACTTTTTAGCTAGTCTCTCTTGGACCAAGCAAATCTGGCACCAGGTCCCTAACTCCCCACTCCTTTAATAGACAAACAAGCTCCCATCATTGCTTCTTCTCCTTTTCCTTGAATATCAATGCTACCCACAAATCTTCCAGGGAGAAGTACCAGGTGGAATTCCAAATGTCCCTGATGATTTGCTCAGACTAATGTTCTAAACCAAAAGAATGCCAGAATCCTAAGTCAAGCACTAACCACCACAATATTATCTAACTAGAAACCCGTTCACTGCAGCCTACTGGCTCCAGATCTAGGAGGGTCTGGGGCAGAAAAATTCATCTTCCCCTCAGGCTAGACAAAGGTCTTCCAGACGATGAGTAAAGATCCGCAGAGGAAAATACAAAATGCTGGCAGCCTCCAAAATGCTAGGTAGACAAGAAAAACAACTACTTATTGTAGTATCATAAGTTTCTCTCACTTCTACAAAGAAAACAGCCCTTCAGTGGGAGAACTTAGCAGCTACCAATAGTGATCAATAACAGTATACAGAAAATAGATGCAATTTTTAGAACAGAAAGGGGCCTTAGATATTATATTCTTGAAACTCATTATCTCTTAAGACAATCCTTCAAGGAATGAAGACAGCAGTCTATATTGGAAGGAGAATCAGAGTTCTAATTCTTCTACTTCACTAGCCTTGGGCAAGTCACTTAACTTTATTTTTTTCTTCCTCTGTAATTGTTGCTATTTCAGTTGTTCAGTTATGTCTGACTCTCTGTGACCCCATATGGTGTTTTCTTGGCAAAAATACTGGAGTGGTTTGCCATTTGTTTTTCCAATGGATTAAGGCAAACAGAGGATAAGTGACTTGCCCAGAGTCACACAGCTAGTAAGTGTCTAAGGCTAGATTTGAACTCACGTCTTCTTGATTTCAGGCCTGACACTGTATTCACTGAGTGAATTCACCTGAGCTGCCTCCTTCCTCTAGAAAAACAGGTATTAAAAATATTAGCAAGAATACCACTTTAGGGCAGTATCCCAAAGAGATTATTCAAATGGGAAAAGGACCCACATGTACAAAAATATGTATAGCAGCTCTTTTTGTGGTGACCAAGAACTGGAAATTGACAGGTTGCCTCAATTGAGGGATGGCTGAACAAGTTGTGGTATATGAATGTAATGGGATACTATTGTGCTATAAGAAATGGTGAGCAGGTGGACTTCAGAAAAACTGGGAAAGACTTACATGAACTGACACTGAGCGAGGGAAGCAGAACCAGGAGAACATTGTACACAGTAACTGTCACATTGTATAATGGTTAACTGATAGACTTGGCTCTTCTCAGCAATGCAAGGTTCTAAGACAATTCCAAAAGGCTCATGATGGTAAATGCTATCCAGAGAAAGAATTAAAAGTCTGAATGAAGATCGAAGCATATTATTTACTGTCTCTTTTTTGTTTTGTCTCTTCTTTCTCAGGGTTCATTCCACTGGTTACAATTCTTTTTTTACAACATGACTAATGTGAAAATATGTTTAATGTGAATGTATAGAGAGCCTATATTAGATTGCACGCTGTTTTTTGGGGGGGAGGGAGTGGGAGAAAATTTGGAGCTCAAGAGCTTGTGGAACTGAATGTTGTAATCTAAGAATAAATAAATTAATAAAAAATACTAGCAATACCTATTTCCCAGAGTTGTGAGAGTAAATAATCATAATTAACATTTAAATAACCCCTCATTATCTAATTTTAGCCTCACAAAATCCTATAAGGTAAGTGCCACAGGTATTATTCCCATTTTATAGCTATAAAAAAAGTGAGAATCAGAGGTTAAGTGATTTGCCCAAGGCTAGTAGCCATATGGCCAGTAAAGTATCAGAATGGGAGGTGGGCGGCGGGGGGAGTTTTGGATCCTCAAATGAAGTAATGTATGAAAACGCTTTGCAAAGCTTAAAGCAAAATGTAAATGTAAGTTGTAATTGTTATTGTCACACAAGTGTTGTTACACAATACTGTAAAGGCAGCGATCGTAATTGCACATCTCAAGACGGCACACCCTGAAGGTCCCAAGGATGTGGCCAAATTCTTTCTCAGGCTTAAATAAGGTCCATGTTACATTTCATTATTTTCTCTTCATAATACTAAAGCATTGGTTGGGGCTGTAGTATCAAGTTCCCATCTTCTTCCAAAGACTCTTAAAGCATTTTGAGTACATCACTCGAGAAAGCCTGACCTATAACCTCCACAAAGTGGGTTAGAGAATTGAAGCACTGAAGGCCATGGGGTCCTCAATTCCTGGACCCGAGTTCTAATTCCTAGCAGGCTTGAAATAACAAAGCGATGGCGGTGTACAGAGAACTGGCCTTTAGAAAAGCATTACAGAATATATGTAGTTCATATATGAATTCCATGCCCCAAATCATGTTTGGGAGGAGGGGAGATGTATATATCAAAGGGAAGGAAGTCTGGCTGTCCAATCAGGATGCTAAAGACTGTTGCAAACAAAGAAATAGCCAGAACTCTTGGAATTTAATATGTAAGAAAATGAATTTTCTGCTGTTCCAGGATTTGCACAGATTCCTTTGTGGGCCATGGGGTCCTCAGCCAGATAAAGATGTCATGGATTTAATATTTATAGAGAAATCACAATGTACTAGAGGTCTATAAATTTTTTTTAAAAGATACAATCCTTATTCTCTTGAGACTGATGGTTTAAGATGCTAAGACAGACATTTTCTTCCTATTCTTTTAATAAGAAGAATTTTGGGGGGAACTGGGCCAATTTCTCACCTATCTCAGAGAATCACAGATTTGGAGCTGGAAAGAAACTTTGGGACAATCAAGTCTAATTGCCTCATTTTACAGATGAGAAAACTAAGGCACAGAAAGATTAAGGGACTTTCTCATGTGAAACCACTACTACATGTTTGAGCTAGTCTCATGACTCTAAGTTTAGGGCTTTATCTTCCATGCCATCCTGCCTCTTTAGACTCAGCAGTTTTGGAACAGAGGGGACTTTAGAGATCATTACTTTCAACCTCCTCAATTTACAGGTAAGGAAAATAAGCCCCATCAAGCTTAAGCAATTTGCCCAAAATCCTATAGGTTAAAAAAAATGGCTGGGATATGAACATAGGTCCTCTAACTCTATATCCCACTGCCCCTGAAATAAGAAGCAGATTTATTAGATGAGGGCAGACCTAATTTGTGGTATAGATTAGAGCATGGCACTGTCGGTAACATTCCATGATAGTACACACACACCCACACATACACATATATACAAATATATGTGTGTGTGTATGTATATAGATATAGATATATAGACATATATCTCTTTCGGTAAGAAGCTTCACCTGCAGAGGTCTGGGGTTCCTCATTTGTAAAAGGTCTCTTCTAGTTCTAGAAACTTCAAGGATCAGGGTCACCTTCATACTACCACTGGAAGACTATACCAGAGGCAAAAAAAAAAATTGGACATATTAACACTATAAACAGAATAAAGTGCTTTCAAGCAATCCCAAAACTATTTAGGGAGTTTCACAAACAAATAGCAATAACTTTATAAATCAAAACACAGCAAAGGCTATCAGCAAGGAAAAGGCAAATGGCCTACAATTTTATTACCTTTCCCCTAACATGACCACAGACAAGGACCATCAATGGACAGTAACTGACTAAAACCAGAGTCAACAGATGTCCCTAGTAAGAATATATAATTTCATTTCTAAAATTTATTTGAACTAGTAGCTTAAAAAGAAACCTGAATAATTCTTTAAATATGTAAAACAGCTTTAGTCTACTGATGTGTAGAAATAAGACCAAATCAAGAACCAATTTTTTTGCAATATAGTAAATGATTGCATCATAGTAATATCATAGGATAATACCTTAGAAATAATAAGGGACCTTGAGGTCATTTAAGGCAATCCTTTAATTTTATATTTGAGGAACGTGGCAATGATTAAAAGACGTTAAGTGAATTTTCCCAAGGGCACAGAGGTGCTAAGTAGCAGGATTTAAACCCAAACCCCCACTCCATATTCATCACATTTCACCATACAACATCTTTTCAGTTTAAACAACTTTTTCATAGAACGGATCTAGTATTCTCCATTTTCAAAGGCAAGTCAATACCACCCTTATTACCTGAAATGGCAAGGTGAGGGTTAGTAAGTACTCTTTGAGATATCTTTAATACAAATAATTTAACATTAATATAATCAAGGTTCACAAAATAAATCATTTCTTTTCATACTGTTCTATCGCTGTTTCTCAAATGGGGCAACTGGGGCAGAAGCAAAGATAATGTTTACTTCAACATCCCTCTAACCTTTAGATACAAATTCCAGTATATTTTATTTGACATAACAGATTCCTTATAAGAAATTTTACAGGATTACAGAACTGGAATGCAATGACTCTGAAATTAGAGAACCTGGATTCAAATCTTTACCCCTCACAAATACTACCTATAGCTGACATTGGACAAGTCACAACTTCCCAGGGCCTCTGTTTCTTCATCTGTGAGGCTTCTTCTAGTTCTAGATGCAGTTCATGCCATCATTCTATAATATCCCCAAGAAGTTATTACCTATAATCTTCCAGAAGACCTCCATTAATAGGGAAATTAATACTTCCTTAAGTAATTCTTGTATCCCCTTTTTAAGCAGCTTTAACAGTTAGGGATCTTAAATCAACTTCGTTGGCACTGAAACTGTTGCTCTTTAAGTTCTGCCTTCTGAGGCCAAGCAGAAAAAGATTAAACCCTCTTCCAAACGATAGTCTTCAAATAGGAATGTACTGTTGTAAATATTTAACAATTGACTCTCTGGGGGGAAAACTGTGTGGATGACAAATTTTTAAGGTTAATTTAGATTAACATTTTCTCATTATATTCTTAAGTGTAAACAATAAATCAGACCCTGATTTGTAGCATTTGGTGATTTCCAAGTTGTGAATGCTCATTCTAGAAACTTGACAATCAGTTCTTTGAAACCAGCAAAAGTCTGCTTCATCACTCACACCCCTTTCCTAAAAATACTTGAATATTCTTGTCATGTCCACTCCCATCCTTCCCCACCCCTAGCCTTAGCCAACTCTTCTCCAAATCAAACATTCTGTTCCTTGAATCTATCCTTCACGTAACATTGTCTACAATCTTCCCATAATCACAGAGGCTCTGCTTGTCTTTCCCAAAATGTGAGGCCCAGAAATGAACAAAGATCTCCAGATGCTCCATGACCAGGGCAAAATATTAATTGCCTCTGATTCTAGATATGATCCTCTAGCCATACAATATAATGTCATGCATGGTAGGTTTTTTGGCTATCATGTTACCCTGTTGATTCATACTGAGCTTGTGATCCACTAACCCCCCTAAATTTTTATCACAAGAACCATTGCACTTCAAACTCTTTACCTCTTGTCCCCTTTCTATTTCTCCAAGCTTACACGTTCCTCCCTCTTCCATACATACCATGATCCAGCCATAATGGCCTGCCTGCTTGTCTTGAAATACTTCATTTCTTGTTTGTGCCTATCCTTTGACTAGAACACTTTTCCTCCTCCTTACCTCCACCTCTTAGAATAGACTTCCTTCAAAGCTCACTCCAATGCCAGTTTCTGCAGGATGACTTCACTGACTCCTGGGTATCAGGGCCCTCCTGAGATCACTTCCATCTTCTCTGTGTATCTTGGCTGTATCTGATTATTCACATATTGTCTCCAGCACTAGAACCTAGTGAGCTTGCTGAAGGCAGGGACAATTTCTGTCTTTCTTTTAGCACAATACCCAGTGCAAAGTACGTAATAAATGCTTATTGATTGAGGGAATGGTGCCTCCCTCAGCCTGAATAGCTGATGGTTTGGTTTTTTTTTTTTTTGAAGCCAAGTACAGGACTTCGCTTTTATTCCCATTAAATTCATAAGATTCAGTCATAGTTACAACCTGTCAAGATCTTTTACTATCATCTAGGTGTGTTTTGCTAATGCATAATTGTAAATTCACTGGGGAGCTTGATATTCAAAGGAACCCTGAGATCATTTTATAAAAGGAATAATCCTTTGGTAATAATCACCTTCAAATTTATCAGTCTTATTTTTGCCTTTCTTTGTATTTGCTATTCTTAGAACAGTTCCTGGAAAATAGCAAGCACTAAATAAATGCTTCTTGAATTAACTTGACATATTCCTCCACTTAAATGTCTTCAAAGAATTAAAAATGAAGATCATAAGGGCAATGAAGATATGGCAAATGTGAATTAGTTGCAACATGAGGAACTATAAAAATGAAGAGGAGTAAAAAACATGGTATCAGAGGGTTGTATGAGAGGAAGGATGACAGGTACTCAACATTGTGCTGAACCTGGGACAGAACATGGACAAGTGTTGCACAGAATGGGGCGCACGCATGAGCTGCAATCTGCCTTGTTGGAAGGACCTTCTAAAATCAATGAGATTACAGGTGCATTTGAATATTTGGGTATTCCTCCCCTAAAAACCTATTGAACATGGAACTGAAAGCTGGGTTCTTCAGATCTGAGGTACAAGTTCTTTAAATAAGTTCTTTAAACTGGGAAGGCACAGTCATGATCTGCATGTTTGTCATCCAAAGACTTTCTTAGCTAATTTCAGAGAAGGTTATCACAAAAAGGTTAGCCTCCAGATGACAATTTTATTTTATTTTATTTTTGTCACAAAGACCAGGCTGTGGTAAAGTGTAGTAGAAATAGTGCTGGAGAATTATTCCTCATTAGACAAATAGTCAAAGAACATGAAAAGGAAATTCTTAAAGGAAGAAATCCATGTTAACAAGAGCCATATGAAAAACAGGTTCAAATCATTGATAATTTTAAAAATTCAAACTAAAACAATTCTGTAACTCCACCTCACATCCATAAGATTGGCAAAAATAACAAAGGAAAGTGACAATTGTTTGAAGGGGCCGTGGGAAAGTTGGCACGTTAACACATTGTCCATGTGAATTAATTGGTCCAGGCCATTTTGGAAAGCAATTTGGATCTAAACCCAAAAGTGGCCAAACTGTGCATACCCTTTTCACCCAGTGGTATTGCTACTAGGTATCCGTCCCAAAGAGATCAAAGAGAAAGACAAAGGACCTGTATATACAAAAATATTTACATCAGCTTTGCCGGTAGTGTCTAAGAATTAGAACTAAAGGAAGTGCCCACCAATTGGGGAATGGCTAGACAAAGTATGGTATGTGAATGCAATAAAATATTATTGTACTATAAGAAATGACAAAAGGGATTATTTTAGACAAACCCAAGAAGGCTTATGTGAACTGATAAAAAACAGAAACAAGAAAAGAATTTATAAGGTAAAAGAAACATTGCAAAGAAAAACAAGTTTGAAACACTTAAAAAAATCTAATCAGTGCAATGACCAACCACAATTCCAAAGGATGAGTAATGAAACACAGTATCTACCTCCTAATAGAAAGGCAATGAACTCAAGATGTTGAATGAGATGCACATTTTCGGATGTGGTCAACATGAGTATTTGTTTACTTAACTTCATCTGATAAAATGATTCTATTTTATTTTTTAATATGGAGGATAGTTGCAAAGGCAGAAGTAGTGACAGAGGTCACCAATATTAAAAAAAAGTAAGAAAACAGGATAAGTGAAACATTTTAAAAATGCATAGAAGATAACCAAATGATGACCAACAGGAAATATGGACAAACAGGACAGCTTTGAAAATAACATGTTGAGTTTATTATTTTTAAAAGGCTGTTCATAAAACAAATTTACTGCTCCTTTGCCTGTCTCTCTCTCTCTCTCTCTCTCTCTCTCTCTCTCTCTCTCACACACACACACACACACACACACACACGCTGGATTTGGAGTTAGAGGCCCTAGGTTCAGATCCTAGCTCTACCACCTATGCTGTATGGTCTTGGACAAGTCACTTAATTATTCACTGTAGGGTTTCTTCATCCATAAAACAAAGGGGTGAACTACTTGACAATTCAAGTCCCTTCCAGTTCTAAATCTATGGTATCTAAAACACAAAAAAGGCTATGTTTTATTTTAGTAGAAGTAATAATAACTTGTTTATATAGCACTACAATTTACAAATTTCTTTCCCTACAACTCTATGAAGAAGGGGATACTAATGAAATCTTCCTACACTGAAGTATTCCGGCTCAGGACTAAAACTGAAATAAATCCACTATCCCTCAAATGAGAGGTGCACTTAAGTCATATTTCCCCAGTGTCCAACCTCTTCTGCCTGTTTTTTCAAGGCCTCTAAAACTACTGATCATGTATACAAAGGTGAGGCAGGTGTACTTTGTTCTTTGTCTTCTAAGAGGACCAGTGACATCATGAATAATATCTTGACTTGTGTGTGAATTGGGTTTAAGTGAGGGGATTCAGTGCCTTGGCTTCTTCCATGCCTGACCAAGCTCTAAGCACTCCACAGCTGCCTTCATGGCTGTTGGAACAAACTGTTATGTTGGGGAAAGTCTTTACCTGCTGGTGGTAAACATGCCCCTAACTCAGCAATAGATTTAATGCCTGTCAGTTACCCTCAGCCCACTTTATAGCCCATCTGCTGAGATGGTTTACCGGGGTGTGGCCACTGTGCATGCTACAGTTTCTTGGAGCCACAGGTGAGGAGCACTGAAAAGGGCTTGGACAGCTTGGACAGAGATGCTAGTCTTCCTGAATACCTCAGACACACCACTTTGGCAGCTAGGTGGCAGAGTGAACAGAGCCCTGGGTTTGGAATCAGGAGGACTCAGCTTCATGACTTCAAATCCAGTCTCAGATACTTGCTAGCTGTGTGATCCTGGGTAAGTCACTCTACCCTGCTTACCTCAGCTCTTCATCTCTAAAATAAACTTGAGAAGAAAATGGCAAAATCCCAAAATAACACTCTGACCCCAGTCTCCAAACCCATTTTCCAAATTCCAAATGACCCAGATTCCAAACCCAGGGCTCTTGCTACCACACGAGGCATGTTACTTGACCGTATTCTACCTATTCAGCCTTAATGCAGAAGCATCCTTCCATTCCAGCAGGCCCATTCTCTAGCCTATCTCATTTCCTCCGAACATGACAAGCAAGCTCTTCCCCATATTTAAATGCTTTCCTTCCATCCAAAGGTTTAACTATATCCTAAGCCAAGGTTTTATTCTAACACATGTATGAAACTTTCTCTACTCCAGTATTTACTACATTCTTTCTTTAATTGTTTAAAACACTAGACACAGCATGTTGTAGTCAACAGAAGCTGGCCTTGAAGTGAGGAAAACCCAAGGTCAAGTCCTTTCTCTGAAATTCATTAGCTAAAAGCAGCACAGTTCAAGGACTTCAGAGTCAGAAGATCTGGTTCCAAAGCTGCCTGACACTTGATTTGTTCACTGTGTGACACCTGGAAAGTCACTCAGCCACTCTATGCCTTTAAGTCCTTCTCTGTAGGAGGAGGTTGAATGGATGGCCTCTAAGGTCTTTTCTACTTCTACAGTTAAGAGCCTATGATCCCATGTGACCATGGGCAAGTCACCTAAATCTTTCAGTGCCCCAAAGCAACTCTCTAAGGCTATAAATTACAGGAGCTGCCGATTTGCATGAAGTCACAGGTTCAGACTCCAAAAATATTCATAACAAAAACAAAACCCTTGCATTTATAATCAGAACCATACAGTTCTGCCTAGCCCTGAATTGTTTCCGAATTATTCCAAATAGATCAGTTCTGTCCCCCTAGGCTGATGGCAAGCTCTTTGAGTATAGGAACTATACTTGACCAGTCAATCAAAAGTATTTACTGAAGGCCTATTATCCGAACCAGACACGATGATACATGATAAAGATACAAAAACATAAAGGACAAAATAATGTCTACCTTGGAGGAGCTTATATTCTAAGTAGATACAGAATAAAGAAAATATAAATAACTATAAGGTAATTCAATATAAGGTATTTATTGAGGGAGGGCATTAGGAGTTGGGGGCTGAGGAAAGTTTCATGTAGAAGATGGTACTTAAGCTGCATTGCAAAGGAAGAGAGAGGTTGTCTGTACATAAGAACGAGCATAGTACCAGGCACATAGGAGTGTTCAATAAAAATACTTGTTAACGACTAGCTCAAGATTAGATAGCAAGGTCAAAAACAGGTGTCCACATTTATCTTCAACATAAAGCAATTGCACCGAATAACAATATGATGACTTTTTTCATACAAAAATCTGTAATTCTGACTCATTCTTAAAACATAAGTTCTAGTCAGCATTGTAATTATCATACCAATAACAAAACTGCAAAGATTCATCCATATTCTTGCCTAGCCACCTTTGCGAGTAATAGTGTACATTTTCAAAATAGTTTATCAGAATTAAGAATAGAATTTTATGGCTATGAAGCTAACTGGACCCTCATGGGGTCCTACAACTTTACCTTAATTATTTATTCATTCAAACATTTATTGAGCATCCATTGTATACAAGAAACTACATTGGGTCCTGGGGGGGAAATAAGGCATAGATCCTGCCCTCAAGAAGCTTATAATCTAGGAGAAATAAGGCATATATAAAATGAACTATAACACAAGACAGAATGATATGAGTTAAAAGAGAAAAGCAAGGAGAAGAAATCAGAGAAGTCTTCACAGAGGACACAGCATTTGAACTGGGCCTTAAAGGATAGATAAAAATCTTAACAAAAAGGCACATTCCAAAGGGAACATACTCAAGAGGCCTGAAAGCACTGAGTTGCTCTGAGGATCCTGCCACAGCATAGGATATATACAGGAATGTGTGTTGGAGATAAATCATGGAGGGCCTTGAATGCCAAGTTCTTGAGTTTGGATTTTATTCTGTAGATAGTGAGGAGCTTCTGAAGGCTTTCTTAAATTTTTTAAGAGAAGTGATGTGATCAAAGTTACACATTAAGAATGTTAATTTGAAAAACTGGAAGGAGATCAATAAGGAAGCTATTATACTGGCTGGTGAGAGACAGAAGGCCTAATAGTAGTGTCAATTTAGAATAAAAATAATAACGGATACTTCTAGACCATTTGTAATATATCAATTTATATGTTAAAAAATACTTTAAATATAAGATGTCATTTTAACTTCACAACAACCTAAGTCCTACAGAGATTTTCATCACCATTTTACAAATGACGAAATATACTTGAAGAAGCTAAATGCATTACCCATCGGCACACAGCAAGTAAATGCCAGAAGCAGAGTTCGAACCCAGGTCTGTTCTGATTTAAAGCAGAGGATTTTCTACTGTACAGTCTTATTAAGGTCAACTGAACCAGATTAAGGTCTAACTTGTAGGGACCAAGAGTTCTGAGCTCAGTACTGTTGGATTTGGTGTGATGATGGCAAGTAGAAGAAAAAGTGGAAAAACAAAAACAGGAAATAACTTCTCCCTGTTTTAAAAGAAAAAAATTATTACAATTATGCCCCTTTTCCTTTCAACAATATCCCCATTCTGACCTCTTCTGAAAGATTTCTCTAATACAGCAAGGCTCTGGGGAACATCTACAAGTCAGCTCCAACTTTCCTTCCCCATTAGATATTCTACACATTAAGAAGGAAACTGAAAATTAGGCAAGATACCAGATGAAAGGCAAACTTTCTCTAGTTAAACTGAGTCAGTTTTCCTTTCTCCTAAGGAAATGGTTGTTGATGCCACAACGAGTTAAATTACAATAACACATGCCAGGGAAATGATGTCAGTGAAGGCGTGGCTAGACCCTTTACAAGTCTGAAATTCCTTTAGTCCTGAACATTTCCTCTTTCAGTCTCACCTATTCTTAAACCACTAAAGAAGTAACTCTTTTAAATACTTGTGAAGGAATAGCTTTTACATCCTGGAACACTGGTCTGCTTACCTTAGCCATTCTTTTTGAAGAAGTCATGGGCAATTTGAAGGCCATTAAAACGGACCTGGGAAAATGCGCCACATTCAATTATTTTGCTAAGTCCCACTTAGAAAAACTTATATATTTTTTCCTTTGGTCAGGGGCTGATTTAATTCCATAGAAAGAAAGGCTCAATATGACATATAAAAAGAAGTTTTTTTTTCTCCACTCTCCCACAAAAATAAGCTGTCAGAAAAATGAAGGGACTATATTCATTTCATTCTAGTATTTAGTATGTTTAAAACATAGGATAAATATTAAACACCATTCAAAAAAGGGATCAGAACAACACAGTGGTTAGGTGCTCGTAAGTATGCATATTCCTCTATATAAACTTCTGATATTTACAATGCAAATATTTTCCTAATATACAAATTTGTCTTCCTTTGTATCAGTAGGACTTAGCATAGTGCCTGACACATAGAAAGTACTTAATAAATACTTGTTGACTTGACCTTTAATTTTAAATAATACAGAAACACCTTTCCATATACAAGTTTTCCACAAACTCCACTAAGGTATAAAATAGTACCAAGAAGAGGACAGTAACAATTTTTTTTTAATTTACACAAACTAAAGATGATTCATATAGACTGTAAATTATTTTGTAAATTCTGCTTATTTAGGGAAAGCAGAAGATACTTACAATCATTCTGCAAGTTTGGAATTTAAAGGTTTTTTTTTTTGTTTTAATACTTTAAACATCTTGGAAGGGTCACAGGACCTGTATAACATGTGGTACTTGAGAGTCAGTGAGGTTTTACTGGAACTGACATGTGGGTTACCAACACCATTAAAACTTTGTATATAAAAATGCACAGATAAAATGAAACAAATGCATCCCTAAACATTCATACACTTCCCAACACAAAGACTTGAGTACATTAATCCTCACACAACTATTAATCCCTGCATAAATATAGAAACACAATAATGTACATATATCATTTAAGTATAAATGTACTTAATCACTGACAGTCATGGACCTATGCACAAGAATGAATGTTCATATATACCAATAGTAATTCATGTGTGTACAGTAGGTGCACATACTCTTAGATGTCAACATGATGTCAACAACCTAAAAGAGTTTTTGACTACTATTAAAAGTTACTGTATTTTCATTCTATGGTTATAATATTTCCATTCTAAACTTTTCTGGTCAGTATATTCCTTGAATTTTTATTCAGACTCTTCAAATTCTCAGAATGCATTTCAAGTTTAAATCTGATCTCCTAGGCCACCTCCTAGGCCAAAGTGGAGCACCGAGAAAGGAACATAACAGCCAATTTCTGAGAAAAGCTAGACAAGGGCAAGGAAATAATTTTAGGTGGATTCAAAAATAAGAGCCCCCAAATATGAGCATCAACCAGTTTTAAAAATCAATTACAGTACTGGTTTTGGTGTAACTTGAAACTTGGATAAACTACACAGGATACTGTCAATGAGCTTATATGAACTGAAAAAGGAAGGATGGATATAATCTCTGCCCTCTTGTCAAGATGATCTTCAGTATATCAACAAATATTTCCTAATGTAGCTACACAATGTTTCCTCTCAAGAAGATAAATAGGGAATAGTAACTAACCCTATTAACTAACTCTAATGTCTACTCAGCAATTCATTCTAGTCTAGAAACCAAGTAACCAGGTACTTACCCCAGTAAATTACCCCACCTACTATGACCCCATCTTGAATGTCAAACCTATAAAAAGAATCCTTAACTTTCAAAATTCCCTTCAATCCCACTTCACCAATCTCTAATTCTCTGTAGGGTGTTCTCTTTCTAGGCCTGGGAGGGATACAAGACACAAACATCCCTACTCTCTACCAAGAGAGCAAAAGGCATCCTAGCACATCCCTGTCTTTGGAGGGCAGTTTCAAAGTCATGACCCAGAGTATATATCGTGTTCCCATTGTAGTACAGAGTCCCTTCTAGACAAACTGTGTGCCCTATAATACCAAGAAACTGCATATAAGGACATCCGCTTGGCATGTGGGCATGCGCATCCACCCCTCCTCTGACTGCCCATGTGCCCAGGCACAGTACCACTGACAGCACAGAGTTAACCACAAGGTTGCCAGGGATCCCTGCTGAGCTCACTGCCCAGCCTTCTGGGACCCAGAGAAGCTGCAAGGGCTTCTTGCTTTAACCCGAGATGTGTCATCACTCCAAACCTTCCAAACAGGATAAAGTAGTTATCTAAGTCTTAAAGACAATGTTGAGCTAACACTAGAACTGTTCTAAATTGACTGAATATTTTCAGTTATTCAATAAATTGGTGGCTATGATAAGAAAGCCTGAGGGATGAGGGGATAGGGGGTATGAGAGGGGGCAGGGAAGAAATGGTTAGGCAAAAGGAGAGTATAACCTTCCCAGTCAGTGGGGGACAGGGCCTGGGATGACAGATCATCTCAATAGGGTGCTGGCACATCAGGAAGTCAAAGTTACTTCATTCCACAAAGACACAAACTTGAAAGTCTGATTTCTGATTTCAATTTCTCCACCTCTCTCTGACCTTACTTACATAGAGGGACGGAAGATCCCTGGAAATCTTAAACCAGATGACAAGAGGGGACAGTATGCAAGGAAAGGGGTAAACAGAAATCTCTTTCCCTTTTCAGAACAAAACGCTACAGCCAAGGACATTGCCAGATCCCAAAAAAGGAAGTAGCTTGGTTCTGGGGGGAAAAAATGCTTTTCCCTACCTTCTTGTTGCTCTTGTTATAGCCAAAAGTCGTAATCCCAGGCCTGGAAGGCACAGATAGCAGCATTTTGTCTTTAATGTTAGAAAGCAGGAAGGGAGAGAAAAAGGGAGGGAGGGAGAGAAAAGGAGAGAGAGGGAGGGGGAAAGAGGAAGAGAGAGAGGGAGAGAGAGAAGAGGGGAGGGAAGAGGGGGAGGGGGAAGAGAGAGAGAAGGATGGGGGAGAGAGAGGAGGAGGAAAGGAAGGGGAGGAGAGAGGAGGAAGAGAAGAGAGGACAGAGGGGGAGAGAAGGAAGGGAGGGAGGGAGGGAGAGAGGGAGAGACGGAGAGAGGGAGAGAGAGGGGGAGAGAGAGAGAGAGAGAGAGAGAGAGAGAGAGAGAGAGAGAGAGAGAGAGAGAGAGAGAGAGAGAGAGAGAGAGAGAAGAACAAGAAGAACAAGAAGAAGAAGAACAAGAAGAACAAGAAGAAGAAGAAAAGAAGAAAAAGAAGGAGGAGGAGAAGAAGAAAAGAAGAAAAAGAAGGAGGAGGAGGAGAAGGGGGGAGGAAAAGGGGGGGATGGTACAGCTAGGGCAGCTGGTTTACGTCACCAAGGGAAGTAAACCCAGAGCCTGGCTGGGATACTTCCACTGGGTCCTAATGCCCAGATTTTTTTTTTTTTAAAGGAAAACCAGAGGGGGAAGCGGTAATTCTAGAAAGAAGGGGTTATACTAATCTCTTCTATACCTAGACCCCACTATTTCAAGATATTTTTCCTTTTAAGACTTTCTTCAGGGACCAAGTTCTTGTTCTGAAAGGGAAAAGGGCAGAATAAGTACATTACGTTGGAAGCACTCACTACAAGGAAGGGTTTCACTAGAGTTGTTTCTTGACTTTATAGGTGACAACTGGGACACAACTCTGGGGAGCAGGCTGCCAACAGCTATCTTGAGAAAAGCAAGGTGGCTAAGGGTTTCTCCTATGCCTTATATTCAAAGTGACCCCAATAACACGAACTTTTCCTGTAAGAAAATAGAAACTGAGAGTAGGTAAAGGGGCAGACATGCAGAGAGAATGGCCAGGATTCAAACATGAAAAAGGCTCCACCTCCCACTTAATAACTCAAAATCCTCAGGAAGAAAATTTGTCTGATATGTAATACAGCCATCCTAATGCCCACCATTGCCACTTCACACTCAGCTATAGTTACTTCCATCAGGCATTTCCAGACCAGACTGGCCTCTATCACAAAAATGGGGTTTCTCCAACTGGCAACAAAAAACCGATCCTTTCTTCTCTGACACTTCCCCTGGCCCAGAGTTTTAAAACTGTAGTTAAAATAGGAATAAATACCTCACCAAATAAATACTCACCAAAGTTGGAGCCAAAACTGACTTTCATAAGTCTGAGGTGTCTCCTCCAAGAAGTCAGCAAAACTGTGAAGAAAAATCATTATTTTAAGATTACATAATAGAGAGCAAGCAAGCCCCTGTGAAGGTCAGCAGAATATGAACTTTGTGAGCCAAGGACCCAAGAAGGTTAAGGCAACACTCACCTCTTACAGTTCCCAAACCTCACAGGAATGTCCTTGTATAGGAGTAATTGACAAAAGAAAATTGCAGTTTCACTTGTAGACTAGATAGGGGAAGTGCGAGAATTCTAGATTAATTCTCAGTACCCTCCTACATGGGCCAACTGGACAGGCGCCACTTCAAATACTTTCCTAAGGCCACCCTGTAGCCCTTGTAACTGTTATCTTGGGGCACCTAACCTAACCCCTGTCTTTTCTTTCCTGAGGAGATGACCAAGCCCAAGTTGCACAGGTGATTGCCTGGCTTTTGACTTGGTCCATGTTCTAGTTTTCTTCTTTCCTCTTTATCATGATTGTGGGATAGACAGCACTAGTGAGCAGAAGAAATATCCACATATACCCCACCCCCAATCTCCAACTTTCAGCTTGAAATGAACAGGAAGTGCCTGCTCAGTTCTGGGGACACAGGAAGGGTGGGAGCAGGCTAACTGTGGGAACATCAACTAGGACTGGAACCACAGCAGCAATAAAGAAAGGGCAGAAACATCTCTTAGACTTACTGCATTAAGAAAATAGGTTCATTTTTTCCTTCTTTACTTAAACAAAAAACATTTAGTAAGAGCTAGGAGTAAGGGATACAAATATATGAAGACTCATTCCCTAATCATCCTAGAGACAGCTATAGACATGGGGAACTAAGTCAGAAGAGTTTATTTTATCCTCTCCTCAAGGATTTACAGAGTTCTACATTCTTCTAAAAAGATACATTCACTACCCAATCCCAATCTCATTAAGGTGATTCATCAATTTGATAAGAGACTGTTCTGATCAATTCCAATTATACTTATGTGCCAGTCCCATTATTTTTTTGATCCATCACTCAGTCATTAAATATTATAGATGCATTCTCAGAAACATCACCATTCACCCTAACCTTTCAGGTTCCAAAGTTTTCTCAACTCTAAAAACTCTGGTGTCTTTAGCGTTATGGCCCTTAATGATGTGAAGCAGAAATTCCACCGCTGCAACACCTGTTACCACAGAGCAAACAATCTCTCTAATTTAACTTTAACTTATTCTGTTCAACTGTACTTTAGGTCCCATTGATTTCTCAAGATTTCTATATAGTTGTATTTCATTTTCTGTCCAGACCTAGAAGACCTAAAAACAGTTTTCATCTAAATATGTTGTGCCAAGGGCTAGAGGTGGAGTGGAGGTGGGGATGGGGGGTGGGGTAGGGATGGGGAAGAGAAGCAGAAGGAAGGGAGAGGAAGCAGGGAGTGTTAGGGTGAACAAAGTAAGAATCCATTTTAAAAAAGTAAGTCTCCAGGTTAGTATTATAATGCTGTAAAACAGTGAAGAGTCTAATTCCAAGACACTACCACCACTACTCACTAGAAAATGTCTTTTAAAAAATCAAGGCAAACTTATAAACAGACATACTCCAGTTGAAAAAGCAAATTCATTTTTATTTTGTGGGCCTCTGTACCCTTGGGAATGAGTAGAATTGAAGTTATAAGATTTAATTTCTACGTGCATATTATAACCCAGTTCTGGTGCTTTGGAAGCAAACGTTTCTATATCCTAAGCACAACGAAAAGTTTGCACTTCAGGAAAATTTGGACTATTCTACAAAAGCGGGACATAGATTCCATCCCGCACAGTGAGGTCAAACAATCTTTTTAAAGCATAGGTCTAACAATGTCATTCACCTGCTCAAGAATCTTTAGGGGTTTCTCAGTGCATTTAGGATAAAACCCAAACACCTCACCTGAGCCCTTACAGACCTTCACAACCCTTCTCCAGAGCAGCCCTCCAAACTTGTTCCAGGTTATTCTTCCTTCACGAAGTTGAGGCCAAACTGGTCTACTCAGTCTTCTCCTCTATTTCTGCATATGCAGTCCCCTACTTCTCTTAGAATCCTTAAGTTCCTTCAAGATTCTATTCAGGGAACAAACTGTATAGGAAACTTTTTCTGATCCCCTAAATTGCTGTTTTTTCAGTTGTTTCAGTCATGCCCTTCTCTTTGTGACTCCATCTGGAGCTTTCTTGGCAGATACTGGAGGAGTTTGCCACTTCCTTCAGTTCATTTCACAGATGAAGAAACTGAAGCAAAGAAGGTTAAGTGACTTGCCAAGGGTCATACATCTAGTAAGTGACTGAGATCAGATCTGAATTCGTGAAATTGAGTCTTCCTGATTCCAAGCCCAGCGAGCTATCCACCTAGTTCCATCCTGAATTGTCAGTATTCTCTTACTCTCTTCCTTCTCAAATCATCTTACATTTAACTTGCTGTGCAGAGGTTATGTCTTCTCTTCCTCAGCCCCTCTCCCAGCAGAATGCAAACTCCTTGAAAGCAAGAACTGTTTTTCTTTTTGTGATCCCTGGACCTAATTTAGTACCTCATACTTTCTCCCGTCTCCCAGATCTGCATGGGACTTTTTGGTTGTGGGGACATCTCCCAATGTGAAAATTCTTTCTACAACTACAGAAGGATGTAGGTTGACTACCCCTCCATAACTCATAGGTTTAGAGAATCGGAGAATCGCATGGGGCACTGAAAGATTAACTCTCTTGACCATAGTCACATAATATGTGTCAGATTCAGAATCTGAATCTTAAATCTTTCTGAATTCAAGGTTGTCCCTCTCTCCCTCTCTCATTAGTTAGCTACCACAGTAGTTCCTTAAGAATTCTGAACACAGAAATCCAGGGACCACATAAGCCTTCTTCTGCGTCATAATAAACAATGCTGATTATTTGGGAATTCTTTGCATAACTTTCAGCTTTCTGGGCGTAGGAGGAAAATCTCATCACTAGGAGGGGAAACAGGATAGTGAAAATAAGAGCTCTTAACCACCCTTCTGCCTTGACTGCCACATGCCCATGTCCTAAAACTTGACCAGTTCCCCTCACTCATTGCTTTAAAAAAATTTAAAGATCTAAGATGAAAAAAAAAATGAGATCTGAGGCATATCTCCTGGGAAAAAGAAGAGTTTGTCTCAGATAAAATTAGGGGATGTTTGATTTCCCAAGGAGAGTAATATTCTTAGGAATGAGACTCTGGATGAAACAGGTTTCCAAAATTTGGATGAGTATGCTGGGGACTAGGTAAAAACTTTTCTTCTGTGAAATGATTTCTGCCACCCCACCATTGGCCCCTAGGTTTTCCATCTGGACTAAGAAGTCAGCCTGTATTACCTGCAGATGTGCTGGACTCTAGCCAGCCATTCAACAGGGGCCAGACTGATGCGGAACATGTGTCTGGGAGCAGTCAGATGCAGGCAGTTTGCATTGGCCCACTGACAGTGTTAGTGAGGCAATTTGGATCTATAGCTCATGGACTTGAAGAAGGCTGCTGACTGTACTAAGAGGTCAAACACATACAGTAAATAAGATGATAACTGTCCATGACATTCCATATAGATTATCTTTTTTACTGTTGATTGGCTTATATAGACCACAAAAGTGGAAAGGAGTTCAAAACATAGGATTCAAATAAAATTATTTTGGCTTTGGAGAGAAGAAATGGAGAAATTAACATATCAACCTTACGCAATTAAAATTTTTAAATGCTGTGTCCTACAATAAAAGAAAGCTCTGTCCTGCCCTCTTCTGGCCACCAAAATAATGGCCAAAATAATCTAAGCAAAGTAAAGTACGGAAACTGGAAGAGTCGGAGGACTTGATCAACATTTATAAAACACCTACTATAGGCCAAGTCCTGTAGTGGACTTAAGGACACAAACATGAAGAGTAAAACAATCCTTACTTTCAAAGAGGGAAGTCATTGACTTTTATATAGCTCTATCTCCAATGGGGACTGAGAATCTATAAAACCAATACTGTTTACACACACTGTTGATAGGCTTTCCAGCTCCTCAGAACCAGAGATTTCTGACACAAATGATCAAATAGACTCCTAAACAAAACTCCAAGCCAGGGTTTCTTTGAACCAGGCAAAGGCAGAGAATGTCTACTAAAGCAAATCTATCACGGATGCAGGAAACTTCTCCAAGACTCATTCCAGAATTTGGTATTAAGTGAAAGAGAAGGCCCACACCCTATGCATAACTGGAATTAGTGATTGCTATGTTATTCTTGGCCAAACCCTAAAATTCATAGTCCTTTAAGTCACTATTTTTGTTTGACCCCAGTTATTAGAATTATCTAGATAGTTCCAATGAGATCCCCAAACTGCATTCAGTTAGGGTATCAAGGATTTGAAGAGACAGGACATTGAGGAAGGGCAAGATACTTATTCACTTCCTGTTTAATTGTCAATCTATCCTACACATATTTTCTCTAGACTTCTGTCAAGACTGAAGAGGATGAGGAGCAAGAATAAAATTATTTTGTAATTCTAAGGAGACAAGTTTACCTATTTATTCTAAAGATGACGTTTCCAAAATGATCTACTATTCTGTGTTGCTTCAAATTCAGTATTTAAGTGATTGAACTGGACAATATCTATAGAGCAAAGGGCAGGATCATATCTAGAAGCTGTGGTTGAAAAGAATATCACCTGATAACTTAGAGGGAGTGTAATATGGTGTTCTAGACTTAAGATAAGAAGAAAATTTAAGTGCCAATTTTGTCAATGATTTGATCAGGGTCAGATAGCTCATAATTGAGCCTCTATGAACCTCAGTTTCCTCAACTATAAAATGGGAATAACAGTAAGAAGAGCTAACCTTTACAGAAGGTTCTAAAGTTTGCAAAGTATTTTACATATATTATCACTATCTTATTTGATTTTCACAACTTCCCTGTGGGTGGGTGCTATCATTATCCCTCTTTTATAAATGAGGACATTGAGTGACTTGCCTGGGCTTATGCAGCTAGTAGGTATCTGAGCAAGATCTGAACTTGGTTCTTCCTGACTCCAAGTTCACTGCTCCATTTACTCTGCCATGCTGCTTCTCTCAATAATAACGCTTCCGTACACATCAAATAAGAAAACTTGCATAAAGTGTTTTCTAATTATAATGTTCTATATAAAGGCAAACAATCACAAAGCTAGGGACTAGACTTGTGATTTTAGCCACACTGGGAATTCTCAGGTGAAGAAAGTACCTCTATCAATGCAAGTCAGCACCTTCTCTGCAATTTATAGACAGAGAGAGTTGGCTAGAACATCTAGAGGTTAAACATTTTATTCACCATCAAAGACCCAGTCAATATGTACTGGATGTGTTGGGCTTGAATTCAGGTCTTCTTGTCTTTAAGTCTCTCTAACTTACACCTTATCTTCTCAAAACAGTACTTTTACACAATAGTATTCAATATTCTAGACCAATTTCTGCCCCTTTCACCTCGTTGTGTAGTTTGGGGACAAGAGAAAAATTGAGAATATTGATTTGAGGTGTTTACTTTCCCTTCTTTAAAAGATTTTAGCCACGCTCTGAAACCCAAACTGAATGAAAGGTTTAATATTAACAAAATGCTATAAATAATGATAATAGACTTCACTCTTCTTAGCAATACAGTGATCCAAGACAATTCCAAAAGACTTGTGATGGAAAATGCTCTCCATATACAGAGAAAGAACTGTGGAGTCTGAATGCAGATAGAAGCATTCTATTTTCACTTTATTTTTTCTTCCTCATGGTTTTTCCCTTTTTTTCTGAATCTTCTTTCATAACATTACTAATGTGGAAATATGTTTAACGTGATTGTACATGTATGACATATCAGATTGCTTGCTCTCTTGGGTAGGGGAGAGGGGAGGGAGAAAGGGAGAAAAATTAGGAACTTGAAATCTTACACAATTGAATGCTGAAAACTATCTTTACATGTAGTTGGAAAAAATAAAATACTATTAAGTGAGAAAAGAAAATACTACCAAAATGTCAACTTCCATATCATAATGCTAGTAGTCCTTTAATAGTATAACAGACATGGAATGATCTCACAAAGATGCAGTTCCATAGGCAAATATTAATAGGAGTTCAATAATAGGTCACAAATAGAAGCATCTAGAATTTTTCTTCATTTATCTACTTAAGAGTTACTTCATAGAGCTATGCTTTATGCCGAAAGAGGATCTGACTCATCTTTATTACTTTAATGTGTCTCCAAGGAAGTCAATTCCCAAGGAAACTTTGGAGAAATACTGCCACCTCCTGGGCAGAAACAGATCTTGCCCCTTCAGAATACTGTTTCCCAAACTAACTTTAGGGTTTGGAATATGTTGATAGAAGCCTACAAAATGTTACAAAACCTACACATGCTCATCCTGGAGATATGGAAGTGAAATTAGGATGTAGTTAATAGTAGTTGCAGAGAAGGTTCTAATAAAGAGGTGTGGCAATGATGGTGGTGGTAAATTTGAGAAGAAATTAAAGTCTATTTCCATTAAAAAAAATGATGTCATCTAAGTCCAAAATTAAAATGGGATACCTGAGGAAGAAGGCTCTGATCAGAGGAGATATTTAGAGACTACACAATAGCTTGTCTGGGATAGATAATGTGTGTATACACATATACACATATGTATGGGAGCCTGTATATAGATGAATGTAGATAGGATTAGATAACCTCGGAAGTCCTTTCAGCTCTAAAATTCTATAATTCTCTAAGTATTTTGGCATAAATTTAATAGTTGATATTCTAGAGGAGGAAGAATATCTAAATGCTCCAGGAACCCTCATAATTTGGGGTACTGTGCTTTAAAAAAATTGGCCTACATACATTCTTTTGGAAATCCAATTGTTTATTTTTTCTCTTCTCAAGACTCTCCAGGAATGTGAGATTGAAGCCATCTGCTTCAACTCTTTTTCTTTACTTTGCTTAATCTTAAAGTCCTTCCTTGCTCTCAAAGGACTAGTATCCCTCTTTTGTAAGAGTAATCCTAGCCCATCAATCCCACCCATTCCCATCTCCCTTAAACTTTGTGTTATTAGTCTGTTCCTTTCAAGAAGCTCCTTTTCCTTGTCCTAGGCAAATGCTCTAGGCTCCCCATCTCTCCCACCCAAAAAAACAATAGACAAAAACCTTTTCCTTCACCCTGCTACTCCCTCTTTACTCAGTCCTTCTTTGATACATGGTTCCCTTTTCACACTATCTTAGAAAGGTAGCTATTTCCAAAATTAATGGCTTCCTTATTACTAGGTCAAATATTGTATTTGCTGTCCTATTGCAGACTACCCCATACTTTGAAATATCCTCTCCTCCTGAGAAAATATACTCATGATGATTCTTTGTGTCTTTTCCTTTTTGTTTTACTGGTTCAGTTAAATTCAATAAATAACATCTTTATATCCCTTAAACTTACCTCAAGTTTCTATTCTTGGACCTCTTTTATCACTCTCCCTTGGTGATCCCATCCTTTCATATGATATCACCTTGACACAGGTGACTCCCAAATCTATTTACGCAACTACCAACTTCTACCTGAAACCCCAGTCCCGTATTTCTGGTGCCTGATGGCAATTCTCATACAGAGTAAGGCACTGCAAACTCAGCAAAGGCAGTATAATATAATGGAAAGAGCAAGGAATTTGGAGGAAAAGGTTTCAAATATCAGCTCTGCTGCTTACTATGTGAATTTCTTTGGGCAAGGCACTTAACCCTCTCTGCATCTAAGTCCTCTCATATACAAAATAGGAGGGTGGGATTGGACTGGGTGATCTCTAAGGTCTCTTCCCAACTCTGGCTCAAACTGAATCTATCTTCCTGCCTTTCTCTCTAGATTCTCTATTACTGCATTTCTTGATGAATTATTTTTATTATGTCACAGTCATAAAAAGTGAACATTTCTGTATAAAAAGAATGATTAAAAGAGAGGACTTAGTTGTGTCTGAAAATGTGTCTCGTTTTAAACTATCACCTCTCAGCTAAGAAGTGAAAAATATGCTTCATAGTCTTTTGGAGTCCTGACTGCTCATTGGATTGATCAGTTATAAGGCTTTCAAAATTGTTAGCAAAATGTCAGTTCATACAAGGGGAAAGGAATAAGCATTTATAAAGAGTCTACTAAGTGCCAGGCACTGTGTGCTAAGTATTTTGCAAATATTATCCTATTTGATCCTTACAGCAATCCTGCAAGGTAAGTGCTGTTGTTATCCCTATTTTACAGTTGAGGAAACTGAGGCAAGCTGTTTAAGTAAGTTCTCCAGAGTAAAAAAGAAAAACTAGTAAATGTCTGAGGTTGGATTTGAGCTCCAACTGTTCATTTCCTTACTCCAGACCCAGCACTATGCACTATACCACTTAGCTCTTTAGGTCAACAGAGTTCCTTTGACTGAATCCAAACTTCATAGAACAAATCCCCTTGGTAAAAGGATTTGTTCTGTAAAACATGGACTCAGTCAAAAAGGCCCTTTGCAAGCACCTTGAAGACACGTGGCCACAGGCCACAGGTTCCTCCCCTCTGATTTTCTGAATCCTTTCCTTTTTTCATTTCCTACAGGGCAATAATATTTCACATTATCTCTTACTGCTGTTTATCTAACTAACCTCATGGTCACTTGAATTTGTAATATGGGAATCACTTTAACTCCTCCTCCTGCTCCCTCACCCCAAACACACCACATTTCCGATGCTTAGACAGATGTCCCTCATGTCCTTTAGATGTCACTTCCTCCATAAAGCCTTCCCTGACACCCTATATCCCTCCACAGTGAAAGTGAATTCTAACGGTTTTTTCTATAACCAGTGCCCATGCTGCCCATTCTTATCTTCAGATTATTATTAACTCCAGGGTCCAGGGCGATGGTAAGCTGAGATAGTAAGAGTTCATCATGCCCATCCTCCTTCACTTGCTTTCAGGGGAACATGAAACTTACAATAAATAAGAAGTGTCCAAAGAGAACAGAGCAGCATTGCTACTTGCTCTCCAAAGACAGAAGAACAGAAAAACCTGTCCTTGTTCTATCAGAGAAGAAATTTCCTTACTCTTAGGAGATTCAGTTGAAAAAGTGAGGTGAAATGCCAGAGCTGGCCTGGGGCTCCCATCCAACATATTGATCATAAAGACTGGCTGTCAGGGGCTTATAGACTAAAATAGGCATCTACTGCATAGCTGTGCGCCAGAGTCTCTGTAGTCCCTATCCCTTTCCCCTCTTAAAACCCTAAGAACAGAAGCAATCCACCCCCAGGTCCTCTTATCTTTTGAAGATATTAAGGTTCTGAAGGGAAACATTTCTTCTTCCTCTATTAGAAAGGAAGAACTATATCATCACATATCTCCTTTCTAGTTGCTCAAATAAATTTACTATTAAAGTTTTCTCTGGACTTTTATATTTCCATTTAAAAATTAGCTCTAATCATTTCATCAGAAATATTTCAAAGTTTCTATTCCATTAAAAATTCATTTTTCTTTAATGTGGGAGTTCTGGATTTTGGCTATGCCATTCCTGGTACTTTTTCTTTTGGGGTTTTCTTCAGATGATCAATGTATTCTAATATCTTTTAACATATATATTATATACTTTATATATATAATATATAAAAATAATATATTTTCCCCTCTGGTTCTAATAGATCTAGGGAGTTTCCATTTGTGATTTCTTGAAATATAACATCTAAGCTTTTTAAAATCATAATTTCCAGGGAGTTCAATTATTCTTAAATTGTTTCCCCTTAATCTGTTTTCTAGGTCAGTTATTTCTGACATGAGATATCTTATAGTTTCTTCTATTTTTTCAGTCTCTTGATTTGGTTCCAATATTTCTCATGAAGTCACTGACTTGTTATATTCCAGTCTTCAGGGATCTATTACTTCGGTAAGGTTTACAACTTACTCTTCTAAGCTGTTTATTATCTTTCTCATTATTTCTTCTGGAGCATTGATTTCATTTTTGTCATCTTTTGCTTTACTTCTTCTAGATAGTCACACAGTCTTTATAGAAAATATATTTTTCCCTTTGAATATTTGCTTGAAGTTGTTATGGTATTACTCTCTCTTTTGAGGGTATCTTTAGATTTGTAATCATTTTTGACACTAGTTGGTGTTTTCTTTGATTTATTCATCTATCTAGTTTTAGTGCCGGGGCCCCTGTTGTACTCTTAGGTGGGGTGGTCTACTCTTCTGGGTCTCACCCTGTCTATCTCCTGAGGTTAATGCCCCTTGGATCTTTAGGACCTTCTCTGGTATCTTAGGATACAGTATTAAGGACCTCAGAGCTCCTAATCCTGAGCTGTCCCATTCTTAGCATTGTGGCAACAGTGCTCACTGCCTGTTGCTGGGGCTTGGGGGCAGGGAGGGAAGCGATGTCCCAAAATCACTACCATAGAGGTTTCTGAGTACCCTAGGGCTTTCTAAGGAGAGCCCTCCACTCTTGCTGCCTCTAGGCACAGATGGCTGCAAGTTACATGTGAGCAGTATGGTTGCAATAGAACTCACTTTACTGGAAGGGATGCCTTTCCTATTATTCATGAATTTCTGGCTCACATTTTGGAGAGTTTCTGGGTGGAAGAAGTCATTTACTGTAGCTTCTCAATGGATATCTTGATTATTATTCTGGTGTGAAATTCTAAATTTGCTGGAATCACTATATGGGAACTGGCAGCCATCTTGGAAGGAACCTCTATCCCATTCTCCATAATAGCTGTTCCAAACCTTTTCTTCTCTCCTCAAGTCATACTTCCGTCCCCAGATCTCAGTTAAGCTCTCTGCCAACACCCACCATTTATCAGAATCAAGTTCCCTTGATCTCTTTCCCTTTTGCATTCTTCAGACTGGATCCACTTTATGAAAAGAAAGTCAACAACTGGAAAAAGAGATCCAAATACTTACAGAAGGAAGTAACTTCTTAAAAATTATAATTGGGCAAGGGGAAGCTAATGACTTCATAAGACGCTAAGAAATAATAAAACAAAATCAAAAGAATGAAAAAAATTGAAGAGAATGTGAAATATCTCTTCAGAAAAATAACTGATCTGGAAAACAGATCAAGAAGAGACAATGTAAGAATTGTTGGAATACCTGGAAGTTATGCACGAAAAGCATCTAGATTATACTTAAAGAAATTACTAAGGAAAACTGCCCTAAAGTTTTAGAAATGGAGGGTAAAGTTGAAATTGAAAATTGAAAAAAAATCCACCAATCATCACTTGAAAGAGATCTCAAGATGAAAACTCACAGGAACATTATAGCTAAGTTTCAAAACTCCCAGGTCAAGGAGAAAATAGTACAAGCAAATAGAAAAAGAAACTATTTAAATACTGTGGAGCTACAGTCAGGATAACATAAGATTTAGCAGCTTCAACATAAAAAGAGCAAAGGAGCTGGATTTGTAACCAAGAATTAATTCCTTACCCAGCAAAGCTGAGTGTAATCTTGTAAAAAAAAAAAATCAACCAGATATTTAATGAGTTAAAAGGATTTTCAGGTATTCATGAGGAAATGACCAGAACTGAATGGAAAATCTGACCTAAAAGTATTAGAAGAAACAAAAGAAGGTAAACATGAAAGACCAATTATAAGGGATTTAATAAGGTCAAACTATTTACTTCTTATATGGGAAAATGTTATCTGTAACTCTTAAGATTGTCATCATTACTAGGGTAGCTTGAAAGGGCATACAAGATAAGACTTGCAGTTGAGTTGAGTATAAAATTGGGTAGAGAAAGGTAAAATAAAAAAATAAAATTGGGTAGAGAAAGGTAAAAATGGAGCAATTACCTCCTACAAATGAGGCATGAATGGAAGAACTGATACAGAGGAGGGCAGGAGGGGGTGGAGGGGGTAGAGGGGGGTATTGTTTATTCCTGTCAGAACTGGATTAAAGATAAATATATACATCTTAAAGGATATAAAATTCTTCTTAATTTACAGAGAAATATGAGGGCAAGGAGAAAGGATAAAGGACAGACTGTTAGAAGAGCCTGGAGATTAAGACACAGGAGGCCAAGGAGAGAGGACAAGGAAGGGACTCTTAGAAGAGAGGATGGATTAAGAAATAGGAGGGAAAGGGGAAAAGATAAGGAAGGGACTTTTAGAAGGACGGGTAGATTAAGGAATATGAGGGAAAGGGGAGAAGATAAGGGAGGGAGTCTAGATTAGGGAGGCAATGATGAGAAGTAAATTAGATATCTGAGGAGGATATAAAGAGAAGGAAAAAATGATAAACTGAGAAAAAAAGGATGGAGGGAAACACACAAGTATTAATTATAATTTTGAATGTGAATGAGATAAACTCACCCATAAAACAGAAACAGAAAGCAAATGGATTAAAAACCGGAATCCAAAAATATGCTTTTACAAAAAAAGCATTTAAAATGAGAGATACGCATAGAGTAAAAATAAAGGGTTGGGCTAGAATATATTGTGCTGATGCAAAAAAAAGCAAGGGTAGCAATCATGACCTCAGACACAGTTAAAGCAAAAAGGGATTTAATTAAAAGATATAAATAAGGAAACTGGATTGTGTTTAAAGGTACCATAGATGATGAAATAATATCAATATACACCTATACGCACCAAATGCTATATAGCATCCAAATTTTTAAAGGAAAAGCTAAATGAATTACAGGTGGAAATAGATAGCAAAACTAGAATAGAAGGGGCCTTCTACTTTCCCCCCTCAGAAATAAATAAATCTAACTAAAAAACAAATAAGAAATAAATCAAGGAAATGTACAGAATCTTAGATAAGCTACATATGATAGCCATCGTTAGAATGCTAAGGAATATTGATAACAAAGATATAGAGTCATTAAGTATAAAGTAAAAATACTAACCTTTTTTCTGCGTGTCAGGTATCTAAAGTTTTTTTTTAATCAATTGATATGCCTGGTCCTTCTTATATTAAAAAATGCTGTCATAATAGAGATTTGCAGATTCATATGTACATTTTTGTTTATATATAGAAATGTCAGTGTTTTCGTCAATTTCACGATAATAAATAAGTTTTAAAAGATGAATAATTTTTAAAAGTAATAGATTATTAAACACTTGAAAATGTCCAATCTCATAACATATAATGATAAATTCAAATTAAACAACTTTGGGGATACTTATCTTACAATCATCAAGTTGGCTAAAATAATTTAAAGCATCAGATACCCAAATTGTTTAGGCTGTAGTTAAAGAGGTAGAATTCATTAAATATCTCATTGCTAAATGCTATAAGGGTCATTGTGTCAGATATAACATAACTATAAATAGCTTCTATATTAATTTAGCTATTTTTTTTGTGTGTGTCTGGATTTCAGATTTCATTGGTGTAGAGAACATCCTGGTGAGGAAACTCCTACTATTACATCATCAACTATTCTGCAACTTAGAATTTCACAGAGTTACCTCTGATACTGAGAAGAGAGTAACTTGTAATGGATTCCAAGGCCAGTGCTTGTCCCCTGACCTCTGGTCTTCCTGACTCTTAGGCTTATTTTCTATGCACTCCACCATTCACTCTTTGATATATTTCCATTGAGAGTATATTTTCTTTTCATTTGTTAATGTTAATGGTTTTTGAGAGAGTTCAGCGTGGAGGAAAGCACATTAGACTTGGTGTCAGAGTTGGGTTTTGAATCTTGCCTACTACCTAACTTAAATATGTACAATATTATAAATATATTTTATAAATATGTATTATATATAGTATATATAAATATACACTATAGCTTAAAAAGACCAAGGTCTCCCACTGCATCCAGGGACATCGCCAGCGTCCTGATCTATATCTTGCCACTGGATCCAAATGACTCCAGAGAAGAAAGTGAGGCTGGTGACTTTGCATAGCCCTCCTTCACTTAAATCCAATTCATTTGCATGTCATGGCATCACTTCAATGATGTCATGGTCCTCTTGGACAACAAAGGACAAACAACTACTGCTATTATTACTACACTTAGTGGTTTTGTGATTATGTTAAGACTATGTTACACACTTATACTGAGTCTCAGTTTATTTTCTGTTATGTAAAACTGGAAAAATGTCATCTATGGGGAAAAGCTGAAGGAAAATAACTATTTAACATGGAGAAGAATACTTTAGGGTGTCAGGGTGTTTAAACTAAGGGCAAGGTGAGAGCAGGGGCTTAAAGAAAATCTTTGGAGACTGTTAAAGCAGATGGCTATAAATGTCCATCTTTTGAAACAGTTTAGAAGTCACATTTTTTTCTTGGGAGTTAGCGGAAGTTAAAATAAAAGTTTAAAAATACTTTACAGAATTTAACAATTAAACAGTAAAAGATGATATAAAACTACTGAAATTTCATCTGACTATGATGGTTTGAAGTTACATAGTGACATTTTTATGAGCAAATATTCAATTTATACTTTAATGACATCTTATTGACATTTGAATTGAACTATTCATTCAGAAGGCCTGTACTCCATTAGCAAAGAGCTCTACTATTTAGTAAATGGTCTAAAGAAATAGCTGACGCCTTTAATTTTAACCAGTGGTGAGAAAAGGCATCAAAAACTCTCCTCCTGACACTATACTATCAAGTATATCTTGAAGAGTTTGTTTTTCTCTTTAGTATTTGCATTATAGAAGACCAAAGTCATAATTACCACTTTCCAGTAATAATATTTTAAGCATCTTATCATATATCATCTCTTTGTTTTATTAAAACATTTGTATGGTTTCAATACACTTTAACGTACATTATAGGACTGGCACATTATAACAACCCCTTTACTACCCACTTTTATAGATTAGAAAACCAGAGACCTATGGTTATAATTTGCCTAACACCTCTATGCAACAATGAAAAATTTACCAAAGCTTGGATAGGTTTGTTTCAATTTATAAACCTTCAAACTCATTTTAAACGCTGTGCTTTCCATCCTGTTGTCTTGTTACACATCTTTTTCTCTAGTGCCAATAACCGCACTGGATCAAGCAATAACAAACAAAACCTGTCTTTATGGCATCCCTGATGAATAGCCTGTGCATGTCTCCTATCTGTCTATCAATCCATCGAAAGAATGTGTTCTATAGTTAAACGTATATATATATATATATATACATATATATATATATATGCACATATGTACACACACATACAGAGGAGAGAGAAAGAGTTTTCAATGCGCTCTTTTACCAAATAGCTGTCACCTAGTAGGAATCTTAAGTACATTCTGGAGAAAATTGATTAAAGGATTTTTTTCATCATGCTTATTAGGAGTGAGGTGTATCTATACACACAAACAGAACTGCAAAACTGAAACTCATCATTTACAAGGCCATTGTTTTGCTTGACTGTTCATATTTGTTAAAGAATTTTATGGTGTGTTTTTTTTCAATGTGAGAAGAGGTGAGAGGCAAAGAAAATAGATTTTTGTTTATTTAAAAAAAAGAAACGAACTTTTCATTTGGCCCTCAGCCATTTACAGATGTGTTAGATTTTGTTCAGAAGCACCTATTTTATATAAAAGGATTATAGAGATGTATAGTTTATATCTTCAATTATAGTCATTTATTCAACAAATATTGCTTTGTGAAATACCTAGTATTTGCAAAGCATTGCCAGATTTCTCAGAGAGCTAAAAAGATTATACAAAACTGCGTCCTTACCATAACTAGTTTCCAGTCTTGTAGGAGGATATAACATATACATGGCTAACAGATATACCAGAATGCAAGAGCAGAAAAGAGGTTCAAACAGGATAAAGTGCATTCTGATTGGAAAGATTACTTGAGACAGATGATTAAGATTGCAAGGAGTCTTAGGAGAGAAGGAGGGAGGGTGAGAGGGAGGGAGGAATTCCAGGCATAGGGAACAGTGTAGTTTATGTTGTTGCTTGCAAATCTACAACTATTTCTCTTACGTCCTGCTGCCTCCTAGCTATCCAAAACCTTTACTGTTATGGTCACCATACAGAGGCAGCTAGGTGATGAGTGGACAAAGTGCTAGGCCCAGAATCGTGAAGATCTGAGTTCAAACCCAGCCTGAGAAACTAGCTATGTGATCCTGAGCAAGTCACATAACCCTGAGCAAGTCAAGTAACCCTGCTTACCTCAGTTTCCTCATCTGCAAAATGAACTAAAAAAGAAAATGGCAAAACACTCCAGTATCTTTGCCAAGAAAACTCCAAATGGTGTCACAAAGAGTCAGAAACAACTGAAAATGTCTAAACAACAAAAAACCTATAGAACTAACTCCCCATGTCTTCCCAGGGTGTTTTGAAAGAACTAGAACTGTGGAGCTGGAGAATTTGAGTTAAAATCCTGCCTCTTACCTGTATGACCTCAAACAAGCCTAAACTAGCAGGACCTCAGTGTCTTCCTTTGTGAAATAATTTTTGGACTAAATGGTCTCTGAGGTTTCTTTCAGCTCTAGATCAAGGACCCTATGATTCACTTTGTCTCCATTCAAAATGCTGTTTCCTCTCATATCAACCGAAATTTATGAAGTCCTTACCATGTGCCAGACACTGGATAGTCTCTGGGGATGCACAGAAAGGCCCCCCCAAAAAACCAAACCAAAACAAATGAACAAAAAAAACCAACTCCTGCTCTCCAGGAGCTTCCAGTCTGCTGGGGGATAGACAACAAGCAGAGAACTGTTTACAAACAAGATACAGAAAAAAGTGGAGAGCACCTCAGAGGAGGACGATAACATTAAGGAGGACCACAAAGGCTTCTTACAGAAGGTGGGACATTGGCTGGGACTTGAAGGAAGTCAGGAAGCAGAGATGAAAAGTGAGAGTTCTAGGAGTGGGAGTGGCCAATGAAAATGTCCAGAGCCTGGAAATGTAGACTGATAAACAAACTTTTGCAATAGTCCACAGAGGAACCTTTTGTTACCCCATCTTAATCTGAAGCTGTAATGCCTCTTCCCTCTTCTGGCAAAGGACAATTTGTAGGGTCTCCTCCTTTCTCTGCTGAGCTCCATTCCCCATCTTTTGCCAAGAAACAAGATGGGGGAGAGGCAGGACCTGCCTTAAGTAAATCCCCCTGTACAATTTCAGTAAAGTATTTTGTATGAATTCCCCCACTCCTATTTTATTATGTTAACTTTGTCAAATATTTATAGGTAGGTTGTTTCGTCATAGACTTTGTTTCCAATTACACAATTTCTGTAACGTTTTTTCAGAATGGCTAAGGGTTCAACTCTACCCAAACTGACCTTAGTCAAATTACTTCCCCTTTTTATATAATGAAAAGTTTGGACTCTATTTCTTCCAGTATTATTTCCTATGCTCCAATGTTTTCTTACTGGTATAGCAACTCAGAAAATGAAGATTCAGTGGACCAATGAACATTAGAACTGTAATTTACCTCTATCAGTTCAACCCCTCCTCAAGTTATGACTCCTTACTATAACTTCCCTGTCCACAATTTTTCTGAAAACTTTCTGAAAATACTAAGATATGGTTGATCTTAATCTAGCATCAGAAAGTCCCCACCAAAGAAGGTAATTTTGGCAAATTATGTTGTAACACAACTGGAGACAGGGAAATAGGATTTATTTGGATTTTTTTTGTAGTATTAAAGGTCATCTGTATCATGGATATTTGAATTTAGCAATTGTTTGATGTGTGTTTGCCAAGTGACTTGTAATGTTAAATTTTATGGCACTGCTGTAAGGAGTTGCGGGGGGTGGGGAGGGAAGAGTTTCAGCAGTCTAATCTTTTTCTTTGTACTAGGATTAGCCATCCTGCACAGTAGGACATGTCCCAAAATGGAGAGCTAAGGAGCAGACCAATGGGGCCTGGATTTATTAGAGGCTATGAATCACAAGGGTCTATGGGAATGAATTAACACAAAACTGAACACATCTGAGAGAAATACAGATGCCTACGTGACATGACATGACAACATGATAAAATTAGGGGTGAAGTATGAGAATGAGGTGATTAAAAGAAATGGATAAATTAATTACCCATATTCTGTGTACCTTTTCCTTTCTTATTCCTTCCATCTTCTAGCACTCACTGAGACTTGGCTCCTTCCTGATGACAGTTTATCCCTGACTATCCTTTCCAGTACTGGGTTACTCTTGAACTTATACCATTCCAAATTACTGTTGGTAGTGGGAGAGTTGGACTACACTTGCTACCTACCCATTTTCACTTTCCCTTTCCCATCATCACTCAGCAAACTTGCTTCCTTTGAGGTTCATGCTATCCAAATCTGTTACCCAATCCAGATCCTGGTGGCCTGGTGGCCTTTGCTCTATCAACCACTAGAACATTCTCCTTGCTTCCTGAATGAGTTTAGTACCTGGTTCAGTCTTGCCTTCCCATTCCAACTCATACTAGCTATCAACATACACATTCATGTTCCCACAAATACCTAACTTCCTAATTTCTCAATATATTTAATTCTCAAGACTTCCTCTACTTCACCTCAGTTGTACACAATTTGCCATCACTTGCAAGTGTTCAATTTCCAGGTTCTTGAACTTCAAAATTCCTTTATCTGATCACACTCTTTTATCATTCTTTCTCAGTGCTTCATGAACCCTAACCCTATCCTTTGTCTTCACTATAACCCTCTTCCCCTTAGACTATCTTTCCTAGGGCATCACCTTACAATGGCTACACACTCTTCTTTTTCCATTTCTCACTCTCTGGACTTCACTCCCTCACTAGCAGCCTTGCTGGTAACCTCCTTATAAAACTTCACTTTCTAGTTTCTCTTTATATGTTGTCTTCATTGGAACACTACAGCATAAATCGTTTTCTTGGTTGTATTTGAGTATTTTTTTCATATGGCTACTGAGAGTCTCTAATATTTTAATCCACTCTTCACACACTCTTTGTTGAATATAATAATTTACTACGCTGTAAGTAAAGGATACATTTAACGTTTCTTTTGTTTTGAGGTTTTTATGCCCCAGCATACATTATCAATTTTTATAAAGTTGCCATGCACTACTAAAACATATGTAAACCTGTATTTCTTTTTAGTGATAAGAGAGCCAACATATCTAACTTTCTTAACATTCTATTCCGGTCCTTAACTTCTCTCATGTTTATCAGCATTTTCTAGGTCTGTAAGGGTTATGTTGAAGTCTCCCAAAATTATAGTTTTGTTGTACATTTCTACCTGTAATTTGTTCAACTTTTCCGTTAAGTAATTAGATGCTATGCCATTCAGTAATATACATTAAGCATAACATACATTCCTCATTTGTTTTTTAACCATGTCTTTTATTTAGTATTGTCTTACCTGAGATCATTATTGCTACTCCTGCTTTTTTTGAGTTCTTTTGACTCAAAATAAATTCTACTCTGGCTCCTCATTTTAACTCTATGAATGCTTCAAGTTTGCTTCTTGAAAGACCATATTGTTAGACTTTCCTTCATAATCCTTTCTACCATCCTCCTGTGGTAGGGCTGAATTCATCCCATTCACATTCATCGTTGTGATGTGTTAACTGAGTATTTCATAGATGCCCCTGAGTTCAGCTCCTTTATTTTACAGATGAGGAACTGAGGCCAAGAAAGATTTCCCAAGCCACGTAACTGGAAGGCATCTGAAACAGGATTTAAAGCCAGGTCTTTCTGACTTAAAGTTCAGCATTCTACCCACATTTTCTCAGAAAAGGAATCTATTTTTTGCATTCTTTCTGGGGATTTTCTATAAGGCTTTATCTTTCAATGGCATAAGGAAATAAGAAGATGTATGTCCACTCCAGAGGAAGCAAGATACTGTCATCCAATTAACACACTGGATGATAGTATCCTCAAGGACCTTGACAGCCTGGAATACTGGGCTGAATCTTATTAGATGGAATTCATTTGAGACAAATTAAAGCCTTTAACTGGGAATAAAAAAATCAACTCCACATATTTAAGATCAGAAAAGCATGAATAGGGCAGAGCCAAGATGGCGGAGTAGAAGGACGCAAGTTTACGAGCTCCAACCCACAGCACGTAGAATTAATGTAAAAAGAGATCCGCATAACTTCTGGACCACTGAAAGGGGTACGGAAACGGAGTGGAAGAGATTTCCGTGCCAGAGAGCCCTGGAGACCCGTCCCCAGGGTCCGCCGCCCCCCGGAAAGCGAACCCCACCTCCAGTGCTGCCCTGGCCGGGGCCCCAGAGAAGCTGACCCGAGCAGGCTTCAGGGAGGGAAGCTCCGGCAGCCGGGAAAGTCCCTCCGCCCACAGAAGCTACAGGTCAGTGAGAGAGGCTGAGCTAGAGGAGGGGAGCGGAGTGTCTCCGTGACTCGGGCCCCCTTGGGAGGAAGCGGCGCCGGCAGAGACGGGGGCAGGAAGCGGCGGAGGCAGAGGTGTGGGCCGCAGCAGAGGCAGCAGCGGCAGCGGCCGCCTGGACTCCCTCAGCAGCAGGCAGTATCTTCATTACGGAAGATCTCTGCATAAACAACCTGAGGGAGCTGAGCCTGGGAGACGGCCCTGCCCCACTCCACTCTATTACTCAAGGCCTCTGCATAAAGCCCCTGAGGGAACTGAGCCTGGGAGGCGGCCCCCCCCCTCACCCGCTCCATTCCTGAAGGTCTCTGCATAAAGCCCCTGAGGAGGCCAAGCCTGGGAGGTGGCCCCCCACCCCACCCCAGCACCAGAACTAAAGCTTGCTGCGGAAAGCCCATTTGAACCTCAGACCCCAAGCACTAGCTGGGCGGATCTAGGCAGGGGTGGACAGGAATCTCAGAAGTCAAGTAACTGGCTGGGAAAATGCCTAGAAGAGGGAAGAAAAATAAGACTATAGAGAGTTTTTTTCAACAAATGCAAATGATCCCAACATTCGGATCTGATGACGAGGATGTATTCTCACCATCGGGGAAAGATGTGGAGGGCGGGGCCTCAGTACCCCAGACACCCCAGGGGGATATCAGGTGGGCTCAGGCCTTGGAAGAGCTAAAAAAGGATTTTGAAAAGCAAGTTAAACAGGTGGAGGAAAAGCTGGGAAGAGAAATGAGAGACGTGCAAGAAAAGTATGAAAAATGGGTCAATACCTTGGTTAAGGAGACCCAAAAAAATGCTGAAGAAAATAACACCTTGAAGAATAGGCTCACTCAATTGGCAAAAGAGGTTCAAAAAGCCAATGAGGAGAAGAATGCCTTCAAAAGCAGAATTAGCCAAATGGAAAAAGAGGCTCAAAAGCTCACTGAATTTAATAGTTCTCTCAAAATTAGAATGGAACAGATGGAGTCTAATGACTTTATGAGAAACCAAGAAATCACCAAACAAAACCAGAAGAATGAAAAAATGGAAGAGAATGTGAAATATCTCATGGGAAAAACAACTGACCTGGAAAATAGATCCAGGAGAGACAATTTAAAAATTATGGGACTACCTGAATGTCATGATCAAAAAAAGAGCCTAGATATCATCTTCCATGAAATTATCAAGGAAAACTGCCCTGACATTCTAGAACCAGAGGGCAAAATAAATATTGAAAGAATCCATCGATCACCACCTGAAAGAGATCCAAAAAAGAGAAACTCCTAGGAACATTGTGGCCAAATTCCAGAACTCCCAGCTCAAGGAGAAAATCTTGCAAGCAGCTAGAAAGAAACAATTCCAGTACTGTGGAAATACAATCAGGATAACTCAAGATCCAGCAGCTTCTACATTAAGGGATCAAAGGGTGTGGAATAGGATATTCCAGAAGTCAAAGGAACTAGGACTCAAACCAAGAATCACCTACCCAGCTAAACTGAGTATAATACTTCAGGGGATAATATGGTCTTTCAATGAAACAGAGGACTTTCAATCATTCTTGATGAAAAGACCAGAGCTGAAAAGAAAATTTGACTTCCAAACACAAGAATGAGAAGAAGCATGAAAAAGTAAACAGCAAAGAGAAGTCTTAAGGGACTTACCAGAAGTGAACTGTTTACATTTCTACATGAAAAGACAATATTTGTAACTCTTAAAACTTTTCAGTATCTGGGTAGTTGGTGGGACCACACACACACATGTACACGCATGCACGCACACACACATGCACACACACACAGAGACAGAGAGTACAGAGTGAATTGAATAGGATGGGACCATATCTTAAAAGAAATTAAGGTAAATGGTGAGAGAGAAATGTAGTGGGAGGAAAGAGGGTGAAATGGAATGGGGTAATTATATGTCATTTAAGAGGCAAGTAGGAGACTTTTTAGTGGAGGGAAAAAGAGGAGAGCTGAGAAAAAAAAAACCAATTAGTTTACCCTCATCACATTTGACTAAAGGAAGGAATAAAATGCACACTCATTTTGGTATGAAAACCTATCTTACAGTACAGGAAAATGGGGGGGAAGGAGATTAGCAAGGGGGGGGGATGATGGAAGGGAGGGCAAAGGGAGGAGGGAGCAATTTGAAGTCAACACTTGGGGAGGGACAGGATCAAAAGACAGAAGAGAAACAATGAAGGGCAGGATAGGATGGAAGGTAATTCAGTTAGTCTTACACAACACGACTATCAGGGAAGTCATTTGCAAAATTACACAGATATGGCCTGTATTGAATTGCCTGCCTTCCCAAAGGGAATGGGTGGGGAGGGAGGGATGGGGAGAATTTGGAACTCAAAGTTTTAGGAACAACTGTCTAGTATTGCTGTTGCTACTAGGAAAGAAGACATACAGTTAAGGAGGAATAGAAAGTCATCTGGCCCTACAGGAGAAAAGAGAAGATGGAGACAGGAGAAGGGAGGGATGACAGAAGAGAGGGTAGATTGGAGATAGGGAAAATTAGATGCTTGGGGTATTGGGGTGGGGGGAGGGGACAAAAGGGGAGAAAATTTGGAACCCAAAATTTTGTGAAAATGAATGTAAAAAGTTAAATAAATAAATAAAAGAAAAGCATGAATAGACAGCAGTTGTACTGGTGGTTTTGGGAGTCTAAAAACCCAACATAAGTCAGCAGTGTGATGTGGCGACTAAGAAAGACCCCAGTGATCTTGGGCTGCATTAAGTGAAATACAGATTCCAGGAATCTTGCTGTTTCTATCTTCATATTTCCTATATCTAACCCCTTCTCTCTAATCATGCAGAGTTAGTTTAGACCTTAGTTTAGGATATCATAGTTTAGGACTTCATCATATCCTGTCTGGATTATTGCAAAAGCTTTCTGATTGGTTTTTCCTCCCTCAAGTTGTTCCCCAATCTAGTATATCCTATACACTGCTACCAAAAGTGGATTTACCCACATCACTACCATAATCAACTCTAGTGGCTTCCTTTTACATTCTTTATAAGATATAAACTTCTGCTTATGTCTTAAAGCCCTTCATAACCTGCTCCCAACATACCTTTCCAGTCTCATAGGACATCACTTTCCCTCCTGCACGCTGAGATTCAGTCAAACTGTTCTCCTCCGCTCTTCACACAGAACACTGTCTTCTTTGCACAGAAATCCTTTATGCTTAGAATGTATTCCCTATTCACCTCACTTCATATAATCCTTTAAGATAATATTTCAAACACCTTCTACATGAAGCTTTTTTTGATTTCAGTTGCTAATGCCCTCTTCTCAAATTACTTCATATGTCTCCCTTGTATTTATTTTCGAACTACCCTATTTACACATACGTATTGTCCCTCTTGTTAAAATGGAAATTCCGTGGTGACTAACTGGCACACAGAACGAACACCTAATAAACATTTCTTAATTGGCTGATTGACTACAACACTGTAAAATAACTTTTCAAGAAATAAGAACTGGAATCAATACAGTGACCAGACATGATTTCAGAAGACAGATGATGATGAAGTTTGATTTCCATCTTTGAATGGAAAGGTGATAGAAAAGAAGTGCAGAATGAGACATAAATTTTCAAATATGTCTATTGAACATGTATGTTCAAAAACACCAATTTTATTTTGCTTAACTGTGCTTTTTTGTTTTCAGAAAGATTTTTTTGGCAAGAAAATTAGCTGGAAGAGGAGACCTAGTGATGGTGATGCCAAAAAAATAAAGTGTTATCAATGAAATTTTTTTTTAAATACTCATAAGAGAACAAGAGAAGGCTCAGAGTGAGAGAACGTGAACAAGAAAGCTCTAGAACTTAGGTGCTAAATTTATTCTATTAAAATAAATGTACATAAGAGAGATTCATTTGTTCGTACAGGTTCTGTTCTCATATTTGGGAGGGTTGGCTTTGTTAATATTCGCCAAATTCAGAATAAGAAGAAATTAAAATCTCAAAAAAAATACATAATTTATCTCCCTTTATTCATTCTATATTCCAGCCACAATGACCTACTTTTTGTTCCCCAACTTCAGCTGTCCATTTTCTGCTTCTTAATACAGGCCATTTTAGCTTCATATAAAACTCAATTCATGTGCAATCTCCAAAGCCGTAAAGCCTTTCCTAATCCTCCTAATTATTAGTGTTTATGCCATTTCTAAGTTTTCATGTGAATTTTTTTTGTTGACATATTTTCCCCAAAAAAAGTAAGCTCCTAAAGATCTGAGACTATTCCTCAGCACACAACACAGTGCTCTACATGGAGAAGATATCTAATAGATGTTTATTGGGTTGTATTGGTTTGAATCAGTGCCAGGCTAATCATAATTGGGTTTTCTTTTGCAGGAATAGTGGAATGACACTGTCATATTGTATCATAAAATGACAGATACAAACATACGTCCAAAATTAGGGAGATGATACTTTACTACTCAGACCACATTTGGAGTACTGTGCTCAGTTCCCACAGTCAAATTTTAAAAAGGAAACTGACAAACCAGGGAGCATCCATAGGAGGGTAATCAGGATGGTGAAAGGTATGGACACCATGTTATCCAAGAATTAGTTGAAAGAACTGTGGGCATCTGTTGTAGAGAAATGAAGGCCCTTGGAACCATATAAGAACTACTTCTGAATACCTGTCCTGCCAGTAACTGGAAAGATTAGAATTATTTTGTTTGGCCCTATTTGGAAGAACTAAACATGGAAGTCACAGAGAAGCACAGTTAAGTTTTATAGAAGGAAAAATTTTGTAACAATTAAAGCTATCCAAGTGGGATATCCACATCAGTGGAGGTCTTCATAGTGACAGCACAAAGAAACTGGATTTGGACTCAAAATCTATATTCAAATCTTGGCTTTGTTCCTTGTTACATGTGATTTAGGGCAAGACACTTAAAAGTCTAGGGCAAGTCACTTAAAACTCTAGGGGCCTCAGCTTCTTTGCTTGCAAAATTAGGGTGCCTGGATTAGATGATCCCATGGTGCCTTCAACTCCCAGATTCTGTGTGAGCTTGTGAACTTTGGATATAATCTGATTAATCAATAAGCTTTTATTAAGTACCTACTTTGTGCTACTCTAGCTTACATTTTATTGGGGAAGATGAAATGTGCAAATATGAGCAATCTGCAAAATATATAAAAATAAATTATATATTTTGGGGAGACAGAAGCTCAGGGGATCTGGAACACAAAAGAAAAATGAAGTCAGAGTTGAATCTTGATGGAAATAAAGGATTCTAAGTTCTAGTGGCTTAGAGAAGCATCTTCTGTGATAGATGGGCTCATCTTTGGGTATGTTCCAAGTAGTATTTCAGTTTCTTTTTGACATAATTTTGAAACACTTAACAAACGTGCATCTTTTCTCATACCTTGGCCAGCATATCTAGTTAATCAATTATGTGTCATAAAGACAGCACCAATATCTGGCCAGTGATTACACTGGTTGAGAGTGAGTATGACTGACTTTTGAGCAAATGACCTTGGTATAGTGCATCTGGGTGAAAGATTTCCAACTCAGTGAAGAAGAAAGGAGGTAGGCATTTCGAGGGCCATGAGGGAACTAGTGGCCTTTCCATGGGTTACATTAATCATGGTCAGTCTATGTCTCCATGAACTGTTGATGGATAAAAAAGCTTAGAAGAAATACCAGTTTGAAATTGAGCAATTTTCTTAAATAAATTTTAATTGTTATATTTTGTTTTTTCATCATCTTTATTTCCCAACTTATTAGCTCCTCCACCCCTTTCAGAGAGAAGGCCCTTATAAAAATAAAAAGGCAAAAACAGTTCAACAAAACGAATCAACAAATGAAAATAGTCTGGTAATATATGAAATTTAAAATTAATGCTTCTAATTACCATATCTTTGTGTATTTATTTTTGAATTTGCATATTCCCTTTTCCTAGAAATATTTCTTTCATGAGTTGGAATGTGAGTGGCAATGGGGTAGAAGTGAAAGAGGGAGCAGAATTAGCCACCTAGTTGTGATGACAGTGCCAAAAGAAAAAGAAAAATAATTTGGCAGGAAGTGTAATATATCTTTGAACTAACAAGACAGATTCAGGGGCCAGAATAGGTCAGATAGAATTCGTATATTAGTAAATATCTATAAAGTAATCAGATGAAAATGCTATGTTCCAAAAGGGAAATGAACTAGTTATATGAAAAATCTGATGCCCAGGGAAACTATCTGAAGTTAGTGAAACTTAAAATACAAAATTAGATCATTTCTAATAGGAGGATGATATTGAGCTTAGGAAAGAATACATGGATTCTTCAGACCCTTCCTTCCTTCCCTTCTTTGTCACTTACCTTCTGTACTTCTCTCTTGTTTACCAGGTGGGATCCCTATGACTTTCAAGTCTCCCATAGCAATGCTGCTTCTAGGCTAATCAAAAAGTGATTGATGATGACTAGATACTTTTCTTTCTCTTCCTTTTTCCCTCTCCTCCTCATCAAACATTTATTTCTATAATCAGATTGTACTCATGTTGATATTATGACGTGTGTATACATACATAGCTCAAAACATATCTCTAATGCTATGAGTTGTGTATATATAAGTAAAAAACACACATTGATGTTATACATATATACATATAAAATACAAATCTCATACATCATTTTATATATAAAACATATATTGTGTGTATATATACATATATCATCATATATGCACATATATACAGCTTTTCTGCATGCTATGAGCAAAACTCAATAGGAAGCAAGAGAGAGATATTCCATTCAAAATATCTACAGAATATTTAAAATATTTGGAAATACACACAGGAACTATATATAAACAATTGCAAAACAATTACAGTCTCTAGAAATAAATAATTGGAGAAATATTAATTTCTCATAGTTAGACCATACCAATATGATAAAATGATAATACTACATCAATTTATTTACTTATCTAGTGCCATTCCAAACTACCAAAGGATTACTTTGTAGAATTAGAAAAAATAATAAAAAAATTCATCTGGAAGGACAAAATCAAAAATCTCACAAGAAACAATGGAGTAAGGGAGTGGGGAAGTGGGATGGAAACAGACCTAGCTATATTGGATCTCAGACCACATAATGACCAAAACTATCTGATATTGCTTAAACCTAGTAAAAAGTATTCAACAAAGTCCAAACTGCTAGAGTAAGGGCTTTATTCAACAAAAACTGTTGAGAAACCTGGAAAGCAGTCTAACAGAAATTATATTTAGATCAACATTTTGCATCACATACCAAGCTCCAAATGAAAATGTAACTTATATAATAGTCATATAACAAATTAGAAGATCAGGGAAAAGAAATACCTATGGATAAGAAAAAAATTTACAAAGATCACAAAAGAAAATAGCATAATTTTGATTACATAAAATTGAAAAGATTTTTTATGAACAAAAATAAATTCAGTTAAAATTAGAAGCCATTAATTTGGGGGGTAGGGTGGGAAATCTTTCCAGCAAGCTTCTCTGTTAAAGGTCTGATTTCAAAGACATATAAGGAACTGATTCTAATATTTAAGAACAAGAGTCATTCCCCAAAAAACAAATGATCAAAGAATATGAGCAGGTAGTCCTTAAAGAAATAAATTCAAGCTATCAATAGCCAAATGAAAAAATACTTCAGATTACTAATAGAGAAACGCAAATTAAGTTGGCCATGGGGTTTCACTTCATAACAAAATCAGACTAGCAAAGGTACCAAAAAAGGAAAATGATAACTGCTAGAGAGGCTGTGGAAAGATAAGAAACTAATATATTATTTGTGGAGCTATAAATTAATTGATTCAGCCTTTCTGGAAGCAATTTGGAACTATAAGCAAAGTCACTAAAATATAAACACATTTTGACCCAACAATACCACTATTGGGTATATAATCCCCAAAGAGTTTAAAGAAGGAAAATGTCCATATGTACAAAAATATTTGTAGCAAATTCTACTTAATGTAGCAAAGAACCAAAAACTAAGTAGGTACCCCTCAATTGGAGAACAGCCAAATAAATTATGGCATATAAATGTAATGGAATATTATTTGCACAGTAAAAAATTATTAAAGGGATGGATTCAGGAAAACCTGAGAAGACTTTTATGAGGTGATGCAGAGTGGAGTGAGAAGACAGTTATGCAATAATATCACAAAGAAAAACAACTTTAAAATAATTTAGAAGTTTGATCAAGAAAATGACCAACTGAGACTTCAGAAGACCAATGTTAAAGAATGGTACTCACTTCCTGACAGAAAGGTGGTCTCAAAGTACAGAATGAGACATAGATATAGATGGTCCATGTGTGAATTTGTTTTGCTTGACGATGCATATTTGTTACAAGAGTTTTGTTATACCTTTTTCCTTTTCGGGAGAGTTCTTGAGGGGAGAGGGAAGCTATAGTATTGTCCCTCCAAAAAAGAAGAGAATCTTTGAAGCATTTTTAAAAATACATAAAAGCAAACAGAAGGAAGTTGAGAAATAAAAACAGACACACCGGACAGGCTTGAAAGTAACATAATGAATTTATTAACTACTTAGGTAATGGAGGTTTGGCCAATGAGAGTCTAGTCCTTAAGAATAAGTGCTCCGTGCTATACTGATGCAATCCCCAACTGGACTTCCCAGGCATATTGTTTTCTGGTCTGCTTACCACCTGAAATATAGGAGCTTTTCATTTGGCTGCTGAACCAGAACTAAGAATGCTTACAAAAAGCACTCACCAGATAAAGGAGCCCTTTTTGTGTCCTGGCTGCATTCAAGTGAAGAGTCAAGGAAACTGTAAACTGTAAGATGGGGAGAGAGGCCTCAAATCTTTATCTCTCTACTCAGGTCACTGCCACATAGCCTGAGAGCACATGGTTCTATAGTTGCTTCTATCTCTGTAGTTTCTCTTCTTTGCTGCTCAAGATTAGACTAAGTAGTAACCTTGTGCGTTGTGAAAGGTCAGGAGAGCAAGCCACCAACAGGTTCAGGAGCTGGAATCTATGACAGATTTCACAAACTGCCAAGCCTACTTAGAAGCAAAATCCTATGCAACCTGCTTGACCCAATACAGAAATGAATCAAAGGCAGCCAAGGATCAACAGCAATTCATCCACTGGTTATGTCACATTCAGAAGTGAACTTGGTGGGGTGACTGCTTTGCAGCAATTGCTTTGAGTCCACTCTTATCAGAAGAGAGTGTGCCCAAGTATCGGGAGAAATGTTTATGATTTCCAATCTTCCTGTATTTTCTCATTAAATATTCCTTTGTAAAAACTAATTGATGTTAATTGGTTAGATAAATTGGGACATTAATCATTTGTGATTAACATTAGGAAAAACAAACTGTAATGGGCACTTGAACCATTAGCATTAGACAGACAACCTAAACCCTTTAGAAATACCTCTAAGGCCCTAATGGAGTGATGCAGTTTTATTTGAGGATTTGAGTCCTATGTGAATGGGAGATGGACAAGAATTCTTAGAATTCATAAGCACTACGTTTAAAAGGGCAAGCTATAAATAATGAAGATTCATAGTTCCTTGTACACTCATTATTTGTTCTACTTGGTAATACAAAAACGCTCAACTTATTTGGTGTGTTAAATCAGAATAAAAAATTTAAAATTCAAACTTACCTATCTTTTAAAAGAGATTTAAAAAAAGACTATCAATAAAACATTCTAAAGCATATAGAAGAAAATAAAAAAGGACACACTGCTAGTGGAGCCATGAATTGGTTCAGTCTGGAAAACACTTTAGAACTATACTCCAAAGTCACTAATTTGCATAATATTCCCTACTACTACTACTAACTACTACTACTACTAACAGGGCTTAGAATATAGTTATATCTGAAAGAGAACAAAGAAAGAGGGAAATGACCTATATGTACAAAAACAATTACAGGAGCACTTTTTGTTCTATAAAATAAATGGAAACAAACTAAATGACCAAGAATTGGGGAAAAGCTAAACAAATTATAACATCTGAATGATTTGGAATATAACTGTCCTGTAAAAAGAAACAAAAGGGACAGTCAGAGAAAACCAGGAGAACTAAAGAGAACCAAGTATAATTCATACAATGATTAAAATGCTGTAAAAGAAAAAAAACTATGAAAACTTTACAGATTGATGAATGCAATGATCTCAATTCCAGAAAACAGATTTTGAACTGTGCTTCCCACCTCTTGACAGAGAGGTGAAGGACTTCATGTAAAGACACGAGCTCTCAGGTAGATCTAGGGTGTAGATTCATTTTGCTTGTCTTTACTTGCTATAAGAATAGTCTTTTGTTTTTTGGAAAGGGAGATTTATGGTAGCTGTGTGAGGAGAGGTAACAATGAAATTAAAACAAAGAGCATCACTGAAACATTAAAAAATACACAAAAGAGTGCAGAAGGAAGTTAAGAAGGGGACACATACATGCAGGGCAGTGTTGGAGCTTTGTTAAACAGTCACATACAATTCTCTTCTTCTGTTCTTTGTATGAGAAAATGTTCATATTTATCAAGTTAATAATAACAAAGAAAAACATTTCTAAAATGGTATACAGGAGACTGGCCACTGAGACTAGTCCTTATGAGCATGTGAAGAGACGGGAAGGGAATACACAATTATATAGCACCTTCTATGTGCTAAGTATTTTTTTTTTATTTTTTTTACAAATATCCCATTTCATCCTCACAACAATGCTGTGAAGCAAATGCCATTATTATCTCCATTTTACAATTGAGGAAAATGAGGCAGAAGGTAAGTGACTTGTCCAGGATTATTGAACTCTGGTCTTCCTGACCCTAGGTGGTCCAGAAAGTGCCAGAGGTGCAGTTTCGTACATGAAAGAGGCTGGGGAGCCTGTTTTGGGAAGAGCTGTGATAAGGTGTGATAGGAGTGCCTGGGATAGATTCTGAACATATAGACAATCTGTAACTAGTTCCTGTCTGCTAACCACATGGAGTTTAGGAGCATATCTGGCTGCAGTTAGATAGCTCGAATGGAGATATATTCAAAAGGCACTAGCCAACTGGGGCCTTACCCTTCTCTTCAACATTCTAGTGAGAGAAAAGAAATCATGCTATAATAAGGGAAACCTCAAGCCCTGCTTGTCTGAGGTCAACATCTGGTATTAGTTCTTTGCCTTGGGGTTTATTCTTTTATTTTAGGTAATGTAGATTATTAAAGATATTAGAAATGGAGATAGGTGGAGAAGGGAAAACAGTCCAGAGAGTTTCTCTCCCCCAAAACTCTGATAAGATCCAGAAAATGTACCAAAACACATCCTGATGGGAAATTCAAGACAAAGTCACAGTGAGTTATTTTTCTGTCCCAGGTAAACAGAGAGAGAAAGGAAAGGTCTAAGGTCACTGGGAAGGGGTCTGGCTGGGAGCCAAGGGTATATAACACACTCCAGGGCCCAGGGAAAGGCTGTGAAAGAGTGGGTTCCTAACCTATATGGGAGCAGCAAGCACAGGGTGTGGGAACAGGTGCCAACTAGTGGCTCTGACATCTACCATTTAGCTCCAGGCCACAATTTTAAGGAGAGAAACTGCATTCAGGAATAGTATTCAAGCAGTAGGTAGCAGTTGTAGATCCTAAGGAGTGTACCTGGCAAGGAGCAAATTCAGTTGCAAGTAACTGCTGTGTGGCTCAGTCCCTAGAAGCACTATCAATTTCATTCCAGTTTCTAGCCCAGTCTGAAGGCTGCAGAGAAATAACCAGGGCATGAATCCCAAACCAAAAGAGAATCTGCAGTTCTATTAGTCTGAATCAGCAGAGCTTCCCAGCTGACTGGTGTGAATAAGTCTAGCAGCATCAACTGCTGTTCAATCTCAAATCCAAATCAGAAATTTGAAAGAGTTCAGATTAACAATAAGACTTTGCCCTGGATCAGAACACTTTGGGAGCACTGAAAGCTTACAGGTCTCTAGCATGAGTTGCCCTGAGAGTCTGAAATGACCCAACACTCAAAACCTCAAGAATAACACAACATTCAATACCCACCACCAGGCCCAGCCCAGGTATTTCCTTCAGAAGTATTCGAAGTGTAGTTCTAAAAGAAAGTCTGAAATTGGGATATGGACTGGATGAATATGCAAACAAAAAGAGAATGCCACCATAAAAAGCTATTATGGAGACAGGGACACTCAGCACAAAACCAGAAGAGCAGAATGTCTCCAAAAATACCTTCACAGGATCAAAGCAAAACACAGCTCAGGCAAAAATTCAACAAGAAGTCCTGGGAGAGATGAAGCAACAGGGTTTTTTTAAGGGTTTAAAATTTTGTTTTACAAATGAGATGAGAATTCTAGGAGAAAAAACTACAGTGCCGACTATATGTCAGTTACTGTCTAAGCACTTTTTACAATTCTCATTTGATTCTCACACTAACTCTATGAGATAGGTACTATTATCATCCCCATTTTGTAGTTAAGAAAACTGAGGCAAATAGAGGTTAAGTGACTTGCCTAGGGTTATAAAGGTAGCAAATGTCTGAGACTAGATTTGAACTCTGGTGTTTCTGACTCCTGGCCCTAGATCCTACCAAGCTGGAAAGGTTTAGAATGCAGGCTTAGTGGGAAGCATTCTGAAAGGTTAATTCCAAGAATGAACACAGGGTAATGACTTTTTCAGTCACAGCAACTCTCCAAGACTTACTGGTTCACAGAAGTGTCATGAGCTATATTGATGGAGTAAGTACATCAATGTTAGGTTTTTTAAAAAAAAAATTATTTTTCCCCAATTACATGTTTAAAAAAAAGAACTGCTAAAATTCTTTTTTTTAAATTTTGGGTTCTAAATTCTTTCTCTCCTTTCCTCCCCTCATCCCATCCCTGAAAGGGTAGCAATCTGAGAAAGGTTATACATAGGATGTTAATTGGAGTATCGGTGTTAAATCTTTCACTTGAGCTAGAGAACATCCCAATCAAAACAAAGTAACCTCAAGAGTTTCTATGACTCTTAAGTAAATCAGTTCTCAAAATATATAAATCAATGAATGAGTGAAAAAAAAGTCATCTGTTAAGTGTTTACTATGTGCCAGTATCATAAAATCAAGTCCCCAAACTCATACCCCCCAAAAGGCATTCCTGTTGGACTCAGAGTAAATATTGAGACACATTTTTTGTACATGGCCAATGAGGCAATTTATTTTGCTCTGACTACACATTTGTAACAGGAGTTTTGTCTGTCTGCTTTCTCAGTATAGGGGGAAAGGTGCATCTTCGTTGGAAAATAAGATACAATTTAATTTTTTAAAAAAAGAATTTTATTATAATCTGGTTTAGGCTTCAGGAAACTATAAAATCTATAGCCCATATGGCCACCAACCACCCCTTATAAACCATGGGACCATGAGCACAATAAAAGATTGATCCAATAACTTACTTTGTAAGACACAAGGAAGGGGTTTTTAATCTACTAAAACTTTATTTTCAGTTGAATGTCCAGTTCAGTGGGCCATTTCAAGTTAAAATCAAGGCAAGAATGTTACACCTGCAAGCTTGAAACCACATGGAAATTAAGAGTTGAAATCATATCTTAATACTAACCTTATAACCCGCACTGTGCTAGGGAGAAGTGGTTCAGTCACTGGACCATTCTCCTAACTCATATAAAAGCAAAAATAAACAGAAGGATAGACAGAGATCTAGTTCAAAGGTGAAAGTATGGTTGGAACAGGCTTTGAACTGTTTCTGAATGCAAAGAACTATTTCATCCCACAAAATGTGACAATAAATTTTCCTTATTACAATGATCTACTACAGAAATACTGTAGTGGGCATGGAGTTGAGGATAACTTTTTAAACTTCACATAAATTTGAAAATGTATAGACAAACAACCAAAAAGAAACCTCATTTCTTTTTTTACAGGGCTACTACACTAGTAATTGAACAAGGGGATGCCATGAACATAACATATCTGGATTTCAGCAAGGCATCTGAAAAAGTCTCCATCCAATACATTTAAAAACAAAATGGAGAGATGCGGATTAGATGACAGTAAATTAAGCTGAGTTTGGAACCAGCTGAATGATCACAGCCCAACAGTACTGATTAATGTATCAATGTCAGCATGGAGTAGGTCTCTAATATAGTTCCAGAAATCTTTCTTTGGCCCTGTTCTGTTCAAAATATTAAAATCATGACAATAAAGCATAGCTCCTTGAGCGTAGGAAGGTTCATTTTTGTCTTTATATCCCCAGAATCTAAAATAATGCACTCAGGATAGTAGATACTTAAATGTCAGTGCCAATGAATTCAGTAAAGGCAGAGATAGCAGATCAGTGCGCTTTAGTGGAAAAAGTACAGATTTGGAATGAAAAGATCTGGTCTTACTCGTCCCCACTGTGCCACTTGGCATGTGTGGGATGTCTGAGAAGTCATTTAATTTGGATTTCAGTTTTCTCATATATGAAGTGAAGGGATCTTTGAGGATGCTTCCAACTCCAAATCTATGATCCTCTAGTCATGCTTAAATGATACAAAGCAAGAGAGATGACTGACAGATTAGATGACAGAACTGAGATCAGGAAAAGTCATTTGATCATAGCTAGAGAGCTAGCAGGGGTCATAGACAGCACAAAGATCAGTCCCATCATTTTCCAGATGAGGAACCTGAGGTCCAGAGACATTTTAAGTGATTTGCCTAAAGAGCACGCAAGTAGTAAGCAGCATGTTTGAACTCAGGCCCAAGTTCAATATTAAGTTCTCAACAGTACTGGAATAGCAGGCTGAAGGTAAGACAAAATTTAACAGAACTAAATGTAAAGTCTTGCACTTGGTTTACATAAGTTGTAACAAATACAGGATGAAGTTTAAAAAAAAATAAAATCCAATCGTTTCTATGAAAAAGATCCAGAATTTCTAGTAGACTGAAAGCTCAGTAAAAGACAGTAATATGATGTGAAAGCTAAAAAGGTTAATGGGATCTTATTCTTTGTGAGTACAGTGTCCAGAGTAATGGACGTGACAGCCCAGTTGTACTCTGTCATAGACAAAAAAGGGACTCAAACCATGCCATAGATAGTACTAGTTGAAAGAGCTAGGGATATTTAAGTCCGGGAAACATAGCAACTAGCTATCCTCAAGTATACAAAGAGTTTTCATGTGGAACAGGGATTGTTAACTTACTTCTACTTGGCCCCAGAGGGGAAAATTCTGAACAAAGGGTTGAAATTACAGAGAGTCCGATTATGACTCTGTATACTGAAAAATTTACTAACTATGAGCTGTCCAAAAGTAGAATGGCTACCTCAGGGTGTTCCCTGTCACTGGAAATCAAAATAAGGATGATTCTAAGCTAACTTTTAGGTGAGTTTTTCTTTCTTTGGAAAGGACCTATGACTTCATCGGTGTAGGGAATTCCCCGTAAGTAAATTTTCTCTACCACAGCATAGACTGTATCTGTTACCTGCTTTGCAATTTGAGAAGTTAAATGACACTTGCTCAGGGTCACACAGTCAATATGTAGCAGATGAAGGACTTGAAGTCTAGTCTTTCTGACCCCATGATTGGTGTTTTTTATCTACTGTCATGCTGCTTCTCTAGGTGGTTTGTAAATTTATACAGCATCTTTCTCTTGAGGGTATCAAAGCATTTCACAGATACATTCACAATTCACAGTATTGGAAAGGACTTTAGTGGTCATCTAGGCCTACCCATAAGACAATTCTTCCCTTTACAACATGTATCAAACAAAGAAAGTGAAGGTTATATTTTCGAAGATGAAGAACTGAGGCAAGGACATGATGACCTCCACCAAAATAAAAGCCTCTTTAAAAGTGTTCCACAAATCCTTTCTTAGACAAGAACCAAATCTACTGGCAGATGGGGTGGGAGTAGGGGGCCTATCAGCTGTACTCAAAAGACCTGAGGCTTAGGGGTACACCATAATTAATACATTTGAGAAGCAAAACTCAAAAAATTCCTGCCATAAATAAGGCAAAGAGGCATGACTATCCCACATTCTCCCCGAAATCCCTAACACACAAAAACCTCGGGCTGCCATTTTGAGACTTCTTTTCCCCTTCAAGGCTGCGCTTGGTCTTTTTTATCCGCTTTTACCTATATAAAAACGTCAAGGAGGGATAGATTTAAGCTCCCACTGATCTGCCCGACCTTAAATTGCCCTCCCTCCCATTTCCACTAATCCCTAATAACTCAGCGACAACTCTAGACCACCTGTACACAGCCCATCCTCAAGGGTCTGGGGGTGGCGGGGGGATGATAGAGGATGAAGGGAGCCAGCGCTGCCGGACCTCACTAAAGCAGAAAAGCTCTCTCCTTCCCATTCCTCCCGGGTCCAGGGCGGTCAGCTGACCCTCACAATAAGCGGTCAGGTGGGTGGGGCTGCTGTTACGTCGCCCTTTTGTCCAGGTGAGGAAACTGAACCCGCTCCCGAGGTGACCTGACTGAGACTCTCCCCGCCCCCACCTAGGGCTGGTCCCCGGTCTGGCCATGACTCCAAGTCCGGGAGACCTGTCTTGGGGTAGGGGGGAAGGGGAAGGAGGGAGGGGGGAAGGAGGAGGGAGGGGGGAGGAGGGAGGGGGGGAGGAGGGGGGGAGAAGGGAGGGAGGGGCGAGGGAGGGGCGTGCTTCTCCCCCTGCGGTGGCGCCCCCAGGCTATAACTTCCCCGGGCGCTGGCACGGAATAACGCCGGCCTGGCCATCTATCTCAGTATCAAGAGGTCAAGAAGGCTGTGGAAGGAACCCGTGACCTCACCCGCATTTTCGTGCCCCGCGCCGGTGACCTCCATTGTCCCCCTCCTCCTCCGGGAGCCTGAACGCCTGCTCGCGCCTCGCGCCCTCAGGTTTTCCCACGCTCTGTCAGCGCGAGGTGCGAGCCGCGCGAACCCGTGCGCACGCGCAGAACCGCGCGGGGGCGGGGCGAGGGCAGAGTAGGGAGGGAGAAGCGCCCCCTCCTCCCAGCCTCGGTCCCGTTATTGGGCCGTCTCACTTTTCCCCACGCCCACCCTAATTCCCTCCCCCTACTCGCTTATTGGATGCGACCCTTGCCCATCCCGCCCCTCACTCTTCCTCCCAGCCCACCACCCTCCACCTCTCTCTTCCCTCCCCCCATTGCTCCGCCTTCGAGCGTACTTAGGGGTCACAGTGCGGGGCTTGACGCGCACCGCTGTTGGAGGTGCCTGGAGAGAGGCAGGAGCCTGCCTTTCCAGCCGCCGCCCCCAGCTGTCCCCTCACCTGCACCTGGCTCCTCTTTCCACCATCCTCCCCTCCCAGCCCCACCCCAACCCGCTCCTTCCTAGGCGCGTCCGCGCTCGCTCGCGAACCCGACTGCTGGAGGCGCGGGGATGCGCTCGCTGCGGGCTCTCCGGGGAGCTGCGCGTGGGCGGGGAGGATGGGGTTCCCTGGCCCGGGGTCCCCTCCTTGCTGGAAGCGTGCGCCAGCACCTGAACGGAGCCGCCGCGGCGAAGGGCAGAGAGATACTGAACAGCCACCTGCCGCAGCATCCGAAGGAACAGTAAGGCGGGAGCAGCGGGGGGCCGGGGAGGGGCAGGGGGGAGGTGCGCTCTTGCGACGGCGCCCCGAGCCCCGGCGCCTTCTCTCCGTCCTCCTCTGCGAAGCGCTCTGCTCTCTCCCCCCCCCCTCCTCCCTTCCGATCTCCCACCGCGCCACACCGCGATGCCCTTGCCGAGGGTCCGGCCCACCTGGGCCATCCTGCGGAATCCTCCGGGACGGGCCTTGAGCCGTACTGACCCCCCGGAATGTACGCTTGCAAGGTGCGTAGGTGGGTCGGGCCCCGCCCGGGAGTCTCGGGGCGCACGTCTGTTTCCCAGCCTCCCTAATTCTACTTCGTTCTTCCCTCCTACCGTTCCTTCCCTATCCCAACCTAGTGTAACCTGGGGTGTTTGGGCTTGGTTGGAATGTATATAATATATAAATATATTACATATATAGTTGTCTCCTGTACAATACTGGGTGCGGGTTGTTTGGAATGTATTTATATGTAGAGTACACTTCTAGTTAAATATTTTCATGTAGAGGATGGGGTGGGGGCAACGTTTGGGCAATATTTCCTCCAGCGTCTGTCCTTTTGTCCATTATATACGTGTGCATACGTATGAAATGTGTACATACATGTATGTATATATGCCTGTGCCTTCATTGTGTCTGGGTGATAGGGAGTGATGGGGTTTGTTGCATTAGTTCAAGCCTAGGAGAATGTGTGTGTGTGTGTGTGTGTGTGTGTGTGTGTGTGTGTGTGTGTGTGTGTGTGTCTGTGTGTGCGCGTTTTATGTAGCAGCATCTGTGTGGGTCACAAATTAAGTTTACAGAATAGGGTAGATTTTTGTGAGTACTTAAAGGGGGAGTTTCTTTGTAGCTACTTCACAGTCTTGTGAGGATGGAATAAGATAATATTTGAAAAGCATAGTTCCTGGAACATAAGAGTCACTTCATAAATGCTGGTTCTCTTCCTGCCCTCCCTCTTGCAGTGGAATTAATTCACTGAGAATTAGATTTCCTCAGCTCAGAGTGAGCCAGCAAGCCAAACTAGGATCTTCTTTGCTTAGTGTGGGTACGTGTGTGCTGATCTTTCTCCCATGTCCCAAATGTCCCCATTCTCTGGGAGTCTGCGTGATTCTGCACCTTTTTTCCCTGCTGAGGAAATTTTGCTGGTGCTAAACCTCCCAGTCCAGTTTCTCTCTTCCTTCCTCCTCTCTAGGCTTGGGATGCCAGATGAGGTAGAGTGGGAAAAGTAAGGATTCTCTTTTTTATTATTATTATTTTTATTTATTTTTAACACAGTTTATAACAGATAAAGCAATTCAAACTTTTGGTCAGGTGATACATCTTTTTAAAGCATTTACAATATGGACCACAAAAGAATTTTTTTAAAAACATTAACCAACTGAGACACAGATAATATTTATGTTGCTAACTTCACAAGCCCTTGACCTAATTGTCTCCACAGTATTATCAAGAATTAAAGGACCCCAACTTCATGTTGTTGGTCTAAAGTCCTATGTCTAATAGCTTAATTTTAGACAACCTCAGATGTTCCCCTACCCATAATCTATAATTGAATAGATCTGGTATTAAGCTTACAAACCTTTTGACTATAAGATTGCCACCAATAGTAAAGACATTGCAGGGATACCATATCTCCCCAACTTCATGTCAGTTCCAGGCAGGATTAGATTGTCCACTTGCAATCAGTCAGGCTTAATGTCTGCCAGGTGTCAGTGGGGAAATTGAGTCAGGAGAATCCCACCTCAGCCCATGCTGCTCTCCCACCCTTCCCTTGAGATCCCCTAGGCAGTTCATACCAGCATCTCATCAGCTTACTGGCATCATGTGTTGGAGGCTCAGCTCGCAAAAGTAAGGATTCTCAAAGGCTTTTCCATATACACTCACATGTATATGCACACAGACACACACACATATGTATATATGCACACATATGTATTTGTATATATACATGTATAGATATAAACACACATCTATATATACTCAGCCGTCTCTTTCATGTCTGGGTAAAGCTCCAGAAACAGATATAAATGCCACCCAAAGCCTGCATTATAGAGAAGGGACAAGAAAAAAAGGATTCCCCACACCTTTATTTCATGAAAAATAAAGGGTAAAGATATCCTTCCTGAAATTTTTACTCATGTGTCCCCCAGTATTTGAACATATACCACAAGTGCCACATGGCAAAGATTAATAAATTTACCCTACTTCTTCCCAGTGTATCAGCAATTGTCCCTAGTGTATTGAGTCCTAAACCTGAATGGGTTTGTTGTTCAGTGTTTGTAACCCCCATATGGGATTTTCTTGGCAAAGATACTGAAGTGGTTTGCCATTTCTTTTTCCAGTAGGTTAAGGCAAAAGAAGTTAAGTGACTTGCCCAGGGTCACACAGAGTGTCTGAGGCTGGATTTGAAGTCAGGTCTTCCTGAATCCAGGCCCAATACTCTATCCACTGAGCCAACTGGCTGTCCTTCCTGAATGGGTCAGGGAAGATAAAAACATCATTTTATTGCCCCTCTTTTCCTAGGAGATAAAAGTACTTAAATTTTAAAGAATGAGTACCCTCATTATTCTCTTGGGCCCTTCTTTCCTTCTCTATAAAAAGCAGTAAGATAAGGAAACTAGTCATCAAAGAGTTAGCTTTCCAACATCCTATGGGAATAGAAGCCAATGGTACTCCAAGTTCAGCTCCCTTTTCTACAGAAACGTTCTGTGGGAATAGGAAAGGAAGGTAACTCCTGTTTATCTCCTGGCAATACAAGATTTAACTGTCTTTCAATATTGTCCTGGGACTTGTGCTGTCTGAATGATGAATGTTGGCCCAGACCAGTAAGGAGTCACACTGAAGCTGGAGACTCCCAGATGGAGACATGAGAGAGGAGGAAAGCGCTCCCCTCTGGGCCCCAAAGGTGTACCAACTTTGTGTCTTTCTTCTGCTCCCCAGGCATAAATACCACCTTGCCAGAACTACTTCTACACTCCTATCCCCTTGGAGTACCCTTCAGAAATGAAGTCAGCTTTCTTCTCCATTTCCCAGTCTACTCGCTTACTTTCCCTTCTGTCATTGAGGGCTAGCCACTTCTTCTAACCTGGATTCTTCCCAGAGTCATTAGAGATAGGAGAGCCCTTCCTCTTTCCCTTTAGCCAGTGCCTGTCTTATGTCCCAATTCCAAAGGATATTGATTCCAAGTGACTGTTGGAGGTGAAAAGCATCTGATAAACTTATCCCTTCGAGAGTCACCTCAAGATATTTCCTCTTCCAGGGGTATTAGGGATACAGGCTCTTTAATATTTGAAAACTGGAAAATATTCAAGATCCAAAAAACAAACCCACAAAATCTCTAAAGGTAGAATTGTAGGCACTGTGACAAAAATAAGATCTTCCTTCATATCTGAAATGTAGCCATTTGCTATATATAAGACAGTCTAACCTCTGGTCCTAGAAGAATCAGGAGAGAAGTCTAGAGAATGTGTCTGAGACCTCTGATCTCTCCCCTTTATTCACACCCCCAAACAGTGATTCATCAGAGAGTGGCATGCTGTCCCGCCTGGGTGACCTGCTCTTCTACACCATTGCTGAAGGACAAGAAAGGATCGCCATCCATAAGTTCACTGCTGTGAGCTAGTCTTCAGTTTTCCCTACTAGCTCTCCAAGTTTCTGAAGGAGTAGGAGAAAAAAGGGCAGTATGCATGCAAAACTGCTATTGGAAACCTATAATACATGAAGGGTTAAGTAACTAGTGCTATAAAAACTCCTAGGTTAATAGGGGCCATCTTACCCCTGTCTCAGGCATGCCTGTTGACCTTCCTGGTCAATCTAAAATAGTTTGCAAGGTAATACCCTCTTTGAACTATGAACCAATGAATTCAAACCAAGTACAGAAGTTACTATTTTTCTTTGTGAGAGAGACCAATAATAAACCTACTCTGGTACTTTCATAGAATTAAAGAATCTTAGAGTTTAAAGAAACCTGTCTCAGAAGTGCTTTGTCCAAAGCATGAATCAGTCCCTCCTCTACAGCATCCCCAGAAAGCTATGTGGATTCTGTACAGCCTTTTATGTGAAGACCTCCAATTTTAGGAAACTCACTGCGTATCCATTCTATTCTTCCTTAGCTTGAGGTGAAATCTACCTACCTCCAACTCCTACCTGTTGGTCTTTCTTCTATTAGTAAAAGGCTAAGAAAGGGAAAAGAACACCACTATGCTTCAGTACTAATAGTTAAACGTGAGCTAGCAAGGTAGTGGGTTAGGAAAGGATAAAGAGACCTCATCCCAGAGTTCATGGAGCCATCTATTTCCCCTGAAGGCATTGAAAGCCACTGGGTTGCAGACATCAGACCCCCGGCTCCGGGACTGTATGAGCCAGATGCGGCGGATGGTTCAAGAAACCAGCAGTGGGGGTCTCTTAGATCGTGATCTCTTTCGGAAGTAAGAACCTGGGTACAACAACCCTTCTTTCACTTTTATCTAAAAATTACAATTAGGATATTAAAACTAGGAAAGATTTTAGAGCCCATTTCATCCGATCTGTTTTGGCCCAGAGGTCTTTGACCCAAGGTCTCACAGGTAGTTAGGGTAGCATTGGTTTTACCTTACTGTTTCCTTCCCCCAAACCTAAAGGGTCCTGTAGAGTGGGTGGCATGATATTTTAACTCCATTCCCCTGATTCAGCTGTGATTGTGTGGTCCAGGTGTGTGAGCAGCAACATTGTGCTCCTGACCCAGGCATTCCGAAAGAAGTTTGTCATTCCTGACTTTGAGGAGTTTACAGACCATGTGGATCGCATCTTTGAGGAGACCAAAGACCTCACAGAAGGCAAGGTGAGGAACAGGGCGGTAAAGGGGAGAGAATACTTTATGCTCTAAGGTCTTCCTGGGCTAAAGGAAGAGGATTGTGACTAAGTCCCAGTGATTAGGAGCCAAATGGCAGCGCTCTCCCCATAAATTCTCCCCCACCCCCAGACAGATCCCAGTTCAGTAAAGTTCCTGAGGTTCCCAGGAGGATAAACAAGAAAGAAGACCAACTACTATAAGCATCTGGCGACTCGATAGAAGTGGGTATCTAAAGGAAACTTGGAAGATGATGTGTATATGTCTATACAAAGGAAGCTAGCTCCAGGGGCTTCCCTTTTTGTTCCTTCCTGTAGACAGAGCAAATGTCCAAGCAGTTCTTTGACCTGCTTAGGGAGGAAATTCTCCAAATACGTAACAAAGGACTTTGGGTTGGGGGTGGGGACGTGTAGAAAGCTACGATTTGTAAACTTATATTTGCAAAGCTGAAAAATTTGAAGGCTGGAAATCTTCAACTAGAATTGGTTGACCACTTATTGGAAATGTCGTCAAGGAGATTTCTATTGAACTAGATGACATTCCAACTCCGTGATACGTGACATTTTCACTTAGATTATCCGTTGTCCTGCTACCTTTTACTTTAACCTCTCTCACCCCCTCCTCTCCCTGTCCTTCTCGCCTTCCTCCCCGCCTCCCTTACCTCCTCTCCTTTCTCCCCCCCTTTCTCCTCTCTTTCCTTTCTTTTCTCTCTCCTCCAAACCTCCTCTTGCCCAGGTGGCAGCATACATTCCCCAACTAGCCAAGTCAGATCCTGATCTGTGGGGTGTCTCACTATGCACAGTGGATGGACAAAGGTGAGAATGCTGGGTCATGGGGAAATGTAGTCAGGGAGGGAAGAGTTGTAGGACCAAGGCCACCCTTTTCATAGCTTTTCTCTATCTATAGGCACTCAGTAGGACAAACTAAGATCCCCTTCTGTCTACAGTCCTGTGTGAAGCCCCTCACTTATGCCATATCTGTCAGCAACCTGGGCACTGAGTATGTGCATAAATTTGTGGGCAAAGAGCCCAGCGGTCTACGTTACAACAAGCTTTCCCTCAATGAGGAAGGTGAGAGCTGCCATGACTCAGACCAAAGCATAGGCTGCTGCTTTTCTCCTCTTCCTTTTTGCATTCCATCAGTGTTAACTCCTGCTTCACATGCTTCTCTGCCCCTGCTCAGTATTTTCCACCTTCCCAGGAAAATGGTCTGTGACCATTGGTCAGACTGATCAATAGAATGAGAGGACTGAGGGGCAATAGAGGGTGGGAAGCCCATGACGTCCCAGAGCCTCCACTGATAGAGCGTTGGGTGGATTGTGTCTCCCCAGGAATCCCTCATAATCCAATGGTAAATGCTGGTGCCATTGTTGTGAGTTCCCTGATAAAGGTAAGGGTATTGACCTCAGTCCAAAAATACTGCCAGAACTATTTATCTTTCAAGTGTCTCTCACTCTGTATTCCCCATTTTCCCCTGAGGCAAAGTATAATACCACTCTGCCTTAGCTAGCTCTTCAAATAAGTTTACACCTAGCTCTGATTCCCCAGAGGAGACATGGATAGTCTAAGGATCCTGGTCTTACCATCTCTTTGGAAAAGTCCCAGTTTAATAATGGGTACATTCCCTGCCTTGGTGTAACACGTTGGTCCTTAGAGAAGAGAAAAGGCTCTACCTACCTCCCTGATCCCAAAGGCTAAGTGCCAGGACTAGGGGGAGGACAACACCTTTCTGTGCTGATTGGCCACGTAAAGGTGAGGGAGTAGACAGGAGAAAGGGTGAATGTCCGGAACAGAAGCAGCTATTACAATCACCTGGAACTGCTGAGTTGGCCTTGGGCAGGGGTATCAAACTGGCCCACCAGCTGTAGGCCTCCCAGACCTTGAGCAATAACCCTGAGGGCAGCGACACCCTGGGAGCCAATCACAGCCACTGTTGAAGAAGGTGGTACCAGATTGCCCTCCCCCCACTGCTGAGGTATAGTGTGTCTTTGATCCTCTAGGAAGCACATTGGTGTGAGAAAGTGGGAGATGGGTCTGGTCCCCTCATTATTGCTCAGTGCTGACTGGGTTATATGTGTCCAGATGTTACTCTCTACCTTCATTCTTACCATGTCTCCATCAAGATCAGTCCTTTTCCCGCTTCCAGATCCCTCTGTGTCTACCCTGGGGTCATTACCTCATCCTTTCCCCTGTGCTAATGTATGTCTCTTTTTGCAGATGGACTGCAATAAAGCAGAGAAGTTTGATTTTGTAAGTTCCCTTGCTGCCACATGAAATGTTCCCAGTAGCCAATGCACCAGCCTAGATTATGACCCTCATTCTCTGAGGTGTGGGAAGCTACTAGCCTTTGCCTTGAATTGGGGAGCCCTTTGAAGTTCCTGAGCTCTGTAGCCAAACTGGAATCAGTATAAAGTGATTCAGAAGACCTTGTCAGCTTGGTCTTTGTCAGAGCAGAGGTTTATCGTTACTTAGGGGGAACAGTTTTCCCGACTCCTCTAATTCTCTTCTAGGTGTTGCAGTATTTGAACAAAATGGCGGGAAATGAATATATGGGTTTCAGCAATGCTACGTAAGATTCCATGAGAGATTTTTTTGGGGGGCAGGGGAAAACCTAAGGGTATTTTGTAACTGAACATCAATGCTTCGTTTCAGTAGATTGTTGGAAGGTTTTCTATGGCCTAAACTGTAAAGCAATACTCTCCCTGCTCACGGTCAAAAGTTTAGTGGGCTATCTATGATGTGATTTTTTCCCCTATCTAGAGAAGATATTTCCTCTTTTTATGACCTACTCCAAACTTTAGACTTACTAACTAGTTTTTGCTGCAGGTTCCAGTCAGAAAAAGAAACTGGGGATCGGAATTATGCCATTGGCTATTATCTCAAGGAGAAGAAGGTAACAAAGGGTGCTCAGGGAAGTCAGTGGAAAAATTCTGTTGAAAATAGAGGGGTAAGGGAGCAGTTAGGTGGTGCAGGGGGTAGAGCACTGGCCCTGGAGTCAGGACCCTGCTTCAGACACTAGCTGTGTGATCCTGGGCAAGTCACCTAACTAATTGCCTCCTCTCAACACCCCCCCAAAAAAAGAAACTAGAAGAGCAGGAAGCTTAGCTGGCGTTAAGGAATTTGAACTGAAAAGCTATGACTTCTACTGACTACATGTCTACTAAAGTTGTTAATGCATTTTCTATTCTTCCCCTGCAGTGTTTTCCTAAGGGAGTTGACATGATGGCTGCATTAGACCTCTACTTCCAGGTAAATAAAACACGTTTGAGCTCTGAGCCTTTTGAATGGGAACTAGAGACAAAATACACACCTTGCTGAAAGGGATGTTTTGTTGGGAAGGCTTCTCCCATCCTGTCAGGGTCCTCTATCCGTGCCCCCATCCAAAATGAAGGGAGTGGCCGGTTACACAAAATCCTCCACCTTACCCCCCTCATTTCCCTAGCTCTGCTCAGTGGAAGTGACATGTGAATCGGGCAGTGTCATGGCGGCCACACTTGCCAACGGTGGAATCTGCCCTATCACAGGCGAGAGTGTGCTGAGTGCCGAAGCTGTTCGCAACACCCTCAGCCTCATGCATTCCTGCGGCATGTATGACTTCTCCGGACAGTTTGCCTTCCATGTAAGTCTACTTGGGCTACCCACATTTCCTGTCAAGAGATACTCGGGCTCATATTTCTTCTTTTCTTCCACTTAGGAGGATCAGGCTATTATTAAGCAAGAGCCTTTGGGGATGGCAGGGTAGAGGGAAGAGGGACCTAAATACAGAAGGAAGTTGTTAATTGGCTGGCCAGATTAGCAGTATTATAGAAGAGATGTGCATGTAAGGAAAATCATAGGTTAATTATTAGAATGTTTAAAAAAAATATTCACAGGAGCCTGAGCAGCACCTTGGCTGACCACTCAAGTGGGAGAGCCCAAGAGATGGACATGTGGCCTTTCCCACGGTAGTTACATGGCCAAGTTCTGTACAATCCTTGGCACATGTTCAGCCCTATCTTTGTGCCCTAGGTGGGCCTTCCAGCCAAGTCTGCAGTGTCAGGAGCCATCCTGCTTGTGGTACCCAATGTCATGGGATTGATGTGCCTGTCACCTCCATTGGACAAGGTGGGGAACAGCTACAGGGGCATCAGCTTCTGCCAGGTAAGTTGCACCTTTAGGATCCAATCCAAATCAAATGTTTGTTGAGTACCTACTGTATGTTACTTTCCATGTCTCCCTTTGGCTGTGACTGTAGAAGCTGGTATCTCTCTTTAACTTCCACAACTATGACAATTTGCGGCACTGTGCTAAGAAGCTGGACCCTCGACGTGAAGGAGGAGAAGTACGGGTAAGAAAAATCACAGTTTGTTATAGAAATATTCCTAAAATAGACCATCCCTAACACCTTGAGCCGCAAGAACCCATCTAAGTGGGCCTCCATGCCTTAGGGCTGTGCATGTGGCACTGCTGTCCTCAGGTAACTGATTTTCCCCCCAGAACAAGACTGTGGTGAACCTGCTTTTTGCTGCCTACAGTGGAGATGTTTCAGCTCTTCGAAGGTACTGTTATCCGGTGGCTAAAAATAACTCATATAGATGAAGAGCTAGAAAGGCTTTAGTGACTGTCCAGTCCAGCTCCCTGTTGTGTTATGATGAGAACCCTGAAGCCAGGGAGGTGAAACAGGGAGGGTGGCAGCTGAGATTGGCAGCTGGGTCTTCCTCTAGTCAGTGCCTGCTGCTACCTACCCAAGGGTGCTGTTGGACAGAATTGGGAGGCTAAGAGCAGGGCCCTATGAGTGAGGAGACACCCAGCAAGTCTGAGGACTGATGTCTCTGGGAGTACCAGGTTCATGTGGACACAGAACCACCAAGGCCTCTGAAGAGCCTGAGCACTTCAGACATGGCAGAGCCCCTCTTCCTTATTTTCCTCCCCACTTCTCTGAGTACCAACCCTGTTTCAGAAGGGACACTGCTGGTGACAGCAGCAGCCCCTGTGCTATTGCTCCTAGGTTTGCCCTCTCAGCCATGGACATGGAACAGAAGGATTATGACTCCCGCACAGCACTGCATGTCGCTGCAGCAGAAGGTATCAGAAAACTTAACAAGGGCTCCAGACCATATGAGCCCACTGGTGCTCACCATCATGCCCTTCCTTTGCCTCTCAGGGTTACCAGACACACAGCCTCTGTTACAGAGTACATGTATACATTCGTTCACATTGAGTGCTACTGTCCTGATCATTACTGAGGACACAGAGCCAAATTAGTACCCCAACTACAGTTTGTAGCTAGAATTACTCCCTACTGTTAAAGGGAATACATGGATAGGAAAAGAACTTTTTTTTCCCCTCCTTGCACCCAAACCTTCATTAAGGGTCAAGGGAGGCTAATGGGGTCAGGGTTATCAGAGGCTTCCAAGCCTTGACCCTCTCTGTACCCCTTAGGACACCTGGAGGTTGTCAAGTTCCTGGTGGAAGCCTGCAAAGTAAATCCTTTTGTGAAGGACAGGTGAGTAAGAGGAACCAGTAGGCCAATAGGTGGGACTTTCTCTTGACCCATTTCCCTATTTATCTGATTACTGCCCTCTCCTTCACAGGTGGGGCAATATTCCTCTGGATGATGCTGTGCAATTCAACCATCTGGAAGTGGTCAAACTGCTGCAGGATTACCAAGACTCCTATACTTTGTCTGAGACTCAGGCTGAGGCAGCAGCCGAAACCCTGTCTAAGGAAAACTTGGAGAGTATGGTGTAAGGGGGACTACCCCCTTCCTTAAACAAGAATCAACAGGAATGAAGTCTACCTGCCTTCAGTGAGGGAAGAGGGGAAGTCAGCTTGATGTTTTAGGCCTCTTAGAGGGGTTATCATACTGTCCCCAGCCTCTTCACCCCCCTTCCCCATCATGAGCCAGATCCCCACCCCCATTACCTTTTCCAACAAAGCCCAAAGATGGGCCCTAGTGGCCACTGCCAGTTTTTGAATTGGGTTTTGGCCAGAAGGCTTGGGTTTCTGCTCGGTGCAAGTAAGTACTTTGATTAGGTTAGCATCCCTAGAAGGGTTTACCTAGGTTTCCTCTTAGATACAGCCAGTTCTCATTTAAGTAGATGCACCTTTCCACAGACCTCCACCTCCCTACTTCCCCCTTCCTTTAGAGCTTTTGGAGGCCTGCACCTCCCTACCCCACCCCCAGCCAGAGTGGCTTTATGCCTACAGAGGAGAACCCCTGTCGCACACCCCTGCCACTATTTGCAGGGAGCCTGAGCCACAGGGCTGGCAAGAGTTGAATTTGCATACTGACAGAACTATCTGTATTGTGTTTCTTCTCCCTGACTCTATGGCTGAAGAAACATATTAAAGAGAGGAGGAGTGCACTGATGAGGAGCCCTGGGTTGCTACACCTCTTATAAGTATATACTAAGAAGAAATGGGGAAAGCTGAGGAGGCTGAAGTGCACCATACCCCCTTCAGACAGGATATAATGCTGCTAATAGTTCTTTTATAGACAGAGAAAGTATTTTGTGATCAAATAAAATTTTAATTATACAAATTAATATTTTTGTTAAACCCAGCCCTCTCCCTTTCTCCTTTGATGAGGGGTGTTTAGCCACCATCACTACAGTAGGAGGGGCCAGATGGTGTACAGAATGTATATTTCTACAGTAATAGCCACTACATATACTTCAAACCTTACTTTATACAAGTTCTCATTTCTTCTAGAGAAAAGGCAAAGATCACATTCTTCTAATTGGAGGTGAAGGGGACAAAGGGTTCATGATCCAGAGAATACTATTTGTTGTACTGTTTGATTAAAACTGAAAATTTTCAAGTGTCTCTGCCAAACATGAGTTAAATGAGACCTCCTGCCCACAAACCCTTTATAAAATCTTCAGAGGAAATGCCAATGACCTAGCTAACTCCCCTAAGTTTTTCTCCATTGTCCTCCACAATTGTGACTGACTGACTGGGTGTAAGATTACAGACAGGCAGACTCATGGATGGGAACAGTAGAAGCTATGGGAAGCCAAAAGGTTATGTGGTTCCAAGGTTGTTGGGGTCAGGGCCACGTTCTCAGGCTACAGCACACTGAGTCAATAAAGCACTTGTGAATGAGTTAAAAGTCCAGACTCTATGTACTACACAAAGGAAGGGGTAATAACACATTGACAACTTTGCCATTCCTCTAATCACAGGTAAAAAAGGCTCATTCTGGAGAAGTCAAACACAAAACCAGCAGAATCCAAATATGGGCATTCCCATGTAGAATTACAGTAGCAAAGAAGTTAAAGCAGAGGTGCAGGGTCAAACTTTCAGAATGGGTAAAATCTAAGACTGGTTAGGGGCCGGATGAGAGGTGCAGGTATCATTCTCTACACTCAGTCTTCCACCAAAATCAGATACCTATGTATCTGGCAGAATTGGGAGCTGTCTCTTCAACCTCCACAGGGAATAGAAAAAAGAATGGTGGATGGATTTCAGATATTGCACAAGTGCCCGATACTGCTGGCTAAGTAGGTATGACAACCAGAATAAACTGGGCTGGACGTATAAAAGGGCCCACCCAGGGGCTTCAGGGAGAGACTCTGCTGAAGCCACCCTAGATTCCTTCTGGCACATCAAGCCCTGAGTGGGTCAGCAGCTCTCCATCCCAAAGGGCAAAGGCAGGCATCACTGGGCCCCGGAACTCTGTCTTTAAAGTGTATACCACAGCAGGCCGGCTTACATCCACCAGGCTCAGTCTCTGTGCTTCATACTCCAGCAGCAGTCCCACCTTCTCCGGTTGGCCAATGCCTATTATGGGGGCACTCTCATTAGCCAGCATGGCATGCCACCTCCGCTGAGCATAGGTGAATACCCAGGAATGACCATCTACACCAATGCAGCAATCCCGAGGTATGTCTACCTCTGCCACACCTATTCGGAAATGCTGAGATTTCTTGACTGTTACCTCCCAATAGTGCCGACCACTGGTGACTGCAGTGTTACCCAGTACCACAGCCCACTCCTTAAAGCGTTCCACATTGAGGGCCACTTTGGTGGGCTCCAGCCCCACCATGCCATACTTAACACCAGTCTCCCCCTTGAAGAGTGCCAGGCTGGTATGAGCTGTCTTTTCTTCTAGCTTGAAACTGATAGCTGTAGAACAAACCAGAGAAAGTCAATGAAAAGGATGAGACTGGGATAGAAACACTCAAGTACAAGAGAGGAGGTACTCCCCAAAGAAGAGTCTGGGGAGGGGAAGGTTAAAAAGGGAGGTGACATTTGGAAGTCAGGATCCTAGCTGGGAGCCAAAAAGGGGCGGCGGAGAGACGTGGGGTTGGGGGGTGGGGTTTGTTGTACTGGCTGGGAGTGGGAGACAGGTGATGGTGTAACATCTGGGGGTCTGGGTGGGAGAGGGGTGGGGGGGTGGCATTTGGGAGTCTGGATCCTAGTTGGGGTGGCGAGTTACATTCCGAGGACCTGGATCCTGGATGAGGACGGAAAAGGGGTGGTGGGGTGACAGAGGTGGGAATCTGGGTACTTGCGGGGGGCGGGGGGTGAGTCCTGGCTGGGAGCAGAAAAGGGATGGCCCCAGAGACAGAACTATATTGACTCCTCTCCCTGGGCCTCCCAACAGCTGTAGAAACACGAGAATCGCCCCCGCTGTACTGCAGGGGCCCAGGGTCGGAGAGACTGGGGCCCCCACGTGGGGGGTGGGGGGGGAGACAAAAGCGTCTCTCAGAGCGAGGCTGGAGAACGGGAAAAGGGACGGACCGGGGAGCGTGAGTTGGAGAAAAGACCTCAGGAAGTCGGCAGGAGGTCCCGTGGGTGGCCAGCAGAGAGCCCCTACCTCTCCGGGTGGCGGAGGCCGTGGCCCCTAACCAATGAGCTCCACAGGGACGAAGCACACGGGCCACGGGGAGCGCCATCTTGAGCCCCGGCTTTTTGGGCACGCCCCTCACGCTGGGACGCCGCCATCTCCAGGGCGACGCTTTCGTGGGCACGTGACCCGGAGAGACCACGTCGCGGAGTGATGACGTAGTCGCCGCTGATAGGCTACTGCGGATTAAGTGCGGGCCGAGGAGGTGTTTCTTTGTGTGTCGTTCCCACGCTCTCCCCTCTTCCCGGCAGGCGGATGAGGGCTACGGCTACCCTCGTTGGCAGGTCTGATACCTCCCCCCGCCCCCGACAAAGGGGATGATGGTATAGGGCCCGTCCGACTCTCCGTGACCCCATTGGGGGTTTTCTTGGCAAAGTGGCCTGCCATTTCCTTCTCCTGCTCACTTAACAGATGAGGAAACTGAGGCAAAGAGAGTTAAGTGACTTACCTGGGGTGACACAGCTGGTAAGTGTCTGAGATTGGGTTTGAACTCAGGAAGGAGGCCTCTTCGCCCCAGGCCCGGTGCTCTATCCATTGCAACACCTAGGAACCCTGAGCAGTCAAGAGGGGGGCCTCGCACCCCAGAAGACCCAGCCATCGTGTGTGAACTGGGAGGAGGGTAGCCCAGAGGAGGCATTGCGTAAGCTTAGATAGCTAAATAAAGGTAGCCTGCCGGAGAGCCTCAAATACAGGGGTGGAAGGGTTACGCTGTAGGTGCCACCGATGGAGCTCGTGTGAGCATGGGCCTGCCTGCGGGCGCCGGACAACGTCCCAATTTCCTGGGACCAGTGCGGTCAAGCGCCGAAGGGCTTGTTGGCTTGGGACGACTAGCAAATCTTGGATAGTCTCTTGGCCATTAAGCTGCAAAGCCTAGGTGACCAAGCATCCTGAAATAGATGCTTTTAGGCAGAGGTCAGGTGGCCCTGGGTCCCTCTGAACTGGATGTAGTACAGAAGATGCCACCTGAAACTACGAAAGAGCTTCCTGGAAGGGCAAATGATGACCAGCAAAGAGGAGGGGTCCTACTGCTGGCCTAGCTTGCCAGAAGATTGGGCCGTGAGGAGTCCACGCAGAGCCAGGTGAATGGGAAATGCCTATTTAGCAGTCCTACAGAGTGTCTCACATTTTAATTGAGAGAGTCTAACAGTTATACTGTTAAGCATTTCTTTTGTATAAAGGAAATAATATTTGCCCTATACCTTACTAGTTATCCATTTAGCATCTTTCTATCCTCTTTTGGGGTGAGCTGAAACATGAAACAAATCTAAGCTTCAAATTATTCTTCCCAGTATTCTGGGATGGGAGATGTTAAAAGCAAGGGTTCAAGAACAAAACTCACTTCAACTGGCACTTACTACCCCCTCCAGCTCAGTGAGCTCCAGTAGCTTATTACTTTCAAGTAACCTGACCCTTTCCTGCCTTTCCAGGTTTCTTACACTTGACTCCCCTCCCTGTACTTTATGATCCACTACACTGGTCTTGGGTCACTTCATCAGACACCATACCCAGTCTCCTGCCTCCATGCCTTTACACATACTGTTTCCTATTCCTAGAATACTCTTCTCCATATCCCCTACCTCAGAGTTTCCTTAGCTTTTTTTCAAGATCCACTCAAGCAATACTTCTTCCAAGAGGTCATTCCTGGTCCCTATAACTACCACCTTCTTCTTTCAGATTATTTTCCATCCATTTTGCATATATCTTGTAAATAATTCACTGTTGTCTCACCCGTTAGAATATACAATCCTGGAGGGCAAGATTTAGTTTGGTTTGTATTATTTTGTTTTGCTTTGCCTTTCTTTATACCTTCATCACTTAGCATAGTGCTTAACACATAGAAAGTGCTTAATAAATGTTAGTGGACTGACTGACTTTTCTTTAGAAACCATGTTTCCCTAAGACTGAATCTAATCTACATACATGGATCCAGAGCTGAGAACAGTCCCCTTAGTGAGAGAAGAAAAGGACACATTTCCTAGGCCCCAAAGGAGTTTAGATTCTAATAAGTAGTGGAAAGTCATTGAAATTTTTGAGTGGGGGAATTAATTTTTTTCCAAGTGAAAATTTTTGTATTTTTTTCCAATTACATTTTAAAACAATTTTTAACATTCTTTTTTTAAAATTTTGAGTTCCGAGATCTCTTCCTCCCTCCCTTCTCTCTCCTTTTCCTCTCCTTGAGAAAACAAGCAATTTGATATAGATTTTACATGTCATGGAAAAACATTTCCATATTAGTCATGTGGCAAAAGAAAATGAGTTTAGATTTTCATGAAAAAGTGCTCTAAATCACTATTGATTAGAGAGATGCAAATCTAAACAACTCTGAGGTACCACATCACACCTATGAGATTGGGAAACATGACAGAACAAGAAAATGATAAATGCTGGAGAGGATGTGGGAGAGTTGGAACACTAATTCATTGTTGGTGGAGCTGTGAGATCATCCAACCATTCTGGAGAACGGTTTGGAACTATGCCCAAAGGGCTACAAAATGTGCATACCCTTTGACCCAGCAATATCACTACTAGGACTGTATCCCCAAGAGATTATAAAAATGGGAAAGGGTCCCACATGTACAAAAATATTTATAGCAGCACTCTTTGTGGTAGCCAAGAATTGGAAATCAAGGGGATGCCCATCAATTGGGGAATGGCTGAATAAATTATGGTATATGAATGTAATGGAGTACTATTGTGCCATAAGAAATGATGAACAAGAAGACTTCAGGGAGGCCTGGAAGGACTTATATGATCTGATGCTGAGCGAAAGGAGCAGAACCAGGAGAACCTTGTGCACAGCAACGACCACAGTGTGCAAGAGTTTTTTCTGGTAGACTTGCAACTTTGTTATAACACAACAACTTACTGAAAAAAAAAATCCCAATGACAGTTTTCTAAGGTAAAATGCCTTCCACACTCAGAGAAAGAAATATGGAAGTCATTCGCAGAATGTAACAGATCATATTTGTGTGGGGGGGGGTTTTAGTGTATTATGTTTTGATTTGTTATATGATTTCTTCCATTTATTTTAGTGCAACTACATAGCATGACTATGGTAAAAATGTGCTCGGTAGGAAGGTATATGTAGAACCTATACAGAATTGTATGCTGTTGCAGGGAGGGAGGGGGGTATTGGGGGGAAGGTGTGGGGCGGATAAAATCTTAATTTTTAAGGAAGTGATTGTAGAACATTAAAAGAAAAATAATAAAAAAATAAATAAAAATTAGAAAAAAGAATCACCCATCATACACACACAAAAAAAAGAAAATGAGTTTAAAAAAAACAAGAAAAACAAAGAAAGTTTAAAAAAAGAATATGCTTAGATCTGCATTCAGACTCCATCAATTCTTTCTCTGGAGGTGGATAGCATTTTTCATCCTAGGTCCTACAGAATTGTCTTGAATTTTTGTATTGCTGAGGATAGCTAAGTCATTCAGAGTTGATCATTGTACAATATTGCTGTCACTATGTACAATGCTCTCCTGGTTCTGCTTACTTCACTTTGCATCAGTTCATATAAGTCTTCCCAGGTTTTTCTGAAACCATCCTGCTCATCATTCTTTATAACATGATAATATTCCATCATGGTTATATATATCACAACTTGTTCAGCCATTGCCCAATTGATGGGTATCCCTTCAGTTTCTAATTCTTTGCCAATGCAAAAAAAAAAAAACTGTTTTAAGTACTTTTGTGCATATAAGTCCTTTTTCTTAAAAAAATAAATAAATAAATAAACCTCTGGGATACTGACCTAGTAGTGATATTACTGGTTCAAAGGATATGCACAGTTTTATGACTCTTTGGGAATAGTGCCAAATTGGTTTCCAGAATGCTTGAATCAGTTCACAGCATCAACAGTGCATTACTGTCCCAATTTTTCCACATGGGAGAGTAATTCTTAAGCAGGGTAGGAGATCAATCTAGTAGCAGTCTGTTGCATGGATTAGAGAAGGAGAAGACTAGAGCCAGAAAATTAATTGAGACATTTTACAATCATTCATTTCTCCTAAGCTCTAGTTCTGTGTCCCCAGCTTCCCACTGGACATCACCACCTACATGTCCTTTAATAGACATCTCAAACTTAACATGTCCAAAACAGAACTCATCATTCTCCCCTCTCCCAACCCAACAGTTGCCAAGTCCTGTGAGTCTTCCCCCTCAGTATTTCTGATAATCCTTTCCTTCTCTTCCTTCACATCAAAACCATCCTAGCTCAGGTCTTCATCATATCCTGCCTCAACTATTGCACCTGGATTCTTACCTCATCACCCTGCCCTCAAATCCCTTCTCAAAATGATATCCCTAAAACATAGGTCTTTTTCAGGTTCAAACTAAACTTCTGATTGTTATTTTTTTAATGAGAAAGGAGGACCCAAGCTTTATAACTAGGTTGTGCCTCCCTCCCCACTAAATACCAGTTCCACAATGAACGCAAATAGCAATTAGCAAAAGAAACCCATTTATCCAAGTCAATAATAAAACAGAAATCAGAGAAAGTCTTTATAGGAAGATATATACCAGACAGTGCAGAGTAAAGTTCTCCCATTAAGAGCAAGGTTACTCAGCTAGAGAAAAAGAATGAGATAGAGAGAAAGTGTCACAATCTAGGCACTGGTTGTTGTCCTTTGTTCTCAAAGAGGACCAAAATGACATCACTATGTTGGGGTCAAGGTACAGCATGTACAACTGTGGCTAATCAGACCTATATGACCTTGGAAGGCTCCACCACAGGTCAGGCATAAATAGTCCATATTTGCACATTTGCATATCTCATATTTCTTTTGAGCTACTGCAATTCTGCTTCATGTATAGAACACAGTGCCTTCTTTAATCCAGGTGGGGGTCTTCCATGTGATTCCAAAGTTCTCCAGAAAGACCTTGAGAGTGTCCTTGTGTCACTTCTTCTGACCTCAAGGCGCTTGCCTTGTATGAGTTCTCCATAAGGCACTTCCAACAATTCCACCTCTTAGTCTCCCCAAGCCTTCCCTAGGAAGAATTTGTCCAAACCATCTCAAGGTTAAGGAAATTAACCAATTCTTAGGAAGAACTGATATATTTTCCCAACATTATTTAACCTTAATAAGTCAAGGATTCCAAGGGGCAAATGATTCAGCACAGGGAATAGAATAAGGAGGGTTCAGAGAGGGTCAGATGGGACTATACTAAAGCAGTTCATTCTTATATTGGGGGAGTGAATGGGGAAGACACTAGGGGCTAAGTGACTTGCCCAGGATCACATAACTAGTAAGTATCTGAGGCCAAATTTGGATTCAGGTTCTCCTGACTCCAGGGTTGGTGCTCTATCCACTGTGACAGCTAGCTCCTCCACAGTCCATTCTTATTAAGTAAGCCTTCCTGGAGATCCTATCTCAGAAACTAGTGGACTATAATGTCCTCCTCCTTATTAGTGTGGAGCCAATAATGGACATGATTTCTGTGGATTGGGACACTCAACTCTAATAGTCAGAGTCTATGTATTAGTAATTTAAATGGGAAGATCTTTCCCATTTAAATTGGCCCATATGATCTGCTTGGGTCACATGGAAGCCTAAGTTACAAGAGTCTGAGTCACATGGAGCCTGTTGGGGAAGGAGTTTGCTAAATGGGTGGAACAGGAAGAGGCAGAGCTAGAAAAAAGCTGAGAGAAAATTTGGTCATGAGTCTAGTCAGGCCTAGGAAGGATGTAAGCAAACAGGTGGCTGGCTAGCATGAGTGAAAGAGCTTTTTTTGTGAGTTTCATGATGCATCTATGAGACATGGTCTTTGCCTCATGGAGCTCCTAGACTAATGAAGGATGTGGCCCAGCAGCTAACATATAGCATTTACAAGGTGCCAGGAACTGTTTTAAGTGCTTTACAGAGTAGCTTTGGGAGGCATATGCTATTATCCCCATTTTATAGATGAGAAAACTGAGACAGAAAACTGATAGCTAGTGTCAGAGGCCAGATTTGAACCCAGGTGGTCTTGACTTCAGACCCGGTCACTCTACCTGCTGTGCCATTTAGCTGTAAGACACACTGTTATGGGATGAGTATACCTGAAAGCTGCAAAAGAAAAGGACCAAGGGGGAATCACAGAAGGCTTCCTAGAGGTAGAGGCGGGAGTGGTGCATTTGAGTTGAGCTGTAAAGAATGGCAAGGATTTCATCAATAAGGAGGGTTGAGCAGGTCATTGCCAGGGCAAGAAATAGAATGATTAAAGGTACAGAGAAGGGGATACCTTGTACCATTTCTTCTGACCTCCAAGTGAGTTCTTGCCTTGTGTGAGTTCTCTGTAAAATAGTCTTTTATGAAAACTACCCTTGGCATTTGAACCAAGGGCCAACCCACCGGAGTTGCACTCTCTATAGTAGAGTTTGAATACTTTGGCAGTTCAGCTCAAAAAAGGACCTCAGTGTCTGGTACCTTTTCTTGCCAGGTGATCTTCAGAATCTTCCTAAGATAATTCAAATGGAAGCAATTGAGTCTCCTGAAATGGCACTGGTAGACTGTCCAGGTTTTACAAGCAAACAACGAGTTCAGCACAACAGCTCTGTAGACCTTCAGTTTGGTAGGCAGCCTAGTACCTCTTCTCTCCCACACTTTCCTTCAGAATCTCCTAAACACAGAGCTAGCTCTGGCATTGTGTGCATCAGTCTCATTATCTATGTGTACATCTCAGGAAAGTATACTGCCAAGGTAAGTGAACTTATCCACAGCCTTCAAAATTTCTTCATTTGTTGTAACCAGAATAGAGAGCCTGTTTCCTTGGTATTAATTAAAAATTAACGCAAACAGCAGAGAATCGATCTATACTCTTGCATCTCAGCCTCAGAGGCTACATTAAGTGCTCAGTCATCTGCAAACAAAAAGTTGTACACCAACTCTCCCTCCACTCTTGTCTTGGCTCATAGCATTTTCAAGTTTTTTCAAAAATTTACCCAGTTTAATAGCTGACCTTGAAGCATTGTCACTGAAGGCATCTGACAACATCACAGAAAACGTGCTAAAAATTAGAATGGGAGTAAGCACATAGCCATGCTTCAATCCACTGATGACTGGGAAAGCATGAGAGCATTGTCTGTTACCTAGAACCCAGGTAAGCATACCATTATGAAACTGATATAAAATACTGATAAACTCTGGGCAACCAAATTTTGCCACAAGTCCTCAAAGCTGATAGTATCAAAATCCTTTATTAGATCAACAAATGTTGTATACAGACTTCTATTCTGCTCCTGGCATTTCTGCTGGAGTTGTCAGGCAGCAAACATATCGACCATTTCGTGGCCCTTTCTGAAGTCATACTGTCACTTCCAGGTGAAGGAACAGCCTATTAAGGAAGAATCTTGCCAGTAATGACTAAGAGAAAGGACACCCCCACCCTCACACCCCCAATCATCACAGGACAATGTATTTCCCTTTCTTTATACAGAATAGTGGAAGCATCCTTGAACTCCTGGGGGATAACCTCCTCTTGCCATATAATTCCGAAAATTTCAACTCACTTTTGTATGAGCAGTGGACCTCCTGCCTTATGAATCTCAGATGTAATACAATCAACCCGAGGCACATTGCCCATGAGAGGAGCCTTAATGGCATTCAAAACCTCTTCTTCATTTGGAAGTTTGGCTAGAGAGAGATTTGACTTCAACCTGAGGTATACAGTCAGTGGCTTAGCATTGATTGATAAATGGTCTGCTGAGAATACTATGGAACTGTTTAGCTACCATGTCTCCAAGATCATATCCTTATCACTAATCAGTATGGCCCCATCAGCACTGAGTAGTTGAGATACAGCAGAGGTCTTTGGCTCATAAATAGCTTTCAGGGCATCATAAAAGTGCTTTGGATTATTACTATCAGCATAAAACTGAATTTCAGCTACCTTCTTGCTAAGCCAAGAATCTTGCTTCTCTTTAAGCTTTGCTTGCACTATACTTTTGATGGAATTAAATGAGGCCTTCTTAGAAACAGATGAACTATCCTGCTGGTAAATCCTGGGGAGTTCTCATTTTTTTGTTTAGCAGTTTCTGAATTTCCCCATCACTCTTGTGAAAACAGTCTTGATGTTTGCAAGTGTTCTAAACCAGATGAGTAAATGGGATGCTGTACACCAAATCTCTGAAAGCTTCTCACTCCCAGCCTTATGTTGGTTCAGTTAACAACTCCAAGTTAGCTACAGAACTGTTTCTGCTGGGAGAAGTGCTTTAATCTGTTAACATTAAGTCCTCTGGTAGTTGTCTTGCCTTGGGTCCTGCAGTTTTGTTGAATGCCAATGTTTACCTTGGAGATGATAAATCTATGATGGGTGTGGCACCCTGCACCACACATTAACTTCATCATTCTCACACCCTTTCTGTCTCTTCTCCTTACAATGACATAGTCTGTTAAATGCTTATATATGTTGTGAGGGTGCATCCATGAAGTTTTATTATATTTAGGTAAATGTAAAACAATACCACTTAAAGAGAGAATAGTTCTGAATTTGACCTTTTGTCCAAGACTGCTATACATCCCCCCCAAGACCTGGCATTGACCAAGCTCCACATAGCAACTGCATTATATCACCTCTGGACCTGGGACTGACCAAGCTCCAGATATCAGCTAAAGAACTGACCCCTCGAATGGGGCCTCTCAAGGCAGAGACAGTTTACATCCAGTCCCATCATGAAGTAGTTACAGAAGAAGAGACCTTCACTGCTTACCCCAAGGGATTTGGGGTCCCGTTCATTTGAGGGGTGAATGATGTACTTGGGCTCAAGCACTCACCCTAAAATTTTTATGTGTTTATTTTGTGTTATCTTTGTTGTATTGTTGTGAAGGATACCAGTTACCCCTAAACTCTCATTGACCTATTAATGGACACAAAAGATCTTGGGGCCAAATGTAATGGTAAGGAAATTTAAAGATCTTCCCTGCCCCTTAATAGGCCCACGTGACCTGCTTTGAGCTTTGGCCCAGCCCACAGCTTGAGTCACATGAAGCCAATGGTGGGAGAAGCTGGCTGAATGGGTGGATTAGGAAGGGTGCAGCTAAGAGAGAGAGAGGCAGAGCTGAGATAGAGAAGGATGAGTAGAGCAAAGCAGCTAGTGTAAGTGAGAAAGGAAGTGATTTTGCCTAAGGGAGCTTGTTTGTGGGGAGACCTGATGGAGGAAAGACTTGAGGGTGGCCATGGTCCCTTTACTGGTAATGTGTACAAACTTCATTGTTACCATGGCGCATTAGGCTTTCTGGTATTTGAATAAATATTTTGATTTCATCTTTGAGGAAGACAGTTCATAATTTGTGAATTTACCCTGGAAATACACATGCATATCCATAGTGGCTGCTATGGGTATCACACTGGCATTACACTGACTATAACACCCACTACAAAAAGGAAGAAGGAAAGGAATAATGTGTCCTGAAGAGCATTTGGAGCTCAGAATGCAGCCCAAGGTGACCAGCCCTGCAAATCTGAACAAAAGATGGATATTCAGAAATAAAGAAGCATTTGAAACATTATTAGAAAGAAAACCTAAATTGAGGAGATTATCTGCTTCTCAAACAACCCAAACAACAGAAATGCAAAAGAGAATGAGTGCAGCCGGCAAAGATGGCAACGGCAACAGTGACAACAGAAAGGCCAGTAAGAGCCTTTTTTCTAAATGTAAACAAGGAGAAGGAAGTGAAAGTGGACTGGTGGGAGAGTGTCCTTTCTGACAGTGGCAATAATTGACATTGTTCTGGAAATGAGACAAGGGTATATGAGATATTATGGTTATGTGAAAAACAGAAATTATCAATAAACTTAAAAAAAGAAAAGTCATAAGTTCAGTCACAATCATTCTAAACACCCAGTAAGGAAAATGTTTAACATTTAGTCAGAGAGTAGGGTACTCAACCTAATTTTGTGTTTATATCTATCTCTACTTATTAATACCTTGGCCTCTTTGTGGTTAACAAAAAAATAAGGTTTATTGGAAAGGTGTAGATAATAAAACAGAAGATTTTATCACAGTGGATAGACAGACACTGGGAGGGGAAGTTATCAAAAGAGCCAATCTTTTCTCAGGACATCCCAAAGCCTGAAGTCTTGTGCTCCAAGATATCTATAAAGCTGTTGACTCTCCTCAATGTTTCCATTTTCTATTACAGCAAAGCCTTTTGCTCCTCAAGGGTATACTAGAATGCCACACCTGCTTCTGCCTTTTGAATTAATTTCTTCTCAACTGGCTCAATAATTTATAGATAACCCCTATCTGAGCAGGACTCTCATTCCAATTTCAAAGGACTTTTCACTTTTAGTCAATCTGAACGTGATTGATTGAGTATCAGATCAGTTTATTGTGAGTGAAATTGAGTGAATCAATTATATTTTATGTCCTGATAAACAACTGGCTCTCTGAAAGAAAATTGGAATGCACCTTTAAATTTAATCTGCATTGTCAACATTTTCTCCATCACTTTAGTACAAAACAACAAATCAAGCTCTGATTTGCAGACTTTGCCAACTTTAGCATATAAATGCTTATATTGAAAATTTAACAATCAGCTCACATGAGCCAGGTTGAGTTGGGTCCAGCACACCCTTGTAATAACTCCATTCTTACACAAGTAAATTCACATCCACCATAATTATACAGACTATTTCACCTCTCCCATGCCATTAAAAGCAATGCACTTGGTACCAAGCAGGGAGTCATCGAGTCTGGCTGCAATGTAAGAGTAGAAAAGGAAGTAAGCAAAGAAGATGGCACCAAATGGTGGAGGGCCTTGAATGCCAAGCAAGGAAGTTTGAGCTTGACTTTGTAGGTTGTAGTGAGCCCAAAGATGCAAGCAGATCTCTCTCTAAAGAAGATTACTGTGCAAGGATTGAGAGGGAGGGAGGAGGGCAGAGGAAGAAGCCTAGTAGGGCTCTGAGTGATCGAATTGGGTGGCAATGCCCATCTGTATTGGGGCAGGGATAGTGGGGATAGTTAGGGGACAGACGTGGGGATACCAGTAATGGAAGTAACCCATGTTTATGTAGCTCTTTATACATATGAAACATTTTTAGAAAGAAAACCAGAACTGAAGAGATTATTTCTCTCTCAAATATTCCAAACAACAGAACTACAGGAATGACTAAATGCAGCAGGCAAAGACAGCAACAGAACGCAACAGAAAGACCAGTGTACTTTTTCCTAAAGTACATAGAAACTGAAAAGCTTCTGCACAGCCAACATTAATGCATCTAGGATAAGAAAGGAAGTGGTTGAATGAGGGAAAAATATTTCTAACAAATTTCTATGATAAGAACTTGGTATCTAAGACATAAATTAATAATCATATATATGTATACACACATATATATACATATGAATAGTAGCCATTCCCCACTAGATAAATAGTCAAAGGATATGAATAATCACATAAAAGATGCTCCAGATCACTAAGAATAAGAGAAATGCAAACCAAAATAACCCTGAGGCTTCACCTCACACCCTGCAAATTTGCAAAAAAATGCCAAAAAATGTCAGCAGTTAATTTTGGAGGGGTTGTGGAAAGATAGTCGCACTACTATATTGTTGGTGGAGCCATGAAATGGCATAAACATTTGGAAATCAATTTGGAATTATGTAAATAAAATGACCAAAATGTCCATATCCTTTGAATCAGAGACTCCATTAAAGAGCTTATATATACCCCAAGGAAGTCATGGATAAGAAGCAAGTCCCCATATGCTTCAAAATACTTGTAGTAGCATTTTTTGTGATAGCTAAGAATTAAAAATAGAGTAAATGCCTTTCATTTGGGGAATGACTAAGCAAATTGTGGGTATCTGAATGTAATGGAATATTACTGTATACTAAGAAATAATATGCATGATGAATACAAAGAAACATGGAAAGATCTACATGAACTGATACAGAGTGAAGTAAGCAGAGAGCAAGAAAATAATATACACAAGGACTACAACAATATCAATAAAATGAACAATAACATACATAACAAAGTATGACAAAATTATGAAAATCAAGTGGTACTGAAATGGAAAGGCATGAGAAGACATACCTCTTTGTGTACATGGGAGCTCTCACAGGTATTACACACTACACTTTTTTTTTTAACTTTTTCAATGTATTGATTTAACTTTTTGTATTGTGCTAACTTTTTTTCCATCTCCCAGAAATATTATTTGTCATATGAGATGACTCTCTGGAAAGAGGAGAGGAAGGAATACATGGGATACTGATGGTATAAGAAATAGAAATATCAATTAAAATGTATTAAAAACAAAGAAAAAAATTAATTTTGACCTTGCAAACCCCCCCACCCCAGCCTCCAGGAGTCCATTGACCACACTTTGAGAACTGTGGATAAAGTTGTTAGTTACAAGTAATCATGTGGAAGCTTGGGGCATAAGGGATAGACCTTGCTTTTGGCTATATGTGACTCACTGATGATTGCACTGTGAGATGACAAAGAGTCCCTTTTTTTGCTGTGGAACTAGATAAACTGGTGATTCAGTAGATGAGATATAGAAGTTTAGAATAATTGCCTGTTGGATATGTCTGAGATCTGAATTACCTCAAACTTACATAATGATGTCCATGTGTGGCAAGGCCCCATATGTAGTGAGGGCTGTCCCCTCACATGTCATGAATTCATCATTGTGTGGCTCAAAGGGAGGCAGAATAGATATCTCTAACCTCTTTTCCCTCTACCCTTTTCCAAAGGAGACTTTAATTCCTGCAAGAGGGAGGGGTGCAGGAAAGCAAGGCCGGCAGCTGCCATTGTTCTCTCCTCAGGGAGAGTGGGTACCAGTCTAGAATTATATCTACCTGATCCCTTGAGTATTACTAGTCTAGAGGATGTGATCAAGTTCAAGCTAACTTCTGATCACTGTGTCACTGGGGGAAAAGGAGGACCCCAAGCAGCAAAATGGAAATCATAGAAAGTAGGCAGAGGAGAATATATACTAGACAATACACAATGAAAGAGCTTTCCTCTTGGGAATGAAGTAACAACTCAGCTAAGAATTCTGGATCTTTCACCCAAGGGAAGGTTCCCTAAACTCTCTAGTATAGCAAGCTAGGGATAGGGACATGATGGAGACTGTCAGCTCTTTTCATACCTCTCCAGAGTCTTTCCTTCAGCAACCTGAAGTGGAATCAGCCTCTTCCATCTTCCTTCTCAAAGCAGGAAGCCAGAAGCACCAGCAACAACTCAAGACTTGAAATGGACTTGACAAAGACTGTAAAAAGCTGGAGCTCTTCTGCTTTCACTAACTTCAATCCCCTGAACCCCCACACCCTTACATAGGGCAAGGCATCCATCTCCACCAGCGAGGAGAGGGTCCCATACCAATGAGCTTTGGGACTGAGATTATTCTTAACATGTCCAAAATGGAACTCATTTTCCTGCCCCCTCCCTATATCACTACTGACAGCTGAACATTCTCTCAGTCAGGCTCCAAAGTTCTGACTCTTTTTTTTCCTTTCCCTTATCAGGTTCCCTCCTCCCCGCAATATGCTCTGCCACCAAGTCCTGTCACTTTTTTCTTAACAATTTTCTTTCCTTTCTGTAATAAACAAAGGAGAGAGTTCTGTTTCCACGGGATAGAAACTTCCAGCTTTGAGTGGTAACAGTTAATCAGAGTTGTGACCTACTATGGCAGAAACTTGAAAGAGAGAGCAAGAGTTAAGTGTCCACAAAAGTTGTTAGCCCCCTAAGGCTACTGAATAAAAACTGCAGGTGGCCCCGATCAATCAGAAAACGGTAAGGGGCTTTCAGAAAAACCCAAGAAGAAGATAAGAACTGGTTCAGCTTAAACCAGCTGGGGTCACTGAAGGGCAACCCAAAAATCTAACTGACCTAAAAATCTATTGCTTGATGACATACAGTGGGCTTGTCAAAAGATCGCAATCTAAATCTGAAAGAGAACATCTGTATGTATCTCTCTCTCTCTCTCTCTCTCTCTCTCTCTCTCTCTCTCTCTCTCTCTCTCTCTCTCTCTCTCTCTCTCTCTCTCTCTCTCTCTCTCTCTCTCTCTCTCTCTCTCTCTCTCTCTCTCCTTCTTTTTGAAGAGGGATGGAATTCACTTTGGCCAAAATGTTCTCCTCTGAACTCAAATTTTATTTTTTAATATTTTAATTTTAAATTAATAATTATTTATATTACATATCATCTTATATAATATATTAATGATTAATAAAAATTAATATTTTAATCAATTTTAATAATTGATACTCAGTGTCAAGCATATTTCTAACACTTTCCATTCTAACTACTCCTTCCCCTTCCCCCCAGGAAAGTCCTTATTAGATCACAGCTGGACTATTAACATTTTTCCTGTTCATAATTGCTTTCTCTACTTCTCATCTCTGCTTCTTCCAGTCTAGTCTATATTTGATCATGTCAAGTGGTTCACAGTAGTCTTGCCTTTCTATTCAAGTTAATTTCCTCTTCTCCCTCCCAGCCAAATTTTTGGGAGCAACCATTGAACTGGCTCACTTATCACTTAGGGTTTCCTAAAAGCCTTTTCCATCATGGTATGGTTGCTTGTAGTGTTTTCTCTATCTAAAATGCCCACATCTGCCTATTGAAATCCTACTTGTCCTTCAAGTTTTAAGCTCAAGTCCACCTTTTTTTCTAAGTAAGGCTTCCCTGCTGTAGCTAGAAGCCATCTTTCAGAGAAAAGCATACTATCTCCTATGAAGAGAACAGCATTAGTCAAAGTGGAAGTAATCAGGGTTCATTTGAGAGACAAGGAAGAAACAGGCCCAATAACCTCAAGTTTCTTGTTGTGAGGTACAAAGGGACATATATGTGAATGGGTAAAAGTGGGTCCAAGTTATTATTATTATCATTAATAATAACTACTCACATTTATGGAATACTGTAAGTTTTATGAAACGCTTTCCTTATACCCAGGGAAGTGGGGCAGGTGGGTGGTGCAGTGGATAGAGCACCAGTGCTGGAGTAAGGAGGACCTGAGTTCAAATCTCCCCTCAGACATGACCTTGGGCTGTCACTTAACTTGAGCTGTGTGACCTTGGGCAAGTCACTTAACCTCAATTGCCTCATCCTAGGTCATCTCCAATCATCCTGATGAATATCTGGTCACTGGATTCATATGGCTCTGGAGGAGAAGTGAGGCTGGTGACCTGCACAGTCCTCCCTCGCTCAAAACAAAGCCAAGTACAAGTCATGTCATCATTTCTCTGATAGCGTGGTCTTCTGTGGCAATGAAGGAGGAACGCGCACACACACCTAGGGAACTAAGTAGTTTAAGTATTTTTAGCATTCCCATTTTTCAGATAAAAAAACTTACCCTCATGTGAATTCTTGCCATTTTTCCCTTGAAACTGTGACCTTGACATAGGAAAGGGACAAAGGGATGGTGGGGATGATTCAACTAGAAACAGTGGACAGAGGGCTGAGATCAGAACAAGAGCCAGAGCAAAGGCTAGAACTGGGTGGGGACTTCAAGTCAGAAAGACCTAAATTCAAATTTGACCAACTTGGTTGGTTGAGGGAAATGTCTTGAGGGGTTTACATCAATAGGAAGTTGTGGCAGTTTATGTCAATTCCTGTTACTTTATGAAAACTGAGCTAAGAAATATCAGATGGGGAAATGGAAGTCCTAGAGTTACAGGCTTTGCTATTTAAGTCTAGAATTTGTAACCCAATCAGCAAAAGTTTGGAGGTTTTCTGGTCCAGACATTTGAAGCCATGTGGCTTTGGTGGGTAGAAAAAACATGGTTTTGAGAGGACTTCCTACACATAGATTGAAGAAACTAACATCAATGGGACGGTGGATGGAGAACTGGTGCCACCTGGTGAGAAACTTTTTTTATTACACTCTCTTGGTGGCTAATAAAGTGATACCCAAACCTTTCTATAAGTTTACAGAAGGAAGTATGCGAATTGGGATAGGCAGCTTCTGCTCCTCCAATATCCCAATTATCACACTGGTAACCCTACCAAGTGCATTCACAAGGTACATCCATGTCACACATTATTATTATAATGTTCTTATTTTTACACTCCAGGGTTATTACTAGTATGAAAAAGCTTCCTGTTTCTATACCCATTCTTTACCTCACCAGCCCTCATGACCATTATCTGGGGAAGCAATTCTTGTGGAGGAGGGTTTTGCTATCCCCACCAACTACCAACCAACTGCATTCTCATGGTAGGCAAGTCAGCCTAGTTGAAGTAGTAGGGCACCCTGAGGGACAGACAGGAGGCAGCATGTGTCAAGCAAGTTAAATGACCACCACCACTTTGACTACCATCTTCTCTTGGACACTGATGGAAATAGCCCAGTATCATGAACACAAGAGACTTGGGAATGGCCGTGTTGCCCATTACCGTCTGCTTTGCTGTTGTACCCTATGGACCAGGGGACCTTTCCATCTTCCCCATTAGAAGATAAGTTCCTTGAGGACAAGAACAGTCTTGAGGACAGTCTTCCTTCTCTACTTGTATCTCCAGCTCTTAGTACGGTGCTTTGCACGTTTTAAGTACTTGATAAATGCTTCATTCATTCGTTTATTTCTCGAGTTTGACAAACATTTCATTCAAATTTTAATTATAATCGTATTTAGCAAATCAATAACTCGAAAACAATCAGACAAGCTCTACTATGTAACAAATAAAAACGGTGAAACAGATACATCCATATAATCAGCACTCAGAGACATGTAAATGTCACTAAGTGCACAGTACACACCAATAATGAGCATGCAAAAAGGTTAAATAATACCTGGGAAGTCTGTTCTACATGCAAATCAGCTGCACCACTACCAACTGCATGTAGTTTACTGGATTATTAACCAAGAACAATGTATTTGTCATCCTAGCAAGTGTAGTCAATCTGATAGAGGAAGTCCCAAAGAGAAAATTTTTTTTCTAAAAATATATTAAAAATCTAAAGAGAAAACAAAGTTTCCAGAAAAATTACGAAAATTAAAAATAACATTCAGTTTATGTTGGTCATGTCATTCATAACCTACTCAAAACCAAAACCAAAATATATCAGGCAAGACTGAGGTTGTATTTGCACCTAGTATGTATCTCAAGTAACACCTACGATAGCAACAGCAGCCTACGTGGCTCCTTTAACACAGGAAGGTAGTTACCGCTTTATTAATTACTCAAAAAAGGAATGTAGTATTTGGTTTGTTCACCAGGTGGAGTCTTATTTATCCACAGGCCAAGTTAAGCAATTTATCACCAGCCAAATGGCTTCATCAGCTATGTCTCAATACATATAAGCAAGTCTTCCTCTCTACATGCCAGCCTAGCACTTGCCAAGCTTCAAGACTTTAGCTACCAGATTAAAGCCCACAGTAGCTAGATTCTGCATCTAAACTAAGGGATAGCCAATCAGTATAAATTAAGTGATGCCATGTACATGTAAAGAGGAAATGCTAACCACTGGGGAAAATAATAATTCAAATAGATAATTGGCAACGCATGGGCACTGGTTACAAATAATAAAAATCATGTAGATAAATAAAATGAAAAAAATTCTTATGAAAAAGACAGAGATTTGAGTGGGTTAAAATTGCAATATGCACTAATATTGTTATATATTTATAGTCCCTGGAGACCTATATATGATGAGGACTGGAAAGGGGGATGGAATGGATGAAATTCTGAAATCCCCCAAAGACCAGAGGGCAGGAGGCAGGTTGTGGGCTACCTGGAATGAATTCATGGACTCAAGCATTGTTGAGGTCAAGGTGAAGGTTTACTACACTTTTCAGCAGGCAAGAGTTCTTAGGGAACCTGCATTTTGAGATAGAGTACAGGTAAAATTTATATAGGATATTCTACAGTATCACATGTATCAAGTACGCTGACTAGGTGATTCAGGACAGGATTAGGGAGTGGTTAAGGAGTCGTTAGTTCTTAAAGGAATATGTACTTTTGTTATATACTGTGAAAGTATTTTACCCAGAGTTCATCAGGAAATGGCTCAGGGGAAGCTACATGGAGGTGTGGGTTTAGGCCTGAAACATCACTAAGTCAACTAATGGTCAGGACTGACTAAGTAATACCTAGGCTGCTCCCATCAATGCCTTGTTAGAGAAGATTAATGTAAGGAATTATATGTGTGTCTAAGTCTAGGATGCATATGATTGGTCAAGTGAGTAGTAAATGTCATTATGACCCAGTACACAACTAGTTCAGCCAGTACACAGCTGGCTCAAACAAATAAATTCTATAAGTGCAGCTGCCTACTGTATCAGGAAGAGAGATAATGGTTTTTCTTGGGGCAGGCTGTCCTTGGGCTAGAGACAAACTTCCTGAAACAGTGTTCTGAGGTTAGGGAGAAATGTGATTTTTAAGAGAAATGTGCTTTTAGAATTGGGGTCCAAGCACAGACACCCAAGCACCCCATCAGTATCTACTACTTATCATATTAAAAACCAGTCCATTTATACCTATGCTTTTTAGTGTTTTTAATATAAAGGGATATTGTATTTGGTCAAAAGCCTTTTCTGTATCTATTGACATAAAAGTTAATATGTATTGTTTTGTTATTAATATGCTCCATTATGTCCATAATTTTCCTAATAATATTGAACAAGTTCTGCATTCTTGGTACAAACTACTTTGGTCATAGCGCATAATCTTGTTGATATGTTATGGTAGCTTCTTTGCTAATATTTTATTCAATACTTTTGAATCAATGTTCATACACATGTGCATACACATGTATGAAGACAGAGAGAATCCATACATCTGTTCTGATTAAGTCCACTACAGAGTCATGTTTCATAACCTCAATTGGACCCTTACTGCAATCCTACTATACCTCCCTTATCAGTTCACTATCCCACTCTCCTCAGTGATTCTTCCAAACCTTTTTATCCCTCCTCAAACCTCTCATGACTCTTCCTCCTCCACTTTCTCATTGGAGAAACTTGCTTCATATTTTACAGAAAAAATTGAAGTCATTTACTGCGAACTCCCTCTTCTCCCCTCTTTCCCAACTTCTATCATTCAGGTACCTTCTGCCATTTTCTCTTTCACCTGTCTCACACGATGAAGTAGCCTTACTCCTTACCAAGGCTAATCCCATCCCATCTAGTCTCTTCCAATAGATTGCTTCCTCTTTCATCCTGACTCTCATTTATTCTCTCTCTTTCTGTCTCTTTCTCTGTCTCTCTGTCTCTCTCTGTCTCTCTCTGTCTCTGGCTCTCTCTCTGTCTCTCTGTCTTGCTATCTGTCTCTATCTCTGTCTCTCTCTGTCTCTGTCTTTCTTTGTCTCTCTCTGTCTCTGTCTCTGTCTGTCTCTCTCTGTCTCTGTCTCTCTCTCTGTCTCTGTCTGTCTTGCTGTCTCTCTCTGTGTGTGTCTCTCTGTCTCTCTCTCTCTCTGTCTCTCTGTCTCTCCCCACCCACTCCACACAGACATACCCATGTCTTCTCCATCCTGAAAAAACCCTCACTTGATCTTTCCATCCCCTCTATTAGTTCTAGTTCTCTTCTCTTCTGCCCTTTGTAGCTAAACGCCTGGAAAAGACCATCTGTCATAGTTGCCTCCACTTTCTCTGCTCTCACTCTCTCCTTAACCCCTTACAATCTTGGCTTCTGACCTTATCATTCCAAAGTTATCAATGATATCTTAATGCCTTTTTCTCAATTCTTGTTATCTTTGACCTTTCTACAGCTTTTGACATCATTGATCACCCTCCTTGATACTCTCCTCTCTTTAGATTTTTGAGACACCATTCTCTCCTTGCTCTCCTCCTACCTATCTGACTGCTCCCTCTTTATCTCCTGTGTTGGATCTTCCTCCAGATTAGGGAGAGAACAGTCACAAACAAAATCAACATAAACTTTAGAGGGTTGATAATAAAATAGGGATTAAAATGGAAGAAATATATAAGAACTAGAGATTGTGGATTGGACTTAATGAAGAAAAAAGGGTCAGGGAAGAGAATAAGCATTTATATAGCCCCTATTATGTGCCAGTCTACTGTGCTACGTGCTTTATAAAAGTATATGACCTTTACAACGACCCTGCCAGATAGGTGCTGTTGTTATCCCCATTTTATAGTTGAGGAAACTGAGGCAAACCTCTGTTTGTGACTTATCCAGGGCTACACAACTACCAAGATCTTACTGACTACAGACCCACTGCTCCATCTACTTCGCCACTTAACTGTCGGATTATTTCAGTTATAGACGATTAGTGTTGATGTAGATCCTTTCTTTTTCTCCATCCCCTACAAGAGGGGTAAGATGAAGAAAAGCAAATAAAAGTCCATGATAGTAGGGAAAATATATAATTAACAATCATAATCCTGGACTTGAATGAATTAATTTACCCATAAAATGCAGGAGGATAACAAAGGATAAAAAAACAGAATCAAGCTATGTTTTTATAAGAAACACACCTGAAATGTAAAGATTCATACAGTACCTAGAATAAAATTCATTATATTTCAGACAAATTTTTAAAGTCAGGACTTCATTATTTGAGTAGGGCTTTTCATCTTCTTTTCTAAGCTATTTGTTCTCCTCATGATTGTTTCCTTTAGTTTGATTTCAATTTCTTTTTTTTTTAATCTCTTCCTTCTTGCTGCCAAACTGGTGGCTCCACCCCCTCAGCTTCCTCTCCTCTCTGATTGGAGAGTTGGAGGGTAGAGTACCAAATTCCTCACAATGTCTTCCTTTAATAGAGGGTAGAAGCTGGACCTTTTGCCTCACTCTACATGGCATCTTCTCTAATGAACAAGTTGCTTCAGTGCTGGGTCCTGGTATCTCTCCTCATCCTTGTTTTCCTACTTCCCTTTGTATGTCATTTCCCTCCTCTCCCATGAGACTGTTAACTCCTTGAGGGTAGGGACAATCTTTCTTTTTATTAATTTTATCCCCAGAATTTAGCACAGTAGATGCTTAATACATGTTTATTGGATTGGATTAGATTTATACAGCCTGAAGAAAATGGGAATATTTCAAATATTCCCATTTTCTGCATACTTAAAGTTTACCACTTCAAATACCAGTTTTTTAAAATTTTGACCATTTTAGATGGAAATCTTTCTACAAATGTATTGTTTACTTCCTTGATTTATTGAACAGAATATACTTGAATTCTTCATGACTCAAGATGATTAATTGTGATGAACATCAATGATTATGCAATGCTACAATAATAGAAGGAGAATAACAAGAACATTTCCACGATGTATAAGGTTATTTATCTCCAAACAAAAATGCTTTTTCATTTCTTCTGTCTGCTTCTTATAGTATATGTATGTTTTCCTTTGTTGTCACTTTGTGTTGTTATTAGGATTCCTACCATCTTGTTCTTCTTTTCTAATCTATTCAAATCTGAAAATATATACATAAAATACACACACACACACGCACATACACACACACGTCACCAAGGTGGTTAAAAACTGTATTCCAAATAAGGAAAAGTGTTATTAGTGAGGGATGAAGGACCTTTCCAATGAATAAAGTGCTTAGACCCTATGGATCTTACAACACCTGTTTTCACTGTTCAAAAACTTCCCCTACTCCCCACACCTTTTTCTGGCTTACTAGCGGGTTCTCAGTGTTTCAGGTTATTGAGTTTGTTACAATCAATCTTCAAATAGGTGAGTTGTTACTATTGTTGCGGTTGTCCTTTGTTCTCAAAGAGGACCATGACCTCAAGATGATGGCATGACTTGCAGTTGACTTCGATTTGAGTGAGGGAGGGCTGTGCAAGGTCACTAACCTCACTTTCTTCTCCTGAGCCATCTGAGTCCAATGGCTTGATATTCATCAGAACGACTGGAGATGGCACAGGATGCAATGGGAGACACTGGCCCTTTACTATATCCGCAAAGTAATGTTAGCTGGCCAGGATGTGGAAATATCCTTATTATATGTTGTTGTTCTGTCATGTCCAACTCTTTGTGACTCTAAAGACCAGGGGTGGCTACAACCCCTGCCATACACCATACTGTTTATGGAATTTTCTTGTCAAAGATAGTGGAGTGGTTTGCCATTTCCTTTTCCAGTGGATTAAGGCCAACAGAGGTTAGATGATTTGCCCAGGGTCATATAGCTAGTGAGTATCTGAGGCCAAATTAGAACCCAGGTCTTCCTGACTTTAGACTCAACACTCTATCCACAGAGCCATCTACCTGCCCTACCTGCTTATTATTTAGAAGTGTGCATTACGATGGTCAGAGTCAGAGAAAATAAACATTTATTAAACACCTACAATGTGTTGGATATGCAAAGAAAGGCAAAAAATAGTCCCCACCCGCAGGGAGCTCCCAATCTAATGGTATCCACTAAATTGAGATTCTGTGTGTTCCCAACTCTTGGAATTTTCTCTGGCTTCCACATATCTAGAATATTCTCTCTCTTCACCTCTGCCTCCTGGCTTCTCTGCCTTTCTTCAAGCATTAACTAAAGTCTCACCTTCTGCAAGAATTCTTTCCCAGTCTCCATTAATCTTCATTCTTTCCTTCTGATATTACCTCCAATTTATCCTCTTATATACCTTGTCTATACAAAGCAAAATCATTGTTGAAGATTTTGCCTGCCTAAATTAATTTTTTGGCTCACTACTGGGAAGATATACTTCCCTTTTTCAGATCCAGTTCTTCTCAGAACCATTTCCTTCAGGTTCTCCAGATGTCAAGGATATTCTGGGCTCTGGTTGTCTTTTGCTGTTAGGGTAGTAACTTGCAAGTAAGGTTGGTCACAGTTACTCTGTAGAACAGTTTTTCCATGAGGTGATCAGACCTAAGAGGCTAGGCTTGCCTTCTCCCCAAAGCACAGAGTTTCTAGGAAGTCCTCAGACAGTTATGAGAGGCCTTGAGTCCAGTGACTAGTTAATCAAGGCATCAAATCATGACTTATTTAGACATTCACCTGACCCTTTTCATGTGCTTCTCTTCATCTGTGGCATTCTTCATTGAATTTGTTCTCTCTCTCTCTCTCTCTCTTTCCCTTACTCCCTCTTTATTTATCTCTTTATCTCTCTCTCTCTCCTCTCTGTCTCTCTCTCTGTCTCTCTCTGTCTCTCTCTCTCTCTCTGTCTCTCCCTCTCTCTCTCCTGTTTAATCATCTTTTCTTTCATTTGACCCCCATCCCCAAGTTCTCAGTCTTAATATCCATTTGCTAGGGTTTGGCATAGCTTCCTTGTTGTAAGTCTTTTCTTAGTCGCTACTAACTTCTGGGAATCTTCATTTTTTTCCAATTTTGGATTGCATGTTGTCATTCATATCTATATTTTTCCTCCCTTTATTATTGTTTCATCTGGAATCTTCTTCAGGTCTTTGCTGGAATGTGTATGTTAGAGAATGGATTCCTCCACATCCCGCATGTGGTCGTCTTTACCAGAAGTATAGGCTAAATCAAATTGTTCAGGCTCCAAAGGGTGTTTTGTTGGGGCAAAGCTAAGAGATGTTAGGTTTTGGTCATTCAATGACTCTTCCAGGCTAGGTAGGCACAAAGTGGTGCAAAAGCATGATAGGAAGGACATCTATTAGGGTCCCTGCCATATAAACTTGTTTTTCCCTTTGTCATCAGCATCTGATGCATTCACAGGCCCCATCTGCTTGCTTGGCTGATACAGCCTCTCTGAATGGAAGACAATGGAGAGTTTCATTCTGGGAGAATCATGATGATGTGTGAGGTGGGTGCCTTGGAAAGTCAAGAGCATGTAAATGTATCCTTTAACTGATACTGGTTGCTAACCACTGGCTGAGGGAGAGGCTCTTTGACTCTGAAGCATTCAAAAACAGCCTATCACCCACAGCCCCCTGTCCTTTGTTTCATCTGAATATTGAGGAGCTCAGTAAGTCTTCCACTCTTGCTGTCCAGTGACAGACCAAGTGACAAGCAGAAAGGCTTTAGGGCCTTATCTTCTCTGAGAACATGTGGTCTCAAGGAATAGGTCTTGATCTTTGTCCTTGTAAAGTGTTCCTCTCCACTCCATGTGAAGGCACTAGAGCTTTGGGAGTTTTAAAAGTCTAGGAAATGTCACAAGAATCACTTGTCGGGGGGCGGAGCCAAGATGGCGAAGTAGAAGGACGCACATTTACGAGCTCCAAGCCCACAACCCATGGAATTGAGGTAAAAGGAGATCCCGATAAATTCTGAATCACTGCAGGGGGTGCATAAACATAGGGGAAGAGATTTCCGTTCCACTGAGCCCTGGAGAGCCGTCCCCGGGGTCCATCGTGCCCCAGAAAGCGGACCCCACCCCCAACCCTGGCCGCAGCCCCAGAGAAGCTGACCCGAGCAGGCTTCAGAGAGGAAAGCTCCGGGGGAAGCTCCGGCAGCCGGGAAAGTCCCTCCACCCACAGAAGCTACAGGTCAGTGAGAAAGAAGGTCAGTGAGAAAGAAGGCTGGGCTAGGGGAGGGGAGCAGAGCGTCTCCGTGACTCGGGCCCCCTCAGGAGGAAGCGGCGGCGGCAGAGATGGGGGCAGGAAGCGGCGGAGGCAGAGGCGTGGGCGGCGGCTGAGGTGGCAGGGGCCCAGGACTCAGGAATCCCCCAGCAGCAGGTAGGATCTTCAGTACTGAAGGTCTTTCCAACCTGAGGGAGCTGAGCCGGGGAGACGGCCCTGCCCCCACCCCGCTCTACTACTGAAGGCCTCTGAATAAAACCCCCAAGGGAGCTGAGCACAGCAAGCGGGGCCCCCCACCCCGCCCCCACCCGCTCCGTTCCTGAAAGTCTCTGCAGAAAGCCCCTGAGAGACCGAGTTTGGGAGGCGGCCCTGCCCCCACCCCTGCGCCAGAACTAAAGCTTGCTGCCAGAAAGCCCATTTGAATCTCAGAGGCCAAGCACTAGCTGGGCGGATCTAGGCGGGGGTGGACAGGAATCTCAGAAGTCAAGTAACTGGCTGGGAAAATGCCTAGAAAAGGGAAGAAAAATAAGACTATAGAGAGTTTTTTCCAACAAATGCAAATGATCCCGACCTTCGGATCTGACGAAGATGGGGACGTATTCTTGCCATCAGGGAAAGACGTGGAGGGTGGGGCCTTAGTACCCCAGACACCCCAGGGGGGTGTCGGGTGGGCTCAGGCCTTGGAAGAGCTTAAAAAGGATTTTGAAAAGCAAGTTAGACAGGTGGAGGAAAGACTGGGAAGAGAAATGACAAAGATGCAAGAAGAGTATGAAAAACAGGTCAATACCTTGGTAAAGGAGACCCCAAAAAATGCTGAGGAAATTAACACCTTGAAAAATAGGCTCACTCAATTGGCAAAAGAGGTTCAAAAAGCCAATGAGGAGAAGAATGCATTCAAAAGCAGAATGAGCCAAATGGAAAAAGAGGCTCAAAAGCTCACTGAATTTAATAGTTCTCTCAAAATTAGAATGGAACAGATGGAGTCTAATGACTTTATGAGAAACCAAGAAATCACCAAACAAAACCAAAAGAATGAAAAAATGGAAGAGAATGTGAAATATCTCATGGGAAAAACAACTGACCTGGAAAATAGATCCAGGAGAGACAATTTAAAAATTATGGGACTACCTGAAAGTCATGATCAAAAAAAGAGCCTAGACATCATCTTCCATGAAATTATCAAGGAAAACTGCCCTGACATTCTAGAACCAGAGGGCAAAATAAGTATTGAAAGAATCCATCGATCACCACCTGAAAGAGATCCAAAAAGAGAAACTCCTAGGAACATTGTGGCCAAATTCCAGAACTCCCAGCTCAAGGAAAAAATCTTGCAAGCAGCTAGAAAGAAACAATTCCAGTACTGTGGAAATACAATCAGGATAACTCAAGATCTAGCAGCTTCTACATTAAGGGATCGAAGGGCGTGGAATAGGATATTCCAGAAGGCAAAGGAACTAGGACTTAAACCAAGAATCACCTACCCAGCTAAACTGAGTATAATACTTGAAGGGAAAATATGGTCTTTCAATGAAACAGAGGACTTTCAATCATTCTTAATGAAAAGACCAGAGCTGAAAAGAAAATTTGACTTTCAAACACAAGAATGAGAAGAAGCATGAAAAAGTAAACAGCAAAGAGAAGTATTAAGGGACTTACCAGAAATGAACTGTTCACATTCCTACAAGGAAAGACAATATTTGTAACTCTTAAAACTTTTCAGTATCTGGGTAGTTGGTGGGACCACACACACACCTGTACATGCATGCACGCACATACACACATGCACACACATAAAGAGATAGAGAGCACAGATTGAACTGAATAGGATGGGACCATACCTTAAAAGAAATTAAGGTAAATGGTGAGAGAGAAATGTAGTGAGAGGAAAGAGGGGGAAATGGAAGGGGGTAACTATATGTCATTTAAGAGGCAAGTAGGAGATTTTTTTAGTGGAGGGAAAAAGAGGAAAGCTGAGAAAAAAAAAAAAAACAAGAAGTTTACCCTCATCACATTTGACTAAACGAAGGAGTGAAATGCACACTCATTTTGGTATGAAAACCTATCTTACAGTATAAGAAAGTGGGGGAGAAGGAGATATTGCGGGGGCGGGGGGATGATGGAAGGGAGGGCAAAGGGAGGAGGGAGTAATTGAAAGTCAACACTTTGGGAGGGACAGGATCAAAAGACAGAAGAGAAACAATGAGGGGCAGGTTAGGAGGGATGGTAATTCAGTTAGTCTTACACAACACGACTATCCGGAAGGTCATTTGCAAAGCTACACAGATATGGCCTATAATGAATTGCCTGCCTTCCCAAAGGGAATGGGTAGGGAGGGAGGGATGGGGAGAATTTGGAACTCAAAGTTTTAGGAACAACTGTTTAGTATTGCTGTTGCAACTAGGAAAGAAGACATACAGTTAATGAGGAATAGAAAGTCATCTGGCCCTACAGGAGAAAAGAGAAGATGGAGACAAGGGAAGGGAGGGATGACAGAAGAGAGGACAGATTGGAGATAGGGAAAATTAGATTGCTTGGGGTATTGGGGTGGGGGGAGGGGAGAAAAGGGGAGAAAATTTGGAACCCAAAAATTTGTGAAAATGAATGTAAAAAGCTAAATAAATAAACAAATAAATAAATAAATAAAATAAAAATAAAAAATAAAGTACTTGTAAATAAAAAAAAAAATGAAAAAAAAAAAGAATCACTTGTCACTGATTCACTGTTGAAATTCAGCCTGGGTTCTGCAGACAACATAGCCCCAATGCCTGGAGGAGTAAGGAGTGGCCTTTAGGATCCCAGCCCAACACAAGGGATCACCCAGTAGTTATTTGGACATGAACTTGGTGTGTCTGATGCTAGGTAGGAATGGAGCTATTTTGAGCCTACTCCCCCAGAAACTGAGATTTTGCAGAAAATATTTGTACTATGTTCTTGTTATACTTTGGAAGTAACTATCTCTTTGTAAAAGCCAATTGATGTTGAATGGTTATGAGGGGGAACATAACTGGTGGGAGCTTGAGCTGATGGTGATAGAAGAGAGACACCTTAACTCTTTAGGATGCCTGAGAACCTTAAGAGGGGAGAAATAGCAGCCTGACTCTGGAGAAAGAATAAGAACATACATGTTACACTTTTAAAAAATGATATTTTTCTTCAATTATATGTAAGTACAATTTTTAACATTCACTCTTTTTTAATTTTGAGTTCCAAATTTTCTCCCTCCTACCATTACTTCCCTCTTCCCTGAGAAGGTAAGCAATTTGAGATAGGTTGTATGTGTTCAATTGTGCAAAATATGTTGGCATATTAGTCATATATTACACTTTTAAGGAAAGAAATTTGTCCTTAAAACTTGATTGGCCCAAGGGGCTAAGGCTTGAGCCATTGATGGGCTTCTTGGTTACCTGAAGCATAAAAAGGCTGGTCAATGAGGAATCAATACCCTTCACACATAACAGATTTCTCACTACTATGTGAGCCCAGGCACCCCTATGATCAGACACATTTCCATCTGATGGAGATGAGGGGGATCAGCTATGCCTGAACTAGCGTTTTATCCTTTTCGATCATCCTTTCACCAGAATGGAAAGCAAACTCACACTGATCCAATAGGGATAGTCCCCTGATTGCTCTAGACAGAGCAGGGATTCTTGAGTGGGAGTTTGTAAACTTGTTTTTTTTAATATTTTGAAGTTGTATTTTAATATGATCGTTTTCTTTTGTGTTTTATTTTATGCATTTAAAAACATTATCCTGAAAAAGCATCCATAGGTTTCACCAGATTATCAAAGATGCCTGTGACACACACACACAAAAAAGGTTGAGAACCTCTGACCTAGAGGATAAAGATACGTTGCCCTTAGCACGCTTGGTATGCAGTAGATGATTAACAAATGCTAATTGACTGACTAACTGAAGGAGATTTCCTTGGTTTTGGTTTTTGTTTTTCCATTCTGAACTTAATAGCAAACAAAACGAACATTTCCAGACACCAAGTAGACTAAAACAGAGAATTATACATTTTTCTCTCGTTATTGTTAATGGTTCTAGAAAAGCTAGATCTTCCCACTCCTTGGGGTCTACCCCATCAGGGTACTGAGGTCTTAACCTTCCATGAGCATCCCCAGGCAAATTGCTGTGGGTCTCCAGCCCACCCAGGGTCAAGGCATAATGGGTCCCTACCACCTGTCTGATGTTCCTCAAGACTTCAGGTCTGTTTTCTAATTCCTGCTGACTTTCCTGGTAAGACCTCTCCTCCAGTACCAGTGCTTCTGGCTGTCTTTTTATGTAGTCCCAGACTGGGTAAAGAAGTATCCTGATTTTATCTTCTTTGGATTTCTTGATTATTTATTCTAGTGCCCTTTTTAGATCTGTTCTGAAATACATTTGGAAAAGCCAGGCATCACATCTCCATTTTAACCTGAAGTTCTAACAGACTCCTTCCAGACATAATTCCAGTTGACTCTTACCAGCCCTTTCTTATTCTGTCACCTGAGTCTTGAGGTCCCTGTCTGCTCAGAGGGCCCTCTAGATCCCAGAGAAACTGCTCAGATCCCTTTCAAGTGACAGGTTTTTTCCTGGGATGTTTTTGAAAACTCCTCAGGAAGGGCTTGGGAGACCAAGGGGGAGAATTGTTTAGAAGTGTGGTTCTTTCTTTTTTTTTTTTAATTTGTTTTTATTCTGAAGTTAGCAAACACCCAATTAAATGGGCATTTCCATATATAAAATAAAGCAGAAAAAGATTATACATGAAACTGAAGATCTGTTATGTACAGTTAGTTTACACTTATTTTTATGTCTATATTAACTTCAATGTATAATTTTCAAAGCTGTCCTGTTTGTACTGGTGTCTTCCTTTCTAAAGACTAGAGGAGCAAATCAGTCCTTACATAACTTTCAGTTCAGTGAGTGCATTGAGTTCAAATCCAGTCTCAGAGACACTTACAAGCTCGAGACCGTGGGCAAGTCACTTAACTTTTGTCAGTCTCAGTTTCTTTATCTCTAAAATGGTGATAAAACTAGCACCTACCTCTCACCAGCTTGGTGTGAGAATAAAATGAGATAATATTTATAAAGTTCTCTGTAAACCTTAAAGTGCCGTACAAATGCTAGTTTGTCATTGCTCAGTCATTTTTTTGAGTCATATTCGACTCTTTGTGACTTCATTTGGGGTTTTCTTGGAGTGGGTTGCTATGACCTTCTCCAGATAATTTTACAGATGAGGAAACTGAGGCACACCTAGTAAGTGTCTGAGACCAGATTTGAACTCCCCAAGACTCACCTTCCTAACTCCAGGGTCATCTAACTACCCCAAACCCAACAATTTTGGTATTATTATCATTTCACCCTCCTGGGTTTCTCTGTCATCATACTCCCTTTTGGCTGCTGGGCTGGGCAGCATCTACCTGAGTAGGAGGATGAGTGGAGGTATCGACCTTTGCCTTTGAACAGAAGATAATATTCTCCCAGCTTCTTTACTGCAAGAGTCCCTTATCTTTGACTGTGCCAGAAGTGTCATCAATTATACTATGGCTCTGGCAAATTTTGGTCATTCTCAAAACAGACCCAAAAAAACCGTATCCTTGTTATTGGCAGTTCTGAGCATTAGATATTCCTGGTTCTGTTATTACAAATTTTACCAACTTACCACGGAGATCCCAAAAGAGGGAGGCAAAGCCTAAGAATTTTGGTCTTGGCTCTCTTCCATATTTGGTCATTTCAGTACTGCACTCCATCAGGAGCTCATTACATTGTCTTTTTTGCTATCTTTCTGGTTTTATTATTCTTTTACCTACACTAAGCTCCTCTGCCAATGCTGCCTATGTCAGGCTTCTCACACCCCCCAGATCAGGGTTGATTAGTAATGGCCCTATGGTCATTTATGCGATGGAAAATTCCCTAGAAGAATTTTAACCTCTTGCCACCAACGGGTAGGATGTGATAGGATTCTACATAGGCTAGGCTTTCTCTAAGGAACCAATGAAATTCTCTCTCACACTTAATTGGTTCTTGGAACTAAGGTTTGAACCTTTGGTGTAGCTTCCTGATTGCCTGTATCTGAAAGTCAAGCATACAAGGAGTTGGATACTTCTCTGACTTGACAGACTTTCCATTGTCATGCAGGTCAACACATCCAACGTGCCCTTCTGACTGAACATGTCGCTTGTGGGAAATGTAGATAGCTGTGTCTAGCTGTACCAAGGCTCTGCCCTTGCTGAATATTCCTTGTAATCCTGAGTCTAAAACACTGGACCATACTGAGTAAGATCTGGTCCAGAATATCCCACTACTAGAATATGTATTCCTAAAGGGCAGGTGGAATTTCCCCATGGTGCCCATCATACAAGAAAAGCATTTAAACATTCAGTGGTGGCAGTACAGCAAATAGGACTGTAAGCTGTGGGGAGTTAAAAGTGGGGGCATACTGTGAAGGAATACTCTAGGGAGAGAGAAACAACACTCGAATCTCCCCTAACAAATCTGGGATACTGGGAGGTACTAGAGATAGTATACTAGAGATAGTATAAGGGTAGCAAAAGCTGGGGAACATCTGTAAATGTCGTTCCCTTCCAGGCTGAGTTATTATCTCACAACATGTAGCCTGGAGATTGTTCTGGACTTTGCCAGCAGTCAGCAAAGCATCATCAGAGAAAGGGAAAAGAGAAAGGAGGTGACCCAGAGTTACTAGGAAGGCCGGGGTTGATCCTGGTTGGACAGATACTAAATTGGGGCCTTTGTCTCACTAAAGCCATTCACACAATGGGGTTATGTTACTGTGCTGAATAGGCATCCCACGGGCCCAGAGCTTAGCTGCACATCACAGGGGTGGGAACCTGGTATGGGCAGAGTGTCCCTACACTCAAGAGCAATGTCTGACTGGTTCTTATCTATCCTTCCCATCTCTAACTTCTCGGAAGGATGTAAATTGGAGGCCTCAGATAGACCATTCTACCTTTTGAAACCAATGAGGTCATTTGCATAAAGTGGGATAACCTATACTTTAGGGGATATCCTGAACCACCTTATCAAGCAACCTAATGGAAATTTTCCTTATTAGTGTGGAGGATATAATCTGGTCAATTTTCGCATTCACTCTCACATACTTAAACTCCCATACTAACTCCTAAAACACAAATGAATAGGCTATTGGAGATTTTCTTAAGTGGTTTCTAGAAAGCATTTTGTTTAATCCCTTATCTTAGAGATGAAGAAACCAATGGCCAGAGAGGCCCAAGATTGTCCATTCCAGAAGTGATAGAAACAGAATTCAAACTCAGGTCTTTTGACTCCAAGTCCCAGACTCTTTCCATGACAATATCAGTTCATGCTTGCCCTGGCTCATTTAAAATCTGCTAGGGAGGATAACTGGATCCATAGAATCAAAGGATCTGGGTTCAGATCTTGACTCTGTCTCTTAATAAATCACCTTCTTGGACCTCAGTATTCTTAACTATAAAAAAGGAATGATGGGGCAATTAGGTGGTGCAGTGGATAAAGCACTTGTACTTAATAAAGAAGGATTTGAAATCAAATCTGTCCTCAGACATTTACTAGCTGTATGATCCTGGGAATGTCACTTAACCCTGATTGCATGAAACAAAAAAGAGATGATAATCAAATAAGATAATAAATATCAAGTTCTTTGGAGACTTTGAAGTGTTATGCATATACAGTTGGGCATTGGGGAGTTCACACAAGGAGACACACTACTCCCTACTTTTACAATGGTTTTTCAGTTTTTTATGGGATGGAAAAGAAATTACTTTGGCATCTTTTGTAGGCCACCATATATTTATGACCTCTATTGCTTTTTAAAAATTTTTCACTTTTAAATTTAAGTGGCTAATTCAGTTGCTAACATGACCCTGGGACCCACTCAAGTCAACTGAGTGAGAATGGATGGCCCCCAAGGATTATAGTCTACATTTTCCTTTCCAGGGTCTTAGAATATTCCATTGGGAATTTAACTGACTTCTTTCTACTGCTGTTTGGGCTGAGATCTGAAATGCAAACCCAAAGAGGAGATCAAGGAGTAAAGGGGATGACCCATCTGCAATGTCTCTAAGTTACTACAAGATAGAAGATTTGCTTATAATAAAAGTTCGTTGCACTTAATAAAAAAGGTTCGTTGAACTGAATTACCAAATAGTTGGCCTCAGAAAAAGGAAAGAGAGGATTAGGTAGAGTTCCCTTTCCAATTCTCCCCTGAAGACCCTACCTCAAACTCACCCAGGAAGGTCTGGGGCTAGGAGGGCTGAGAAGGAGGGAGGGGATAAGATTTGTGAAGAAAGGAGCAATAGTTTCCTTAGGGAATAAGAAAATTGAGGTCAGGAGCAAGTGGAGGAGGTTAGGAGATGGTATTGAAGGAGGAGAATGAGACTGCTTTCCATTGGCTAAAGGAAATAGGATAAATGAGTGTGAGAGGAGATGCACAGCTCAGACTTGTCTCCTCTCCCTCTTAACTGTGGTATCTGAACTGCTTGGCTTCCAACGTCACCAGTCCACAGATCCCTAGTTCATCTAGATCTAAAAGAAAATCCTTTGATCTGGAGAGGAGAGGTCAACAGAGACCCCGGTTCACAAGAGCGGAATGGCAGTTTGGGAGGTAAGAGGAGTGTGTTGGAGGGGCAAAATAAATGTGAAGGGAGAGAGACATGGCTTCCAGCCTTTTCCCAGTGATTCTGTCCTTCTCATAGAGCAAAGCTTCTTAACCTCTGGGGTCTGCAAACTTATTTTAATATTTTGATAACTATATTTTAATATAATAGTTAATTCATATAGCTTAATTAATAATTTAACATAGTTGATTTCCTTTGTAATTCTGTATATTTTACTTTATATATTTAAAAACATTATTCTGGGTAGGGGTCCATTAAGTTTACTACATTGCCAAACAAAAAAGCTTTAGAGAGCCCAAGCATCTAGTCTTCTCCATTTCTAAGTCTGGGTCCAGCATGTTAATACTACTTTGACTGGCCATCCACTATAAGGCACCAGCTGTATACTGAGCCTCTAACCATCTGTTTCTCAGGACCTGAGGAGCCGGCAATTCTGGAAGGCAGTGTTGGCCGAGGCCCTGGGCACTTTGATCTTTGTAGGGGTGGTGCTTGGGGCCTCTTGCCCTAGCAGGGGCTCTGTTTCAAGCATAACCCCAGATCCCCTACAGCCAGCCCTTGCAGGAGGGTTGGTAGTAGTGGCCCTGGTGCAGGTTTTGGGGGAGATCAGTGGAGCCCAAACCAACCCAGCTCTGACCCTGGCATTGCTTTGTGCCCGCCGGCTCGATCTACTCCGGGGAGCTGCCTTCATCTTGGCACAAAGCACAGGTGCCATTCTCGCCTCTTCTATTTTCTACCTGGTACTGCCCCAGACTGCTGTAGTTCAGCTTGTAACCAGGGTAAGTAACAGTCTCTTCCTTTCTCCATCCCCCATTAGCTAGTAACAAGCAGGGTAGAAGGGAAGGGCAGGGCCTTTGAGACCTGGATGGGGAAAAGGAAAGAGAGAAAGAAAGAAGAAAAGTTCCCTTTAATTATTGTTAAACAGCATGTTAATGTATAAATAAATATTCATGTAAATGAATCACTTATGGAATCAACATCTGTAACAAATTAGCTTCAGGCCCTCTGCCCAGGGCTCCTTAGAGCACAAGATTTGGAAAGATGAAGAAGCTACACACACACACAAGCATGTACACATACATGCACACACAAGCACACACATGTACACGCACACACATGCACACACACACATTTGTCCCAGTATCCTAACACTAAGCATTCTTGGTCTCTTCCAGGTAAGCAGTGGAGGTCATGCGGGCCAAGCCCTGGGTATGGAATTTTTCTCCACCTTCCAGCTAATTCTCACTGTATTTGCTGTTACTGACCAGCACCAACAGAGAGAGACGGGTGGACTGGGCAGTCTAGCTGTGGGCTTTTCAGTGACTGCAGGAACATTGGCTGCGGTAAGAGGATCCCCTCCATCCTATTCCCTCCTACCTTCAGGACCTTTAGAAGAGTCTGACCACAACTCAATGAGAGAGAAAGTTGGTTTTGTTCTTAATAGATTGTTAACCCTGAAAACAATAAAAATGCAAATAATATGCAAATATATGCAATAATATCAAATGAACACCTGTGTGAGCTTTTAAGTCTGCAGTTCTGACGACTTTTTTAGATCTTATTTTTATTTGATCTATTGTTTTATTGATTTATATCACCCTCATTCCACACATACCCCTCCCCAGTAAACCATCCCTTGTAACAGAGTTAAAAGGAAAAAAAAAAGCATTTTAAGCCAACACATCAACCATGTCTGACAGTATATTACACACACCTGGTCCTCCACCTCAATAGAGGAGAGTGAAGGTTTTTTGTTTGTTTGTCCCTTTTTTTTCATTTCTTTCTAAGGTCAAACTTGATTATTTTCTGATACCTTTTGAAAAAGAAAACATACAACTGAGCAGAGAGGCTGACATGAGAAGGGGTGGCTTTTGGGTTCAGTGATCATTTTCTAGGGTTCTATCTATTACTTGACAGGGAATAAAAAGGGAGGGGCTGATGACATCCAATGTAACAATTTACCCATTTTACTTTGGTGCCAGAGAACTCTTGGTCCCGCCCCCCCCCCCCCTTTGTCATGGCAGGATGTAATTCAGATGGGTTTGGGGGCAGAAACTTACATATTCCTGTTACTTGTTTTGTGCAGGAGACTTTCTCTGGAGGCAGTATGAATCCTGCCAGGTCCCTGGGGCCTGCCGTGGTGACTGGGATCTGGGACCATCACTGGGTGAGACATGAGAGAATGGGTGCTTGAAGCTGAGCAGAGGAGCACAAAATTAGGCTTGGGGTTCCTGTCCCCGTGGATAGGTCCCAGGAGTTGTGGGACCTTTGCCTCATATAGGACCATAGAATCATAGACTTAGAGCTGGCAGGGACTTTGGATGTCATTTCATCCATGTTCCCCGTTTTACAGATGAAGCAATGATAAGTCAAAAGTCACTTGTTTAAGGTAGTAATACAGTGGATAGGGCATTGGGTAATCAAGAAAACCTGAGTTCAAATGTTGCCCCAGACATTTACTAGTTGTGTGACTTTGGGCAAATCATTTAATCTGTTTGCCTCAGTTTCCTCAACTGTAAAATGGGGATAATAATAGCATCTACCTCACAAGCTTGTTGTGAGGATCAGATATTTGTAAAGCACTTAGCATAGTGCCTGACACATAGGAGGTGATATATAAATTTTTATTCTCTTCCTCTCCTCTTTCTAGTGCCTAAGCTCACTCTTTTTTCATTTTCTAAATAATCCTTTTCATATCACAGAATGGTTTTAGGATCTCTAATGAGCTCTTTCTCTGAAAATTCCCTATTCCCCCTCCAGTTTGAGTATATTGACTTACCTTAGAGCCTGTGATGTCATTACTGGATCACTCTTGACTCCCCCATTTAGTGGATTAAATTAAATTGCTCCTAACCTCTCTATACCAAGTCAAGAAAGATGCCAAGAAGGCACTGATCTAAGTGTGGGGATGCAAGGAAAGGCCCAAACCATTCCTGCCCTCAAGGAGCTCACAGTAAAACATGATTATGTAGATCCCAACCAGGTCCTGACCCCCTTCTCTTCTCTTCTCCCCTCAGGTGTACTGGATGGGGCCCACCCTAGGGGCCATTCTTGCAGGCCTCTCCTTTGAGTTTCTCTTTTCATCAGGAGCACCTCAGAAAAAGCTTGTTGTTTGTGTGACCTGTCGTGATGTGGAAATGGTGGAGGCTGCCAATATGTCCCACTCCTCTATCTCCATTGCCATGCAGCACCCACCTCCACGCCCTAATTCCCACCCCAAACCTGACCACAACTGAGCCCCCTTTCCATCAGTCTCTTCCTGTTCCCTCTTTCTCCCTGGACCAACCTGGACCCCCAAACTACCTCCAAAGCCCTTCCCTTGGATATAGGTAGTATGGCACTGTCTGCATTTGGTGTTTAGAATTTGGCATCTTTCAAGGTGACTTCTAGATCCTTCTACTGCCCTATGACTCAGTTTTCCTCCCTCCTCCACCTAGTGTTATTGAAGTCTTAAGTTAGGATAGAGGAAAGTGTGTGTTGATTTTAAGGTAAAATTACCAACATCTCACCTCTAACACCTCCATGAAGAACCCTGACTGGTTCTACTTCCTCCCCCTGAAAAATACCCCATGATGCTAGAGGCCAAGCTAGGGCTTGGAATGGAGGGGGCAAAGGGAGATCAGGGCTCAGAGAAAGACCAGACACAGCAAAAATCATTCTGTCCCAGGCCTGCAGGGTTCACAGATTCCAGCCCTGGCCAGCCAATAACAGTGGATCCTCTAATCCTCCTGGATGGGGCAATTCACTCCTTTACACACCCTCCCTGCCATCCCCCTATTCCCACCCCCAATTCCTGAAGCTGGCTGACTCAGAGTAGCCCTGAGGCCCCCAAGAACACTGCCTTGGACCCCAAGGACTTTCTCTGAGACTGACTTTCATATCACAAGCAGAATTTAGCAGGGTTCATCTATCCATGACATCTGTTCAGCATCCTGGACCTCCAATTCAAGACACAAAGCTCCCCTCTTCCCTCCCCTTCCCAGAATCTCCTCACTTCCCAACCCTTCCCAACAGATTCTGCTCAACTCTCCACTGGGAGAAGGGAGGGGGAAGGGGGAGGGAGGGAAGCAGCTTTATAGGTGTGGACAGTGGGCCCGTCCCTCCTCAGCGGGGATGGGGTTAAGAGGCTGGACCAGCAGCCTTTTGTCTGCCCCTCCCCGTGGATTAAGAGCTCTTCTATAAAGGAAGCTGTCCAGTGGGGCCAGGCCAGGGGGGTAGCAGGGACCCAGGAGCTGTGTCCATCTCCCCTGTTCCCCCCACTCCCCCTTGCAATGTGGGAACTTCGTTCAGCCTCCTTCTGGAGGGCCATCTTTGCCGAGTTTTTTGCCACCCTTTTTTACGTCTTCTTTGGGCTGGGAGCCTCCCTGCGATGGGCCCCTGGGCCCGTACACGTCCTGCAGGTGGCCGTGGCCTTTGGGCTAGCCCTGGCCACGCTGGTGCAGGCGGTAGGCCATGTCAGCGGAGCCCACGTCAACCCCGCTGTCACCTTCGCTTTCCTCGTGGGCTCCCAGATGTCCCTGCTCCGGGCCCTCTGCTACATGGTAGCCCAGTTGCTGGGGGCCGTTGCCGGGGCTGCCGTGCTGTATAGTGTTACCCCCGCGGCTGTCCGTGGGAACCTGGCGCTCAACACGGTAATGGCCACAAGGAGGTGGGGGGCCCCGGGGAGCTATATTCCTAGCTGTGGGCTGGGGGAGCGGGGATGCATCGTGGTGGGGAAGTCTGGAGGGGGCTGCGGAGAGAAAAGGGAATGATTGATTCTTCTCCAGCGGAGGACTTAGGGCAGAGGATGTAGGAAGCCTGGACTGAGAGTCAAGACTTTGGGGTCAACGTTACTCCTAGCTTGGTGTGTGAGCTCCTCCGGACTTGTTATAAGCGGGCATAATTATACTCAAACATCCCCTCTGGAGTTTTGCAGAAGATACAATAAAATACTCCATACTAGTATCCGAGTGGTTCCTAGCCTCCACCTTCTCTTGTGGGGATGCAAAACTGTTACTAAGTTTCTTTCAAAGGAGGGGCGGGGCTGGGAGGAGAGGGGCGGGGCTGGGGCAACGCAGTCGGCCACTTCACAGCGGATCTCCTCTCTTCTCCCTGCCCAGCTCCACCCTGGGGTGAGTGTGGGTCAGGCCACTATCGTGGAGATCTTCTTGACCCTCCAGTTTGTGCTCTGCATCTTTGCCACGTTTGATGAGAGGAGGAATGGACGCTTGGGTTCTGTGGCATTAGCTATTGGTGTCTCTCTCACCTTGGGGCACCTGTTTGGGGTAAGCCGTGGGTGGGGTAGGGGAAACCCCATGCTCAAGGGATGCTAGGGCCCTGAAACCTTTCCTAGACCCCAGAAGAACTTTCTGAATTCTGAAATCTACTCGAGTTCGTAGGTTGATTTCTTTCCCTTTGCGGGTTGGGGTGGGGCGGGGCACGAGGGAGGGGAGGGAACAGGTGTCTATATAGCTACCTCATCTTACCTTTAAGGTAAAGGTCCATTAAACCGGGCAAGGGAGGTAGGCTTGCTTGCAGGTTACAAGTCACTGGGTGTGGCTCCAATGAACTGCACCCCACCCCTATCAGTTACCTCAGAACAGCTGCCTTGCCCACATACCTCACCTTTGTTTTGCCAACTGCAGGGAAACTGGGTCATCTCAGGCTGGGGACATGGTGGTTGAGAGGGGCTGGGAAGGGGCAGGATTGTGGAGGTTTCTTTTACAGCCGTATCTCTTGCAGATGTATTATACAGGTGCAGGCATGAACCCTGCTCGATCCTTTGCTCCAGCTATCCTCACCAGGAACTTCACCAACCATTGGGTAAGGGAGAGGGGCAGATGAGGAAACAGACACAGAGGTGGGTGGGACCCAGGGATCCAGGATTTAGCTCCCACTTTCCATCAGGAGCTCTTAGCTGCCCACCAGTGCCGTCATCTCAGTGGGCCTCTGAAAGGGACTGTCCATTTGCAAATAGTACAAATCTGATCTTGCTCTCAAAACAAGGTTTTCTAAAGCAGAGAGGACATACATGCTGTAACTAAAGTTACATAAGTATTAAGTGGCAAAGTCAAGGAAATAAATATAGGGTCTGACCATAAATCCATCACTCTTTTCACTCAAGATGCACTATATGGCCCAATGTGTGCTGAGAAACTATGACAGAGATAGTACTAAAAATGAAGAAAATGTTCCCTTATCTTCAAAGAATTGGTAACCTTATCAGGGAATATAGTGCACACAAACCTGAAAAAAAGATATTTTTAAAAATAATGTGCAAATATGAATTTACAAACATGCATAGGTGCTGAAATGATGTGTCTTAAATAACTGACAAAAGTGGAAAGTCATCAGGAAAGGAAACGTGGTCTGTCTCCTTGGCCTCAGTTTCTCTGTAAGTGAATATAGTCACCTGTATCCTTTCTCCCCCGCCCCACTGTCTCTTGAATATGAAGTAAGACAAGAGGTACAACTATCCGATTGCTCATATTATCCTTTTCTCTCCCCAAAGAGAATAGGACAATTTGAGGAGGCAATGCTGCTGAAACATCTTAAGTTGGGTTTTGAAGGAGAAAAGAGAGGTTCTGTGTAGAAAAAAAAAAGTGGTTCCTTTTAGGTCATGTCCAGTTCCACACCCTAATCCCAGACTGCTTACATTTCAGAATGTCTATTGGATTGGGGGTTGAACTGAGAGAATGGCCTCTCTTCTGCACTAACCTCCCCTTTCCTTGCTCAGACCTCCTTTCCTCTACTTGCAGGTGTACTGGGTAGGCCCGCTCATCGGGGGAACTCTAGGTGGCCTCCTCTATGACTTCCTCCTCTTTCCCCGGATCAAGAGTGTTTCAGAGAGACTAACTATCCTCAAGGGTATAAGGCCCAATGACTCTGAGGGGCAAGCAGAGGTCACTGGGGAGCCTGTTGAGCTAAAGACCCAAGCCCTATAGGGGCCTCGATAGGACTGAGGTGGACAAAGGCTGTTTTGTTTTGGTGGCAGGGGGAAAGCCAGTCCCCAGGGGAATGGGGGGCATGTACCTCTTTATTTTTTTATTTATTTGTGGGGGCAAGGTGTTTGTTTTTTTGCTGTGTGAGATCTGGTTAGTGCAGATACCACCCCCCACCATGCCATGGTTACATGCTTGTGCATACGTATGTGGATGTGTGTGGCCATGTATCTGCTTGTGTTTAGGGGCATGAAAGTTGGGGGAAGGAAAAGAGGTTTGTGTGTCACCCTATGCTTCTCCTGCCTCTCTTCATAACCCATTCAGGGTGTGCAAAGGGTAAGGGCAGACGTAGCACCCTAAATTTCCCCTCTTCATTGTACTGCCAGCTGTGTGTGACCCCTGATTTCCAACTACAGGGGTGGTGGGGACTGCTCCCAAAAGTTAGAGACAACTTCAGAGAGGCAAAGGACCAGTGCTTTCCAAGGGGGAGACAGCTATTTAGTCTAGCAGGGAATTTTGGGGTGGAGAAGCTCAGCATCTCTATGGGGGTGAAGCTGAGACTTTGCTGATGAGAGGGATTCCAGGTAGAGGATGGAACAGAAGCTTCAGACCAAGTTGTAGCTGGACCATGTAGAGCTAGAGAGACATGATACGTGAAGACAATGAATTCTTCCCAACTCAGAGCTACTTGCCTGGTGGGTAGGCTGGCTGCTTGGGATGAGGGCATACTCCTCAGGTTTGGGCTATTTTGTAAAGCAGCATAAACCCCTCTACACAAAATGGCTGGGTTGCGTTTTCATTCTGGGACAGGGGTGGGTGGATCCCAAGGCTAGCTCTCCCCTTTGGTCACAGGAACTTCAACAACTCCAACATCCTCCTCCCCTAAACTGTGGCAAATGGCATCTATATCCCAACACAGAAAGCTGGGGGCCTGGTCAAGTAGAGTAGCTACAGTCAGTAAAATGGGAGCAGGAGTAACTGTTCTAGAGATTCAGTCTACCCATATTAGAGGAGCCCTTGTGATCTGAGTTAGATCAAATCATCCTTGAAATGGCACCTTTCTCTCCCTTTCATTTCCCACTTTCACTTCTATAACTCTTTTCTTCTTTCTTTCCCTCCTTTCTTTCAATAAATCTTTTTTTTTTTGCCTCCTGACTCCAATACCAACCTCATTCCCTCTATTAATGTCTTATTATGGCTGACATTTATACCCTAAGACTTTATTTCAACAAATCCTTATAACAATCCTGGAGTCATAATCCCCTTTTTTCAGGTGAACAAAATGAGTCTGAGACAAGAAATTACTCAGTCATAGAGCTATCAAGTCACTTAGCTAGAACCCCAAACCATTCTATCTTCAAATTCAGGGTTCTTACCAATACATGAAAACTATTTCCTAAGAGTCAAGAATTCAAGTAAAACTTTCAAAAAAGTCTTCCACCTTACTCTTGGTTATTTTGCAATATAAACTCAACAGAGATAGGTCTGTTAATAAATATAATATTGATCCCTTCTTTTGGGAGCCTTGTCATAGCCATATGCATAGATTTAGATCTGAACTATGGACTCCAAACTAATTTTACAGATGAGGAAAGTGAAGAATAGAAATTAGGACTTGGGTTTTTTTTCCACACCAGAAAGGTTAAGTGACTTGCCTAGGGTCCTGAGGTGACTCAGTCAATCAACGTTTATTGCAACTATCATATTCCAGGAACTGTACTGAGCTATGGGAATAGAAAGAAAGGTAAACAGTGTCTCCTCTCAAGGAGAAAAACAACCTGAAAACAGCTACACACAAACAAGATATATTCAAGAAAAAAATGGGCATAATCAGCAGAGGAAAAGCACCAGAATTAAAAGAGAATGGGACAGACTTCTTGTAGAAGGTGGGATTTTAGCTGGGACTCGAAGAAACCAGGGAAGTCAGGAGGAGGAATAAGATGAGAGAGAGAATTCCATGTATGGAAGGCAGCCAGTGAAAATTCCCTAAGTCAGGAGAGGGAGTTTCTTAACAGCAAGGAAACCAGAGTCACTGGATCGAAGGCTTGGGGGTTGAGAGGTAAGGAGAGAGATGATGAAAGAGTAAAGTATAAGAAACCTAAAGGTTAAGTGACTTATTGAGGGTTCACATATAGTATGTAACCTTCCAAGGCAGGATTCGCACGTAGATCTTCGAGGCCACAAAGTCCAGGGCTCTATCCGCCACGCCACCTAACAACTGCTCATATAACGTCTCATTTTACAACTTGAGGAAATTGAGTCCGAGGGGCCCCTAGTTAGGACTTGAATTCAGCCCCATAACCAGCTCCCATTTAAGCCAATGACTCCAAGTACCCCGCCCCGCCAACCCTATCCCCCAAACAACCCCTCCCCCCTAAAAATCAAGGATAAATAAATTCTAGGAAGGTTCACTCTACTTAGGGAGTCCCGGGAGGACCGCGTGTCAGTTTCAGGAGTCATTTCCAAGCCACACCCCCGAGCAGCGACCCCTCCCGCGGAGCCGCTGAGAGAGGGTCGTACCACTCTTCCGACGTGATAGACTAGTCTGGCCCTGCCCCCTTCCCCCTCTCTAGTGAATGGATGGTTCAACCCAGTCCGTGGCGGGAAAAGAACGCCGACCCAGCGGGCTCTCCTCGGGAGCCGGCGGACCCGAGGCGAAGGGGTGAGTGCGCGCGCCGGAGGTGGCGGGCACTCGACAGAAGTGGGATCGGGCCCTGGTCTTCTCGATGCCCTTCCTGAAACTGGGGGAGTCGGGGGTACTTTCATCCTAAACTACCGCTTTACTATTTCTCTACTTGACCGGGGGGGGAGGGGCGGAGAGGGGAGGTTTGCGCATGCGTGACTGCGCGTGGTCGATCCAGCTGGCCCGCCCCCTGCGGGAGGGAGAGATTCGCGCCTGCGCAGTAGCCTGTGACCGATCCTGCTGGGGCTCTAGTCTCCTTCCTGTTAGTATTTCTCTGCTGAGGGGGAGGAGCGCATTCTGCTTTGGTCTTGGTGGGATAAGGTTTGGAGGAGCAAAGATGAACCCCAGAAAGCCAGAGCCTGTTTTCTCACACCCCAGGGGCTTTAAAGTGCCTGCTATGGGCCGGATCAGACCCTGGGGCAGAGAAATCTCAGAGCACAGTAAGCGCCTACTGTGTGCCACGATCTGTGCTAAGCCCTGGCAGTACAAAGACAAAAGACAGCCCCTGCCTTCCTGGAGCTCCCAGCGTCATGGGGCAAGAAAGCGTGCCAACCACCCTGTGCTAATCAGACCTAAAGAGGATAAATTGGAGATCATCAGCCGGGGGAGGGGGAGGCGGTTTAAGAAAAACTTCTCGTTGCAGGTGGGATTTTAATTTAATAAATGCATGTTGATTCGACTTGACTCACTTCATCCAGATTCAGGTTAGGGATTCATAGACTTTGTGGAGGGGCTCTGCAGGAGCTTCCAAGATGCCCTGGTCCAAGCCCTTCTCACTGAGGTTGCCTAAGGGCTGTCTCACTCCAAATGCAGTGCATTTTCTCCCTCGGAGAAGGAGGAATGTAGTTTGGAGCTCTGGACTTTCCTTGATGACTACCCTGAAAACAAGGATAGCTGTGGTTTAGTGGAAAGAACTCTGAATGGAGAGTCTGGATTGGGAGGTTTGAGTTCTGCCTCAGACCTTTCTTAGCTTTGGCAAAAAAATTTTCAATTCAGTGCCTCGGTTTCCTTATCTATAAGATGGAGATAATAATAGCATTGCCTCAGAGGGTTGTTGTGAGAATCAAATGAGGGAGTGTCTATATTGTGTGTATGTAAATCGATATGTAATCAATGTCTAGGTAACTAGGTGGGATGGTCAAGAAGACCTGAGTTGGAATCCAGCCTCAGACATTCATTAACTGTGTGACCCTGGGCAAGTCACTTAACCTTTCTGGGCCTTAGTTTCCTCAACTGTAAAGTGGGTTTAATAACAGCATTTATGTGCCAGGGTTATTGTAAGACTAAAATGAGGTAATAATTGTAAAATGCTTTGTAAACCTTAAATGCTACATAAATGTTGGGAATGTGTTTATGCTGTAAGAAATGACCAAAAGGGATGGATTCAGAAAAATATGGAAAGTTTGTAGAAACTGATAGAAGCGAAATGAACGGAACTAGGAGAACCATCATCATCTCTGGAGATGTTATGAGGAAAGTATATTAAATCGTGTGTTTAAACTTTAAAACAGTTTAACTTATGTGAATTGTTAGATAGTCAATTATCCTGCTCTGCATTTCCATGCGTAGCATTTCAGATTTGAGGTGACCCTGTCAGATGAGATTGTTACCCCGATTGAAAGGTCATTTACTAATGCCTTTACTAAGCACTGAATGTATATGGGCCACAACCAACAGGTTCCCGTATTGATTATTCTCTTTTTAATTGATGCTTTTTTTCCACATTGATTTCCAGATACATCCATTCCCTTTACTCTAACCAACGAGTCATTCAGATTACTCCTGGGCAGAAAAAATTAAAATAGGAGAAGTTGTCAGTTTCTTAAATGTTTCTGACCTTTGTTGGTGTATATACTGAAGCTGCGTAGACAAGAGGACTAAACAGGTCTCCCTCTCAAAAGCAATTTTTGTCCAGATATAGAAATAGATTTTTAGAGTAATTAGGGCTAGGGTAGTGAGCAGACTTCTGTTTTCCCATCATTATCAGAAACTCTCCCTCTCCTCTAAGTATTGACCAGTATTTTGGGACTCCTACCTCTGGTTCCATTCCTTTCTGTTTCAGTTCTCATCTAAACTCTCTCCTGCTCTCCCCATAGCATTACTGTTTACTCTTGTATAAGTACAACCTAGCCTTAATTATGCCATTCCCCTGCTTAAACATTTTCAGTGGATCCATAATCCAAAACTCCAGCATTTGAGGAGGAAACAGTGTAGAGGGGAAAGGATGCTGACTTCGCAAAAACCTGGATTTGCCTCTTGACTCCCTCTATGATCTGTAGCTAGTAACTTAATCCTTCTGTGCCTCTATTTATTTCCTCACCTGTAAAGTGTTTGGGTTAGACTATAAATGACCTCTCACATCTCTTCCAACTCTAAATCAATGATTTTATGAGGAATCTCCATAATCTGGTCCAAATTTACTTTTTTATGTTATACTGTTTCCCTACATTTACCCTCTATCCCAAGCAGACTTTTTTTTTTTTAATAACTTTACTGTAATTTAAAATCCTCTTCAACTGTCCAAATTTGGCCCTGTTCAAAACCTACCTCCTAGGTAAAGACTTTCTTGATCATTTGAATTGAAAGTGACATCTCCCTCCTGAATTCCTATAGCAACTATTGTCAATACATTTTTGCCTTTTTCATTGCTTTAGTTATCTTTTCATGTATATATCGTATATATCTTTTCATGTATATATCTTATCCTTCCAACTAGGCAAAAAATAAATACATCTTGATTATATATTAACAGTGGAGTTCCTGTAGTCTTGGAAATGGGTTATATTAAAATATCATCCAGGGGTAACAGAAAAGGATAACTTTCTCATTGCTATAAATTTGGCTTTCCTGACTTCTGTCTTGAAGAGTTGGGAGGTTACGGTGCAGGAGTCCTCCCCTTGTGAAAATCATTGCTTAGGAATCTTAGATATCCCTGTTGGGCAATGGGACCTGGTTATCTGTAGAAATCTGTAGAAATTAGCTGAGAGTAATGAGAAGAGTTTAAGTAGATTGGAAAAGTAGGAGGGGGCCAGGTCTTGAAGTGCTTTAAATGCCAAACAGAGGAGTTTATATTTGGTAATAGAGAACCACTGGAGTTATCACCAGAGTTTTTGAGTTGGAGGAGAGGGAAAGGCATGATGATAAAGTCAGACCTGTGTTTTAGAAAAAATCACTGTGGGAATGGTGAGCAGAGGTTCCCAAACTTATTTGACTTATTGCCCCCTTTAAAAAAAAATTAATCACACCCCCCCCCAGAAGTCTTACAAACTAGGAAAAAAGTCTCCAGTTAAGTGCACAATTGCACCCAAAGCTACTACTGCCCCCCCATTCCAGCTCTGACCCCTGGGGGGTGGTATCACCCACTTTGGGAACCACTGAAGAATGGATCAGAATGGGGTATCAAGTAAGCTACTGCAGTGAACCAGGTACATGATTAGGGTCAGAACTAGGGCAGTGGCTATATAAATGGAGAGCAGGGAGTGTATTCCAGAGATGTTTATGGAGGTAGAAATAAGATTTGGGAGCTGTTTTGGACATGTGGGGTGAGAGAAAGTGAGAAGTCAGATGGTGTGCCAAGCACGTGAACTTGGGAGATTAGAAGGATGGTGGATAGAACACAGCCCTGAAGGAGCTCACACCTTCAGTGCAAAGCCAAGTTTGGGAATATTACCATCAACCAATCAACAGGCATTTATTAAGTACCTACCTTGTGCTATACATTGGGGGAGATGGTTTTATTTTACTTTTTAATGTAGCAATCCCTCCTCTCAAGCTTACGTTCTGATTCTCAAGAAAGGGAAGGAGGAAGGAGAAGGGATTAACATTTATATGGCACAAAAACAAACAACCCCCCCAAAATATTATCGCATTTGATCCTCAAAACAACCCTGTGAGGTAGGTGCTATTATTTATCCCTATTTTACAATTGAAAAAACTGAGGCATACAGAAGTGACTTGCCTTGGGTCACATAGCTAGTGTGTGAGGCTGCATTTGACTTCAGGTCTTCCTGATTCCAGACCTGACATTTTATCGTCTGTGCCACCAGCTGCCTCTCATTGAATGGATATCATTAAAATTTCCCATTGCTATAAGTCTCTGGACATTCCCTCTTTCTGGGCCAGACGTGTAGTCTTCTACAAATCCCTCTACACAAGAACAGTAAAGGTATAGAAGAACAAGTGAGAAGCAAGATATAATTAGAGAGGCAGACAACAATCACACTCTTCCCATAATTCTACCAATTCAGGTATAGATGAGTCCTCGTCATCCCTCACCCCTCTCTTTGAAAGTCTGGGATCTGTGCTTCTATCTTTTATCAGACTATATTTCCCACCATACTATCCTGCCCCCCATTTATTCTCTCCTTTGACCCTGTCCCTTTTCAAAAGTGTTTGCTTCCAACTACCCCCTTCCCCAACCTGCCCTTCTTTCTATCATTTCCCCCTCCTCTTATCCCTTTCCCCACTACTCTCCTGTAGTGTAAGATACCCAATTGAGTGTGTATGTTATTCCCTCCTTAAGCCAAATCCAATAAGAGTAAGGTTCACTCATTCCTTCTCACTTCTGCTCTCTTCCCCTTCACTGTAAAAGCTTTTTCTAGCCTCTTCTCTGTGAGATAATTTACCCTATTCAATCTCTCCCTTTCTCCTCCCAATATATTACTTTCTCACTCCTAAATTTTATTTTATAGATGTCATCCCTTCATATTCAACTCACCCTGTGCCTTCTTTCTATACATGTATATGTATTCTCTCCAACTACCCTAATACTGAGAAAGGTCTCATGAATTACATATATCATCTTTCCATGTAGGAATGTAAACAGTTCAACTTTAATGAGTCCCTAATAATTTCTCTTTCCATGGTTTTCTTTTCATGCTTCTCTTGATTCTTGTATTTAAAAGTCAACTTTTCTATTCAGTTTTGATCTTTTCATCAGGAATGCTTGAAAGTTCTCTTTCACTGAATGAAAGTGCTTTTCCCTGGCACTGGGTAGCTTCATAAATGTTTGCTTCCTTCCTTTTCCCTCTTTCCTATTTTTCATCCCTTGAATGCCTCAGTATCCAAAGTCTTGTTCTACGGGAAATGGACTGCTTAAGCAACTATTCAGCTGTCTCTGATTGCATCTAACATAGCTGCTTTGGGAGGAGAGAGCAGAGTAGGGAAAGAAACTCCTCTGTGTATATCTGTGAGGGAGCTAGTGGGTCCCAGTGACCCCTGTACTTTTAGACCCCTCTGCCTCAGGGCTCTGAGTGTGGGACACATGTGAGAGGAGAGTCAGGGGAACAGAGGAACTCATCCTTTATAAGTATCCAACGAATGTTCCCCTTTGCTATCTGTACAGCCCAGTGGAGCAGAGCCAAAAAGTAGGTTACCATTAGGGGGCTAGCCTAGGAAAGCAGGGAGTATATATAAATTCAGGGAGATTGCATCAGGCTTAACCTAGGTCCTTCTGCTATTCCCTAAGGAAGTAGGTGGAGGCTGAGACTGAGGCTGAAGAGGGGACAGCAAAGGGTGAAAAAGTCTTTAGAGGAATCCAGTACCTGAAGGTGTGAGAGGAGGATGATCTACAAATATTTCTAACTACCTACCTAGGCAATGTAGGGAACATGACGTGTATGGATGTGTTTATGGTGTTGGTTATAAGTTCTGAAATGTACACAAGTCCTGATGGGTACCTGTGGATAGCTGATGAGATTGAGGGGATGTTAGTTACAAGAGGAATCTTTCTGAAAGGGGAGATTGTCTTGTCTCCAATTCCTCCCCCAACTCCTGTGTGTCATTTGCTAATTGTAAGTAATCCTAATAAAAGTTTAGTAGGTTGGAGGTAGGGAAGCAAAACCATTGAAGTTTGGAGTTATCTGTAGGTGTTTTCCCTGACATTTTCGTCCATTACTATAGGTGATCTAGAATTGTCTAATCATTAGGTTTGTCTAATCAAATTAGTTTATAACCATACAGTCTTAGAGTTGAATGATTCCCAAGGTCTGGGAAGCTAGAAAGATGTCTGAATTAGATATCTGCCTTTTCAAAGTAGGACTGAAGGACCTTTCCCCATGTATCTTGCCTGCCATTTTATCTGCCTCACTCCCCTCACTGAGGAAAATGCTGGCACTATAACTGTCCTTGGCCCACCAGTCACCATCCAGAATGTAGTGGAGTCTCAAAGCTGAGCCGCTTTAGCATTGGGTGGCAACTGGAGGGAGAATGATTGGATTTTCTGGGTGTGATAGTGAACCAGTATTTCTTATGGGGAAAGGAAATTTCTTCGATATATAAAATTGATGTCTGCCCCTCTCTGTCTCTCAACTGTGTTATAATTCCATGATGTGTCTCTCTCAACCCAAAGAGCTTTTCTCTTAGGTTGTGCTGGCCTTCTGCACCTCATACTTGTCTCTTTAGATCTTGAGTTGTCCATGAATGTGGAGGCTGACTCTTTCTTACATCTTCAGGAGAAAGTCTTTCTGAATTGGACTGCAAAGAGAGAGAGCCTAGGCCTAAAAATTCTCCTAGAGTTTGAGCACAGTCCTTCTGACTCTGACAGGCAAAGCTCTTTGAGGGACAGGGATTTTAAGGCTCAGATCTGGGGCTTTTCATAACCTTGATTAGTAGTATATTTCTTTAAAATGGGAATAGTAACACCTGTACTACTTAGCTTAGAGGGTTGTTGTTAGTAAAACTCTTTGAAAACTTTAATTTGAAACATTAATGATTTTAATAATAAAATATTAACATGAATTGCTGTAATTGTAGTGTCACTGAGAAAACTTGAGTGTCTGAGTACCGGGTATTTATCCTCCTTAGATGAAAAGGAGTCTGCAGAAGCTATCATTTTTCTCTCTTTTCAGACTTCCCCATTTTGGTTGATTCTTTGTCAACTGGCCTCCTGTTTCTCCTGGCTGAGCTGTTGATGTATAGACTTGTACATGATGAATTGTGAACTTCTAGCTACATGCAGTGCCCTTGGGTACCTTGAAGGAGACATCTACCACAAAGAACCAGATTGCTTAGGTAAGGACCTAAGGTATTAAGTAAGTTGGGGAATTTTTTAATTCCTCGGCTTCTCTGAGATGGGAATTGAGTATGGGCTTAAGTGGATTCTTGCCCCTAGCTCCCAGAGAGGTCTTTTCTTCCTCCTACAGAGAGTGTGAAGGATTTGATCCGCTACCTGAAGTACGAGGATGAGACACGTGATGTGCGGCAGCAACTAGGGGCAGCCCAGATCCTCCAAGGGGACCTCCTGCCCATCCTCACCCAGCACCGCCAGGACAAACCACTCTTGGATGCTGTTATCAGGTTGGCTCCCCATGACTCTTTTGTCCCCTTCTGTGGCTTCCCCTTGGGAGAGTTAGCTTGGATGTAAGCTAGGGGTCCCTGTTTTGGTGGGTGAGAGAGCCTCATAGATACTCATTCACTTCCCTCATCAGGCTGATGGTGAACCTGACACAACCTGCCCTGCTCTGCTTTGGCAAAGTTCCTCAGGATCCCAACTTCCGGCATCATTTCCTGCAAGTGTTAAGCCACCTGCAAGCCTACAAAGAAGTGAGGCTGTTCTCCAGGACTGTTGAGAATTGTTGGATCGTGTTTAATGTGGATAGAATAAAGGGTTTATTCTACGTAAAGTACATTACATCTGTATCTCTTCCCTTCTTGACCTAGGCCTTTGCCAATGAGAAAACCTTTGGGGTCCTCAGTGAGACATTGTATGAGCTGTTGCAGCTGGTAAGTAGTGAGCCACATGTCCTGAACCTCTGCTGTGCTCAGAGTCCCAAACTGGGCATTGTTAGAAGATACGAGGACTAGAGGCATGATCCTTGCGTTCAGGAGTATAATATAATAGCTGTTCCAAGTCTTGTGCTACGTTGTTCAGTCATGTCTGACTCTCTGTGACCCCATCTGGAGTTTTCTTGGCATAGATACTGGACTAGTTTGCCATTTCCTTCTCCAGCTCATTTTTCAGATCAGGAAACTGAGGCAAACAGGGTTAAGTGACTTGTCCAGGGTCTCAGAACTAGTAGGTGTCTGAAGTCAGATTTGAACTCAGGAAAATGAGTCTTCCTGACTCAGACCTAGTGCCCTATCCATCACTTAGCTGCCTCTAGAATTCTTTCCCATCTCCCTAACTCTTACGAAAACAGGTGACATTTATGCAGTGCTTTAAGGCTTGCCAAGGACTGTGCATGTTATCTCATTTGAGCCTCACAAAAACCCTACTCTACGGGTCTGCTTACTCCTATTTTACAGATGAGAAATCTGAAGCTTAGAGATAGAAAGTGACTTGTCCACACACACCACAGCTAGTTTGTGTCAGAGGTGGGATTCATACAAGGGTCTTATCCCACCCTCCTAAGCTGATCTCAGTGCTCTCCTTCCCAACCTCCCAAGCAAGGTGAGTTCCACAAAGTAACCGGGTCCTCTTCCTTGTGTTTTACAGGGCTGGGAGGAGAGGCAGGAAGAAGACAACTTATTAATCGAGCGGATTCTCCTCCTGGTTAGAAACATTCTCCATGTCCCAGCTGACCATGATCAAGAAAAGGTGAGTGTCAACAACGTGTATGAACTGATGCAGAGTAAAATGCGAGAACTGATTCTGACAGACTTAGCCCTTCACAGCAATGTAAGTACCTAAAACATTCCCGAAGGTCTCATGCAAAATGCCATCCACATCAAGAGAAAGACCTATGGAATGAGAACGCGGAATGAAGCAGACTATTTTCTCTTGTGTTGTTTTGTCTTTTCTCATGATTTCTCCCATTAGTTTTAATTCTTCTTTGCAACATGACTAATGTGAAAATGTGTTTAATAAGAATGTATGTGTAGAATCCTTATAAGATTTCATGCCATTTTGGGGAAGGAGGGCAGAGGGAGGGGGAAAAAATTTAAAACTTATGGAAGTGATTGTTGAAAACTGAAAACAAATTAATAAAAACAAATTTAAAAGAATTCTTAAACTCAAAAAGAAAAGAAAAATAAAAGTAAGTGTCTAGGTGTGAGAGATAAAGAACACCCCCTCCATTACCCCCTGCCCTGGGAGGTAAGGCATTTAGGTAAAGAGGCAAACCCCAGTTTTGGCCTTGCTTCTCCTGGCTGTGCCTGCCAAGGCTGGAGCTAAGGTGTAGGCAGATCCTGGGATGGAGAAGCACAGGGGTAGGGCTGAGGGGCTCTCACACAACCCTGTACTCCTTCTCTTATGCAGAGTGTTGATGATGAAGCCAGCGTCCACGACCGCCTGCTCTGGGCCATACACCTCAGTGGCCTCGATGACCTGATTCTCTTCTTGGCCAGTTCTATGGCTGAACAGCAATGGAGTCTACACGTGCTAGAAATTGTTTCCCTCATGTTTCGGGACCAGGTGAAGCCCTAGCCCTGCCCAGTGGTCTGAACAGCTCTGGCACTGTGATCTGATTTGACTTCCTCACTGATCACCCATTCTTAGGTCAGAGCCCTGCCCCATGAGAAGTGGGGAGAAAGGGGTAACAACTACCGAAACCCCTTTGACTCCCCTCAGAATCCTGAGCAGTTGGCTGTGACAGGGCTGGCACGCTCAGCACGTGAGCAGGGTGCCGACGTGGCAGAACTGGAGATTCTGCGACAGAGGGAAACAGCAGAGAAGAAGAGTCGGTCCCTTCAGCGGAGCAGCAGGTGGGCTGAGTTCTCTTGTCCATCATGGGAGTTGGCAGGGAGATTCAGGCTCAGTTTCATAGGCTGGGAGCATTTGTTGAGGAAGCTCTTGATCAGAGTATGCTTTGTACCCCCAGAGCATTACCACATTTTTCAGGATGGTGGAGACAGAGTATAATATTTGGGAGGTATGAGTTGTTAGGAAAGACTTCAGAGAAAAGGAAAAGTCATACTGAACTGTCTGCTTTCCTTAGACATTCTCGTTTTGGGGGATCCTACGTTATCCAGGGGCTGAAATCCATCGGAGACAGGGATGTTGTCTTTCATAAAAGTCTACACAATGTGAGTAGAGGTGTGGTAAGTTGTCTGTGCAGCTGCAGTTGGTGTATGGTCTCAGTAAAGGAGACCAAGAGGCAAAGAGAAACCTTTGTCAAGACTGAAGTCACCTATCTCCTCAGACGCAGGAACTATGGTGTTGTGTCTGCTCATCTAAAAGCCTAGCACCAGGAAGAGAAAAATGCCCTAGGAGTTCATGCAGAGGAAGGACCGGAGATATTATGGATTGAGGCACGATGTCTTGGTGACATCCCTGCCAGGTCTTCATTGATGATCTTATCTCCTAACTCCTTCTCTAGTTTCAAACCTACAGCTCAGACATGGGGAAGGATACTCGCTATGTGCCTCGGCGCCGTCAGCTTGCCCAAGAGTCCTCTCTCCAGCGCCGTTCAGCCCTTAATGTGCGCCTTTTTCTCCGTGACTTTTGCTCAGAGTTCCTGGAGAACTGTTATAACCGCCTCATGGGCCTGGTCAAGGTGAACTTTGGAAAGACTCTGTAGGGGGATTAGGACAAGATTTAAGGGATGGAATGAAAACATAGGGAGAGAAGTTAAGAAAAGAGATGAAGGGGAAATAGGAGATGGGGAGGGTAGAAAGTAAATGAGTATTAGGAATTTGGGCAGCTGGTCAGTGCAGTGGATAGAGTGCTGGGCCTGGAGTCAGTAAGACTAATCTTCATGAGTTCAAATCTGGCCTCAGACACTAGCTGTGTGACCTTGGCCAAGTCACTTAACCCTGTTTGCCTCAATTTCCTTATTTGTAAAATGAGCTAGAGGAGAAAATGGCAAACCACTCCAGTATCCCTGCCAAGAAAACCCCAAATGGGCACATGAAGGGTCAGACAGAGCAACAACAAAATTAGGAACTCTGGGGAATTTGCTTCAAGGACATGAATGTAGATGAGGAAAAGCCCTGACATGTGGGAGAGGGCATGGTAGGAGATGATAGGACATTGTAAGAAGAAGGAAGGAGCAATGAGGAAAAGACAGAAGAAGATCTAAAAAGGTGACCCTAGAAGATGTATAAGGAGGTAGGAAAAGACCTTGGAAAACCAAGAGAGTCAGGATTCCTGGGGGTCTTAAGTTATCAGTAGGATACTGGGTGAAAAGCAGGCTAGCTAGGGTGCCCAATATTTTCTCATGATAGGATGTCCTTTTCCCTGGCATTAGGACCACCTGCTCCGGGAGAAGGCACAGCAACATGATGAGACGTACTATCTTTGGGCATTGGCCTTCTTCATGACCTTCAACCGTGCCTCCAATTTTCGGCCTGGCTTGGTTTCTGAGACTCTTAGTGTCCGAACTTTCCACTTCATTGAACAGAACCTCACCAATTACTACGAGATGATGCTGACTGATCGGAAGGAAGCTGTCTCTTGGGGTCGCCGGTGAGTTACATGGCAGGAATTTCTGATGATTCTGAATTCCTAGATTCTGGCAGCATGACCCTTGAGACAGCACTTTGTCTTTGCTCAGAATTCTCATCATCAGAATAAGGAGGCTGGGGTAGAGGAGGGGCAGCCTTCCGGCCTCTGGTTGTCAGAAGTTTGTTGCCAGATTCCTACATCTTCTGCTTTTTGTTTTGTGCCCCACCTCTCAAACCCTGCAGAATGCACCTAGCCTTAAAGGCCTATCAGGAGCTTCTGGCCACAGTAAACAAGATGGACACGTCTGCGGATGAAGCAGTGAGGGAGAGTAGCCGCATCATCAAGAGTAAGGCAGTTTTTACCCTCTGAGCCCTCTCTCTGTCTTCAGCAGCATCTTAATCTGTCATCTCTATTTTGTACCCTTCCTTCTTCAGCTCTGTAGAAGGCTTCATGCCAGTCCTTCTAGTCTCTTTGCTTTTTCTAGACAATGTCTTCTACATAATGGAATACAGAGAACTATTCCTGACTCTCTTTCGGAAATTTGATGAGACACGCCAGCCCCTCTCTTATCTTCGTGACCTGGTGGAGACAACTCATCTCTTCCTTAAAATGTTAGAGCGTTTCTGCCGAAGCCGAGCAAATCTAATGGTGCAGGTAACAGGGGTTGGGAGGGCAATGATTTGGAGGTAGGACATTATCCTTTTTCACACTTTTTAAAAAAGTTTTTAAATTACAAAGTAGAAAATCATCAACAAAATATGGACATTTCCATATATGAAGAAAGCTAGAAAATAGAGATTAAAAATGAAACTGTGAGTCTACTACATGTAACTTGTTCTTTTTAACATATTATAAATTGAATGGTATTCCCAACATTAGTAGTACCTGCTTGTTTGGGAACCCTTCTTTGGTCTCCTCTGGTTTTTTCAATATTTCACTGATGCTTCTTTTTCCCCTCATAATTCTCATTATCCTGGACCCCTCATCTTTTTCTCTTCCATTTTTCCTTGTAACAAAAGTTTAGTCAAGCAAAACAAATTTGTGTTGTAATAAAAGTGTCTCTTTCTGTATCTGTGTTACAAGCAATCACCTCTGCAACTAGAGATGCTTCATTAGTCTTCTGGAGTTGTGATTAATTATTCCATTAATCAAAATTCTTATCTTTCAGAGTTGTTCTCCTTTAAAATGTGGTTATTATGTAGTTAATTCTCTTGGTTCTACTTTTTGTTCTATTAGTTCATACAAGATTTCTCCGAATCTATCTCTTATGTAGAGAGCTCTTCCTTCTTACCTTCTCTACACCAATCCAAAGTTCTGAACCCTCTCTCTCTCTGTATGAATGTGGCAAGGATTTCTTAGTATTCCAAATCACACCAAACCTTTCACACAGTTCCCTCCCTCCTTCCTTGTCAGCATAATTCTGGCCTACCCACTCTAAATATACTAATGAAAGTTTAGTTAGATTACAATATTTCCATGATTAGGCAGCATGGTCTAGTGGAGGAAGTGAATTTTTCCCCACTTTATTGAGCCTGAAAACCCTTTTTAATATCAAAACTTTTTTTTAGGGCAAAATATATATATATTAATTTATTTGTTTTCATTTTTTTACACAAAAGAAAATAGTCTCCTTCATTCTGCAGTTCCAATTCCATAGTTCTTTCTCTGGATGTGGATTTTGCCTCGAGTCCATTGGGAATTTTTTAGGTCCTTGCATTGCTGTGAAGGGCTGTCTAGCAGAAAAATTCCTCATGCTGTGGTTGTTACTGTGTACAGTGATCTGCTGGTTCTGCTCTTTTCACTCAGCATCAGTTTGTATAAGTCCTTCCAGGCCTCTCTGAAGTCTTCCTTTTTATCATTTCTTATAGCACATTAGTGTTCCATTGCATTCATATACCACAGCTTGTTCAGCCATTCACTTGATGGGCATCCCCTTGATTTCCAGTTCTTGACCACCACAGAGAGTGCTGCTATAAATATTTTTGTGCATATGGGACCCTTTCCCATTTTATGATCTCTTTGGGATACAGTCCTAGAAGTGGTATTGCTGGGTCAAAGGGTATGCACGTTTTTGTAGCCCTTTGGGCATAGTTCCAAACTGCTCTCCAGAATGGTTGGATTAACTCACTGCCCCACCAACAATGAGTTAGTGTTCCAACTCTCCCACATCTTCTCCAACATTTATCATCTTCCTGTTTTGTCATGTTAGCCAATCTGACAGGTGTGATGTGGTACCTCAGCATTGTTTTGATTTGCATCTCTGTAATCAATAGTGAGTTAGAGCATTTTCTCTTATGACTATAGATAGCTTTAATTTCTTCCTCTGAAAACTGCCTGTTCATATCCTTTGACCGTTTTATCAATTGGGGAATGATTTGTAGTCTTATAAATTTGACTCAGTTCTCCATATATTTTAAAAATGAGGCCTTTATCATAGACGCTGGTTGCAAAAATTCTTTCCCAGTTTTCTATTTCTTTCCTAATCTTGGCTGCATTGGGTTTGTTTGTGCAAAAACTTTTCAAATTAATCTAATCAAAATTATCCATTTTGTACTTCATAATGTTCCCTATCCCTGGTTTAGTCATAAATTTCTCTATAAATCTGACAGATACATTATTCGTTGCTCCCCTAATTTGTTTATAGTATCAGTCTTTATGCCTAGATCGTGTATCCATTTGGACTTCATTCTTGTGTACAGGGTCAGGCATTGGTCTATGCCCAGTTTTCACCACATCGCTATCTAGTTTTCTTTCTTTTTTTTTTAAACTAAATCATCTTTTATTGACAATAATGCAACAAAATTACCTCCAACACAGGGATTCTAAAGCAAAGATTTAAAAAAAAACAGGAAATTAAGTAACAAGCCTAAAGAATGGTGGGTCAAAGAACAAATAACTGAATCAATAATTTCATTAAAATAATTTTAACAATGAGACAATATACCCAAAGTTTTTCAAGCAAGTGAAATTCTTAGAGAACAATTACCCCTCTAAACATTTTCAATAAACGAAAAAAAGAGCAGATGAAGAAATCTGACATGCATGCAAGTAAAAAAAACTTTAAAACCAACAAATTAAAAATTCCAATTAAACACCAAACTAAACATTCTGTTAAAAAAATTAAAAGCAAAACAAAAAAAACCTATTGAATAAATAAAACTAGAAAATAACAAAATACATAAGAATTAACTATTAAAAAAGAAAAAGCAAATTATCTATAGCAAAAATTGAAAAACATGCTCTTACCATGAATGAAGAAATAATTTATTAGACACTATTTTATCCAACTATTTGCCAATAAAACTGACCATCTAAAGGAAATAGATGAATATTTAAAGCTATCTAGTTTTCCCAGCAGTTTGTGTCAAACAGTGAGTTCTTATCCCAGAAGCTGAGGTCCTTGGCTTTATCAAACAGTAGATGGCTGTATTCATAGACTACTGTGTCTTGAATACCTAACCTATCTACTAGTCTATCCCTCTATTTCTTAACTAGTACCAAGTGAGTTTTGATGATTGCTGCTTTGTAATACAATTTGAGGTCTGGTGAGGCTTGACCACCTTCCTTAGCATTTCTTTTCATTAATTCCCTTGATGTTAATGTCAAAATTTTTTTTGTGAACTTTCCTATGATACTAGTTGTATTGAGTGTCCTGGATTGACAAAAAGCTGCTATGTTTTCAATAATGCATCCGAATGTGTACGTTATTAGTCATAACAGTGTTTCTGGAGACGGTTTTTAAATGAACAACATACACATATGACATGTAATTTATCTATAGAAAGTCTATTTGCATGTCATCATAATGAATCATATAACACGTGCTTGGTGCAAATATGGATTTGCACAGATGGTGCAGTAACTCTGCAGCCCTTGGCCCACATGTGGGGAGCCACTGGAATGAACCTCAAAGTCAGATGACTTCTACTACAATCCTCATTCAGCCATTTTGAATAAATCATTTATCCTTTTTATATTACAGTTTCTTAAACTATACAATTCTGAAAATGCCCTATCAAAAGAGACATTGTGAGGACAAAATGAAATAATGATTTAAAATGCTTGATTCAGTTTAATTTAGCAAACATTTAGATTTTAGATTGTAAATAGGATCAATAAGAAAATTGTGAGGCAGATCGTAACCTTTCTATGGCTTAGTAGATAAGACCCAGTGGGTGTTTTGAAGCATGGAGGTAAAGAGACTAGTCAGATGTGGGTGACTTGTTCAGTCTCTTTTTGGTCATGTCCAGGTCTTCATGATCCTATTTGGGGTTTTCTTGGCAGAAATGGTTTGCCATTTCCTTCTCCAGCTCATTTCAGAGATAAGGAAACTGAGGCAAACAGAGTTAAATGACTTGCCCAGGGTCACACAGCTGTTAAGTGTCTGAGGTCAGATTTGAACTTAGGAAGAGTCTTCCTGACTCCAGGCTCAGTTCTGTATCCATTGTGCCACCTAGAACTACTAAGGGTCAGAGACAGGATTTGAATCAAGGTCTTTCTAATATCCCCACACTATCTACTATGTCATACTGCCTCTGTGAATATAATATGAAATACAATATGGTCATCACAGAAGTGAAGTATAGCATACCCTAAAGAGCCCGAAAGAGAGAGAACTCATTTTCTATCTGGGGGATCAAGAAAAGCTTCATGGGGAAGAGAGGACTTGAGTGAGTTTGGTTTTGAGGGCCAGTCAGGGTCTCATCAGGTACAGATGGGGAAAGGGTGTGGAGTCAGAAAGGCCTCCATGTGCACAGGCCAACTTAGCTAAAGAATATGTTCTATTAAGGGAGGTGTTGTTGAAGTTGGATTATGGGAGGCTTTGAAAGCCAAGGTTAAAGAGTCTGGATTTGCTTCAGTAAATATTGAGAAAGCTACCAAAGATTTTTGAATATGTGAGTGATATAATCAGTTCATTAGAAAGATGACACTGGCAGTAGTGAGTAAAGTAGATTGGAACAGAAAGAGACTGGAGGCGGCGAGCCTGGGAGACATTACAGTGGTTTAGGGTGAAAAGATTGAGTTCTGGATTAAGATGTTGGCAGTGGGAATAGAATTCCAGTAATAATTATAACCATTTATGTAGCATTTTAAGGTTTGAAATATGCCCTATGTCCATCATTGCATTTATTGACTTACACCAGTGCCATGATTTAGGTAGTACAGAGGTGGCATTATATTCATTTTATTCAGACCCTGAGATTTGGCGGGGTTCATGTGTCTTGCTTGTGTCACCCAACAAGGAAGTATCAGAAGTAGGCCTTCCTGACTGAACTTGACCCTCAAGTCATGATGTAGTTCTTCCCCCTCAAATGGAAAAGAGGAGATGGATAGATCAGATATATTGGGGTCTTAAATGCATTGGATTTCAAAATTGATTGGATGAGTAAGTGGGGAAGAGAAGTATCACAGAGGACCTCATGGTTTGAAGCATATGTTACAGAGATTAGTGATGCCAATAGCAGGAATAGGGATGTTCAAAGAAAGAGCAAATTCTTGGCCAAAGATGTTCAGTTATGGAGACACAGGAAACTTGAGGTGCCCTGGTGGATAAGCAGGCAGAACTGTGTGGGAGAGTGTTGGAAATGTAGACCTGGAGCTGCAGAGAGATGGACTAGGGAACCATTTGCATCAAGTTGGCAGCTGAAGACGATAGATGAGGAAGCCATGGAAAAGGGAGCTAAGGGCAGAGGCCAAGAGAAAAGTTAGACTTTAGAGCATGAGAAAAGAGAATGCACTTCACAAATGCAGGGGTTTATGCTGGAATTTTGCTGTAACATTTTGTTACAGTATGAGAGACCCTTAGTTAGGAAGACCTCATTAAAAGGGCTACTGTGACTGAAGAGCCAAAGGAATCTGCATATAAGGTGGCTTTCCTGACAGGGCTTCAGGCATGTTGTCAGTTACCCAGCTAGTCTGTAAGTTCACTGAAAGCAGAGACTTCTTTTTGGAATGACCCCATGGTTATGTTGGTATATGGAACCTCCCATTAAGGAGACTCCCTTCACTTGTGCAGATCGGCATGTTTCGTGCAACTTAGTTATAGAGCTGTCCAGAAAGGAATACTATTTGCCCAGGGTCGCACAAATAATACGAGTATGTGGCAGAGGTAAGACTTGAACCCAGGTCTTCCTGACTGCAAGGCTGGCTGTCAGTCCACTGTGCCATATTATCTCTTGATGTTATAATAAACAAACAACATTTATGTGGCACTTAAAGTTTGCAAAGCACTTTGCATAAGAATTTGATTTGCTCCTTACATCAACCCAATTAAGGTAGGGGTTAATATTATCCTCATGAGGAAACTGAGTCTCAGGTTATGTGACTTGGCCAGGATCACATAGTTAATAAGTGTCAGATGAGATTTGAGCCCTGGTCTTCCTGATTCCAGTCTAGCAAGTTATCCTCTACACCATGCTTCCCCTATTTAAGATGAACTCTGGTCAACTAGTACATATTATGTCCCTTTTGTTTGCGGTGCACCTGATCCACCAATGAGAAGGGCTATTTTGGTGCATGGACAATGGAAGCGTCTCCCTCCATAAAGGGACAGGGGACTGATGATAAGGAGAAAATTGCAGTCACTGCCATGAGAGGGGAGGATTGGCTACCCTGGGTGTCTTGCCAACTGTTATAGAATTAATATTTCCACCTCCAACACCACCTTTATGCTCCTCAACAGAACAAAAGAAGGAGAAGGAAGAAGAAAAAGAAGGCACGTACTCAGTCTGCAGCCTCTGCTGGTAATAGTCCTCAACCCCCAGAGGATCCAGAGGCCATGTGGCCAGCCCTGGCTGAGCAACTGAAGCTCTGTGCCCAGGTGGGTGTCTACACAGACTATGAGTAGGATAGGGCTAGAAAACATTTTCTCCTTGCCTTCATAAGTCTATCCTTCCCTAGAATTCTGAACTCACTCTGGATTCAGTGGTTCCCTTTGATGCTGCTTCAGAGGTGCCGGTGGAAGAACAGCGGACAGAAGCTATGGTGCGGATCCAGGACAGTCTCATGGCAGGGCAGGCCCCCGAGGCCCTAACCCTCCTTAGGTCAGCCAGGTTAGGACCCTGCCTTTTCATCTTTCTGGTCCTACTGTGCAGATGCTTCACCTCCATGGAGAGACACCTTCACGGCTATTACAACAGTCACTTTATTTGTCTTTTCTGGTCTGCAGGCCAGAAACCAAGTCACATTCTCTGAAACTGGGTCCTGAGTCCAGGGGCCCCTAGACTTTTATTTTAATTCTTAAAGGTATCTAAGCCTTACTGCATTCATGGCCAACACATAGAGTAATTCTATTAATGCTAAATCCTTTCCAATGCCATATCTGTCCTAAGCAGTATCTCTGCCTCTCCTCTTTTTTCCCAGAGAAGTTTGGCCAGAAGGGGATATATTTGGTTCCCCAGATTTTTCCTTGGAGGAGGAAGTTGAGCTGCTGAGACAGATCTTCTCTGCCCCCCTTCCTCGTGAGTATCTGGGTCCTTCCTATCATCGAGGTACAGAGGGAATGGATGGATGTAAAAGGGTCTGCTATCAGCTGGTGACTGACTGCTCGCATTACCCCCTGCTGTTTCCCCTCCCTGTTCATAGGGCAGCAGGAACCTGAAGAACAAGAAGGGGAGGAAGAGGAAGGAGAAGAGGAGGAGGAAGAAGAGGGCTTGCAGGCTGTGCAGGTTTTGGAGAAGGAGTTTAACTTCCTGGACTACCTGAAAAGGTGACACAGAAATGGGGTAGGGGGAGGTTGGCTCTGCAGGTACAGGGAGCAGAAAAAGAGTGTGTGACTTGTGAAATCCTCCTTTTCCTTCTTTGCCCTTGACTGTAGATTTGCGTCCTCTGCTGTTGTCAAAGCCTACGTACTATTACTGCAGAGCTACCAGAAAAACAGCCCCCACACCAATCACTGTGTGGTGAAGATGCTGCACCGACTCGCCCACGACCTCAGAATGGAGGCCTTGCTCTTCCAGATCTCCCTCTTCTGTCTGTTTAATCGGCTGTTTGATGACCCTGCTTCTGGAGCCTATAAAGTGAGGGGAAGCTGAGGGGGTGAAAATGGAGGAAGCCCTAGACTAGGCGAAAGGCAGAGGGATGGAGAGGCCAGTGGAGAAAAAGGAAAGTGAAAGGATGTGGAGAGCTGGAGGGGACATGGGCCGGGGGCAGGGGTGGCTGAGAGGTTTAAGGTAGGGGAGACTGTTCCCAGAGTTGAACGGAGGGTACGGGGAGCTGATTGTTGGGAAGGGATGTAGTGAGGTGGTGTGTGCAGCGTCCTGACAACAAGTGCCTGAGCCTTTCCTGCTCTGATGCCTCCCTACCTCCAGGAATTGGTCACTTTTGCCAGATACGTGCTGGCCAAGTTCTTTGCATTGACTGAAGTCAACCACAAGGCCTTTGTGGAACTTCTCTTCTGGAAGAACACAGCTGTTGTGCGGGAGATGACTGAGGGTTATGGTTCTCTGGATGCCGAGTAAGTATAGGCAGGGGAGGCTGTCAAGGGAGGACAGAGAGTCCAGGGAAGCCTCAAGAGGCTGTTCTAGAGGGGGAGACAATATTGCCAACTGACCTCAAGATAATTTGGAGAAATCTCAAGAATTCATGTGAATGTGACTGTGTCACAGTGAAAATGCAGGCAGAGCCTGTACCCCCTTGACCCCAGAACTATCTTGGCTGGACTGTTTTCTTTCTCATGGTTTTCCTTGCCCTCTGCTACCCAGTGTTCTCATGATCCATTTACCCTCCACCTGAGCATAGAAAAATGCTGCTTATGTCCTTAACTGTATCTAGGGAAGGGACGGGAGGCAGGCAGACCCGTGCCCACTGCCCTCGAGTCTTGTGTGGTTCAATTTCCTTTGTACTTTCTGGGTTTGATAGGGGACCTCCATGCCTTTTGCTGCTCCCACTGAGGCCAACAATTCTATTCCTTCCCCTCCCAATCTGTTGTAGGTCATCTAGCCGGAAACCTCCCAAGTGGAACCCAGAGGAGGAGAAACAGCTACAAGAGCTGTACCTAGCCCACAAAGACATAGAAGGTAATGTGAGAGCATGGATGTATTCAGCCAACCAGCATCTTTTGAGTGTATACCAAGTGCCAGTCACTGGGCATGCAAAGACAAAAATGAAACTGTATGGGGGGAGAGAGAGTGTGTGTGTGTGTGTGTGTGTGTGTGTGCGTGCGCGCACGCGCGTGCATGTGCAATACAAAGTAATTTTGATATCTGGGGTGGGGAGATGAAGAAAGGCCTTACATTGAGTTGAGTTTAGGAGAAGAGTAGCCATTCTAAAAGCTGATGGTGAGAAGAAAGTGAATTCCAGGACTGTACAAAGGCACAGATATGTGTACAATTTAGCAAGAAGGCTGGTTTGGAAGGGCAGTAATGAATAATAAGTCTAGAAAGGTAGCTTGAAGTTAGGATTGGGAAGAGATGTAAATATCAAACATCAGATTGTGTGTTGGACCCCAGAAGTAAGAGGGAACCACCAGTGTTTACTGAGCAAGAGAGTGACATGGTCAGAGTGATGTGCTTTGGGAAAATCCTTCTGGCAGCTGTGTGGAAAATGGATTAGAGGGGAGGAGTGAGGAAACCAATAACAAAGCTCCTGCGGTAGTCCCGGAGAGATATGATAAAGGCCTGAACAAAAGTGGTCACCGCATGAGTAAAGAGAAGGGATATGAGACATGTTGTAGAGGTACATCACAGAGCTTGGAAACTGATTGGATATGTGGGATGCGGGGGAGTGACCAGTCCAGGTTGAGTCTAAGGTTGTAAACAGGGAAATAGTGAGTTCTCTTTTGGCCATATTGATTTTAAGATGCTTATGGGGTATGAATGTCCAGTAGGCAATTGAAGATGCAAGACTCAGAGCTTAGGAGAGGTGGAGGCTGGAAATAGAACTCTGGAAGTCATCTGCATGGATATGATAATTAAACCCAGGGGAGCTAATCTGTTCATCAGAAGTGATAAAGAGAATAAGGAAGAGGCCCCAGGGCAGAACTTTAGATTATAATCAATGGGAATGAGATATTAATGATGATTTAGCAAAAAGGACTGAGAAGTGGTCCAAAAGTCATTGAAAGTCATGAGGCATAGTTGAAAGAATACTCTCTATAGAGTCAAAAGACCTAACTTTGACATCACTAGGTTTCAGTTGGCAAAGAAAGGAGTTGAACTAGATGACCTCTATATTCTTTTCCTGTTTTAAGTCTACAGGCCAGTGAAATATATGATCCCAATTAGGCTTTAAGTCCAGAAGGGCTTGGAATGGACACCAGTGAGCTCTAGATCTCCCTTTACTCACATTCCTCCTTTCTCTCCAGGTGAGGATGTGATAGATGCCATCTTGGCACGCCTGAATACTACAACTCGTTCTCGAAAACAAGTCATCCACCATTTGGTTCAACTTGGACTGGCTGACAGCGTCAAGGATTTCCAAAGACAAAGGCAGGCATCCTTAGGGAATTAGGGATTTTCTTTCCCTTCTGTACTACTCATTTCCTCCATTAATCTTGATTTTTCTCCAAACAGGAAGGGGATAAACTTGGTTTTGTGGACAGAAGATCAGGAGTTAGAATTGCAGCGACTCTTTGAAGAGTTCCAGGATTCCGATGGTGAGGTGGTGGCTGGGGAAGGGTTTCTGGAAGGGGGGCCAACATAAACTGATTCCTTCTACCACTACTTTTCATCCTCCACAGTGGGCTGATTGTTCCTTTAAAAAGCATTATAAACTAATTATCTCAACCAATACAAATGTAACAAGCAGTAAAACTATAAAATCTAAATGAATTACATTTTTAAGAGAACACTAGTTATCTACCTTGTGTCCTCTTGATCTCTTTCCATCCTCGTACCTTGAAAGTTTCATTATATTCACAGTCCATGCATGTGTTCTTCTAATTCTGCTTTCTTCTGTTTCTATAATAAGTATTTCTATGCTTAAATTTATCATCGTTATCACTTTTAATGGTATAGTAGGATTCATGATATAATGGAAAGAGGCTTTGGAGTAAGAATCTCTACTCTGTTCCTTCCTGTGAGACCTTGGGCAAGTCATTCTTCTCATCTATAAAAAGAGGGGTCTTGAACTAAATAATCTCTAAGGGCTCTTTTAACTATAAACATATGAATTCTATTCAACTATGTTCACACATCATAGTTTATTTAGCTATTCCTTAATTATTAGACATAAAGATTGTTTCCAGCTTTGAATACTATTAATAAAACATTAAATCTTCCCTTCTATCATTTGAATAAACAAATTTTAAAAAGCCAACATTTATTAAGTACTGGTGATGTGCAAGTTCTAGGGACACAAATAGAAAGTAAGATAATCAATTTCAACAGAATTTATTCAGTGCCTACTAGTGCAGGCTACTTTTCTGACCTTTGGGGGAAAAATAAAGCTTCCTTAAAGCCCAACCCTGACCTCAAAGACCTTACCATCTAGTAAGAGAATATCCTACACATGGAACCATAATACAGAATAATGCTTGTTAAGTGCATCAAATAGGTTCAAAATAACTTTTTATGAAGTGTGAAGGAAAAGTTACTAATCATCATCATAATTGCTAACATATATGTAGCACTGGAAGGTTGGCAAAGTGCTTTTCATGCATCATTTCATTTGATCTTTGCAACAACCCTGGGAGGCCAGTGCTGTGATTATCCCTATTTTTCAGATGGGGAAGTTGAGGTTGAGAGACAGTAAGTGTCTAATGTGGAATTTGCATCTGATTCTTCCTAACTCCAATTTCTTTGTTCTTTCCACTAGGCCAACTTGTCTGTTACCTATAGGGGACTAGGAAAGGTTTCATGGAAGAGGTGGCATTTGATTTGGGCTTTAAAGAATAGTAGGAATCCAATGAGTGAAAATGAGTGAATACATACAAAGTGTGTAGAAAAACATGAACCAAACCATGGGAAAGTACAAGTCATGTTTGGGAAATAGAGAGTAATCTGTCTTTTGACAGGTGGTGAATAAGATGAGGTTAAGCCAGTAGCAGGTAGTACTAGATTATGGAGGGCCTTGAACACCAGATCAAGGAGTCTGAACTTTATTTAGGCAGTAGGGAGCTATGAACTTTTGGAATAGAGGGCTGATGTGACCAAATAGTGGAAAAAGCACTGGTCCTAGCATCAGGAAAACTCGAGTTCAGATGTAGCCTCTGGAACCTTCTGGCTGTGTGTGCCTGGATGAGTCAGTCAACCTGTTTTCCTCAGTTTCCTCAATTGTGAAATGGGGATAAGAACAGTACCTATCTTGCAAGCTTTATCTGAGGATCCAACGAGATATTATGTGTAAAAGTGCTTATCACAGTACCTGGCACATAGGTACTTTTAAAATCCCCATCCCCATTATACACATTAGGAAATCTAGTAGTAGGATAAAGGATGGATTGAAGATGGAAGAGACTAGAGAGGAATTATCTAAAAGAGGCTCTTCCAAGGAGTCCAGATGGGTAGTAATGGAGGCTTGTGTTGAGTTCTTGGCAATCAGAACAGAGACATGTGTACAGAAAGAGAAGATTAGGGAGACAGAGGAGTTATAGAATTTGGTAATCATTGGATATGAGGAAAAGGAAAGAGCTAAAGAAACCACATTTTCAAATATGGGAGATTGAGTAAATACTGCTGATAGAAATAGTGAGTCAGAAATGGGGATTTAGAAGGAAAAAAAGCACATTTGGGGATTGATAGAATTTGCGATATGAAACATTGAGGTAAAGGGATGCTTGGAGTCAGTTGGAATTGATCATCTGTAGATTGGAGAAGAGGTATATACAGTTGAATACATAGTTCTGTGAGTAATCAACATGCAAGGGGTATTGAAGCCATGGGAATTAATGAAGTTTTCAAGGGAAAAAATGCAGAGAGAGAAATAAACAGGGCCGAGGGAAAACCCTTGAGGAACAGCCAGCTTAAGGGATCAGAACAAGATTGAACAGAGAAGAGAATACGAAAGAAAAACCAGAAAATGTATGTCTTCTACACTCAAAAAGGAGAGATCTGGAAAGAGAAAAGGTAGTCATCAGTGTCAGATGCTGAGGAAAGGTCAGGAAAGATTAAGGATGAGAAAAGGCCATTTGGATTTAGTGATGAGGAAGTCATTCATGAGGTAGAGCAGTGGAAGGAGAAACCAAGCTGCAGGGGGTTGAGGAGAAGGCATGTGGAGAAGGAGAGAGAAGCATCCGGTACAGAAGGCTTTTAACGTATAGAGGCAGGGGAAGAGAAGGCAGTAGCAGGGTGCTGGAGGAGGCGAGAGGGGATGGACTGAAGGCCACAGGTAGAGAAGAGGAATTGGCTTCATCAGGGAGTGCACGTACCAGAGGGAAGGAAGAGACTAGGGGATGATACTGGGAAAAGGCAAAGAGTGGAGTGGGGCATTTAGGGGCGAGGGGTGTCTCCTTAGATGACATCCGCCTTCTCTGTGAAGTAGCGGGGGTGAGGCAGCTGGTCTTGGGATATGTGGTGGAGGTGGGCTTTTGAGAAGGGTGGAAAAGATTGGAACAGTCAGTGTGAGAAATGTGATAGACTTCGATTATAGAAAGATTATTCAGTAGCATTTTGGGAAGTAATGGGGTCAGGTCAGCCTCCTCCTACAATTCTCTGGTCTCTTGTTCTCTTCTGTTTCCTGCTTCTGGACCTCCTCCCTATCTGTCCCTTTCTGCAGATGTCCTGGGTCACATCATGAAGAACATCACGGCTAAGCGCTCACGGGCCCGGATAGTAGAGAAACTTTTGTCCCTGGGGCTGGTTGCAGATCGACGGGAGTTGCACAAGAAACGCCGGAGGAAGCCTGGGACTCCCAATCTTGTAAGCAGGATCTTGGTACTGTTTCCACACTGAGCCCTTTTCATGTCATTGTTTTTGGTTATTCCCATGTCTTCTAGTGAAATGGGCAGAAATCAGAAGGTCCCACTCGATATTCCTAAGCTTTGTCTATGTTCTAACCCAGCTTATGCCTGCTTCCTTCCAGCTGGATGGAAAGGATCCTTTGAAGGACCCTGACCAGGAGGATCCAGAGGAAGAGGAGGAGGATCAACTTCTAGGGGAAGACAGTGAAGAGGAGGAAGAGGACCCAGGGGCAGAAGCAACCCAAGGCACCTCAGTCCACATACCCCACAGCCTGAGGGAAATCCTACAGGAGAAAGGTGCTGAGACTGGGAGCAGGGACTTGGGTTAGAGAGCCTGAGGTGGAGGGCCTCAAGGCACATCATTTTCCCTTTATCTCTTCAGACTTCTCTGCCCCCATTCTTTGGCTCCAGAACAGCCTGATTCGAATAGCTGATGACCGGGAGGAAGATGGTAAGAGGGGACTCTTTGAGGAGTAGGGCATGGAAGCCTTCTGGGGACCTGAATTGAGGCCTAAAGGGGACAGTCTTTCTCCCTTATCTAGGTCTGTCCCTTCTGTTTCTAGGCTGCTCCCACCCTGTGCCCTTGGTGCCTCTGACAGAGGAAAATGAGGATGCGATGGAGAATCAGGACTTCCAGAAGCTGTTGAGAAAGCTGGGGATTCGGCCTCCAGCCTCAGAACAGGTGAGTGCCTTAGCTTGGTGAGGGGCCAGACTGGGGACTGGTGCTTTTCTTTCCCTTCTCCCCATGCAGACCATCAGCCTTGACTTCCCTGACCACTTAGGAATCTTTCTGGCGAGTTCCAGCAAAGCTGAGCCCTGCATTGCTGCGGAGGGCAGCGGCTTCTTTGAGTCAGACAGGGCCCGAGCCACAGTCTGCAGACCACCCAGAGCAGGAGTACAGCAAGGAGAAGGAGGGTCCTGCCCCAGCATGCACTGTGGCAGCAAAAAAACGGAAAATTGATCTAGAGTCAGCAGGTAACAGGTCTGGGATTAGGGGACTGACTAGAGGCACTGAAGCGGCAGGCAGGCCCTCGGTCCCTTACCAGTGTCCCTCGCTGGGCCATTTCAGATGGAGAAGCTGGTAGGGAGCCATCAAGTTCTGGACCCCAGAAGCAACAACTACTCGACAGTGATGGGGAGCAGGAAAAGAATGAAAACAAAAACAAAGGTAGGGCTGCGTATCTGTCTGTCTGTGTGTGATACTTGCCCTTACACTGTCTGTCTGTATCTTTATATAAAACACCTTCCTCCTGTCTTCCTTCTCCATTACTGCATGTGAAGGGGTGTGTGTATATAATCCTTCCCTCCTATTCTTTCTCTCCATTACCCTGTACATGTATGTGTGTGTGCCTGTGTATAATACCTTTTTCCTGTCTTCCTTCTCCATTACCGTGTGTCTGTGTGTCCGTGTACAATAGCCTTCCTCCTATTCTTCCTCTCTGTCATCCCTGTCAGAAGACCCTGATCATTTCCCCTCCCTTCAGATCTCATAGATTCTGATCCAGACTCCCCTGAGCCCCCCAGAATTCACAAGAGGAGGAGATTTCTGATTGAGGATGAAGATGACTGAGAAGCTGACTTTGGTATGACATGGGAGGATGCCCCAGCACTGGTCCCCACATCTGCCTCCCAGGAGCAGCTGCTGGGGCAGACTGGCAAAGGGGACTGTGGGGGTTTCCTCCCTGAAGTTTTCATTTGAGTGAATTTGTTCGTTTCCTAGGGTAACAGGCCCTGCCCTTCTTTAGCCCTTGGTTACATGCCTTGTCCCCCAGCTTTGGAACTTTGGGAGGGGTTGAGGGGGCAACCCACAGGTGCCTCTTGTTTTGTGCTTTGTTATGAAATTAAAGTATCAAATAAAAACCTGCTTCTGTTGACTTGAATCTTAATATGTTTTCCCCTTTGCCCAAGGCCTCCCCATACACCTCACTTGAGGTGACAGTGACGCTGTCTTGTACCCTGAGTCCAGTAGCTGTTGGCAGGAGGGGAGTGAGGTGACCTTCCAGAGCATAGTGACAGAAAGAAGGCTTTTGTGACCATAGCAACAAAGGCAGAGGTCAAAGTCCAGCCTGCAGAGAGGGAGATAGGCCCTATCTTTTTTTGACCTCTTGAACTATCTGCTTCCTACTTCCTACTGACTTTAGCTGTTCTACATGCTAGGAGTTCAGAAAAATGAGCAATCAGACCTAAGAGGGTCATTTCTCAGGTTTTGTTTTGTTTTTTTATCCAGAGACAAGTGAGATTTTCTCGCAGACCCTCAGGGCTGGTACAGTGAGTGGGACAAGTCTTAGGTTCACATCCCATGAGTGGTGGGCTAAGAACAGTCCCTAGCTATGAACTGGCAACACTGAGCATCGTGACATTCCCTTACCCCCACCCCAACCCCTGCCTTTTATTTCTCTCCAGCAGATCTGCACCTACCACTATCATGACCCAAATTCAGCTTACCATACCAAGGGATTATCAACACAAGGAAAGCCAGTATAGACTGACCTTCCCTCCTTTCTCTTACTTTCTAAGAATATGTTTACCATACTTGTTTTTTTTTTAAACTTAAGAAGTTTTTTAGAACTTAAAGAAGAAACATATTACAAACTTAAATATTGAAATTTTATTACAAAATCAGAAAAGAAAAAAAAGCACTGCCATGTGCACAGCAGAATGTAAAAGAGGGTTCAAAATACAGCAGTAAATTTCCATTTTAAGAAAGCCTATATATGAAATACTAAACATTGTGTTGAGAGCTGTCCAATTTTGCTTCCTTGTAAGTTTTCTTTTGTTCTCTTCTATGCACTTTTTACTTTGTTCTTTTTCCCCCTTACTCCACACCTCCACCCCTAATCACACAGTCCCAGCGGGCTACAGTTAAGGTCAGATATACACACACACACGTACATACACATGCACATGCATACCTACCTATATAGACATGCATATACCCTTGCACACATATACTTAATGCATACACATACTTAGATATCTATAATCATACTCATAGACATACACATTTCTCTATTTCTTAGGGTGGATAAACTTCCTTCACAAGTTCAAGTCTTTCCATTTCTCATTTGTGAGGGAAATCTGGAGAGATTGGAACTTTCTGACCTATTCAGCCGTCTTCCAAGAATCATTGCCCCTTGACCACACTTTCTGGCCAAACCCAATCCTTCTAGGATCTCTTACTTGAATTTCCTAACTTAGACCCTGGGTCAGACTCAAAGCAGCCCGGGATGTGGCTGGGGAAGAGATTGCCCAATTTAATGCCTTTTACTGTGGCTTGGCTTCTATAGAACAAGAGGAAAGGAAACCAATGATACCTTCATTCTTGGATTCCAAGGTGTTGGCAAGACTTAAGATCCTACTCTCTCTGTAGCACTTGGGCAAATTTCAGTTGAACTTCAGTTGAGCACCATTGCTCACTTGTCCCTCCAGAGAGAATATACCCATGAACCTGAGGGATGATCTATCAGATCTCACAACAAGCATGTGAGTTTGTCCTAGTTCTGTTCCTATAGACCCCAAGATGCATTTCCAGGCTTTTGTCCTCCATACTATTCAGAGTTTTCATCTGAGGCTTGAAGTGTCATGCAGTATCAGCTAAAACTTCTGGCTATTATATGATTATAATGTACCAAGTTGACTAAAAAATCCTGACCAAGCATTTTCTAATACCTCCTACCCCAAGACTTGTAGCTTCTCGATGAAGAGCACAGTTTGCTTGTTTTCTTGGATAAAATTCAGGCCATATAAAATAACTAATCCTTTGGGGGTGAGGGGACAGAAACTAAACAGTTTGCAAATGCTTCACATGAAGACTAGTAACCCAATCTTCCTAAAGTTTTGATGAGCAAGTAAAGCTTACATTAAACAGGAATAGGAAGACGTTATTTCTCTCTTTACGTCCAGTAAAACCTAGTTTAGTGGTTGTAATAGGTGCTTAATAAGTGTAGATTTTTTAAATTGACTAACTATAATTAAACGGTCCAAGAGACTCTAGAGAGGAGAAAGAAACACCCTGGGTTCACTGAAACTTAAGATAGATACAGACTGTTGATTTAAGGACCCATACCTGACCAGTTCTATCTTGATCTGTCTCCCTTGAGCTTCCAGACCCTCTTTGCACACATATACTTAACGCATACATATACTTAGATATCTATAATCATACTCATATAGACATACACATTCATCTGCATCTATGTAAGGCCGTACTATACTTATTTGACCTCTTTCTCTGAGGATGGATAAACTCTTCCTTCACAAACCTAGTCTTTCCGTTTCTCATTTGTGGGTGAAATCTGGAGAACCTGGAACTTTCTGACCTACTCAGTTGTCTTCCCAGAATCATCGCCCCTTGACCACACTTTCCTTGTCTCTTCTGAATTTCAACCACCTAGACCCTCTGCCTAGGTACTCTGTTCCCTCATTAAGCAAATATTGAGCATGTACTTTGTATTTACCCTTTACTAATATCCTATAGTGCTTCATAATTTCATGGAGGAGACTCTAGGTCAGGGTTGGGGAACCTGATGCATCAAGGCCACATGTGACCCTCTAGGTCCTCAAGTGTAGCCAAGACTTTGACTGAATCCAATTAAATAAGGACCTAGGTCCTTAAAGGTTATATGAATACAATGCAAACTAACAGATCTACTGCATGAGAAAAATTGCAAATATGGCACCAGTAATTGTCTTGACTGAAGACCAACCTGGGAAAGTTTGGAGAATCTCAGACTAATCTTTTTTCTTCCACAATGTCCATTCCCTAGACTTCTCTGAACCTGGTGGCATGGGTGACAGGCAAATAGCAAGGAAAAGAAACTGCCCAGTTAATCACCTTTTTCCTAATGACGATGAAGGCATAATAATAAGAGTTTACCTTTATATAGCACTTTGTACATATTCCTTTTGATTCTTAGTGAACGTAACAACAATTACCCCTATTATTATCGCAACTACCAAGTGCCAGGCATGGTGCTAAGGACCCAAATATCCCATTTGAAAATGTTATCTCACTTATCTTCACAACTGAGAGGTAGGTCATATCATTACCTCTGTTTTCCAACTGAGGAAAACAGAGGTTAAATGGCTTGCCCAAGTCACACACTGTGAAGGTGGATTTGAACTGTGGTCTCCCCAACTCCAGATTCAACCCACTGCATCATCTAGCTCTTGTCCCTGCTACATTGATGAACCAACAGGTTCATGGACGTTAAATGAATTAAGTGTCTTAGAACTTAGTAAGGAATAAGAGTTGGACTCAAACCCTCTCACTTTGTATGGTTTTCTGTTCACTTTCCTACATCACAAGGGAACAAGGGATGATCTGTTGCAAGATGGACAAATATTTACAGTGATCACTCTCTAGCCAATCTTTGGGATCAAATAGGAGGAGGAGGGGCGAGTGAAGAAGTCCACAATAGGAAAGTCACAAGGCAGTGAGACCTACAAAGGAGAGGTCAAGTGTGGCTCTTAAGCAGGTGGGTATCCTTCTGTCTTTTTTTGTTCGATGAGAAATGATTCTCTAGCTTTCCACAGTCAAAGGCAAAGATGAAGAGACCAAAATTGGCCAGGGAGGATAAAGAGCACAAATTCTTGCATAATCAGTCCAAAAATTCCAACCTTGTCTGTTGGTACCAAGTTATTGAGGTGGAGGTTGTAATAGGGGTAGAATTGTTCCCTGACTGGGATCTGAATACTTTCAGACTTTAACCAGAATAGTTTTGTGTCTCCTTTATATTCCTCTCTAGCAAGGCTGTATCCACTACCCTCCAAAATGCCTGTGATGGTCCTTCTATGCAGCCTCCTGCTATACCCAGTAGCTGCCCTCCCAGATGGATCCCAGCCCAAGGCCCTACCCCTCCCAACTTCGTCCCTGGAGTCCCAACCAACCACTCTCAGCCCCCTTTCCTGTTGGAACCTGATGCCTGAGTCTCTTCCCAATTTCAACCGCCTAGACCCTCTGCCTAGGTATCTGATTAGCCTGGCCTTTTACACAACCCTGGAGAGAGCCGGATGCCCAACGGATGCCCATGACCTTCGGCAGCGGCTCCATAGACTGGGCGGTGTGAAAGCCACAGAGACTCTCATCCAACAGCTCCAAGGCCTTCCAAGGAACAGAAGAGAGAGGAGATCGGACTGGGTCCTGTTCTCCACTCTGCAGTTCCTGGGCCGGAGAGCCGAGAAGTCGAGAAGAGCCCCTCGTTCACTCTCGACGGCAGACTGTGTCTCTGAGAACGAGCGACAAGTGTACAATGTGATGCGGTTCCTGCCGCAAGTGGGGAGTTACTATAACCTGGGGACAGCTTTCTATTACGCTGCCCAGAACTGCGCCGCTCAGGCCTGGGAGCGAGGACAGGAAGCGGCCCTGGACCTGGGCTACGATCTCCTTGTTGGACTGATGGGGGCAACGGCGGGGCCTGGGGGGGTGATGGCCGGTTTGGCGCTTAAGCCGGCGGTCAAATCTGGGGTTCAGAAACTGATCGAATATTATTACGGTAATGAGGGGTCAGGAAGCCCACCCCAGGGCACAGAGCAAAGCTGGCAGGACTGGAGAGCCAGCACAGAAATGGGCCCCGGGGTGTCTCCGGCTATGGGCAGGAGCGATCGCACGGCTGATGAGGTGACGGAGGACAGCTCCGGGTGGAACTGGGGGTCGTTCAAGATCTGGAACTGGGGGAGGGGGGCATGAAAGGAGGAGTCAGAAAGAGACGTCTGTATCATATGTGCGAGTGCTTAATAAAGGCTGGATTGTTCTCCGCATCTGGGTCTGCGCTTAATAAAAGATGGCTGGAATTTAATCTCCAGGTCATGTAGGAAATTGAGGTTAGCGGCACTCGAACAAAACGTTGCAGCTTAGGTTTGAACCAGTGAACTTAAATCCTCCTCATTTCTACCAGGGTTTCTCTCTATCTACTGCGCCGCCTCGGGGCCAGCTCCCGAGTTGCTCCCCAGATTGACGGACAGCCCTTAGTTTCACCCTTTCAGATCTTCTCCTTTTCCCCTGTAGCTCCGCCTCAATTCCAGGAAACCATCAGCCTCCCGGGCTCAATCTTTGACTTTTCATTGGGCTATTCTTCCAGCGGGACTCCCTCCCGCCGCGGAAAGAAGGCGGAGTTTGGCTGGACCTTCAGTCCAATCGCTGCGGGCGGAAGGCGGGGCTTTTCCTTCATGCCCCACCCTTTGGTGAGGGGCGGGGCTTGTCGTCCTGCTGAAGCCTTCGAAGAGCCCGAAGAGGCTGGTGGAGAGCTCAGAGTGACGCGCCCGAGCTGCCGAAGGGAGGGGTGTCCGAACCCGGAACAGCCAGGAGGAGGGAGGAGCCTGGGAGTGAGGGGGTGGGGCTTGCAGTGTTTGGGGTCGAGCTGGCAGGCGAGTGCTGGGTCCCCGAGCCGCTGGACAGGGGCAGCGACGCCAGCCAGGTAAGGAGGCCGGGAGCCCCCTTGGGAGCGCGAAGCAGGGGCTCCGGGCAAGCGATCGTGGGTTCTCAGGAGCGGGTGGGCCTCCAGGAGACCTTGAAGTCTGACCCCCCATTAGCCGCGGCCCCTGAACTTGTTTGCACGGCCCGACCCCCTTCCCCACGACTCCCTACTCTGCAGCCCCTGGCCCCCGATCCCCATCCCCGTGCCCCTTGATATATCACCCTCCTCAGGTCTTCCTTTTCCTCTGTGATATTCCAGTCTTGGCCCTGTATTCTCTTTCTTACCTAAAACTCATTAGATGGTGGCGGAGGGTGCTTTTAAAGAATACAGTATGTAGTTTGTGAAAATAACATTTTATGGAGGGAGTGGGAGGGGCGGGGGCGGGAGTCGTATCCCTTCTCCTCCCCACCCCCACTCCGTATTTGAGGCTTTTAACACCAGATCATTTTTTCTCTTTACTGATGCATAAAGTCACAGAAGGAAGAGAGATGGGCAAATGTCAATCCCCAGCACCTTCCACGTAGGAAGTACTCCACGGATATTTCTGACAGTCGGTAGCCTAGGAGGGGGGCGGGGTCAGGGGCGGGGGAGGGGCGGGGAGGAGAGGGGGCTTTGACACGTTTCACTAATTTAGGCACGTACTGTCAACTTTCTTCCAATACCTGAGTTGGATTCCACTCTGTTCAGTTCTAGGATTTAACCTCTAAAATCAGGGTCATTCCGTATTTTCACAGATTTCCTGATCAGCTTGTGTCCCCTTTCCCACTAAAATTTTTATCTCCCTTGCAAGTTTTCATGACCCAAAAGGAAATTAGTCTGTAGAGTACATTTACTATATGGGGGAAAAATGTATACATTTACGTATGTAAATATAACACAAATATATAATACAAATAGATCTATATGTATCTACATACATATGTGCGCATATATGTGTGTTTGCATTTGTATAGGTATTTAGCTTTAAATACAGCTACACAGTTCATATATATACATGTATACATGTGTGATTTGTGTTTATTAATGTGCATAATGCACACATGCATGTGCATGCGGTGTGTCTGTGCATGTATGTATATTTGGTATGTTTACATATAAATACATATATTCATGGGCAGGTGGATAGAAAGATAGACTTAAAACTCATTAAGATCTGAGTATTTCTGGGGTCCCAGTCTTCAACCAGGTGTTCCCATTGCCCTTTCCTGATCTTTTGGGTAAATCTGTTCCTGTGTTGTGCTTCCTCTTTGTCTTTACGTCACATTAGTTTCCCTTCCCCTACCAATTGAAACTCCTCTTATGACCAAAATTAAAAATACTTCAGCAAAGCCAGTCAATGAAGAAACTGTACAGTATTCTAGCACCTTAGTACCCCACCTCTTCAATAAAGGGATAGGACTCGATTTTCTCAGTTCTTTTCATAGGCCAAGCTTGGTCATTATAATTATTCATTCAGTTTTTTAAATTGTGCTTTTATTTTTTAATCATTACATATATTGTCTTCATGGTTCTGTGTGAGGCAAAAATTGTTTTCCCTAAGCATCTTATCCTGGCTTCGTTGAATTCATTTATGCCAAAGCTTTTCAATTTCATGTAATCAAAATCATCTGATTCCCCTTTTGTGATTGTCTTTTTAACTTGTTTGAAAATTTCTTCTCTAGTCATAGTTTTGTTTTAACAATTTTTAAGTATTTTTTTCAAGTACGCATTTATGATTCATCGAGGTATATAGATACCAGGCAGTTATGTGGTACAGTGGATGAAGTGCTGGGCCTGAAGTGAGGAAGACCTGAATTCAAATATGAAGTCAAATGCTAGCTGGGTGACCCTAACCAAGTCACTTAAACTGTCTAATCCTCAATCTTAATCTGTGAAATAGGGATGATAATAATAGAACTTACCTTGCAGGTTTGTTGTGAGGTTAAAATTGCAATATTCTTTGCGACCTTAAAGAACTATGTAAATACTAGCTACTAGGTTGTTGTTAATGATGATCTAAACCTATATTTCCGACAAACCGTTTACCAGTTTTCCCAGTGTTTTTGTCAGAGTTCTTTTTCCAAGAATTTTGTTCTCAATTCAATAAACACCAAGTTACTGAGTTTGATAGTCTCTGATTCTTGTTTCACAAGTCTTTTCCACTGATTTACTTTACTATATTTTAACCAACACCCAATAATTTTGTTAATTGCTATTTTTTTAATACACTTTGAAGTCTGGAAGTGCCATCCTAATTTCAATCTCCTTTTTTTTTTTTTTTGCTATCTTCTTGAAATTCTAGACGTTTGCTCCTCCAAATAAATTTGGTTATTATTTTGCTAGCTCCTTAAAATATATTCTTGGTAGTTTGGTATAGGACAATAAATTTAGGTAGCAGTATTTTTTATTATATTGATCTACACCAACTATGGGAAAATAAGTAGCCCTCCACTGATTTTAGCTTTTCTTTAAAAAAAAAATGGAAATCTTTTACATTTGCATAACTTTTATCTCTCTTACCCCCTAACAAAAGGAGGCCATTACTTGTGACAAAGAAAAATGAAAGAGTGAGGAAAAAGTGTAGTTCCCCCAAACTAACAATACAGCAAGCGGAATCTGACAGTATGTACAATGCATGTCCACATGCATAGTCCCCTCCCATCTCTGCAAAGGAAGGAGAGGCATTTTTTCATCAATAAAATGACAAAGTTGAACCAGATTATGATACTGTATCTCCTTTAAAGTCAGACTAGGTCCTTATAATTGACCAGGGTTCAGTTCTGGTTTTCTCTTTCTTTTGGTTGACATTTTGGGAATCATCCACTCATTTAATTTTTTATCAATTCCTATGGCTTCTTGTGCATCCACGACTTATTTAATGTTAATTTTTTCTTATTACACAGTAATTTTCCATTATATTAATTTACCACAATTTGCTTAACCATTCTGCAATTAAAGAGCATCTACTTTGTTTCCAATTTTTTGTCAGCACAAAAAGTGTTACTATGAGGTTTTTAGCCTATGACATTCCTGTCTGTTATCTCCTTGGGGTATACGTCTAGCAGAGAGATACCTGGGTCAAAGAATATGGATATTTGTCACTTTTTTAAAAACAAAATTCCAGATTGATTTCTAGAATGGTGGGACTGATTCACAGCCCAACCAATTGCGTATTAGTGTTTCTGTCTTTCTTCAGCCCCTCAGAAACGTAGACTATTTTCATACTTTGTTTTCTTTGTCAATTTGCTGAGTGTGGTGTAAAAGCTCAGAATTTATAATTTTTTTTCTTTTGTTATTTATTTGGAGCAATTTTTCATATGGTTGTTAATATTTTGCTTCTCCTTTAAGAACTATTTGTTCATATCCTTTGACCACATACCCAATTGGAAATAGTTATTTGGTTTATACATTTATGTTAGTTTATGTTTTGTAACTAATTATTTCCTTTGCATACTTAATTTTGTAAGCATGTGATGTGGATAGTAGGTTCTGATAATTGTTTTTTTCTTCTGTATTTGAAATTTCACCTTGTTCATTTTTTATTTTCCTTTTTTGGAGGGACTTACGTTTTTAAGAATTTATTGATTTTAATCTTTTCAAAGAACTTGCTCTTAGCTTTGTTTCTCATTTCAGTAGATTTTTTATTTTAATTTTATCCAGTTCCTCTAATTTTTAAGATTTCTTCTTTTGCGCTTTTTTGAGATTTATTGATTTTCTCATTTTTAAACTGAATACTCAGTTGATTAAAGTTCTCTTTTTCATTTGGCTATTGTATATTTTCACATACTTTTTCCTCTGAGGACTATTTTAGCTGCATCCCGGAAGTGTTGTTAATGTTTCATTGCTATCATTCTCTTTCACATAATTATTATGTCTAGTAATTATTCAGTGATCAGAATGTCATAAGTCCCTATTTATATCTCCATGTTTTGCTCTACTGATTACTATTTGTATTATGTAAAGGATGTGTTCAGTATATCTGCTTCTTTATATTTGTAACTTCTCTGTCCTAACACATGGTCTGTTTTTCTAAAGGTCCCATGGGGTATTGAGAACCGTGTATACATAAGCATCTTCATTAATGTTACTATTCTGAAGACAGTGTAATTCTTTCAGATTTATTTTTTCCAGAAGTTTATTCAGTTCCACATTTTCCGTTTTGTATCTTTTTCAATTAAATTCATTCAGCTCAGAGAAAGGAACGTTAAAATCTCCTATAATTATTATCTAACTATCTAGGCCTTTTTGCAATTTAGTTAACTTTTCCCTTGGGAATTTAAATGTATATTTGGTATATATAAAATGCTATATTAATTCACTGATTATGGTACCTTTAAGTCTATTGTGGTGTGGGGGCTTTTTTTACTAATTTTTTTTAAGGCAGTTGGGGTTAAGTAACTTGCCCAGGGTTACACAGCTAGTAAATTTCTAATCTCTTTTGACATTGTGAATTTTTAGTTTTGCTTTATCTGATAACAGAATTGCAACATCTGCTTTTAAAAAAAGTCCTCTGAAGCATAGGCAGCTTTGCTGGCACAGTGGATAGAGCATTGTCCTTGGAGTCAGGAAAACCCGTGTATAAATCCAGCCTCAGATATGTGTCTGCTGTATAATCCTGAGCAAATTACTTAATGTCTGTCAACTCAGTTTCCTAAAGTATAAAATAGGATTAAAAATAGCACCTACACCCTCATTCACACACACACACACACACACACACCCTGTTGTGAGGATCTAATAAGAAAACATTTGTAAAGCAGTTAGCATAATGCTTGGCATATAATAGCTTCTATATAAATACTAGGTACTATATTATTATTCTTGTTTTATTTGTCTCTCATTTTCATTCTGCATGTTTTTTTTTAATGTGCCTCTTTTATGTACAAATTATTGGATTTTGTCTTATCAAGATTGTTAAATTTTTATTTTGTTGGATTCCTTAACCCCATCATGCTTAGAGTCATTTGTGTTTTCCTCCATTTATTATCATTAATTGAATTTTATCCCTTTTCTCTTTTCCTTACTTGATGCTAGTCTTTTTTACCACAGACTATTCCCTCCTTTTTACCTCTCCTATCCTGAGTTGTTTGAATTTACTTAAATATCTTATTTCTCTATTCATTTATTTGTTTGTTTTTCCTCTTCTTTTGACCCTTTTCCCCCTCAGCCTCTCAGTTTCTTCCTTCTGCCTTTTAGGGTCCTCTCTGTTTGGTTTATGAGGTTTTTTTAAAATTAATTTTATTTTCAGTGTTTTAAAATCACTACCATATATCTTAGATTTTTTCCCCTTCCTCCTCACTACTTCCCCCCTCCCTCCCCAAGATGGCATACAATTTTATATTGGTTATACACATACATTCTTATTAAATACATTTTCACTATAGTCATGCTGTGTAGAAGAATTATAATAAATGGGAGAAATCATATAATAAACCAAAATGTAATACATACACACACACACAAAAATGATCTGCTATATTCTGCGATTGAATTCCATAGTTCTTTCTCTGGATATTGAAGGAATTTTGCCTTAAAAGACCATCGGGAATTCTGTTAAGTCCTTGCATTGCTACAAAGATCTAGGTCTGCCAGAAAAAGCTCTCACATACTGTGGTCGTTGCTGTGCACAAGGTTCTCCTGGTTCTGCTCCTTTCACTCAACATCAGATCATATAAGTCCTTCCAGGCGTCTCTGAAGTCTTTCTGTTCATCATTTCTTATAGCACAATAGTATTCCATTACATTCATATACCATCATTTATTCAGTCATTCCACAGTTGATGGGCATTCTCTTTTTTTTTTTTTTTGCTCAGCCATTCCCAGTTGTGGGGCAAAACTTTATTTTTGGCTTTTTGTTACAAGTATTACTCTTATGAATACTTTCATACATTTGGACCTTTCCTCACTTCCATAAACCTCTTTGAGTTATAAAACCAGTCATGAGATCACTGGGTCAGAGCTTATAAACAACTTAGTAATTTCTCTTGCATAATTCAAATCTGTTTGAATTATGTTTGAAATCTGTTTGAAATCTGTCTAACTGTTAGACCAATTCACAGCTTCATGTCCAAATGATCTTTTCTTACCACAGCACCTCCAACATTGACTCTCTATCATTTACATCTTTGCTACTTTGCCCCTCTGTTCTTTTTTATTTATTTATTTATTTATTTGTTTGTTTGTTCATTTATTTATTTATTTAACTTTTTGCATTCATTTTCACAAAATTTTGGGTTCCAAATTTTCTCCCCTTTTATCCCCTCCCCCCACCCCAATACCCCAAGCATCTAATTTTCCCTATCTCCAATCTGCCCTCTCTTCTGTCATCCCTCCCTTCTCTTGTCTCCATCTTCTCTTTTCTCCTGTAGGGCCAGATGACTTTCTATTCCTCATTAACTGTATGTCTTCTTTCCTAGTAGCAACAGCAATACTAAACAGTTGTTCCTAAAACTTTGAGTTCCAAATTCTCCCCATCCCTCCCTCCCCACCCATTCCCTTTGGGAAGGCAGGCAATTCAATACAGGCCATATCTGTGTAGTTTTGCAAATGACTTCCCTGATAGTCGTGTTGTGTAAGACTAACTGAATTCCCCTCCATCCTACCCTGCCCCTCATTGTTTCTCTTCTGTCTTTTGATCCTGTCCCTCCCCAAGTGTTGACTTCAAATTGCTCCCTCCTCCTCCCTTTGCCCTCCCTTCCATCATCCCCGCCCCTTGCTTATCTCCTTCTCCCCCACTTTCCTGTATTGTAAGATAGGTTTTCATACCAAAATGAGTGTGCATTTTATTCCTTCCTTTAGTCAAATGTGATGAGGGTAAACTAATTGGTTTTTTTTTTCTCAGCTCTCCTCTTTTTCCCTCCACTAAAAAGTCTCCTACTTGCCTCTTAAATGACATATAATTACCCCATTCCATTTCACCCTCTTTCCTCCCACTACATTTCTCTCTCACCATTTACCTTAATTTCTTTTCAGCTATGGTCCCATCCTATTCAATTCACTCTGTGCTCTCTCTGTATGTGTGTGCATGTGTGTATGTGTGTGTTCGTGCATGCGTGTACGTGTGTGTGTGGTCCCACCAACTACCCAGATACTGAAAAGTTTTAAGAGTTACAAATATTGTCTTTCCCTGTATGAATGTAAACAGTTCACTTCTGGCAAGTCCCTTAAGACTTCTCTTTGCTGTTTACTTTTTCATGCTTCTTCTCATTCTTGTGTTTGAAAGCCAGATTTTCTTTTCAGCTCTGGTCTTTTCATCAAGAATGATTCAAAGTCCTCTGTTTCATTGAAAGACCATATTTTCCCCTGAAATATTACTCAGTTTAGCTGGGTAGGTGATTCTTGGTTTGAGTCCTAGTTCCTTTGACTTCTGGAATATCCTATTCCATGCCCTTCGATCCCTTAATGTAGAAGCTGCTGGATCTTGAGTTATCCTGATCGTATTTCCATAGTACTGGAATTGTTTCTTTCTAGCTGCTTGCAAGATTTTCTCCTTGAGCTGGGAGTTCTGGAATTTGGCCACAATGTTCCTAGGAGTTTCTCTTTTTGGATCTCTTTCAGGTGGTGATCGATGGATTCTTTCAATACTTATTTTGCCCTCTGGTTCTAGAATGTCAGGGCAGTTTTCCTTGATAATTTCATGGAAGATGATGTCTAGGCTCTTTTTTTGATCATGACTTTCAGGTAGTCCCATAATTTTTAAATTGTCTCTCCTGGATCTATTTTCCAGGCCAGTTGTTTTTCCCATGAGATATTTCACATTCTCTTCCATTTTTTCATTCTTTTGTTTTTGTTTTATGATTTCTTGGTTTCTCGTAAAGTCATTAGACTCCATCTGTTCCATTCTAATTTTGAGAGAACTATTTTCTTCAGGGAGCTTTTGAACCTCTTTTTCCATTTGGCTAATTCTGCTTTTGAAAGCATTCTTCTCCTCATTGGCTTTTTGAACCTCTTTTGCCAATTGAGTGAGCCTATTCTTCAAGGTGTTATTTTCTTCAGCATTTTTTTGGGTCTCCTTAACCAAGGTATTGACCCATTTTTCATACTTTTCTTGCATCTCTCTCATTTCTCTTCCCAGTTTTTCCTCCACCTGTCTAACTTGCTTTTCAAAGTCCTTTTTGAGCTCTTCCAAGGCCTGAGCCCACCTGACATCCCCCTGGGGTGTCTGGGGTGCTGAGGCCCCGCCCTCCACGTCTTTCCCCGATGGCAAGAATACGTCCTCGTCATCAGATCCAAATGTCGGGATCATTTGCATTTGTTGGAAAAAACTCTCTATAGTCTTATTTTTCTTCCCTTTTCTAGGCATTTTCCCAGCCAGTTACTTGACTTCTGAGATTCCTGTCCACCCCCGCCTAGATCCGCCCAGGCAGTGCTTGGGGTCTGAGGTTCAAATGGGCTTTCCGCAGCAAGCTTTAGTTCCGGTGCTGGGGTGAGGGGGGGGCCGCCTCCCAGGCTCAGCTCCCTCAGGGGCTTTATGCAGAGGCCTTCAGTAGTGGAGCAGGGTGGGGCAGGGCCTTCTCCCAGGCTCAGCTCCCTCAGGTTGTTTATGCAGAGACCTTCAGTAATGAAGATCCTGCCTGCTGCTGGGGGAGTGCTGGGCTGCCGCCGCCGCTGCTGCCTCCGCTGCCGCCCACACCTCTGCCTCCGCCGCTTCCTGCCCCCGTCTCTGCCGCCGCTTCCTCCCGAGGGGGCCCAAGTCACGGAGACACCCCACTCCCCTCAGCCAGCCAGCCGTTTCTCTCACTGACCTGTAGCTTCTGTGGGCAGAGGGACTTTCCCAGCTGCCGGAGCTTCCATCCCTGAAGCCTGCTCGGGTCAGCTTCTCTGGGACCATGGCCAGGACAGCGCTGGGGTGGAGTTCGCTTTCCGGGGCACGACGGATCCTGGGGACGGGTCTCCAGGGCTCTCTGGCACGGAAATCTCTTCCACTCCGTTTCTGTACCCCTTTTCAGTGGTCCAGAAGTTATGGGGGTCTCTTTTTACATTAATTCTATGGGCTGTGGGTTGGAGCTCGTAAACGTGCATCTTTCTACTCCGCCATCTTGGCTCCGTCCCCCGCCTGGTGGGCATTCTCTTGATTTCCAGTTCTTGACCACCACAAAGATAGCTGCTATAAATATTTTTGTGCATGTGGGATCCTTTCTCATTTTTATGATCTCTTTGGGATACAGTCCTAGAAGACGTATTGCTGGGTCAAAGGGTATATGCACATTTTTGTAGCCCTTTGGGCATAATTTCAAATTGCTCTCCAGAATGGTTGGATTGGTTTATGAGTTTATGCCGGGCTTTTATTAAGGTTTCTCTTGACATTTTTTTTAACCTTTTTCTTGTATTCCCCATCAGTGTTGCTCTTTGGCCTCTTACTTTCCTCCTAGAGATGCCCAAGGCTGGGCTGCTGGTAACCTCAGACTCCTCAGCTGGGTTCCCATTCAAAGTGCCCACCCCAGTGTTGCAGCATTGCAGACTGCCATGCAGAATGCCCCAGATAGAAAGTGCCACCAAGCACTGCTTTGTTCCTTTTAAGAGTGATTCTGTTTCACATCTCCTGTGACCTCTTTCACGTCATTTACTTTAATCCCAAAAGACTTCTCACCCCCACACTTCCTCTTTGCCACCTTCAGTATGCAGACCTTTTTTTTTTTAAAATTTTATTTTTTTTTTAATGTTTTACTATCATTTCCTTAAAGTTAAGATTTTATTCCCCCCCACCCTTCCCCCAATACCCCCCTCCCTCCCCATGACAGCATACAATTCTGTTTAGGTTCTACATATACTTTCCTATTGAGCACATTTTCACTATATTCATGCTATGTAGTCGAACTAAAATAAATGGAAGAAATCATATAACAAATCAACACATATTACACTGAAACCCACCCACACACAAACATGATCTGTTACATTCTGCAAGTGACTTCCACATTTCTTTCTCTGAGTGTGGAAGGCATTTTGCCTTAAAAGACCGACATTAGGATTTTTTTTTTTTCTCAGTAAGTTCTTGTGTTATTACAAAGTTCCAAGTCTACCAGAAAAAACTCTCGCACACTGTGGTCGTTGCTGTGCACAAAGTTCTCCTGGTTCTGCTCCTTTCACTCAGCATCAGATCATATAAGTCCTTCCAGGCCTCCCTGAAGTCTTCTTGTTCATCATTTCTTATGGCGCAATAGTACTCCATTACATTCATATACCATAATTTATTCAGCCATTCCCCAATTGATGGGCATCCCCTTGACTTCCAGTTTTTGGCCACCACAAAGAGTGCTGCTATAAATATTTTTGTACACGTGGGACCCTTTCCCGTTTTTATAATCTCTTGGGGATACAATCCTAGTAGTGATATTTCTGGGTCAAAGGGTATGCACATTTTTGTAGCCCTTTGGGCATAGTTCCAAACCGTTCTCCAGAAGGGTTGGATGATCTCACAGCTCCACCAACAATGAATTAGTGTTCCAACTCTCCCACATCCTCTCCAGCATTTATCATTTTCTTGTTCTGTCATGTTTGCCAATCTTACAGGTGTGATGTGGTACCGCAGAGTTGTTTTGATTTGCATCTCTCTAATCAATAGTGATTTAGAGCACTTTTTCATATGATTATAGATATTTTTGATTTCTTCCCCTGAAAATTGCTTGTTCATATCCTTTGACCATTTATCAATTGGGGAATGACTTGGATGGTTATATATTTGAGTCAGTTCTCTATATATTCTAGAAATGAGGCCTTTATCCCCGAGCTTAGCTGTAAAAATTTTTTCCCAATTTACTACATCCCTCCGAATTTTGGTTGCATTGGGTTTGGTTGTGCAAAAACTTTTCAGTTTAAAGTAATCAAAATTATCCATCTTGCATTTCATAATGCTTTCTATCGTTTCTTCAGAAAAAAATTCTTCCCCTCTCCATAAATCTGATAAATACACTATACCTTGCTTCTCCAGTTTATTCATGGTATCAATCTTTATACCTAAATCATGTACCCATTTGGACTTTATTCTTGTGTACGGTGTCAGGCATGGGTCTATGCCTAATTTCCGCCACACAGTTAACCAGTTTTCCCAGCAATTTTTGTCGAACAATGAGTTCTTATCCCAGAAGCTGGGATCTTTGGGTTTATCAAACAGGAGGTTGCTATATTCCTTGCCAACTGTGTCTTGAGTGCCAAGCCTATTCCATTTGTCTACCCCTCTGTTTCTTAGCCAATACCAAGTGGTTTTGATAATTGCTGCTTTATAATACAATTTGAGGTCTGGTAGCGCTAGGCCACCTTCCCAAGCATTTCTTTTCATTAGTCCCTTTGATATTCTGGACCTTTTGTTTTTCCAAATGAATTTTGATATTATTTTATCCAGCTCTAGAAAACAATTATCTGATAGTTTAATTGGTATGGCACTAAATAAGTAGATTAATTTAGGCAGAATTGTCATTTTTATTATATTAGCTCAGCCTACCCATGAACAACTGATGTTTTTCCACTTACTTAAATCTGACTTTATTTGTGCAAAAAGTGTCTTGTAATTGTGTTCATATAATCCCTGGGTTTGTTTTGGCAGGTAAACTCCTAAGTATTTTATAGTGTCTACTCTAGCTTTAAATGGGATTTCTCTTTCTATCTCTTGGAGTTGGACTTTGTTGCTAATATATAGGAATGCAGAAGATTTGTGTGGGAGTATGCAGACCTTATAGGAGAAACATATATGTGGCACAGTAAGAGGCTGTTGAGGGACGTGTTACATGAAATTATAAACTCATTGAAGGCAGAGTCTATACTCATTTTTTAAAATTACATTCAATTGTATGATTTTTTATATTTTTTGTGATAAATTTCATTTTAGTATCACAAACATAAAAATTGCAAACTGAAACCAAATATACTCCCCAAAAGAATTAAGCATAACACTTTGTAGATACTTCCTTGTATATATGTAGTATTGCTCCAGTAGAATATAAGTTTCTTGAGGTCAGGAACTGTTTTGTTTTTGAGTCTCTAACACCCAACACAATACCTTCCATTTAGCTGATGCTTAAGAAATTTCAACAAAGAGATTCGTTGGATTGTTTGAATTGAATAATACATTACTAAGTGGTCCCATATGCTTTTTACCATTAAAATGTTTTATTAATGCTTTTTGCTTTTATATAAGCAATTTATGTTATGAGAAAGAAAAATAATTAAGCAAAAACATCCGCCCAAAGTGACTACATCTGACAATGTTTACAACATCCTGCCCTAGGAGTCCCCTTCCTCTCTTCCAGAGAATGGAAATATCTTTCATTCCATGACCATTGTTGATTTTTCATTTACACAGAATTCAACTTCCTGGGTTGTTTTTTTTTGTTGTTGTTGTTGTATTTACTGCTCTGCTTATTCCATTGTGTCAGCAGTTCATGTAATTTTTTCCATGTTTATTGGAATTCCTCATTCATCACTTCTAAACAGTATTGTTCCATCATATTCACAGATTTAAAGTCAAAAGGGATCTTAGAATTCATTGACTCCAACTGGATCAGGAAACTGATATTGTGAATGACACAGAGTGGTTCAGTGCCTTGCCCAGGGTCACACAGCTAGGAAACATCTGAATCAGCATTCAAACTCAGGTCTTCTTGGTTCCAAATCCAGCACTCTCTCCACTATACCACCTGACTGCCCTGGGCCACAATTTTCTTCAGTCATTCTCTAGTTGGTGAGCACCTACTTTGTTTCTAGTCCTTTGCTACTATTAAAAAATGCTGCCAGGAATATTTTGCCTCATACTGGATCTTTGTTTCTATCTTTGACCTTCTTGGGGTATATGCTCCATAGTGAGACTGATGGGTCAAAGCATATGAACAAGTGAGTAATTTTTCTTAAATAATCCTAAATTGATATCTAATAGTTGGGCTAATTCCTAGATCCACCAACAGTGTATTAGTCTACTTGTCTTTGCAATAGCCTCTCAAAAACTGACACATCTGCTTTTTTCCACTCTTTTCTTTCATATGTCTTTCCATGTTTTTAAATTCTTCATATTCTTTGTTTTTTACAGTACCATATTCCATCACAGTAAACCATTACCCATTTGTTGAGTACAGTTTGTTTGTAACTTTTTGCCAATAAAATAGTGGTACTATAAATATTTTTGTAAAGATAACCTTTTTCTTGCCATCAGTAATCTTCTAGTAGTGAGAGTACTGCATCAAAGGTTATGAACACTTTTATAAATTGGGGGGTATAATTTCATATTATTTTGGATCCATGCACACATGGATCCATGCACACATGGATCCATATCTGGGAGTGCCTGACCTCCAAAGGGAAGTCAGGCTCTTTTGTCTTCCTGTCTCTGGCTCTTTTACCTCCACCTCAAAACTTCAAGGAAAATCACTTTAAAGCTTAGGTTTGTTCATATCTAAGATCTACTCAAAGCAGGGAATAGAAAGGGACTCAGTGTACAGTGTAAATCAGATATAGGACAGCTATTTATTTCTTTAACACAAAGTGCTGAAAATATAAAAGGTTCATAGAATCTCATATTAATAAAAATTTAAACAAGAAGTAGTAACATTTTATAATTATTTTTATTCTTTCCCTGGAGGTTGAGAGTCAAAATATCAAAACCTGAAGAATGGAACTGCTGAATCACCATTTTACTTTCACCTCAGCTAATCACTGTCCAAATATTTGCCTCCAAGACCATCTCTCCTGGCAGGTCAGGCCAGGGATTGTACTGATACTACAAGAAACCTTGTAGTAGTTGTCAGGTTTCCTCCTGAAATGTAGCTAGAATTGAGTGTGAACTCTCAGATTCACAGTCACTTCTGAGGCTGGAAGCATCCTTCTCAGCATCAATCAGTAAGGAAATAAAAAAAAAAATGATAGCCCAAGCTCATACTCAAGCTTGCCTAGGCAGTCCTCTGGCCAGGACTCCCATGTTGCTTGGAATGGGAAAGCATGAACTGGAAAGACTTGGGGCAGATGGAAAAAGAGAGGGAACTTATCTATCCTTTTTAATCTCCTTTTTAAAACGAACATAGCCCATCCTTTGTGAGGGCAAGGTGATGGAGAGGGACAGGGTTCACCTAGTGTTTGCTGTGTCATCCCAAATCACCAAGGCCTTCAGTTCTGAGTGTACATAAGCGGCCCAGGACTGAGTAGATTGAAGGCCTCCATGACATCTATTACATTTACATCACAGTCATTTCCAGACATTGTTCTCTCTAGCCTTTCTCCCTAGTCCCCACCAGGAGCCTTCTCTATAGCAAAGAAAAACAATGAAGCAGAACTAATTCACATAGTGACCACAGATGATAGCATGTACAATATTCCCCATCAGTTGTTCCCACTCCCACCCCTCCACCCCCATCTCTTCAAGGAGGAGAGAGAGAAATATTTCCTTTTTCTTTTCTAGGACCATTACAGTTCATACATTATGGGCTTCATTTTAGCATTTCTTTTCCTTTGCATTAGTTTACTCCTTGTATATGTCATTTCCCTGATTCTGCTTACTTCACTTTGCATCAGTTCCTATAATTCTTGTCATGTTGCTCTGAATTTCTCATGTTCATTTTTTATGCTATAATGATAATTCATTACATTCAGGTACTTACTTTGTTTCCAGTTCTTTGCTATTACCCAAAAAAAAAAATAGTGGATATTTTGGTTCCCACATAAACTTTTCTTTTCTTTTCTATCTTTGATCTCATATTGGGAACTCAGGGAAATAAGACTCAGGAAGCTTATATTAAGAGGCACACTCAAGGTCGCATGGTTGTACGCTAGTCTTCACTCCCAGATCAGGGCACTGTCTGTCTACAGCACTACATCATCTTAGTAAGTGCCAGGCAAATTGTCAGGTAAGGCACCTATTGGTATTTATATAAAAGCAATTAGAAATTTAGAGGAGACTACTGCAGACAGGTACAACTGAAGCATGACATAGTAAATGATCCCCCATCTCGCTGACCTTACATATTGTAGTTAGACATGTTATAAAACTAGAGCCATGTTTTGGAAGTGGAGTCAGTTTAGAAAATGGTATTTTCCAGTTGCTACCAAGAGAGGCCAAGTGGTTCTAGGCCCAGCTTATAGTTCCAGTTGTGTGAAGGGGGACAGTTGCAGAATGCCAGGGACTTTGGAACTCATTAACTCCTGAGTGCCTTGGGTGCCAGATAAAAATGTAATTGTGAAATATTTAATAATCATAAAAATACAAGAGAACATAGATAATGTTAATATGTGACTTTCTATGACAATATGCATCTGGCAGGGATCCTTATGTACGTTTTAATGGCCTGTTTGTATTTCAGTTTGATACCACTGATCTAGTCCAGCCTACTGGTTTTCCAAATGAGAAAACTGAGAAGCACCAAGTTCTGAAATGACTTGGCCATGATCATAGCTACTAAGTCATATAAAAAGGACTTGAACTCAGACTCCCTGACCCCAAGTCCAGGGTACTTTCTCCAAGACTACATTATTTCCTTGAGCCTCTGTTACCTCATCTGTAAAATGAGAATTCTCTCACTATCCACCACTCAACATTGTTATAAAGAAAGAATTCTGTAAACCATAAAACGCTATGTAGATGTGGACTAATATTATTATTATTTCTATAACAGGAATATACTTGGCCAGAAGGGACCTTGCTGTTCTGCTGAGTTTGAGCCAGATCCATCTGAACTATAAAAATTTACAGTGTGCCTAGGGCTGACCCTGCCCAGAAAAATTCATAGTTGAATACTCCACTTCTTGCAGTGGCCTGTAGTGTCTAGCTCCTGATGGCCATGTGGGAGATTCTACAGGGGCTGGACCGGCCTTTCCAAGAGCAGCTACATGAGCTTTATTCAAAGAGTCTCTTGCCTATGGATGTACGGAAACACCTAGCTTCTTGGATTGAGGACCAAAATTGGTGAGGTTCATGGGTTCCCAGAACTTGAGACACATGGGACATGAGGGAGGTCTTAGGATACCAGGAAAAATCCCCACACTAAAGGGTCCCTAGATTGTGACCTCTACAAAGATTTGAACCTTCTCTATCTTGGCTGCCTAGGTACCAAGCAGTCATGGGCCCTGATACATCTCATGCTTACTTGCTCTTCCATCATCTCCTGGATCAACTGGGCTCCCAATCTAATGGCTATAGTCAGGATTCTGACCTGCTACTACAGCATAACTTAAGGAAGTTCTGCCGGGATATTCAGGTCCTGAATGTGGGAGCATGGAAGAGTTGGAGGGAACACTGAACAGAAAAGGGTGACGGGAGGAATACGGGTCCAGGCTTTAGGAAACACTGAAGGATGGCAGTTGGAGATGGGCTGAGCACTAAGGGCTATGAAGGAGTCAATGTGCTCCCCTTGTCCCTATTTAGGCTTTGTACCAGGATAATCCCATCCAGCTGGCTGGGTTAATTTATAATCTGCTGCTAGAGGAAAAAAATATCCTGAACCAGGCTCAAAGGACGCAGCAGGTAAGGAAAGTTCTCGTGGTTGTGGTGGACCTGTGTTGGGTGAGGAGAGAGTGTGGTAGGGTGGGGAGACTACGAAGGCATTTCATATTGTCCATGGAGAGAGCACACCCATCACGTGTCTAAGTAGTAACAGGACTACAAACATGAGGCCTACGGCCAGATGTGCTCATAGTTCCTTCTTTCAGGACTCTGTAGACACAGACCCTGAGGTACCCATGGAGACAAAGCAGCAGCAGGAGATTGAATCTCGAATACAGGAATTGAAAGATATGATCCAGGTAATGGGGCTAGAAGAAAGGTGGGCAGGGCTCTCCACTGAGCCGCCATGTCAGGTCCGACCTTCCCTCACTCACCTCAGGTTTATTTACCACTCCCACTCTGTAGAAACTGGTTAAGGATGTTTACTCCCTGAGTGACCTACAGGATGTCTTCTCTTTTCGGTACAAGACCCAGAACCCCTCAGGTACAGTTCAGACTGGGTGATTCTGAGGGAGGGGGCATCTGCTTGGAAGCTCCTGAGGGGAATGGAGGGAGTACAGCAAGGCTGAGGGGGCAGGGGATCACTTAGTGACAGATCAAGGTGTCAGAGATGGACAGCCACCAGGCAATTGCCTGGGGAGAGGATGCTGAAGGAGTCTCTTAGAGAGTTAGGGAGGCTAAAGGGGACCTTTGGGATTTGGGCTGGTCTGCCCTCAGTATTCCTCCCAAACCTCTGTCCTACTTGATACTTTGCCTAACTTACTGAGACATCAGCCCAAGGCCAGGACAGGTGTCTGAGCCTTGGCTCTGATTCCTGCTTCTTGTCTCTGCTGTTCAGTGAAGACATCTTCCACGGACTCTAACCAGACCAGGCAACAACAACTCCTGCAGGAAACACTCAATGATCTGGATCGAAAAAGGAAGGTGGGAAGGGAGTGAAGGGAGAGGGTGTTATGGGAGCTTGGAGGGATAGCTGGGGTGGGGAGCAGTCTGGATATAGGTGCTTGGTAGTGGAAGAAAGTGCAGCTTATATTCCTTTACCCTGGTTTCTTGGAGCATAACTGGGCAGGTTGTAGAGGGAGGTGGGGTGGTGGCTGTTGGTGGAGATGAAGACTTACATACTTCTTGGCTTTAGGAGGTGATGGATGCCTCCAGAGCGCTACTGGGCCAATGTGCCACTCTGATTGAGCTCCTGCTGCAGGAGCTAGCGGAGTGGAAAGATCGGCAGCGAAAAGCTTGTATTGGGGCCTCTCTGGACCTCAGCTTGGAGCAGTTAGAGAGCTGGTAAGATGGCCTTTGCTGCCTCTCTCCCTCTAGTGACACTTGGCAGCCCCCCTTGAGCCCCCATCCACTCCAGGCCCTCCCAGCAACCTCATCTAGTCTAGTCAAGGATTATTTTTTGTTCTCTTGTCCATATTTTGTTATTTTTGTGGCACAGTAGTACTCCATACATGTAAAATTTAGGATCCCATTCTCTAATTATTGATTCTAGGGTTTTGGTTTTTGTGATTTACTCATTTGAACATAAAGCAACTCTAACATTTTGGTTTTTGTTTTGCTTTGTTTGGCATAAATTGGGAAAAGATCCATCAAGAATGTCCTTGGGGCGTAGTCATGGTGATATACCTGAGTTCAACATTATTGTAACTCGTAACTGCCATGTTTCTTTTCAAGAAGTAACACATGCGTTTTCATCAGCAACATAGCATCTCGCTCTAGCCCACGCAGGGCTGAATTTTGCTATTTTTGACTGCTTCTTAATTTAACAGACATCGTTGGGTAACTCAGAGTTGCTTAAATGGGCATTTCTCTGATTCTTAGAGGGTTTGAACAGTTTTTCAGAAGGTATTTCATTGGTATTTCTTGTATAAGGAAATGACTTCTTCACATCTTTTGAACTCACCCCTCTGTATCCCCAGCGCCTACCCTTTTCTTTTGGGTATAATAGCCACAGTCCAATTGATTTTCTCTGACTAGCCTCATTTTTAGATCTTCAGGGTAAAGGGATGGGGTGAGGTAGGGACCCCATGGGTCTTGTCATCTCTTCCATTCCTTTTTTCTCCATCTCCCCCTACCAGGTTCACATCTGGAGCAAAGATACTATTCCAGCTAAAGCAACAATTGAAGGAACTTGAGAATTTGAGCAATGAAGTCAGCTATGAGAAGGATCCCCTGAAAAACAAGCTGCCTTTACAGGGGGTCACAGAATTGCTACAGCTTCTGCTTCACAGGTACCACCGTGGAGGAATCCAATCCTGGGGAGGAAGAACAAGGAAATCCTGGGCCTCAGGAGATCCAGGAGCTGTGTCATCTGGGTCATCCATTTAACAGTGCCCTTCCTTCCCCTGCCTTTAGCGCCTTTATAGTGGAATCACAACCTCAGATGCTTCTGCCTCTCAACCGACCTCTTGTCCTCAAGACTGGGAATAGGTTTTCTGTCCAAACACGGTTGGTATCATGGTGACAGTCTGTCCCAGTTTATAAGTCCCTCATCCTTCCACCTTGCATGTAATCCTCTTTCTCTTGTGTTGAATGGATGTCTTACTTTGTGCTAAAGTTTCTATTTTCCTTCTCCCTTTCCTCATCTCCTTCATTCATTTCCTCTCAGTTTCAATTTAACATATATTTTAGAGACCACGATATGCAAAGTTTGCCCTAGGTGCTGAAAATATGTATAATATGACATGAACCCTGCCTTCAAGGAGCTTGTAATCTAAAAGGGGAGATGGGTAAATTCTCAAATATAAGGGGAGACTGAGTGGAGTGAAAAGGAAAGATCCAGGTGGAGCACTGTGAGAAATTTGAGAAGAGAGAGGTCACTTTCACCTGGAGGTAAAGCAGGGCTTCGTAGAGAAGGTCCCATTTGATGGGCATTGAAGAAAAGTAAGGAGGCCATTTAATAGGAAGAGCTCAGGCTGGGACGTGAAGCCAATTCCAAGTACAAGGAATAATAAGACCAGAGCCCAGACTTGGGGGAAAAACCAGGGTCATAAATAGGGAGCTGGGTAGTTCCTAAGAGATCTTCTAGGTAAACTATTATTTTACAGGTGAGGAGATTAAGGCCCTTGCAGAGATATTAAGGATTTGCCCTAGGGAAGACAGAAAATATAGTAATACTAGGTTTCAAATCCAAAGTAATTCCCTCCTTACCATTTTATCTTCAAACTCCCCCTATTCCCCACTGACCCTCCCAGCATCTGACCAGGTCCAGAGGCCAAGGCTGACCAGCCTTCTCCTTTCCTTCTGTAGGCTCTTGGTGAGGCTGCAGGATGCAAACGAGCCCCTAACTGTGCATGTCACCATTGACAAGTGAGTCAGGGAGGGGGAAAGAGTGTGTGTGTTTGAGTGTGTGTGTGTGTGTGTGTGTGTGTGTGTGTGTGTGTGGAGGGCTAGGGTGGCTAGGGAATCTGGGGGCTACCCCATTAACTGTCTTGTCTTGGTCTTGTTTCACAGGAATACTCCCCAAATGAAAGGGTAAGAGCCTGAGGGGGACTCCTGGTGCAATGGGATGTGACAAGGACAAAAGAGAATCATTTTGTCTCCTATCCCCTGAGACTCCAGAGGGGGGATGGGCTTTGGCCAGATCCTGGCCACTTGTCAGGTTTCCTGTATGTCTCCTCCCTCCTGGAACTATGCTTCAGAAATGGGAGCCCAGAGGCAAGTTCAGCTGTGTCTTTGACTCCATCTGATCTTCCAATTTAAGTTATTGTGAGGAAAGCATTTTGTGAACCTGAAAAAAGGACTGTATAAATACCAATCATTGATGCTGTTGGTTTTATTATCGTTTCGATTGGAGTAGCTTCCGAATGTTCAACATCCTGACCTCTGAACAAAAAACTTTGACCCCAGAGAAGGGAAAAAGCCAAGGCTTGATCTGGGAGTTCCGATGCCTGGTAGGTAGAATCAGAACCCTAGAATTACGTCTTCTCTTTAACATGGCTGAAGGGGAGAAATGTGGGGATGGGGCAGCAGTATTGCAAGAGGTGGCAGCATAGGGTAATGGCCAGAGTGCTGGACAAAGAACCTGAGGGACTTGGATTTGAATCCACCTTAGATACTAGCTAAGTGACCCTGGACAAGTCACTTAATTTTTCTGCAACTGTTTCCTCATCTGTCAAATGGAATAATAGTACCTACCTCTCAGATTTGCTGTGAAAATCAGATGAGATAATGTCTACGAAATTCTTTGCAAACCATAAAGTGCTATATATATTACAGGTATACGGGGACCCTGTTCTGACCCTTCCCCTCCTCTTCCCTTTCTGTTCACAGACACTGAAGGAGCAGAAAACAAGTGGCTCTGGGAAGGGCTGCAGCGAGGTGAGGTCAGGGCAGAGTGAATGGAACACTGTGGAACTGTTGGCCAGCAGCCAGCAGGACCCGCTCATTGACCGTGAACTTGACTCTTTAGGGACTGCTCGTTGTGACGGAGGAACTTCACATCGTTAACTTCACCGTCAAATACTCCTACCAGGGGCTGAAGCTAGAGTTGAAGGTAAAGGAGGACAGTAGATAGAAAGGGGAGAGAGAGAAGGGGAGAGGGGGACTTCTCCTTTGGGGATGGAGCACCAAGCTCTTGCTTCCTACTAAGTGCTATCACAGAACATTCTCTCCTTTCCTTGCCCTCCCCTCCAATATCTTCCTCTTAGACCAATAGTCTTCCTGTGGTGATCATCTCCAACATGAACCAGCTTCCCAGTGCTTGGGCCTCCATACTCTGGTTTAACCTGCTCAGCTCTGATCCCCAGGTGAGAGGTTGGAAAGAGACTCTCCAGAGTTGGAGGGAGGGTTAGGATTAGGTCAAGTCTAAGGATGAACCGTGGCAGGAAGGGATGTGCCATGGCTGCCTCTGACCTGGGCTGTCCTTCCCATCTTGTCTGTAGAACCAGCAGTTCTTTTGCAATCCCCCCAAGGCCCCATGGACGGTGTTGGGCCCAGCCCTCAGCTGGCAGTTTTCTTCCTGTACTGAGCGAGGCCTTGACCAAGAGCAGCTTAACATGTTGAAGAAAAAACTGTTTGGTACAGATGATTTCCATTCCCTCAATACACTCCAATCCCTTTGGTTTCCCTTTTTTGGCTCCCCATGTTACCCATCTAGTACCTTTCACCTTCTGTCCCTGTGTTACTGTCCTGTATGCTTCCCTGCCCCAGTCCCAGCTGTAGAATCTTAGGGTTGTGAGGGGCAACAGAGATCAGCTAGTCCAGTTTGGACCCTGGTGATGTTCCAAACAAGTGGCCATCCAGCTTTTGTCTTGAAGACTTCCAGTGATGGGAAAGCTCTGCTGGCCGCCTAACTGTTGGGAAGTCTTTCTCTACCTTCTACCTGCTGTTCCTAGTTCAGCCCTCTGGTGCCAAATCTAACATACCTAACGCCCCTTCAAAAACTTGAAGACATAGTTCAAAGGCCCCTTACCTGAGTCTTCTCTGTGCCCACTGCCCATTTGTAGGGCACATTCTCCCCTTGCCATCCCACTGCACCTGCAGCCCCGTCCTGGTTAGCCTCTGTTGGCATCGCAGCAGCTTGTTGACACTCTCATTAAAATGTAGTGGTTCTCACAGCATTCCATCTGTCCCTCTCTCTGAAACCCCTGTGTCCTTCTGTCCTTCAGAGAAGGAGCATAAGAAAGAATCACAGTTGTCCTTGTCATGGCCTGCCTTCGCCAAGGTAAGGAATGTTCTCTGACAGCAGACCACCCCCTCCATTCCTCGGGGTCCTTCCACTTTCTTCCTTTCCTCTCCTTTAGCAGGACAGCCCTCCTGGGAAGATGCCATTCTGGACGTGGTTGGACAAGATCCTGGACCTGGTGCACAACCACCTGAAGGATATCTGGAAAGATGGGTATGATGTGGACACTCTGACCTTGCCTTCCCACCGCCTGCTCTGATGTACCAAGGGTGGCCTTGGGGCTCCCCCTTGTGGGTACTATGGACTAGAGAGTGGAGATGGTATGGTAATACATTAGACTGATATCTCAATGCCCTTTTAACCTTCACAAAGCATTTTACAGACATTGTCTCATTTGCACCTCATAGCAGTGCTGTGATGTAAAAATTCAGTATCCTTCATTTTCTAGTAAAGATTAAAGAGTTAAAATGAATTGATCCCAGGCCCTCAGAGAGCAGATTCATACCTGGGTCTTTTCTAACTCTCAAAAGCAGCCTTCTTTCCCCCTTTTTCCTGCTTCTCATAGGAAAGAAGGAAAGGGGCTCATGTACTGGCTGTTTCCCACTTCTTTCTTTCCATTCCATGCCACAGGCTCATTAAGGGCTTTGTGACTCGTGCCCAGGCACTGAAGTTGCTGAAGAAGAATTTGCCAGGTACCTTTTTGCTGCGATTCAGTGAGACATCACTAGAGGGAGGCATCACCTGTTCATGGGTGGAACATCAGGATGACGGTAAGACTGAAAGATATATCCTCCCTGAATCCTCTTCCTCACCAAGTTTCAAGCCTTGCTTCGTTTGACCTTTGGACTTCTGACCACTTTGATTACTTCACTGGGATTGAGGAATGGGAGAGTAGTTGGAGCCCTAACGTAGAAGAGGCAGACTTCTACTCCTTATCCTCAAGCCTTATCCCTTCTGATGCCTTCTTCCCCACATCCATCCACAGACAAGGTGGTCCTCCGATCGGTAGAGCCATATACTAAGGAAATTCTGCAGTTACTCCCGATTACAGAGATCATACGTAATTACCAGTTACTGGCAGAGGAGAATGTGCCTGAGAACCCACTGTGCTTCCTTTACCCTGGCATACCCCGGGATGAAGCTTTTGGACCCTATTACCGTGAGAAAGGTAGAAACATGGAATCTTAGAGCTCAGGGAACCCTGTTAGATTGTAGAATCCAACCCCAGCAACATCTCTTTGATGGGAACACTAATTCAGGGAGGCCTGCATGACTTGAGCAGGGTCCTCCACTTAGTGACCAGCCTGGGTGGTACGGTGGGATGGGGGTGAGGGCAGAGGGAGGGCTCCCGGCTTTGATTTGTACCCATTAACTGTCTCAGTCATTCTTCCCTCCTAATCACACATGGACTTATCTCTTCCTACCACAGTTGATCTTGCAAAACAAAGGAAATACTTAAGCCGGGAACTCATTGTAGTGTCCAACAGGTGAGATGTGATACGTCCATCTTCACCAGTAGATGTAAAGCTCTCTCAGCCTTCCTCAGATATCTCCTATTTCTTCATCATCTCCTTGTTCCTCATGTGCTCCTCTATTTGTCCTCTGTTAACTTTCTTTCCTTTCCTATGACTGAAGTCTTTGGAAGAAGAGAAATTCGACCCCTGTGCCTCTTCCCTATTCCTCATCCTTTTCTCTATAAATCTATCCAAGGCTGGTCCCTTCTCACCTTCGTCTGGACTGTTGCAGGAGCCTTCTCCTGCCTCAGGCCTCTCCTCACTCAGACTTGTTGCCCAAGATGTTGCCAAAATGACTTTCCTAAAGCCTAAGTCTCATCAGGTCACCTCCTCCATAACTGCCAGTGGTCCCTGTTGCCCCCAGGAGCAAATAGAAATTCCTCGATTTGGCATTTTAAGCTCGTCACAACTTAGCCCTCTTCTTTCTTTCTAGTCTTTTAATACAGGTCTCCCTCCATGCACTCTGTGGTCCAGCCGTACTGCTTTAACTGCTGTTCTTCATATGATTTCATCTGTCCCCCATCCCTAGATTCCTTGACTTCCTTCAAGGCTCAGTTTAAGCCCCACCTCTGCCAGGAAGACTTTCCTGGTCCTTACAACTGCTGATGTCTTTCTCTATAAAGCTATTTACTAGCTACTCAGTATTTACCTTAGATTTACTGACTTACATACCTCTTAGAATATAAGCTTCTTGAAAGCTGGGGCTGCTTTTTTTTTTCTTTTTCTTTGGTTCTCCTGCACGTAGAACAATTCCTGGCCTATTATAAGCACTTAATAAGTGTATGTTGATTGATTGACTGACAGCACACACACACACACGCACACACACACACACACACACACACACACTCTTTGAACCTTATTTTTTTTGTATCTTTCTTGGTTTTTGCATTTAGACAGGTTGACGATGTGCAGTCACCATGTTGCTTACAGGAGCCAGAAGAGGTGGATTTGAAGCTGGAACCTCATTCAGAGTGGGAGCAGGAGCCTGAGCTTCCCTTGGACCTGCAGAGCCTAGGGAAGGACCTGCTAACTCTGAATATGAATGATATTGAAGGTGAGTGAGGGCTAACGTACTATCCATGAGCTCTGCAAAGGCTGCCTAAAATCTAACTAGACTGCCACAGCCTGTTGCTGAAAGAGTATACATTTTTGACTCCATACTGAGAAAGGCTACTTCTAAAGAATTCATTAGTACAGTACATTCCTCTCCTGATCATCTCAAGCCCTCTCCTACCCAAAGGGACCCTTTCAGCCTTTTTGATGCTTCCCTACTGTTAGAAAGGCAGCTTTCTGTCTGGGCCTTTGACATGATTTACCCTTCTTCATTGCCTAGCTCTGACAAATGACGAACTGACCTGTGATGCTATCCTGCTGAGAGATGATCCGGTGTTACCTATCCTGTCCGGAGGCGATGAGGCCCCCTGTGCCGTGACCCACTTTATCATGGATGGTGCCACTACCCTTGATTTCCCAAATTACTAGGAATTAAATTTCTCCCTCTTTCCTTTCTTCCCTCTCTACTGCTCTCCATCAAGACATTGCTGTTTGATGGAGATCAAGAGCATGGTGTGTGTTTGTTGTGGGGGGAGGGAGGTGGAATTGGAAAAAGGAAGAAACGGATCTTCACAGCTTCCTGTGCCAAATTGTCTCTTCTTTCTCCCCTTGCACTTTGTGAAATCCTGTGTGCCCAATTTTTCCCTGTAAGGGATACTTTTTATTTTACTTTGTGAGGCTCTCTCCAAAGTTGAGTGGATTGACCCAACAATAACTTGGTTCTCTAACCACTTGAAGTTTCCAAGGCACTTTTCTCCCTAACAGTGGCTACCCTGTGAAGCAAGTACAAAGTCCTACTGGATTCACTTTACAAATAGGGACTTCTCCATGGTCATGCAGCTGTGTGACCTCAACCCCAGCATTCCTGACCCTGTTCTGTGCTCTTTCTCTACTGCTTTCCTGGTCTGCCTTTGCCCTCGTTACCCCTGGCAAAGTCTCACATGTGCACTTTGAGAGCTGGAACCACTTAGTGATGGGCAGCTATTGTTCTAAGTCTCTGATAACAAATAACGCCGAGGGCCAAGCAGGTCCTGGTATTATGATAGTTAACCAGGGTAACTGGACAAGAACAAAGCCAATACAATAAACTATGTTTTCTAACAGTCATCCTGTCATTTGTCCTCTGTCCCATCCCTGGACGATGGTTGAGGGGGAGGGATGGGGGGAAGAGAGCTGGGCTGAGGAGGGAGAGGAAAGAACTGGAAACAACAGTGAAACAGAGGGAAGAAAGCACCCACTAACCCTTCCCCTATCCCCAAGATTTCAGCTTCCCTGGAGTGATAAAATCCCCTTCAGTGGGGGCCTCAGTGTCCTTTAAGGGAGAATCCCATTGGTTTATAGGGGAATTTACCCTCATGTCCCCGGAACCCCCGCTAGGTTCCAAGCTGAACTCTTAATATTCATTCCCTTAATGATTCAGGCTCGTTTCTTTTAGTGATTTTTAATCACTAAACTTTAGGCGGAGAAACTATGAGTAGAGGCAATTGCAAGACATATCATAAAGGAGCCCCACCTTCTATTATTTCACCCTCCTTTTTGATCTACATCCTTCTGTTAGCATCTAGTAGGTAATAATACTAAGAGGAATGAATGGATTTACCTTGAAGCCTGAAAGACCTCAGAAAACTAATTAGTGCTTTGTCCCTCCCTACCCACTTGAAAGTTTGGGAGGATGAATTGAAGGAGAGACATACATATTGTTTTCCATATATCCTCCATCTTTCAACATTAGCCCTCACACCTGAAAAGTCAGATACAATTTGTACATAAATAAGTTTTTATTGGAGAAAATGTATATATTAATATAAATACCATAAATACCTCCCTCACAATTCTCCTGTGAGAATAAATACTTTAATTTTTCTTAAATAAATATCTGCTGGTTTACCCATTCAGGTCGCTGTCAGTATTGGTACTTGTCAACATTTTTGAATATATTTGAAGAGTGCAACTCGGCATCACTTGGTTTTTTCCACGTAGGGATGGTCGATCTCATCCGTGTTAGCCCTCTGATGTTTAAAGTCGTATTCATCCATTCCTAAGGGCTCAGAGTGGCTGCCCCATGAGTGAAAACTCGTGCAACAATGGCAGCAAAGGCTCGAAGTCTCTGTAAGATCTTGGGGCGAAGGAGGAGGCGCTGCCATGGCTCACTGGGGCTAGGAACCTGCTGCTTCTTCCAGGCTCGGTCCTTGGGCTGTTGGGATACAGAGAAAACTGGTCCTCAAATCTCAGCCCCCCCAGCTTCTATCTACAACTCCTAAAGGCCCCCCTCCAGTTTACCCTTTCCTGAATCCACAGCCTCAACCCATCCTCCACCTCCATACCTGTAGGAGCTGACTGAGACCCAACAGGGAGGAATGGAGTTGCCCTACAGAGCTGTCCTGAAGTAGAGAAGGTTCCCCAGTGAAAATGTCTGAGTTCAGCAAGTGACCATAGAAGATTAAACCTCGATGTATCTGCTGCAAGCAGAGCTAAAGGGAGGGAAGATAATGAGATAATCAGTAAACTTCACTCACCCCAACTCTCCAGCCCTCTTCATGATTCCCTCCATTCCTCTGCTTCTGTTTGGCCCCATTGTGTCCCAAGTACCTGGCTGTTGTCACTGAGACTCTTATGGTCACAGCCATCACCACACTGGATGTGGGGCACATCATCTACAGCCTGTCCGCTGACTTCCTCTCTGGGCAGGTCCTGGAGTTGGAGTTAGGTGGACAGCAACACACAAAGTTTTGAATCCAGCTGGGCCTTTCCATTCCTGACCCTTCCTGGCCCTAGAGTCTTACCCCAGAATACATCCACCTAGCTCCTCTTTCCTTTAAGGTTTACCTCTCTGATTCCACTTTGCTGATTCATAGTTGCTAGCTAGTGTTCTTTCTTTCCCTCCTTGCATCATTCTTTATGTAGCTAATGTAATCTCCTAGTATTACATGTGATGTGGCAGACAACAAAACCCAGAACTGAAATAATTTAGAAATATTTATTAAGTCATCAGGCAAAAGAGGTGGCCCACTCCCTGAGATCCAAACAAAGGAACAAGGAAACAGTCATCCATTGGCCAGCACGGAGAGAGTTTTCAGTTTAAGATACATGGGTTACTTGAGATGTGTAACAAGAGCTAATCTTCACAGTCTTTGCATCAGTCTTCAGATCTGACTGGATTTCTGGTCAGTGCAACTTAGATTCTGAGTTAAGCATTAAATAAATCTGATCTCTAAGCAACAGGTCTGATTTCTCAGACACATAGGGCTAGGTTCAGACAGTATCATCAAGTTTCCCCACAACTTTTAGATTCCTTAAGAGACAGGACTGCTTTTTGTTTTCTTTTGTTTAGAGGGGAGGAGAGGGGTAGTATTGTTTTGTCTGTCCCTTATAGAATACCTTATTCACTCAGTATATGGTGAGTACTTGAATGTCTGCAGTTAAATGGATCCCTAGCCTACTGATAAGTGTAAGGTTCAAACCAGACCTTTCTACCTTTCCTTCACTTAAGGTTCATCATGGTACTATTCCTTCTGACCTAGTGCCTGGTTATCATCCTATACCTTATACCAGGAAGGGGGCTACTTACCAGGTTTCTCATCTGTGGGAGAATGCCCCATGCCAAGGCAGTAACATTCTGAGACAGCTCCTGGCACCGGTCCCAGGCAACGCTTCTTCTACCCGGCACTGCCCGGCCTTCAGCAGTCCACAGCAGCAGCAGCAACAGCAGCATCGCCCTGAGCCCAGACTTCATCTCCCTGGCAAGCTGGTTCTAGCCTCCCTCACACTGATCTGTGATCAGTTCTGACTTTCTGTTTTATTCTTTGCTTTCCCTGTTATTTCTCTGGCTCTTTCTCTCTCCTCTCTCGCTCTCTCTGGGTTGCTTCTTGTGTCTTTTAAAGCTCTCCACTCTGTACCTCCCTTTATGCTGGGCAGGTGACTCACAGCAGGTGGGATTTCCCTCCTGCTTTTTTCTCACACACCCACCCACCACCGCCACCTTCTTGGAGAGCCCAGGTATCTGGCCCTAGTTCCAGGGGAAGTAAGTCATGTGGTTACTGTGGCCAGAGACCAACAATGGGATATGTGTAATGCTCTCCAGGAATCAAAACCTCTGTGGAAAGGGAAGAAAAGGCAAGGGTTGTCCCACTAAGGCAAATCTTGGCCACAGCCCTTCCCCCTTGCTAGGCCTCTCTCTGTTCTCCTTAGTCCCCAAAGCTAAGACTCTCAAAACATAATGACTTGATTCCTTTTGTCTCAAGGGAAATTGAGATGGAGAAGCATCTATCTACCCCTCTCAGAAAGCAGATAACTGAGTTTAAGACCCAGGTCCATATCCTGCTTTTGCCTCTTTCTTTGAAGCAGCAACCAGACATTCCTGGATTCCCTATCTGGCATTTCCTATCTGTATAGGAGCTTCAGTTTTCTCACCCCAACAGTTCCCTAGGTTAACTTTTTCTTTTTTCTTAATAGACACTTGTTGATTTTATTTATATATTTTTTGGAGGCCATTAGGGTTAAGTGACTTGCCCAGGGTCACACAGCTAGTAAATGTCTGAGGCTGGATTTGAAATCAGGACCTCCTGGCTCCAGGCCCTGTGTTCTATCCACTTGGCCCCCTAACTGTACTTTATTTTTTCCATATAGAAGGATGGGTGGTTAAAGACATTCTATTCCTGAGGTCTACAATGGGTCTCATAGTTCCTGTAAGGTTCAGAAGGAATGCTGATTGCACAGGTTAGTTCAGGCAGGAGACAGAATGCAGGCATATTATTTCCTAGCCTTCTGACCCCTGGTAGACCAGGAACTAAAGCTCGTGGGGACTTAGAGGGATTTCCTGATAGTGCCCCTGGTTGATCCATGGACAACCCCAGACCTGTCCAGTCCTTCCTGACTTCTGAGTCTGACTGAAATGAGGTAATATTTGTACAAAGTGATTAGTACAGTGGCTGGCACATAGTAGGCCCTATATAAACACTTATTCTCTTCCCTCTTCCTCCTCTATTTAGTGTGAGGAGGAGTCTGTCTCCTGCCAGGATATGCCCATCACCATGTGTCCCATGAGCATGAATTGCCAGGACAGGGCCCTGAATTCTTGGTACTAGTTCCAGGCAAATCTGGGTACATGTGAGCACTTGACAATAAAAGGAGCAGTATAGAGGCATCACCCTGAACCACCACCCCACTATCTATAGAGATCCATACCCTGTGCACTAGGGCCCTGTAGTCGATTGCATCCATGTGTAAAACCTGCCTGACTATTGATTTCATCACCTACCATGATGCAACATGAAGAAACAGAGAGTTCAAGATTGGGTGTGGGGGTGGAGGGTAGAGCAGGGTGGGAAGTTGGGGCTGCCCCAGCCCCTCCTGCTACACCCAGGCAATGCCAAGAGTCTGAATGGCCCAAAACAGCTCTGGACGTCATGAAATGAGGCAATGGTTGACCACCATGGCTGTGGGACATGATCTGCTGGTCCTCAGGGCCTCCCCAAGAGGCTGACTCTCATCATCTGAGGATGGGAATTTGGGGTTTCCACTTCCCTTCCCTTCCCTCCCATCCCCTGAGAACTAAGAAAAAGAACAGTCAGAACTAATCCAAGCTCGTTGACTCTGTGATCCAGCCTTGTGTTGGGTGGGACACATTCTCAGCTGCAGAGGGTAGATCAATTGGTGGGGGGGAGTGAAGAGAAGAGAAGAGAGAGAGAAGAGGAAAGGCCTTTCTCTTCCTTCTAGGGAAGCTTTTTCTACTTCTATAAAATGTCCTTGCTTTTCCTCCCCACTTCCAGCTCTAGGAGGTATGGTCTACAAGCCCCTGGAAGTGGGACTTTGAAGGTTAGGAAGGAGTCTAGCCGTGGGAGTGGGGTAGGATGGGGGTTGCCTTGGTATGACAGGCACCAGGATGAATTGCTCCGAAGCTTTGTTTCACTTCCTGGTACTGTAGGAGCAGGGTAGGAAGCAGGATTGCTGGGGCAGCTGTGGGACTATTCCAGGACAAGAGCTTCTCCCATGGCTCCGCCTGCCCTGGAGCTGCCAGGATCCCCTGACGTCAGTTAGGCCTTGACCACTATGCAAATCACCAGGACACCCCTCATCTGGCCTTTCCAACTCAGTCCCAGGGCTCCTGATACAGCTGACCCTTCCATCATCTAGAGATTAAGGCTAAAGCATGTGAGAGCTAGGGACTTGATCATCTAGGACCTCTGTGGAGTCCAGACCTCTGCCTGAACCCTTTGACGGGGGACCTGGGGAGCCTGATACTATTTTAGTCTAGGGGTCTATTGGAATAGTCTCCCTCATTCCAGGACCTACTCTAGTTAAGGTCTGGAGAGAGGATGTTGTCCCTTCAATTCTAAGAGCCTGTCTTTCTTAATTTGAAACTTCATTATATAGTCTCAAAATTGGGGTGGGGGGGGTGTGTGTGCCTCTGTCTAGAATCTTCTCGAGCAGTGGTGTCAAATTGAAATAGAAAGGGGGGCACTGATCCTGAATGAGGATCTCCCTCGCCACATACTTAGTTTTTTAAATGTAATGTTATCTATGTTTTATTGTATTTTTATTTAAATATTTCCCATTTATATTTTTAACCTGGTTCAGGAGCACTCAGGAGTATTGCTGGGAGGGTTGTAGATACATGCAGCCCATGGGCAGCAGCTGAGGGACCTTGGCATTTCTGAGTTTGGGGAACACCCATTAGATTGTGCTCCTCTATGACAAGAACTGTTTTTTGCCTCTTCTAGTATCCCTGGAGTTTAGCACAGTTCCTAAAAGATAATAGACACAATATTTACTGATTGACTCAAATCATGGTATTTTCTCTGTTTTGGACCTTTCCAATCCAAACCCTTCTATGAAGTCTAAAATTTTAAATTCACTAGTTAATTTCAGTCTGGACCCGTGTGTGTAGAGGTATCTCCCTATCTCTGTGTGCTCTTTAATAACAGTAGTAATATTTACAATGGAGGGGAAGGGGTGGGGAGAGGAGGAATGAGTGAACCTTACTCTTATCAGAATTGGCTTAAAGAGGGAATAATATACACACAGTTGGGTGTAGAAGTTTATCTTACTTACCCTACAGGAAAGTAGGAAGGGAAAGGGATAAGAAAAAGGGGAGAGGGAAGGGAGGCTAATAGAAAGGAGTGCAGATTGAGGGAGGGGGTAGTCACAAGCAAAATACTTCTGAGGAGGGACAGGGGTGAAAGAACAGAATAAATTAGAGATAGGATGGAGGAAAATAGCAACATAGTAATGTGAAAAAAACCTTTGAACCAAGTCTCTGATAAAGGCCTCATTTCTCAAACATATAGAGAACTGAGTCAAATTTATAAAAATAAGAACCATTCCCCAATTAATAAATGATCAAAATATATCATCAGTTTTAGGTTGAAGTAATCAAAGCTATCCATAGCCATTTGAAAAAGTATTCTAACTTACTATTGGAGAAATGCAAATGAAAACAATTCTGAGGGACTACTCACACCTATTAGGTTGGCTAATGGGACATAAAAGGTAAATGACAAATATTAGAGGGGATATGGAAAAAATAAGACTTTAATGTACTGTTGGTGGAGTTGTGAATAGATTCTACCACTCTGTAGAACAATTTGGAACTATGTCCCAAGGGATATAGAACCATGCATACCCTAAGTCTGTATCCCAAAAGAGATCAAAAAACGAAAATGACCTATATGTACAAAAATACTATAGCAGTTTTTTTTCTGGGGGTAAAGAATTAGAAGTTGAGGGGATGTCCATCAACTGGGGAATAGCTGAACAAGTTGTGGTATATGATTGTGATGGAATACTATTGTACTATCAGAAATGATGAGCAGGATGATCTCAGAAAAACCTGTAAAAATTTGCATGAACTGATACAAAGTGAAATGTGCTGTGTACAAAGTAACAACAATATTGTAGGATGATCAATGGTGAATAGACTTAGATATTCTCAGAAATACAATGATCTAAGACAACTCTGAAGGACTTATGAGGAAAAATGCTATCCATCCCCAGAGAATTGGTGTCAGAATGCAGATTGAAGCATATTTTTTTAACTTTATTTTTCTTGAGTTTTTTCTTCTTGTCTATATTTTCTTTCACAATATCACTATTATGAATGTTTTGCATGACTACGTATGTATAACCTATATGCTTGCCTTCTCAATGGAAGTAGAAAACAGAGGAAAGGAAAGAATTTGGAACTCAAAGTTTTAAAGTTTTAAAAACAAATGTTAAAAATTATTTTGACATGTAACTGGGGAAAAATGCTAAATAAAAGGTTAAAAATAACAGTAGTAATAACACTTTGATACTTAAGTTATGGTAATTGTAATAACAGAGGGGTGCATCTTTGGGGCTTTACCTGAAACCTTTTTGCAAGTGCCTTTCTCTGTGGTGTTCCCCTTTAGTCTACTGGATTATTTTAGTAGGGGAACAGGAGAGCATTTCAGCCAGTGTCCTTCTGAAGTGGGGGAAGCCCTATTCCATTCATATCTCCTAGGAGATGCTACTCAGCTCCTGGGGCTGAGGGAATTTTCCCAGCTGCATAACCTTCTCCCCTGGGAATGTTTCCAGGGCCTTTGGGGAAGGAGCAATCAACCAGACAGGAGTTCCGGGAGGGAGATGTGGAGGATGCAGTCACTTGGGTTGGGCAGTGGTTTGGCTCCCACTTCCTTTTTTCTTTAATGTATCTGGACACCACAGGAAATGCTAACGAAGTTTTGGGGCGAGGGGATCAAAAAATACTAGGTCATAGAGTTTTACGGCAGCCCATCCATCCTTCCACTGTCCACATTGGAGAATAGGAGGGGTAGGAAAGGCAGGATTCAGGCCTGCACCAATGTATCACCTGCTACTTGTATGTTGTGTGTGTCTGCAGCATGTGTAGGATCCAGTGTGGCTGAGGAGTCATTAATCACAGGATCATTAAACGTGGAGCTGAAAGGAAGCAGGGGCAAAATCTACTCCAGATTTCAGAGGCTAACTTTTTGTGCCGGTCGATTCTGACAATCTATTCAATGTACATTAGGAGCCCACGAAGAGAGGCAAAAAAATAGACAACAGGCAAACAAATATACCAGATGAGCTGTATGCAGGATAAATAGGAAATCATTAACAGACAGAAGTCACTGGAATTAAAAGGGGTGGGAGCAGGCTTCCTGCGGAAGGTGGGGTTTTAGCTGGGATTGAAAGGGAGCAAGGGAGGTCAATAGTCAGAACCGAGGCTGGGGAGCATACCAGGACCGAGATTTGAGAATGTCAATTTACGAAACTTCTCAAAGTCATGTTTTTAAATGAATAAAACACAAGACTATAGCGGAGACCAATTATATTCAAATATAATTTGACTTTGCTTATAATAAATAAAATAATTAATATTTAATATAAAATAATTAAATTAATTAAAATTATAAAAAAAATTTAATGCGGGATCCCGGATTAGAACTAGTTCAATCTCTTTATTTTTGCAAGAGATGAAGTGGCTTAGAACTTCTGATACCAATTCGGGGCTCTTCCCGCGACGCGCTCGTACCCGTACCTAATTCCCAACCCTCGAGGCGCTCCTCGCACTGCTGCCTCAGGGACTAGAAATAAGACGCAATTTTATTTTCCGCTCCTCGCTAAAAGGCCGTGGACGATCCGAGAGGTCCCCAGCGGCCCTCCGTAGCCTTCCAACCTAACCCCTGCCCCCGGTCCCCAAGAGCCAACGGCCGCCCCCACCGACCCTGGCACTTCCGGCCCAGCCTGATTGGCTCGAGCCCACAAACGCCACTCGTGATTGGCCCTGGGCGGGTCCGAAGAGTTTCTAGAGTTAGGCAGGCCAAGAAGCGCCGGAAAGATTTGGGGTTTCCCGCGGAGGCATTTTCTTTGAACTGGCTTTTTCCCTGTCCTAATCTTATCTCGTCCCCTCGACCGAAAGCATCCGTCACGCAACATCTGGGGACGACCATCGGCGTGTCAAGGATCTCGGGAACCCACGCAGCTCCCGGGATCCTGACGCTCCTCCCCCTTCCTCTTCCCCTCCCCCATCCCCGGCGCATTCTGGGTAACCGCTACTCCCTAGTGATTTCTCGGGAGCTAATCATTTGCCCCCGCCCACTCCCTTCCCAGAGAATTATGGGTATGGCCTTTTCTATCTCCGCCCTTTCCTGTTTTTCCACCCAGAGGGTTCTGGGTAACAAGTAGGCCCCCGACTCCGGGAAAATTTTATGTCCCTTGTCCTCCTTTCTCCCAGAGGATTCTGGGTAGCTTTTCCTCCCCTTCTCCACTCCCCCACCTTTTCCACGTCCTCCCCCTACCCCAGGTGCATCTGGGCTAAGCCAGGCAGGTAAGGGAGTGGGATGGTGTGGGCGGTAAGACAAGTCAGTGTGTGGGAAAGCGCTGGGAAGAAATGGGACGGTAGGAGGTGAGGGTCTGTAGATAAAGGGTGGAAGACCCCCCCCTTGGTAATGGAGGTCGCCTGATTTCCCGGGTTACCTGACTCAGGTAAAGCGCACCGCGGGGCCGGGCCAGCCTCCCCCTTTCCTCCTCGCCACGCACAACTCTTTTCCCCAGCCGACCAGGATGTCCCTCCAGGGGCTCCCTTACTAAGGGTTCGGGACCGGGCCGGTAGAAGGGGTCGGGCCGGGAGGGGGGGACCAGCCTGCTTCATCGTCGTCATGAACTTTGAGAGCCTGGATCCTGGACTGACGGAGTATGCCCCAGCCCTGCATCCCACCCTGGACCCTGTCCTGGATGCCCACCTGAACCCTAGTCTGCTGCAGAATGTGGAGCTGGACCCCGAGGGAGTGGCCCTGGAGGCTCTGTCCGTCCCGGAGTCCGTGCACATCATGGAAGGCGTCTATTCGGAGCTGCACAGTGTGGTGGCCGAGGTGGGCGTGCCGGTGTCCGTGTCCCACTTCGACCTCCACGAGGAGATGCTGTGGGTGGGGAGTCATGGGGTAAGCCATACTGGTTTGTGGGGGCTGAAGTTGACTCCCATCTGAGGTTCAGGGACCTTGCGGAGAGCTAGAATAGGACAGAGACCCAATAAAGGGGCAGTTGATGTCAGAGAGTTTGGAGTGAGTTTCAATGAGTGGGGCTTTTTCTTTATGCCAAGATCTACCCCAAGGTCTGGTCAGACTCCCCAGCCAACTCCACTAGGTTAGTTTTACAGTCATTTAAATCTTACTTCTTTATTTTCCTTCTCTCACATGTACTTAAGTAATTATAGGATTTTTGTACATATTTTTGTTAAGTCATGCCTGACTCTTTGTGATCCTATTTGGGGTTTTCTTGGCAGAGATACTGAAGGGGTTTGCCATTTCTTTCTTCAGCTCATTTTGCAGATGAGGAAACTGAGGCAAACAGGGATAGGTGACTCGCCCAGGGTAATCGTCCATTCATTTGAATTGAGGTCTTCCTGATACTTCTCTATGTTACGTATTTATCATTTTGATTCTAACCTCTGAGATCAGATACTTTGTGTTAGGGTAGGGACTAACCTGAAACAACTCAAGTTCCTAGCACGATGCTCTCCATGTAGTAGGTGCTTAGTGAATATTTGTTGAATTAAACAAAAGTTTTTACGTATCTTCAGTGCCCAGTGTACGTCTATATTATTCTTAGAGCTCAATAAAGAATTATGTGTTGGCCCTTTTATATGAAAATAAAACTACTGAGCCACTGTTGGAGCTTGCCCAGTCTCTCCGTAACTGATGAAAAATGTCCACCATGCGAGTTTCAAAGGATGGAACAAAAACTAACTAGCCAGCTTTGGATAAAACCCATGACTTAGGTCTCCTTGTCACTTTTCTAGCTGACTCACAAAATTAGTTAAAGATAATAAATGCTGCTAAGCTGACTGATTGGTACCTGGCCTTGTACCCTAGTTGCCAATAGATTCATAGAATTTGAAACAGAAAGAATCCTTGGAGATCATTTAGTCCAGGGATGGGGAACCTTCGGTCTTGAGGCCACATGCGGTCTTCTAGGTCCTTGGGTTCAGTCTTTTGACGGAGTAATTACAGAACGAATCCTTTTATTTAGGGGATTTGTTCTGTGAAGTTTGGATTCAATCAAAGGGCAGCACTTGAGGACCTGGAGGGCTGCTTGTAGCCTGGAGGTCACAGGTTCCCCACCCCTAATCTAGTCCAATCATCTTATTTTAAAGATGAAGAAACTGAGACTCAGAGAAATTGTGATTTTGCCCGAGGTCACCCAGCCAATGAGTAAGTGGAGGAGTTGGAACTGAAACCCAGGTCTTCTGATTTTCTAGTTCAGAGCTATTTCTTTTTTAAATAATAATTTGCTATTTGCTCCAAATCATACCAAACTAGTTAAATTTTTATTTAAGCTAATTTTTTAGAAACCTTCAGTATATAGTTATTTGTAACAACCTTGTTGGTTACTCCCTATTTTGTATTCCATTTTCTGTCAGTCTTCATTTACCTCATTATATATTTTCTGGTATATTGTCACAAGTCTATGTATATACTAAACTATTTCTGCTTTCTTTGCTTAACTGTATTTTCAGATTTCTTTCTGGTTTTTGGTAGTAAGAAAGGGGGTGGAGGAGGGAGAGGGAGAGAGTTATCACACTTGTCATTCGTAATGTGATATTTCATTTCATTACATTAACATTACAGTTTGTTCCTCCATTGCCTAATCTTTGGACTTTAGTTTCAGTTTTTGTTTTTTACCAATAAGAAATGATATTCCATAAATATCTTTGAGCAAAAAGATTAAAAAAAATTTCTTAGATTATATTGCCTATAATGGGATTATTAGGTGAAAGGATGTTTGTATTTTTATAACTCTGGCAGTCTACTGTTTGCCATGACCTAGTCCTTCCTTCTACCTCATATGTATATACATATACATGGGGAAAGTCTAACAGTAAATCTAGCACCACCCAAAAGTGGTCCACTTCAGTGATCAAAAACTTCATAATCCCTTTCTGACTTCCTATTATTCCATCTTTCTCCCTGTGCTTTACTTTCTTAAGCCTGCTCTGTCTCCTCTAAGTACCTCTGATTTCTTCATTCCTTAATACTTTCCCAAGCTATCACCTTGATTTGACTTAACTTTCCTCCCTTCCCAGTAATGACCCTACAGTTAACTAGTTTTAACTCTAAACTTTCCCCTCTTTGATGATTCCTTAACCTCTACCTTCACTGGTGCTCATACCTTGCCAAATCTCAGTCTTGGATGACTACCACCATCCACCTCCTTTGCTCCTCTTCAATTGCTGTTGAGCAGAGTTGGAAGAAATCATGATCCGGAACTGACTAGGTTCATTACAGACTGATGTTATCTGAGCTAGGCCCTTACCTCAACAAAACAATCCTTTTGTTTCTTCCTAGTTCTCTAGCCCACTCCCCACAGAGACTGTCTAAACCTCCTCTTCTCTTTCCAAGCTTCACCATTAGCAGAGGACCTCATTTCATACTTTTACTGTGAGGAAGAGAAGGAGGGAGAGAGAGATGGTTTGTTGGGAACTCCGTATTTTCTTCTCTCCATCCCAAAACGGTTGGATATTCCCCACACTCTTGCTTTACTGTCCAGTCTCTGATTAAGAAGTGGTTCTTCTCAAGGCCAACATCTCTACTTCTACCTTTGACCCCAGCCCTTTCTGTTTTCTCTAATAGATTGTCCTTATAATTCCCCACTCCCACTCCCACCCACCTCCTGATATCTGTTGGTTCCTTCCCTGTCATCTTTCCCATCTTGAAAAAACAAACACAAGACTCTCCTATTAGAGACCTAGATCTCTCCCCTCCTTCATGGCCAAACTCACTTCTCAATCCTTTGCAAGGGTTATTCTCTGACTTCAGAACTAATCATTTAACTGAAACTCAGTTCTCTCCCTCTTCCCCTTTCCCTCCCTCCCTCCATCTTTCCCTTTCTCCTCCCTGCTTTGTCTTCTCTTTCCCTCTCCCTCCTCCACCCCCTTTCTTGTTACCAATGACCTCATAATTGCCAGATCTTTTCCCCTTTTCTCAGTCCTCATTCTCCTTGATTAAAGCACCGTTTGGCACTATTGACATTCTCTTCCAGGTTTTCATGCTACCACTCTCTTAGTTTTCCACCCACCTATCCGACATCCCCTTAGCATCCTTTTCTGGTTCACTAGACTAGACCCTCGTCTCTCCCTACGCCCTCACTTAGTGAACACAGCTCCCATAGGTTTAATTATCATCTCTGCTCAGAAGACTCCCAAATCTATATCTAGTCCAGTCTTTCTCCTGAGCTCCATTCATGCATCTCCAACAAGCTGTTTCTAACTGGAAGCCCTTTAAGCATCTCAAATTCAGCATGTCCAATGGAACTTGTGATCTCTCCTTAAAGCTCATCCCCCTTCTGAGCTTCACTGTGTCTCTTGAGGGTACCGCTATCCTTCTAATCATATCTTGTCATCCTTATCTCCTCATTCTCATTTCCACATTTCTGTCTTCGTAGTATATTTTCTCTCTGTTTAAATGACTATCACCATCCAAGCCTCTATCATCTTTCACCCAAACTACTGCAAAAGTTTTCTAATTGGTCTACTTCAAGTCTGTTTCCAGGCCTTCTGAGCAGCTGCCAAAGAGATTTTCCTAAAGTGCAGGTCTGATCAAGTCACTCTCCTACTCAGTAAACTGGCTCCCTGTTGCCCCTAGAATAAAGTATAAAAGTCCCTCTGTTTAACTTTTAAAGCGATTCACACCCTGGCCTAAGCCCACTCTCCCAGCCTTGTTATATAACTTCTTCCTCGCCTACATACACAAAATGGGTCAGCCTTCTTGCTCTGCTCTCCACACATCACTTTACTCTGCTTCTTAGAATACCCTTTTTCTTTAAAACCCTGCTTAGGCACCACCTTGGATAGGAAGCCTTACCCCCAGGTGCTCATCCTGTCCCCATCAAAAATGTGCCTTGTATTTGTATATACATTGCTTCCCTTAATAGCTTATAAATGCCCCATGGTGGCAGAGACTTTCATTTTCCCTTTGTCTCCCCAGTGCCCAGTGCACGGTAGGCTTTTAATAAAGGGTGGTTAATTGTTGCTAGACTGCTCCTATCCAAACCCTTTTTCTGCTACATTGTGTTTTATCGTGAAGGGAAGAAAAGGGAGCTGGCTGTCATGAACTTGTATTTTGACTCAATGTGTACGTCTTTTTCTTTGCCTTCTTCCTTATTCTAGGGCCATGCCACCTCATTCTTTGGCCCAGCCCTGGAGCGCTATTCATCCTTCCAAGTCAATGGCAGTGATGACATTCGGCAGATCCAGAGCCTGGAGAATGGTGTTCTTTTTCTTACTAAGAACAACTTAAAGTACATGGCCCGTGGGGGACTCATTCTCTTTGATTACCTGTAAGTGACTCCCTAGCCCTGAACTGGAAAAGAAAACCTGAAACTTTTTCCCTATTCATCATTCACTGTGAGATGACTCAGGGCCAAGGTTAGGGACTTTGGGCTAGAAATCCAAGGTATCTGGGTCCTCACCCTTTCCCTACCTCCACAGCCTGGATGAGAGTGAGGACATGCACAGCCTCCTCCTGACTGAGAGCAGCACCCTACTTGTAGGTGGACTACAAAACCATGTACTGGAGATTGACCTTACCACTGTCCAGGAAACACAGAAGGTGCAGGCCTGGGCAAGAAGGGACTGTGGGGGAATCTTGGGATCTTCTCTTCCTGAGCTGAGAGGCCTGGCAGGGAAAAAAGTTCTTGGGCTGAGACCCTGCATAAGATGGGTTCTGCCTCTCTGCTGGGAGAGAGAGTGGATGATGGGAAGAGTCATTCTGCTCCTAAACATTCCCTTCTGCTTCCTTCCCCAGTATGCTGTGGAGGTACCCGGCATCACCATCATGAGGCAGTCCAGTCGCTTTTTCTTCTGTGGTCACACATCTGGCAAGGTGTCTGTTTTCTCTCATTTTGGTATTCGGACCACCCTCTAGCCTGGCTCTTAACTTTTATTTGTTTGTTTGGTTTTTTTAACAAGCATGTCTTTTCTCTTCCTTACCCACTTCCAGTTTAAAAAGGAAAAGTGAAAAACATAACTCTAAAATCAGTATATAAACAGGCAAAAAAAATGGTCACTTCGTCCATATCAAAAACATGTCTCATTCTGCTTCTTGGATCCATCACCTGTCAGAAGGGAGCAGCATTGGCCATCATCAGTCCTTTGGAATCATAGTTGATTGTTGCATTGTTCAGAGTTCCTAAGTCTTTCAAAGGTGTTGTCTTTACAGTGTTGTGGTTGTATAAATTGTTCTCCTTACTCTATTTAATTCAGTCTATCAGTTCATATAAGTTTTCTCCTGGTTTCTCTGACACCATCTCTTTCATAATTTTCTGTGGCACAATAGTATTCCATTATATTCATATATCACAATTTGTTCAGCCATAGTTCCAGATTCGTTTCCAGAATGGCTGGGCCAGTTTGCAACTTCAGCAACAGTGCATTAATGTGTTTGTTTTCCCCCAGTCGCTCCAATCCTGGCTTTTATCTAACCAGGTGATTAATTGGGCCCAATCATGCTGCTTTCTTCCTGTTTACTATTGCCTTACTAGTTCATTTTCTCCCAGATTTTGGCTGCTTTTTTCCTTTCAGTATGCCAGGTGCCATAGGGGGAAGGGAGTAGTCAGATAGCCTCTTTGAGTCTCTCTCTTTCTCAGGGTCTTTTATACTCTTCCCCCAATACTGAGGTCTCCCTCACGCATTCTAGTTCTTTCTGACTCAGGTGATTGCACTATTCCTCTTCTTAGGTATCTCTTCGGGATCTTCGTACTTTCAAGGTGGAGCATGAATTCGATGCCTTCTCAGGGAGTTTGTCAGACTTTGATGTGCATGGCAACCTGCTGGCAGCCTGTGGCTTCTCTAGCCGCTTGAGTGGTTTGGCCTGTGACCGATTCCTCAAGGTCTATGATTTGCGGATGATGCGAGCCATTACACCACTACAAGTGCACGTTGACCCTGCCTTCTTGCGCTTCATCCCCACTTACACCTCCCGCCTTGCCATCATCTCCCAGACAGGTGCCCAGTAACAGGGGAAGGGGAATTTCTATAGAGGGATGAACTCAGTGACAGCAGAGGAGAGGGGAGGAGAGCAGAGCTAAATCTGGCCCTGGGACAAGGGAGGGAACCTCTCTGCTGCAGGGTTTTAGCTATAATCCCTTTCTTTCTCCCCTTCGCCCAAGAACAGAAGAAGATGGAAAAGATGGTATTGTTTAGAGATTACAGATCACGCTGTTACTTGCTAATGGATAGATTGTGTAGGTGGGGAAACGTCTGCCTATTACTAGAGTGAAGACAGAGCCCTTCTTCATTGTGCCCACCGTTAGGTGTGGGTAGTACTTCAATATTTTCTACATGGGCTCAGTGTCTTCACTTTCTCTTTCCAGGGCAATGCCAGTTTTGTGAGCCCACAGGCCTAGCCAACCCAGCAGACATTTTCCACGTGAATCCTGTGGGGCCTTTGCTGATGACATTTGATGTGTCGGCTAGCAAGCAAGCCCTAGCCTTTGGGGACTCAGAGGGCTGTGTACACCTCTGGGCTGATTCTCCTGAAGCATCTTTCAACCCCTATTCCCGTGAAACTGAATTTGCCCTACCTTGCCTTGTTGACTCACTGCCACCCCTGGACTGGAACCAGGACCTACTGCCTCTCTCTCTCATCCCAGTTCCACTCACCACTGACACTCTTCTCTCTGACTGGCCAGCTGCCAACTCTGTTCCTGCTCCCAGGTAATTGCTTACCTCTGGGCCATGTGGAAGGAGGGACTGAGACACATGAGACACTGGTATTCTCTCTTTCTTGCTCTGTCACTGTCCCATCTATTAGCTAGTGTACCCCTTTTCTTTGGTCTCAGCTTTCCCCTTTCTCTGGGACTTGGGAACTGGGCAGTTGTGGGCCCCATGACCCCTTAAGCCCCAGAGCCATGCTGCATTGTAGGAGGGCACCACCAGTGGATGCAGAGATTCTGCGCACCATGAAGAAGGTGGGCTTCATTGGCTATGCACCCAACCCCCGAACCAGGCTTCGAAACCAGGTGTGTATGAGAGGAGATAAGGGGGGAGCCCTCAATTCCAGTTTCCTTTGCCTCTTTGTGCTATCATTCCCCTTCTATTCTGCTTTCTCTAACAACTTTGTAGTTGCTATTTTCAGTAAACGAGCATATTTTTTGAATGCTTATTATGTATGTGTACAAAGAAACTGAATTGGAAAACTTTGAATGCCAGCGTAGAGATTTTAGACTTTATGCTCTAAGTAGTAGGCAGCTATAGAGTAAGGAATTGACTACAAAAGCAGTGTTTTAGGAAGATGGATCTAATTTAGATGTCAGGATAGAGAATGGATTGGGCATTCAGACACCAGTTGGGAAATGACTGAATAATCCAATTGTGAGTTGATAAAAGACCTGAACCAGGACTGTAGAAATAGAAAGGAAGGATCTAAGTCAAGAGATGTTTTGAGGAATGAGGGACAAGATTTGCTTAAGTGGTCATATGGGGTGAGAAGGCTGATACCAGAGATTTCCTGCCTGCATGCTTTTTCTTTCCTTTAGATCCCTTACCGCCTCAAGGAGCTGGATAGTGAGTTTGACAACTTCAACCAGGTTCCTGAGTCACCTATAGGGCGGGAAGAGGAACCACATCTTTATATGGTCTCTAAAAAATATCGAAAGGTACTGAGGGTCAGGGAAAGGGAGGGATACCTGTGCTGGTATCCCTTGGGAAGCAAAGGGAAGTGTCATAATAGGAAAGGATTGGAGAGGCTGAAGTAGTTAACTTGTTTTGTTAGTTAACTGGGCAGGAGTGATGGATTCCCCCCATCCCCAGTCTTCCACCTCAAATATAGGGAAGATGTTCCCAAGGAATGTAAAGGTTATTTGGAGCTTGGGGAACCACCTACTTATGCCCATCTCTCACCTGGTGTATTTTCTCCATTTCAGGTGACCATCAAATACTCAAAGCTAGGGCTAGAGGATTTTGACTTTAAGCACTACAATAAGACATTGTTTGCTGGGCTGGAACCCCACATTCCTAATGCCTATTGTAACTGCATGATCCAGGTAAGGGCTGAGGACCCACTGACTGAATGTGCCTGCTACTGTGTTCTGAAGTTCTGTCAACTACACTCATTTCCCCTGGCTTCTACTGCTCCTTTTCCTAAGACAAGAGTTCTTAACCTGGGGCCCATCAATAGATTTCAGGGAGTATCTAACTTAGATAAGAAAAAATTAGATCTTTTATTTCATTAACCTCTAACTGAAATTTAGCATTTCCTTCAGTTACGTTTCTGAAAAGGAATCCAGAGACTTCACCAGATTGGCACAGAGGTCCAGGACACACACAGTGGTTAAGAACCCCCCTGTCTTAGGATGTCTGTGAGTCGACTTCTTCTGCTCTGTACCACTGCTCTTTCCTCACTCTGGAACTCCTCTGTCGTTCCTTCTAGGTCTTGTACTTCCTTGAACCTGTCCGGTGTCTAATCCAGAACCACCTGTGCCAGAAGGAGTTCTGCCTGGGCTGTGAGCTGGGCTTTTTGTTCCACATGTTGGACCTGTCTCGTGGTGATCCGTGCCAGGTTAGAGGCCACCCACCTAGTGGAGTTGTAAGGCTTCTCTGTGCCACATTCTTAGGATTGAGAAAACATCTTCATTATCTGTTATTCTCTTCCTTTTCTTACAGGGCAGTAACTTCCTGAGGGCATTCCGCACCATCCCTGAAGCCTCAGCGCTGGGCCTAATCCTGGCCGATTCAGATGAGGTTTCGGGCAAGGGCAATCTGGCCAGGCTCATCCAGAGGTGGAATCGTTTTATTCTGACACAGCTGCACCAAGATATGCAGGAACAGGAAGGCCCTCAGGCTTACAGGGGTGCAGGAGGCAGGTACAGGACAGGAACACAGAGGTCCCCTGAGTCCCTTGATGTACAGGAGTGCCTTTCTCTGACAGCTCTGTGCTTCCTCTTTGCCTCTAACAGCTTTTGTTCATCAGGAGACTCGGTCATTGGGCAGCTCTTCAGTTGCGAGGTGGAGAACTGTAGCCTGTGCCGATGTGGCAAAGAAACAGTGCGTGTGTCATCTACCCTGCTCTTCACACTCTCCTATCCTGAGAGCCACAGTAATGGTACAGCCTTGGACAAGGGACTTGGGGAAGCTGCTTCCTGACTTCACATACTTGTTGGGCAGGGGAGGGGATGCTGGAGGAGAGAAAGTTGGAAACCATTGCCAGAGGACTGTAGAGTTGGGGAAGCAACTAAAATGACTGGCCTCGTTTTTCTTCAGATAAGAGTATGAAGAACTATGACTTTGCTCAGGTGTTGAAAAGAAGCATCTGCCTGGAACAGAACACACAGGCTTGGTGTGAGAACTGTGAGAAGTACCAGCCCACAGTGAGTAGTAGCACATGGATTTTAGACTACCTTCCTGTCTTGTCCAGGACTGGATTACATCCTCCCCGTCACCAACATTGGTGATTCAGTCTACTCTGAGTCCACTCTAGGACCAAGCAGGATAGCACGTATAGGTACTGTCCTCAGGTTTCAGGGCAGGGAAAGTTAATCTAGTCCAAGGGTATAGACCCTGATCTTTTATCCCAGCCCAAACTTTCTACCTTTTAGATTGTCTCATGTCCCAGTTTCCTTCCCTAGGTCCAGACCCGCAACATTCGCCATCTCCCAGATGTTCTAGTTATCAACTGTGAAGTCAACAGCTCTAAAGAGGCTGATTTCTGGAAACTGCAAGCAGAGGTGAGGTCTGGAGCTAGGCTAGGAATCAGGGATGCCTGGGTACTTCCTGGTTCCTTCCTAACGCTAGAACTTATCCAGGGGCCTTTTTGAGGAGGCTGATCTTCTCATTTCTGTCTAGTTTGCCTTCAAGATGGCAGTAAAGAAGGCAGGTGGGGAGATCCCTAAAAGCAAAGAGAGTGCTCTAGCTGATTGGTACGTACTGGTCTACCACATACCTGTGACTGGAATGCTGAAATATTCCTAACTCCTCTTATCTCAGGCGGAATTTCTAACTCCATTCCATGACTGTTTGTCTGGCAGGAAAGACCTAGGAAGTCCAAAAGGGAGGCCTTTGTGCACTTCCATTGAGGAGCTAAAGAATGTCTGGCTTCCATACTCCATTCAGATGAAACTGACGAAGAACAAGGGATTGGATGTCAGCAACTGGACAGATGGGGATGAGGTGCTTAGGCTGGAAAGACTGTGGGTGGAGGGGGGAGGGATTGTCAAAGGAAAGGAGCCACTTCAGCATCTCAGAGACCTGCCTTAGCTCCTGCACCATGTCCTCTGTCCTTAACTCCCCTTCTATCCCCACTTTTATACCTGGCTTAGCAACTCGGGTATTCCCTTCACAGCAGAGCGTGCTCAGGGAAGAGGAGGATAGCATCTATGTGTATGACCTTATGGCTACTGTGGTACACATTCTAGATTCACGAACAGGGGGCAGCCTGGTGGGTCACATCAAAGTTGGGGAGACCTACCACCAGCGCAAAGAGGTGAGTGCTATGGCATTGGAAGGAGGTTCTTAAAATGGTAACTGTAGTGGAGCTTTCCTCATCCCAAGGTGGATCTACTGTGGTCAGACATGTGCTGTCCCTTTTTCCTTTAAAGGGTGTTACTCACCAGCAGTGGTACCTCTTCAATGACTTCCTTATTGAACCTGTGGATAAGGTTAGTCTTCTCATTTCTCTCAAACCCTATATTCATCTCAGGGAACTTAGAAAAACCCCATCCACACCAGGGTTTGGGGGATGGATTCCTAGTTGTGCAACAAAGATTTAGCAAAGCTGAAAATTCATGCCTTGCATTGAGAAAAAGGCAGAGGGTTGGGCCGGCAGCAGTAAATGATCCTTCCATTCCACAGTGTGAGGCTGTGCAATTTGACATGAGCTGGAAGGTGCCCGCCATCTTATATTATGTCAAGAGGAACCTCAACACCAAATACAACCTGAGCAGTGAGTGGTACAGGGTGGGCAAAGGATATGGGTAGTTTAAACTGGGCCCTCTGGCAGCCAAAAGATCAAGGAAATTTCTTAATAGTTTTTGGATTAGTGTTTAATATTGGAAGACACTGTAGAAATTACTGCTTATCAACTAAGTTTAAAGATGCCAGGGCAGAGATTTTACTTTAGAAGTAGATTCAAAAATTTGGGCCCAAATTGTTACCAGTTGTCCTTATCCCACAGTGAGTCAAGTGATTTTCCCTTTTCACCAATCATCCAGCTGTTCTGCGTCTTTTGCCTGGCCCCATTGCTTTCCCACCATCTCCACTTTGAATAGTCTCAGTATTTGACTTCCTATCTGTCCACAAGCTATGAACACCCTCATACCCTTTCTTCTTCTCTCTTTTTGGCCCTGAGCTAACTGAACTAGGACCCTGACTTTGAAATTCTTATTTCATCCCTCAGCCCCTTCTTCAGCCTCTACTTTGTGTATTTCCTGATAACTCCCTGGCTTGACCTCTCCATCAGCCTGTCCACCAGGCTTCATTCCCTCTACTTATGTGCTTTGATTACTGAGGGGCCACGATGCAGACTCAGAGTCCCCAGTCACCCTGAGCCTCCTTCCCCTCACCACTCCCCATCCTTGCCCTGGCTGTCTGCCCCTCTGCCCTCCAGTCAAGAACCCTATTGAAGCAAGCGTGCTGCTGGCCGAGGCCTCACTGGCCCGGAAGCAGCGCAAGACCCATGCTACCTTCATCCCACTGATGCTGAGTGAGATGCCTCAGGCCGGGGACCTGGTGGGCCTGGATGCTGAATTTGTCACCCTTAATGAGGTAACTGGGCCCAAATATCTATGGGGAGGGACTTGGAGCGGAACCCTAAGGAAACTAGGACAGATAGACAAGTCTATATAAGAACCTTCTCTACCCTACTCCCATAGGAGGAGGCAGAGCTGCGTAGTGATGGCACCAAGTCCACCATCAAACCAAGCCAGATGTCAGTGGCTAGAATTACCTGTGTCCGGGGCCAAGGGCCAAATGAAGGTGTTCCCTTCATTGATGATTACATCTCTACACAGGAGCAGGTACCAGCAGACTTGAGAAGTTGGAGAGAGGAAGAATCTATGCTGATGATCTTAAAACCTTGTGGAGGCTCCCTCTCCTGGGATGACTTTTTTCATTCTTTGTCCTCCTAGGTGGTGGATTACTTAACCCAGTACTCAGGGATAAAGCCTGGAGACCTTGATGCTAAGATTTCCTCTAAGCATCTTACCACTCTCAAGTCTACCTATTTGAAGCTTCGCTTTCTTATAGATATTGGTGTCAAATTTGTGGGTCATGGACTACAGAAGGACTTCCGGGTCATCAATCTCATGGTTCGGACTGTACTTCCCCTGAGTATTTGTGGGAGAGGGGTATAGAGGCAGAGGGAGAGAATGGGGTGTGTTTCTGGAGTTTAGGTTCTCCTTGTGGTACTAAAGATGGGAACTGAGTGTCTTAGCCCACTTTCTTGGCCCTTACCTTCCCATTTCATCTTTGTTAGGTGCCCAAAGACCAGGTCATTGATACTGTCTACCTCTTCCACATGCCCCGAAAACGAATGATCTCCTTGCGCTTCCTTGCTTGGTATTTCTTGGGTGAGTTATGTTTCTCGGTTCCTCAAGGTGAAATTGTTGGAGGAAAATGAATGGAGGTGGGGAGAGAAAGGGAGAAGGATGACCTGGGTTAGTGGTGGTAAAGTATAATTGTGGCATATAATAGGAGCAGAGGACAAGCTGAAAAGCACTTTAGAAAAATCAAGTTCTCACTTTACAGATAAGGAACCAGGTGTAGGAAAGTTAAATGATTTGCTCAGAGTCACAGGTAGTAAATAGCAGTGCTGGAATTTAAACCCAGGTCTTCTGATTTAGGGCTTTTTCTTCTAATTTATGTAATGATGATTAAGAGGTCCAAGAACCACTCCATCTCTGCTGTAGAAGAGTTGATTTGCTCCTTCCCTAAGGAAACAGCAGGGAAAAGGAGGGGTTGATAGCGGTGATCTTTCTCCCTTCTATTATGACCTCAAACCACTTTACTTTCCTCAGACCTCAAGATCCAAGGGGAGACCCATGATAGCATTGAGGATGCCCGAACAGCTCTTCAACTTTACCGAAAGTATCTGGAGTTAAGCAAAAATGGCAGCGAACCAGAGTCTTTCCACAAAGTGCTCAAGGGGCTTTACGAGAAGGGCCGAAAAATGGATTGGAAGGTTCCTGAGCCTGATGGCCAGGCAAGCCCCAAGAGTAAGATTTGGGATTGGGAAAATGCTGGCTTTATTGTGGAGTGTGTGCATGCTTGTGAATGGATTCTCTACGATCTTAGTCTATTTCTCTGCGAGCCCTGTTTTTCCCTCTTGTCCTGGCCCAAACTGTGTCCTTTGTTTCTTCTAACATATTTTCCCTGCATGAAGTATTCTAAGTGCTCCCTCTTCCTTGACTTGAAGGCTTATGTACTCATTTTGGGGTCTTCACAGATTCAGCCGTCTTCTCCGCTGTGCTGGCGCTCTGACTGCTCTTTTCCAGCCACATCCTTCCAGTCCTCCCTCCTTGAGTGCCCTGTGGCTACACAGCAGAAGCAGCATCAGGGAGAGTTGGTTTCTCCAGTAGCTGGTCCTCTGCCTCTCCCTCTCCAGCATTGCCCTGGGGACAGGGCCTAGGCCCCGGGCCCCACTCAGACCTATAGGGACTCTGCTGATGGTGCTATTATTAGAACTGTTGGAATTTCCTCGGTGCAGCTAGGATGTTACAAAATATGCAGGAGCTGAGCTCCCTCCTTCCCTGTGGCAGCACGGAGAACAAAGCCTGGAAGCTGGCCCAGAAACCAAGCAGCGGTACCGATGGTTAAGCAGAGCACTCGGGCCCTAGCTGGCTAGGGACTGGTGCTGGGCAGTAGCTCTGGACGTCAGTGGTGGAAGTGTGGAGGATCCAGACGGTACCGCTTCGGGTCAGAGCGGAACAACACACGGGCGTGCCAAAGGGCCTCCGCGTCCCAGGCCTGCGGCCGCCGGGCTGCCCGGCTCAGCGGGGTCACCCTGCTGGCACCCTCTTCCTAAGCTTTGTCTGCAATGGAATGTTTTATAAAATAAAAGCAAAAATCCCAGTAGTGAAGCGTGACTGACCCGTCCTTGTGGGGCCACGCGGGCGCCAAGTCTTTATTCTTGCCCTCCTTTCTTGCTTCTGAGTCTTAGTGCCGTTTCACATTGGGGAGGAGGTAGGGGTCCGCGGGGCAGAGCGTGCTTAGAGAGCTGGGCGGAGCTCCAGGAAGCGCAGTGCCCGACGGCGGGAGCTCCCGGTCGGCGCGAGGCATCTCGGGAGTTGTAGTTCTCCGCTGCCGCTGCACCTAGGGCCCTCCCTTCACCTGCTGGTCCCTGCTCCTTCGGGCCTCGGCCTGGCCCCTCCCTCCCGCCCGCCCCTCCGGCCGCCCCTCCCTCCCTCCCTCCCTCCCTTGCCACGCAGGTCCTGCCACCCGGTGCCGGGGTGCTAGCTGCTGCCGCCGCCAGACTAGCTTGTGCTGCGAGCCGCGGGCTGCGGCGTCCGTTTGTACCGGGAGGCTGGGCCCCGCCGGGCGGCGGACGGGCCGCGAGGCTACCGGCGCGGAGTCAGGCGGCCCCGGCGGTGCGCGGCCCGGGAGGACAGCCTCCGGAACAGCCCGATCTGCCGCGCTCGGCCCCTGGGTACGCGGTGCTGGGCTGACTTGGGCTGGCCCAACTGGCCACTGTCCTCGAGCCCGGGCACTGAGGTGGGAGCGGCGCGGGCCGGGCCGGGAGGCCGGGAGGCAGGGCCGGGAGGCAGGCGCGGGCGGCCGGGCCGGGCCGCTGTTCATCCCTGGCCGCACTTGCTCCCCCCAGGCCGGCGGAGCTGCCCCGGCGCCGCGAGGACCATGGCTGGCTGCGGGGGGCTGGCCCTGCTCCTGGCCGCCCTGCTGGGCAGCGCGTGGGCGCGGAGGAGCCAGGACCTGCACTGTGGAGGTAAAGGCCCGGGCCGAGAGGAGGGGGGCCCCGGACCCCTGCTTCCCAGAACCAGGTTTTCTTTTTAGAACTATCTTCGTTTAAAGTTTTGGGTTCCCAATTCTATACTTCCCTCCCCTCCCCCTTCCCTTAGACGGTAAGCAATCAGATATCGGTTATACATGTGCAATTATGTAAAACATTCATGGACGAGACTGGAGTAACAGATGAAAGTGAAAGATAGCGCGCTTCGGCCTGTACTCATCACCATCGGTTCTTTCTCTGGAGGCAGATAGTATGTTTCATCATTAGTCCTGTGAGGTTTCCTGGGTCGTTGTGCTGAGAATAGCTAAGGCATTCACCGTTCTTTGTTCGGTGATACTGTTACTGTGTACAACGTTCTGTTCACTTTACTGGGCATCAGTTCATGGAAGTCTTTCTAGGGTTTTCTCAGATCCCACTGCTTGTCATTTCACAATCCACAACGTGTTTGGCCGTTTCCCGATTGATTTCCAATCCTTAGCCACTATGAAAAGAGCTGCCGTAAGTATTTTTGTACAAATAGGTCCTTTCCCCTTTTTTGGGATATAGACCTAGCAGTGGTATTGCTGGATCAAAGGGTATGCACAGTTTTATAGCCCTTTGGGCACAGTTCAAGATTGCTCTCCTGCTCACAACTCCACCAACAGTGCATCAGTATCCCAGTTTTAACACCTCCCCCCAACATCCAACATTTTCCTTTTTTTGTCATGTTAGCCACTCTGATAGATGATACCTAAGTTGTTTTCATTTGCATTTCTCTGACCAATAGTCATAGTTTTCATATAACCAGATATAGCTTTGATTTCTTTGTCAGAAAACTCCCTGTTCATATCCTTTGACCATTTATCAACTGGGGAAGGAATTGTATTTTTATAAATTTGACTCAGTTCTTTACATATTTGAGAGATGAGGCTTTTATCAGGGATACTTGTTACAACTATTTTTTCCCAACTTTCTGTTTTCTTTATAATTTTGGTTGCATTGGTTTTTTTTTTAAATTTTATGTAATTAAAATTACCTCTTTTACATTTTATATTGCTCTGTATTTTTTTTTTATCCTAAATTTTTCCCTTATCCATAAATCTGGCAGATAAACTATTCCTATTGGTGGTCTCTTAAATTTGTTTATGGTATCACCCTTTATGTGTAAATCATGTACCCATTTTGATCTTTCCTTGGAATACAGAGTGAGATGTTGGTCTCTACCTAGTTTCTACCATACTGCTTTCCAGTTTTCCCAGGAGTTTTTGTCAGATAATGAGTTTTTGTTCCAAATGTTGAGTCTTTGGGTTTATCATTTACTAGATTACTAAGGTCATTTACTATAATGTAATTTGTATCTAATCTGTTCCACTTATCTACCACTGTATTTCTTAGCCAGTACCAGCTTGTTCCGATAATTACCAGTTTATAATACAATTTGAGATCTGTTATGGCTAGACCACCTTTCACATTTTTTTCATTGATTTCCTTGATATGCTTGGGCTTTTGTTCTCACAGATGAATTTTGTTATTTTTCTAGCTCTATAAAATAATTTTTTGATAGTTTTATTGGTATGGCACTGATTTTTATATTGGCTTGGCCTACCCATGAACAATTAATATTTTTCCAATTGTTTAGATCTGACTTTATTTGTACGAAAAGTGTTTTATAGTTGTGTTCTTATACTTCATCATATTTTTAATACATAGAATTACACAGGAAACCAATCATATCAAAATACAGTTATCAAAATATTTTTTCCCATCCAACTAAAGGGACCTTCTAAAATCTATCCACAGAACTTTTGGGAGTCTGTGAAGCCCAGATTAAAAACCCTTATTTAAATGATCTCCAAGGCTGCTAATCCTGTATGCTCCTTGGCTCCCATTCCTTTAGCCTGCAGGGCTCTTGTGGATGAACTGGAGTGGGAAATTGCCCAAGTAGACCCCAAGAAGACCATCCAGATGGGTTCCTTTCGTATCAACCCTGATGGCAGCCAGTCATTTGTGGAGGTAATTCATACTTTCTCTAAAATTAAATAGCCTCATTGACTCTGGGCAGGGCCTGGGTATCTAGCCTGGTAGAAGGGACTTTGATCTCATTGGGAGTAATGAGACACCAACTCAGAGAGTACTAAGAAAGACTGGGCTATACCTAATAAGGAGAAGATGGGTAAGGGTTGATCCGTAATGACCAGGTTGGGGACCTTGACCAGCTGTGTCTTTGCTAACAGCAGATAATCAGTATCCACTGTGAGAAGAATAGTGTATTATAAATACTAGGAGATTAATTAGTGTTTGTGGAATTATTTCCTTTTGTTAGAGCAATAAACAAAAATGAATATTGTGTAAACTTGGTCCATCAGTACTTACGACACGTAGGTAACAGAATAGTTAATCAGGGAGGGCTTTTTGGAGCACATTTGTTTCAAATTACATTCAGAAGGAAAGGAAGGACATGAATTTGGGAAAATGACCTTCATGGATGCACAGAGAAGGAAGAGATTGAACCAGGCTGAGGATTTTTGTGTGTTACCCTCCTAGGTACCCTATGCCCGCTCAGAAGCCCACTTGACGGAACTACTGGAACGGGTTTGTGAGCAAATGAAGGAATATGGAGAACAGGCTGACCCTACCACTCATCGGAAGAATTATGTACGGGTAGTGAGCCGGGACAAGAGAGCTAATGAGCCAGACACAGAGGGCATTCGAATTGATGGAGACATCAGAGCCAGCCTCAAATTTGCGGTAAGGGCTAAGAAGCCAGTGGGAGAGGGGGTTTTAAGTGTTCTGGGGTTGCCAGAGGACCCAAGGCCTCTTTGCTTTACAGTGTTGCCTTAGTTTCTCATGTGGAGGTTGAGGCAAAGGCCTCTGTGCCAGCACTCCTCACTTTGACTTGTTCTTGGGCTTACAGTGTGAGAGCATTGTAGAAGAACATGAGGATGAACTCATTGAATTCTTTTCCCGAGAGACTGACAATGTCAAAGACCGGCTCTGTAGCAAACGTACAGGTAAACTTTCTGTCTTCACCTCTCCATTTCTTTACTACAGCCTGTGTTTGTTCCTTCCATCCTTGGAGACCTGGGCTTCATAATCACCTCTCTACCCTTCACTCCCCACTGGCCCCAACTACTGGCTCTTCTTTGCTTGCCCCAAAGTCTCGGTGGCATGGCCCCAATGTCGGATAAAGAGATGGAGAGTGGGAGTGGGATGAGGTTTGAAGAAGGTTTAATAGATAAGCATGTACACCAGAGAATGTTTGGGGGTGCATATGCTAGCATGATGCTAGTAACTAGTATTTTATTCCAATTTTTATACGTATGTGTATATATACATATATGTATTCATTGGAGTATGTCAGCATGAGGGTAGTATTTGTCTGCAAGATTTTGTTTTGTATTGTGCCTGCAGATTTGTGTGACCACGCCCTGCACATATCTCATGATGAGCTGTGACCCACTGGAGCATCCCTCAACCTAGACAGACCTGACGGATCACCCCCAGGAGGGGAAAAGGGGCTGCAATGCCTTTTATATGATGTTTCTACTAAAATGAACCCCAAAAAAGGAGAAAAAAAAGAAACCATGGTGCAAACGAAGTTGTGTCTTCCCACCAGTCTTACTCCCTTGTATTAGATCTGGGGCTGGGCATCTACAGAAGAGGGACAGGGAAGGAGCTGGGAAGTTGGGGTAGAGTGAACATGGTAGTGAATTCTGAACCATCTACCTCACATGAGGGGCTGGTTTTATTCATTCAGTTATTTGTGGATGCTTACTCCTTGATGGAGCTGGGGACTCAGCCCCATTGTGATTCTAACTGAACGTATAAAACAAATATATGTGAAAGAACTGGAGAGCACCAGTTCATTCATTTCACAAACATTATTTGCAGTGTACTCGCTGAGGCATCTGAGAGGTAGAAACACACAGAAGAGAGGGCTTCTGCCCTAACATTCGAGTAGGCAAGAGAAGCCTCTGTAACATGCAGTTTAAATGTAAGTATGTGAGTGATATGTGAACTGAGCTTAGGAACTTCCCATGCGAGAGATTAGGGAGACTACTTGGAATATGTGGCATTAAGCTTTAAAAGATGGATAGGATGTCAGTAAATAAAGACGGGGCATGGTTGATGGGAGGACATTCCAGGCATAAAGAACAGGATCAGTAAAGACTTCAATTTAGAAAGTCATGGAATGTGTTTGTATGATGGCAGATAATCAGGTGTGGATGAAGCCTATGGAATATGCTTGAGGAGTGGTGAGAAATAACACTGGAAAGGTAGACTGGAACCAGATTGGGGAGGGCCTTGAAAGCCAAAATAAAAGACTATGGACTTTAGTAAGCATCAGCAACAGAATAGCTGATGATGCCTGTGTGCCAGAAACACTAACCTAGCATTGGTACATAGACGGGAGGTAGAAAAGAGGAAAGGCCGGGGAACACAATAGGAGCCTACGTCCCCTAGTTGGGGGCAGTGAAAATGATAAGAATGGGCTTGGATTGCTTGGAATGAAAGTGAAGCATCAGATGTGTGTGGTGATGGCTTGGAGATTGGGAGAACAATGGTTTAGTTGATTAAAACTACAGCAAACAAAAGATCAGGAATGGGGCAGACAGACATACTGAGCTTGAAGGTCGGATGGGGCATGAAAATGGAAATGGCAGTCTGCAACTTGGAGAAGTCAGGCCCAGGCATGTTTGTCTTGTGAGCTGTCTCCTCAGGGATAATAACTGAGGCAGGGGTCGTGTATGAGAGGGCCAAGTGAGAAGGGAAGAAGGCCACGTTTTCAGCCTTTGGCATGTGGTTACATTTCTGAGATAAGGACATACTTAAAGGTAGGAACAAAACAAGGGTACCATCACAAACCAAGTGGCCAGGGGTGTCAGTCAAATACTGGAGAGATCAAGGAAGTTGTGGATTGAGAAAAAGCTAGTGGGTTTTAGATGAGATTGTTGGGCTTCTTTGAGAGTCCCATTTCAGTTCAGTAGGTGAAGGTGGAAGCCATGCTGCATGAGGAATCAAGAAGGAGAATGAGAAACTAAGGGTTAAATTGTGCATGAAAGGAGAAGAGATATGACATACACAGCTCATGGAGATAGTAAATGAGTTAAATTTATTTTGTTGTTTTTTAGAGTAGATGAGACCTGAGCTTCATGTGCAGAGAAGCTGAGTTGGTGAGAGGGGGATGTTGAAACTATAAGATGGAGAATATGTAACTGGCTAGATATCAAAGGTGCTGAGAGGAAAAGGAGACTGTTAAAGTGGAGGGGTTAGCCTTGCCTGGAAGGAAAGATGTGTTTCTCTTAGGAAACTTGATTATGAACAAATGGAGGAAGGAGCTGTAGTAAAAGGAGAGGAAGATGAGATGGAAATTGGCAGATGGAGAATGGGAACAGCATTGAACAGAAGGGAGTTGGACAGCTGAAAAGCTGTGAGACTCCAGCAAATATCTGATGGATGGCATCTGTGCAATGTCATGACCTCCATCACCATGCTCCTGCTAGGGAATAGAAAAAGAGTACGGCAGTCTGTTCATTGTGGAGTAGGATTAGGAGGGCTTTTTGGAGGACCTGAGACGTGGGCTTGGGCATAAAATGGATATAGATTGCTCTCCCTTTTTACAAGGCAAATTGATGGCCAGGTCAGCAAACAAGGCAAGTAAATAATACATCGAGGTGAAAATTAATGAAGAGACTAACAGGTCCAACAGTTAAGTTGGTCAGTAAACATTTAATAAGGGCTGACTACATGCCAGGCTGTGTGCTAAGTGCCTACACGCAAAAAAAAAAAAAAAAACAAACCCTCCCCCCCAAAAAAAATATTACCCAAGTAGCCCATATCTAATGGGGAAGAGACATTCAAATAACCATGGATGTCCAAGATTTATATGATATCAATGGAAAATAATCTCAGAAGGATGGCACTAACTGGGGAAAGTGAGGCAGACTAGGAAAGGATTCTTGCAGAATATGGGACTCGAGCTGTCTTGAAGGAAGCCAGGAGGCAGGTTAGGAAAGCATTCCAGACCAGGGGGACAGCCAGTAAAAAGAATAGGGAGATGGGTTATCTGTCCTGTGTGAAGAACTATTAGGTCATTTTAGCTGGAGGGGAGTCAGTAAGACTGGAAAGGTAGGAATAACTTTAAATGACAAGACTAGGTAATAGGGGACCGCTGCAGTTTAGGAGGGAGGAGGCAAGGAATAGTCAGATTTGTGCTTTAGGAAAGTTACTTTGGGATTTACCAACTGAATGGATGATGGATTTAGTAGGAAAAGATCAGATAGCTATACCAAAATAAGCAAACTAAGGAGACCAGAGTATAGCTTAGTAAAAGGGTAGTGGGTGTGACAAGAAAAATACAGGAGATGCTGTGACTAAGAAAGATGAGATTTGATATTTGATTGGATTTGTGGGGTGAGTACAAGCGAGGGGTCCAGTGTGACCCAAAGACTGCAAGCCAAGGGGGTGTGCGGTCAGACAGTCATTGGAAAATGGGAAGAATTTGGGTGGAAAGAACTACATGTTGCCTTTGAGATGGCTATGGATAGCACCAGAAAGAAAACAGCTGGTGGTGTGGGACTGGAGCTCAGGAGAGACCAAAGCGGAAGTGACATGATCATCTTCTTCAAGTTAATTTTTTATGTGTAGACTAGGAGCATGGTGACTGCAGCAGTTTATTTTTTTTTTAAAAAAAGTTTAGTGGAGTTTAAGTCAGTAGTTTGATGTGGCAATAAAAGAAGTACCTCCCATTGTTAGCCAACCACATTAATCACATCGTGTTGAGAATGAGAGAAGGTTGTTGTGATATTCTTTGCCCCAGTGGGATCAAAGCTACAATTTGATGTTTAGTTCAAGGTGCCAAGTTTTAGGAAGGATTGACAAGCTGGCATGCATCTGGATAGGGTGATCAGGTGAGAGGACCAGAAAACATGACGTGAGGTTCATGAAAGACTTACTTTAGTCATCTGGAAGATTTAGTTTAGCTTACTTTTTCTAAAAAGCAAAAGGGTAGGAAAGGAGAACAAGGTCTTGGAGACCATGTTGTATATAAATCACCCTCCTGCCTGCCTTTTGGGGGGGTTGTGCTTTACATGTAGGTTATCTCACTTGCACTTCCCAACAGCCTTGTGAATTAATTACTGTTATCCTCTTTTTTACAGATGAAGTATGACATGATAGCTGTCTTCAAGTATATGAAGGGCTATCCTGTGAATTAGAGTTGCTTGTTTGGCTCTAGAAAGCACAACTCAGCACAGTGGGGCCAAAGTTACAGATGAGTTTTTACTTCCTAGCAGAAACACCTTCCTAATGGGTCTGTTCACAAGTGGTTTGTGCTGTCTTGCCAAGTTCTCCATCACCAGAAGACAGAGGGTGGGTGTTCAAGCAGAGGATAACTTCTCAAGGATATACGGGATGTGCCTTATTCATATGTGGTTTAGGCTGAATAACCTATCCGCTTTTTCCCTTGATTCTCTCGATTCTATGACCATGAAAAATATGGAGGGCCTTGAATGCTGAGTTGAGGTTATATTCAACAGCACCTGTGAGTTCCCAAATATAAAAATTGCATCGCTTCTATGCTTGCCCATTCTGTGCACCTCTTATCCATGTCCTCGCAGAAGTTCCCCCAAGGTTCTGGAGGCATTCCTTACTCTCCCAACACCATGAGAGTGCTGTGGCCAACCACCTAGGTATCCCTTGTTCTTGCCATGTGACCAATCTGTGTTAAGTACTTTATGCTTTCTTCACTCCCCATCAACAATGATGAGAAACTCAGCCTACCCACATCCCCATACTAGGCACTAGGGGAAGACCCAGAGGACAAAGGCATTTTCCTACTTTTTCACTTAGATGCTGATGTTTAGGAGTAAGTATGCCTTAGGGCTGGTGAAGAGATCTGACAAATCATCTGGGATTTGTACCTTTGGAACCTTGGAAGCTAGCACCCATTTCTGCCATCCTGTAATCAAAAGGAATGACTTTCTGGCAGTTTGAAAAGATTGCCTAAGGTCCATAAGTGACATTTTGCTTTTCCACTACACATGTGTTGAGTGTAGTTGTTTCCTTTGTAGATTTACCCTATTTGTTCAGTGATATCTCGACTACAGATAAGCCCTGCATGACCCAGGGGAAAGAACACTCGATTTTGAGTCACAGAATTTCAGTTCAAATCCTGGTCTGCTACACTACCCATGTGACCTTGAGTCATAACCTCTCTGGACCTTGGTTTCCTCATTATTAGGATGAAATTCAACTAGATGACTTTTGCAGACCTGTCCAGCTGTAATGAGCCTGCAAGGCAAAATCAGCATTGTCCTAAGAATCTGACTAAACTTTGTGAAGGTGAGGTTCTGTCATCCAGGGCAGTAACACCTGCTTGCGCATCCTTGTGATCTGAATTTTCTCTTTTTAACAGACAGGGTTGAAAACATGGGGATGAGAAGGGACATTGTCTAAACAGCCCATTTCCATTTTTAACTGCTCTGATTGGTAGGTAGGTCTCTAAAGCTCCATGCACACAGGAAATGCTCAGATACTTGTTGATTAAGGACAGCTGTCCTATGAAATACCAATCATACCAAATCAGATCCGTTTTTTATTTCTTAGGTTTTCCAACCTTGTAGTAGTCTGTGACAGCAGCAGCAAGGAAGGTTTCATAGGAGAAATGGTAGTTATCTTCCCTAAACTAGAAACGTTAGGGAGGTGCCCTTTGTTCACTTGTTTTTCAGTCATGTCTGACTCTTCGTGACCCCCATTTTTGAGTTTCGTTGGCAACTGGAATGGTTGCCTGTTTCCTTCCCCAGCTCATCTTATAGATCTAGAAAAAGCTAAGGCAAACAGGGTTTAATGACTTGCCCAGGGTCACACAGCTAGTAAGTATCTGAAGCAACACTTGAACTCAGCTCTTCCTGGGCCTGGCGCTGCATTTACTGTGCCACCTAGTTGTCCGGGGATTTCTAAATTCTATAATATTACTATAGAAAACTGTCCAAGAATCCATCTAAAGCCATCTGGAACCTAAAATGCAGACTCGCTATAATAGGGTCTTCTGTATTGTAATAGTTGGTATAATTTTTAATCTAATCCATGTACTGAAATACTGCATACCTACCTGGACATTATGTGTCCTGGTCACCACATCTGAAGCCTTAGTTTCCATTTGAGGAATTTTATTTCTGGAAGTACCAGAAAGACCCTGTTAAAAACAAATGTTTAACTATTAGACAGTTACCGAATCTGACATTGAAAGCCCTTTATAACCCAACGCCAACCTATCTTTTGTGACTTTTTTCACATTTCTATGTTCCAGCCACACTGTCCCCCATTTGCCATTCCCTGAATTTGACTTTCCATCCTCCATTTGGGTTTTCCTGTATAGACCATCCCCTGTCCATGGGGTCTTCCTTTCTCTCCTGCCCTTCAGAAATGCTAGTTTCCATGTAAGGCCCAATTCATTTGCCAACTCTTATAGGAAGTTTTTCAAGAATATCACATTCTCTCAAGTTATCATAGGTATTCATCTCACGTATGCCTGGCACCTAGTAGACACATAATAAATGTTTGTTGAGTGACTGAGTGAACCCTTCATTTCCACAGAATGGACACTCCTGGAGGGCAGGAGCTGTTTTTAGGTGTTTGGTCTTTTTTTTTTATATCCACTGTGGCAAGCATAGTACTGTGCACATAGCAGGTGTTTAATAAATGCTTGTTGGACTGCATCCTGAAGTCATATTAAAGGAAGTTCCAGCATATGTAAGAAAGCTCAATATACTAAAATACAGGTTTGTTTTTTACATAGGGGGTGGTTATATAAGGGTTTATTGTAGCATTCTGTTAGATAAGCACATTTAAAATATAAATCATTTTTTAAAACAAAGATGACAACATATAACTTGTGGAACGTTTTGTAAAATAAGGCATACCTCATATTTTCAATTCGTCCAACCTTCCATGAGTTGCGTATGTTTAATGGCCACAGTGTTTGGGAGGGAAAGGAAAAGGAAGAAGCCTGTATGTAGGGCCTACTACATGCCAGGCACTGTGCTTTTTACAAATGTTACCTCACTTGATCTTCACAGTAACCCTGTTAAGTAGATGCTATTCGTAACCCCATTTTATAGTTGAAACCAACAGCAATGAAGTGGTTTGCCCAAGGTCAGACAACTAGTGTCTGAGGCCAGATCTGAACTCAGTCTTCCTGACTCCAGGCCCATCTCTCATCCATTGCCCCACTGAGCTACCTCTAAAGTCAATTCAACCCATTTAGTATATGCTTGTGATGCATGAGGCTCTGTTACATGGTGGGGCACAAGACACTACCTCCTCCCATAAGTATAATAATAAGTACATTGGGGAGCATCACACAGTAAAATAAAAATCTAAGGAGGCAGAAATCAACTCTAGAACAATTTAAAGACTAAAATTCTCAAGATTCAGCCAAAAACAATTCTGATAATCCAATAAGAGAAAAAAGGGGGACCAGACTAGAGACCTATTTGGTTGTACTCAACTCACATGATTACAATTTTTTTGTTTTCTTTTTTAAATTATTTTCCTCAATTAACAAGCATTTATTTTCTCTCTCTGACCTCCTCCACCCACTAAAAAAAAAAGAAAAACAAAATCCTTCTAACAAATATGCTAGTCAAAATAAATTAGCCATATAAAAAATTTCTCATTCCGCATAGTCTATCACTTCTGTCAGGAGGTGGCAGCATTTTTCATCATTGATCTTCTGTCATCAGGGTTAATCATTGCATTGATCATTGTTCTTAAGTTTTTTAAATTCTTTCATTTTTGCAATGTTACAGTATAAATTATTTTCCTGGTTCCTGTCACTTTCAATGCTTCAGTTCATACAAGTCTTCCCAGGTTTCTCTGAAACTGGGATCTTGATCGTTTTTATACCCAACTATGTGTGAATATGTATTCTTCCTTCTTTTGACCAGTCCAAATGAGTGAGGTTCAAATGTCAGCCACTCCCCTGACCGCTTCCTCCCTGTTTATGTAGACATCTACTACTCACCCTGTTCATGTGAGGTAATTTTCCTCATTCTCTTTTCTCCCTACTCCCAGTATATTCTTTTCTTCTCTTTCCATTGCTTTAAGATCATCAAAACATAAGATAATTTCTCCCAGGACTTCCGTTTAATTAGGTTCCCCCTCTGACTCCTGATGATGATAGGATTCAGACGTGATGCACATCTATCATCTCCCCATATTAGAATGTAAGCAGTTAATCCTTGTTTAGACCTTTATGATTATTCCTGTTTACCTTTTAATGTTTCTCTTGACTTTTATGTTTGCACTTCAGAGTTTCTACTTAGCTCTGGTCTTTCCTCAAACAGGCTTGTAGGTCTGTTTTTTCATGAAAGGTTCATTTTCCCACCTGTAGGATTATGCTCAGTTTTGCCAGGTAAGTTTTCTTTTTGTGGTTTCTCTCAGGAGGTAACCAGTGAATTCCTTCTATTTCCATTTTATTCTCTGATTCTAAGGGAACTGGGAGATTTTAGATTTCTTGAAATACGATGTATAGGCTCTTTTGGGGGGGCATATCTTTCAATGATTTATTTAAATTTAAATTCACTTATTTTTAACACTCTTTTAATCTGAGTTCCAAATTCTCTCCCTCTCTCTAGTTCCTAGCCTACCCACTGAAAAGACAATGATATCAATAATACATATGAAATAATGCAGAACATATTTACAATATTAGCCATGTCACAAAAAAAAAGCAATAAAGTAAAAAAAATTAAACTTCAATTTGCATTCAGAGTTCATCAGTTCTCTCTCTGGAGGTAGAGAGCATTTTTTTTTTATCATGCATCTTTGGAATTATTTTGGATCATTGTATTGATCAGGGTAGCTAAGTCTTTCATAGTTGATCACCATGACCATGTTGCTGTTACTGTGTATAATTGTCTCCTGCTTCTGCTCACTTCATTCTGCATCAATTCAAATAGGGCTTCCTAGGTTTTTCTGAAACCATTAGCTCATTATTTCTTATAGCCCAAGGATATTCTATCATAATCATATACAACAACTTGTTCAGCCATTCCTCAATTGATAGGCATCCCCTCAATTTCCAATTCTTTGACACCACAAAAAGAGCTGCTATAAGTATTTTTGTATATATAGATCCTTTTTTCTTTGACCTCTTTGCAATACAGGTCTAGTACTGGTAATAGTGGGACAAAGGCAATGATTCTTAAATTTTTTTCCCCTCGATCTATTTTTCCAGGTTAGTTATCATTATATTTTATTCTCCTTTTTTTTGCAGTCTTCTGACTTTGTTTTTCAGTATTTCTTGGATTTTTCTTTTAGCCATTAGCTTCTATTTAGTTCATTCAAATTTTCAGGGAATGTGTTACTTGAACAAGCTTGTGACAAGTTGTTATTCCCTTTCCAATTCTTTCTTCCATTGCATTCATTTATTCTATATTTTTTCCTTTCACACTCTCATTACATTTATAAAAATATTTTAAACTCTTTTCAAAACTGTAACTTCTTCTCTTCCAGGAATTCTAGTTGAATTTGTGCCTAAGCTGTGTTTTCCTTTGAGACTTTGCTTATAGATGTTCTGCTTTGTAGATGTTTTTGGAGTCATTCTTTCTAGGTCTGGGTCTTGAGTGTCATCGTTACCATAAAAACATTTTATGGTGGGATTCTTTTTTTCAAACTACTTCCTAACTTTGGATTTTATATTAGGCCCAGGCTGTGAGTACTTGGGGAGCAGGGTAGGTGGGGAGGGGGCCATCTGGGCTGGTCATACTGTTGCTTTCTGGGGTTCTCATATTGTGTTAACACACGTCTCAGGGACAGCTCTGTCTGGGGACCTGTAAGCTTTCTGTCTTCTCAAAGTAACCCGATCCAGGGCAAAGTCTGATCACTGCCTCTTTGGTTTGAAATCTGTAAATTCCTGACCTGAGTTTGGGTCTGAGCCATAGGCCTGTTGGCTTACTGTTTTTGGACTTAGCTATCATCAGCCTGCTGGAAAATTCTACAGATGTGGTGACAAAACAGGATTCCCTTTCATCTGGAATTCCTTCCCTGGCTACTCCTCTTCAAGTTTCATTCTGGAAATTGGAATTAAATTTACTCTGCTTCTGGAGTTGAAGTTGCTCCCTCTTGCTTCTGAACTTGCTCCTTGCTCCAAGTACACAGCTAGGGCCTGTGACTGCTCCTTACTCTGGAATGCTGCCCCTAGGCACAAGTCTCTTCCCCAATCAGCCTGGAGGAAGAGCTACCCATTGACACCTTTGCCAGCATCCTATTCTTCTTGTTCTGATGCACAGCTTCTCCTTAGGCTGGAATGCCCTTTACTTGGGCATCTTGGACCACACCCCACCCCCATTTTCCAGACATGTCTCCCTATGCTGACCTGTGCTGGAAAAATGACTGTGATTTTTTTTGGATTTCAGGATTCCAAAGGAACACTTTCTAAATCTGTTTGGAATTTGTTGTGGGTTTTTTTTGGGGTGAGGGGCGGAGTGTGGGCACTCCCAGTACTCCTTTCTACTACTCCACCATCTTGACTATCTGGTTACCAGATTTTAAGAAAACACAGAAGAGAAGCTATGGCAAGTAAAACACAAGAGAATGACACTATTCATAAAAATAGTTTAAGTACTAAAACTCAAAATGAGCTGAATGCTAAAAACAAAAAAGTATTTTTAGCTGTCTTAGGGAAAATTTGAGGATCAGGGCTGCTCTTTGAGTAGTGCAATAATGATAATGTGCAGGTGAATAAGACAGAACTGCGCAACTTTAGTTTTGTTTCTGTTTTGTCTGCCAAAGAAAATAAGTTTTGGATTGGAAGGGATAGAGCAAAGGTGACAAACAGAATGTTGATACCCAAGATAAGTAAGAAGGTTGTAAGAGTTGGCTTTGATGAATTACATTCTAGGTATTGAAAAATCTGGCAGAACTAATTGGTGAAACACTCTCAGTCATCTTTGAAAGATTATGGAAAAGGGAAGTTATACAACAAGGCTAGAAAAATACAAATATCCCAGTTTTTTCATAGTTCATAAGCAAAGGAAGAGCTTCTATTCTTGACAAAATTCTTGAACATGTTGTTAAGTGGATGATTTGTGAACTGGTCACCAGGAAATCTAGTCATTAAGAATGATTATGACTTTGAAAGAACAAGCCATACCAGCCTAACTTCATTTCTTTCTTTTGACAAGGTTACTAGACTAGTCAATCAGAGAAACTGGATTCAGCAAAGCACTGGACAAAGTCATTCTCTTCTTGTAGACAGGATGGAAAAACGTGGGCTGAATGATATTACTATTAGGTAGATTTGGAACAGGTTAAAATATCCCAAAGACTAGTAATTAATGGGGTCGATGAATGTCCACTTGGAGAAAGCACTAATGGAATATTTCAAGAGACCTGCCCTTGGCCCTGTGCTGTTCAACACCTGTATCAATGATTTCAATCAGCCAATTGACAAGCTTTTATAAAGTTCCCCTTATATGCCAGGCACTTTTCTAGGTAACAGGGATACAAAACCAAATGAAACAGAGAGAGGAAACAATATGCATGTGTACATATATATGTATATATTTGTATGTGTACATATGCACATACATATACATATATTGTATTTATAAAATAAGTATATGTTTAATTGAAGTCCAAAATTTGAAGGTGAAACATAGCTAAGAGGGATAACTAACATCTTGAATAAAAAATATCAAAATTCAATAGGCCAAATCTAGTAAGATGACATTTAGCAAGATAAATGTAGAAGTGCTACACTTAGATTCAAACAATCAACTTCACAGATACAAATTAGGAGAGGTGTGGCTAGACAACAGTTCTTGTGAAAAAAAGATTTGAGAGGGCCTGATCTGGTATAACGGAGAAGGCCACTTCATCAACCATCAAGTATAATTTATGCAACTGACTAAATGTACAGGAAGTAACAGTGTAAAGTCTGTTGAATAAAGATAATTTGAAAATAGGAGAATCCTTGGTCTTGGGACCAAAAGGCATTTGTTTTGAATTTTGTTTTTCTTGCTCTGAATTTTCCATTCAACTGTCTATCTAGTTATATGAAGATGGGAATTGCCTGTGAGGTGTTTTGTTGTAACAGCAAGCCAAGTAGGATCTTTGCTGTTTTTCTGGATTGAGTTTTAACCAATCAGATACGTGCATGTGGGGTTCTAGCCAATTAGATACTGAATGAAACTATGTAAAGAAACAGCTGGGGCTGTAAAGAAAACAGACATGAAGAGAGTTAGCATTGAAGGGGTGAGCTGGCATTGAGAAGAGAGCTGGGAGGAGACTGCTGGGCTTCAACCTGCTGAAGGAGCCTCAGAACTTTGAAAGCAAATGGAGCAGTAGGGCAGAAACGTGCTCATGAGAAAAGGAGGCTTAGTTCCTTTTGAAAACTGTTAAAGTGAACTGAGCTGTTATCACGGAACCTCTGCACTTTGGAGGTGAATTGAAATGACAGTGCTGGTGGCGTGTGTCAGTATTGTTGTTGACTCAGCTTTGTTTTCCCAGAGAACAGAAGCTTCGGAGTGGAGCAGTCCTCCTGAACTGAGACATGGTGCAGGAACAGAGAGCTGCCTATGTGTGAATCCAGGCAAAAGTCAGGCATGGTCAGCCCACAGAAGAGCCATGGGACTTGGAAGTCAACCTCAAGTTAAGATGAAAGAGGACTTTACTTGGACACTTGATCTTGATTAAGGATGTTGCTATGAATGTTAGGCTTTTTCTTTAATGAACAATGTTTAGTTTATTGCTGAAGAGTTCATTATACTATGCCATCAGATCCTTGAAATTATTCATAGCAGCCGTTCTCAGTTGTGCTGCCATGATTGGTGTTACATTTGTCCAAACATTTACCCTGATGGAAGAGTTTGCATTTCCATTCTCCATGCTACTGAAAATGACCCACTAGAGGAAGAGAGCAGTGCTGAGTAACGGAGCCCATTCCGAGTGTAGAGAATATCCTCTTGTCAGTAGAGAGCGTGTTAACTGAACCAAATGACAGGAGTGGCGCTACTGTGGACATTTCTAAAATGTGGCAGGGTGACAAAATGGTTTCACTGAATGGCCAACTCAATTATACAGAAGTCACATATGGACTTTAACTTTCTCTGTTTCTCTGTCTCTCTCTTAAACACACACCACCACCACCACTACTAACATATTTAGTGTTCTTTACAAATTGCTAGTAGCAGCAGGGCAACAGTCTTCTGTGCTCATACCTCAAAAGAAAAAGGTGCAAAATCCAGAACACATTCCTCATAGTAGTCCTCTGCTCCCTTACTAATTTTATTTTTTTGTAGAATGATGGAAATTTAATATATTTTTAAAATATTCCTTAGATAGGTGAGTAGGACATATTCTTGGGGCTGCCAGTGCTACCTCTCCCTACTAAAAGGTTGGAATCATGACTACCTGTACATTTCTCAAAAACAGCCCAACAGTTGATTCATTTCCTTCTTTGACGCAGAGATGACTGTAAAAAGCCAGGCTCTCAGTGGAATTCAATCATTAATGTTCTCTTTAAATTAACAAGATGAGGCTTTGGAGTAAATGAAAGAGTTAGATGCCGAAGCGGTTTGCAGAATATATATATTTACATGTGCCACATGAGGACTACCTACAATCAAATTATTTCTTTATAAATTTGATAAATGTTACTCTTGTAATTTAGCTGAAATATTTTCTTTTAAGGTGCATATTGTAATCAAACCCATAGATTTTTTTTTTTTGTGGGTAAAATGACCTTTTTAATAATGGAGAAACCAAAAAAGGGATCAATATTCAAAAAGTTTTAAAAGTCTTTTTAAAAAACCCAGTGTTTAAACATTTATTTTTTTAAATTTTTATTCATTTTAAACTTAAATACAAAATGAGAAAAGAAAACATTTCCATGTATGTAGCAGAATATAAAGATAGGATTCAATATAAAACAATACATTTCCATTTCAAACTGTTTACTTAAAAAAATAAACCTATGTAATAAAATGCTACACATTGTTTTCAAAGCTACCTTTGAAAGTGCTTGTTCTGTGCTTCCTTCAAAGTCTTCTTTTGTTCTCTGCTGGACACTTTCTATTTTATTTTTTTCTCCCTCCCTTTCTACCTCACCCTAGAGATGGCCACAATTAAAGATGAATATATGTACATGTACATATATATCTATATACATACATACCTACATATACACATATACATATATGTAAGACCATACTATACATATTTCTACTTGTCAGTTCTTTCTCTGGAGGTGGATAGCATTTTCCTTCATAGGTCCAAGTCTTTCCAGGAATGTTTTTCTAAAATTAACGAGCTCATCATTTCTCATGTCACAGCAGTATTCCATGACAATCTCATACCTCAGCCTGCTCAGTCATTCCCCAACTTAAGGGCATTTATCATTTTAGCCAATCTGAAGGTGTAAGATGTTATCTCAAAGTTGTTTCATTTTGCATTTCTCCAATCAATCATGACTAAGAGCACTTTTTCACATGACTATGTATAGTTTTAATTTCTTCACTGGAAAAATGCTTGTTCGTATCCCTAGACAATTTGTCGGTTGGGGAATGACTCATATATTCTTATACATTTGACAAAGTTCTTTATATACTTCAGAGATAAGACCTTTATCTCAGAAATTGTCTATGAAAGTTTTTTTTCCCTAATTTTCTGCTTTCCTTCCAATCTTGGATATATTGGTTTTACTTGTACAAGAACTTTTAAATTCAAAATTATTCATTTTATAGGTCACAATGCCCTCTTTTGTTTATTCATATAAGTCAGCTGCAAGTCATGTCATCATATTGATGTCATGGTCCTCTTTGAGAACGAAGGATAAACACAACAACCCATGAGTCTGTTAGGTAATATGTTCCATGTTCTTCTAATTTTCTTATATCTCCCTTTATTTCTAGGTCATGTATACATTTTAACCTTATCTTGATACATGGCTTAAGATATTGGTCGATGCTCAATTTCTACCAGACTGCTTTCTAGATTTCCCAACAACTCTTACCAAATAATGAATTCTTATCCACAAATCTTAAATCTTTATATTGGTTAAACACAATATTACTATAGCCCTCTATTACTGTGTGCTGTATGACAACTTTGTTTCACTGATCTACCTTCTATTTCTTAACCTATATCAGATAGTTTTGATATTTACTGCCTTGTAATATACTTTAAGGTCTGGTACTTCTAAATCTCCTTCCTTTACATTTTTATTAGTTTCTTTGAAATTCCTGAAGTTCTTTTGTTGTTATTTTTTTTCTAACTCAGTAAAATAATTTTTTAAGTAATTTAATTAGGATGGAATTGAATAGGTTAGGTAAAATTGTCATTTTTATCATATTGACTCTGCCTACCCATGAACAATGAATATATCTCCAGTTGTTTAAATCTGATTTTGTTTGTATAGAATATTTTATAACTATGTTCATGTAGTTGCTGGGTCTATTTTGGAAAGTATACTCTCAAGTATTTTATACTATCTACTAAATGGTCTAAAACAATGTTGAATAATATTGATGACATATAGTGTAGTTTCCCTGTTTATCTCTTTTAATTAAATCTATTTTAGCTTTAACTTTGAGATCATGATTCCTACCCTTGCCTTTTTTACATCACCTGAAGCATAATAAATTCTTTTCCAGCCCTTTATTTTAATTCTGTGTATACCTCTCATTTTTTATTATGTTTCTTTTAAACAGTACATTGTTGAATTCAGATTTTAAACCTCCATTCTGCTATCCATTTCAGTTTTAAGGGTAAATTCATCCCATTCACTTTCAAAGTTTATAATAGCTTTGTGTATTTCCTTCCGTCGCATTTTTCTTCACTACTCTCATCCTATTTACCCTATCCCTTCTTAGGCATCTAATTTACTTTTACCCACTACCTTGCCCTCTAATTCCTTAATTCACCTATCCCCCCCGCCCCGCAAGATTTCCTCCCTTATCCTCTCCTTCACTCTCCTAATTCTTTTCTTTTTGTTCAGTCAAAGATTTGACTGAATATTATTATTAAAGGTTTATTAAAGAGCCGCCACATTGGCCAGACTCTTAAGGAATCTAAGCATTTGTATCGCTAATGCAAGCAGGCCAGACTGAATCTGAGTACCTTAAAAGGCCAAATGGATTTTACATACAGAAAGACTATGGGAGGGCTCTAGGGTTGGCCAACACTCTCCTAATTCTTAATGTACACACCCTTCTAAAAGAACCTCCCTATCCTATCCCCGTGCCCTAGTCCAACAATGTATTGTCAGATTCTGGTTTGTAATCCATTCTGCTGTGTATTTCAGTTTTATTCAGAATTCATTCCATTCACATTTAAAGTTATAATTACTATTGGTATATTTCCCTATCCTATTTTTCCTCACTGTTATCCTTCTCAGCTTTTCTTTTTACCCTCTCTCTCTTCATAGTCTAGTTTGCTTCCAACCTCTACCTCCCTTATCGACACCTTTTTAAAGTATCCCTTCCCCAGCCTCCTCCATGTTCCTCATTCTACCCATTCCTCTAGAAGTTCTACCCATTCCTCTAGAAATCCTTTGGTAATGAAGGACAAACACACACTCCCACCTTCCTATATCTTAATCTATACACCTTGTAAAAGTGCCTCCCTTAGCCTATGCCCTCATCTTATTTCTTTATAAATTTAGAAGACTTTTATACCCTTTTAGATGTATATATTGTTCCCTCTTTTATCCCAGATCTAATGAGAGTAAGGCTCTAGCACTACCAGCACTCCATCCCCATCTGCTTCCTCTGTATCAGTTCTTCCTTTCACACTTTATTTATATGAGATTACTGCTTTTTTACCTTTTTCTACTCAATTTTATTTTTTAGAATTATCTCATCCTATTTAGCTCAGCACCAACCTTTCTTCCAAACTATCTAAGTAATAATGCGTCTTAAGAACATTGCTAACATTTTCACAAACAAGAAGTAAACAGTTTAACCTTACTGAATCCCTTATAATTGATCTTTAATGTTTACCTTACATTTCTCCTGGATCTCATATCTCAAATTTTCCATTGAGTTCTGTCTTGTTTTGATTTGGGCTTTTTTGGGGTCACAAATACCTTAAAGTTTTTCAGGTCATTAAATGTCCATTTTTTTTTCCATTCAACTTTCTGGGTAAGTTATTTTTGGCCATAGTCCCAGCTCTTTTGCTGTTTGAAATATGACGTTCCAAAACCTATGGTTTTTTAGTGTGGAAGCGGCTGGGTTTTGTGTATTCCTGATTGGTGCTCAGCAGTATTTGATTTTTTTCTTGTTGGTTAACCTGGAAGCATTGAATCTTGGCTATGATATTCCTGTAAGTTTTCATTCTGGGATTTTTTTCTATTTATACTTTACCCTCTTGTTCTAGAACTTCAGGACACTTTTCCTTAATAAATTTTTGTAATATTATATCAAGATTCTTTTTTAATGGTAACTTTCAGGTGGTCCGATAACTCTTGTCTCTCCTTGATCTGTTCTCCAGATCAGTTGTTTTTCTATTGAGATATTTCAAATTCTCTTCTAGGATTTCATTCTTTTGATTTTATTTTATTATTTCTTGGTGTCTATGTCATTTGCTCACCCCTGTCCAATTCTAGCTTTCAAGGAGTTATTTTCTTCCTTAAGTTCTTGAATTTCTTTCTCTAATTGGTTGACTCTCTTTTCATAATTTTCTTGATTTTCTTGGATTACTCTTATTTTTTGCTCCTAATTTTTCCTCTGTCTCTCTTATTTGATTGTTGACATCCTTTTAAAGTTTTTTCAAGAACTCCTTTTGGGCTTATGACCCTTTGACTGTTCTTTTTGAGGTAGTAGTAGCATTTTCTATTTCACTTTCTTCTTCTGAATATGAACCCAGATCATCACCATCCCCATTATAACTATCTATGATTGCACCTAAGGTTCTTTTTTCTTTGCTTACTCATTTTTATTTTTAGCAGCTTATTACTGTAATCAGGTTCTAGTCCCCAGGTGTGGGGAATGGTGCCCCAGGCCTCAGGTGATTCTTAGTTATTTTCTGAGCTCTGTCCCAAGGCCTAACCTCGGCACTCCTCTCCACTTCCAAGCCATGGCTACGGTCCTCCGTCATACTGACTCCCAAATGCTCTTGTTCCAGGCGATCCCTCCTGTGGCTGCAAACTTCAATTGTCCCCTCTGTCTGGAATTGAAACCAGGGACTCCACTCTTCTTCCAATGCCCACAGTCAGCAGGGCGCCTGCCCCTCTACCACACTCAGCTGGGGTGTGCTTGCTTCTTCTCATCTGCAGTGCAGCCTGGGACTGAATCTGGTCAGCACCGCAGGGCTGGGTGTTCAGTGACAGCAGAGGGTCCTTCAGTCTGACCTCCACAATCTTGTGAGGTTAAAGTTTCTGAGGCTGAGGCTGATGGCAGAATCAGCTGCCCTCAGGGCTTGCTGTTTATTGATTCAGCAGGATTCGGAAGGTATTTGTGCTTCTGGTAGGCCAAACCTCTGCCCCAGGAGATCAAGTCTTTCCAGAGGTATTCTTATATTGTTTTAGGAAGGCAACTACCTTACCTCTACTTTTGTCCATTTTCCCTTCCCTATGTTCACTAGATATTTTGTCATGTTTGTTGATAATCATTTGGAGGGCCTGGAATTTTCTGACCCACTCTACCATCTTCCCAGAATCCTCAAGACAACGCTTCTTAAAGATTTGGATTTCTGCCTCAGCAGTGAATTCCTGAAGTTGAAGTAGCTGAGACATGAGTTCTGACAGATTTCCCTTAAAAGTATAAGGGTTTACATATTTTGAATGTAACAGTCCCTACAAACTTTAAGAAAGCAAAAAATAATAGTTTGCATGGGAGAAGCTCAACTACTAGAACATAGTAGGTTTTAGAAATCTACAAGTTAGAAAGGTATAAACAGTATAAGCCACAGGAATATGCCTTATTTCCCTTATCTTTACTGGTTGGTGTGGAAGCATGGTACATAGTGAAGAATGCCCAGTGCATGCTAAGAGCAGCTGGAACACTCAAGTATTTGTTGTATATGATCTTCACAAATAATATGTTAGCTCTGCACACTTTCAAATCTCTAGTCCAGATCTAAGAGAATATATCATAAGCAACAACTGATCGATTGTACATTGAATCAGCTACTTGGTCTGCTCTAAGCTCAAGTTAAATGAGCATTTCTGTTTTTAAAATAAAAGAAATGAAGGGTTGTACATGAACTATGCAGTAAAATCTGAATTTACATTATTTTAACTTTTTCCCTTGACACAATATTCATTACTGACCACAATTTTATGATGCTATAGGTACACATCATTGAAGGGTCTCTAAATCGAGCTAGGAAACCAAATAATCTCTTTTCCTGAAGGTAATTTTTTTTAATAAATTGAAACATTTTCTGACACTTAAGGAAATGAATAGTGACTGTACCTAACTAGTACTTGCAAATGTACATAAAATAGGTAACCAGTCCCTTTAGTGAAAAGTGACATGGCTGCTTGTTTTAAGCTTTTGTTACTGTTATTCAGTTGTGTCCTACTCATCATGACCCATTTGGGATTTTGTTGGCAAAGATACTAGAGTATCTTTCCTTCTTCAACTCATTTTACAGATGGGGAAAATGAGGCAAATGGTTTAGTGCCTTGCCTGGGGTCAAACACAGTTAATAAGTGTTTAAGGCCTTATTTGAACTCATGAAAATGACTCCAAGTCTGCTACTCTATCCCTGACACCACCTAGCTGCCCCTTGTTTTAAGCTAGGTATAGCTGATCTAAAGAGTATCAGAACCATATTGGAACATTGAGGGCAGAAGAGGAGGAGGACATTCTTTTATTGTACAAGGATCTCATCAAATCAGAAGAGGGCTATGGAACTGAAACATTTTTTTCAAAAGCAAAGTATATTTGTTCATTTGTATTTACCTTTTAAAAACTTCCTGCAGTTTCCTTATTCTACAATGAAATATAATTGCGATTTAGCAATACAAAGAAAGTTATAAATTTATCCCATTAAAAAAAAAAGATCTGAGCAATCCACTGTGAGCAAAGTTTCAACATGGCAACCAAAAATGTTAATGCCATGATTGCTTCATTGAGAGGAATAATGTACAGAACAAGGGAAATGATACATACTCTGTCCTGATCAAAACTCAAGGGCGTTTGAATAACCAACTAGCAAGGAAATTGCAAAGTACCATTCAAATCTGAGATTCTGTTTAGAGTTGTAAGAAGTCAAAACAAATTGTTACAGTGCAGAGGAAAAAGTGATTACTTCTGGCTTTGAGGATCAGAGAACCAGCAGCATTTGAGTCAGGGAATGAAATATGGATAACTTTTCAACAGGAGGAGAGGAAAATCAGGGAGAAAAGGGAAGTCATGGGAAAAAACCAAGGTGTAGAGTATAGAGACTGACACAGTGAAATGAGCTCAGGCTAAGCCCTGGAGTCAAAGAGCCTGGGTTCATATCCCATCTCAGATGTTTACTGCATGGGTGACTTTGGGCAAGTGACTTCACTACCTCTCTTCCCCCTAGAGAACTGCAGCTTCACAGCCACTGGGAGGCACCATTGTGCAGCCTCTGACCAATTCAGCCAGGTCCTCCCTCCCTCAGTAAGTCCCTGTAAAGTTAGGAAGACCCATGGGGGCCCCTTACCTAAGGCTTTTTATTCTATTTTAGCAAGCATTTGGGGACTTACTTGGTAGCCTAGAGCTAGTTGTACCTTCTCACCCTTTCATGACTTGGTTCACATTGCCCTCTTACAGAGCTTCACGTTCACATTATATCAGTGCAGATGGTTTTTTTCCTTTCTTCCTATGGATTTAAAGGCAAGCAGACTACAAAAGATGCCCCTCTCTCTAGAATGATTCAAGGCTTTATCTTCCTTTGCATCTACTTTCTCAATCTCTCTCATCTTTATTTTCCAAAAATATTTCAAGTCAACTTCTGAACTCCTTTTGAACTCCTTTTCTCATGCAACTGATTTACTGCAAAAACTTTGACTCTTTCCCAGATCAAAATAGAAACTTTCAAGGTGTACAGACACTTACCTTGCCAGGTAAAACTTTTCCAACTTGATTACTTAAGGGCTTGCAAATGCATTGTCTACTCCAATTCCTTCAGTTGACTTTGCTTCCAAGTCATCTAGTCAATTATGTTCTGTTAAATCATTCACTGAAAAAAAACATGATAACAAGGTAAAACATTATCCTAAAATAAAAATTTGCTTATTTCCAAGTTATTTGCTTTCTGATTTAGACAAATCCTTTCTTTTCAAGCTGGAGAGAAGAGTTAATAGTCACACTAGTGAAATTTTCACAGTGTTTCACAAAGTTAAGTCCTAAGGAGCTGTAACCCCTAAGATTCACTAACATTTTTTTGTTCATATAATATTTTATTTCTCTCATTACATGTTAAAATAATTTTTACCCAGCAAAACTGAGTATAATACTTCAAGGGAAAAAGTGGTCATTCAATGATATAGAGGACTTTCAAGAATTCTTGATGAAAACACCAGAACTGAAGAGAAAATTTGACTTTTAACACAAGAATCAAGAGAAGCATGAAAAGATAAACAGGAAGGAGAAATCATAAAGGACTCCCTAAAGCTGAACTGTTTACATTCCTACATGGAAAGATAATATTAGTAAATTTTGAGACTTTTCTCAGTATTTGGGTAGGTGGAGGGATTATACACACACACATACACACACACACACACAGCACAAGTTGAGTTGAATCAGAAGGGATGATATCTATAAAAAAAATCAAGGGATGAGAAAGGAATATATTGGGAGGAGAAAGGGAGAAATGGAATGGGGCAGACTATCACTCATAAAAGAGATAAGAAAAATCTTCTTCAATGGAGCAGAAAAGAGAGAAACTGAGAGGGGAAAAGTGAAGCTTACTCTCTTCACTTATGGCTTAAGGAGGGAATAACATGCTCACCAAATTTGGTATGAAAATCTATCTTACTACAGGAAAGTAGGGGAGGAGACAAGTGGGGTGGGAGGGATGACAGAAGCGAAAGCAAATGGGAGAAGGGAGTAACTAGAAGTAAAATAATTTTTAAAACTTTTTTTTTTAATTTTGAGTTTCAAATTCTATCCCTTCCTCTCCTCCATTCTCCTTAACGTGGTAAGCAATCCAATATAGGTTATACATGTGAGATTATGTAAAACATTTCTGTACTGGTCATTTTGTACAAGAAAACTTGTATTTCAGCATTTATAAAAACATCCAAATCTCACTTTGGGAAACAGATTTTCTTTTAGTTCATATATCTAGAATCTAATTAGTTTGTAATGTTAAAAATTTCTGCAAAAGGGAAAAGGATTTACTTCCTTCTTATTTGTCTCTCTCTTAGTATTTCCAGTGTGACCAGAATTAGAAATGCAAAGCTGAGACTATATCTTTTAAAATCTTGGAGATATTCAACAGAAAAAGTTCCCACTATTTATATTGAACATAACACACTTATCTCCCAATGAAAATTTAATCAAGGGGTCAGTGGAAGTCTTAGTTTGTGGTAAAGGAGAGCTTAGCGTCAAAGCTGACTCTTAACCTTTAGAATTTGTAAAAGAAGCCTCTGTTGTTGGCCATTTAGATTGACAGAGCCCAACAAGTACAGGTAAACAGACTAGTTCTTCTTGGGATTTTTTTTTTCCAGTTTGTCAACCTTATTCTGGAACTGTTGAGGTCAGGGAACCATAATGTTGAGGTCTGGGGTGCTTGGGATCCCAAAATACTGACACCCCCGGTTCTGCCCAAATTTGACCCAAGCCTTCTTTTAGCCAAAGTAAAAAGAAGTTTATTAAAGATTTGCCATAATGGGTTGACTCTTAAGAAGCTTCATCAATTCTCTGCTGCCTGTACTAATTTTGGCCTAATAATTAACACCTGGAAAACACAGGTGCTCCATCAGTCACCACCACACTATCCATATGTGGAACCATTGGTTACAACAAATGGAGAAGTTTTGAACGCTGTGGATAAGTTCACTTACCTTGGTAGTGTACTTTCCAGGGATGTACACATTGACAACGAGGTTGATGCACGCATTGCCAGAGCTAGCTCAGTGTTTAAGAAGCTCTGAAGAAAAGTTTGGGAGAGAAGAGTTAGACTGACTATCATTCTGAAGGTCTACAGAGCTGTTGTGCTGACCTCATTGTTGTATGCCTGTGAAACATGAACAGTCTACCAGTGCCATTCCAGGAAACTGAATCGCTTCCATTTGAACTGTCTTAGGAAGATTCTGAGGATCACCTGGCAGGATAAGGTACCACACACTGAAGTCTGTGCTTAAGCTGAACTGCCAAGCATTCAAATTATGCTTCAGAGAGTGCAAATCTGATGGATGGGCTGGCCACATTGTTCGAATGTAAAATGTACACTTGCCAAAAAGACTATTTTATGGAGAACTCACATGGGCAGGCAATCACATGATGATCAGAAGAAGCGATACAAGGACACTCTCAAGGTCTCTCTCAAGAACTTTGGATTTGACTGTGCAACATGGGAGACACTGGCACAGAATCGCTCAGCATGGCATGCCTACACCAGAAAGGGTGCTGTGCTCTACGAACAAAGCAGAATTGAGACAACACAAAGGAAGTGTAGGATGCGCAAATTTGGAGTATCCACCCTAAATATTCACATGGACTATCTGTGCCCAACCTGTGGTAGAGTATTCTGAGCGTATATTGGTCTGATCAGCCTCAGTAGGACACACTGAAATTTCACTTCATTGTGGTGATGTCATTTTGGTCCTCTTTGAGAATGAAGGACAAAAACTAACCAACCAACCAACCAACCAACAAACCAAGAAGCTTCATCATTTTGTGATGCTTGTATTGACAAGTGGGTCAGATAGAGCTGAGCTAGATTGAATCTGAGCCCCTTCATGGAAACAAGAAGGATCTTAGATACAGAAAGACTTTGGGAGGTAGGGCCAAGTAGTCTGGAATGATGGGAGGAGGGGTTTAGGGAGGGTCTTGAGAAGGAATCTAAAAGCTTCTGTTGGAACTGAGGTGACTAGAGTTCAAAACCAAGAGAGAGTGTGTGGGATTTTGATATGATCAAGGGTGGGAAACTGTTAGAAGAAATCAAGAGCAACAGACAATGGAGGATTAGGGTGGGAAGCAGGGTGGGCAATCTAGAGGTAACAGATCATGAAGAGCTAGGCTACTTTATAGAATAAAGGATGGGATGCAGCCAGAGGCTATTGGACCAAGCAATAACGAAAGGCTTATGGCTTCAGACCAACACTAGATCGAGTGGGAAGATTCCTGGAGAATTCAATGGGGTTCTCAGAGTCTGTACCCAATCACAACTAGGGCTGATAGAGGCCACTGACCACTCTGTTCATGTCAGAATTATGTCATTATTTGGGCAAGGGAATTCAGAGGATCTCAAAATGAAGACTGAATACTCAAGTTAGAATTGAGGCTTTCATTAATGATATGGAACTTGCTAACAACAGCTTAGAAACGAAATGGAAAATTCAGAAAGGGTGTTTGAGACAATACAGTGATCACAAACCACAGAATGACAATTAGACAGGCAAATATCTTGCTTTTTTGCCTGTAGAAAATAAGGTGAAGGGGTACCAGGTTTGGGAAAATAATCCTGGTCCTACTTTAGGCATTTACTCAGAAATAGAGGAAGCCCTCTCTTTGAAACATGAAGTCTTCTCAGTCACAAGAGATGAAAGAGAGACAATGTGGAACCAAAATTCAGGAACCAAAATATACAAAATACAACCTGTTTCTGTATTTTTCTCAATTTAAAGCACAAAGGTACTGGACTGCAACTTTTATCAGCTCTTCTAGTTCTTCTACTCCAGAAATTCTAGAATTTGTGTATTCACTTTCAGGTGCATGCTGGAAAGTCCTTGGAGATGAGAAGATTCTAAGCCAGTGGTCACCATAATTTTCAGAATCCTTACTAGCTACTGCCCACAAGGCCAGCTCAGGTTATAGATGGACAAATAAACTTCACTTTATTCACTCGGGAATGTGACACACATACCACCAGTAAGTGGGCACACACAGGAGAAAGGGGGAGGGGATAGAGTGCAGGTCCCCCTCACCAAAGTCAGTAAGTCAGAAGATGTACTTGCTACAAAGCAGGGAAAAGGTATTCATTACAACAAAAGAGGAAAGAATGTGTCCTTGTCAGGACAGCCACTTACACAGTACAGAAGAAAACTACTTATTTTATCAATCAATCAGTTAATAAGGGTCTACTTTATTAGACAGGATAAAGAAAAGAGAGCATTTTGAACTACTGAGGTCCTCTGAGTTTTCTTTTGTAGTCTTAAAGCCATTAGGGGGAAGGTAGATAACTCCCAGAAAGAGATAGTACAATCAAAAGAGACATCAGCAGAAAGAAAAATGAAAAAAGAAAAATGTCAGAGGACAGAATGGAGTCAGTTATGTTATTCTATAAATCCACTTTCAACAAAGGAAAGAGACATTTTGCTGAGATATCATATAACAAAAATAGCAATTACAGAACAAAATGGGAGTTAGCTATGTCAACTTTAACAGACCACTTTTAGATCCTAAAAAATCCTCATTCAACACTATGCAAAAATATCAAACAATAAATCTTGCAGCTTTCTTTACCACTTAAAAGCTCACCAAATAGAATAGGCTTGTCCCTATATGCCCTATAGTTACCGTCTGAATTATCCCACTGTAAGGGTGTATCTCCCTCTTAGGGACACTGAAGAAACCCTGTCATGAGGATTGCCGATTGTAGATGATTAACCAGACAGAATGTATTCAGGTCAGACTGTGTGCCAGGACTATGAGCAAATCCTCTGGGACACCCTAAATTGGGGGTAAACATTGACCTCTGCTGCTTTGATCATGCCGAGGAGGCAGCTGAGTTCACCTCCCTTCTCTTTTGAGGGATACTTCTGTCATTGGAAGCTCAGTGTCATCTGGTTCTAAAGCCAAACCTGGACCATTGTGGGTACCTTTCCTATGTCCATTTCACAATTTAGCAATGGGTAGAGAGGTGCGTAGTTGGGTGAGTGGGGAATCTGGGAACCAGATATTCTTATTTTTGTTTCTAAGATCCACTGTCTGAGAGTCAAAGCAAGTTAAGTGCCAGACAATCATGTTCCTAGGGCTTTGAAAAAAGTGAGGCTTGGTGACCTTGCACAGCCCTTCCTCACTCAAATCAGTCAACTGCAAGTCATGTCATCTTCCTGATGTCATGGTCCTCTTCGAGAATGAAGGACACACACACACACATGCGCACACACAGTTTGGTATTAGGAAAAGATGTTCCAATCAGCCTTGGCCAAGCCAACGACAATGAGAGAGGGTCAGACAGTCTTCAAGTGTTCTGGAAGAAGCGTAGATCTTGGTTTTAAATCATTCATCAACCTGTGAGGAGAACAAGATGGAAGCCAAACAAAGAAAAGGGTGCAGAGGTTCTGGGAGAAGACAGTGGGCAGCAAAAAGATGAGATTAAAAGGAAGTCTGTAAGAGGGGCAGTTTTCAGCCCTTGCACTCCTAGCCTGATGGGATATGAGCTGTCTGTGGCATGTGGTCACCAGGATAGCTGCCAGGGCTAGAGGATACTTTGGAGTCCAGGCCTGCTTCACATACATGCACACACATATGTACGCGGTACCTGTGCATGTATGTGTACGTATATATGTATACACATACACACAGGCATATATATATATATACATATATATATACATATATATATATATATATATATATGGGGGAGAAGGGGGTTTGTGTGTACAGATTATTCGTAAGTGCCCTGGGTCCCTGGCCCCCAGCTCAGAACTGACAGCCCACAAAGACCTCTACACTGGCTGGCCTGGTCTCTTGGTGATGTCATCAAGCTGCAGGATCACTTCTCCACTTCAGCCACTGACCTCACTGAGGTTATATGGGGGGTGATGTCATTAGCCAATGACATTCTCAAAAGAGTGTGGGAGGAGGGGCAGGCCTGCGATCAAAGCGGTCTGACGGCATCATAAGGTGGTCCGGATCTGGGGTCTTTTTTTTCCTCCAGGCTCCTTCAAAGTCCTCATCTCCTGTCCTAGTCGGGTCCCTGGGCGAAAGCCCAGACGCAAGTTGTCAGGCATAAGTGTGGACACCTATATGCTCTCCCCCTCCTTTCGTTACCCTACAAGCCCGCCAGTCCAATCCTTCCTCCTGCCTAGCCATCTGCCGCACAGGCTCCGCCCCATCCTCCCCGCTTCGCCAATGTACTTCGGGGGGCGGTCCCCGCCGTGAGGAGGTGGGGCCATGCTAATGAGCCCCTTCGAGAAGGCGGGGCTTCGGTGAGGACCCCGGGCAGGGCGCCGCCGCCGGTTTGTCTTCGCTTTCCCTCAGCCGCCTTCTTTCAACCTTGTCCACTCCTCGGCGCTGCCTCTGGTGTGGACGCGGCTTCGGTTCGTGCCGTGGGTCCCCTCCTCCCTCCCTGCCTACCGGCTCCCCCGGCTGTCAGCCATGGCCTTACTCACTGCGGCTGCCCGGCTCCTCGGGGCCAAGGTGAGTGACTGAGGCGGAGCGCGCTCTCTCGCGTTCGGGTGGAGGCGGCTGCCAGGCCCGCGCGCGCCCCCGACCCTCCCTGCTCGGTCCCCTCCCGCCGGCCTCACGCCTTAAAGGGGCCGAGCCCTCGGCTGGAAGCCAAGCCCGGCCGGGACGTCCCCGGGCCACGTGCGGTCGGCTGATCCCCTGGGTCCGCGGGGTGTGCGGAGCCGGCACTCCTCGGGCGGCCCGGGGCGGAACTGGCGTCTGTCTCTCCCTCCCCGGCGCTGGGTGAGGGGTCCCCGTGACGCGTGCGTGCATGGGCCGGAGCCTCGCTGGCGGCGGGGTCCCGGACTGGGGCAGAGAATGGCTTGAGAGTTGCTGGGCTGACGCCCGAGAGCCAGATGTGCTACTGGCGGCGGGGAGAGGCTAGCGTCCGCCGTTGGCTGCTGCTTCACGGCATTTATTCTTGGGGCCCCCACATGCTTGGGCTTCCTCTCCCCTCCCCCCTTAACCCTGAGGGACTTGGGTTCGGCAGGGCAGCGAGCTCATTGATCGTCCAGATGGAAGCAGGATCGGGATTCTACCCATTCTGCAGATGAACAGATTGAGGTATGAGGAAGAAGGTATGGCCAAGGTCACGTTCACACGGTTAGCCCAGTTACAATCTTCACTAAGCCGAAGCTGCTTCCTGCAGCCCCGGGCTCCTCGGTGTGTTGTGTCTGGAGGCACAGGAACTCTTCCAAAGTCCTAGGTCACACCTGGGTGTAACCTTAAAGCAGGTCACCTCGCGTCTTTGCCGGGTCCATTTCCTCATATGTAAAAAGGAGAGGGAGCAGACTGGATGACCTCTGAAGTCCCCTGCAGTTCTAAATCTATGAAGCTCTTTGCCTCTTGAGCTCCTCGAGTTTTGTCCTACTTGTCTCAGGTGTCAAATTACCAGAAACTTTGGCTCCAGATAAATATGCCCTTTACAGAGAAAATTTCCTGTGTTGAAGCCCTAGCCCTCTAACATAAAGAGGGGAACAGTTGGTTCACTTTATCTTCTGACAACTCATTTTCTCTACTACTGAGGCCAGAAGAGAGAAGTTTTGTAGTTTTGTTTATTTTGATATTGGGCGTGATTGGTAGTTCGGTTAGGTAAAATCTGTTAGTTTTACCCAGAATATAGTGGCCAGTCAGTTGGAAAGTGGATATTTGGCTATTATTTCTTACTGCTGCCTGAGAACAGGGTGAGGAAACCTCCTGGGAAACTCTGGCAAGTGTATTGGCAGAGGAAAGGGAGGTGCTAAAATTAGCACATTCCTAAACTGGTAACTCAAACTAGATAGGTTAACTTCACTGTAAAGAGAATATAACTTGGGTGTTTACCTTCTAAATCTAGTGCTTTGGGAGAGAAGTGACTTGGCTGGAATTTGGCCTTATTGTTAGTTTTATTTGGTAGCCTATTAAAGCTTAACCTAAGGAGTCCAGACTTGGAATTCAGTGGAGATTTCTTTACCCTTAAAATTAACATTGGGGAAGCACTGGGAGCCTTTCTTCTCTTCCTGGAAAATCTTGCAAATGTTCAGATTGCTCCATCAGATAGGTCTGTCCCCTGCCTCAATACCCCAACGATAGCTGAAAGATTAGTCAGCAGTCACTATTTTTATATCATGTGAACCTCAAAAGGAGATCTGACCTTACTGAAGTGTCCTTTAGCCCTTTGAGCTTCAAGGTCGAATATAGCCTCTTCTACCAGGATCAGACTTCAGTTCCTTTTCTTGGGAGGTCCAAACAATTTCCTTTCCTTCTGTTTTTTCTTCTGGCAAGTAGTCTAAATGATCCCTTGGAACTATAGGTGTGCCACTTCAGGCTTGAGATTTTGACCTCATTTATCTGATGCCTAAAGAGTAATGTCCATCACCTAGCTTTTCTTGGTGTTTAGAGTAGTGATAAAAATCTGTGAGTAACTACTTTGTGATGTGACTATGCCCTTCCCAGGTACTGCTTATTGTACCTGTATTAGATGCCTTCCAGGGAGTGGAACCAGCTACTCATTCACTTCTGGGCCCCTGAAGTCACTTATTTGGCTTTGCCACCACTATTGCTAAAAAGAATAATTTCTTGGCAGTAGGAAAATAGCTCAAAGTTCTTGGTCTGTGGGGTGTTTCCTTTTCCAATATGCCTGGATTAAGTGCTTTGCTTTCCCTTGTAACCTGCCCTACTCTGGCACATTTTCTGTGATTCCTAGAACGGAACCTTTAAGCCTTGCATGGCACAGTGCTAAGAACACCAGGTTTGAAGTCAAAAGGACTTCAGTTCAAGTCCTGGCTCTGCACTTTTCACCCCAAGAGAGAACCTTGCCTCATATCCTCTCTAGGCCTTTTTTCTTCATCTGTAAAATAGATTTGAACTAGATGACATCTGTAGTTCCTTTTAGCTCCAAACCTGTGATCCTGTGAACTTGCAAAGCAAAATTAGTACTGTACGGTGAAACTTTTAAGAGAAAAAGTATGAGACTTTATTACTCCATCCAGCGCAGGAATGTCTCCTTTCCCAGAAATTTCTTTTTCTCCTAATGGGGAGAATTGAAAAATGCTGATGTGGAGAGAAAAAATACAATGGCTATAAACATCCATTCTAATTTTAAACAGCTCTGTTTATTAGGAAGTTCTTCCCTTTTATTGAACCAAAATTGAGTCCCATACTTTCACTCAGTTGTCCTGGTTCTCCGCCATTTTAATTCTTCTTCCACATATGATAACCCTTCAAATATTTAAAGACAGCTGTCATGCGCTACCCTCTTTGGTAAGTGTATTCTTCACCAGTTGGACCAAAGGGTCTATTCTAGCAGTACATTTTTCTTGGCCTGTATTATAAGCACTCTTTCATTTATCACCAATTTTTCCCTTTCCTTGGGCCCTGAACTTCCTTCCATTCTTCCAAAACACCCCCCATCCTTATGCTGGTGTTCTTCAGATCAAAGCTCTTGGGTTGCATTAGGACACGTAAAAGATCTAAATTCTTCATTAGAATATGACATAGTTGTTATGTGTGTAGTAATGCTGCATTTCTTTTAGTTAATGTTGCAAGTGTAGCTACTGGGTCACATAAATTTGAATATCACTTCTGAACTAACTTCTCTAGGTTTGTTCTTTACATCTTTTTAAAGAACCCACAGAAAGCTCCTAGAGCAGAGGTTTGGAAACTAAAATTGTTAAGTGGATTTGGATTCTGGAAAGGAAAACAGAAGAGTAGTATTGTATTTGTTTAATTTGGTTTTGTTCCGTGAAGCTGGAGGTAAGAGGGAAAATGAAAGGACTTGGGGTCTGGTGTATGAGGGAACTCTATTTTTGGACTTTTACTTCTCAGACTATCAGCGAAACTTTTGGCAACAGACTACAGAGCAGATAGTTGTGGAGTAGCACAGAATAAACTACTTTGTGTAGTAATGAATTCCCTGTTACTAGGAGTATTCAGGTATAAGATGGGAGATCCCTGGGATTTAGCGGACTATAATCTCATTGAATGACTGGCATGTAGGAGAGAGGGATTAACTTGTTTTGCTTAGACTGAGAGGGAAGAACTAGGAAGTTTAAGCATCAATTTCAGTTTTGCAAAAAGGAGGACTGTCCTAACAGTTGTCATTGTTCAGGCATGTCTAAGTCTTGGTGACCCCCACTGTGGGGTTTTATTGGCAAAAATACTGGATTGGTTTGCCATTTCCTTCTCTGGTGAACAGAGGTTAAGTGACTTTCCTAGTGTCTTACAGCCAGTGACATCTGAGGTCAAATTTGAACTCAGGGTCTTCCTGACTTCCTGGCCCAGGGTTTCTATCTACTGTTTCCTTCCTAACAATTAGAGCTATCCAAAAGTGAAATGGGCTGACCCAGGGAGGTGGTATATTCCTTCACTGGAGAGCTTAAAGTGGAGACTGGATGACCTTATATTGGGAGTAGTGTATTTGTATTGGGTAGGTCTTCTTCATGTATAGATTATACTGGATGACCCTAGAGGTCCCTTACAATTCTGAGATTCTCTGAGACTGACCATTTGTTAGTGATATTGTAGAAGTAATTCCATCAGGCAAGATTTTGGACCAGGTGTCCTTTAAGTCTCTTTTAACTGATTCCATCCTTAAGGAAATGTCTTCTAGGATGTGTGTAGTACCTAAAATGGAGACTCAGGCCTTAAGTGGCCAAACTAAGGAGTCAAGGAAAACTTCTCATCAACACCATTGTGAAATACAAATGCCGAGTTAGTTCTTTGATCTGGTTCTGAGGAGAGAAGCTCCTTTGTGCTGTCCTGCTTTTGTTTTCCTCCTAATGAAGTTGTTCATCTGCCTTGGGAGCCATCTGCAGCACAAAGCTCCCCATCTTAATTTAATAAAGAGCTGTGTCTGCCTTGCTGACTTGGCAGGTGTGGCTTCTATCTTCATCTGAGAAGAACTAAAGATTCAGATCTTGCTCTATTCCAATATTCTTGAAGCCATTTGAGTGGGGTGGAATAGAAGTCAAATGGGAAGAGCACTATGACCTCTGATTATCTTTACTTGTAAAGAAAAGCTCTCAAGAATGGAAAGATGTGTCTACTTTGGACACTAAAAGAGCCAAAGAAGAGATGGTTTGTTGTTACAGGGACTTCTTGTATGGTTTCCCTTGGTACAAATCAGATTCCATTTTCTCCAGAATTTCCATTAGAGTTGTCTCAGACCTCTGTAGGACAGATATCTCATGCCAGGACCATGCCAGGGGAGGAGTCTGGTGTGTTGATTGAGGTGAAATGACTCTTACTATCGAGAAATTGACCTATTAGGTAGGTGAATGAATGAAGCCTCACTCACCTGACAGCTGCTATTAGTACAGTGACTTTTCACGTGGTCTGTACCTGGTGGCCAGGGCAGAGGGTCAGAGCCCAGAACACTTCCTTGAGAATTGTGGGAGAAGTTTTGGGACCTGTTCATTCACTTCTGATAAAACTTAGAACCAGTGTTTACAGGGATCAGATAGGAATCTTTGCCAAGTAAAGTAGGATGTGGATTCTTGCTGTGTCTAGGGGAACATCCCATTTCTCAGTAACAGTTTAATTGTGTGTGTGTGTGTGTGTGTGTGTGTGGTTGGCACTGCCTGGGAAAATTAAAAGGCAGTTGACACAACTCTTTGGTATATGTATACTTTCCTTTCTCTGTGGATCTTCCTTCTATGAGACTCCATGTTCTAGGGAAACTGGAGATGAACTTCTTGTTCCCTAACTACAGAGGATCCCATGAACTTGTTGCAGTGGTCCTCTAAACCCTGGTTGCCTTTTCCTTGTCTCAGAACTCTGGAGAGATGTGACCTTCTAAGAACATGGTGGTAATTCAGCATCATTCCACACTCCATAAAAATAAAGTGCCCCATGCTTTTGTGTAGTGTAGCAGCATAGCACAGAGAATAAAGCTAGCCAGATTCAGCATCAGAAAGACTCACATTTAAGTCCCATATCTGCCCTATGTGTATGATCACTGCAAGTCACTGAGCCTCGCGGTTCCAAGGCATCTTCCTGAAACCATATAAGTCACAGAGCAGTCTGAGTTGGTAGCTGCAGTTTCCTCACTGCCACCACCTTTACTCCTGCCCTCCACCCTGAGGAAATCCACAACATTTTATGGTGTGTTAAAATTTTGTATTTGTTCCTCTTGACAGTTCTATGAGGAACTGGGAAGTATAGACCTAAATGAAGAAATGGAGATAAAGTATATAGTTAGTTGTTTTCAATTTACAACTTGAATGAAGGAAAGCCTCACTTGGATGACTAAAAAGTAGCTGTAGCTCACAGACTGTCCTGGCAGGTTGGGCTAAATGACGACCTCTAGGTCTCTTTCTTTAGTATATTACAATGTTTGTAATGGTTCTGTGAGGTAGGCAGGGCAGATGGTGTGATCCCCATTTTACAAAATAAGAGAAATGAGGCTGATCATCACAAGACTGTGATTGGCCCGAGCTGCCTTGGTAAAGGCTTTCCTCTGTGAGCATGGGTGTAAACGACAAGCCAAAGTGATACAATTTAGTTTAAGTTATACTTATTCGCCTTTTAAATGCTCCTACTTGATAGGCTTGTGTCTTTAAAATTCCCCTCTGCTTTTCTTGAGCCGTAGGTTTTGATAGATGTAAATGCAGCTGAGCAGGGTAAAATGAGATGGTTTAATTTTCCTGGGCCTCAGTTTCCTCAGCTGTAAAAGGTGGGGTAGGAATTGATGACTTTGGGAGATCTTTTGCAGCTCTAGACCTATGATCCCATAAACTTGTAGAAATGGCCATATAGACTTCCTATTGCTACCCCACCCAGTGAATCCACAAACAATAACAAGCACCTGAGGATGCCAGGCACTGGTTTACATTCTCCTGTGGGGAATCCTGCACATATACAAGTATATGCAAAATAGATAAGAGAAATTTAGGGAAGGAAAACAAACAGAAGGATTGGGAAAGGTTTACTTTATGAAAGGTCTTTAAGGAAGTAAGGGATTCTTCCAGGCAGGAGAGAAGGCAATGAATGCACTCCATAGAGGAGGATGACTAATACAGAGGCAGGTGGAGTGCTCCCTGTGACCTTGAAAAAAAATCACTTAATATTTGTGAACCCCAGTTTCCTTAAAATGAGGAAATTAGACTTAATCTTTAAGGTACCTTCACTTCTAACAGTCCAATGACTAACTTGGGGCTTAGAATGTCCTGCCCTAGCCAAGGTCATGGTGTAGTTTGTATGGAGTACATAGATTGTAGTTTAAAGTATGTATTCCCTCCTCACACCAGACTGAGCTGTTGACTTTAAGAGACTAGCAGGAAACACTGGAGGGGACATCACTGACTTAGGAGTTGAAGCCTCCCTTTTACCTAGGGCGGTGGTGCTGGGGTACCTTGGTGCTGGTTAATCAATGCAATTTATCAGCTTTCCTGCTTGAAGTGGGTGTGTCTCCTTTCCCTACCCCAACCGAAATGGTATATGCGGTGGATTCAAGACAATCTTTGCATTTTGAGGAGAGCCTACCCACTATTCTCACATTTTGGAATTAAGTACTTGATGTTTTTTGGGCACCTTAAGATCTCCTTAGAATCACTGTCTTTCTCTAGTGGGCTTCTTTCCATTTGTAAAGTTTTGTAGGTGGTAATCACCATGTTACACCCCTTCACCCTCATGAAGAAGTGTTGGATTTAGCATCAATTTTTAATAAGTTGGTTTTTTTGGTTTTTTTTTTTTAAGATTCGTTGCCTTGGATAGCTGCCAGTCTGGGAAATAGGTGGTAAAAATACACTTACCTACCAATGGCAGCCGTGGGCAGCTAATAATATGTAATATTGTAAATACTGCCAGTGGCAATCCACTGGGTCAGTTTTGCTTAGATATTTTCTTGCTTCAAGAGAGCTGGGGAAAGGGGGCAGTGCCCCAGGTCCGAAAGAGCCGTGAAAAGGGATGATATCTGGGAAATAATTGGTATTATATTACCTGGGTTTGTTTTAGGCTCATGCTTATAGAAAAGATGATGGATAATAAGGGTCTTACTCTGGAGGAGGTGGAACAGGACACAAACAAGTGATGAGAGAAAACTTAGTTAAGCTGGGGTTGTCTCAGTGAACTGGTAGGTTCTTTGAATGTGTCTGAGAATATGATCTCCTCACTATACAATCTGTGTTATGATCTCCTTATTATTCTTTGGGAAAGGCTTGGAAAATATCTAAATTAATTCTGACTAAGCTTATCAAGGAAATTTTAGTGAAATGTGAGTGTTGACCATGTTATTGGTAGAAATTATAGTTAAAGCCCCTAATTCCCAAATTTCATTTAGACTGAAAAGCTGAGTCAGGTGCTATCTTCATACTGTATCTAAAATATTCTTAGGAAATCACTCAGCTGCCTGTATTTCTCTTTCTTCAGTTGTGGGGCAGCCTTACTTCCTGTCCTGAGAGATTCCAGGTGTTTTACTTTTCCTGAAAGTGAAAAGCATTTGGGGATGTAAGCTACTTGGAAGTGGATCATTCCCCTTTTTTCCCTAAGAGAGTTGAAAACAATTGTACAAAGACCTGCTTTCCACTTAAGGGCTTTCTTTAAAATGCTTGCCAACGAATTATATGTACTAGAGCTACTTTACCAGCAGCACTAAGCACTTTGCTGTGCTTGCTTTTCTCATTGCAATTGAGTAGGAACATTGACTAGTGGCTTTTTGGAGTTGACTTTGGATGAGGCAGGCTAGCCCACTAGCCCTGTGTTTTTCCATACTATACTTTCAAAAGGCAGCATAAGCCCTGTCTAACTGGCCTTCCCTACTGTATGCAGCAAAGCCCTGACCAGGAGCCCAGATGACAAAACTCCCTCTCTTCAGTGAATACTAATAGGGCTGTGACTGCTTCCTCTGACCAACTGCTTTGGTGGTTGTTTTCTAACTGGTCAGGGGACAATTCTTTTACATTTTTCTCATGTCTGGTCCATTTCTAGGATGCCAAACTGGAAGTGGGAAGAAGAGATAATGTCACTTTTGGTTAACTCTTGGTAATTTCTCAAGGTTAGCACAGTAGTCTGGCAGGAACACTTGATTAATACAGAGTTCTCACCTTTTCTGGTTTTTGTTTTCTCTTGAAGAATGCATCCTGTCTTGTTCTTGCAGCCCGACATGCCAGTGCTTCTGCAACTGTAAGTCTTGGTATATGTCTGAGGATCATTAAGAACTGGGGGGACCAGGCAGTAGAACTCTACTTGATCATTATTGATTCAGAGCATTAGTAGGTGGTTGAAATTAGATAAATGAGCCTCATACCCATCCTGTGTTACTTCCCTCCAGTATCCCTGTGGAGTATGAGCTCCACATGTGTTTAATCTACCTCCCTTTTCCACCCAAAAAAGTCCTAATTACTTTGTAGCAAGTTGTGGTCCTTGTTTACTCAACATCAGTATAAATACACAATTTCTTTATTCTGCCACATTTAAGATGTTTTTTAAACAAAAATTTGCTCCTAATTTTTTTGCAATTACTTTAGGTTATATTTTGAAATATAACATGGCAAATTCTCATTTTTAATTATTCCCCTTGATGGTTTGATCTATTTGTTTCTGTGTAAAGGTTTATAATTTTTCTAATCTTATAAAATATCCCATTATCATTTGGATTAGTATACATACCAGCTGTATGAGCCTTAATCACTTAACCTCCAATTTCCTCAGTTTCTTCAACTGTAAAGTGGGAATAATGACAGGCATATACCTTGCTGGATTCTTGTGAGGATCAAATGAGATATTTGTAAAGTGCTTTAGCATAGTAGTGCCTGACACATAGTAGGCCCTATGTAAATACTGCTTCCCTTTCCCTTAACCCTCAGTTTCCTCATTCGTTTACTGAAGTGCCCTCACTGGATTTCTGTGCTGAAAGTACTTGGTAAACCTTAAGCACTATGTAATTATGGGATTATTACTTGGCTTTATCTGGAAATAGCCTTTATCTGTCTTCTAGGAATGAAAACTATCTTCAGAGTCATTAGCTGGTGTAGTATGCAAGAACTTAGGGTAGGGACATCAGATAGGGAAGAGAAATATTTTCTATGTTGGAGTGTTCCCTGATGTGACTAGTTAGTTAAATTATTTGCTTTGGCAGATAAATAAAATGTTTGAGTTCTGAAAGAGGAGGGGTGGATGTGCTTCTAAATCCTGTGGTACAAGTTCATCAGCTTTCTCGGCTTAGCTTCCACATCTTTCCTCCTAGAATCTGAAGGATGTCCTCAGTGACATGATACCTAAGGAACAAACCAGAATCAAGAACTTCCGACAGCAACATGGCAAGACTGTGGTGGGGCAGATCACTGTGGACATGGTAAGGAAGAGCTTATGGGTGCTGCATTGGGAGAGGAGGTAATGTCTAGAAGCTTCCAGCCTTGAGTCTAATCTAAGCCCCTTGTAACCACCCCTTCTTTGGAGTTTCTCCTTTGCCTGTGAGATGATGATAATGATGATATAATCTGTTATAAACCTTGATGATATCTTCCAGTACATTCAAATGTAGATAGTCTGAGTAGTCCAGAAAACCACTTTCTTCAGTCACTGGATGCCAACCCTCATCCTTTTAGAAATATTTTCCTCTTTCTCTTTTGGGAATTGGGGGATGATGCTGCTACACTGACAGTGTTTAGTAAAAAGAACACAGAAGCACCTGGAGGCAGGAGCTAACTTTAGATTCTGAAATTAGGCCCTCTCTCCCCTTTTTCCCCCTCCATTTCCCCTTCTCACCATTCTACATGGTATCAGTATTTTCCTTCCTTCCAGTTGATGGCTCTATAGAGTCATTTTGGTCTTTACATGGCTGGGTGTTGGGGGGGAGGGGGAGGTAGGGAACACCTTTATTTTCTGGAGAGTTTTTACAGAACAAGCTTGAATTGTGCTCATTTTGCTTCCATTTCACTTTAGATGTATGGCGGCATGAGGGGTATGAAAGGATTAATATATGAAACATCAGTTCTGGATCCTGATGAGGTAAGAACTCTTCTTAAGTCAATATTATTGAGTAATTGTACAGAGGTATGGATTGGGTACTGTTTGGAAAATACAGAAATATGGTCTTTCATGTTCTTATGATCTGGTTGTGTAGACAGACTTACATATACATTAACAGGTTGAAGACCTTATTAGAAAAGCTTAGCCTCAAGTAGGCTAAGTTAGAATAAGCAGACCCATCTCGTCTGAGTACCAAGTTTGTAACAATGCTGCAGTACTTGGTATAGTGTCTTTCCAAACTGACAAATCCACAAGGGAGTACTTCTCACTCTTTTTTCTTTCAAGGGTATCCGTTTCCGTGGCTACAGTATCCCAGAGTGCCAGAAGTTGCTCCCTAAGGCCAAGGGAGGGGAAGAACCCCTTCCTGAGGGTTTATTCTGGCTGCTTGTGACTGGACAAATTCCAAATGAGGAACAGGTAAAGCAGGACATTTAGCCCTCCTTCCACATTCACAGGCAATATCCTTTGCCTTGCCCCTCTCTCTTTTCTTTTCAGTCACTTAATCCTGATCTGGGTGGTTGTGAGGACAAGATAAAGGGATGGAATTGAGTACAGAGAACTACTATTTAAATGGATTGGATCGATGTATCCTTGACATTCTTTGGTTAGCGTTTGCTGTCTACCCTCTCTACCCTGTCTTTATTTTCTCTCCATCCCCAGTGTTCTGCATATTGTTTCCTTATCTTCAGGTGAGCTGGCTCTCCAAAGAATGGGCAAAACGAGCTGCTCTGCCCTCCCATGTGGTCACCATGTTGGACAACTTCCCAACTAATCTGCATCCCATGTCTCAGCTCAGTGCAGCTATTACCGCCCTCAACAGTGAAAGTAACTTCGCTCGGGCTTATTCTGAAGGCATCAATCGGGCCAAATATTGGGAGGTAGGATAATGATAGTGTCAAATGAGAGGAAGTCAGAGTGTAAGGTCAGGGAGGTGAGGGCAGGTGAAGGGAAAGACTTATGGGATTGGGGGGAGATTTGGAAGAGTTAGCTTTTCTTGAGACCTGCTAGGGCTCTGAGTAAAGTAAACTCATCTTAGACTTTTATGACCGTATAGTCCTCTTCCTTCCCTTCTCAGTAACTAGATAGTTTAGTATTCTGCCTTTTAGGGTCTCAGGCTCTGTCACTGAATTAAAACCATCCCCTTCAAGAGACTAGTTCCAATCAGCCACAACTCTGAGCATTCTCTAGCTGTTCATGGAGAGGGACCGCAAATGGTCTGATTGAAATAGTTAATTCCCTTGTTCTAATACTGTATTTATGTTAGTGAAGCCCCAAATTATGTGAAGTTGGAGGAGGATTTTTGGCTGCTGTATAATATGGTTAATTCATATTACACTTTGCAGTAAACTAAGCTCCAAGTCTTTTTCAAATGAACTGCTATCTAGGCACACCTCCCCAATTCTATACCTCTATACTTTCATCATTTTCAGCCTTAGTAGTGGACTTTACAGTTATTACCTAAATTAATCGTATTAGAGTCAGCCTGTCCTTTTAGGACAGCCAGGGTCTGATTTTTGTCGTTCAGTTTTGTGTTCTTTCCCACCTGGCTCTTATTATCATCTAAAACACTTAATTGGCATTATTGGAGCACAATCATTCTGCCACTTCTAGATCCCCTTAACTATCATCTACCCCACGTATCTTCATCCTCTCCATAAGGATAGAATGAGTGACCATCCGATATTTTTAATCTTGCCAAAACCTAGATATTATCACTACAGTGTGACTTAAATTTTAGTGGATCCATGCTGCCTCCTAGTGATCATTAATCCATTCCTAAATACATAGGATTCCATTCTCCAGTTTTGCTAGGATTGATGTTTTAAACTCACTGAATTGTAGTTTTTTCAAAAGCTACCCTTTTGGGGGGGGGCGGGGCCTGGAATTAGACATCTGTTCAACCTTCAAAATACAGGCATCTTTTCTAGGCAAATGATGGGTGCTGACATTGACATATGGTGGTGGGTGGGGTGGGTAAGCATTTATTAAGCACCTGCTCTGTCCCAAGTATTTTTCAGGTGCTTTACAAATATCTCTCATTTGGTCCATACAACAACCCTGACGGAATTTTTTATCCTGATTTTGCAAATGAGGAAACTGAGGCAAGTTAAATGACTTGCCTGGGGTTACACAGCTTATTATGTGAGGCTGGATTTGAACTTAGGTATTCTTGATTCCAGGCTCATTGCTCTATCTACTGGACCTCCTAGCTAAGCTTTATTGTTCAATAATGTTGAACAGCTAGCAGGATTTTATGCTTTTGGTGGTTCTGGATCTCAGGAAAAGAATTAAGAACATCACTTTTTGTAGATCTAGGTATAGTTTGATTGACACAGTATTTATCAACCTTCCCAAAGGATATATGGGCCTTAATTCTATTTTTCCACTCTGTTGAATAATGTTTCACATGAATGTGCTGTCAGAGGTGGGAGTCAGTGACAGCTTTCACCTGTTTCTCATTAAAATCTTAGCTTGTATGTTACTTTCATTTATACTTTTTTATAACATTTATGTTACAAATATATATAATAAATAACAGTTATACTATAAAGTTCTGAGTCTATTTAAAAAAATTATTGATGCCTTTTGTTTTTATATCATATACATTTCCAGTTATGTCCAACTCCATCTCCATCCCCAACTAGAGCCTTTCCTTGCAACAGAGATTTAAAAAAAAAAATTCAGCAAAGTCATCCAACGAATACACTGCCTCCAGCCAAATTTGCAATGTTTCATGTATTAGTCTCCTAACTGCAGCAAAGGGGAAGGAGGTATACTATTCTCAGGAACTGGGCCTAGTTTAGTAATTATACATTGTGAAGTTTTTTCTTTTTGTTTATATTTTGTAGTTGTGATATTTTCCTAGTTCTGCTTATTTACTTTGCATTTCTTTATATGAGACTTCCATGTTTCTCTGAATTCATGTTTGTCTATTTTTAAGTACATTCATGTCATAGTTTAGCTGTTCCCCTACTTTGTTAAGTTGCAAACACAAAAGCTGCTTTAATTAATATTTGCCAACACATATGGAAATTTTCTACCTTCTTGGAGCATATACCCAGCAGTGGAATTGCTGTCAAAGAGTAAATGCCATTTTAGTAGTTTTCTTTGAATAATTCCAATTTCCTTTCCACAATGGTTGGAACACTGCCTGTCTTCCCAAAGCCCCTCCAACCTGAACCATTTCAATATATATATATTTGATGTTTGTCAGATATTTAATGCAAAAGTTTTCCGCAGTCAACAATCTCTTATCCTAAATATATTGATACTGTTTCTGCAAAATTTTTAGTTGCATGTAGTTGAAACTGGTGGGTTTGGAATTTTTTTTTTTTTGTGGTGCTTTCTTCTGACCCCTTCACAGATCTACATCTGTTAGGAATTCTTCCAGTTCCTTAGTAAATGAGGGGCCTCCATCCATTTTCCTCCAGTTTTTTATAACATGACTTTTTCTATGTTTGTTTAGCATTTCAATGACATTTCAAACTTGTTTTATCACCTGTATTTCAAAAAAGTCATACTAGCTTTGTTCCTTTTATCAGGATGGCTTGAATAAAACTGCCTCCTAAGTATGAAACTCACTTTCATTCCAATGATATTCACTCCTGAATACTCAGCTTGATCAGCCTGGTATAGCTTGGAAGTTGTTGAATTTACCTATATAGTCAGATTTGTTAGTAGCAAGTCACACAGCACCAATTAATGTTATCACTTTTTGTAAGATCTGTGAATGTAGTATAGGGTTGTTCATGATGTGTATCTGACATGTAATAAAGATTATATTGTTATATGTGTCTTGTATCATCTCCCTACTTGTATCATCTCCCCTTGCTTTTTAAAGATTTACCATTTTGACAGAAATGGTAACAGGGCATTTTCTCTTAATTGACATCTTTAGAAATTCATTCTTTGAAACTTCTTATTCAATGATAGAAATGTTGGTTAGTAATTGTCTTTTCGGTACATGTTCTTTATGATGAAAATAATCTTTTATTCTTTGGCAGAGGAGACGAGGGGTGGGTGGGGTTCTGTATATGAATCTTATGTTCCATAGTAGATTTGTTTATGGCTAAACCCAATCTTTGACTCATGAATGTTTCTTAGCTGGAGGTGTGAATATCCTGATTCTCAGGTTTCCATAAGTATTCTTCCTTGAGAACTCACAAGAAATCAGCTAAGTATTTCTGGTTTTTTTCCTCAAGTTTTTGAATTTCAGCCACACTCTCCCTGAACCAATCCTGGATGAGACTGATAGTGGGTTAATGAATGGTAGACATTATCATAGAGATCTGTTTATTTAGATATGTTTTCTTATTCTTTAGCATTTAAACTAAGCTGTATTGAATTATTTTGATATCAAATAACAGTCACTGAGTACTTTCTTGGTGTCCCAATCCCTGTGTAGGATACAGAAGGCCTTTCCCTCAGAGATCTTAAAGTCTGGAACCAACTAAATAACAAGTGTATTAAGGGATATAAATGTAGTAGTTCAGAAAAGGAGGTTGGTACACCAGGCATTGTTGAGACAAAACTCAACAAATACCACTGATGCAATCAAAATCTGAGCATCCCATAGATAGGATTGTGGAGCAATTATGGCATAGGATGTTATTTCGTTTGATCCAGCACTCTGAAGTTAATGCCTCCTTTTCCTTCTCTTCCCCTTCCCAAGCTGATTTATGAGGACTGCATGGATCTCATTGCCAAGCTACCTTGTGTTGCAGCAAAGATCTACCGGAATCTGTATCGTGAAGGCAGCAGCATTGGGGCTATAGACACCAAGCTTGACTGGTCTCATAACTTCACCAGCATGTTAGGCTACAATGATGCCCAGTTTACTGAGCTCATGCGCTTATACCTCACAATCCACAGGTGAGCCAGCCCTGGGTACCAAGTAAGTGTCTGGATACGTGGAAAATTTTGGAAGAAGTCATTCCATAATTCATATATTGCTTCAGAGAAAGAACTGTGAGCAAGAATAAAGCTAAAGCCTATATCCAGAGATTACAGTGGTCATTATAAAAAGTCAAGGGAGGGAGTCAAAACAGCCACCCCAAGAACAGGAGCTACGTTGGAAGGGCAATAGAGTCATTGTTTCCAGTCCCCTGCTTTTGTTCTTTGCCAGTGTTCCCATCCTCTGTACACCAGGGACATATGGATAACTAACCTGATTTTTCTTATTTCCTCCAGTGATCACGAGGGTGGCAATGTAAGTGCCCACACTAGCCATCTGGTGGGCAGTGCTCTTTCAGATCCCTATCTGTCCTTTGCAGCTGCCATGAATGGACTGGCTGGGCCCCTCCATGGACTAGCCAATCAGGTGATATCTGACTCTTAGCCCCTTGTCCTTTCAGCTCTTTCTATCCAACTGTCTACTTCTAACCTATGTGCTGACCTCCTTCCCCTGCCACATTATCCCCAGGAAGTACTCGTCTGGCTGACACAGTTGCAGAAAGAAGTTGGCAAAGAGGTGGCTGATGAAAAACTTCGTGACTACATCTGGAACACACTCAACTCAGGCAGGGTAAGCAAAGTACGATAAAGGTAAGAGGAGAATATCAGATTCAGATTTTCTAGATGAGAAGAGCTGGGTAGGAGAAGAGAATGAATTCCAGCCTTCCCTGGCATCTGAGATGAGAGTTGGGAGTCTGCCTGAACTTTTCATTAGATCATTTGGTTTCTCATTTCCCACTTTGAGGAGGGGAATGGTAGTTGTCACCTGGAGGTACTGATTAGCTTCCACACCCTTTGTAGGTGGTCCCTGGATATGGCCATGCTGTACTAAGAAAAACTGATCCACGATATACCTGTCAGCGGGAATTTGCCCTGAAACATCTTCCTAATGATCCCATGTTTAAACTGGTGGCTCAACTCTACAAAATTGTACCTGATGTCCTTTTGGAGCAGGGCAAAGCCAAGAACCCCTGGCCCAACGTAGATGCCCACAGTGGGGTGCTTCTGCAGGTAAGGACCTGCTACCTTCTGTTTCTCCTTCTCCCTGATTTCCTTTGCTATGGTTAGCTGGACAGTCACATCAAAGCTCTACTAACAAATAAAACATCTGACCACCCCCACCCTCCGAAAGCATATTTTCCAGGCTATTTCCCCAATTCTCTTCCACACATTTCTTAAAATCTTTGTAACAAATGTCCACAGCAGGTGTTTGCCCTCCGGTTTCCAAGTTGTTAGGCCTCTCCCAGCTCTATCCCCACTCTGAAGGCATTTAAGCCAGAGCCTGCTGAGGAAAACAGAAACCCTGGATCACAATCATCAAACCCTGCTAGCCCTGATCCTAAAGCCTTTTCTTTATTTCTCTTTCTACCCTGCAGTACTACGGCATGACAGAGATGAATTATTACACAGTTCTCTTTGGAGTTTCCCGGGCGCTGGGGGTGCTGGCACAGCTCATTTGGAGCAGAGCTCTGGGCTTCCCCCTGGAGAGGCCCAAATCTATGAGCACAGATGGCTTGATGCAGTTTGTGAGCGCCAAGTCAGGGTAAAGCTGGGGACTGGGCAGGCAGGGAGGGGAAAGAGAATGTCTGCCAGAGTGAGGAGACTTTGAAGAGACAGTACACACATCTTTGTTTTTGTTTCAGGGGGCCTGTAAAGACTTTTAGGATTAAATTATATTTGAGGCACTGATACTAAGTTTGAGGTTATTTAAAGTGTAAATTAAGATTTTAAAAAAAGACAGAGATGAGACTTATCTCCCTTAACTAGCCCTTCTCCCCTGCCCAGTGTGAGAAATTGTCCATTGACTCTAGGTTGAACTAAACTAATACAGATGTGGGCCAGGATGGGCCCCCTGCCTCATCCCTGCCCCAAAAGGGTCAGTGCTGGTTACTGGGAATCTGCATTCACTCCTTTACTGTGGAGATTTAAGGTTTTGTTTTACTTAGCCTACCTTCATCCCCAACTAAACATCATCTCACCAGTAGGCCAAAAACCAGAACTCCGACCCCCAAATCAGTTTTCCATAGGAATCATGTTGGAGTGGCAGCACCAAACCCAAGCACATTACAACCAGTCCCCCCGCTGCTGCCTCCCTTCCCCTGCCATCTCTCTCCCTGTCTCTCCCGCGCACACGTACACACGCACACTCACACATATGTTTGACCTCTTAGTTGGTAGGACATTTTGGCATCCTCTGCCATCAGTTGAACAGTGACAACAGCATTTAAGATTTTGACTTTTTGTTTTATTTTTCCTTTGAAAGATGAGGTCTTGGGTACCTTTTGCTATTTTAAAGAAACTACCTTCACTTGGATTTTATGTACTTGCTACTCCCTGGGCTGAAAGAGCTTTGGACTCATTATATTGGGGATTTCTCTTATCCTTCATTTTGTACATACCACTAGTTTTGGCCTCTTCCTCTGTCAGTCTCCGTCTCCACCCCCTACCCCATGCTTACTGTGAACTGTGTTCACATCCAGATAGATCAGGCCACAAACTTCTACCCACTTCTTTTTCCCTATGTATTCTAAAGAGCAGGAGCCTGTGAATGGCCTAGCATGCTGTCTTTATAATATGCCTACAGGGATAATCTTTTTTTAAAAAACTTGGAAGTGAAAATTACTTGAACAGATTTGATCCTGTTAGTATTAGACCCCGGGGCTTAGGGCATTATTAATATAAATAACCACAACTTGCCATCCCCCACCCCTCCAACAAACAAACTTATTTATCCAAGTGGTCTCCTTCTCACCGCCCCGCCCCCCCCCATCTCCCCCAACATGGTTCATTGCTTAAAGCCTCATTTGCACAGGTTTTTCAGTGATTCAGAATGCTCTGCTGCCTCTTCTTTAAGGAAGGACTGAAATACACTCCTCTCACTGTGTTCCCTTCATCCAACCCCTCCAATCCTGCCTGTGTTTGTATGGATCCCCTGTCCCTAGAACCAAGCTGTTGAGATGGACACACTGTCTATGAAACCCCTGGGTAACTGTCGAGAGTCTTGTTGCAGACTTCAGGTTGTTCTGTATAAAACACAAAATAAATGTTTTTATTAACAAAGCTGGATCTTCATGTCATCATATAAGCCACAGAGATCAAAGGCTCTGCATGCCTGATTCAGGGGTTTCCTTATCTTTCTTCAGTATCAGGAACTCTTAGACTAGAAATTTCCAAGTTATTGGCAGCCTTTAGATTCTTGAAGACACCATGGATTTCTGGAAAAGAATCCGTGATCCATGTTTTTTCAGCTGATGGATATTGAAAGTATAACTACTATTGAGAGGGACGGGGGTATGAAATTTGTTGAACAGGAATTCCCAACCTTTACTCCTTTGTCTTCTTCCTACCCAGCTCACTGGGGTAAAAGGAGTTAAATGCATGACCTTCGGGTGAGGGCTGATAATTCTGCCCTCTTGCCAGAAAATGGCTACAGTATATACTACACTACAGGTATCTCTTATGGGTGGGGTGGCAGTAACCTCTCCAAAAACTAGGACGCTTGACACACATGCTTTAAATTAACTCCTTTGAGCCAACTCTTGTGAGATTATTATTAGTGCTACAAATGATCACTTTTACAGATGAGGAAACTGAGGTTCAGAGAGCTAGGTAGTGGTACTGGAGCCCAGATCTTCCTTTTTCCCAATGGGGTTCCAAGGTGAACTATTCTTGAGTATTTTGATAACTTGACTTCACTATAACTGGTTTTCCTCTGTGCTCACACGTACTTTATTTTTTTACATTTAAAGACATTCTGAGAGTGTCCATACGATTCTTTACTGTAATGGTGGAGAGGCCCTCATACAAAAGAAGTTCTAATGGCTCTTGTTGGAGACCCGGGTCTGGATCCCTTCTCACTTGTGCTACTACCTCCCTACCCCTTCCCCCACTAGGTTCCTGCTACAACTGACCTTCTGAAGAGAGGCTATAAATAGGGAGGAAGGGCCTGGATAACAAGCCCCAGCCAGGGGAATGTGGGCTATAGTTAGCAGGGACACTGTGTCCGAAGACACTGTTGTACAGGGATACCTTCTTCCCCCATTGAGTTCTCTTCCTGCCCTGTATGTATCCTTACCTAAAAAGCATTACAAAACCAAATCCACACAATTGGTTTATTGGTTCTTCATCAAACACTCAGCCCAGGTGGAAGAAAGGGACAGGCTAGAAGTAAGTGCAACTTTACTCAAAGTCTCCCCCTCCACTCTGGGAGGGGGAAAAACTCCTCTGACATTCTACGTATATTAGCCAGGTGGGGGATATTTTCCTTTTCTTGGAACGGAGACTTTAGATAGAACCTCAAGATACCTGGATTCCAAAATGGCAGTAACTTCCCTCATAAGGCTTCTTTACCAAGACAGTAAGTACTGCCTCTATTCCCTTAGCAACTTAACAAGAGAAGAACAGTGTAATATCCTTCCAGAGACACTGAGGCACCATAAGTCAGACAGGGAAAGGAAGCCTAGCTCACAAGACACAACCAAAGACATGAAATCCCAGCAATTCTGAGTTCAGTTTCCAGGAGTCAGGCTAGCCAACTCCTGGGGATCAAACTCCCTTTCCCCCAGCATCTCCTAAGTGAGGACCTCACTCCAGATTCCTGAGTTCTCTCTGCCTGGAGAGCCAGAACTATCAGGGCAGGGAGGCAGACATAAACAAGACTTGCCCCAGAGGATGGAGCATGGACGCAACCAAATAAATAAGTGATGGGGCTGGTCTCATGTATGGTGCACCTCATGGAACATGAGTTCTCGGGGGATGGTTGTCTCTGGACCAAACTTTGTGGCTGCTCGGCGCTCAAAGGCAGCAACATTCTGTTTAACAACCTCGTCGAAGAACATGGTGGCCAGCTGAGAGTGGAGCAGGGAGCGAAACTCAAAGGAAACCTAGGGACGGGGGCAGAAGGAGACAGAAGCCCTCACTTTAACTTCCCCAAACAAATTCAGTGATGCTATTCCAAGCTTTAAACCCCACAGCTTCCATTCAAACACCAACTAGGCAGTAAGTAGAACAGAAGTGTGACTTCCATCATGGTGTAGTCCCCTGGGAAGCATGCCATGGGTTGGCCTAGGCCAGTGATATCATAGCTAACATTTATATACTGTTTATTATGCGTACCAGGCTCTGTGTCAAGTGCTTTGCAACGAACTCATTTGATCCTCATGACAACCCTGAGAAGGAAGTCCTATTATTGTCCCCCAATTTACAGATGAGAAAACAGGCAAATGAGTTAAATGACTTGCCTAGGGTCACTCAGTAAGTGTGAGGCTGAATTTCAACTTAGGTCCTGACTCCAAGCCCCGCACTAACAGACAGAATCCCTGATGGCCATGTACTGACTTAGTAACTGTTGCATTTATTTTGTTAAATATTTCCCAATTATATTTTAATATGATTCAGCTTGCACTGGGGAGTTCTGTTGACATCTGGGCAGCCCCTGAGAGTTTGACACCTTTGGTTGAGGTGGTAGTTGGAACTTAGCACAATGCCTGGCACATTAAGTAAATGGCACATGAATAAATGGCTGCTGAACTGAGTCTCATCCACTGTTTCCCAGCCACAGCACCCTGACTCACCGAAAAGTCCACAGTGCAAGTTCGGGAGTAGGCAGGAAGACCAGGGCTGAATCTCCAGACGGTCTCTAAATGGTTGAAGAGCTTGCCATCAGTGCAGACAGCCTAATAGAAAGATGGGTTGTCAGCAAAGCCCAAAATGTGACATGAAAATTACAAAGTAAACATAAGCTACTTAGTAAATTTAATGCTGTACTTAGTAAAGGAAAAGAAAATGACTTGTCTGTCACCTTAGTGCTCTGCCCCCAAGTTTCATGGTATCAAGTTAAGAATGGGGTAGTGCCTTACCTTGACCATATGAGGTTTGACCATGGAGACAGCTGAAGTGTAACGTTCCACAACAGGTGGGAAGCCAACTTCCAACTGGGCCTTCAGGTAACCTTTTCGGCTGGACACCACTAAGGACTTCTTACACCAAGGCACAAACTCCTTGTACTCCTGGACATTGGACACCACCTCATACATCTCCTGCATTGAGTACCTGGGGGCATTTGGCAGGGGAGGGGGTTCAAAGAGAGGGGCCAAGCATCTAGGTATGGGGTCCCAGCGTCTGCCATCTCTTAACCCTGACTGTATATAGACATGTATGCACAACCCATCCATCCCAGGCATATGGACATCAGCTGACCTCCCCAAATGATAAAGGCGGATGCCCCTTCTTCCAAAGCATTTAAAATTAAATTAAAAATTAGGCCAGTGCTGCACTCAGAACTGGAAAAAGGTTGGTTTAATCTTCAGGTCCCTGGGAAATAGGCAAGTGTCTCGTGGTAAAGCAATTCTGTCTTGACCACTGATAATTTCGTAGAGGTTGAAGAAAATAAGAGTAGGAAAAATAACATCAGTGGCCTGGCACTGTGAGAACGAACAGTTTGTAAGGTCTTTGACTCTAGAAGGGTTAATTCTTATTTAATCTATGTACTTGTAGTGTTCTGCGGCTAGTGCTGAAATATTTGAAGTGAATTGTTACACACGTTACGCCAGGTGGGCAGGAGGCAAGGCATGACCATGGTGGGAGATGCAGTAAAGCTTCCACGTATCAGTGTGGGGTACCCTATTTTTTTTTAACACCAGGGGGAAGGGCAGACGAGTCTCACCCCATAATCCTGCGTTCGGAGTACGCCTTGCGCTTGTTGGTGAATGGGGAAGCGAAGCCCATAAAGGAACGGCTGTGGGAAAGCCCAGCCTCAGCTCCCAAGGCCTGGGCAGCTCTGGGCAGCAGGAGGCTGCAGGAAGACAAGACAGGAAGGAGGCAGCGTCAGCCTGCCCGGGCGCCCCTGCGGCCAGCGTCAGGTCAACTGCACGCGCGTCCTCCGTCGTGCCGGACCGGGGGGTCTTCCCAGGGGAAAGAAAGGTCAGCTGGGCGAGCTCCCCGCTCCCCGCCCCCAGCACCAGCTGCAGCCCGCCGGGCGCCCTCGCCAAGCGGTCACGAGTGCTAAAGGTCGGGGGCGGCTGAGGACAGGGTCGGGGGCGGAGCCCGGGCGCCGGCCGAGCAAGCGGAGCCCCCCGAGGGTGGCCAGCACGCCGGCCCGGGCCACGCAGGGACGCGGAGGCGCGGCCGGGCCCGGCATCGCAGCTCCGCGGGAGTCCCCCAACCGGTCCCCGAACCCGCTCCGCTCGGACGGGAGAGCGGCCTCACCTCATTGGCCGCAGCCTTCTCAGAGGGCCCGGGGGCGGGGCGGGGTGCGCGCCCGGCCCGAAGCAGCCGCCGCGCCGGGCCGCCGCGCGCGTTCCAGCGGGGAGCCGCCGCGCGCCCGCCAACGCCATGCGCCCCGCGCGCCGCGCGCTCCTGCCTTCTTGGCGCTCTCCTCCAGCGGCCGACTGGCCCCCCCACCCTTGCAGGCAGCCCGGAGGGAGGCAGCCCGGAGGGAGGCAGCCCGGAGGGAGGCAGCCCGGAGGGAGGCAGCCCGGAGGGAGGCAGCCCGGAGGGAGGCAGCCCGGAGGGAGGCAGCCCGGAGGGAGGCAGCCCCGGAGGGAGCTCGGGCCTGGAGGAGCAGGGGGCTGTGCCTCACAACCACTCCTCCCGGTCGGGCCGCTTGGCTGAGACTGAAGCCGGCGGCCGCTGCAGCGCCAGTTCGGTCCCCGGGTCACGTCATGCCGTTGCCATGCTACAGAGGGTGGATGAAAGGTAGTGGAAGGACAGGGATCGCGGAGGCTTCTGGGGATCGTAGTTTCATAGGCTTATAGGTTAAAGACCACGGGTTGCTTCTCTAGCTTGATGTTCCCACGTGGAGCGCATCGCCAGGGTCTGGGTTGCACGACCCTATGACGTCACTATGACGCCTTTGGAGTCCGGAGGCGGGGCTTGCTCAGTCCCGGGCCGTAGGGAGCTGGACCTTCGGGCGGGCGCTTCCAAGCCCAGGTCACCCCGTAGCTCCGTCCTACGCCTTCGCTTCACCGGATTCGTTATTCACACGCGCCACCCCGACCTTGCCGCGCTTTGCCTAGTCGGATGCCGGCGGGGTGTCGAATGGGGCGGGGTCCTCGAGGAGCCAGGGTTCCCTTGTGCGTGGCTGATTGCCGTGGGGTGCCTCCTCCGCTGCGAGCCCCTGCGACCCCGGCGCCGGGCGAGACCGAGCACCCGCGTAGGACAGTTCAGCCGAGTGTTCTCCGGCGCCTCCCTCCCCGCTGCACCTGCGACTCCGCAGCCCTTCCCTTATCAGCCTGCCCCCGAGGTTCGAGGGTCCTCCGAAAACTGTCAAGGCTGTCCCTGGTCATCCCGGTCCCTCGTACGGTCTCCGCCGGGGAGAAAAGCCAAACACCCAAATCTCCTCTGTTCCCTCTCACCCTTTCAGCCAGCTTTGTGGTTTTTCCGTAATTGTAAGTAGCGTAGGCAGGAAAACGAAGGGATAAAGCTTCCAAAACGCTGGCTGCTTTGATGGGCAGTTGAGGAAGAAATAGGCTTTTCTCCACCCCTCCCACCCCAAATCTGAATTTGAGGGGGAAATAAAAAATGAATAGTAAACTGGTAAATGGGAAGTGGTTCCCCATCTCCAGCGGTAGAGGGGTGTAGCAAAGCCCTAAGGATCCAGGAATTTCGTGGGCTTGTTTCAGCCCCAGCCAGTTTTGCTCCTCTGACCGGTGTTAGCTTGTCTACCTCTCGAGAATGTGTAGCCAGCAACCCCTCATCCTGATCTGAGCAGCTCTACAGATCACAGGCCTCAGGAAATCATGCTCCCTCTCAGTTCTGTATGAATGAACCAAAAAGCATTTAAGCACTGACTACATGGAAAGGACCCTGTCTTCCAAAGATGGAGAGATAGCCATGGGGCAGTGGATGGGACCCAAATCATCACAGTTACACACTGCTAAGAATATAGCAAGAGAAAAGCAGTATCCGATCTCTAGTAGCTCATGTTTTTAAAATAAGATTTTGGTGTTCGGTTTTTTTTTTTACATCACCATAATTTTCCCAGTACCCTTTCCCCTTCACCTCCCAGACAGTTATCCCATATAACAATATTTTAAAAAAGAAGGAAAAATTAGCACAACTGACCAATACATCAGAAAAAGTCTGAAAATATGTGTAATGTACCACACTCGTGGACCTCCTGCCCCTGCAAAGGACTGGGTGAGGATATTTCCTCATATCTCTTCTTTGGAGCCATGCTTGTTCTTTGTAATTTTGCAGCATTCACTTTTGATTGTTTTTAAAGGTTCTTTCTTTCTAGTTACATTGTTGCAGTTATTGTGTGTGTATGTGTGTATATGTATGTATGTATGTATATATACGCTCTGCATACCTCACTCTGCATCAGTTGATGTAGCTCTTTTTCATATTCTCTGTGTTCAGCATTTACAGCACAGTAATATTGCATTATATTCATGTACCACAATTTGTTTAGTCATTCTTCAGTCTATGGGCATCTTCTTTGCTTTCAGTTCCTTGCTATCACAAAAATGGTGCTATAAATATTTTAGCGTATTGTGTACAGGGACTTTTTTTCTTATCCATGGCCTTCTTGAAGTATAAACCTAGGTCAAAGGGTGTGGACATTTCAGTCTTTTTATTTGAAAAATCCCAAATTGGGTTCACATTCTAATGGGGATAGAGAATGTATGGAGATTTCAGCTGCAGGCCCCATGGAAAACTCCACTGATGCTTGAAGTATACTGCCAAGGCAGATGTTGATATATCTTTACTGTCATTTCCATCGATAAAACTATATTTCTATGTCCATTTCTGATGTTGAACTCTATGACAGTGCTAAGGACCTTGGTGGTGAGAACTGCCTTTTCTGGGTCTTCAGTAGCTATAACTGCTGAGAGGCAAGGGGTGCAGCACCTACCAGGTTAGATATCTGGAGGGATTGCTCTCCTGGATAATGATTGGGGGAAAGGGGAGTTGGTTGTTGGGGTGAAAGCAGGGCTAATGGCCTGGAGGGCCACTATTCTTCCCAGTGTTCTTGTGCTTACCTGCCCATTGATAATTGATTTGGTATTGGTGATAGTGATGGTAGACCCCTTCTCCACAAGGTTTACTTCCCTATATAATGGTTGCAAGGGCCAGACTAGAAACAGGGATAGTGGCCTGGGGGAACGCTGCTATTCCCAGGACTCTTGGGCACTAGGTCCCAGGCTGCCTCCCCAAAAGCCATAGGAAATTGGGGAAATCTGGCTAATGTCTGCCTTCCCATAGAAAGATACATCTGGCTCACCAAGTTTCCATAACAATATCTAAGGAGGAGAGGGAATCTGTGCCCTAATAGAAGGGAAACCTTCCTAGCCAAAAAATTTTTAGTTCCCTACAAAATCAGCTGAGGACTACTTGAAATCTGTAAATATATGTTACAATCATCAAAATAAATATTATTTAAAATAACAAGAGTGATTATCTCAATAACTCAGGTAATCATCCCATAGGAACATCTATATCAGGTCCATATCACCACTACCTGAACAATGTAATGGTTTAGTGGCTAAATGTCTCAATTTACATGCAGGATGTTCCAATCCCTTTTTTTGTTCTTGGCATATAGGAGTGCTCATATATCCACAAGTAAGGTCAGTCAGTGATTTAGCAATAGCAGCATAATTCTTTTTTTAGCTTTAAATATTTTGTTTTCTCCAATTACATATAAACAATTTTTAACATTCATTTTTTAAAATTTTGAGTTCCAAATTCTCCCCCTCCCTTCACCCTTTTCCCCTCATTGAGAAGGTAAGCAATTTAATATGTTATACATGTGCAAAACATATTTCCACATTAGACATGTCGTGAAAGAAAACAGACAAAACAGTGGAAAGAATAAAGTAAAAAAAAGAATAGTATGCTTCAATCTACATTCTGACTCCATAAATTCTTTCTCTGGAGGTGGTTGCATTTTTCATCATAAGGCCTTCAGAATTGTCTTGGATCTTTGCATTGTTGGGAAGAGCTAAGGCATTCACAGCTGATCCTCATATAATATTGCTGTTACCAGGTATGATGTTCTCCTGTTCTAATCTCTTTGCTCTGCATCACTTCATGTAAGTCTTTCTATGTTTTTTCTGAAAGAATCCTGCTCATCCTTTCTTACAGCTCAATGGTATTCCATCATAATCATATACTACAACTTGTTCAGTTCTTCCCCAATTGATAAACATCCCCTCAACATTCAGTTCTTTGCCACCACAAAAAGATAATGGCGGCATAGTTCTTAACAAATTTGTGATAATAGCCACAAAACCCTAGAAAAGTCCAGAGTTCGACCTGGCCAATCCAAGAGGACTTGTACATCCTCTGGGCCAGTGATCATGCATTGCTATGATTCTATGTGACCTACATAATTAAGAGAGATTCTGAAAGATTTTTTTTCTTGTTCAGTCATGTCTGACTTTTCATGATCCCATGGACCCTATATAGCACAACAGACTTTTCTATCCTCCACTATCTTTCAAAACCTGTCCGTGTTCATGTTTGTTGTTTCCACGACACCATCTATCCATCTCATTCTCTGCAGTCCTTTTTTCCTTTTGCCTTCAATCTTTCCCAACATCAGGGTCTTTTCCAACCAGTCCAGTCTTCTGGTCTGTAGCCAAAGTATTTAAGCTTCGGCTTCAGTATTTGATGTTCCAGTGAATGGCCTAAATTAACTTCTGTAAGTATTGATTGATTTGACCTCCATGCTGTCCAAGGGACTGTCAAAAGTCTTCTCCAGCACCACAATTCAAAAGCAGCAATTCTGTGGTGCTCAGCTTTCCTTCTAAGGAGCAAGCATCCTTTAATTTCATGGCTGTAATCACTGTCTGCAGTGACCTTTGAGCCCCAGAGTATAAAATCTGACACTGCTTCCATTTCTAATCCTTCCATTTGCCAGGAAGCGATGGGACCAGTTGCCACAATCTTAGGGTTTTTTATACGTTAAGCTTCAAACTAGCTTTTATACTCTGTTCTTTCACCATCATCAAAAGGCTTCTCAAGAATGATGATCAGGATACTCTCAGAAAAACCTGCAAAGATTTACAGAAGCTGAAGCAAAGTAATATGTACTGTGTACAAAGTAACAGCAATATTGTGCAATGATCAGCTGTGAATGACTTAGCTATTCTCAGCAATACAGTGATCCAAGACAACTCTGAAGGACTTGTGATGAAAAATGCTATCTGTCCCCAGAAAGAACTGATGATGTCTGAATACAGATTGAAGCATAATATTTTTTTGCTTTCTTTATTTTTCTTCAGGGTTGTTTTTTTTGGTGTTTGTTGTCTTTCACAACATGACTAATATGGAAATTTTTTATAAAAGGTTTCTTAAGATAAGAGGACAACTACAAGTGGCTCCAAGACTAATGAAATGACTTCTGAAAGGAGACTCAGCTCTTGGTTGCATCTGGTGAGTAAAGTTTAGTCTGATGTGCAAAGATCAATATTGCATGGGAACCTAGAATTGTAAGATACATGAACCAAGGAAACTGGCTATGATCAAACAGGCAGTGGAAAGATTAAACATTAACATCTTGGGTGTCAGTGTACTTAAATGGATAGAAATGGGTGAATTTAATTCAAATGATCACTAAGTATACTACTATGGACAAGAATCCTTCAGAAGAAATGAAATAACCCTCATAATAAAAGGGTGAGAAAAGCAGTACTAAGGTATAATCTCAAAAATGAACAAATAATACCTGTTCAAATCCAAGGCAAACTATTTAACATCAAAGCAATACAAGTCTGTGCTCCAGCCACTGATGCCAAAGAGGCCAAAGTTGATCAGTATTATGAAGACTTGCAACATCTTCTAGAAATAACATCAGAAAAGAGATATCACATTCATCATAAGGGATGGGAATGTTACAGTAGGAGATCAAAAGATAATTGAAATAAAAGGCAAGTTTGGCCTTGGAGTACAAAATGAAACCAGGAAGAGACTATAATAGAGTTTTGCGCATCTTATTTAATTTCCCTCCCCCCCCCAATTACATGTAAAAACAATTTTAACTTTCTTTTTTTGTTCATATTTTGAGTTCCAAATTCTCTCTTTTCCCCCACCCCATTGAGAAGGCAAGCAATTAGATGTGGGTTATACATGTGTAGTCATATAAAATACATTTCCATACAAGTCATTCTGTGAAAGAAAATACAGACACAAAAAAAGAAAAATTAAGAAAGTAAAGAAAAAGTATCTTTGACCTGCATTCAGGCTCTAACAGTTCTTTCTTTGGAGATGGACAGCACCTTGGATCATTGTATTTCTGAGAATAGCTAAGTTATTCATAGTAGACCATCATACAATGTTGCTGTGTACAATGTTCTGGTTCTGCTCATTTCAATTTGCATCACTTCATGTAAGTTTTTCCTTTTCGGAGAGCACCCTGCTTATCACTTCTGAAAGCACAATTAGCATTCCATTACAATAATATGCAACTTGTTCAGCTATTCCCCAATTGATGGACATCCCCTCAATTTCCAATTCTTTGCCACCACTAAAAGAGCTACTGTAAATATTTTTGTACACATGGTCCTTTTCCTTTTCACTTCTTATCTCTTTGGGATACAGACCTCATAGTGGTATTGTCTGGTCAAAGGATATGAAGGTTTTCTAGCCCTGTGGGCACAGTTCCATAATGCTCTCCAGAATGGTTGAATCAGTATACAACTTTGCTAATAGTACATCAGTGTTTTTTTTTTTCCTCTAACGTTTTTCATTTTCCTTTTCTGTCATATTAGCAGTTCTGATAGGTGTGAAGTGGTAATACAGAGTTGTTTTAATTTGCATTTCTCGCATCAATAATGATTTAGAGCATTTTTTTCACATATGACTATAGTTAGCTTTGATTACAGTATCTGAAAACTGCCTGTTCATATCTTTTGACCATTTACCAATTGAGAAATGGCTCTGATTTCTATAAATTTGACTCAGTTTCCTATAGGTTTGAGAAATGAAGTCTTTATCAAAGAAACTCACTAAATTTTTTTCAGAGTAGTATTTCCTTCCATCTTATTTCCCTCATTTATCCTTCCTTCTCTCTATCTCTTTTTACCCAGTTCATTCTCAAAAGTATTTTGCTTCTGATTTTTATCTCTCCCAAACTGCCCTCCCTTCTATCAGCTCCTTCCCCCACACCTCCTACCATTCTCTTGTCCCCTTCCTTTTCTTTTTTCCTATATGGTAAGATAGATTTCTGCACTCAACTGAGTGTATATATTATTCCCTTGTTGAGCCAATTCTGATGACAGTAATGCTCATGTACTCACCTCTCCACTCCTCCCATTTTCCAAACTACTGTAAAATCTCCTTCAGGCCTCTTTTATGTCAGATAATTTATCCTATTCTACCTCTCCTTTTCCCCTTAACCCAGTGTCTTCTTTCTCATCTCTTAATTTCTTTTTAGTTAATTATACCATCATATTCAACTCACACATCTACTTTCTGTCTATGTATACTCTTTCTAACTACCCTAATAATGGGAAAGTTTTTAGGAGTTAAAAATATTATTTTCCCATCTAGGAATACAGTTTAGCCTAACTGAATCCCTTATGATTTCTCTTTCCTGTTTACTTTTTTATGATTTTTATGTATCTTATATTTGAAAGTCAGATTTTCCATTCAGCTCTTCGTCTTTTCATCAGGAATGCTTGAAAATTCTCTATTTCATTGAATTTCCATTTTTTCCCCTGAAGGATTATACTCCATTTTGATGAGTAGGTGATTCTTGGTTGTAATCCTAGTTTTTTGCCTTATGGTATATCATACACCAAGCCCTCTTATTCTTTAAAGTACAAGTTGCTAAATCTTGTGTTATCCTGGCTGTGGTTTCACAATATTTGAATTATTTATTTTTGCCTGTTTACAGTATTTTATCCTTGATCTGGGAGGTCTGGAATTTGGCTGTAGTATTCCTGGGAATTTTCATTTTGGGAATCTCTTTCAGGAGGTGATCAGTGGATTCCTTTAATTTCTATTTTACCCTCTGGTTCTAGAGAGGCAGTTTTTCTTGATAATTTCTTGAAAGATAATGTCCAGGCTCTTTTTTGATTATGACTTTCAAGTAATCCAGTGACTCTTAAATGATATCTTATGGATCTCTTTTCCAGGTCAATTGTTTTTTCCAAAAAGACATTTTACATTTTCTTCTATTTTTTTCATCTTTTAAATTTTGTTTGGTTGTTTCTTGATGTCTCATAAAGTCATTAGTTTCCACTTGACCAATTCTAATATTAAAGGAATTATTTTCTTCAGTAAGCTTTTGTATCTCCTTTTCCACTTGGCCAATTCTACTTTTTAAGGAGTTCTCTTCAGTGAATTTTTGTCTGTCTTTTTCCATTTGGCCAATTCTGCTTTTGAAGGCATTCTTCTCTTCATTTAATTTTTGTGTCTTGTTTACCATTTGGCCTATTCTGTTTTTTAAGGTGTTATGTTCTTCAGTATTATTTTGTGCCTCCTTTATCAAGCTATCGATTGTTTTTTCATGATTTTCTTGTACCACTTTTGTTTTTCTTTCCAGTTTTTCCTCTACCTCTCTTATGTGATTTTTAAAATCCTTTTTTGATCTCTTCTGTGACTTGAGACCAATTCATATCTTTCTTGGAGGCTTTGAATGCAGGAATTTTTACTTTGTTGTCTTCTCCTATGTGGGTTTTTTTGGTCTTCCTAGTCACCATAGTAACTTTGTCTGGACACATGCCTTTGGGCAACAGCCATGAGAATTTTGGTTCACTCATGTGATAGAATCACTGCAGCATATTAAAATTCAGCATATTAGCATACCATCTTAGAAAAGCCAAAACTTACAGGTTCCCAGCTGCATAAAAGTCCTAAAGGCATGTGGCTCCTAGACTGAGAAGATTCCAAACTTGGGCTTAAAACATGCTTCTGTAGGGGATCTAGGCTCAGTCTTACCAATAGGCAGAGGAAGATTTTTCTCACTTAAGGATGCCTCTGTATTTTTCTTCTGGCAGGCTGTCTCTACTCAGTAAGATTTCTCCTCTTTTATTTTTTTTTAACAAATGATTTTAATGTACACATTTACACTTGTATTAATCCTACATCTACTTCCACCACGTATGCAAAGTAACTTTATCATAGAATGTTAGAGCTGGAAGGGACTGGCTTATCTTGTCCAATTCACCCATTTTTACAAGTGGAGAAACAGATCTAGAGAGGATCTAGTGTCACAAAGCTGGTCAGTGGGAAAGTTGAAATTCAAATGCAAATATTTTGACTGAAAACTCAATGTTCTTTCCACTAAACCATGTTACCTCTCATTTACATTACTACTTATTTACATTCAAAAACTAAATAGCCTTCAACAAGACATGACTAAGATGAACAGTGCTTGTTAATAAACAGCACAGGGCAGAGTCCGAAACGTTTTTCTAAGTTCTGACATTTTCACATCCCAGGAAGCAGCTTTTATTAAATTCTTCATTTTAGTATCCTATTTGAGAAATGGCAACACACAAGACCCTAAAAAGATCTTCCCAAGTGTGCTGTACTTCCCATATTTAAAGCATAACTCTTGGATTGTAAAGACTGAATGATAAATAGGTCTATTTTCTATCCAGAACAGAGAGGTTTAGTTAACAAATCACCTCCCCCCAACTTCTTAATAGAGTAACTTACATTAATGGCATTTTGAAACTTTAGAAAAATTTAATATTAATTCTTGGAATTCATATTTGTGGAAACTACTAATATTTACTCCATTATAAAATTCTGTCTTCTTATCACTCCACAGAGATGATCTATATTTGTTGCAGCACAGAGAATGTGAAGCTGTTTATGTTCTCATTCAGATCAGACACAAGCCCCTCTTCACTTCCTTCCAAATGGATCAGACTACACTTTTAATCCTGGTGGCTGCACATCTGCTCGGACAATTCCAGCCCGATTTACAGCTTTGTTCCAGCTTGTACTCCTAGGTCCGCATCAGGGGCCGGCAATAAATAAATGGGATAGAAGGCGGCTCCCACAAGGAAGGTGAAGCCGCCAAAAGAGCAGGTTGTGAGACCCTGACGCGAGCTTGGGACGCCAGGCACAAGCCCATGATCCAGAAACCCTGGGTTGCGCTCGCCACACACGCGAGGCACCGTAGATTTCTACTCTTCTAAATAATTTTTTTATAGTTTCCCAATTGCTTGTGAAAACAATTTTTAATATTTGTTTCTTAACATTTTTAGTTCCAAATTCTCTCTCCCTCCCTCCACACTCCCTTCCTTGGAATGGTAAAGAATTTTACATAGGTAATACATATACAATCAATATACAATCATGGAAAACATATTTCCATATTAGTCATGTTGTACAAGAAAATAGGGATCCCCCCCCCCCCCCCGCAAAACAAAACCATGGGAAAAAAAAGAAAGTGAAAAATAGTATCCTTCAATCTACATTCAGACTTCATCTTTGGAGGTGAATAGTATTTTTTATCATAAGTCCTTTGGAATTGTCTTGGGTCTTTGTATTGCCCAGAAGAGTCAAATTATTCATAATTGACCATCCTACAATATTGCTGTCACTGTATGCATTGTTCTTCCAGTTCTTCGAACTTCACTTTGCATCAATTTATGTAAGTCTTTCCAGGTTTTTCTAAAGGTTTCCACTTTTTAAAGCAACTCTCCCTCAGGGATTCCTAAGATTAATTTCCTGTACTATGAGTGATCATGTACACATGCCATGGATCTTCACCTCCTCTGAATGCTTCGGGAGAGGTAGAGACAGACTGTACCAGTCTAGTCTGGTCATTTAAAAAATGTCTCGTGTTTCCACTCTGCAACTATTGGGAAGAGCCATTCAAAAATGCCTGACACACTGACTGGAAATTAATCTCAAAGACAGAACCAAACCCACCTACCTCCAAGGCTTTGGGCTTCCTCATCAGTCTTTCATCAGAACCCAGTCAATGGGTTCAAAAAGGAAAAGGTCCAAAGTATGATCTGAATATAAATTTAACTAAAAATAACAAATGCTCTAGCATGGACTCTACCGCCACCTGAAATATGCTAGGAAAAAAAATAAAAATTTCTATCACTTTTAGTATTAAACTTCTCCCTTTCCATACCACTCTAAACATTCATGGATTCATGGGGTGTTCAGGGGAATTAGCACCTCTAGTGTGAGGGTTTACCGAGTCCTTTTTAGGACTACTCATCCACCTTTGGTGTCCAATGATTCACCCAACTGTCACCTGTGACTCCAAGCCCCATGTAGCATGCGCAGAGGTCACAACCAATAAAACCACCTTGTCAGATGGGTTGAAGGTAACCGACAGACCTCCGACTTGTGGATGAGTTAAGAGAATGTCCTAACTTGGTGGAATGCGAAGAGGAGAACAATTTGTTCTAAGCACTGTGAAGCACTTAAGAGCTTGGTCAGGCATAAGAGACACCATGGTCATCCACTGTATCCTGGGCCATCGCCAGTCATCTTAACTTTTATCCTGCACCTGCCCTTTGATATCTCAGGAAGAGAGAGTGAGGCTGAGGACTTTGTGCGACTCTGCCTCACGTAAATCCAATTCATGCACGAGTCTAGACATCACCCTATAACTCATTGGTTTTCTTTGAAAAAAAATGACAAACAACAACACATTCATGTGCACAAACCCAGAGTTTTATCCCTTTGTTGCTGTTATGCATATATATGTGTGTCTTTAATAACTGCAAATAGCAAAGAAGTAAAAGGAAGAAATGGACGAAGCTTCCAAAATGGAATTTGTCTTCTTTGATAGCCAAAGACCCCTCTACCCACTGAATCAGAGGGGAAAACAGTAAATGAATAGTGGACAGGTAAATGGGAAGCCAATCCTTCTGGGATAGAAGGGATAACTAGAAGGCTGTGAATGGGGAGCTAGATTGTCTCACTAACTGCTATTGTGGCTCAATCCACTCTACATTTCTCTGTCTGGATCCAGCTCTTTTGTCTCTTAACTAGCATCTTTGGTCAATGATTCTCATCCTCTACCAGTCAGATCACCTCCATTGACAACTAATTCTAGCCATCCAATGAAAATGACCACAAGCTCCATACTCAGATGGTCCAGATTGAAGTTCATAAGGGCTTTTTGTCTATAGTCCTTCATAGCTGCTAGAGTTGGTTTGTGATCCTGGATGACCGGGAAGATGGTGATAGCCTCAACAGTAGTATGGAAGTTTAGAAGAGGGGAGGGAAATATAATGGGTTCAGTTTGGAATATATTGAGTTTAAAATGTCTACAGGACACCCAAAAAAGCAATTGGAGATGTGAGACAGGAAGTCAGAGGTTAGAGTTGGATAAGTAGATCTGAGAGTAATCTGCATTGAAACCATGGAAGATGACAAGATCAAGCGAAATAGTATAGAGGGGAAAGAGAAGAAAAACCAGGACAGAGCAGCGGTTAATGGGTGTTGCTCATCCTTTGTTCTTGAAGAGGACCATAACATCAGGAAGACGATGCCATGACTTGAAGGTGAATTGATTTAAGTGAGGGAGGGCTGTGCGAGGTCACCAGTCTCACTTTCTTTTCTGATGCTATCTGGATCCAGTGGCAAGATTTAGATCAGGACCACTGGAGATGGCCCCCTTCATGGAAATGACCTGGATGAAGATCGAGGAGACAGAGAAGGAGTGATTAGACAGGTATAAATAGAACTAGGAAAGAGAAAAGTCATGTTGTTGACCAGAGAAAAGTCAACCTAGTGAAAAGAGTATCAAGGAAGGTGACTGACAGTGTCAAAGGTCAAAAAGTAGGAGAATTGAGAGACCATTAGATTTCACTATTAAGAGATCATCAATAACTTTGAAGAAAACTGTTTCCATTGAATGGTGAGGTCAGAAGCCAGACTCTAAAGAACTGAAAGGAGAGTGAAAGGAAAGGAAGTTACAGAGGCAGAAAGCAGGTGGAGATGGGGAGAGAGGAAGTAGCTTTTAGTGAATGGACTTCATTTTTTTCCCAAAATATAAGGAAAGGTTTTCAGCTGAGCAGGTTGGAGAGGAGGAGCTATAGAAGGTTCAAGGAGGGATGAAAAGGTTTGGAAAAACTGCTGTGATTCATGAGATAGTGAATCAACTGGGGATATGTAAAAGGATTGACTTGCTACATTGAAGGCCCACAGTCCATGCCTTCTTGTCTGGCTAGGTTCCTGCCCCTTGTGATCAGGCATAAAGGGGTTGGGGCACAATCTCTAGTCATGAAACAGAACAAAATTAACTGGGATATGGGATTGAACCCATATCCTCATTTGCATTGTATTCTGATGTAACTACCACGGATTTCCTTAGATCCTACCTCCCCACAGACCTGCCAGGCCAATTTAACTTACTACCCTCCCAAAAAAATGATGTTTGCTAATTATTGCCCCTTGTGCTTTCACTCCTAAACTTCCTGCCCTTTCTCTACCAATTCACTTTTACCACTTCGTCCTGATTCAAAACTCATCTCCTCCAAGAAGCCTTCTCTGATTAACTTTATTCCAATTTGATTACCTCAGTCTTATATCATCATTCAATGCTTTCTTTTAAGGTTTATGTTATTTTAACTAGAATTTTATATTTCACCTTGAAGGAATTCTCTATTTGTTGCTTACGTATCTCCTCAAAAAGATTATAAATCATAGAACTAATTTCTTTTCATCTTTCCCCAATGCTCTCAAAAACATTTATTAAATCAAAAAATGAAAAACTAAATGAAAACCAAGGCACAGAAAAAGCAAAACACTTGAGATCTATTTCTCTAACTTTGAAATAGAATCCAATTTCTAGAAACAAATCTTTTCAAGCTTCTCTGAGCCTAAAGTTTCAAACCTGAGTGTTCTGACTCCCATATACTAGCCCTCCCTCCCTAGGTTCTTTTCATTGGGCTCAGGGAAAAAACAAAAAAACAGTCTTTACTATTCTATGTTCCTTTTTCTTTCACTGGGGAATCTCCTTCCTGTGCTGTTTGATGATAAAAATAACTCCTTCTCTTCATCCAGCTGCCCATGGAACCCAGTAAGTGCCTTCTATTCACCTTCACCCCATCCCAGACCCAAACATGTGACCTGTGTTCATCCTCTGACTAGCGTTCCTCATATTTCCCAGGGGCTATTTTGGGCCATATCTTTGGGCCAGTCCTCTAGTGATATAACTTTCCTCTGGAAGATGTCCTTTCTCCCCTATTCCATATACTCTTTTTCTTGTCTCAAACTCTTCATTACATATCAATAGATAACTTGTTAAGAATTTGTTAAGAAAAGTATCTTAGAGATTATCCAGTCAAAATACCTCATGTTGCAAATCAAATATCTCAGAGATTCCAAGTCATATGCTCAAGATTACATAGTGAGGAATTTATGGAGATGAGATTGTGTCTCTTGAATCCATTAGAGTTCAAGGTACTTTTTACCACACCATACTGTTTTCTATATCATCATAAACACGTCATCAGTTTGTTTACACATGTTTATATGGTAGGTGCTATACAAAACAATTTACAGTTCATACAAAACATCCTCATGGTGCTGAGCATCTTGGATGTCAAACTGAGAAGATGATCATAACCTAATCTAGGAGTTAGGACGTATACATATCAAAAAGATATACAAATAAATACAATATAAACGTCTTGTAGTATATATGGCCTTTATATACCTTGGGGGGGGGGGGTGTTTTTAGTGCAACTTCTACCTTCACTAAAGAGTTTGGTCCCCAGAGCACTTGCCAGGTATATATTTCCCTCAGGGTTTTAAGGGTACCTCTGAAGAGGAAGTAGGTATCTTCCTAATAATACTAGGGGCTTGAGCCATGTTCCAGTGTATCTTTGATATCATTTAATAAATTCGCAACAACTAGCTTTTACAAAGGAATACTTAGTAAGAAAACATAGGAAGAAGAGAAATGCAAAACATCTTCCCCAACAACTAGGACCCAGCCCTGTAGGATATTTGTTCTGTCATGGAGTCATTAACTTCTGTGTGGCCCATTGTAATCTTCAAGGACTTTGTGGTTTAGGTAAGTTTTGTACCTCTTGTATTAAGTTGTCAATTCTCTTTCTAAGATGTTCTTCCATAGCTTTCATTTCTTTTCCAATTCTTTCCTCTAACACTTTTATTTATAAAATAATCTTGTGAGTCTTAAAAAAGACACACATGAAAAAACAACCCCCTTTGCCTCATTTCTTCTGGGAATTCTAGTTGAACTTGTGCCCAAGTTGTGTTTTACTTTAGGTTATACATGTAGATGTTTTGGAGCCATTCTCTTCTCAGTTTGTGTCTTAGGTGCCCCCATCACCATAAAAGCTCTTCTCGCCCTAGTGGACAGTCACTGGCCCTTATTCAATCCCTACATTCACCTCTGCACTATGTACCCCTACCCAGACCCTATCCCCAGTTTCAAAAAGTATTTCTGCTCTGCACCAACTTGGCTGGAAAAATTACTCAGTGATTTTTTTTTTCTTGAATTTAGTCTGGTTCCTTTTCTATATGTTTGTGGAATTGTCGTGTTTGTCCTTTGTTCTTAAAAAGGACCATGACATCAGGGAAATGATGGCATGACTTGCAGTTGACTTTCATCTGGGTGAGGGCGGGCTGCGCAGGTCACCAGCCTCACTTTCTCCTCCTGGGCCATCCTGGTCCGGTGGCCTGATATTCACCAGGATGACCGGAGGTGGCCCAGGATGCACTGGAAGACCCTGGAGACCCTGGCCCTTTTAGGCTAAGGCCCTTTCAGGTTCTCCCCTGTCTATGGAGCGGCTAGGAGAAGACGGCTGCTTTCTTGCGCTCTGCCCTCTTGGCGAGCCCTGAGCAAGGTATCTACTCAGCTCAGTGGCGGAGTCCTGCAAGCGAGGAAGTACCTTGGTTCGTGGGCTACGACACATTTCAGAAGTCAATGTAACGGGGCAAAGCTTGGCACTCTCCCCGGATCAGGGAGTACAGGAGAATATGTGTCAAATGCTTTGTACTTCGAAGCGTGTGCATCGTAACTGTCCGGCCAGGTTATAATCTGGTAAAGGGGTCTTCTCAGCTTGCCTCCTAGGAGGACGTAGTTTGGTGGGGCCGGAAGACTGGAGTTGGAATCCCAACTCCGTCACTAGAGACATGACCGCGGGCCTCAGTTTCCCCTCTGCAGAGTGGGCTAGGCGACTGAAAGGCAGAGCTAGGCTCCCACGGACCTCAGGCCGCTGCGTTAACCACTCAGTTTCCGCATCTGTGAAATGAAGAGACTGGACTACACGGCTTCTGGGTTCCTTTCCAGTTCTGAAATTATGCTGCGCCATATGACTGCTAAATTTGTGCGCTGTTAAATCCTAGAAGGCTGAATTTCCAAAGCTCCCCGCACGTCTCCATCCCCTTTGAGATCCGGGGAGCGCTGCGGCTTGGACTTTGGCCAGCAGAGGGAGCTGCGCGCTTGGGTTTGACCGTCGGAGCTGGCGCTAGATCCGGCCACCGGGGTGGGGCTGCAGGGTAGGTTGCGGGGCGCTGTGGAGCCAGACTTGGCCGCCAGGGGGCGGAGCGCCGCCAGGTCGGATCGCCACCGGTGCTACGGGACGGCGGTGGGGCCGGCAGGCCCTGGCGGGAGGTCCGGGGGGCCGGAGCTGCGGGGCCCGGTGTGGCCGCCAGGGGGTGCTGCCGGCTCCCGCTCGCCCGCCTCCCGGTAGGCGGGGCCCCGCTCTCCAGCAGCCGCTACCGTCGCTGCTGCCGCCGCCGCCGCCGCCGCCGCTGCCCCGTTTCCCCGGTGGAGCCACCGCCGCTGCCGCCGGGAGCTCGATGCGGACGGAGCCTGGGCCGGGCCATGGGGATCCTCAGCATCACGGACCAGGTTAGTGACGGCGCCGCCCGCCGCCCGCCGGGCGCTGCCGCCACGCGAGCTCGGGGATGTGCGGCCTAGGCCTAGCCCGCGCCCCGGCCTCCCGCGGCCCCGGGCCCCCGCGCCCCGGCCCCCCGGGCCGGTTCCGGCCCGCCCCGCCCCGCGCCGCCCCGCATCGCGCACACCCAGCCCGCCCGCAGGGCCGGCCGGCCCCGCCTCCGCGGCCCGCTGCCCTTGCGGCGGTGACAGGGCACCCGGCGGGCCCCTCGCGGCGCTTCCCGGCCCGCCCCTGAGCCGCCCGCACGCCGCTCTCTCCCCGCAGCCGCCCCTGGTCCAGGCCATCTTTAGCCGGGATGTGGAGGAAGTGCGCTCCCTCCTCTCGCAGAAGGAGAACATCAACGTGCTGGTGAGCGGGGGGCAGCCGGGCCCCCAACCCGCCCCCGCCCCGGGGGGGGAGGCTCCCAGCAGGAGTTTGGGGGGGGCCGGGAGCTGGGGTCCGACCTTCCCTCTCCGCCCGCCTGCGGGCAGGATGGAGGGCTGGGCACCGGGGTGTCAGGTCGGCGCGACCCAGCGCGGCCCTTCCCTTTAATAGGACCAAGAGAGAAGAACCCCTCTGCATGCTGCTGCCTATGTAGGAGATGTCCCCATCCTCCAACTGCTACTGCTGTCAGGTAAGAGAGGGGGCCAGGGCACCGTCGAGGTGGGGCGCTCTCCTCCTCTCTCTGTGGGGCTGCTGCAGCGGCAGAGTCTCAGGCCTCCTCCTGGTCCCCAAGCCCACCCCTGCCCACATGCCTTCTTTACTTCTCCCCAGGTGCTAATGTCAATGCTAAGGACACACTGTGGCTGACCCCCCTACATCGCGCTGCTGCCTCTAGGAATGAGGTAGGCTCAGCAGGGCCCTTCTGCCTTCTAACGAGGTGGATGGTGGAGTCTTATTCCTCTGTCATCCTCCTCTAGAATCTCATCTCCTGTACCATCTGGAGAGGAAAGTCAGATCTTGGCTCCTCCCTCCTGACCTCTGGGCAGGCTGTTTATGGGGGGCTGAGCTCTGCCAGCTGATTTGACGTCAGGGGCAGCTTAGCACTCTGCTGGCAGGCTGCAGGGGGCTCCAATGCCAGGCCTAAATGACTCATCTCTCCCTGAGGGGCCACCTTAGAGCCTGCTCCCCTTTTGAGCCCTGGGAAGAGCAGGAGAGGGCCCCTCCCAGGGCTACCCTGGCACTCTCCTGGCTTGAGCCATCATCCTAGAAGTCATAGCACTGTGCTCAGGAGGAGTTACTGAGGCTGATATATTAAGGGGTAGGGGGCTGGCTAGGTTTTGACTGGGGAATGGGGATGGAGGTCGTCTGTTTTCTTAGGTTGTTATTGAGATTGATTTCTGTGGTTGTGGAAGGGTTGAAGGTGGGTGTGTACATGAAGGTGACAGGCTTTATTTTTCCTGGAATTCCCATGGGGGTAGGGAGGATCGAGGAGTCTTTAGGATGTCTACTTTTGCTTCGGGAAGGGATGTAAGGGTTGCTAAGATTGGGAGAATGAAGTTAGTTTGGCTTGAGGAAGGGTCTGTGTTTACCCTGGAAAGATGGAGGTTCTATTTAGATGACTGTCAGTTGGTGTTAAGCTGGTTTGTATGTTTTCTTAGGGAAATTGGGGATAAGATTGGGGGGAGGAAGGGATTCTTGTATTTACTGGATGTTGAGGCTGTTCTCATTTCTAGAGTTAAGGCACCCATGCTAATTCAACCCCTCACCTCCTGTTCTTTGTTCTTGTCCTGACAAATTGCCACTAACAGAAAGTACTGGGGCTGCTCCTAGCACATTCCGCAGATGTGAATGCCCGGGACAAGCTATGGCAGACACCACTGCATGTGGCTGCTGCCAACCGGGCCACCAAATGTGCTGAAGCCCTGGCCCCGCTGCTGAGCAGCCTTAATGTGGCCGATCGAAGCGGGCGCAGTGCCTTGCACCATGCCGTGCACAGTGGGCACCTGGAGGTATGGATTCTACTCCCTCACTGCCTGCTTATAACTTGCCTGGGGCATCCAGACACTGTGGTTATGGGGCTTGGTTTTCCATGCCCATCCCCTGGTCCTTTCCCTTTCCTAGTCTCTGCTTTCCCTATTAGTCCCTGTCCATGGTCCTTTCAGCATTATATCAGTTTTCTCTTCAGTTTCCTGAGAAAGTGGAGAAGCTTTAGTGTAAGATGGCTGGGGATAGGGAAAGGTGGAAAGGGACTTATGCTAGGCTCTAAATGGAAATGTCCCCTGTTCTCACACAGATGGTGAACCTGCTTTTGAACAAGGGGGCCAGTCTTAACGTCTGTGACAAAAAGGAGCGGCAGCCACTACACTGGGCAGCCTTTTTAGGTGAGGAAGAATCTAGGTGGAAAGAAAATGTTTGGCCTACATAGGCATAATTTAGAGTTCGAGAATTCTGGGGAAGGGGACCTGACGCAGAGTTTATTCTCCATTCCCATTAGTTTTGCCTTATCTCATTCTCCTTCCCTGCTTTAGGGCATTTGGAGGTCCTGAAGCTGTTGGTGGCCCGGGGTGCAGATCCTAGTTGCAAGGACCGGAAGGGCTATGGACTGCTCCACACAGCTGCTGCCAATGGCCAGATTGATGTGGTCAAGCACCTGCTACGGCTAGGGGCTGAGGTCAGGGGGTTGGGAGACTAAAGTCAGGGATCTAAGAACTGTAGAAGAGGTTATGTGGGAAGATAAGGTCAGCATAAGGCAGCTTAGGTTTGGTGGATCTATGGGCATTGGGGAGGTTTGGGAGGCCAGTACTGACAGCCACAGATCATGGGAGTTGGGGACCTAAACAGGCAGAAACCGGAGCTTTGGGATTGTGGGTTTCCTTAGCCAGGTATTCTATCTCCCCTATTTTGGCATTCCCTACCATTCCAGATTGACGAGCCCAATGCCTATGGGAACACAGCTCTGCATATCGCCTGCTACCTGGGCCAGGATGCTGTGGCCAACGAGCTGGTGAATGCAGGCGCTAACGTCAACCAGCCCAATGACAAGGGATTTACTCCATTACATGTGGCTGCGGTCTCCACTAATGGTGCACTCTGCTTGGAACTATTGGTTAATAACGGGGCAGATGTCAATTTCCAGGTGACTGGAAAGGAGAACGCCCTAGAGTAGTGGGGAGAAGGGAACTGTTGATGGGATGGGGTGGGGAGCCTGATTTGCAGGGACAAAGTTGGAAGGTCTTGATCAGACAAACCTGAAAAATTCCCATGCTATTAAACTACTGGGAAGATTTTTCCAGGGTTTAAAGCCATAGTTATTCCCTCTCCTTCAGAACTTTATGCAACACTTTGCTTGTCTCCAGGGAAGTGCCCACTTACTCCCCACAGTGATCACATTGAGCCAGGGGCTCAAGACATCAGTGTCTGCAAATTTACTTGGTTTTTTTGGACCCAAGGACTGGTTCTTTGGGAGGGAATCTGGCATTTCTCTATTTCATATTGAAGGGTCTTATTTTCTGCAGAGCAAGGAGGGAAAGAGTCCCCTGCATATGGCTGCCATCCACGGGCGTTTCACCCGATCTCAGATTCTTATCCAGAATGGTATGGACCCCAGAGATTATGAATTGTCCTCCTTCCTATAGGAATTCTAGATCTTTATTCTCTGTGGGCTTTCCAAAGACTCTATTATGTTGATCGCTCTTGCCTGTCTTCTTTCTTTTAAATAAGTTTTATCAACATCTTTTGTTTTTATATTGCTTTAATTTTTTCCTGTATCGCTTTTCTGTTCTCCTTCCCAGAAAGTCATCCCTGATAATTTAGAATATTCCCTGTCTTCTTTCTAATTCTGTCTTGTGATCAGGCCCTTTCTATTACCTGACTTTTTATAGTTTTGCTCTCCAAAGCCTCAAACCTAAGGTCTGTTCTGTGTCTGAATTAGTATATACAAATCTATATTATACATATATCTTTCTCAGGTAGTGAGATTGACTGTGCTGACAAGTATGGGAATACCCCATTGCATGTGGCTGCCCGCTATGGACATGAGCTGCTGATCAGCACCCTTATGACCAATGGTGCTGATACTGCCCGGTGAGCCAACCTCCCTCATTCCCAGATCTCATAGAGCAACCCTACCCATCTCTTTGCCAGTCAGGTGGTGCTGGGACAAAAGAAGTTGCCACTAGCCCTCCCCAGCTGCCTTCCCATCTCTTTGCCAGTCAGGTGGTGCTGGGACAAAAGAAGTTGCCACTAGCCCTCCCCAGCTGCCTTCCTAACCCAAGGGCTGACTACTGTCCTCTCTTTTCTCTAGGCGAGGCATCCATGACATGTTCCCCCTGCACTTAGCAGTTCTCTTTGGATTCTCAGACTGTTGTCGTAAGCTTCTCTCCTCAGGTATTTCCTGTTTGGATTTTTAGCTGGGAATTGCTGGGTAATAGTATCATCCTTTCTTTGATTATTGCCCAGAGACCTGAACTGTGGAGATTCCTCACCTTGCAGGTCAGCTGTACAGCATTGTGTCTTCACTCAGCAATGAACATGTTCTCTCTGCTGGTTTTGACATCAACACACCTGATAACCTTGGCCGAACCTGTCTCCATGCTGCTGCTTCTGGAGGGTGAGTTTCCTTTTCCTTGTGCTCTCAGGAAGACACCCAGACTGGGTCCTAGAAGTCATTGTTTTCTCTTGCCCAATCCTACTTCTTTGCTTCTAACAATGGAACCTGCAGGTAGGAAGTACCAGCAGTTTTTTGTCCGTTCTTAGTCCTTCCTTGGGTGCCCACTTCTTCCTCAGAGAGTGCCATTTTTTCTTAACCCTTGCTCATCCCTCTCCTTCTTTACAGGAATGTTGAATGTCTTAATTTGCTGTTGAGTAGTGGAGCTGACTTGAGAAGAAGAGACAAGTTTGGAAGGTATGTGGGAAGGGCTTGGTGGGCCACAAATGGGATTGGTGGAATATTGTAAGGACAGTTTCTGACTTGACTCTTAGCCGAGTTAAGAGGTCTTCATTGGTGCCTTGCCACCCCCTCACCATCTTGTCGTCCTCCACTAGGACCCCATTGCACTATGCAGCCGCCAACGGCAGCTACCAGTGTGCAGTGACACTGGTGACTGCTGGAGCGGGCATCAATGAGGCTGACTGTAAAGGCTGCTCCCCTCTGCACTATGCTGCCGCTTCGGACACCTACCGGAGGTGAGTCTCCCTCTCTCACCATTCTAGCTTCCTGGCCATCCTCCTCCCTCTTGCCTGACCTGAGTCTGCTCTTTGTATCTAGAGCGGAGCCACATGCAGCCGCCAGCCATGACCCCGAAGAGGACGAGCCACTGAAGGCATCCCGGAGGAAGGAGGCCTTCTTGTGAGTAGCTTCAAGGACCCCTGAAGTCCCCACATCACCTATCTCCCTTGGATCCTATCCTCCTCCCCTGAGCTCCCCCCTAGTCTGTTTCTCTACCATTCAGTATGCATCAAGCTGGGCCCCATGATCTTCAGAGCATGAGGCAATGGGCTCATGCTCCAGTTGGGATTGAAGTTAGTATGATAGGTCTATACTTGTAAAATATTCCACAGTCTGGAGGCACTTTTAAATAATGATTCTGTTTGGTGCTTATGAGACCCACGAAGCAGACAGTGCAAAGCCATTGTCTCCATTTTACAAATAAGAAAACTGAGGCTCAGAGAGGTGGAGTGACTAGCCTAGGGTCACATGGCCAATGAGTGAGGAAGTGAGGCTTCCCCTCACCACTCTGCCTCTCAATGGAATTCCTGCCGAGGAAGGCAGAAGAGACCAGAAGAGTGACATATATATAAGTGACATGAAAGATCTTTTGGACAAGCTGGCAGCCAAGGTGGCTTTGAACTAGGGAAGGGCATCCCTAGTATGGGGAGCCACCAGAGGGAAAGGAAGGAGGACAGGACTGAACTGAGGACTTGGGGGCGGAGCCAAGATGGCGGAGTAGAAGGACGCACATTTACGAGCTCCGAAACCACAGCCCATGGAATTAATGTAATGAACTGAGGACTTAGCCTGACTAGAGCAGAGAGTGTGTCCTGGAGACTAGTGGAAAATAATTGCTCCCATCGTACCTATGAGCCCTTACCTCTAGCCTGAGCTCTGGGTTCTCCTGGGGTCCTTCTCTGATGTGCTTTCTTCCTCTTAGCTGTCTGGAGTTTTTACTGGATAACGGTGCAGACCCCTCCCTGCGGGACAGGCAGGGTTATACAGCCGTGCACTATGCAGCCGCCTATGGCAACAGACAGAACCTTGAGCTGGTAGGTGGGAGGTTGTACTGGAAAAGATCTAGGAGCTAGAGAGAACTTACATGGCCTAGTGGGCCTCAGATCCAGAAGAAGTGGGGTGCAAGATGAGATGGGAGGATGCTGGGGGGCATTCCTCAGGCAGCTCCCCATCCTCACATCCACCTCATCCTTTTCAGCTTCTAGAAATGTCTTTTAACTGCCTGGAAGACGTGGAGAACACCATTCCAGTCAGCCCTTTGCACTTAGCTGTGAGTCCTTCCTCTGTGCTCATTCCCTCCCTTGGGGAGCTGGCACTCTGAGTCCTCTTCCTTTTTTTTGCCTTCTTTGGGGAAATGACCTTGAGGGCACTAGTCTGGGTAGGCACCTACTTGGGAAAGAGAGTTAACCAAAAATGTCAAGTTTGTGGTACCTAGCAGTTTAGGAGGAATTTTGTCAGGGCCCCTCCCGGTTAGGGGTAAGGGATTGGCCATGTACATCAACATGCTACATTTTGGTTCCCATACTCTCCCAGGCCTATAATGGTCACTGTGAAGCACTGAAGACACTGGCAGAGACGCTGGTGAACCTGGACGTGAGGGACCACAAAGGCCGGACTGCACTGTTCCTGGCCACAGAACGGGGCTCCACTGAGTGTGTGGAGGTGCTCACAACCCACGGAGCCTCTGCCCTGGTTAAGGAGCGCAAGCGGAAGTGGACACCCCTCCATGCTGCCGGTAGGGGCCTTGGAAATTCACTCAGTCTTTCTGTCCAACACAGGGGTCAAATGCGTCAAAACCAGGTGAAAATAGAAAATAGAATTGGAAAGTGTTGAACAAAACAGATAAAAATGTAATCGAACGTTGATAATGTTACTTCATGGTTTTCTAAGTCATCGTGTAGCCTGCAGGCATCCTTATGTATGACTGAGTGTTTCTGTTTGCCTTTGACAGCACTGCTGGGCATCACTGGCCTCAAAATCAAATAGAAACTGATTCCTGCTGCCCACTTCTTGGTTTAGAAAGCCCCAAATTAGCATTATCTCTTTGATTGTACTTTTATTCGTTTTTGTTAAACATTTCCCAGTTACGCTTCAGTCTAGTTTCAGGAACTGGGGAGTTTTTCAAGCCAGAATTTAAACAGCTCTGCTACACCTTAGCAAGGCCCTGTTATATAGGTTCAAAGTGTGGGTAGAAGCAATTTGGAAACTGCTTAGAACTATCTTTGTCGAGCTCTGTGTCCATTTTCTTTGGTGTTATGCCAAATCACATTTTAATAGAATATTAAGTTCCAGTGCTAGATCACTACTCTGTGTCCCATGAGGTCCCTTCTCTGTCTTCTCCAGAACAACCCCTCTAAAAAGGATCTCATTTCCCTCCATACCCCTCTTATGACTTGATTCTACCTTTCTCTGGGACTTCTCCTTCCCCTGTCGTTTGTTCTCCCTTGGCCTGTCTCCGTTCCTCATTCCCTGTCTCCACCCTGTTCTGATGTGCCTCCTTTTCCCCCAGCTGCTTCTGGTCACACAGACTCCCTGCACCTGCTGATTGACAGTGGAGAGCGAGCTGATATCACTGATGTCATGGATGCCCACGGACAGTGAGTGCAGGGGGGCTGAGGGTCCAGATGCCTCAGTTTATGGCAGACTTTCTCATCTCTTAGCCTGACACTCTTTCCCTTTTCCTGTCCTGCCTTCAGGACCCCACTAATGTTGGCCATCATGAATGGCCATGTAGATTGTGTGCATCTCCTGCTAGAAAAAGGATCAACAGCTGATGCAGCTGATCGCCGGGGTCGAACTGCCTTGCACCGTGGGGTGAGTGATAGATCTCCCTAGGCAGTGCCATGGTAACAGGTAGAAGACATAGTTGCATGAGGCTGACCAGTGTTTGGGAGTAACTTTGGCAACCCCCAGTATGGCCATGGGCAGAGAGCCATCTTATCATCCTCTAGGTAGGTTATTAAAACCTCCATTCTGTTTTCCTGACATCCTGAGGGATCACCATATAGTGTAGTAGAAGGAACATTGAACTTGGAATCAGGAGATCTTGGGTTCAGATATGGTCTCCCAACACTTTGTGATCATGGGCAAGTCATTTAATCTCATCGAGCTTCTTCCTCTCTCAAATGGGGTTATTAACTCTGGCAGAACTTAACCTCATAGGGTTATTCAGAATACAGCACTTTGTAAACCTTAAAGTGATATAACATATAAATGTGAGCTATTGTTATTATATGTGGTTAAATATGTAGCTCATACACTCATACATCTCTATCAACTCACTCTTTTACCCCAAAATACTCTTCACCTGTTCCATGGGACAGCCACCTAATGGACTTCAAAGTTTTCAGCACCTCCTTCCCTGTGTTTCCTTCCTTTTTAGCTCCCTTCTTCTTGGCCCCTTTCTTCTTTGGGATCAATCTTTTTTGTGCTGTTTGACTTCCCTTGACAAAGAGGACAGTGGGTGGTGAAGACAAGGAGGAATTCACCCAGCACTCAATGGGCAGGGTCAGGTTCTTAGTATTGGGGGTGAGAGGTAGGTTAACTACCCCTGTTGCTGGCTCACAGGCGGTGACTGGCTGCGAAGACTGCCTGGCTGCCCTTCTGGACCATGACGCCTTTGTATTATGCCGAGATTTTAAGGGCAGGACACCTATCCACCTGGCCTCAGCCTGTGGCCACACAGCTGTCTTGAGGACCTTGTTACAGGCTGCCCTCTCCACAGATCCCTTGGATGCAGTAGTGGACTACAGTGGCTACTCTCCCATGCACTGGGCCTCCTACACTGGTCAGGGGCCTGGGATGGGTGGGCTCTGGGGATTAGGGGATGGGACTAAGGCTGGAGAGAGCTAAATTGAGACCTGGGAGTATGATGGGAATTATTTGGGAGACTGCTGGATTACAGACTGGATGGAGGGAGCTTTGTTCTTACTTGCTCCCTTGTTCTTTGTCTCTCCCTTCTCCCTCATTCAGGACATGAAGATTGTCTGGAGTTGTTACTTGAACACAGCCCTTTCTCATACCTAGAAGGAAACCCCTTCACTCCTTTGCACTGTGCAGTGTGAGTGACCTCTCTCCTGTCCCATCCCTAGAGAACAGTGACTCAGGACACAGAGTCAGGTGGTCAGTGTCCCTTCCTCCTCAATAAGACCCCTTTCTCTTTTTCCTCAGAATTAACAACCAGGACAGCACCACAGAGATGCTCCTGGGAGCACTGGGTGCCAAGATTGTGAATAGCCGAGATGCCAAAGGACGGTGAGTGATCAGATCCTGGGGAGTGATAACTTGGGCCCCTACACTAAGTTCCTCCTCACCACTAGCTTGACTCCCCTAGGCTGAGTAGCCTCCCCTGCTTTTTCTACTCCCTCCCCCACCTGCAGGACCCCCCTTCATGCTGCTGCCTTCGCAGACAATGTCTCTGGGCTCCAGATGCTGCTGAGGCACCAAGCTGAGGTGGACGCCATTGATCAGGCTGGCAGAACGGCTCTCATGACAGCAGCGGAGAATGGGCAAACTGCTGCTGTCGGTGCGTGCCTGGATTGGGGGCGTGTATGTGGGAGGGCATGGGCAGAAGAAGCCCTGGGTCGAGCTAGCCTCTGCCCAAGAGCAGGAGTGGGGGGTATTTAGGGTAGGAGTCTTGTAGCTGATGATTAAGAGGCCCCTAAGGAGAGATGCAGAAGGTGGGCACATGGTTCGGGGAAGAAGTCCAGTGCCTATTAAACTTGAAAAGGTAGAAGGAGGAATAACTGTGGTTTGTAATGATCTTTCTCTTTCCTCTGACAGAGTTTCTGTTATATCAAGCAAAAGCAGACCTCACTGTGCTGGATGGGAATAAGAACACTGCCCTGCACTTGGCATGCAGCAAGGTAGGATGTGGGGGCGTGGGGCAGGGCAAAGGGAGAGGAACAGGAAGTGTCACTTGTCTGGGAGCTAGGACAAAGGAACTGGAAGCAGCTTTTGTGTATGTTTGGTGCGGGGGGGGGGGGGGGGCTTCCTGGCACTGTGGTCAGATTCAGCAGTGCCTGTGGTCCCCCCTTTCTACCAGCTTTGTTCTCCTTTACAAGTCATCTTTTTATGCCCTCCCTTCCTTCACTTTTTCTCAGGGACACGAGAAATGTGCCCTGTTAATCCTGGCGGAAACTCAAGACCTTGGCCTTATCAATGCCACCAACAGTGCACTGCAGATGTGAGTGTTCACACAGGAGGGCAGAGAAAGGGGTGCCCCCAGGGCAAGGGGCTCCCACTAGTCCTGTCCTGGTCATTCAGATGTCTCAGCCCTCTGGGAGTGACTTGCACAGACAGCTGAGTGTCCCACTAATTTCTTCCTCCTCTTTTCCTCCAAGGCCACTCCACATCGCTGCCCGGAATGGCCTGGCTTCTGTGGTGCAGGCGCTGCTCAGTCGTGGGGCCACAGTACTAGCTGTAGATGAAGAAGGTGGGGTAGGGCCCAGAGTCCTGCTGGGTGGGTTCAGGGATATTATGCAGGAGAAAACTTCCTGACCCCGGGGTATATGAGTTTCTCCTCCCAGGGGTATATGAGCTTCTCCTCCCAGGGGAGCTATTCAGGGTAGGGGGCCTGGGCTCCCCCATCTCTCACATTCTGGGGCCACTGAAAGGGGTCCCCTTTGGGGATGAAGCAAAGGAGAGCCACCAGAATCCCCAGGAAGGCGGGCTTCCTGCTCCCTCCTTTCTTGGCCACCCATCCCAGACACAGATGTATATACTCTTTCCTGATTAAGGATGTATTTACCTGCACACTTAATGTTCTGGAAAAACTTGACTGCCTGGACTTACCTCCATCAAGTTGTGGGGAGCCAGGCTCGTGGGAGAGGAGATTTAAGGGCCTCATACCTCAGTTTCCCCTGATCTGCCTTGCAGGTCACACTCCAGCCCTGGCCTGTGCTCCCAACAAAGATGTGGCAGACTGTCTGGCCTTGATCCTCTCCACCATGAAGCCTTTCCCACCCAAGGACGCTGTCAGCCCCTTCAGCTTCAGCCTGCTCAAGAACTGTGGCATCGCCGCTGCCAAGACAGTGGGCGGCTGCGGTGCCCTGCCTCATGGGGCCTCCTGCCCCTACAGCCAGGAGCGGCATGGCGCCATCGGCTTAGACGGCTGCTACTCAGAGTAGATCCTGCGCTGGTCTCCCCACACCGGTGACCTGATATCTTATTCTATTTATTTAGAAAATGTCTATAAATATAGGGCACTTTAAAGGAGAACACGACTTGGGTGATGGGGGGGCTGGGAGTGGGGATAAGTGAAGGGAAAAGGAGGGAAAGAGTTGGAGAGAAATTGCTCATCCCTCTGCCCCCAAACTGAGCAGGGTATTAGTGGGCTACCAGGGAGTTCCCGGATGCTCTTGGTGCCCCCAGGGCAGGCCCTTCTGCCAAGTAATCTGAGAAAATTACTAAATGCCTGGCTCCTTAGCTCTGCCCACCTTGCCCCCTCTGCTCCCCACTCCTCGCCCCCACATTCTGCTTTCAGCTCGACCCCTCTCTCTCCCTCCCTCCTGCTCCTTCCTTCTCTGTCCTCTCTCCAGTTTTCCTGCCTCTGGAGCCAGGCAGTCCCTGTCCCCCCTCCTGATCACTGCCCTTCCTGCTCGGCTAGCCTCTCTCCCCCGAAGCAGTGAGAAGCCTTAATTTCTGGTACTGTGTGAGCACTCTGGAGGTGTCCCCCCCCTCCCCAGGGGCAGTTGGGGATGGGGGGAAGACTTTTCGCACTGAGCCTGGAGCTTCTTCCCCCCCCTCCAAACCACCCCCTCCAATGCAAATGCAAAACACTTGAAGCAACAACTACTGTACCTGGGACTCTGAAACCTGCTCCCTCCTCCCCCCAACGTCCTCATATGCAAATCAAGGGCTGGCTCTGCCCCTTCTCCCCGGCCCCCCCTCACCGTGCACTTTAACCTTGCTTCTTCATTTTAACTCCTTTTGGGGGAGCTCCCTCCTCCTCAGCTCTTACTTTGAGGCTTGTCATGAATTTTTGAGTAGCCATTTACCCTTTAGTGGAAGAAACAAATGAATTTCCTGTCCATTTCAAAGCCACAGCCCTCTTGTATTCTCTGTGTATGTTTCAAGCATGTGCTTGTATGTGTGTGTGGAAGGAGGGCCATCCCTACCCAGAGTTCCTCTGGGCCTCCCTCTTTGCCTCTCCATCACCTTATGTCCAAGAACACCCCCACCCCCAATCACTGCTGATCTGAAGCCAAAGATGGTGGGAGGGGCAGGGGCAGATCAGAGCCCTCCTCCAGAGCTAGGGCCCTTGGCTTAGGAGTAGGAAGGTAGACCAGAGTCCCTGACTCCCAGTGACAGGGGTGTGTGGGCGAGGGCCAGGGCCCCACCCTGAACACCAAATGAGGGAAGGTGAGGGGGGCACATTTTCTCTAAATGTAGCATTGAATTTGGCCCTGGTCCCCTTAAATGCCCTAACCATCCATCTCCCAGCTAAGCCTCCCAGAATTATTCCCCTAACCCCTTCTATCCAGTGTTCCCTTCCTCACACGCAATACCTCAGCCAGGAGCCAAGACACATAACTTGAACAGAGGCCATACCCCTTCCCCTCCCTCAGTATCCCCCAGTTGCCATCAGTATTGTTTCCTGAAAACTGGACTGGCCTCGTTTACATAGTGCTTTTGTCCCCCCACAGAGAAACACAAGGGCCCACCCCACCCCCAACCTTGCTTGCACTCTTCATGATTTTACTTACTTTCCTGTTTTAGACTTATATTCTGCCATCTCTGCCTAGAATGATGTTGGGGCATTAGGGGACATCCCAGGGCCCCCTTCCTCTCCAGTCCCCCCAGCTTTTCATGTATCCAGTTCTCTGGCTTGTCTGAGACCTCACCTCTGCCATTCCTCTTGGTCTCTGTGTTCCGCACTATCTCTCTGTTCCCCCTCATTCTCTTCACCTGCCCTCCCTCCCAATCACTGTTCTAAAACCATTTCAAAACTTCTAAATGACCATTATTGGTGAGAAGGATTGTGCAGCTTGTAGTTTTCGATCCTGTTAAAGCCAAAGGGCCTTGTGCTGCCCCTTTCCCCTATGTCCTTCCCTAAATGACAATCAATGTGACCTCTCTCTAAGGGCTGCAGCCCCTCCCCTCAAAACAACTCCCTGCTGGCTTTTCCAAGTGCACTGAAGCCTTCTCACTGTCCCTTCCCATTCTCATTTCAGTGCAGGGCGCTGGGTAGAGGGGACAACACAGGTTCTCCACAGGAGCTGTGTGTTGGTCGTGTTCTCCTTTATTGATGCTCAGCGACATCAGTAAGGGTCTGAGTGTCTGCAAAGCACCCCCTTATTTTGCTAAAAGAGATTTCAGGTGGCTGCCCAGCCTTTGCCCCTTCAGCACAGTGTCAGCATTGCTGGGGAAACAGGGGGAAACCCTTTGCCCCTCCTCATGTCATTGGTGAGGGGCCCTGGAGGATGAGCAGCCTCCTCTCCTTATGCCAAAGGAAATTCCCTGCCCCACCCTGGGCTCCCAAGCCCCTCTTGTTTTTGAAGCATCTTGTCCCATACTCATGGCCACTGCATATTTATTTTAATTTTCAGTTTTTTTAAACCTTTTTGACTTAAACGGGTGTGGAGAATTTAAACAAAGGCAGAATGGCCCCCAGTCCTCCAGGAAGGGGAGGGAGTAGACCTCTCTTTCCCCTTCCTTCCCTAGGCTCTCCTCCCTTCCCTTCTCTTCCCCACCTCCCCCCCCCCCAAAAAAAAAGCTCTAAAGCACTTGCTTCAAGTAATAAGCACTTTTTGTGGAAAAGGCCTCTCTAAAGAGATCCTGGAGAGCAGCCCCAGGGTCCCAGCAAAGAGCGCTATGGAGGAGACAGACAAAATGAAATTGGTAGGAAAATGGAAAGACAGCTAATGAGAGCCAGTTTTTCATTTCTGATTTTGGGGGCTTTTCTGATCTGACGGACATTGGGCAGTTGGAGGGAGGGGTGCTCCCTCTCCCAAAAAAAGAAAGGCACAAATTGTGGGTCCTGGTAGAACAGATAGACCAGGGTCACTGCCACTTGTCCAGCTGAGACTGATGGGGCTACCTCCCTCACCCTGCAATCCCCGAGCCATAGGACTGCTGAAAACCACTGAATGTACAGCCCAGGTTGGGGTGGGGAGCAGCCCATAGGGGAGGGGTTTCTATTCTTCTTGTTTGGTGCTGTGGGGGGTGGGGGAGATAACATTGAGGGACCCCCACCCCCAATAAGACTTGTGTTTCTTGGGGTGGAAGAATGGAGGATGGCCTACCTTCCTTCATTTCACCCCAGGACCCTTTCCCTCTCTTCACCCCCTCCGTTTAGACTGTAAGTCCAGCTCACCTTTGCCTTCAATATGTAACCAAAGGAATACTCAATACTGTTTCCACCAATGTCCACCAATGTTGCCCCACTGGACCACCCATATGTTCCCTTGGCCTTGAAGGGGAAATGAGGACATGAGGGCCATGGGAGATGTTCTGCAGAGCCCCCAGTATCTTCTCGACAGTCCTTAACGTGATCCTGAGAGCTGGGCTGGAGAGCAGGGGATGGGTGGTCAATTGGAGGGAAGAGGGTGAGTCTTTGAATATTATGCACACAAGTGTTTCTTTGTTAACAACAGCTCCAGCAGACCTCATGTTCCAGTAAGAAAGTCCTTCCCTCCTTTCCCCTCCTTGGCCATACCCAACCCTAGTCCCCAGTGTGTGTTAATCCTCTCCCCCTTCCCTGATTCCAGCAAAGGAAAATAGCCTTACAGACAATAGTCCAGAAGCCCCTCTTTGGGGGGAAATAATAGTTTGGGGACCTCCCCACCCCTATCATTTCAGAATGTGGGGGATGGGGAGGAGAACAAAGCAGCCCTTTCCTCTGCCTGGTAAAATGGTTCCAGCCCTCTCCGTCCAAGGGGTCCTTAGCATGGTCAGGTTGGCACTCCACTGGTGAGTAAAGGTCAAAGCAACGAATACCTGAGGTCCAAGCCCAGAGGTCTGAGAGGAGGGTCTGGCTTGTCTCCCCCAAACTCCTTCCCAGAGAAGTGACCAAACGCCTGGTTTGGGGATGACAGGGGCCGGGAGGGGTGGTAGTGGGGGTGCTGCTTTTTTAAACTACTTGAAGGTACTAACTCCAAGGCTGCTGTTGCCCATTTGTGTGAAGTGATAGAAACTGTAACTAGCACTTGGGAGGGCATGTACTAGTGAGGGTGGATTCTCCCCAGTCCCAGTCCTCCCATCTCCCCTGCCCCCCTTCCCCTGGGCCTGAGCACTGGACTGCCCAATAGGAGCCTCCCTTCCCTGGGAGTCAGGAAGCTCATCTCAGCTCCTGGGGAGCTGGCTCCCCCTCGTTCTGGGCACCACCTCCAATTGCACTAAAGTAGCTGTTGTGCCAGTCTCACCCCTGCTCCAGGGTGGGGTCTCTGCTTCCAAACCCTGCTCCCCACCCTTAGTCTCCTCATTCCCTTGTCACACCTGGATATCTCAGCATTGTGTATGTGTCCAGGGCAAAGGGAAGGGGAAATCTGGCTGGAGAGGGGTCAGTTAGTGAAGATAGGAAAAGAATGGAGAACAAAATCCTCCCTTAAGCCATGGGAGCCCAGGAGTGAGGGCATCTACCCTCAATGCTATGTGTCTTGCAGTTGTGCCAAATCGGGGTTGGGGGTGGGGATGAAGTGGGGCTGCTCTGCTAATGGCCCCTCCCCCCAAGGTGGCTCTCTCAAAGCAATACAGTTCCCCCTTCCTGGGAGCCAAGCAAGACAGGGGAGAGGGGAGAACAGGGCTTGAGGATTTCCTCATGTACAGCTGTGTATATGGGGCATGTGAGAGTGTTCTTTGTATGGTGCCCACCACGGGTGTCTGTGTGTCTGCTCCTCTCCCCTTCTGACCTGCATGACCTGTGATGCTGCAAACACCACCATCCTGTGTGCAGGTGTGTTGGGGGGCAGAGGGGATGTCCCATGTCCCCTACTCCCCCCCAGCCCCACCCCGCGACCCATGTACTCGGTTGTAGGAAGTAAAGAGAACTGAGCACAATTCACTGGATTCTAGTTGAATCTTTCTCTAAGCAATTGTCACACCTGCCTCTTCTCCCTGCCCCAAACCCACCCCGTGGTGCTAGTGTTGGAATCGGGGAGGGGTCTGAGGGAGAGGGTCTAGAACTACTGGGCAACAATAACAGGTAGAGATTCTGCCTGGGATGCAAACACCCGGAGTGCTGAGGGCAGCATGGGGAGAGGGAGCTGGGAGGGGCATCACATGCCCTGGGGTAAAGCACAAAGACTCCCTGCAAGTGAGACATACCCATGCCCCCATCAAACCTAGGCTGGGGGTAGAGGGACAGGTAAAGAAAAACCCCCTCCTTTCCCTCCTCATGGCCTCCTGCTCTGAGCCTCAGGCCAGACCTTGGTTTTCTACCCTCTTTTGGTGTGAGAACAACTGTTAAGTCATCATGGCTTTGGGATGGGTTCTGTTTATTAAAGTCCTATTGCTCCTCTTGGCCCTGTGTCCGACCTCTGTTCCTGGGACGGAAAGTGGGGTGGGGAAGGGAGAGGAACCATGACCCCCTCCTTCTGTGGGTCCGCTTCAGCCATCTAAGGGCAGGGGAAGCAGCTGCTCCTCAAACAGGGCAATAGTCAGCATGAGACACCCCCCCAGCAGCAGTCCCAGCCCCTGCAGCAGGATGTGGGATGTAGGCAGGGGGTCCGGGGGATGAAGCAGGGTAGGTAGCTGAAGGGAAAAATGGCAGTCAGATCCAAGGCCTTGAGTAGCAGAAAAGGCCTACAGGTGATGTTTGGCAATCTCCATGATCCTTCCCCATGGCCGAGAATAGGACCACCCAACCACCACCATCCATTTACAGAGATATTCCTTACCACCCCCTTTTTAATCTCCACATTTATCGATGCCAACCCATGCCACCTTACCATATCCACAAGCGACACATAAAGGAAGACCCCAGCAGTGATCCCGAAAGCCCAGGGAGTGAATGGGGCAGGGCCCTGGCTGAGACCCACTCCTAGGGCTGCACCACCCAGCCCCAGGGCCCCTGACACCAAGCTTAATAGCAACAGCCTTTTGTAGGGTAGCCCAGCCTGGAGTAGCATAGCGAAGTCACCTGTTGGGAAGAGGGAGGTGGTGGTAGAATGAGGCAATTCTCAGCCCCAGCTTAACCTAGCCTCCCAAGACAGGCCTTTATTTTCCCTGATTACTACCCTCCAACCCCCATCCACAACTGAGGTGTGTGTGTGGGGGGGTGGTATTCTGCCCTTCCTGGAGGCCTCCATTATTGCCCCTTTTCCCTACCCAATTCATGGGGAAGCTCATGGCAGAGGACAGCCAGGGTAGTGCTGATACCACTAGAAAAACCATCAGAGAAGGCAATCCCTGAAAGGAAGACAAAAGGATTAGGAATCAGTTTTTAGCCATGGAGAGGCTCTGCTTACTGTAGGTAGCACCTCTGTACTCTACCTAAAATCCTCCACTCATCCTCACCGGTGGTATCATTTTTTCTCGGTGTTCCCATTCCCTTACTCCCTCACCAGTACCCAAGCACCCAGTCCAGCCCTCGGTCACTCCACTCCCTTTCTAATGGGCCCTCTCACCAATTGCAAGCCCATCCATGAAGTTGTGAAGTCCGTCCCCCAGCAGGACCATCCATGTGACTTGAGTGTTCCCACTGCTTGGGTGCCTATGGCTATGTCCATGGCTTTGATGTCTTAGCGGGATCGGGGCTGGAGAATGTTGCCCACTCAGCTCCTGTGGTCCTTCAGTCACACTATCTACAGAGAGAAAAATAAAGGGGAATTTGGGGAACCTCAACTCCTGTCTGTCCTTTCCCCGAAGTCGAGTCTCACTTGGGACTTACCTTGGCCTTCCCTCAGAGGCTCAAGAGTTGTTCCCCTGGCATTTTCTAGGTCCTGAATTCCAGGACCTCCTCTTGTTTGCTTACAGCATCTCTGCAATGGGAGTGAGACCAGGACTTAAGGGGGGAAAAAGTAAAGCCAGAGAGCTAAGGGGCAACACTCTTGGTTTCCTGTCTCCCTCAAAAAGGAAAACAGGTAGGATGCCTGGACACTGTCAGGTGGTAAGATAAAAAGAAACTGCCACCCAACTCCCTCACAAACTGACAAGTTTTATTGAATATGGGCAGTTCATAATGGGAGGAAGATTACCCTTACTCCTTTTCCACCTCTTCCTATTTTGTAGACAGTTGAATGAATGGGTTCTGGGCTTGTGGGCAGGAGGAGAATTACTCACAGATTGTGGGCCACCACGCCGAAAAATCCCAAGTAGATTTTCCAAGACAAAGAGGAGGAAGAGGCCTCCCAGCACAGCCAATCCAGGGCCTAGGTCCCCCTCATGAGGTCCTCCCTGAGCCTGAGACATGGAAGTGGGAAGATGAAGCAAAGACCCAGGAAGAGTCTCCATCCCAACCCCTCAGAGTAAGACAGATTTTTCCCCAACTCATATTTCTCTCTGACAAACCCATGGATTTAGGGGTTGTGTGGAGAGAAGAGGGCACACCTTAAAGTGTGCGAGATGAAGTGAGATTCTCAAAAGCCATTGGAACAAAAAACTAAGATAGAAACCCAGGGGAAGGTTGGAGAGTCTCAGAGATCTGGGGTTTATGTCACATACGTGTGGTAGCAGGTGCAGCAGAGCATCTCCACAAAGTGTGCCCACAGCCAGTGCCCCCAGGAAGCCCAGCAGAGGATGCAGCAGCCAGGACCCCAGGAGTCGTAACAGTAGTATGGAGAAGGGAGCCAGAGTGCTGAGCACCAGGACAGCCAGAGCACTATGGACCAGGGCTGGGGGTGGGGGTGAGGAAAGGGGGTTGCACAGTCAAAGGTCAGGCTGGGACTAGGAAGGCTTCAAAGAGAAAACAGTTGGGAATAAGGACTAAAGGGGGAGGTAGGAAAAGTAGGGGGTTTTGATCTGATCTCTTTGCCCAAGCATGGTACCTGGCTCTCCACTGAGAATGAGGTATCCAAGTTTAATGGGGACATCACCACCACCATGCCCCCAGTGAATTTTCGCCCCATCTAGGTTGCTGACCTGACAGTAAGTCCCCTTGGGGGGCAGGATCTGGGGTCTGGATGCAGACTCGGCTGTCGATCTGGTACAGTAGGGCTGGGCACAGAAGGGCAAACTGACGGGGGGTCAGCGGAGCAGCTGGGCTTAAGCCAAAATTGACAAGAAGCTGGGAGCCATTTAGACACTGAGGAATTTGGAGATCAGAGGTCAGGGGACACTTGGGGATGGTGACTGTGCCCCCAAGGTTTCAACTCCTGGGCCAAGGGGCTCTTGAAGTCCTTGGTTACCATACACCATGTCTGTCCTGGTCTTTCAAGGCAGGACCAACACAAATGGACACAAAAGGAATTGGGAGAAGGGGATAAGGGAGATTTATAGGCATGCAGACATGAGGAAATACTGGCCAAAGTATGGTCTGTATATACCAAGAATGGAAATTACATACAAATAATCTTTGTTTCCCACATATATTCCAAGTCAACAGTTGAGGTACTTTCTGTGAGTGGATGATTCTGTTGTTCTAAAATCTGAGAGTCCTAGAGTGAGAAGGGTCCTTAAATTCTATTTAGGCTATAGCAATCTCTAGTGGCAGGAAATTCACTCTCTATCAATTCAGCCCAATAATTGGAAAATTCATTTTTATACATTCCTTTTTCACTATCTCCCTATAATTACTGTCCATCTATCTTATTCTGCTCTCAGAACAATGTACCATGAGACATCCTTTAGATACATGGTGACAGTGATCATAGCTCTCTTCCCAGTCTGCAGCCTAAAAACTGTCTTCATATTGGTCACCTAACCCTTGCCATTCTTTACTTTGTCAGATGTGGTGACTAAATTTAGACATAATTCTCCAGGGACTATTGTTAACCAAAGGATATGGTCCTAATGAGCATCTGATAACTGCAGATAATATATTTCTATGCTTTAGACACTATCCATCTGTTAATGCTGAGTAAGGTGGCTATTGGTTCATATTAAACTTGTGGCTAATGAAAGTCCCCTAATTTTTCCCTCCTCAGGGTTCCCCTACTCACATCTTCATTAAGATGGTCAGAGAGTGAATGGTCTAGTAGCAGCAGCCTGTGAAAGAGGCCAAGGCCAGGGGATGGTGGCCCCGGGGGCAAGTGGGAGGCCCCTGGCTTCTCTGGATCCCTCCACTCTGAGGGTGCCAGGGGCAGACCTGCCCACACATCCACACTCAGCCCAGGGTCCAATGGTCTGAAAAAGATGGCAATAAGGAATGGAAAGGGTCAGCTGTGGGCTCAGAAAAGCTCTCCCAGAAATGTTAGAAAATCACTTCTTATCAGGAGGTCAAGTGGACATGAAGTTAGAGGTAGTGGCGTGGGGGTGGGATAGGAGCTATGATCACCAGGGTCTAGATATTGAGGATTGCATTAGAGAAGATTTGGGAATTCACAAATAGAAAAAAGGTGAGATTAGATTGGAAGATAGCGGGTACTGAGTGTCAATGCAGGGAGAGTCAGGGAAAGGCTCAAAGCGGCAGATTGGAAAGCTAGGGGAACAGTGACCGAAAGGACTGAGGGTATGAAATGGGGACTGGGATTTATTCGAGGACTGAGAATTGGGGAGAATAGTACTGAGGGAATGGAGAATTTGGGGAACTGGGGAATTGAAGATTGGAGGACCTCTGAAGTTGGGTGACTTAGTGCTCTGGGGACTTAGTACCTGTGTGTGGAATTTTCCCCAGGGGGAGGTCCAACTCTACCCCCTGTGTGGCCAGGGTGTCCCAGTCGAAGTCCCTGAACCCGACCCAAGCCTAGGCTATGAAGGAGCCTGGCGAGACCACTGACACTCAGGGTTCCATTCTCTCCATATAGGCCAAACAGCTGTGCCAGATAATGTCCCTGCTCCTGCTCAGCGGGGCCCAAGGGAGCTGCAGGACCCATGGAGGGGTCCAAACCCCCCACCCACCCTAGAGCCACCCAAAGATACAGTCCAGCCAACAGGGGCCCCATGGTGGTGCAGGAGAATAGGAAGATAGTCCTCACAACCGAGGTTTCAAGTGCTGGACTTCTATTCCCCCTGGGGCATCCTGGGGCCTAGCCACACCTGAGAGAACAAGGGCAGAGGGGAGTTCAGAGACACCCCCCCATCCAAAGCCATTTAGATCCCCCCCATCTTGTGACACTCATTTATTCTTTATTTTACCTGTGATGCCCACAATCACATTTTCTAGCCCCATCTCCCTCCTTCCCAGTATCTACTTCTCCTGGTACAGTACTGACCCTTGCATTATCACCCCCATCCTGCCCCATCTGCCAACATCCAGCAGGATTCTTCCTTCTGGACTTCCCCTTTCTGGACCCTTGCTTCCCTCCTCATATGGGATCCTATCGATACCCCAGTCCCCATCCTATCTGCCCTTTGTACTTCCCAGGCCTCCTTAACCCCACCTTCCCAGGGCCTCACCCACACTGGCAGCGTGAGAACTTTCGACGCAGGTCTGTCGGTCTGTATGGAGAGATCCTGTCTGGTTGTCTTGGGGAGCTCCTTGTTTGGGAGTCCTGTGAGGGGAAGCCTAGCCTCGGCCTCCAGGCTCCAAAGTGAAGCGTAAGACACGTCAGGAAGGCTAGGACTGACACTCTAACACACCTGTCTGGGGCGGAGTGAAGGTAGGAGGGCTCATATCTGGAGTTAATGGTTCACTTGATTCTGTGCTAGGGTCGAAGGCCACTGGACAGGGAAGGGTTACCCTCTGCCCCTTTTGGGGAGCCATATGGCTCCAGAAGGCCAATTTAGGGGGTACAGGTCTCAAGATTTGAAAATATACTGCCCCACCCTTTAATCCCAGCATTGCCACTTCTCACATCAGCTGTGGCCCACTTTCCAGTTCTTTTTCCAAGTACAGCACCCACCCCAGTCAAACACCTTATTTCCCCCTAGTTTATTCATCTTCCAGTTGCCCTGCCTCCAGGGATTAGTTTGGGTGTGGACCAGGACCCAGAAGTTTAAAGCTGGGCCAAGGATGACCAGGCTTAACAACCCAGAAGTCCCGGACTTCTGGGAAGGGCATGGTTCGTTCCTATTCCCTACCCGTTCCCTAGGCTGGCCTAGAATGGAAATAACTAGAGACTAGGGAAGGAGAGGTGACTAGGTTCCTCACTTCTGGCCTAGAGCCCAAGGGGCAGAGGCTGGCATTACCTGACTGCAGCAGAGATGTAAGGAGCCCTAATGGCCAGAGGATCCAGGTCTCTTACTTTCAGCAAAAGGGGTGGGGGGTGTCAAGGGTCAATAGCTGAGAGACTGGGGGAGGGACACTACCTTAAAGGGGCAGGCTTGCCTTGCCTAAGGTGCCTTTCCTCTACTTTCTCTCCCCAGACTTCTCCCATCCCAAGGATACCCCCAACCCTTTCCAAATCCAGAGGCAGTAACTCTGCCTTCCCCCATACATCAAAGCCACAGAGCACAAAAAAAATCAGGCACACTGGGTGTAAGTATTTATTAGGCAAGTCCCCTACATCACACACATTTAACATACTCACCCCAATTTTGGTTTCTAAAAAAGACAGAGGAAGTTTGGAGTGCCCAGAATGAAGGGGCAGGAGATGTAGTACTCTCACTGGAGTGGGGGGGTGGGGTTTGGCTTAAGGAGTAAGGGGGAGAGATGACTGCCCCCTTATAGGTCAACTCAGAAAATCTGAGGCTAAAATACCCCCTCCCATACCATACACACACAGCTAGCTCCCAATGGGCAGTCTTTGTTCCTAGTGGAGAGAGAGAAGAGAGTTGGCTTCAGTGAGGAAGAAGGGTGTCTCGCTATCTCTTGCTGCTTCTCCGGGTCTCTTTGCCGTTGCTGACAGGGTTGGAGGAGGGGCCTGGAGCGCCAGCAGGAGTGTGGCTAGGCTGACTTCGAGTAATTCGGGTGCTGATAGGGTGAGGGGGAGTGTGGGATGCATGGGGGCCATTGCCTGGGCCAGGGGGGGTGGTTAGGCCGTTCCCATTTTGATTCTCAGAGGCTGGTTTTAGGAAAGGGGGAAGAAACACAGAGGACAGGAATTAAAACAAAGGATCTTCTGTTTACCCCCAGCCCTGAGCTCAAAAAAAAGAAACAGACATGAAGATACAGACAGACCCATGGCTACAGCACCCCTGACCTAGGGCACCCCTCCAGCCACTCCACCTTAGGGGACAGTAGGAAAGATGATCTACTGGCTCTAAAACAGGAGAGAAAGGAGATGGATGGCAAGCAGGGCAAAGTGCCTGGTCTGCTCTCAACCTGTGGCACTCGGGCACCCCCATGACTGTTTAATTCTAGGCTCAGTATGGGAACATGTTCCCTCCATTTCTAGATGGGAGCAGGCAGACATTTAAATCCTAAATGTTTGATCAAATTCACATGATGGGCACTCTGCATTTCTGAACTGAGGGACCTGCATCTCAGCAGCCTGGAGACACATGGCACAATGGTGATTTGGAGAGGGCAGAAACTGTACAAAGCCAGAGAATGCTTGGAAGGGGGCGACTGGCAAAAGAGAAATAAAAGGCAAATGAGATCCAGGATGGGGTTACAAGGGATGATCTCCTGGGGGCCCCTTTTTCATTCATTGAGATAGAAGGTCAAGGGAGAATTTTACCTGGAGAGACAGCAGGAGGGCCAGAAGGGGCCTGGGAAGTGGCACAGGGACCAAGACACAGCCTAAGGAAGAGCTGAGATGAACTAGCTAAGCACAGGCGCCATGGAAGCAGCTGGAAGGGACATGGCATTTCCTCTTTGGAAAGGACCTAACTCTCCTGGATACCCAGAAAGAGGCTAAAGAGACTAAAGCAAGGGTGGGGAACCTCCTTCCACTCTTTGCTGGGTCGGGGGACTTTGGGTATGGATCACTGTAAATAACATCAAGATTTGCTTAATGTTTTAGTTGGAATTTGTTGTTCTTTCCTCCCTCTTTTTCTTTGGAATGGGGTACGGTTCCCCGGGTTTTTCTTGTTGTTCGGTCATTTCAGTCGTTTTCATGTCCCCATTTGGGGTTTTGCTGGCAAAGATACCAGAGTGGTTTGCATTTCTTTCTCCAGTTAATTTTACAGATGGGCAAACTAAGGCAAACAGGGGGAAGTGACTTGCTCAAGGTCACACAGCTAGTATCTGAAGCTGGATTTGAACTGAGAAAGTTGAGACTTCAGGTCCTGTGCTCTATTCCCTTTGGCCCTCAGTGCCCCAGTTCCCTGGATAGGGTTAGATATACTTGGAAAGGGAGGTGATCTAAAAATAAAAGACATCAATTTAAAGAAAAAGAGACTAGCTGGGTCCAAGACTAGAAGATTAAAAGGACAACCTTAAGGCCAGAACCTAGAAGGTTTTAGTAATTAGGCAGAGCTAGGCAAAAGTAGGCAGTGTGGCAGAGAAAGGTCTGGACTTGGAGTCAAGATTCCAGTCTGAATCTTGTCTAAGACAAGATGGCAGCTGTGTGGCTGTAAAACCAAGGTATCTGTGAAAGAATTACTATTATTATTATTATCAGCCTTCTAACAGGTGAAGTCCTTCACTTGCCAAAGAGAAGAGTACATAAAACTTCCCTGGAGCATAAGGGAATTTGAGAGGTAAACAATATGTGGCTGAAGTAGAAGAGCAAAATTTAGCTTTCTACCTAAACTGCTTGTGTACTGGGCTGTGGGGTGGAACTGACTGCCAGAGCAAAGGAACTGGGGAAGAAGCTGGTAATTAGGAGATTTTCTTTAACAGAAAAACTTCCAAATTTTTTGTCTTTAGGTGGCTGCAGCAGAAGGATGCCCCAAGATCCACCAATGGACCAAAGGAGATGCCATACCCAGTTTCATCCCAGGGGCCTGATGGAAAAAAGCAAAAGTAGAAAGGAAAGAGAAGAATTTGGGGAGTGTGAGCCCAGATTCCTAAAAGTTTCCAAAAGGTGCTGATAGGGAAAAACCCATGATCCCCCCAGGATGCTGAACCTTTGAGGGCATTTCCTGACATGCCTCCCAAATAGGAAGAAACCAAAAAAAGGTTTGGATATCTCTTTGACCAAACAGCAGAGTAGGAATTCACATCTGTGTGGCATGACCATAGGATGGGGTTACAAGGGATGATCTCCTGGGGGCCCCTTTTTCATTCATTGAGATAGAAGGTCAAGGGAGAATTTTACCTGGAGAGACAGCAGGAGGGCCAGAAGGGGACTGGGAAGTGGCAGAGGGACTGTCGTTCTGTACCTGGGGAAACCAGAAACACACTTAAACCCTATTCCCTTGCTCCTCATGTTGAACTGTGAACCTGAATTGGAGAAAGCACCCATGCCAGCAATCACTGCTCTTTTCAAACCTTCCCTGGCCTCAACTCCCACCTAAAATCCCATCTTTTACAGCTTTCCTAACCCCTCCTAATCCTTGTGCCTCCCATCTGTTAATTATTTCCTATTTATTCTGTATAGAGCTTGTTCATACTTATTGTATCTTGTTTCTTGAGTTTAGGAATGTTTTTGCCTCTTTTTGTATCCCCAACACTTAGAGCAGTTTACTAATAGAATGAAACCCCAAGTAGCCCAAGATTCCCCGATCAGTTTATCAAACTCAAATAGAAACAGATTCTTTTGGCTGCTTAATGACTTAGCAAATCACAAGTTAACATTATGTTGTATTGTATTTTTACTTACTTTTGTTAAACGTTTCCCAATAACATTTTAATTTGGTCTGCTACTCTTAGAAATTTTGTTCGGCAGCTAACAACCTGCAAAGCTGGCACTTTTGCTCCACACTGCCCGTCTCCCTTGCCAGGGGTACCCTCTCTCCCCCACGTTTTCAGCTCCTTAAAGTCAGGGACTGTCTTTCTTTTTGCTTTACCTATCTACCTACTGATCTCTTTGTAAAAGTAACAATATCCTTCTTTTTCCTACTCTTTACAAGGATCTCAGGTACTCACCGTTTTGCTGGGGAGCTGCTGGGCACTGTACTCAGGGTTTGGCTCACTGAAGTTGGGGACCTCAGAATAAACCATACAGAATCTACCAGGAAAGGAAACAAAGCCTAAGTCAAATCCTTGTGGGCCAGTCTCAGAGGTATCAAAAAAACATGGAATAAGGTCACAGTTTGAGAGCTAGCAGGAACCTTAGAAGCCCCTGAATCTAATTTCTTCATTTTACAAATGAGGAAACTAAGACAGAGATGGTTTGCCCAAGTTCACGTTGGCAGTTAAGTGGCAGAGGCAGAATTAGAACAGAGATCTGATGCTTCCACTAATACAAGGTACAAATACCCCTTTCACTCCCACCCTCCTTAACACCAGGCTTTCATCCCTTCCTGTACTCTAGCCCTTACTCTCCAATCTTCTGCAGATCACCTCCACGGCCAGTGTAGAGTGTCAGACAGCCTTTAAATACTGAAGCATACCTGTGTGGGGAAGAGGGCACTTAGGGAATGCAGGGAGGACCCATCACCCCTGCTGTGACTCCCACAGGCAGATCATGGAGCGTCCCACCGGCCTTACCCCTTGGTGAGTCGGATGATGTCCCCTGGCTGGATCAGGTTGCCAACGTCATCCCAAACAGATATGTTGATGCTCCCCGTTTTATCTGCTACTTTGCAGGTTCTCACCTCATGTCCATCTTTCGTCTTGGTCACTCGGCCTGGAAAGGACGGGAGGTGAGGAGAGCAGAGGCAGATGAAGAGATCTCAGTGACAAGACAGGTCTCAGCCCCTTCCCAACACAAGCACACAAGCTACCCCCACACCCCACAAAGCGTTTCATGCAGATTCCGGGGGCACCACGCACTCTGCCCCTCTTCCGCCCCCCCCCCCAACACGCACGGACGCTGACCTTTGCTCCACAAGGCCCAGGCCCGGGCAGGCAGGTGGGGGGGCCGGTTCCCTCTCGTCCCCGCCCCCCCCTCCCCGGGCACAGCCAGGCCAGATCTCCCCAGGCCCTGGGGCAGCCCGCACCCACCTGTCTCGAGCACGATGAAGATGAGATTCAGATTCTTAAGTCCTGGCTTAATGTCTTTCACAAAGGTCTCCGTCGTCATGCTGCCCAGGCCTCCGCTCCCTGGGAAGGGGAAGAAGGGGTGAGGATGCGAGGATAAGGCGGTGCACATCCACCGGACTCCCCCCACGGTTAAAGCGCTGCTCTTTATTCTGGCAATATCTCCCAAATTAGGAGGGGGCTGCAGAATAGTTTGCCCCCAAGCTTGGAGGCGGGGCCGAAGGAGCGCGTCCCGGGCCTGGAGCTGGGGGGAGGAGCGGGAGGAAGGAGAACGGGGCCCCTCCCTCGCCCGATGGCCCGAACCTGCCTCCCGGCCCCCCCAAACTACCACCCCGCGGGGGAGGATGGTGCACGCCGCTCAGCCGCCCCCAGGGGGAGCCAGGGTCCTGGCCTCGGCCGGATGCAGCCCGATGGAACGTAGAGATCGGACATTCCAGGAAGTATCCCGGGTCCGGCGGGCGCGGGCCAATCAACGCGCTCCAGGCGCCGTTCCGACGCGCGCGACCCCTCCCCCCTCCGCACGGCGGCCCCCGAGCTCGGGCCAATCCGGGATTGGCGGCGTCCCGGCTTGGGAAGGGGCGGGCCCTCGGCGTTAAAGGGACCTCGGAAAGTTAAAGGTCCGGCGGAGCGAAAGCCTGCCCGCCAATCGGGAGCGCGGAAGCTCCGCGGCCCGGCGGCCCGCCCCCTTCCGCGTCACGGGATCTCTAATTGCCCGCGGTGAAAGAGACAGAGCCCGAGGCCTGAGCGCGAGCATTCTCCCTCCTTATCTTCAGCTCCCGGCCTCTCTGGGCGGCCTTCAAGTTTCAGTGCCTCCATCGGGGGTTATTTCCCATTTGTCCTGCTTATTTGACAGTTGTTAGCGTACTGTCGGCCCCCCACCTTAGACTGTGAGCTCCTTGGACTGCCCTGACTTTTCTTTGTATCACCAGCTCCTAACACATAGTAGGCACTTCATGATGTTTATAGATAGATTCCAATGCCTTGCCTCTCTTTTACGGTCGGTGATATAATCTAATTCTTGGAGGATGTCCAGTCCCTCCTCATCCGGGCAGAGGAGGGAGCTCTAAGACTGTTCCTTTATGGTACTGACCCATCCTTGGCTTCAGAAGGCAGCATGGACCCAGCAACATCCCACGTTTCTCAAGTCTCCCCAAACTCGTGTCTGCCCTGCTGGGCTCGGGGAAAGGGAGCTAAATCCCATCGCCTTTGGAACGGCATGCCAGATTTCCCTTGCTCTACAAAAATCATTAGGAGACTGCTGTATCAACTATAAACGACAGACTTGCAAGAATAAAAATGTTTACATACGTAGCGTGTCCATAATTATAATTTAAAACCTAGATTAACTTGAGAAAAACAACCATTAATACCACCTTGGGTTTACAGGGCACCTACCTTCTCCAGTGGAATTTAAGTTCCTTGAGGGCACGGACTGGTTCAATTTTTGCTATTCCAGAACCTTTGTACACAGTAGCCACATAATTTATGCTTGCTGAATTGAATTCCCAAAAATCACGGTGTTTTACACTGGTTACCCGTTAATACCGAGGATCAAATGAGATATAGTGGTAGAGCGCTTCGCAAAGTGCCGGGCAACCTCGGTCTCTCATGTTCCCTACATTTGTGTCCCTGAGACCTCTCGGAGCATTTGAGGGACTACATTTAATGAGCGTCCTTGAGAAGGCGGTAACTTTTGAGGGTGGGGTATACGGAAGCGTGTACGTGTGACTTCGGAAAAGGGTCGGGGCCATCTCCAGCCCTCTTCACCAAACTTAGCTTGGCCTCCCCAGGAGGCAGACAGGCCTTATTCTCATAGGCAAAGAGATTCGACCTCCGGCTGGGGGGAGATGGGAAAGGTTAGGGGAGCCAGCGTGGTTCGACAAGGGACCAGCAGAAGCCTGCGGACTGCAGAGGAGGCCGGGTGCCCAAACGGCAGAGCCGAGAGGAGGCCGGACGAGGCTCTTTTCGCGTCTTCCCACAAACAATTCCGCGAGGCGAAACACGTGCCCGAGAGCCGCCTTATAAAGGAGCCCCGCCCTCTAGAGACACCCTACTAGGCTTTTCAAGAAACAAAATATCCTTCCCAGCTGGGGCGGGGTGGGGGGAGAGAGACTCAGAGGCCTCTCCCCTTGCCGTCGGCTACGTTGTGCTCTTTCGGAATCACGAAAACTTCCGGTTGGGGAAGGCGGGCCAAGCTAGAGCTTCCACCTTTCTCATTGGCCAGACGAAATCTTCCCCCCTCCCCTTTCCGGATAGAGATCCCATTAGGAGGCGGGCCGTGTCGTGGCGACGTGTTTCCGGTAGGATGCGTAGCAGTGGTGGGCGGGGCAAAGAGTCTGTCTTGGACGGATCCGGAGACTGGGCTTAGTCTCTTCCCTTCCTTTTCCCCCTTCTCCGAGGAGCCACCGGGAAGAGGCTTTTAGGGCCCAGCCCGGGGCCGCAGCCGCTTCTCTAGCAGGAGTCCGGAGCGTGAGGACACCAGGCCGAGCCCGGGGAGCGACGGGTCCGGACCGCTCCCAGGGCGGTGCGTACTGCGCTTGCGCGCGCGATGTCTGGGAGGTGGGGCTGGAGGAGTCGGATTTGGAGGGGTGGGCGGGCAGGTGGGGGAGAGGAGAATTGAGGAGGGCTGTTGGCTGGATGAAAGGTGGCAGGGGCTGGAGAACAAAGTGATGTTAAAGTGGGTCTCATCTACTGATGAGGCAAACCTGGGAGTCCCAGCCCCCATCCCCGCCAGGGACCTTCCTGCTTTGACTCCCTCGCCCACTCAGTCCCTTGCCCCCCTCCGGCCTTGCTACCTCGCGCCTTCCTGCTGCTGGGAGGAATCCCACATGTCTTTCATCCCTGCTCATGGTTTTCTGCCCAGCCTTTAGATATCTTTCCAAACCAGAGACTGAGGTTTTCTCAGAGGAATTGGCTACAGATACAGGCAGCTCGTTTTGCCCAACGATACTCAAGTAACCCCAAAAGAAGTTGTTGAATGAGGCCAACACAGTGGTAGATCAAGGAGGACAGAAGGGTTTTTCCTAGCTCAACTTATAATAATAAAGGACGACTGTGGAACCAAAAGACGTCTACAAGTTGGAATTTCATAGAGGAAGTATGTGACAAATTAATTTATCTTATTTTCCTTAAGTATGCTGCCAAGAGTACCTTCCCGTTCAAAAGAAGAAGCAACTTAAGACTCTCAGGTCCCTCTCAACCATTTCCACCTTGATTCCCCAGTACTTGGAGGGCAGAACTCTAGAACCTATTAGGCAACGGTAAGAAAGAAATTTACAGGGAAGTAGACATTACCTTAACATACAGAAAGGTTAGCATTTAGAACTAATCAAAACCAAAATAGGCAGCCCTAAGGTTGACAGTTGCCCATTAAGATTTCATGCTTTAGGTTGAGGTTGGATTAGATGCCCTTTTGGAGGCAAGTTGCCCTTCCAGCTTGTCAACTCAAATTTCTTTTGCATTGTGTTAATATTGTATGAATACCATCTCACCTAGTTATAGTATGTTTCCATGTATGTTCTCCTATCTTGCTGGCTTTCACCATCACCCATACATTGCGAAGGTATTATCTCCATGTGACAAAACAAAGAGAAGTATGAAGACATTAACTGACCTAATTGAGGTTAGCCAGCTATGGTAGAATCAGTAAACTCTGGTCTCCTGTCTTCTAGTTTTATAGTTTTTGGAAAATTGTGAAATACTATGTCATCCTAGTCTGACCAAGGGGACTTAGAAATTGAAGGATGTGTGGTACTTAGAGAAGTACTGGCTGGGGGGAAGGGAAGGGCACAATGAGGCTCATTGAGTGACATACTCTTTAGAAACTACAGGCATGGTGAGTACCTGCTGAACCACCAATTTTAGGTTTCTAATTAGGCCTGGGCCATGAATTGAACAGATAGTCTCTGGAAATGATGGGGTGTTGTGAAATGAAATGTCTGAATGAAAGAAGATGACAAAGATGACATCTGATCTTTTTTGGTACTGGAAGGGGAAAATGGGCCACACTTTTATCATTTTGTGGAAACAACCTTAAAAATGACAGACCATGAATAGCACTACCCCTCATCCTTTTATCAGAGAGTCAGTCTCTATTTTAAATAGTGCTACTACACTTATGTCATTCTTACAGACCAATGTCAAACTAATTGACATTTACTGTAGGTTCAGAAGATGAAACATACCTTTTATTATACATAATAGCAATAATTACTCTGCCACTTCCCTTTAAGATTATATAACAATGTATGTGTTTGGTATATAGATAAATGTGTGATTGGACCTTATCCCTTCTCTCCTTAATGCTTTTACCTAGACCTTTTGCCTGTATCTGCACAACTAGCTTTTTAGCAAATTAACCTCTGTATTTAAATTATTTAGTCTTCCTTTATAGGACTCCTTCCTCCTGTGTTACCTTAGTTTTTCTTATCCTAAAGCCTGTTGATCACTTTCTGAATACCTGGGAAGTGGAAACAAGCATTCCCTAGTTATCTCATTTTTTACATATCTTAACTTTGCCTCCTGGCTTCCTTCAAGACACAACTCAAATATCACCTTTTGCCCTTCTATCTACTAGCTTCTTCCCCCTTTCCTTCCATTTGCCCTGTATTCACTTTGTACATAGTTACATGAATTTTGTTTCCCCCATTACAGTGTGGGTTCTTGGGGGCAAATTTTTTTCGTGTGTTCCTTGTACCTTTAGGGCTTAGCACAGTGTTGACACATAGGAAGTCCATAATAAATGTTTATTAATTAACATCAGAGCAAGTTCATGATATGTGAGAAATGCCTTGCATCTTCTCTTTGGAAGGAGGGTAAGTGCTTTCTCCATGAGACAATGGATATGAAAGCATTTGGTAAACTCTAAAGAATGATAGAACTCTGAGAGAGTATTATGGGACTTGGGCAGTCCCTCGCTGAAGGCTTATGACTTTTAGGAATTGAAGTTATATTTCTTTACAGAGTAAAAACACAAATGATGGTGTATTTCAGAAAATGTCTCCTCCATTTTTTTTTCCTTTCTTTAATTTGTTTCTCCTCCCTATCCTTTTACTGAAACCTGTGTTTGAGCCTTCTCCACTGTGACTATGATTATATATCCACACTCCTTTTCCTGATAGTGGGGAGGCCTTTCACTGGAAGCTCTCACACAACTCCCTCTTCTTCCCCATTTGGTTGCCAGTTTCAAGTCTATTTACCTATTTCTCCCTCCCCTCCCCCCATTGATTAGAGTTGAGTTTTCCCTAACTTAACCTTTCTTTTTCTTGTTCCTATTAATAAAGCAATCCTGATTATGACATCACGGCCATCCCCTTGGTGATGGAGCTCATCATTAGGATGGAAGAATGAGTCTGATCGTAACATACAAGATGGGTTACTGGGAATATATCATGAGAGGCACCGAGTGGAGCCGGGAAGGGGCTGGAGCCTTGTGAACAGGGACCCTGCCCCACGCCACCTGCCAGGTAAAGACAGACCACTGGCTCAAGACCATGCTGTAAGTTTCAGCTCCCTTCTAACAAACCTTGTCTATCCCTTCCTCAGAGTTCAGTCTTTCCCGTCAAAAATCCTAATTCACTTCACTGAGCTTTGCCAGTTTCTTTGTTCTTCGTTCCCAGCATTTTATACTCTAGCACCTGTGTTCATTTTCACTTGTTTTTAGTTGCCTAGGAAATCCTAATGGTTTTCACATATGTCTGTCCTGTCTGCCAACAGACCTGAGGCTGCATCTTAGATGATAAATCCTTTAGGAAAAGGAATCGACTTAGATTCCTGTTATCATGCCCTTCTACCCTCCTACCTTCTGAAACACAAATCAGGGAGAGTAGGAGAGTTTCTATTCTGAGTGTTCAGAATGTTAAGTGAGAACTGCCCTAACTGCCCTTTTGATGTAGTTGTGCCTTGTTTTATGTATTAGATTTTTCCTAGAAAATTGTGTACAAATTGAACTAATTTCTAAATGGAGTTATATTTTAAATATACTAAGGGAGCTTAGTCTCTACAGAGTCCTACTCTCATATCCCCTGGAAGCATGGCAGTGACTGTGAGATCTTGAAGGCTTCTAGTGCTAGCAGTACATAAACTTGAGTCAGAGTGTGCTCTGGTGGCAAGGTTTTAGTGTGTCTTAGTAACAGTCTTAGAGTCTACTTTCTAAGGAACCACCTAGCTAAATACAATAGGCTGACCACTAGAAGATGAATTATTTGCCTGTGGTAGCCCATGAAACAAAGAAAATTATAGAGTGGCCCTCAGTCCTATTTAGGCACCTTGCTCTCTGTAGTGATAGTTGTAGAAAAGTGTCAAGGGATATTAAGAACCATAGATTTTAGATTATATGAACTTTTCCTTGGCTGTTGTTACTCTAAATAAGAAATCTTGGTCCTGTGATCAGCAAGTATACTCAATGCTGAAGGAGACAAGTCACACAATATTGTCTTTGTCCTTATAAAAGAAACCAAAAAAGGAAGTTGCAGTTAGGTATTCAGAGGGATAGCTTACAGACTCTTTTTGGAGAAACAATGAAGAAAATCGGTTTTGTTCCAGTAGCAGTGATAAATATCATTTCCTGGGATATCCAGTATTTGCTCCAAAAAATCACTATAGAAATGGTTGTAATGGTATGTATCATCATTTGTTGCGGGGTGGAGGGAGGTAAGAGAAATGTCTTAGAAAAACTAGAAAATACCATTGCATTCAAATCAGCACCATCTGATACACAGTGACTTCAGTGTAAAAGTTAGAATAGGTGATGTTGGTGAGAAATATGTAGGTCAGGAATAAAGGGATGAGAGAGATCAAAAACTCGTAGAGTCGGGAAGCTTCTGTGTATTCCTCCTTATTTGAGAAAAAAACTAATAGGCTTCAGATGTTGTGAGCACCAAATAATGTTACAATTGAATGGTCTATCACAGACTAGGTATTATTGTAAAGCCCTTAGCACAGTGCCTGACATATAGTAGGTGTTTAATAAATGATGATTACTTTCTTCCCTGTTTTGGGAGTCATTCCTGACTTGGTTGTCTCTGTACAGTCAGACTGCCAAGTTAGCAGAGCAAAGGGCAAAATTAGCTTCAGCTTGATGAAAAGTATTAAAGGTGAAAAGACATGGAACTTAGTCCTGATCTAATCAAACAAGTTATTGATAATGAAAAATAGTAAAGGAAAAGGGCATGGACATTGATTATAATTTTGTACAGAGGTTTTTAACTAATGTAAATCAATTACCACAGTGAGAAGACCAAATCAACCTGGAAAAACATGCCCCAGTGAGCAAATATTTGATTTGTGGAGAGTAATGACACTTAAAGGCAATGCCATTTGAGACTATAAGCTCTTTTGTTAGTCACACATGCACACTCACACACTCGCACGCTCTTACCCTCTCACACTTAATTTTTTTAGACTCAAACACCAGAACATAAATACAGAAAAGAAAAATGAAACAAAAACATCAGTTTAAATATTGGAACTTAAATACAGAGTAAGAAAGGAGGGGGACGCATGTCATGTGCATAGCAGAGTATAAGAGAGGATTTGAAATATGTGACAGTAAATTTTCATTTCAAGAAAGCCTAGATGATAAACACTACACATTGTGTTAAGAGCTGTTCATCTTTTCTTTGCTTCCTTGTAAGTTTTATTTTGTTCTCTGCTGTGTGCTTTTTTTTACTTTTTTCCCCCTCCAGGCTACAGTTAAGTGTAGATATATTTTTTCTATAGCTGTAGATACATACATACACATTTATACTTATGAAGAAAGATGGTAGAAGTTTGTGAGAGGTGTTGCCTCATAATAGAGAAGCATAATATCAGTTTTAAGAAAGTATAGCAAGGAACCTAACAAAGCAAAGTCATTGTGAAGCCATTTAAGGGAAACAACAAATAAGAATAGAAAAGATCTGCAAAGATGATCCCAGAAACCTTTCACCTTCAGGATCAGTGTGGTGATATATGGACGCCGCCATCGTAGTCCTGGATGTACGTAGAAGAGGAAATAGAAGTAACGCTAACATTTACAAAGACAAGGAGAGCAACTGGGTTAGATTCAGTTCAATTCAGTAAACATTTATTAAGCAGCTACTGTATGCCAAGCACTATGCTAAGTGCTGGGGATACAAAAAGAGGCAAAAGATACTCCTTGCCCTCAAGAAACTTAAAATCTAGTATGCATAAAGTAGATCTGTTTTAGAGGAAGGCATTGAGAGATCATTTACAAATTATCTGAAAGATAAGAAACCAAAGTTGTGGGGAAAAATTCAGACATTTATTAATTCTGAAAAAGGCAAGCTGATCTCTGTATCTACTCTTCTGTATATATAAAATTTTCATGAGAATTCTCTCCATACACTGTACAAGTAGAGAGAGGATAATTGGCATTTCAAATGTCACCACAGTGGGTTTTAACTTTACCACCACAAACTTTACTGAGGATACAAAGGCCCACTGTGCTTATCATTGGGTTACAAAGTAGTACTTAATTTTGGTAGAGCAAAAACTACTTTGAAGGCTCTCATTTGTATCTCAAAATCATTTAAGGTTTCTTAATAGATTTAGCAGTAGAACCTTTTCGGCCCACCTCTGATCAAGGCATCAGGTGAGGAATGTAACGGAGAAGATGTGCGCTTGCCAGCAGGATTTAACACTTCACATTCAGAAGGCCCATCATAGAGACCAAAGTGAATTGGATGATTAGATGGTCCAGTTTCCATTTTCAGGTAAAAGGTGCTGGTGCATCAGATCCCAAAACATTTCTGAGCTTCATATGACAACTCCATAACCACTTGGAATGATTGGCTCGATCACAGTTTCCAAATAGGTGACAAATGTTTGTTGCCCAGATTGACTTGGAGTTGAATGGACTTCCTCACCATTGTGTATTTCTGAGGGGAGAAAGAAACCCAATACAAATGAACCCCAATTAAGTTGGATTCAGAAGGAAATGGGAAGAAGAGGGGACTGGATTTATTTCAAGAAATGGCAAAGTTCTTTTAATAACCTCTACCTTCTCCCAGAAACAAAAACCCATCTCTTTTTTAATACCAGTTCTTACTTATGTTATATATTTGTAAGACATGGACTAGAAGTCACCAAAGAATTAAAAATGAGTATTATATAGAGGGAAGAAGACATACGATAGGTATGGTCTGGCTGCATTAGAAAACAAATAAGGAACTTGGCAACACAGAAGTAAAAGATGTCAGGACATCCTAAGACCAAACAGAAGATGAGCTTGTCATAGGGTGAGAGAGAGTAGGTGGATGGCTATGGTGAATTTGTGGAAAGACATGAATAAGAGTTACGTGGCTAGGCTGGTTTATATCACTTGGAGGAAATATTCAGATCAGTGTGATCACAGATTGTTTTGGGTTAAAGGAATTTTAGTGTTTTAAAACCTTGTGGTAAATCCTTTTGTAAAGTAAAACTTTAGAACTGGAAAGCACGTTAAGAGATGATCTCAGACCACATCTTTTTTCCCTGAGACCCAAAAAGATTTAACTCTGGGAGTTCACAGCTGTTAAGGGTCAGACCTTTAGTAATGTGAATGAACACCTAAATTTTTGTGGGCGGGGAGGGGGGTACTATAGCTGTACTATCTTGTATTATATCTCTGTGTGTGTGTGTATATATTATACATACGTACATATATACATATGTAAAATCTTGTATATGAATCTGTAATATCTTGTATTCTTCTTTGGTTTTCTTCTGTGCTTTTCCTCCATCCTAATCAATAAGAAGCAAAGTGTCATTACATACTTTGAGAAAACCATTGTTGTCTTTAAACAGCAACTATTTGCATCAAAATAGCCACTCCGACTCTTGGCTGGAACAAGATGTCTGTGGCTAGCATACAAGGACTCTTAATTTTTCTGAGACCTGGGGATTGGTAAAAGTTGACAGAGAAACCCAGAACATGGCTCTTCAAAGACAGCAGACTAGGGGATGCAGAAACCTGCAGAAACCAGGACAGAGCCTGAGTGTAATTGGGTCCAAGGCGTGTTACTCTTTTGTGTATTGCTATTGGAAAGGATCCCAAGAGGTTTTCTGGGCCTTGGAGAATGGCAGCCTTCTGCAAGGCCTAGGACCTCTCCCAAACAGAGACATGCTGCTTGTTCTTTTGTCACTTACTGAATACACAACTATCTGGAGAAGGAGTCCTGCCCCTTTAGGAGCAGGTCCAGGGACTGAGATGTAAATATGAAGCTTCTCTCTGGTGGCCAGCTAGACTAATTAGGGAATAAATAGACTCCCTTCCTCAGATCTTCCTCTACTCTGAATTTTGGATCATTCAAATGTTTATGTGGTCTCTCCCATTAGAATTTAAGTTTCTTGATGATAGGGATTGTTTTTGTTTTTTCTTTATATTCCCAGAACTTAGTATAGTACCTAGAATGTAGTAAGTGCTTAACAAATGCTTGTTGTTTTCAAAAAATGTCATTAAAAAGAAAGATCCTGGGCACAGGGAACACTTTAATGACTTGATTTGCTCTTAACAGTGTCCTCACCAGATGGTAGAGGGGGGTGTCTGATTACACCAAAACTGTTGACTATTTTCCACTATTTCTGCCAAAGTGATTTTTTAGGCAGACTAGAAAAGATAGATTCAGCCGAGGGCTGTAAAGAGGTTGGAGCTTCATCTGTGCCAGCAGCCCAGGAAGAATCTCTAACCTTTCTGATGAGACTTGGGTGTCCATATGGAGTGCCTCTGACATGGAGAATAAGGAACAGGGCTAGTTCCAAATCATTTGCAGGACCTCCTGGACCCCATTCTGGAAGGATACCTCTTTGACACTTAGCTTGAGACTGTAGGTGCCTTTGCCTCTGTGAGGCCAACGCTGTCTCTTCCCTGCCTCCCTCTTTGGTTTCTCCATTTAAAGTAATGCAAATTCTAGCTTTGGTTAGGTTTACTAAGCCAGAGAATGGTGCTTAGAGATGTCATGGGCCCAGAACTGTTGTATTTGATTTGTATTCTTCCCACAACGTTTCCTCTTACTTTGAGGGCCTTGTGTCTACTCTTTTCCTATAGCTTTTTGTAACTCATGTAATTCCTCCTGGAGGATAGAGGGAAATATTAAGAGAGTGTTGAATCCCCAGAGATTTGGAGTGTTCCTCTTTCCCTCTCAAGCATTCAACTTCTTGGTACAATCTTTGTGGGAGAGATTGTTGACACATGTAAGTGGAAGCAATCTTAAAATCCTTGTACTCTTCATCTTCCCATCAGTCTGTTCCAACTCCAGATGGACTGAGCTAGCTAGTTAAGACTCGCTAAGATCTCTCCAGAGTTCCTGATACTGCCATGGCAGTGAGAGCCATCACAGGGGACTAAACATCTTATCTGCCACTAGGGCATATGTATGTCTCTGGAGTCAATAGAAAATCTCCACAGACATGGGCAGGATTTCACCCAAACCACTGAAATTACAGTTTCCCAGGAGATTTTCAGGTTGAAGAGAGGAAGGCATGTGTCAGGGAAGGGAACTCGATGTCGAGCCTTAATAGAATTTGGTTGAATCGGAGAAGTGAATTGAGTTCAGAGTTGAGATATTGAAACACTTTGGAGTCCATTTTCACTCTCCTGTTTAGATAGCCATTGTGAGACATTACAGCATCCAGAACAGGTCAGTCTGAAACTTCAGATGAAGGCAGATCACATTTGAGATGGGGAGTTGGGTTAGGTGATATCTAAATTCTTTTCCGGTTTTAGATTCAATATCAGTCCAGAAGGCTCTGTGTAATCACTTTTTTCTGCAGAAAGACCACTCATTTTTAATAGACTTTTTACATTTTTACATTTTTAAAGTTATACACAGCAATTTATTTTGATACAAAACTAGATTTTGCAGCTGTGCTAGAAAAAAGGTTTTTGTTATTTTCTTTATCAAAGCTATTTCAAACATTGTGAAAGCAGGAGGTAAACTGTCTCAAATTCAATAGATTAATCAGAGGTAGTGGAATATTTTTGTTAAGATTTGGAAAAATTTGTCAGTTAAAACAAAATTGTTAACACAACCTTATGATATCTTAATAGAAGCTTAGTGTTCAGAGCAAAGGAAGTGGTAGTCCTATCCCCTATACACTGCTGTGGTCAGACCACATTTAATATCCTTTCTTGGACTCTAACTAAATTTTACCAGCAACGTTGACAAAGAGGGCAACCCCTCTGTAGTGAAGTATATGGAAACCAGTTCATACAACTCACATTTAGATGCATTTTATAATGGTTGAATGAACTGGATATGTTTAAGTTGGAGAAGGCAGAGGGAAATAATAAGATATTCAAGGTATCCTTGAAGGTTTGTTGTGTAGGAGGAGAGAGCCAGAGGATGCCTTGGGGAAGGTACAGTCTTCTGCATTTTGGTGGTCCTCCTCCAAAAGATGAAGCAGCAGGACTGGATTTGGCCTCTGAGATTTCTTCCCACTCATCTTATTGGTCAGTAGGACTGGCAGGATATAGAGCTGGGAAGAGATACTCTAATACAACTCTGAGGGTGTTGAGTGATCTGTCCAGGGTCTCATATTAAGAAGCAGAGTCAGAATTTTGAAGCCTTTTCCTCTGACTGGTAGAAGAGAAGTGCCACAAATCTGGGCTCAGTATGAGGGGGAAACAACAGCCCTCTGTGGCAATTAGGGCTGCCCAGCTGGGAACTTTGTGTCTGTTAATGTCCTTCTCCCTCAGGGGGAAGGCTAAATGAGGTGACCTCTAAGGGCCCCAAGTTATTAAGAATCTTTATTTCTTAGTTTTAGTTAACTGATGCAAGCAGCTTATGTGCCTTGAATAATCTCTTCAGCAACAAAGAAAATATTTATACATTTTACAACTTTTAATTATATGTGTGAAATATTTCTTGTTTTCTTTGTAAAGATAAACTCAGAATTCAGTCGAATAATCAGAGGCACTGAGATGTTTTTGTACTTATTTTGAAAAAGCTGTCAGTGAAAGCATGAAGTTGTTGATGGAATTTTAGGGGTGTATCACCAGCTTCTATAGTCCTTCCCACTGAGACTAGATACTGCATTTTTGAAAACCTTAAGGTGCTTGAACAAGGGTTTCGTTGTTATTCATTGAGAAGTTTGTGAGGAGAATGAAGAAGGCAGGGGTTGAGCTGAAAGAATTGATCTTTCTATGTAAAAGAGGTTGAGTTAAACAACCACAGTGTAAAAGTGATGGAAGAGGAAGCTCTCTTTCTTCCTTGACAAATCAATTAATTATCTAACAGAGGTGAGAAGTTAAATTACAACCAAATACACACTCTCTGTTCTAGCCCCAGGTTTGGCCCATTTGTAGACTACCCCTAATGCTGCTTTTCTTTCTTGCAGGGCCTGGTCTCGGTAATGAGACATGGGGTATGATGTAGCCCGTTTCCAGGGGGATGTTGATGAAGACCTTATCTGTCCTATCTGCAGTGGAGTTCTGGAGGAGCCAGTACAGGTGAATTGGCAGAGTGGAATAGTACTGGGTATTTTGTCTGTATCTTACACAGTGCTTGCTGAATTGGGATAATGAGAGGTAGTTCCTGTTTATCCAGGCTTCAATTTATCCTGAACCATTCTTCATTGAGAAATAATAGTGTTCATGGAACACTGAGGCCCAGAGAGTGGCACCCCTATGAGTATCAAGAAAGCCAACACTGAAACAAAAGTGTCCCAATTTATGGTTTTGTATCCCTAGTACAGAATGGACAACAGAGAAGCAGGGAAGCCCCCATCCCAGGGTCTGCCTGAGTAGATGGAATGCTCTGGGGGGCGGGGAAGTCCTTCAAGTTGGGGAAATCTGTTGATCTTCTGTTTTCCTCAGATACCTTGTATTAATTGAGGAAGGGAAAAGATCCAAGTAGAATGGATAGAGGCCTGGTCTTGGAGCCAGAAAAACCTTGGTCCAAGTCTCACTTCTGAGGTACCAGTTGTATGACCCTGGGCAAATCACTTAACCACTCACTGTTCTACATAACTCTCTAAAAGATACAGATGGGGTTTCCTTTTTTGAGGGTTCCCTCTATTAAAATTTAATGAGTCCAGTTTCTATCCCTGTCATATTTTTCTGGGAAGGTATATTAGCCAATGAATGGAAGAAATAAAATACTATATGTCATATATGCTGGCAAAGAAGTTCTAATTAAACATTAAAGCTGTAGTTAATGAAATAAAAAAACTGCCCATGGATTGAATCAGATGGGTATGTAACCATCAGATAACATAGCTGTCAACCTGAATAGATGGCTGGAGTAATATGTTTGCACACATACATGAGTATCAGTCATGCTTAGGTTTCTTGACAGGTTCCCCTTAGCTCCCCTCTGTCTGTGCTAATGTGGCCAGGATCTTCCAGCTAGGCCCACTCTTCCTGTGCATGCCTTCATCTCTGGCCCTTGTCAGTAGGAGCTTGGACAAGTGAGGTGCTCTGCCCTTTTGACTGCCACCTGCCTCTGGTAATTATTTATTTCCCCTGCCGCACGCGCATGCGTGCGTGTTGCGTGTGTGTGTGTGTGTGTGTGTGTGTGTGTGTGTGAGAGAGAGAGAGAGAGAGAGAGAGAGATTGGGGAGAGTTAACAAGATTCACACAGCCTCTTAATTGGTCATCATCAGCCGTTGGTCTAGAAGTCACCCTGCCTATCTTCCTTCCTGATACCTGACCTGTCTTTGGAGCCAGCTCTTGGAAGTAGTGAGCCAGACAAGGAAGCCACACCCTGCCACTAAATCACTCTTCCTCTTACTTGTGTGTGACCAGCCAGAAAGCATGAGTAGTAACATGAATTCCTAATGATTTTTTAAAATTAATTTTCAGTTTTCTACAATCACTTTCATATATCTTAGATGTTTTTCCCTCTTTCCCCCCACCTTCCCCCCTCCCTCCTGAGATGGTATGCAATCTTATATAATTCCTAATGATCTTAACTACCAATTCAAGATTTGCTCTTGTGACACCTGGGTTTAGGGCAACTAAATAACAGCTTCCAAAGCTAGTAGCTCCCTTTTAACTTGATACCCCTCATCAAACTCACAGAATCTCAAGTTGGAAGAGCACTTTAGAGAGATTCTAGTGCCTATAATTTTACCACAAAGGATCCCCTGTGACTTCAGCTCTTGGATTACCTATTCTCCCCATCCCTTTAGCCACCCAGAGGAAGAAAGGTGCAGTGTCTAAACAAATTTGGTTTCAGTGTAATTGAAATAAGCTCTGTCTTTGCAGACTTTGCAGTTTAATACCAAGAGCAGTAGTATTAAATATGGGAGGAGAAGGTTCTGAGACTGTGTCAGTAGGTCCCTGTGTCTTTGTGGGTTTTCCTATCTCTTCTACCCAGGCTGAGTTTTGCTGCCATTTAATATGAATCAAGTGGATATGGGAGAGACATCTGGCTGTCCTCATTCTTGGACCATCTCCTTCATCCACACCAACCACTGACCTCTCTGGCTTCCTCTAAGTCCCAGCTAAAATCCTATCTTTGGGAAAGGAAGCCTTCCTCAATCCCTTTTAATTCTAGTGCCTTCCCTCTATTTATTATCTCCTGTTTATCTTGTATGGAGTTTGCTTTGCATATATTTGTTGGCAAGTTGTCTTCCTTTTTAGATTGCAAACTCCTTAAAAGGGCAAGGATTGGCCTGTTTGGTTTTTGTTCTTTCCTCTCTTTGTATTCCCACTGTTTCCATAGCGCCTGGCATGTGGTAGGTACTTAATATTTTTGATAGATCAAAATAACATGGGTGACTGCCCTTCACCTCCAAACAAGACTTTGCAGAACAAACTGTGTAAATGTCCCTCTCGTTCTAGGAGAGAGAATCAAGTGTGTCTTGTGTATAAAAAGCTCACAACCATATCAGTTCTATGGAGCATGGCCGTCCTCAGACTTTTTGTAACTAGGGGACCCTGGGTACCCAGCAGAGCCTGGTTGTTAGGTGATGACCTCACAAAGCTCCATGGGTTTTTCCTGCTTCAAATTCACTGACCCCTAAAGACTTTGAAAGGCTCTCTGGGCAGCAAGCAGCGAGAGGGCAAGAACAAGAGGAATCTTTTTGTATCCTTTCTGAAGTGGAAAATATAAAGTCAAGGAAAAGTCTCGTCTCAGAAAAGCCCTAGTGGCCCCTTTGTTGAGGCTAACACAAGGTGTTGGACATCAGCAGAGGAGTCTCGACTAGAAAGGTAGCCAGGTGACCTGGGGATGGGCAAGTTCCAAGTTAAGGCCTGTGTTTCAGGTCACATCTAGGAAGTGGTTGGCACTTGTAAGGGAAAAAGCCTCAGTCTATCTAGAAGGAGCCTCATAACTTCAGCAAGGGTTCAGTTTCTTTAATATACCTTGCTTTTACCTAGAATGACCCCCTCTTCTTCCATACAAGTCCTGTCCCTTTCCAAAAAATATCTTGTATTAGTGTTTGGTTTTCGTCTGTGCTTTTCCCTCATCCTAATCAAGCGGCAAAATGTCGTTACAGTATTTTGAGAATGCCATTGTTTTCTCATTTGCCCTTTTTATTCTAGTTCCCTCCACTCACCAACCATCCTATCCTTTTATATCAGTTATTCTCTTCATAGTTCATTTGGTAATCATATACTGCCTTATGACATCTTCTCTCTTTCCCCTTGTGTTGAAAATTACTTAAATCATTATTATTTAACTTGTTTATGTTTCATCTGTACTACTAGATTATAAACTTCTTAAGGAAATAGATTGCAGCTCTTTGTAACTTCCAGAGTGCAAGGTGTGTTGCAGATGCTTAATGCATATTTGTTGATCTGACCTGCTTCTATCCCAGAGGGCACTTAGTCTCAGTTGGACTAGTCATAAAAATAATTGGCAGGGAGAAGGAGGGAGCCCTTGTGATTCCTGGGAACTTTTGAAGTGCATTACCTAAGAGAGTTCTGACCAACTTGGTCTATGGAGATGGTACCGACACTGCTCCCAGTCCCTGCTGACTCCCCTGGGTGACTCTTTCCCTTCAGGCCCCTCACTGTGAGCACGCCTTCTGCAATGCCTGCATCACCCAGTGGTTCTCTCAGCAGCAGACGTGCCCGGTAGACCGAAGTGTAGTGACAGTTGCCCACCTGCGCCCTGTCCCCCGGATCATGCGGAACATGCTGTCAAAACTACAGATTGCCTGTGACAACGCTGTGTTTGGCTGCAGTGCCGTTGTGCGACTGGACAACCTCATGTCTCATCTCAGTGATTGCGAGCACAACCCCAAGCGGCCCGTCACCTGCGAGCAGGGCTGTGGGTGAGGATTTCCGCCTGACCCCTGCCTCCAGTTGACAGAGTTAGAGGTTCTTCTGTCTCTCCATTACTGTGCCAGTAATCCAGACAAATGAGGGTTAGTCTGCCTCCATGCCCAGAGAATGCTAAAATATGACTGTCTCTTGGGCTACAAGATCTCCAGGCAAAGTGGTGCCTTGTCTTTCTTGGCTCCTCTCTGCCCTTCCTGATTGGAGAGTCCTTCCCAAAGTTTAAACTTCATATGGAATTTTTGACTCTTTCCCTTTTGCTCTTCCCATAACTGATATGGTGAAAGGCAAATTCTCTAACTCTATAGAATAACCTTTTAGAGCCATGAAAATTGATTGCTCATCTCCCTCTTCTTCCCCACCCTCATCAAGGGGTCTCCTTATCTGGCTTAAGTTCCACTTTGTCCTCTTGATTCTCTGCTCTGCTCAGTTCGCATGGGTCGGTGTGGGTTGGGAATGTAGGGGAACAGAGTTTGGTTATGTAGTTGTGGCAGAGGTTAGAGGGCTTCTGGGAAAGGGTAACTAGTATAGCTGAGGTCTACATACAGGAGAGAACACTATCAGGGTTTTTAGAAGAAGGGAACGTACAGTAGTGAAAGCTATAGTAAGTGTGAAGGCTTTGACTGGGAGAAGGCTCTACATTTCTGCAGTGGAATGGGACTCCTTACAGTCTCCTTGTTGGGCTGGGTTTTGGAAACCCAGCCTTGGCCTCTGAACCCCCTGTCATACTCTCTCCCTGTCCTGGAGTGTAGCCTGGAGATGCCCAAAGATGAGCTGCCCAACCACAACTGCATTAAGCATCTGCGCTCAGTGGTGCAGCAGCAGCAGACCCGCATCGCGGAACTAGAGAAGACATCAGCTGAGCACAAGCACCAGCTGGCTGAGCAGGTATGTCTGAGGGGCTTGGGAATGGGGCGGTACATAACAAGGATCCTGTCATTGCATAAGGTGCTTGTGAGTGAGAAGACTGATCGCTGGGTCACGTGGATGCTTGGGACGGAATGTGAAGGATGGTGGCCTTGCCATTTCCTTCTTCTCAATTATTGCTAAGAGTCTTCACCTTGGACGGTACCGCTGGACTTAGGGTTTATCTCCCCAAGAATCCCCCTAAGCTGAACTGTCCTTCGTCTTTCTGCCTGCTGTTTTCCTATAACTTGTCCTGGCTCTCCTTTCTTCCGATAGAAGCGGGACATTCAGCTGCTGAAGGCCTACATGCGAGCTATCCGCAGTGTCAATCCCAACCTTCAGAACCTGGAGGAAACCATTGAATACAATGAGATCCTAGAGTAAGTGAAATTCCAGACTTCAGGGAAATCCCTAGGTAGAGTGAACTCTATTGACCTTTTAGCCTCTTGGGCTTTGGGAGGGGTTGGGTGTGACCTTGACTGGGTGTGATCCAAGACAAAATAGACAGAAAGGATGGGTCCTTGGTTTCAACACAGAATTCCCCTGAATTAGATTTGGTTAGTGGCTTAGGTGACCTTGATTACCCAGAATTCTGTTTTGGACTCTAGACACAGGTAGATACTGCTGTTTTTGCCCCTCTGAAGCTCATGGTCTTAAGGGAAGATGGTATATACAAGCAGGAGGAAGCTTCTTCATATTTAAAATATACCTGAAGCGCAAATGAGAGTGAACTTTTTGACAATGATGATTTAACTTTCCTGATCTGAAAAAAGAAGTGTTAAGGGGCAGGAAGTCAGGTGGGGTAAAGCAAGGAAAGAACCCCTGAGCTAGGTTGGGCAAGAAGGGACAAACTCCCAAGCTAAGCCTTGCCCAATGCACTGATGGCTCACGTTTATATTGCCCTTTTAAAATTTACAAAGAACATTTTACAGCTCTCACGATGCCCCTGATAGAGGTGGTCTTATCCCCATTTTCCTTAGAAACTTAGGCTCAGAGAAGTCACGGGCCACGTCTTGTGTTTATAAAATGGCAGAGAGTACAGGGCAGCCTGGGTTGGAAAGAGGGGAGCTAGAGTAACTTCCCTAATTTCCCTCCACACAGGTGGGTCAACTCCCTGCAGCCCGCACGGGTCACACGCTGGGGCGGCATGATCTCCACTCCGGATGCTGTTCTGCAAGCCGTCATCAAGCGCTCTCTGGTGGAGAGTGGCTGCCCAGCCTCCATAGTCAATGAGCTCATTGAAAACGCCCATGAACGAAGCTGGCCCCAGGGCCTGGCCACCTTAGAGACGCGTCAGATGAACCGGCGCTACTATGAGAACTACGTAGCCAAACGTATCCCTGGCAAGCAGGCAGTGGTGGTAATGGCCTGTGAAAACCAGCACATGGGGGATGACATGGTGCAGGAACCGGGCCTTGTCATGATATTTGCGCACGGCGTGGAGGAAATCTAGGAAACTGCAGCAAGACTATAAAACGAGAAGGAAACCTGAACCCCCACCACTCCACTGGGCATGCCCCACTCACCCCCACTTGCCTATATTCAAGCCCCAGCCTCTCCCACTCTACTGGCACTAAAGGTGCCCCAGGGCATTAGCTTCTTCCTCCCTCATACCTCTAGCCCCCTGAGGTCTGCCCAAGAGGGAGATCCAGGTATGGATGCTATTACTCTTACCTCCTTCCCCCTAAATTTCTGTACATTTTCAGCCTGATTGGAAGGGCCCTCACCTTCACGTCCCCTAAGTCCAGATGTTTTCAGAAGGCGCAAAAACATCCATTGTTCCTAGAGGAGAGGGGTGAGGTGTAGCACCACCTGAAACCAAGAGGTTGGAGCAGGTAGGCATTCTGGGCCTCAGTAGCCTTGATAGGAAAATGTGAAGGGGTGGGGGCAGCAAGGTCAGAAAAAAGACGTAGGAGTGGTGAGTGATGCCAAATAGAAATTGGTCAGCACTGGTGACTGGGGGTGGGGTGGGGATGGTGCTTATGACCTCTGTGCCAAGCAGAAATCTTTCTTTCCACCCTTGGGGAGCATGAGGGCAGGTTTTAGCTGAATGGGTGGGAGAATGGGTACTGAAATGTGTCGGCTGAGCCTCTCCTGTTTCCCCCCACTTTTCATAAATAGAATGATGGGTTCTGGGAAGTTGGGGGTGGGTTGGTGCAGCCAGGAAAGAGCCCTTCCCTGCCTGGCCTTTGCCAAAGTGGAGTGGGCTGATGGCCTTTATGGCTAGGGCAGTGGTAGTTCCCATATTCCCCCTCCACCTTCTTTGCGATTGTGGTTCAGTATTTTTTGTAATAATTTACTTTTAGGTTTTGTTCTGTTTGTATTTCTTCCCATTTGGCAAGTTTTGTGTTTAAAAAGAGTGAGCCACCTCTGGCCTCTCTCATTCCTCACTCAGTCAAGTGTTGGGTGTTTAATTTATTTACATTATTTTTTCTTTACTTTTTTTCTGTTTTTCTCCCTCCAAAAAAGACCAAAAAAGCTTCCCCTTTCTCCCCCTCATCCAAACTCTTCCCTCCCAAACTCATGAGAATTAAAAACATTATTCCTTTGCTGTTCCTATTGTGGGGGATCATCCTGGGTGTGAGGTTTGGGATATGGGGTCTATCCTTCTTCATTACCTCTAATCTTTCGCTTGAGTACAGGTGAACACGGTGGGCCTTGGCTGATAAGAGAGCTATCTGTGTCTATTCCCCAGTTCTAAATTCCCAGATTAGCCTTCTGTTTGACTCCCATCGGGGCGTACTGAAAGACCAACATGTCTCAGCCATTTGGAAAGCTGGAGCCTTTGGCCCTCCTTCAAACTAAGGAGTTTGAAGCATTAATTTTTGAAGACAAGCTTCCCTTCTCCCTTGAGTTGTGGGGCTGGGTTTGGGCAAGCTGCTGTAGCCACTTTGTCACTGGTTAGGTTCCAGCTGGTCACCCAGGGCAGCTCTCAGACCCTCAGCTGGCTACTGAGACAATTGTTTTGCTTCTCAAGGCACAGCATGAGGTGAGTTCTTTCATAGCTGTTTGGTTTCTGTTCTCTTTGGAATTTCCTGTGTTGGTCTGCTTGCATTTGGTGAGTGGCTCCCTTCTAGGGTGCCTCTAGAACTGGACAGGACAGGCATGTGTTCTAGTTCCCATCAGGAACTCAGAAATTAGAGAAAGCTTTTCTGCCACATGTAATTATTGCACCACTCTCAGACCCCAAAACTCACCCTGCTCCTTTGTTTTTCTCCCGAAACCCAAAACTGAATGTGGGCCTCGTGTTTTGGGGAGCCTCCATCCCTCACTGGGGGGTCTACAGGTTCTAGCTGTGTTTGTGTTCATGGTATTGACAGTCTTCACAATAAACCTTTTACTCTACCTACCAAATTCGTAATTCAACCTTTCTACCATGATTTCTCCTCTGCCCTTTGTGTCTCCCATTTTTAACTCTCTTCACTACTTGTTTGCTTTATAACCTGCTTGGGTCTCCAGTGTGTAAGTTTCTAAAGGTCACACTTTTTTTTTTTTGAAGGGGTATGTGGTGTTTGGGAGTGCTTTTCTTAAATTTCTTTTCTCTTTTGCCAGCTACCTGTATCTTTATAGCACAAACTCATATCTTTACCTTCATACAGTCCCCTTGTTTTTGGCTGTGAATTATATATCCAAGGCCTCAAATCCTACCTTGACCTTCCTACAATTGGAACTCTTGCCTTCTTCTGTCACCCTTGCTTTGGGAACTTAGTTTCTGTACTAAAGAAGGGAACTGTGACCCCCTTTCACTTGCATAATTATTTTCATGGAATGATGGGGCAACCTTAGGATATAGTAAATAGTAGCTGCCCCAAGAGGAATGTGATGTACTCAGTAGAGTTGGCCTGGAAGCAACAAAGACCTGCCTTGTGAGTCAGTGCTGGCTGTGTTACCTGGGCTAGTCACCTAGTCACTCAGTGCTCTACACAGCTGTGGTTTAGATTTGCCAAGAAGGTCCTGACCCTCACTGGTAAGAGTTTCCTTAGGCAGCGCTTCCTGCTACTCATGAAATTCCAAGTCCTTTCCCTCTCTGAAGAAAGTTACAAGCTCTTTGGTGCTGCTCCGCATGAGTGTGAGGGGACCAGAGTGTAGTGACTGAGCTGTTACCTTAAATGTGATGGGTTGGGAGCGACCCTGCTTTTAGTGAGGATGCTGTTGCTCAAAGCATTTTCAGAATTGGCTTCAGAGTCTGTGGCAGTCTTTGGAATACCATTCAGTAGTACTGTCCTTCTGTACTCTCCCTCTTCCCTTACCCCCCAGAAACATTTGAAGCTAACCTGGTAAAGTAGTGGTTAATTTGGCCTTTGTTTTTTTTTAAAGAGACTTGAATTTGTTGGCCAAGGACCAATGTGGCTCATCTTGGAGAGGCTTATCAAAAATACATTGGCACTAGGTGACAAATTTTTGGCTGTGGGGACATGAAGCAATTAGAGTTGGGAGGCACTCTACAGATGTCATTGTAAAACATTTGTAAGTGTGAAGAGCCTTGTGGTCAAAGGATTGGAGTTCAGATAACTTTCTAGCCCTGTGGCCCCTTGGGAAAGTCACTTCATCTCTCTGGGCTTCATTCATTTGGCTAATCTGCAAATCAGAAAGGATACTTGCACTGCCTACCTCACAGGGTTGTTGTGAGGAACATGCTTTGTAAGCCTGAAAATGTTCTATGGTTTACAATGTAAGTTATTAATAAATGTGAGTTAATTCTAAGAGAAAAAAAAAGATGCTATTTTAAAAGCCTTTCAGAGGCTTGAGCTATATCTCAGAGGTCCCCTGTTCCTTGGTATTTGGAGGATCTATATGTGGGAGAAGAATCAGAGGGGACCACAAAAGTCTTTCCTGCGGATCAAGGAATAAATGATGCATCCAGCCTTGTTTTGAAGTCCAAATGTCACTTGAGGAAGTGAAAATTAAAAGTTGGCAGAATTTGGATGCTAAACTCAGATTTGAATTCAATAGGAAATCGTAGCTTTTTGAGCAGAGAAGTCTCTGATGATAGTGTTTTACAGTCTGTTAGAAGTATATGGGATGATGCTAGGACTGGAGAAACTTGAGATGGGCAGATTAAGTCAGAAGGTTACCTTTGTAAGTCAGGCACAAGGGTAGAGGTATGATGCACACTGGGAAGAAGACTCAAGCACGAGTTTTAAAGAACCAAGGTGTTCCCCTCCACACACATTCTCAATATGGTGGAGGAGTGCGTTGATTCTGTAGGGGAAATACTGAAGACATTAAGAAGGGGATAAGTATTGATAGTGATCCCTCAGAAGGCAGAGAGGCTAGAGGATGGGCCTTCTAGCAAAGTCTACAATATGAAAACTTCCAACTAAGCTAAATTCCCCTGAGGAGCATCTCAGGAACGATAAAGCTGCTGATGGAATAAAATCAGAAAAACAGTGAGTCATTTATTCATTCCAGGGTCATACTAGGAAATTGCCTGAAGCCTGCAAACATCTTGGTCAGGGGAAGGGCCAGGGCCTGAAGCCAGCACATTGCACTGGTTGGTGATGCACAGCGGAATGTGGTGGGGGCTAATGGGACGTTTTGATTGGGGCCCCACTAGGCTGGAGAACTGACTGGGGACAAACCACAGCAGCAGAAGCAGGACCTACGTAGTGTCCTAGTACGGTAGTGTCCTGCTCTGAGGCAGCAGCAGGGGGACGGGACCTATGCTGAGACATGCCATCCAAGATATTGAAGGGGCAGAGCATTAGCGTGGCACAGAATCCTCATCCAGGAACTAAGGCTGAAGGCCAAATAGAAAATAATCATGCTAATGATACAATTTGGCTTGAGAGTGCCAAGAGGAAATTACAGAAGAAAATGGTTCTGTAAAACAATTAGAACTAGAACTCCTGAAGGGAAAAAAAGATGAATTAGATAGAAGGACTATAAGAATGAACTAGGAAATTTAGCTGAAATGAAATGCTGAAAACATGAGAAACATTACCCAAGTAGTAGATTCTGAAAATAGCATGAAGCAAAAAACCCCAAAATAAAACAAAATAGGTGGAAAAATTAGAACTTGGGGTATTTTTTTTTAAGCTAGAAAACAATAGAATTTAAAAATTTGAACTCTTTGTGGGGGCGGTAAGGAACTGTAGGAAGATGGTTGCATACTATGGCTCAGAGGGGCCAAGATCATTGTAAAACGCCCCAGTAAAACTTTAAAATGCACTATTAGTTGGGAAAATATAGAATATCAATTATAGATTCCTCCACTCAGCCTGGGGGTGCACTGAAGCATTGCTGGAATCTTGTAGGAGCTCCAAAGTAGACAAGTCAGGCTATGTTAAAATTTTTGCACAAAGCTTCAGGGCAACTGGAGATCCAGATCTGGCGAGAAAAAAGTCCAAAGACAAAGACCAGCCCTGTGAACCTGAAACTGGGTGAAGTAAGTCCAGTGGTAGGGGGAAAAGACCGAAGTCAGAGCTTAATGCAAGTGTCTCGCCCTAAAGCCCTGTGGCAACGAGGCCCAAGGCAGAGGCCAGATCAAAAGTAACCTCAGATTCCTTTGAAGGAAGAGCCTAATCTTGGCTTTCCCATGACATTCAGGAGTTAAGGAAAAGTGCCCAACACAAGCATGGGTCCTTCTGTGCCTTCTCCCTCCTTCCTCCCACTGCAAAAAAAAAGACCAGTTAGTATGAGGAAATGCCCATAGGGTAAATCTAAGGAACAGTAATCCCACAAATCCAACCAAAACATCTGAGAAAAACCATCCTGGCCATGATTACAAAAATACCTAGGAAAAATGAAACAAGGCCAAAAATGGATGAGCTAGAGAGGAAAGAATGGCAAGGAAATCTTATCTCAGAATAGACAGTAGAAAAACTAAGAACTGAATGCTCAGAAAATTAGAATGGGCCAAACAAAATCATTCAATGATTTATGAAATGTGTGTGTGTGTGTTTAAAACTGACCTCCAAAACAGATTAAAGAGAAAGATAATGTAAGGATTATCCAATTATCTGAAAATTGTGACCCATCCTCAAGTATCTCCCCGCTACCTTCCCCTGCAAAATACCTAGACTGCAATTCAAGAAATTATAGAAACTTCCTGCAATTCTTTCAACCTGAGAAAAAAATGAAAATGGAGGAAATGGGTGAATATTCATAAGTGTGCAATACTCAGATTAACAAAAGAAATTAACAAGCCATAACCAAACTGCCAAAGAAAAAAACAACCTCGAGGAACCAGATGGTTTTACAAGTGAGTTCTATCAAACATTCAAGGAACAATTCCAAGGTTACATGAATTGTTGGCAGTAATAAGAAAAAGGCACTGTTCTAATTTCTATAATACAAATAATAGTCATAATATCTAAACCCGGGAGAAAACAAAAAAATATTAAAGATCAATATCCATGATGAAAAAAAATTTTCAATAAAATATTGGATATAACAATAGAAAGGTTACAAACTATGACTTATTTGGGTTTATTTTAGGAATGCAGGGATGAATTTTATAAAGAAGACTGAAAAGACTCAAACTTTTCAGGGGTTCAAAAAGTCTTAATGCTTATTAAAGCTTAAAACTATACTGACTTTCCAACAGTGTATAATGAATCATGTTAATATAAATAAAACCATATTTTATCACTAGATGCTGAAAAGTCTTTGGTCAGATCTTAAGCACATTTTTGCTCAAGACAGCTTTCTGCTTTCTGCATAGCAATAAATGAACCTTTCCTTAATACAGTAAATCATGTAAACAAACATTAGAGGCAGCTGAATGGCTAAATGGATAGAGCACTGGGCCTAGAGTCAACAACGAGTTCAAATCTGGCCTCAGACACTTATTAGTTGTGTGACCCTGAGCAAGTCTCTTAACCTCTATTTGTTTTAATCCACTGCAGAAGGACTGGCAAAGCACTCCAGTATCTTTGTCAAGAAAACTCATTGACAGTGTTGGTGTGCAGTTGGCCCATGGGGTGACAAAAAGTCAGACATGACAAAAAAAACCAAGCAAACGTAAATTAGAAAATACAGGGGAGTTTCCAATAAAATCATAAATAAAGCAAAGATGTCCACTAACACCTCTACTATTTCACATAATCCTACAAATGCCCATTATATTAATAATACAAGAGAAATCAAGGGAATAAGTCCATAGACAAGAAACAAAATGAGTACTTAAAGATGACCACTTAGAAAACTAAAGGGGCAACAATAAGTTCAAACAATTCATTCAGCAAAGTTGCTGGATATAAAATAAATCCATATAAACCGTAAGCAAAAAGGAAAAGGACTTCCATGTTCTAAAATATTTATAGCAACTCTTTGTGGTGGCAAGGAATTGTAAATTGAAAGGATGCCCATCAATTGGGAATGAATAAATTGTGGTATATGATTGTGATGGAATACTATTGTGCTGTAAGAAATGATGAGCAGGTGGATTTTAGGAAGACATGGAAAGACTTGCATGGAATAATGAAGTGTGACTGAGAGACCCAAGAGAATGTTGTATACGCTAACAGCAATATTGTTTGAAGAGTAAATACGAATGACTAAGCTATTCTGAGTTATATTAATACACAAAGTGCCTGTGAAGGAAGATGCTGTCTACCACCAGAGAAATAACTGATACATGAAACTATGTATTTTATATGTATATCTGTGTCAAATAATGGTCTTTTCTAGTGCAGGATCTGTGTTTGTCCTTCATTTTCGAAGAAGACCATGACAGCAAAGAAATGATGACATGATTTGCACTTGACTTTGTTTTGAGTGAGGAATAGGGAGAGAGGGAAACATCTTGGAACTAAATGTAACAAAAAAAATTAGGTTGCTCAGTAAAAGAGAATAAGTACAGAAGAAAATGAACACGAGTACAAGATTTCTAAACCAAAGATCTCGGGTACTGGGGTAAGGACTGTTTGACAAAATTGTTGAAAAACCTGAAAAGTTAAGCAGAACTTAGATATTAACCAACGTCTTGCTCTGTATCCCAACGGAAACTTTCAGGTATGAGATTTGATATCGCAAGTGAATCAGGAGAACAAGGAAGAAATTTTCTTTCATGTCTTTGGAGAGAAGAAAAATCTAGTTCACAACTAGCCTAAATAAAGGGATAGAATCACAAAATATAAAATGGACACCTTTTAATCATGGGAAATTGAAAAGTTTTTGCACCAACAAAACTAATCTGGTTAAAATTAGGAGGAGAAACCAAGCAAGATGGTGTAGGAGGAAGCAATATAGCTCAGTCTTCCCCCACAACTAATCCATAAAAATTTAGAAAATATACTAGATGAAGTTCTGATTGGGAAATCAGAGGAAAAAAATATAACTCAGTCATTTTTTCTAGCCTAGGTCAGCATAGGCAGACAGAGAGGTTTGTGGACTCTGGGGATGAACTCTAGGCTGGAAGTAGGTGAGCTTTCTAGAGCAGGGATTAAATGAACCAGGTCTAAAATCTGGCACTGAGGAGGTGACTTGTGCCTGGAGTGGAGGAGCCAGACAAAGGGCCTGATTCCCTTCCCCTCCCCAAAGACTGAGGTGTGAGGGGTGTGGGAGTGGGAGAAGAGTGAAATGTAATATACTTGGTCTTCTAGGTCACGGTGGTCTGTGTTACATGTGCAGGGTCACAAGATATAATCACAAATTTACTCCTCCCACATGAAGAAGGCATAATCCTCCATTTCCCTGCATTACCTCAGTGTCTGGGGAGGAGAAGGGGATTAAGTTCAAAGTTTGACCTGGTTCTCATAGTGCACAATCCCAGTTCCAAGTCCAAAACCACCCCATGAAAGTTAAGTCCCAGACCCCCAGGTTTCTCAGGGTTTCCATCCCTGACTGGTGGTCGCACCACCCTGCCTGTATTTCTGCTCCAATGTTATTCCTAGTTTAAACTCCCCTGTGTGATGGAGATCCCCTCTAACATCTGAAGTGAAGGGCAAACAACATCCCAGGCCCACTTCTCAGAGTCAAGGTAATAGAAAAGGAGCACAACAGAAAGGAGCACAGTCAGTGGAAAAGTGAGGGAAGGGCTCAGTCTTGCCATTTTTAAAGATGCAGGCAGCTAATCAAAGGAGGCTATGCCACCCCCACCTCCCCAGCCAAGTGGTAGGGGACTCACTGGGCTCCATGTTAGAACTGGGCATGGCCAGAAGCCCAAGTAAAGTATAGCAACAAGGAAGGAGGAGGAGGAAGGGGAGCTGGTAACATTTGAACCTCCCTCCCATATGAACTGGTCAAAGGAGGGAAGAGTACACACACACACACACACAGAGCTAGCTACAGAAATAATGTTTTAACAGGGAAACAGAAGGATAAGGGTAGAGGGGAAAAGGAAGGAATTAGATTTATGGAGGATTAGTCTTAAGCAAAATATTGTAGACAGTTACCAAAAAATATTTGTGGGAGCTATTTTCTGGGGTGATAAAAATTTGAAAAAAGAGGGGGTATCCATCTATTGGAGGATGGCTTAACAAATTATGGTATACAAATGTGATGGAATGGTATTGTGATATAAGAAATGATGAAGGGGGTGTTTTCAGAGAAACCTGGGAAGACTTGTATCATGTAGAATGAAGTAAGAGAATAATTGATACAATGGCAACAATACTGGAAACACAGACAAACTGACAGACTAAAGAATTCTGGTTACTGCAGTGACCAACTGTGATTTAGAAATATGTTACTCACTTTCTGGTAGGTGATGGACTCTGAGTTCTACCTCTCAGTTATTAGATCAACAAGTTAGTGGACCGAAATGGAAACTGACAAATCTTGGAGGAGCTACAAGAAAACAGATATGTTGATTAGGTGTTGGTGATACTGGGAATTGGTTCAGCCATTCTGAAAGGCAATATGGATTAAGAAAGACTTTTTTTTAGTTAATGAAACTCTGTTTTCTCTCTTCCTAGAAAAACAAACAAAAAACAAAGTTTTGTAACAAATACAGATAGTCAAGCAAAACAAATTCCTTCATTGGCCACTCCCAAAAAATATATGTCTTAATCTGTATCCTGAACCCATTACAGGGTCAAGAGACAGGTGATATGTTTTATCATGGGTCTTCTGGAAAACTTCTTGGTTATTACATTGATCAAAATCCTTAAAACTTTTAGAATTTCTTGTTTTATAGTGTAAATTATTCTGGTTTTGCTCACTTCACATTCATAAAAGTCTTATTAGGTTTCATTAAAACCAGCGCCATCTTTTTTTTTTGAAAGAAGGAAACAAGCATTTAAAAGTCCCTGCTATGTACCAGACATTGTGCTAAGCATTTTACAAATATTATTTCATTTTGATAATATAGCATAATAGTATTCCATTACATTCATACACCATAATTTGTTCTGTCATTTTCCCCAACTGATGGGCGTCCCCTTAGTTTCTAGTTCTTTGCTACTACTAAAAGGACTGCCAAAAATATTTTTTGTACATGTGAGTTCTTTTCCTCTTTTAAAAAAATCTCTTCAAGATGTAGACCTAGTAGTGGTGTTACTGGATAATCAAAGGGTATGTGACAGTTTAATAACTTTTTTTGACTTGCTTTCAAGAATAGTTGTATCATTTCCCAACTACCAATAGTCCATCATTGTGCCTGTTTTCCTTAATCTCTACAAAATTTGTAATTTCTAGAAAGCAATTTGTAACTGCACAAGGATTATCTACAAAAAATTAAGTGAGAGAAAATATGAAACAAAAGCTCCAGCGGAAAGAATTTGAAGGAGAATAAATTGTTTCAAAGAGAAAGTCATGAACCTTACCCAAGTGACTTCCTGAAAGCTAGAATGGACCAAAGACAACTCAATGACTCCAAGAGACAACAAGAAATGTTGTTGACAACAAAATCAAAAGTTTGAAAAAATGTGAGATATCAGATACACAAAACTGACTTGGAAAACATCAAGGAGAGAGAATTTAAAGTCACTGGACACAAAACCCATGATTTTGAGGGGGAAGAACCTATATTTCAAGAAATCCTAAGTGAAAACTGCCCAGTTCTATTACAACTATTTCGGTAAAACTAGTGAGAAGAATCCACCAATCAATTCCTAAGACAAAACAACAGTCCAAATAATACCATAGCCAAAATTCAGCACTTCCATATCAAAGAAAAAATCCTACAAACACACAGAAAGAAGGATTACAGTACCCAGGAATCACAACCAGGATCATACAGAACCAGAACCTTCCACCATAAAAAAAGAATTTGAAATATAGTATTCCAAAAAAAGCAGAAGACATGATTTTACAATCAAGAAAGCTTACCTTGCAAAGTTGTAATACTTCCAGGAGCAAAATGGACTTTTAAATGAAATAGAGGATGTTCAAGTATCATAAGTATTTCACACAAAAAGGCCAGAACTGAGTGGGAAAACATAAACACAAGAATGAGGAGAAACCTAGAAAGGTGAATTTATGTGAGCAACTGGAAGGGATTGTATGATGCTAACAGTCTAAAAGGAGGAGAAAAAGAAAAGTGTCTCTTCAGAGCCTTAATGTCTTCAAAAGGTATTGAGGGTGGTAGGTCAGTGTGGCAGTGGATGTTGGGCCCCTTTTCCACAATGGTTGCTCCCCTTGATGCTGGCTGCAAGGGCAGGTTGAAATGTTGAAAGCTATTTTTATTTCAATTGAAATTAGTTTTTAAACCCATAATAAATGTTTCTATATAGTAATTTTATATAATTTTTGAAAAAGGTATTGAGGTGATTAAATAAGGAAAAATAAAGGTTATGGAGTAGGTTAGTTGTGTCCTTAGGGTTTTGTGGCAGGTGGAATCTGAAATGACTGAAGAAACAAAGGTTTGAACTCCCAAGCCTATCAGTTTATTAAATAATGCATCACAATCACACAATGAATCACATCATGACCAGGCTGCCTCAGCTTTGGCCCTGGTCCCTGAATACAGGAGGAGATAGATTCTTATTCATTAAAAACAACCAAATAAGACCAATTAATTAAAAGAAAAACAACCCAAGGTAAAAACCAGAATACAAGACTAAGTAATCTGGTTTTTAATTGCAATAAAGATTAGGAACTTCTCAAGCTGGGAAGGGGAAAGCAAAACGTACTTTTAGTTCCCTAAAGTCAGAAAAAGAGATATACCCCCAAGTGTCCATATTCAATCAAAGGAACGTGGAAACAATAACTGATTGACCAGTACAGGGCCAGTTTAGATAAAGACACATGAGTTGCTTAAGATGTATAATTGTGAGAAAATTCTTTGCAGCAATCTTTGGATTTGACTGGGTTTCTGGTTACCATAAGCTAGGTCCTTAGTTAAATGTTTCTAAGCAACAGGTAGAAGTGGTCCAGCTTTCCAGCCATACAGAAGTAGGTTCAAACAGTGCAATAAAATTTTCTCACAATCCCCATAACTGAATGAAGTTTTCTCACAAAATAGAAGTGAGACTAGACCCATACTTGAATAGAAAGGAATCCAGATCCAGAATCAAGTCACAAAATGGAGTCAGTATGGTTTACTCAGTTCTCACAGTTCCCTCAGTTTTAAGAGAGGAAAGAAAAGGGATAATAAAAGGAGACACCCACTAGTATAGAAATGAACAAAAAAGGAGAACTTTTTTCTCATAAAGGGGAGCATAAGAAGATGAATATGCAAACTGGGAGGAAGCAATAAGGGAGAGTTGACATCAAATGAACCTTACTTGTCTGAAATAGACAAAACACACAGTTTGGTGTAGAAATCCATTAAACTTGATAAGGAAATTTATTGATCCTAAAGGGAGGATTAAAAGTAGGAAAAAAGAAAAAAACCGGAAACTCATTTGGCTTATGGCTGAACAAACTATGTTATGTGATTAAAATGGAGAACTATTGTATCATAAGAAAGAAAAAGAAGAAAAGAAGACAGCTTAAGAGAATCCAGAGAAGTAAGAATTTATAGAAAATAAAGTGAGCAGAATCAGGAGAACACTTTATGTGACAGTATTATAAAGAAAAACAATTTTGACAGACTTAAGATCTCTGATAAAAAGCAATGACCAACTTAAGAGTACTTAGATGAAGCATGCTACCCACCAATAATGCCTTGTGTAATTTTCTTTTTGTGTTCTTCTACGTGTGTGTATACAAATATATGTATACACACACACATGCTCGATCTTATGTGTGCTTAATTAAGTTCAGAATTAACCAAAAATTTTAAAGCACATATTAGAGACACTGAGACAAAAGTCTCAGTGGAATCAACATGTGGCTTTCCTATGCTAATCAATGACTTTACACTCTACCTGCTCATATTTGGGCCGGAACCACACCTACCCACTGATTGTAGAGTCTCAGAGAATAGAAAGAAAGCACATACAATCAGTACATGTCTTGACGTCAAGAAGAGTTAGAGAAACTTAGCCACAACTTCAGCCCCCCCAAAACACTGAAATGAATGATTGAATTGTCAAGACCTTCAACTAGAAGATATTGTTCTGCTGAGAAGTCATGATATTTGTGAGATACACCAGTTAGCAATTTGATAGAAAGCTACCCTATACCTAGGAGTAGAGAGACTGGTCATATTGTTTTGTGTACAGAATGGTTCCACAGACTGGTAGTGATCCTCAAAGCAATCCACTGTAGCCATTTATCGCCAGTAGGTGAGTTATTTGGATTTTCTGAAAGGCAGACAAAAAAGTGTTGGACATTCATTTCAGAGGATGACACACAGAAGAAATAACTTCTAGTCATAAAGTCTCAAAGATCCAAAAACTCATTTCAAGTAAAGAATATTCTACAAAATCCCATTCAAATGACAGAAAAGGTCTAAACTCAGAGGCAATAGCTTTCCTATCTAGCACTCTAACTGTAGAGACTGCTCTGATTTCTACATGTACTGACAGAATGTAGTAACCCAGGTAACCAGGCTGGACCACTTGAGGTTTAGGAGAGCAGGCCTATAGTCATGATGAGGACTTATGATTCAACCATGCAATCAACATAGCCCAAGGAAAGAGACAGATGTTGTTGATCCTTCATTTTGAAGAGGATGTCTTGACTTGCATGTGAATTAAAACGAGGCAGAATTGTGTAGTCATCAGCCTCTCTCTTCCAGATTTATGAGAAATCCAGCGGCAGGACAGAAGTCAAGGTGACTGGCAATGGCCTGGTTTGCCATGGATGACTTTGGCACTCCACATCGCCTGCGTCAGCTGTCTTCACGGTTGTTGGAACAAATTATTCTCATTTGCCCATGCTACCAGGGGAAGTCTTCACATACTTGGGGTAGACATCTCCCTTATTCACTGAGGACTCTGAAGCCTGTCAGGTACCCTTGACCTGGTTTAGCCCATCTACCAAGATAGTATTATGGGGCTCTGACTGTTGCTCATGCTACAGCTTTTTGGAGCTATACAAGTGAGAGCTGGGTAAATCAGATGGACACCAAAGGTAGATAAGCAGCCCTGAAAAGGTGCTATAGTCTAGGGATAGAAGGAGTTAGTTCGGTAGGAGAGCTACAACTCTGACTAATGAGTATGCTAACTAAGATGTACCAGGTGAAAGACGTTAAATGGATACAACATATAGCCAGGTGATAATAATATTTATGCATATAATATGTACTTTGTATGTAATTTTCATTCTAAATTCATTGATGCATATTATTTATAGCATGTATTACGTTATTTTTCTTATTTGTGTTTATTTACTCATATATTTATATATAGTAGTTGCATTTGCCTAACTATTCAGCTTTACTATATGTTCAGTTATGTTTCTTTTTTTTCAAATCTTATTTGTAGATCCACCAGTGTCATTTCTACTTTGACTTTGGTGTTTGAATATTAACTTGTGTCCCACGGATACCCATGTATTGCTGTGATACTGCATATATTATGTTCTACGTGTAATTTAAACGCGTAGTCAATAAAGGAGCTTGTTGAGGGATGTTTTGCGTTTTTGAGCTACGTCTATCGTGTGTATCGTTGCTGAGTGGATTACCTGGGATGCTACTGAAATCCACCTTCGCTCCATCAAGCGCCGCTATTTTATCTGAGGCTCGGCAGCTGTGGACATCCAGAGGCCATGTAGCCCAGCTGATTCTCGAAAGGGACCGAGAAAAAGAAAGAGGACCTCTTCAGTTCTGAGTCGGAAGATTTTACCGTCACAGTGGGGTCGTTCCCCTGAACTCCCAAACTTAGCAGATTTACGGGAGCCTGGATCCCCAGGTCGGAGCACCGCGGACTCCCCGGGGCTCCGGGTCCGGCGGCCCTCCCCTCGCCACCCAGGCTGGAACCCTAGAGACCAACTATTAAAACTCGGGCTGACATCCAGAGCTTCACAAAAAAGGGAAAAATAATAAAGATACTGAACGTATATATGTCGATCAGGTGTGGAACAAGTAATGTATTACTGCTATGCACCCATAAAATCAAGCTAGAACTCGATCTGCATTCCTCTAACTACAAACGCTACTTAATTAGCCCGTCCGATAGGTTTCTTTACGCGCACCTCAGCTAACCAAGGTTAGCTCACAAAGTCACGTAGAGTAATTAACCTCACGTGAGCAGATTCCCTAACCGTCAACCCTCGGGATTTGAACTGAGGACCTCCTGCTTCCTAGACGCTGACGTCCCCCCAGCGCCACCCTAGCTCCCGTTGCAGGGCTCCGTCTGTCCAACTCCAGCCTTGTACCAGCACATCCACGTGCTTTTCAGCCAGCCTCACGCTAGCACCCCACTTGAGACACGCCAGGAGATACAGCCGCAGGCGCGCCGGGACTGGGGGTCACCCTTCAGCACCCCTCGCTCTCGTCCCCCTCACTACGCTCCCAGAAGGCGATGCATGTCATCGCAGTCATTCTCTAAGTCTTTCCTGAAAACGTCTCTGCCTCACATTCAGTCTAACCTCTAAGTAATCACACCCCTACCGCCCCTCCAAAAATGAAGAAAAACTAACCAGAGCGGGCGGACCTAGGAGTGAAGGGGCGAGCAGGACTGCTGTGCAGAGCAAGCTCCTCCCCTCGACACCCCGAAAATCCAGGTGCGGAACCTTTCTTTCCCCAACTGGAATCTACTCTGTATGAATTAGGTTGGAGTCTCCCTTTTCTTGAACAGGAGAAACGGGGAAAAAAAATAGCGCGGCCGTCACGAACAGGATTCGAACCTGTGCGGGGAAACCCCATTGGATTTCGAGTCCAACGCCTTAACCACTCGGCCACCGTGACTCCCGGGCTGAGCTTTTGCCGCGCGCTTATAGGAAGGGTCGCGGGCAGCGCGGAGAGGCTGCGGGCCGGCAGACAAAATCTCTCTCTCTCTAATTCTCGGTGCAAACACCCCTTCACCCCGCTCTCTCCGGGGTTCCTCTCCGAAGTTCGGGAGAGAAGGCTCGGAATCCCCTCAGGAAAGGGCGGGGCCGGGATCAGCCCGGAGTGAGGCGGTATCGGAGGGAAAGACGGTCCGAGAGGGAGGCCCCGGGGGCGGGGAGAAGCGTGGGGGCTCCTGGGGGGAGGGAAGGTTCTTGAGAGAGGGGGCAATGGTGTGGAGGGGCTGGAGCACCCGAGGGGGGCTTCGACCCTTCCCACTCCTCTGTGACCTTCGACGATCTCCCCTGCCCCCCAAAGACCTCCCTCAATCACTGCCCCAGCCCCTTATTTCCGGGTCATTCTCCCCTCTCCCAGTCCCTCATTGACCCCTCCATCGTCACCCCGCTTCCCTCACTGATACCCTCATTACTCGCCCAGCCTTTACTGATCCCCTCCGTCACTCCTTCAGTACTACACCGGTCCCCCAGTCACTGCCCCCTTCACTCACTCCCCTTGTCATCCCCCCTCAATCCGCTGTCAGTCCCCCGCTGTGACCCCCCCGCCCTTCACTGAACTTTCAGGCCCCCCTCCCCTGACAACCCGCTATGCATGCCCCCCCACTGACACCCCCCGTCACTCCCCCTCCCCGCACGGACCCCCCGTCACTCCCCCTCCCCGCACTGACCCCCCCGTCACTCCCCCTCCCCGCACTGACCCCCCCCGTCACTCCCCCTCCCCTCACTGACCCCCCCGTCACTCCCCCTCCCCGCACTGACCCCCCGTCACTCCCCCTCCCCTCACTGACCCCCTCGTCACTCCCCCTCCCCGCACTGACCCCCCGTCACTCCCCCTCCCCGCACTGAGCCCCCGTCACTCCCCCCTCCCTGCACTGACCCCCGTCAGTCCCCCCCGTCAGTCCCCCCCGTCAGTCCCCCTCCCCTCACTGACCCCCCCCGTCACTCCCCCTCCCCGCACGGACCCCCCGTCACTCCCCCTCCCCGCACTGACCCCCCGTCACTCCCCCCCCCGCACTGACCCCCCCGTCATTCCCCCTCCCTGCACTGACCCCCGTCAGTCCCCCCCCCGTCAGTCCCCCCCCCGTCAGTCCCCCCTCCCCTCACTGACCCCCCCCGTCACTCCCCCTCCCCGCACGGACCCCCCCCGTCACTCCCCCCCCCCGTCACTCCACCCCCGTCACTCCCCCTCCCCGCACTGACCCCCCGGTCACTCCCCCTCCCCGCACTGACCCCCGTCAGTCCCCCCCGTCAGTCCCCCTCCCCTCACTGACCCCCCGTCAGTCCCCCTCCCCGCACTGACCCCCCGTCAGTCCCCCCTCCCCGCACTGACCCCCCCGTCACTTCCCCTCCCTGCACTGACCCCCGTCAGTCCCCCCCGTCAGTCCCCCCTCCCCCTCACTGACCCCCCCGTCAGTCCCCCTCCCCTCACTGACCCCCCCCGTCAGTCCCCCTCCCCTCACTGACCCCCCCGTCAGTCCCCCTCCCCTCACTGACCCCCCCGTCACTCCCCCTCCCCGCATGGACCCCCCGTCACTCCCCCTTCCCCGCACTGACCCCCCCGTCACTCCCCCTCTCCTCACTGACCCCCCCGTCACTCCCCCTCCCCGCACTGACCCCCCGTCACTCCCCCCTCCCCTCACTGACCCCCCCCCGTCACTCCCCCTCCCCGCACGGACCCCCCCGTCAGTCCCCCCCCGTCAGTCCCCCTCCCCTCACTGACCCCCCCGTCATTTCCCCCTCCCTGCACTGACCCCCCGTCAGTCCCCCCCCCGTCAGTCCCCCTCCCCCCACTGACCCCCCCCCCGTCACTCCCCCTTCCCTCCCGCGGGCCCGCACCACTCCGGCCGGGCCCGGCAGGGGGCGCTGCGTTGGGCCCAGGCGGCTGCGGGCGGCGGGCGGAGGAGGAGGCGAGGCAAGGGAGCAGGGCGGGCGGTGGCGGCGACGGTGGCGGCGGCGGCGGCAGCTGGGGGGGGGAGCCAGGAGAAGATGGCGGTGCGGAAGAAGGATGGCGGCCCCAACGTGAAGTACTACGAGGCCGCAGACACCGTGACCCAGTTTGATAACGTGCGGCTGTGGCTCGGCAAGAACTACAAGAAGGTACGGGCCCGAGCACAGCGCGCCGGGCCGGGCCGGGCCGGGCCGGGGCCCCGGGCGCCACAAAGGGCGCCGCTTGGACCCCCCCGCCGCCGCCGCCCCCCTCCGTGGGGTCCCCGCGATCCCCGCACGCTGCGGGCCACCCTCCAGCAGTCGGGCCCGGCCCTGGCCGCCTCCGCCCGCTGTCCCCTCCCCCGCTGTCTTGCTCCTCCTGCCCCCCTCCCCACTGTCCCCTCTCCCGACACCCCCTCCCTCCCCAGGCCTCCTCCCCCTCCCTCCGTGACCTTTACCCCCCCGCCGCCCCCTCCTTACTCCTAGACCTCCTGTTCTCCCCCCATGTTTTCTTCTGTTTGATTCCCTCCCCTTCCCCCGGTCACCCCCCCATCCAATGTCCCTGGTTCCATTAGTCCCCCGTCACCACCATCCACTGAGATCACACATGCAAAGCGCTTTGCGAACCATAAAGCGCTATGAAAATATTAGTAATACCATCATCTTCCTCTTTGTGGTTCATTTGAAAATTCTCAAGAAGGGCAGGAGCCTGCCAGGGAGAGGGAGGAGGAAGAAGCCGACTGGGTACTCCCCCGGGCCAGCCCCGGTGCCCAAGGGCCGGGGGTGGGGGCGGGAGTGGAGGCCTCCCCGAGGCTTTGTGTGTGGAGAGTATTGGGAGAAGGGCACGAGGAGAAGCCCCGGGGTAGACACCCCCGGGAAGGCCTCACTCCGCTCACTGGCCGGGAGATCTCCGTGCTCTTACCTGTCTAGCCTGCCTCCATCCGAGGGGAGGCCAGAGCGCAGGGGGTGGGGGGTCTCGTAAACGGTGCCTCAGCATTCACAGTGAAATCCCCACTTCGGGCCCGTCCTGACTTGAGGTCCCAGTGCGGAGCCCAGTCCCAACCCTTTTACCCAAGACTGGGGGTAGTAAGGGAGTGAACAAAAGGTCTGGGGAATGTGATCCCCCCCATCTACGGGCCCTTCCTGGTTATGTCCTTTGTCTGGAAATCTGGTAAAAGGGCAGTATCCACCTATGTTGTGTTCTTTCCCCATAATCAGATTCTTGGGGAAAAATCTGCTTCTTTTCACTCTGCCCCACTCTTTCTTACAAGGAGGAAGGCAAGTTTTGTATTTTTTTTCCTTCTCGGTTTTCTGGCTTTCAAATTCTCCCTACCCATCCTTGTTTCCTGTTGGAGGTTGTAAGTGGTGGTACTGTTGGGAGAGCTCTAGTCTGTGAAACCCCTTTCCTCAGGTTCCAGATACATTTGGATACAAGCTAACCTTGTTCTCTGGGGTCTCTCCAGGTGTCAGAATCCTGACAGTCAGCTGCTCCGTCTGTTGCTTGTCTGTGCTCAGCTTGGGGCTCTGATTTCCAGGCAGTTACTACCTCTGACCTTTGGGAGGGAGAATAAACTGGGGGCTTAGTAAGTGGATTCTGGGATGAATTGATTGCCTGTGATCTGGTGTGGCTTTTATACTCCTGGGCTTTTGTCATTTACTTTTCCCTCCTGTGACCTCTCCTTTCCCAGAAGCTATTTTCCCTGCCTCCCTCTGAGAGGGATGCTGTCTTCTGTGATTGGGGTGGAGGAAACTGGGGTCAAAAGGTTAAAAGAAATCCTAGAGGTTCAGTTTAACATGAGTTCTTGGAGAGAAGTATTATATGGGGATGTCTGGAAAAAGTCCAGAATTGTTTTGAACAGCCTACAGAGATCAGGGTACCTGCCTTCTTACCAGGGCTTGTATGTAGGCTAGTTTATTCAGGGATAGTAGAGCTTTTTGCCTGCCATTTCTCTATTAGGCAGTATATAACTAAGGTCTTCCTTATATCATTATTATCTTCTAGAGGATCTATTACAAACCGAAGTCCCCTCCACAAATATCCTGTGGCAGTTCTATTTGACCTGTCTTCTTAATGACCAATTTTGCCAAGATTTTCATCTCTCCCTCTCCCCAAAAAATGTTCCCACAAGTTAGTGGACAACCTTATTCTGCTAAGTGAGTCCTGAAGAGCCTCCTTCTCTCCCATCCCCTCCACGTAGGCTGCATTCCATAAAGCCTGAGGCTTTTATGACCCAGAGTACTGTTGTGGCATCAAGATAAGAGGGTCCTGGCAGCTCACATTACAGGGTGAAGCTCGAGAAAGAGAAGGAAATTCTTCCCTCTTGGGCACTCAGTACTAAACTACTTCAGTTATTTGCTGGCAGCAGAATTTTTACCTCCTGGAGCACTTTCTGCTGCTCTTGGAACTAGGTGAAGGTGCCTCCTGGCTGCCTTCTTTTTACAAATAGTTTCTAGCTGTTGTCTGAGGAGAGAGGCTTCTAGAATGCCTCCACTTGACCTTACTACCGTTCTAGGGGCCTTTCTCTCAAGCTTAGGGATTGTGGGAGATATAATGGGAGTCTTCATTATTCCCTTTCTCCCTCTCCTCCTAGTACATCCAAGCTGAGCCACCCACCAACAAGTCCTTGTCTAGCCTAGTAGTACAGTTGCTACAGTTCCAGGAGGAGGTATTTGGCAAACATGTGAGCAACGCACCACTTACCAAGCTTCCGGTGAGTCTACAGGGCCAAGGCAGGTGGGTATCCCAACAACCTGGGGAAGGACCTAGACTATTTAAGTGCTATATCTCTCCTTCCCCAGCCAACCTTAGAGTATTGCTGGCTTAGCCCAGTGAGCCTGTCTCCAGATATTACCAGATCTGTCACTTTACCCCCTAGGCTACTCTACTCCTGTCTAGGGATTTGTCAAAAGGATAAAATAGTTGAAGAAATGCCCTCAGCTTAGGAGTAGATATTATTGCTGTACTTTGCTTTCTGAAGTGAAATGATAAGGGGGGAGGGAGTAGGTAGCTTTTACCACTCCCTCTTCAGCTGCTTCTTCCACATGCCACTTCTGGTTTTGCAGATCAAATGTTTCCTAGATTTCAAAGCGGGAGGTTCCCTATGTCATATCCTTGCAGCTGCTTACAAGTTCAAGAGCGACCAGGGATGGTGAGAGATCTTCAGACTCTTTTTAGATTCGGTTGGTGGGAATGGGCCACCCTCATGATCACCCAGGGTCTTTTAAGGGGGATGGCTGGGAATGGTAGTGACCATTTCATTGTGACAGTATCAGTGGGTTTGACCTAGTGGGAGAGCAGGGATCATTTGGAGCTCTCATTTTCTTTCTCCTTTAGTCTAAATAGATTTTTTACTTTGTGTTCTGAGAGGAATCTGTGCCCAGTTTGGGAGTGGGGAGAAGGGCTAAGGTTTTTCCCCAACAGCAACGTCAGAAAACAAAACAGGTGGGCTAGCCAAAGGACTTAGCAAGAGGGTGGAGTTTAGGGGAAGTCTCAACAGATGAGAGCCTGAGCCTTTCAGATCAGCTGGCCTTGGGAGCAGCAACAGGGGCCTGCCAGCTAGAGGCTCTTTTTGTACCTTGTTTTAATTCCCCAAGTTATGAAGTCATGTGTCCCCCCACCCCCATCCCCAGGCCTGAGCCATGCCACTCACTGGGCTCTTGCCTTCCCACAAGGCGGCGTTACGATTTCCAGAATCCATCCCGCATGGACCGAAATGTGGAAATGTTCATGACCATTGAGAAGTCCCTTGTGCAGGTAACATCTAAGAGTATCCCATTTGGCTCTTTCCTTACCCTGCAGTGGGAATTCAGAATGCTCCAAACACCTAACTGTTTGCTTGTCCTTCCTACAGAATAACTGCTTGGCTCGCCCCAATATTTTCCTACACCCTGAGATTGACCTTAAGCTGCTAGGGAAATTGAAGGACATTATCAAAAGGCATCAGGTAAATAGATGTACCTGGGGAACCCCTGTGAAATCCCATGACTTCTCCCCTTTTTAATCTTTCTCCCTAAGAAGTAGCATTGAAGGGCTCATGTTTTCTACCCCAAGGTTACTCATTGCTGCCATCCTCACTACTTAAAAAAATAGGAAAAAGGGAAAACTCAAGACATTGAGTCTCTTTCAGGTTCTATTCTGCCCATCACTGAGCAATAATTGGGCGTCTACATCACCAGTCTAGGGGTTGATCTTATACCTTTATTATATGAAGACAGTATTATTATATTATATGAAGATAGTATTTTGTTATATGAAGATAGTATGACTGTGAAATGACTAGTTGACATAGAACATTGAACTAGTATTTGCAGTTAAGTAAATTGACTTTGAATTTTTTTCATTCATAGCTTGTCTTCTTAGTAGATCTTCAAATCCTACATAGGTTTTTCCTCGCTACCTAATAAAATACCTAGCTGTTTTCTTCTGTCACTGAACTTACATATCCCTAGGGAGTTTAGACTAATTATAATATCATCCAAAGAAAATTACCCATAGAAAGGCAAGTCCATTGTTTAAAAGATCCATTCAGAGTTGAGACTTGGACTCTCATTTATTTTGGATGCAGCCTTGCTTCTTCCTGTTAGCAGAGATCATTGAGAGTGCAGCATATTTACTTTTTCCTCCCTGATGTATTGATTTATTCTGATCTCAGGGAACAGTCACTGAAGATAAGAACAATGCCTCCCATATAGTATGCCCTGTTCCTGGGAACCTGGAGGAAGGTAAGCTTCAACCTGACCCCTATCCAGGGTCAGCTAACTGGTTGTAGGCCGAGGAAGAGAGACTTATCAACCAGACTACTCTGCTCCTGTCCTCTCAGGGGAAAGTCTGGCAAAGAGAAAGGACTTGGAGGGACTTTTTGTTCCCTGGGTCCCCTGACGTCATAATATTCCTCTTGCCCAGTCTCCTGCTATATCAAGAGTGGGGTTCAATTTCATCTCTGGGTCCCTTTTCCTTCACTTTCTACCCATATTCCCAACTCACACTTCTTTTTTCTTTTCCTTCCCCTCTCCCCTCAGAGGAATGGGTGCGGCCAGTCATGAAGAGGGACAAACAAGTTCTTTTGCACTGGGGCTACTATCCTGACAGGTGAGAATTTGACCCTGGCCCCTAAGGAGTTTTAGGGACATCAGTCAGACTCAGAAGTCCCCTAATGTTGGACAGATCATCTGCATGCAGCCATCCTTGGTGGAACTGGTAGTTGGATGGTATAGAGGCATTCAGAATCCTGGTCGGAGGGATGTTCAGATACCCAAAGAACCCTTTGTGTTGAATTGGTTTTCTGGTGCTTAAAAGGTAAAAAGAAAAGTGTCTATAAATGATTTCCTCTTCATTTATTCCTCTCGTTTCTGCAATGTCATGCTTGGTTTTCCCATGACAGTTATGACACCTGGATTCCAGCAAGTGAAATTGAAGCTTCTGTGGAAGATGCACCCACACCTGAGAAACCAAGGAAGGTAACTGGTGAAACAGGTTTAATACACATTTATTAAGCACCTATTTTGTTTGGTACATCGGGGATAAAAAGAGGGAAAACAATTATCCCTGCCTTTTACTTTATTATCTAACTAGGTAGTTCATGGTCTATCCACAAATAGCTATGACAGGGTAAAGGAGAGGTCCAGATAAAGGATGCCACCGGCTTTGAGGTATAAGGAGTGATATCTTTCAGCTGGGGGGACACCTGTGTTGGTCCTTGTAGAAAGAGAAGGATTTTTTAATTTTAGTTTTCTTTTTTTTTGTGGTATTTTATTTTTCCCCAGTTAGATGTAAAAACATATTTTTAACATACATTTTTAAAACTTTGAGTTCTGATTCTCTCTCATCATTCTTCCCCAATCCCACCCTCCCATTGAGAAAGCAAGACATTCAATGTACATGTGTATTCAGGTAACACATGTCCATAAGTCATGTTGTGAAAGAAAACAGACGAAAAGAACCTCAAGAAAAAGAAAGTAAAACAAGTATGCTTCAATCTGTGTTCAGACATCATCAGTTCTTTTCTAGGGATGGATAGCATTTTTCATCATTAAGTCCTTCAGAGTTGTCTTGGATCACTGTATTGCTGAGAATGGCTAAGTCATTCGCAGCTGATCATCTTACAGTATTGCTGTTACTTTATACACAGTATACTTTGCATCAGCCCGTGCAAGTCTAGGACAAGAAAGACTTCAGCAATTGGAAATGGGGAGAGAATTCATTCTAGGCATAGAGGAAAGCATTCTTCCTCATTGCCCTATTTGGGGGTCCAGGCTTACACTTTTGAGAGTAAACCAGAGGTTCTTACAGCCTCCCCAGATTCAAACCATTGGAGGTTCATAGGGTTAGGCAAGCTGGGAGGCTGAGGAAGCTTCACATAGGCCTTAGTGAGTGTGGCCTCTGCATCACAGGTTCATGCAAAATGGATTCTGGACACAGATACGTTCAATGAGTGGATGAATGAAGAAGACTATGAAGTGAATGATGACAAAAACCCTGTGTCTCGCCGTAAGAAGATCTCAGCTAAGACACTGACAGATGAGGTGAGGTGTCTTGCTTCTTCTTCCCTTTCTGAGTGTGCCCATTTCTGTGAAGTTGTCTTCTAACATGGGTCCCAATTCCTCATATCCAGGTGAACAGCCCTGATTCAGACAGGAGGGACAAGAAGGGCAGTAACTACAAGAAAAGAAAGCGTTCTCCCTCCCCTTCTCCAACTCCTGAAGCCAAAAAGAAAAACGCAAAGAAGGGGTATGTGACTGCCTTGACTTCTGTTCATTGGCCCAGAATAAAAGCTGCTCAAACTCACCTCTTCAAAGAAAAAACTTACACCGTCTTTGATCATCCTACAATTTGGGAAGCTTTCTTTGTACTTAGCGATTATCTTGAGGACTCCTTCTCTGTAAATCCTTCCAGGGACTTTGACCAAGATGAAATTGACCTCTGTTCCCTCTCTCTATCATATATAGCCCCTCCACACCTTATACTAAGTCAAAGCGTGGACATCGAGAAGAAGAGCAAGAGGATTTGACCAAGGACATGGATGAGCCCTCACCAGTCCCCAATGTGGAGGAAGTGACCCTGCCCAAGACAGGTGAGTACTCACCCGGGGTCCTAGCTTCCATTCCCTTCCCCTAGCTTTCTGTCACCATGCCTAGACCCCTCTTCCTGACTGTCCCCTAGATGTAGCTGGTAGCTAGATCTGTCATCTCATTGAGAACTCCCCCATTCAGCACGTCTTTGTGTGGGATACTGTGCACTGTGGAGTAATCAGACCTAGTCCCTGCCATTTAAGGGTTTGTGGTCCTTAGGACAGACAGACGGACTGAGAAGAATATCCCAGAAAAGAGAATAAAGTTGTTGAGGCAAGTGCGTTTTAGATCAATTAGAATGGGAGAAGTTATTTTTACCTAAACAAGATATGAAGGAGATGGGATTTGAGGAGCTATTGATGAAAAGGGAAGGGGAATTAGAGTGTATAAAGTGCTGGGCCTGGAATCAGGAAGACCTGAGCTTGTGTGTGACCTCAGACACTTAACTAGCTGCGTGACCTTGGACAAGTCATTTAATCTGTTTGTCTCATTTTCCTTATCTGTAAAATGAGGATAATAACAGCACCTTCTTTTCAGGGTTATTATGAGGAACAAATGAGATATTTGTACAGTGCTTGCTTAGCACTGTACTTGGCACAGAGTAGACATTGTGTAAATGTTGTTGTTGATGATGGTGATGATGAAGAAGAAGAAGAAAGGTAGAGGGCTTGGTAGAAGCTGGAGCTATAATAAATTATAATTCTATCTCAATATAGTCAATACCAAAAAGGACTCAGAGTCAGCACCAGTTAAAGGAGGCACCATGACTGATCTTGGTAAGGAGGGAAGAAGAAGCACCTGGGGTTGGGAAGAGGGTTTCCTTTGATGAAGGGAGAGAAAAGGGCCTGGCTCCCCACTCTACTCAGATGAGTTGGCCCAGCTAGGAAGATCCCTTGGTGTGGTTCTTACTCTCACGTTATCTGGAGATTAACCTTTACTCCACACTTTACTCTTTTCATTCCAGATGAACAGGAGGATGAGAGCATGGAGACCACAGGCAAGGTGGGAATGATAATAATAAATAATGATAACAACAGTTATGGGATTACAAAATTATCAAGATCTCCCATCTAGGGCTATTCTTCAAGCCTCAGACTCTTTTTAGGGCCCCAGAGCCCTTAGCCACCTGTCCTCCTTCCCTGTCCCAAATGTTCACTTCCCAAGACAGTGGGAGAAATGGGGGTTGGTAAAAGGAAGAAAGGGAATGCTCCATCGTCAGCAGTCTCCATGCTTCCAGGATGAGGATGAGAGCAGCACTGGCAACAAGGGTGAACAGGCAAAGAACCCTGACCTTCATGAAGACAATGTGACCGAACAGACTCACCACATCATCATCCCTAGCTACGCGGCCTGGTTTGACTATAATAGGTACTAGTATCTCCACTTTTAGTCTGCTAACATCCTCTGGCCCCTCTTCTCTCACCCAGTTAGAAGAGACACTCCTATTCTGACAGATTTCCTAGCCTTGTCTGTAGCCTTCCAGCCAACAATTCTCCCTGACACCTTACCTTCATCCTTCCTACTTCACATTTTGGCTGTTTTTTCCTCTGCCCTGGATTTGGAGTCAAAGGATCTGGGGTCTAGTTTATGTTCTGGTTCACTTGTTACTACCTGTGTGACCTTCGGCAAGTCCCTTGATGTCTATAGATCTCAGTTTCCTCATATTCAGAATAGGAGATGAACTTTAAAGTAAAAGAGCACCCCTGTAGGCCTGAGTCCCATGTCTGACCCCAGACATTGCTCCCAACAGCCTCCCTTTATCTACCAGCTCCTAAGTCCACCCTGCTTTCTTCCACAGCGTCCACGCTATTGAGAGGAGGGCTCTGCCAGAGTTCTTCAATGGCAAGAACAAATCCAAGACTCCAGAGATGTAAGGAAAGCTCAGCCTTTGCTCTTCTCCTGCTTTCTGTGTCAGGGGAGGGGGAAGAGAAGGGTGTCGGTGTTTTTGACCCTTGAGCCTTTAGAGTTGGTCTTAGCTGTAGGTTTGAGTGGTACATAGTTGGGATTTCTAAAAGACTTCCCCACCCCCTCTAAGTCCATTCTAACACTTGCTTGAGATTCTGTTAACATTAGCCAAATCTCTTCTCTCTGGAACTAACGATAGCAAAAGTACAGAGACCTCCAAGAGAGGAAACAGCAGGGACATGGTTCTAAAGAGTAAATACTTGACAGCTGAGCCTTCTCCCAAAGTCCTTACCCTTAAGAAACTTTCATTATATTCGAGACACAGTTACATGAGGTCATTCCAAGATGGGGAGAGCATCAGCAGCTGGAAGAATCAGGACAGGTTCTGTGGATGAGGCAGCTCTCTTGTTGCACTTTGAAGGAAGCTACCTGCATCCTTTTTCACCTCTGCGTTTTTGAAGCCTCCCTCATTCTAGCTGTTCCTTGAGCTGAGAGTCATCTCTTCCTCCTTAAGTTTTCTTTTAGCACTTTCCTGGATCTCTTCTTTTCCTTGATGACATTCTACCTTGTACCAGTCTCATTCATGTCATATCATGTCTCCTCTTCTCCCACACCAATTCTTCATTTAGATCATAAATTCCTTAAGAGGGACATTGTTACTTTTCATCTTTTTATCCCTGGCACCCAAAACAGTGTGTAATCTTGTGACAGCTTCTTAACATGTGTTAGTTGAATTGAATTTTCTCAGAGTAAGTTTTGATAAGGAACAAAGACCAGGAGGACACTGGGTCCTTGAAGGAAGTGAAAGAGTAATTATCAAGGGCGACAAGGGGAATGTGCAAAAACAAAGGCTTGGGGCCTTTTGGATTTACACATGCCAACCCTGGTGCTATCTCAGTCTTCCATTGACTGAGATGGACTTGAGATGTGTTCAGCTTGTATACTCTAAGTGCTGTGTACAACTTGACTTTTGGAAAAAAAAGTGTTAGTTTTTTTTTTTTGACAGTTTCCAATGAATACTTCCTGCCCAGATAATTATATTCCTTGAAAACAGTTAAGCAAAACCACCTACAAAATGAGAGGGTTGGACTCAGTGGCGTCTGTGTCCCTTCTAGCTCTGCATTGGAGCCTACGATCTAATAGAGTAATCTCCACTGCTTGCATATACTACTTTCTACATTTGTAGTTTACTGATTGTTGTCGACCGAAAGGAAGGGTGTATATTTTTACTTTAATAGGTTGGCCAGTCTTATATTTGACCTGACTTTGGTTGCCCTTTAGTTGAATTTGTCTCCCTTGCTCAGGAATAGTTGTCTTTTCTTTCTTGCCCTTTAGCCCCCTTTCCTTTTACCGATACTTATTCCATTCTCTCAGTTACCTGGCCTATCGAAACTTCATGATTGACACCTACCGACTGAACCCTCAAGAGTACCTCACCTCCACTGCCTGCCGCCGGAACCTGGCAGGTGATGTCTGTGCCATCATGAGGTAGGACTTGTGATTGGTGAAAGAAGGTAGTGAGGATGTTGGTTTCCCTTGCCAGACCTGAGTCCAGGTTGCCCTCAAGTGTCTCTGAGCAGAAGTAGAAACCCCAGGTAGATGAAATATGGGGAAAGAAGGGGAAGAAACAGAAAGAAAGCACTCCCTCCACTTTTGTAAGTGCTCTGGAATGACCTCTTTCTTTGCCTCCTGACCCTCATAGGGTCCATGCCTTCCTGGAACAGTGGGGCCTAATCAACTACCAGGTGGATGCAGAGAGCCGGCCAACTCCCATGGGCCCTCCGCCCACTTCTCACTTCCACGTCCTAGCTGACACACCCTCAGGGCTGGTACCATTGCAGCCCAAGACACCCCAGGTAGGAGTGGGGTGCTAAAGGGAATAGATTGGGGGGTAAACAAAGTGAAATCCTGGGATTTTCCATTGCTGGTTTTTGAGAATGGGGTAAATTGGTGAGCCAGGGATATTTGCAGAGTTTTACCTTCTCATGAGATAAGAGGGACCAGGCATGTGAGGCCCCCATATGTTTAATATCATCCTTGTACTACATGAAGATGCAAAGGAAGGACAAGTTCCTCAGGGGGCAGATTATCTAATATGGGGACAGGATACATGTATGGAAAAATAGAAAGTAAAAAGAGTTCATAGAAAGCTTTTAAAATGTTTTTATTGTTAGGCATTTTAGCTATTTCAGAGTAGCCTTTTGAGGAATGTAGAGCAAGTGGATATATCATCTCCATTTTACCTATAAAAAAAGACTTAAAAAAGCTCGGTCACATAAAATTCTTAGAGCTAGAACTTAGAATATAATAGGTCTCTTGACTTGTAGGTCAGTTTTCTAGGCACACCTAGAGAGAAACCAATACAAATGAATATTATGCCAAATACTGTGATGGAATGAAGAGGCAACATTGCTCAGGGAGAACTGCCCCCACTTCCTATGGGTTCTACATCATTTAAACTGCCTAGTACCCAGGACACCAAACTTTGTCCACCAGGGCCGCCAAGTTGATGCTGACAACAAGGCTGGGCGAAAAGGCAAAGAGCTAGATGACCTGGTACCGGAGACTGCTAAGGGAAAGCCAGAACTGGTAGGTGGGGGATAGCATCCCTTAGCTTCCTGCTGACCCCTTATGAAGTAAGAAAGAGGGGCCTTCCTTAGAGGAACAGATATGGAAACCTGAGGTACTAATAGGAACCCTTGCCCCACACACCTCTCTGTTAGCCACAGAGCTTAGGCAGGAAGCTCTCTGTTCCCATTCTCACTCTGCCCTGTCTTTGCTTCATCTTCCCTCATAACAGCAGACCTCAGCTTCCCAGCAAATGCTCAACTTTCCTGACAAAGGCAAAGAGAAACCAACAGACATGCAGAATTTTGGACTACGGACAGATATGTACACCAAAAAGAATGTACCCTCCAAGGTTTGAAATTGAGGGTGGGGAGAAGGGACAGAGAGGAGACCAGCATGTAGATTGCACAGCAGTCGGTACTGCTTCCTTGTATCGATCCTCTGTTCTCTCCTTTTACCCTTTCCTGCGTCCCCTATAGAGTAAAGCTGCAGCCAGTGCAACCCGTGAGTGGACAGAGCAGGAAACACTCCTTCTTCTGGAGGTAAGTGGGACGTCGAGGGCATTGTATCCTGTTCTGAGCGCGGGCCGTCACCGCAGCTTTCTCCCCTTCCAGACTTTCCCCTCACCAAGCACCGGAGGATTCTGGTCAAGTTTGAACCATTGATCATTAACAAATCAGTCAACAAACATTGATATTGAAAATGGAGAACTACCCCATACTCTTCATCCCCCTTTCTTGGTGCTACCTGGGAGAGTGGTATTCACAAAGAGAGACGAAAGCTCAGCTAAATCTTGACTTTCCCCATTCCCAGGCACTGGAGATGTACAAAGACGACTGGAACAAAGTGTCAGAGCATGTAGGGAGTCGCACACAGGATGAATGCATACTGCATTTCCTCCGTTTGCCCATTGAGGACCCATACCTAGAGGACTCAGAGGCCTCACTGGGGCCCCTTGCCTATCAGCCTATCCCCTTCAGCCAGTCTGGTAACCCCGTCATGAGCACTGTTGCCTTCCTGGCCTCTGTGGTTGACCCCCGAGTGGCTTCTGCTGCTGCCAAATCAGCCTTAGGTAATGTAGAGAGGGTGATTTTTTTCCTTCCCACAACCAGTTACATCAACCAATGGTTGTCTGATTTACCTGCCTCACTGGCTCTGGGGGGCAACCCAGAACTCCAAACAGATGGACTGTGTACAGGGTCTTTAAGAGTAATAGATGTGCTAATCTTTCCCTCTGGGGTGGGGAAGACACTGAAGGTTGTCAAGGTTAATGACGTGGACCACCAATCGTCCTTTCTGGGCATTGCAGAAGAGTTCTCCAAGATGAAAGAGGAAGTTCCCACAGCCCTGGTGGAGGCCCATGTTCGCAAGGTGGAGGAAGCAGCCAAAATGACAGGCAAGGCAGACCCATCCTTTGGTTTGGAGAGTAGTGGCATTGCAGGAACCACCTCTGATGAACCTGATAGGATCGGTAAGGATGTCTCCTTTCAGCATCATTGTGGGCAATGTGTTGAGAGTTGGCCTAGTGTGTTTTCTCTTAACCAGTAAGGTCCCTTGTAAGGATTGTAAGGAAAAATCCTGACATGCCTTCATGTGCCCTCACCCTGCAGTTCTGATTGGTAGAATGGATAAATTGGAAGTTAGTTATAGACAGTAACTGTTACGTCACATTTCTTATTTTTCCTTCACCTTCTCACAGAAGAAAGTGGGACTGATGAGACTCGGGCAGAAGGTCAGGTTGCAGAGGAGAAAAAAGAGCCAAAGGTACAGCAGCACTGACTTCTTGGGACGGTAGTCTGGCTAGACTGAGAGGCAGAAAGCAAGTGGAAACTGGCATGAAGTATTGTAGAATGTCTCATTTCCCCCAGTTACCCTTTCTCCAGGGCATGACAATGTTCACATGAGATTCAGATCTATAGTGATGCTGTTTCTGCTCCATTGGGATTTTAGGAGACACGGGAAGGAGGTGCTACCACAGAGGAAGAAGTAAAGGATAAACCAAGTGAAGCACCCAAAAAGGAGGAAGAGAAGGGGAAGGAAGGTGACATGGAGAAAGAGTCAGAGAAGAGTGATGGGGATCCTCTGGGTGAGGCTTTGGGATGGGTGGGTCAAGAGTCTAAGAAGGAAAGATGGGGGCCCACAAGGTTGACAGAATCTTTGTTTTCCAACTTCAAGCAGACCAGGAAAAAGAGAAGGAGCCAAAGGAAGGACAGGAGGAGGTGCTAAAGGATGTGGTTGAGGCTGAGGGTGAGAGGAAAACCAAGGTGGAACGGGACATTGGTGAAGGCAACCTCTCCACTGCAGCTGCTGCTGCCTTGGCAGCAGCTGCTGTAAAAGCCAAGGTGAGGCTTTGGTCTGAGGGGTCCCAGGGCCAGCACACCCAGCCTGGGTTGTCTGGGGGGTCACTCTTTTGCTTTAGGTTATCTGGAGGAGGAATTGACATTATCAGCTATCTCTTCACTACTCACAAGAAATTCTTTATGCTCTTTCATCGCCTTCCTTTCTGCTACCATTTCCTTATTATCCTTAGTAGAGATCGGGAATAGTAGGTGACCATCATTTCTAGACCAGCCCTTATCTTCAGGGCACCTTAGTTACTTCTCTACCCTAAATAATCTAACCTATTTTAGCTTTTCTTTATTGCTTCTGTTTTTTAGGGGGTTTGGGTCTTTTCTTTGAAGTCTACCCCAGTTTCTTCACATCTCTTTTTAATATGTCAAACTGCATATTAGAGCAGAACCGTAGCTAGTTGGTGACTTCTTGGAAGTTGCCAGACGTTTTCTTGTCCGTCGTTCTTGGGGTCTCTCAGTGAACGCCTCACGGCGGCCTCTTCTGCCCTTCCCCTAGCACTTGGCTGCCGTTGAAGAGAGAAAGATCAAGTCCCTGGTGGCTCTGCTAGTGGAGACTCAGATGAAGAAGCTGGAGATCAAGCTTCGGCACTTCGAAGAACTGGAGACTATCATGGACCGGGAGCGAGAGGCCGTGAGTAGCCTCCCCCAGGGACTCAGCTGGAGCTCTGGAGGCACCCCCAGCATGAGCCAGTGTCTCAGTTTAGGACAGGAAGTGAAGCTGCAGAGCAGAGAGAAAACCGTGTCTGGCAGGGCTGCTGAGAAGTGGAGAGGAGCCAAGGCCAGAGCAGGGCAAAGTCGAGCCCAGGCAGCTAAGAGGAAAGTGAGGCAGTGGGTGTGAGAGTGAAGGTGAGTGAAGACAGGGCCGAGGGGGGGTTAATGTTGAGAGTGTGAGCTGGGGAAGGAGCCAAGGGGCTAATGATGAAAAGGTAATCATGGGAAACAGTGGTGGCCTTTGTGAGGAGAGCAAGGAATGACACCAGAAATGACTGATAAATATGAAGTACTATGATGCAAATGAATCTATTCCCTGCCTGAGTCCCAAAGACTTCAGTTCAGAGAGTTCAGTTAAGATCAGAATTGGAGGCCTTTAAGACAAGCTTCAGGTGCCACCTTATTGAAGCCCTTCCTGGTCCTGCTAAGGCTTTGCCAACCTGTAATGTATCTCTTTTGTACACACACACGTACGTACGTACATATGTATGTATATGTACATATGTGTATGTATATGTGTATATATACATATACGCACACACATATGTTGCCCTTTTTTTGTCTTTGTAGTGCCACCACCAACCACAGTAGCTAGCATAGAGTAGCTAGCATAATAAATGTTTGAGGATTGGTTGATTGAAGCTTCCTGGGGTCAGGGAACTTTGAAGAAGAGACAAACAGCTGAGCATGGTGGCACGCGCCTGTAATCCCAGGGAGGCTGAGATTGGTGGATCTCTGGAACTCTGGAGTTCCGAGCTGCAGGGGTCTGGGCTAACTAAATGTCTTCACTAAGTTTGGGACCAGTGTGGTTAGCCCCCAGAAGCAAGGGCCTATCAGGCTGCCCAAGAAGGGGGAATGTGGAGTAGGTCCCGCTTCTGTGCAGACCAGGAGGGAGGTTAGGCCTGTGAGTAGCCCCTTGCACTTCAATCTTGGGAAGGTGGAGAGACCTAGCCTTGGAGGGAAGTTGGGGAGGGGGAGACAGAGAGAGAAAAAGAGAGAGAGTAGGCAAGACTTAAATCCTAGTAGTAACAGAGACCAGAGAGTAGGAATGAGTAAGTCATGTGAAAAAGATGGCACGCAAATTAGCTGAGCTGGGCTGAAGAAGTGTAAGAAGGGAACTCAGTGAAACAAGCAATTTATTCAGTTCTGTGCTAGGTGCTCGGGGAAATATGAGGTTTACGTGAGTCCTGATCCACCTTTGTGGAGCTTCTGGAGTCTGGTGGGGGAGAAGAGACCACCCAGATAACTCTTAACATACCCAGAAAGATAGTTGTTGAATTTTAGATGCAGAGTGAATATGAAGCCATCCTGAGATAATCTGATGAGGGTGTCAGGGTACTGCTTCTGCCATCCCCTGAGCTGGAATAACGATGCCCAAATCACATTGGCAGCTGGAGTACCAGAGGCAGCAGCTCCTGGCTGACCGACAGGCCTTCCACATGGAACAGCTGAAGTATGCAGAGATGAGGGCCCGGCAGCAGCATTTCCAGCAAATGCACCAACAGCAGCAACAGCCTCCCCCAAACTTACCCCCTGGCTCCCAGCCAGTACCACCCACAGGAGCCTCCGTGCCACCCCCTACTCACAGCTTAGCTGTGGCTCCACCCTCTGTGGCCCCTACTCCTGCTGGTACTGGGGCCCCTCCTGGCAGCTTGGCCCCCACTGAGCAGATGGGACAGACAGGGTCAGCCTCAGGGTCACAACAGCTACAACCAGCCGGAGCTCCCCAGCCGGGGACTGTCCCGCCTGGAGCCCCTCCCACTGGACCCCACGGTGAGTTATGATCGGCTTGTGTCTCTGAACTTACTGACTTCATGATAGTAGTGGGATAGTGGCACATGTGAGGCCAGTGTCCGTTGAACATAGCATACTGGTGTTAGGGAACCCTGAACAATAGCTAAATATTTGAGGTCCCCCTCTTTAAATTAAGTGGAGGAGCTCAGGTATGTGGAGAGTGGTCAAATGATGTTTCATCTGTAAGCCAGTAGAGGTCACTCACTGGTAAATACTTTATCTTTCCTCAACTCTTGGCAGCACCCAGCCCCACTCCTTGTAAGGCTAATAATAATAGACATCTACATAACATTTTAGAATTTATGTTTATCTTATGACAATAACTTTTAGATAAGTATGTGGATATTATTATCTCCATTTTACTGATGAAGAAGTTGAGGCTTTGAGGAGTTTAAGTTATAGGAGCTGGGAACCATACTTGACTATTCATTATTCTTTACACTATAATATTGTAGAGGGAAGTCATATGGAGATATCTGCCCATTGCCCTGTGAGGAAAGGGAAAGATGCAATAAAGGGGAGAATGGGGTGTCTTGGCCAAGCAAACTGGGTAGAAAATGTAGTTTTTAACTCCTAACTTCATCTTCTTTCTTTTCTAGGCCCCTCACCGTTCCCTAGCCAACAAACTCCTCCCTCAATGATACCAGGGGCAGTGCCAGGCAGTGGGCACCCAAGCGTGGCCGGTAATGCTCCTTTGGGTTTGCCTTTCAGCATGCCACCTCCTCCTCTTCCTCCTCCTCCATCATCCATCATCCCATTTAGTAGCCTAGCCGATTCCATCAATATTAACCTCCCTCCTCCTCCTAACCTGCATGGGCATCACCACCATCTCCCGTTTGCCCCGGGAACCCTCCCCCCACCTAACCTGCCTGTGTCCATGGCGAGCCCTCTACATCCTAACCTGCCGGCGACCACCACCATGCCATCCTCCTTGCCTCTCGGGCCAGGGCTGGGATCCGCTGCAGCCCAGAGCCCTGCTATTGTGGCAGCTGTTCAGGGCAACTTCATGCCCAGTGCCAGCCCGCTGCCAGGTGAGAAGGGACCAGGAGGGGACTGGGGGGAGAAAGGGTGGCGTGAGGGGATGTGTGGTGGGATCAAGGAGAAATAGGAAGGAGGTCAGTGACTGACTAGAGATTCCCATTTCTTGCTGCATACTGACTCTGGTAATATCAAACACAGGAGAAGGGGACCCTCTAATGCTCCTCCACCAGTCCCCAAACTGGTAGTCATGGGGTTCACCGCCCAGCCTGCCTGGGACGCAGCTGTTACAGCTGGGATGAAGTTAGGTTCTGTTCCTGGTGGGTCAGAGAGGGGCCGTGTTGCAAAACGCTTAAGCTATAAACTCAGAAAATGTTACTAATTTGCATGACTGGCATCTTATCTGCATGTTAATTTTGTGTCCAAATGGTCCCATGTCTTCATCACCTGACCCCGTCATGAGAGATATAGCTGCCTCAAGTTTAAACTCCTAGTAGACACTCTCAAGGTTGACCTAGATCACTTATTAAATTCCTCAAGCAGAGCAAGGGAAAGATTTGGGGTAGAACAACCTTCTCCGTTGTTAGTATTGGGCTATCCACAGAGAGCAAGGTGGTAGCAAGTATCCTCCTCATCCTCCATGAGCTTCATACCCTGGCTGTATTTGTCTGTCTGTAGGGGCCTCAATCTGAGTCTCGTCTTTCAGTTCAGCTGATTGATCTACTTCTTTTTCACAGACCCTGGCACCCCAATACCCCCAGATCCCACTGCCCCCAGCCCAGGCACGGTCACCCCAGTGCCACCTTCGCAGTGAGGAGCCAGCAGGACACCTCTTCTCTGCTCATTCCTGGTTTGGAGACTCAGCCTCCTGGAACAACCTGCCCACCCCAAAGGACAGAACGTGCCGCCTTCCCCCACCCCCTTTACAAGTTGGACCTCTCCCCAGCCTGGACAGCCCATCACTACGTAAGGAAAGTCTGTCTTTCCCATTTCCCACTGTGTCAGTTTGTGCCTCAAAGGCACAACATTTCTATCTGATTGTATCAAGACTTTTATTTAAAAGAGATTACTAACGTCTGGGGAAGGGGATAGGAGAATACTGTACCAGAGAAGAGGGGCTAGTAGGGAGGTACTGGGTGTGGTTATTTATACCAGGTTCTGATTAACCACTTCTTAGGGGTACATCCCCCTTATATTGCAGCTTTGTGGAATTTTTTTAAAGATAATAAATTCAAAAACACTTCTAAAGGGAAAGAAGGAATGGGAGAGGAAACCCACACATAAAGTTTTTCCCCCTTCTTGAAATTAAAAAAAAGTTGAGGTGGTTCTGATAAACAGGAACGGTGAGGTGGTTCTGATAAACAGGAAAGGTGAAGAGTGCTACAGTGAACTCTAGAGGGGAGTCAGTGGCCTCTGTGCTCCTTGCCTTTTCCCCAGCTTCAGCACACACCCCACCCCTGACTCTTTTGGAGTAAACAATTCAGTCCTCTCCCCAGATCATTGAGAATAAACTCTGCTGCTGCTTCCTCAGATAATGTCACTGTTTTAGGCCCTCCCCATCTTTCCCTTCCTGTCCCAAGCTAGGCAAATTCCTCTAAATGTCAAATTTTGTGTGTGTGTGTGTATATGTTTTTTTAATTGGCTGCTTAGAGTGTGTATGGTGAGTGTGTGTGTGTGTGTGTGTGTGTGTGTGTGTGTGTGTGTGTGTGTGTGTGAATGTATGTGTGTGGGGGTGGGGTGGGGCAGGGAAAAGATACTTTGGGAGTTTAGAGTCCTTCAGTAAATGGTAGGGCAGATGGAACTGGAGTCTGTATCTCAAGCTCCCTAAACTTAATAAATTACTTTCCCAGAGGGAATGAAAGGTAGAGTTGGCAGAAGATGGAATGTTTTTAAAACACGAAATTTTAAAAAAGCACTTAAGCACCTCCCTTTTATGATCTCAACCCTTTACCCCATCAAGTCTACCAGAAACATTCATTTCCACAAATGATCATCTCTGGAACCAGGGGGTTCAGGGAGGGAAGTGGGGGGTGTACAACCTAGAGCTCTTGGCTATAGCTGTCAGCTCTCTCCACTCTCCACTCTCCAAATTCTTCTCCTTGATTCGTCCTGGATGTAAAGACAAACCTGACTTCAATCTGCCCTCCTCCTGGAGCCAGCATCCCTCTCCACACCGTCTCCTCCCACTTGGGCCCTTTGTTCCATGTGCCCTTTTACAATGTACCCACACTTACTCTCCCTTCTGTGGCTCAGCACCTTCTGTTAAGTCTTCTGTAAATTTTCCTTTTTTTTTATAAATTAATTTGCTTTTCACTTCCACCTTGTGATGGATTCCTGCTGTGTTGTGTTACTTGATTTCATTAATTGGCAGAAGTGAAATGGGCTAGATAGAGAATTTACTTTATCCCTTAAAAGTTTTTGTTGGAAGCTTCCCACTTTCCAAGATGAGAGTTTTGGAAGGAGAAACTGGAAGTTCTCAGAAGAGATAATAAAGGTGGGCAGAATATATTTGGCCACCCAGGGCAGAAGATAGTTTGGCCCATAGACAAAGCTACAGATCTGATTAGCTTTTCAGGGCCTGGGTAGTCTCTCCCAAACCAAAGTTTAGTTTCCTTAAACTTTTTAGAGACTAGAGGCCTTCCGTCTTCCCCATATTAGGAGATAGGTGAACTCAAGTCTTCCTTGTGCTGTGACCTGAGAATGGTTGACTTAGTTGGCCCAGTTTAAATGAGGCTCATCTGAAGCTATCTATTCACTGGGGAGGTTGGTGGTAACAACTGCTGGGGACAGGAATGGCAGGACGTGTGGTTTTATTTCCTTTCTCTACCGTTTGAAGTCAGCTAGCTGAGACCACCTCAGTTTCCCTGGAGAAACCTCTAGGTCCTCAAGTGTAGCCCTTTGACCGAATCTAAACTTCACAGAACAAGTCCCCCTTATGAAAGGATTTGTTCTGTAAAACTTCAACTCAGTCAAAAGGCTGCACCCAAGGACCTAGAAGGTCACATGGGGCCTCAAGGCTGCAGGTTTCCTCCCCTGCCTAAACCCTTGGCCCATCCACTCTGGCTTGATTTTGCCCCCTTGTGCCTCTCTTCCCTTAAAAAAAAGAAAAAAAGCATCAATAATCTGCCTTCTCCCTGACCACCCTAAGAGAACAAGAACAAATCAGATGTTAGGAGCAGATAGCAAGTTTATTTGGTGAAAGTAGAGAGCAAACAGGCCCAAGAGGACATATGGTGGGGGCTGGAAGTAAGGAGGTTGGTAACCCTGAAAATGTAGATAGTTGCTTCAGGGGCAAGAGGATGATTTTCACACTGAGAAAGTGAAGGGGTTCTTTGTGGAAAGGGGAGTTTGTTCTCAGCCATTCAGCACCATCCGGACTAGCTCTGCGGAGAAAGAAATGGGAATGAGCTAGGGAGCAGGCAAATAGGGGAGGGTTAGCTGAGGGTGGTGGGACATCTAGACCCCTAAGGTGGCAGGAGTGGAAATATCCCCCAGAGTCCAGCCCTGGGGTGATCATACAGGGTAGAAGAGCCACCTACGACGTCTGACTTGGCCACATTGCCCCCAGCTTCCCTCCCAAAACCTGTTAGTCCCCATCCCACCCCGGAGCAGCAAGGACACAGCAGAGATAGAGAAGGCACCCCCTCCCCCAACTACCACCTACAGGCGCTGTCAACCCACGGCAGGTGAAGGGGAGAACACGGGGTTTATTTTGGAGGAGGGGGAGATCACTTCCAAGCTGCCCAGCAAAAGGAAGGGTAAGGGATTCAACTGTAGCAGGAGCTGGCCAGGCAACCCTCCCCCATCGCCAAAACCCTCACCCAGGGGTATGGACAAGGGCAAGATAGTACCCTAAAGCAAGACTGTCCCGGGCCTGCTAAGCTGCCAGACATGAAGCCCAGGGCAGAATTTGAGGGGCATGTGGAGATGGGCTAATACTCAGACAGTCTTCCTTTATGCAGGGGGACTACCCTCCCCTTCCCAATCAGACAGGTCCATGCAGAGACATGCCAAGAGAGAGTCAGAGGCAGGGGACAAAAAGCCAGAGAAGAGGGGGAAGGCAGGGAAGGAACCATAAGGAGACACGGAAAGGTCAACTTGGGAGGAAAGGGAGGAGAGGCTGGGAGGAGCCGTACCCGCCCCATGGGGCCCTTCACCCCGACAGGATATGCCTCACAAACGCTGCAGGAAGGAAGAGACATTAATGGTGAAGACAAGACACAGACATAGGGTGGTGGGGTGTCACACAGGGATGTGAGGGGAGACATTCTATTCCTTAGATACTTTCCACCCCTCACACCTGGCTCTCTTCCTGCCCTGTCTTTAACCTCCCACATCAGAGCTAAGCCCTGTCCCTTGCCTGCCTCCAAAGTGCTTTCTGAGCCATCAGCCCACCTGGAGATACAACTCCTTGCACAGTGGGATGTGATTAATTCAGTTGAACTAACTGGTAAGAGAGATTCTCCTGAAGGCAGCGGGGTTTTCTTTTTTGTCTTTTTATCCTCAGTACCAAGGAGGCACTTGATGCCAACAGACTGCTCAATGACTCTGCCTCAACTTTCCACACTGCTAAATCCTTCCCAGAAAATGCTGAACACGCCCCTCTCACCTTCATAGTTAATACAACCGTTGCTGTCCTCATGCCCGGCCACCAACACTTCTACTTCTTCCTCTGTCATCTTCTCACCTGTGGAGGGGACCAGACCTCTCAGGGAATCAGTAGGGAAGGACCCCCAAGGACTAGAGGGAACCCAGAGGTCTGGATTTGGTGGAAGGTCTTACCCAGGGTGATGAGGACATGTCGTATTTCAGCCCCCATGACTGTGCCGTTCCCTTCTTTATCAAACACCCGAAGACCTTCCACATAGTCCTCATATGTGCCCTGGTCCTTATTCTTTGCTACAGTCTGCAGCATTGGTAGAAAGTGTTCAAAGTCCAGCACCTTCACATTCATCTCTGTGCCAGAGAAAAAGCGGGGGGGGGGGGGGGGGGGGGGGGGGGGGGGGGTGTTAACATTAGTGGCATCAGGTCAGAATGGCCATTTCCCACATTCCCTGGCCTGAGGGACTCTGAGAAGGAAGCCACATCACCATTACATTGGCTCATTTTGGATTGTATTTTCTTTTGTTTTTTTTTTTAAATCAGACATTTTCCAGTATAATACCATAACATTTCAGAACCTTCTTCTGTAACAGCAACCATAAGTCAAACAAAACAGCTGAGGTAAAACTACAAAATCAAACAGCCTAACAATCTGTTGTCTCCCACCTCAAGCAGGAAACTCATCTTGCCTTCTCCCCCTCAACAATTGCTAAAAGGAACCTTATACAGTTTGGACACCCCCACAGTACACTAAGCTCTCCATAGATAGGTTGGGCAGCATTCCTAAGAGAATTCCTAAGTGCACCCTCAGTCAACCTGGGGGCCCTCTCTCACCATCACTCTTGGGATTCCCTAAGACCTTGAGCACCTCGGCATTGGTGGGGTTCTGGCCCAGGGCTCGCATCACGTCCCCACACTGGCTGTACAAGATCTTTCCATCCCCTGTTCGATCAAACAGCTGGAAAGCCTCCTTGAACTCTAGAGGGGGGACAAGAGAGGATGAGTGTCAGAAATGGAGGTCGACATCCCAAGTACAACCCCAGAGCTCTGGACACGTTCACTTTTGTCTGGAGAAAACAAACTCCCCGGTGGGTAACACTACCAGACCGCTTCTGGTTTCACTTCTGATCAGGTTTCCCAAAGGACCCACGTAATTGCGTAAGTGTTCTGATCCTTGCCTGAGTCGGGGGCACCCATCTCCCTAACACCCCTCTAATTTCCCTCACTTCAAACTCCCGGAGCCCCGCCTTTACTCCCGGGGGTGGAATGCGCCACCGCCCAGTCTGGGTTCCAATCCTTATAAGGAAGTAGGTGCAGCCCGGACTCCGGACATCCCAGAAGGGCCAGTTTTTCGTCCCCGTTCCCTGCCCATCCACCATCACGGAGCTTCAGCCGGGTCCTCAGGGGCCCCCACCTTCCAGACCAAGGTCTGGGCCGGCCAGCGGAGCAGAGTGGACGGAAGCGGGTTAATGGGGAGAGAGGCAGGGGCAGGCGGCCGAACAGCCCTCCCCAAACCATCACAGCGCACACGAGCGGTTAGCTAGCCCACGGCTCCACACACCCACCCCCGGAAACAAACTCACCCAATGCCCGGGGCTCAGATCTAAAGAGAGGAGGAGGAGGAGGGCAGAGGATCGGAGAGACGGAGTGAGAGAGAAATGGACAAAGGAGCCGGGCACCCCGGGGTGCGGACGCCGGAGGGAGGTCCCGCAGCCAGGAGGGCCAGCCTACGCCCCTCTGCCCCTTCGGGGCGGGTCAGGGCCACTCACCCGCGGTCTGGTCCTCCGTGAAGTCACACTGCGGCCCAACCAAGAGAGGGGAGGACAGGTCAGGGGGTCAGCCTGCAGGCTTCCCCCTCCCCAGCCGTCTCCCCCGAGCCGCAGCTCCTCCGCAAAGGGACCCCCGCGAGGCCCGGTCCGGGCGCCCCCACCGCCCCCCGGGGCCCGCCACCCCCCGAGGCTGCCCGTCGGCCCGGGCCCCACCATCTTGGCCGTGCAGCGCTCGCTCGCTCGCCCGTTCCGCCGCCGCTGCTCGATGTAATGGCTCCGTCTCCCTGCCCGGCTCCAGTCTGCCGTAGCGCGTCCCGTGACGTCACCCTCTACAGATTTAGCCAATCGGAGGCCGGGCCTGAGGTTTATGCAGATGAGCTTCCTTAGGCCGCTCCGAGCCTCGGCCTTTCCCGGCTTGCGAAGGCGGGGAGGGAGGGGGAAGAGAAAGTGGGATGAGAGCTACTCCTATTTTGGGAGTGTCATCAGAAGCCCCGCTGCTATGCGCTCTCCTTGCCCTCCTGCTGGGCGGCCCGGGCCTTGAACCTGGACCCGGCTTCGGGGATCTGAATCTGTGGGCCCCGCGGAGGCTGGATTCAAACCCAGAGCCTTCACTCCCCCTCCCATAGCCGCTTCTGCCCCCTTCTGCGTAAACTGCGTAGCCCTGGCCAAGTCACCCAATTCTCTGGGCCTCAGTTTCTTCCTGGTCCGCGCCGGAGTAGACCTCCGGTCCTTGGTCTTACCAGTCCTGTGATCTATGGAGGTTAGACACCAGGAAGGACGGACCAATTCCTCCTGGAATGTGGAGAATTCTGATGTCACAGAGAGGGAAATGATGGTTTAAATGACTAACCTCAGTTAAGGTTCAATGACTTTCCTAATGCCACGGTGAATGGCCCCCGAAACCGGGGGCTCCGACTCTTAAATTTCAAGCTCTCTTTTCACCAAACCTGCTCCAAGGACCAAGGGGGTGGGGGAGGAGCAGGGAGGGAACACTAAGATGAAGTCTTACACATAGGCACAAACCGCCCCCTTGCCCCCCAAAATAACAGACCAGAAACTAGAAGTCCATTGCTTTATTATGGAAAATCAAGAGAGGGTAGGGGGACTGACACAGCCAAGTCTGTCCCCTCCCACACCCTCGTTCTCCATTCTCAATGCAACAAACATTTACTAAGTGCCTACTATGTGCAAGGCACCAGACTTTCATCTCCCCAGGATGCAGGAAAACCTTCTGTCTGGCTGGAGAGAAGTAGAATCTAGAGAGAGAGAGAGAGTGGTGTTTGGGTGGTTTGGGTGCCTAGTGCACTGCGATCCCTCACTGCCCCCCCACCTCCCCATCCCTCAGGAACAAGAGGAGCTGCACATAAGCTCTCCAAGAGAAAGCAAAAGTCATAGAAATAGCTTCCATTTACATTCTTTACTGTTTTCTTTTAAAACACTTTCACCTACTAATAGTTGGTTCTCACAACAACCCTGAGAGATTGACAGTAAATACTATTAACCTCACTTTACGGATGAGGAAACAGGTTTATGGGAATGAAATGACACGACCATATAGGCCCTTTAGAGTAGAGATGACATCTGACCCATATGAGTCCATATTCAATGATATTTCCAGGGCATCTTAATGCTTCCAAAGCCCCCAAAAGGTAGGGATGGAACTGAGGAGATAGGGATGGGCTGGGCTGGGGAATCACTCTACCTTGGGGCCTCAGCTTGACATAATGTGTTTCAGGAAGGCTGCCAAAGGAAGGTGAAAGAGGGTGGTCAGAACCAAGCACCCCTGCTCTCCCCTCCCTCCTTGGAGTACAGATTATTTCTCCACTCCCAAGGATGACGGCCTCTCCCAACTCACACACATACTCTCCAAACCTCTTACTTCCACTCTCCTCCCCACCCTCTCACCCTCGTAGTTGATGCAACCATTGCTGTCTTCGTGTCCAGCCAGGAGGGTCTCTACCTCTTCCTCTGTCATTTTCTCTCCTATAGCAGAAGCAGATAAACTTGGAACCTACTCTGTCCCACCCCAACTTCAGCCATACTATTTAGGGATGCTACTTCCTCATCTAGTCCCCCAAACAGAGGCATCTTAACCTTCTCTCTCCTTTCCTTTTCCTCCTTCGTCCCCAGTCCCATGTCCCCTATAACAAATATTATCAATACCTTGCTTTTCTTCAAAGTGACTTCACTCATGCTAGCAGAATACCTAGGGAGCCCAGGTTTCATTGTCTCCTGGACAAAAGATGAAAGTGACTCTCCCAAAGTCACCTAGCCAATCAATGGCAGAAGAATTGGAGGCTGTGTCTTCTGATTGGTCACCTTCCCACTACACTTCAGGTTGTCAGAACATTAAGAAATTTCATAGGTTTTGTTCCCTGGAGTTTGGGGTCTTCCCCAACTTGACTACTTTCCTAACTATTCTTGCTTCTTTAAATATGTCCCTTCCAGGAAATGTCATTCTTTGCCTAGACTGGACTGAAATGACCACTTCCAATTGCCATGCCTACCCTGCCTTCCTCTTTCTCATAATACACCCACCCTCTACAATGACCATGAAGCCCACCCCTGTACCTGGGCTGCACTTTGTTCTCTTCCCTTGTTCAGTTCCAAAAATCTGGAATCTTACCCTTTAATCTCAAGTGAATTTCTCCTCTACCCATGAGCCATCTCTTTTACAATCTTACCCAGGGTGGTGAGGACGTGTCGGAGTTCAGCCCCCATGACTGTACCATTCCCTTCCTTATCAAACACTCGAAGTCCTTCAACATAGTCTTCATATGTGCCTTGGTCCCGGCTTTTAGCTACTGATTGGAGCATAGGCAGGAAGGTCTCAAAATCCACACGTTTGGAGTTCAGCTCTGAGTGGGGGGGGGGGGGGGGAGATAGATGATGCTAAGTGACCCCTTCCTAGGACTCCTCTATCCAACCCTCATTACCTGGGATCTCTAGCCAGTATAATTCCATCAGAACCATCCCATTTAACCCATCTGTATTATTCTAGTTCTATCTGGTTGGTTGTTTGTTTTTTTTTTAGCAAATAGAATTTTACTGTACTTGCATGTAGATTTTGTTTCATGACACATTATAAATCCTTTATATACAGTACATGAATATGTCATTAAACTACATTTGGAGGAGTCACTGCTATTCTAATCTTTTAGTAATACTTTTGTCTTATCTTTTTAAGGGTCTTTTCTGGCTTCTACCTAGTTGAACATTAATGGAAAACCTCTCCAGTATCTTTGCCAAGAAAACCCCAAATGGGGTCACAAAGAGTCAGACATAACTGAAATGGCTGAACACCTATGACAAAGTGACATTCATCAATTCGTTTGAGCCAATAATTACGAACCTTAGCCAGTTCTGTCACTTTCCAGTTTGTCTGTCTGTTTTTCATTAATCCCTTACATTTTATTATCATAAACACAATCCAGTCTGAATTCAGTCAAAGGACCACACCTGAGGGCCTAGAAAACCACATGTAGCCTTGAGGCCAAAGGTTCTCCACCCCTGAATCTAGTCCAACCCCTATCTGAACTGAATTGCCTCTACAGAATCCCTAGCTACTGAGCAAAGAACCATCCCCACCTCCAGTATCACCTGTAAGGGTAAACACACCCAGACCAGCCCCACTCAACTCACTCTTAGAGTACTTAACAATAACTTGTGAGCCCTTGGTCATCATTTCTTTTTTTGTCCTGCTACCTTCCTCCCCGTTATGGCTCATAATTCCTGCAGCCTCACCATCATTCTTTGGGTGACCCAGGACCTTGAGCACCTCAGCATTGGTGGGGTTCTGGCCCAGGGCCCGCATCACATCCCCACACTGATTGTACAAGATCTTCCCATCTCCTATTCGGTCAAACAGCTGGAAGGCCTCTTTGAAGTCTGGGAATGGGGAGGGAATTGGGGTTAGCCAAAGGGTCCCCTCTATCCCCAGGTTGGAAGCAGGGCTCAGAATAGTGGAGTAAGGTAGAATACATCAGGAGGAAGAAATTCTGAGGACAGAACTAATGTGGAGGGCAGCTCTGGGGCTGTAAAAAAAAAAAAAGAGAGAGAAAGACATAGGGAGACAGAAAGACAAGACTGTGACAAGGGATTTAGGAGAGGAGGGTGGGGGTGGGTGGTTATGGTCTCCTCACCCTCCAGTTGGTCCTTGTTAAACTCGATCTGTGAAGGAAAAGACAGTGTGAAGAGGGGTGGGGTGCCATGAAACCCCCAGTCCAGGCCAGACCCCCTCCCCCACCCCTTCTAATTGGCAGCCTCTTCGGAGTGGCCCAAAGGGACCCAGCTGAGAATTAAGAGCGCCTGAGTCCCATTCCCAGCTCCAAGCCTTAGGAGAATACTAGCAGTGGGTATGTGGGAGGGAGACCTTCCTGGGAAACAAGGCTAATCCAGCACCACCTGTTCCCCTCCCCTGGCTCTCCCAACCCTGCATCCCTCACATAACCGGCAGTTGAACAAAAGCTAAATTTACCCCCACACCCCCAGCTGTGATTGTCTAACAAGTCCCCCTCCCCACCCTCCCTTCTCAGAGCAGCAGGCTCTTTCCCTCCCTTTCAGTCTCTTTTCCTAGGCCCTGAAGAATCCACCCTCTGATGGACACTGGCCTCTTCTTTCTCTCTCTTCTGAAACAGTCCCAAGGAGCTGAGCATCTCTGTTCCCAGATTCTTGTGTTCCCCACATCCCTGTTCTCCATTCAGGGTGTACAGGGGTGCCGTTATATGCCACATTGAAGCAGCAAGAGGGAAAAAGTGAACACGGGAACAGCAGAATTGGGGTGCCTGGACTCAGAGCCCTGCTAAGCCCATTCTATAGACTTAGTATCTGGCTTCTGGGTTTGTTATGGGAGGGGCTAAGGCAATCCTCACATCGTTCTAGTGCTCCATTAGCTCCTCCCCCATTTCCCCTATCCCATCTCCATGCCCCCTTATACCATTCATCATCTCTCCAAATCCTTTCCTCCTAAAGAGGCCTCCCCAGTCTCCCATCCCTACCCCCCTCCCTTCATCGTGACCCTTGTGGGCTGGGAGACTCACCACCACTTTGGAGAGGTCAATGGGGGACTCCTGGGGTTTGGTGGGAGCTGTTGAGGCAGGGGGAGCAGCCGGTTCAGCCTTGGGCTTCCCTGGAGGGGCAACGGCTGGCTTGGCAGCAGGTTTGGGGGCAGCAGGTCCCACTGGCCTCTTCACAGGGGCGTCTTTTTTGGGAGGCATGGTGAATGATGGATGACGGGCACAAGAACAGTGCCCGGAGGGGGCACTCAGTTTAAATAGCCAGGGAGTAGTATGGGATATCAAGGGGGCGGGAGCAGAGACCAGGCTGGGGTGGGGGGTGGGGGTTAGTGGAGGAGAAGACAAAGACAAAGTAGCCTGCCTGCCCTCTACCTCTCCTGCCTCCCTCACTCTGGGCCTCCTGCCCCAAGGTCTCTGTCTTTCTGCCCACATTTCCCAAGGCATTTTACCAAGTTACTGCCCCTCTGGGAATAAGGGAATGGGGGTGATGGGGAACTGGGTGCCTAGATGAAAAGTGTCACCCTTGGGTGAGCAGGAATCACCCCAACAGAGAGGACCATGGTATCTCAAATTTATAGTCACAGATAGAGGAAAGGCTAAGGCAGAAGAAAACTCACACATTTCAACCCCTGCACCCCCTCTCCTCTGGGAGAAACATTTTCTCCCCCTGAAATCTTAATCTCTTGCAGACTAGGAGTGGGATGCATCTGGGAGGAAGGAAGAATTCACAGTTGAGGGTGAAGTTATGACTCACTACCTCCCCCTCCCCAAAGTCCCTTTCAAGGATCAGGCTATTGGAAGTGGGGTATCAGTATCCATCACCCCTAATCCCAGCTGTTTACACTCCTGCCCCTACCCGGCTCCAGAACCACATATGGTAAGGAGCAAATTGGGAGGGAGGGAAATAGGATAAAGAAAGGACGGTGTGGGAGGCTGGGCTTTGTGCTCCAACACACTATCCCCTTGCCTGGCAAAGGCAGATGGAGGTCAAAGTTAGCATACACCCAAGCCTTGGTCTTACAGAAAAGGGTCTGGAATGACTTCTAGTGCCAAGAGGCTGTAGCAGGGCCCTGAGTCAGGAAAAAAGGCTGATTCTCCATCCCTGAGTGAACTCAAGAATGAAATCCTAATGAGCCTCCCCATTATTCATTTCTCACACACACCAGTTTCAACCCTACCCTACCCTACCCCCAGACTCCAGGCTGGCCAGAACCAGACAGAGGGCAACATGGTCTTCCACCCTCACCTAGGTCTGTGCTGAAGGTATTGATCCCTATGGGATCCAAGGGAGAAGGAAAGAGATGGGGAGAGTAACAAGGTTCAGTTGAAAATTCATCATGTTTTAGATAAGGAAACTAAGGTAACTCTAAAAAGTAGATGGAGAAATCCTGAAATGGTCACCTCTGAGACTATAGTTCAAAGAAGGATATCATCAAGAATCTATGTTTGAATTCCCCCAGATCTAACACTAACAGAGGTCCAAAAGGTCAAATCTTGTATATGAGTGCAGGTTGGAATCTTCTGTATTTTTAGCATTTTTTTTGTGGAGGAAATAAATAGCTGTCCTATATCTATTGAGTATCCTTCCATTTCGTATTTTGGGGAGACTCTAGACATGGGCCAAACCCAAGTTTTAAGAGAGTTCCCCTTAGGCTCTCAGTTTGGGGGTGGAAAGAAAGAGTATGACAAAAAGATCATGGTTCCTCTCTGAAAAAAGACCAGGCTCCCACAGGACTGAACCCAGGTCCTCCAAAGTGAGTCCACAAATGAAGTGGGAGAGTACAAATGCCATCAAACTGGCTCACCAGTAAGTGGGGCTAAACAAGGGAAAATAAGCCCAGAAAACTAAATGACTTGCTCAAGGGCACACAGCTGACCAATGTCAGAGTCAGAATTTCAGCCCATGTCTGTTACCTCCAAATTCAGTGCTTTCCACTATACCACCAAGTTTTCCCTAAGTTACCCTAAGTTACTTCCCTTCTCCTAAACTTCAGATTTCCCCATCAATCAAAAGCAGATTAAGGTTAGTGCAAAGGTGAGTAAAGGGCATAACCCAGTCTCCCACACAATAACTCTGATGGATTCAAAGAAATGATTGATTCAATCTCACTAGTCCTACCCACAGAGCCAAACGCCACCCTTAAATTTAAATTGCCTATGTCACCAAGTGGTTCTGATAAGGCCACTTATGGGTTAATTCTGAGCCTGCCCATCCCCAAAGGATTCTGGGAGTGGTAGTCTCAGCATAAGCCTGGACCTCATGGAAAATGTAGTTCTTTTCTCTTAAAATGGTTGCTGAATGCATAGTTGCAGACTTTCAGCATTTAAACCTTTAAACAGTTGGTCTTCATACTTTTTTGATTACCTATGTTATCATGCAAAACAATTTGAATATACCCTCATCTATGTATACTTACTTATACATAATATATATGCACTGCCTTACTAATAGTCTATACATAATGAAACCTTCAAAAGAACAGAAGTTGTTCAAGAATGAGATAAATATCAAATAACCAACTTTTAAAAAAATTATTTATGTATTATGATCATTTTAGTGAGAGCAATGTGACTGAACTTCATTTCTTTTTAAAATCTTGATCTAATAGTCAACAAATATTTATTTAGCACCTACCATGTTCCAGGTTAGGTCACTGACTCCCCAGTGGCCTTGAGGCCACATGTGGCCCCTAGGAACTCAAATATGGCCCTTTGACTGAATCCAAGGCTAAACTCGAGGACCTAGAAGGCTACATGTGGTCTTGAAGCCAAAGATCCCTCACTCCTGTTCCAGGTATTATGCTAAATGCTGGGGATATTAAAAAAACAAAACAAAACAAAACCCAAGCACAGTCCTTCCTCTTAGTAATATAGTGGTTTTCAAGGTCTGGTTCTAAATTCAGTTTATCTCTTTATAGTAATAGTAAATACAGATATAGCACTTTAAGGTTTGGAAAGCTTTCATACATATAGTTTTATCTCACTGAATCCTAACAACTCTATGAGGTAAGTGCTAAAATGAGGAAATAGGTTTAGAGAGCTCAATGGACTTGCCCAACATCACATAGCCACTAAGTGTTTGAGAAAGAGTATCAGCTTAGATCTTCCTTATTCTAGGTCCAAAAGGCTATTCATCTCATCACCTTGCTACTTTTTTACTTGGTTACAACTGAAAAGACATTTCACAATAGATGCCAATGGAAAAAGTATGACGTGGGTTTCTTCCTGAATCAGTGTTCATTTTTCAGTACAATCCACCAATTGTGTAAAAGATTGCTGTTGCTGATAATGAAATTCAACCAGTAGATTTCCATTTGCCCTAATGGGTTGGGAAAAAGACATGGTCACTAGTAATAAGGTTCCTATAACTCTTCCTGGTAGGGGAGAAGGGGGCAGGGGCAGGGAGAGGATAAAAAGTGTCCTATAGGGCTTCTTCATTTGCTTCCAAGCTGTATTACGGCATACAGTGGTCTCAGGAAGGGTCTTGATGGGAGAAGAACTGCAATACTGAGACTGGTACTCCAGTGCTTGATTCCTGAGTCCACAGGCAACTGCCACCATTGGTTATTGGTGCTACCTACTCCTTGATCCTATACTTTCTGTGTCTGCTCCTGTGCAATCTTTCTTCTGAGTAGGTACATGTGTGCTCAGGGGTGGGCTAGGGGCAGAAATGCTAAGGGGAGCAGCCAGGAGTTAACATTCTCTGAAAGCATTCCCCTACCCCTAGCCTGCCTGCCTGTTGTTCCTGTTCAGTTGTGTCCAACTCTTTTGTGAACTGTGGACCATAGCACATCAGCACTGTCCATGAGGTTTTCTTGGTAAAGATACTGGAATGGTTTGCCATTTCCTTCTCCAGTGGATTAAGGAAAATAGAGGGTTACAAAGTTTGTAAGTGTCCAAGGCCAGATTTGAACTATGGTCTTCCTGACTCCAGTCCCAAGGCTCTATCCACTGAATTACCTAGCTATCCATTTTGTAGGGATTCCTATTTTTGAGGAATCAGGATCTTTCTTTGAAGCCTAGACCCCAGGGTCCTGGAGTGGCGCATATTCAGGTCAGGAGACATACAAGGAGCCCATAGCTGCTGCTATGGCTAGGGCTAGGAAGGGAGGACGAACTGAACCTGCCGGTAGATGTAGGGAGGACCCTGGCTGATTATCTAGCTAAGACTAAACTCAGCCTGCATCCAGGTGGGAATAACTATCTGCCTACCTGCCTACTTGCCCAGCAATGCAGATGTTTGACTATTCCCTCCCTGGGAAAGGGAGGATGAAAGTCCCCAAAGTCGGTAGGACCTATAAGCTCATGGCACAGCTGAGCTGCTCCTAAGTTCTGGTATTCCTACAGCCTAGTGAGTTGCCTTCCACATACTTGAGATACCACTAACTTAAATGTTTAGTGCTGCTGGCTCCCCAGGGGTCTTAATTTCCAAGGAGTATCACTATCTTACTTCCATGGTCTCCCCCAAATCCCAGCAGGGCTCCCACTTAGGTTGGGTGAGTTTCCTCTAGGTTGGAGGTGAGAGAAATCTTTGAGAGGGAAAAGACTGAAGATACCGCTAGAGGCAAGGAAGTTAGCCTTCAGAAAAGATTTTCCAGGGTGGCCAGTAAAGTTGGCTCCAAGTCCCACCCAAAAGCAGTGTCCCAGGATAGGGACTGCTACAGCTTCAGAATGAAGCTTAGTTATAAGATCAAGAGCAGGAAAGGACTTTTTTTTTAGGATCATAGATTTAGAGCTGAGACCATCTAAGGTCAAACTGAGGTTAGGTGATATGAGCAAGGCCACACAACTCTATATGAGGGGATGGGAGTCTCAAATCTTTCCTTCCCTGTCCCCCAGTCTCACCAAACTCTTGCCCATCTTGAGAAGTAGCTCACGTGGCATAGTGAAAAGGGCAAAATATTTGGAATCAGAGGACACAGGTTTGAATTCCTACTTTGCCTAGCTCTCAGGCCAGTGATTTGTCTGGACAGTCCCCTCCTGTAGCACATAGCATGCTGGGCTTCAAGTCAGGAAGACCAGTTTGAATCCTGCCTCACATTAGGTAACTTGGGTAAGTCAGTTTCAAAACTTATTTGCATAAGACTCTCCTCATTGGTGCAGATTGATAACTCAATGTTCCACAATTGAGTGAGGAGTACAATTGGTGAGTGCTTGGGGAAAAAGAGATCCTAGCTTCTAGTTTCCAGTTTCAAGAGAGAAGATGCAGACCCAGACCCTTTTCAGGTCCCCAGAGGGAAAGAAAGACTTCGGGAAAAGGTGAATACCTCCTTGATTATGTTCCTGTACACCATTTACTTTACTGCAACTTTGGGGAATTTCCCACTGTGGAGTAGGTGATGTATGAGAGAAGGGAGTGGAGGAGAGAGAGAGAGAGAGAGAGAGAGAGAGAGAGAGAGAGAGAGAGAGAGAGAGAGAGAGACAGAGAGACAGAGAGACAGAGAGAGACAGAGAGAGAGACAGAGAGAGACAGAGAGACAGAGAAAGAGATATGGAACTCTTTCTTGGTTAAGCTGAGATATCTTACTCCCAATGGGAGAGCTCATTCCTCTGTATATTGTCTGGTACGTATGTATACTTTCTCTGGTTTCTGTTTGTTATCTGTCTGGTTAAATGGGTTCATTCGCTATTCACTACAAGTATTCTTTGTGGAGCAGGCATTTTGTAGGAAGTAAATCAAGCCTTGGATATATAGCTTGGGGGACTCTTTATTCATTAAGAAATAAAGCTCATCTTGAACCTAAAAATTACTTCCTCTTGACTAATCATAGAGCAGCTAAGTGGTAAAGTGGATAGAGTGCTGGTCCTGGAGTCCCCTTCCTGAGTTCAAATTTAGCCTCAGACACTTACTAGCTCTGTGACCCTGGGCAAGTCACTTGACACTGTTTGTCTTAATTCCCCAACTGTAAAATAAGCTGGAGAAGAAAATGGCAAACCACTCCTGCATCCTTGCCAAGAAAACCCAAGTGGAGTCAAGAAGAGTCAGACATGACTGAAATATGACTAAAAAACAACAGGTTAACAATATTTAAGGGAATGGATAGATATAATTCTATACAAGCACTCCATTCTCCGAGGAGGACAGAATGGTCGCTCTCTGGCCCCAACCCCCTGCAGGCTTCCCTTCCTGGAAAGGATCAAAGTCTCCCTTGGAAAAGGATGGGTGGAGGAGACTCTAGAGGTCGACACTCCTGCCTTCCTGTAAGCCACATCTATACAGACCCATATGCACACATGTTCTTCATGGGCACACAAAACACACACACACGTACATGTTACCCCCTCGCTACTTAGCTATATGATCTTGGATCTCAATTTCAAGATAATAATAAACCCTACCCACACAGAGTTATTGTGTTAAATGAAGTAATTTCTTCAAACTTTCCACTTCCCACTTTGCAAACCATAAAGTTCAACAAACTATTGCAGTTTTATTTTGGAAAGAACCTTTGATTTCACTGTTTTGAGAATTCTGGGAAAGGAAACTCCTTCCTGTGTCTGCTCTGAAATTTATTTTCTTAGAAAGTTCCCTGGGGCACTAAGAAGTAGGCAAAGTGCCCAGAACTCTGCCACTAATGTGAGACAGAGACAGAACCTGAACCCAGGTCCTCCTGACTCTAGGGCTGGCTCTCTATCCTCCAAGCCAGGTCACATCTATCATTATTGTTACTATGTATAATATTTCCTCAAAGCCTACCCTGGCTGCCACATCTGAGGTGCTACCATTATCACTGGTGTTTTTTCATTAAAATGTAATCTCACAATACACCAGATGGAGAATGCTACCTTGAGTGCGTAAAGGATGGTGAGAAATCAGTACAGAGCTGCCTATCTTATTGCCTTGCAAGCAGAAGTAGGAGAGGGGATCTGGGGTAAATATCACATGTACGAGACAACATAGATGCTTTGTGAATAAGTCTAATGAAGCTTCCGTAGTAATATTTTTTGTTTATATTGATATTTTGAAACATTTTTCTAGTTTACAAGCTTGGCAGAAATGTAGCTTTTATCTTTAGGTTATTAACAACTCGTTCAGACACTTGGTAAAAGATTCTTGGGGTCCAGTCTTTGGAACTTAGCATTTGTATAATCGAACTTTCCTGAAATCCTGCAGTATTGATTTGCAAATCTTATTCAAATTTATTTCCCAATACTGGAATCTTAGCAGCAGGTAGGAAATTTAGAGAGATTACGTGCCAAAATGCTTACATATTTTCAGTATCATCCAGAGTTAACATCTTGGTTGTTATAAACAGTAACCTGAAGCCTTCGTGGTTCTTTCCCTTTCGATCAGTTCACTATTATAGATAGGGCCTATGTGGTAATTGTCTGTTCACTGTATGTTTACATCTCCCACAGGCACACAAGAATATCAGGATTTGTACCATCATTGACTTTGTTGGATTTTACTAAGTCTTATAGTGATATTGTAATGTTTTTCTTTAAACCTTGCTTATTTTGTGCCATTTGTGCCAGTATTTTGAAAAAAGATCACAATCCTCTGGTTGAAAATACAAGTAAAAATCTACACATTGTACAGAAGCACAAAGTCTTCCATGCCTCCAGATGATAAGCCTTACAGTTAACTTAATGTTGGCACTAATGGGGTGCAGCTTGGCAGGGAGGTCCTGAGAAGGAGGCAAAGGGACTAGTAAATATTTCTAGTAAAATATTGCCTTTGTCTTGTGCAGGAAGCATAGAATATGCTCTTTACTAAATGTTTTTTAAAAGGTAGCACCGCTTTGTTACTGTAGCTAAATCAGTTCTTAATCATAGTATTTCTGAAAAGCTTATAATTTCTTTTACTGCTCCCATTGAGAGTTGTTTATCAATTCTTACTTTCCTCAAAAGTGATTTTTTTTCCCTTTCTTTCCTCATTCCCCTCTCTGCCCTCCCTGGGGGAAAAAAATTGGGTTCTTCTTATGAACTGAGCAGACCTCAAATATTCTGTATACCTTTGGAACTGTGTAGGTTAATATTTGGATATTTAATCATTTGTTTTTGTTACATAATTGATAAAATGGTGATATGTATTAATGTTAGTTCAAACATGTATTTATACTGTCCTGGGAATGTGTGGGAGAAATAATTTGCCTGTGTTTACCAGTTTATAAAATCCAGTATGAGAGTTTAAACATCTAAATAAATAAGTACCGAATATAAAATAAAATAATTTTTAAGGTTTTACACTGCAGGTGTACTTTATTTTTTATAACCTATATTCTTGAAAAGATGTAAAATCAGATTTTTGACATTCGAATAACTTAAAATGCTTAAAGGAAGGGAGAGGGCACAAGAAAGGGAGGGAAGCAAAGAATTTGCCTTATTGCTTATAAGATTTTCATATACTGGATTTTGCTTATGGGGGAATATCTTCATGTTGTTGGTAGCCCTTTGTTCTCTAAGAGGATCAATGACATCATGAGGTTAATATCGTGACTTACTGGTGACCTGGATTTAAGTGAGGCAGAGCTGTGCAAAGTCAACAGCCTCACTTTCTCCTCCAGAGTCATGGCAGTCCAGTGGTAAGACAACAGTCAACACAACTGGCTTAACACATGAAGGGCACAGGAATGCAGAAAGCTGGAAAACAGCTTTTTGTTGCCAATGATTCTGTCTCCTTTAGCCACCATCTTGTCCACAATAGCATTTTTTCACACTAGATGCCCCCTTTTGCTTTTCTCAACAGGAAGTCACCAACCAGGCAGGGATCACGTGTATGAATGACTGGTTGGATTCTCTCACGTATCTGTAATTTCATTGGTGTGAGTGCTTCCTCTGCCAGTGGAGATCACCGCCCTTCTATAACTTAGTAGCTAAACTTCAAGAGATGCTGTGATGAACCTCTCCAACTAAGGTGATAACCATACAAAATCTTAAAAGTAACTGAAGAATGAGCCATGAAAATGGATATTACATATACTTCTGTTCATTTCTAATTTTATATTCATCCATATTTCCTTTGCTGTAATAATGGAGACTGAACGAAACAAAGGTTTAATGCAATTTCACTTGATCCAAGTGGCACATTCAATTACTGTTGCAGTAAATGTAAAACTGAAGCACACCTTTTCTAAATACACAGGCCTGGTTTGACAGACAGCCTCTAGACCAGGAGTAGGGAAGCTGCAGCCTCAAGGTCACATGTGACCCTCTAGGTCCTCGAGTATGATCTTTTGAATTCAAAGGGCTGCACTTGAGGACCTAAAGGGCTGCAGATTTCTCACTTCTGCTCTAGGTTATGGTATGGTAAGGGTGTGGCTTGAGGAGGGGGCTTCAGTTCACTCTCAAGGATTTGAGGCAGACTTTCCCTGCTCCTAAAAGGTGCATGAAACGGTCACCGAGTTCTTAACACTTGCTGTAGGGGATGGTGCTGAGTGTGAGTCAGAAAAACTAAGTTTCAATTCTACATCTTCCATTTATTACCCACCAGTCCTTGGGTAAAATCATCTCTCTGGGTCATAGTTTCCTCATTTATAAAATGCAGGGATTAGACTAGATGTTCTTTAAGGCCTTTTCCATCTCTAATGATTCTTAGACGTGATACTCTGCTTCCTTAGACATGAAAAGCATGGTGAGACAAAAGCTACCATGGTCATAGGTCGTTAACTAGTCTAAAGAGGAAGATTGTGAATTAGATTTTATCTTTCGTTGGTAATTGTTTTTATCTTTAATATAGTTTTAGATATCCATAATTACAGTAATTAATGCTGGTAAAGGTGAGACTGTGATTAAAAAAAAAAACCCCAGTGGTACTGGAACACTGGAAATGCTGAAGTACATTCAGTTTGGCTCATGGAAGACAGTGAACTTGGTAGCAGAGGTATTATACTCCGGGAAGATTGTATAGCTCAGTACAAAGAGGGCTGGCTTTGAAGACAAAGGATCTGGATTCTAGCCCTGTTTTTTCTATTTGTTATCTGGGTGATCCAATGAGTGATCTAATTAAGTCACATTCTGGGTCTCAAGTGCTTTATCTGTAAACTGGAGGCCATGGACTAGATTACTCCTAAGAACTCTTCTTTCTCTAAGTCTAAGATTTTATGATGATGTGCCCTCAGCCCACCTGGAAATGTACAGTTTATAAGACAAAAATGGCAGCCACTGAAGCTATCTTGGACGTGCTACATGGTGGAAAGTTATAGAACCAATAACCATTGAAGGGCATGAAGCATTAGTGATGGAGAGTTTTCCCCTCACCCTGCACTCTCTCAATCAACCCCCTACATGCCCATCCCAGAGAGGAGGGATGTTAAGTCATGCGACATTTTTGATTAAAGATGACCCAAATTGTAAAGTGCTATTTCTTTTTCTAAATAGATTTTTACTGATAATTTTTGTTTTAACCTCACCAGAATTTCTTCCAGCATCCCTTTCCCTCCTCTTCCAACAGCATTATTCCATAGAAAAAGAATTAATATTTTAAAGAAACAAAAAGAGCAAGAGGGAAAAAAAATCAACAAAGCAGATTAATATATTGAAAATGTCTGAAAGTAGAATTGGTATTCCACACCAGGGGATTTTCCAAGCTTGCTAAGGAAGGGAATAGGTATAGCTTTTCTTATCTCTTCTTTGGGACCAGGCTTGTTCTTTATAATTTTGCAACATTTATACCTGATTTTTTTGTGTGGTTGTCTTTCCATTTACGTCTTTGTGGTCGTTATATGTATTGTTTTCTTGGCTCAGCTTTCTTGGTAAAGTATTTTTTAACCAAACAAACAAGATTTCCATTTACTGCAACAGCACATTGTTTGAGCCAACAACACTGCTGTTTCATCCTTGGAGACATGCAAATATACATAATTCTTTCTAGTGGATCAACACATATCCTCATATGACCTCTGAACCACAACTGATGTGACCTGGCATTAACATGTGGGGAGGCATTATTCCCAGTGACTTTGGGCCTTGGTTTGTTTTTTGTTTTGTTTTGATAACAGTTGTAACAGAACATGCTCATCCTTAAATGTTAGTAACTATTACTTTACCTCATCTGCAACAGTGTGGTGGTATTAACTGGATCTACAGTGAGACACCATGTCACTTTGATTTCACTTGGGTGGTTCAGATTTCCTTGATGAGACCTATAGTTGAAACAGCTCATCAGGGAAATGTTGAATGGGCCTGCCATTCCCAGTGATTTATTCTTGTGGAGGATGATGAAAGTCGAAGCTTGCTAAAAATGGGAAACACTCCAAGGCATGGGGGAATTTGTGTCTCAAGCCTTTGTAAAAATCAGGGGCAAAAATATCTCCTTGTGCAAAACTACCACCTTTTTCTGAGAGCTCTCTATTGGCTGTGAGTGATGCTGATTACAGCTCAAGTGCTAAAGTTAAAAAACGGTCTGTCATCATGGAGCCTCTGTCAGTGGTTAAGAGACTTTCTTTCCCTTTCGTTGTTGCCATTTTCTTTGTGATTAGTGTGTGATCAGAGAGTGACTTTCTTTTAGAAAGTCACTCTAAAAATCTCTGGCAGGTGCAGTACGGAGTGCTGGGCATGAAGTCAGAACTAGGGGAGTTTTGTACTATAAGAAATAATGAGCCAGTGGATTTCAGAAAAACCTGGAAAGACTCACAGGACTGATGCTGAGTGGAGTTAGCTGAACCACAGTAACAGCAACGTTGTTCAATGATCAGATGATCAACTACGATTGGCTTAGCTCTTCTCAGCGATGTAATGATCTAAGACAATTCCGAAAGATCCATGATGGAAAATGCTGTCCACATCCAGAGAAAGAATTAATGGAGTCTGAATGCAGATAGAAGCAAACTATTTTCACTTCGTTTTTTTTTTAGTGATATTTTCCTTTTGTTCTGTTTCTTCTTTCATAACATGACTAATATGGAAATATGTCTTACATGATTGCACATGTATAACCTATATCAAATTGCATGGTGTCGTGGGGAGGGGGAAAGGGAGGGAGAAACATTTGGAAGTTAAAAATCTTACCAAAATAAATGTTCAAAATTATCTTTATGTGTAATTGGAAAAAGTAAAATACTATTTATATTTTTTTAAAAAAAGAAATATGAGAGTTCAAATCCAGACTTAAACTATCCGTGTGACCAGGTGAACAGTGTGATCTGTGTGAACAGGTCTCTTGATCTCTGCCTCAGTTTCCTGAATTGTAAAACAGGGATAATAATAGCACCTACCTCCTAGGGTTGTTGTAAGGATTAAATGTGATAATATTTGTCAAGTGCTTTCCACAGTGCCTGGCACATCATAGGTACTTAATACTTATTTCCTTCTGTCTTCCTCTCCTTCCCTCCTTCTTTCCCTCCCTCCTTCCCTTCCTTCCCTCCTTCCTTCCTGTGTTCCCATGGCTACACTGATGGTGGATGGATGGAGGGGGCGGGGAGAATGAATAATAATCCTCTGCTCAATCTTGGCAGGTTCACAGGTATGTGCCAATACTGGAAAAGGTTGGAAAATGTTGAAGTAGAGGAAAAGGCAGAGAGGGGAAATTTTGTGCCAAGTTCGCTGACTTCCTAGAGGGCTTTTTGGCTGAAATGATGAACAAGAAGGTTCTGACCTCGAGGATGCTAAGTAAGACTCTTGGCTTATCTGGAGCCAGCTAGAAGAGTCAGCCTTGTATATCCACAAAGACATCAAGGACTGGAAGGCTGTTCTCAAATACACCCAAATTGTCATAGCCACACTTGTCATAGCAAAGCTACAAAGTAGGTTCCCATTGACTGGGAAAGGATCAGACAAATCACAATGCATGGATATGACAATACTGGGAGAAACAATGGAAAACTACGATTATGGAGAAATATGGGAAGGCCTATGAGAACGGAGGCAGAGGGAAGTCAGCAAAATAGGGAAAACATTCAGAAGTGCCTCAAAGAGGAAAAGGGAAACAATCGTTTTCTTGCTTAACAACAAAACTGCTCCTGAATACTAGGAATTTAAAATGACTGAGTTAGTTCACTTCTCTGGGCCTAGTCTGAGCCCCAGAAGAATAAGAAAAATATACCCCCTCCCTTTACTACAGAGGTGGGGAATACTGCATGCACTGTTAGATGTTGGTCAAGGTATAGATTAGTTTTGAATTGTTTTCTTCCTCTTTGTATAGTGCATGTCCCAAGGGCTCACTGGGTAAGGGATGGGAGAAGGATATATTCAGAAATTAATGTAACATAAAAACAAAAGAAATCAGTAAAACAACTTTTAACAAGTAAGCCTTAGGAGTAGTGCCCAGTGTTTAAAACAAAATCACACACGTGAGCTAGGGAGTGAAGTGGGTAGAGCCTTGGGACTTAAGTCAGAAAAGCCTGGGGTCATTATCGGGCCACGGAAGAACAAATGTTAAAAATGATTTGTTTACATGTAACTGAGGGGAAAAGTAAAAAATCTGACTTCAGGCTAGCTGTGTAATCTTGGAGAGTCACTTAGCCTCTATTTCTATTTTCTCATCTAGAAAATGAGGATATCAATAGTATCTATCTCACAGGGTTGTTATGAATCTCAAGTGAGAGAATATATGTAAAGCATTTTTGCAAATCTTAAAGTGTCATTAATTATTTAACACCATTATTATTATCTGATAAATGCCTCTGCCTGTTATTCTGGTGTAGAGACAGAGTATATGGTAAGTAGTATACATATACGTGCACTATATGCGTGTGTGTGTGTGTGTGTGTGTGTGTATATATACACACACACACACCATATGCTATAGAGCATATGTATACATATACGTATTCACATTCCATATACCACGCACACACACACACACACACGCACACCATTTAACCATTTATTTATCACATCCTACACATGGTGGGGGCCATCACCAGTCATCCTGACCAACGTCTTGCCACCACTGGACCCCAGCGACTGGAGGAGTGAGACCGATCACTTCACACTGCTCTGCCTCACTCAAATCCAGTTCATTTGCAAGGCAGGACATCCCCCTTCTAATGTCCTTTCTGAGAAAGGACAAACAGTGACAACAGTCTATAAGATATATATATATATATATACACATACCATATATACATAATATACATACTATATGCACACATGTACACAAGTGTATACAGAGATATAAAAATGTGTGCATGCACGTACATATGTGTGCATATTTGTCTGGTACTATGGATAAATGTGTCTCTGCATTACAAAGAGAGAAATCATTGTGGCAGGTTGGACATTGAAGGGGCATTAGAATGGTGAATACTTTTCCAGCTAAACAGTATTGGGAGGTTTTTCTATTGAACAGGTTTATATTCTTATAGGAGAGAACTAAAGCCGGGAACAGAGGCTATCTAGTTTAATCACTTTGCTTTACAGAGAGGGAAACTGAGGTCCATCTGACTTGCCCAAGTTCACAGTAAACAACACAAGTGATATTTGAGCCCACATCCTTAGACTCCAAAGCCAGTGCTGCTTCTCCCTGGACCACAGTCCCTGTTCTCACAACCACTTGAAACAAGTATGGCCAGGCTTGGTCTTGGTGAAGGCTTTCGCCTCCCCCACTCAGAGAAGTACTGTTTTCCCAGAATTCATCTTTCCAGGGAAGAGTACAATTCCATTGCTAAGAATGTAAACACTGACATCATGAGTCAGGCCAGTGGTGCCTCCAGCCCACTCTCCAGCTTCTGACAGCTGGTACAAAACCCCTTTTGGAGAGAACCCATAATTGTCTTCTCTGAAGTCTGCTTCAAAGGGTCTCCAGGACAGAGGCCCAGCATGTTTTTCCTGATGTTTTCACCATGTCTCTTGCTCCTTTCTCTTTATACACAAAACAGCTGTTCTTAGCCATGAATTTTAGAAAGAAATCCCAGGAGAGGGAACTTTGAGCCAAGTTTCAGAGACAGACTCAAAGTTAAAAATGGCATGATCAGCTGCCTTTCTGAATATGGCCGCGATGGGCTGGTAACAGGGAGGTAAGGCTGACTTAGAATCCCTACCTTAGACACATTCAAGAAAATGGAATGAGTTGTAATGTAAGCTGTGTAACGAACAAGTCACTAACCTCTGTGAGACTTACCCTTTTCATATATGAAATGAGAGGGTTGAACCAGACGAGCATATTAGGTTCCTACAAGCTTTAAACCTAAGATTCTTCCAACTGAGTCCTGCTTAGACTAGGTGCTTTGAAACTGGCTTCATCCAGAACTTAACACACACTGAAAAAAGGAGTTTTGATACTAGGGATGGGGGCAACAGACATGTCATTCATTTAAATTTGGAAATTGCTTCCGCATTTCCTCCCCTCATATCACTGAGGAAACAGGCTTCACTATGCCCACCTTTGCACTCAAGAAAAAGGCCTACATCATGTATGACATTATTACTGGTATTTAATATAAGATACAGTAGACAGGCAGAGTCGAGGCAAACAAAAAAGGACCAGAAGCAGATCTGGTCGTTGAGTCAATAGCTCAGGCACTTTAACAAAAACCAAAACCCAGAGTGTGGACGGCAGGGCCAGTGAGGCCCTCAGTGGGTACCTCACCTGCTGGAGGCCTCAAGACTGACAGCAGTGAACTTGCTGCTTGGGGACTCAGACTCCAAGTGTCCCCAATTCCTCAGCTGTCGCAAAAGGATTGGCCCCAGCACCCCAAAAGGCCAGATGGTGGGAGGACAAAGAGGGCTGGGCGGTGTCAGCCCCCACATGCAACAGTCCTAGGGGAAGCCAATCAGGACTTGCAGGCCTGCCGCCTCCCCATCCCCTCCCTCCTAGCGCAGGGAAGGGAGCGACCAGTTGGCTAAATAAAAACAGAGTACTTTTTAAAAAGCAGAATTTGGCATAAGCTAATGCCTCGGCTTGTGTTGCCAATGGCCAGGCACAGGTACGGAGGTCCCTGGGGAGGGCAGGAGGAGGTGGTGGATGGGGCCATCAGTGCAGGGCAGGGGTGGGGTGGGGGAGGGTGGGGCAAGGAGCAGGCAGCTCCAAGAGCCCAAAAGGAGGGTAGGTCGTGCAAGGGAATCGGGGGAGAAAAGCATGGTCCTTCTCTTTGGTCAGGCAATGGCCCTCAGTCTGGGCCTAATGGCGGAAGTTGGGGAAAGGTCTGGGGGGCTCAGCCTCAGCCCCCAGCTTTAGGCTCTTCACATTGAGGCGGTGATGCAGTGAGGCAGGCAAAGATCAGGGCTACAGTCTTGGCTTGGGGAGTTCCTGGCTCCTAGGAGCTGTTCCTGTCTTTGTCTTCCGTGAGGTCATACCTGTGTTCACAAACACAATGGGAGCAACCACCCATATTTGTACAGCACTTTGGGTTTACTTCTTTTCTCATAACAATCAATCAGTCAACAGGCATTTATTAATCTCCTACTGTATGCTAGATGCTAGGGATACAGTAATTTCAAGTAGCTGCTACTCTCTCTGGGAATAGCATAAATCCCTCCTCCAAATGGTGCTACAAGTGACAGACTAGATGGTGGATATTTTTATTTTCTGAGCTTTGATATTACTATTTGGTTTTTTTGAAGCAAATGGAGTTAAGTGACTTGCCCAGGGTCACACAGCTAGTAAATGTTTGAGTCTGGATTTGAACTCAGGTCCTCCTGTCTCCAGGGCCGGTGCTTTATCCACTGTGCCACCTAGCTGTCATACCTATTTGTTTTTCTTAATTGGTAATCATACCATGCTTTGAAGAAAAATAAGACTATGAAGTAGATAATGTAAATGGTTTCTGAGAATCACAGGACCTGAGTGTTGGAAGGGCCCCCCTTTAACAGATAAGGAAAAGAGCTCTGAGAGAGATTTTCTCAGGGTCACAGAACTAGCAAAGGGGTGAGAGTTGGAGACTTGAACCCATATCTTCTGCCTTTACCACTTTTCCCACTGACCCTATACTGGGATGTTATCCTTATGGGACATATTTTCCAGCTCAACTATCAGGTTCTCTAGACTTTATCCAACCAAGATTTTTTACCTTCTAAAACTCCTACCACCCAAGCAGTCATCTTCTGTCTACCTGGGTTCATAAGCCACCATATATGGGAGTAAACTCGGTTGCTGGCTAGTACCATGTGGAGCCATCCACACCAACAGACTTACCACTGAGCAGCACCCTGGGACAGATCCATCTCTGATAGGTCAAGCTGTACCTGTTGGGGGAGAGGATGCTTTGCCAGTGTCTCCTCCTTTGGGGACAGGACCCAGGGACCTCTAAGGCATTCCCTAAATGCTCCTCCCCCTGCCTCGCCCTACCCAACACTCTCACCTTCCCTAACAGTTCACGATCCCTTGACATAAAGGAGATATTGGACTTCACGGAGACATCCAACTTGCGGCGGAGGGCTTCATCCAGGGGCAGTTCCCACTCAAACCTGGGCAAGGACACAAGTGGGGGAAGGGATCAGTAGAAAGATCCAGGTCCATCCTTCATCCCTCACCATCCAGCATCCCAGTCCAAAGCCTTCTAACCTCTCATTGAATTCAGGGTTCAGAGTTCTCTTCTTTTGGGAGGTCTTTCTTTTGGAACCCCGGTTCTTGTCCGGTAGCAATAGCAGAGACACATAGGGGTCAGGAGGATCCCGACTACTTTGCCGCAAGCTCCTACAAGAAAGAGGGTGAAGGGAAAAGACCTGAGGAAAGGTGGCAGGGAAGCCCAGAGCATGAAAGTAGGGAGAGGGGAATTTGGGGGCTCACCGACAGCTGTGGACGATGCTGACCAGCTTTCGCTCCTCGCTGTAATACCAAACAGTCAACTTCACTTGGCCAAGAGGTCCAGCTGGGGCTTCAGATGGGCTGTGTTAAGATAATGGAGAGAAAGAGATCCAAGGGGCGAAGGGGCCAGGACCCCACCTTCATACACACTTTATATATGCCTCCCCACTCATACCTCTCACTGTGTGGCAGGCGTTGTCGGAGCTCAGGGGCTGAGGAGGTGATGAGGGGCGGCATCCCCCATGGCTCTGCCTCCTCACTCAGGGGAGAAGAACTATGGCTGTGAGCTTCCACCCCTGAGTGCTGGCTCACAAGAATCTGGGATGGGGAGCACAGAGTTGTTAGCTAGGCTGGAGAAGGAAGCTGTTCTAGTAGGCACTCATTCCTTCCCACCTGGGTGATCCTTATCTCTCTATATTTTCCAGTTCACCTTCCTTCCTCTTGCCCCCCTTTCTCATTCCTCACCCTGCCAAAAAGCCAGGTACTTACCCCCAGCTGTGCTCTGAGTAGCACCTGTCCCTGTCCATTGCTGAGTGGAAACCACTGATCCAGGCATAACTGGTCAGTGACAAGGAGCTCGGAGAGTTGCAAGGAAACAGAACCCAGAGTTCCAGTCCCCTCTCCCCGTACCTAGAGAGCCAGGGAGCAAAGGTCATGGGACTGGACACTAGACACAGGAAGGTGTGACAGATGAGTCACCTCTGGCGTCCTGGATTGAGAGTGGGTAGACACTGGAGGTGGCAGTGATGAGGAGCTTCTCCCCTCCTCCCCGTGTAGCCCCTGCCCCTTGGGAGTAGAGAGAGAGTCAGAGAAGGAAGGAAGAGGGAATAGTACCTGAAGCTCCAAGCTCTCGATGTTTGGCTTTCTGATGAGGAAGGAAAAACTCTCATCCCATATCGGGGCTGGAGTTTGAGGGCAAGTCTGGAGATGATGGGATGTTCGTTAGTGGGGACGAAAACTTTCATAACTCCCTTCATCCTCACCATTTTCCCCCCTCACTCTTGCCCATTACCTTGGTCTTGTAAGAGGCGTCCCCTACAGTGAGGCTGGCATATGAGCTTGGGGGCTTGGTGCCCTTCCGGAGCTGGGAGGGAAAAAGGGCATTAGTTAGGACAGCCTTCCCAGCCCTGACCCACCTCAGAGGAAGCCTCTCAGGCCCAGTGTCCTCAGCTGAGGAGCCCTGAAGACTGGGGTCCGGGAGGGAGGGAAAGAGAGGCATCTCTCACCGGCAGGTCTTCGGCCCGCTCTAGGTACACGGAGAGGAGGGCAGCTGCCAGCTCTGCACTCTTCTGTGTCTGGATTAAACTATTCACCTGCAGCACCTGGGAGGAGAAAGTGTGTGAGAAAGTCCTGGCCTCGAGGAATGGAACCCAGGCAAGCTCCCTCGAGTGAGGCCCTCCCCCTGGCCCTCTCTTCTCCCCAGCTCTCTGTTTACCTCCTCCAGCTCTGTGGCTATGGGCCGAGGTGTCAGCCGCTCCAGGCGCAGGTGCAGGCGGCCAGATGGCACATCCTCCAGGGGTAGCCACTGGGAAATGGGGCAGGGGTTAAGGCTCTGGGAAAACTATACTTTACACCCACAGGAATCAGAAATACTGGATCTTTCCATTCCCACTGATTCTCCTATATCTTTTCTGCCCTTTGTAGCTAAACTCTACATCTGCAGTAGCATTTTCTCTCTCATTCTCTTCTTGACCCAGCCAGTTTCTGGCCTTACCATTTTCCTGAAACTGCTATTTCTAAAGTCACTGATGATCTCCCAACTGCTAAATCCAGTGGCCTCTTCTCCTTGATACTCTCTTTTGTCTAGGTTTTTGGGACTCCACTTTCTCCTGGTTCTCCTCCTACCTATCTGGCCACTCCTTTGCTAGATCCTCATCACCCCTATCTGGGTCATGTCTTCTTATCAGAGGTGTCCCCAAGGCTCTATCCTGGACCCTCTTCTCTTGTCCCTCTGTATTACTTCACTTGGTAATCTCATCACTCTCATAAATTCAATTAGCATGATGATTCTCAAATCTACCATACCTTCCCAATCTCTCTGCTGACCTCCAGGGCTTGCCACTTCAACTGCTTTTCAGACATTCTGAACTGGATGTCCAGTAGACATCTTAAACTCAATATGTCCAAAATGGAACTTACAATCTTTTCCCCTAAACCCTCCCCTCCTCCTACTTCCTTATTACTATAGAGGGCCACACCATCCTCCCATCCCTCAGGCTCACAGCCTAGGAGTCATCCTGGATTCCTCACTAGCTCTCAGCACCCCCACATCCAAGCTGTTGCCAAAGCCTGTTGATTTCACCTTTGTAGCATCTCACAAATGTAACCTCCTTCTCTCCTCTGACACTGCCAACATTCAAGTGCAGAACCTCACCACCTCCTGCCTGAACTACTGTAATGGCCCTCTTCCAAGTATCTCTCCATTCTAATCTGTCCTCCATTCAGTCACTAAAGTGATTTTCCTAAAGCGCAGGTCCGATCATGCCATTTCCCCACTCAATAAGCTCCCTGTTGCCTTCAGGATCAAATACAAAACTCTCTGGCATTCAGAATCCTCCTGAACCTGCCCCCTTCCTACCTTTCCAGTCTTCTTCAACATTTTTTTTCTCAGAGGGTATGTGTGTGTGAACCAGGGTAAAATGACTTGCCCAGGGTCACACAAGCTAGCAAGTGTCTGAGGTTACATATGAACTCGTGTCCTCCTGATTCCAGGGCCTGTGGTTTATCTACTGCGCCACCCAGTCCTCTTACATATCACCCCTGACACACTTCATTCCAGTGACACTGGCCTTCTGGATGTTCTAGGAACAAGACACTACTTGGAGCACTCTCTCTGGCTGTGCCTTATGCCTGAAACACTCTCCTCTCCAGGCTCCACCTACCAATTTCTCTGACTTCCTTCAAGTCCCAACCAAAAACCTACCTTCTACAGAAAGCCTCCCTTCCGTTAGTTCTTTCTTATTTACCTTGTATCCAACCTGTTTTGCACAATTTGCTTACATGTCTTCTCCCCCATTATTTGGAGGATTGAGACAGTCTTTTCGTTATCCCAGTCCTTAGCATAATACCTGGAATGTAGCAGTAGGAACTTAATAAATATTTCCTGATTGACTGAGCTCACCTCATCCATGAAGCCACTGCTGAGGACCTTGGTGAGACTGACTTTACACCTGGAGAGAGACAGGAGGAAGAGAAGGGTAGGGCAGAGCTCCAGGTCTTTCCTAACCTCTGAGCTAGGGATGGCTTGACCACCCTGGACCCAGCCCCAGCTCTTCGGTCAGCCCCTCACCGGCCTAGAAAGTCATCTTTGTCCAGGTCCTTGTCAAAGACATCCACCTCCAACTCCTGCCCGGGAATGGCGGTGACGATCACCTACGGGGAATGAATGGGAGGGATTCCATTGACTGCCCTTCCCAAAGGACTGAGAAAAACACCATCACCCCTTGCTTCTGAGTATTTCCTTGGGGTTGGGGGTGGGAGAATGAGAAGCAGCCTGGGTCTGGGATTTGAGTCATTGGAATCCTGACCTCAAAGACCTCATTCCAGCGTGGGTTGAGCTCTTCACGTACTACCCGGCTCCGGAAGCTCTTTCCAGACACTCGAAGCTTGACATAGGGATCTGACTTGCCTTTCACCAGCCCTCCCAGGAATCGGTCTTTGGCGATCAAATCCTGAGCTTCCAATACATGGATTCGGAGCACACTCTGTAGGGAAACAAACAGACTTACCCCATAGCTAGTCCAGGAAAGGCTCTGGGCCATTCAGGTTAAGCAGATGAACCCATAAATAAATGTCAAGATAAATGGAATTCTAGGACATTAGAATTGGGAAGTCCTGGGTTCAAATCCCACCTTAAAGACTTAATAGGAGGTATAGTGGATAGAGCACAGGCCCTAGAATAGGGAGGACCTGAGTTCCAATCTGAGCTGTGTAAGCCTGGGCAAGTCATTTAACCTTAATTGTCTCCCCTCCCCCCTAAAAAAGAATTAATAGTCAAGTCACTTACTTTAATAGGAGTCTCATCTGTAAAATGCCAGGGTTGGATTCCATGACTGGATTCCACTAAGGTCTCTTCTGACTTGAAATCTATGATTCGCTCATGACTCGGTGTCACCACCTGATCAGGATCCCACTTACCTCAGTGCCAAAGTGGCTGTCTGGAGTACAATGGCTTGGTCGGGGCGGGACATCCACACTGCTGCCCATCTGGATACTCTCACTGGCTGCATCCAGGAGACCAGGAGAGCTTGGCATGGTGGGGAAGTGCAGGTCCGACGGGTCCAAGTACAGAATCTGCAGAGGGTGATGGTATCACAACGTCAGCTCAGCCAGCTGGATGGCTAGGCTGCTCCGTGACCAGCCTCCTCCCCAGGCAAGTTCTGTCTAGGAGTCCCCTCTGTCCTGGAACCTCTCCCATCCATCAGGCAAGCATTCATGAAGCACCAAACCACTCCCCCAGCTTCCCCAAGCCTCCCACAGGAGCCTCTGTACCCTCAGAACCAGTTTCATGTAGAGTCGGGAAGATGGGCCAGAACTGGACAGCAGGAACCACTGATCCAAGGTGAGGTCAGGAGCAGTCAGCAGACGGGCCAGAGGCAGAGTCAGCGCTCCTAGAGTCAAGGCCCTGGAGTCATCCTTCACCTGTGGGGAAACATCAGCAGAGCAGTCATGGAAATAAGGAAAAAACTGAAGTGAGAAGATCACTCTGGTCCCACTCTTATTTCTCTCTATTACTAAGTGGTCTGGCTTACAGGACTTCCAAGTGTAGCCCTAACTAGATCAAAATAGAATATAGTAACATATTACAATATTATATATAATAACAAAATATAATATATAATTGGGAAATTTTTAACAAATAAAAATACAATACAACATAGATAATCCTGATTTGTGGTTTTCTAAGTTAACAGGCAGCAACAGCTAAGATCCCTTTCTATTTGAGGTTGATCACACTGTCTAGCTCATTGGCACTTCCTTGTTCCTCTGCGCTTCCACAAATCCTATCCTTCCTTCAGAGCCCAGCTCCAGCACCCTCTCTTGAAGAAATCTGAAGAGACCACACATTACTCTCTTCCTTCCTCCTCTGACCTCCTGTAGCTCTTTAAAGTCTGTGCCCTACAGTTTAGTACTTCATTGTTCTTAAATTGTTTCATCTGCCTAAGGTTAAGCTTCTTGAGGTTAAGGCACCTCATCTTTGATTCTCCTTGTGTTTTTCCAGGTCATCTAATTTGCTGCTGAGAAGTGTAATGGGCACTCAGATACCCAATTTATTTCAAGGAGAGTTTCTTCACAATGAGAGAGAGAGAGAGAGAGAGAGACAGAGACAGAGACAGAGACACAGAGAGACAGAGAGACAGAGAGAGAGACAGAGACAGAGACAGAGGAAATGCTAACAAGAAAAATGCTAGAAATCCACACAGGGAAATTTAAATGGGAACAAAAAACAATGAGCAAACCCAAAAAAGACCCTCCTGATGAATTAAAAAACAATATGGTGACTAAGGGTGTGAGTGGTGTGAAGTTTCACATATCTTGTCTGTGTCTCTCTAGTACACTTGCTCTCTTTTAGCAGTTACTGGTGGATAGGACATGGCTCATTTTCTCTAATTTTCTGCGGGCTCAGGGCCTCATTTTTCTTTGAATTTCTCAGAGCTCAGAGTGGGTTCTCAGTGACCCTCAGTCCACCAGGGCTGCAATCTCACCTGCACATCCAGCTCCTGGCTCCTTGGGTCCTGAAGGAAGAATCGGAAGGCTTCCTCCCACACTGGGGAGTTGGTGTTGTAGGCAGCCTGGGAGGGCAGGGGTAGGAGGAGTGTTTGTGTTAGCCTTCACCCAAAGGTACCTCCCAACAGGAAGCAGCTTAGGAGAGGATTTGAAAGACAAAGGGCAAGTTGGACCCCCAACAAGAAGCTTTGAGAAGTTGCTGCTGCGCTCCCCCCATCGCCCCCACTTTTTTCAGTGATTGGTCGGGGAGGGGTATTCACAGGTGTGAAAAATTGCATAGAATGTCAGATTTTTATCATTGATTAGTTTTGATGAATATTATTTCTCTTCTTCTTTTAAAAAATAATTCTTAAAAAAGACTGGTCTGGCTGCAGCAGAGGTTACTGGTTATAAAGGATTATTATAATAGGATTAAACAGGATGGGGCCTACTTCCCCTTCTTACAAAACAAATCAATAAAATCTATTTTTTTTTTAAAGAAACATGTTTGTAATGGGACTCTTTCCAGGTCATAAGGCACTTCCTCACTGTTATGTTTCTTGGCCCTCACCTTGCTTTCTCGAGTCACATCTTGCACGGAGAACTGCACCATTGGATTGGGTTCCTTGTTCCCTTTCTTTAGCTGGGGAGGAGGAAAGAAGACCAGAGAGTTGCCTTTATTTTTTTTTAACCAGGTGGGAGGATTGGGGTGGAGTACCCTAATAACCCTAGGTCTCCTGCCTATCCCTGAACCAACCCCTAAACTCACAGGTAGGTCCTGGGCTCTGTCCAAGTAGACAACCAAGATGGCAGCTGAGGGGGGTTCCGGTCGGGAAGAAACACCTCTGTTCCACTGCAGCACCTGGGAGGAAACATTGAGAACAAAAGAATTCAAATCTCTTAGCTCCAGGTTCCTTCTCTTTCCAGTACCCATCCCCTCCTTCCATCCATTACCTGTTCCAACTTGTCAGCATCTGGCAACAGTGACAGCCACTCCAGCCGAAGGTGGACTTGACCCTGTCCTCCTTGCAAAGGGAACCACTAGGGGTCAGAGGAGATATAGGAGATGCTGAGGTGGGGATGGGGTCAGATTCCCAGATGTTCAAGTCCTTGAAATTAACCAACCATTTGTTTTTATTGGATGAGACCCCACAACCCCAACCCTTCCTATCCAGCCCTCCTCACTCACATTATCCAATACTTGAGCCTCTAACACCTTCCCCAAGTCCAGCTTCAGTCTGAAGGAAAGGAGAGGAGGAGGGAAATGCCATTATTATTTGGGAAAGTCAGCAAACCCCACCCCTCCAAATCCCTTTCTTTTCTCCCTAGGAAGATTTGATAGGTTTGGCAGGGGAACGAGTCAGAAAGGGGAACAATGAACGTCACCAAGTCCAGGACATCCATTTCAAGAGTCCACTGGGGACTCTGCCATGGTCTCACCTGCCCAGAAAGTCATCTTTGTCAGGATCCTTATCAAATACCTCCACTTCTACCTCCTGTCCTGGGACCTCATGTACCATCACCTAAGGAAGGAAAGAGACAACGTTTGGTGTTTTCTGAGTTGTCAGGTACTTCTCAAACCATACCCTAACTAAATTGTGAGGTTCCCTTTGTTCCTGAGCTTTCTCCTATGTCCACTACACCAACTTTTCAGGTTTTCCTCATCGCACTAACCCTGGATCCACTCTCCCAGACTTCCTACCTCATAGGTTTCTCCCCAGTGAGGGTTTAGGTCTTCATTAATGACACGGCTACAGAACACCTGGGTCCCCACACGCACTATGGCATATGGATCTGATTTGCCTTTTATCAACCCTGGCACGTAGGTATCCTTGGAGCTCAGTGACCGGGCAGCAAGCAAGTGAATTCGTACGATACCCTGGAGAGGAGAGGAGGGTCTAAGATGAAGTATCTCAGGGCTCATAGTACAGGCTTCTGGAGACAGGATCTCCTGGGACAGAAGGTTCAGGTGGAGAGGGGAAGGAACATACCCGAGGCAGTGGAGATCGAAGTTGGGCCACATCCTGCAAGTCTGGCACAAGAGGTACCAACAGACGGTTGGGCAGTACCAGGAAAGCAGCAATGGAGTCCATAATCACTGTGTCAGACAGTGAGCTAAGGAAGGAACAGAGAAGAGATAGGCATAGAGTCTGTCTTGGTCTCCTTTCCATTCTCTGGTGACCCTCCTTCTCCTGCCACAAACAGCAGTGCCCCTTACCTGGAGAGGGAAAGAAGGACCCAAGCCTGCCCTCCTTAACCCTATATTACCCAGCTTCTTCTAGGCTTTTCGTTCTGATCTCCCCTTTCAAGAGGAGACCCTTTTATAGTTCCCCTAGCTCCCCAACTACAGGTTTTTTCCAAAGTTCTGTTTCAAGGCTTCTCCTCTCTCTCCCATGAAGTAATCTTATCAACCTGCTCTAATGATTTCAACTTTTGCCTCTTTAGATAGAGGTTTTTAAGCTCAGGTCTATGAATTTGTTCTGCTTTTTATTGTTGATAACTGTATTCCAATATAATTGGTTTCCTTTGTAATCCAATATATTTTATTTTATGCATTTAAAAACATTACTCTGAAAAGGGTATGTTTCGCCAGATTGTGTCCAAAAAGGGTGAAGACTCCCTGGTCTGTGCCAGTTGACCCTACTTCCATCTCTGGCCCTAAAATCTCTCAATCTTTAATCAACTAGCAAACATTAAAGTGCAAGGTAACGAGGATATGTTTTTTTCTAACAATTTAACAAAGTTGTTCCTGCCTCCCTTTCCTCCACTCCTGTACTGCCAGTACTCTACCTCCAGAAAGAAGACAACACATACACGTATAAGTTAATTCCTGGACAAGGCCCTAGAAGCTGGGGGGTAGAAGTGAGGAGAGGTTGGGAGAACAGAAAAGAGCTCATATAGAAAGTGGCTTCTGAGATAAATTTTGAAAGATTCTAAGATGCTTTAGAAGAAGGAGCACATTCTGGGTTTCAGACCTCCATATAACAGGTAGACATTTTCATCTGAATTTTGCCTCAAACTAAATGTGACTAAAACTACACTAAATGTTCCCCACTCCCTCACCCCTGGCCCCACATCAATTCTCCTTCTTACTTCTCCATTTCTGTCCATTTATGAAATCATCTTACACCTTCTCAGTTCCTCAGCCTAGAAATTTCAGTCAGATTAAGGTTACAAAGTAGGATAGGGACTGACCTATGATTTCACTGGTATTAGAAACTCTCAGGCGAGGGAACTCTCAGGACAGGTTCAAGGCTTCCCCTGCAACTTACACTTTTTAGAGAGCTACCTAGAGGCTGAAAAGGTAAATTGGGCAAGCAGTCCTACCAAGTGGTACAAGTCAGAGGAAGAATTTGAACTCAGGTCTCCCTGGCTTTAAGGCTGGCTCTCTCTCAAACAGCAACAAAACTCATGTTAAACATGATGGCCAAAGATCCCAACCTAGGATCATCCTGGGCCCTTCCCTCCCCATCAACCCTCTGAGCCTCATCCATAGAGAATACCCCCAATCTCCAATTCATCTCCTCTTCACTCATGGCACTACTCCCATTCAATCTCTGTTTTCTCTCTCCTGATTTGTTGCATTGAACTCCTAACTGCTCTTCTTCCATCCCCTCCAATCCAGCCTTCACACAGCTGCCAAAGAGATGTCTCCAGCCTAGGTCTCACAACATCAATCCCATGATCAGTTAACTCTAATAACCCCCTATTGTCTTTACAGTAAAATATCATCTCCTCCATCTGCCACATATCTAGCTCTTCAATGGCTTATATAAAAGCTCTTCAACCTAGCTTTTCAAGATGATGGCGAAGAACATCTTCTGCTTCAGCAAGACTGGCTTCTGTGCTGCTCCATCCATGACCATCTAATGTTCTTACTTCCACTCCTGGGAACCCATGTCCTTCTCAGGTTCCTCTCAAATGTTACTTCCTAGAAGACATCTTTCCAGATCCTTCCAGGTGTTAGGGCACCCCTGCTTTCTCCCTAGTAGGACCAAGCATCTCTTCTGGGCACAGAGTAGTTAGCTGAATGGATGGATGGATGGATGTTGGTGCTCCTTGTTAAAGTGGATGCTTGCAGCCTTCACTGATACACTGGTCAACAAAAGGTGGAGAAGCTCACGCTCCACAACCCTCTGAAACCAGACAGGTTGAGGTTTTCCAAATCAGGCCGAGGAGTTTGCATTTTAACTCAGAGGCAACATTTTTTTGCCCATGGGAATGACTTGGTCAGACCTTGTCTTACAAAGATGATTTTGGCAGCTGTGTAGAGATGCATTAAAGTTGAATGAAAGTGGAAGCAGAAAAAAAGTGGAACCAGGCAGACCCCTGAGAACGCTATTATTACAACAGAGGAGCTGGAGTAAGAAGGGGATGAAGGCCTGGCCTAGGAGAGAAGGGGACTGCCTCAAAGTGTCTCCTGGAGGTAGAATGGGCAAGACCTGACAACTGATTAGAATGGGGATAATGCTTGCTAAGGATTTTTCTTATATGAATAAGAATCAAAGATGGCACATTTTAATGCTTATAGCTGTAGACATGTAGTATAGTTAAATATCTAAATAATATCTATACATCATCTTTATATTTACATAGATATGTAATGTATATTACATGCATACATATATACTACATATACATACATATATCTATATGTATGTTTGTATTGTGTAAATATAGACACACACATATGCTTATATGCATAGATGGGGGGCTCTTAATCTTTTTGTGTCTTGGACCCCCTTCGGCAGTCTAGGGAAGCCTGCAAATCGATTCAATATCACATTTTTAAATGCATAAAACAAAATACAGAGGATTGCAAAGGAAAACAATTACATTGAGATAGTTATCAAAATGTTAATAATGAAAAATAAGTTCATAGCTTCTAAGTTAAGAACCCCTATTGTAGATGGATGTTAAAAAAAATTTATCAGTGGAGAAATTAAAAAAAAAACCCAAAAGGAATATTTTAATCAACATTGTTCTTTTATGGTATCATAATGATGGAGGGAAGATAACTGGGTACGGAGTCAGGGTCCGAGACGGGGGTCTGACACTAACTGTGAGGGTGCACCTATGGGCAAATCACTTCATCTCTGTAAGCCCTAGTTTCTTTCACATGTAAAGGGGGTATAACACCATTCTAGCTACCTCGTAGGACTGCTGTGATGAAAGCAATGGGAATAAATTATTTTAATCTTCATATTCCATCAAGGAGACCTCTCCATTCCTCTTTTCCTACATCCACCCCAGCCTTCATACACTAAGCCCTTATCAACTCTCACTTAGACTATTATTGTAATGTTCTCTTGGTGCCTTTTTTGCATTACAATCATCTCCCAATATACAATCCTCCCACTCACACATTTATAAGGAGATCAACAAAATCTCTTCTAACAGCATATACCATATTCCACATCCATAGTCCAAGCTCCTCATGCTTCTGGGAGGAGGAAAGCCTCACATCTAGACTCCTGCAATAAGCTAATGGTCTCTTTTATCCAACCTGTGCAGAGCTTCCTGAAGCTCTTTCATCATGTCACTCTTTTGTTTAGATTCCTATATAGCTCCCCTATCAACAGGTTAATGTCTAAACTTATTCTGATGTTCTAGGACCTCCACAATCACAAGATCATTCATTTAGAGTTGGAAGGGACCTTAGAGGCCTCTAGTTCAAATGGAACCCAGCAGAAGGTGGTGCCTGAACTGAGTCTTGAAGGAAAAGGGGAATTCTATGAATACAGGATGAAATCTACACTTATCCTGACTTTCAGTGACTTCTACAATTTTAGCCTACACCATCTTGTCTCCTCTACACAGATTGTAAACTCCTTAGGGGCAGGTACTAGAGTCTCTGTATGCTCCTCAGGCGCACCCTATAACTGCACGGCAACAGCACTGAGCACTTCAAAAGCACTCAATGAATACATGTTAATTCATACCTAAGGCCTGGAATGTCTAACAGGTTGGTCATCCCTGTCCAGTTGATGTCCAAGGTCTGAAATGAAAAGAGTAGGGCATATATAATTTTGAGGAGCAACTTTGAATTGATTGTTCAACTCTTTCCTTCCCCAACCCAACCCCCTCTCACCCCATAACTGGCAATTTCCTTTCTCCTAGATCTTGTTTCCCCTGGGATCTCCAGTTAGTTTTACCATGCACACTATAGGAAAGAAGGTCCTAGAGCTGATCACCTCCCCATAGCTAAGGGTCATAGTCACCATCTTTCTTCTGGATCTTCTTCTCCTCCCACTGCCCATCCCTACCCTTCTCCCTCCAATTTCTCCTTACAGGACGTCGGATGAAGAACATGGAAATAGCTCCAACGATAGGAAGGTCTCCCATAAGTGGTTCAAGGATCACCCTCAGGATGCCATGTAGCTGGAGTAGAGAGAAGACCAGAGTTTCCAAATCATTGTTTGCTTAACACATCTCCTGCCTCTTCGAAACATACTTAACTAGGACTTCTCCAGCTCCAACATTCTACTTTCTCACAGCCTCTCCCAACTTAGAGCTAAGATACCCTTATATAAAGGACATTATCCTATAACTCACCTGCATACCCTTGATTCCAGCTTTGCAGAAATATTTCTTTACTTCCACATCAATCTGTACATCACCCACATAGCTGGTGTGGGGGGGACGGAAGAGGCAAAAGAAATAATATTAGGAATTTAAGTTTAAAAATGGCTAGAGAAGTTGAGGAAGAGAGAAACCAGGGACAGATAAAATGGAGTGGGGTGATGGGAAGAAGGTACCTGACATTTAGGTCTAGAAGGATCTGCTGTTTGTTCTGACCAGTGTGAACCTTGACCCCCAGGATGCGTAAAGGCTGACAAGGGAATAAATGGAAGGCAATAGGCATTTGGTCCCCTGTGCACTGATCCCCGAATTGAACCCTCCCTATTCCCATGCCCCATGCCATCCACCTCACCTTTTCACCTAGTTCCACACGAGTAAATGTGAAAGTCTGTAGATGAGTATTGGATGCTCGAACAGCTGGGGCCACTGTTTCTGCTAAGAGCTTCTCCATATACTGGCCCAGGAAGGGCCAGGCCTGAGCCACAATCTTGGGATGACAGAAGAAGAGTCATGTGGAAGATCACTGTTTCTTCCTCATGTAGTCAGACCCCTCTGAGGACCCACTTCCCCAAATGGCTACAATCCCAATGAAAACTTGGAGGACAAGACTAGGTTCTGGCTGGGAGTGAAGGGGTCAATATGTCCTGGCTGGCTAGGGAACCAAAGTCTCAGCCACTGATCAGAGAGGATCTACACCCACTCATGTGCAAACTCACCTTGTTCACCCACTCAACCTTCTCCACATCAGGGAAGCTGACCTGGAGGAAGGAAGAATATCCATTTGGACCCAGAGACCAGGGATTCTTAACCTTTTTTCTGTAACACAGGCCCCTCTGGCGGTCTTAGTGAAGTCTAAGTCTCAGATTTTTTTTTTTTAATGTCTAAAATATATAGAATTACAAAGTAAAGGAAGTACACTGAAATAAAGATGTAACTTTCCCCCCTCCAAGTTCATGGATCCCCTGGTTAAGAATGCCTGAATTACAAGAACTTTCAGCTGTCCCTGTGAAGATGCTATCAGAATGGGACAGGAAGCACTTGTATAATGCCTGTGTGTCATGATGCCCACTGACAAGGTCCTTGTTTTGTCGTTATTGGGTAGGGTGGAGTCCGAGGGACAAGCAGTTTCACTTCCACTAAAGACTCCAGGGAGACAATTCTAGGGGTGTAGAGAATTGGGGGGGATAGTCGTGATTTCTTGTAGGGGTACTAAGTCAAGGCTCAGACAGCACAGGAACCCCTTTGTTTTCTAATGACTCCCTTGGCGTGGAGGCAGCAGGAACAGCTGCTGGGCTAAGGGATAGCACATTCTTTAGGAAAAAGAATACGGTCCTTAGGACAGTGTTCCTCATAACACTAGAGGAGAATGAGAAGGGTACCTAGAGGTCACATTTTCCCAACCCATAGCACCTGGGGAGACTAACGGGTTAAACCAAACACAGCAAGGGAATTGGCCCGAGGCCCCCCTTTTCCTGGGGAGGGGGGTAGAAGTTTCCACAGTTGAGATGTGGGAGTGGCAGAGACGTGGAACTGGTAAAGAGGACTGGATGGAGGGGGTGGGGAGAAGGAACTGGGATAGCAGTCCCGGCCCAGAAGACTGGGTTCCAGGGCAGAACTCCAGTTCCAAACTGCCAGCCTCAGAGCAGAGTCACTCTTGGTGGCACTCAGTCTTCGCAAGCTTTGACTCCCTTCAAGATAAGGCAACTCTGCTGGGGGTTTGAAAGGGAGGGGCCCAAGCTTGGTTATGGGTTCAGGCTAGGTTTCCCGCTAAAGCTCCTCCTGGCCTTCGCGGTTACATCCGGTCTGTGCCTTCACTGCAGAAAAAGGGAATATTTCTGAGTCTCCACCCTACCCCACCTATACCTCTAGACTTTTCCAGCTCTAGGGTCTGAAGGACTGGGTGGGGCTGAAGCCAGAAGGTGGGGGAAGGGTGTGGACAGCAGACACTGCAGCATCTGCACACATCCCCCTCCCCTCTCCCTTTCTCTCTCTCTCCCCCTCTCTCCTTCCCCTCCTCCCCCGCCCCCGACTTCTGCAGCCAACCACAATCACTACCGCAGTCCAGGCTGGGGGCCTGATGCTTAGGTAGCGAGACATAGAAGGAGGGTCTACCCAGGGGGTTAGGGATGCCTAAGGAGGATCGCTGGAGGGCAGCATGAGCAAGTCCATGTCCAAAGGGTTGGGTCCTCGTAACCAGAGTTGGGTGGATGGGTGGGGGAGCCATACAATAAAGGAGGCAACAATGTCCCAGTATAGAGGAGGGAAGGACAGGGAAATCCCTCGAGCAGAGCCAGTGGGGAGGGTGACGAAGATGCCCGTGGGGGAGGGGAAGGAGACATACAGAGTGCAGACGAGGTGGCACCCACAGCGGTACTGGTGGTGGGAAGTGGTCTGTAGCCCGGGGAAGGTGGTATATGGGATGCCAAGGTGTGTGTGGGGGCAGTGTGGGTGGGGGGCAGTTCAGGGCTCCGGTGAGTGAAAATGTGAGAAGTTAACAGCTTCGGGGCTACGGGATCTTGGTAGTGTCCAGTGGAAGGGGGTGGGGGAGCAAAAAAGGGAATTCTGGCGGGAGTGGTGGAGGGTTCCGGGAGATCCGGATCCCGCTAGAGTTAAGGACCGTAAGGCTGTAGGGAAGGACTTAAGTCTGAGCAGCTGTCCTGGGGATGGCGATGCTCGAGGATGGAGGGGTGGGGTGGGGTCGGGTCGGGAGGAGGCTCCAGAAGTCCGGCAGGGGGTGGTCCCGGGGGACTGGCCGGGGCTGCGGGAGATGGGGGGCGGAGGGCTTTCTCACCCAAGCGGGCAGCTCGCGATGGCTCAGGTAGAGGGTCTGCGCCGTGAGCCTCTCCTCATCGTCCAGCAGCTGCCGCGCCGCCTGCAGGCTCCGCTCCTTCTCGCCGCGGACCCGGCGCCAGCCCAGGTACAGGGCTAGGCCGAAGAGCACGAAGCCCACACTGAGCCCAAGGGCCCCGGCCAGATATACGGGCACCAGCACTAGCAGCCTCCGCCCGAAGGAGCTCAGCACCGCCAGCGCCTCGCCTGCTGCCCCGGGTTGCTGTGGCGGCGGCGGCAGGTCCGCCGGGTTAGGGTCCTGTTTGGCTGGCGCCGCCGGGAGCTGGTCAGCGGGGTCGGCCACGGGGCTAGGACCTTTTCCAACGGGCCGCTCCATGGTGCCAACGCCCGCCCGCACTGGAGCCCAGCTCCGCGCTGCCCCGCCTGGCTGCCCCTATCCCCCAAGCCCAACCGAGAACCCCGGGGGCGGGGCGGCTACTTTAGACCACGCCTCTTTGTGACAGCTCCCATTGGCCCATGCCCAAAGACTGGGGCGGGGACACCAGTCTAAACCCCGCCCCTGAAGGGGAGGTGTGGAATCCAGAGGGGCAGAGCCATCTCTCATTGGCTATGAAATACTGGGCGGGGACACTCCGGGAGATAGGGGGAAGGGAGAGTCTGATTGGTCTGAAGGAGAGGAGGAGGCGTGGCGCACAATTTAAAGAGGGGAGGCCCGGAGTAGGAGGTGTCCCCACGTGGGATGGGTGGGGCTGGTGGGTGACGCCATGTCGAGCTTCCCCTCCTCAATTGTTTTGGTTTAAGTTGAGCTGACTTTGATAAACTAAAGTTTTGTAGAGGTTTAGAAGCGCCATTATCCCCAAATATGGATAGGTTGGGAGGGATAGGCTGAGGATACTGACCTTCCCCTATCCTCAAGCCTAGGGTGCCCAAATCCATTGCTTCCAGGGGGTCTTTCAGAGATGAAAACCAGAATGAAGGGTTTTGCCCGCATCTTCGTTTTCCATCTGCCTCAGGGGGATGTCAGCATGATGCTCTGGAAAGGGAGCACTGAATTTGAAGCCCTTTGCCCTCAGTTCAACTGGTGACATTTTGCCATATCTGTGACTTCCACTGTCAGATGAGGAGATTGGACTAGAATAGATTATCTCTAACCCGAAATCTGCGGGAGCTACTGTATCAGTGTGGAGAATGGTCTTTTTAAAACTCTGAAATTTTACTTTATACTTGATTCTGTCTTTGTCACGGGCAATTTGGGAGGAAAGGGACTGGATTGCAGCAGGAAAGGGTGAATTGGTTAAATCTTTGTTGCTGATAGTGAGTTGTCAGCAGAGATACTGATGAATCAAATCAATAAGTATTTATTGGGATCCTATTGTGTGCCAGGCACTCTGGTGGCATTAGGAGTAAGGCAGGGTAGGAAATAACGTTTTCAAGCAACATTTTAAAAATATTTAAAAAATAAATTCCTATATTTCTAAAAGCTCTTCCCCCATAGAGAGGTGGCAGTAGGATGTGAACAAAGAATTCCCAAAAGAAGAATCACAAGCTATTAGTAGCCACATGAAAAAACACTACAAATCACTAATAATAAGAAAAATGCAAATCCAAACAGCTCAGGTTTCATCTCACACCCAATAAATTAGCAACGAGAGCAAAAAAAAAATGGAATAATTAATGTTGGAGGGGTTGTGGGAAGGTAGGTACACACTAGTGCGTTGTTGGTGGAGCTGTGAATTGGTACAATGATTCTGGAAAGTAATTAGAAATTAGGCCAAAAAAAAGGCTCCAAAATATTTATAGTGGCACTTTTCCTGATAGAAAATAACTGGAAACAAAGTAGATGTCCAGTAACTGGGGCATGGTTAGACAAATTGTGATATATTTATGTAATGGAATATTGCTGTACTACAAGAAACAATGATCGTAATAAATGAAGGAAAGCTTGGAAAGACTTCTTAAGTGATAAGAGGTGAAATAGGCAGAGCCAGGAAAACAATACACACAAGGGCTGCCTCAACATACATAGAAAACAATAGCAACAAAAATGCATTTTCAGAAGAATGTTACAAAATTATAATAAGCTTGGCCCCAAAGAAAAGATATGAGAAGACGCTTCCTCCCACTCTTTGCAGAAGTAGATGGTTCATGCAGTTACAAGATTTCATATAATGTCATATTTTTTCAATGTGTCAGGTTTTGCTGAATCTTTTTTTCTCTTCTTTCAAAAAATTGTTTTAGCTCTCTGAGAGAGGGTATGGATAGCATTAAGGGGGGGAATCTCGGTGATATAAAACAAAAATATATCAATAAAATCTATTATTAGAAATAAATGCTTATAGTTCAATGTCTTAAAATGCCATTCTCAATGGTACATAAGATTTTTTAAGAGCACTATATTTCAAAAATGATTAATGTGAAAACATGTTTAATAAGAATGTATGTGTAGAATCCATATAAGATTGCAAGCCATCTGGGGAGGGAGAAGAGAGGGGGAGAAAGTTCAAGACTTATGGAAGTGATTATTGAAAACTGAAAACAAATACTTTTTCTTTTTAAAAAGAGCATTATATTCATATAAAGAGGATGAACTTTTTCAAATCTTGACTAAAATGCAAAAATGCCTTGTTCTGGCATCAACAGACACTATATTAAGTGACTCAAGGATGTTGTAATGTTTCCTTTAGAGAGTTTCTAAGAACCTAAAGATCTCATACCAAATCAGAGGGAGTAAGTTCAGTTCTCACTCAAGTAGACCAAAGGGTTGTGTGATGAAGATGTTTCTCCTAATGTTGAGAGGCAGGTGGAGAAGGACCACTTTTCAATCAAGACAACCTGGATTTTACTCCCAGCTCTCACAGGTACTAATTGAGTGACTCTGGACAAATCATTTAACTACTCAATGCCTTCAGCAATCCTCTAATACTAACTGGAAGAACCAGCTAGTTAGTAAACATTTGTTAAGTATCTTCAAAGCAGAAAGATAAAAAGTGCCTTCAATGTGCCGGGCACTGTGCTAAGTACTAGGGATACAAAAGAGGCAAAAGACAATCCTCGACCTCAAGGCTTTCTGTCTAATAGACTAGACAACATGCAAACAAATATACACAAAACAAGCTATCCATCTGTATTGGTAGAGAAAATTTCCTCACTAAGAATTCCCTACATCAGTGAAATCACAGGTCCCAGAGAAAAAAAAATACTGGTTTGTTTTTGGGTGTTTTTGGTGTTTAGAGTTGAAGATTGTTTGGGGACTGAGAAATGAAAGCTACCACTATAGACACGTTAGGCCTGCCAGAGATCTATGTGGGAAGCATAGTGGAGAGAGCCTAGTGCTGCATGTGACCTTTGGACTTAAAGTCAGGACAGACATGGGTTTGCATCCCCTCTCTGAAAATTCTTAGCTGGGTAACTGGACAAATTGTATAATCTCCATGACCCTCAGGGTTTCTCATTTGTAAAATGAAGCTAATCACTTTTAACACTTAGCACAGCACTTGCTTCGCAGCAACCCTGAGGTACTTATCTCCCAGGGTTGTTAGGAGACCCAAATGGCATAATGTAGGTACTTTGGGAAACTCTATAAATGTCAGTTATTTAGACTAACAGGTTGTTCAAGAAAAGGAAGATCAGGAAAGGAAGTGGGCTGGTTATGTAGTAAGGGTGAAGAATAACAGATGGCCAGTAAAAATGTTGCCCAGGTACCCATGAAATGTAAAGTAATTTAGATTCTTTATGGAGAATCTGTGGGACAACAGGAGCACTGGATGAAAACATGTGGATGGGTTTTGACTTGCGCGGATGGAGAGTACATCCTGTCAATTGAACCATGGATAGATAAATGGAAGCATTAGAGATAAAATCCTCTTCCTGTAGGCTGAAGGCCAGTCAAATTAAGTTTGAATGGCTCATAAACATGTGGGCTAATGACTGATAATTTTTTAAATAGTAATCTTTGAAAACCATCTATCAAGTGATATTTAATTTTGAAGATCTCTGTGGAGAGAAAATCCACACTAAGGAAATCACAGGCCTCTGTAGCCAAAGTTTCATTATTAGATGGCAATGCCAGGGAGTCTCAGTTACAATCTGGGGTCTGAGTTCCTCGCTCCCTCCCTTCCTCTGTACTGGAGAAGTAGAGTTGGGCAGTACAGAAGATGCTCCACTCCGACAGATAGTTTATCTGGCTCTTCGAGGTGTGGATTTTATCTGACATCTACTCATCTACTCTGAGCCTCTGGCAGTGTTTCATCAGAGCTGCTCAGAACCTGTCCCCACCCAATAGCCTAACCTCAGTTCTCTAATCTGGGGTTTCTATTTCCCTTTTTTCCTGACTCCCTGAGGCTGGTTGCATCTGGGAGCTTTACTTAGTCTGTAAAATCTGCTAAGGACTCAGACTATTTCTATCTTCCTACCTCTTGTCATCCATCCCTCCACACCCCAAAGGAGGAGTGAGGTTGGAGCAGGAGGGAAGGGCAGGGGAGAGGGTCATGGGGGAGGTTGCATGTGACTGATGGCTCCATTCTAAAAGGAAACAGCTTTGTTGCAGGGAAGGGAGAAGCTCTTAAGGTAAGGGCTACTGAGCATTGGAATAACAAGGGACGCCAGGGATATTCCTAAAAGAGCTCTCAGCATAAGAGGCAAGCCCCCACCCCAACACACATAAATACACACGCACACACACGCACACGCACACATTCACTCACTCACTCACTCGATATCCCAGACTGACTGTATCTGCAGGCTAAATTGTCCTCTGGAGGTTCTCTAACCCTTCACATCTGAGCATCGGAACAATTAGACTCTCACCAGGATGGGCAAAGGGGACAGAGAGCCTGGATGCCTCAAATCCCCTCCTCCAGCTGGAGCTAAGACGTACCCAAGCCCAGAAGCTGCAATGCAGACATCTGGTTCATAAACACCTCATCTTCCTGCCTCTCCTTGGCATCCCTACTGCCTACGTGCCATCTGGTGGTGGTTGGAGGTAATGGAAAGACTGGGAAGGTGGAGGGGGAGGAAGGCAGCAATTACCAGTGTATCATTTCTAAAGAGTGGGGCAGTGGAGATACTGAAACTTCCTAGGATTATGACTTTTATTAATATGTAATTTATTGACATTTGCTTTGTAATGATATGTTATATAATTATATGAAAATTACTATCCCTGCCCTGGAAATTAACCACCTGTATAAACTTGGAGGGTTTCAATGTCTTCATCTACAAAAGGAGTTGGATTAGAGCTGTAGATATATAGAGGATCCTGTGCGTACAACCCATGATGGCAAGCACATCTTACATGGGGCATACTTTATATGGGATTTTGTGACTGCCACTAAAATCATTCTCCGACACCTCATTAGAGTTTGAAGGTTATCCTGGGTTCTTGAGGCAGAAGACCACAAGCTCTGGCACAAAAGAAGATAGACACTGAGTGTGAGGCTGGTACATTTGTAGTCCCAGAACTCATTCAGAGAAGTTCTTTAATAGGTTAGACAGAAGCTGATGGATGTTTTTTAGCCACAAGCAGTTCCTGAAGACCATTTGCCAAGCTATGGGAGGATGGGAGTTGCAACCTGGTCAGAAGATACAGTACCCATCTTGACAAAATTAAAAATCCATAAAGTATTCCCTTTTTCAAAAAGTCACTCGGGGTTTAAGTGACAGCTAGTGGGTAACAGAGGCTGGATTTGAACTCAGGTCTATCCTGATTCAAGGGCCAGTGAGCTATCCACTATACCACCTAACTGCCCCTCATGAAGCATTATTCTAAGGAAATGGTCTGGAGTTGAATGGTTGAACTGGAGCAGGTACTAGGGATCACATTATTTCCACTTCAACATACTCCTTTGATAATCAGTCAAAAAGCATTCCTTAAGTACCTACTAAATGGAACAAAAATGGGAGCTTTTGCCTTCAGGGAGTTTGCATTTGTTAAAGTTCCTCTTTAAATGTAGTACCCAGAACTGAACTCAATGTTAAACACAGATGTAGTCTGACTATAGCAGAGGAAACTAGGGTTATCATCTCTTATTAATAGGACTCATCCTACCATCTCCCACATTCATCTTCTCCAAGCTAAACATCTTCAGGTCTATCAACATGCCTCATGACATGATCCCAAATCTCTTCATTAGGGCATGGTGGTATAATGAAAAGAGACCTTGAAGTCAGAGGACCTGTTTTCAAATCCTGACTCCACTATACTTCTTGTGTGACTTCAAAGATAACTTCAAAGATTCCTTACAGCTTTAAGTCTGTAATCTTATAACTTTCTTCTTCCCTGAATGCTGATTAAGCATGAATTAGCTTCTAAGCCACACCATATTGTTGACTAATAGTGAACTTGTCTTTTTTGTCTCTGGTCTTTTTCTCATGAACTGCTCTCAATACAGGATTCTTTTTCCCTCCTCCTCCCCCTTTCATCTGAAGTCCAAACTTGTACAATTGATTTGTTGGATCAATTTGTAAGTCTTTGCCTTGTTTTTCTCATCAAAGGCCCTCTGGCCCTTTGATCCACTTTAAACTGACTTCAGCTTAACTTGCTTCTATGCCCAGTCTTGGCTCCATTGTCTTTAATGAACTTTAATGAATCACTAACCACCCTAAGTCACAGAACTAAAATTACAACACAGTCCTCTCCCATCTAATGCCATTGACTTTTTAATCTTGAACCTGGATAAATTCTTGATCTGATTTTCCTACTCTTCCTCATAGGCTGCCGAACGTTACTGGGGAAAGTTTTCTGTAACCCATGTTCATCCACGCTATGCATGTGCTCTTACATGATTATTTACCATTTGGCCCACAATGATGATGATTCGTCTTGAAAGAGAGTCTGAGGACCTCTCCTTTCCCCTTCCCAGTAAAATCAGGGATCTTACACTTGAAATGGACAAGAAGATACAGTGGAAAAGGCCTGGACCTTGAGGGCAAGAATTGGCTAGTTCTGTTTCTGTTTTGAGATTCTGGATTTCTTGCTTCCTGTGCGAATAGAGAATGGTGGAGCTCCTATGAGGTAGACTAGACCTGCACCGTGAGGAAAGTTGCTGAGGCCCAAGACTGTTTGCTGGTGATTGGAACCAGAAGAAAAGGAGAGGCAAAATCATGAATACTCTTCCCCCAGAACTGGGGCTGGAGTGGGTAAGATGAGGCACTCTCCAGACTGGACACACAAGCCCTCTTCCTTTACAACCTTTCTGTGATCAGTGTGGCTGGTCCGAGAACTTCCCCCATCTCCCTGAAGAATTGGGAGGGCAATAGGGGTATTATCTGTTTACTTTCATTTTTACCATATTCTCTAGGTTACTTGGCCACAGTAGTTTGAATACTTGTGTCCTGTGACTACTGGGGTAGGGGTGTTGAAGATTGAGAGGTCGGGTGGCAGATCCAGTCACAGATTTCAAATTTTTGTCATTTTGACTAAAATCTGGGTCTTAATGCAGCTTGGCTTTCCTTGAAGTGACATGCTGCGGACGCTGAAGAAACACCCTAGGCATTTATGCACTGAGCATCATCTGGTGGCCAGTGAAGATAATACAGCCCATAGGAAGGCTATAGACATGTGCAGGAGAGGAACCGAGATGGTTACTAGGCTAGCTAGGGACCCAAGGAGACTGCCACTCCATGAACAACTTAGATATTTAGTTCAGGACACATTGCCTTTCTGAGGCATGAGCTGGACTGGACTGCCTGGTTCCACTGTCCCATGGAGTGTACATCCAAAGCATCACATGGAACTTACATACAAAATGACACATAGAAATTTTATTTCATACAAATTTATAGTGCAAAAGCTCCCATGGACCCTTGCTTACATTATTGTCCTTCTATTTCAACTCCAATAGGGCTTGCTCCAAATGTTTCCCTCTCTCCTCAAGCTTCCAATCACCCCTCATACTTATAAGAGAAGCAGAAATGAGCAATGAACCTTTCTTTCTTTCTTTCCTTTCTTTCTTCCTTCCTTTCTTTCTTTCCTTCTTTCTTTCTCTTTCTTTCTTTCTTTCTTTCTTTCTTTCTTTCTTTCTTTCTCTCTCTCTCTCTTTCTTTCTTTCTTTCTCTCTCTCTCTTTCTTTTCTTTTCTTTCTTCCTTTCTTCCTTTCCTTTCTTTCTCTTTCTCAAACCCAGTTCACTCTAAAGCTCATACACTGGACCAAACTCTACTTCATGGCTACATTTCACATCCTCCTGGCTTATAGTGAATGTCAACGGTAACTGTCTCTCTTTTGAAAAGCAACCCCGAGAGTCTCCCCCTCCTAGCTTTATTCTTTTTTCTTTCTAATTAAAGGGACCATCCCTTGACTCATTTCTTAAAGAGGCCTATTCACTGAATGGGCTTACCTCACTCAAAATGAGACCCTGAAAAAGTCTTAGCTTAAAAGGGGTAGGGTCTCCAGGGTCTCCCATTGCATCCTGAGCCATCTCCAGTTGTCCTGATGAATGTCTGGCCACTGAACCCAGATGACTCCAGAGGAGAAAGTGAGACTGGTGACCTCGCACAGCTCTCCCTTACTCAGATCAAAATAAGCTGCAAGTCATATCATCATTTCCCTGATATCACGGTCATCTTCGAAAACTAAGGACAAACAAACATAACATTTATAAGAGATAGAGGTAGCCTCCTATTTCATTCTGAGAAGACTGAGGCTAAGCTCTTTCAACTTTCCTCTTTTATTCAAAAAAATTCTTATTATTTTTACCCATTCTTTTCTTCTGCATCAAAAGAATGGGGGCAGCTAGTTAATGCAGTGCAGGATGGAGCACTGGGCTTGGAAACAGAGACTCATCTTCTAGAATTCAAATCTAGCCCAAGACACTTCCAAGCTGGGCAAATCACTTAACTGTTTGCCTCAGTTTCCTCATCTATAAAATGAGCTGGGGAATGAAATGGCAAACCACACTAGCATCTTTGCCAAGAAAATCCCAATTTGATCATGAAGAGTTAGACTCCACTGAACAACGACTTCTTTGTAGTTGAGTGCTCACTCCACCCTTCATTCTGTCTCTTCCTGCCTTCTCCATGACTTTGTTCTAGAATTCATCTTGTAACAATAGCTTACATTTATATGGCACTTTATTATTATTCCAATTTTGCAGATGAGGAAATTGAGTTTCTGAGAGGCTGTGACTTGCCAAGATCACACTAGACATTCAAATCAAGATCTCTCTTGCTTCTAATCTAGTGCTCTCCCTATTTCACGTTGTCTGCTGCCATTTCATGAATCTTTAATCTCTCTTTCACTCTTTTGATTTCTCTACAAATATCCTGAAGTCTTCCTTCACACCATCCATCTGCTGTAATCTCTCTCTTCATCATGGTCAATTTTTTAAAAAGTAGTTATCATTTGATCCTGCCATTTTATCACTACCCCTTGCAATTTGACTTCTATGTCCACCACTCCACTAAAACTAGTCATCAAAGGCATGATGACACACATTTGTAGCACTTCTTTATGGGGAGCCTGAGGCTGGTGGATTGCTTGAGTTTGGGAATTTGGAAGTGCAGTAGGGAAAAGGTCATCAGATGTCCACACTAATTTCTCCACCCAGATGATGAGCCCGTGGAGGTGAGGAAAGCCAGTCTAGCTCATTAACAGAGCCAAAGTGTCTATTCTGACCAGCAGTGTGGTCTAGCTGTAAGGGGCCACTGGCAAGACAGGAAGACTTGATTTCCCCCTCCCACCCCCCAAAATCATGTAAATCCAATGATCTTTTTATCTTCCTTGATTTCTCTTTAGCATCTGACATTAATGATCTCCTTCTCTTTCTGGATATCCTTTCCTTTTAAGATTCTTCATTCCCCTACCCCTTTAACCACTTCTGTCTCTTTTCCTCATCCTGACTTCTTAAGGTGTTTTCCAAAGTTTAGTCATGGGTTCTTCTCTCACCTGGCAATCTCATTGCTCCCAAAGTGTTAGCTATGGTGGAATGAGTGAATGAAAATGCATTTATTCAGTAATTACTATGTGTATCATACTACATACATAACTCCCTGATCTCTGTCTCTAACTTTGGTCTCTCTTGAGTTAGATCTGAGTCTCCAGCTGGTTAATGGTACCTTTCTACTTGGATATTCTGACCAAACCATTCTCCTTGTCTTCTCTCTTGTGTGCTCTGTATTTTCCTTTCTGTGGAAGGTGTTAGCAGAATCCTCACCTCGATTAAATATCTATCTGTCCTTTAAAGCTCAATTCAACTGCTATCTTCTCCCTGATTCCCTAATTGGTAATGACCTTTCCATCTCTCTCATATATAGCTATGTTATTAATTTGTGACACACAGCCAGACTGTAAACTGAACAAGAGTGGGGACCATGTTTTGTCTAAACTTCCTACTTCCCCAGGGGCCTAGTACTGAGCTCTACACACAGCAGAGATGCTCAGTAAGTGTTTAATTGTTGAATTCCTATTAAACGTAATCATTTGGCTCTATCAATCAATAAGCATCCAGCACCAACCATATGACAAACATAGTGCTAGGTGTGGGGCATACAAAGACAAAAATAAAATCGTCCCTGTCTTTCAAGGAGGATTACAGACAAAATATACACATGTTAAGTGTATATAAAATAAAAAATTTTTTTCCACGGCATAGGTGGAGGGAGGAAGAAAAGAGGCATTAGCAGCTAATAGAAAGACCTTATATAGGAGATGGTGGTTGATTTGAGCCTTGAAGGAAAGTAGAGATTCTAAGAGTCAGAGATGAGGAGTGCTGCCCAGCATTCTAGCTTGTCAAAAAACTTAGTTTGGTTTCTATCACCTAACAAATCAGCAATTCCTTCTCACTTTGTGTCATTCACACAGTTGCTAATTAATATTTTTATCTAAGTCACCGATAGAAAGACTGAAAAAGAACAGAGTCCTGAAGAATGCTTTCATCCTGGGCAACAAGCAGTACTTTGAATATGCCCAACTAAATAATGTTATCATGTACCTAATTCCTATTTCTCCAGTTTATCTGCAAGGCTGTTAAGAATATCAAATGCCTTGATAAAAGCAAGGTACTATGTTTACTCTACCAATCTGGTATCCTAACCAAAAATGAAAAAGAAATAAAGCTAGTTTAATGCAATTTGTTTTTAGCTCAACTCAATCATTTATTAAGCAACTATCACGTACAAGGACTTGCTTGCTAAGTGCTCAGAGACATTACAAAGACTGCCCTCAAGGAAAGAATATTCTAATATAATAACAAGACAGGGCGAGACATGTAGACAAATAAGTGTATATAATACCAAGAAGAAAATGAATGAATCAATAGAAAAGGTCAGAGAGTCATGGAAGACATGGAAGAGTCTAAGATACGGATGGTTTCTTAACCTGGGAGGTCCGTGAACTTTTTTTTAAAAACATTTTGACAATTGTATTTTAATATAATTGGTTTCCTTCGTAACCTTATGTATTTTACTTAATGCCTTTAGAAACTCCTCTGAAAAGGAGTCAGTAGCCTTCAACACACTGCCAAAGGTGATCATTACAACAAAAAAGATTAAGAACTCATGGTCTAGGAAATAGAAATTATTTCTAGGTAAGGGAATTAGCGAAGACCTACACTGGAGATATAAAACTGAAGTCATCTACATAGAGGAAATAACTGGAAGACCTGAGAATCAACCAAATTTACCAAGTGAGATTGTATGTAGAGAAAAAAAGGCCAAGGACAGTTTTGGGAGATACATGAGAAACACACACACACTTAAGAGGGTAAAGGAGTAAGAAGTACCCAGATAAGTTGGAAAGGTAGAAGGGCCACTAGGACAGAAAAACAACACAAAGGAGAAGGGAATGAAGAGGAGGTAGTGATCAGTAGTGTCAGATGCTACACTGAAGGATGGAGGATGAAGACTTGAGAAGCAGTACGTTGTTTTGCAATTACTTTCCTGGTGACCTTAGAGAAGGCAGTTTCAGTACCACGGTGCAGCTGGAAGGCAGATGGAGGAGGGAGTGTGCATTGAGGAAAGAGGGAAGTGTTGCTATCAAGTGTAGACTTTTTTTTTTCTCCTGGATTAGCACTGGACAGGTGATGGAAGGCAGTTTACAGAATAGTGTATGGTCAAAGGAGGGTTTTCATTAAGATACCTGAGCATGTTTAGAGAAATGAGAATAAGAATATAAGAATGAACAGATCCATCAATGGTGCAAGGTCTTGGAAAAGAGTGAAGGAAATGTGGAATTGGGCATAGGTAGAAGGGTTAACTTTGACAAGTTGCACCTTATTTCTAGAAGGAATCAAACACTCCACGAAACATTTATTAAGAGACTATGGTCCAGGTGCTTGGAGATACAAATACCAAAAAAAAGAGAGCGACCTTTGCTCTCAAGGACCTTACATTCCATCACATAATGATAGAGAACAGAAATTTTAAAGTGTGGAGACGAGGGACAGGGCAAGATTGATGGCTTCAGTCTTCTCAGGAACGCTGTAAACAAGGTGCACTTTCTGAGAGTTTTGAGAACAAAGGAGATTTAGAGCATCTTCTTGCAGAAACTAGATAGGGAGCAAAAACGAGAAAAATGAAGGGACTGGGCTTGAGTGTGAAGCAGTGAGGACCGAGTTGAAGACAACGAAATTGGGGTGGGAAGGAGGGAGGAGATAGCTTAGTTTTGTGACTTCCTCCAGAAACTGTTGGTGAGCAGGAGCAGAGAAAGAAGATGGTAGGGAGTAACCAGGGTTACAAATTAACAGGACAGGAACATCACCCTGCCAATGAGCCCATGCTGGCTCCTACTGTACACCACATTCTTTTTCAAGTGCTCATAAACAATTGTTCAAGAATCCATTTTTAGAATTCTTCCAGGGATTGATGCCAAGTTTACTGGTCTAGTTTCCAGAATCTATTATTTTTAAAAACTGGAGCATCTGGCCATTTCCAATCTGCTGGCATGTTTATTTTTGGTTTCTGACCTGAGTGTGACCATGGGGACACAACTAGAGAAAGGAGAAGTCAGGGGTTCTGGTCTATTTTAAAGGCCCTAAAAGATACCACAAGAAAGTTCAACCCTTTAGGGCCTTTAACATAAATGAGAACCCAAGCTCATCTTTCCCTGAAAACAAACATGATATCCAATAAGAAAGGACACTTTCAATTTTTTCCTTCAACTTGCAAGAGAAGCTGAAATCAGCTAATGAAGTCCCACACTGGCAGCCTTAGAGGATGTGACAGACTCTCCTCTTTACAGGAAAGGGATCAGCTGAATAGCAGAGACTAATCTTATAAGAAATGACCCATGTACCACAATATCACTCAAGGCTTTAAAGCCCAAAGTGTTGGCCTCTAAGGTAATGAGGGCAGGAGAGGCATCAGTGGCCATTAAACAACTTCACAGTTGCAGCTGGAGAGGGAATGAAACCTTGCTTGGCATTGTCCATCAGTCATGGATATCTACCCCTCCCCCATGCAATTTCTCTAGCAGCTGCTATTTCAAAGTCAGGGAGGAAAGGGCAGAATCTGTCAGCTAGATGAACACCCCATCCCAGCTTCCCAGCAATACCTTTCATTGCCCCTCCTCCACCATGACCCTAGGAGCCCTGGTTAGCAAGACTGCCTGGGAATAACACTGCATTCAAGACACAAGACAGGTTATTTTTAAACCTTACCACGTGTTGCCAGTCCCCTTACCCCCAACTTGAATCTTTACACATCCACAGAGCCTTTAGTCCTGGGAACCATGGCTCTTCTCACTGGTCTCTACAAAGCATTTGTATATTGTGCACTGGTGGGTTGTGCTCAGATTTTAAAACAGGACTCCCAACACACATAAGCTCCCATTAAGTGTCCATTGCCTCCTTTTGTTAAAAATAATTATTTTATTTCTTTGGAAAATGGTGGGGCCTTGCTTTGTGGACTCCTAACTCCACCTGGGTTAACAATTCCCACTGCCCTGAAACATTAGGGCCTCCTGGCATTCCTCTCCCCAAGCCTGAGCCCAGAGAAATCTCACATAGAGAATGGGCCAAAGTCTCAGAGGCTGAAAGCTCCATATTCTGACCTTCCTTGACCCCATTACCCTCCCTTTACAGGCTTTGGGTTCATTTTCAAAAATCAGTGCTAAGAGTCTAGGCTGGGGGTGTCTGAGAGGGGGGCAGAGGGCAGTGTTTAGGAGAACTCAATTTCCCAACAGTCAAGTTTTTCTGGGGACACAAAAAACCTTCAGTCATCCCTGCCCTTCCTGGCAACCTGTAGTCCTTGCTCCCTTGTAGGCCCCTCTGGTGAGTCTTGAGGGAAGGTGTGCTTCTTAGGAGGCTGGGGAAAATCTAACTTTCCTTCACCTCTTCTAGAACATTATCGGGTACCCGTAGGTCTGCTATCCTTATTCTCTCATGAGTCCCCCTCTACACACATGAAGAGAAGAGATGAATGAGCCCTCTTCTCCCACTCTCTTTGCCAGGGAGGAAGTATCAGAGAAGTGTCCAGTGACCTGGTCAGTGTGGCATGGCAGTGATGCGCATGCTCTGTGAGGCAATGGGGTAAGTCACCATGGGGGTAGTGGTGTGGCTCATTGTGATTCCTGCCAGCGGCTGGGCCATTGAAACGGCCACAGGGGCGACAGACACTGCCACAGGGGCCATGGACACTGGAGGTGGGGCCATGCCTTGGGCAATTGTCTGGGCCAGAGCAGCTGAGAGTGGTGTGATCTCTGGGTTCAGGTGAGGGGGTGGTGGTGGTGGAGGGGCTGTGGGAGGTGCTGCATTAGTCGGTGGGGCAGCTGGTGCACCAGTAGGGGCTACAAGCTCTTGCTGGGAGACAGGTCTAGGCTGTAGGGCCTGGCTGCTGAGGGTGGTATGTGTCTGGGCAATGCCATGGTTGTAGTTGGTGACAGTGCCCACGCTGGGCGCCAACGTTTGTTCTGTGGCTGGTGCTGTGGAGCTTAGGGTCATGACCTTAGCCTGGTTACGAAATTGGGCATTCTGCTCCAACAGGACTTCGTTGGTGGCCAACAAGTTGTTGACCTGCTTCTTTAGCTCCTCCACCCGCTTCCTGAGCATAGCATTCTCCTCTTCTAGCAATCGGCACTCCAATCCCCGGGGTGGAGCCAGGCTATACTCAAAAGTCTCAAAGTGGGAACTATCTGCAGGGCACCCACCCCCTCCCCTACGACGTTTGGGGCATGGCTCATGGTCCTCAAAGCCCCGGTCTGGAAGATCATATGTGTCGTAAAGATCGTGGCGACGGCTGGTGGGCACTGGACCTGTAGACCCACCTCCACCAGTTCCCCCTGCACCTCGGGCTTCAAACTCAAAATCTCGCTGCAGATGGCGGAACTTGCACTTGGCTCCACGCTGACAATCCCCTTTGAGAAAGTCCCGGCAGATAGGAACCTCCTCTTTGCCATTGGGGAGGTCAGCTGGGGAGAGGCCCAGGCCAGCTGCCACCTTCTGCCTTAGCCGTGGGGGGAGTTCACCTGTCTTCTTGTAGCCATCCTCATCCTCCTTGGATCCATGGATGAAGCGGCAGTTCAGACGACTGCACTCTTTGTTCTGGAAGTCATGGCAGAAGATAAACTCGTTCTTGCTCACCCCCAAGTTGGAGACCTCACTCATGTCTGGGTGGCGGTAGCGACAGCGTTTGCCCCGCTTACATACATTCCTCAGGAAGTCCCGGCAGATAGCATCGGAGCTGCCTGCATTAGCTCCTGACCCAGCTCCACTGGTCTCTTCGCTGCCACCACCTCCAGAGCCTCCATTACTGCTCCCTGTGCCATTGGTATAGCTGTCTCGGTCAGGCATTCTGGTCCCACTCCAAATGAGTGGCTTCTTCCTTTTGCGCCACCCTTGGGGACAAATAGGAAAAAGGAAAGCAGCGTGAGATAAAGGGATCCTTGGAAAAAGGACCCTGCCTCTCCCTAGTCTTGGCAGTGAGAGACTGGCCTAAGGGGCCACTAGTAGATTCTGCGCCTACCATACTTACAGATTGGAACTGTTGTCACTGCTGGAGTATGAAGAGTATCAGGAAAGGTCTTGCTCAACCCCCTGTGCACTGGATCTTGTTGGGAGTGATTCACTTTCCTTATTTTGGGCAGGGGAGAAGGAAAAACTTGGGGGTGGGGGAGTGGGATAAGAGGGTTAAGCCACCCACCTGCTGATTAACGATGGTTAGCTGAAAAGGATATTGTAGGATTTTGCCGCCTCCTCTCACTGACCTTATTAAAGTCACTGGAATGAAATCAAAACTTTTCGTAAGTGCTTGAATAATATGCTTGGGGGATGGGAGAAGTAAGGAACTGGAAAGAGGATGCTGAGGGCACTAGGGAAAAGGACAACAGGAATAAAACCTTCACTTTTAGGCTCTGATCTACTCTGTATCTTTCTCAAAGGTCCCTAAGTGGAGGGGTGACTTCTATATTCCAAACCTCCAGACTTCCCAGCTTGGGGAGCCCTTAGGCTTTTCTGTGTGTTTATTATGGGGAGGAGAGGGATTCCGCAGTTGTTTGTCTCCTCCCCCCAGGATAAAAAGTTTTTTGGGAAACAAGGCCAAAATAGGAGGAGGAAGTTAATCTGAACCCGGTCCACTCCACAGAAACCTTTCTGTCCCTCCCACTCCACCCCCAATGCCCCTTCTCACCTCCTACTCCTCAAAACCCCACCCCTGCTCAGATGGATTTCATGAGAGGTTTGACTTAACGCTAAGCCAGGCTACTCCTCACTCATAAAGTTCCAATTTATTTATAGACTCTATAAAGTCCTTTTAAATCTAACTCTTTCCTCAAGGGACATCTGAACTATCTGGTCTAATGCTTGCCCCACCCTCTGGCCCAGGTCTTCGGTCTCTGTCACCACGTCTTACCCCCAAGTATTTTCCATACAAAGTTAAGGGCCCCCTCTGCTGCTCGGGGATGGCAACACCATCATTCTTTCCCTGGAATCCGTGAAGCCTCTCCTGCTTTTAATTCCATGTCCCAACTTTTTCTGAACCCTGCCTCCCTCCTTAGCCTTCCTTCAAATGTGCCAATAAGGTCATAACTGTCCAAGATGCTGCATGAGACAGGGCAACGATGATTACGTTAAAATGGGACCTAGAATTAAAGCCAGGTGAAAGGGCTGCTAAAAGAGACAGCAAGTGCTCGGCATTAAAGCCGACTACATGCACCCTCAGCCTATCCTCACTAAGCATCCCGGGAGAGATCAGGGGACTCGCGGCAGCTCTCTCCCCTCCCCAGCGTCCCGGGACAGTACCTAAGTGATGTCAGGTCAAGTCTGGGGCTGCTGCACGGATCCACTCCCACATCACGGACGGGATCTGAGCAGGGGCCAGGGCCGTGGTGGAGGCCTGCCGGGGTCCATGAAGCTGCCGACTCCGAGGAGGCAGAAGATTCTGGGGGTGTGCACTCTAAAGTCTTGACTTAGGAGGCCCCGTCCCCGAGGCTCCCAGCTCTGTCGGGTCCGGGGGCCAAGACGGGACCAGAGGAGAGGACAACGCGGGGAAAGCACAACTTTGGGCGGGGAGGAGCCCGGGGCCGAAGCCGGGGAAGGACGCGCGGGCACGGGCTGAGAGCCCCAGTCGGAAGACCGGGGATCCGTGACGTCACGGGGCAGGGAGAGGGGGGTGCCGAGCCCAGAGTAGGGAGTACCTGTGCTCAGAAAGCCCCGGCGTGCGGCCTAGGCTGGCGGAGCGGACCCGCCGGCCGGCCCGGCCCAGGCAGGCGTTTGGGGCCGGTCCCGGCTCCTTCCCTTCGGGGGCCGCCTCTCCCTCCCTCACCTGCAGCCGGGGCCGCCGCTGTACCCGCTGCAGCCGCCAGTACCGCCTGCCGGCTCCTCCGACTCTGACAAAGAGCCGCCCACCTGGAGGCACTTCCGCTTCCTGCGGAAGAGGCGACGCTCTAGGCACCAGCCCCGGAACCAAACTCTATGGAGGCCGCAGCGGCGCGCGCGGCCCCAAGAAGCTCCCAGCAGGCCCCGCGCGTTACGATGGTAACGGAACGCTTTGAGGGGCGCCACGACCAGGAAGTAACGCGCACACGGGCAACCTCGGGCTCCGCGCTAACCGCAGCACCCACGCTCCTAAAACGTCCGGGGCGCCTTTTCCGTACTTCCCCCCAGTTCCTCTTCCCACCCCACATCTCAAGTCCAGCTCTCTCCCTTTCATCACCCCGCACTCGCCGAAGGGCCAGACATCCGCTCCCCTGCCCTCAGCTCTAAGAATCCCATCACATCAATTCCCTGGGTCGTCACTCCTCTATATCCCCACGGCAATAGAAAACACGGCCTTGAAATAACACACAAGCCCACTTTTTGAAACGAAGTTGCGAGGATTTATTATACAGGCGTGCTACACTTGGCCAGAGAAAACAATCAGTCCGGAACGGCCGCGGCGCCACGGCACGAACTCCAGGAGGCAGGCGGGGCGGTGGAACGGGCCTCCGAAGGTGTCAGGTCCGTGCTGCGCGGGCGGGTGGTGTCATTCCATCTCTGCTCCCGTGGCCGCCGTGGGCAGCGGTCCGCTCACTTGGACCTCTGCCTCATCTTTCTCCTCTTGCGTTTTAGCCTGTAAATGGGAACCGGGTGAGCCCTCCTCCACCGTACTCACCTAAAGGATCAGCCTGCGACTAACTCAATTCCAATCCACGTAAACAAAGTTGAAAGAAATTAGCCCCTTTCCTTCTTTTTCGAAATTAAAACGCCATGAACATTTTTTTTCATTCTAACGACTAACGAATTTCTCTTTTTGCAAACCTGTCAACACATCCACCCTCGAAAGCCCCATCCTTAAGGAAGTCTACACCTACCTACGCATTCGCTTCTTCCTCCACTGTAGTCCAAAGCGAGCCGGAGTAAAATAAGAGTCAGTTAGTACCGGTGACAAGAGCTGTAATAAATCCCCCAAAGCAGCAACAGCATCCAGCCCGCTTCTCCCGGGTGTAACGCCTACGTTACCAAGTCGGGCGCGTGACTCTTCTTCTAAAGCTTTACTAAAAACTGGTTTTCTTTCTTCCACCCCCAGAACGCTCAGGGCACCGCTCTACCTACGACAGACCTGCCGTACTGTGGATCGCAGCCCGGCGTTCCGAGAGGGTGAACGCCGCTCGCTAAGCACTCAATCCTGAGGTCTCACACAACCACCGCCTCCCCATCCCTCCCCTCTCCACGCCCACACCGGTGCCCGACCCTGCCAACTCTTGCCGCCCCTTTTCCGTCTTTCCGAAAACCACTTCTCTTCCCCCGGCTCCCGGGGCTCTCGGACCCCGGGCGGCAAAGGGCCAAGCCACAGGCCGCTCCTCCCCCTCCCTTCGGCCCGCTCCCCAGAGGCGCGCCAGCCCCACTTACCTTGGCTCTCATGGCGCAATGGGAGCTGTAAAGAGAAAGTAAAACAACAAGGTTAGTCTGGAGAGCCGGTGGCAAACGCCGAGTCCAGATGGCAGCGGATTGTGACCCGGCTGCGAGGGAGAAAAAGCAGAATGCACTCACTCGACAAGATGGCGCTAGGAAGGAGAGACGGAACGCTTCTCGCGCGTCTTATTTAACAATGCGATCGTGTCGTCACTTCCGCCCTAAATCCCTCACGTGTCCGCCCCTCCGGTGGGGCGGAGCTTCTCAGGAAAGGAAAAATGGCGGCTGGTTTTTTTTCCCTTCTAAGCTTCGTGGGATCTGGATTACGCGTTGTCCCTGCCGAAAATCGTTGGAGAACACCCTGACGAGTGTCGTCCGCAAGGATCTCGACCCCGCCGTTTTTTCACTTCACTGTCCTTCTCCATATTATTCCCATACGCCTGCAGCTGCCCTTTTCCAACAGGGCCTTGGGGGAATCAAGGCCACTTCCGCCCTCACTCTGACGGTTTCGTGGGAGTTGTAGTCCCTTGGCGGCACCCGCCATTTTGCTGTGGATGGTCCAATCTCACGTGTGGAGGTGAGCTCCACTAAGTCGGCCAGGGAAGAGGAAGCGGCAGAAGTTTCCTCTTTTGCGTTTCAGTCACTGTCCTCAGTGCTTATTAGTCTCAAAGAAAATGTCCAAAATGAACTCATTATCTTTCTTTTAAAAAGAAAAAGAAATGCCCATATGTTTAAAACCACCAAAAATCTGCCTTTTCCCCGAATTCCACCCCAACCCCTCTTCACCTACCTCTTCTTGATGGGGAATGAAAGAAAATCAAAACCCATGTTAATACGCAGGCATTGTCAATCAGAACAAATCTCTACATATCCAATGTCTGTCTCGTTCTATCATGCAGCCCTTCACCTCTCTATGATGAAATCAATTCTCTTGAAATATGGTTGATAATCACACTGATTCTTTAGGAATTTAGGACAAGTTTTTATCATATTACTGTCGCTGTAGGACCTGTTATCCTGGTTCTGTAAATTCAGCGTCAGTCAGTATAATCTTCCCATGTTTCTTCATCATTCCTTACAGCACAATAATATTCCATCACGTTTATTTACCATAATTTGTTCATTCATTCCCGGGATTTCCCCTCAGATTTCCATTCTTTACCACCTCAAAAAGAGATGCAAATATTTTGCACTTTCTTCCTTTCGTTGTATTTTTGTGCCCAGCTATGTATGTATTCTTTCTTTGACCAGTTCAAATTGAAGTTCAAACGTCAGCATCTTCTCCACTCTCCTCTTCTCCTTGTCTGTGTAGATGTCTACTTGCTCACCCTAGTTATGTAAAATAATTTCCCCTAGTCTTTTCTTCCCTTCATATCCTCAGTATATTATTCTCTAAGATAGTTAAGAAACAACAGAATCAGTCCTAGCCTTTCCATCTAATTAGACTCCCTCTGTGACACTGATAATGACAGGCAAACATCTCCCCTTTTCCCAGTTTCCCTTTTCCTCGTGCTGTCCAGGGTATCACTATGCTTCCAGTCATTAGGTTCACAACCTAGTCTTCTATTGGACTCTTTCCTCCCCTTGTTCTACCACTGATCAGTTTCCTGGTCCAATGGATTCTACCTTCTCACTGCCTCACTTATCCATCTTCTCTTACAGGACCACTCCCTAGTAAAGACCCTCATCTCCTGGATTATTACAACAGCCTTCTTTCTCTCTGCTGTCCAATCTATCTTCTACCTGTTGCTAAAGTGGTGTTCTTAAAGCACAATTCTGACATCATTTCTCTGCTGAGAAAGCCCTTGTGAACTTGCCTCTAGGATAAAACCCTAAATCCTCAATATGACATTTAAAACCTTTCCACATTTCTTCCATTCTGCTCTAGTCAAAATGACCTGTCTACTTGCCATGTATCCAACAGACCACCTTCTGCCTCCTTAAATTTTTACCCAATGCTCCTTCTTCACCTCTACTTCTTGGGATTACAAGGTGATGTTAAGACTCAGTTGAATTGTCACCTCCTTAAAAAGATCTTTCCTGATTTCTTCAGTTGGTGCTACACCTAAATTAACTTGTACTTACATTGTTTATGCACTGTATTTACTTCATCTGTGAACCCTGTTCCAAGTAGATGGTTCACTCCTTGAAGTACAGAATCTTATGAAGAGGCTGGCATGGTGCTAAAATCAAAGCTAAGTAGTTTCTATCCTCAAGAAATTTACATAAGTGTACACATACATACATATGGTAATCTTGGAATGGGGGAATGGGTGTAAAGGAACTACAGGCTGGGAAGACCAAGAAGTATTCTAAAAGGCTGTGAGGTGAGGAGGGAGGGCATTCCAGGCATTCCAGCAAAATGGGCAGTCTGGTAGGACTATAAAGTAGATGGTGGAGGTTTAATGTGTAGTAAGGCTGGCAAAGTAGTATGATACCAGGTTATGAAGAGCTTTCAATGACACTGATGAATTTATATTTAATAGAGGTGGTAAGGATCCATTAGAATTGGTTAAATACTCACATCTCATCAGTACCTTTTGCCTTTGGGGGCCCCCCAATTGGAGGAATTGGAGCCTTCTTCCTAAAAATCTCCATTTTAAAGAGGGTGTCCAGGCCAGTCATCTCTTCATTCCCACCCAACTGCACTATACCCCTTTAGACTTGTACATTGTTTATCTTTTGTCTTCCAACCCCAATGTATCCCCCACTTTAATCTTCCTTTCTTGTGTGGTCTTCTTAATTTTAAACTCCTTGAGGGCAAGGACTTGTCTTTCAATCCCTAGTGCTTAGCACAGTACCTGGCACATAGTAGGCTTTAATAAGTATTTATTGACTGACATAATCATGCCTGTATTTTAGGAAAAGCACTCTGGTGGCTCTCTGGAGAATGGATTAGTGGGGAGCATCTTGAGAAAGAGACTAATGCCAGTGCTATAGGCCAGGTGTCCAGGTAAAGTGATGAAGTCCTGAACTAGGGTAGTGATTGTATGAGTGAGGAAAAGGGAATGTACTAGAGAGATGTTATGGAGGTGGAAACAACAAAATTCAGTAACTGATAGGAAAAGTGGGAAGAGTGAGACTGAGATGTCGAGGACACCAAAGGTAACTAGGACAGTGGTGCCCTTGATAGAAATATGGAAGACAAGTGGGTTTGGGTTTTTGCTTTGGACATGTTGATTTTGAGATGACTACAGGACATCTGGTTGAAGATGTCCAGTAGAGCTCTGGGGATGAAGGACTGTAGCTCAGGAGAGAGAATGGGGATGAAGATAGAGATTTAGGAATCATCAACACCAAAGGGATAACTGAACCCCTGGGAGCTGAAGAAATCAGTCAAAGTGAGAGGATATCAAGAGAAGAGGGACCATAAGAGAACATTTTTACCAAGCTTCCTCTTGGCAAGTCATTCTCTGGGCCTTAGTTTCCTCATTTGTAAAACAGGGATATCTTCTTCACAGTGAGTAGCAAAGGTCACATGAGACAAATTGTAAAGTGCTTTGTAAATTATAAACCACTATATATATATAAATTTTTATTAGAAGCATTCTCAAAGCTTAATTGTTGGAAGGAAGGCAGATTAGAGACCAGGAGAAACTTAAAGGGAAATCATCTTCCCCAAGGGAAACAGAAGATAGAAAAATAAGAGAAAGAGTTCTACCTCATAAGAAATGGAATTTTCATAACAGCAATAACAGCAATAACGTTTTTATTTACATAGCATTTTACCTGTTCTCATCTGGTCTTTCAGCTTTCACTGATGTTTCAGATACCAGTGCTTGCCCCTCATGCTCCCACCATAGCACACCTACCAGTAAACCCAGGTAGCTGAGGTGCCTGTTTCCCCATTAAATTGAGGTGGAAAGTCCCTGGGTTGAATGAGCCAATGTCTCTGTCTCACTATTTATCACTGCTACTTGAGCTATTCATTCCTCCAGAAAAGTCAAACTGGTCATTATATTTGTGACTTGTTAAATTCAGAATAAAAACTAAATGCAATTCTACAAGGGAAAAGAAATTCCAACTGGCAAAGCTAAAATCGTAATACCTAAGACCCTCAAAGTAGGAACCGATTATGACACCATCATTTCCTACCCTTTGTGAATAAAATCCCCAAATGCCAGCTCCTTTCACCTCTATCTGCTGTGTCTCCCTAGGAAATAAAGGAAACAAGAAATCACCTAGTCCAGCGTCTTGAGGCATGAATCTCATCTACAAATGTTCCCACCAAATAGGCATCCATGAAGATCTGTTGTACTAATTAGGAATGTAATAGCCCATTCCTCTTCTGGAAAGTTCTCCTCCTTAGGTAGTTTCCCCATACTTTGACCCATAATCAGTAGGTCTGGTGTTCTAAAAAGAGCTGGGGGACTTGTGTTGGAATGTCTTTGCTACTTGGATGACTTAGGCAAAGTCATCCTTTCTCCATCTTCTTCCACTCATTTGTGGCTTCTAGAATAGCCCTTTAGGGTCAACCAAAACAAATCTGATTATCTTCGGATGGTACTTAAAACACCTTATGGGGCTCTATGAATTTAGAGCTTTAATAGATGTTAGAGATGATCCCTTATTTTACAGAGGAGGAAAATGAATATTCTCTAAGATTCCTTCCACTTCAAAATTCTAAGGCATAGGTAACAAGACTTTAATAAGGTCATGCAAAGTGGTAAAAGTAGTATTAATTAGATAGCACTTACCATATATTTATAAATATATATGTATCTATAATAATATATTAAGATTTGCAAAGCATTTTATAAATACCATCTATCTTACTTTATCTTCACAGTCCTGGGATATAGATGCTACCATCACCTCATTTCAGAGATTGAGGAAACAAACGAAGACTTCACAGATTAAACTACTTATTCAGGGTCACATAACTAGTGTTTGAGACCAATCTGAACTCAGATCTTCCTGACTCCATGTCCAGCAGCCTATCTACTGGACCCTCTAGCTGCTGGGACTTAAACCCCAGTTGATTACCAAATACTCCTTTCTGCTATTCCAGTTTTTCTCTGCATTAATTATCCTTAGTCACTTTAACTGTTCTTCACATCATTAGTGTTTCCAGGTTTCTCACCATTATGGTTACAGTCTTTTGGATACAATTCAGTTCAGTGCTTTTCCAAAAATGTTGATCCAGAATCGAACTGCCACATGTGTGACAGGAACATTATTAGAAGGGAAACTCAATTCTAAAAACTCATGAGTCTCAAGTTGGACTTGATTTCAACGGACTTGTGTAGTACATCAAATTTTTTCTGCATCTTCCCCAATCATACTTAGGTAAAGAAATAACTACTAAATGAAAACAACATGACACTTATTATTCCTATTAGAGGGAACAGCACCAGATTATTGTAGCGTGTCAAAATCTTTTTGGACCCAAATTCTGTCACCCAACAATTAGCTATCCTTCCCAGCTTCTCAAAAAATTGTAGACATGCTTTCATTCAGATTATAGCTAACAATGTTGAGTAGAACAGGGTCTAGTATGAAGATCTGAGGCACTATCTTACTTGCATATTGGTATATTAATAAACATGTTGGGACTTCCAGAGACTTACCTGCCTCCCTCCCTCCAACCAAATCCATCCACACACTGAACACAAATATTACTTATCAATTTTATTTTTAAAAAATAACAGAACATTCCTGGGAGGAATGGGGGGGGTGGGCTATCCTATTATTTCTGAACAAATGGACTCAGCAAGAGGTACATTTCCACTCCAAAAAAATTAAACAACCATAAATCTCCCACTTCCTACAGACAAGTCTTAAATTCAAATCCAGAGAAATTAGTGGGATTTTTATTACTCTTTCATCACTCCCAGAGGACAATACAATTTAAGATGGTAAAATGGCCCTCGTGTTAGGATATCCTAGGGAACCTACTCCAGTTTACCGGAACTTGCTTATCCAAGACACATCTTCTACTAAGACCACCCCCTCCCCCCAACCCATCACCAAATGAGCAGCATTACAAATGGCACATCAGAAAATCATCAGCAAATCCAATTTCTTTTATTGACGCAATCTCAGTGCGTTTAAAAACCCCATGAGTTAGTGGGAGCCCCAGCTCCCCAAGACTCCACTTACTAACTGCCCCTCCCACAACAACCCACAAAGCCCCAAGAATCTGTACAATCCAAGTCAACAGCTTCAGAAAGGAGGAGCCCCCTCCTTAAGAGTCAATCTGCTCCCCTGACTCCTGCCCTCTCTCTCAGAAGAGGGATGTTAGAGCACCACGCACAGGAACCAAACTGGCAGGTGGGGCTTTCAGCTCTAGATTGGGAACTATGGGCAATTCCAGGAACAAGTCTGAGTTGAGAAGGGTCATTTCTTTGTAGTTCTTTGAGAAAATAAGGGGATCCTGTCCTTGCAAAAACTAAAAATTTAAACAAGAGGATCCATACAACAGAAGAGAATCCCAGAATTACAGGCTCCAGCCTCCTACAAAATGGGAGGGGCCTGGCCAGACAGCCTAGATCTGAATAGGATTCTGCTACATAAGAATCAAAATGAGAAAAGGAGGAAGACACTTCCCCAACCCCATTTTGAGGCAAAGACAAAGACTGGAAGAGGCAGAATGGGGCTGTCACCCCAAACAGTAAGATATTGACCACTAGGAAAGATGAGAGTAAAAAATTTCAGGGGAGATGGCGGCGGTGCGTAAGCTAGATTGGCCATCTGCCTCTCCCTGTAGAGCTGGGCCATCAACCTTGACCAAGCAGAGAGCAATACAAAAAGTTAGAAAGAGGGGCTTGAAGACAGGTTTTGACTCCTGATTTTATTATTCAATTTCTTTTTTCTGTTTAAAGTAGTCTGCGATGGCCAGGAGCCCTAGCCTCCCAAGGCCAGAGTCAGTTGGAGCTGGTAGTCATTGGAAGGAGGGTTGGTTGTAGGGATTGGGATGAGGGGGAGAGGTTCCCCACTCTGCCAGCGGTCCTAGGTGGAAAAGATGAACCGCTCTTTGTGGAGCCCAGGGTGTAGTAGGAGGGGAAATAGGGAGGAGTACTGGGCTAGGGAGACAGAAATCATCTCAGTCCCCTGCTTCATTCTCTTCTGCAGTTTCCCCAGTGGTGGCATTCTCTGCAGTCTTGGAGGCCTGGAATGGAAAGGACAACTAAAAACCTCTAACAGTGTGGATTAGTATCTGGGTCTATTTGGTGGGACAAGGACATAAAGAGACAAACTTGGCAATGTTCTAGATGAGGGCCAACAAGAGTCTGACCACCCCCACCTTCAATGAACTATTCTTTGACAACTGCAAACCAATATGAAAGTTACAGACCCAAGCTACAAGGATTATAACTAACCTTCTTTTTTTTCTTTTTCTGGGTCTTCCGACTGGCTGAACTCTGAAGGAGTGCCTAGAGGAAGGGAAAAAAGGCAGATGATGTGTAGGGAAGAAACTCAGCATTTCCTACGCTGAATTACCTTGGGCCTTGCCCCCTCATTCTCCTTACTGATTAGTTGACACAGAGGTCCTGGATCACCCCCCTCCACACCACTACTCACCTTTAGCTCTGCATCCTGGACCTCTAGCTCAGACTTGTACAGCTCAGGTTCGAAGGGACCACTAGTTATCCGCATGGGACCATTGGGCATGAGGAGTACTGTGAATTTGAACTGGGCAACAAACTCACCTATGGAAGACAGAAAAGAGTTGGGGGGTGGAAAGTTGGTGATTGCTCTCTGATACACTGAGCCCCTGCCTCAAAGTAACTCAGTTCCAAAGTCAAGGAATAAGAGTTAACACAACACTTAACATTACTGCTTGGGACACCCCACGGCCCAGCACTCACCTTCCTTCTCATACAGAACATTGAATGGCTGGAGTAGCTCATGTTTAGCACATTCCACCACACCCATCCGGGCTTTCTTCTCATCCTCAAATGCCCTATATTCAAGAAGATTTGGGGATTTAGGCACCCTTACCACCTTGACTGAGCTTTCAATAATTCAATTAACATCTATTCTCCTAATTTATATATGGCACTATGATGGGTACTGAGTATGCACAAACAACGAAAAATTGTTGTGGCCCTCAAGGTGCTTACATGGGGAAGGGAGCGGGGAGAGTACAACAGGCACACCATCGATACAAGGCAATTTGAGAAGGAAGAATATACTGACAACTGGGAGATCAGGAAAAGCTTTGGGGAGGAGGTAGCACTTGAGCTGAACCTTGAGGACAAAGATTCAGAGAAAGAGCTGAGGAGAACATTCTCAGCACCAACTCCTGACATTTCTCACCCTGAATTCAAGACTCCATCACTAAGTATACGCCTGCTCCCTACACCTCTGACTTGGGGGAGACGAGTCTGGGCAGGCATGGACACAAGAAAGGATGGGTGTGCGCAAGCAGGCTGAGTCACTCCCCGTCCCCAGTCTGTCCCCACCAAGACCAGCACCTGAGAGTGAATGGCATGGCATCGAATCGCCTCTCCACCTCACTAAAAAAGGCACGGGAAGTTTTCATCTTCAGACCATACTGTTTTGAAGGATCTCGCTTATAGATGGTGGTTCTCTGTCCTGCATCCTTGGCCTGCAAGAAAACAAACAAGACCTGAGTCCCTAGTTGGGACTCCCAACACCACCCAAACCTTACTTCCTCATGAGCACTGGAAGGATCATGTCCCTTTCAACGTTGTTTCTCTTTCTCTTTCCTGGAGGAAGCTCACCTTGCCCTCTCCTGAGCTCACAAGAACATCCACAGCATAGACTTCATGGACTTCAAACTCAGCTTTTTCATGGTCCTTCCTGTTAAGAATAGAAAAAAAGAGGATTAACAATTGGGGTTAAGGAGACTAAGAAGGAACATGGAAAGATTTAGCTAAGGACAGAGGGTCTGGACCTACTTCTGCTGGTCTGTGGGGTTTTGAATGATGGTTTTTTCTCCATCAATGACATGTTGCTTCAATTGGTGGGACAACATACCTAGAAATAGAGGGGATAGAGTGAGCCTCTGGCACCTGCTCATAAGAAGGAAGTTGTTAGAACCCATCTGCCTTAGTAGTTTCGAAGAGAAGTTGTACAGAACAGAAAACAAAGGGAGCCTGATGCTGAACACAGGAACAAGGTTTCTCTGCTCTGGGCTGGCCCAGATGAGTCCCCTGAATTTTATCTCCTAGCTGAACATTCATTCTGGACATACAGACCCTCTGACCCACAACCTTACCTTCTATTGGTGTGCAGTTAAATGAATGGGCAACTTTGTTCCAGGCGTCCGTAACTTGTGTGTTCTACAAGAAACAAGATCAGGATAAGAGGACAGAAACTTACAAAGTCAAAAGTCAGCAATGAAGGTTCCATGCCACCACCATAGGGGAAAAACTGGAAACTACTCAGCATTGCTTCTCAAACTTTTTTGATCTCAGGACCCCTCTACACGTTTAAATTTTTTCAGCATGTCCCAAAGAATTTTTGTTTACATAGATATTATCTACTAATATTTACCATATTAGAAACCAAAATGTTTATTACAAAAAAGTTTTAACCCACAGACCCCTGAAAGGCTCTCAGGACCCCCAGATGTCCCTGGACTTTCCTTTGAGAATTACTACCTAGAACAATGACTTTTTAACATTTTCATTCTCTTAACTATCACCCTTGTGGCCTAAAGCTACATTCATTATCAAAATTTCCATGCTACTCAGAGGGGAGGATAAAAGCAGTAGTTTCTCTCTTCACCTACTTCAGTGATGTGCCATATGAAAAGGAAGAATAAAGAGAAAGCAAAGAAAGTGAAAGCAATAGAATGCAATGTAACAACAAAGGTGGTAGAAAGGAAAAGGGAGACAAGACAAGTGGTGGGTTTTAGGAAGGCCCACAAAAAACTGAGATTAGGGAACCCTGCCTTGGGAGGCAGTTAATCATTTTGGGATGTGGGGTTGGTAGGTGAGGGGGAGGTACAAACCTCCCTTCAATTGTATAAACCATACTCCCATACCTGGTTTCCAGGCTTGACCAGGCGCAGGGCTGCCTCAGCACACAGGTGAGCTGCCTTAATCACATCTGCTTTTCTCCCTGTCACTGGGGTGCCCTTCACATAAGAGAGAAGCAATCAGTACCTAACCTTAAAGGTGCACCTTGCCATGCCCACCTAGTGAGTAAGCAGGGGAAAAGTAACTGTTCCCAGTTTTCTTCATGATCTGAGGGACAAAGTTATGGAAGGGGTACTTTAAATGGTGTCTTGGTTTATCTGCCTGTAGAAATAGATGTCTAGGTAGGTATTTTAATGGTGTGGGTTTGGTGAGAGAGGACTTTGGCAACACAGCTACACCCACATAGCTTGCTTCCTTGTGCCAAAAAGATCAAGCCACACACCTTAGATGCATCAACCACGAAACTGTGGGCCACATTTGCAATGAAGCCATCCACATGGACTCCTAGGTCACTAAAAGACACAGATGGAGCAAAGTGTTTAGAACATAATTCCACGTATGACAAGTCACTACATATGGCTCAAGGATCAACCTGGGTACGACAGTGGGGGAGAATTTGGACCAAGGCTGAGGAGAGCCTTTAACTATGCAGGGACTTACATTTTTACTAAGTCACCCTCCTTGAGGATGTAGTCCTGGTCGCTCTTCAAGGGGGAGAAGTGACAGACACAGTTATTTACCGAGATGCTTGTAGGGAAGGCAATACCTGTAAAAAAAGTGACTGTCAACCCTAGTACCTGCTTCTCCCTAGTTCTAGAACCCCTAAGCTAAATAGGAAGAGAGCCTTTACCAGAGACTCCACCCAGGCTTAGCCAATTTGAAGTAGGTAGGACAGGTCTCTGGTCCTCTGCCCCACCTATATTCCCAAGTACTTCAACCCCAGAGCTGGTCACTTAAGTTTTAGATTATGAGTGTGGGAAAAATTTAGGAAAACTAGTGAGGGGCTCCTTACCTTTCTTCATCTCCTTTTCCTTCTTGAAGATCTTTCCTGTCTCTTCCATGATCATGGCATCACCCTTCTCACACAGACCCAGCACGGATGCACCTGAGGTTGATGCCTCTACCACCACCCTCAGGACTCCTGGTAGGATAGATGGGTACCTTGCTTAGAATCTGGACCCTTACAAGCACTGAGCACAATCTTGGTAAAATAACCTGGATATTGAGAGTCCTGCACTCTTGGCCTTCAGATCTCATATCCCCAAAAAGCTGTTGGAAAATCTAGACAGTTCTACCCCCTTTTCCTGAGAAAAATAATTCCCTTCTGAACTCTTGGTCAAAACAGAACAGACTTAATAACTCCAGTCATGGGTCTTTTTTTCTCCTTCCCTTGTTAGGAAGGTGCTATCTTTGATGGAGTAGCGCAGAATTTATGAACTTTAAAAGAACCCAGGGGAAAACCCCCGTGCAAGAAGAGCAAGCTAGAAGGTTGTTTATAGGCATCAAGACAGCTGAATGTTGAGAGTGATGCCTTGTTAAATGTCCTCTTCCTCCACCTCCTGATACCCTCAAATTAGGTGTGTGTAAGTACAACTCACAAAAACTTCCCCCTTCCTCACAAACTTCCTAAGACTTTCAAAGGAGAATTGTTTCCCTCATCCTACAATCTTCCAACAGCCAAACTTAAAAAAAAAAGTTCTAAAAAACACCCTAGTGTGGGGCTTTAATGTGCACGTGGAGATTAAGAGAAGCAACCACCTCTAAGCTTGGAGTATATTCAAACCCCAATTTGGGTCCACCTGACAAAAAAAAAAAATGTGACTTTCCCAAGCCAGAGTAAGTCCTACAGACAGTACCAACCTCCACCACCCTATTCAAAGTCACTAGGACAAAAGAAAAGATATTGCTGCTGTCCGGAGAGTGGTCGGGGACGCAGTTCTGAGAGACAGTCCAAGGAATTTCTGGAAAGAAGTGGGAAATTGTGACACCTGCCAGGCAGCGGGGACAGCAGAGGGACAACTGCGAGCCAAGTCACCGAGAGCCAGATAAAGGGGAAAACTTCTTCCGGCTCGGAAAACAAGCTGCTTCCCACCGGGCGTTTCCTAAGCCCGCAGCGGGAGTGCGGAGGGACTCCGAAAACACCCCCAAGGAGATGTCAATTCCCGGGGAAATCCAGGCGAACGCGGGACGTCCCCGGGGCGGCTCCGGGGGACCGGGGAGGAGGGAGGAGAGCAGCGCCCTGGGACGTCGCTCCGGGGGAACCCCCGTGGCCCGAGCCGAGCCAGGGGAGCCCCCCAAGGGAGGCGGAGGCACGGAGAAGAAAAGGCCCCAGCCAAGCACGTGGCGGGGCAGCTGGTGTCAGCGGCGGCAGGGGAGGAGGGAGCGCTCCGCATGGGGGACTGGGCAACACGTGCCCGGGTCGGCCCCGGACCCCGGCCAGATGCAGCGGCCGGCCTGACCCCTGGCCCCTGGGTCCCCCGGCCCAGGTTCCGGCCCCGGCGCCGTTTCCCTCGAGGCCCCCGGAGCCCGAGAGGGGCGCGCCCTTCCCTTGCTGCCAACTGCCCGGCGCCCCAACCGACCCGGTCCCCCGCTCGGCCCCGGCCGGGTTCCTCCGCACACCCGGAACCCGAGGCTCGCCCTCGCTGGATCCCGCCCGCCTCAGCCCCCCGGGCCGCACTCACGGTTGGCGATGTCGCCCCCCATCTTGTACTTGGTCACCACCAGGTCCTCGGCGATCGTCTGTTCCTGCTGCTCGTCTTCGCCCGACATCTTCCCGCCGTCGCTGCCGCTGCCGCCGCCTCTGCTGCCGCTACCGCCGCCGCCGCCGTCACGGTCGCCTGCTGTTCAGCCGCCTCGCTTGTGGCCGGAGCCCCCGCGGTACGTGAGGGAGGAGGGAGAGCTAGCGAGCGAGAAAGCGCGAGCGAGCGAGCGAGCGAGCGGGCGGGCGGGCAGGCGCGAGCGAGCAAGCGCGCGGTCTCCCACCTAGGGCATTCTGGGATGGCGAGTCTCCGCCACCGCGGGCCACCAGTGATACGCGGCACCAGGTGGACTACATCTCCCGGCCTGCCTCGCGCCCGCCGAGTCAGGCCCCAGGGCCTTGCCTGCATGCCTGTCCTCACGCCGGGCACGCTGGGAAGAGTCGGTCGGCCGGCAGGAAGGCGGGGCTGCTGTTAAGTGGGAGGAAGAGAGAAGAGAGCGTCCCGCCCTCTCGGTTAAAAGGAAAACTACATTTCCCAGAGGCCATGACTGCAGGAACTCTCGTAACAGGAGGCGGGGACAGGGCGGGGGGCGGGACCTTTACGGAGGAGCCCTGGGGCCCGGGTGGCTGGGTGCGTCCGGAGGAAGGCACGGGCTCCCGAATCCTTTGGCGGATGTAGCTTCCTCGAAGGCTAGCTGGTAGGGCCGGCTGGGCTGGCTGGGTGGGTTCGGGGCCCTGAGGGGACAGGAGGGGCGGGAAGGGAGAGGAGGGGCGGAGCTCCCAACCTGCCTCCCCTCCGGGGCCACCTGCGCCGGCCGAGCCTGTTTCGCCTGAACCGGGAGGGCCCTTGGGAGGGCGTGCCGGCGGGCCGCGAGTCCCGAAGGGCCGATTGGCTCCAGAGCTGCCTGGGACCGGAGGACGACTGAGGCTCGGGGACGCCAAGCGGTCTGCCCAGTCGCACGGGGAGCCAATGGCCCAACTAAGTTTCCGATCCCAGGTCCTTTGAAGCCCAAAGTCGTGGTTTTGGACGACGTACCGGATCAGGTGCTTAGTAATAAACCGTAGCACGTGATGCCGTGGCCCGAATGGGGGCAGCGTTGGAGCGCCAGATTTGAGCTCCACTTAGGGAAACTGGCAAGAACTGTCCCAGAGCGGAACGGCCTAGGTGGGCCCTCGTGGGGTTTCTTTTCAGTCGGTACAAGCATTTATTAAGCACCTCCTGCAAGCCAGGCCATGTGCCAAAATCAGAAGGCAGTGCCAGCTCTTAAGGGTTCACAGTCTGGTGGAGGAGGCTGCCCCGTGTTCCTCCTTCGTTTTCGAGGACATGACGACATGACCTGCGCTTGATTTTGTTTTGCAACGTGTCTAGGACTAACATACACACAAGCCGCATACAGAATAAACTGGACTCAGCAGAGAAGGCCCATCTCACCGCACGGGGCCAAATGAGTCACGGTGGCCGCTTGTTGGAGAGGGAATTCTCCGTCAAGGCAGGGATCTGATTTTGGTGCCAGTCGCAGTTTTGGTTCTGCAGTAGGGGGTTTGCAGCCCGCGTGTCTGTGGACAAGTCCCGTAACCTCAATGACTTTAACTTCCAAATATCTCAAAAAAAAAAAAAAAGGTGTTTGTGGGTGGGGGATTGTCAATCCTTTCCAGCTCTAAATCTATGAACTAAATGATTAGGTTAATAAATGCTTATTGAGTGACCAGATAGCCTTAAAGCTCTCAAATTCTGTGATTCTTCCATATCAGGGACTCGAGAGTTGTGATGGGGGTACAGAAGTTAAAAGAGTTTTCACCATATCCTACATGTACTATTCCCACTAGTCATATATAGGAAGATGGTAACTTTGGCATTTTTATTCAAACATGTATAAAAACCAACAAAAAAAAATACAGTTCCTTCAGTGACACACCTGAGATTCTCTGCCCCACTCCCATTCCCCCAAAAAAGAGATGGGCATTGGGGAGTTTGGACCCTCCTACCATACCAACTGGAGGCTCCCCTCACTATCACTGGTTTGAGCATGGCCCAGGAAAATTGTCTTTAGGATATTTGGTGAATTTGCTTTGGGATCTAGGAAGCCCTTGGGTTACATGAAGCTTGCTTTTTCACATGCACTGAAGCATGGTTAAGTACATGAAGGGAGAATCTTCCCTTCTGGTCAGCCTTCTCTACTGCTCCAGTTTCGTGTATGTATGAGCACTTTGGTCAAACTTATGGTAAACAACAACAGAAACAATAACACTTCTAAGCACCCGGTCTTCATAGTTTTCTTTACCCCCTCCTTCCTTTCTCTGTCCTTTAAGCTGTGTTGAATAGGGGAGGTAGTAAGTGGCTGGTCCAGCTCCTGTCTTTTGCCAGACTTGTGTGGGTAGGTAGGGAATAAATTGTCCCTGTCTCTACCAAATAGCCACACTTTACATAGAGGCTTATTTAAGAGCCCAGAAATATCAACTGGAAAATCTGGACAGAGGAATAAGGACACAGGGAATTCATTCTTCATATCTCCAGGGATTCCCCCTAAGGGAACTGGGTATGGCACACAGTATAGAGGAAACCCTCCCATCCTTACCAGATCTTTTAGAGGAGGAGCTAGAGAAGAAAGTGCAGAATTGGCAATACCACTTACATTTTGTTTGGAATGGGAGGAGAAACTATTTTAAAGCTCCCTCCAACTAAGTGGGAATGAAGGGAGACAACCTCCAGGGGATGGGAAGAGAGCCTGAGAATAGGGGGAATACTGGAAGATAGTACTGAGAGGGTTAAAAGAGGGGGTGCCCTCTAGAGGTGCCAGCTGCCATAAAAAACCTCCTGAGTATGTCAGGAAGGGTTATGTCCCCTGAGCATTGGCCTTGGAGAAAAGCCGGCTATGCCAGTAGTCAGGGTTGTCAAAGGCAGAGTGGGTGGCCTCTAGGCTTCGAAGGGGCTTGAGGTGGGTATCATGGATGCAGGAGGCATGGTGCCCAGGGCCCTGAAATGATCCCATTTCCTCATACCCTTGCTCAGCTGCTGGGCAACCCCCCATGGCTGCATAATCGCCCCCAGCAGTTCCTCCACCATGTCGACGATTCATGTATTCATAATCCTCATCAGGAGTAGTTCCCGTAGCAGGCATGATGGGTACAGGATGGAGTGGGCAGCTGTGGGTGCTGCCTAAGGAGGCACTGAGGTCCGATCCCACATCCATGTACTCATAACCCAACTCTTCCAGAGATCCCGGCCGTGGGGGTCTTGGCAGACTCTGCTTTCTTCTTCGATTCATGTATTCATACTCCTCATCCTCATCCTCTTCCTCTTCGGTGCCCAGAATTGAACTGAGGCCCACAGATGATGACAGCGTGCCATCCCGGGAAGAGGGAATACCTGGGGCAGTAGAGAAAGAGCGTTTAGGGTGGTGGTGGGGGTATCCAGACTGTTTTGTGGATGGAGTCGTGGAAAGGATCAGGCTGGGAGAGGATCAACAAAAATGAGGATTGAAAGGATAGGGGGAAAAATTCAGAAGAGATTTCAGAGACCACAGCGTCAGAAGCTCCCGCCCCAGTTCAGGCACCTTTGGCATGTGTGTCAGGCATAACGTAGCCATTGACATCCTCTTCCTCTAGCCCTGATGGAGTGAGGGGGGTGAGCGGGGTGAGCAGGCTGTGGCGTTGGGAATGGTAGGCACTGTCCCCTCGGGGCCGAGGGCTCCGGCTTCCACACAAAGATTCTGCCTCTTGCAGCTCAGCCTCTGAGCTTGTCCCCCGGCCTTCTGAAGATTCTGATGCAAGTCGGCCTCGTGGGTTCTGGAGTACAGAGGTCGGGCAGGGGCATTGATCGCCACTCCCACGAATCGAAGACCCCTAAGGAAGGAAATAGATACACGCTCATAGATAAGGAAAGACAGAGCCAGGGGCTTGGTGGTTCCTCCTGTAAACTGACTGATGGTTTATTTGACCCCCGGGGGTTGTAGCCTAAGCCTCCCTGCTCTACCCCAGGGATCTTCAATCTCTCTCAACAGCCTTCCACATGGATAAGCAAGCCTTACCTGTCTGGTCCCTCCAAGGTTGCTCTGATTCATTGGCATGTATCCAGATGAAGGACTCAGAAAGTTCTGACTCTGGGGAGAAAAAAAAAAGAAGACAAGAGTGGCACCCAGAACAGGGATATTTATGAACACCTCTGTTCTGTATACTCATACAAGGCTGTACTAATTTTGGAGGGAGAAGAAAAGAACGCTTACCCCACGTGACCTGGACAGTGTGCCAGCGGGCAGACTGAGGGCAGAGCCCAGCGTGTTGGCCAGTTCTTCCTCCTCCAGCTCCAGCTCCAGCTCTGGCTCCAGCGTTTCTACTTCCTCCAGTTCCTTATCAGTCAGAGCAGGCGGCTCTGCACCAGGAGGCAGCCCAGAACCACTATCCCTCTGTTTGGAGTTGAGGGATAGGTTGTTAATGTGACTGAGGGCTTTAGTTTTTCCCCTTCATCTCCATCCAAGGGTTCCCCTCTCACCTTGATGACCAAATATCGTGGTGGATCCCGTGCCATTCGGGTAAATTCATTAGCCAATTCCTTGAATGTCGGTCGTATGTTCTCATCAATCATCCAGCCTTAGGTTGAGATAAGAGGAACAAGGGGACATAAAAAAGAGCTCCTGTTAAATAAAATCCTGGTCGAAAGTTAGAAGAGTCAGGGTCAATGAACAAGGGGACATAAAAAAGAGCTCCTGTTAAATAAAATCCTGGTCGAAAGTTAGAAGAGTCAGGGTCAATGAAGATATGGAGGGGACAAAGATCCAAAGATTGGAGGTGAACTGATGACTCACACTTAACCATGACCATGTAGACATCAATAGTACAAATCTGTGGCTGTGCCAGACGCTCTCCCTTCTCCAGCAGGTCAGGCACCTCTGCTAGTCGAAGCCCTTTATAGGGTATGTCCCCAAATGTCATCAGTTCCCATATTGTCACACCTGGCCAAACAAAGTGTGAGTCAGGTGAAAGCAGCAGACACAACATGTAGGTTGGTGAAATGGGTGACATAGGACAAGAATCTGGAGGTAATTTTAGAAAATGTCTAGGACAACTCTGAGAGTTTGAAAGACATTCAAAATGTGTGAGGTGGGGGTGATAATGGTTAGGGAAGGGTGAGTACTGACCATAACTCCAGACATCACTCTGGTGTGTGTATTTTCCAAAATGGATACTCTCCAGGGCCATCCACTTGATAGGTGTCTGATGGGAGTGGAGGGGATGTCACCAGTTAATCCCCCTACCCCCAGTTTCTGAGATTCCCCCTGATACCCTCTTTCCTCCATACCAATACTTTTTGCCTTCTGAACTCTGCTTCCTCATGTCCTAGGTCCCCCCGCCTCACCCTCTGGAGCCTACCATGCACTAAGTAGAAGTTTGTTATTAGGTCAACTTCTTGTCCACTCCATATTGTATATGCCTTCTGTATCTCTTCCCCACCTCTTACCTTAGCCTCGCTGTGCAATAATTGTTTATCATCAGGTGGTAGCAGGTCAGCCACCCCAAAGTCAGCTACCTGCACCTGACTGGGGGACTTGAGCAGGACATTTCGGGCAGCCAGGTTTCTGTGCACCATGCCATGTTCCTCCAGGTAGTACATACCCTACAAAGGCAGGAGGAAACCTTGGGGGAGGGGTGCTAAGATCCAGAGCCAGCCCTAGATTCTCAGGGCCTCCGTCAGCCTTTTTCCTCACTAACTCTTAGGAACACTCCACCCATCCAACTGATCTGTACCCCCTGAAGATCTCTCACCTTGGCAATCTGCACACCCCAGTTGAGTAGTAACTGTGGTCCCAGAGCCCCCCGATGTTGTCGTACGTGGTCTAGCACTGATCCCAGTGGCAGAAATTGGGTGACCAGCTGCAGAGATGACCCCGGGCATAGCCCCAACAGCCGAACGATGTGGGTATGATCTAAGCTGCCAATGGCTAACATGTGCTAAAGGACATAGAGTGGATTCAGACAAAGGGCAGATGTGCTCCCAGACCCTCAAACATATTTTCATACCTTAATATGGCTAATAGTAACATACTTTTGTTTCTAACCCAGCAACACCCCTTCCCTGACCTTGCCGCCACATACATCAGCACTCCCCTAGATCTGACACAACATCTCCACTCACATCAGTCACAGACTGGAAACTCTGCCGTCCACTCCTGTCTTCAATGACCTTAATGCAGACTGGGATCTTGATGGACTCACCCTCTGGGATCCATATGCCCTGAGATAATTGTGTGATTTTGGAGCTTAGAGACCTTAGAGATTACCCAGTCCAACATTCTCATTTTACAGATAAGGAAACAGGACCAGAGTCAGGGCAAGTGACTTGTTCAAAGTCACAAAGGCCTTAAGGGACAGAAGCAGGATTTCACTTCTTTTGTTTTGGCCCATGGAGTACCACATCAGCCCTCCATATTCTCCTCTTCCATTGATCCCTCCTGCTTTTCTGGCCCCAGTGCCCCAGACTTCCTCCTTAGGAATTCCTGTGCTCTCCTCACCTTGTGCACAGTTCCAAAGACACCTGATCCAAGCACTTTGAGTTTCCTCAGCTCTGTCTCCTTGAAAATTCGGGCCAACACCTTGTTGGCCTTTTCACCAGGGTCCAGAGGCTCCAGGCTCTGTAGATGACAGAGGGGAGCAATTAGGGACATCTCTTCCTGTGCTGAATCCTTTCTCATCACCCCTAGCGACGTGCTATAGGACAACAGTGAGAGAAGGGGGCACAAAAGCCCACAGTGGTGAAAGGAAGAAGGAGTCACCATTTTTGAGAAATATAAACATGTTGGGAGATAGGAAATACTGAAAGCTACCAGCATTGGAGGTTATGGAGTTAGGGCTCTAGCAGAGAAAGTATTATTTCCATGGTATCAGGGATCCTGAGAGGGTATTAACAAGGACTTTAGAGGGAAATTTGCCCTTGGGGGGGAGGGAGGAGTGTATTGGGGAGGAGGAAGAGGGAAGGGCAAGAAGTCTGTTTAGATGACTTATCTCTTGAATATCATTTTACAAGGTACTTTCACATATATTATTTCATTATAGCCTTGCAACTTGTGTGTGATAGAACAAAACTTAGCACTGTTTTACAGATGAGGAACTGAGGCTTTGCTCAAGGTCACACAACCAGTACCATAATTCAGGTTACCTTACCACTGTTTCACTGTTTCCTTGAAGAGAAGGGATTAAGAACTAATTGAGAATGGCTTAACAGTATGGTGGGGAGATGGTGCCCATTGGGAACTGTTGGGGTCCCTTAAGTACAAGAAGGAGCATTCACCTCACCACGCTCCAAGTAGCGCCGCATTGCTCTCTTATTCTGGATCTTCCGCCCTCGCAAGTAGAGTAAGGTGAGTAGCAAGGCCAAGGTGATAAGTATCAACCCTGCTACCACAGCTAGACCCACCGCCACATGGGTCTTACTGTAGGACAAAGGAAACAAGGCTTATCCCCAGAATGCAGCTTCTGTACATGAACTGTATCCCCACAGTATGGTGGATGCCAATTAAGGACCCTCACCCTCCACCCCCCCTTTGTAGATTAGCCTAGGGATAGGAAACCTATAGCCTGGAAGCCTCAAGTTTCCCACCCCTGGACTAGCCTATAGATAGATATATGTATATGCAAAAGGTTAATTTATCCCTGAATAATCCAGCCTATGTCAAGTTAGTTGTAGGGGGAAGGATAAAAATACCAGTTCCTTGGTTCTTTCAGAGACTTCCCTTTCCTCCCGCACATCTCTTATAATCAGTGAACTCCAACCTACCTACTTATGGCCTGTGGTTGTCCCAAACAGTCATGGAGCTCTGGTCCATTACACCTGGAGTAGAATATGACTTCTTTAGCGAGGAACTTGGACAACTGGCATTCCATTCTATGAGTTCTCCCCTTGTCCCAGAACCTCCAATGGTTTGCCCACACTGGAGTCCATATTTCATCTGAACTTATCAAGAAGACTTGATTCTCTGGGTCTCACTTTTACTTTTCTGACATATTTTAACCCAGCTCCTAAGGATGGTTTCTGTGGTGGGACAGACCTCCCCATTCCAGCCCTCTTAAATCTCTCAGCTTTTAAAAAAATTAATTTAGTTTTAGTTTTCAACATTCACTTTTGTAAGATTTTGAGTCCTAAAATTTTACCCCTTCCCAAGACGGTATGCAATATGATATACTCTATACATGTACAATCATATTAAACATATTTCCACATTAGTCATGTTGTGAAAGAAAAATCATAATAAAAGGGAAAAACCACAAGGAGAAAAAAAAAGAGAGAGAACAGTATGTTTGATCTGCATTCAGACTTCATAGTTCTTTCTCTGGATGGGGATAGCATTCTCCACCATGTATTTTGCCTGAGAGACTTGTTTTGGGGTTTGATTCCTCTAGCTCCTCCCTAATCATTTCCCTCCTGATTTATGGTCCCCTGCCCTATGGTTGCTTTCATTCCCTCTCCACTGACCCCTGAGTGCAGTTCTCATGGCAAGGCAGGCACTCCCGATGAGCATCTGGGTACTTGTAGATGGGTCCTTTGGCCCCCACGAGGCCATGGGGGCAGCTGCTCACACAGTGTGGTCCATCCCGGAAGTGGGCACACTGAGCACAAGCATCTGAGCCCTAGATGAGATGAAGAAAAGGTCAAGAAAGACTGAAGCCTGAGGATGCTTTTTCCTACCCTGGTTGAAAGATCCAGGCAGTTACCACTTCTACCTCACAAATACCAACGTGGTGTAAGCCTGTGGAGGGCAGGGTGTGTCCCACTTCTGAATTTGTGTTCTTAGCACCAACCATCCTATTGGGTTGGCAAGTGTTTGTTGATTCACTGCTTTCCTGCCAGGCCTATGCTATCCAGCCCCTTGAGCAGCCCCCTCCCTCTGCAAGGATTGTGGGACTTATACCGTACCGAGCCATAGCAGGTGACATTGCCCTCCACAGGCTGGCATTCAGGATGGCAGGAGAAGCACTCATCCTCATGAGCAAACTCTCGGGGTTCTCTGGAGGTGGGCCCAAGGAGACAGCATCATTTTCAGGTTCAGCCCTTACCCTGCCTCCAGCCCTATGTAATACCCACCCCAGAGAAAGGCACAAAGTTGTCCTAAAAGATCCAGCCCTCCACATGACACACAGCCCCTCATTGTGCCCCTCCATTTGCTGCACTCCCTCCATGACACCCTTCTAGCTTCTACTGTACCCATTAAGGAAGTTGCACTGGGTCACACAGACACCCCTTCGACTGTAATTTCGACAGGATAAGCACTGGCCAGGACCAGGGCCCCAGCAACCCCCAGATGAGCACAGTGGGTCACACACTCGACCCTCTGCCACTGCAGAAGGAAAAGGAGTAGGAAAAGTGGGTCAGAAGAGCCATCCTCAGTTTGCCCACCAAATGCCAAGCACTGTACTTGCCGTTGGATCCCACAATGTCCAGTTCAGAATTTTTTCTCCCATTCAGCTGCCTGTCCCCCTTGGAACTTTCACATCCCCACTGCTTGTACCCTCAGGCCTTCACTTCCCCCCTTACTTACCACAGTCCTTTTTGGGGCGATTGTGCTTGATATCCAGCCTCCCTTCTTTTGGTCCCCGAAGCAGCCTGGTCCAGTTTAGAGAGTGGTGGTAACAAAGCCGTCGGTTGGCACTGATATAAACACGCCCAGCACTGACTTCTTTCAGGGACCTGAGCCCCAATGATGTCACATTCACATTTTTCATGATCAGCAGTGAGAAACCTCGACTGGGGTTGAGAATGATGATATCAGGAAGGAGGTCCCAGAGAAGAAGAGGAGGTCCATGACTAAGAGTAGGAACTGTTTATTTTGCCCAATGACCCCAAGTTCCTCCAACTTATTCCTCAGAAGGCACTATGGGTAAGCCTGATGCCAAAAGCTATCTCCTCCTCCCTTCTCCAAGAATAGGCCCTATGTCCAACACCCCTGCCTTCTTCGCAGACTTACTTGTAGAGACTTCGGCCACCTATGGTTGTCAGGTTGGAGAAGACACTAAAGTTGTGCATGTGGGGAGGCCATGATTGGATGTTCAGGTAACCTGCAGAGGAAGGAAGCTTCTATATCTTCTCACTTGCCTGTTTCTCCCCAAGCAGCTGGGGTACAATCACTCCTTCCTGGGGTCACTGTCTACCCTGCAAATGTTCCTAGTCTACTTGTTTCTCTGGAGACACATCCCTTCTTCCCTGACCCCACTTACCTGTAATCTCCCGAACAGTCTGGAAGACATTGAGTTTCTCAGGATCCAGGGCAGGTATATTGTGCCAGGGGTCTCTGGGGAAGACAAGGAAAAACATGAGTTTTCTTCAGATATTTTTAAGGTGAGCTGAAAGAGGGATTAGATCATAATTTATTTTAAGAACCAGAACTACTCTGAAATGGCTGAAAATTATAGGGATTAGATAGGAATTAGCATAAGCAAGAGCTTTCCAATAATTATAGCTGCCCAGTATTGCAATAAGCTGTCCCCCCACCCCCACCCTGCAAAACTCAAGTCCTTCCCCAAGAAGTGTTTGAGCCCAGGGAGATAAGCTTCTATTAGGGATATTAGCGAGGAGATTGCCTTATTGATGTCACAGGACCATTTCAGGACAGGTGGGTACGGGTGTGGAAAACCCCAAGAGAGGTTTGAAGAAGGAGAGACTCTAACCCTTGGAGACCAGTGATAAGGAAGTCCAGGTTTCCCAAGATCTTGGTACAGTTCACAAACCCATCAATGTTGCTAGAGTCCACAGTCTGATATCGGCTACCTGAGCCTGTCCCCTCACAGGCTGCAAACATAAACAGGATGGGGAGGAGACAAAGGAAATTTAGAGGGATCTGATGGGAGGCACAAAGAGGAGACTTGGGGAATTAAAACTTTTATCCCCACCACCATGACTCACTCACCTTTTGGGCACAGTCCACCACAGGGCTCACACATCTTCAACCCATTCTTTTCTACCTCCATCTTGTCCCCAGGACAGGCCCTGACACAGGAGGTGTGATCTATCACAAAATTATCTGTGCAAGGAGAGGGGAGCAAGGAAAATGAGAAAGGGCAAATTCCACACTTTCAGACCTTCCTAGGATTTAAAGCTGAATAGAACCTTTGTGGGCATGTCCTCCCCGCCCTGCATTTGACAGATAGAAGAACTCCAGGCAAAGAGCTGAAGTCACTTACAGAAGGAAAAAGGTGAGTGGCAGAGCCAAGATTCAGATAAGGTCCTCTGCCTCCCAAACCAGTGTTGTTTCCACTCTATAATACACTGGGAGCAGAGGGAATCCCTGCCACTCCTGCACCCTCTCAGGTGTGCTGATACCCACTGAGGAGGTTCTTGCAGCCCCCCTTGACCTCATGTCCTTGGCAAAAGTCCCTTGATCTCTCCCTAAGAGTCTTTCACAGAGGGGTCATAATCCTTGTGTCTCTCTCCCCTTTTTAACTTTCCTCTCCACTCGACTTGTCACTGTCCCCATGGACACACACAGAGAAACCCCTGAAGTGACTTTGCTTGTTCCTACTCCACTAATCTCTGCCCAGGTTTCCTTTCTCTACCTGTTGCAGCCACTTACGGGGACAACTGGCTACACAGACCCCTCCATACTGGTACTTAGTGTGAGGATTGGGTTCTAGTTGGAAGGTGAGCTTGTTGTAGACAAGAGGAAGAGGGCACAGAGAAACACAGGCTCCACTGTCATTGAAGTGTCGGCATGCCTATGAAACAGGGGGAGAGTCAGGACAGAGGAATACTTGTGCCCACCCATACATTCCCCCCAGCCACCAGGCCTCCCTCCAATTCTTTGTGTGCCAGGCCAGCGCATCACCCCAGTACATACAAAGCAGTCTGTCTCCCGGGGACCTCCACATCCACCTGCGCACTCATCATGGCAGCACTGGTTGGGATTGGGCCCAAAGCAGTGGCCATTGCATTGTGGGGCACAGATTGTCTTTGTCACTGGTTAGGGAAAGAAAGGGAGAAGCTGTGACCACCAAGGTCTCCCTTTCCCCAATCCACTGTCCTCCCTACTTCCTCACCTATTCATTACCCTCTGGCTAGCTGAACTCACACTAAAGTCTCCATACTAGCTAGTATGAAGTTTAAGGGTTTAAGAAAAGTACACACGTGACATGACAGAACAGGAAGATAATAAATGTTGGAAAGGATGTGGGAGAGTTGGAACATTAATGCATTGGTGGTGGAGCTGTGAGCTGATCCACCCATTCTGGAGAGCAATTTGGATCTATGCCCAAAGGGCTACGAAAATATGCATACCCTTAGATTCAGCAATATCGCTTATAGGATTGTATCCCCAAGAGATCATAAAAATGGGAAAGGGTCCCACATGTACAAAAATATTTACAGCTGCTCTCTTTGTGGTGGCCAAAAACTGGAAATCAAGGGGATGCCCATCAACTGGGGAATGGCTGAACAAGTTGTGATATATGAATGTAATGGAATACTATTGTGCTATAAGTAATGATGAACAGGAAGACTTCAGAGAGTCCTGGAAGGACTTATATGAACTGATGCTGAGTGAAAGGAGCAGAACCAGGAGAAATTCGTACACAGCAATGAAGACAGTGTGTGAGAGCTTTTTCTGGTAGACTTGGAGCTTCACTGTAATGCAAAATTCCCAGTGGTCTTTTAAGGCAAATTGCCTTCCACATCCAGAGAAAGAACCATGGAATTCAGTTGCAGAATGTAGCAGATCACTTTTTTGTGTGTATTACGTTTTGGTTTGTTATATATGATTTCCCCCATTCATTTTAATTCTTCTACACAGCATGACTGTACATGACTGTAGTGAAAATGTATTTAATGAGAAGGTATGTGTAGACCCTATATAGAATTGCATGCCCTCTTGGGAAGGGAGGGGAGAAGTAGGGAGGAGGTGGTGGATAAAAGAATCTAAGTTATATGGTAGTGATTGTAGAACATTGAAGATAAATAAAATTAATTTAAAAAATAAATTTAAAGAAAAGTACACACATGTTTGGCAGTCTCCTGGTCCAGGACCCCAGCATTTGCCTCCACAAGACTCATGACAAGGGGCACCTGATTAAGAAAAGAGGCAGAGACAAGGAAACCATCAGTATCTCTGCCTATGTCTTGTACTGTTGTACCCTCCAACATGAGAGCTAGGAAGGAGAGTCACCTCTCTCCCTCCTTGTCCTCACTCTGTACCCTTTCTTTAACACCTCCTTCAAATACTCAGTCAAACTTGGTGGAAGGGTACAATGAGCAGGGGGTGAGGCCAACAGGGCATATTAGAGGTGAGGGTAGAGGACTATCCAGTGGGAAGGAGGTTGGTTGAGGAGATGGGCATGCTTATTCAATGTATCCATGGCTGAATGACTATTAAGAATTTGCAAGAGCCCAGATGAATGCCCTGGGGTCATGGGAGCTGACTGGATAAAACCAGTAATGGAGAAGGATAATTTTTGGGACTTTCCTGAGGGGGAAGGAACTGCAGTATCAGATCATTATTAAGTATTTCATCCTGGGAATTTATCCACTTATAGGTTATGCTGGTCCACCCTGGGACCTGAGGAATATGATTAGGGATGAACTTGTACAGTGTTATGGATCTAGGGTTAGGGCACTGAAGATGAAGGTTTAATGGAGGGGAAGCTCCTTTGGAGGGAAGACTTAATGGGAATGTGGGGGAGTAACTCACAGTTTTTCCCATTGTTCTTGACCACAATTTCAGCCTGTGGGTCCCTCACGATGTCTCTCCAGTCAATTGTGTCCATGTGACAAAGTTTATCATTCCTTTCAATGTACACACCCCCAGCCAGGATCTCTGGAGGGAAGATTGGTAGGGTAGAATTGAAATCTCCAGTACCAAATTGAGTTGCTTGCCGGAGGTCTTACACACACACACACGCTCCCAACACAAACACACACACACACACACACACACACACACACACACACACGCTCCCAATCCTGGCTTTGAGATTATATTTGAAGGATCCAAGAGTGCAAGGTACATAGGTTTGCGTAGAAGAGGCCCACATTGCAAAGAATAGGGTAGGGGATAAGAAATGCGGCTAAAACATCTCTGGTTTCCCCACACACCTGTCCTGGATCTGGTTTAGCCAGTAGAGGACAGGCAGAGCATGGGGGAGGCTGGAAGATTCAGTTGACTCAGCTTTCTAGACTTCTCCACAACTCCAGGTGGCCCTGCCTATTTATTTTTCAACTGACTGGGGCAAGGAAGTAGGAGGAGAGGCTGAGGGCAGGAGAGAAGGGAGCCAAGTCATATCTAACTAGCAAGTTTTTCCCTAGGGGGACAAAAACAAGAAATCAGGACTGTGGTTTGGGGGTGGGGAAGTCAGGGAGTCCTAGAAGAAAATCAGGATAAACACAATGCAATAACCTCAAATGCAAGTAAACAGGCAAAGGTCAAGGTTCAAGACCAGATCTCAGCTATGACTCCCCTAAAGCCCTACGACCTTTGTTCCTTCCTATGGAGCCTGTGTGAAGGGCTTGTGGTCATTGGTTTGGTATACATGATTAACTGAGCTGTTAAGAGTAGAAGGAAGTATGGATGATCAGGAATGGGAAGAGGGGTTAAGAAATGAATGGGCATCTGGAAAGATCAGTACATTAGTCAGAAGGGTTAGTGCAGTGGTTAGAGGTGGTCAGTGGCGTACTGGTGCACAGGAAGATCCAAGTTCAAATCTGTCTTCAGACACTAGCTGTTTGACCCTCAGTGAGTCATTTAAGCCCTATTGGCTTCAGCTCCTCATCTCTAAAATGAGGACACACTGGAGAAGGAAATAGCAAACCACTCCAGTATCTTTGCCAAGAAAAATCCCACGGGGTTACGTATAGTTGAACAAGACTGAGCAACTGAACAACTCACCCGTGAGCTGATTGAGGCGGAGCTGGCGTAGGGCATGGCTGGAGTTGGTGTTGTAGTTGAGCATGACAAAGACAGCAAACTTCCCATCATAGACCTGGGCCCCCCTTACCACACGAAGGTTGGGGAGTGGCAGAGTTGAGAACTCATTCATGGCAATCAGGACATATCCTGTTACCTCCCGGATCCACTACAGTAGGACACAGGAGCATCAGTGAGAAGGTGTGAATATACATCAAACACAGTCTCTTGCTCTTTTCCTCCAATCACCAAAGTAAAGTAAGGAGACTTGAGGTGGGGAATGGAGGTGTCTCTGTTTAGGAGGAAGTAGGATTTGGAGATAATTTTTAGATCCTCTACCTCTACCGTCAATCCCTTCTGCTCTTGATCTATACAGATCCCTTTCCTTAATTCTACTCTCTTGGGAACCCCATTTCTCAACCTGAAAATTTACGAACAGCCTCCTGTTCTTCTCCCCCCTTCCAACTTTTGTCCACATCTGCACAGTTCTCTGCCAGGATAAGTGGGAGAACACATGTCCAAAAAGGGGAAAAATTTTTTCTCCATACAAAAGAAAAAAGGGGGACCAGTAAAAGTTGGGGGCAATATTCTCTGATCCAGAGGAAAAGAGGTCAGGGTTGTATCTCAATTGGGTGTGTGTGTTGGGGGGAGATGCAAGTTTCCTCACCTGAAGGAAGGAGAGGTCAGGGCTATGCCCTATAAGCACAATTTCCAGGTTTCCCATCACAACCTCACATCGATCATACAGTTTGTACAGTGTCTGGTACTGGTTTTCCGCATCACCTGTCACACTTAGTCCATTGAGGGTTCCTGGGCACACTGTTAGGAGAGGAATATGGAAAGCTCACGATTTGGAGATTCTCCTCTAGGACTCTTCCACTCACTAGATACGGATATTAAAGCAATTGTTTTCTATTTTTTCTGCCTTACTTCTTTGGGGTAAGGGAGGTGGCATAAGAGAGAGGGCAGGAGAAGGAAATGGATATTGGACTTTCTTACATTTAGAATTCCTAGAGGTGGGAAGAGAGAAGACATGGGGAAATCTTACCTATGAGGTATGATGAGTAAGGGGTTAACCAAGCTGAAACTACTGTTATTTCAAGATTTTTTTTTTCTTCAGGTGGCTAGTTGTTCAGTATTGGGAAGGATGAATAGGAAAAAGAGGGCTACAGCTCTGCCCCTCCTTCTAGGGGCACCCAGCTCTTTATCACCCCCCCTTATGCCCCAGGGTCCTTGAAATAAAGGTCCCTTTGGGGCCAGACACACAGCCCCCATTGTGTCCACTGTGGGTGAGGAAGGGTGGGGGAAGTGGAGTGGGGGCAGTACCCAGGGCCATAGCCCATCCCACAATGAGCTGATTCTGTGCAAGAGAAGGGGGCAGCTCCCCCTTTCCCTAGCCTCCTCTTGCTCTTCCCTCCGCTTCAAACCCTAGGCTCAGACAGTGACCTCACTGGAGGGAAAAGAGAATGGTCTATAGCAGCTTTGTCTTTTTAGCTGGGAGAATAGGCACTACCCTCAATACCTCACTCCCAAAACTTAGCCCCACTTCTTTCTACCCCCTTACCCCCCAGTGATCCTTTATCCAGCTGTGACTCCATCCCCTTACCTTCAGTCTGAGTCCTCTACCCCTCTGTCCCTCCCCAGAACTCTGCATAGTTTTTACCAAGGACAAAAAATACTGGGATAAACAACAGGAAACTCCCCCCATCACTGTTTGGGGGACAAAAAGGCTTAATTCAAGAGCTTTCCAATACTGACCACTCCTAGACTAAAGACGGGAGAATGAGCTGTATTGGGGGCATATGAGGAGATTGTGTGTGTATGTGTCTTTCCACCAGGTGCCCACAGGTTGGAGAAACAGCTGAACAAATTGTGACATAGAAATGTAATGGAATACGATTTTGATGTAGGAAATGATGAATAATTCAAGGTATCTCTGCCCCCTTGATCTCTGGTCCCCTCCATTATCCAGTGGGTTAAAGTCTGTGTTGGGAGTTGGGGGCAGGAGCAGAGAGAGCACCTGTTTGCAACTACTCTTTCTTGGGGGGCACTGCCAGCTCATCAGGAAGCAGGCATGAAGGCATGTGGGGAATGAAAGCCATGGAACCCCCTCTTGCTGGCTCCATACCAGGCCTGATCCCTTGAAAGATTCCCCACACTACTCTCCTGTTCAGGATTCCTTTACTGAGAAGGGGGAGAGGAGAAGGGATGGAGATCAGCATGAACCCAGGAATCAACATTGTCATTTTGGAAGGGACAAGAAGTAAGGCTGAGAATGGCATTGCTTCTGTTTGAGAGATGACTCATACACCAGCAAGTTAGAACCAAGTGCCGCTACCGCTTTTGCTAACAACGATACCCCATTCACCAGAGCCTTCCTCCATGCCTATGAAGCAGAGACTTGTATTTCTATGTGCAGAGATGTTCTTGAGAATATGTCCCTGAGAGCAATACAAGTTAGTGTCTAGAGAGCTAGCCTCAGAGTAAGGCAGAGGTTCAAGTCTAGCCTGTGACAGACTAATTGGGTGACTCTAGACAATTCACCTTAACAGTTCTTTAAGATTAAAAATAGCAGAAGAGTTTTTGAGCTGCCTCAGTAGAGAATTTCCTCACTCCCATAGGAAAGACATAGATTTTTTTTTTTAAATAAGTGAGAATATATGGTGTCCTTGCCCCTGCTCTACCTCTTTTCTCAAAGCCTCCCCCCACCAGCCATAACTACTCCAGGAATGCTTTTGTACCCTGGTACATTGCCTTGGGCTACCATGTCAAAGGACATCCCCCCAAATCTCTTACAGTCCCCACAAGACAATCACATTAACATCTATGTTTATGGATTCTTGTGTGCTTGGGGAGATGGGACAGAGAATTAGAAGTCATTGTCTCCTACCCACAGAAATAAAATCCACCTCACGTAAAAAGAGGGAGAGGAAAGGGCAGTAGATGAGGGTGGGAAAGAGCAGGAAGGAAGACCAGGAGCCTGAAGTCAGTAGTGCAGTCATTTCTAGGGAGAAAGTAGGTGCCTGTGGTTGGCTGGAATCATCCAAATCCCCAAATTATCCAGGAGCATGGGGAAAAGTTATCAATCAAAGGCCCTCTTAGGAAGACAGTATTGTGGAAAAGGAAGAGACTGTTCTCTCCTACTACTCCCCCTGGGGATCCTCAATGTGAACCTCGACTCCAACATCCCTCTACCCCGGACCAGGGTTAGGACAAAGGAAGCATAGAGAGACCCAGACAAGGCCGGATGCCCAGAGGCTGAAAATCCAGATAAAGGAAGGCCTGGCCAGAGCTAACCGCACCCCCTTCTCTCCTCCCCCAGGAATAGATCCAGGGGCCAGAACTCCTGGTTTCCTTGCTGGTAACTTCTCAGATTCCCAGAGTCTGAGGGAGAGGTAGCTACTGTCATCCTTTTTCTGCAACTACTACCCCTTCCTTGTACCAGACCCCTCCCCTCCATTCTTCCAGCTGGGAGTGTTCACAATTCAAGGTCCCAGAAGCTAAATTTAGACCCAGCAACTGTGGGGGAAACACAGGTGTTTTTCCCACTCCCTTCACCCCTGCTGTGAGTGGGGCACAAAATTCACCAAGCCCCAAACTGAGAGAGATGGCAGTAGAAATGTCTAATTCTTTGATCCCCTTAAATCCCACCAGTATTCAGTGATCAAAGATACCCAAGTAAAGGGTTGGGGGAGGCAATCCTTTCAGAATTGTCTCCTTAAGTTCTGTCTATAAGAGGAGACAGCCTGTCTAAGCCTCCTTTTCCTTCATGTCTCCAGCGCAAGCAAGAAGTTTTAAAGTGGTCGGATTTGCTCAAGTCTAGATTTCGTGAGTTGTTTGGGATGAAGCAGGCAGGAGTGGTTTTCTGAAGTTCTTTATCACTATCACCTGGACTTGGCCCTCTGGCTAATCTCTGCCCAGCCCGCCCCCACCTCCACCCCTACCAGCACTCACACAAACAAGCAAGAAAGGGGAGGGGCCCGGACCTATTTTTCTAACACAAGGGAATAACTGCCCCCTCCACCCCCCCAAATCCTATTCTAGCTCCTCCCAGAGCCGGCAAAACACCGAAACTGGCGGTGCCTGAAACCGGGGGAACCAGGGAGACGGGACTGGGAAAAGAAGTTAGGGAAAATGTAACACACTTCCCCATCTCAGCTCGTCATCTCTACAAACTGGGACCCCCAGAAAGCCTGAGTTCCACCAGATCGGGGAGCTGAGAAAGCAGTCGCTTCTCCGGGAGGATCCTCAGAAGGCGGGCGCGGGTGGAGGGTTGGGGGGACGTCCAGCCAGTTTAAGCTTCGAGCGCTTTAGAGCGCGGCCACCCGAGGGTACTGAAGTGGGGCTGCAGGCACTGGCCCCTCTGTTTCCGAGGCTCGCAAGCCCCGGGTTCCCCAGGCTCCTCCCTGCACTCGGAGCTCCCGGCAGCGCCCAACCTCCCCTGTCCCGCAGCCCCCACTTACCTGCTTGCGAGCTGCCCACCTCCGAGCCCCTGGTCAGGTGGAGGAGCCAGCCCAATACCTGCAGCTCCAGGAAGCCCTTCATAGCTGCTGCGTGCCGGGGGTAGGGGGCCCGGGCCGGGGTTCCGAGGCTAAGACATCGGGATTGAGAAAGGCACCTGAGCCCGGAAGGGAGCAGGCGGAGGCGCAGTCGTCCAGGTAGCAAACGCGAAGTGGTGCAGATCTAGAGCTGGAGCAGGGACCGGGAGGGGGGGCGGAGGGAGAGAGGGAAGGGGGGTGCGTACGTGTGTGGGGAGTGGGGTGAGTCACGGCCGCTCCCGGACCCGCCAGCGCTGGCAGCGCCTCCGACTTTCGCAGGGTTGAAGTTCGATCTCGCCCGATTCCACCCGGCTCGTGCTGAGCTACCCTGCACCGCCCGCCCCGCCTTACGCGGGCCCCGAGTTCATTGGCCAGACGGTGGGAACCCCCTTGCTCCGCCCAATCAGAGCGACGGAGAGGCTCACCCTCACTTTCCCGGAGGAGAGGGGGAGCAGAAAATTCCTAAGACTTGCCCCCACGCACACCCCCGTGGATAAAGGAGGGATTCTCAACCAGGCTGGTCCCGCCCATTATGTAAATCCACCCTCCTACTTCCCTGGCCGGTTGGTCCACTTTGGCGTTTTTTTGTCCCTCTTGAGATGGGGGGAGGGGGCAGCTCCTGCCTCCTGCTCCTGCCCCGACTCCCTTGGGAATGAGACCCCACGACTGAGCCTTGCGGTCCGCAGGATCCCTAGCCTCTCCGAGGCTCCGTGAAATTGCACTGTCTCCGGATGCTTCCCCCCTCCGAACCCGGCGCCTGCCCAGTCTCCCGGGAGAATTTGGGGAGGGGAGGGGGTACCAGTCTGGGAACAGACCCTAAGCCCCGCCTCTCCATTCCCACTCTGAGAAAGGGAAGGGAAAGCAGGGGAGGGGCAGACCCAGCCGGGCCTGGGTGGGGCCAAGACTCAATGCACCTGTTGCTGCCTGACCCTCCCCTACCCCCCTCTTTTGCCCCCCATGGCCGATCTAAAGGACAGCTGCCTCTCCGCCACCCCCTTATGAATTCTCCCAACTGTCCCAGAGCTTTAGTGCCTTCTTTCTGTGGGGGGAGGGGACAAGGGGGCCTCAGACAAGTTAGACTGGTTGGTCTCTGCTCTATCACCACTGTCATCACCCTAGTACAGGACTTTGTTCCTACTCACCTGAACCATTTGAACAGCACTTCCCGAGTCCGCTTCTCCTCCGGCCACTTTTCCTTGTAAACAAAGACACTTCTTTTGTTTACTAATCTTTAGTGTCGACCTGTTGCCTACCAATTGAAGTCCAAACCTCAATCCGTCGACAAGCATTTTAAAGTCTGTACTATGTATTAGGCTATGAGCTAGAAGTTAGGGAGAGGAAGACAAAAGTGATACAGTGTCTGCCCTCCAGATAAGTGAATACAACTGAAATGATGCCAGTGACTGGAGAAATTAGGAAAGGGCTCTTGAAGAAAGTAATAACAATCCTATAATAATAACAGCAATCTTTATATAGCGCTCACTACGTGCCAGGCACTGTACCTTAAAGTTACTAGGTCATTTAATTCTCACAACAACCCTATAAGGAAGGTGCTACGATTATCCCCTTTTACAGAAGAGGTTAACTGACTTGCTCAGGGTCACACAAGTGGTAAGCGTCTTGAGGCTAGATTTGAACTCAACTCTTCCTGATTCCAAGCCTAGGGCTCTATCCCCTCTGCCACTTAGATGTTCACTTTAGTTTTGAAGGGTCTCAAAAGGAAAGAGGTGAGGCAGGACATTCCAAATATAAAGGATAGCCCCATGCAAAGGCATGGAAGTGGGTGGTAGAATAGTGTATATAGGGAATAACTAAAAATAACTAAAAACATATATATATATAAAATGTATGTTATATTATGTCACAATGTAATATAAATAATATATATTATATACCATAACAAATAATGACACAAAACATAAAAAGTAATACCATCAGATGGATAGATGGAATAAGTATTGAGTGCCTACTATGTTCAGAAGCAAATAACAGCAGTATGACTCAAGTCCAGGAGCAATGGAGCCTCAGTTCCAGCTTTTAACAGAATCCTGCAAAGGAATAATCAGAGCAATCTGAACCAGCAGACCTTCTTAGCTGTTTTCCCAGCTCCAAATCCAGGTTAGAAATTTGCACAGCTCAAATCAGGAAACAGTGATCAGACTTTGTCCTGAGTCGGATCACTTTGGGAACACTAAACTTTTGTAGATCAGAAGCCTAAGTTGTTCCTGACATCCTGGAATAACCCAGCATTAAACACCCCAAGAAAGCAGCAACACCCCAGACATTTCCTCCAGAAGTGAGCAGAGCCCAGCCCTAATATCAAGTCCAAAGTCAGGAAGTAATATGGGAGAATGAGCAAAAAAAAAAGGATAACTGTAAAATGCTATCATAGTGACAAAGAATCCTAAAGACACAAATCCAGAAGAGAATGACTCCAAAACATCTGCAAAGAAAGTCTGAACAACACAAATTCAACTAGATATTTATTGTAGCTTGTTTTGTGGTGGCAAAAAGTTGGAAACTGAGGGCATGCCCTTTGATTGAGGGAATGGCTGAACATGTGATGGAATACTATTGTGCTGTGAGAAATAATGAAGGGGTTGTTTTCAGAAAAACCTGTGAAGATTTACATGAACTGATGCAAAGTGAAGTGAGCACAACCAAAAGAACAATCTAACAGAAACAGCAATATTTTAAAGATAATTGAGTGTACAAACTTAATAATTATGGTTAATACAAATGATCTAACACAGTTTCAGAGAAGTCATGATGTAAAATGCTTTCTACCTCCAGATAAAGGATTTGGTCTTGGAGGGCAAGTTGAAGCATGCTTTTTTTCCTTTCCTTATTTTCCTTGCCTTTTTGGGGGTGGGTGGGAGGGGAACATGGTGAATGTAAACATGTTTTACATGACTTCATATATAATTCATAATGTAACTTCATATACAATGGGTATCATATTTCTTTCTTTTTCACTGGATTAGGGAGGGGTGGAGGCAAGGAGAGAACTTGGAGCAGAAAATAAAAATGAAATTGAATTTTAAAAATAAATTGAAAATTCTTGTATTAAATGAAAAAGAGTTAATAGAGGTAGAGTCAAGATGGCAAAGTGAGAAATAGCATTTTTTTTGCCCTAGTTTCTCTACCATCTCTTCCACAATGACCTAAAAAGCATGCCAGATTAAATTCTGAATGAGAAAGCCAAGAAAATTTCACAATGAATCATTTTTTCTCAGTCCGTGGCAGCTGTGGAAAATAAAGAGGTCTGTGGACACTGGGGTGGAGGGTGGCCCGGAGCTTAATGGAGTAACAGGTAAAAGTAATAGTGGTTCATGGCAGTGGCAGTGGCAGAAAACAGCTTAGTGCCATAGGATGGTAAGGGGAATGAATACCTGGGCAGAAAGAGATCCTAGGGCACACTTGATCTAGCATTGGGAAGAGGAATGGTTGCCATTTAGCATCTCTGTTGCCCATATTTATTTTAGGGTTACATTTCTAGGGAAGAGAGGAGTCTTCATGGTCAGAAGGGAGCAAGGGTCTTACCTGTAAGGTAGCAAAGTTTAAGGAGCAAGGAACAAGTTTCAGAAAAATAGCTGTATGTCTCTGAGCCCAAGAGCAGAGTGGGGGGACTCAGTTCTAGCCTTTAGTTCTGCACATAAGCCTGAAGTGGAATAAACCAGGGCAGAAGACCAAAACCAAAGGGGAGCCAGTAGTTCAGTCATTCTGAACCTGCAGAACCTCCTAGGGGGCTGTGACTGGGTCTGGCAGCAGTCTGTGGAAACTCCACCACATGCAACCCAAGAGATCCAAACCAGGTCAGAAATTTGCAGAGCACAGACCAGACTTCTTCTTGGATCACATCACTGAAAATTTATAGAGCCCCCAGACTGAGCTGTGAAAGCAGTAGAAAGACATAAAAGATAGTACGGACTTGACATCTCCTGCTACCTCAGAGGGTAAGCAGAGCCCAATACTAACGTAAAGTCCAAAGTCAAGAAGTAGACTGGAAAAATGAGCAAATAAAAAAAAATAATAACCTGATTGCAAAAAAAAAAATGACTGTGGTGATAGGGGAACTCAAAACATAAACATAGAAGAAGAAAATGACTTGAAAACATTGACAAAGTCTTGAAGAAAAAATGCATATTGTATACAAGCCCATCAAGAAATCCTAGAAGGGTTAAAGTGATTTTTTTTTAAAAAAAAGTAAAAACAAGGTTTTTTTAAAATAAAATGTGAGCAGCAGAGAAAAAAATTGAGAATAAAAATCAGAAAAATGCAAGAAAATTATGAAAAGAGAATTAACAGCTTGGTAAAAGAGATGCAAAACCTCACTGAAGAAAATAATTCCTTCAAGATTAGAACTGGCCAAATGGAAGCTAAAGACTCCACAAGACATCACGAAACAAAGTGAAAAGAGCAAAACAAATAGAAGAAAATATGAAATATCTCATAGGGAAAGCAACTGACCTTGAAGATACATTGAGGAATCTTTTGAGGAAATTGAAAATTTGAGTATTTATTGGAATAAATTGAGGAATATAAGAATCACTGGACTACTTGGAGCTTCCTGGAAAGTCATGAACAAAAAAAAGAGGTTTGGTATTATATTTCAAGAAATGACAAAGGAAAACTGCCTGTGGGCAATTAGAACCAGAGGGCAGAGTAGAAAGTGAAGGAATCCACTGGTCATTTCCTGAAAGAAATCTCTAAATGAAACCTAGAAATATTATAGCCAGAACTCCCAGGACAAGGATAAAAGAGTGTAACCAGCCAGAAAGAAATTATTCAAATACTATGGAGCTACAGGATCACACAAGATTTAACAGCTGCTAAATTCCATAGGAATGGAGGGCTTAGGACGTTATATTCTGAAAGGCAAAGGAGCTATGATCACAAAGTAGAAATTAACTTCCCAGCAAAATAGTGTAATTCTGCAGGGGAAAAATGGATATTTAATGAAATAGAGAACTTTCAAGCATCTTGATGAAAAGAACAGAAGAGATAATTTGGTATTCAAATACAAAACAAGCACAGAAAAAGATAAACACAAATGAGAAATCATAAGGGACTAGACAAAGTTGTTTACATCCCTGTATGAGAGGATGACATATTTAATGCCTCAGAGCTTTATCCTAACTAGGGCTGTTACAGTTTATGTGGACAGAGGAAAAGAAGGGAAAGAACAGGAAGAATGGGGGAAATTATCTCACATAAATGGGGTAAGGAAGAGTTTATACAATGGTGGGAGAGTAGGGAGAAGCAGGGAATACTTGAGTCTTATTCTCATCTGAACTTGGAAGAATACACATACACACCGTTGAGCACAGAAATTCATCTTGCTCAAAAGGAAAGTAGGATGGAAAGCGGGAAACAGAAATGGTATGTATTTGTGTGTGTGTGTGTGTGTGTGTGTGTTAAAATGGAAGGTAGATAAAGGGAGGTAATCATCCAAAATGAAAGACTCAAGGAGGTAAAAGGGTAAAAAAGAGGATAAATATTAGAGTATAGGATGGATGGAAATATAGTTAGCAATATATATTATTATCATGTATTATATGTTATATACATTATAATATATTATGTAATATAATAATTATAATATATTACATTATATTTAATATATTATACAGCAATATAGTTAGCAATCATATTTGTGCATGAATATAGGATTATTTGAGAAGAGTAAATAAAATATTTAAATAATCCTATATTAGAAAAAGAAACTGAACAAGACATAAATGGATTCTCAAAGAAAAAAATGCTAGTACCAGATGTATTTACAAGTGAATTCTACCAACATTTAAATAGCAGTTCCAATGCTACATAAATGATTGAAAAAATAGATATACAGGGAATTCAGTGACATAATGGTCTTGAAACTTAAACTAGTGATAGACAAAACAAAAAAATATAGAAAAATTTTCTTAATGAATATTGATACAAAAATCTAAAATAAATTTTAGCAAGGACATTACAAAAATATATTACAGAAATCATACTCTGTGATCAGGCTGTATTTATACCAGGAATGCAGAATTGGCTCAATACTAAGAAAACTGTAAGCATAATTGATTAAATTAGTACCAAAACAATGACAATCATATGATTATTTCAATAGATGCAGAAAAAACTTTTGACAAAATACAATACCCATTCCCATTAAAAACACTATAAAGCATAGGAATAAATCAAGCTTTCAAAAAAATGAAAAGTAGCATCTATCTATGATATCTAAAATTAAGAGCAAGATTTTATGAAATGGGGATAAACTAGAAGCCTTTCCAGGAAATAAGGAGTAAAGCAAGGATGTTCACTATCACCATTATTAAATGTTAACTGTAGGGATACAACAACAAAAAGAAATCAAAGGAATAAGCATTGGCAATGAAAAAGCAAATTATCACTTTTGGCAGATGATATGATGGTTTATTGAAATGCAAATTAAAACAATTCTGAGATACTACCTCACACCTATCAGATTGGCTAACTTGACAGAAAAGGAAAATGATAAATGCTGGAGGGATTGTGGAAAAATAGGTACATTATTACACTTCTTGTGGAGTTTGAATTACTCAGATTGAAGCATAATTTTTTTTCACTTTCTTTACTTTTCTTGTTTTTGTTAATGAGGCTAATATGGAAAACATGACTTCACCTGTATGTTCAATTCTTTATCCATGTCATGTTTTCCAACTCTTATGGATAATAGTAAGCCAGGCCCTTTTATCCTCCCATTGTCTCTTGAAGTCAGAAGAAGTTCATGTTTGTTGTTTCCATGACACTATCTGGCCATCTCATTCTCTGCTGTTCCCTTTTCCTTTTGCCTTCAATCTTTCTGAACATCAGTATTTTTTTCAGTGAGTCCCATTTTCTCATTATGTGGCCAAAGTATTTATAGTTTAGCTTCAGTATTTGACCTTTCAGTGAATTACTTGAATTAATTTCTCTAAGTAGTGACTGATTTTATCTCTTTCCTGTCCAAGGGACTCTAAAAAGACTTCTCCAACACCACAGTGTGAAAGCATGGGTTCTGTGGCACTCAGCTTTCCTTACAATCCAACTCTCACAACCATATATTGTTACTGGAAAAAATCATAACTTTAGCTATACAGACCTTTATTAGCAAGATGATGTCTCTGCTTTTTAGTATATTACTCAGATTTGCCATAATCTTCCTTCTAAGGAGCAAGCATCTTTTAATTCCATGGCTGTAGTTTACCCTCTACAGTGATCTGTGAGCCCAAGAATATAAAATCTGACACTGCTTCCATTTCTTCTCCCTCTATTTGCCAGGAAGTGATGGGATCAGCTGCCAAGGTCTTTCTGTTTGTTTGTTTTATATTAAGCTTCAAACCAGTTTTTGCACTTTCCTCTTTCACTTTCATCAATTTCTGTTCACTTTCTGCCATCAAAATGGTATCATCTGCATATCTAAAATTATGGATATTTCTCCTAGCAAACTTAATTCTGGCATTTTACATCCTGTACTCTGCAAATAAAATAAATAAGGTGACGATATACAGCCTTATCATACTCCTTCTCCAAACTTAAACCAATAAGGTTTTCCATGTTGCTTCTTGGCCCACATATAGTTTTCTTGGGAGACAAGTAAGATGATCTGCTACTTCCATATCTTTGAGGACTTACCATATTTTGTTGTGATTCACACAGTCAAAGGCTTTAGTGTAGTTAGCAAAGCAGAAGTAGGCATTTTTTTCTGGAACTCCCTTACTTTTTCTATAAACCAGTGCAGGATGGCAATTTGGTCTCTTATTCCTCTGTCTCTGAAAACCAGCCTTAGCTTCTGGTAATTCTCAGTTTACCTATCGCTGAATTCTAGCTTGCAGAATCTAAGCATAACCTTTCTGGCATGTGAAATGAGTGCAATTATTTCAAACATTCCTTAGCATTGCCCTTCTTTAGTATTGGGACATAAACTGCTCTTTTCTAATCCAGTGGCCATTGTTGAGTTTTCCAAATTCACTGGCATATTGAGTGCAGTACTTAAACAGAATCATCTTTTAAGAGTTTTAAATACTTCATCTGGGATTGCATCACTTCCACTCATATGTATAATGAATATTATAATGCTTGTCTTCTCAGTGGGTGGGAGAGGGCTGGAGACGGCCTAGAGGGTGGGAGAGAATTTGGAACTCAAAATTTTAAAAATGAATATTAAAAAAACTTTTAAAAAAAGGAATGTTATTTTGTCAGTTGTATAGAGAATATTTCAGAGAGAGGAAAGACTTGAAACAGGAAGATCTACTAGGAGATTCTGGCAGTTTTCCAGGCAACTGGGACAAAGGTGAGGAATATGAGAGATGTCAAAGAAAGATGTTAACTGGATTTTAGGGTAAGATGGAAGTGTGTAAAAAGTCACCAAGGAATCACCGGATCCTGGCTGAGGATACTGACCAGATGGGTTTCCAAATGAACTTGAAGGGGACTGAGGGGAAACAAGGTGGGTGGGGGCACTCATGTTCAGAGAAGCTTAGTGGCACTGTGTCCTTGTGGCACATTCTTGCTGTGTTAGGGCAAAGTACACTTTCTATGCTAAATGTTCATTGACTTATGAGTGCTTCATATCATGCTGACATTGAGCCTGAACTAAGAGGGTGATGGTGTTAAGAGTCAAAATCTTCTTCAATATTTGGCAAAGTTGCAGTAGGTTGGGACAAGAGGAGATGGCCTTGTAGTCCACACTATGGTTGAGTTTGGGGAAGAGCCTTGAAAATACAGAAGAGGGTGATCAGATGTTAGGGACACTCCATGGCTCTCTGTCACCAGAGTCTTCTTTATTGTGTATGGGGAGTCCTCTCTGGGAGACAGGGAACAGGGTCTGACTCAGAAGGGATTCACGCAGTGGGTGCTGAAGAAGGCTTCCCAGGAGAGTACAGAAAGTGCCAAGGTTAGTATTCCCTAATATTGCTGAATGTCTTGTATAAGTTGGAATGTCAGAGTAATCGGATGAAAGGTAAACTAGGCCAGGGCATTCAGTACCTAGACACAGGACAGAACTCTCAGCTTTCAGGGACTGTACAAGAAAAGCTGAGCAGCAGCTAATGGAGCTATTGACCATGAAAATGAAGTACTCTCTCCTGGTGGGGATGGAGACTGAGTGTACCCAGATGGGAAGCCATCCAATGGTTTATGACCCAGATGCTCTGGTTCCTGATGAGACAGAGAGATCAGACTTGGAGCTTTCACAACAAAAGGGTAGTTTTGTTGGGAGGTGCCTTGATTTCTGATAATATTGTGAAGGCTGCTATTTAATTATGGTGGATGTGTATTTTCCTGGAAGAAAGGGCATCCCTTAGTTAAGTTGATGGTAATTCTGAGTCACTAGATGAGGAAGAAGAGGACAGACCCTCCACACAAGCCTCTAAGGGGGCAAAAATTGTGTATCATTCCCCTGATGTGGCTCTTGGGGACGGAGAGGTTTTGGCAGGTGAGTCAGGGAATACTGAGTGGGTGACCATATAGAGAAAGCCTTTGTATCAACTTAGATCTCAGGACGAGTTCCATGGCCACTTAGCTCTTATAACACAGGTGAACAATATGCGTGGCGAAGAATTGCAGACTGTGCCAGAAATTATCCTTGCTGTGGCCCTGATGTCCTTAGAATTGTTCTCTTGCTCTTAGTTACTACCTCACAACAGGAGAAGAAATTTGTGACAGTATTTGAGGTGTTATCTGTGCTACACTCTTTTTGGTGCTGCTCTAGTTCATTGTCACCACCTTGATTTAGGAAACATACTACTTATCTCAAAGATTTTACATTACTTACCACATGGGCTAGATCACAAGACTTGCATTTTTTTTCCCTCCCTTTCCCTCCTTTTCCCTTTCTTCTCCCTCAGAACTACATGTAACTGGAGAATTGTTCAAAGACTTAAAAATATTTAAATAGTTGGGAGGTCTTCTAGAACAGCATGTGACCCAGAAGTTGCATGCAGACCACAATACTTCTAAGTGTCACTCAAACCAGATTAAAATGTAATTGGGACTATGTTACCAAAAATAAATAAAAATATAATAAAATATAGATAATAGTCCTTTTAAAAAAATTAAGTCAATGTGCAGCCTTCAGGATTCCTTATGTATGACTTAGTGGCCCTCATTTCTATTTGAGTTTCTCACTGCTTTAGAAGAGTCTTGGAATCTTGCCACCAATGGGAAGTATGTGGTAGGATTAGCATTTCCCTGACATGGCTTCTTTCTTCTCATCTACAACATGGGGAAGTTTTACCTAAGAGAAGACAAATCTGCTCCCAGAACCGGATTGCCTTCAGTTTCCCTGATGCAACTTCCTTTCTCATTGGCTCCATCCCTAGCCAAAATTGAGCAAGCCCAGGACAAAGCTGCCACCAGAATCTAATTGGCTGCAGCTCCCTGGCTGTCTAGGGGGATAAAAAGTCTTAGCCACATGGAGTTGAAGCCTCTCAGATTTGGTAGGTGCCTCAGATCACTCAAGTTGCCAAACCTTGATGATCTACTAACCAGGTAAGTTTCCAGTTGAAGAAGAGGAAGAGTTCATCTAGAGAAGATAAGTACCATGGCATCATTATTCTATATGTTCACTGTTTTAAGGAAAAGTAAATTGCCTTTATTACCTATTAAATAATTTCCAAGGGCTTCATTTCATCCTGCCATTGAGCGTGAACTGAGAGGTAGGTTGGTGTAAAGTCATGTCTCTAATAGAAGGAAAAAAAAACTGGAAGGAGAATAAGTCACCTAGAAGAGAAAGAAGATGATCTTGTCCAAGGGGCAGATCTCCGAGTTCATGAGACAATAAGAAATTGTGAATGAGTTACTGAGAAGGAACATAAGTACTTAAAGAATTATAAGGCAGGCAATTTATTACTCACAGGCACATAAGTGTATCTCTCCACAGTCCTTCAGTCCCATGGGCAAGTGTAAGGTGGTGGGTGGCATGGGAGTGTCGTGAGATGTGTATCCCAATTGAGAGTCTCTGCTCTTACATCTGATTGTTGTTTCTGGGAAGATTTACAGAGATTACGTGGGAAGGGGGGCTTTTGGAGATGTCAATCAGTGGGTGGTTTAGAGTCCAACACACATTATTCATCCCAAAGGCATTGTGATTAGGCAAATTCGTTAACCTTGAATGCCTGGATTAGATGTAGTTTACTAAACTTTGCAATCAGGAGAGCTTTGCATTCCTTGCCTAAATGAAGTTGATTAAACCTGTATTAGGTATGTAGGAACTTCCTGGCACCGAGTTGTGTTACTCTGTGGTTAAAAACCAAAGGTTACTTCTGTCAGGTAGGTCCTCACAACAGATCAGTCCTCATAATCCATCCTCTTGACTTGCCTGTTCTGTTTGGGGGCTGGGGGGTAGGTTTCTTTGGCCATGTTCTTTACAGTCACATTCTTTTCACAGATACTAAAAAGTTGCTCCTTGGGGTCACCAGACTGGGTGGCATACTCAGAACAATGTCAGGTTAGATGCCTTAGCGATAGCTTTAGTGTATTTCTATAGACTGTTGACTTTGTGGCAGTAGAACTGAAAGCAGTAGCAGAAGAATTGTTGGGACCAAAGAGGTAGGTGTCATGGTGACAGGCAGGCCAGAGGACGGTGGCTATTGTGATTGGGGCTATTTTTAGCAGGATTGATCATCATAGGAATCTCAGAATTGTCCAGAAGCATAATGGACACATTAGATTTTTACCTCATTTCCTTTCCACCTTTTCTTTGTCTTGTGTGTTTATTCCCCACTAAATGATAATCCATCTTCCCTTTTGCAACCAACGTCATATTTCCTATACCTGCTATGATATCTGTGGATGTTGATTTATGACCCCCTATATGTCTATACCAAACCTTTCCATCTGCTTCTGATTGTAGAAGCTGCAAATAGGTGGAAGAAAAAATCAACCAGAAACATTCCATGACATTGCTGGGAAAGGAATCTAGAGACCTGGGAAAACTGTCTCCTTTTCCCGAGAAGTAAAAACAGGAGCTTATGAGAGGGTGGAGAGGAGGAGAAGGAAGGAGAATAGTGATCAGTGAAGTTGGTGTCCACACTTCCTTAACTAGCTGAGAAAAGAAACCCCCATGCACTTGGGCTCAGCTTTGGTGGGGGAAACAGAGTCAGTTGTGAGTGTTGTATAGGGATAAACAAACTATAGTCCCTGCTGTCTGTTTTTGTAAGACCCAAGAGTTTAGAATGATTTTTACATTTTAAAATAAAGTTTTCTTGTATTTAAAAATGTAAAAGTCATCCTTAGAACAAGGGCCATAGAAAAACAGGAGCTGGAGCAGGGTTGAGGTTGGACTGTGACTCCTGGTATGGTATATCAGTCAAAGTCAATTGCAATCACCCTTCGATCCAGCAATACAGCTTCTAGGGCTGTATCCCAAAGAGATCATAAAAATGGGAAAAGGACTCACATGTATATTTATTTATAGTAGCTCTTTTTGTGGTGGCAAAGAATTGGAAACTGAGAAGTCCATCAATTGGGGAATGACTGAACAAGTTGTGGTATATGAATATAATGGAATACTATTGTGCTATAAGAAATGACGAACAAGCAGACTTCAGGAAAACCTGAGAGACTTATTTGAACTGATGCTGAGTGAAATGAACAGAACCAGCAGAACATTGTACACAGTAACAGCCACAGTGTGAGAGGATTGTTTCTGATAGACTTAGTCCTTCACAGCCATGTAAGGACCTAAAACATTTTTAAAGCACTCCATACAAAATGCCATCCACATCCAGAGAAAGCACTATAGAGTTGGAACTCAGAATGAAGCAGACTATTTTCTATTTTGTTATGTTTTATGTTGGTTTTTCTCATGGTTTCTCCCATTCGTTTTAATTCTTCTATGCAACATGACTGATGTGAAAATGTGTTTAAGAAGAGTGTATGTGTAGAACCCATATAAGATTGTATGCTGTTGTGGGAAGGGAGAGGGAAGGGAGAGGGAGAAAAATTTAAAACTTAAGAAAGTGATTGTTGAAAACTGGAAACAAATAAATTATTTTTTTAAAAGGTCATTTGCAATCCCTGGTCTCCGTTCCCTGATAGATATGTGTTTAGCACTTGGACCAGGAGAGAAGATCTCTTTGGGGGTGTGGTGAAGGTTGCAAAGGAAGGTGATCTAGCCACTTTTTTTATGGGTTGTTGGAAGAGAGGTTTATGAGTTGAGCTTTTAAATAGTTAAACTGAGCTATTCCATTGCTCAGTTATCCCAGCTACCTGAGGGTGATATGGACCATGTAGGTACGATGTGATGCCTTGATCTCCATTGTAGGGTAAAGTTAGAAGGTTCTATTCTATTCTATTATGAATAGAAATATGATCTGGTTATCCAAACCTCCAACCACTGTGAGTGTTGAGGGTATGGGCAGTGAACTTGCAAATGGACAGCTATTCCATTCCTAACATGAGTGCCGATTGCTATAAGAACATATTGTGGTTGCTTCTGTGAAGGCGGGTCAGGGAAGTATAACTGTTAAGGGTGTGTTGGTTGTGTGCCCCTGGGTACACTGTCTTTGATGGGTACAGAAGCATGTTTCTTCTGTTGACTTATCAGGCATTGCTCTAGTACCAACAGAGCATATGTTTGGTTTAGGTGAGTTCCTCTCTTAGCTGCCTATGGAGCTAAGGGTCAGTGGGTGCATCATTTGGGCATATACCCAGGAGGCCACTGAGGCAATTGCCTTGGAGCAAGTTTCGTTGGTCTTTGTTGTTCCCTCTTTTCAGTCATGCCTGACTGTCACTTGAGATTTTCTTGGCAAAGATACTGGAGTGGTTTGCCATTTCCTTTTCCAGTTCATTTTACAGATGAGGAAACTGAGGCCAATGGGATTAAGTGACCTGCTCAGGGTCATACAGCTAGTGTCTGAGGCCAGATTTGAACTGAGGAAGATGGGTTTCTGACTTCGGGTCCAGCACACTATCCATTGTGCCATCTAGCTGTCTTTTAACATGCCAGTAACCAAATAGTGGGGAAGGTGAAAGGAATAAGCCTTTATTAAATCCTAACATATGTCAGGGACTGTGTTAAGCACTTTACAAAAATCTCATTTGATCCTCACAACAATCCTAGATTGCTAGGTAGATGCTATTATTACCTCAATTTTACAATTGGGGAAACAGAGGCAGAGTTTAAGCTAGTATCTGAGGTCAGAATTGAATTTCGGTCTTCCTGATTCCAGGAAGTGATTTATCCACTGAGCCACCTGTCTTTCTAGCTGTCTATTCTTGTGAATTCTTAGGTGTCTTTTTGTTTGTTTGTTTCTAGGGGAGCCATGGCTAACAGTTCATCCTGGGTTCCCTCTTTGGCAGTTCCCTGAATTTTTATCAGGGTTTGTTGTTGTTCGGTAGATTCTATCACTTCTGACTCTTCATGATCCCATTTGCGATTGTCTTGGCAAAGTTAATGGAGTGGCTTGCTATTTCCTTCTCCAGGTCATTTTACAGATCAAGAAACTGAGGCAAACAGTGTAAAGGTTTGCCCAGGGTTATTCAGCTAGTTTGAGGTCAGATTTGAACTTAGGTCTTCATGATCTGACTCCAGGTCCGGCCCTGGAGTCCTAGCTATCCTTATTAGGGTCAGTATCCCTGTAATCTTTGCTTTCTACCTTTTTTCCATTCGAGCCACCAGCACAATGTCGTCTATGGAATGTAGGGCTGTAATGTCATGGGAGCAAGGGGTCCTTGGAAACCGTCTTTATCCAAAGGGGAGAAATTGCAGTTAAGTACCCTTAGAGTAGGACAGAGAAAGTGTATTCTTTTCCAAGCCAAGTAAAAGCAAATTGGTTTTAGCTCCCCAAGTCTGAGAAGCATTGTAAAGAATGCTTTTGTAAGCAATCCCATCACAAAGAGAATCCTTCATCCAGGCTGCTGAACTTTAATAAGGGAGGAGACCCTGGAGCTGGCCCCTAGCCTCATATCTGTGTCCAACTGAAAGGGAACGCCTTCCCCAGACTTGACTCACTTCAAAGCAACTTGACTTTACTTTCTGACTAGACTCACTTGAGAGAGGGAGGCAGAGCTAGGGCAGAGCTGAGGCAGAGCACCTAGCATGAGTGAAAGAGGGAGGAATTTTGCCTAGGGGAACTTGTTTGTAGGGAGGTCTAACAGAGGGAAGGCTTGGGGATGGCTGTGCTCCCTGTATTAGTAATATGTATAAACTTCCTTGTTACCATGTTGGAATTGGCTTTCTGGTATCTGAATAAATATTTTGTTTTCATCTTTGAGGAAGAGGGTTTATATTTTTCTAACTTACCCTGGAAATACGCATGCATATCCATAGTAACTGCTGTGGGTATCACATTAGTGTTATACTCTACCAACATGACTGATATGTCACCTTTTGGACACAGCTGGACACAGGGCTCACACATCTTTAACCCATTCTTTTCTACCACAATCTTGTCCCCAGGACAGACCCTGACAGGAGGTGTGATCTATCATAAAGTTATCTGTGCAAGGAGAGGAGAGCAAGGAAAATGAGAAAGAAAAAATTCCACCTTCTGTCAGACCTTCCTAGGATTTAAAACTGAACAGGACTTTTGTGGGCATGTCTTTCACTCCCTGTATTTGGCAGATAAAGGAACTCTAGGCAAAGAGCTGAAGTGATTTACAGAAGGTCATATGCTGTGAATGGCAGAGCCAGGATTCACACTAAGGTCCTCTGCCTCCCAAACCAGTGTTGTTTCCACTCTATAATACACTGGGAGCAGAGGGAATTCCTGCCTCTCCTGCACACTCTCAGGTGTGCTGATACCCACAGAGGAGGTTCTTGCAGCCCCCCTTGACCTCATGTCCTTGGCAAAAGTCCCTTGATCTCCTCCCTAAGAGTCCTTTAGAGAGGGGTCATAATCCTTGTGTCTCCCTCTTTTTTAACTTTCCTCTCCTCTTGACTTGTCACTGTCCCCATAGATACACATAGAGAAACCCCTAAAGTGACTTTCCTTGTTCCTACTCCACTAATCTCTGCCCAGGTTTCCTTTCTCTACCGATTCCAGCCACTTATGGGGACAGCTAGCCACAGAGACCCCTCCATACTGGTACTTAGTGTGAGGATTGGGTTCTAGTTGGAAGGTGAGCTTGTTGTAGACAAGAGGAAGAGGGCACAGAGAAACACAGGCTCCACTGTCATTGAAGTGTCGGCATGCCTATGAAACAGGGGGAGAGTCAGCATAGAGTACTTGTGCCCATTCATACATTCCCCCCAGCCACCAGGCCTCCCTCCAATACTTTGTGTGCCAGGCCAGGGCATCACCCCAATATATACAAAGCAGTCTGTCTCCTGGGGACCTCCACATCCACCTGCGCACTCATCATGGCAGCACTGGTTGGGATTGGGCCCAAAGCAGTGGCCATTGCATTGTGGGGCACAGATTGTCTTTGTCACTGGTTAACGAAAAAAAGGGAGAAGCTGTGACCACCAAGGTCTCCCTTTCCCCAACCTACTGTCCTCCCTACTCCCTTACCTATTCATTAACCAATCCCCCACCTTCATACCAGGTGGTATGAAGTGGTTTTTTTTTTTGGTATGAAGTTCAAGGGCTTAATAAAAGTTCACACATTTGGCAGTCTCCTGGTCCAGGACCCCAGCATTTTTACCCACAGGACTCATGTCAAGGAGGACCTTGTTAAGGAAACAGGCAGAGACAAGGAAGCCATCACTATCTCTGCCCATGTCTTGTGCTGTTGTACCCTCCAACTAGGAAGGAGAGTCACCTCTCTCCCTCTTTGTCCCCACTCTATACCCTTTATTTAACACCTCCTTCAAATACACAGTCAAATTTAGTGGGAAGGTATAGTGAGCAGGTGAGGCCAACAGAGCATATTAGAGGTGAGGGTAGAGGACTACCCAGTGGCAAGGAGGTTGGTTGAGGAGATGGGCATGCTTATTCAATGTATCCATGGCTGAATGACTATTAAGAATCTGCAAGAGCCCAGATGAATGTCCTGAAGTTATGGGATCTGGCTGGATAAAGCTGCCAGGGATCCAGAAGGATAATTTTTGGGACTTTCCTGAGGGGGAAGGAATAGTGGTACTAGACCACTGTGAAGTATTTCATCCTGGGAATTTATCCTCTTGTCTGACATGTTGGTCCACCCTGGGACCTGAGGAATATGATTAGGGATGAACTTGTTCAGTGTCATGGATCTAGGGTTAGGGCACAGAAGATGAAGGTTTAATGGAGGGGAAGCTCCTTTGGAGGGAGCACTTAATGGGAATGTGGGGGAGTGATTCACAGTTTTTCCCATTGTTATTGACCACAATCTCAGTCTGTAGGTCCCTCACAATATCTCCCTAGTCAATTGTGTCCCTGTGACAAAGTTTCAATGTACACACACACCCAGCCAGGATCTCTGGAGGGAACAATTGGTAGGGTAGAGTTGAAATCTCCAGGACCAAACTGAGTTGCTTGCCAGAGGTCTTCCACACACACACATCTCTCCTGGCTTTGAGATTATATTTGAGAGAATATAGGAGTGAAAGGTAGATGGGTTTGGGTAGAAGAGGCCCAAATTACAAAGAAGAGGATAGGGAATGAGGCTAAAGCATCGCTTGTCCTCCTACACACCTGTCCTAGATCTGGTTTAGAAGACAGGAAGAGCAAAGGGAAGGTTGGAAGATTCAATTGACTCAGTTTCCTGTTCTCCTCCATCTCCAGACTACCCTGCCTAGTTTTCTTTTTCTTTTTTTTTCAAATTTATTAATTTATTTGTTTTCAGTTTTCAACATTCACTTCCATAAGTTTCATATTTCCTCTCCCTCCTTTTCCTCTCCCTCTCCAAGATGGCATGCACTCTAATATGGTCTCGATACACACATTCCTATTAATATACATTTATATACCAATCATGGCGCATAGAAGAATTATATGAGAGAATGGGAGAAACCATGAGAAAAACAAAACAAAACACAAGAAAACATAACAAAAAAGAAAATAGTCTGCTTCATTCTGCGTTTTCACTCCATAGTTTTTTCTTTCCATGTGGATGGCATTTTGCATCATGCATTCTTTGGAAATGTTTTAGGTCCTTGCATTGCTGAGGTCTAAGTCTATCAAAATCAGTCCTTATACACTGTGGAACCCTGTCTATTTTTCAACTGACTGGGGCAAGGAGGTATGAGAGAGAGGCTGAGGATGGGAGAAAAGTGAACCAAATAATATTTAACCAGAATGCTTTTCCCTAGGGGGACAAATATAAGAAATCAGGACTGTGGTTTGGGGCTGAGGAAGACAAGGAACTAGTAGGAAAAATCAGAGTAAATATAGTATAATATGTGTGTGTCCATCCTTCATTGCTGAAGACGACCATGTCATCAGAGAAATAATGACATGACTTGCACATGACTTTGTTTTGAGTGAGGCAGGGCTGTACAGGTCACTTCTCCTCCTGAGCCATCTGGATCCAGTGACCAGAGATTCATCAGGATGACTGGAGATGACCCAGGATAAGGCAATTGGGGTTAAATGACTTGACCAAGGTCACACAGCTAGTGAATGTCAAGTGTCTGAGGCGAGATTTGACCTCAGATCCTCCTGACTCCTGCACTGGTGCTCTATCCACTGCACCACCTAGCTACCCCATAGTATAACAACCCCAAATGCAAAGGAATTGGCAGAGGCAGAAGCTCAAGATAGTTCTTAGCTATGATTCCCCTCATCCCCTGCAAAGGCCTTTGTTTTTTTCTATAGACCCTCTATGGAGGACTTATGGTAGTCAGTTTGGTAGTTAGTAGATGATTATTTGAGCTGTTAAGAGTAGACGAAAGAATGGTTGATTAGTAGGATGAGCAGGGATGAGAAGGGTGAAGAGATGAATGGGCAGCTATTAATGAGTGGCAGTCGTCAACTGGAAAGGCCAGTGTGTTGGTCAAAAATGTCAGTGTACTCCTTAGAGGTGGTCAATGGACTAGTTAACAGTTACCTGTAAGCTGTTTGAGGTGGACCTGGTGTAGGGCATGACTGGAGTTGGTGTTATAGTTGAGCAAGAACAAGATGGCGAACTTCCCATCATAGACCTGGGCCCCCGTTACTACATGAAGATTGGGGAGTGACAGATCTGAAAACTTGTTCATTTAAGACATATCCTGTTACCTCCCGGATCCTCTTTGTCAGGACACAGGAACATCAGTGAGAAGGTGTGAATATACATCAATCAAACATAGTCTCATACTCCTTTCCTCTAATCATAGGAAGAAGACAAGGAGGCTTGGGGTGGGGAAGAGAGGGGGCATTTCAAGTCTTCCAGGTTCTCCATTCTGGAGGAGGAAGCTTAAATTTGGAGAACCTCTGGGAATCAGGATGCCCAGAACCAGATGAGATATGATTATCTTGTTCCCCAGTATCTTCTCCTGATTTTCTTGATCTAAAGGGATCCCTTCTCCTAATACTCTGTTCTCAGGTGCTCCATTTGTCAGCATGGTAATCTATAAAGGTTTCCCTCCTCCTCCCCCATTTCTCCTCTCTCGCCAATTCTTGTCCTCTGTATATACACAGTTCTTGACCAGGGAGGGAATGTAGAAGACAGGCCCTAACAGAGAAGAGAGTTTTTCCACAGGGAGAAAAAGTTCTCCTTCCCCCTTCCAAGAAAAAGTTGGGAATAATGTTCCCTGCTCCCAGGAAAGAGAGGTCAAGGCTGTATCTCAAGTAGAGAGTGGAGAGAATGAAACAAAAGGAACCTGCAGGAAGGAAAGGTCTGAGTTGTGCTGTGTAAGCACAATTTACAGGTTTCCCAACACCACCTGACATTGCTCCGAAGACCTGATGCAGAGCCTGGTTCTGGCTTTCCAGATTAACATGCAGTCCTTGACATGTTGTTGGAAAAAATTAGGAGAGTTGAGGATTTGGTGATCCCCCTACAGTACCATCCCAAATATAGGGCTCTTCTTCTCATCAGGGACAGGATTCTAGGGGGAGTTAGATGTCAGATAGATTGTGTAAGAGTAAGAGACAGGGTAGGCTAAGGCATACTGATATTCCATAACCTTATATATTTAGAATTCCTGGAGGAATTCTGAAGGGAATAGACATGGGGACATCTTGCCACAGGCATGAAGACTAAGAGGTTAACCAAGCCTAAACTATTATTTCTTTTTTTTTTTTTTTTTTTTGGCATTTTTTATATATTAATTTTATTTATTTTTAGTGTTCTACAATCACTACCATACAACTTAGATTTTTTTCCCCTACCTCTCCCCTCCTTCCCCAAGATGGCATACAGTTTTATATAGGATCTACATATACATTCCTATTAAATACATTTTCACAGGAGCAGAACCAGGAGAACTTTGTGCACAGCAACGACCACAGTGTGCGAGAGTTTTTTCTGGTAGACTTGGAACTTTGTAATAACACAAGAACTTACTGAGAAAAAAAAAAAAATCCTAATGTCGGTCTTCTAAGGCAAAATGCCTTCCACACTCAGAGAAAGAAATGTGGAAGTCACTTGCAGAATGTAACAGATCATGTTTGTGTGTGTGTGGGTTTCAGTGTATTATGTGTTGATTTGTTATATGATTTCTTCCATTTATTTTAGTTCGACTACGTAGCATGAATATAGTGAAAATGTGCTCAATAGGAAAGTATATGTAGAACCTAAACAGAATTGTATGCTGTCATGGGGAGGGAGGGGGATATTGGGGGAAGGGTAGGGGGGATAAAATCTTAACTTTAAGGAAATGATTGTAAAGCATTAAAAAAAAATAAAATAAAAAAAAGAAAGAAAAAAATAAATACATTTTCACTACAGTCATGCTGTATAGAAGAATTAAAATGAATGGGAGAAATCATATAACAAACCAAAATGTAATACACAAAAAAATGATCTGCTACATTCTGCAATTGAATTCCATAATTCTTTCCCTGGATGTGGAAGGCATTTTGCCTTAGAAGACCACTGGGAATTTTTTTTTAAGTCCTTGCATTGCTACAAAGTTCTAAGTCTACCAGAAAAACCTCTTGCACACTGTTTTCATTGCTGTGCACAAAGTTCTGGTTCTGCTCCTTTCACTCAGCATCAGTTCATATAAGTCTTTCCAGGCCTCTCTGAAGTCTTCTTGTTCATCATTTCTTATAGCACAATAGTATTCCATTACATTCATATACCATAATTTATTCAGCCATTCTCCAATTGATGGACATCCCCTTGATTTCCAGTTTTTGGCAACTACAAAGAGAGCTGCTATAAATATTTTTGTACATGTGGGACCCTTTCCCATTTTTATGATCTCTTGGGGATACAATCCTAGAAACATTATTGCTGAGTCAAAGGGTATGCATATTTTTGTAGCCCTTTGAGTATAGTGCCAAATTTTTCTCCAGAATGGATGGATCAGCTCACAGCTCCACCAACAACGTATTAATGTTCCATCTCTCCTACATCCTCTCCAACATTTATCATCTTCCTGTGCCAATCAGATAAGTATGATGTGGTATCTCAGAGTTGTTTTGATTTGCATCTCTCTAATCAAAAATGATTTAGAGCATTTTTTCTTATGATTATAGATATCTTTAATTTCTTCCCCTGAAAATTGCCTGTTCATACTTTGACCATTAATCAATTGGAGAATAACTTGTATTTTTGTACTTTTGACTCAGTTCTCTATATAATCTTGAAATGAGGCCTTTATCCCCGACATTAGCTGTAAAAATTCTTCCCCAATTTTCTACATCCCTCCAAATTTTGGTTGCATTGGGTTTGGTTGTGCAAAAACTTTTCAGTTTAATGTAATCAAAGTTATCCATCTTGCACTCCATAATGCTTTCTACCTCCTCTTTAGTCAAAAATTCTTCCCTTCTCCATAAATCTGATAAATACACTATTCCTTGCTCCTTCAGTGTATTCATAGTATCAATCTTTATACCTGGATCGTGTCCCCATTTGGACTTTATTCTTGTGTACGGTGTCAGGTATTGGTCTATGCCTAGTTTCTGCCACACTGTTATCCAGTAATTTCTCCGGTAATTTCTGCCGAACAGTGAGTTCTTATCACAGATGCTGGGGTCCTTGGGTTTATCAAACAGTAGATTGCTATATTCATTGCCTACTGAGTCTTGAGTACCTCACATATTCACTTATCTACCCTTCTGTTTCCGTACCAAGTGATTTTGATAATTGCTGCTTTATAATACAATTTGAAATCTGGTAGCACTAGGCCACCTTCCCTAGAATTCCTTTTCATTAGTCCCTTTGATATTCTGGACCTTTTGTTCTTCCAGATGAATTTTGATATTATTTTATCCAGTTCTACAAAATAATTATCTGATAGTTTGATTGGTATGGCACTAAATAAGTAAATTAATCTAGGTAGAACTGTCATTTTTATTATATTGGCTTGGCCTACCCACGAGCAACTGATGTTTTTCCACTTACCTAGATCTGATTTTATTTGTGCAAAAAGTGTCATGTAATTGTGTTCATATAGTCCCAGGGTTTATTTTGGCAGGTAAACTCCCAAGTATTTTACAGTGTCTATCCTAGCTTTAAATGGGATTTCTTTTCTATCTCTTGCTGTTGGACTTTGTTACTAACATATAGGAATGCAGAAGATTTGTGCGGGTTTATTTTGTAACCTGCAACTTTGCCAAAGTTGTTTATTATTTCAAGTAGTTTTTTACTTGAATCTCTGGGATTCTCTAAGTACATCATCATATCATCTGCAAAGAGTGATAACTTAGTTTCTTCTTTGCCTATTCGAATTCCTTCAATTTCTTATCTTGTCTAATTGCTACCGCTAACATTTCTAGTAATATACTGAATAATAGTGGTGATAATGGACATCCTTGTTTCACCCCTGATCTTACTGGAAATGCATTTCTGCATGTTTTCCATCAAGAGCAAAAAAAGACTTAGGTGGGAAACAGGAAGGAAACTTCCCATGTAATATCATTTTTTAAAACTCAATTTAATTTTCAGCTCCAAATTCTTTCCCTTCCACCTCCCCCTCTTCCCCATTGAGAAAGGAAGAAAAAGAAACCTGTTATAAACATGTATAATCAAATAAAAGTAATTCCAACACTAGTCATGTCATATATGTATATTCAAAATATATGTACATGTATAAATGTATACATACATCTGTATTTGTACTCTGAGTCCATCACCTCTCTTATTCAGAGGTATCATGTTTCATCATGAATCTTCTGGAATTGTGCTAGTCATTTTGTTGATTAGAGTTCCTAAACCTTTCAAAATTGCTTCTCTTTACAATATTATCATATAAATTGTCCTACTAGTTTTGCTCAATTCACTTTGGCTCATTTCATACAAATATTTCCAAGTTTCTCTGAAACCACCCCTCTTTGTAATTTCTTGTAGCACAGTTGTATTCTGTCACGTTTATATATCATAAATTGTTTAGTCACTTCTCAATTGATGAGCACTCTGTGGGTTATCCAATTCTTTGCCACCATGAAAAGAGTTGTTACAAATAGTTTATACATATTAATCCTTTGTCTCTTTCTTTGATCTGAGATAGAGACTAGAAGTTATATCATTAGGTCAAAGGAGTTCCAAATTACTTTCTAGAATGGTTAGAGTGCTAGATCAGTTCACAGTTCTTCCAACAGTACAATAACATACTGCTTTCCTACAGCACCTCCAGTATTTGCAGTTTTTCTTTTCAAATTTGCCAATCTGATGGGTGTTAGGTGGTACCTCATGGTTGTTTTGATTTGCATTCCTCTATCAGTGATTAAGAACATTTTTACATGGATACTGACAATTTAGATTTCCTCTGAAAACTATCTATTCACATACTTTGACCATTTATCAATTTAGAAATGGCTCTTATTCTTATAAATTTTGGCTTAGTTCCCTATACATTTGAGAAATGAGATCTTTATCAGAGAAACTTGATACAAGGATTTTGTCCCCTAGTTTCCTTCTTTTCTTACAATTTTTGTGTTTGTGCATAAGCTATTAAATTCTATATACTCAAAACTGTCCATTTAACTTTCTGTGAACCTCTCCATCCCTTATCTGGTCCTAAACTCTTCCCTTTTTCTTAGATCTGACTAACAATTTCTTCCATGTTCCTCTGACTTGCTTATGATGTCACTATTTATATCTAAAGCATGTAACCATTTGAAGGTTGTCTTGGTATATGGTATGAGATGTTGGTCTTTACCCAGCTTATGCCTCACTAATTTCCCCTTTTCCCAAAAGTTTTTGTTGAATAGTGAGTTCTTGATCTAATAGCTGGGATACAACTCTATTTCTTATCCAGTGCCCAATTGTTTTCATGGTGATAGCTCTGAGTAGTTTAAAATCTGACACTAGTAAGCTCCCTTCCTTCCCACTTTTTTTCATTAATTCTTTTGATACTATTTACCTTTTGTTTCTCCGGATACATTTTTTTCCAAGTTCTATAAAGTAATCCTTTGGTATTTTGATCGGTATGGTACTGAATAAATAATTTAAATAGTATTGTCATTTTTATTATATTGTCTCAGTCTACCCAAACCAATTACTATTTCTGCAGTAATTTAGATCTGTCTTTTTTACATTTCAATTTATTATTTATCTATTTTTAGCATTCTTTTCTTTTTAAAATTTTGAGTTACAAATTCTTCTGCTCCCTCCTTTTTCCACTGAGATAGTAAACAATGTAATATCAATTGTGCATATAAAATGTACAAAACGTATTTCCATATTAGGGATGGTTTTATTTTAAAGCAAGAAAAATAAAGTAAGAAAACTATACTTCAATTTGCACTCAGAATTTGTCAGTTCTGTCTGTGGAGGTGGATGGCTATTTTTCATCATAAATCCCTTGGATAATTGTATTGTTATTTCTGTCTTTATATGCATAAAGAATATTTTGTAATTGTGTTCATATAGTTCCTATTTGTGTATTAGCAAGTGGAATCCCAAATATTTTGTAGTATGTATAGTTATTTAAAATGGATTTTCTCTAAACTCTTCCTTCTGGGATTCTTGGCAATATACAGAAATGCTGGTGATTTGTGTGCACTTATCTTATATTCTGTATCTTTGTTAGAGTTGTTCATTGCTGTTATACATTTTTAGTTGATCCACTAGGTGAACCAATTATCTCAAAGTAAACTATCACATCATTTGCAAAAATGATGTTTTTGCTTTTTATTTTCTATCTGTTCCTTTCATTTCTTTTTCTTGGCTTATTATCGTAGGTAGTAATCCTAGCACTATTGTGAATATGGACATCCTTATTGTACCACCAATCTTTTTAGAAAGACCTTAATTTATTTATCCTGATTATAGATAATGTTGGCTCTCAATCATAGATAGATAATACTTTCCTTTTCAGGAAAATTCTGTTTATTCCTATGATTACTAGTAGTTTTTTTTTTAAACAGGAATGAGTGGTGTATCTTGTCCAAAGCTTTTGCTGCATCTATTAATATAATCGTGTAATTTTTGTTATTAATATTATCAATTATATTTATAGTTTTCCTAATTTTTAGCCAGTCCTACAATCCTGGTATAAATCTAGCCTGGTCATAGAGTATCAGCTTTCTGGTATGTAGCTGTTGTCTCCATGCTAATATTTTATTTAAAAATTTTGCATCAATACTCATCAGGGATATTGGTCTATAATTTCCTGTTTTAACTCTTTCTTTGTGTGTATCAATATCATATTTGCATTACAGAAGGAATCTAGTAGAACTGTTTACCACTTTTTTTCAAACAGTTTATTTAGTATTAAAATTAATTGTTCTTTAAATTTACTGGTACAATTCACTTGTAAATCCATTTCTGGAACTATTTCTAGGACCAACCTGGTCCTAGGTTTTTTTCCTATCTTAGTTCATTTATAGATTGCTAAATTTATTTTCCTAATATAGAATAAATATTTATTTCTTGTTCTGTTAATGGAAATTTATATTTCTGTAAATAATCAGCCATTTCACTTAATCAGTTTTTTGGCATATTTTGGGGCAAAAAAGGTCCTAATAATTTATTTTTTCTTCACTGGTTGTAATTCATCTTTTTAATCTTTGATAGCAATTTGGTTTTCTCCTTTAAAAAATAAATCAAGTTAGCTTATCAATTTTATCAGGTTTTCTTTTTTTCATAAAATAAACTTCCAGCTTTATGTGGGGGTTTTCCTTTTAATTTTGTTATTCTCCTTTGATTTTCAGGATTTATGTTTTGATGTTTAATTGGGCATTTTTAATTCAATGGATTCCTAGTTTTTAGCTGTACGCCCAGTTCTTTGAGCTGTTCTCTTTTACTGATGAAAATGTTTAGAGATATAATTTTCCTCTTTCACACTGCTTTGGCTAGATCTCAACATTTTTTGTATGTTGTTCCATTGTTGTCATTATCTTTAATGAAATTGTTAATTATATCTATAATTTGTTCTTTGGCCCATTCATTCTTTAGGATTAAGATATTTAGTTTACAATTAATTTGTAAACTTCTTTTCAAAGCCCCTTTACCAAATATAATTTTTATTGCATTATAGTCTGAAAAAGGTGCATTTAACATTTCTATTTTTTTGTATTTATCTGTGAAGTTTTCATGCCTCAATCAATTTTTGTAAAGGTGCCAGACTGTTGTTGTAGTGTTCATCCTTCATTGCTGAAGAAGACCACGCCATCAGAGAAATGATGACGTGACTTGCGCTTGACTTTGTTTTGAGTGAGGGAGGCCTGTGCAGGTCACCAGCCTCACTTCTCCTTCTCAAAGGTGCCAGGTACAGATGAGCTTAGATATGTTTCTTTCTATTCCCATTTAATACTTTCATTCCAATTCAATAGTCAAGAAGTCTATCATACCTAACCTTTTCTAAAATGTTATTCAGGTTCTTAATTTTTTTTTTTTAGAGTCCATCTGAATTGGTGTGTTTATTAGCCCAAGACATCTATTCCAGAACAAGCCTCCTACCTGAGGCTAAGATAAGTGGACCAAGGAGCTCAGGCTTCCCCAGGCAAAAAGGTGACAGTATCTCCCAGGTCTGGTCCTGCCTATCTGCCACCATCCCCCAAATGGGGGATCTGGGAGTCAAGGAAACACAAGGCCAAAAATCTGTTTGTTCCTTCTCTGACCCTCAATCTCAAGGGCTCTATACATCCTTGAGTCCAGTGCTATATGGGCTGACCTCATCATGCTGTTTTCACAGCGGGCACTGATTTTGTAATAATATGCGATGTGGGCCCCTCCAAGCCAGCCAGGTCCTTCAAGGGGCTCTACTGCTTTGATTCATAAGGTGCTTCGAGATCTCATCTCCAGAGAAGTGGGGTCTCCCTTGAAATGGTGTGGCTAAACAGGCCAGAGGCCCGAGCCCCCTGTGCTCATATTCCTCTCTATCTCCTGAATACAGTAAGTCAATCAAGAAATTAAATGACAGTCTTTGATTAGGTTTCTAGGGTCTAGTTGTGTTCAGAGAGCTTGTGGCTGCTGCCTTGCTCCAGGCCCTGGCCCAGATGCCCCTGCATGGGCCTGCTCTGATACCACTGCCAAGTGCTCAGTCCTTCCTAGTCCATGTGGGGTGAGGCCCATGCAACCAGGGAGGCAGTCTTGGTGCTTTGGGTAGGAGAGGTAGGTATCCCAGCCCAATGTCACACTGTTTACATATATCACCCGGTAATGGGTAGACACGTAAAGGAAGTTCACCAGCTGGGCTGCTGGCAGCACACACCAATCAGCTTTGTAGAACCCTCACAACTTGTCCTGCAGCTCCTGGCAAGTTGTGTTGAGGCTCTGGCCCTGTAAGTAGTCCAGTCCCAGAAAATACCACCCGCCCAGGATAGGGGATGCCACCCCATCAGTTGGTCAATGAGCACCTCCTTCAGGATGGTTCGAATGTCTTTAGATCCCATAGTGGGGAAGAGTTTGTCCAGCCATTGGTGTCAGTAGTGCAGGAAGGGACCTGTACTATATAGCCCATCACAAACATCCGTGCGGTGCGGATGGTGGATCAGTTGCGGGATGAGGAGGTATTCTCTGCCCGCCTTTTCTCCCAGACCTGGCGCACCCGTCCGCCGCAGCCCTGAGTGTCCAGCAGCCCAAAGTGTTGGTGATCGGCAGGAGCCTGCCCTAGAACAGCGGCTGCCAAGCTGTTAACAGCCCCATGACGACTCCGGACCTTGGAGACACCAGGGAACGGGAAGCTCCGGCTCCGGCTCCCAAATGGTCGCGCTGCCGCCTCTCTTAATTATTCTAAAATTAGATTTATTTAGTTCTGAGAAGAGAAAATTGAAGTTCCCCACTACTACAGTTTTAGTGTCTAATTCTTCCTGTGACTTATTCAACTTATCCTATAAAAATTCATATGCAACTAGGTTTAGCATTTTCTGTAGTACCATTCAGCAAAGATGTGTACCTTTCTGTTTCAAGTGTTTCTTTTAAACAACATATAGTTAGATTCTAGTTTCTATTCCATTCTATCTTCCATTTTATAACTGAGTTCATAATATTCACAGTTACGATCATTAATTTTGTATTTCCCTCCATCTTGTTAAACGTTTTCTTCTGTTTTCCATTTCCTCCTCAAATATTTGTTTTACTGCTGACTAGTTCTCTTCTTAGTTTACCCTTCCTCTTATTCCCCACTCCCCCTATGCCTTCCTTTACCCTGTTGGGTGAAATGTATTTCTGCACCTAACTGTGAATGTATGTGTATTCTTGGCTCCTTTGAGCACTCCCTCCTCCTTGTTATAGAAACTTCTACTGATGCATCCCATTTATTTAAGATAATTTTTCCCATTTTTTCCCTCCCCCCACCCAGTGTTGTTCTCTTATCTTTCATTCTTCTTTTGAAATTATCAGAACATAATGGAATCACTCCTACACCCTCTTTCTAACTGCACTGTCTCTGTATTCCCTGATGATGACAGAGTTCTGATGTGATACACGTATCATTTCTTTTTTTCTTTTAAATATTTATTTATTTAACTTTTTACATTCATTTTCACAAAATTTTGGGTTCCAAATTTTCTCCCCTTTTCTCCCCTCCCCCCACCCCAATACCCCAAGCAATCTAATTTTCCCTATCTCCAATCTACCCTCTCTTCTGTCATCCCTCCCTTCTCTTGTCTCCATCTTCTCTTTTCTCCTGTAGGGCCAGATAACTTTCTATTCCTCATTAACTGTATGTCTTCTTTCCTAGTAGCAAAAACAATACTAAACAGTTGTTCCTAAAACTTTGAGTTCCAAATTCTCCCCATCCCTCCCTCCCCACCCATTCCCTTTGCGAAGGCAGGCAATTCAATATAGGCCATCCATCCTAACCTGCCCCTCATTGTTTCTATTCTGTCTTTTGATCCTGTCCCTCCCCGAGTGTTGACTTCAAATTGCTCCCTCCTCCCTTTGCCCTCCCTTCCATCATCCCCCCCCTTGCTTATCTCCTTCTCCCCCACTTTCCTATACTGTAAGATAGGTTTTCATACCAAAATGAGTGTGCATTTTATTCCTTCCTTTAGTCAAATGTGATGAGGGTAAACTTCTTGGTTTTTTTTTTTTTCTCAGCTCTCCTCTTTATCCCTCCACTAAAAAGTCTCCTACTTGCCTCTTAAATGACATATAACTACCCTATTCCATTTCACCCTCTTTCCTCCCACTACATTTCTCTCTCACCATTTACCTTAATTTCTTTTAAGATATGGTCCCATCCTATTCAATTCAATCTGTGCTCTCTGTCTCTGTATGTGTGTGCATGTGTGTATGTGTGTGTGCGTGCATGCGTGTACATGTGTGTGTATGGACCCACCAACTACCCAGATACTGAAAAGTTTTAACAGTTACAAATATTGTCTTTCCATGTAGGAATGTAAACAATTCACTTCTGGTAAGTCCCTTAAGACTTCTCTTCGCTGTTTACTTTTTCATGCTCCTTCTCATTCTTGTGTTTGAAAGTCAAATTTTCTTTTCAGCTCTGGTCTTTTCATCAAGAATGATTGAAAGTCCTCTGTTTCATTGAAAGACCATATTTTCCCCTGAAGTATTATACTCAGTTTTGCTGGGTAAGTGATTCTTGGTTTCAGTCCTAGTTCCTTTGACTCCTGGAATATCTTATTCCACGCCCTTCGATCCCTTAATGTAGAAGCTGCTAGATCTTGAGTTATCCTGATTGTATTTCCACAGTACTGGAATTGTTTCTTTCTAGCTGCTTGCAAGATTTTCTCCTTGACCTGGGAATTCTGGAATTTGGCCACAATGTTCCTAGGAGTTTCTCTTTTTGGATCTCTTTCAGGTGGTGATCGATGGATTCTTTCAACACTTATTTTGCCCTCTGGTTGTAGAATGTCAGGGCAGTTTTCCTTGATAATTTCATGGAAGATGATATCTAGGCTCTTTTTTTGATCATGACTTTCAGGTAGTCCCATAATTTTTAAATTGTCTCTCCTGGATCTATTTTCCAGGTCAGTTGTTTTTCCCATGAGATATTTCACATTCTCTTCCATTTTTTCATTCTTTTGGTTTTGTTTGGTGATTTCTTGGTTTCTCATAAAGTCATTAGACTCCATCTGTTCCATTCTAAATTTGAGAGAACTATTCTCTTCAGTGAGCTTTTGAACCTCTTTTTCCATTTGGCTCATTCTGCTTTTGAAAGCATTCTTCTCCTCATTGGCTTTTTGAACCTCTTTTGCCAATTGAGTGAGCCTATTTTTCAAGGTGATATTTTCTTCAGCATTTTTTTGAGTCTCCTTTACCAAGGTATTGACCCGTTTTTCATACTTTTCTTGCATCTCTCTCATTTCTCTTCCCAGTTTTTCCTCCACCTGTCTAACTTGCTTTTCAAAATCCTTTTTGAGCTCTTCCAAGGCCTGAGCCCACCCGACATCCCCCTGGGATGTCTGGGATACAGAGGCCCCGCCCTCCACGTCTTTCCCTGATGGCAAGAATATGTCCTCGTCATCAGATCTGAATGTCGGGATCATTTGCATCTGTTTGAAAAAACTCTCTATAGTCTTATTTTTCTTCCCTTTTCTAGGCATTTTCCCAGCCAGTTACTTGACTTCTGAGATTCCTGTCCACCCCCGCCTAGATCCACCCAGCTAGTGCTTGGGGTCTGAGATTCAAATGGGCTTTCCGCGGCAAGCAGCTGCTATTCAATAGGAGCTTTAGTTCTGGTGCTGGGGTGGGGGCAGGGCCGTCTCCCAGGCTCAGCTCCCTCAGGTTGTTTATGCAGAGCCTTTCAGTAATGAAGATCCTGCCTGCTGCTGGGGGAGTCCCGGGCCTCCGCAGCTGCTGCCTCCGCCTCTGCGGCTTCCTCCCGAGGGGGCCCGAGTCACGGAGACACCCCACTCCCCTCCCAGCCCAGCCGTGTCTCTCACTGACCTGTAGCTTCTGTGGGTGGAGGGACCTTCCAGGCCACCAGAGCTTCTGTCTCTGAAGCCTGCTCGGATCAGCTTCTCTGGGGCCGCGGCCAGGGCAGCGCTGGGGTGGGGTCCGCTTTCCGGGGTGCGACGGACCCTGTGGACGGCTCTCCAGGGCTCTCTGGAACGGAAATCTCTTCCACTCCGTTTCTGCACACCTTACAGTGATCCAGAACTTATGGGGATCTCTTTTTACATTAATTCTATGGGCTGTGGGTTCGGAGCTAGCAAAGTGCGTCTTTCTACTCCGCCATCTTAACTCCGTCCCCCCATGTATCATTTCTTAAGTAAGAATGTAAACAGTTTAACCTTGTTTAGGTCCTTATGGTAACTTCCTTGGGTTTTTCTTTGTATGCTCTCTAGACTCTTGCGTATGTTAGACTTCTCATTTTCATGGAAGTCCTCATTTTCATTCAATGTTCATTTTTCCCCCCATAGGATAATACTTGGTTTTGCTGGGTAATTATTCTTGACTGTAAACCTAGATCTTTAGTCTTCTGGAATATCACTCTAAGATCTCTGTTCCTTTATAGTGATGGCTGCTAAAACATGTGTGATTCTGATAGGGGTTTACTCAGGACTCAAATTCTTCCTGGCTATTTGCAGTATTTTTTATTTGACCTGGGAAGGCTGGATTTTGAATATAATATTCTTGGGAGTTTTCATTCAGGGTTTTCTTTCACATGATGACCAATAGATTCTTTTCAATCTGGTACTAAGAGATTTAGCCAGTTTGCTTTTGTTTGTTTGGCTTTTTTTTTAATGTGCTGTTTAGGTTATTTGGAGGATCATGGCTTTCAGGTAGTGCAGTGATTCTTAAATTATCTCCCATCAATAAATTTTCCAGGTCAGTTGTTTTTGCTTTGAGATATCTCACATTTTCTTCTGTTTTTTCTCCAGTCTTTTGATTTTGAAACATGTTTTTTGATGTCTTATGGAGACATTAGGTACAGGTTTGGAATCAGGAAGACTCATCTTCCTAACTTCAAATCGGGCCTTAGACACTTACTAGCTGTGACACTCTGGGCAAGTTGCTTTACTCTGTTTGCCTCAGTTGGCTCATCTATAAAATGAGCTGAAGAAGGCAAATGCGAACCACTCAAGTATCTTTGTCAAGAAAACCCCAAATGGGGTCACAAAGAGTCTGACATGAATGAAAATGACTGAATAGCAACAGGGGAGTCATTAAATTCTATTCGGTTAATTCTTATATTAAGGGTGTTATTCTCTCGAGTAAGGTTATTGTTCATCTTGTTCCAAGCTATTAATTTTCTTCATATCTCTCTTCCATAGATCTTACTGATTTTCCCATTTTTTTTCCTCTATTGCTCTCATGTGGTTTTTAAAATAATTTTGTAACTCTTTAAAAAAATCTTGCTCCAGCTCTTCTAGGAATCCTGGTTGAATTTGTGTTCAGGCTACATTTTTTTTCCTTTGAAGCATTGTTTGTAGATGTTTCTGAGTCATTTCCTTCTGAGTCTGTGTCTTGAGCCTCCCTGTTATCATAAAAGCTCTTTATGGTGGGACTCTTTTTTTCATTTATTCATTCTTCCTGCCTGTTTGTTAACTTTAGACTTCACACATTTCAAAATACTTCATAGTATTTTTGAGGGGAATATTTGGGTTGAGTTTTTGTGTTCTTATATCCTTCTGCTACTTTTCAGCTCTGGTTGGGTGTCTTGAAGGCTTTCAGTGCTCCCAAAGTGATGTGATCTGGTGCAAAGTCTGCTTGCTGCTCTCCTAGTCTGAGCTTTGCAAGTTTGTGACTCATGTTTGGGTCTTTGTCCCTGGTTAGTATTTTCAGACTATTGCTGTCCTTAGCCACTATTTCCCCACTGGCAGACTCTACAGAAAAATTAAACTGCAGGCTCCCTTTTGGTCTGGGATTTTTGCCCTGGTGATACAGCTACTGTTTGCCTCTGAACTTCCTCACTAAGTCCACGAATAAAACCAGTAACTGGGATCACTCGTCTCTGCTTCCCAGGTACAGATCTCCTTTACCCTGGATCTGTGACTCAATCTGGGTAGTGGGTGACAAAGCTGCCAGTGGTACCTGTTCTGTACCTTGTGATACTTAAGGATCTCCTAGAATCTTCTTGCCTCAATGCTTCCTGCCCTGGTACCCAATTTTGGGTCTTTTTCAGTCCTTGTGGGCTAGAACACTTTGCATGCAGTGCTTCTGGACAGACCCTGTCCCCAGTGTCAACAGATGTCTCTGTCCCTATACAAAACTCGCCTAAAAAAAATGACTCACTGTAACATTTTCTTGTATTTCTGCTATAGGATATAGTCTCATGCATTTTCTCAGTTTTTGTTCAAGATGTTTGGTGAGGGGAGCTAAGCTATACTTGCTAATCTATCATTTTAACTCTGCCTCCTCCTTTCTATCAATAGCACTGTTTGGGAGACAAAAAGTCTTAATTCAAGAGTTTTCCAATACAGGCCACTCCTAGACTAAAGATGGGAGAATGAGCTGTATTGGGGGCACATGAGGAGACTGTGTATGTGTGTCTTTCTACCAGGTCCTGATATAGAAATGTAATGGAATACGATTTTGATGTAGGAAATGATGAACAATTCAAGGTATCTCTTCCCCCTTGATCTCTGGTCCCCTCCCTTTCTCAGTGGGTTAAAGTCTGTGTTGGGAGTTGGGGGCAGGAGCAGAGAGAGCACCTGTCTGCAACTACTCTTTCTTGGGGGGCACTGCCAGCTCATCAGGAAGCAGGCATGAAGGCATGAGGGAAATGGAAGCCACAGAATCCCCTCTTGCCAGCTCCATACCAGGCCTGATCCCTTGAAAGATTCCCCACCCTACTCTCCTTTCAGGATTCCTTTACTGAGAAGGGGGAGGGGAGAAAGGATGGAGATCAGCATGAACCCAGGAATCAACATTGTCATTTTGGAAGGGACAAGAAGGAAGGCTGAGAATGGCATTGCTTCTGTCTGAGGGGAACAAAGGCAAGGGGGTACAAGAAGAGAGGGCCAATTGCCTTTGAGGAGGTTGTTAATCACTGGCCCTCTTAGGAAGACAGTATTGTGCAACAGGAAGGGGCTATTCTCTGTCACTCCCTTTTCAATGTGGACCTCAACTCCAAAATCCCCCAACCCCTCACCAGGGCTAGGACAAAGGGAGCATAGTGTGACTCAGACAAGGCTAGATGCCCAGAGGCTGAAAATCCAGATAAAAAGAGGTCTAGCCAATGCCTCATCCCCTCCCCCAGGAAACAGACTAGGGGCCATAACTCTTGGTTTCCTGACTGATAACTTCTCAGATTCCCAGAGTCTGAAGGGGATGAAGAAACTGTCACCCCTTTCCTACAACCAATACCCCTTATACCAGACCCCTCCTCCATTCTTCCAGCTGGGAGTGTACATAATTTAAAGGCTCAGAGGCTAAATTTAGACCCAGCAACTGTGGGGGAAACACAGGTGTTTTCCTTACTCCCACACCCTTCACCCCTGCTGTGGGTGGGACACAAAATTCACCAAGCCCCAAACTGGGATCTTGGGGGATGGGGTAGGGGTGGGGGGATGACATCAAAATACCTAGTTCTTTGATCTCAAATCCTACTAGCACTCTCAACTATCAAAGGTCCCTAAGAAAAGGGCTGGCTGGGCAGTTTTTCCTGAATTGTGTCCTGAATTTTTTTCCCCATAAGGGCAGACTCTTGGCTCTATGCCTCCTTTTCCTTCATATCTGGAGTGCACTCAAGGAAAAATTTAGTGGGATTCAGATTTACCAATGTCTAGAATTGATGGGATGGGTGGAAAAAAGCGGAAGGTAGTATTGTGTGAAGCTTTTTCTCACCTAATTACCTGGACTTGACCCTGTGGCTAATCTCTGCAGCCTGCCCTATGCCACACACTGCCAAAATAAGTAGTGAAGGGGAGGGGCTCCCATGTATTCAATTAGTGTTTCTATGTGGATGATTCTAAAAATCTACTTTTCCAGCCCCAATCTCTTTGCTGACTTTTAGTATGGCATCTCTAACTGCCTATTGAACATCTCAAACTGGATGTTCCATAAACATCTTCAACTCAACATATACTAAACTCAACTAAATCTTCCCTGCTTCTCCAACTTCCTTAGTTACTACTGAGAGCACCACTATCCTACCAGTCGCCCAGGTTCAAAACCTAGGTGTCATCCTTGACTATTCCTTTCACTCTCCATAGCCACTCTATTACCTAATCCTATTATTTTCCTAACATCTGTCCCTTAAGGCTTCTTATCTCCCCTGCATCCTGGGCCATCTGCAGTCATCCTGATGAATATCAGGCCACTGGACCCAGATGGCTCTGGAGGAGAAAGTGAGGCTGGTGACGTTGCACAGTCCTCCCTCACTCATATCAGTCAGCTGCAAGTCATGTCATCATCATTTTCCTGATGTCATGGTATTCTTTCATAAGGAAGGATTAACACAATCTTATCGCCCCACCACATGGTACAGGCCTTTATCACCTCCTTTCTGGACTACAGCAATAGCCTGCTGGTTGGGCTCCCAAACTCAAGCCTTTCTCCAAATCTATCTGTCCCCTACCCAGCTGTCAAAATCATCTTCCTAAAGTACACCTCTGACCATGTCATTTTTCCAGCTTCCCCCCCTTAAACTCCAGTGGCCCCCTACCACCTCCAGGATCAAATATATAATCCTCTATTTGGCATTCAATGTCCTTCATAATCTGTTTCCCTCTCCCTTTCCAGGCTTCTTACACTTTGCACCCTACTAACTACTCCCAGACCCAGTTATACTGGCCTCTTTGCTTTTCCCTCAACTAGTCACTCCATCTCCTGACACCTGGAATCTTTGCTGGACCATGCCTTCTAATCTCCAGCCTTGGCTTCTCTGGTTTATTTAATTCCTAGCTAAGATCCCACCTCCTACTGGAAGCCTTTCTCAGTCTCCTCTAATTCTAAGGCCTTCCTTCTGTTGATAATCTCTAATTTATCCTGTATGTAGCATGTTTGTATATAGTTGGGCCGTGGCCCTCGCCTGTCCCATTAGACTGGAAGCTCCTTGAGAACGGGGATTGTCTTTTCTCTTTTTTGGCACAGTGCTCATAACAAATGTTTATTAACTAACGAATTGACTGAAGGTAGGCAAGAGGGGGCTGAGGGTTGGGGGAAGGTCTAGTCAACTCGTGCTTTACGTGTTTCAGAGGGGGGCCACTCTGAGAGGACTGGCTTGGGGCTTCAGGCACCGCACCCCCATCCTCGGGCTCGCAAGCCCCAGGTTCCTCAGGCGGCTCTTCCCGTGCTCGATGCTCCCAGCAGCACCCAGCTTCCCCTGTTCCGCAGCCTCCCCTAGCTCCCAAAACCTACTTACTTGCTTGTGAGGTACCCGTCTTTGGGCCCCTGGCCTGGTGGAGGGCCCAGACCCAGGCTCTGGAAGAGCCGCCTGAGCGGGGAACGGGAGGCGGAGGTCTGTCCAGGTAGCAAACAAGAAATGTTACAGGATGTAGCGTTGGAGCTGAGGCTAGGGAAGAAGGGAATGAGGGACGCATGCAGGAGCGGGCAGTGGGGTGAGTCACCGCAGCTCTCGGGCTCGCTAGCGCTGGCAGCGCCTCCCGCTTTAGTAGGCATCAAGTTCAACTTTGCCCAAACCTCGACCTCTCTACCCGGCTCGTGCTAGGTCACCCCACACCGCCCGCCCCACCTTACGCGGGCCCCGAGTTCATTGGCCAGTCTGCCCCTGCTTCTGCCAATCAGAGTGATGAAGGGGATCACTCTCATTTTTCCCGGAGAAGAAGGGTGCAGGAAATCCCCAAGATTGCTCCCACACAATCACCTTCCCCCCCAAAAGGACTAATCAACAGGCTGGGCTCGCCTGTTAAATAAAGTACCCTCCTCCCACCCTTCCCATTTCACTGGCAGTGAAACACCATTTTGGTGTTCTTTAACCTCTCTCCTTTGCTGGGGGAGGCTGAGCGGAATCCTCACCTTCTGCTTTCTCCCGCCTCCCTAGGGAATTGGGAGCCCACTTCTGAGTCTTCCCCGCCCGCACTCTCCGAGGCTCCGTGAAATTGCACTGTCTCCAGATGCTTCCCCACTCCAAATCCGGCGCCTGAGAGGCCTCCCAGGAGAATTTGAGGAGGGTTGGGGGTTCCAGTGTGGGAACATACCCCAGGTCCGACCTTTTCATTCCCACTCTGAGGAAGGGGAGGGGCAGACGCTACCGGGCAAGGATGGGCCCAAGTCTTAGTGCACTTGTTGCTGCCTACACCTCCCCTACCCACCCTTTTCTGCCCGCCACCGCCGATCTAAAGAACAGCTGCCTCTTCCATACCCCATTATGAACTTGCCGAACTCCCACAGTTTCAGTGCCTTCTTTCTTGGGGGGAGGGGATAAGGGGACCTCAGATCAGTTATACTGGTTGGTCCCGTATATTCTATCATCACTGTCATCATCCTTGTGTAAGATTTCATTCCCTCTCATCTGTACAATTAAAATAGGCTCTGAACCTCGTCCCTGCGTACCTATCTCCTCATGCATTCTTTGCTTGTAAGCAGAGGTGACTCCTATTATTTACCAGTGTAGTGTTTCCCAGTAATGTTCAAACTTCAATCAATGAAGAAACATTTTAAAGCACCTGATAAGTGCTAGGCGTTGTGCTAGAGATTAGGAATAGAAGACAGAATTGACAACGTTTCTGCCCTCCAGGAAATTGTATTCCACTTAGAAGAATGTTCACATAGAAGTAAATGTTCACATTTTACATGTTCACAGAGAAGTAAATACAGGATGGAGCATCCATACAATGATTTCCAGGGAGCTGATTGAAAAATCAAGAAAGGGCTCTTGAGGAAGGCAGTACTTTAGCTTTGAACTGTCTCCAAAGGGAAGAGGTAAACGTGAGCCCATGCAAAGGCATGGAGGAGAGGGATGTTGTATATAGGGAATAACAATTGACTGGAATGTAGTATGCTTTAGGTCCAGTAAAGCATAATTAACCTGGAAAGACAGAGTGGAACCAATCTATAAATGGCTTTAAGTACCAAAAACAACTAGGATTTGATCCTAAAGGTAGTAGCAGACCCCTGAAGCTTTTTGATCATCGGAATGAAAGAGTCAGGTCTATGCTTTGTGGATGTCACTGAGGCAGCTATGTGGAGGATTTATTGGAGAGGGGAGAGACTTGAAGGAGGAAAACCTAGTTAGGAGATTTACAGGTGTCCAGGCAAGAGGTGATGAGGAACTAAACTAAGATAGCTGTGGTACAAATAGAGAAAAGAGGTAGGATAAGAGAGATGAAGGTGTGAAAGGTCATCAGGAAGCCCAAATTTCCCATTTCCACTCAAACAATGATCTAGATTAAAAAGAACATCAGATTGAACAATGACCAAGAAATCCAAAGAGAAAGATAAGTAAGTTTTATACAGCATAAGACTACACAAAAAAGATAGTTAGCAGTTACAGAAACTAGAAGAGTTCTTCAAGGGAATCTGGAATAAGTACAGATAAGCAGAATGGAAAGCCCTGGGCTGCACACTGACCTTGGGAAGTCTCAGTGAAAATAGATCACATATTCCCTTGGTTAAGGAAACCCTATGATAGACAAAAGGCTACCTGGCACCCAGCACAGTAAAGTCTTAAAAAATAATTTACAGTATAATCCAACAGGGAAACAAATGACCTTTAATGAAATATAGGACTTTCAAATTGTGCTGTTGAAAAAACCCAGAGCTTGGTACAAAGTTAATGACAATGAAAGACTCAAGAGAAAATCAGAAGAGAAAATACATTTGGTCAACTAGAAGTGGCTGATGATTACATTGTGATGAGAAGAGCCAAGTGTCCCTACAGAATTCTAATGACTTCAAGTCATAGAAGGAATTAAATGAACAGAGGACGATTTTGTTATTTTTATTATCTTGAACAAAGAAAAGGGAAAGGAAGAGGAATACATTAGGAAGGAAAGGAGGGAAAGGAAGGCATACACTTTTTTCCCTCATAATGCACTCTTTTGAGGTGCAAGAAAAGCATATAAATTATATTAAAATGAAGAAAAGTTTATGAAGAGTGAACATTCCTTGAACCTCGCTTTCATCTGACTTAGACAAAGGAATGTTGAACATAGAGACAAACAGAGAAATATTGATTTACATATGTTAAATTCCAAAGGATAAGGACAAACACTTAAGAAGGAAGGTGTAGTTGGAGAGGCAATAGCAACAAGTAGAAGAAACTTCAACTTAAGATGATGGCTTTTTAAAAAGATAATTTGGTGAGAGGAAGAGAGGAGTAATGTAGTGGAAGCAGATAGCTTAAACTACTGAGATTACTAGTGTTAATAGCATTCCTTCCCTTCTGCCACTTTCTTCTCTGTAGGGAAGAAGATGGGGCAAAGAGAGAACATGATGAAGGGAAAACATACAATTAACCATCATAAGTGTGACTGCAAAGGGAGTCACCCATTAGATGGAAGAAAATGGCAGAGTTAACTGGAAAGCAGAAGCCAGTGATATGTTGTGTCAAGATAGTAGAAGACACCCTGTTTTCCAGAGCTAAGGCCCAGCAAGCAACCTGTATCTTTTGTGCTCACCCTCTGGATGATCTCACTCTATGAAAAAAAAATCATATAATTATTATATTTCTTTGACCAGCACCAGGTGTTCCCTGAGTTTGGAGAAGCACCTGCTGTATCTGTGTTCCAGTCATGAAGCCCTGCTATGAATCAGACTTGTCTCTTTCTTACTGTTACTCCTCATTTTTAGGGCTATAGCTCACTGTGTATTGGTATAAGTATTAAGATGGGTATAAGTATTTATAAGCCATTGGGATAAGTATTGAGATCTCCCCACACTGCCTCAGGTCCCCCCGATAGGGGTGGAGCCCTGGCGCATGTCTAGATTTCTCTTTGCTTGTAAACTTTTTCTCTCACTTTGAAATTAAACTTCTGTTTGATTCGTGACTTTCCTGTCTCTAATCTGCTCTGTTTGGTTCTGGTTACTTATAGGCTAGGGGTCAGTTCATTTTGGTTGATGTTAGTTGGTGTCAGAAGTAGGATTGGACATGGAACTGGGTCATTGGGTTCTCTAGTACCGGTGGGAATGGACTAGGAACCACCAGAGACTTTTCCTCTGGAGTCTAACCCCCTCCTCTGGTGAATCCTCTGCCCTTGTCCCTGCTCCAATCCTCCAAACTTTGCTTTGATTAAGATCACCATTCTTTTTGTGGAAAACTCCAGGGCCTCTGTAGTGACCCAGTTTATCTGAGATTACTCTGGTAACGATATCGTTTGGTTTTTTTTTTAACTGCACATCTCTGTTAATTGGCCTCTCTGTGTGCCTTTGTTGCTATTTGTTTGTTTAGCATCAATATCAGCCCTTTATTAGAAAAATTTGTTGCAAAAATTTTTCTTCAGTTAATTCTCTTCTGACTTTAGTTGCTTTGCCTTTGTTTATGCAAAAGTTTTTCAATGTTATGTGTACTTAAAGGCATTTAGTCATAATCCCATGGATGGTAGCTTTGTCCCAGTGGCTACTCAGCCAAGCAGATATCAGAACCTGAGGTTCCTTAGCTAAACACATACACTAAATGTCTGAAACTTGGCATTTTTATAATAATAAATGGATTACTATGATAGTAACTCATCATTAGTAGGGTAAAACTAAGCTGTTTCATGATGTTAGACTAAGTCCAACTCATATTTCCTATTATTGGGTAAACAATCCAACACTTGGAGAATTTTGCTTCAAAATGATGGAAAGAGTCAACACTGAAGAATCAAAAAGCAACATTGTTATGAATAGTTGGTCACCACAAGAAACATGAGATGTTGGTTGAAATCTGATTTTGCCTGACTGCTTTAAAGTTTTGCCAGCAGTTTTTGTTGAGTAATATAGCCCTTTCCTCAATAGGTGGAGTGTTGGGTAAGTTCCTTCCTAGGCCTCCATTTTTTTTTTTTTAACATTCTTTTTTCTCCCATATTTATTCATTTATTTGTTTTCAGTTTTCAACCTTCACTTCCATTAGTTTTTAATTTTCTTCCATGTCTTCCTCAACACAGCGTGCAATCTTATATAGGCTCTACATATACATTTCTATTAAACATATTTTCACATTAGTTATGTTGCATAGAAGAATTATAATGAATGGGAGAAACCATGAGAAAACCAAACCAAAACAAAACATAACAAAAGAGAAAATAATCTGCTTCATTCTGTGTTCTGACTCCACAGTTCTTTCTCTGGATGTGAATGGCATTTTGCATCATGAATCCTTTGGAAATATTTTAGGGTCTTTATATTGCTGTGAAGGACTAAGTCTATCAGAAACAGTCCTCTCACACTGTAGCTGTTACTGTGTATAATATTCTTCTAGTTCTGCTCACTTCACTCAGCATCAGTTCATATAAGTCTTTCCAGGTTTTTCTGAAATCCTCCTCCTGTTCATCATTTCTTATAGCGTAATAGTATTCCATCACATTCATATACCATAACTTGTACAGACAGCCTCTGTTGTTTTTTAAACTGCACACCTCTATAACTGTGTGTCTCTGGATGGACTGTGACTGTGTGCTTTGTTAAAACTGTGTTTGTATCTCTCTTATCATTTTGTCTGTGTTTATATGTTTGTAAAATGTAAAATGTCTGTGTTGTGAGCTAGATTCTGTGACCTTAAAAGATTTAAAATGTCTCCAGTCAGGAAAATTTCTATGGGTTGTAGCCAGACAGTTTAGAACATTGGTAAAGATTAATAAACTTCCATAATTGAAACAATGGTCCTGGTAAGGAGGACTAAATCCCACTTTAGGATTTCTGTGGGATATTAGATAATAAGAAAAGAGGGAAAAAAAACCTGTAAGACAATTTTGCCCTGTCATTTCAGCTTTGGCTATGTTGCAATTACAGAAATAAAGCCAGATAGTCAAAGTTGGTAGAACTGTTAAAAACATCTTGGTAGATTAAGGAGTTTGGAAATTTTAAGATTGCAGGGAAAATTCCTGAGACTTTGGGGTACTTCTAGGAATTCACTCCCTTATGAAATATCTCAGTAAGTTTCAGGGTATCACTCTGTAGAAGTTGTTTTAAGGAAAAATGAGGATTAGATTTTACAAAAGTTTTAAAAGTAAATGGCAAGATTAGTAGCCTCATTATTCTAGGAAGATAAAGGAAGACAGCAAGTTTGAAAGTAATACTAGAGTGAAGAAAGAAAGAAAAAAATTAGGTAAATGTTTTGCACCTTATAGCAACCTTTTGTTTGCATCTTCAAGCAACCTTCCATGACATTTATGACCAAGAAAAGAGAAAAGATTGTTTAAACCAAAGATCTCTTAGAACTCTCCCAGGTCAGAGACCCTCTTCCTCTCCCTAACCCTGATCATCTCAGATGAGGTTCCCAAATACAGGTGTTTAAAAAATGCTGAAAAAATGCAGGGAAACTTGAATTATGTTCCAATTGTAGAAATTTATTAGCTGTGTAATCTTAGGCAAGTTACCTTATCTCTCCTTGCCCCAGTTTCCTGATCTGTAAAGAGAAAAATAATAATGCTACCTCACCTCCCAGAACTTTTGTGAGATCAAAATAAGATAATGATTGTAAAGTGCTTAACACAGTGACTCCCATATACTAAGCACTACATTATTTCTTTAATTGAATATGATTGTTTAATACCTGATAACTATAAAGTGGTTTTAAAATCCCAAGGGTAACAGGATTAATGATTTTATATGAGATAATTTGGAAATGCGAATGATATCATCTGAAGTTTTGTTTCATGGTTTAAATATATTATATTGTTTATGTTATTGTAGTTCTAAATTCTCTTTTATTGTGAAATGCTGATACACAAACCAACTTTTTAATCTGGATACTGTTATACATGAATTGGGTTTTTTTAAAGGATATTATAAAAATAGATATTTGAAAACTGTTAAATATTTAATGAGGTATGTTTTGTTATAAATCAGATAATATTAAGTTCACTAAAATAGCAAATTTTCATTTGAAAATTTTTTGCTATTATGGAAGTGTATATGATGGTTTAAAGATGTAGTTTCAACATAATAATGATGAGACAACCACCAGGTATTTGCTGTATGTCTGAAGCCCCAGAATATGGGTAGTTTTAATGTATAAGTACAGGATTAATGAAATATTAACTATTAGAAAAACATCAGGAAAGATATTCAAGCCCCAAGTTGTGGTTAGTGAAAATTTGCTATTTAAGGTAAAAATTCTTGGGATTGTAATTTACTATTGTTTTGAACTTTGAGGTTTAGTCATCGGAACTGTCATGAAGCCAATAGTAGAAAATGGCAGGTACTGCAGTCTGGAAACTGTGAAAGGTGGATGTCTGTATCTGAGAAAAGTTTTAGGGACAACTTTGGCATGACCTACGTAGGATCCTTCTGACTCTATTTCCCCATTGTGCTATTTCCTTTCTGAAAAGGAAAATTCCCCATCTGTTTAATTTCTGAGCCTTGTTTTTAACACCCTGTGACTACATGATTGACTGTCAGATATGATTCATCAAACAAACTTTAAATATATTTACAAGAGTTAAAATAAGGATCTGTAGTAAAATTTATTGTGTTTCAGGTGACTTAAAAAATGCAGGGATAGCAATCATAATCTCAGACAAGGCAACAGAAAATACTGACAGGGCTAAAAGAGATAAATTTAAAGGTGCCCTAGACAATGCAATAATATCAAACCTCAATAAACATGCAACAAATGGCATAGCATCTAATTAAGGAAAATTTAATAAAATTACATGAAGGAAGACAGCAAAACCAACATAGTTAAGAAACTCAAGGTATCCCTCTCAGATCTAGACAAATCAAAGAAAAATGTAAATAAAAAAGAAATTAAGGACCTAAATAGAACTGATATGCTAGCTCTCTGATGATTACTGAATATAAATAGAAAGGAGTATAGTATTTCTTTTTTTTTTAATTTAACAATATCTTTTGTTTTGTTACATCACCAAATTTTCTCCAGCACTCTTTTTCTTCTCTTTCCTAAGAGTCACTACATTTAACAAATACTATTTTAAAAGTCAAAAAAAGAAAAAGATAAAAAAAGTCACCAAACTGATCAATAAATCACAAAAGTCTGAAAATATATTCAATGATTGTCCACATTCAAGGACCTCTCACATCTGCAAAGGGATGGAATAAAGGTGTCTTCTTATATCTCTTTTTTGGAGCCTTCTTCTTTGTCATTTTGTGACATTTAATTTTGATTGTATTGTGTGTGGTTGTTCTTTCCATTTATATTGTGTAGTCATTGTTTGTGATCACTTTATTGATTCTGCTTGCTTTATTCTGTCTCAGTTCATAAAGAGTTTTCCATACTTTTCTGTATTCTTGATACAGAATTCATTCATGTAACAATTTATTTAGCCCTTCCTGAATTAATGGAGTATATACTTTTTAAATTAAAAATTTATTATTTATTTTAAAAACATTTTTCTTTTTAAATTTTGAGTTCTACATTTTTTCTATCTCTCCAACCCCTCCCCCATCCACTGGGAAGGGAGGCAATTTATCAATTGTACATGTGAAATCATGCAAAACCATATTCCCATAGTAGCCATACTTTTTAAAAGCAAGAAAAAGAAAGTGAGAAAATTATCCTTCATTTTGCACTCAGAGCTTGTTAGTTTTGTCTTTGGAGTTGGATAGTATATTTTCATCATGAGTCCTCTGGAATTGTATTGGATCATTGTAACGATAAGAGTAGCCAAGTCTTTCATAATTAATTATTATTATAACATTACCGTTACTGTGTACAATGATCTCCTGGTTCTTCTCACTTCACTTTGTATCAGTTTGTTTGTCTTGCCATGTTTTTCTGAAATCATCCTTCTCATCATTTCTTATAGCACAGTAGTACTCCATCACAATCATATATCACAGTTTGTTCAGTCATTCCCTAGTTAATGAACACCTCGATTTCCAATTCATTGCCACCACAAGAAGGACTGCTCTAAGTATTTTTGGACATATAGGTCCCTTTCCCTTTTATTTCTTTGGGAAAAACAACCAACCTGGAAAATAGATTGAGAGACAATTTAAAATTATTGGACTACCTGAAAGGCATGAGCAGAGAAAGTACTTAGATATGATGTTTCAAGAATATGTTAGATCCAGAGCATAAAAAGATCCCAAAATGAAAACTCCCAGGAATATTATAGTCAAATTCCAGAGCTCCCAGATCAAAGGAAAAATATTTCATGCAACCAGAAAGAAACAGTTCAGATATCATGGAGCCATAGTCAGCATCACACCAGATTTAATGGTTAAAGGGGAAGGGTTTGTAATATGATATTAAGAAAGGCAAAGGAGATAGGATTACAACCAAGAATCACCTACCCAGCAAAAGTGAATATAATCCTTCAGGAAAAAAATTCAATATTTAGTGAACATAGAGGACTTTTGAGCATTCCTAATGAAAAGACCAGAGCTGAATAGAAAAATTAGACATCTAAATCCAAGACTTAAGAACAGCATAAAAAGGTAAACGTGAAAAAACTAATCATAAGGGACTCAATGAAGTTAAATTGTTTATATTCCCATATTGTGAGATGATATGTATAGCTCCTAAAAACTTTATCATTATTGGGCAGTTAAAAAGAATTTACATAGACAGAGGGCATGAGTGTGAATTGATTATGTTGAAATGATCTCCAAAATAAATGAAAGGGTAAGAAAGAGGGATACACTGAGAGAAGGGAGAAGGGAAAGGTAGAATGGAGAAAATTTTCTTACATAAAGGAGGCATGCAAAGGAAGAGTTTTTACAATGGAGGGGAAAATGGGGTGGGGCAATGCTTGAACTTCACTCTCATTGGAATTGGTTCAAAGTGGGAAGAATTACACACTCAGTTTTATATAGAGATGTAATTTACCCAATAGTGAAATAGGAGGGGAAGGGGATAAGAGAAAGGGGGGTGATGATTAAGGGGAGGGAAAAATAAGGGAAGCAGTGGTTAGAAGCAAAATAGATTTTTGAGCAGCAAAAGGATAAAAATAGAGAGTGAAGGGGCAGCTAGGTGACACAGTGGGTAGAACACCAATCCAGGACCTGAGTTCAAATCTGTCCTTAGAAACTTGACAGTTACTAGCTGGGCAAATCACTTAACCCTAACTTCCAAGAAAGACAGAGAAAGAGAAAAGGAGGAGGAGGAGGGGGAGGAGGAGAAAAAGAAGAAGATGATGATGATGATGAGATGAAAAGAAATAGGCAGTTAGTAATCCTAACTGTGAATGTCAATGGGATGAGCTCACCCATAAAGCAGAAGCAAATAGCAGAATGTATTAGAAACCAGAATCCAACAATATGTTGCTAGACCTCAAATTGTATTATAAAGCAGCAATTATCAAAACCACTTGGTATTGGCTAAGAAATAGAGGGATAGACAAATGGAATAGACTTGGCACTCAAGACACAGTAGGCAAGGAATATAGCAACCTCCTGTTTGATAAACCCAAAGACCCCAGCTTCTGGGATAAGAACTCACTGTTCAACAAAAATTGCTGGGAAAACTGGTTAACAGTGTGGTGAAAATTAGGTATAGACCCATGCCTGACACCATACACAAGAATAAAGTCCAAATGGGTACATGATTTAGGTATAAAGATTGATACCATGAATAAACTGGAGGAGCGAGGAATAGTATATTTATCAGATTTGTGGAGAGGGGAAGAATTTTTCACTAAAGAAGCAATAGAAAGCATTATGAAATGCAAGATGGATAATTTTGATTATATTAAACTGAAAAGTTTTTGCACAACCAAACCCAATGCAACCAAAATTCGGAGGGATGTAGTAAATTGGGAAAAAATTTTTACGGCTAAGCTCGGGGATAAAGGCCTCATTTCTAGAATATATAGAGAACTAACTCAAATGTACAACCATACAAGTCATTCCCCAATTGATAAATGGTCAAAGGATATGAATAGGCAATTTTCAGGGGAAGAAATTAAAGATATCTATAATCATATGAAAAAGTGCTCTAAATCACTACTGATTAGAGAGATGCAAATCAAAACAACTCTGAGGTACCACATCACACCTATAAGATTGGCAAACATGACAGAACAAGAAAATGATAAATGCTGGAGAGGATGTGGGAGAGTTGGAACACTAATTCATTGCTGGTGGAGCTGTGAGCTCATCCAACCATTCTGAAGAACGGTTTGGAACTATGGCCAAAGGACTACAAAAATGTGCATACCCTTTGACCCAGTAATATCACTACTAGGATTGTATCCCCAAGAGATTATAAAAATGGGAAAGGGTCCCACATGTGCAAAAATATTTATAGCAGCACTCTTTGTGGTTGCCAAGAACTGGAAATCAAGGGGATGCCCATCAATTGGGGAATGGCTGAATAAATTATGGTATATGAATGTAATGGAGTACTATTGCACCATAAGAAATGATGAACAAGAAGACTTTAGGGAGGCCTGGAAGGACTTATATGATCTGATGCTGAGCAAAAGGAGCAGAACCAGGAGAACCTTGTGCACAGCAACGACCACAGTGTGCAAGAGTTTTTTCTGGTAGACCTGGAACTTCGTAATAATGCAAGAACTTACTAAAAAAAAAAAATCCCAATGGTAGTATTCTAACACAAAATGTCTTCCACACTCAGAGAAAGAAATATGGAAGTCATTCGCAAAATGTAGCAGATCATGTTTGTATGTGTGTGGGTTTTAGTGTATTATGTTTTGATTTGTTATATGATTTCTTCCATTTATTTTAGTTCGACTACATGACTATTGCGAAAATGTACTCAATAAGAAAGCATATGTAGAACCTATACAGAATTGTATGCTGTCATGGGGAGGGAGGGGGGTAGTGGGAGAAAGGTGGGGGGGGTGGGGGAGGATAAAATCTTAATTTTAAGGAAGTGATTGTAGAACACCAAAAAAAAAAAAAAAAGAGGCATTTGAAACTGAAAGACACAGAGTTAAAATAAAGGGCTGGAGAAGAATCTAATGTGCTTCAGTTGAAGTAAAAAAGGCAGAAGTAGCAATCATGATCTCAGACAAAGCAAAAACAAAAATAGACTTAATTAAAAGAGATAGTCAGGGAAACTACATTTTGCTAAAAGGTATCATAGAAAATGAAATACTATCAAAAACTTTTTACAGCAAATTTCTCTGATAAAGGCTTCATTTCTCAAATATAGAACTGAGTCAAATTTATAAAAAAAAAGTGCCATTCCCCAATTGATAAATTGTCAAAGGACATAAACAGGGAGTTTTCAGAAGAAGAATTCAAAGCACTCAATAGTCATATAAAAATACTCTAAATCACTATTAATTAGAGAAATGTAAATTAAAACAACTCTGAGATACCACTTCACACCTATCAGAAATGACAAATGCTGGAGAGAATGAGGAAAAAATAGGTTTACTAATGAACTGCTGGTGGAGTACTGAACTGCTCCAACCATTCTGGAGAACAATTTGGAATTACCCCCAAAGGGCTATAAAACAATATCACTTCTTGATCTGTATCCCAAAGAGATCATAAAAAAGGGAAAAGGACCTACATGCACAAAATATTTATAGTATCTCTTTTTGGGGTTTCAAAGATTGGATATTTAGAGGATGTCCATCAATTGGGGAATGACTGAACAAGTTGTGGTACATGATTGTGATGGGATACTATTGTCCATAAGAAATGGTGAGCAGGAAGATTTCAGAAAAAAACCTGGAAAGACTTGCATGAGCTGATGTTTAGTGAAGTGAGAAGAACCAGGAGACCATTATACTCAGTAACAGCAACATTGTGTGATGATCAGCTAGGACAGACTTAGTTCTTATTAGCACTAAATGATCCAAGGCAATTCCAAAAGACTCATGATGGAAAATGCAATCCACATCCAGAGAAAGAGCAACATAGTCTGAATACAGACCAAAGCATACTATTTTCACTTTCTTTTCTTTTCTTCATGGTTTTTTCCTTTTGTTCTGTTTCTTCTTTTACAATATGACTAATGTGGAAATATGTTTAACTTGATTGCACATGTATAACCTATATCAGATTGTTTGTCGTCTTGGTGAAGATGGAGAGAAGAGAGGGAGGGAGAAAAAAAGTTTGGAAATCAAAATCTTATAAAATGGAATGTTGAAATCTTTCTTTACATGTAATTGGAAAAAAAATAAAATACTACTTTTGAAAAAGCCCCACCAAATATCAGAAAACAGGCTGCCCACCTCCAGAGGTGATGGATGTGGAGACATCTTTTTTGAATATGATCAGTACAGTAATTTATTCTGTAAGAAATAATGAGGAAGATGGTTTTAGAAAAACCTGGGAAGACTTACATGAACTGATGCAAAGTGAAATGAGCAGAACCAAAACATCATACACAGTAGCAGCAACATTGTACAGTGATCAACTGTGAATGATTTAGCTGTTATTATGCTTAACAATACAATGATCCAAGACAATTCTGAAGGAACTATGATGAAAAATGCTATCCTCCTCCAGAGAAAAAAACCGATGGAATCTAAATACAGATTAAAGCATACTCTAAATTTTTTTAAAAATTTTTCTTGTTTTTTTTTTGGTTGGTGTTTTTTTCACAATATGACAAATATAAAAGTATTTTTACATGACTGCACATGTATAAACTATGTCAGATTGCTTGCTTTCTCAAGGAGAGGGAAAGGGAAGAAAGGAGAGAGGGAGAGAATTTGGAACATAGTTTAAAAAATGATTGTTAATTGTTTTTATATGTAATTGAAAAAATTATTTTAAAAAATATTATCAGAAAGCTCCACCAATATTTTTAAAAGATTATATATTATGACCAAGTTGAATTCATACCAGGAATGCAGAATTATTTCAATAATAGGAAAGCTATAAACAATAGACCATATTAATAAAATATCTTGTATTATATATATATATATATATATACACATAGCATTTCACAAAATACCAATATTTACTTCTGCTAAAAAATAGTAAAACATAAGAATAAATGAATTTTCCTTAACACAGTAATATCTGTCTAAAACCAAAAGCTAACATTATAGCTAACAGAGAAATGATAACAGCCTTTCTAATAAAATCAGAGGTAAAGTAAAAATGTTTATTATCACCACTAGTATTTAATTTATTTCTAGAAAGGCAAAGAGAAAATAAAATTATTGCTTTTTGTATCTCATATTATAGTCTTCTGAATGAACTCATTAATTAATTTATTTGAAATAGATTAAATTAAAGTAACTTATACCTTCATCAAAGAATCAAGACATAAACTCACACTAATCATTAGCCTTTCTTCATATTAACAATAAAACTCAGCAGTAAGAGATAGAGAAATTTCATTAAATATAATCATAGAATATCTTAAGTATTTGGTGGCCTACCTAACAAGAAACACATAGAAATTATATGAATGGCTTCTTTACAGAAATCAGAACAGGAAGTTAGATTTACAGTTTTCAACTATGTTACAGAGCAGTACTCATCAAAACTATTTGGTAATGGTTAATAAATAGAAAAGGTGATCAGTGGGGCAGATTGGAATATGAAACCAAGAAGTAAATGAACATGGTGGAGTAGAGTTCAGGAAACCTTAAAAATCTCAAGGATTTGGGACAAGAGTCAGCATTCATTCAAAATTGCTGAGAATACTATTACCATGTGGTAGAAATTGGATTTAGATCAGCATCTCACACCACATACGCTTCAAATCGATATATAACTTGGCTCTAAAATGTCAAATCATAAGCAAATCACATGGTCAAGGAAGGAGATACCTTTTGACCCATTTTAAGAGATAAGAGGTATTTTTCAACAAATAAAGGATTGAAAAGATCATAAGAAATAAAATTTTGATTATATAAATTTATAAGCTACATAAAATCAGTATAATTATGATTGCATAAATTTATAAAATTTTGCAGAAAAATCAGTACAGCTAAAATCAGAGGTGAAACAGTTAATTGGAGGAAAACAAATCTTTGTAGCAAGTTTCTCTGAGAAAAGTCTGATATCCAAGATACAAAATGGAACTGATTCAAACAAAGACATTTCGTTATAAATAGTTAAAGGATATGAAAAGTAATTTTCGAAGGAAGAAATTCAAGCTATCAACAATCATATATAAAAATGCTCCAGATCACTAATAATCAGGGAAATGAAAATTAAAACAAGTCTTAGATCTCCTATTTTACACCCATAAGTGTGATGATGACAGGAAAAACAATGACAACTTTTGGAGGTGTGCAGGAAAACAGATTCACAAAGGCATCGTTGGAGCTATGAATTGGTCCAATTGGAAAGAAATTTGAAACTATGTCCTCTAGATAACAAAAAAAGTGTGTATACCAAATACCTCCAACATTTACTATGACTTCAATCATTTTTACCAATTTATTGAGTGTAAAGTGAATCCTCAGGGCTATTTTTATTTATTCTGATTTAAACAACAAAAAAAATCATTTCGATATATAGCAGAATACAAAAGTGTTTTCATGAAACTATGAATCTCCATTTTATGCTACTTGCTTTCTTTTCAAGTGTAGGTTTTATCCTGATGAATATCTGGTCAGTGGATTCAGATGGCCCTGGAGGAGAAGTGAGGCTGGTGACCTGTACAGCCCTCTCTCCCTCACTCAAAAACAAAATCAAGTGCAAGTCATATCATTATTTCTCTGATGGCATGGTCTAAACCTTTGGCAACGAAGGACGAACACACACAAGTGTAGGTTACCCATGCTTGGCTTTGCTCATGCTCAGATCGCCTAAAATGGAGATAACCACTTAGAAAGTTCCAGGGACCTATTCCTGAGAGAAGCTATTCTGTGGTACCTTACCATGTGAGTAGGGATAGCCTCTTTCCATCAGCAGAATAGCCAAAACAGGCTTCTGTCTTTATAAACTTTGATACTGGGATACCTCTTTCCCATGGCATCAAAAGAAGGTGAAGCACATATTCCCCCACATCATGGGCTAAGTAGAAGGAAGGGTTATTTTTCTCTCCTCCCTTCTTTATTCTATGGTCCCAAATCAGACTTGAGGTTTTTGTTCTGAGCTGTTTCATTTGTTCTTTTCAGGTCTAGGTACAGGTGATGACCTATTGAACCCAAACTCAAGCTTTGGCAACATTGGAGGCAGTATTCCAGGCTGGTTTTGCAGTCTACCCAAGACAGGCTTGCCCTTATACCTAGAACTCAAATCAAGATCCTGTGAAGATTCCAACACATATACTTAGAATTAAAAAGAATAAAGTAAACAGACTGGACCAAGCTCCATGTTGGATCTTGGAGCCACAGGGTAAAAGGGGAGATGAAGGACGATAGTCCTTCCCTTTACCCAGTCATTTTGTGATACCCATGCTGTGGGTGAACATATACTTCACCCTCTTTGGACACCATGGGAAGAGATTGTCCCAGTTTTGAAATTTTAAAAGACAGCGTGTTCTGGCTATCCAGACACTAGAAAGAATTTATTCCAACCCATGTGGTAAGGGAACACAAAATATCTTCTTTCAGATGCAGATCCCTGGTGTTTTTCAAATGGCTGTCTCCATTTTAGGTGATTTGACTATGTGCAAAGCAAAACCCTGGTTACATATATGGTCAATTCTATATATTATTTTAAAAACTGTACTGCTTGTCCTTGCTTTCTCATGAAATTCCTTCTGCTCTCTAATAGAGAGCTAAGACCCCTTCTCTTCAAAAGACTTCCATGGCCAACTAAACAAAAATGATTAAACTTTTAGACCCTTATAGGAAGCATTTTGGAGGAGAGCTTTTGATTTCTGATTAGGCTTAAAGAATCTGTCTTTTGAGAAGAGAAAGGTCAAGTCCTTCAGATAGTAACAGAAAGGTATTTTATGCTTGTCTGTTTATGTCTGTGTTATCAGCCCTCTTGTTGTATATAGGACAAGCCTTAAACAGTGTAAGTATAAGTACTTTTAACAGCCATAAGTTACCTACTTAGTCTGGAGCTAAGCCAGTTTTAGCCATTCCAGACCAGTGGTGATCCTAGAGAAGGGAAAAGACCTAACATCTCTGATAGCAAGAGAGATCGAGCCCATTCTGGTAATTTCTTTACCTGATCAGCACTGGACAGCAGATCAATCCTAGGTCTAATGGTCTAGTCTGAGAGTAGGAGTTTAAGTACTCTCAGCTCCTGTAGAATTTCACAGCCCTGTAACTCTGTTCAGGGACTGTCAACTGGCCCAAAGTGACAAATTTGGCATTTTCTTCAATATTCGGTAATGAGTTCTTGAGCATCTAAAAATGTATTCTGTCTTTAGAGACATAAAGGCTTGAGGGAGTGACTAATCTTAAAATCAGTAGATGCTCCACAGTCAAGGGGTGTGTGACCACAAGATCACATGCATCCTCAAACAAGTGCTTGACCAAGAGATCCTGCTGGTCATTTTGGAGTGCTTAACCAGTATTGGTGAATGGCTCTTCCTGTCTGAGTGACTGATACAAAGAGCAACTGATCCTCAGGAATAGGAAAGCAGGCTTAAGATATGTCTGTGCCCAGAAAAAAAAAGCACCAGATTATATGTTATAGGGGTGGAATTGGAATTAGCCTCCTGTGAGGCAGTGAGATTTGAGCACAGATGCTCCATTCTGCAGACTGGTTGTCCAACTAGGGAAAAGTTGGGGGATATTCAGAATGAGAAATAGGGCGTATAAAAATGTCTTTGAACCTGGAAAAGCCTGCATTTATTTGTATCTTACTCCCTAGAAATAATATGTGCAAATTCTTGGCCAAAAATGCTTTGGCTAAATTTTTTTAAAATTCAGATTTATTTTATTTTCAGTTCTGAATTCTCACCCTTCCTCACCCCTCCTCCATCTATGGGCCCAAGTTAGAAATAGAGCAGGTCAAAGCTCACACACACACACACACACACACACACACACACACACACACACACACACAGAGCCAAATGCCTGGAGCTAAGAGATGGAGTGTCTTGTTCATGGAACAGCTGGGAGGCCAGTGTCATTGCTGTGAAGAATATGTGTTGGATATAAGGTGTGGGAAGGAGGGGGATGGGTTATGAAAGATTTTGAATGTCAAACAGAGCACTTTATATTTGATCCTGGAGGAAACAGGAAGCTACTGGAGTTTATTGAATGGGTGGAATGACATGTTCCTAACTATGTTTTAGGAAAATCACTTTAATGGCTAAACGGAGTATGCATTTCTTATGAGGGATTTTTATTCCCTTTTATTAATCTTTACTCTGCTGGGGTTCAGGGTTGCCTTTTTGGATTAGGAGGTTATTTGTCTGAAACACGTCTCCTGAGAGGTTAATATTAACTGAATGGGCTAAACCCTGACTCATGAAATGATAGTATTATGGGAAAGCTTTTAAACAGTTCTGAGATAATAAGCCAAAAGAGAGGAAGAAGGGAAATATAGCATCTATAAATTTTAGCTTAAACATCACCAAAATGATTTAACTAGTTTTATTTGTTAGAAGCATCCCAAACGGCTCAGACCCTGCGGTTATCTTTGTGGCATGTAAATCTCCTCTCTCAATCTGTCCATTACAAACCTCTAAATGTAGTTTAATCTGTAACTTAACTTGCTTTACCTATAGACTAAAATGAAGGCTGTTTGGTTAGGTCTGTTTCCTTAGAGGATATATGAGATTATGATTCTATTTGACTAGGCCTGTATGACTTTTATGGGACATAAGAGACTATATGAGATTGCTGTATCATCAAAATTTATTTTCTGTCTCTCTGACTTAATTTGAAAATATTTTAGCTTTGTTAGAACCCTAATCAGTCAGTGTTCAGAGTTATTTTTCTGAGCTCTGAACCTGTGCTAAAATATGATAAAATCTAGGTCTTAGTCTCTGGAATTTCTGTGTGGTGATAGGGTTATTCCACAATAGTTACCTATCACATGAATTGAGTGAGAATATTTTTCCCACAATAGATTGAAGCAGGGAGAGACTTGAGGCAGCAGACCCACCCGTAATAACATAGCCAACATTTATATAGTATTTACTATGTGCCAGTGATAAGCACCTTACAACTATTATCTCATTTGGTCTTCACAACAACCCTATGAGGTGGTGCTATTATTATCCTATTTTAGAAATGAGAAAACTGAGGCAAAAAGAAGTGAAGTGCCTTGCACAGGGTCCTCATGTGTTCCTGACTCCAGATCCAGCCCTCTATCCACTGGAATACCTAGCTGTCTCCAGCAGGCTATGACAATACTCCAGGTGTGAGGTGATGAGGCATACACCAGGATGGTGGCAGTTCAAAAGAGAGAGGGTGCCATATTGGAGAGATATCACAAAGCTGAAACTGATGAACCTTGGAAAGAACTGGTATATGGGGGAGGGGCAGCGTTGAGAGATAGTTAGGAGTCCAGATGACTCCTGGGTTGAGACTCGAGGGACTAGGAGGATGGTGTTACCCTCTACAGTAATAGGAATGTAGGGAGAGGGAGAGTTTAGAGGAAAAAAATAATGAAGTTAGAGCTTAGGCTGAAGCTGAGGGATTCCTTGATTTTCAGGAGTTCTGAGCTGCAGTGGTCTGTGCCTGTCAAATATAGTGGGGTCCCTGGAGAAGGAGGGGAAACATCAGGTTGCCTAATGAGGGGAGAATTGGTCCAGGTAGGGAAAAGCACAGACCAAAGCTAAACCTGCTAATTAATAGTGGTTACTAAATTTATAGCCTGGATAAAATGGGGAGCCCCAGTCTTTAAAAAAAAAAAAAAAGTTGGAGAAAATTTGGAACTCAAAAGCTTCAGGAACTAAATGTTGTAAACTAAAAAAATTAATTAATTTTTAAAAAACCTAAAAAAGTAAAATTCTTCAAGAACTAGAAATTGACTGTAATGGATTTAAATTGTACATTTGATGGCTGTTCTTTAGAAAGCCACAACCTCACAACTGTAAATAGCCTCTTCAAATGGTCTTCATTTTGTGTCTGAGATTGTTAAATTTATGGCAGTGGATTGGAATTGTTTTGTATAACCCCAGGTAATTGTTTACAGAGCCCATCTCATCTACATGTGACATTCCAGTATGTGTTGCACCTTGAAGACCCCTTCCTCCCACAGCGAATGTAAACCTGTTCCCTGGAGACTGATTTTGAAGAACAAAAAGGTTAAATGAGGAAATTCAGGCCATGAAAAAACTTTGTCTTGTAGAATGCATGAGGACTATACAAAGGGATTCTACAGTTTAAGGCCATCCCCCAGCAAACAGGCAATTTAGGGGGTGGGGTGAGGGTGGAGTCTAAACTGAAACTGACTTCTTAGCCAAGATATGTAGCCTCGTGCAAATCAGTTGTGACTTTATCATCATTCCTCAGCTCGACCAACTCATTTACACCGAAGGCAATTCATCCTTATCTTGCCTCACTGCATGGCAAAATGCACTTGAGCAAAGGGATATGGGAGAAGATTGATGTTAATTGGTGTCTAAAATTTCTGGTTGAATTTTTTTTTTTAGTAACTCAGTGATACTGTACTAGTCTCAGTTGCTGGGCATATAATGTTGGCAAACAAACCCAAGACGAGGAAGTTGTAGTTGGTAGGTTGTTTGTTGGCCTTGGTTTCAGGAAGACCTGAGTTCCCATTCTTAAGCCAATCAATTAATCAATAAACATTTATTAAATGCCTACTATGTGCTAGGCACTGTGCTAAGCTCCGGGGATGTAAAAGAGGCAAAAGACAGTCTCTGCCCTCAAGGAGCTTGCAAAGTTTTGTGGGGTTTTTTTTTTAATGTAAAACATTTCCATATCAGTCATTTTGTATAAAAGGACTCGAATAAAAGAAAAAAATGAAAGAAAGTGAAAAATGGCATGCTTCAGTCAGTTTTTTCTCTGAAAGTGGATAGTTTCCTTCGTCATTAGTCCTTTGGAATTGTCTTGGATTATTGTATTGTTGGGAATGGGGTTTACAGTCTAATGGAGGAGACAATATGCAAACAAATATATACAAAACAAGTTATATACAGGATAAATAGGAAATGATAGAGAGAAGGCACTGGAATCAAAGGATTTGGGGAAGACTTCTAGTAAAAGACAGCAGAATGACTGAATATGTATAACCTGTATCAAATCTTTATTGTCTCAGGGAAGGGGTGATGAAGGTGGGAGAGAGAAAATTTGGAATTCATAATTTTTTAAGGAATTTAAAAACTGTCTTTACATGTAACTGGGGAAAAATAAAATATTATTTGAAAAGTAAAAAAAAAAAAAGATTGGAGGAGCTGAGGAGGGAGAGTATTTCAGTTGTGGGGGACGGCCAGAGAAAATGTCACTTTGCCTTAGCCATATAATTGGGAAATATTTAACAAAATAGAAAAATACAATAGAACACAGATGTTTTTTTCTAAGTCACTAGTGACTAGTGACCCCGCTTCCATCTGAGTTTGACAACACCATCTTAGCCTGTTAACTTCTTCATAACATGAGGATAATAATAGCATCTACTTGTTGTAAGGATCAAGCTCTTTGCAAACTTAATAGCAAAATGAATGCTAATAAATAAAATGCTAATAAAATAAGTGATATGGAGCAGTATACATAATGGGTCTTTTGTCAAAATTCAAGTTGATTCTATTAAAATGACTAAATGCTTAATGAAGAATATATTATTGTTATAGTATGTATATGTATATTAGGATGAATTATCGCAAGGGGAAAGTGCTAACAGACTTCTATGACCAGATTACCAAGCTGTCGCTAAAAGCTAGCATCTTCGATACCTAAAGAAACTTTTGCTCCTAGGGGACCTGAAGCAAAAGAATAGGGAGACTGCTAATAACCCCTCCTTCGGATAAGGGAAGAGGGTGGGTCATAACGGGCCATAATAGAACAAAGAGACTGTGACTTGTAGCAGTGATACAGGCCAAAAATCCCACCAAATCACAAAACTGTACATTTAGTCCTGATAAGGGCTTTTCTGGAAGGAACTATGAAAGATTTACCTGAGAATGGGAGATGCACCACATGTAGACTGGTATTTACTGTTACATGCCTTTATCTACTACTTCCTGTCTCAATGGCCAGGAATAAATTTGTTAAAATTTACATACATAATATGCGTGTGTACATATACGCACATGTGTGTACATATATACATGTGTGCATACACATATGTGTACATATATACATGTGTGTGCTTATATATACATGTATATGTGCATTTGTGTGTATACACCTATATATCTATAATGATTAACTTGCAAATTTGTTGCATGGTCATGTTGTTTTTTATAATGATATTGCATTTTGTACTACAAGGTAAAAGATAATGGTCATGATTCCCGGTGATCTGAGAATGGGACCACATTGCTCCTTTATTACAGTTAATTGGTCAATAAACATTTAAATTGGGAAAGAAGGTAGATGGTGAAATGCTGTGAATCATAAAATATCCTTTTCTTTAACAACCTGTTGCTCTAATATTCTTGTTGCTCTAAGATTATGACTATCTGACTGACATAAATTAACTAGATATAAGTAGCACCCGAGTGTCCTTACTGCCTCGGAGAGGTAAGATTTAATGGGATATTTTTGTGACTAAGGCAATATTACAGTTTCCATCTGAGCCTAGAAAGAGACTGTTAGTTCACAGAATTAGAAAGGCCACTGATCTTATAACAGAAGCATCTTGGATCAGCTCCAGGTGGGGTGGAGAGAGCTCCAGACCATTTTGTACCATTTTGACCCCAGACCGCTTTATTAAATCTACTTAGCTTTACAGTTAATATTCAAGAGATTAAAAGGGTTGACTGGAGACTCAAGTATGTTGGAACATTGTGTTTTGTCTTCATCTACTGTTTTGCTTTCTGTATCCCAATTCAAGTCAATGATCCAATCCTACTGTGTCACTTGGAATGTTGTCATAATATCTGGAATAGTTCTTGCTTGCCATCTTAGTGTTTTGTTGCATTTGCTGTATTAAAGCAAAATACAGAAAACTCCATATTTTGGATCAACTAGAGTAATGTATTTTGCTACTGATTAGCAGGCATAAAATTGAGATCATAAAATTGATAAATATAGAGCATGCTTCAAATAATTATGTAAGAAGCACAAAAGGAGGTTTATGTAAGCATATTAAAAACCCCATTTTTGCAAAACTAAAAATATTAAGAAATAATATTTTTTCATCTAGGCTAAACTTTTCCCTTTGGGAAAGTGAGTGAAACAAAGCTAAGGGCCTTCTTAGGAAAATGGAATGTCTAGATAAGATCATTTACTCTCCACCCACCAAAAGTCATCCACCTAGAATTGTATCTTTTTTTGCATTCCAGGTTAAGATATTGATCCCCTAGAAGGAAAGTCTTTTCAGTCCTTAGAGGAGAAGTGACTATTCTGGAATGTTAAGGGTAAACTGTATTTTAAGTATGATCTTATCCTTGCTTAAGATTCCTACAAATATTACTTCAAACCATCTTAAGATACAAAGTCATTTCCAAGAATATGGGGAATTATGTCAGTTTTGTGCATCTTTCTCTAAACTAAAAAATACTTTGATAATAGATCAATGTTAAATTTGAAAAAAAATTAAATACAATTTTATTTTATTTTCAGTTCCGAATTCTCTCTCCTCTCCTGCCCCTTCTTCTATCCCTTAAGAAGGCAAGAAAAACAAGGTCCATTGCAAATATGCAGTCATGCAGAACAAATGCACAAATTAGTCATGTCCAAAAGTGCAAAAGAAAGAAAAGCAAATATGCTCCAGTCTGCACTCTGACTCCATCAGCTCTTTACTGGATATGCATAGCATGTTTCATCCAGAGTCCTTTGAAGTTGTGGTTGATCATTGTGTTGATCAGAATTCCTAAGTCTTTTGGAGTTGATTTTTAAAAATATTGTTATTGTATAAATTGTTTTTCTGGTTCTGCTCACTTCAACTTGCATTAGTTCATACAAGTCTTTCTAGGTTTTTCTGAAATCATCCTCTCCATTATTTCTTATAGCACACTAGTATTCCATCACATTCATATACTGTAACCTTATTCAGCTATTCCCCCAATTGATGATCAGTTTTCAGTTCTTTGCTACCACAAAAAAAAAGCCTCTATAAATATTTTTGTACATATAAGTCCTTTTATTCTTTCTTTGATGTCTTTGGAGTATAGACCAAATAATGGTTTTGCTGGGTAAAATGGTGTGTATAGATTAATAGTTCTGCAGGCATAGTTCCAAACTGCTTTCCAGAATGGCTGGACCAGTACATTAGAGTACCCATTTTCTGAAAGTCCCTACAGCATGTGTTATTTTCTCTTTTGTTATTTTTTTTTGTTGTTCAGTCATTTTACTTATGACTGACTCTTCATGGCCTCTTCTGAGGATTTCTTGGCAAAGATACTGGAATGGTTTACCATTTCCTTCTTCAGTTCATCTTGCAGATGAAGAAACTAAAGTAACTTAGGGTTAAGTGACTTGTCCAGGGTCTGGGGTCAAATTTGAACTCAGATCTTCCTGATTCCAGGCCTGGTGTTCTATCCACTAATGTTAAATTAAATTTCTGACAGATTTTTGCCTAAAATTCAGAGCATAGTATTTGTAATTTTTGTATTTGTAATTTGTAGTTTTTCTTCTACATCCAAAGTCATTTCTATCAGAGAATATGAACAAACAGTTCTCAATGGAAGAAATGAAGACTATTAATAACTATAGAAAAGATTGATTCACATTACTGTGTAATGAAGGACTGGACAATGTTGGCCCAATCCTTGGAACATGTGCAGTGTTATTTTCTTGTTTCATATCCACATGAAGGCTTGATGAGTCTTCTTGTATACCAGGAAATTCTGCTCCTTGATCCACATGTAAAGATATTCTATGAGCATTTCCTGTTTTCTTACTACTTGGGGATGGAAAGCCTTCTAATTGGCTGTTGAGCCAGGACTGAATGTGCAAACAAAAGACACAAACAGAAGAAAGATTGTGCTCTTCCCTGGAGGAAGGAGGAAGAAATGATTTGAACTTCCAGGTGGGGGAAAGTATCACCTACATGTTACTATGTGTCATGAACAACGCATGGAACCATTGCTTCTTTTTTCCTTTGTTATGTACCTTCTTTCTTGTTTTTTGATGAATGAGTATCAGAGATAGATAGATCAGGTTACAACCCTGAGAGCTTCAAGAGGTAAGAAGAGTCATCTGATGTCTTGCAAAATCACCTTGAGGTCTTGGAGTCCATGGCAGTTTGCCTGTAACTGCATTAGCTGAGCGTAGAGATGAATTAGCCATGTAGAGTGACTTGCTGACCAGCCTAACAGCAAATTGACCCAAGAGTCAGAATACTGTGTCCTGCAAGCAAGACACCAACTCATCCATTGACTATGTCACGTTCAGAAATGAACTTAGTTGAGGGAACTCTTCTTTCCCAGCAACCATATGGGTGTGTAATAAAGAAAATATGCCCTAATTTGAGGGGGAAAGGGAAGGATGATTTTGTAGTTACGTCCTTATTAACTTTCTCAGTAAGTATCTCTTTGTGAAAGCTGATTGATGTTAATTAGTAACCAACTGATATTGATGAGATTCATCTGGCCAAATTGATATTGGGATCAAGGCATATTGAGCAGAAATAAACTGGTTGTACTGATATTGGGGAGATGTTAATTGGTGAATGATACTAGGAGATTACATATCAGATAGGGTCTTGTGAGCTACAGTATTAGAAAGACACTCCCTATCCTTCAGGAATGTGCCTAGAACCCAGAGAGGAGCAGTACACTTGTTCTGGGGATCTTATCTTCTAGTTAGAGTGTACATAGAAGAGTTTACATGTGATACACTGATAATGCAAATGTAATGTAAATGCAATGAGAAATGTAAATCAAAACAACTCTAAAGTTTTGGCTCACATATAGCAAGATAAGTAAAGATGATAAAAGAAAGGAATAAACAATGTTAGAGGGGTTGTGGTGAGACAGGTGCAGTAATTCACTCTTGGTAGAGCTGTGAATTAATTGGTTCAACCATTCTAGGAAATGATCCAGAATTATACCAAGAAAGTAAATAAAATGTCAGTACCTTTTGAGCCAGAGATCTGGTTGATCCTGCTAGGCAGGAGTTCAACTACAGAAAGAAAAGCCCAATATACACCAACACATTTATAGCAGAACATTTTATGGTAGTAAAATACTGGAAATAAAGTGGATGCCTAGGGGAGATTGGGTAATGATAGAGATAGAGATAGAAAATTAAAATTTTTAAAAATGCACAGAAAAGAGAAAGAAGTTTATAAGGGGTCATAGAATTAAAATTTTTAAAAATGCACAGAAAAGAGAAAGAAGTTTATAAGGGGTCATAGATAATTAGGCCAGTGTTTGTTCTACTGTTTTAAATATCATATATGCTTTAAAAAACATGCTGTATGTAATTGAACTTCATGGTTTCCTATATAATTCTCTTTTTCGTTTCTTTGTATGTGGAGATGCCCATGTTTATTGATAGTTTTAAGTTCATAATTTTAAAAAAAGAAAAGAAAATTTACAAAAACAAATATAGTATATACCATTAGCTGAAGAATGACCAATAAGTTGTATCAATGGAATCAGTGTAATGGAATATTTTTGTGCTATATGAAAAAAATGAACATTATGAATGCAGAGAAGCATATTCAAATGCACCTGAGAATTCATCATTTAGGGAGTTCCTTCCAATGATCCATATCTCAGTCCATCCATGCTTGCCCATCATGTGTGACTCTTGCTCTCCCATAAATTAACTATGGGAGGTTCACCCAACATGATGGAGGCCTTCTTTGTTTGTCCCCCTGACATTTCTAGATTATTGGTGGAACACTCTGGTTTTCCCTAGTTGTTCTAGTTCTTCCCATATGACCAGCCTATCTCCTCTTTTTATCATACAATTCCTTGATCTTGACCATTATTTTAGTTCTTTTTGGGAGTTCCTCATTTGTATATATTGTAACCTGTTCACACCCACTATGTCCCTCTCCATTTCCCTCTGTGTGACATTCATTTAGAAGTTATTTTCTAACATCTTGCTGCCATGCTGAAACTCTAGTAGAATATTTAATATTCAAAAAAGTTGAGCTTTTGTTTTCATGAGAAGCTTGGAGTCAGGAAAGAAGCTTTGTCCTAAAAGTAATCCAGTCTGTTTTCCTCCTCTTGTTCAATTTCAAGACCAACTCTTGAGTCAGCTTTTACATGTTTAAGAGACCCCATTGTTAAATTTCCATTGTGAGAATCTGTACCCTGGAAATCAGCAAATGCTACAAATTGGAGTGATTCATTATCTTACGGATTATATAAGCTTAAGAAAGTGACAGAAAAATGTTACTAATACAAATTAAACTTAAAGAAAGAATGCCTTGCGTTTTCAGAGAACCAGTTGTTAAAACAATCACCGCTGACTGTCCTAAATGTGTATGGACAAACTTTATAGGATGTCTATGCAAATGTGGGTTAAAATTTGAGCAATAGACATTCTTTATCCATTTGGTCTTTCCCATGTAGATAGACAGGACAAACTCCTTTGGGTTTCCCCTTCTCCCCCTCCTCCTCAGCGCATATCTCCTAGGTGCCTTTTGCTGCTGTCTTCTCCTCACCCCTGTATCGCATGATAAGATCACCCTTCTTGCCAAGGCAAACCCGTCAACATGCCTGAGTGATCTCATTCCATCCTATCTTCTTTTTTTCAGTGTTTTATTGCATTTTAATTTACTTTAAAAATATTTCCCAATTAAACTTTTACAATTTGGTGCCAAATTGTCTCCCTCCTCTGCCTCCCCCACCCACTGTCAAGGTAAGAAATACAATACCCCTTATACATATGAAGTCATGCAGAGTATATTTCTGCATTAATTATGTTATGAAAAATAAGGCAAAAAAATAAAAGAAAGAATATGCCTTAGTCTACATTCTGAGTCCATCAGTTCTGTTTCTGGAGGTGAATATCATTTTACATCATGAGTTTTTTGGAGCTGTAGTAGATCACTGTATTGATCAGAATTAGTAAGTCTTTCACAGTTGATTAGTTTTACATTTACCATGCATATTGTTCTCCTGGTTTTGCTCACTTTACATCAGTTCATATAAGTCTTCACAGGTTTTTCTGAAACCATTCCTTTTATAATTCCATAACTTCTTAAAGAATAATAATATTCCATCATATTTATCATATTTCATCATATTCATAGACCATACTGAATTTTGCCACATAATTGTCACAGATTTTATGACAATTTTTCCATAAAAAAATGGGAGTACCACCATTATGCAAAGCTTTAAAAAATTACACTGGCATTACTTAAAAATAATTTATTACTAAACTATCTTTGGTGCAAGATTAGGATGCACAGGATATTCATGAATATACATTAAAATTGAACAATCCAAATCAACGCACAAGAGAAAGGATTTAGGATAAAGCCTTGGGCTATATCTACAGTTTGGAAATAAGGATGATGATCCAGTAAAGGGTACTAAGAAGGGCTGAGTAGACAGGTAATAAGAGAAATAGTGTTCACATAACACCTGTTCTTGATGTAGTTCATTACTCTTTGCGATCTCCACTTCCTTTTCTAGATATTCCTCTTAAAAGTCCCTTTAATAATATGTGCCACAAAGATAATAAACAATGATTTAGCAATCACATAGACATTTAATGCTTTAATGTTTGGCAATCATGTTCAGGACCTAGGGATGTAATTTATCAGGTGACTTGAATTCACTAAGACTAGCTAGGTACTCTCTTATCATCTCCTTTAAGGATAGTAATCTTTAGTTTTAAGTCTCAGCCATTATGGCAGATAAACTGTATAGTTTAGCTAATGCAGGAAGTTGCAAGTCTTCCAGTATCATGTGACTTACTCATGGCAGCTTTGCCTGCCTGATCTCCTTGTACCTCCAACACTTCGTTGGGTTAAATGACAATGCCATCAGTACTTCAGTGCTCTAAACAAGCTACTCAAGTCTTCTGGAAATATACTAACAATGCGCATGTGCTGCAGTTCTCAATGCATGACGGATAAGTGTGTATCCACTGGCCACTGGTGAATACATTGCTGCCCTGTTCACCTTTTAAGCAGCATGATGAACAGAATGTGACAATTATGTGATAAAAAGTTATAAACCAATTTTTGGATGGAAAATAAAAGCAGAGTGTGACAGTTACGTGGTGGTGATGATTATGCGGTGAAATGGGCACCTTGTTCAGACATTACCCAACTATCCATCCTATCTTCTTCAGCAGATTGCCCCCCTCTCTCATTTATATCCAAGTTCTTCTTGACTGCCAGCTCTTTCCCTACTGTCTTTCAGAAGGTCTTGCAGAGTCCTGGGGCTTGAGGTAGTCAGTACAAGATACTGCATTTAGTAATCACTCTGTGCTGTAATCAGTTCAAATGTACAATGTACATTAGGTGATAATGTAAGTTTGACAAAAGTATTTGCCAAATCCTCCAACCTCCTCCAACAAAGGAGATCACAAAGTCCAGGTCAAAGAGGGATTCCTTAAGGATGGTGAGGTTCTCCAAACAGGTGAGGTTTCTGTTTGTGGTGACATTGTACCAATTGCATCAAGCCCCAGGACACTGCAGAACCTTCTTGAAGAGACCTACAACTGTTCACAATTTCTTGGAAGATCTAACCACAGAAGGTAATTGGATGAAATTATTCCTTCTTGGTTCAGTCTCCCAAAGAAGGGTGGATGATTTCAGTGAATTTGATGTAAAATAACATAGAGAAGCATTTTGTTCTATAAAATCAAATGATTTTTTCCCCACAATAAACCATCAATAAGCACAATGAAATCTTACATTCTCTACAACTTTCAATTAATTGTGAAATGGTAAGGATATGGCCCTTTGTTAAAAATCATTTGTGAAAGCCTGCTTGTTCCCTCCCAATACTCTCATTAAGGATGTACACAATTTGTATATAGACAACTCATAAAAATTTTTTTGTAGAGATGGGAGAATAGGTAGGTATATAGGTAGGTAAAAATTGATATTCTCTCAGTTGTTGGGTTTTTTAAATTAATAAAGGCTACATTTTCTTTTCTATACCTTACTATCTTCTCCTTCAGATACTTTGTACATCAGTTGCTCAAACCCCGCCCCCCCCCCCAACCTCCCATAGCTGTTACTTCCAGGATGGATATATACTTGGTCCAATTTGGCTGTTTTTAACTATCTTTTTTCTCTTTAGTGCCATTTCTTCCTCCCTACAAGAACATCTGGGACTGTAATGTTATCGTCCAAGTGTGATGGTACCACTGTCTTTGATGGCATTAAGCTGTAAGTTCCTTGTGGACAGGAACTGTCTTTCTTTAAATTTTATTACCAACACTTGGTGGTTGGTTGTTGTCCTTTGTCTTCCAAGAGTCCCAAAATGACATCACCATTGTAAAGTGAAATTTCAGTGTATCCAGCTGTGGCTGATCAGACCAATATGAGCTCAGAATGCTCTACCACAGGTTGGGCACAGATAGTTCATATGAATATTTGAGGTGGGTATCCCAAATTTGCGCATCCTGTGTTTACTTTGTGCTGTCTCAATTCTGCTTTGCTCAAAGAGCACAGCACCCTTTCTGATGTGAGCACGCCATGCTGAGGAGTCCTGTGCTAGTATCTCCCATGTTGCACAGTCAAATCCAAAGTTCTTGAGAGAGACCTTGAGAGTATCCTTATATCGTTTCTTCTGGCCACCACGGGATCACCTGCCCCATGCAAGTTCTCCATAAAATAGTCTTTGGCAAGCATACATTTTGCATTCGAACAACGTGATTAGCCCATTGGAATTACACTGTCTGAAGCACAGTCTGAATGGTTGGCAGTTCAACTCGAGCAAGGACTTCAGTGTCTGGTACCTTATCATGCCAGGCGATCCTCAGAATCTTTCTAAGACAGTTCAAAGCAGTTGGAAGACCTAAGACAGTTGGAAGCGATTCAATTTCCTGGCGTGGCGCTGGTAGGCTGTCCATGTCTCACAGGCATATAACAATGAGGTCAGCACAACAGCTCTGTAGACCTTCAGTTTGATAGTCAGTCTAATACCTCTTTTCTCCCAAACACTGAGCTAGCTCTGGCAATGTGTGCATCAACCTCATTCTCAATTTATACATCCCCGGAAAGTATACTGCCAAGATAAGTGAACTTATCCACAGCATTCAAAACTTCTCCATTTGTTGTAACTGATGGTTCCATGTATGGATGGTGTGGTGGTGACTGATGGAACACCTGGTTTGTTTTTATTTTGGTGTTAATTATTAAGCCAAAATTAGCACAGGCAGCAGAGAATTGATCTATACTTTATTGCATCTCAGCTTCAGAGGCTGCACTGAGTGCACAATCATCTGCAAACAGAAAATCATGCATCAACACTCCCTCCACTTTGGTCTTGGCTTGTAACCTTTTCAAATTGAAGAACTTACCATCAGTATAGTAGTTGACCTTGATGCTGTGTTCATCCTCATTGAAAGCATTTGTCAACATGGCTGAAAACATCATGCTAAAAAGCACGGGAGCAAGCACACAGCCCTGTTTCACTCCATTGGTGAATGGGAAACCACAAGAGCTTTGTCTATTATCCAGAACCCAGGCAAACCTGCCATCATTAAATTGACATACAATATTGATGAACTTCTCTAGACATCCAAATTTTGACATAATTGTCCATAAGCCCTCATGACTAACAATGTCAAAGGCCTTGGTCAGATCCACAAATGTTGTGTACAGACCTCTGTTCTGCTCCTGGCATTTCTGCTGGAGTTGTCAGGCAGCAAATACCATATTGACTGTTCCTCCGCCCTTTCTGAAGCCATACTGGCTCTCAGGTATATGCCCATCTTCCAGGTGAAGGATCAGCCTATTAAGGAGGACTCCAGCAAGAATTTTGCCAGCAATGACTAAGAGAGCGATCCCCCTGTAATTGTCATAGGACAATCTATTCCCTTTACCCTTATAGAGATGGATAATGGAAGCATCCTTGAACTCCTGGGGGATAACCTCCTCTTGCCATATAACCTGGAAAATTTCAGTCAGATTTTGTATGAGCAATGGTCCCCTACCTTGTAAATCTCAGCTGGAATAGAATCAGCACCAGGTATTTTGCCACATGAAAGGAGCCTAATGGCCCTCAAAACCTCTTCTTCAGTTCAAGTTCAGCTAAGGAGGGACTGACTTCAACCAGAGGTAAACAGTCAATGGCCTCAGCATTGATTGATGATGGTCTGTTGAGAACACTATGGAAGTGTTCAGCCCATCTCTCTAGGATCATGTCCTTATCACTAATCAATGTGGCTCCATCAGCACTGAGTAGTTGTGATGCACCATAAGTTTTTGGTCCATAACTTTCAGGGAATCATAAAAGTGCTTTTGACTGTCATTATCAGCATAAAACTGAATTTCATCTGCCTTCTTACTGAGCCAGGAATCTTGCATCTCTCTAAGCTTTGCTTGTACTTTGCTTTTGATTGAATTAAATACTGCCTTCTTACAGGTAGATGAACTATCCTGCTGGTAAATCCTGTGGAGTTCACATTTTTCATTTAGCAGCTTCTGAATTTCCCCATCATTTTCATCAAACTAGTCTTGGTGTTTGCGAGTGTTCTGACCCAGAGGAGCAAATGCAGTGCTGTACATCAAATCTCTGAGAGATGCCCACTCCTTTTCTGCTCCACTGTTGTTGTCCACTGTGTGTTGGCTCAACTTTCCCTCCAAGTCAGCAGCAAACTGTTCATGCTCAGAGAAGAGCTCTAATTTGTTGATATTAATTCTTCTGGTAGTCATTTTGTCTTGGGGGTGGCGCTTTTGATGAATGTGAATATTTAGCTTGGAAAGGATAAGTCTATGATCAGTCCAGCACTCTGCACCACACATTGCCTTTGTCACTCTCTATCTTGTCTGTCTCTTCTCCTTACAATCACATAATCTATTAGATGTCAGTGTTCGCTGTGAGGATGAATCCATGAAGTTTTATTGCTTTTAGGTAAACAGAAGACAGTGTTGGTGATGAGAAGGTCACACAAATACACAAGTCTTCAGGAGTAAATGACTATTGCTGTTGCTGTTTCCAACTCCATTCCTCCTTAGGACTCCCTGCCAGGTCTTGTAGTCTGAGTCTACTCTAATATTAAAGTCATCCAGTATTATAAGTTTGTCATCTTTTGGCACACTGACAATAAGGATCTCTAGGTCTTCATAAATTTTTTTTTATTTCATCAGGGTTTGTCATGGTGGGAGCATAGGCACTGATGATGGTGGCATGACATTTTACTGGGAATAACAATTGCATTGTCATGAGCCTGTCATTCACTCCTTTTGGCAGGCCTACCAGCTTGCTGATTAGATTAGTTTCCATTGCAAAACCACTTAGCAACCCACTTTGCCAACACTTAGCACAGTGCCTGAGACATAGCAGGCATTTAATACATATTGGATTAGTGTATAAAAGTTTGTTAAACTGATTCTTGAAGATCTTTTCCATTTTTCTTCTATTTGCAGTTCTTTTAATCTTTGAATGTCCTTTGCTTTACGTATTCTTGCTAAATTTTGAAAAGTGGTTTTATCCTCTACTGATTCTCTCTACTTTGTGAAGTAATAGAGCTCATAATCATCTATCATCATTCTTTGTAAAATGTTATAGATCTTACATTCTGATACAGCAGTGTTTTTGGCAGCCCATCTCTTTCAGTCCTAAGTAAGCCGTAGGTCTGCTAAGGTTCTTTTTAGATTCTTTTGGTCTCCTTGTTGTGGTAATTAGTTTACATTGGTTAAACTAAAGCACTCTTCAAATCTTAAAGCATTATATAAACATTATTATTATTAATTATCTCTGGGTTCAGATCATTGTTCCAATGGCAGGAATATTTCAATAGTAATTTACCTTATCTAGCTCATTTTACTCTATGTTTGAAAAAGGGAACTTCAAAAATCATTCATTTCTAGTTGCTCACCATACTAACAAGACTCAGATGAGATAATCTTGAGTGAGTAAAACCCTTAATCAAGCCTAAAACAATTAAAAAATAAAAGGGAAATAATATCACTTGTGTGACCAAATGGAAACATTATAATTATCTCTTTTCCCCTGAGTAGTTTGTAAAACAGGTTTCTATAAGACACATGGCTCTGGAATGGAAAAGATTAGAGATTTCAGTGCAGACAGTCTTGTTATCACCTCCTGGGATCTACTCTGGCTAGGATCTGGTACTGGCTTTCTCATTCCATGTCTGCTCATAGTTCATGAGATCACAGATTTTCAGGTCATTTTAGTCAATCCTCTCATTTTACAGAAGATGAAATTGAGAACCAGAAAGATTAAGAACCAGAAAGGTTAAGTCCAGGATCATATAGGCAGTGAAAGACCCAGGATTTGCACCTACAAACCCTTTCACTACTAGTTCTTTCCTAGACTATCGCCCTTCTTCTAGTTACCTTTTCCTCCATTCCTCATCTTGACCCTTTGGTGAACCAGTTCAATTCTATATTGTCTTTTTTCTTTTGAATCCCTTACCCCCTTATGCTATTCCATTTTTGCTGGGTCAAACCTTGCCTTTGATTACTCCTATCATTTTCTGCCTTTGTTAGTACTCATGTGCTGCTAAATGAAGTTGGAGAAAATATTCTGACTGGGTCCACTACAAATTTATTTTATATAATCTCAAGTGGATCCTTACTGTGGCAAGGCAATCTTTTTATATCTCCCTAATTTATTCACTATCTCACTCACCACAATGACTTTTTTAAAACCTTTCATCATTCCTCAAACTCTCATAGCTCCTCTTCTCTACCCTCTCAGCTGAGAATTTTGCCTCATATTTTACTGAAAAAAAATTGAGGTCATTCACAGAGAACTTACTCTTCTCCTTCTTCCTTATATGATATCCTTTAGATGCCTTTTACAACTATCTCTTCCTTCATCCCTGTGTCACAGAAGGAAATGGGGTGTAGGGTGTATTCAGGAAAGACTAGTATCTGTAGTGTAAGGCTGCTTTTCAGCTTTGGTGTCCACCTGATTTTACCCGACTCTTACTTGTGGCTCCAAGAAGCTGTAGCATGTGCAGCGGCCACAACCCTGTAAACCATTTTAGCAGATGGGTTAAACCAAGTTGAGTGAAACTGAAGGATTGCAAACCCTTTGGGGAGTTCGGGAGATGTCTATCCTAAGCATGTGAAGACTTTCTTTGACAGAATGGGAGGGTGAGAAAAATTTGTTCCAATGGCCATATTTAAGTAGGCATTGTGGAGCACTTAGAGCTTAGTAAGACATCAAAGACACCAAGGTCATCCACTGCTCTCTCGAGCCATTACAAATTGTCTTGACTTTGTTTTCCTACTGTTTTCCAATGACTCTGGAAGAGAGAGTGAGGTTGACAACTTCAACCAATTCTGCCTCATTTAAATCCAATCTCTACATGAATCAAAAGACATCACCCATACCATTTTACTTTTTTAACCTACCTCAAAGTCCTGTGGTGATAGGCAAGTGACAAAGCAGCAGGTGCAGATATACTGGAAGCTCTAGTCACAATCCCTTTCACAGGCAGCCTAGGCCATGGGGTTGTATTCTCACTGGCAGCAGCAGTGGGATTTGGCAGACCCCTAGATGTCTGAGCAGCCTTTTAAGGACTGCACTGCTCATCTCCTGGTAAGGAAGGGGCTAGAAAAGGTGCCCTAAAATTTGTTTGCTTCACCCAATACTAGCCTGCTTACCATGGCAGGCAGGTGTCCCACTCTGCAGTTGAAACACACAAAAAAAATGCACAAAAACTTTTGCAAAGATGATTCCACTCACCATGGAATGAGCACATACTTATAGACAACACAAAACCCACTAGACCTGAAAGATGAACAGCTGTTGTTGCAAGAGAACTCAGCAGATATCGCATCCAACTAGCAACCCTGAGTGAAACAAGGCTGGCAAATGAAGACTAACTTACTAGAGTCAGAGCTGGATACATTTTGTGGAGTGATTGCAGGTGAAGGGGAGCACCATGAAGCTGGTATAGGTTTTGCAATCAAAACTAATCTAACTAGCAAGCGTGTATGCCTACCAAAAGAAATAAATGACAGCCTCATGACAATGTGATTGCCACTTGCAGGAAAGTTCCATATCACCATAATCTGTGCATATATTCCCACCATGATGAATCTTGATGAGGTCAAAGAATATATGAAGAGCTGGAGACCCTTATTATCAATGTGCCAAAAGAGGACAACCTTATGATTCTGGTGAAAGAAGAGGCACAGACTATGAAACATGGATGACGTCCTAGGGAGGAATGGAATTGGAAACAGCAATAGGAATGGTCACTTACTACCAAAGACTTAGTATCTCATGACCTTTTCATCACCAACACTATCTTCTGTTTACCTAAATGCATTAAAACTTTGTGGATGAGCCCTCATAGCATACATTGGCACTTGATAGACTATGTCCTTGTAAGGAAAAGAGACAGACAAGATGTGAGAGTGACAAAGGCAACGTGTGGTGCAGAGTGCTGGATTGACCATACACGGCATCCTCAAGGAAAGATGACTACCAGAAGACTTAATGTCAATGGATTATGGTACTTCTACTTGTATGAACAATTTGTTGCTAACTTGGAGGGAAAATTGAGTCAACACATCATTGGCAATAGTGCAGCAGAAAAGGAGTGGGCAGCTCTCAGAGATTTGGTATACAGTTATGCATTTACTCATTGGACCAGAACACTCACAAACATTGGTTTGATGGAAATGATGGGGAAATTGAGAAGCTAGTAAATGGAAAATGAGAACTCCACAGGGTTTGTCAGAAAGATAATTCATCTATCTCTAAGAAGGCAGTGTTTAACTCCATCAAAAGTAAAGTGCTTAGAGAGATGCATGATTCTTGAGTCAGTAAGAAGTCAGATAAAATTCAGTTTTATGCTGATAGTAACAATCCAAAGTGCTTTTATGGTGCCCTAAAGGCTATTTATGGGCCAAAGACCTATGGTGCATCTCAAATACTCAGTGCTGTTGGAGCCATATTGATATGTGATAAGGATATTATCCTAGAAAGATGGGCTGAACACTTCCATAGTGTTCTCAACTGATCATCATCAATCAATGCTGAAGCCAGTGATTATATACCTCAGGTTTCAAGTCAATCCCTCCCTAGTCCAAGTTCCAACTGAAGAAGAGTTCTTGGATGCTATTAGGCTCCTTTCATTTGTCAAAGTGCCTGGTGCTGATTCTAATTTAACTGAGATTTACAAGGAATGGGGTCCACTGCTCATACAAAAGTTGACTGAAATTTTCCAGGTTCTATGGCAAGAGGAGGTTATCTCAAAGGAGTTCAAGTATATTTCCATTATTTTTCTCTATAAAAATAAAGGAAATAAATTGTCCTGTGACAATCACAGGGGAATATCTCTCTTACTCATTGTTGGCAAGACTCTCCTTAATAGGCTGATCCCTCACCTAGAAGATGGTCATCTACCTGAGGGCCAGTGTGACTTCAAAAAGAGCTGAGGAATAGTCAGTATGATGTTTGCTGCCCCATAACTCCAGGAAAAATGCCAAAAGCAGAACAGAGGTCTGTATACAACATTTGTCTATCTAACCAAGGCCTTTGCTACTGTCAATTGTGAGAGCTTTTGGAAAATTACATCAAAATCTGGTTGCCTGAGGAAGTTCATCAATATTGTATGTCAATTCTATGACAGCATGCTTGCCCAGGTTCTGGATGATGAACAATGCTCTAGTGCTTTCTCAGTCACCAATGGAGCAAAGCAAAGCTTGCTCCCATGCTTTTTAGTCTGATGTTGTCAGAATGTTGTCAAAATCCTTCAACAAGGATAAAAATGAGGTCAAGGTCACTGATGGTAAACTATTTAATTTGAAAAGCCAAAACTAAAAGTGGAAGGAGAGTTAGTGTGTGATGTTCTTGTTCACAGATGATTGCACACTAAATGTGGCCTCTAAAGCTGAGATGCAACAAAGTATGGATTGATTCTTTGTTGTGTGTGCTAATTTTGACCTAACAATTAACATCAAGAAAACACAGGTTCTCCATAAGCCAGCATCACAACATCCATATGTGGAACCATTGATTACAGAAAATGGAGAAATTTTGAATACTGTGGGTAAATTCACTTTCCTTGGCAGTATTCACAGATGTACACACAGATGATGAAATTGTGTGTGCATACATTACCAGAACTAGCTCAATGTTTGGGAGTCTCCAAAGGATAGCATGGTAGAGAAGAAGTATTAGACTGCCTACCAAACTGAAGGTCTACAGAGCTGTGAAATGTGGACAGCCTACCAGCACCATGCCAAGAAACTGAATCACTTTCATTTGAATTGTCTTAAGAAGATTCTAGGGGGGTGGAGCCAAGATGGCGGAGTAGAAGGACGCACATTTACGAGCTCCGAGCCCACAACCCATGGAATTGAGGTAAAAGGAGATCCCCATAAATTCTGAATCTCTGCAGGGGGTGCATAAACATAGGGGAAGAGATTTCCGTTCCACTGAACCCTGGAAAGCCGTCCTGGGGTCCATCGCACTCCGGAAAGCGGACCCCACCCCAACCCCTGGCCGCGACCCAGAGAAGCTGACCCGAGCAGACTTCAGAGAGGAAAGCTCCGGCAGCCGGGAAAGTCCCTCCGCTCACAGAAGCTACAGGTCAGTGAAAAAGAAAGCCGGGCTGAAGGAGAGGGGAAGCGGGGCGTCTCCGTGACTCGGGCCCCCTTGGGAGGAAGCGGCGGCGGCAGAGACGGGGGCAGGAAGCGGCGGAGGCAGAGGCGTGGGCGGCGGCTGAGGCGGCAACGGCCCGGGACTCAGGAATCCCCCAGCAGCAGGTAGGATCTTCAATACTGAAGGTCTTTCCAACCTGAGGGAGCCGAACAGGGGAGACGGCCCTGCCTCCACCCTGCTCTACTGCTGAACGCCTCTGAATAAAACCCCCAAGGGAGCTGAGCACAGCAGGCGGGGGCCCCCCACCCCGCCCCCACCCGCTCCGTTCCTGAAAGTCTCTGCGGAAAGCCCCTGAGGGCCCAAGCTTAGGAGACGGCCCTGCCCCCACCCCTGAGCCAGAACTAAAGCTTGCCGCGGGAAAGCGCATTTGAATCTCAGAGGCCAAGCACTAGCTGGGCGGATCCAGGCGGGGGTGGAAAGGAATCTCAGAAGTCACGTAACTGGCTGGGAAAATGCCTAGAAAGGGGAAGAAAAATAAGACTTTAGAGAGTTTTTTCCAACAAATGCAAATGATCCCGACCTTCAGATCTGATGGGGAGGTCGAGAACGTATTTTTCCCATCAGGGAAAGATGTGGAGGGCGGGGCCTCAGTACCCCAGACACCCCAGGGGGGTGTTGGGTGGGCTCAGGCCTTGGAAGAGCTTAAAAAGGATTTTGAAAAGCAAGTTAGACAGGTGGAGGAAAGACTGGGAAGAGAAATGACAAAGATGCAAGAAGAGTATGAAAAAAAGGTCAATATCTTGGTAAAGGAGACCCAAAAAAATGCTGAGGAAATTAACACCTTGAAAAATAGGCTCACTCAATTGGCAAAAGAGGTTCAAAAAGCCAATGAGGAGAAGAATGCATTCAAAAGCAGAATGAGCCAAATGGAAAAAGAGGCTCAAAAGCTCACGGAATTTAATAGTTCTCTCAAAATTAGAATGGAACAGATGGAGTCTAATGACTTTATGAGAAACCAAGAAATCACCAAACAAAACCAAAAGAACGATAAAATGGAAGAGAATGTGAAATATCTCATGGGAAAAACAACTGACCTGGAAAATAGATCAAGGAGAGACAACTTAAAAATTATGGGACTACCTGAAAGCCATGATCAAAAAAAGAGCCTAGACATCGTCTTGCATGAAATTATCAAGGAAAACTGCCCTGACATTCTAGGACCAGAGGGCAAAATAAGTATTGAAAGAATCCATCGATCACCACCTGAAAGAGATCCAAAAAGAGAAACTCCTAGGAACATTGTGGCCAAATTCCAGAACTCCCAGCTCAAGGAAAAAATCTTGCAAGCAGCTAGAAAGAAACAATTCCAGTACTGTGGAAATACAATCAGGATAACCCAAGATCTAGCAGCTTCTACATTAAGGGATCGAAGGGCGTGGAATAGGATATTCCAGAAGGCAAAGGAACTAGGACTGAAACCAAGAATCACCTACCCAGCTAAACTGAGTATAATACTTCAAGGGAAAATATGGTCTTTCAATGAAACAGAGGACTTTCAATCATTCTTAATGAAAAGACCAGAGCTGAAAAGAAAATTTGACTTTCAAACACAAGAATGAGAGGAAGCATGCAAAAGTAAACAGCAAGGAGAAGTATTAAGGGACTTACCAGAAATGAACTGTTTGCATTCATACAGGGAAGGACAATATTTCTAACTCTTAAAACTTTTCAGTATCTGGGTGGTTGGTGGGACCACACATACACATGTACACACATGCACACACATACACACATGCATTCACATGCAGAGACAGAGAGCACAGATTGAACTGAATAGGATGGGACCATACCTTAAAAGAAATTAAGGTAAATGGTGAGAGAGAAATGTAGTGAGAGGAAAGAGGGGGAAATGAAAGGGGGTAACTATATGTCATATAAGAGGCAAGTAGGAGATGTTTTTAGTGGAGGGAAAAAGAGGAGAGCTGAGGAAAAAAACAAACAAACAAACAAACAAAAGTTTACCCTCATCACATTTGACTAAACGAAGGAGTGTAATGCACACTCATTTTGGTATGAAAACCTATCTTACAGTATAAGAAAGCGGGGGAGAAGGAGATATTGGGGGGGGGGATGATGGAAGGGAGGGCAAAGGGAGGAGGGAGTAATTGAAAGTCAACACTCGGGGAGGGACAGGATCAAAGGACAGAAGAGAAACAATGAGGGGCAGGTTAAGAGGGATGGCAATTCAGTTAGTCTTACACAACACGACTATCAGGAAGGTCATTTGCAAAGCTACACAGATATGGCCTATAATGAATTGCCTGCCGTACCAAAGGGAATAGGTGGGGAGGGAGGGATGGGGAGAATTTGGAACTCAAAGTTTTAGGAACAATTGTTTAGTATTGTTGTTGCAACTAGGAAAGAAGACATACAGTTAATGAGGAATAGAAAATCATCTGGCCCTACAGGAGAAAAGAGAAGATAGAGACAAGGGAAGGGAGGGATGACAGAAGAGAGGACAGATTGGAGATAGGGAAAATTAGATTGCTTGGGGTATTGGGGTGGGGGGAGGGGAGAAAAGGGGAGAAAATTTGGAACCCAAAAATTTGTGAAAATGAATGTAAAAAACTAAATAAATAAATAAATAAATTAATTAATTTTTTAAAAAAAAAAAGTAAGAAGATTCTAAAGATCAGGAGCACATGCAGTGCAGCCCAGGAAGCACGAAGCAGATGCAACACAGTCCAACTTGGCAGGGATAGGACCCTGAACAGGCTTCAGGGAGTCACTGGTAGCAGCAGTTCCCAGATTGCTCAAACCACAAATACCACAGACAACTTCAAACGTCAGTGGGAGGGCTCCTCCATCCAGGAGAGGGGAGCATGGTATGGACCCCCCGCACACACAGCAGCCACTGCAGCAGCAGCTTGAATTTTTGGAGCCCTCCACGTAGGGCCCCTGGGAGAATTGAGCAGCTGATCTGAATCTCAGCCCTGAACTCTGCCCTGACAAAGAACTCAAAAGTCAAGTAACTGACTGGGCAAATGCCCCAAAAGAGGAAAAAGAATAAAACAATAGAAGGTTATTTTTTTGGTGAGAAGGTGTTTTCTTCCATTCTTTCAGGTGAGGAGGAACAATTTAGGTCTTCAGGGGAAGACCTAAAAGTCAAGATTTCTGCATGCAAAACCTCCAAAATACATATGCAGTGGTCTCAGGTCATGGAAGAGCTCAAAAAGGATTTTGAAAATCAAGTAAGAGAAGTGGAGGAAAAATTGGGAAGAGAAATGAGAGCGATGCAAGAAAACCATGAAAAGCAAGACAATAGCTTGCTAAAGGAGACCCAAGAAAATGCTGAAGAAATTAACACCTTAAAAAATAGACTAACTCAAATGGAAAAAGAGGTCCAAAAAGCCAATGAGGAGAAGAATACTTTAAAGAAAAGAATTAGCCAAATGGAAAAGGAAGTTCAAAAGTTCACTGAAGAAAATTGTTCTTTAAAAATTAGAATGGAACAGATGGAAGCTAATGACTTTATGGGAAACCAAGAAATTACAAAACAAAACCAAAAGAATGAAAAAACAGAAGATAATGTGAAATATCTCATTGGAAAAACAACTGACCTGGAAAATAGATCCAGGAGAGACAATTTAAAAATTATGGGACTACCTGAAAGCCATGATCAAAAAAAGAGCCTAGACATCATCTTTCATTAAATTATCAAAGAAAACTGCCCTGATATTCTAGAATCAGAGGGCAAAATAAATACTGAAAGAATCTACCGATCACCTCCTGAAAGAGATCCAAAAAGAGAAACTCCTAGGAATATTGTAGCCAAATTCCAGACTTCCCAGGTCAAGGAGAAAATATTGCAAGCAGATAGAAAGAAACAATTTGAGTATTGTGGAAATACAATCAGGATAACACAAGATCTGGCAGCTTCTACATAAGGGATTGAAGGGCTTGGAATATGATATTCCAGAAGTCCAAGGAACTAGAATTAAAACCAAGAATCACCTATCCAGCAAAACTGAGTATAATACTTTAGGGGAAAAAAATTGTCATTCAATGATATAGAGAACTTTCAAGTATTCTTAATGAAAAGACCAGAGCTGAAAAGAAAATTTGACTTTCAAACACAAGAATCAAGAGAAGCATGAAAAGGTAAACAGGAAAGAGAAATCATAAAAGACTTTCTAAAGTTGAACTGTTTACATTCCTACATGGAAAGATATTTGTAACTCTTGACACTTTTTTCAGTATTTGGGTAGTTGGAGGGATTGTACACACACACACACACACACACACACACACACACAAATAAAGAAGTATGTAAATAAATAAATAAAAGAAGATTCTGAAGATCACTTCACAGGATAAGGTACAAGACACTAAGGTCCCTTCTCCGGCTAAACTGCCAGTCATTCAAAAACTACTACAGAGATGGCAGTTCCAATGGGCTGGCCACATTGTTTGAATGCTGCATGTATGTTTGCCTAAAAGACTATTTTACAGAGAACTCACGCAAGGCTGGTGTTCATAGTAGTCAGAAGAAGTGATAAAGGGAGAATTTTAGAATCAATTGCATATTATAAGAGACACTGGCTAAAGACTGCTCAGCATGGCATGCCTGCATCCAAGAAGGCACTGTGCTCTATGAGTGAAGCAGAAAAAGTAGTTCAAAAGAGACATGAGAAATTTAGAGACATCTCCACTCCAAATGTTCATGTGGACTATTTGTATATGACAAGAAAGGAAAATGACAAATGTTGGAGGGGATGTAAGAAAACTGGGACAAGACTGTTGGTGGAGTTGTAAAGTGATTCAACCATTTTGGAGAGCAATTTGGAACTATGCCCAAAGGGCTATAAAAATGTGCATACCCCTTGATCCAGGTTTATATCCCAAAGACTTCCAATAAAAAGAAAAAAGAAAAGGACCTATTTGCAAAAAATATATTTATAGCAGCTCTTTTTGTGGTGGCTAAGCATCAGAATACAAAGGCATACCCATCCACTGGAGAACAGCTAAACAAGCTGTGCTATATGATTGTAATGGAATATCATTGTGCTGTAAGAAATGATAAACAGGATGATTTTGGAAAAACCTAGAAAGATATGAACCGATGCAAAGTGAAGTGAGTAGAACTGGGAGAACATTGTACATAGTAACAGTAGTAATATTGTACAATGAAGAACTGTAAAAGATTTTTCTCAGCAATACAATGATCCAAAACAATCCCAAAAGACTAATAATAAAGCATACTATCTGCCTCCAGAGAAAGAACTGATATTGATTGAATAGAAAGTGAAGTATTCTATTTTTCTCTTTCACTTTTTTCCTTTTATTCAAGTCTTCTTATACAAAATGACTAATATGGAAATGTTTTACATGATTGCACATGTATAACCTATATCTGGTTGTTTACAGTCTCAGGGAGGGAAGAAAGGAGGGAGAGTAGAATTTGGGAGTCAAAATTTAAAAAAACCCTATATATTTAGAAATTGTTATAAATAAATATAAAATATATTTAAATATAAATATTTATATAAATACAGATAAATATATAAAGTACAAATAAATTTATAAATAAAATATATATTTTTTTAAAAAAAGAAATCAAGGGCTAGATAATTAAGAATTCAGGACAAAGGGACTAAAGAGATAGGATACAGAGTACCTGAGAAAAACAGGACCTGAAAGAGCTGGTTAGAAGGACCCCTTGCACATATCTCTAAGTGCAGGATGGAATCTATGAGTGACTGGGAATCTCCTAATTTGCCTTCTTTAGAGGTGTCTAATACTCCAGTTTACCTTCTGATTAAGCCATATGAGTAAGATGAAAGGATATGATTTTGAGGGGTTTTTGTCCTTTTTGCTACCAGGCTTTGGTGTTTTGTTGATTTAGGGTGGGTTGGGAGTTGGAGTGGGGAGCAGCTGCTGTTATGGGAAGTAGGGGTAATTAGGAAAAAGAGTAGGGTCTCTCTCTTTCTTGTGGTGGAGGTGAGGCAGAATTAGCCAGGAAACAGGTTATGAGGAATCCAGGCTGGATCAACTCCCCCAGATAGTATAGTATTACTATCTTCCTTGGGGTGGAAGGTGGAGAAAGAAAAACATCACCAGGGGTGTGCTGGAGCCAGCTTCTTAGACTATTGTTACATTTTCATTGTGAGTGTTTATACCTCAGAAATCATCAGTTTACAAATCAGGACTAGATTTATTATTTTGTTGATTGCTTAGTTTGAAGAAAGTGTTAATAATACAGGTTAAATGTGAAAGTGTCTGTATACATTTTTTTAAGGAGACTGGTTGTTAAACATTTACCAGCACACCACAATTTAATAATCCTCAAATAACCTGCAATCCCTCAGAGGTCAGCAAATAACATTCATCTCTACTTGTTTTGTTTTGTTTTGTTCCCCTTCTCCTTCCATTTTTTTTCCAAATGACTGGAGCAAAGGGCAAGCATTTGGGGTAAAGTTTAAGGAGTGGCTAGGTGATGATTAACTCTACATGGCAAACAAGAAGATGGGTATTGTACCATACCTTTCATGTCAAAGGGACAGGTCTGGCACTCCACTAAGGACCTAAACCATGTCCCATCTCTTACCCCTGCAAGGACACAAGTAGATTCCTCTGTTTTTAAACTTGGGCCTCCAAATCCTGGAACAGTGCCTTTAGCTATCATTCTTCAGTTTAACAAGCTTGTTTTCATCTAAGTGCTATCCGACTGATAATGGGATATTGACACCTTTTCATTAATTATGGTTTTATAAACAGAGACTTATAGAATGTTAGAGGTGCAGGCTCAAACCACTTATTTTTTTGCTAAGGAAAGATAAACTCAGAAAAATGAATTAACTTGACCAATATCACCAAATGGCCCAGCATTTTATAGTATGTCTGTGAAACCTGGACAGTATACCTGTGCCATGCCAGGAAACTGAACCGTTTCTATTTGAATTGTCTTAAGAAGAGTATGAAGATCACCTTGCAGAGACTGAGGTCCTTTCTTGAACTAAACTGCCAAACATTCAAACTCTACTTCAAAGAGGGCAACTTTGATGGGCTGACCATATTGTTCGAATGTAAAATGTATACTTGCCAAAATGATTATTTTACAAAAAACTCACATGGGCATTCGCGTGGTGGTTAGAAGAAGGGATACAAGGACACTCTTAAGAACTTCAGAAATGATTGTATGACTTGGTGACATTGATGAGAGTAGCTAAATCTTTCATGGTTGATTATTGTTAATAATATTGCAATGACTGTGCACAATGTTCTGGTTCTGCTCAACCTATGCCATCTTTACTGTCCCAATTCCCATCAATCACCAATATTTCTCTGAATTATCTTTCTCTGATTGAATTAGAAGGACAGCAACAATGCCCTGGAAAAAATAGACTATTCCCATGAAGATCCTTAAAATGTTTAATCTGCCAACTCCGTCTGTGAGCAGCCTGGAAGAGGAACCTTCTATACCTCTACCATAAGGTTAACAGGGGGAGACCAGGCAATAAAGAAGAAAACCAGCTATGGACTCAAGAGAAAGCCTAGTCCTAGCAATCCAGAGGTGAGTTGCAGATATGAGCAAATCCTTGGAGTACAGTTTAATCAAGTCTTTTAAAATGTCTACCATTTAGAGATACTAAGCAAAGATAGGAAGCTTCATGAACATTCATGAATAGAAAAAGGACAGAAGCCCTGAAATTCAGGAAGAGTGAGTTACCTCCTTCCTCTGCATTTTCTACATCTGAGTCATGCTACCATCATACTAAACTTCTGCTCATCTTCCCCTTGCAAGCAGGACATATTTGTGGGAGAGTGTATTCCGGTTCTATGGAAGGAATACTTTATAGTAACAGTTTCCACTATGATATCCTTTACTATGAGCAAGTTTTGACCACTGACTGACCAGTAGTAACTTGAACTAGAATATCACAAGTGAGGACTCATGAGCTGGAGTTTTAGAAACAGTTACCCACAGACAACGCCCTTCAACCTAGGAGTAGCAGCTGTCCTCTGGAGACCTAACCCCTTACAGTGTAAGAGAAATAGTGCAGAACAGATGCTATGCTGTGGGAGTTTTTCTAGGTTATATTTGGGCATTTACAAGGATCCAATGGAGAGATTTTCTACTTGAGATTCTCCTTAGATACCCTAGTTCTGCAAAGACCCATGGGAAGAACATGGACATTTTTTTTTGTTTTATATTTTAATTGGATCAGTTGATTTGAGATAACTTCTGCATGATTTGACGTTTGTGTACTGATATCTGTTGTGTTATGCTGTGCATTATGCGTGTGGAAACAAATATCCGTAAGGATATCATAGCCTTAGAATAACACTGGAGCCTAGCCTTTTGCTTGACTACAGTGCACTATAGGAGCTCATTCATGTTTTGTTGGTTTGTTCTTTTTAAATTTCTGAGTAAACCCAGTCCACTTGCCTTGCTGTAACTTGAGTCCAGACAGCTGGTCTGGTATTCTCTGTGGATGAAAAGTTCATAGAATAAGGTATGTCCCTAGTGCTTAATCCCTTTGGGGAAGTCCCACAATTTTTGGGGGAGACTTTCTCTTTGGTTTATACTTTTATTAACTTGTGTTAATTTCTTAATTTTTGTAATGCTTTTTATGTTACAGGGCTCCATTATGGAAATTTCTAGTGTTCTGTGCATTTCAGAGGCCCAGAGGAATTTTAATCCAGGAAAGTTTGGTTTCTTATCTTAAGGTGAAATGGTGGCTTCTAGTCAACTCTAGGTCCTCAGTTCCTGTTGGGAACTGAGGAAGGATCAAGTTTTCCTTTGGAGACAAAGAAGCTCAATTTTCTTTTTCTCTTTTAAAGAATTGTCTTTAGAGTATCTTAAAAGAAACCAGTCTAATTTAAAAAGGAAGCATACCAACTAATTGAATATCCAGATTAACTGTTGAATTTAGCTTTTCAGGCGCCTTGAAGAGTTTGGACAATTTTCATTCATCCAAAGGCTTTGTCCCTTCCTATTCATTCAGAAAAGGAAGCACCAAATTTGAGAGTTTAAAGAGATATCAATGACTATCCAGTCAGCCCATACATAGTTATTCCTATTCCCCTCCTCTCTCTGGGGAAGGGAAACTCTAGACAAGATCCCTGAGGTATCTCTCTCATCTTCCCCAAGAGCCTCGTTTAGACCAACTCCTATGGACATTCACATAACTAACATGGACACACCCAACATATAGAAATGTTAATTTTGGGGAGTGATTAAGTTCCAAATTTTAAAAAAATGCAATTAGGAAAAAAAGATGAGTGGATTCCCTTTCCTTGGAGGTCTGCCAGAAGAAGCTGGATGACCACTTGTTGGGTAGATTATTGTAGGAATTCCTTTTATGTATGGATTGTAATAGATGCCCACTGAAGTTGTTTCCAACTCTCAAATTCAGTGGCACTCACTGCCTTCTGACTTCAAATTCAATGTTCTTTCCACTACAGCCTATCTTTATATATATGCCACTGCTATGTGTCCCTTTGTGCTTTAAATACTGCTACAACTACTGGTCACTAACCAGTTTTTGGTAATACCCTTGGAGAGGTATTATTTTTATTACAGCCAGTCAATTTCCCATCATCATCCTTAAAACGTCCATTTTGCCTTCCTTATCCTCTCCAGGTCAGTTCTCTATATTTTAGAGGTAGATCTAAAACTTTAGTAGATGAGTCTTTGACAGTTGGTTGAGGCTCAAAGAGGTTACTCCAAGGGTACAAAGCTAGTAAGTAGGAGAGGTCAAATTGGAACACAGGTCTTACAAGTCTGAAACTTGATTCACCATAAAATCAATATTTAAAATGGTCCCATTCTCTTGAAAGGGCTTAAATATCAAACTTTGCTTTAACTGACAGACAAGAGGATTGTTACGGCATCTTGCACTAACATGGTGTTGCCTTTAAATTAAAAAAAAAAGTTTTATTAATGCCTTTTCATTTTGTACCATGGTGATTTTCTTATATGTAGTCTCCCCTCCCCATTTGAACACTTTCTTATAACAAAGAAAAACAAACAAAAAATTAACCTGTCCAGCAACATATGCTACTCTCCTCATGTATCTACTGAGAGAAATATGTTCTTCCTTTGTTTTCTGGAATCAAGATTGATCCTTGTGATTCATCTGAGTACAGTCAGCTGCATTTGAGTGTTTTCATTTACATGATTGTATTTTTTCCCTTCTGTTTACTCTCTATTTCAGGTAGTACAAATCATCCTAAGGTTCTCTGAATTCCCTATAGTGCCATCTAGTGGTTCTATCTGCCAAGGTTTGGAGATTGAGGTAGAAGCAAAGGAGAATTTTCTCCTGCTCACCTCAACCTGATTCACTCTTTCCCAACCGCTCACTTACATAGCCTGGAGGGTTTGATTTTCCTTTTGTCAGCATGTCCATTCTGATCCCCTCCCTCAGGAATGATGGGAAGCCTTTGAATGGACTGGAAATTGATGATGGGAGTGGGGAGTGGAGGGGAAGTAGTGACTCTGCTTGCCAACTTGTCTGATTCCTCAGAGAAAAAACATCTCGCCTTTTAAAAAAAAAATTAAGTCTATCACTCAAGTAACCTAAATCTGCTTACACAAGATTTAATAGCTTAGGATAAATAGTCCCAAGTTGGAATTCATCTCCTGCTATTTAAGAAATTATGAGGGGTGTTATTTTTTTCTAAAAAACTAGTATTTATATAGTGTAAGATTTGTAGCATACAAGTCTGGGTAACACCAATAATATTGACACCACAATGATAATAGTTAATATTCATATAGTGCGTGTTATATGTGTGTATATATGTATATATAATCTATATGTAGCCTATAGTATACACTATACATCCTATATAGAGTAAATATATAGTAGGTATTGTATTGTGTATATGTATATAATATATATAGTATATACATACCATATAGCGTATATATGCTATATACACAGTAGATATTGTATAGTAGGCATTATGTTGCACGTATATATATGTATGTATGCAGTATATATATATACTATACGTAGTATATATAGTAGCTATTATATAGTAGGTATTGTGTGTGTATGTACACACACACACACACACACACCATGCTAAGTGCTTCACCATTATTATCCCATTTTATCCTCACAACAATTCTGGGAGGCAGGTGCTATTATTATTCCTATTTTATGGATGAAAAAACTGAGGGAGACGCAGCTAGCAAGTATCTGAGACTGTATACGAACTCAGCTCTTCCTGATTCTAGGTCCAGTGCCACCTACCTGGCCACCCGACCAGTCACATGGAACCCTTAATGCCTGTATGAACACTAACTCTCAGACCAAAGTTCAAACCTTTATCTTATTTAGTTCTGTTTATCCCAAGCTATTCACTGACTTCATCTCTTGCGGTTTCTCAGTTGTTGTGCATCTGACTCCCCCATTTGGGTTTTTTTTGGGGTGTGGAAAGATACTGGAATGAATTACTACTCCCTTTTCCAGCTCATTTTACAGATGAGGAAACTGAGACAGAGATAAGTGACTTGCCCAGGATCACCCAGCTGCTAGTAAGTGTTAGAAGCTAGCTTTGAACTCTGAAGTCTTCCTGATTCCAAACCCAGTGCTGTATTCAATGTGCCACCTGCTTTCCAAATTTCTCAACACACAATTCATATACTGACATGGATCACAGAAAATTTATGATCTATTATAGTTATATGTAAAAAAAATTAGGAATTAGGAAAAAACTTTAAAATAAAGAAATTACATAAGACCTATCTGATGGGAGTTCAATTTTCACTGTCCTTTCTCTGATCTTAAGTGGCAACAAGAGATCAGCTTCAGGCGGTTCTACCCCTTCACAGGAGTTTGAATAAGCAGACTTGAGCTACAACGATGGGGCCCAGTTTTAATCTCCATTCAAAGCATCCACTGGCGGCCTCTTATCTCCCAATAGTAAGATGTGTGTTATCTGCCTTCTCCCAGCTCAAACTAAACAGCAGGGTCAGTGGCTCTGGCTCCCTCTGGAGTCAACTCTTCACCCACTGGGCTAAACTGGGGAGGCAGAACTTGCGCTGTTCATTGGAAGTTCATTTTCCCAAAGTTCATGTTGTCATGACCCAGAACCTTTCTTTGTCTTCAAAGAAATCAGTCTGAATAAATAACTAAAGACCTAGTTATGTTCCTCCGTAGGATTTGGAATTTTGAAATCCCTCGAAAGGCAGAGCTAGCACACTTGGTATCTACAATTACACAGCACAATGTGGATGTTAGCACTTAACAGAATAACGATGATGATAATCCGGCGTCCACATCATCACAGGAGAATGGGGTTCATAGTAAATACACATCAACAATGCATGTAACAGAGCAAAATATAAACCCTAACTTGACAAGCTGTGTTGGTGAACGGTATAATACATATAGAAGGGTTTGGCTCTCCATTTAAAGCATACACAAGTATTCTGTGACTATTTCCTGCCCACTCACTGCCTGGTAAAAAAAAAAAAAGGCCTTTTGGTTACCTGCTAAGCTTTAACTGAGAGTGTATAAAAAAAGCCCCAAAGGAAGAAACTCACTCTTTTCCTTCCTGCTGACTGTGAGTTATGAGGATAGCCCTCCAAATTCCAGATGGTTAGAGGGAGTAAAGGGGACAAAACTCATCCCAATGAGTTGAACCATGGTCTCTTAGGCAGGCCCATATCTGGGCTGCGACTGCCTCCTGTTTGTCTTCTTTCCTTTGATACAGGGCTTTGTGAGAGCTTCAAAGTGTGGAAGCTCTACCAGATGTCACCAGCAACTGAACCCATAAAGGAGTCAGCTCTGAGGAATCACCTGCTTGATCCAACTGATGGTGGTACAACCCTGCAGCTTGATTTGGTGTCCTGAAAGCAAGGGAGTGATTCCATTCATCTGCTATGCTCCATTCAGAAGTTAACTTGGTAGGACAGATGCTTTGTAGCAATTACTTTCTCCCTAAGGACCAAGGTAGTAGAAGAGGGAGTCTGACCCTCACCTAATTTGAGAAGGGAGCATTTTTTTATACTTCTGTTCTTGCTGTATCTTCTCAGTAAATATTCTTTTTGTTTAAGAGAAGAGAAAGGGAGACAGATGGGGGGGAGGGGAAGAGAGAGATTAGTGGACTATTCTCCCCACCTATCTTACCCAGATGTAGCCTGTGAATACATGTTCCTGTTGTTTATCCTTCCCTGTTTCAGAGAAGGAAAAGACTAGATTATAATGAACTTTGAAATGTCAGGAGAGCCACCAGAGGTCCATGAGCAGTCAATGCTGGTCCACCAATACAGCCCAAAGGAACAACTAGGAATCAGCCTAGCCTTGGGTTGATCCCATGGGGCCCTATACTTTCCACCCACTCTGCAGCATTCAGAAGTGAACTGGGTCAGATGAATGCTTTGTAGCAAATGCTTTAAGGTTGAGTCCACTCCCTTGGGACCAAAATGATATAGGAGTGTGTCCTCAAGTATTGGAGAAAAGTTTGTATTTCTGGTCTTGCTAAATCTTCTAAGTAAGTATCCTGTAGAACAGCTAATTGATGTTAGCTGGTTAAATGAAATTGGTCAGTTGTTACTGAGAACACACTAGAATGAAGGCTTGAGCCAATAACATTAAAAAGGCACTTCAACCATCTGGGCTACCTGTAGAACCCTGAGGGAGCAGCAGCCTTGCTCTGGGAACACAACTTCCCAATGAGAGACAGGAGTGAAGGTAAGGACCCTAAGAACTTATAAGGGCTCCATTTGTAAAAAGATAATTGATATTAATTGGTTAAATTGTTAGTGGGATGCTAATTGATGGTATTGAAAACATTAACTAGAACTACTGATATGTGGGAGAATACAAATTCTCCCAAACTGGGAGATGGGGTTTGAGTCAGTAACATTAAAGAAAGGTGCTCCCAATCCCTCAGGAGTACCCCAGAGCCCAGAGAGGGATCAGTAGCCAACCTGGGAGGGAGAGGTTCCTTATTCCCACTCAGACTGGCAAGTATAGACTCTTCAGTGGAGAGATCAGTTTTGGAGGGATTCTAATCGTCGTGAAGAAGGAACTGCCACTCAAATTTTGTGTGATACATACAGAGAGGTGAGAATGAGGTAAAGGATGAGAGCACAAACCTGAAGGCTGGAGAAGATGAGCACAGAGCAGGACTGTCTGGAGCTGGGCCAGGCTGAACTAGCAGTACTGGTAGTTGGTGACAGTGAAGACTAATAAAGAAGTTCCCTTGTTCTCCCAGAGCTCTGTCTGGGGGAAACTTCCCACCAGTGTTAGAAGCTCCCCAATCTTCTTCTTGGGAAGAGTGAAGTGGTGGGAGGTGAGTTGTAAGAGAAACTTATACAAGCTGTGGGTTAGTGTATCTTGCTATTTAAATGCTTTTGATTAATGTTTGTTTGGGTTTTCTACCCTTCCTGATCATGCTAATAAAATACATGGTCATGAATAGTGACTTAATCTAAGCCTATAAATTCAATGTTTGAGATTGAGAGAAGAGAAACTATTCCATGGGAGAAGAGGTTTCTCTGGTTTTATCCTGGGAGATGTCCCATCCAGTCAGTTTCTACAATTTTGTTAATATCCAGAGATTACCCGCTATATCACCTTTGAACCAGAGGAGAGAACTAATAAAGAGATGACCCAATAGTGAAGAGGGGTAAGAGATGATCTATTTCCTCTGAGTGTACCTGAGGGACACCACATTAGCTATTCTATTTTTGTTCTAAAATGTTCTTTGTTGTTCCAAGATGCACGTATCATCCATTGAGAGTCTCATCAGTGTCCCTTGAAATACAGTCAATGAGCCTGTACCAAGATCCTTAATTACTCACCCTTATTTATAATAATGCTTTGATCCATTTCTGATCTTCCAACATGTTTTATTCGCAGTAAAACAATGCTGCCACTGAGCTTCTCCAGAATGACATTATTAACAAACTGGACCATTTAGGGCCCTGGAGCCTCCAACAAAGCAATTCTGCCTTGGAGAACCAGTCTGAAATTTCTGTGTTATCTTTTCTTAACTAGAATTTTAAAATTTCTTTTCTCAATTACATGTAAACAAATCTTTTTCAAATTTTTTTTTTCAAATTTTGGGTTCCAAATTCTCTCCTCCCTTCTTCCCTTCTCCATTCCTTGAGAAGGCAAGAAATTTGCTATAGATTATATATGTGCAATCATGTAAAACATTTCCATATGAGTCGTTCTGTACCGGAAGACCTGAATTAAAAAAAAGAAAGTGAAAATAACATGTTTCAGTCTGTTTTCAATCAATATCAGTTCTTTTTCTGATAATATGCCTCATCACTATTCCTTTGGGATTGTTTTGGATCACTGTATTGCTGAAAATAGCTAAGTCATTCACAGTTCTTCAGAGAATAATATTGCTGTTACTGTGTACACTGTTCTCCTGGTTCTATTCATTTCACTTTGCATCAGTTCATCTAAGTCTTCCCAGGTTTTTCTGAAACCATCCTGCTTGTTAGTTCTTACGGCCCAACAGTATTCCATCACAATCATACACCGTAACTTGTGTGTCGACTGCCCAATTAATGGGCATTCCTTTCATTTCCAATCCTTTGCCACCACAAAAAGAGCTGCTATAAATATAGGTCCTTTTCCTTTTCTTTTGATCTCTTTGGGGTATAGGTTTTGTAGTGGTATCACTGGGTCAAAGGGTATGGACAGTTTGATAGTCCTTTGGACATAATTCCAAACTGCTCTCCAGAATGGTTGCATCAGTTCACAGCTCCACCATCAGCGAATTGGTGTCACTATTTTTCCACATCCCCATCCAACATGTAATTTTCCTTTTTCTGTCACATTAGCCAATCTCACAGATGTGAGGTGGTATCTCAGAGTTGTTTCAATTTGCATTTCTCTAATCAATAGTGACTTGAGTATTATTTTCATATAACTATGGAAAGCTTTGATTTCTTCTTCTGAAAACTGCCTATTCATAGTCTTTGAGCATTGATTAATTGGGACATGACTTAAGATTCTCATAAATTTGACTCAATTCTCTCTGAGAAATGAGGTCTTTATCAGAGAAACACATTAAAAAAATTTCCCTTAGTTTCTGGCTTTCCTTCTAGTCTTGGCTGCATTTGTTTGTTTGTGCAAAACCTTTTAAGTTTGATATAATCAAAATGACCCACTTCACATCCCATAATGCTATCTCATTTGGTCATAAGTTCTTCTCTTATCCATAGATCTGACAAGCAAACTATTCCATGCTCCCTTAATTTGCATATATCATCCTTTATGTCTAAATCATGTATACATTTTGAGCTTATCTTGGTATATATGGTATGAGATGTTTATCTGTACCTAGTTTTGGCGAAACTGCTTTCTAGTTTTCCCAGAAATTTTGTCAAATAGTGATCTCTTCTCCCAAAATCTTGGATCTTTGGGTTTGTCAAACCCAGAGACTACTATGGTCATTTAATACCATGTATTGTCTACCTAATCTATTACACTGATCCACCACTCTTTATTTCTTAGCCATTAAGACTGTTTTAATGATTACCACTTTGTTATGTAGTGTAAGATCTGGTACTGCTAAACCACCATCCTTCACATTTTTTTCATTGATTTCCTTGATATTATTGACCTTATATTCTTTCTGATAAATTTTATTATTTTTTCTAGCTCTATAATTTTTTTGGTAACTTGATTGGTATGACATTGAATAAGTAATTAATTTAGGTGGACTTGTCATTTTTATTGTAATGACTTGGTCTATTCATGAGCAATTAAGATTTCTCCAATTATTTAGATATGACTTTGTGTGAAGTGTTTTGTACTTGTGTTCACATAGTTCCTGACTTTGTCTTGGCAAGTAGACTCCCAATATTTTATGTTTTCTACAGATATTTTAAATGGAATTTCTCTATCTCTTGGTGCTGGACTCTGTTGGTAATATATGGAAATACTGATTATTTATGTGGGTTTGTATTTTTTCCTATGATCATTTTCTCCCTCCCTAAACCTAGGATCTCAGAAATTCTCTCCCATTTACTTATTCTCAGTGCCTTAACCTGGATCAACTTTATTCAGAATAGACAACTACATCCTCCATGATTTTGACACTACTGATGACCCTTTCCTCCTTGATACTCTTTAGGTTTTTTGGGACATCACACTTTCCTAGTTCTTATCCTACCTGACTGCTCTCTGTCTCTTTTGCTGGTTCCTCTTCCATACCATGCTCTCTAATTATGTATCCCTCTGGTTTCCTGGGCCCCCTTCTCTTCTCCATCTGTAATATTTCACTTAGTAATCTCATCAGCTCCCATGGGTTTAATCATCACCTTTATGCTGACAATTTTCAAATCTACCTATCCTGCCCTAATCTCTCCACTGATTTCCAACTGCCTTTCAGAATTTTAAACAAGATATCCAGGAGACATCTTAAACTCAACATGTCTAAAATAGAACTTATCTTTCCCTCAACCATTCCCTGCCCTCCTCTATTACTGTCAAGGGCAACACCATCCTCTCAGTCTTTCAGGCTTGCAACCTAAGCATCATTCTGGATTCCTCACTATCTGTCACCCCTTCATATCCAATCTGCTGCCAAGGCCTGTCCATTTTATCTTTGTAATATCTCTTGCCCACCTGTAACACTGCCACCACTCTAGTACAGGTCCTTATCACCTTACACCTGGACTATTTCAATAGCTTCCTGGTGGGTCTCCTAATTCCAGTCCATCCTAAATTGAAGCTCTGACCATGTCATCACCTATCTCTACTCAACAAACTTCAGGGACGTCCTGTTTTTTCTAGGATCAAATACAAAATACTCTATTTGGCATTCAAAGCTCTTCATAACCTACCCCTTTCCTACCTTTCCAGTCTTCTCATACCTTATTCCCTACCATGTACTTTTTATTCCAGTGATACTGACCTCCTGGCTGTTCTACAAACAAGACATTCTCTTTGTGTTGGGCATTTTCTCTAGCTGTTCCCCATGCCTGGAATGCTATCCCTCATCTGTCTACTGGCTTCCTAGAAGTGAGAAGTAAAATTCCCTCTTCTACAAGTAACCCTCTTAATTCTTAATACCTTTCCCATGCTAATTATCTTGTATAAATGGTTTGTATATGTTTGCTTGCATGTTGTCTTCATTATATTGTAAGCTACTTGAGGACAGGGACTGTCTTGTGCCTCTTATTGTATCCCTGGGGCATAGGCACAATGCTTGGAACATAATAAATTGTTTTTAGACTTTCTCCTCTATCCCTTCCCACCTCTCCCAATGCCCCAGAGTAAAACAGTCTCCACAGAACATGGATAAATTCCCAGAACAGAGTTGCATGTACAGCCTGACCCCAGGGCAGACCATTCATTGCTGTTTCTTCCCCCTCAGTAAAGGTTGATTGGCAAAGTTTTAGATCATAGAGCAGTGGAGAATGCTGCCCTCAGCATCAGAAAAATCTGGCCTCTGACTCACACTTAGTAGCTAAGGACCATGGGCCAATCACTTGATTTCTCTAAACTTCAATTTTCCCTCCTGTAAAATGGAGATGATGATACCTTTAGTACCCATCTCTCAGGGTAATAGTGAGGCTGAAATGAGATAATGCATATAAACTGCTCTGCCAACTTTAAAGGACTAAATATCAGTTATTATTATTCCCAAGATTCCCCTAGAGGTCCCAGACAAGACTCCCAACTCCAGTTAAATGAGCAGTTTCTTGTCTCTTGTCTGGCAGGACCTGCCAATAAGATAATCACAGGGTTGGGGAAGGAGCCCTGGGTGGTTAATAAACAGTCTTCTGGGGTCTGCTGGAAGGTCAGGAAAGCATAGACCCTGTCCTTGTGAACAACTTGGTCAGGGTTAACCCTCATGACCCCCGAAGGCCTCCGTAGGTGGGGGGAAAATAGCGTTGGTGCCCTGATTCCTAGCAGACTCAACTCAACAATTCAATTTCCCTTTTGTTATCTACATGTGCTCTTTAGGCTACGCCCTGAGCATTGGACTTCCTAGCCCTCAGAGTCTGGAACCCTTTGGGAGCAGAGAGCTTTCCTGTGCTTGATGAATTCTTTCAATTTTTCAAGAAGCCCTTGGCAGCTAGGCCTAAAGTCAGTCAGGAAGACTTAAGTTCAAATCCAACCTTTCTAGCTATGTGACCTGGGTCAAATCCCTTAACCTCTGTTTACCTCTAGATGAAATTTCATTATCTTGCCACAAACCAGGCGTCCTTGACATTTTCTAGTTATTTCCACAACAGATGGCTGCTTATCCCCAAAACACACACACACCCCTTTTCTCAGTTGTCACTCCTCCTTAGAATGTAAGCTCCCTTGGGACAAAAACTGTCCTTTCTTTGTATTTGTATCCAAAGAATTTAGCATAAAACCTGTCACATAGCAGGTGCTTTTAGTATGTTACCCATCCATCTATCTAGGAAAAGGCCCTTTCCTAGCAGTTCTCTGAATGCCTTCTGCTCCCATGTGGCAGCTAAGGGAGAGAATCACCTGGGCAAGTTGAAACCTGAGCCTCTGGCTGACTCCTTTGTTTTGTGTTTCTTTCCTCAAGAATTATCCTGATTGGAGTAGTTATCACAGGAATTTGGATAATTCTTGAGTCTCTCTGCTGGCTGTACAATGGGAGATGTTCCTTAAATAGACATTACAGTACTAAGAGCAGATGTCAAGATGTAATTGGAAAATATTTAAAAACATAAAAGCAATAATGTGAATTTTTGGTATTCCCAAGTCAATATGCGGCCCGCAATTTTAATCGAGTTTCAGACCATTGTCTTAGAGAAGACCACTGACACAAGGGGGCTCCTAATTCTATGGTTTGACTCCTTCAATCACTAATTCAGCTCACTGGTAAAATACTTCATGTGTGAATGATTCTAGGTATCAACCTCTAGGAAAATAACAAGTTTTTGCTCAGTATAAGCCTATCTTTCGTGCTAAGCATTTCTTTTGCATAGAAAAGTAGCTGTATCACACCTGATTTACAGGCATATTTATTTAGCACATCTGTACTATAATGTGTGGCAGAAATATCACTTAAATGATTTTAGTACCTTCCTACTCCCTTCTTTTTGAGGAGGCCCAAGACATGACCTGGACCCAAACTAATTGATTATCTTTGGGATTTACCCCCCCTCCCTCCGATTGCCTTCCCGCCGCCTAAAAAATGGAAAAAATATGAGAGTATTTTTTTACATTACTCCTTTTGTCTTTCCTCACAAATATACTGCAAATATTAAATAAAATGCTCATTAATTCCACAAAGAACAAGACAGTACCTCCACTGGGAGGGATTTACAGTGGTTGCAAGGATTGTTAGATATTGGTGTGAATTGTAGACTCCTCTGGAAGCTTTAAAGACTAGAAAATATTGGCATTCTCTTTGGCACGGGTTAAATGCATTCCTCCCCCCAAAATGGAACAAACAAGGGGATTTTCCAAGTACTCTTCCAGTTCCAGTATTGTAGCTTGCCTTAACTGTTAGACACTTGACAGTTTATTCATTAACTGATCCAGTCCATTTTAAGCACAATCATATTATTGTAGAAATGGATGGCATTAATCAACTAAGGCTTCTTTCTCAGGCTTGAATTGCATTAAAATGCTTTTCAGTAAGCATTTATTTTCTCTTGTCCCACTTCAAGGAGAGGGCTAGTGGAAATAAAACCTTTAAAAACGTCTTGTTCTGCAGATTTAGTGCAACCCCTCTCCAGGAGGAGGTGGGTAGCACTCTTCATCACCAGTACTCTGGGATCATGGTTGACCACTGCATTGTTCAGATTTCTTAAGCCTTTCAAAATTGTTAATTTTTACATCATCAACATGAAAACTATTTTCCTGGTTCTGCTCATTTCATCATATCAGATCATAAAAGTCTTCCCGAGTTTCTGTGAAATGACTCCATCATTTCTTATGGCACAACAGAATACATAGAATATGTATGTGGAATACAGAATACATATATGACAACTGAGAAAAGGGGTGGGAGTGTGTGTGTGTGTACACACCATGATTTGTCTAGCCAGCCTCCAACTGACGACCACACCCTTAGTTTCCATTTCGTTGCCACCACAAAGACCTGCTATAAATATTTTTCACATTTTTCTTTGATCTCCTTGGGGGGTATACCTAGTAGTGGAATTGCTAAAATCACAGGACAGGCACAGCTCAGTGACATTTGGCAAAGTTTCAAATTACTTTCCAGAATGGCTGAACCAGTTCCCCAACAATACTTCAATGTGCCTGCTTTCCGGAATCCTTTCAGTTTATTTATTGCCTACTTTGCCAATCTAACAGTTATGAAATGGAACCTCAGAGGTGCCTTAGTTTGTTGGTTAATAAACTCAGAGCCACAAAGGACCTTTGAAACAAGCCCCTTAGTCCAACAAGTCTCGACCCACAGTTTAAGAGGCACATTTACATGTTAGAGGTTAGGTTACTTATCCAGGTCATAGAGCCAGTGTCTTGAGGAAAGATCTGAATCCAGGTCTTCCTCATACCAAGTCCTGAGCTCTATTCCTTACATGCTGTGGAGAAGACCTTCTCAGAAGCTAGTCCAAGGAGGGGTTAATTAAATCGGGTAGTAGGGGACTGGCAGCAAGAATGATGAGTAGAAGACAATCTAAAGATTGCTAAGGTAGAAACTGTCTTGCCAGTTCACTGAATATGAAGAGTAAGGAGGATAACTATAGTAAGGTTTCTAACACAGCAGAAAGGAATACTACTAGTGATAATACTGATGAAAATAGTGGAGTAATTCAGTTAATAGGTTAGGTTTCAGGAGAAAAAAATGGAAATGAGGCATCCTAATGAAGGTAATATTTCAAGTAAGGGACTTGAAATGAGTCTAGAACCTAGGTGAAGAGTGGGATTCATCTACAGAGCAGTGAGAATTAAAACCACAGGACTGAATGCAATTATGAAGTCTAGAGTCATAGAACCAAAAGATGAAATTTTTTGGGAAATCCACCACAAGGGGTTAGGAACCCAAGGAGTCCATAAAAGAAACAGTAATTGTTAAGAGAGTTAAACAAATTAGGTGATGTTTCCATAGCCAAGGGAAGAAAACTTAACCAGAAAAATGGTTCATCCAGTGTGAAATGCTCCAGAGGGTGAAAGGTAAATATGGGGGGAAGGAAAATGAGAGAAGGGGTATCTCTTTAGAGGGATCTAGTAAACTCAGCATTAGCAAAGGAAAGTGACCTTAAAGAGCAGAGATCACAGCAACAGGGAAGGGATCACGAGACGGACAGTTGATTGGACAGAAAGTTCTCTATATGAACATAATCATCATTCTATAACTACCTTGGATTTCATAACTACATTGTATTTTGTATTTAACTTGCATATATTTATTCCACATATACTTACATATGTACGTCTCCTCACTTGAAAACAGGGATGATTTCGTCTGTGTATCCCCAAGGTACACATACTGCCTGACACACTATGGGAACTTAACAAATGCTTGTTTTATTACATACCCTGCCTTTAACTTCTAGTTATCTGAAAATCTAGTCATGGGTCCATCCAACTTGAAACTGATTAATTCAACATATAGAAGTGTCATGGTTATCACATGCAAGGCACTGTGCTATCTGTCTTAGAAATACAAAGATGAAAACATCACACATCTCTTGCCCTCAATGAACCTATAATATAATGAGAAAACATGGCATCTACAAAGATAAGTAAAATACAAGGCTGAATGTTATTGGGAAGAGCCCCAACAAATGCTCTGGAAAAATATGAAAATTATAGCCAGTGGGATAAGGAAAAGCTTCATGGGGGAGATGAAGCTAACCTGAAGCTTCTAATGGGTAGAAATGAAGATGAAGTGAGATCCAGGAAAAGGGCTAGGAGGGCAGTCTGAAATTGAGTTATAGCTAATATCCCTTTGGCTTAAATGTCAGGCTAAGGGAGGGCAAAAGGGCTTTTGAGCAAGAGTGTCACAGCCAGATTCAGGCTTTAGGAAAATGTTGATTATTTTGACAGTTGTGAAACTGTACTGAAAAGGGATGTCTAGATGGCAGGGAGCAGGAGTTAAGTGCAGCAAATTCTCCCACCACAAACTCCTCCAAACAGAGCTAGAAAACACGTGACTGAATACTCACAGAGAAGTTGAAAAGAGGAAAAAAAAATCACTCCAAAACATTTTTTCACCAAGATCTCCATTGTCTGTGAACACTGGGGAAGGTCTAGTCAGAAACGCACTACAGAGCACACTAGCACAAGGCAAGAGGAAGAGGGACTAGGAATCAAGTGGCAGCTTTGTGGCTCACTACATAAATCTACGGTGGGCCGAAGAGGAGACCTGTGCCCATGGTTCATGTTGGGGCTAAGGAGAAGCTGCAGGCCCTAGCTGCTTCTCTCCAAAAGAGGAGCAAGTTCATAAGCAAGTAGCAGTGTGGCTCAGACCCTAGGAGTAGAGAAGGGTCTCAGTTACAGTTTGTAGTCCAGTCTGAAGCCTGCAGAGGAATAAGGAGTAGGAATCCCAGCTCTCAGGGAAGCTTGCAATTGTGTCACTCTGAAGCAGTAGAAATTCCTAGCTAGCTAAGAAAGGGGCCAAGTCCGAGCAGCACTCTACTATTGCTCAGACTCAAAACTGGGTCATGGGTCAGGTCCATGCAAAGCTCAGAATGAGGCAGGAGATGGGGCTGCAATCAGACTCTGCTGCGTAGGAGAGCCCTTGGGGAATACTGAAAAACTTGCCAGTCCCCACTCTGAGCTCTCTGAGAGAGCCTGAAAATCTGGACAATACTCAACACCCCAAGAAAACAGCAACAAGACCAGCCCAGACTTTTCTTCCAGAAGTGTACATAATCTGGCCCTAAAATTAAATCTAAAGACAGGAAGCAGGTTCGAATTAGCAAACAAAAAGCATTTCACTATAAAAAGCTATTATGGTGATAAAGACACTTAAGACACAACATAAAAAGAATGACTCCAAAACATCTACAAACAAAAGCTTCAGATAAACACAGTCTAGACACCAATTTAATTAGAATTCCTAGAAGTGAGGAAGCAACATATTAAAGAAAAAAGAATAAGCATTTTTATAAATGGAGAGCACTTGAAAAGAAACGAGTACTACAGGATAAAGAATGGGAAAAGAAATAAAAAAGCTTGGCACAAGAACAGAAAACCTTGCCCGAGTAACAAACTTCCCTGAAAATTAGAATGGATAAAATAGAAGCCAACAACTCCATGAGGCAGGGAGAAACCATAAAACAGTCAAAAGACTGAAAAAAAGGGAAGAAAATATAAAGGATCTCATAACAAAAACTGGAAACATAAAACCCTGGAAAATAGATGGGGAAATAGAGAATCATGAGACTGAATGCTGTCATCAAGAACCTCGATATCCTATTTCAAGAAATCTTAAAAATACACTGCCCAGATCTCCTAGAATCAGAGAACAAAGTGGAAACAGAGAGAATCCATCAGTTACTTCCTGAAACACCAAAAAGAAAACCACTAGAAACATGATAACCAAAATCTAGAGCTTTCAGATCAAAGAAAAAACTCAAGTCAAATTGAGAAGCCAGTGAGGGTCACACAATATTTAGAAGCCATCATTCTAAAGAAACAGAGCTCAGAATCATATTCCAGAAAGTAAAGGGGTGATACACACACACACACAGTTACAGCCAAGAATATATTACCCAGTAAAAAGAGTAAAATCCTAGAGGTAAAAAAAAAGCAAACTTAAATGAAATAGGACTTCCATGTATTTTTACTTAAAAACCAGTGCTGTATAGAAACTTATGAATCCAAATGTAGTAGAGAAACATAACAAAGCAAACACAATCATAAGGATTTACTAAACCAGGATAAACTGTTTACATTTTAATACAGTGATATGATGCATGCCTGTTCCGAATCACATCAATGTCACTAATGTCAAGAATCTAATTAGGTAGAAGACCTGAGAATGGTTCTGTTATCTTCATGATCTTTTTTAAAAAAAAAAAAAACAGAGAGAAGAGGAATACATTAGCAAGAGAAGGGAAAGGAAAGTTAGGGAAAATTGTGTTACATAGTCAAGGGGCCCAAGTAAAAGTCTATTACAAACGTAGAGGAAGGAATTGGGGGAGAGGGGGTGAGCAGCTGACACTTTCACCCTAATCAAAACTGGACAAAGGAGGGAAGAACACACACATTTCTGGATACAGACATATATTTCACTCAAAGAAATAGGAGAGAAGGCTGAATTAAAGAGAGAGATCACTGTTGTTCGGTCATGTCTGAATCTTCATGACCCCATGGACCATAGCACACCAATAATGTCCATGAGTTTTCTTAGCTTGCCATTCCCTTCTCCAGTGGATTAAGGCAATGGAAGGTTAAAGTGACTTGCCCAGGGTCACAAAGCTAGTATCTGAGGCTAGTTTTGAACTCAGGTCTTCCTGACTTCAGGACCATTGTTCTATTGACTGAGCCATCTAGCTGCCTCCAAGAAAGGGATTAGTCCTAAACAATACAAATTCTAACGTTATGCAAAAAATATTTGTTATCTCCTGAAGAATAAGAATGTGAGTTAAATGCATATAAACTGGAAAATGTCTAAAAAAGTTACTGTATATAAATGTGATGGAATACATGGGGGGGTACAGAGCCAAAGAGGACAGAACAGAAGCAGGAACGTGCTAAAGCTCTCCCCACAAATCCCTCAAAAAAAAAAATGATTAAACAAATTCTAGAGCAGCAGAAGCCACAAAATAATGGACTAAAATTTCCAGCCCAAGACAACTGAGAGGGTCAACAGGATGGGTCTATTACACTGGGCTATGAGTGGAGCTCAGTTCAGTGTGTGGAGGAGGCCTTACGGGACTGAATCGCTGGCAGCAGCTGCGGTTTCTAGGTTTCTTAACCCACAAATACCAAAGGTAGCCACTGTTGAAGTTGTAGCTGTTTCTGAAAAGTCAAGTAATTGGCTGGGAAAAATGAGCAAACAAGGAAAAAGAAATGGCCTATAGAGTCTTACTTTCTCAGTGAAGAGATATTTTCTTGCATCATCAATGACAAGGAAGATCAAAACATAACAACCAGAAGACAACAAAGCCAAAGCTCCTGCATCCAAAACCTCCAAGAAAAGTCTTAGGCCATAGAAGAACTCAAAAAGGATTTTGAAAATCAAGTAAGAGAAGTAGGGGAAAAATTGGGAAGAGAAATGAGAGTGATGCAAGAAAATCATGAAAAATGAGTCAACAGCTTGCTAAAGGCAACCCAAAAAATACTGAAGAAAATAACACTTAAAATTAGACCCAAATGGCAAAAGAGGTACAAAAAGTCAATGAGGAGAAGAATGCCTTAAAAAGCAGAATGGGCCAAATGGAAAAAGAGGACCAAAAGCTCACTGAGAAAATAATTCTTCTAAAATTAGAATGGAACAAATGGAAGCTAATAACTTTATGAGAAATCAAGAAATTATAAAACAAAACCAAAAAGAATGAAAAAATAGAAGACAATGTGAAGTATCTCACTGAAAAAACAACTGACCTGGAAAACAGATCCAAGAGAGATGATTTAAAAATTATGGGACTACCTGAAAGTCATGATCAAAAAAAGGGCCTAAACATCATCTTACAAGAAATTATCAAAGAAAACTGCCCTGATATTCTAGAACTAGAGGGTAAAATAGAAATGGAAAGAATTTACTGATCACCTCCTGAAATAGATCCCAAAAGGTAAATTCCTAGGAATAGTGTGGTCAAATTCCAGAGTCCCCAGTCCAAGGAGAAAATATTACAAGCAGTAAAAATCAATTCAAGTACTGTGGAAACAAAATCAGGATAACACAAGATTTAGCAGTTTCTAAAGGATTGGAAGGCTTGGAATGACATTATAGAGGTCAAAGAAGACAGGACTAAAACCAAGAATCACCTACCCAGCAAAACTGAGCATAATCCTTCAGGGATAAAAAAATGGAACTTCAAGGAAATAGACTTGCAAGCATTCTTGTTAAAAAGACAAAAGCTAAATAGAAAATTTTACTTTCAAATACAAGACTCAAGAGAAGCATGAAAAGGTAAATAGGAAAGAGAAACCATAAGGGATTTATTAAAATTCAACTGTTTTAACATTCCTACATGAAAAGACATTTGTAATTCATCAGACCTTTCTCAGTTGGAGGGAATATGTATGTATGTATGTATGTGGATGTAAAGAGACAGAAGGCATAGGGTCTGTGTTCACCCTTTGTTTTCAAAGACCATGACATCAGGGAAATAATGTGACTTGCACGTGACTTTGTTTTGAGTGAGGGAGGGCTGTGCACTTTCTTCTCCTGAGCCGTCTGGGTCCAGTGACCAGATATTCATCAGGATGACTGGAGGTAGCACAGGATGCAATGGGAGACCTTGGCCTTTTTAGAAAGGCTGACCTTTTCAGGTACTCACTTAGAGCAACATAATGCCCATTGAGTGACTAGGCCTTTTTTTTCTTATTTATTATTATTATTTTTAATAAATTTATTTAACTTTTTACATTCATTTTCACAAAATTTTGGGTTCCAAGTTTTCTCCCCATTTGTCCCCTCCCCCCACTCCAATACACCGAGCATTCTAATTTTCCCTATCACCAATCTGCCCTCTCTTTTATCATCCCTCCCTTCCCTTGTCCCCATCTTCTCTTATGTCCTGTAGGGCCAGATAACTTTCTATTCCCCATTACCTGTATTTCTTATTTCCTAGTATCAAGAACAATACTCAACAGTTGTTCCTAAAACTTTGAGTTCCAACTTCTCCCCATCCCTCCCTCTCCACCCATTTCCTTTGGGAAGGCAGACAATTCAATGTAGGCCCTATCTGTGTAGTTTTGCAAATGACTTTGATAATAGTCACGTTGTATAAGACTAACTGTATTTCCCTCCATCTTATCCTGCCCCCCATTGCTTCTATTCTCTTTTAATCCTGTCCCTCCCCAAGAGTGCTGATTTCAAATTGCTCCCTCCTCCCATTACCCTCCCCGTTCCATCATCCCCCACACCCTCCTTATCCCTTTCTCCCCCACTTTCCTGTATTGTAAGATAGGTTTCCATACCAAAATGAGTGTGCATTTTGTGAATAGGTCTTAAGAGTTGGTCAGGGAATGGCCTTTTTAATGAGCAAAAGAGAAAAATAACTAAATCAATAGAAACTGTTACTAGTGATAATCACTCTTAGGTAGTCATTAAATGGAGCTTGAGCAGACACTTATTGTTGTCCAGCCCATGGCCAAGTATGTATATGGATGTAGAGGCAGAGGGCATAGGGTGAACTGAATATGAAGGGATGATATCTAAAAAAGAAAATTAAGTGTTGAAAGAAAATGTACTAGCAAAAAGAGAAAGGAAGAAGTAGAATGTAGTAAATTATCTCACATAAAAGAGGAAAGAAAGAACTTTCACTATGGAGGGGAAGGGGAAGGTGCGATGGAATAAATGAGCCTTCCTTACATCAGGTTTGGCTTTGGGACGGAATAACAGACACTTGCATCAGGAAAGTGGGGGGGGCGGGGGGAAGGTGATGGGGGGGCAGTAGAAAGGAGGGCAGATTGGGGGAAGGGGTAACTGGAAGTAAACACTTTGGTACAGGGGTAGATCAAAGGAAAGAATAGAATGGAAGGCAGGACAGGATAGAGGAAAATAGTCTTTCATAACATGGTTATTTTGAAATGAAGCATGACTAACACCATGTACAGCCTATATCAAATTGCTTGCCTTTCCCAATGAGGGTGGGTGGGGAGGGGGGAATGGATAAAATGTGGAACTCAAAGCTTTAAAAGGGAACATTAAAAATGGTTTTTACATGCAACTAGGAATAGGGATATATAGGCAATGGGTTATAGAAATTTTGCCCTACAGGAAAGGAGGGATGGGATGATAGAAAGGAGGGCAGATTGGAGGCAAAGATAATCAGAATACATGCTAACCTGGGGTGGAGGGAGATGGAGAGAAAATTCCAAATCCAAAATTTTGTGGAAGTGAATTTTGAAAACTGAAAATAAATTTTTTCTTAAAAAGAAATGAACAGAATGGTTTCAAAGAAACTCACAAAACTTGTACAAATTAATGCAGTGAACAGAACTGGGAGAAAAATTTTTAAGATAACATTGTGGAAAACAAGTCTTTGACATACTCAAGAACTGAGATGAACACAATGGCCAATCACAACTCCAGGCTGATGAAAGACTATTTGCTTCCTGAGAGGCGAAAGACTAGTACAGATGAGACATCCATATATAGGTATTATATACATATATATATATTTCCTTTGGATGTGTAGAAATCTGTTGTTTGTAAAAGGTCATTTGGGGGAGTCAGAGCACAGTGCCTGACATATATAGTAGGCATTTAACAAATGCTGATTGATTTTCATTCTCATTGTAAAGAATGGGAAGAGCATTTTTTGCTGATTGGTAATAAAAGCTTGCTGTGAAAGTAGCAACTGAACTAGGCATCCTGTGTTTGTGGGAGGAAAAGAAAATGAGTTCAGAGTCCTAAGGCTTTAGACCTCTGCTGACTTGGAGAAAGGTGGTGTCAACATTCAAACATTTTATGTTTGCAAGGGACTTTTGGGAGTAAAATGTTAAGGTGAAGGGCTTTGCCATTTATATCTGCAGCACCCAGGAACTTAATATTTACTAAATTTGAGATAACACTAGAATAGAGTCGTCAATAAACATTTCCCTAAGTGCTTTTGGTGTGCTAGGCAGGAAAAATACCCAGTTAGAGCTGGGGGTGGGAAGGCAGCTGGACATTCAGAGTTGCAGGAAAAGAGGCTGGATATATATACTTGCATGATGATCAGTTATTAAGCACCTATCATGTGCCAGGTAATGTGTAAAACACTGAGGATACAAAGACAGTCCCTGCTTTCAAAAAGTTTACAATCTAACAGAAGACAATGCACAAAAGGAAGCTAAAAGGGAAGAGAGCAGCAGAGAAGGTGCCAGTTGGGGGAGATGGTGGAGAAATACATCTGAGAATTCCCAAAGTGGTACAGCCAGGTTGAGAGATGAGAGAAGCATGTGGTCCAAGAGTTTTCCTTAAAAGAGATTCATGGCCTCATGAATCTGGTGAAGAAATTGGTGAGACAAGTGCCAAAGTAGTGCATTCAGGAGAGAAATGTTGGTAATTGTGGTAACTGATAATAGTAGCCAGAGGAATTGATGTGATTACAACAACTACACATGTGACGACTGTCTGGGCAGGGTAGGTTAACACAATCAAATACGATTAAGGAGCCAGAGAACAGGGACTAGTGACTTAGGAGGGATGGGGAAACAAGCATTTAGTGCCTACTGTGTACTTTGATTTTTGTAACTCTGAAATGAGGTGTTCTCATTATCCCAACTTTACATTAACATTACAGCAGAGGAAAGGTTTAATCAACGTGAAATGTCTGAGGCCAAGTCTGAATTTAGCTGCCTCACGTCAGCATCATGTTGCATAATAGTTAAGGATGAACACTGAGAAAAAAGTTTTAGTGACTAGAGTAGTGTCCACAGAGGAGCAGGAAGCAAATTTTAATTCTAATGAGGCAGTATAAAGCAGCAGATTCCTTTCTTTGGGCACATCATGCCCTCCTCTCCCCCAGCACATACTGCTTCTGCCTATCTAAAGACCTAGAGATCTCCTAAGGAACTGGGAGAGGGAAAAGGAATCCTTTTAAGTGGCTATGCCTTCCTGAGCATCACTTAACCAAAATAAAGTTTTGTGTCCCGATTTTCCAAAAAAATAGGTATAGCCTCTCCACACACACATACTATTCCCATTCTACTTATGTCACTTGGTATCTTTTCTGCCTATCTAGGTTTCCGTGTATCCTTATAGTTATCATTACTCATGTACCTCATAGTACCAGTATTCACATGAATACCCCTGTTATCCGTCAATCATTGAGCATATGCTAGTTCTCACCATCACTCACAAGTGAATTCACTTCTAGTTTCAAGAACACCATTATCTGATCATCCAAACATAATTTCCTCTCTCCCTATGCCTTAACTCTTAAACCTTCACCTCACCATGACCTCCGATATTTCCATTCAATACTCTGTCAGGCTGTCATCCATCCTGACTTCATTTTCCTCCCTCTTCCATTACAGACCCTTTAGCTGACCAGGTAACCTTGATATTTACTTGGCCTTAAACTATGCCACAAGGGCAAATAAGAGGCTGTGACATCTCCCCCTTCTCCAGCTGCCCCTCATGGGCCCGGAATAGGCAACGGTCCCTGTCAAGAACAACCCCTCACCCCTCTCCATATACCCCTTCCAGGAGACTGCATCCACTACCATCCTCTCTTCTGAGTTACTGGTTCTTTCCTCAGTGACTACAGACCTGCCAACTCTCCCCTGCAACAGCTTTATAAAACCCTCCCCAGAGGTAGATTCTGTCTACCATCCTTGAAAGCTACTGTCTTAAATCTATCTTTCCCTTCTTGGATAAGAGACAGGGAAATGGACCTGTGATTTCACTGGTATACTTATTTCTGACTCCAAATCTTACTGTTCAAACTGGCAGCTAAACTGATTCTTAGATTAAAACTGCCATTTCCAAAGTCACAATGTACTAACTGACAAATCTGATGACCTATCTTCAACCCTCAGGCTTGTTCTCAACTTCTCTGTAGTACCTGACACTGTTCTCTTATTACTCCTACCTAACTGCTCCATTACAGAATGGACTATAACACTCCATTACGTGCGTATGCACACCTGGGCCATCTCTCAGTGATCTTATCAAGCTGTGTCTAATTATACTGATGACTTCCAGAGCTAGACTCTGAGCATCAGCTCCGCACCACCTTGACTGGTCCCTAGAGATATCAACATCAACATGTGCATTATTACTTCATTCTCTTACCCTCTTTCTCCTTTTGGGTTTCCCAGGTTTGCAATTCACATTACCTCATCAATATTTTCTTTTTTTGTGGCTCCCATCTTAATTCAGACCCTCATCTCTTGCCTCTTCCATATTTCCGTACCCCAATCAGTCCCTCAAACAGCTGCCTGGATGAGCATGTCACTACCCTGCTCAAATTTCAGTTTTCCTACCTAGCATTTAAAAAGCCCTTCAAAACCTGATCCCAACTCATCTTTCCAACACTGTTATGTTCCAAACACATATAACATCCAGCTCTACTGACCTTGTTATTGTTTATATCCACAAGTCCACATCTGACCCCCTCCAATGGAGATTTATCAGTTCAAGGACAGCCCTCTACAGTGAGGTCTTTTCTAATATTTCAATGATTATGCCTTTCGGCTATTTTGAGAATTTAAGTCTTAATGTTTTAAATTCTGTCCGGATCATATTTCTTTGCTATTTGTAAAACTGCAGCAGTTTCAGAAAACTCTTGAACTTTTGTGCTCACTAATTTCTTTAAATGTTTGACAGAAATATTTCTCCTCCCCAAGATTGCTGATGTTTCTTTTTAAGTTCTCATTTTGCAGAAAGGATTTACAATACAGCTATTCAATTTGGAGGACAAGACTACTTCTCCATGGGAAGAAGGACAGACTGGTACCTAGGACCCCTTCCTACCTAGAAGGGTCTTTATGGCACAAATGGAAACCTTATAGACAATAGACACAACACTGAAGGCATGAGGTCCTCAGAGTAATGGAGATAGCACTGCCCCACTACAATCTTCACAAGCTAAGGAACCTAGAAATGGACCAGAAATCCAAGCTATCAACTTTGGGCTGTTCCACAGCTTTGAGCCATCCACCTCTTAGAATCATGACTCAAGTTATTCATACTGATTAAGTCACTAGGGACCAAACTTCCATCACATGTTAAGCTTTATAACAACTAGAACTCTTAAAAAACTGAACAGTCTAGATTGCAGGTTACTGTGACATTAAATTGTAAACTTTTGTATGTTGAGCTCTCATGTCATATTTGAAGTTTATGACCCTCTAAAGTACTACCTTCCACCAAAACACATCCTTGTCTCAATATGGCCACAGAAAGGCAAATAGAAGACATAAAGGCATTCAGGGATCACCTGGTAGTAAGTAACCTGGATAATCATATCTACCCAGACCCTCCAGGACTCAATTTTTAAAGGTGTCCAATATCATTGGCTTCACAATCACCTGCCCTCCGCCATCTTCCAACCCCTTCTCACCAACTTTCAAGATGCTCACCTAATGGCTTCTGGTCAATCACAAGCCCAACATAACTCAGGCACTAAAATTATCATTATTATTTGATATGTGTTAAAAAACTAAGAATGAGCTCAGTTTAAAAGACAAGTGAAGATGTTACTTCAGGGTTAAATGAAGTCAGTACTTAACACTTCATAAAATCCCCCTAGTGACACAAGCACAAACCTTAACCCAGCCTTTCAACCATAAACTTTTCTTCACCTGTTATTTTGTCTACCTACATTCTTTAGAAAATTATCTGTTCTTAGAAAATTGGCAGGCTATGCCAAGGACACTGATTTTTATAGCCAAGCTTCTTTTTAAAGTCAAAAGGTAGGCTTAAGTTCCCCTAACCCACAGATACACCACAGCACCATGTTAAGATAGACCAACCATTTTATTTTCCTCTGACTGGTTCAGGAATGTTGATGGGCAGATAGTTCTTTACATGGGCTTTGGAGGGGGTCTGGGGGCAGCACCCTACAAAAGTAAAAGAAGGAGATAGTTTGTCAGCAACATGGGAACAATGTCATTCCAAGCATTTCCCCACTATGGAAAGCAGAAATAGTTCAAATCTCTTTCTTAATCTAGAATCCTTTCACAAATATCAATGAGGAAAAAAATTTATTTAGGGTATATACTGCTTGTATAATCGTCAAGATGTAAGGAAATATCAAATTTTGGAGAGATGTCTGTAATTAGAATTACAAATCCAATATTGGATGCCTTTGGAATTAATAAACAGTATCCGGCCTCTTTTCCAGCCAATTACAGTATTTTCTGCAGACAGTCTAGTTTCAACCATACCCCCTTTATCTTTATAAAGATCCCTCAAAGTTTATTTTCATTTTTTTCATTTCCCTATTTAGAATAATCTCTCCTGGAGCAGGGACCTTTTCATCCATCCCAAGCAATCCTAGCAGCTTTTAATACCTCTCCCCTTCCTCCTTTTTGTACTCAGTCCTGTTATGAGACTTACCGCAGGTCTGAACCTGGGTGGGGGTGTCCGATCCTTTCGTGCCTCCCGGGAGCGATTCCTCACTACCTTGCTGTGGATCGCGCAGCTCACACAGTAATGTAGTTTCACATACAGTTTGGGCAGCACATAGGCTGGTGAAGGAAAAAGCATTAGCACTGCCCTGAGGTGTCATGCCCACCCCAAAGTATACACCAAACGTAATTAAAACGCCAAGTTTTTAGAGAGCTTTTGCATTTTGTAAAATGGCATACGGTAGAAATTAGCGCTACTAAGCAGACCTGGCCATTCCCCATCCCTCCAAAATGCCCACGGGCAGCCTTTACACAGAACCCCCTTTGGGATTTTAGTCTTAAACTCCCGTTTCCTTAGGTTACCTTTCTGTAATATGTAAGTCACAAAAGTGGACCCCACTGAAGTTAAGGAAAATAAAAGTCTTAACCCTTAAGATTAGACTTTAATAAGTCTACAATAACAAGATTAGAACAGAACAGATGCCACCTACACCCAAACTTTGCTTTTCAGTTAAGGAAACCAAAAGCAAGTTACTCGACCAGGTATGACCCATTTCCAGTTCGGGGCTCCTTCCATCCCCCTCAACCGCGCCCTAAGGACGCTGGGATGGTGAAGGTCGAAGGTTTAATCCCCAAAACGGTGCCTCGCCGGCCAGGACTTACAGTCGAAGACGCTGGCCTCGGAGATGTCCCTGACGGCCGCGGCTTCCACGATGTTGCGGATGACGAACTTCTTGATGGCCTTGTCCTTGGGCACGCAGCGGGCGCAGTTGGTGCAGCGGATGGGCTGCACGTGGCCGCGGCCCTTCTTGGCGCGTCCGTTGTTCCTTCTCTTCTTAGTCTGAGGCGACGGGGGGCAGAGTCACGCGGGCCCGCCAGGGGCTCTCACCGAGCCTTCAGCTTCTCCCCTCCCGACCACCCGACCCGCTCCAGTCCCGGCGCCCAGCGTCCCTCCGCGCTCCGGGCCCACCCGCGTCCAGCCTCCCCATCCTCTCTCTCTGGCCCGCGTGCCGTGCGGCCGGCCTGAACCCGGAGTCTCCACGCTCCTTCTTTATGGGCTCCCGGCCCTCCCCATCTCCCCACCCCCCACCCTCAACGGTCACGGAACCAGCCTCCCCAAAAGCCAGGGACCCCCCACCCCGCACCGCTCCCTCACCATCTTGGAAGCCCAGAACCGAAAAAGGATCCGGCTTCGCCGCCGTCCATCTTATATATCTGCATATCCTTGCGCCAACACATGCGCGTAAACAAAGTTTCTCCTCGGAGACTCACCAATCCCAGGATTCACTTAGCAAAAGGCTTTACTCCTCAAAAGGCCCATTTCCTCGGTGAAAAGAGGTTCCTGGACTTGTTTCGGCCTCGGAGAAAGAGCCCCTATGGACTACTTTATTTACGCGTGGAAGAATACATGTAAAACTAGTTTTCAAACCTATGCTCCGCGAGACTCCGAATTTCCCAGAAGCCCTTGCTGGGAGTTTTGGCCAGTCCCCTGTGGTGTATCAAGGGACGCCGGGAGTTGTAGTCCGCCGGATAGAAGTCAACAGGAAGGCGTGCCTTTTGGGAGTTGTAGTTTGAATGCGCCTGTAAGCCTACGTGCGCGATGGGAGATGTAGTTCAGAGGCTGCCCTCGGGCCCCAAAGCCGGGCCCCGCTACCAAAGGAAGCTTATCTTCCACGTCCCGCGCGTTTGTTCCCTCAATTCTTCTCTTGGTCCGAGATTCCATTTCTTTTAAGAATGGGGACAGAAAGGCAGAAGATGAAACAGCTCTAGGCACATCCCATTCCCACCACGGGAGAAAAGACTGCCCTACTCAATATTAACTTCAGGGGCTCCCCACCAGGGAGGCATTGACAGGCTGCCTTTTTCTCCCTTTCGAATTTTCTTCTTCGTCCTCCTCTCTCTCCCGCTCCTGCTCGTTCTTCCAGATACCTCCGTTCACGTCTGCTTTAGGCCCTCGGTTCTGTCCATCGGAGCAGAGGAATTTCCCTCAAGGGGGGAGGAGAAAAGTGTTGTGTAGGTTTCTGCTGATAACTGATTGTATTGCCGTGGTGGCTAGCATGCTACTTGGTGCCCAGCAGGCATCCAATAAACATTTGTTTAATGAATTCCCGTGCTCTCCCGAGGTAACTGCCCTGGAAGTCTATTCTGATGGCAGTCCCAGGATGAAGCGTGTCTCTAACTCCCATCCCAAGATTTAAAGACTTGATTGTGCCGCGGAGCCCGTCCTGACATTTAAAGTCAACTTCCCTTGCTTTAATAGTTTCATTTGGGGATTTCTTGCTTCGTCTCTCTCAAAACTCTTATTTTTACGTGGCCCAAACTACTTACTAAGGACAAAGTGGATCACAATAAAAACATGGTGATAAAGTGTTTTCCGTCCTTCCAACAGAACAGCAAAGTAGGGGAAGTTTGCAAAGACAGGAGGTGTTAAATTACTCATGTTTATTTATAACAGACCTTCAGCCAGTACAGTACAAAACTTACAGTAGTATATTCTTCGTTACACAAATATTTACTTACAATATATTACAGATACAAAACGCTTCGCAGTTAAGTCTCAAAAGCAAGTTTGACTCCCCTTAAGAAGGGAAAGTACTCTCAAAAAAAGAGGGGGCACCCAGAAGAGGAGAGAGGACGGGATCAAGAAAGACACCAAGTCTAGGATACAAATGAAAACCCTGGGAAAGAGAAAGAGGACAGAGGTGGTATTGCACTTCCTTCTTTTTTCTTTTTTCTTTTTTTTTGTTCATCATAATGTCTGATTAAAAATATATATATATAATATGTACACAAGGAAAGAAGCTGCTAGGAGTGTTACAAAAATCCCTCCGCAGCCTGGAGACAGACATGGAAAAAAAAAAACCCAAAGGTTTGGAAAAGTATCTGCTTAGAAAGGGTTTTGTTGTTTTTGAATTTTGTTAGAAAAGGAAAACACCTCTTTCCTCCACATAGGTTTCAGGGTTTGTTTTGTTTTTTTTCTTTTTTCTCCTTTTTTCCTTCTTTTCTCTTTTTTTCTTTTTTTCTTTTTTTTAACAAAAGGAGCTGGGAGGAGGGGTGAGCACATTTGAGGTCCCAGAGCCAAAGGGGCTCTGGGGAAGTAGGGCTTTGTACTTAAGACCCTGGTTAAAGTGCAGTGATGATCTGGAAAGTGATGGAGTCCCCTTCTTCCCCTACCTAGAATCTTATCTTGCTCCCAGCCCCCAAGTCTTTGCTCTCCTGGGCATAGCAATAGCCTCAGAACATGATTTTGTTTTGTTTTGAATTTTCGGGGGTGAGGGTTATCACAGGTTTGCCAAAGTAGAATGGGGAAACAATGTGGGTAGGACCCTAAGGCTCTGATCTCCCTGGAGGGAATAGTCCCTATGGGGAGTCACAATCACAAACAGAATACTGTGGTAGTTCCCAGTTGAGAAAGGGATGGAGTAGAAAGGGGCTCAATGGCCAGATCTACTCTGCAAAAGTGGAGTAGGGAGGTAGGAGAACAGCATCTTGCTGGAAAGAACCTTCCTTTAGAGACCCTTTCATCCTTCCCCTCTACTCCTATCTTTGTTCCCCTACCCCCCACCTCCTTGACCCTGGCAGCATCTGTTTATTGCTACATTGTCCAGGAGGAACACATGGGTTCATAACAATGATGCTCCACTCTACACCTATCTGGGTCTCATCAAGGAAACCTCAGGGTAGTGGAGGAAGAGGAGGAGAAAACTGTTTTAGGATGTCCTCCCCACAAGAGGGTGAGAGAGACTCCTCTCAGAGGCCCAAGTACCACAATCCTGGGTTCTGTCCCCCAGTCAACCCTGCAGCGTCCTTCCCTGGGGACCCTTAAGAGATCCCTGAGGAGGGAGAAAAGGGAGAAGAGGCAGAAGAGGCAATGAGGAAAGGAGTCGTGGGAAGAAGAGGAGGGTAGGAATTGGAGGAGAAAAGTGAGAGGAAAGAGAGAAGGACCAAGTGTTGCAACTTGTGAGGTGGTTGTGTTTTTGTTTTTTTGTTTTTTTGTTTTTAACATAGAAAAAAAACAGCCTTTGGTTTGAACCTCAAGGAAGCAAGAGAGCCAGGTGGCTGTGGCCCTGGGCTGGGACTCCCTGTGTATAGAGATGCTTCCCCTTCCCAGGGGCCTCTGCCAACAACAACAGCCAAGCATGCTTCAGGAACCAGGAGGGAAATGAATTCCTCCTTCCCTGTTTCCTTGGCACCAGGCATGAAGGGGGCAGTGAAAGATGCCCTCAGTCCAGATGTGCTGGACCCACTCTCCCTCGGGCAGGGGTAGGGTAGGGACAAGGGCACATGCCCACCCTGCAATCATTTTTGGTTATATTTAAATAATTAAAAGTGAGGAAAGAAACATCCCTTTCTTATGACCACTGACCCTGAGGATGGAGCCTCAGAGCTCAAGAATGGGATGGTAATCCCTGCTGGGGAGGGTGAAGGCAGTAAGACTGAAGGGCTGGGTCTCCTCCTTGTCTTCAGGCAGCAATAGACTTAATTGGTTTTTTGTAAGATGGGAAAGCCCCTGAGTGCCTAGAGAGGTTTCTGGGGTGAGGGAGTCAATTGAAGAAGCATTGAGAAGAAGAGAAGAATTGTCTTCTCCCTGTCCTCTAGTTCCAATTTGGTGAGGATCTTTTACTCCCAATGCTTCAGAGACAAAAAAAGGTGCAGACCCAGCTTTCACCCCTGAGGATATCAAATTGGGGTGCTCCAAGTGGAGGGAAGTCACCACTGAGCACACAGACTGGTTGGAGGACCAGAACAGCCCCTGTGAGGTTGAAGGGAGAGGATATCACATCCTAGTGGGAGACCCAGAGTGCAAATGCAGGCTTCAGAGTATTCATATTATTAGGGGAACGAGTGAGAGGATTCTGAGCCTCACAGTGCCCTGGAGTGAACTTTTTCAACCCTCTCCTCCCCCTAACTGGGGGATATCCTTCATTCATTCATTCATTCAAGAACAGTGCAAGCTGCCCAAGGTGAGAGGGCAGAGAGGTATGGAGTGCCAGGGGAGGGGAGTCCCAGAGAGGAGATATAATGCCACAGAGCAATGGTGGGGCCAGGAGGCACCGGCACCGGAACTGAGGAGTCTGGCAGTGTAAGTGAGGGGTGAGGATCAGGGACAGCAGTAGGCCAATGCCCCTCCAAACTCTAGAGAGCTTCCTACCCCACTGTCCTAGGGATGTGGAGGAAGCAGGAAATTAGACTTGGACAGGAGAAGAGAATGAGGGTGCAGAATGGCAGCTATCTGACAGACTTTTTCCTTAGAGAGCAAAAACCCTCCATCTAATAATCTTACTAAATAACTTAGTGTGCATTTGGGGAGGCATAAGGCTTGAAAAAAAAGGAAGAATCAAAACAAAAGACCTGTTTCATCACAACGCTTAAATAAATCAGCTTGGCAACTTGCAGAAAGGAGAGGGCAGAAATGGTGAGGAGGCAAGTGTGAAATCAGGCAGCCAGGGATTATGTCTGTGTGACAGGCTACAAAAGCAAAACTTAGTCAGGTAGAAAAGTGGACAGTGGGAGGCAGGGGTGAGCTGGGAGGGCTGGACACCTTGGAAGGGCTGGGTTGGAGGGGAGGCCAGAGATCACTAGCCCACCTTATGTTCCCCTCGGACAATGTGGGAGGAGAACTCGTACCGGTCCTGGCTATGGTAGCCACAAATGTTGCACTCGAAAGGGTCCCTGAAGCCATGGCAGCCCATGTGGATGGTGAACATGACGTGGTCCAGGAAAAGGATGCGGCAGTGCTCACATTTGAAGGCCTTCACTGGCTCTCCGTCCTCACCTATCACCCGCAGTACTTCCTTGGCAGGGCCAGGAGCACTCCGGGGAAGCCCTTCCTGCATCTTGGGGTCCTCTTTGGCGTAGGCAGGGCTGGGCCGGCTCCCCACAACCAGAGCAGGGGCTGACTGATTTGAGGAACACTGAGGGGTGGTTACAACCCCCCCACCCCGCTCCTCATGGTTGCTCTCTGTGTCTGTGGAGTCCTGGCAGCCATTGCTGGGGGAGACCCCAGGGTCAGCCAGGGGACCCCGAGCCCGATAGAGGAGGGGACCCCCATCAGCCAGGTCCTCATGCCCCTCGCTGGCTTCCCGAGTTCCAGATAGCTCCAGTCGGCCAGGGAGTGGCTGCATCTGGGTGTAGACGGAACTTATGACAGGTGTGAGCTCTGAGATGCAATTGGCAGGTGGAAGGCGAAGTGGCCGCAGATGCTCTGCGCCCACAAAGGCTAGTGAGCCAAATCCAGGCTCCAAACCATGGTGTGCAACCAGCTCCACATCCTTCTCATAACCACCTGAATTCATGTCAAAGGGGAGATCGGAGAGGCTAAAGCGCATCTGCTTCTCACCTGCAGGGAAGGAGAAAGCACTTGAGCCCCCAAATCAGAAAATACCCCAAAGGGTGGCATGTTTTTGTGCATCACCCTTTGTTCAGGCCCATGGAGGCCTAGCCCACCTTCCTGATCTTCTATCCATGAGAGTTCAGGACCCTCTCAACAGAGGTCTTCACTCAAACCAGAGTCTAGGATCCAAGCATGGGATGTCAGTACAGACTATTTCCTAGGATCAAAGGATCATGGGATTTACAGTTGGAAGAACCATCAGAGATTATGCAGTCCAATTCCCTCCTTTAAGATAAGTGAGCTGACCTTAGGGGTCCATGGAGGGCCAGGGTACAGACAGACTGGCTCTACTTCTATGTCAAAGGCTCCAGTGAAGGAGATTCTCTCTCATTCCTGACTGCTGGGCCACTCCCAGTGAAGCTGCCTTCAGTTCCAGCTGTTCTTTCTCTCTTTTCCACCCACAGCAGATGCAGACATGGACAACCCTGCTCTCAAGGCAGCTATGTCAGGGGGTGTGGGACTGTGTCCAAAGACAAGGTCATTACCCCGCACAGAAAGATACCTATGTGCCTCATGTTGACTGAGAAAACCATATTCTAGCATCATCTCAGTTTTGGTGTTTTTTTATTTATCATGTTAAATATTTCCCAATTATATTTTAATAAGTTTCAGGCCTCTGAGTGTTTGACACATCTGGCACAGTGGAAAGAGTGCTGGAAATGGGGCAGGGGTTGGGGGGGGGCCCCATGGTGTAATCAGGAAGACTGGAGTTCAAATCCTGCCTCATACACTTGCTAGTTGTGTGACCCTGAGCAAGCCATTTAACTTTCACAGTCAGTTTCCTTATTTGTAAAATAGTGATAATAATTGCCCCTCCCTTGAAGGGTTGAGAGAACCAGATAAGATAACAGATGTCTTTGTAAACCTGCAAGCATTGGGACTGTGATTTTAGTGGGATAGGGACCTTCCAGATGAGGACGCTCCCTCTACCAATGCAGGTCTTCATCTGCTCTCAGTGTCTGAGAGTGCTTCCTGGAGCACTGAGAAGTCAAGGCATCTGCCAAGCATCAGAGCCAGTTTGAACCTGAGGCAGGACTTGAACCCAAGTCTTCCACACTACAAGTTTGGCACTATTTACTGTACTATCTAGATATGGCCACCTTAGGAGCAAAGCTGGTTGGAAGACTGGACTTGGAGCTAGTGCAGGGGAAAAGGAAGAAAGGCAGAGCTATAGCAGGTACTGGAGCCGCGATCCCATGGAAACCTTAAGACATGATGTTAGTTAGGGTTATTGTTATTTTCATTATCTCAGGTTTCAATGACTCAAGAAGGCTTTGGGAACAGAGAACTATTCCCTGTCATTTCTGCAACCCTTCCCCCTACCTCTTCCATTCACTTGAGCGTCTTACCCACAAACTTTTGGGGGGTAGAGCGCTTGCGTTTGGTGAGGCTGTTGGCCAGGCGGTCAATAAAAGTCGGCCGCTCAGAGGATGAGTGTAGCAGCATGGAATCTGGCACCATCTCTAGGTCACGCATGTCATCACCTGGAGGAGATGTAGGAGTGATAGGAGAGAGAGTCAGTTTGGGATGGAATTGTGGTAATAGGAGAGGGGCAGCATGCTCCATGTAGCTTTTATGACCAGAAAACTAAGTGAGACCATGACACAAGGTACATCATACATTCCCTGTGACTAGAAATCATCAGGGTTTTGTTTGCCCTAACCTCATCTAAAAATCCACTCTGTCAGTATTTCCTATACTTTTGTATGTAAATTGTAGATGTTTATAAATAAGAGCATGGATTCAGTGATGAAAGCACTTCAGTGAGGTCATCTTCTCTAACCTCCTCACACAGTATGTCCTCTTCTTCTGTCTGGATCTATCTGTCTCCCTCATTAGACTAAGATTAAGGATAGTATCTCCTTCCTCTAGTTCAGAGGTTCATAACAATCTATGATCTTGATTCAAAAAAATTCTTGATCATTGTATTTCAATATGATTGGTTTCCTTTGTAATTTTATATATGTTATTTTGCATATTTGAAATCATTACTCTGTAAAGGGGTTCATGGGCTTCACTAATCACTGCACAAGGGTCCAGGGCACAAAATAAGTGTCTTGCTCCAGCTCTCCCCATTGTGCACAAGAGACTGCTCATGATGGGAGGCTGGTGCCCTGTCAGTCTTCCCTGACATGATTACCCCTTGCCTCTGCACCAAGAATGTTCCCTGGCTTCAGGCCCGCACCTTCCTTTCTCCCTGCCATTCTCAGCTCTCCCTGCGACCCCACCTGGTGCTCCAGTCAGGGCCTGGGCTTCAGTGCTCAGAGACTGCAGGTAGTTGTGACAGCGCTCCTTGTGTTCCTCCAGTGTACTCTGCTGCTTGTAGCTTCGGCCACAGTAGTTGCACTTGTACGGCTTGCCCACCGTTGGAGAGGAGACTAGAGTTGGAGGTGGGGGTGGGATGGGGAAGAAATAGTACTAGAGTCACTTATGTTCCATAGAAAGGCAAAGAACAAACACTGGCCATCTGGCATTGAGAGGTCCCTAAGTTTGACTTCACACCTTCACTTTCTCCACCTGCTAGAGGCAAACACATGCCTAGGGAATGAAGACGACCTGGGAGAGCTGGAGGAGGGAGATGGGACCCTTTTACCAGTTAGCACAGGGCTAGAACTGGTGGCTAGCTGCTGCTATTGGGAGGACAGGGACAAGGCCCTTGATAGGCAGGCTAGCCACACCCCAGGGCATCAGAGCTTGGGCCCCACACTGTGGTTTAACCTTTCTACGGAGCGGTCGGTTGAGAAAGGCTGTTTATCAGAAAAGGGGATTTCTTGCTTACGCACCTTTTGCTTTCGTTGAGGGGAAAATGTTGGGCTGATGGCAATGAACCAAGAGCCCTCAGGACTTATGTGGGGTCAAAGGGGAGTTAACTCCCACTCCATTCCATTCCTAGTTTGGCTTCTATTTCTAGCCTGAGCTTTCTGTACATTATTTCTCTGTCTCTAGATACTGATCCCCTCCTGAAACATCAAAAGCATCAAGAAGATATGTCCTTAAGAGATACAGAGGCTGAACTGGGAGAGGAGAAGAGAAAAAAAGAATGAGGGTTTAAAAGAAATGAAAGTACAAAGAAGAAAAAGAATATGAAAAAAGAACATGATTCTTAACCCCATGAGGAAGAGCATAGTTGTTTTGGTTAGTTTGTTTTTAAAGGCTGAACATTAACATTCTTATGGGAAAGGCAGAAAGAGTGTTAGGAATATTAGGGATTAGAGTTTCCATTAAAGAGGCAGCATGGTATCATGGATAGAAAGCTGACCTCAGCTTTCAAGAACACCTGAATTCAAGTCCTCCCAATTGTGTGAGCCAGGACAAGTCCCTTAACCCCTCAATGCTCTAGGCAGCTAAGACTCTATGTTGTCAAGTATGTGGCAACCTGCATTGGTAGAGGGAATTTCCTTACCTGAGTGTTTCCTATATATCCCTGAAATCACAGGTCTAGGCCCTTTCCTTAAAGAGAACCCTAAGGAGCTTGAAGCTGAAGGGTAAAGGTGGTGGAGAAGGGTATGTGAGCAGGGAGAGGAGGCTTATTTAAGAAATGATGAACTTTTGTTACTGCGTGTAATGGAATGTGCTATAATAAATGAGGAATAGAAAGAATGCAGGGAAGCATGGAAAATTGTACATGAACAGATGCAAAGCCAAGCAGGCAGAGCCAGTAAAGCAATGCACACAATCAGAGCACTGTAAAGGGGAAGGAGAAGAGGGCATAAGACGGCATTTTGCTGATAGGGCTATAAAGGTCACCAGGAAGCTAGGAGGAAGCATGGCTAGGGAGCTGGGTCTCCCCCACAGGGAGGTTGGGTAAGGTGGTTGTCTGCTCTGCAGCTGCTCTGGTCTCACTACAAAAAGGCTGGCACTGGAGGGCAGAGATGGCCCCTGGTTTCATCATCCAGGCCAAGGGCAACGCGCTCAAGCCTTGGGGAAGGCACCCTTTTGGTTGTTGTGAAGAACCAGCTGGCATTAGGGTAGAGAAGGCACAGTCCCACAGAACTGGACCCTGCACAGCAGCTATTTCTACTCCTACTCACCAGTCACCCATCTCCCAAGAGATCCCCAGCCCATCCCATCCCTGCAGTGAGCAGTCCCTCAGGCTAGAGCCCAAACAACCTGTTTCAAACCAGCAGGGGGAAGCTCCCCACTCCTCCTCCTTCCCATTTCAAGTCTAAGCCCTACTCACTGCTAAGAGTCAGCAGACCTCCCTGGGTGGGGGAAATAAACAGGATCCAAGGGGCACAGGGTAGCTGCTTTGTATCTGTGTAGCAGATGGATTAGGAAGTTAGGAAAGGGAGTGTTTGGTCTGTCTGTGCTGCCCCAACCCTGGAGTGGAAAGGTCCCACCCAGCTCTGAAGAAGAGCTATGAAGAGTCAGAGGCCTGGAGAAAGAACAAGGAGGAATCGGTTGGGTTGGCGAAATGACAAATGTATTTCTCTCATATTCCTCCCCTCACCCCCACCCCGATCCCATGAGTTTTAGAGGACAGAATAACAACAGGAAGAGTTTTCAGGGAAAGGCTCCCCAGAACTTTCTGATCAGTTCATCTTCTGATCTCTGTCTGAACCATGAGCCCCACACCACACTGAAGGAGGAGGCTGGGAAGGGCTGCCTGCTCCCTGGATTCACACAACACTGAACATCTCTCTAAAGTGGGCTGGGTAATATCATCAGCCTGGCCCCAGTCTATTTATTCCAGATCCAAAGCCCTTGCCACCCTCTGGCCCTGCACTTGCCCTAAGAAAAGGGAAGGAGGTAGAAACTTGTGGGTGGATTACCTGTTCTCTTTCCCTTACAAACTAGGAGGACCTTTATGGAAAATAGGAAAGAATGGGGGAGAAGGTCTAGGTATCATCCCTACATCTGAGTCAATACCTAAAGAACCAAAGGTTGGGCCTCTTTATACCTGTGGGGCTTAGAGTTGGAACAAGTAGGGTGGGAGGATGGGTTTCCCCCAGGGCTCAAAAGTGGGGATGTGATGGGGAACAGATGGCTCTGGCACCAGAGAGGATGACAGCTAAGAGACACCACCATTGCCTCCTATTCCCCTTCGCTCCTCTGCATATTTCTTGGTAGACATTAAATGTCTTGCTAAATATCCCCTGAAATTTCCCACAAGGGCTCTGTGGATCAGGAGGTAAGGGCACAGATACAAGGCACCATCAATTTTGTAGATATTAAGGGTTTTTTTTTTCAAGCTTTGCTACTTCCTTTCTCCCCCAACTAAATTATTGGCTCTCCAAAAACAAAGAGCACACTACCTATTTCTTTTGTATGGCTGAGATTCCATGTTAGTTGGCTGAGCCAGAGGGCCTTGTGTGGAGTGGGACTAAGACTGGGGCTGGAGGAGAGTAGGCGGTTCCAAGGTGCAACCCTCCCTCCCTTCACTCCCCTGTCTGTGGCTCACTGACCGGAGTGGGTGCGGAGGTGGCCAGTGAGAGCGTCTCGCCGGCGGCAGGCATAGTTGCAGAAGGGGCATTTGAAGGGCTTCTCCCCTGAGTGCAGCTTGATGTGACGCAGCAGGTTCCCCTTCTGGGTGAATGAGGCACCACACTGGTTGCAGTGGAAGGGCCTCTCACCTGCAAGGGAGACAGACCCCAGAGGGGAGGGGAGGGAGAGGGTTTTTAAGGCCAGACTCGACCCCCCCACCTAACTGACTCAAAACACCTTTCTAATAGGCAAGGTGGGTCTATGGTGCCAGGCAGGACTATGCCTTAGGAATTCCTGTGTTATCTAGTTACTCCTTGGGGTAGTCTCTCTCAGGGCAGCAATGGTGTAATGGTGCAGGGATAGGTGCCAGGCATTTGTGGGAGGGAGAGTCCAGTGTCTTTCTCCAAGGGCATTGGCACAAGATGGCCTTTTGGCTTGAATCAATGTCTGAGTTCCAAATTACCTCCTCTGTCCTAGAAGCTGGGGGAAAGCACTGAAGTGAAATCATATGTCCATTTCTGGAGAAGAGATTAATGGAGGTGGGGGAAGGGAAACAGAAGGGAGAAGGGGAGAATGGGGGCCCTAGGAGAGGTTATAAGAACCAGAAACAGTAGCCAGGAATCCCAATCTTAGCTTACCCTAGGCCACTCCTTGAAGTCTCAACAAAGTACCTCCCCCAACCTAATGGGAACAATTCCCATCACCACCTCCTCATTGTGATAAATGAGACAGGTGCCAACAAGGAGCAAGTGAGGTTGGGAGCCCAAGTTCCCCTTCCTGCCAGTTTGAAATAAGTTATGGGAGAGCTCGTTCTCTTCCTGCTTCCCCCTCACCCCTCACTGTGGCCTCCCCTAGCTCCCTTGCTGATCAATGCTTTTCCCCTAGTAACTACTTAACTATTTCTTAGTTACCATCTATGCAAACATCCCAAGAATTGCTTTCCTTTTCCCACTTGCAACCCCACTCCAAAACCTTCCCCGGGAGCCCCATTCCTGCTCACCCGTGTGACTGCGCTTATGCACCATAAGCACATTGGGCCCGATGCAGACCATACCACAGATGTCACACTTGAGCTTGCCATTGGGCAGTCGGATGCCGCCAGGGGAGTGAGGCTCTGGGCCGCTTCCATCGCAATAACCCAGGGGCTCAGACAATGAGTCTTCTACAATTACACTGTCCTCCTTTTCCAGAAGCCGATCATCTGGCCCCAGCAGTCGGCTTGACTCTTCATCACTGTACATCTCCACCTTGATGGAATTACCTGGGAGGTGAACATTTTGCTAGTTAGGATGAGGACAAGTAAAGAGGGGAAACGATTTAGGGCCAGTACAGAAAAAATCGGCCAGACTTTTGTGAATTCAAGAGGGACAAGTATCTAGGATGCAGTAGCCATGGTGAGGGGCACCTGGTCCTGCTGAGGCCTGGAATATCTTTTTCTATCCAATCCACCCACTGGCTAATCAGGCTTTAAGAGTGAAAAGACTGAGAGTGTATCTTCTAACTAGGATAAGAAAAGTGTGAGGGTATGTGTGTGTGCTTGTGTGTGTTGGTGGAGATGGAATTCCTTTCAACTTTTCTATCATTAAACAAGATATCTGATTCAGCCCTAGGTAAAAAGCCAGCCAGAGACACTGTTGGCAAGATGGTCTTGGGAGGTTTTGGTGGGGGCCAGGCTAGAGAGAAAAAGAGGAAAGGAACATAGGGGGAGAATATATATGACCTAGTTTATCCTCCTATCCTCTACCCATTCCTCTTCTCAATAAAGCTAATGGCAGGGAGGTGAAAAAAAGAGCTGTCTGTGGGAGAAAGAGCTTTGACTTTAGCTCTGACCTACATTCCTGACTATTCCAATCATTTAGAGAATGTCACAGATCCAAGGCCAGCTGGGGAGGAGCAGGCCCAAGGACCCCACCTGAGCAGGACAGTGAGGATAAATAGGGAGGGCCCTCCATCCTCTGCCAACTCCCTCCCCCCACCCCACCCCACACACACAACACCTAATGTCCCTTTCTATTTGTCTAGAAACGAGAAGCTTCTTCAACTTGTTTAACTCCTATTTCCCTACTCGAACTGCATGTTCCCGGTACCTAGTTTAACTTCATTTTTGTTTGACTGTGACTAACCATTCTCTTTCCAGAAACCAGGGGAATCTAGGACACTGGGTTAGAACACTGCTCTTGAAGAGTTATAGAAGCCAGATAAAGATAATGATAGGGGACTAGTCCCTAACAGAAGATAAATAAGGAAACAAAGGTAAATGGGACAAGCCTGGGGTTGGCGGTGGGAATGAAGGACTGATACTTACCACTGAGTGAACAGATGGGTGAAGAGTGCTGGCTATTTGGGGTGCTCACAGTGGGCCCCACTGGGGCCCCACTGAACTCCTTCTCCAGAGATGAGTCCCCGCTACCTTGGGAAAACAAAGCAGAAGAAGGTTAATGGGGAAGGTAGAGATATAATCACCCAGCACTTGCCGTGTCCCCTTGTCCCTCAGCACTGAGAAGAGAGCCACACGTGTGCTACTCAGACCTCAGGGAAACAGGGCGGCTGGGGCCCTCTCTACTTTACTTTATAAGGCTGAGGGGAAGAACAACATCATCAATTGACACCCACAGGAAGCCAAGTGGGCCTGGGGCCTGGAGAGCGAGGGAAAGGAGACAGAGAGGCCTCAGGGGGGAGGCATTTTCATGGGGAATATCCCCCTCCACATCGATCCCACAGGCACCTCCTGGATCTTCTGGGAAGACTGGCTGTAGTGTTCTCTAGGTGCTACTACACGTATCACCCAATCACGGGAAGTCATTTCAAAGGAGGTGAGGGGCAGGCCGTCTCTTACGTGGGGGTTAGAGTAAAAGTTCTGTCTAAGTTCTTAGGCCACAGACTCATCCTTCGACTCCTAAAGCCAAATTCTATAACTTGCCTCTTCCAGGACGCCTTTCTTCCATGATGGACCTTACCTGATTCTGCTTACTCTTCTACTGAGTGTCTCTGAAGCCATGGTCTATTTATTGGGATTTGGGATTTGCTGATTGGTATGCTGCTTTGTACAAGTATTCTTTAGTTGTCTCATGTGTTTTCAACTAGATTATATGGTTCCTTGAAGAGAAGGGTCATGTGAATTTGGGGGCAAAGGGAGAAGAATCCTCCCTTTCCATATTACTCCTACCTTTTTGTACATAGGAAGCAGTTAATAAGTGCTTGCTAATCCATACACAGACATACATGTTACAGATATGTTACAGATATACTCAGACAAGCATGAGTGGACCCAGCTCTATGCTTATAATGACATTTATAAACACCTGTTACACAGACACGCGTGGAGAACTTGTAAAACCCCAAGTCTGGAAACCCAGCTATTGCTTTTATCCGATATCTTAGAGTAAAGAGATTTGCTCTCACAAAATAAAGACTGAATTGTAAAGAGGCCAGAATGTGGACCGTCCATCCTTGCTCACACAGTAAGAAATTCAAGGACTATCCTTGTAAGAGATCATTCTGTTGCTCCGTCCAATGAAGAGAAAATAATCACTCAGGATCTTCTTTATCAAAGTTACCCTTTTGATTCTCTCCTCAACTTCTGGAGGTTCCCAAGCTTTAACTTACTTCACAGGGTTGTTGTGAACTTTATAGACCTTTACGTATGCACCAAACAAATATGAGTTCTTTTCTTGAGATCTTTTGAAAAGTCTTCATGGTCCAAGACTCAGGGATGGGCTATGTCTCTTGAGAATGTTAGATAAGACCATGACTACATGTATACAGGGCTGTGGACTGACGGGTCCTCACCCCATCCTCAGAATCCCTTAACTAAGTGAGGCATTATACAGAATTTGAGGAGAGGAAGGATAAAAAAAGGATCTGTCTTAACTTTTAAAGTCAATTAATAAGCATTTATTAAGCACTTACTATATGGCCAGACACGGTACTAAGAGGTGGGGGGAAAGGTGAAATCAAAACAGTTTCTGTACTCCAAGGGACTTTGTCTAACAAAACTGCTTATTTACTTAATACGAAACTGTCCTCATTAACTTGATATGGGGAGAAGAGATATGGGGTTTGACACTACAAAGATTAGTGAACTTGTTAGGAAACGTCACTGGATTCTTGGTGAAAAGTCATTGGCTCTGACTCTGTGTTCCCCTTAGAGTTGTTTGTTGGGGGAAGGATGTTAGCATGTGTGTTCGTCCTTCGTTGCTGAAGAAGACCATGCCATCAGAGCAATAATGACATGACTTGCACTTGACTTTGTTTTGAGTGAGGGAGGGCTGCGCAATGTCACCAGCCTCACTTCTCCTCCAGAGCCATCTATCTGAATTCAGTGACCAGATATTCATCAGGATGACTGGAGATGACCCAGGATCAGGAAACTGGGTTAATCGACTTGCCCAAGGTCACACAGCTAGTGAGTATCAAGTGTCTGAGGTGAGATTTGAACTCAGGTCCTCCTGACTCCTGCACTGGTGCTCTATCCACTGCACCACCTAGCTGCCCCTGGGGGAAGGATATTAGGACCATAAGAAAGAATATTTCTTTAATAGCCAAGTGGTGCCAGCTCATGAAGCCCTTGGATAGGGCTGCTCTCTCTAGGATGAAAGTGAGGTAAAGAATATTCTCATCCACTCCTTCCCTAGTGAGTACCAGAAGATAGTTACATAGTCAAATTAACTTTTGCAGGGTTAATTACCTGAAACAATTCATTTCAAGGGTTAGAAATCAATCTGAAAAACCCATGGACTTTGATTCCTAGTTAGGAAGTAGAGGGAACAAGAGGTAGCCTTGGGAAATTCATCAGATCATCTCAAGGTATCAGAAGCTCAGGGGAGGGAATTTCAAATAGTCTAAGTTTCTGGGAAACTCTGAAGCTATTTTCATATCCCAGAGAAATGTTCCTGGCCAAGCTTATCACAGCAAGGCTTCTTAGCCATCACAAGTAAATCATGAGGCTTATATCTTAGGACCAGGGGAAGGAGGAAATAGCCCACAAGTTATAATATGTTTCACATTCAGGGAGGGCTAGCCGTCTGTTCCAGCCTTCCTCTCCCTGATTCAATGGTATCTGCTCTTAAGAAGCAGTCAGGAAATTAAAGAGAACCTTAAATCCTCACATATGTCTGCCAGAGCCTTGATTTTGGCAGATCTTTCTTAGCAAGGGGGCACTCAGATAGGGGGCAGTCAGCCTGCTCCAGAGGAACAAGGTAAATGCCAAGTGCAAAGTAAGACTACCTACTACCCACACCCACCTCCATACCCATACCCACTGTGGGGACATGGCTGGGAAGAAGAAGCCCCCTCTACCTCTTCAGGCTGGGAAGAAGAAGCCCCCTCTACCTCTTCAAACCTAAGGCATCTGCTGCTGAGTCCCTATTCCCTCTAACCAGCTTCCCTCTCTTCTTCCCCTATCCCACCCAGGCCTGCTTTGGCATTTTACCCCTGGCAGCTCCATCTGTGTCCCCAAGGCCTAATCGAGATGTCACCACTAGCTCAGGCGGCTCAAGCCGTTGTCTTTGCTTAGCAACGCCAAACGCCCTCTCCCATCCTTGGCAAGCATAGCAAGGAACGCCCCCTCCCCCTTCCCTCCTCCCTTCTTTCTACCCCTCTCCCTTTCCTCAGGCTCGGGAGTTGTTTCTGAATTGGCTCCCTAGCCCAAGCACCCCCCTTCCCCCTCCCTCTGTCCACTTCCTGCCTGAACTTACATTATCCTTCCCTTGTTGGTGAGACCCCAAGGTGCAAGCGCAAGCCACCGCCTTGGAAACGGTGCTGGAGTGCGGGTGGTGTGTGCATGTCTGCGTCTGGGTGGCAGGCAGGGGTGAGCCCAGCCACTCACCTTCCAGGAAGCATGGATTCCTGGAAGTGAGGGGAACCGCCGTCATTTCATAGGCACCAGCAGCAAGCAGCCCGGTGAGCAGGGGCCCACAGCTGCAGCTGGCAAGAACTGCTTGGTTTGGGGGGGCGGGGGGTTAGTGTGTGTCTATGTATGATTGGGGAAAGGGCTAGTGAGAGAGAATGGGGGGCGCTGAGGCTAAAACAGCTCTTTCTCAAGGCAGCAAGGAGGGCTGAGAGGGCGGGGGTGGGGGGGGGAGGCAGATGCCCTCGTGCCCAGCAGACAAAGAACAACTACTCAACAAATACCTGAGAATCCAGGGAGTGTGTGCAAGGCAGAAGGGAGAGAGGGAGCTGCTGGATTGGAGGGGGCCACGAGGGGCATGCCAGTCAGCCCTTTACCAGCTAGGAAAGCTAAGGTTCCAGATGCCATAGGACCTAGGACATAGAGCAGCTGCTGAGGCTCTAGGAGAGGGCCAAAGCCACTCCCTGCAACAAATGTGGACAGCCCCATCCCTATTTTTCTTCCAGCAGAAGGGAGGTCTTTAGAGCTGGTGAAGACAAAGCCCTCTTTTCCAACAGCTGAGGGGACCAAGTACATTCTGGCTACTGATACCTTCTGGTCTGCTATCCTATGCCCTTTTAGAGATCTTAACTACTTTTGTGAATTCACAAAACCACTGGATCCAGCTAAATACGACTGTACCATTTCTCCTTACCTTCTCTCTCCAACACTGCCCTCTGGGGCCCCTGTGCCATCCCCCTCCCCTAAGGAATCAGCCTTCTAGCAGGAAGAGGCCTCAGCTCTGCTCCTTTCCAAAGGAGCTGCTCACTTTAGTGCTGACCTACTTTGAAAGACTAGATTCTCTGATTTTGAGAAACTGGGAGTAGAAGGGACTGGGAATTTGAGAGACAGTATCCATTACAAAAAAGGGGAAACTGCCCTACCTATCCCTGGATCCCTCTATTGAGATTTCCCAAGCATTCTGCTATTCCTGAAGGCTTGTAGTAATGACTGATATAATTCCTAATATACATGGACTGAGTTTGAGATGCTCAGTTTCCTCCTAAAGTAGAATATGGATAGAAATGGAAACTATGTGGATTCTCCTGATCTAGATGAAGTAATCTGTATGTAGTGTAAAATACAAGGTAGAGAGAAAGAACCTCCTGAGAATTAAACACTAACAGAGGCAGAACTGCTCATTTTTCCCTCTGGAGAAGGTCAAGGTTAGTCATAAGACATCATATCATTTCCTTATCAACTGACTGGGCTGGGGAAAGTTCATTGGCTCAGATACATAAGGATACAGTCGTGATCTAAAGTTGGGGCTGGTACTCCAAACAATTCTCAATGCTTCCATATCACCTCTAGGAAAGAAGGATGGCTGACAGGCTCTCAGACTTCTTCTAGGCAGAGAAGTCTCCTTATTCCGACAGACAGATGACAGTTTTGGGGTACACTCTGTTACCCTATTAGCTGTTATCCCTCTTCCCCTTTCCCCAGTCCCACTCCATAGCAGCTGTCACCCAGAAATACCAGGGGAATATTCTCAAAGCACAGCTGAGGTGCCTTTGGTTTGTCTGGTTCTTTTTCAAGAGTCATTTGGAGTAGGAGCCTCTTTTTTGGTTCTCCAAGGAAACCTAAATCTGTTTAGGAAGCAAGAAAAGCTTGCTTTTATAGTAGAGCAGTGAAAGAGTCCCTAGGTTTGATTATATGTGGCTATTAGAGGTTCCACCGGGAACTGAAAGGATCCCTAGGAGGTAGACCTTTGATGGTCACCTTCCTGGTTTCCCCTTTATTACTCTGAGGGGAAGAATATGTGGTAATGATGAAGTTAGATATAATCCTGGATACTCAAGGAAAGAAGCATCAGTGAAGGAGGATGCATTTGTATTTCTGGGTCCTTGACTTCATGAAGCAAGAGGCTAGAAAATTCAGATACTTGTAGAGGAGAATGACTTCAGGCTCAAGCTAGTTTACTTCTATCCAAAGCTACCTCTTTTCTGTTACTCTTTCTATTGAAATAGCTATCAGTTGATTCTCCATTTGGTTAGGTCCTCCTCCCTTCCTTAAATGTAGGTCCAGAATGGCAAGAAATAAGCATCAGCTTCAAGATGTCCTCAATTAAATCTCCCTTCACTTCACTGGTACCAATACATCTCAAACTGACCTCCTGCCCATTCTATTTTTTTCCCAGTCCTTGATTCATCCCATCAGTTTCTACACTAGCCCCTTTTGGGGTGAAATGGAGATATAGGTTTCTTTCTACAGTGTAGCCCAAATTTCTGAAGGAACCAATTCATGACTCTAAAACTTGCTCCTAGACTCATTCCCCTTAATTAAACCCTTTGTTATTCCAGTGATTCAATATCATGAATCCTTGAGTCCTAGAAATAAAACCTGGTTTCAGCCCCTTTACATTCATCTTTTAAAAAAGAGGCTGAAGAAAGGTCTCCATTTTCCACCTACTGTGTCTGAGTCTGGGAAGCCTGTGGTTATTTCTGCATCACTGAAAATCACACTAAAAGGCTCTCTATCTACCCTGGTCAGAATATCTTCAGGCAAGAAAAACCACATTTCCTTAGGATCATGGGTGGAGCTTGTGATCAGGCTCTCTGCCCTGATTCTCTGAAGGGAAACAAATACATTTCTTATCTGGCTATCATCATTCAACATTTTGTATTTGTATCCTCAGCAGTTTACTAAGTACTGTACTTGACTCACAGTAGGTGTTTCATAAAATTCTTATTGATGGATTGAGTCAAATGGCAACAAAAGGAGTCCAGTGACCTCCAAAGAAGACAAAGAGAACCTAACATCTCTTCCACTCTTCTGCTTATAGGGGTCAGCCTATACCTTTGCCTTTCCTCTTTGTCCACATCCCCAACCTGAGCAGTATCTCTTATCCTCTCTTTACACGCAGAGAAAACCTAGGGAGAGGAATTACTATTGATCTCAGAAATAAAATAAAGAAGCAATCGCTACCAGGCCAGACCTTTGGCCAGCAGCTTTGAGGGTCCTACAGTCCAAGGTGACTCCTCTAAGACAAAGTAGGGTTACTTCCAGCTCTTTAGAAGCAGAACAAATTAGAGGACATACCAGACATATACGAGCGGCCATTGCAGTTCTCTATATCCATCTTAAAGAGACTTTGCTGCAAGAGAAAAAAAAATGCTATTAGAAGCTGAGTTCTGGGTAGTGGCAGAAGTGCCTTCCTATAATCTCTGAATAAGAAGGAATCATGAAGGATGATTAAGGTCTCATTCCTTGTGCCAGGCCTAACCTGAAACAACTCCAGAAAGAGCAGAAAATTCACATTCTGCCCTGACAAGAGGAGGAAGAGAGTATTCTGGCTTTAATTCCAAGAAGTGTGTGAGCCTACAACCCATGAGAAATAGGCCTCAGATCATTCCAGAGCTGTTCAAGCTGGGCTTATTTCAGTGGGGGCAGAAACCCCATCAACAGTGGTCTTTAATGTGGCAAAAGAAATATACACATCCCACCCATTGGGAGATAGCAGGGTTCTCCTAAGAAGCTCCATCCCCCTGCTAAGAGGAGGACAGTGATAGGGCAGTGATGCCTGGAGACAATCATGCTAAGGATTTTGTCAGGCAGTGAAAGAGGTGATAATGGAGAAGAGGGGGATGGGGAAGAGCAACCACAGTAGAATTTAGTGTTGGGTTCCCTACAGCGCTAATGAACGTTTTATACATTTAAGTGGCTTTTCCCCCCTCTAGGCAATTACATTTGCTGTGTTAAAAAACAAAACCTGAGCCTGGACTTAAAACACAGGTTGGACTGTTTGAAGAAGGCAGGCAATAATTGGCAACAGCATGTACTAAACAAGTTGGTGCTGAGAACAATTAAAAGTGATAATTTGTTGCAATGAATTATCTCCTTGGGAGCTGAGAGGGAGGGAGAAAAATGAGTGTGATTTATAGTAAATTTGCATACATTCAAAATCGTCCTTGCCACATAACAATAAAAATTCTTCCCAGGATGATTTGAGAAAAAAGGAGGGAAGTAAAAGACCCTGGAGTGGTGAGGTTCTTGATCTCTTTGAAGAATTCCATCCAAGCAAATCCCTGTATATCCAATTTGTTGATCATACAAATCAGGGCAAAGGAGAATCTATTTCTCCCTCTCTTCCCTGTTGTTTGGTGGCACAGAGAGAGGCTTGAGAATAAAACATGATGTACCCAAATGAAGCTAATGGAAAAGGCTGAAACATATTTAAGGAACTGATTTCTGATCAAACAGCAGCTTTCACCTATATTGCACTCAGACAAACTCCAGGTCCTCACCCTCTTCTCCAGAAATACTTAGCAAGTCCCCACATCCATCATGTCTTGATGTTTTTCCTTGGGTGAGTTGAGCTGCAGGGCCACTACACAAGCTATGGATAAAAAGGGGCCTCCTAGGTTCCTGGATTAATAGGGATAACAGTAATCCTACCCCACTTACTCATGTATTGCTCACGTTATGAAATTCACACACAGTACTCAAGGAACAGCACCCTAAGGTGACCAAAACTATAGGAAGAACACTCTAGAGAGTCATGGAGACCTCATCCTTCCCAAACCATTTTCATCATAACATCATTTGGGGATTTACAAGAGCTCTGTAGAGCTCCTCAAAATGCTTCTGCCTACATCTCTCTGGTATTCACAGTACCCAAGGGAGATCGGAAAAGGAAAGTAGGAGTATAACTTCCACTTAGAGAAAATAAGGCCAGTAGAGATGAGGTAGCTTGTCCAAAGTCACACAGTGAGAGTCCAGAACCAGAACCTAGGATATCTGCTGGTTCTTTTCCATTAAATTCCCTGAACAATCAAGTTGTTTGGGATCTTCTTCATAGTTCTTCCTGTTTGCTCTCTGATTTCTAGCATTAACATCAATTAAAACAACTTTTCCTTTGGTGTCATCCTGCAGGAGAGTGGGGACTTGCTTCAGAAGTAGAACCAGTTGAGTCAACTTTCCAGGAAGAAGGATGATAACAATATTGATTACTTGAGCTAGGGGCTAAAGAAGAATTAGGTGATCAAGGGGCATGTGAAAGGTGCTCTCTAGTCACTGGATTATGAAGAATACCTGATTGGGTGTTCCTCAAATGATTCCTGGCAGATTTCTATAGGAGTGTAAATGAACTGTCTGTTTAGAGGAGTCAGTGCTACTGAGTATCAAAACTGAATTTTTCTGCCTTCTAACCCTTCAAACAGATACAACATGACTTGGGTAAAAGCAGTCTTTAATTGATACCAATGCAGCTGATAACCTCAGAACTGAGAAGCCGAGGATTCAGTTACTACTTTAACCTTGGCACCCGTGAAGTGAATCTTAGCTCCTGTAAGAGAGAGACGAGGATGCCAGGTATCTCATTCCACCCAGCCCCTCTAAACTCCTCCTTGTCTTATACCGATTCCATTTCCTCATGACCAGGCAAAATCTAGTATCTCCCTGGGCAGAGGAACTGGGTCAAATCTTGCGGTGCCAAGAGTCAAGACACTATTTTAGGTAAGGGGTAAAGATAGGAGAAGTTTTGGTTACACAAGACAGCTTTGGATAGAAGACCCCGGGAAGGAATAGACTTAATGGCAACAACAGATTACTCCACTGACACACAGTGCACAGTGCTAAGTTCAGTTTAATTAGCAGTTAGGATAAATGAGACAAAAATCACTCTCCTACCCTGCTGAAGAGACATCAGGGAACCCAATGTGTTGAAGGTGCCTCCTCACATGCAAACCTCCCCCGAATCCTTCAGCTGTTAGTATTCTTTCCCTTCTCAGATTACCTTGTATTGACTTATCCCCCCAGTAGAATGCGGGTTCTTTGAGAATAGGGACTATTTCGGTTTTGTCCATGCACTTTGCACACAATAAACAAAATATCTGTTGAATTAAACTGAAGGAAGATTGCTAGTCCTCTGAGGACCTGGTGACAAAATGCTTTTCTGACTGGAATGATAATTTGTGTTCACTATAACTTTAGCTTAGCTGGCTATTTCTCTACCCCATTAGTACTATGCTTAATACAAATCAGTATTATCTGACTCAGAGATTTCCCGCCAAGCCCAGTGACAGGGTGGGACTTGTACAATATGCCAGTAGCTTGGGTGGCCCGATCTAGTGTCTGTCTTCACAGTTCTGCCAATAGCTGCCACCTTCTGTGCCTCCAAAATAGTATTCCCACAGCTCTAATTGTTAATGACAAAAATGACAGAGAGTTGAGTTTACCTAGCTGGGTATTACAAAATCTTGAAATAAGAGTGACACTGGAAATAATTAAAGTGCTTCAAATCCCCTAAAGAATCCAGCATGATTGAGACACTCCCAAACTGGGATTTTTTAAAAGAGAAGTTGCCTAGATAAGATAAACAGATTAACTGGGAAAGATCTTACTCTGTACTATGGCATTACTCAGTCTCCACCAGGGCCCCCTGTTATGATTTCTGAAGGAGAAAAATGGTTAGGTATTCCCCCCTGGCATTCTCTGGCCAGAAACAAGTTCTGTTTTGTTTTCTTGAGAACTGGCTATTTGGGGTGACTTTGGGGGCAAACTAATGTTCATTTCTCTTTGAGGTGATGGAACTAATATAGAAGATAAAGGGGGTGGTAGCAAAATCGGTGTCATATCTTTTGTCACTCAGGACAAGAGCAAAAAGAAATAGAAAAGTAGAAATATCTCTTCTACTCTCTCATGAGATATAAGATCGTAGGTATACCATGGTTCATTAACCAAACAGAACCTAATTCCCTAACCCCCTGCATGGTTCACAGTTCCAGTTCAACAAGCAGACCAAAAAGACCCTGCCCACTACTGCCTCTGCCTCCTAAAATCAAAGCTTGGGAGTTTGTAGTTTGGGAATAACACTGCTGTCTTGCTGTTTTAAAACTGTATTTTCAAATACTACTGTGATATAAGAAAAGATGAACAGGAAGACTTCACGGAGGCCTGGAAGGACTTATATGAACTGATGCTGAGTGAAAGGAGCAGAACCAGGAGAACTTTATACACAGCAACAACAGTGTGCAAGGAATTTTTCTGGAAGACTTAGCCCTTCACAGCAATGCAAGGACCTAAAAAATGCCCAATGGACTTGAGGCAAAATGCCTTCCATATCTAGAGAAAGAACTATGGAACTGGATTGCAGAATGAAGCAGACCATTTTCTCTTGTGTTATGTTTTGTTTTGTTTTGAATGATTTTTCCCATTCATTTGAATTCTATGCAATATAACTAAGGTGAAAATGCATTTAATAAGAATGTATGTGTAGAACCTATATATGATTGCATGCTGTCTGGGGGAGGGAGAGGGGATGAAGGGGAAAAGGAGGAGGAGGAAGTGGGGTAAAAATCTAAGATATATGGAAGTGATTGTAGAAACTGAAAAAAATAAATTAATTAATAAAAAAACCCTGTATTTTCATAAAGGTAACATACTGAGTGGAGTAAAACTGGCAGATTTCTCATAGAAAGATGTTGCTTAAAGAAGTATCATCTATAGCCCAGCTCCACAGAGCCTTCTAGGAAACAGATCTAGACACAAAGAGTTTGCAACTCTGAAATGACCTTTAGGGTTAGCTTGTTTTCTCCAACAGCTGACACCCTAAAGAGGAAACCTAACAGTCTTTTCTTAGTCTATGTAGCTATCTTTCCTACTGAGGGTGCCTGAGTAATTTTCTTTTTCATGTTCATTGACAACACAAGTAAGCATTACAGTCTCACTAAGTGTTTGGAAAATAAAAGGAAGAAATTTCCAGGACATCCTAAGAACGGCCACTCTAAAAATAAGAGGTAATAACTAGGAAGATACCACAGTACCAAAGAGGTAGAAAATACCATCATCTCACCTTCTTTTAGATCTCCTATGGTTACATTTTTCTCTTGTTCTTTCATCTTGCCTTTCTTCCTCATACATATTTTAGAAGAAAAGAGGGGGCTGAGGCTTACGAGAAGAGAGTAGTAACTCCTTCTTTCCCATTCACACAAACCTTGAACATACCTCAGCACAGATGAGGCTGAGGAAGTTATTACCACACTTGATTCAGGTGAGATGTAACTCTTGGTAAGTTATTTGAAGTTACACCCATATATACAGAAATGCACCACAGTCATGATATCATGGTTCCTTTGTCTGATGGGGAGGGAATATAAATTTTAAGAGGCTTTCATCTTTAATTTCATGGGATGATGACTAAAGCAGCATTATTTATCACAGGGGACGTAGTTTGGGTCCTACCTGAACAATAAAAGCACATAATTTTAACACTCAAATGTACATTTGAGATTATCTAGTTGAACCTTCTCATTGAGAAGTGAGGAAACAAGCCTAGAGAGATTCAATGATTCCCAGTTCAGTGTTTTTTCCTCACTAAATCATACTATTTGGAGCTGCCTCACAGAATTCCAGAATTGGAATGAACTTCAGAGGTTTTTTCATTCAACTCATATCTAAACAGGAGTTATAGTGTTCACCAAACTTCAGCTAGAAGGTGTGTAAAGGACGGAATTCATTACCTACTAAAGCAGCTTATTCTGCTTTGGTACATCTCTAATTGTTAGGCAGTTTTCCCTTACAGTAGACTCCTAATTCTGCCTCTTTGAAACTTCTACCCATTTCCCCTACTTCTGAATTTTGCAACTAAATAGAACCAATCCAAGCTGCCTTCCACATGACAGATTTTAAAATGCCTGAATAATTTCTATGTCTTCCCTCAAATCTTTTCTTCCCGAGACTAAACATACCGAAGTCCTTCAATGAATCAGTTGATCTTTGTAAAGCATTATTTCTAGTCCTCTCACTATTCTGAGTCCTCTCTGGTCATGCTCTATTTTCTCAATGTCTTTCTTGATAGGCAGTGTGCAGAGTCAAATACAACACCCCAAATGTGGTCTGATCACAATAGAGTACAGTGGCATGATAAAGTCCATTATTCTGGAACCAATGGCTCTGGTAAAGTAGTCCAAGATGTCTGCTTGTTTGGCTACCATATTACACCAGTGACTCATGTTGAGTATGCTATAAACTAAAACCCCCAAATCTTTTTGCTGACAATGTTATCTAGCCATGCTTCCCCACCCTACTTAATAAATAGCTGATGGTTTTGAACCCCAATATAGGGCTGTACATTTATGTAGAAACTTAATCTTATCAGATTTAGCTCACTGTTACTCTATGTTATCATCTAACCCACATCTCTTCATCATGTCCACATTAGGAGAGACTTTGTCAAATGTCTTGCTGTCTGTCATTGGGTATATTATGTTTTCTTTATAGCATTTCCTTCAACTACCAACTGATCTCTTCACCTGAAAAATTATTTCTGGCTAGGTGCAGTGGCACAAGGCCTGTAGTCCCTGTTCCTGTTGAGGTTGAGGGTTGATAAACTGATTGAGTTCCAGAGTTCTGCACCATAGAAGATCTAAATGCAATCAGATGTCTAAACTAAGTGTAGCACCAATATGGGGAGCCCTCAGAAGCAGGGGACTATCAGGCTGCCTAGGGAGGGTCGAAATGGCCCAGGTCAGAAGATTCTGTGCCAATCAGTAGTGGAGTTGGGTCTGAGAAGAACCAATATGCTTCCAAGATAGGAATTGGGCAAGATAGGATGATTCAGTCTCAAAAAAAGACTACTCCTGCACTGGGACACTTAATTTCTTGGTTGACATTGAGAGCTTTTATTTCCATTTCTACATCAATGAACAATCTGGGAACACAAGTTGTAAAGCTTTGCCATGAAATCTAGCCATGTGGATTTTGAATATGATCCCTGGCAGGAAGACAGGGTAGCTAGGTATTGCAGTGGAAAAAACACCAGGCTTGGAGTCAGAAAGACCTGAGAGCAAAACTAGTGTCAGACACTGGGCAAGTCACTTTACACTGTTTGCCTCATTTTCCTCATCTGAAAAACAAACTGGAGAAGGCAGTGGTGAACCACTCCCATATCTTTGCCAAGAAAATCCCAAATTGGGTCACAAAGAGTATGATAGGATTGAACAAAGAAAGGGGATAAACAGCTTGGTTGTGGGATTAGAGAGAAGTGGTTGGTGGTTGGGGAGGAGTGTGAGAGATGTTGAAGAGGCAGACTCCTGAAGACTAGTCAGTTAGAAGGAGGTGTAAGTGAGTATGTTATCAATATTTTATGGGCAGCTAAGAGACACAGCGAATAGAGTGCCAGGCTTGGGGTCAGGAAGACTCATCTTCCTGAATTCAAATCTGGTCAGCTGTGTAACCCTGTTTGCCTCAGTTCCTCATCTATAAAATGAGCTGGAGGAGGAAGGACAAACCATTTCAGTATCTCTACCAAGAAAACTCCAGATGTGGTCAAGAAGAGTTGGACATTATGGCTAAGCTCGGGGATAAAGGCCTCATTTCTAGAATATATAGAGAACTGACTCAGATATATAACCATACAAGTCATTCCCTAATTGATAAATGGTCAAAGGATATGAACAGACAATTTTCAGGGGAAGAAATCAAAGATATCTATAATCATATGAAAAAGTGCTCTAAATCACTATTGATTAGAGAGATGCAAATCAAAACAACTCTGAGGTACCACATCACACCTATAAGATTGGCAAACATGACAGAACAAGAAAATGATAAATGCTGGAGAGGATGTGGGAGAGTTGGAACACTAATTCATTGTTGGTGGAGCTGTGAGATCATCCAACCCTTCTGGAGAACAGTTTGGAACTATGCCCAAAGGGCTACAAAAATGCGCATACCCTTTGACCCAGAAATATCGCTACTAGGACTGTATCCCAAGAGATTATAAAGACGGGAAAGGGTCCCACATGTACAAAAATATTTATAGCAGCACTCTTTGTGGTGGCCAAAAACTGGAAGTCAATGGGGATGCCCATCAATTGGGGAATGGCTGAATAAATTATGGTATATGAATGTAATGGAGTACTATTGCGCCATAAGAAATGATGAACAAGAAGACTTCAGGGAGGCCTGGAAGGACTTATATGATCTGATGCTGAGTAAAAGGAGCAGAACCAGGAGAACTTTGTGCACAGCAACAACCAGTGTGCGAGAGTTTTTTCTGGTAGACTTGGAACTTTGTAATAACACAAGAACTTACTGAGAAAAAAAAAAAAATCCCAATGTCGGTCTTCTAAGGCAAAATGCCTTCCACACTCAGAGAAAGAAATATGGAAGTCATTCGCAGAATGTAGCAGATCATGTTTGTGTGTGGGTGGGTTTCAGTGTATTATGTTTTGATTTGTTATATGATTTCTTCCATTTATTTTAGTTCGACTACATAGCATGACTATAGTGAAAATGTGCTCAATAGGAAAGTATATGTAGAACCTATACAGAATTGTATGCTGTCATGGGGAGGGAGGGGGGTAGTGGGGGAAGGGTGGGGGGATAAAATCTTAACTTTAAGGAAATGATTGTAAAACATTAAAAAAAAAAAAAAGAAGAGTTGGACATGATTGAAACAACACAACAGTAGAAAGACAAGACCATTCACCCCAAAACTGTCCTTCTCCTTATAGTAACATTGAACTTGCCTATTACTTTCAATCAGAGTCTAAACCTTTGTGTGGAAAAGGGAACAGACCCAACAGTCTTGAAGTCAAACTCATCCAATTTATACAAAGGATGAAGACAAATTAGGAATATACATCTCACCTTGTGTGTCATTATTCAGAATCTACCAGGACCCTATACTCTGATTGGCTCTCAGAGAGCAGAAATATTGTTTGGAGAAAAAAAATGATCCAACTTAACTGATGGTGAAGGATGAATCCCACCTCTCAAGAGAGAGGTGGTCAAACTACAGGTGTGGACTGAGGTATATATTTTCAGACATGGTTAGCATGACTGTACTTATGTGTGGAAGGGGGAGTTTTATGAGGAGGAGAGGAAAGCATGTGAAAGAGAGATAGTGAGGAGAAACAAAAGAAAAGAGCATCAAATAACTGAGGTTTTACCTCACATCTAGAAAATTGGTGAAAATAACAAAAAATAGTGGTGGAGTGGCCGAAGAAAGATAGGCATTCTAATACCTTACAGGTATAGCTGTGAACTGGTTTAACCATTCAGGAAAGCAATTTGGAACTGGGCTAACAAAGTGAATAAAAAATGCGTACCCTTTGACTCAGAAATCTTACTCCTAGATTATATATACCCCAAGGAGGTCAAAGATAAAAAGAAAGGTACTATATACACCAAAGTATTCATAGCAGCATTCTTATGACAGCAAGAAACTGGAAATAAAGTCAATTAAAGAACTATAAAAATTGTAGTACAAGAATATCAGTTAATTTTTTTTTTAATTCTGAAGTTAACACCAAATGCGCACTTCCACACACAAAACAGAAAAACAGGACTGTACATGAAATTGAGTATCTCAGTGATGAATAGCTTGCTTTTCTTTTATGTACATGAATGCAATGGAACACAGTACCACAAATGATAAATACGAAGAATTCAGAGCACAGGAAGACACATGAACTGCTGCAGAATAAAGAAAACGAGAAAAGTAATATAAGTAATGGCTACAAAAATGTGAAGGGAAGGAACAAAAAAAATTCCTGAATGACTGGTAATTATAACAACCAAGCTTGGCCCCACGGAAGAGTTGAGAAAATAAACTTCCCCTCTTTCTTTGTGTAAGTGCAGGACAATGGGTACAGAATACCGCATATATTGTCAGATATGGTTAATGTGTCAATTGGCTTTACTGAATTGATTTTTCTTCTCTTTTAATCTTTTTAAAGCAATGTTTATAGATACTTTTCTCTTTTATTATCTCCAAATGCTGTCATTTAAAAAAAAATTTGAACTTAACAAATACTAAATAAGATGAACATTTTCATATACAAAGGGGAAAAGAAAAACAGACACACAAGAAGTCATGATTCTGCCTACGGCTTCTCTCTGCAAGTATACAAATAGAACATGTCATTTTAAAGCTGCCTTCCTTGTCTGTGTTTCCTATTAACTTTCCTTCTGCTATTCTGTGCATTTTAAAAAAATGCTTCTATGACCCTTTTTTCTTACTTCCCCCCCTTTCGGTAGCCCTGTTATTAAGCCCTATCCCCAACTCTCCCCTGTCCCAAAACATTTGAAGGGAAAATAAAACCCTAGTATCAAATATGCAAAACAAAACAAATACCCATATTAGCCCTGTCTAAAAATATATATTTTATTCTGTACTTTGAGTTCACCTCACTGTCAGGACGTGGTAACATGTTTCATCACTGGCCCTTTGAAACTCTAATTGTTCATTACATTGATCAACGGTTCTCAAGTCTTAGCCATTTTTCTCTACAATGTGGCTGTTACATTACATTTTCTCTAGGCTCTGCTTATTTCACTCTGGAAAGTTCATCTAAGTTTTCCCAGGCTTTGCTAAAACCATCCCTTTCGTTAGTTCTCATGGCACAATATTCCATTACATTCACATACCATAATTTGTCCAATCATTTGACAATTGAGTGGTACCCTGCCCCTTTAGTTTCCACTTCATTGCATTACAGAAAGAGCAGCTATAAATATTTTTGTACATAAAAGTCCTTCCCCACTTTCTTTAATCTCTTTGAGAGTATAGTCTTAGGAAGGAGTATAGGTCCTCTACAGTATAGGTCCAAATTGTTTTCCAGAATATGAATAGACCAATTCACAGCTCCAACAAAATTGCACAGGTGTTCCTATTTCCTCTCAAGTCCCTCCAATTGTCATTTTCCTGTTAGGATATTTTTGTCGAAGTGATGAGAATGAGGTGAAATCTCAGTTGTTTAATTTGCATTTCTCTAATTATTAGAGATTTGGAACATATTTTCATATGAGTGATAGTTTAGATCCTTTTCCTTTGAGAACTGCCTGTTCATATCATTTGATTATTTTATTTATGGAGGACTGACTCTTGTTCTTTTATATTTGAATCAGTTCCTTAAATACCTTGGATATCAGACCTTTATCAGAAAAACTTGCTGCAAAGATTTTTTCCCCCAGTGAAATATTTCTAATATTAACCACATTTATTCTGTCTGTGCAAAAATCATTTTATGTAACCAAAATTGTCCATTTTAACTTCTGTAATCCTCTTTCTCTCTTATTTAGTCATGAATTTGTCCCCTATTCATAGATGCAATAGGTATTTTCTTATTTTCTCCTCTAACTTGTTTATGACATGACATTTTATATCTGAGTCACAGATCCATTTGGAACTTATTTTGGTATATGGTGTGAAATATTGGTCTAAACTTAATTTCTGCCATATTGTTTTCTAGTTTTTATACCAGTTTTTGTCAAATATCAATTTCTTGCCCCAGAAGTTGAGGGTCTTTAAGCTTATTAAACACTATGTTACTATGCTTATTGTATACCTAATCTGTTCTGATAATCAACTTCTCTACTCTTTAACTAATACCAAACGGTTTTGATAATTACTGCTTAGGGACATAGTTTGGATATGGCACTGCTAACTCCCCTTACTTCCTACTCCCCCCCATTATTTTCTTTGAGATTCTTGACTCTTTGTTCCTTTTTAAAAATTTTGTTACAAGAGATAGCTTGAGATTAAGTGAGAAGAATACACCTGGAAATTAAGATGAGATTAAAAGTTATCAATAAAAATAAGGTACAATTTAAAACCATAAAAGACAATGAAAAATCCAACTTTCAAGTGTTTTGTCTTTGTCTCTTCATATGACTAAATCAGAAGTTTCTAACGTTTAGAATGATACAAAGCTTTCTGGATAGTTCTTTCCATGTTACAGAGATAGAGAAGAATGGTATAGAGAAGGCAATGAGCAAATGTCAGAGCACAAGCTAAAGATCAAAAACAGAAGTAACAAACAGAACTTCTCATTTCCACAAAAATTTCAAGACTATCCTATACCAATTTCTGAAATATGCCTTGCTCTTGCCCCCTTTGGAGGAAGCAGAAAATCAAGAGACAATACTGATGAGTCTAATTCAGTGGATGTTTTCCATATCTGAATAGCATATTCCAAAAGCTGCAGGGGGCTTCCTAATTCATTCTAGTAAAACCTTTTTAAAAAATCAAACTTTTTAGGACTTACACAAAGAACCATTTTTTCCCCAGATTTATTATTTTTTTAGATGAAGGACTGGCCACTAAGCCATCTTTCTTCACTAACGAAAAACAAAACAAAACAAAAGGACTAAGTATTCCAAATTAAGGAAAGTCTAAAGAAAGAAAAAGAGATGACTTAAAGGCTTTATATGTCAGAATCTAAACTTTTATATAAAATATGAACTCCATGGCAACTCTTAAGACTTTTGGCAGCTGCAGAGCAGTGTTTCATTTGCATCAGGAGGAGTTTCCTCATCTGGAGTCTCCTATACTAATGAAATTACAGCCTAGGAAGAAAAACTAAAAGAGCTTGTACCACCAGTCAGATAAACTTTGGTCAGAACAGTCTCTGAGTCTTGTGTTCCAGTGTAGATGGAAACTCAGAAGACTACTGAAAACTACCCATGCCCTAACTCATGACTGTTTTCTGTTTGCAGCAGGGAGGAAAGAAAGGTCCTGAGCACCTCACAAATTCACATAGTATAGAAAACTAGGTGTCTGAGAGAGACTAGCTTTTCCTCAGCTGAGTCAAGTTTTCCTCTTTTACAAAGGCCACTGGCCAGAAGTATTACAAGCATTTCTTTTTTGTTTCGTTCTGAGACTGATGGCTTCTCATTCAAGGGCCAAAATGGTGATGACTCAGCACCAGAGGCATCACAGGAGGGTAAAAGGTGACCTAGTTGAAGTTTATTGGAAGCTGCCAAAGACTGCCAAAAGAACCTCTTTTACCATGTCTTCTTCTCACCCAGGGCCCTGTACAGATTCCCCAGCCTTTGGAAAGAGAGACCTGTACTAGAAAAGTGCATGGGGAGCTGAAAAGCCCTTTGGTTTCTTGGTTTCATTATTGGGGGAGAAGGGTGTAAGATCATCCAAGAAATTTATGCCCTCTGTTAACTGGACCTCTACTTTCCAAAGAAGTTGTCTGTGCTTGTTGATGAAGATATGAACTAAGGTCAACTTTGGTGGAAATGTTCCAGATTGGCTCTAGTGGTGGTCATATAATTTACACTTGCTGGTTAGTGCAAGGGGTGCTATCATATAAGGACAGACTTTCCTGTTACTTAAGGATCTGGAAAAGACAAAGGGAGATGGAAAAGATGCATTCCAGAGCAAAGTGACCCAAGACCAGCTGAAAGGAGAGATGAGGGGTGAGAGAACCTGGGCCTAAAAAGCCATGACACTACAGGAAATACGAATCAAAGGTCAAGAGATAAGAGAGGTAGCTTTGCACACTAAAAACATAAACATATCCACCCACCAAAACACTAAATAATTGGGTCATGGAATTTCACAGACTCAAAGGACCTCTGAGTTCATCTAATCCAACTTCTTTACTTTAGAGCTGAGGACCCAAGATATAAAGTGACTTGCCCAAAGTCACACATGGCATATTGTGTACCAGAGACCTGGTCTTCTGATTTCAAATACAAGGCTCATTGCATTACACAATATCTTCCATCTGTAGGACCCCTGATTAGGGCCTTAGAGATGTACTAAACCAAATTCTGACAACCACCAACATAGGGTAGAAGAAGACAAAAAGGAATACAAGTAAGGAACTGAGTTACCAGACAACTTGGCTTTTTTGGAGAAGCAAAGCTCCATCCATAACCTGAGACACAGATAGTGTGGGAAACCCCCAATGCACAAAGCCCTATAGTCAGTGAAACACTTTATATCTGTGAAACAATGTTTCATTTCAGAATCAACAGTAGCAAGTCAGAACCAAGTTTAACTGTAACAACCAGTAAACACTAGAAAACAAAAGAAGTGAGGAAACATAAGTTTCCCAGAGGAAGGGAAAGAAAAAGATGAGAAAAAGAGGGCTACATGGGAAGGATTAGATAGATTGGTCCTAAGATCCCGTTAGCACTCAGGAAGAAACAACTTCCCATCCTTCTCCAGATCTGTTCCTCCAACTTCATGCCTTTCTTCTTACCAGGACCAAAGTCCCAGACATTTCTTCTTTATTATTTGTCTCTCATGGATTCTTTCTGTTCCCAGCCCTGCTTTCTAGATGTCCTAGATCTCTCAACAGATAAAGCCCACTTCATTCCTCCACCCCTAGGCATTTCTTTCTAGCATACAAATCTTCCTCTCCTGCTATTTTTTCCCTACCTTCCCTCTTTACTTCTTGGCTACTACCCCAAGTCCCTTAAGCTTTCTCCCTTCCCACCCTATCTTCTCAGTCTTGTTGTGCTATCTCTCCCCCATCCTCTCAGTCTCCCTGTACTTTCCCCTCATCCTTCTAAGTCCCCTTGTACTTTCCTCCATCTTCTGCCCTTTTGTACTTCCCCCCACCCTCTCCCTCTTCCCCCCTCCCCCTGCTCTGTACTAAGTCCCTCTGTACTTTCTCTGCTTACCCATCGTCTCAGTCCCCCTAGACCAAGGATGGGAAATCTTCGGCCTTGAGACCACATGTGGCCCTCTAGGTCCTCAAATGCGCCCCTTTGACTGAGTCCAACTTTTACAAAACAAATCCTTTTCTGTGAAGTTTGGATACTTGAGGACTGATTGGGCCAATGTGGCCTGGAGGTCACAGGTTTCCCAACCCTGCTCAAGACTATCCCCCATCTTCTCAGTCCCCCTGTACTTTCCCATCCTCCTAGTCCCCTTGTACTTCCCTCCATCTTTACTCCCTCTGTGCTTTCTCCCCCCCCCATCCTCTTAGTCCCCCTGGACTTTCCCCCCGCTGCCTCAGCCCCCTTATGCTTTCTCTCCCCCTATTCTCTCAGTCCCCCTGTACTTTCCCTCTACTCTTTCAGTCCTCCTCATCCTCTCGGTCCCTCTGCACTCTCCCCCATCCTTTGGGCCCCCGTACTCTTCCCCTATTCTTTCAGTCCCCCAAACTTTCCCCCATCCTTTGAGCCCTCCTGTCCTCTCCCCCCAGCCTCTCAGCCCTCCAGTGCTTTCTCTCTTCCAATACCACTTGTTCCCCCACCAGGGTTCCTCCCCCTCCATCCCTTGCCCCTCTTTCTTTCGCTCCGCGCCCTGCTGTCTCCCCTCCCTGCTCTGTTTCCCCTCCCTCTAGGGCTACCAACCAACCCCCCACCCCCACCCCGGCCCATAGGGGCCATGCCCCCTTCCCCCCTCCCCACCCCCTTCTCCCTTCACCGCTTTCTGCTCACCCCCAGACCCGGGCCCCGGGGACCCGGGTACCCGAGGCGTCCCAGGCCTCCCCCCACCCCCCAACACTTCACGCCCTTGCCCCCTCAGGCCCCGCCCCCAGGCTTCCAGGGCCCCGCCCCCCGCCCCCCGCGCGCGCCCAAGCCCCGCCCCTCACTCACCTGAGGCGGCTCCGCGCGCGCGCGCGCGCGCGAGCGGAGGGGCAGGAAGGGGGGAAAGTGTTGGGGACGAGGGGGGCGGGGCAGTGGGGGGGAAGCCCCCCGGCCCGGCAGACTCGGGGCTGGGGGGTCACGGGGGGCGGGGTCACTGAGGCGGTGGCAGCCGGGCCGGAGCCGGAGTGAGGGCGCTTGGCGGCGGCTCCATCTCCATCGGCGGCTTCACCTGAGGAGGGACGGACCCCCCCCTCGAACCCCCCCCCATCACAGCCGTCCCCCCCTCCCCCGAACAACTTCCGGTCCCACTGCCAGGCGACAGGCTGCGTGGCCGAACACCGAGCGCTCCGGAGCCGGGGAGGCTGCTGGGGAAAAGGAGCGGAGCCAGGTGAGAGCAGCCGAGCACCGAGGGCATCGAGTCGAGCTGGCGCCCTCCGTAGGGTGGCGGTGCGGAACTTGTACCAGCGTCTGTATCTGCCCGTATGATCGGCATCGTCTGCATTCGGCTGTGGGACACCCCTGCGCACCCCCCAGGCTTTTGCCACCCATCTCTTCCCTTCGCCCTGGGGATCCTCAGGACAGTCTCCAGTCTGTTAACAAGTAATTTAGAGAGCCAGTGAGAAGGGAGTTCTAAGCCCTCTTGCTTTCTGGTAGTCCTTGGCTCGCTCTCGAAGATTGAGTTCAATCTTTAAGAGCCTCCTAGGTGATAAAAGGAGTGAAAACCGCACCGCCCTTGCCCTCCAGGAGTTTACTGTCTCCTGGGATTGGGGGCGGGACTTCGTTTGAAGAGCGCCAATGAAAGTACCCACCTCCGCTGCTCTCTGCCAGACTCCTTAGCATCGCGGAGTTAGAAGACTCTTTAAATATAATATATACCAAGGCTCTCATTTTCCAGATGAGTAAACTGCAGCCGAGGGAGATTAAGCAAAGAGCTGTGAGAATAGAGCGACTGGAAAAAGAAAACGTAAAGTTTTGGACATAGTTTCCTTAAACGACATATGACCTTGGCAAATTTTAGGATTTAAAACCCAGGTCGGCTGACTCCAAATTCAGAAGGTTTTAAAAATCAATCTTAACGAAATCTTTTGGGTTTACGTTATTTACATTTACCTATAAGTATTATCCCTCTCCCTCCGCTAGAGAGCCATCCCTTATAACAAAGGGAAAGAAAAAAAGTAAAACTAAGTAACATTAGGGGGAAAACATCTTCCCTTATATACAATATCCCACACCCAAAGCCCTTCACCTCCAGAAAAAAAAAAAGCAGGCGCTGCCTTCACTTCTCTGGGGTCAATCTTGATATTTATAACTTTACAGTATTTAGTTTGGATTTTGAATGATTGTGTATATTGTTTTCCTGGTTCCTCTTCAATTTACAATAGTTCACAAGTCTTCCTCTGCTTCTTTGACTTCCTTATATTCATTGTTTCTTACAGCACAGTATAAATCCATTACATTCAATTTGTTAGGCATCTCTTTTGCTCCCAGTTCTCTGTTGTGACCATGCTGCCACCCCCTCATCATGTGTATACAATTCACATGTCCATATGGCCTCCCACCCCATATTTCTTTTCCTACTCCCTTACTGGCCCTTCTGTCCAGACAACATGCCCAAGAATAAGCAGAATAAACAGAAACTTTATTGATATAATTAGAAAAATAAGACAGGGTTACAATCTCCCTTTTTTCTTCACAGTCCCCTCTGCCCTTGGAGCTAGGGGCTGGTAATAAACAGCAGCATTATACATTATGTATAACGGAAGACAAAATAAGGCCCCAAAGGTGACAGGGAAATTAAAAGACTGGAGAGAGAATAGATGGTAGCAGGTGTTATTACATTGATTGATACTTCTGTCCAGTTCCAACTTCTGTCTAGACAGCTTGCAACTCAGTCTCAGAGAAGAGTCTGAAGGACCACAGAGTATGAGGTAGATATCACAATGGAATAAATATAAAGAAAATCATTGGTTACAGTCCTTGAAGTTAAGGCATGAATGGGAATGTGTATGTCTGGAAGTGGTTAGGGAAGGGAATATGTATTTATATTTGTGGAGGGAAGGGGGGAAGGAGAGAGCTATCCCAGGGATGGAGTCTGAGAAGTAGAGGACAGAGGAGTTTTTGAATGTCTATGGAAAAGGGAAGAGTCCAAGAGAGAAATAGTTTGGAAGGGTAAGAGATTGAGAAGGGTGGTTTATAAGGTGTCAAAGCTGCAGCAATTGTTCTTATGGGGCTGTCAGAACATGAACACGGTGCCAGGCATTAGTGAGAACACCTCGAAGATTCCAGATAGGGGCCACAGTGTCAGGCTGCACATTGTATCCATCATCCACAGCCTTGCATATAATGTTCAGTTCCTTGCACTCAGCAGGCACCGGCACTGTCAGCTGCCACAGCTGCCATGCCCAGGCTCTCCTTGGTGCCTGTGCCTCCCCCTCCAATTTTGCTTCTTGCCAGGTCAGCCCACCATCCAGAGATACATCCACCCTGATTATAGCCCTGCCTCCCCCACTCCAAGCATAGCCCTTTATGGTCACCTCTCCAGACTCTACTGTTTGCCCTTCCCTGGGCTCTGTGATGACTGACTGGACAGGGAGCTCCTGAATGGCTGGAGCAGAGTCAAAGTCCACTTTATCCCAGTCTACAGAGGGACAGAAGCCTTTGTAATCGCGACGTTGCCAATGGCTAGAACTTTCCTCAGAGCTGACGCTCACCTTCCCCAGCCACTTGACATGGCGGGCACCCACCACACCAGGCACCACCACCCTTACTGGGAAACCATGGTCAGGAGGCAGTGGCTGCCCATTCATCTCATAAGCCAGCAAAACATCACCTTCAGGGTTCATGGCCCGAGCCAGGGGGATGGAGGCGCCATAGGCTGTCCCTGTGGGGTCACAGTCCAGCCCTTCAAAACATACATGGGCTTCAGAGCCAGAGGGTGAATGGCCAGCTTGGATCAAAATGTCCCGGAGCCGGGCACCGCCCCACTGGGCTGTGCTAATGGCTCCTGCCCCCCAGTTTAACCCTTTTACTGACTTAACTTGAGCCATCTCACTTCGGCGGTTACCTGCACACTGCAGGGTGACTGTAACCTGGTGCTTGGGGAACTGACGGAGATCATCTAGTGACAGGCTCAGTGTCTGACCACCTGGGGGCCCTTCCACTTGTAGACGGTATGTGGCAGGATCTATGGTGGGTACAGGCAGGTGATTTCGAGTGAAAAAGAGAGGATTGGGTGTGATGTAATCCTCACCCAAGAGCTCAAGGGGTGGTTCTGCATTAAAAGGTTTCTGACTATTGATCTGCAAAGCAGGGTGTCTGGGAGGGTCACTGGCATAAGGGTCAGTGGAAACTAGGTCAGAAGATCTTTCCTCATCAGGGCTTAGTTCCCCAATCTTATACTCAGCTAGGAGCTCACGAACATGTGGTTGGTTGTGGGCTGCATAGAGAGCCCAAAAAGGCTCCAGCGGTCCCCCTGCAGCAAGCAATAATTTAGAAGGTCCACCTGGGTGCATGGCCACAAAGTCTGTGACATCAAAGACCTCATGGCCCAAGGTTACCCAGACCCGTGTCTCAAGACTTCGATGACGGCTCACTTCTGCCTTTGTGTATACAGGTAGTGAATCTTGGTCAGCCTGTGGAGATTGGAAGAGAGAAAGTGAAGAAAAAAAATTATGAAGGACGCTATCAACCTTCCCATTCATGACTTCCACCCAGCCAAGTTCATATAGTGAATGGTACTAGGGAACTTGGGAGTCAGAAGACTGGGGTTGGGGTTTCAAAATCTGGTATGCTACTTATGTGTTCCTGGATAAGTCATTTACTCTCTACAAGCCCCAGTTTCCTCAACTGTAAAATGGAGATAACTCTTGTATTACCTCTTACAGGGTTGCCCTGAGCAAATACTTTGTAATCTTTAAATTCATATACAAATATAAGTTATAATTAGTCCTGGCAGAAATTCCTTCTCTTCAGTGGGTTGCAAAGTGGCAGAGTGAATAGATGCTAGACCTGGAATCAGGAAGAAATGGGTTTAAATCTGGCCTCCCGAACTGACTCTGATCCTGGGCAAGTCATTTAAGCTTTGTCTGCCTCGGTTTCTTCTTCTGTAAAATGAGGATCTTAATAATAGCACATCCCAGGATAATTGTGAAGAACAAATGAGATAATATTTGTAAAGTACTATGTAAGCCTAAGAACACTACATAAATGCCAGCTAGCTATTCTTTAATTCAACAAACATTTATTACTCCCTTGCAACCCAGTCAACTTAAGTCACCTGTCCACTCTACCTTTTCTCCATGATTTCCATAGGCCAGTACAGCCCCAACGCCCAACAATGCCCCTGCAACCGTCCAGTATCCAGAAGGAGTGCTGCCATTTGAAAAGTGAGGTTTGGGGCTTTGGAGATGAGAGGGACCACTGGTAAAGCAGGCGTGGCGACACAGCTTTGGGACAATCAACCTGTAAAGAGGAAAGAGAATCAGTAATATTCCCTATCATGCCTCATCCCAGAAGGAATAAGATGAACCAGGTTAAGCTATAAAGGAAGCTAGATACCTGGGTCTTTTCATTTCCTTAGAGTTTGTCCTTTTCCAGGAGCAGATAGAATTAGCAGGATCCAGTTTCCCTACCTACAATCCATCCTGGCTATTAAAGGTAGTTAACTGCCCCAAGTGGATAAGATAAGATAACAAATCATAAAATACTGAAACAGAGGAGATACAGAAGTGAGAAACTTCAGGAGTAAGGCATACCGGTCAAATCTGGGAATTCGAAGGCCAGAGACAGCAATTCTTTGTAGCAACAGCATTATAGATGTTGGGGTTCTAGGAAAGAAGGAAAGAAAGGTGTAATCACCATGGAGCAAGGTTAGAGGTCTTCAGAAGTGAGACTTAAGGGACAGAGGGATAATTAAAGGGACTACTGCCAACGTCATTAGGAAAAGGAGGTAACAGGGAATCCCAAGCTCCATCCTTCAGGAGGACAACTTGGAGTAAACAAGGACACTGACAGGTACAAAAACAATATAGGAATGGATGTGATGGATTTCCTAAAAGCAATTGTCCCCTTTTCCTTAATCGCTGAAAATAAAATCCAGTCTAGTGCCCATACTGTACACTTATGCTATCACCAGAAAGCAAGTTTTGTCTTGTTTTAGTTGGAGAGCAAGCTAAAACAGAAATGAGGTAAAGCAGATCCCCTCATTTTCCATGAAAAATATCATTAACTGAGAATCAATATGCCTTGGTCCTCACTCCTATCCTAGCCATTCCCTTATTCCTCAGCTCAGCAAACAGGGATCATCGTCCCAGGTGTCATAGAATGGGCTGAATTCCTCTCTAGGGTAAGGAAGAAGGGAGGGTCACAATTCTCACGCCAGCAGCTCTTTCTGTCTCCTAGTCCACTTTAGAAGCAAAGTAATGGAAGGAAAGCAAGACACTAGCAAAATCTGGGCCCACACAGGGTGTTTCCTGTCTGTTGAAGGAGAGGAAAGTTGGGGTTCATCAACTGAGGGAATCAATCTAAGTAAAAAGCCATAGGAAGTAATCAGGGGATGCCAAGGAAGAGAAATCAGTGGGGCAGATCTGTGACCTTGGAAAAGAGGGGAAACTGAAAACTGAACTTTATTCCTTAGCACCCGACTCCCACTACTCTCTACATCACACACACACGGGGGGCGGGGGGCGGGCGGGGCCTTTTGGGACAAAGAACTACTTTTTCTAAGTCCTACCAATACCTTCCTGTTCCTAGTTTGACTGAGGCGACCCTCTTATGGGCAACACCCCTTCAGTGGGGGTAACCTACAATCAAATTCCCCAGGAGTGAAGGGGAGGGCCAGAAGCAGGAGGTGGTACTCAGAATGGGGGGGAAGGAGGGGAAGAGACAGTTGCCCAGGCCCATGCCAGAGATGGAGGGGGGAAAAGAGAAAAAAATTCTAGAGCAATCCCCTGCATCCCACCCCCATCCCATGACGCAGGCATTCCCTTCCCATTCACCTCCCCCAAAACCCTCCCCGCTGTAGGTACTCTTAGACACACCCCGTCCCCCCTTTTTCTTTCAGTATCCTACCCGGAGCAGCGTTCTAACAGCAGTAGCGCTTCTTCAGAAGATGTCAGCCCGAACCTTTGGCAGAGAGGGCGGGATTCTAGGTGGTGACGTCAGGGCGCGATTTAAAGGACCACTCTCGCCTCTCCAGTTATCCCCTAACTATTGACAAGATGAGGAATCCACGGAAAGGTGTTCTCATCCTAGTTTACCCGCTTAGCTAGCTTTCGAGAAGTAGGGGACCGACAATTAACTGCGGACTGGGAATTCGGATACTCATCTTGTGCTGGGTTCCCCAAGCTAATGCTTCAGTCTTAAGGAGTCAATAGGTTTGGTGAAATTAATAGACGAGGTGGACGGAGACCTTCTAAATACCAGGAACCTTAGTAGGAAAAGGCAAAAGGGACCTTAATGGTATGTAGAGGGGTGAGATGATTGGAGATGATACCCACCAGTAACTAATCAATAGTCAACATTCAAGAAATATTTATTAAGCGTCTACCAAGTGCAAGGTATTGTGCTTGGCGCTGAGCATACAAAAAAGAAAACCAAGGTCCCTGCCTCCCAGAAGCTTACATTCTATTGGAAAGGATACATGTGATTTCCAAGACTAATCAATCTGTGAACTCATCCATGTGAGTTATTTCCTCAAAAAATGCTGGGGGTAACCCAACCACGGTGACATTCCATCAAATTCTTCCATAAATCTGCTACAGGGGAGTCCACCAAATGTGCCTACACCTTCCTGCGTTCTCTTGACACGTCACAGGTATCAATATACATATATAATAAGGGATAGGAAGTGATGGAGGTAAAAGAGAGAGCCAGAGTGTGTCCCAGGAAAACACAAGCATGATACCACTTAGAGCTGAGGGTCCCAGGGACGGAGGTGAAATCTAAGGCTTGACAGAAGTTTGTTAAAGGCAGGATGGAGGGATTGCATTCCTGGGATAATCCACAGGACTGCTATGTCCATTCTGGGTATAAGCATAAGGGGCTGGGAGATAAACTGAAGCAAGGCTACAAGAAGCTAGAGATCTGAGGTCAGTATAATGGTCATACCTATGCTTCCATGTGATTTTGGCAGCTAGTCTCCCTCTAGATAAGTTGAAAATACTGAAATCCATCTAGGGAACAATACTTTGCTTCTTCTGCATGACCCAGACATTGGAGTAGAATGTAAAGAGGATTTCTTTTTTGTCTTTAATCTCTAGTACTTAGCGCTGTACCTTGCCCTTAGGCACACTGTGTGCCGAAGTGAGGGGGTTCTGTGATAAGTTCTCTCTCTCACTTGCAACGTCAAAACATGTCTTTTTAAAAAAATGGTATGCTCCTGCTTTTGCCTCCTTACCAGTGATGCCTCCCTTCCATGACCGTTTGCCCCTTGAGAATAAGGAATCGAGATCAAAATATGATACTCATATCCTCAGGTCCTGGCAGAATGAGTAGAAATGAAATCTATGGGCTAACCTGCAATTGGGGGTTTTGTGTCTTGACATTCCGACACCGCCCCCCAGTGACAGGATGAACCTATTACAACATTAGAGCCAGACTGCTTCAATCATGCTCCCCTCTCCATTAACAGAAAAAGCCTGGCTGGTGAAAAGAACAGGAGATAAACAGTGATATGAATAAGCGAGTCCTGGCAGTACTGATTGAAGTATCAAAAGACGCAGTAAACCGAGAGAGAGAATAATAAAAAGCTCTTAAGTTGTATCAAACTAGACTCAGGCACAAACTAGTGGTCCAAGAGGCCTGATCCCCACCTGTCTTACTGGTATACTAATTAGTGTAAGGCTGACACTTGGGCATAAGGAGAAAAAGGGGCTCCTGCTCTTCTGCTTTCTATTCTGTGGGCATGTGGAAATCCTGCCTTCCTTTCTCTTTTCCTCTGGTATAGGAAATGAAAACTATAACAGGAAGGAAAGATAATATCAGGAGACACGGGTCTCATAAGGGGTCCATGAACTTGGATGGAAAATTTTTTTACAACTAAATTCTAACTGAGATTTAGCATTTCCCTTGATTATGAATTTTTAAAAAGATTATCTGAGGAGGGGCCTATAACTTTCACCAGATTGCCAAAGGAGTCCATGACACAAAAAAAGGTTAGAAGCAGATTGGAGAAACTGCAAAAGGATCTGATAACCTTATGAGTGATTTGCTCCTTTAGAAACAGAGAAGGTCCTACACCAAAAAAACTCCAAACAGTAACTTTGGCCCTTCTTAAAGCCTCCTTTAATGTCCTGGAGGAGATGGAAAATGGAATCAAACTAGATATTTTGATTCAATGTAGATGCCCCGTCCTTTCCCAACATCTAGCTCCAGCTAGGAAAACAGCAGGAAAGAAATACTAATACACCTTTTTCCTCTTTTTTTCCCCTCTTTTCTTTTTTACTTACATTAAATACATTGGTAAATCAGCAGGTGCATTCTGTTACCACGATTGTTATATTTAGGGAAGGGAAAGGGAGAAAGACAAATTTTTTTTGGAAGCAAAAAAAAAAAGTCTCAAAAAACCCCATGAAAACAATTGATCAGAAAAAAAAAGCAGAAAAATTAAAAAACTCCCAAAGCCCAGTAAAGCTACCATCTCACTGAGCCCAGAGGCAAGCAGAAAAGGTTGGATGGATGGGACTGGAAGGAGAGGGAAGGCAGTAGACAAGCCAAAGAAGCTAAGGCCAATCCTATTCCTTAAGTGGGGAGGAGGGAAAGAAGGGTAAGGGGGGGGTGTAGACGCAGAGAAGAGAATCTTCTGGGGAAAAAAAGACTCCAATCCCAAGGCAAAGAGAAACTTTCACCCCAAGGGATAGACACATAAATATGCAGAGACCTGGAGATTCCTCCTAATTCCCCAGGTTCTCTGAAGAATGTTTGTGTGTTTGATGAGTTGATGGCAACCTGAAGGGAAGGAAAAAGAATCTGCTAGGCCCCCAGGGAATTAAGAGTGCCACTGAGAGAAGCTCAGCTGAAGGGTCACTAAAATGAATCCAACAAAGTCTTAGGGTTATAAATTTCATAGCTTTTTTTTTTTTTTTTTGGTATGTTTGAGAAAGGTAAGGCAGTTCAAGTGTCTGAGGGCCAGAAAAACTGGTAGGACTCAAACCCCAGGACTCAGAAGTCAGTCATGGTCCTGTATAGCTTTCTGCTAAATATAAGACCACACTGCTAATGATGACCAAGAGGAAAGAAGCCTGGAGCAACAGTAATCTACTTCCTCCTGGAAATTGCTTCCTTGACAGTTTTTCCCAAACACTCTAAGCCCAGGCCCTTTTCCACCTCCCTTCACTTTGAGATCTACACTCTGGGTGCAGCAAGTGGTCACTGCTCTTCATGCAGTAACACTATCTTGAAGAAACTCTTGAAACCAGCTGCTTCACTGGCCAGGAGAGCAGCTAGTATGGTGGGTGGGACTACAACAAGGACTCTGTGGCTTACACTCCCATGGAAGGAGTCGTGACAAAAGGGCAGGATATGGGGGCTGTGGATCCTAGGAATAGATGTAAAGGAGAATAAACCAAAGGACTAAGGGCAGAAGGTTAAGATTAAGGATCCTGACTGAAGAAGTAGGGCATGACTAGGGGGCTGTTGGGAAGTCAAATGGCATGACAGACTGTACAATGGGGAAAGAGATCATCGTATCTATTTACAGGGAAATAAAAAAGACAACAGGGATAGGGCATCAAAATGAGTGACTCCCATTTGAGGGAAAGGTAGTTGTCCTCCCCTATCCCCATCCCCCTGCCTCTTGCCTGGGACATGCTTTAATCTCTACCTTGGCCTGTGCTTCCCTGAGCACTCTTCCAATCTCAGTCTCCCCACCAGGTCTTCAGTGTGTTAAGGTCTCCAGCACACAGAAGGGTTGAGGATTGGACAAGGTGGAGTGGAATCAAAGTTTTGGAGTAGGGTTAAGGAGGAGAGAGGGTTTGACTTGGGTAGCTGCCACTGCCCTTTCTCACCCACTCCACAGACCTCATATACACCTCACTTTTCATGAAGTTAAAAAAGGAAGGTGTGTGCATTAAAAACCCCATAAAACAGGCATCCCAAATAAACTAACCATCAATTAAAGTGCAAACCGCAGTGATAGACAGGCCATGCCCAGGGTTGGGAGAGAACAGGTGATGGGGCTGAGGCCAATGAGGAAAACAATTCTATATGTATATCAATCAGAGGATGGGTATCAGAGACTGGTCCCTCCTCCAACTAGACCACAGCAGAGCCAAGAAAAAGGCACCCAATAACAGTTCTTTGGAAGACCCTGGGGCTGAATCACCATGGGGGAAGAGCCCCCAAAGGCCAAGGGAAAATAAAAGCAGAGAAAATACTACCGAGTTTACAAGGACCCCTAAGTCTCTTCCTCTGCCCAGGTTAACTAACTCAGCATGACTCTGCACACTTTCTCCCTATTCTCATCTTTGCCCAGAAGTTTCCCATCCACCTACCCAGGGGTAGAAGAAGAGGATCATGGACACTGCAGCTTTCTTCAAATGTGGGAAATACCCATTATATAATGAAAAAAGAGCTGTTTTCCTGCATGACCCTTATTTCCCACCCCACCCCCACATACCGTCCCCACAGGTTACCAAAGCGGATGTGCTGTCAACCCCTTCTCATATCTCAAGTTCACCTCTCCAACCCTGGGGAGAGGAGAACATCAAGGTGGGGAAAGGGACCAAAACCAATTATTGATGGAAAGCAGAAGGAGCAAGTGACAAAAATGTTATCTGTAGACATGGGGACCAAGGATGGGAAGAGAAAGATAGATAAGTAGGTTATTGTCTTGCACCTATAATACAAAGTGAAGAAAGTTTGTTTTGGAAGGTAAGTTCCAGGGGGAACTAAGCACCCCCTTGAGCCCCAGGGCAGAGGGTAGGAGGCCGGTGGCAACAGCTGCCTGTTGTTGTTGGTTGCTGAAGCATTAACAAGTGCCATGATGGAGCTGTTGGGAAGTGGCCTTTGGGAGCCAGGGCTCAGTGTGCTGTTACCGAAGGGGCTGTGTGATGAGGGGTGGGGACTGAAGTTATGTCTTAGCTCTCAGGCTTGCTCCACACTCATTCGCTGCCAGCCACCCCATCAGTTGCTACAACACTGGCTCTTGTTCTGCTGTGACTGCTCATGGAGATCCACACCTCGGCTTCGACCTGCTGTACCCCCCATGTTTTGAGGTTCACTCTTGGGCAATTTCTTAGCTAGAGAAAGGAGACAGAGACAGAAAAATAGATATTTCACTTCAAAAAGAGAGAGTCTTGGGGGGAGGGAACACTAATGAAATGTCCTAAGGGAAATGGAGGTCAAGATTCTTCAATTCCACTACAATCAAGGGGCAAGGAGAAAAAGGTCTGAGACGACAATTAGAAAGCAGAGACCAGATACCACAAAGGGCTCTCCATCAAGAAGTTTCTATCAAAATATGGCTAAGGAATTTCCTTACCTAACATCCTAAAGATAAGAGACACTGCCATCTATCTATCTTTGTAGTTCAGGTTGGTGCTAATTTGTCTTGGGAACTAAGGAAGGGACATTCAGATGGATGCTGGCCTTACCTATAGCCAAGAAGAGGTCATTCACATTCATGGCTGTCTTGGCCGATGTCTCCATAAACAATAAGCTGTTGTCATCTGCATATGCCTGGGCCTCCTGCAAAGGATCAAGGTAAGGCAATTGGAAATTCAGAACGTAGAGCTGCATTTCCAAATCTGCGTCAAGATTAGGCAGCATCCATGGTTCCTCCTCTAGTTACCTCCCACCAATCCTGCTGTTCCACTCCAGCTTGCTGGTTATTCCAGCAGGGAAGAATGCCATCTACAGGATTCAAAATTCACCTTCTTGGGCAGAGAGATGCTTATGAGACCCAACAAGTGATGGTGAGAGATGATGAGAAACTTGACATGACCCTGAGACTTAGGAATTCTCATATATTAAATCATCTGCCTTCCTTCTCTGTATATTGATATTCCTATTTCCCTCTAACCCTCTGCCTGACATTTCTCAACAACTACAAATCCTTCAATTCTTACAGGTGTTCATCTGCTATGGTTGGCTCCCTACTGAAATGGGAAGAAAAGAAGTGTCTGGAAAAGGAAGACAGGAGAACAAACTGTCTTGGGGAGGAAATCTCTGGGCCCCCTTACTTCATATTCCACCATGCGCTTGTTGGCCAAGTCAGCCTTGTTTCCCGCCAGGGCAATGACAATGCTAGGACTGGCCTGTCGCTGGAGTTCTTTCACCCATGTCTTTGCTCGGGCAAAGGTTTCCTGCGGAAACAAAGGGAAGTGGGAAAGGAAGTGAATTCTGAACTCTTCTGCCAACTGCTGTTCATCCCCTGCCAAATCCCCTCTGACATGAAGACTTTCTTCCCTGAAATCACATCAGTGATAATTCCTTTTCTATACTTATATATTTTGTGTCCAAGAATTTTATCCCATTTTCCCAATTAAACTTGAAAATGTAGGGAGAAGGAAATATACTTGAGAGTTCTGGCTCTGATCCTCGGAGCTACATAATTAGGCAAAGTCACTTAACCCTCTGAGTTTCAGTTTCCTAGTCTGTATTCATATTACCTGATTCACATTATTACTGTGAGAAGAGCAAACTTAAGCTGTAAATCACTATCTAAATATAAGTTATTATTATTCTTTTATATTCTTCTATAGTACTTCATCCCAGGCTCTGCCCATATAAGTTAGATTCAAAATTCTGACTATCCAATTCTCAGAATTCCAAACTTGGGGAACACTCACCTGGTTGGTGATATCATAGACCACAATAGCAGCCTGGGCACCCCGGTAGTACATGGGTGCTAAGCTGTGGTATCGTTCTTGTCCTGCTGTGTCCCAGATTTCAAACTTGACTGTTGTGTCATCCAGACAGACTGACTGGGTGAGGAAGGCAGCTGTAGAGAGAGAATGCAGTGGGGGAGAGGGGAACCAAGGGATCGGGAGGAAAAGAAAAAGCGGCAAATGAGAAGATGACCGAGAGAAGCCTCCCACCTCACCCGTTACACTTAGCACTTCTGAGTATAGGTGACATTCACATTCAGGGGAAGACTGGGTTTTCTCTTCCACAGTCTCCATAAGTCTCTCAAGAGACAATAACCCTTTAAGGGGATGATTAAGTTCTTTCAGACCAGAAGCATTAATAGATAGGAAACAGCAGCAATTCATGAACTACCATGAACTGTGAGACAGAGATGAGGATGAACTGAGATAGCTTAACATTCACATACCACTTTTCTAGCAAAATCGATATGAGTGACAAGCACTTGTGTCAATCAATCAATAAGTATTTATTAAGTGTCTACCACGTGCCAGGGACTGTGCTAAGTGCTCATGATACAAAGAAAGGCAAAAGACAAAGACAGTCCCTTCCATCAAGAAGCTCACAATCTCATGGGGCAGACACTAAACAACTATATTCATAAACAGACTATATGCAGGTTAAATTGAAAATAGTTAACAGAGGGAAGGTAGGGTAGTAGGTTAAGAGGGACTGGGAAAAGGCTTTCTGTAGAAGGTGGGATTTTAATTAGGTCTTGAAGGACAGTAAGGGAAAATGCTCAGACTGAGAGAAGGGATATCTTGTTTGTGGAACAGCAAGGGGTAGGCATGGGTAGTAAGGACTAGTTAGGACTGGTTCTGAACTCCAAACAGAATTTTGTATTTGATCCTGGAGGTGATGAGGAGTTCCTGAAGTTTACTGAGTAGGGGAGCAATCTTGTGTCAAGAACCCCCTACTTCCAACCACAAGATTACAGGTGGACGGAAGAAAAAAGCATCTAATGATAGAAGAAAGAAATTTACTATCTTCTTCAAAGAAGCATCAAGCCTTAAACCATAAATGATTAATTAGATTTCAAAGCTGGATGGCAGGCTCAGCCATCTCAGATAGATTCAGTGAAGCTCTTAATAAATGTTTTCACTCTTAGTCATTCAGCCCTACAGAGGGCTGAAGTGTGGAGGTCCAGGCTAGTCCCTAGATATTCTACCAAGGGCTTCATCTAACACTTACCTCCAATGGTGCTCTCCTGGTATTCATGGAATTGCCCCTTGACGAAACGCAGCACTAAGCTAGATTTGCCTACTGCAGACTCCCCCAGCAGGACAAGTTTGAACTGGCAGATCTTGCTGGCTTGGGGCTGGCCATTGGGCCGAGCTGTGCCTCTGCTTGTCATGGTCAAATATTAGGGTGGGGTGGGGTGGGGGTGGGGAAGGGGGGAGGGGAAGGGGGCTTCCCAGCTTCTCAGCAGTCCTGCAAAAGAAATTAGGTAGTTACAGTGCAGATCCATTCCAATCACTCTCTCTAAAAAAGGAATTGAGACCCTTATCTTCCTTCATTTGACACGGAAACTTTAATAGCAGTTCAAATTTATGCAGTATCTATGGCTGCAAAACAGTTCCTTCACAATTATCCTGTGAGGTCAGTGGTAAAAACATTGTCTGTTTATAGATGAGAAAACTGAGGCACATAGATTAAGTGACTTGTGAAAGGTCATAAAGCTGGTTAAGTAGGACTAGAAGTCAGATCTTCTGACCCTATGGCCAATACTCTTTTCATCACAGCACATTTACTCTGGGAGTACCTGGAATCTGAAATCTTAAAATGAATGGAAATGCTAACAAGAAAGCTATATATGTAATAAAACTCAACTAACTCCATACTTCAAGACCCCAAAAGAACACCCCCCACCCACCCCTCCTAACCCCCACAAAAAACCCTTAACCTGATTTCTACTGACAGTACAGTTGACGTAGAATTTGAGATGGAAAGTGATAAGGTGAGGGAAAATCCCTACTCCTTTCTTTGACTCCACATAAACCCTTTTGGGTCCCAGTAAAATCGACTCCTAATCATCCTGGAGAAAACCCAATTCTACCCTTGAGTTACCCTGGCACATCACCCGGTATTTCCTTGGTACTTCTGTGCAGGTTTTCAGACTGCACCCCAGGGATGGGGGGCGCTCCCTCTGATGACTGGTGGACGCTTTAAACAGTGTAGTGCAATTTCTAGTCCTACATCCCTCACACCTGTCTAGGTTTTTTAAAAGGTCATTTCTAAAATTTCTAACCAGTCTTCAGTTCTTCAATTCTTTAATAGCTATAGTTCAACTCTTCAAATACAGGTTAGAGAAAGCCATCAAATTGTTCAGCGGAGCACAACTGCTCTTGGTGAAGTGGAAGAAACACCACAAAAACAACTCCATAGCCAGGTTTTATCACACATGAGTCGCAAACTGTCCCTTACTATTTCACTCTCAGCTGCCTTCCTGATGTCTAGGGACTGGATTACATGTCACTCCAAGCGGGCCTGGCAATCACAACCCCAGGTTGAGGGGAGGGGGAGAGGTATATTAAGGAGTTTACCTGCAGCTTCTGGTCACTCTGTATGTTAAGGGATCACTTGGAAGATGGCAGGTTCCCTTTACTTACCTTCCAATCAAATCAGACTATACTTCATTCCTCAAATATAGTTATAGGTTTTCTAATTCTGAAAGCTTGCTCACACTTTTTCTCTCCTTATGAAATATCTTTCCTCTATTATCTCCACCTGCCAAAATCCTACCTAGCCTTTAAGGCCTATCACAAGATCAATCAACTAGCATTTATTAAAGTGCCTACTATGTGCCAGCCATTGTGTTAGGCATTGGTGATGATAAAGACAAAAATGAAATAGTCCTTGTGTTTAAGGAGCTGACAGTGATCAGTGGAAACAACAGCTAAATATCAATCAACGAGTCTACATTAAGCATCTATGTACTAAGCACTGTGCTAATCTTGGGACTACAAAGTCAGAAGTACAACAGGCCCTAATTCCAAGGAGTTTACACTCCACAGTAGAGAGAATCCATATGCCTACATGCCTATAGAATACATACAAGATGAATACAAATAAGTTTGGAGAGGGAGATAGGAAGGTAGGGAGGGTTCTAGCAACTAGAAACCAGGATAAGCTTCACAGAGAAAGTCTTGAAGGAACCTGAGATTTCCACGAGGAGAAAGCAAATGCCAGTTCGCAGAATTAAGAGGTTACTGCAATAGTTCTGGTGAGAAGTGAGGAGGGCTTCAACTAGGATGATGGCTATGTGAACAGATATACAGGATACATGCAAGAAACATTATGGAAACAGAAATGACAAGACTTGGCAACTGACTGGATATTTAGGGTAGGAGGAATATCAAGGTTATAAACTCAATCACTGAAGTTATGAATCAGGGTGACTGGAAGGATAGTAAGTACTGTCAACAGCAACAAGCACTTTGAAAGGATGAGGAAAACTCAAGAGAGGAGAAGTCTCTCCAGGAGTCCTCAACAGTATTAAAGGTTGAAGAGAACTGAGGAAGGGTAAAGACTGAGAAAAGCCGTTAGATTTGACAGTGAACAGATGTATGGTAACACTGGAGAGAGAAACTTCAGTTGGATGATAAGACTAGAAACCCAAATGTAAAAAATTCAGATGAAAATGAGAGAAAAGTAAGTGGAGGCGCTAAGTATGAATGGTTTTTTTCAAAGAATTTGGCTAAGAAAGGGATGAAAGAACTAGGATTGTAGCACGGTATGGGTTTTTAAGGATCAAGGAGACCTAAATGTATCTTCAGGTTTCTGGGAAGGAAACAGCAGACAGGAAGAGACTGGAAATGAGACAGTAGGGGCAATTTTATAGAGAAGATGGGAAGGGATGATGGAATCAAAGATACATATAGTGGGAGGTTTGTACCAGAGAGTGGAGGAAAAGAGGAAATAGTAGAAATGAAGTCAAGGGATTGAGAGAAGAGGAATAGATACAAGTAGATACAAAAGATATACAAAGTAAATATAAGGTTAGTTTTGTTTTGTTTTCCAGGGGAAAGAATGAGGAAAAGTTTCCCAGAAGAGGTAACACTTGAGCTGAATTCTGAAGATTGCTCTTGGTTCTAAGGTGTCAATGAGGAGGGAAGGTACATTCCAGACACAGGATAATTAGTGCAAAGGCCTAGAGATAAGAAATGAAATATCATGTGTGAAGGACAAGTAGACCAAACACTACTTCCCCTTAATGAAGCTTTCCCCACTTTCCTCCAGTGGGAAATGTTTTCTCTGTTTTCCAAACTCAGCATTTTATCTCTTTCTTAACTGTCATATGCATCTCCCATAGAAGGTACTTGGGAAGTATTAGATGAATACTGTTGAGTAATCAAGATTGGTTCCAAACCCATGCTCTGTCTTCCTGGGAATAATTGAGTAAGTTAGGTTGAAGAGCAGGATTTTGTAAACTCCCCCAAGTACTATGCCTGGCACCAAGACAACAGTTTGGGAAATAATACAGAATGTCAATGGCAGCAGTAAGGAACCTTTTTCCTATTCAAGTCAATGATTCTTGAAAAAAGTCAATAAGTTCTATTTATTCCCGAAGGTTAAAACAGAAGCAAAATGAAAGCAATTTCACAACTCTAATATGTTAAGGTTCTACATTTAAAACAGTACATTTTTTTTAAAAAGGAAAACCTTAATTTAACTGATTTGGGTTTCAAGAGAAACAAGAAATTCTCGAATTCATGTGTTTTTAGGAAGAGAGAATGCTACTCCATTTATTCCAGTGAAACCTCGTTTATGACAGTGAGATTCACTTCCACTCAGAAATCAGTCCTAACATCTACACTAGAGGATAAAAACCACTCTCACTGCTCAGATTATGGCAGCAGTCAGGCGGAAAGTCCACTGACTGCTGATGAACAATAAACTTGGGTTCAGCAATGAAAAGGAAGAAAGAGGAATAGATTCTCTTTGAGAAGTTTTGTGGTGCTTTTTCCTTTTCCTTTTCTTTTTTTTCTGAGACAATCGGGGTTAAGTGACTTGCCCAGGGTCATATAGCTAGTTAAATGTCAAGTGTCAGAGCCTGGATTTGAACTCAGGTCCTCCCAACTCCAGGGCCATTTGCAGTACTTTCAATTGTCACCTGTACTAATATTCTCCTTGTCACAGAATCTCAAAGATGGAAGCAAGCTCAGAAGTCATCTGTTCCAACATGTAGCTAAATGAAGTAAAGAAACAATATGGCAACAAAGCACAGAAAAGCAAGATTTCAGAAGAATTAAAATTACAGATTACCTGAAAAGCATTAGAAAGATCTACGAAAGGTATAAGTATACTACAATGTCTAAAAGGAAAAAACACCATCAAGGATGTGTTCAGAAAAGGAAGGAGGCCTATCATGGAGTAAGTAGCGAGAAGAAGGGATAAAAATGGACAGCCTCAGTGCTGCATTAGAACCAGAGGAAAGCTTTTGATCTCCTTCAGTTTTATGGGGAAATGATCTGTGGAAGACATGAATGGACATGTCTTCTGGGTCCATCATTAAAGATGATGCCTAGAGTACTTGGATGCAAGGAGCAAAGCTATATCCAATTGGGAAGAGAAGTCCATCAGGAGGGCAAAGGGAAGGAAAAGAGATGGGAAGAAAAAATTAAGAATAGAGCTGGCAAAGAGATGTAAAGACAGATATAGAGTATCAGTACTGATGTACTACAGATGAGGCTCATCTTTTCCTCCTCTTCTTTCAAAACTTAAGCTGGGAATTTTCCAAGGTTCTGTCCGCTACCTGCTTTTCTCTTTCTACACTCTCTCCTTTGGCAATCTATTTGTTCCCAAGCCCTAACCATCAACTTTATTCAGATAATTAACCAAAATCTCTCTCCAGAGGTGGGGAACCTTCAGCCATGAGGCCACAGGTTCCCCACCCTTGCTCTATACCTTGCCCTCTCTTCTGAGCTCTAGTCTTCAATTTTTGTGTGTATATATATTTTAGCAACATATCAACCATCGGTTGCATGACTACCTGTAGTCATGTCATGGGGGGGATTTCTTTTGGGTATAAATTAGACTAATGCTGATGTCTGTTCCTAACTCCAAAATTTGTGATATACAAAAAAATAGCTTATTATCTTTTCTCCAAAATTAGCTTCTTATTTTGACTTTACTATTTTTGTCAGCAGCACTCGTTGTCTCATGTTTGAAACCTTACTGTTCTGCTTTTCCTCCCTCACTTTTCATAGTTATCTCCTCTTGTCCATTTTACCTAAGTGTCTCTTGCATCTAACCCCAAATTTCTATTCCCATGGACACCCCACTATGCAGAGGTCTAACAAGTATTTCTAGCTCCATTCTCTGTTCTTCCCTCCCCCGCCAATAATCTATCATTGACAAAACTGACACATTGCTGTTAGTTGAACTCAATACTCCATAAATCTGGTTACATTACTTTCCTCTGCTCACTAATGCCTATGAATCAAGTTCAAACTCCTTTAACTGATGTAAAAAGGTCTCTACAATCAAGCACTATGCTACTTTTCTAGCTTTAACTCATACTATTCCCTCTATATACACTGGGACCCAAACAAACCAGACTGCCTAATGTTCCCAGTACATACTTAATACTTTTCTGCCTTTGCCCAAGTTCTCTATGAGTAGAACTTCCTACCTCACCACCAATTCCTACTTAACCTTTAAAGTACAATTGCAGGAATCCTACCATGATATCCCAACTTCACCCAGAACTATTCCTTTCATATTCCTTTATGCATTATTTTATGTCATAATCATTTGTGTGTACTGTATTGTACACCCTGCAGAACTGAGACAGCACAAAGTAAATGTAGGATGCACAAATTTGGAGTACCCACCCCAAAAATTCATACAAACTATCTGTGCCCAAACTGTGGAAGAGCATTCCAAGCTCATACCGGTCTGATCAGCCACAGTCGGATGCACTGAAACTTCACTTTATCACGGTGATGTCATCTTGGTCCTCTTTGAAGATGAAGGACAACAACCAACCAACCAATTGTACACCCAAGACTGTATTATCCAAATTTTGTATCTCACCCAGGCCTGAAGCTTCTTAACCTTCTTTCTCTCACTATGGAAACACTGAGAAGAGTTCTATGCTAAGTGACAGCACGACTGTTCAGAAATAAGAAAACATGGTCTGTCAAGTTGAACTAGGTCCTCGTTTGCCCGTCACATCGCTCTAGGTATGGGGAAAAAAATAAGGGGAATGGAGGTGGGAGACAGTAATAGATATAGGTTAACCACCACAGACAGGAAAATGGAGACTGTAAAACACTCAAGTCACAATCACTGCACTCTCTTCACTGGAAATGACCCTCAACTGCAACAGAAATTTAGGAAGGGTTGGAACTTGACCAATCAAGTCAATTAAAGGAGGCTTGCTGAGTAGAGGAAGATGTCCAAGCAGGACAGAAAAAGAAGTCTTACAGAAACATTTTCTTAGTCTGCTAGTCCAGTAAGGACAAACATAATTTTACACTTTAAGCATCCCTTCTACCTATCAACCATCCCAACTGTGTTTGCAGCCTCCAGGAGTCTGTCACTCAACAGTAGATTTCAACTCCCTGGCAAACAGCTGCTTACCAAAGGTGGTCCAGCCCAGTTCCAAAAGTTAACTGCACTTGACCACTCTAATAGGTTTTAAAAACAAGGCCTTGCCACCAAACCAATGCATTCCTTATAATCAACTGATTCAGAATATTACCATCTAGGCCTTGCCCCATCTTGGTATCTCCAAAGCCCATAGTTTAGAGGAGAAGCAGTAGCATCTTCATAGAGGCAACAGACTATTAAAGCAGGCAGGCAACCTTTCAATCACAGGATCCCAGATCTAGAGCTGGAAAAGTCCTCAGGAGCCAGCAAGTTTTATAGATCCATTTTACAGCTGAGAAAACTCAATGCTAAAGAGGCCAAGTGACTTACAGACACACAGGTTGTAAGTATTAGCCATGGGGTTCTGATTCAAGCCCTAATACAATCCCTTCATTTTACAAATGAGAAAATTAAGGAATGGATATCAGTTGATTTACCCACATCACACGGGAAGAGAGAGAAAACAAAACTCAAGAACTCCCAGTAAGAAGCTCTTTCAACCATAAGAACAAAGATGAAGCACCAAATCCAACTTGGGCACAGATCTGTTCCATGACTGAACAAATTAGCGAAGACTCCTTCTCTCTATGAGACCAATTCTATCAAGACCAATCTTATTATAAAAAATATCCTATCAAATCTGAAACAGGAAAGGGCAACAATATCTAGTGGGTAAGAGATGACATGCCCCATGTAATTTAATCAATCAGTAGTTTAAATGGCATTTATGCCACTTCTACTCCCATCTTCACCTCCCCAAAAGACAAGCAGAATCCTTATCTCTTGTCTTCAAGGTGGTGCAAACCTTCCAAGGCTAACCTAGAAAGATTACAGAGGGCTAAACAGAATGAATTTCACTCTATTCCACCACCTTATTCATCACAATCTTCTCTTTTGGGAAGGCTAATAATGCTGATGAGATGGACTCTTTCCTATCGGAGACCTCAATTTTATTGCCTAGTACCTCAGATGCCCTCTCAGAGAGAACTCCACCCCTTCACCAGTTTGTGAGACTTGACCCACAAGGCATTACAGTAACTCATATGGGCTAACTGTGCTTCCTGTCACCCGTTACTACAACTCATATGTCCTAATCTCACCAAATAAATGGTCTTCTTAACTTCAATACTAGGGTGACTAGAATTTTAAATTATTTTTTAAATGGAAAAAAAACCCCAAACACAACAAGATCCCAGAAAGTTCAAAAACATTCTCTATTACTACATGAATGGTCAGAAAGTTCTGAGTTATTACCCCAACTACGAATCCCTGAAGAAATTTTCTCAGGAAACTGCTGTCATATTAGAGTCAGAAAGGACTCAAAGAAAATTCTGGGCAGAAATCACAACGTAGCTCAAATATTAGTTATACTCCTTCCTCACCTGGGCTGCCCTTTGCTTAGCTCGGTCACTGGTCATGCTTGTGATCTCATCTTTTCTCAGATCCTGGGGGAAGGAGTTAGGAGGAGTGGGTTGTGGCATATGAAGACTTTAATAAATATTAAGCAAATGAATTATGGCATCTGTCCTCCCATAGGGCTGCTCCATTTTCAACCTCTTAGAGACTCAGTTTCCTCATCTGCAAAAATGGAGATGACACTTATACAACCTACCTCAAAGGGTGGTTGTGAAGAAAATGTTTGCAAAGCACTACATAAAAGTGAGTTTATTATTATTATTTTTAATGTGTAGTAGTTGACTAAAACATGATTCTGAGTCTCTCCTAGGGCTACACTTACTGCCCCCAATCTATGCCTGATCCTCAAGACCTTCTAACCATGTAAATACAAGAGGAATTACAAAACTGAATTAGTTTTGAGCTCCTCAGATGGAATTTTGTTCCATTACTTCTATGGAATCAAATTCTTCCCCACTCAGAAAGGAGTATTATTTTTAATGTCCTTGACAAACTTCATCTGGAGCATTGTGTTCAATTTGGGACACCATGGTTTAAGGGCACTGATAAGCTGAGGAGTGTCCAAAGGCCAATTAGGTTGGCAAAAGACCTCGAGTCCATGACATATGAGTCTCAGCTGAAGGAACTAGGAAATGTTTAGCCTGAAGAGATGAACCAAGGTAGACCATGAGAGCTAAGTCTTCAAGTATTTTAATGGCTGTCATGAGGAGGAACTTGTTCTGATGGCCTAAGAGTATAGGACAGAAAACAATATGTGAAAGTTACAAAGAGAAAAGGTTAGGCTTGATTTCAGGAAAACCTTTCTAACAATTATAGTTATCTAAAAGTGGAATGGCCTGTCTTGAGAGATGGCTCAAGCAGAGCCTGCTGGGCCTCTTGTCAGGTATTCTGTAGTAGGAATCCCTTTCTTATGTGAGTTGCACTAGATAGCTGCTGAGGTCCCTTCCAACACTAAAAATCTGTTACCTGGATAAAGGCACGAATAAGATGACTATCATATGTGTAAATCATACAAATCTATTTGGATGACAGAACCAAGAAAGAATAAAAAAGACCTAGAACTATATGGCTTTAATGTGATAAAATTTAAATAGAGATAAAACTTAAATTCCTATAGCTGAGCAAGTATAGCAGTGAGGACAGCCACTCTCAAAATAAGGACTCCCAGGGGTTGAGTCAAACCCCAGATACGTACTGAAATATATGACCCTCAGGATGTGACGAAGCTCAGTGCAACTCTCTTAAGTGTCTAAGTTGCAGAGTACCTGATCTGCATTTGTAGAGGGAATTTCCTCACTATGTGTTCCGCAAATGAATGAAATCACTGGTTCTAACTGTACAGGATGGGAAAGGCAGGCACAAATACAGAATAGTTCATGTGAAAGAGATCTGGGTGTTTCAGAAGACTACAAGTTCAATATGAGTTGACAGAGTGATATGGTAGCCAAAAAAGCTAATGGAATTTTTATGATTCTGGTAATGCAGCCTATAATCAAAGTAAGGAAGGTAATAGTCCTGTTGTACTTGGCCCTGGTTGGAAAAAATCTTTAGTACTGGGTTCCGGTCTCCACAAGACATTTATTTTAGGAAGAAAGGTGGAGCAAGCCAACCAAAATGGTGAGAAAAACAAATTTTCACTCAACATAAGGAAATACTTTCTAATGCCTAAAAATGGACAGGACTGCCTCCAAAAACTCTCCATCACTGCAGGTCTTTAAGCTGAGACAGGATAACTATTTTTGAAGTATTATCACAGAAAATTTCTACTCAGGTACAAATTAAACTAGATGTCCTCATCATGTCCCTGTCAACTTGGATTCTATGACTGCTTGTGTGGTAACCTGTGGGCAGGTCCACAAAAGGGAAAACCTGAGGGAGAGAGTAAAAGGACCTATCAACTACCAGATAAAAAACGAGGAAGAATGGCACATAAGAAACTTTGTCTACCTCACAATTTTGTATAGGGCTGGTTCTGATGAGAGAATAGGAACTCTGGAAAGACAAGGAATTGAGCATTAAAGGTATGCTGACGAGAAACTTTCTAATAGCAATGACAAGCTTAATTCACAAGCTGCTAGTCCATAATATCAAATACTTTCTTCTAAGAAAAGTGGTTCAAGTAATACTGAAGTGGAAATCAACTCTGGAGCCAAGGAGACTCAAAAACCTACTAAGTCACTGGTGAAATCAACACATAGACAAAGGGTTCCAAAACTTGAGAAAGCCCATATATACTGGGGTAAGAAATTGGATGTCCTAAAGATCATATGGCAATCAGAGACCCCAAACTAGAAGATAAAGGTCTCGGATTTTTCACTGGAGAATAGAGCTCTCCTAAGCAAAGTACTATATTCCATGGCCATTCCCAGATTAGAAAGGCATTTGGGCAATATGGTTGGGAAGAATATCCTAAGTTGCCTAACTGCAATCAGCAGAAAGATATGACAATGGAGAAATTATATCTATTATTATTATACCTAGAATATCAGGAATATTAGGATCATTAGCAGAGAAGCTATCTGCTTGAACAGCTGCAAATGCAAAGTGAACAAAGTATCTGCTCAAGAAGGCAAGAGAGGCAGGCTAAAGGAAACAGAACAGTGATGATCAATCACTGAAGAGGGACTAAGGCATACCAAAAAGGAAGATGGAAATGAATTAGGAGGCAGAAGTCAGAGGGAGAGGGTAGGCAAAACTATCTTTGGCTACACAGTCTTCTAAATAAGAGGGATGGGGTTGGGGAGAAAATCGATCAGATCTGAGGAACTTTGCCATCTCTTTCCTTTTTCAGGGAAAAATAGTGATGGGAAAGTATGATAATAAAAGACAAACCAAGAATAATTAAAAAAATGAAAAATTCTCAAAGGGGAAAAAACCAATAGGCTTCTAATCTTCGACCTCTTGGGAGGTCAATAATACAGTAAGGGCTTTGCTAGATAGGGGTCTCGGAGGTGAATAATAGGGCCTCTCATCTCTGACTCTACAAACTGTCAGCCCTCTCATTCAAACCCTACAGATGCTGCCACTATATAACACCAGCTCCCAAGAGAAAAGAAACCAAGTCCATTAGTGACAGGTAGCTATGGACTGATAAACCAAGCTTCTGAGTAGAATATTTCCGCTCTAAGTCAAATCTTCTCCACAGTAACCTCATCCAAGTTTTGAAAAAAATTTGGTCCATCCAACTCCATCACTAGGTAGGAAAACCCACAGAGTCCCACAAATGAGAGTTCATCTAACTCTGACTGGTGAGAACTTCAGGCACCTTTCTAAGATGATTAATTCAATCTCTTCCATTCCCTACTTCTCAGTGGGGGGCAGAGCACCAATATTACCTTTTAATAAAACTAGGTGGGAATGAAGCTAATCATGCCCTCCTCAAACAAATTTTCTAGGTCCCTCACAAATGAAATTATCAGGGAAACAAAAATTAGACTGAACATTCAACTGTACTTCGTGTGGAGTGGGGAAGGGGAGACTTGAATTTGGGACTGTCACCAAACATAGGAAAAAAAACCCAAACATCATACCATACTGGTCTTTATTACTTCTGCTCTCTAACTCTGTGGCTATCAAGAATCTGTGACCACCCTCTCGGCTACAATGGGGTCACTCAAGCGAACAAGATGAGTAATTTCTTACTCTCTGGATCCCATAGCCTCCCAAAAGCTCCTTAACCGATCCCAAAGCTTCTGTCAAGTTTCTTAACTTCTCTATTCCTCTAGCTCAAATAAAGTTTACTTCTTTCACCTTAACTCTTTCCACGAAGTCCAAATCTCCCTCAGTTAAACTCCTTAAGTTACTATTAAAGTTCTGTCATTCCACCCTATCCCTTTTGAGATCTTCTTCACTTAAAGTTTGACTCTAATTATCACTCACCTCATCCTCCCAATTCATTCTTATTTCCATCCATTGAACAACTCCCTGGCAGCCCAGCTCCAGTAACCCCCTCACCTCCTCGCTGCAGCCCATCAGGCTGACAGGTGTGGCCCCTCCACCACCCACCCCCACTTTGGCACCCTACATATGGGATTATTTCATCCACCCCTCCAACCCCTTTTCTCCAAGGACTGAATCTAGTCCCCGCTCTTCGCCACCCCCAATTAAGCCAACCTCTACCCCAAGCAATCCCCTTTAGTCTGCAGGGCCCAACCCCCGCTGCACTCCTCACCTCCAGAATGAGCCAGGCCCACCCTATCACATCCCACCCCGACCAGAGCCAGGCCTAATGGGGTCCGATCACCTCCCAGCCCGTCTTCTTACCTTTTCCAATACACCCCAGACCCCTACCCACCAACTTCGCTCTCCCTTCCCCCCAACCCCCCGACTCAAGAGCTCCCCGTTAGGCCTGCCCATCCCTGCCCCCTTCATCCCCAGTCCCTCCCTGGCCCCGGAGGGTGCCGAAGCCCGGTCCCCTTACCACCCGCAAGGCAGGGCTTCCCTCCTTCCCAGTTCACCGGCGCCTCCTTCCGCCCCAGCCCCTCCGGCTCCACCAGCCCCAGTACCTAAGCCTCCGACTACCCAATCGGGCCCGAGCCTGTGTCGAACAGACAAACAGCTGCAAGTCAACCAAACCCTTGTCCTCCTCCACCCCCTCCTCCTCCTTCTCCTCACCCTGGGGCGGCGGCCTTGACCAATAGCAGCTTCCCCCACCCACCGCCGGAGGTGGGGCTTACGTCGACACATTCGCCAATCGTCTTCGGGGAGGTGGGTTCTTCCAGCATTGTCGCTAACGGATACGAGGGAGGGCCCTGACGGACGAAGCACGCAGCCAATAGACAACGAAGCTCCATGCAAATGAGCAGCCATTAAAGCGCGATGTTTCCGAGGTAAGAGGCGGTGCGCTGTTAACGGACGTCTGTGGCGACCAATGGAATCTCGACACCCAACGAACCCCCACCTCCTCCTTTCGACTCATAAACATCTAATCAGGTGAGCAATGGGGGGAGGATCTTAGCGGAGACTGACCAATCGTGTCACGAAAGAAATCTGCTTGGCAAACGAGGCGGCGCAGAAAGGAAGCCTTGTGTTAACCTGCGCCCCCCAAGTTTGGGGTTGATACCAGGTAGCATCTGCCACGAGAAATTTGGAGATCAACCTTAGGCATTTCTTACCCAGAAGGATCTTTTCACTGGATTGGACAGGGGAAGGGGGAGGGGAATGAAGGTAGAGGAAATGTTCACTTCCGGGGTCGGGGCAAAGGTCATGACCCCTTTTGCTTGGTCCCTGCCATTTGACTGGGTTTCCAAAGTGGAGACTTTCCCTCCTGGGTCTTAAAGGGTAGGGAGATACAGGTGCGGTCTATCTCCGGGTCCGAGGGGCCGGACCTGATGGTATGTGTGACCCCACTTAAAGCAAGCGGGAGGCGGAGGCAAGGCGGGAAGAACTAAGCTCCGTTCCGGCTTCCTCCCGCCAGCTTCCAGAGCTTCTTTCTGGGCCTGCCTGATTTTAGTCATTTTTAGGTTGGAGGCTCAGCCCTGGGAAGGTCCCATCTCTAGACCCTGCCCTCCATTTCCCCGAATCCCAAGGATAAAAGAAACAGACTATAAAACTAGGAACTTTGTTTTAATGAATTACAAACTAAATTACAAATAACATTAACAGAGATTGGGTGGGGGAGGGGTTGGGTGTGAGGACGCACATGACCATAGGAAGACAAAAATATTTTTTTTTTAATATTTCCCTTACAAAACCCTAAAGGTGCACACGGCAGCAAAATTCCTCCCCGATTTAAAAAAAAAAACAAAACAACAAACACAAAAAACTACTACAACCTGGAATATAAATAGTATTGTCCTTTCCAACAAATATTCTCTGGCATTCCCATTGCCCATTCACAACCTTCCCTTTAAAAAGTGTCAGGCATTCTCACAATGACTTTTAACCCTATCCCGTGGCCCCAGTTTTGAGTTTCCTTCATTGGAGGATAGGAGGCAGAGATGCTCAACAGTTAACTGAAAGAAACTAGAGGCCAATTCCAAGAGATGGAAAAATCAAACACCTCCCACCCTTATAAGGCAGCAGTGAAGTAGTCATGGATCAGAATGAAGAACAATTCTCCCTCTCTTCTCCCTTTGTTCCCATCCTTCACCCCAAGTTCAGTTTCTGCCAAATGGACAGAGGTGTGGCAGACAAGGGAGCTCGAGCTAGGGCTAATTAGTTCTATGGCAGCACTTACTAGGACTGGTTTTTATTCCTCCAGCTTATGAGAGGAGATGAGCATTCTGGGGTACAAAAACTGGTTTTATCTTATTTTCTTTTTAAAAAATGCACAACAAGGAAAAGCACACACATACGCACACCAAAAACAAAAATACACAATTATTTAAAAGGGGCCTTGTGGAATGTCCTTTCAAAGTTTCCCACCTAGCCCTCTGCTTATAGTAAGTCATATATAAACAGTAGCAGCAGGAGGATGGGAGGGGTATGCTGAAAATCCTATGTGTCACTCCCAAACTCAGGAGACAATCATCACCAAACAGAAGTCCTAGGAAGGGGGTGGTTTGTCAGACAGTGGGGAGCCCTGAGGTCCTGTCTTTTGTCCATCCCCCTCAGCATAGATCAGGAGCTGAGGCTTCAGGGTCTGTCTCACTGCTCATGCCCTAGAAGGGGGCAGTGGAAGGCAGATGTTGGCTTAAGTGCATTGAATACTGAATCTCCCTTTCATTTCCTACCCCTCCCAATCCCAAGCTATCCCAAAAATGGGTAGAGCAGGAAAAGGGAGAAGGTAAGTTGAGAGTTAGGGGCAGCCAAATTGGCTCTCCCTGACCCCTATCTAAGTTCAAACAGCCCCAGAGCCAGGCCAGGGCTGGTCTACCCTAGAAGGTGAGGATAGGATTGGGGGGTAGGGGCACAGCATGGCTCAGAGTCGCAAGTGGGGTACAGGCTTGGTAACATCCAGGAAGAAAGGATGAGTTAGAGCTGCCTTGGCTGAAACACGCTTGTTAGGGTCATAGTGCAGCATTTGCTGGAGGAAGAAAAGGAAATTAATATTAAGAGGGATGTCTGTGGGGGAGGGGGAGGGACAAGCTACTTAAAACAGAATCCCACCCACCCTCCATCTTCCACACAGATGGGCCATTTCTGCAATTTACTATACCATATGACTCAACTTCAACCCCTATTCCCTCTAAGCTTTGCTGGGCAACCACCGAGGAAAGCCATGGCACAGAAAGAAGTCTCTTCTTTAGGAAATGGTAAGACCTTTGAGCCCAAGGGACCTGACTTCTTCCTGACTCCCCAGGTGAAAGGCAGTGTGACTTGGGTTGGGGAATTGTGAGGAACAAAGAAAGAGGTTGATTTCTTCCCTCCTTCCTAGCTTACCGATAGCAAGCTCCGTCCATCTTCATCTAGTGGAGGCACCACCTTACTGAAATCTTGTCGTGCCCACTTGGGGAAGCTGGGTTTATAATCAGGCATGGAAGTCACTCCTGGCCAAGCTACCTCATCCGGTGTCCCCAGTGTCCGAAAGATCCTGAATAGCTGATCAATTTCAGAGTCTCCAGGGAATAAAGCCCTACGGGTAATCTAGAAAGTAGAAGAAGAGGAGGATAGGAGTGATGTAGATGAACCCTTCCCTGCACATAGAGTAAAGGTTCCCACAGGCAGTGAAAGGTCAATGGGACCCCATGACTCCCCCCAGGGCCCTTCACGGGGTCAGTCACACTTGAGCCTGAGACAGTAAAGCCCCTTTATTATCTCCACGCCTCCTCCTTCCCTCCCCCAACCATGGTTTTTCAGATCCCCTAGGCTGGGGTGGGGGGGTTGGGGTGGGGTGAGTGGGGGCCACTGATGTGCAGCAAGGGGATCCCAAGCCACTCACGGGGTGTGGGGTGGGCATTGAAGTCATCCCCCCTCCTTGTGATGCAGCCACTTCTAGATAGGAGTACAGAGGGCAGGGACTGTGTCTTCCACTTCTTCTGTTATCCCCCACAGCACCTAGCACAGTGCTGGGCACACAGTAGGTGCTTAATAAATCCTTGTTGATTGATTGAAACAGGAATATGGGCAAGCGTAAGGTAATGCATTAAGGGACAAATAACCCATACTATATTTTTAAGATGATGGGTTCTGAGCCCTTAGCTCAGTTTCCTCATCTATACAATGAGGGGGATAGACTAGATGACCTTCAAGGTCCAGGAAAGGAACCTTGGAATAAGCTCTCAATAAATATCTGTTGTTGATTTGAAGATACTGGGCCAATGTGCTGCTTTGGCTCAAAAGACCTATAAAAGGGTAGGAGTTGTCAGGGAAGATATTGGTAACAAAAGAGAAAACATTAATCCCACCCTTGTCCAAAACCATGGTACATCTGTACCTGGAATACTGGGTACAATTCAGGTTACTGCATCTCAAGAGAGATTATCACTGAAACTGGAGAAGATTCAGAAGCAGAATTTAAATAATCAAGGAGATAGGGGGAGGGGCTCTCACATGACTAAAAATATTAAGAATCTTCTGTTGGTAAAGTCAGAAGTTGAGAGCATATGCTCAAAGTCTATAAAAATAAAAAATGGTATAAATAGAGCTCCCTAAATTCTGTGTTATTAGAACCAGGAGAGGTACCCTAGGAAGTTGAAGGAGGAAACTTTAGGCTCAGTACAGGAAATACTACTTCCCATAGTAGGTAGTAAACTTTTGGAGAGCATGAAATAGCTATAAAAATAAGTTTATCTGTAAATTAATGGTGACAGAGCTACAGTGGACTATTAAAAGAAATTATGATTTTGTCAGGGAACTATTGTACCATTTAAAGTCATTACCAGGGAAGAAAAGCATACCCACCCACCCCATCCCATTTCCACAATACTTCCCTTGCTATCGGAAACTAATGTAGGGCTGGATGGAGCATAGGTCTTAACCAGTGTGGCAGTTCTTAAGCATTCTCATGCCATGAGATAGAAGGGAATGTGTGTGTGTGGTAGAGGGAGAAGGTGGGAGATTGGTGAGGATTAGGGTCAGGGTCTACAACATACCATCTCTGCAAAGATACAACCCAGGCTCCATATATCTACAGCTGTTGAGTAGTATTTACAACCCAAGAGGATTTCTGGTGCTCGATACCACAGGGTTACCACCTGAATGGAATGGAAAGGTTGGTGATGTTTAGATAGTAGGGAAATTCAAGCCTCTTGACACCATTCCCTAAAAACTCCAATCTTTAGAATAACTTTTCCTTTTTAAAGTCTGTCCCTCCCATTGATTTACCCCTAATAATCTTTTCCAACCTCAGATCAGTCCAACACATGGTCCTTACCCTTGCCATGGAATTTATGTGCTTCTGTTCAACTATCCCAGCTTTGCATCTAGTTAATCTGATACCACAATGAATGAGATTAAATTCTGAGATCTTCCTGGAGTGTCCAGGGTTCTTTTTGATTATTATTGTCAATTATTATATGCTTTAACATATTATACAACATAATAGATGACATTTATATTCCACTTTATGGCCTACCAACATTTTCCATTTGATTTTCCATTTTATAGAGGAAATCTCCAAATTCCCCAAATTTAGCCCCTTCCAGAACTATTTCTATCTTCTTCCTTCCATATAATCCATACATATAACCTCAATATCATCTTTAATTTCTCACTCTCTCACTCAACATATTTAATCAGTTGTCAAATCTTATTACTTCCAAATCTCAAGTACCTCTCCTATCTCTCTATTTAGCTACCACTCTAGTTCAGGCCCTGATTACCTTTGTGCCCAAACTATTGAAATAGCCTCCTTACTCTCCTTCCCTCAAGTCTCTTCATTCAAATCCATCCCCTATATAGTTGCTAAGGCAATTTTCCTAAAGTACAAGTCTTATTATGTCACTTTAGAGGCATCTGGTGGCACAGTGGATAGAATGCTAGGCCTGCAGTCCAGAAGACCTGAGTTCAAATCTATCCTTAGACACTTACTAGCTATGTGACCCTAGCTGAGTCATTAACCTTTGTTTGCCTCGGTTTCCTCAAATATAAAATTAGGATAACAGCACCTATCTCCAACAGTTGTGGGAGAGCTTTCTTCCCTCAAATGAGATAATCTATGGTAGCCTCTCCTACTCAAACTCCAGTGGCTCCTCACTGCCTCTGGGATCACATATAATCTCTTCTGATTTGCTTTTAAAGTCCTTTACACCTAACCCCAACTTACCTTATTACCTCTAATCTTATTAAAATTATTTCCTGTATTGGCCTTCATGCTATTTTTAACACATGCCATGTGATCTTTTCAATACCTGCCCCCCATATAGGGCATGCCCTCCCGCTCACCTCCACCTCTCAGAATCCTCCTTTGTTTCCCTCAAAACTCTACCTAAGTGACAAAAACCTTTCTTGATCTTCCCATCTATTAGTGTCCTTCCCCCTCAAAAAATTACCTTCTATTTATTTTCCATATATTTCTTTATGTACATGTTATCACCCTGAATAGAATAAACTCCTTGAGGGCAGGGACCATTTCATGTTTGTATCCCCAGTATAATGTCAAGAAAATAGTAGGTTCTAAATAAATTTTAGTGACTTAGTAAAGGGTATATAATGATTCCTGGGAAGTGCCTATAAGACGATCATTAGAAGGGAATAAGGGATGGGCCTCTCACCTCATGAGTGTAGGTACGAACAGGTACTCCAAAGGCCCTGGCTAGTCCAAAGTCAGCTAGCTTGATGGAGCCTTCAGCATTGATGAGAAGGTTCTGGGGCTTGAGGTCTCGATGGAGGACTCTGTGAGAGTGGCAGAAGGCTAGACCCTGGAGGAGCTGAAACAGGTAGCTCTGGCAAGAGAGGTATACAGAAGAAAAAATAGCACAATAGGATGCAGTTCTCCTTCCTTATAGTACCCTTGTACACAGCTGATGTTCAGTGAAAGGGTTTTTTGTTTGTTTGTTTGTTTGTCTTTACTGATGCACTGAAAATAGGTTCCTAGGAAGAACCCGAAGCCTGATTCTTCAAATGCAGCCATTGTGTCTCCAAGAAGGCACTCATAATAATACTCTCATGTCAGAAGATGGGATGAGTAAACTACAGACTTTAAGCTAAATGAGCTGGTCTACCTCCTCTAAAACTCCCACCATCTACTTGCACAGGAGTTGATTCAGGGTAGTTGCAACTTTCTTGGTTCCTCAGTCCAGCCTAGTCTAGCCTAGCCCAGCCTGGCCCGGCCTGATGACTTAGCCTGGCCCAGCACAACCCAGCCCTAATTAATGAGCTACAAAATAAGACACAAATGAGAAAGGGGGATGGGGGTGGGGGGGAGGGCGTGGGAGAGAGGAAGGAAAGGAACCTGAATTACCTGTAAAACATTTTGTGGTTTAAACCCATTATTGTAGGTAGAATCCCCTACTTGCCCTGAACACGAGGAATATAGGGACATATATTCAGAATGTTATTGTGAAAAAGAAGAGAGTCAAAGGCCAGAAGAGGAAGAGGCAAGTTACCTTAATGAGGGGCAAAGGGATGCCTGTGAGTGCAGATGCATCCATGAACTTCTTCAGATCCTGATGCAGAAATTCAAAAACCAGGTAGAGTTTGTTTTCTGTATGGATAACATCCAGCAGCCTATAGAAGAGAGGTCAGGGTGACCAAAAGGAGGGAGGAAAAGGAATCATTGATATGAATATACCAAAAGTAGGTTTATATCACTATGAGAAGAGATGGGGGAATCAGTGGCCCACTCTGGGGGGATGAATATATCAACATATCAGAGCTTCCTCAAAGACATACTTACTTGACAATGTTGGGGTGATTAAGTTCCTTGAGTAGAGAGATCTCTCGAATGGCAGTACTGGGGACGCCCTCTGTCTCACTTGGAGAGGATAGGGGGAGCAGAGATGGGAGTTTAGCAAGAAGGTCACTCCCCACAGCCCAGTCTCCCTAATTAGATCCCAATTGCTAACCAAGGCCCTTTCAAGCATCTCTGAAAAGAAGGTGGGGGAGAGACTAAAGAGAATGCCAACCTACAAACTACTCGTGCCCATACAGGGTGGGGCTCACAGTCCAGGGAGTGGCTTTTGGATACATAAAGGCCACCATTTCCTCCCTCCCACTAGAGTACAATAAGGTGCTAGGAAGTGAGGCCTCTATCTAACTCTTACACTATGAGAAACTGAGGCAAGTGAGGGCAATGGGGAAAATGTTTGAGGGGGATGGTCCTAACCTCCCCCCAGTAGGGCCAGTGAAGGTTCAACTGCCATTCTTTTGAAAGAACAGGCAGAATTCTAAGGTAGGGAAGAGGGAGAAGACCTGTTGGCAAGCTGCTTCCCACCAGTTGGGGTCTCTCTGCCACTCTTCTCCCTCTTTACTTCCTACAAAATCCTACTCCATTGGGTCCCACAGGCCATTCTAGAGGGGTTTTCCTTCTCCCTGAATTAATCCCTACACATTTGGGGCACTGTCACAGGAAATTTTAGGAAGGAATTTTTCCCATTCTAAGCTTCCTTCAACTTGAGCTGAGAGATCCCTCCCAACCCACCACCCTGGAAGCCACGCTACTCTGTCCCCTCCAAAACCTAGAACCCCACTCCAAAAGAAATTGTCCCCCCATCTTCCGGTCCCGCCGATCTCTCTCTAGGATGGGGACACTCCAGAAACCCTCGAGGTAGTGGGATCGAGGGTAGAGGGGGCCACTCACGTGTCCAGACGAATTTTCTTGAGTGCTACCACTTCTCCAGTCACCTTGTTCTTCGCCTTGTACACCACCCCGTAAGTGCCCTCTCCGATCTTCTCCACCTTTTGGAAATTATCCATGGAGAGCCGGGGAGCGGGGCCGCCACGGCCCAGGTGTGGGAACTTGGGAACGGGTGGGAATCCTGAGAACAGCACCTTGGCTCTGGGGACAGAGTTGGAGGGCAGGGGGCCGGCGCGGTGGCCCGAGCCCGGATGGAACGCTCTGTATCCTTTGCCCCTTGTCAGTTTCTTCAACTTGCAACAATGTTGCCGCCTCCCCCCTCCCGCGCCCGGCCTCCTCCAGAAGCCCCGCCCCAGCTTCCCGCGTTTCACTCGCTCCGCCCCCAGAGTGTCTTATTGGTCTACGTCATCACGGAGGTGGGTCTGAATGCCCTGTCTTGTCTTACTGGCTCCAGTAAAATACTCAACGTCCCATCTCTTTTCTCCACTCTGCCAATTCTTTACCTAGGTCAACTTTTCTTTCTTGGAAGACCTGAGGAATAGCTATTTCGGTGATGGCTCTTGTCTATGTCCAATAATTATGCACCCATTGTACATAATCTCCAATTTCCTATAGCCGTGTACCTCTCTTCAATCCATATGCCCTACCCTTTGTATCTTGTGCCTGCAGAGACTCTCCTAATCTCTTGTCCACGTGTTTTCTACCAATCCTGATCAAAGGAATATAATACTATTTGTCATTTATATAAGTGCTTAAAATTTACAAGATATTTTTCACCCATATATTGAAGAAGCATATCTCTACTGTTAAACATACTTTATTTCATTTGATCCCCACAACAACTGTCAGGTAGGTTGTGTTGGTTATTATCTCCATTTTACAGCTGAGAAAACTGAGACTCAGTTAAGTGACTATAAAGCACCTAATATGTGCCACAGAGCCAGGCACTGTGCTGGACCTAGTAAGTATCAGAGGCAAAGTTTGAACTCAAGTCTCTTCTGACTCCAAGTCCAGATTTTCTTTTTCATTTTCCCTTCTTCCAAAGGAGTCCCAAATAGAATAACCTTGAACAGGGAGAACTATGATTCTGAGTCCAGGAGATATCCAAGGGTGTGCTGGAGTCAGCTTTAAACCAGCTCATGAGAGTCAATTGTTAAATTTTCAGTGTGAGAATTTACATTTAAGGAATTAACAAATGCTACCAGTCAGGGCTTGATTAACTATTTTGTCGATTGTCTAAACTTAAAAGTATGACATTTATGCTTTTTTCAGAGAGCTGATTGTTAAGCATTTACCAGCATACCACTGTATATGACTATATTTCTATTATAATAATAATGGAGGCAGGGTACAATGGATAAATAACTTCCTGTGTTCGTAGTCAGAATTTAAATCCCTAAGTTTAAATCCCCTTTGACTTCAGACTTTAAAGCCCTAAATAACTGTGAGTTATTAGAATAATATTACATTAGTACTAGCCTCATAATGAATATTTATATAGCACTCAAAAAATATACAAAAAGCTTTTCATCCTTGATTTTCCCTGTGATAGTGTAAATATAGTCATAGATGATGTTAATACAATGCTTTATACTTATCTCATTTGATCCTCACAACAACATTGTTTGGTAGGTGGTACAGGTGTGATTGTCTCCTTTTTGTAGCTGAAGAATTTGAGGATCAGAGAACCCAGGTGGTTTGTGAAGCGTTATACAGCCAGAACTCTTAACATCTTCCCCCCACCCCCAGAATACAAATCCAATGCTCTCTCCACTACCTGTGTCTTTCAGTCTCTTCCTGTTTCTGTCTCACAGGTTCTCATGTAAAGAGGATCTGTCTTCATCTTTTCATGAGGTTCCTGATTTGATGTAACTAACTTTTTGGCTGAATCTCTCATGCTGAATTATTTGTATAGATATGGAGGAGGGAGGTGGAGATGGTTGGTAGGATGAAGAGCTCAAGAGAAATTTCTTGATTCTTGCTTGACTCCTGTCTAACTCAGAGGTTCTGACCACCATATGATTAACACTTATCTGAGGAAAAATGGAGCCTAAAAATCTAATCACCTAGTGGAACTCAAAACATCCAGTAGGTCTTGAAGTAGGGAAAAGTTTTCAAAGCATTTTCCATACATTCCTGTTTTACTGATGGGAAATTGAGGCTCAGAGAGGTTTTAGTCATACAACCAATAATTGGTTGGAGCAGGAACTTTCAAGAAAGACAACCCATGTTTTCTGCTGCCTAGTGCAGTGTTCTTTTTCCTCCGTCACATCGCTGTCAGTTCCATCCACCTCTCTTCAATTCTTCCTTTCTTCCCTGGGAATTTTGAAGGGAGAAGAAGGTAGGCAGGGCTATGCAAATTAGTAGTACCCTTTCTTATATAGGAGCTAGCACCAACCTCTGTGCTATGGTTGTTCAACTGACAGAAAGAATGAGACTAGGACAGATGATCTGGTTTTATAATACAGCTGTGATCTGTGTCCTGTTGACTACAATAGCTGCTGATAGTGAGTATGAGAATGAATATGGATATGTTGGGAGGATGGGAGGTGATGGGCAGTTTGAGCTGGGACTATCTCCTAAACTTGGCTTCCCTAAAATCTTGAGGACAACAACTCCTCTAGACAATTCCCCAGGCAATTTTTGACCCCTTTCCCCGCATCTATTGAGAAAGACTTGAACATTTAGGTTTGAACATCTAGAAATGTGGGAAAGTTGAGCTGAAGCACCTCTTGAAGAGGGGAGGAATTTTGGAGTGCTTGTTGCTTAAGTTTTAGGACTCCAAAGGGAATGAAATAGATCAAATCAGGGTTTTTGAAGGTGAAATAGACCATCCCTAAAATTGGCAGATGAATTGTTCCTGCCTCTTCTGGTACTTTAGGGGCATAGATGTGAAAGAGGCAGTTCTCCAAAAAAAGAAGGAAATATATGAGATCAAAAGATTAAAAAGGAACCCCTTATTTCTTTGGGTGTAAGAAGGGGGCCTATTGTCCTTGCCTGCTATTCTGGGACTAGGGCTGGGGAGGCATCGGGGTCTCAGCTGAGAATCACATGAAAAGGATCTGCTGGGGGATTGGGATCTCATGACTGGGAAGGGGGGTTGGTCTGGAATATCAGAAGCTACAGTAAGGGAGGAGAGTGGGGAGAAGAAGAAGGGGAGATCTTATTACTCCTTTTATCCTAACAATGAGATACTCAGTAAGATTATTCTAGGTTCCTTCTCTCAACCTCTAAGTCTCTAAACCCTTTTCTTGCCCCTGTTTTCCCTCTGAATCCTGGAAAGTCAAAGCCCTATTTCCCCTAACATCAATTAGTTCTCTAACTAACCCAGCAGTTCTCTATATTTTTTTTAGTATAAGGATAAATTTTTAAAAATAACAATATTATTAATATATTTTGTTTTCTATCACTTAAACTTCCCCCTGTATTCCTCCTCCTTCCAGAGATCCCTACTATATAATAAAGAATTTTTTCATGAAAGAAAGAAGAGGAAAAATAAGCATTATCTGACATATACATATATACATATATGTAAAATCTCACAAAGTATACAATGTTTTGCACCTGTGGACTCCCACATCGCTACAAAGGAGAGAGGGGATGATGTCTTCTCCTATTTCTTCTTTAGGGCCATGCTTGATCTTTATAATTTTGAAACAATCATTTGCAATTGTTCTTCCCATTTACATTGTTGTAGTCATTATGTATATTGTTTTCTTGGCTCTGATTAATTCATTATGCATTAGTTCACCTAAGTCTTTCCATCCTTCTCTGAATCACTGTGTAGGTCATTTCTTAAGTCACAGCAATATCTCCCATTCCTTATTACATTTACAACTTATTTAGCCTTTCTCCAGTTGGTAAATACATACTTTGTTTCAGTTTTTTGCTACCACAAAATGTATTGCTAGAAATATTTGGTGAATATGGGGTCTTTGTTTTTTTTCAGTGACCTCTGTAATAAATAGTGGAATCTCTGGATCAAAGGGTATGAACATTTTGTCTGATAGATTTCTTTCTTCTTCCTTTCTTCTTTCCTTCCTTCTTTCCTCCCTTCCTTTTTTTCTCTCTTCTTCCTTCCTTCTTTCTTTTTAAACATCAAAACCATTTCACAGCTCCTTCACCTGGTAGCAGTTGTACTATTAGTCTCTATTGATTGAAAAAAATAACAAAAAGCTAATATGAATTCAGTAATATTAAAATTAATTTATATTTTATGAGTAACAGCATCTGTATACAATTGGAATACACATAAATTTATTCAACATTATTTCATAGGATTATAGCTTTAGAGATGAAAGAGAACCCAGAGTGAATCCAGTCCAACCTCCCTTTTTTTTTAGATGAGGAAACTGAAGTCTAAAATTACACACGTAGTATCAAGAGGTAGGATTTAAACCCAGGGCCATTGAACATTATTCAATCTGTAAAAAGTCTGTTTGACCCATTGTAATATATCCACTTGCCACGAGATGTAAACCACTGAACTCACTCATCTGCAGCAATTTCAGCCTTGATGACTATGTTTTCCATTAGAGATTTAAACAGAGCATTGGGTCCCCCATTATATTCATCCAAGGGCTTTGCCGTTCCTTCAGAGTTCTCCTCTATAACATATTTTCTCCAAGATATCTTCTTCTGGCACCCTTTCCTAGACCCTTCCAAGAGTTCTCATTCTTACTAACTTAAAGGATCACTTTCCTTGATACTGTGCCCCATCCATCACAGTGTTCTTTCTAATCTATTGTGATATGGCATTCATCACCTAAAAGCAGTGAGGTATGACCAATAGCGGGGATGATTTTAGAATCAGGAAAATGGGTTCAAATCCTTTTTCTGACACATCCTAGTTATGTGACTATGAACTAGTTACTTAATTTCTTAGTGTCCCAGATAAGAAAGGGTTTTTTCTTACTCAAATATAAGTTACAGAGCTATACCAATATATGGTGTTTCCATACCAATGAAATCACAGGTCCAAATAAACAAACTATAGATACACAAATAATAAGTATAAAACTACTGCTGCTGCTACATGTCCTTTAAGTGGGAGGATTACTAACTCTGTTTCTTGTGGTTTATTCTTTTTAGGGCCAAGTGAATCAGGTTGGAAGGGTGTCAGGAATCAGCCCCAAGCTGATGTGTGGGACCCAAAGCTGTATCCAGAATGGATGGAGGCTGGAATTCAGGGCCCTGACTGCTGGAAAGGTGAGAAACAGCACTTGGGATAGGTGGGGATAGGTGGAGTGAGGAAAATGGTGAGAAGAGGCACAGAGTTAGAAGTGGGATTAGAAAATAAACCATAAAATGAAAAGGGAGATGAGGGGGTCAGGATCCCCAGTTAATGCTCTTTCCTTATCCAGGAGGCCAGGTGACCCTGGAGGTCAATAATGATGCCCCAACTCTGATTGGTGCCCATGTTTCCTTCTCTGTCATCCTGCACTTCCCCCCAAGCCAACAAGTCTTGCCCAATGGGCATATTATCTGGGCCGGCAATGGTACCATCAATGGTAAGAAACCTCTCTTTGTTTTTGAGTATGTCTCTCAGTAGCCTTTCTGTGTACTCCTCCTAATATCATCACAGATTTCATAAAATGCCCCATATGGTTAGAATGTTGCCCCACTGAGCCACTGGCTTCACTTTACTCAGTCAATGCCTATAACCTTCTTCTTGGTTAGTGATTGGTATTGGGGTAAAGAAGACATTAAGATTAAAAAATGACCCTATTTCTTTCAGGGAGCCAGGTATGGGGTGGACAACCTGTTTATCCTCAAGGTTCTGATGCTGCCTGTATCTTTCCTGATGGACAACCCTGCCCAACTGAGGCTGGACCTCATAGGAACTTCATCTATGTCTGGAAGACTTGGGGTAAGAAACTATCTTCTCTAAACCTATCAATGCATTCCAAATCCTTTCCCTTATTGCTAGGGACTCTGTTCACCTCTGGGATCTTTTTAGTCCTGGCCTCCTTTCCCTAGAACCCTATTTTGCTCTTTTAATCCTGGGATTCCCCCCTTCCATGGTTCTATACCTTGGGTATTTTTTTAATTCACACCCACCTTGCACTCATTTGAACATCCTACCAATACTAGCTTTTGTTCTCTTGATATTTCTAACCTTCTCCTTTGTTGACCCCACCCCAATGTGTACCACTTCCTCTCTGGTCCACATACCTGACAGTCCTTAATCTTTTCTCCCTTAATCACAGGGAAATACTGGCAAGTTATGGGAGGCCCAGCATCCAAACTAAGCATTGAGACACTTGGAGTAGCTACAGGTCCCCATACCATGGAGGTGACAGTATATCATCACCGAGGACCTCGGAGTTATGTCCCCATTGCCAGAGGCTTGTCTGCCTTCACTCTCACTGGTAGGAGCAAAGAACAGAACCAGGGATATGACAAAAATGGATAAGAACTCTAGGAAGGGATTGGGTCCAAGAGGGACTAGCCTGGTGCTGGGAAGGGGTTAGGGAAGTATTCTATTGTGGGGACTGAGTCAGGAAATTTGCATAATTATAGGGGTAAAGGGCTAGTGAAGAGTCAATGCAGACCAAGAAATGAAATAATTTTGGAAATGGAGTTTCCCATAATCCCAGCTGTCCAGGTCTGGAGAATGTGGGGGTAGTGGGAGGAGTCAGGAAAGTCTTTTGCCCCTCATTTTACCTTTTCTGACCCCACTCCCAGACCAGGTTCCCTTCTCGGTGAGTGTGTCACAGCTTCAGACCCTGGATGGGGGAGAGAGGCACTTTCTGAGGAACCAGCCTTTGATCTTCAACCTCCAGCTCCATGATCCTAGCAGCTATTTGTCCCAGGCTGACCTATCCTACACTTGGAATTTTGGAGATGGCAGTGGGACCCTAATCTCCCGGGTACCCACTGTCACTCACACATATCAGGTGCCAGGCCCAGTCACTGCCCAGGTGGTTTTGGAGGCTGCTATTCCCCTAGCCTCCTGCAAACCCTCTCCTGCTCCAGGCACTGATCCCCCAAGTACCCAGCCTTTGGGCACCACAGCTAGAGGGATAGCAACTTCAGAAGCCCCTGGTACCACAGCTGGGGAGGTATCAACTACAGTGGCTGGGGAGGTATCAACTACAGTGGCTTCTAGTACCACAGCCACAGAGGTACCAACTGCAGCGGTCTCTGTCACCACTACTAGGGAAGCACAAACTGTCCAGGTCCCAGGGACCACAGTTGGAGAGGTTCCAACTGAAGGGTTCCCAGGTACCACTGCTGGGGAAATGCCAACTGTTGCACCAATCAATAATACAGATGAGGGGATTTCAGTTGCAGATGTAATAGAGAACACAACAGGAGTAGGGCAAACTGTGGAATCTGTGGACACCTCTGCTATGGTCATGGTAAACCCAAGCACCAGCCCTGCTGTTCCTGCAGAGGGCACCTCAGAGGTACCCACAATCTCTTCTACTACTCCTTTAAGACCAGAAGCCACCAACCTCCCTGGAACAACAGGTGGGTATAGTTGGGATTCAAGAATCCTGGGTCCCTCCCCTGTCCCTGCCATGGAGAAAAGCCAACTTGTCCCTAGAATTAAAATGGAAAAGAAGGCAGGGAAGGGTGGTAGATTCTGAATTAATTTGCCTGAAGTTTACATTTCATTTGTATGGCATTGTTTCATATGTGTAGAAATCCCCTAGCCCTTGACACATAAGCCTAATTGTCCCAAATACCCACTTCAACTAGTTAATGCATCTGGTTGAGCTGGCCCTAGCTAGAAAAATTCTAGAACTCATGTCTATTTTTCCTATAACCTTCCCTTCACACTATATATGTTAAAGGATCTGCTGGCACAGCTGTCCTGGCACTGGTGAAGCGCCAGACCCCTCTGGACTGCATCCTGTATCGATTTGGCTCCTTTGCTCTCACCCTTGACATTGTCCGTGAGTTCTGTCTGCTTTATTCAGGAGGGGTTGAGAGGGACAGGAGGGAGGCAAAGCCTTGAGAGGGAAAGGCATGTTGGCAAGATCTCCACAAAAATTCTGGGGCTCTGAGCCAACTCTGGAGTTCAGGGGATACTCAGACAATGGATCCTTATTTGGAGGAATCATCAGTTTCTCTCCAGACTAGATAGAGTTGGAGGAGTAGCTTGATTCTCTGAGCCTCAGTTTCCTTGAAGGTTGGAGATATCTTTCAAGGTCCTTTCCAACATAAACCCTAAGGATTCCTATGTAATTGTCCATCTCCATAGAGGGCATCGTGAGTGCTGAAATCTTGCAGGCTGTGCCCGTCAGTGAGGGAGATGCAATTGAGCTCACTGTGTCCTGCCAAGGCGGGTGAGTAGTCTCAGAGGGGACACTGACCCTTGGAAATGTTTAATTCCAAGGGACTCACCAGTGCTGATTAATAGCATTGACTTCCTTTGCTCAGTCTTTCTCCCCAGTTCCCTGGCACAGACTGACTCCCATCCCCCTACCCTTCCTCCATCCTACATATTCAGGCTGCCTGATGAAGTTTGCACAGAGATCTCCTCTCCAGGGTGCCAGCTCCCTGTGCAGAAACTGTGTCAGCCTGTAGTACCCAGTCCAGACTGTCAGCTGGTGCTGCATCAAGCTCTGGAAGGAGGTGCGGGGATCTACTGCCTAAATGTATCCCTGGCTGACACCAACAGCCTGGTTATGGCCAGCACTCAACTCATAGTCCCGAGTAGGTATTTAAAGGAAGGTAAGTGGTGGTGGTGGTTGGAAGGTTTCAGGGAGAGAGGAGTATTAACAGTGAGGACACCTGTGACTGTGTTTACAGGACAGGAGGCAGGTACCCAGAAGGCTCCGCTGCTGGTAGGCATCATGCTGGCTATAGTGGCAATAGCCCTGGCATCTCTAATGTACAGGTAAGATGCCTCCTCTTCCATCTGTTAGCCTGTTTGTTGTAGTTTTAGCCCCTCCGCATTCTGTCCTCCACAGAGATTTGGAACAGAGAAGTGCGTCTTGAGATTCACTCAGCCTTCCTTTAGCCTTCTTGCATGGTTTAAGGAGCTCTAGACTTGGGGTTGAAAGCTTTGCCACTTGGAATCTATGTGATCTCATTTTGAGTCTCATTTTCTGCTTCTATAATATTCAGAAGTATGTTGTAGTGGTGAGAATTTGTAGTGGTGAGAATTTCTATCCTGGATCTGTCAACTTATCAGTATGACCTTGGGCACAAGCCCCTTCCCCTCTTTCAGTAACATAACATGTTCAATTAGTATAGGAACTTTTAACATTCTGGCAGCAGATGAAGCCTGTGGATCTCTGAACATTGTTTTCAACTTCATAAAATAAGGACTACAAAAGATACCAATTATATTGAAAGTTACCAAAATATTTTTCAAAACAAGTTCATAGACCCCAGGTTAAGAACCTCTGAACTAACTGAATTCTAAGGTCTCTTCTAGCTCTAAATTCTTATTCTAAAATGGGAATAAAAAATTTACTGCCTTCTTCATGTGGCTACTGTGATCAGCTGAGAATGTATATAGAGCACTTCATAATCATAAAGTGCTGTACAAATGTATTTTCATATTAGGGTCTATCATCCCTCTTTCCCACACACATGTCCTCCCCATCAAAGGGGAAAGTATTGTTCTGTATTTTTGAGGGATAAATAAAAGAAGAGGCTGAGCAGACTGAGGTTTCCCAAGGTTTGTGGGCTCTGGATATGAAGCCTTTAGAGGGAGATCTGTCCCCATGTAGGACAGGCATAATGAAAAGAAATGACCTCAGCACTTAAGTGGAACTTCATGGTGGTTAGACACCTTGGAAATGGGTCATATATCCCTTTCTGTAGGATGGCACATATGAAGATCCCATGTGGGCTGGGCAGAGCAACTTTAAGAAAGATTTTCCATCCCTGCTGATCACTGTTTCTCCTCCTATCACTCCAGGCGTGTGAAACAAGGCTCAGCTCTTCCACAGTCCTGGCTGCCACGACGTACAGTTCACTGGCTGAGGCTGCCCCCTTCCTTCTATCCAGGCCCCAGTGGAGAAAGTAGCCCCCTCCTCAATGGACATCAGGTCTGATAGCCCCAAACATCTCAGGACTAGTCCAGGGTTGGGAGGAACTCACACCTTCCCCTCTCCTTTCTCTCCCATAGCTGCCATACCATTACCTGAATTAAACACTTTGAACACAACATGGGATCTCTTGTCTGTCAACAATCCAAAGCAGAATGGGAATGGAAAACAGGAGGAGAACAAACCTCCTACTTTTTCAATTAATACAAGACAGTGTAGTGAAAAATCATACCATTTTATTCAGATGAGGCACTTTCAACGTGTGTGTTGGGTAGGAAGGGAAGCAGAGTGGGACAATAAATACTGTGGGGGGAAGGAGCCCTCCTAAGCTCATCAAGGGAGGAGCAGGAGTGGTAGCAGAGATGTAAGACGGAGAGCCCAGGGAAGTGGAGGATAGGGACTGAGGGGTCCGCCCCTCAGGACCAAAGGTTGAAGAAGTTGGAGGAGCGTGGAGGGGGACCCATAAGCATGGGCATCTGATTCTTGTGGATGATCTGGATCTGAAACATAGTGAAGGAAGATGGTAGGATAAGGGATCAGGTAGTGAGAGCTCCAGAGAAATTCTGTGGAGTCTGGGTACATATGTGGTCTACCAGGGTCATTAGAAAACTGCTTATCTTAGAAATAGTACAGTAGGGAGCTTGGGAAGAAATGCTTTGGGTTAGAAGCTTAGAGAAGACTCAGGGAGTATGTTTGCCATGTACAAGATTAAGATATGAATGACACTGGGGTATAAATTCAGGGATTAGAGAATCATGGAGTTAGGTTTGGGGAAGAACTCACAGTACATGGTGCCTGCATCCAGGGTTCCCCATCGATCTGCATGGGCAGGGCTTTTGTAGTTCTGTGAGAAGTCCAGAATAAAATGATGTGGAGGGGAGGGGAGAGAGAAGATATGACCTAACACATCTTTCCCCCCATTTGCCTTCAGGGACTTTGGGCCCTATCTCACTGGAAAAGGGTCTCTAAGCATTTGGAATCATTCTATTCTCATGTTCCCTCCCATCTTCTCTTGCCACTAAACTCTGGGTCTTCCTTACCGAAAAGTAATTTGGGAGCATTTAGCAATCCGATGTCCAGCATTCTTCAGCCTGGTATATATCTGACCCATCTCGATTGCTCCCTCTAGTCCTACCACCTCCAGTCGCTTGTCACTCAGATCTGGGGAAAGTTGAAAGGCGAGCATAGGAAGAAACAGAGTATTCCCTCCCCTGCTCCTACCATTAAAAGGGTCGTTCAACTCTACCCCGAATTTGGGGTCAGGTGACCCTTAACCTTCCCAAGATCCTTTCACCTTGCACACAGGTTTTCAGGGCTTCAGGATTGGTGATTGCTTCAGGAGGCACAGAGGCATTATCTAAATCCTGGGTGTCTTTGGTGGGTCGCTTTTTGTCTCCCCAGAGGTTGGAGCCTCCATGCATGCTGGGAATATTTAGCACTGCAATGCCTTCCAAGGATAGATCACTCAGTTTCAAGGGTGTCCCACAGATCTGGGTTAGGTGAAGGAATGAGAGAACTCTGGAACTTATATTCCCATCCCCAAAGAAAGTAACGGAGGAAGCTGTGCTTCTTCTCCTTTTAATGCCCCTGTTCCCTTCCCCAATCCCTTCCCATGACTGGGCACCATCCCACCCTATGCCTTGGGTGCTGGGTACTTTGTTGATGGGGTGGGATTAGGAGAGTTTGGTTGGAAGATTGGGGGAAGGTAAGGGGCTTAGGAACCTGGAGAAATGTAAGAGAGTCTGTACAATGTGTTGCATTTGGGAGTCAGAGAATTGGTATGTATCAGAAAGTGAAAGAAATATGGAGTGCTTGGGATACATCTTTTGGGCATGAGGGCCAGACTATGTTTGGAAAGTGTCTCAACCTCACCTCCACTGAAACAGACTCTTCCAGCTTTTTGCATGTGGAGAAGATGGACTCAGATGTGGCGAATTCCAAGTACCATAGCTTGTTCTTCATCCTGCCTCAGCCCCACACCCCAGGCCCAGGGGGGAGGGGGCAGGTTACATAGGCCAGGTTACATAGGCCCTGTGGGAGGGCAAGGGGGCAAAGGAGGCAAAAGAGCACTCCATCTCCAGTCTTAAGAGGTATAAGGGATGCTTATGGGGTGAGAGGATGTCCACTTAATGAATTCACTTCCTTGTTTGGCCCATGGACACAGACAGTAGCCAAAGCCTGGCCCCCTCCATTACTCTGTCTGATAGTTATCTACCCCATTCCCAGTATTCCCAGACCTCCCTCACCTGCTGTTGAACTTTTCAGGATATTTCTCCCTCATGATATGAAATCGGTGAGCAATAGAAGCATCCTGGGTGAAGAAGGCAAAAGGTCATAGCAAGTCTCAACATCTTTTTTAATCAGCCATCCCACTCCAACTCACTTAGTAGCCAAATAAATCACATCCAGGGACCTTCCTATTTATCTGTTGTGGGGGAGGGGAGGAGAAGAGGGATAACTGCACAATGGCCTAGATCTTGCATGCCAATGACCCCAATAACTTAAATGTCTATGAAAGCACAGTCCTATTCTCTGACCTGTTTCAATGAACTCTAGAATTTTTCTCAGACTTTTTGTTCCCTTTCTGTATCCTGCATTCACAATGATTTGAGCACCCACTTTCTTCCAAAAAAAAAAGGTAAAGTCCACTGACCACACCAATGGAGAAGTAGTTGTTGATGATCTGGTAGGGGACTGGATCACTCTTCTCTTTGGGGTCCAAAGGAATCACCTCCACAGACCAGCGATCCATATACACTGTGGTACTTAATTCCAGGTCCTTCAGTATCTTCCCCAGGTTCTCTCCATCATACCCTAGAAGGAGAAGAGGAAATGGGAGAGGCATTTGAACAGGGCCTTTAGGTTCAGTCAGTTACCAGGCTGAATGAAGGCCTTACCTTCATTCTTCAGGAGCTCATGGCCCATTATGTACAGGCACAGATGTAGTGTCATGGCAGCCGAGGATTAGAAAGGTTTTCTCTGATTACCATATTCCAGTTCCCTCCTATTTCCTTCCCCTAAGTCTTTAGCCTGGCTTTGGCATTTATCTTTTCAAATCCAGTGGTTTCTCTATTGGAATAATTCTCATCTTTAACACCTATGTGAATCCTTATCTCTGTAAACTCTGAGAATGGTGGTTCACGTGGGCTGGAGAGAAGTTAAGGGAAGAGTAGCTCCTCTAGCCTTTTAAAATCTAGATCCCCATGTTTCTTGATTCCAATCTTATTCTCTTCTAAGGCACTACCTGCCCATCCACACCCCAATTGTCAAGATCCTCTCAGCTTCCAGGCTCTTTTTGCCAGATCACTACCTCCTTCTCCATGCCTCCATGAATGGCACTCACCTCCTCCCCATCTTAGGCATCGAGCTAGGTCGTTCCCTGTGCCTAGGGGAAGCACAGCCACTGGTGGTGGGTTGGGGAAGCTGGCCTTGTCTGGGCATAGGAGAGACAGGAGTGGAGAGTCAACCCAGGAAGGCCACCATTCTCCTGGTCCCCAGGACTCCATGCCTCTCCCCTAATACTGACCAATAGCATCCAGGATCCAGCCTACGGTGCCATCCCCCCCGCATACCAGCACCCGGAAATCTGGGAGGTCCTTGAAGAACTTTAGCCTGAGACAAAGGAAGGAAGGGGTCATGACAGTAAATAAGGTTGGAAGGATCTTAATTCGTTGACCCCCAGACTCAATGAGATTTTTTTCTGACTGATCCCCTCCTCCACCATCCCAGTCTAGAGTTTTGTTCATAACAAGAACAGACATCAGATCGATGGCAGAGCAAGAGAAGAATCTGAAATTGTACTAAGAAAACAGACTTTAAGAAGGACTTGTTGACAACTGGAGAAACAGAGGATCTTTCTTGGACATCTCCGTAGATAGAAAAGGTATCAAATTTGTATGTTTAAGGTTTAGAGGCAGGAGAAAATTACATGGTTCTAGAGGCAGTTCTAGAAGTTCTATTCTGAATTCCAGCTCCTCAGGCTTAGCACAGGTATCCCAGTCTTCCCACATACTCATCCCTGCCCCCATTACACACACATAAGACATTTAGACCAAGCTCAAAATATTCCTATACTCACCCTGGTTCAGGACCCCCCTTTGCAAGGTTGTAAACCTGTCGTGGGTTCAGTAGGTACTGGAACTTTCGAAGCACCCTAGATTTTAAGGGGTGAAGGTGATGAGGTTTGTGGAATCTTTTTTCCTATCCTTTCCTGGAACACTTTTCAACCTGCCCCCTCCCCTTCTCTAATCCCTAGGAAGACTCCATTCACCTTTCTTTTAGGGTGTTTCCAAACTATGAATCCACCTCCCTCCTTATTTCCACTTACCTCTCCCCCTGCTTCCCCCCACTCTTGGGGTTCACAAAGACAAGAAGTGGGTGGGTGTTGGGGATCGGGATAATCTGTTGAGAAGAAGCAATAAAAATAGGAAAGGGATATTTTATAGAACCAAATTGGGTCCCAAAGATTAATAATGATAACAACAATAATTCACATTTAGAGAGAGCTTTAAGATTTACAAAACACCTGAGTGAAAGGAAGGAAGAGGCAGAAGGAAGATTCTTGGATTTCACTCAGATGCCTCTTTCCCTGTTTCCCCTTTGCCTGGTACTAGCAGAGATGAGGATCTGGGGGCCAGGTTGTATTCCCTGGATTTTCCCCACCTTCATCTCCCCCAGTTCAGGGTCTAGCCATCCTACTACCCCAAGCGCTCCCCCACCATGATGCCCAGGCACTGCTGCCTGTACCCGCAGGGCCTGCCCATCAGGGACCAAATGTTGTAATTCGTCGACATTCCTGGAGCTCAAGTTCTGGCGGTCCTGTTCAGAGGCAGAGGTAAACAGAAGGGAAGAAGGCTGAATTTTGTGTATGGATATTTTTGTCCCTGTTGGGTCCACTTTGTGGGGCCTTCACTATTTCTCAGCCACAGATAGGTATCAGTCTGGTCTGAACCCTAAAGAGATGGGCAAGAGTGATATGTTCTCTCTAAGATTTATCAGTACTTCCTAGAAGAACTATAAAGTTTGTGGAAAGTCTAGGGTAGGGGGGTTTCTACAGGGTTTGGGGGAGGTTCTATAGGTTCTCTTTTCAGTATATCTCTCCTCTTTTCCCAAGCCCAAGTGCTCACCAGTATGCAAGGATAGATGGCTGAGGGAGGCAGGATGTGGTCACGAAGTGGCCCACAGTCACATTCAGGACTCATGGCAGAGAGGCAATCCTCATGAATCTAGGGAGTAAGAGGAATCATGAATGGTAGAGTTACCCTTACGACCTCCCAACTCAGGAAGGAGAAAAGAGATAGGAGAGTATTTGGGGATTTAGAGGGACTTTAGCCCATATAGTAAGAGTCCAGGGGATATTACAGTAGGAAGGTCTACAGAGGGGGACTAATGGAAAAGGTAACTTAGGGAGGGAGCCTGGAGACAAGAAGTTGAAGAGAATCCAATGGCTGTGAGGGTCTGGGAGGTCTGGAGGAAAGGGTCGGTTCCTGACCTGGAGATGGCACCACACACAATGCAGTCCAGTCAGGCTTTGAAAATTTCGGATCTTCTTTTGGCAAGAGTCACAACGCCCAGAATCACAGCCTCCACGAACCCACACATGGGTCTGGGCCTTGAGAGAGTGGAGAATTATCTGATGGCTCAAGGGACCTGAATACCATCTGGGTTAGGTTACTCCTGCTTCCTAGGAAGGGGAGGAGGAATCACCCTTACCCCAAAGAAGTCCAGAAAAGGGGTTGAGGAGGGATAGTGAAAACACTGAGATTGAGGTTAGGGGTCACTCACACCAGTGTCTTTCTTGGACTTGGCATAGGTGCTGACTTTACAGGGTGAGGCCTTCTTGGCACAGCGCTCATGGACTGTGAATTTACAAACTGAGAGAGAAAAAAAAGAAAGAAGGAAAGATCTTAGCCTTGGTTGGAGCCCTTTTGGGGTCACTCACTCATCACAAGCACAACTCTTTGCTCTCCATCACTCAAAGACTGTTCCTACCTCCCACCCTGTTCCCCAATTCACTCACAGGTACATGACAGTCCCCGCTTGGTTATTCCAAGCAGCATTGTTTCACACACATTGCAATATGCTGGACGGGAAAATTGCTTCAGCCGCCACATGTGCTGACCATCATCCTTCAGGCTCTGGTGAGAATACCGTAAGTAATCTGGATGAGGAGTACCTAAACCCTTCCCCCAGTACCACTTCCTTGGACAGCAGTCATAATCCTCCCCAACTGAACTTTAGGAAAATGGAAGTCCAAATTCTTTTCCTCCTGACTCACCACCTCTAGTCCCAGCAGCACCAGGAGAGGCACAGTGGTGGATCCACCCCGTACCCACTCAGCCAGAGAGACTGTACCACTGCCATCATAATCAATCTCTTTCATCATCTCCTGAAGAATCTGAATATTGGAGAAAGGGGCCAAGAAAACAAAGATTTCATGTATAAAAGGCCCCACTGGCTAGATTTCCAACTTGAGAAGCTTGGTCTAACCCAGATATTAAGGGTGCTCATCAGAGAGAAGGCTAAAATAGGTACAAAGTTCATGGGGAAGTGGTAGGAGACAGTAAACAAGGATAGGGCAGAGAGGGATAAGGAAAGAAAAAACTGCCTTACTGGTCTCAGCTCAGTTACATCCCAATCCAGATATCTTGCCACTCGCATCATCTGGGTGATAATTCTGTCCACTTCCTAGGAAGAGCCAGGATCAAATTTCTCATCTCCTGTGCTAGATGCTGATTTTCCCTTAAGCCCTTTTTCAAGGTCCAAAATACTGAAGTAGCCATCTCTAGATCTGCCTCCCCCATGGTCTTATCCGCCTGTGGAAATCCTGTGGTGTCAGAGGGACTAAAGTAGTAGGGGATGTTGAGTGAAGACAACTCCCACTTGTCCCATGTCCCTTATGTCCTTTCTCTGGGAGCCAGAACCCACTCTGCCACCCTGCCCAGAAAACTCAACTTCTTTCCCTAGCATCATCTGCACCTGGGGATCCTGCAAAGGATTGGGACTCAAGGAAGGGAGAACAAAAATAAAAATATATCCATCACCCACACCCCAACCCCCTTCCCCAGTCTTCAGAACTCACTGAGCTGTCCAGGAGTCCATTTCTGTCTGTGTCATATAGCTTGAAGGTAACTGTGAATTGGGTGGGGGGTGGAGCTAGGGTCAGTTTGTGGAGGTCATTCCCATATTCTGCCCTAAACCCCCCTGATTGAGGAGTTCTTGGGGGATAAAGAGTTAAGAGACACATAAACTCTGCCCTGAAAAAGTCTGCTGTGGGAGACAATACATTTATGAACATATAATGATTGAGAGTAAGCTATGTAGTATACCTGAAAAGGGCTACTGTAAGAGAAAGCTAGAGAAACAGGGGATGGATAAGAGACCTGAAGCCCATTTCTAGGGGTTCCATCTCTTTCTATGGACACACTGGTTACTAGGAATCCTGGAAGGGTGGGGGGAGGATGACTGGAAATACCTTCTCCCCCAACTTTTTCCCTTACCCCACCCTCCCTCCAATATTTCTCTTGCTCTGATGACTCACACTCTAGCTTGTCTTCTGGCCGTCCACCCTCCAGTAAGGAGAAGTAGCAGGAGACATCACTGAGACAGATCAGGGATACTTCTGGTTGAGGATAGTTCAACAAGGTCAGAGGTTCTCTCTGATCCAGCTAGTCTGGTTCCTTTATAGCCCATCCCCTCCTTTCCTTGGCCCTCTCCAGTCATATAACAGTCTAAATCATCTCTCCCTTCTCCAGACTGAGCAAAGACTATCAGCTCAGTTAGTCCAGACCCCATGCTGATTTGATCTTGCTTCTAAGTTTCGGCACTTGTTAACTTCCAGTTCCATACCTTGTTCATCGCCCTGTTTCTGAGACTCCATGGTCTGGAAGGATACAAAGAGTGCTTGGCTCAGTTGTGGGGGGACATTATTCACTTCCAAGTAGGCTTTCAGGAAGAGCTGGAACCCTTCATACCCTATGGACTAGTATAGAAATGGGAATTACCCCAGGTAGATTCCTGGTGAAAGAACAAGGAGATGAGCTAGGGGCAAAGGGAAAGCTTGGGGGTACCTTAGGGTGAGCCATGATCACCTGTGTCAAGAACATGTTTCTCCACTCAACAAGTTATTCCTCATCTTTCCACCCTTACTGTTATGGGAGTCAGAGAAAGATCTTGGGTTAAGGTTGGGAAATTCTATGGGAAATGTGGGTCCCACAGGAACAAAGACAGTAAAATATAAGAATCTGGGATGGAGGGGCAAAAAATAGGGGGAATAGGAAGTGATCCCTGAAAGTAGGCATCTTGAAGGAATATCAGGAATTCCAGAGGGAAGGATGTAGGAGCAGGGAGGAGGTTTGCAGATGTCTCTCACATCTCCCTGGAGATATTGAGCCAATTCTCCATCTTCATTGAACAGAGCAAGGACATCACTGACTTTCTTGGTTGAATCTGGGGGAGGGAATAGATACATTCAGGATAGGATCTCCTCTCATCCTCAATATACAGATGTGCCCTAAAATCATAGATTTATAGACCTTTGGAGTTGGAGGGCACCTTAAAGAAAATCTAGCCCAATCATTTCATTTTACAATTAAGGAAAGTGAGACCCATGGAAGGGAAGTAACATCCAAAAGAACAGTCCATAGAAAAATAAACTCTGCTACTCAAAGTGACAGAGATATAGAAAGACACACACACAGAGAAACTAAGAAATAGGGAATTATATAAAGTTTTGAGGCACAGAGCAAGAGATCAGTGATTTGAAAAGCCAGTCATTTGGTTCCTTCCCCATATTCTGATCATGACACAGGACACTGAAGATTGGGAGCCAGGTTGGGGAGGAGAATCCTGAGGAAAAAGGCATATTTGGAAATGGAGGTCATGTAGGTCAGGAATGGGGAGGGGGCAGAAGACTCACATTCCATATATTCCTGCAGTTGGGCAAAGTCCTTGGGGCTCAAGGGCCCCCAGTTCTTCAACATCTTTCCACCTGTTTCCTAAGTTGGCAGAAGAATTGCAGGTTGAACTTTCTAAGGAAGGGTTTGGAGTAGAAGTTGGTATGGGGGATACTGAAGGAAAGATGCACATTGGTATGAGATGCAGGGTGAGAGTGATATTGGTACCTATATCTCTTTCCCTCCCTCTCTACCTCTCCTTGGCCTGCTGGGGGAAACTACTCTTCTGCTTCTTCCTCCACCCCCACCTCTCTGTTTAGTTGTTTCTCTGTCTGGTCTCTCCCATCCCTCTTGGACTTTTCCCAGCCTGGTGTTTCTCCTGAAGAGGAGTCTCTCCCTGGTTCTTATAACGGTATGGAGGCCTGCCCACACTTTCATGTAGCTCCACCTTCCAACTTTGAGGTGTCTTGACCCTGCCCCCCCCATCTGCTGCTCTCTGTCCCAAGTTCTGCCCAGCTCCATGGCTACTGGCAGGGCAACTACCTCAAGCAACGCTGAATCATGAGGTGCATGAAGTTCTGACCCTTGCCCCGCCCATTGATCTATCCTTGGCTGTTGGAGAGGGAGAAGACATTGGACCTGAGCAGGTAGGGAAGGGAGGTGCGTCTAACTAGCTTCCCCAAACTTCAGGATAAAGGAGTTAGGGAGCTGTGGACATGGGTGAGAGGCCTTATCCTTCCCTGGCTGAACACATCTCTGGAAACCCTAGTCTTAGCCTCCCCAACTCTGGACTGTTGGCACCAGGGAAAAAGAAAGGACTGAGGGCACAATCTGTTTGCTTTTTTGTTATTGTATCTCTGGCACCCAGCTGGGTGCCTGGAGCAAAAGAAATGTTTATCGAGTTGAATTAGACTGTTGAGAAGACAGGAGAAACAGGGGACTAGATTATGTTTCTTTCTAAAGGATCCCTGAAGGGAAGTTTCTGGGACCTTCTTCTCTTGTCTTAAGGAAAGTTTGGTAAGGGAAGATGGGAACAGCACCCTAGGAAGGCAGTTGAAATCTGCAAGGGTGACCCTGGCTCTTTTCCTTCCTGTGGTAGCAAGAAATTTGTGCTCATTTGCCTGTCTGCTTCCCTCTCCTAGCCTTTCCCTAGAGTTTTTTTATTCTCAACCCCAGTTTGTATCTCCCAGTCTGCCCTCTCCTGGTTCCTCCCCACCCCCTCTGTCTGGAATTGAAGCTCTCAGAGGCTCCTTGGGAGCCCTAGGACTGTCTGTCCTAGAGCCTCTTGCTGCTGTGAAGAAAAAGGGCTATTCTCAACAGGGACCATGGTACATCCAGTCTTGGAGCCACTGTTTCCATTAGATCTAATGGCTGTCAGTAGCTAACAAGACATAATGTCATAGCTAATAAGGTCTGGTTGGGTTAATGAGCTTCCCTTCCATAAACACCAACCCTCCTTCCTCCACTCTGAGCATAGATATAAGGTTCTATTTCTGTCCATCCAGTGTTTTCTCCCACCATTTCCTATCCGGAAAGTGACATCAGGGAAAGGTAAGCAAGGGACAGGTAGTTTCTTTCTTACCCTTTTCTTTTTTGTTCCAGGATCCAAAGGTGCCTCAGTTAGAAGATGAAACTGAGGCAAAAGGGTGGAAAGAACCTGTAAGATGCCAGGAAAGTGGGAGAGGGGAGCTATTTAACTCAGGAAGAATTAAACTCCAGGAAATCCCAGCACATTATCACTCCCCAACACAGCACAGAAGAAGACCATTCTAAATTTCTCCATATCTCCAGCTTGAGAATGCTCTCTTCAATCTTTAATAACTACTTCCAGTGTTCCCAGAGGGTGAAAGGATCTAGAAAAGCTCAATCTAAATCTGTCTCCCAAGGGTACCCAACGGGCAAGCTGGAGAAGACTAAAACCTGTATCAGGGAAGAGAATGGGGGATAGCCCAGTGAGTGGACAAGGGACTCAGTGGACTAGATGCCCACACTTGCTAAAGCCAAGGTCCATAATCTAGGTACCCCAGCTGCCAGTCAATCTTTTCCAGCTTTCCTTTATGCAGAGGGACCTAACAGTCTTCAGGTGGGGCAGAACTAGACCCTGGAACTGGAAGTGACTAACAGGGGTGGGGAACCTTTGAGGTTCCCACATGCGGCCCTCTAGGTTCCCAAGTATGGCCCTTTGAATCCAAACTGCATAGAACAAATCCCCTTAATAAAAGCGTTTGTTCTGTAAAACTTGGCCTCGGTCAAAAGGCCATACCCAAGGACCTAGAAGGTCACAGGTGCCCTTGAGACTACAGGTTCCTGACCCCTGGTAGGCTAGTTGAGGCACCAGAATACCCAGACAACCCTGGAGGGTTTTTTTGGTGGGGAGGGGAGTGGAGTAAGAGAGGCCTAAGGTGATGTGCTTGCAGAGACTGGGACTTGTCAGTCCTGGATCTGGTAAGAATCAGTCAATGGCTACAACAGAGTTTAGGAATTTGGATACATGGGTTCCTCTGGCCCTGCCTGGTTACAACCTCCTGATTAATTGTAAGCTGGGCTAGTCCAAGCAAAAGCCTGGGTAGGGGCAGGGCATGTCTGCTGCCCTCCTCATTCTGTGACTCATCCTTCCCTCCCTTCCCCCTTCCCCAGGCTCTCCAGGTTCAGCATAGTAAGGAAAAGAGTCAGTCAGTCACAGATGGAAGAGACTGCATATCATTTAGTTCAATTCCCCTTCCCCTCACTTAGAGCTGAGAAAACCGAGGCATGAGGTTGACTTGTGTTCAAGGTCATACACCTTCTATCTGGTGGAGAGACTGGAAACTCTGTTTCTAACTCCCCTCTCCTACACTGCCTCTATGTTTTGACTCTTATTTTAACTCTTTTCTTGCCTATGGCTACTGGTATCGAAAGAAATCGATACTATGTTCAAAGCATGTTGACATTTAGTATTTTTCCTTAAAAAAATATTCAAGAAGTTTGAAACAAATTTTCTATGAAACAATGTATCTTAACCTTTAAGGGAGGCTCCCAAGGCCATGGAGCTTTGAGCTCAGAAGTCAGTCTTGCAGAAGGGAACTTTGGAAAAGGATGGCTGGGAGCGAGGCCACCTGAATTGTGAAAGACAGCTTGAGGACGATCAGGAACCTTGACATGAGTGCCTAGGCCACTCAGTGGGCTTACGTTTTGGTCGTCTCTAGATGCCAATTGGGTAACCCGGAGGCAGAGATTTATATTAAGGATTTCTAAGTCATTTCACTGGAATAAAAGTTGGGGTTAAGGGTGGTAGGATTTGCCTACCAAGTTAATTCTCCCCCATAAAAAGCGCAACAAATAGAAAATAGACTCAGAACTATAAATGCGGCAAGGGGAGGAGGGTGGAGTGAGATGGTGGACAGCCTGAAGGCAGAGAGTGTAAAATCGGACCTAGATCTAGAAGGGAGGGGTCGATCAGTCCCTACTCCCACCCCTGGAACTCCTGGAGCCACCACAGCTCTTCCCTCCAAGAAAGCCAGGTGCCTAGGTTTACTCCTCCTAGACATCCACTTCTGCTCCCCACCCAGGGTTTATCTTCCACTCCCTTCCCCCCAATACCCCAGTGTTCAATCCTTCCCCCGCCTCCCCTCCCTAGCCTCCGATTCTTTCCAGTCTTACGGATTTTTCTCTAACAGTTCCCGCCGTACTAATTGGAGACACCCCGCAGGCCTTCACTCCTGGCTCCTCCCCTGGAGATGAGAGGGGAAGTGGGGGAGTTAATGAGGGGTTTATGGAGTTTACCTTAAGGAGATCGGGGCTGCGCGGGAGGGTGCTGCGGCGCCGGCGCTGGAGCTAGGAGCCAGACCTAGAGCCCGAGCTGGGTTTGGGGAGCCGAGCGGGGCGGGCTTTGCTTGTAGAGGGCCGCCCAGAGACTGACGACACAGCCTCTAGCTCCTGCCCTTCAGTTCAGTGGGACTTGCCCCCACCCCCCAGTTCTCTCCCAATTCCTCGAGCTGTGTCCGAGACCCAGCCGGCCGCCTGCTCTCCAACAACTAGATTTCCCCGATCGTTCTGTTAGTCACGATGATATTCATTCTTACAGCCCAAGCCTCTGACCTTGGTAAATTCTCCAATTCTCCTCCCCATTTTTTTTTCTTTTTATTTCTAGATCATCCAATAACGTCCCTTTCCATTTTCACCTTTCCTTGACCCTGAAGGATAGGAGATAGGAGGAAGAGCTGAGGGGCAGGGAAGACACCGCCCCACTCTTCCTCTGTCGTCCTTTTCCTAGAAGAGGCAGGGTCCAAATAGGTAGGCAGAGGATTTGTGTTCAAATCTTAGCTTAATACCTGGGTGATTTTGTGTACTGGATTTCTTTAGGCCTCAGTTATCTCATCTGCAAAATGAGGGTGAACCAGATGCCTCTTAAGTTCTTTTCTAGCTTAAATCATCTTAAGATAGCTTTTTCCTCTCTTAGCTTAGTAATTTTCAAACTCTTTTTCAAAGTCCATGGATTTCAGTCACCAGACACCCTCAAAATCACATCAGATTAAGGGAGCTCAGACCTAGACTCTTCACCTGAACACGTCAGAGAACCCTAGATTTCTCACATCCCAAGTGACACCATCTCCCTATTCTGGGAACATTTCCATCCTTCAACTTCTCTACTTTGTAGAGTAGAGGTGTGTGTGTCCAGTGTTTCCCTCTTTCTTCCATGCTCTTTTTTATTTTTTTATTCCATATCTATTCCCTGCCCCTCTTATCTGCTACTTTAACTGAAAAACTATCCATGCTTGACCAGAAATGAGAAATGAAAGTAAAAATGAAAAAAAAAATCTCCTACCTCAGAACAGGTAGTTTAGGAGGATTGGTTTTGTGTTTCACCAGAGAAAACACTTTGAGACCCCAGTTGATAGTGGGGCTAGATGACTGGAAAAGAGAGGTAAAAGCCTTTGGACTTGATTTACAGACCTAAGTATTCTTTCCAGCCCCATCCATCTCCAACAACCAGGATTCCCTTCCTTTATTAAAGTGGGGCACAGTAATTAACTAGTTTCCCGGAATCCACTCTCTCATACCTGCCTTAAAGTCTGGGGTGAGAGAGTTATTTAGGCTAACCTCTTCAAATGGGTCGTTTTTTAATGGGATTGAAAAAAGAGATATCCAAGAAGTTCTGGTTTAGCCCCAGCACAGACACCCTTGGGGGATCCTCTCTTATGTTCTCCCAGAAAGGAAACTGCAAAATAAAAAGTTTCTGGTAGCAAGAAGCTGCTGCTGGTTATCTTAGCTAGAGATCTGGGGCAGGTGTCCGGGAGGCAAGATTATGCAGTCTCTGTCTGTTCCCTCCCACCTTTAGAGAGAATAAAAAAATTCATATTTCCATAGCAAATTTAAAGTTTTGAAAAACACTCTCCTTACAATGCCCTAGTGAGGAACGGAACATTATTCTAGCTTAAAGATGAGAAAACAGAGATTCAAAGGTGAAAGAACTTATGTGTGGTCCCACAGCTGTGAGAGCTGGGAAAAACTTCACTCCTATGCTTTATTTTTAGTTTCCTACATATAAAACATTATATATGTGCAATTTATAATAATGTAAGAGGAAGTATAGTAGCAAAGTGGATAGAAAACCCAGCCTGAGCAGTCAGGAAGATGTGGATTCAAGTTCTGTCTCTGAGATTGCAAACTCTTCCATGATAGTGGGCACATCACTTCCACTTTCAGTGTGTGAGGCAACTGTATAAATTTAGAGACCAACTCCCAGATCTGCATGGATAGAGAAGCTTCCTATACTGGATGTTTCCTGCAGCAATGAAATCAGAGGTCAAAAAATTACCCATCTCAGGAATGAGTTGAACTTTCTCCTCTTTCCTATGTCCTTATAGATCTCCTTTCCCAGAAAAATATATTCATGAGGTTGCTGGTGTTGTATTGTGGGAAAAGCAGATTTTGAGTCAGAAGGCTGGGGTTTGAGACTAGCTATGTGACCATGGGCAAAGCATTTAAGCTCTAGGTGGAGCAGTGGAGAGAGTGCTAGGCCTGGAGTCAGGAAGACCTGGGTTCAAGTTCAGCCTTAAATAGGGATGACAATTATAGTGCCTACCTCCAGGTTTTTGTGAGGATCAAATGAGATATTTGTAAAAGGCTTGGCACAGTGCCTGGCACATAGAAAGCAGTTTACAAATGTTAGTTATTACTATTATTATTAGCTATGTAACCCTGGGCATATCACTTGCCTCAGTTTCCTCAACTGTAATTTGGGGATATTAACAGTACCTGCCTCACAGGGGATCAAATGAGGTAATATTTATAAAGCAGTTGACACATAGTAGGATCTACATAAATTTATATTCTCCCTTCCCTTCCCCTAAAAGCCTCAAGAATCCCTCTGTAAAATGGCAATAACACTATATGCACTACTTACTTCACAGGGTTGTGAAGAGACAGTGTTTTGAAAGCTTCAAGCAGCATAGAAACACGTCATTCCTGACCTCACTCTACGCATATCCCATTCGGACAGCTCCCTTTCTAGGAGCCTCAGAATGGAAATTACAGGGGATTTCAGTGTGGCAAAGTAGGGTGAGTGGCTCTCATTCCCTCCGTGGAACTTAACGCTTTCTGACACTCTCAGTGAATTACCTTAGAGCATGCCCCCCTTCTTCAGTCTTTCTCCCTCATCCCACCTAGCCTCCACGACCCTGGGGCAATGTGTGGGAAATGGGTATAATCAGTAGGCTCATTGCACCATGTCCCAGGTGCACATTTCCTCTTATCGGCCACATCACAAAATGGAGCGAGAAAAAGAAACCACAGCGAACAAAGGGAGGAAAAAACAACAGCTTCGTTTCTACCCCCACCCCCACTTCTCCCTTCCTCCTCTGGTGGGGGCGAGAGCCACACCCCAGCCTAGGCTAGGGTCGGCAAGTCGCCCAACGGGCTAAGACAAGTGAGTTTCACTTCCTGCCAGCCCCAAAGTTAGGGCAGGATGTCTGGGGGTGGAAAGAAGTACAAGAGGAGGGGCCCTTAGCACCAGGTTATGCAGGCCCCGAGGGAAGCTGCTGTAGGTCTCCAGAGTTTCCCTTTTGCAAAAAGACTGAACTGAAAGGGTGATTCTAGCCTGAGGAGACTATGCCAAAGAGCCACTGAGTTCTACCAGTTTTTCCAGGTTCCCCCGCAGCTTCAAGCACAAAGGCTACTACGGATGTGGGTGTGTGGAAGGGGAGGACAGAGTGTAAACATTAGGAGGGAGAGGATTGGGGGAAGGAACGTATACATGTTAATAGTTGCAAATCAAATGCAAAACAGTATTCCCGCTTACTCGGCAGTCATCTTAGCTGGGCAGCCGCAGCTGGGTGGAAGAAGAGCGCTGCAGATTTGTTAGGTGGGGATCTTCAATAGTCGGATTTTGAGCCGCGGAATGTTCATAGGTGGCATATTTTATTATTACTCAGTTTGGAAAAAAGGACTCCCAAGCGATTTAGTTCTATCCTGACTGCCTTCCGCCTCCCTCTCCCCCGCGCAGGGAGGACTCAGGCATTAGCCTTAGTCAAAGCAGAAGGATGGGGCAGAAACAATTTCCGTGGTAAAGTGCTACATAAATGTCAGCAATCTGCAGGCAGTGAGGGGTGGGCTGGGGCGGGGGAAAAGGAAAGGAGAAAAGCGAAAACCTGGTGACAGAAAGCGGCAGGCGAAGGCCTCCCGAGCCTCAGCGGGGGCAAGTTTAGACGGAATTTAGCTAGGGGAACGAGGTCGAGGGCGGGAAGACTTGCAGTTAGTAAAAGGGGAGGGGAGAAGGGCAGAAATGGGGAGTGCTGGAAGGGCTACAGGGTCAAGCCCAACCCCTCCGATCACGCCCCTCCCTCCTTCCCCCCGATCCCTTTCTTCTCGCGCCCTTGGGGTAGAGCCGTCGACCGAGAGGTGGGAATCTTTAGCAGAGGAAGAAACTGAGGCGGGGAGGGTAGGGATGGGGGCGGGGAGGAGAGGCTTAGGCCGGAAGGGAGCGTAGAGGAGGTCAGCGAGCCCAGCCCCTCCGGTGAGACTAGTCCAAGGTCACCGGGGGAAAGAGGAGGGGGTGGGTCAGAATTTACACCGAGACCTCCGGCCTCGGTCGAGCCGGGGAGTCTCGTGCAGGCCCCCGGTGCGGGGACCCCGGAGGCGGAGGCCAGCCGCGAGGCTTTCGGCGGCCCGGCCCCCTCCTCCGCAGAGAAACGGCCTCAGGCCTCCTGTTTCATTCATTCCACAGAGGCTGATCAAGCGCCGATTCTCTGCGGGGTGCGCACGCCGGCGGCCTGGGCCTGCAGCGTCTCCCTTACTCCCTTTCGTCTCTGCGGCGCCGCCCGGCCAGGGATGTCGTCCAGCCGCCAGCCCGTTGCCGAGGACGAGCTGAAAGGTACGGTCCCCTCTTAATAACCCTCTCCGTTTCCTCGGCCCTCCCTTAGCCCCGGGCATGAAGTCCAAGGGCGCTCTGTCTCTTTAAGATGAAAATGGCAGCTCGCGACCAGTCTTAGACTCCACTTCCGGTGGAGAAGGGGGCGGGTCCTGGGGGGAGGGTGTCACTCACGCCGGAAGTGGTTCTCGTTTCCAAGATGGCGACTCCCTATGTAACTGACGAGACCGGCGGTGAGTGCGGGCGGTGCAGAGTCTCTTCTCCCCGGGCCTCTGGGGGTGGGGGTAGAGGTGGAGGGCGGACTTGGAAGGGACCTGCGCCCCGCCCATCCCGGGGCCCCTCCCCTGTTCCCGCCCCCCCCGGACCGCCTACCCCATTCATTCGCTCCTTCGGGGCTGCACCTGCGCCCCCTTCCGGTCCTGTGGCGCTGGGGTCCCTCTGCTTCCGGTCACCCAAACTCTAGGCTAGGGTCTGTGCTGGCCAGGGCTAGTCCCCGGGCCTCCCTTGAACCCTGGAAGTCTCCACTTGACCGCCGGACCCCCTTTGGTCCGCCAGCCCGCGGAGCTCTGTCCACGTCCCTTCCGATTCCTGCCTCCCCCGCTTTAGCTTCATCCACTTTAGGTGTGAAGGATTGGGAAGGACCTCCAACTTGTGGCCTTTGCTCCCGTTTCCCGACTATGAGCATTTTCTTTGGAGACCTAATCGCCAACGTGGGCTGCTTTCACATCTCCTCTGCCTTCCCCGGGAAACTCTCAGCCTGGGCAGGGAAGGGATCATCCAGTCAAGTCAACAAGCACTGCCTAAGTTCCCACTGTGTGCCAGGCACTGTGCTAAGACCAGAACACAAGTGTCCCTGCACTCAGCTGGTAATCAGACTACTAACTGTCACCCTTCCCCGGCTGTCTGTCTCACTAAACTGTAGAAAAGAACTGTATGAAGGCCTGCTGGGGGCTAGGCTGGGATGAGGTCCAGGGAGAAGACAGAGATGGAGAAAAGTGAGGTCTCATCTTAGATGTTACTGATACTGGTCACCCATTCTACCTAAGGACCAGAGGGAGGAAACTTCTAGCCTGTTTATCAAAACAAATATACAGAAAATATGTATCGAGTACATGTGGTGTATATGTGTTCCCATGTACAGCAGACATTGTATAACTCATGAAATCATTCATACTGGATACACTATCAAGTCATGTTATGTAACCTTAACTAAGCTCATTGTTGTCATCTCCCTAAAGTAGCTATTCCAAACTTTCTCTGTCTTTTAAACCTCCAACTCCAGACTCACCTCTTTCTCAACATATAACCTCCATTACTCCTATTACTGAGACTATGAAAGTTATCATTCCTAAGTTTTCTCATTCCCTGTCCTTAGAACCCTACCTTTTTCTCTTTTGCTATAATCTCATGACATGATGAGGAGACAGTTCTGTCTGCTAAGGCTAACCCTTTCATTTGTGCCCGATCCCCTTCTTGTCTCCTTTGGGAGCTGCCATATTAATGATTTTTTCTTTCACTATCATCTTTAATCTCTCCCTATATGACTATTTCCTGATACTTAAATTATTCCCAGGTTTCCTTTAAAGAGTTTGCCTTTCATTCTGCTGTTCCCTCAAACTATTTCCTATTTCTCTATTCCTTCTTGTAACTAAAGTATAAGAAGTTAAGTGTCATTACGTAAGTTACCGGATTCCTCCACTTAACCATCCATTCACTCCTTAGCCCCTTTCTAGCCTGCAATCCCACCATGCCATTGAAACTAACCAGTGATTTTTTTTAATTGTCACAATCAATGGTCTTTCTTAGTTCTGGTCCTTCTTAACTTTTCCGCTGCATTCAACACTTGATTACCCATCCTACCAGATGCTCCTATGTCCTTTGGCTTCTTTGACGCTGCTCTGTTTTGGTTCTCTACCTCTCTCCCATTACTCTTTTCTTTACTGGTTCATTCTTCACCTATTCCCCAAGAACATCCCAGGTTCTCTTAAAAATGAACTCAACATCTTCTCCCATCAAATTTGTCCTTCCTCCAGACTTTCTAGTTTCTGAAGATGCCACTACCCTCTATTCTTAACCTTAGAACCCTTGAATTTTCTTGAAATCTTACCTCTTTTCTGTCCCCAGCATCTGGACAGTTGCCCATTTCTGTTGGTTCTCACTCTTTACCAACTACTCTCTATCTCATTTTCATCCCTGCTGCTGTTCTAGTTCAGTGCTTCATCACCTTTCTCACATGAAATCCTTTGTAATAATCTGGCTGGTTTCTCTCATCCTTCTGGTCTCTCTTATTACCAACCCATCTTTCAGGCAGTTGTCGGAATGAATTTCTTAAGGCACAAGTTTGATTTTTATTTCCCCTCTACTTATCCCTGTTGCCTTTGAGATTAAATACAAATTCCTCCTTCTGCCTTCCATTCAATGCCCTCCACTATCTGCTCCAGTCTACCTTTTCTTTACCTTATTCCTTACTTTATCCTTACTTTACCTTATTCCTCTTTATACCCTGTGAAGCTGGATTATGAGCAGTTTGCTGATTTTGATCTGCTGTTTCCTGTCTCCATGCATTCACACAAACCCTCCACCATTCCTAGAATGCACTGCTTCTTCATTTCTGCTTCTCAGAATCCTTTCTCCAAGACTGAGCTCAGGTGCCACCCCCTTTAAGAAGCCTTCTTGAATCCTGCCTTTTCACCCCTTCTTCCCCGCCCCCCCCCCCCCCCCAGTGAGAAGTGTTATTTCTGTTCTCATTTTAAAGCACTTTGTCTGGATTTCCTCTTTGCCCGCATCACAACCTACCTTTTATTATAGTTAGTTGTATATTCCTACATAGACTATATGATCCCCCTTATTTTATACTACTTGAGTATCTGTGTATATATTGTATCCTCAGAGTCTAGCATAATTCTTTATTTGTAACAGATACTTAAAATATACATAGTATCGACTACATACAATTGAATTGTATATTAAGTGTGTTCATATGAAGCATCCAAAATGTATTCTTAAGATGTGCCAAATGTGCTTCTTGCCTTGCTGCTCAGCAGGCCTTTTATTCTCCTGTTATTGTTTCCCTGTTTCATTCTGCAACAGCTTTTCCAAAACGTTCCTCTCTTAAGCTGACAAAACCCTATCCCTAGTTCTATCCTCCTGGAAAATGACTTGGGTTGCATCTACCCAAAAAAGACCCATAACCTTAGCTCTCTATTACCACCCTTTAAAATTTTTTAGGGTCTTCCACTGTCCCCTCTTCTCCTCCTGGTTCAGAGGAGAAGGTGTTTTCCTTCCTCACCAAGGTTAAAGCTTATTGGTGATTATTTCTATACATATATCTCTTATGTCTCCTCTAAGAAATTGCTCTATCAAGCATCCTCCCTCTCTCTCTTCCTTCTACCTCCCTTCTCTCTTTCTCCCTCTCTCCACTGTCTCATGCATCTTTGCCTGATGACTAGTCACTAGACCACTACCTGCCCACCTACCTATAAATATCATCCAATTCTTAAAAACCCTTCTGTTGTCCTTTATGCCCCTTCAAGGTACTGTCCTCTCTTTCCTTTCACCATCAAAATTCTCAGAATAAATAATCTGTATTTGATGGTTCTACTCTCTCACCATCTGATTAATTCTTAAACCCTCACAAAAATGCTATTGAAACTGCTCTCTAAAAGTCATCAGTAACCTTATTACTAAATTCAACAACCTTTTCTCAGTCTTCATCTTCCTTGATGTCTTCAGCATCAGAGACGATTGCCCATCCCTTCTCATTGTGTGTCTTTTTTTTTCCTGATTGATACCTTTTGTTTCCTTTCTCTCACATTTTCTGGTGTGCCACCTCCCACTGTGAACCCTTGTAACAAAGAAAAATAGGTGTGTGTGTTTGTCCTTCATCGCCAAAGAAGACCATGCCATCAGAGAAATGATGACATGACTTGCACTTGACTTTGCTTTGAGTGAGGGAGGGCTGTGCAAGTCACCAGCCTCACTTCTCCTCCAGAGCCATCTATCTGAATTCAGTGACCAGATATTCATCAGGATGACTGGAGATGACCCAGGATGAGGCAATTGGGTTAAGTGACTTGTCCAAGATCATACAGCTAGTAAGTGTCAAGTGTCTGAGGTGAGATTTGAACTCGGGTCCTTCTCAACTCCTGCGCTGGTGCTCTATCCACTGCACCACCTAGCTGCCCCAACAAAGAAAAATACCCTAAGCAAGATTTACTGACAAGCATCTTCATCAGCTGACATTGTATACCACATTCTGCACCTGTAGCCCCCTCTCCCATTTCTTTACTAGAAACATTCCTTCTTATTGCCTTGTTCTTTCCTTTGTTTGCACACCACTGTACTCTCCTGCTTTACAGGCTCTGGCCAACCACTTATCGCACATATTGTTTGGCTTCCTTTTGTACATAGGACTAGATGTGTATCTGACCAGGCAGCCATAGATGTCCCTCCTGCTCTCAAATTCTATAATCCTTTTATTAGCCATTCCTTCTGTTACTTCAGTGATTCCTTTTCCTATTGTTTCTCAGGTGGAGCCTCTGATTCCCAACAAGGCTTCAGTTCCTGATTCTCTCAATTGTTGATGCTTTCCCCTAATGACTTTGAATTTATTTTGTATTTATTTGTCTGTCAACGTGTTGTTCCACACACACACACCCCCTCCCCCAGGGGAATGAGAAGCAATCTGAGACTTTGGAAAGAACATTGAGTCAAAGGACTTGGATTCAAATGCTGCCCATTTATTCCCCTTGCCCAGTGTCATCACCTAACCTTTGTGCCTCATTTTTATCATCTTGAAAAATGAGGGAGTTTAACTGGATAGCCTCTAAGGTCCCTTGCAACTGTAGTTCTAGGATGCTGTGACCCCAAGACAGCAGCCTAAGTTGCTTGAAGGCAGGGACTGCCTTCATCTTTGTATATTCTCTGTGCCTAGCACAGTGCCTGGTCTACAACAGGTGCTCAGTGAATGCTTGTTGGGTTGACTTTAAACTAATGTTGTCCAAAGGCACGGGTCGTCTCTTTTGTCCCTGTGGTTTCTGATACCACTTCTTTGTAAATCTACATATCTATCCCTGAACTCACTCCCAAGCTCCAGAATAGTTGAACATATTTACCTAAATGTCTGCAGACATCTCAAATTTGACATATCCAAATTTGAGGTAATCATCCTCCCAGTAGTCCTCAGAGTCTCTGAGGGAAGGGGAAGGCTTTCTCAGAGGTCCAGTCTGTATTTTAAACATGAGTGTCCTCTGTACCATCCCCACAAATAATCCTATCTAGCCTCTATTTGAAGATCTCCCCTGAGGGAGACTCCACTCCTTCTGTATGTATTTATTAAAAGTTTGTTGATTCCTTTTGTTTTTTACAGCACTGTCATTTAGCTATACATGTCTACCTTTACTCCATGCTATACTTGCTCTTTTATAACAAGGAAAGCAGTTAAAAACTGACCAACATAGCAACTGTATCTGACTTTACTGGTAACATTCCATCCCCATGGTGCCCCCTTTCTTTCCTGAGAGGAGGGAAATATTTTTTATCCCTTCTCTGGTTCCAACATTAATCCACTGTCTTGTGAGACAGCTGTTTTACTTTTGGAGAGTTCTAATTGTTAAATCTTTTTTTCTCCCATAAATTAATACATTCCTTCTCTACCTCTTTGCAGTTTTCACCCATTTCTCCTAATCTCTCCTCTGGGAAGTCAAACAGAATATATCTAAATGCACATGATAATCCTTCAGATACTTGAAGATCTATATTCTGTCCTGTCTACTATTTTCCAGTCACCCAAGCGCAAAATCTCCCAATCTTCCTTGACTCCTCCCTCTCTTTTACTCCCCTCCCCCATATTTAATCAGTTTCAAAATCTCCATTCTACCTCTCCCAGAATCCATCACATTCACTCCCTTTCCATTTTCACTGCTGCCCTTGTGCCAAGTTCTCATTTATTCTCAGCTGCACTGTTGGGATAGCCTCCTAATTGTTCCTATACCTGTAGTCTTTATTCCGTCCATTCTGTCTGTATACGTGTAGCTACAAAAGTGATGATTACTGTGGCCTGACCCCTAGGAATGTGTGATGAGCCAAAACAGGAGAGGGGAGTTGGGTCTAATCTAATGTGGCAATCACTTGCCCTGAGGCTTCTCTTCAACACTGTCATACCTACCTTTTTCCCTCAGTTCTCTCTCTCTCTCACACTTTAACACACACACACACACACACACGTTATGCAAGCTCCCAATATACTCTTCTCCACCCTTTACCTCCAGGAATTGACCCTTCAGGGCACTGATAGACTTAATCTGGACCCAGCCACTCATAATAATAGCTGACCTGTTGACATTGGAAAAATTCTGCCTCTCATCCCAGACTGGGCTATGGAAGGTGCCCCTCAGATGGTGGACTCCAGGCTTTAGGGCAGTAACTGGTAAGAGTCTCATCCACCCTCTTTTCGTTTGGGTGAGTCAGGCTGAGGGGCAAAGGATGAGTAGGCAACAGATCTCAGATTATATTACATGATCTTTTCCCCCCAAACCACCCCTCTTCACAACTTTCCTCTTCCTATTAAGGGTACCACTATCTTTCCAGTCACTTCGGTTCCAAACCTTGGTGTCATCTCCCCACATAGCCAGTCATTTGCTACATCTTATTGTTTCTTTTTCCACAATCCCTCTGGTATCACTTCCCTTCTCTGCAATCACTCAACCACTATCCTAGTTTAGGGGCTTTGGACTATTGAAATAACTTCTGAATTTGTGTTTCTGCCTCATCTCTCCCTTCTCCAGCCTGTCTTCTACACAGCTTCTAAAGGGCACCTCTCACCATATCTCTGCCCTACTCAATAAACTCCTTAGTGACTTGGAGCAACTATTATTTTAGCTTTATTTTATCCTTTTTAAATTACTATGTTTTATGTAAACTTTATAATTTTTACAATTATTAGTACAAGAATAGGTATATACTTTATAAGTAAGCAAACCTGTTGGGGGTACATGTTCAAACATTTTTATTGATGGTGTATCCAATCAAGGTTTAGAGACCACTGGTGAGCAATACTTTAGGTGGCAGAATGGGTAGCGATAAAAGTGTTGAATTTGGAGTCAAGACGACCTGAGCTCAAGTCTTGCCTCATATCCTTACTAGCTGTTTAATCTTAAGTTAGGTGAGTTGCCTTGGTTTCCTAATCTATGAAATAGGGGTGACAGTAGCACTTAACTCATAGGGTTATTGTGTGGCTCAAATGAGATAACATGTAAAGTGTTTTGCAGGACATTCGGCCTTCCGTAAATGTTAGCTATCATTAATAAACCACAGCTCTTACTATGTTACTCCTCTGTTCAAAACCAGTGATTTACCACTGCCTCTGCCACTTGAAGATCCTCCATGAGCTGGCCCCAGGACCTTTCCTAACTTATACATACCCTGTCATGGAGCTAAACCAGCCAAATAGGACTTCTCAACATCTGAGGACACATCATGCTTTCCTACCTCTGTGCCTTTGCTCATGCCATTCCCTTTGACTGGATACTCCTTCATCTCTACCTTTCAAAATTTCTTCAAATCCTAGCTTACATGGTAGTTTTTCCCTGAAGACTTCCTTCCCAGACTAGCCCATTAGGGAGTGATTTGCTCCCTCCTCTGAACTCTCCCAGCATTTTTATACATCTCTTGAATACTTATCGCTGTCTATTTTATGTAATAGCTATTTGTGTTTGTGCCTTATACCTCCTACTAGATTGAATGCCACAAATTCCTCAAGGATACATATACATTATACATACATATCATGTCACTCATTTGCCCTGAATAACACGTGTAAGACACAGTAGTGCTCAGAAAAATATGGTATACTTTGGAGTGACTTAATATATGTCTTGTCTCATTCAAGTAAATTATAAGCTTTTTTTAAAAAAAGTTCAGTGTGTTTTACTTTGTTCACAGTGTTTGTCCACTCAAATACATGTAGAGTGATGTGAGACATGAGAAATAATGTGCAAATATTTTTTAGACGAATGAGGGAAATCGATAGAATTTCATTCTTTCCTCTTAAAAAAGTTTTATTTCTCTTATTTAAAAAATATAGTTATTATTCAATAAACCTGTTTCCCATTCTGGTAACAAAGAAATGGTTAGGCAAAATCAACTAATTTAGCACTGACTCCTAAGCATGCGATATTCTGCATCCAGAGTTTACTCGCTTTCTATGGAGAGGAGAATAAACTGTGTTTGAGGTCTTGAGCCTGTCAGTCTATAAGCGTTTCTTAAGTGTCAGACGTTGTACTAAATAAATCCTGAGGATACAGAGAAAGATAAAAAATATTCCCAGCTCACAGTCATCTTGAACCAACACCAATCACTGCATTTACTCTTGATTCCTGATGACTTTTAGAATCGTTTTCATTTAGATAATTGTAATCATTGTGTGTATTCTATGGGTTCTTCTTCCCTTGTTTTGCTTAAATGGTTCTCTGGATTTTTCATATTTATTTTTTTTATTGCATAATAATATTTTGTTCCATCCATTTATCACAGCTTGTTAATTTGTTCTCCATTTTGTTTCTAGGTTGTTGCTACTACAAAAAGTGTGGCTATGACTGTTTTGTTATAGATAGGACGTTTCTTTGTCAAATTCACTGACCTCATTAAGGTATATGCCCAGTAATGGAATCACTAGGTCACAAACAATTTAGTATTAGAGTATGAAGAGTTTAGTAACTTTTTTTTTGCGTAATTCTAAACTGTTTTTCCAGGCAGTTTGACCAATTCCTAGCTCAGCCAAAATAGTATCTTAGTGTGTCTGTCTTCTTACACCCCTTTGATCTGTTGGGGAATGGCTTAGTCATATGTATTTGTGTTAATTCCCTGTGTATTTTGGGATATTAAAATTTTATCAGAGATATTTGATGCAAACATTTTTTCTCCACCCTGCAACTTCTTTTTATTCTATTTGCATTTTGTTTATTCCAAAGCTTTAAAATTTTACATAATAAAATTGTCTTTTGTCATTCCTATCACTTCTATCCATTTTTTTATGATATAATATTTTGCATTTAAGTTGCTCACCCATTTGATCATTATTGTGGCACATGGTGCAAGGTACATGCATAGCCTGAACCTGTCTTCCTCTGAACAGCTTTGCAGTTTTCCAAGCAGTTCTTATCAAACTAGGAGTCTCTTCCCCAGTAATAATTGATAGATAACCGGTATGTGTTTCGTACTGGTTGAAAAAATAAAAAAGTAGGTAAGTTGAATAGAATAGGGGTTACCTAAGAGAAAATTAACACAGTTAAAATAAATAAATTCCAGGACTTAATTCTCTTTCTGGAACTTTTTGGAAACAGGAACAATTGTCTTTATAACCTGATTTATCCTGTTCTAGGTAAATATATTGCTTCAACTCAACGACCAGACGGGACCTGGAGAAAGCAGCGGAAAGTGAAAGAAGGTTACGTGCCTCAGGAGGAAGTTCCTGTGTATGTGGTTGGTCTAGGGGGGGTAGAGGGTGGTGGTGGTGGTAATTTATCCCAGGAGAGGCAGATTGGTGTGTGTGTGTTTGGGCATTTTTCTTTTGTGTTCCCAAGAGATGTAACCTAGACCTTGGATAGGGTGTGAGAGCAAGAATAGGGTGAGGAGGCATAAGGCTCTCACTGATCTTACCTGTTAGAGTAAGAGTTCCTGTAATGTTTGGTTATAATTACCACCAGAGACTTGGGTAGAATTTTATAGCTCAGACATGTTGACAGCTTTTGTTCCTCTTAGGTATGAAAACAAGTATGTAAAGTTCTTCAAGAGTAAACCAGAACTACCTCCTGGGCTGAGCCTTGAGGCTGGAGTGCCAACCCCACCCCGGCTAGACAGTGGTGAACCAGGCCTTTCTAAGAGTGCCAAACGCAACCTGAAACGCAAGGAGAAGAGGCGGCAGCAACAGGGGAAGGGGGCAGTAGAGACCTTGAGCCGGACTCTGGATAAAGTGTCATTGAAGGAACCAGCACAGCTGCCAAGTGTGCCCCCTGCTCCCCGAGCTACCCCTGCAACAAACCCTGACAAACCTGACACACTTTCCACCACTGAGAAAGCCAAGAAGATAAAGAATCTGAAGAAGAAACTTCGTCAGATAGTGGAACTGCAGCAGCGGATCCAGAACGGGGAGATCAGTCATCCCAGCAGAGAGCAATTAGAAAAACTGGCAAGGAGGGGGACCTTAGAAGAAGAGTTGGAGGACTTGGAGTTAGGCTTGTGAGGCTCCTCATGGAATGGGAATGTGGACTGTGGAACAAACCATGACATTCCCTCAGAGGGTCCTGGGGACTGTGGCGGCAGCAGCTGCAGCAACAGCCAAGGGGGAAGCACCCTGCTCTCTGCCCTACTATTCTTGTCCCGCTATCTGTGGCCCAGGCTTTCCTTCCAGAGCCTCACCTCTCCATTAATCCTCACTTTGAGCCCTTACTTTTCGGACTCTACCCTTCCCTTTCCCTGTGTCTGGAATCTCAGTGACTGTCCCAGGTACCATTCTTCCTGGCTTGGGGTTTTTCTTTTTTATTTGGGTGGGTGGGTAGAAAGGGTCAGGGTCTCAGGAAAGGCTGAATTTAGGGTGGGGATGGGTGACTACAAACTCTTGGGTTCTTGGTTCCTGTTTAGTGTTTTGGGGTTTTTCCATTCTACCCCATTTCTTTTTTCTTTTTTTAAAGAATAAGATAATAAATCCCAAGTAGAGACGTCTGACTGTGACTCTTTTCTTTTGCGATAACCAGAAGGTTGTTAGGGATGCCTTGTTTCCCACACTCAGGCTTGATTGAGCCCATCTCTCCCCTCTACTTGTTTTCTTGGCAGATAACCAATTTTCCATCAGCATTGGTCTGTGGAGACTGAGCATATAAGAATCAAACTTAATTTTACATCAGTGTAATTTTAGATTTAGAAAGGATTGTAGAAGTCATCTAGCCCTAATACTGTATGAATCATGAATCCCCTCTGTAAGTGTCCCCTGTTGTTAAGTGGAAAGATACCAGAAGATGTTTCTCTTTTTCCCTATTATACCAAGTGGGTGAGTCTTCCTCTCTGTTTCCAATCCTCTTTGACAGCTCCCAGTCATGAGAACCAGTAAGGGATTGCTTCATCCTTCCAAATTGCCAGTTCTTCAGCCCTGTGCCAGAGGACACTTACATCCTTATGGAACTAGGGTTTGCATGCTAGCTTCATGGACAGTGCCCCAGTTCATATTTCAAGGGGTTCTCCAGTCACTTCTGTTACCTAAGTATATGTTATTTTTAAAATGAATACAGGGTAATTTTTGGAGGAAAGGCACTAGCAGCTGGGTGGGATCAGGAAAGTCTACACATCCTGGATCTTGACCTGAGCTCAAGTGAGAAGGGTTTACAAAGCCATGCAAAGTGCCCAGAGATAAGAGACAGAATACTATATGGAGAGCAGCAAGAAGACCAGTTTGGCTGGACTGAAGAATGTATGGAAGGGAGGCTGGAGCCACAAATGTGAAGTCCTTTAATTGCCCAGCAGAGGAGGTTTGTATTCCATCCTAGAGGTATCCATTAGGAGCTTACTGAGCAGGGGAGCCCCAGATAGTCAAGAGATCAGCTAAGGGATGGATAAGATCCAGTGGTCTTAGTATTTTGCAGGAGAAATTGGCCCCCAAATGAAGAGAAACTTTTGAGAATAAAATTCTGAAGACACAAAGGGTAATAATTCTTATTAGGAGAAAAATGGGAATTGCCTAAAAGGACTGATGAGGGAACTCAACCTACTGAGATTTTATAAAAAATGTGTGGCCCCAACATAGAAGTGGTCAGGGGGCATCAACGAACAGTTCCTCAAGAATTTCAAATTGTTAACAACTATATTAAAGATTGTTCTAAATCACTAATAAGAGTGTGAATCCAAACATCTTTGAGGTTTTATGTCACATGCACCAAATGGCAAAGATGACAGAAGATAGAACTAGTGCATGCTATTACACAGGGTAGAGCTGTGCATTGTTCTAATTATTCTGGGAAGCAATTAAGAATTACGCTATGATAAAAGTGACAGTCATTTTTTTGACCCATGGATCTCAATGCTACACATACACCCCAAGGGAGGTCAAAAACTGAAAACTCCTACGTTAATATTAAAATTAATTATTAAATTAATATTAATTACAGTATTTTTTTGTGGTAGGAAAGAACTAGAGACAATGAAGGAGCTATGGAATGAGGAATGGCTAAATGAATTTTCCATGAATATACTGGTATATTACTGTGTCATGAGAAAAGACCAATATAAGGAATTCAGAGAAGCATAGGAAGGCTTGTGACCTGGTGCTGAGTGAAGGAAGTAGGGCCAAAAACCCAGTATAAACAATAAAACAAATGGCCGCTAAAAATTGCTATGAAAATGTATCTTCTCTCCTTTGTAGACATGGGGGATAGGTGGTGGGGATTACTGGTTTGGAACGTTGCATATGCTGTCAGATCAGATGGTTGGCTGATTTTGCTGATTTTCTTTTCTTTCCTTTTTTTCCATTAAAAATTTCTTGGTTATAAGGAGTGACCCAGAAGGGATACAAGGGAAAATCTAGTCAATGTGAAAATGATATGTCAATAGAAAAAAAATTTTTTTAACAGAAAAGATAGAAGAGTAAGTAAAAATAGCGTAGTTCTTCAAGAAGAGTTTTAAGAACTGAAGACTTGGGCAAGTTAGCTTGATGAATGCTAAAAAACAAGGGCTTTATAAAAATTACTGTTGGAGGCAAAATAATGGTCAAAGAATATATAGGACTTCTATACAGAGGGGATTGGATAGTGGTAATAGTTTTTGATGAGAAGACTGATGAACTCAACTTTTATTCTGCTTCTTATTTCTCTTCCAAGGAAAATGATTTTGAGATTGGAAAGGACAGGACAAAATTGATTAAGCAGGGAATGGAGACCCAAGATAAATGAGACAGCATCTATCTGCCCTCCAGGCCTAGATGAACTCTATCCAACGATACTGAAAGAAGGGGAAGATGTGATTGCTGAGCCACTATTGATCACTGACATATTAGGAAGAACAGGAGAGGTGCTGCAGTAGAGCTGAAGAAGAGCAAATATCCTGACTCAAAAAAAAGAAGAGGGTGGATTCTACAAACTGTAATCCATCAAACTTGACTTCTGTTCCTAGTAAAATTCTATCTTAACATTCATTTTTAAAAATTTTGAGTTCTAAATTCTCTCCCTCTAGCTCCTCCTCCACCCATTGAAAAGGCAAGCAATATGATATTAATTATACATGTGAAGTTATGCATATTAGCCATGTTGCCAAAAAACAAAAATAAGTGAAAAAAAGTATGCTTTGATCTGTACTCAGAGTTCATCATTTCTCTTTCTGGAGGTGGATAGCATTTTTTATCATGAGTCCTTTGGAATTGTATTGGATCATTGTATTGATTGGAGAAACTAACCTTTACAGTTGATCATTGTTACAATATTGTTACTCTGTATGATGTTCTTCTGGTTCTACTCACTTCAGTTTGTATCATTTCATATAAGTCTTCCTGGGTTTTTCTAAAACTGACCTGCTTATCATTACTTATAGCACAGTAATATTCTATCACATACTACAACTTATTCAGCCATTCCCCAATTGATAGGCATCCCCTCAATTTCCAATTCTTAGTCACCACAAAAAAATTTTTGTATAAATAGATTCTTTCCCTTTTTCTCTGATCTCTTTAGGATAGTGGTAGTGGTATTGCTGGGTCAAAGGGGCAGCACAGTTTTATAGTTCTTTGGGCATGGTTCCAAATTGTTTTCCAGAATGGTTGGACCAGTTCACAACTCTACCAACCAATAGTGCATTAGTATACCTATTTTTCCACATCCCTGCCAGCATTTTCCATTTTCTTTTCTGTCATGTTAGCCACTTTGTTTTGAGATGGTACCTCAGAGTTGTTTTAATTTGCATTTTTCTAATCAAGTGATTTAGAGCATTTTTTCATATGACTATAGATAACTTTGATTTCTTCTTCTATAAACTGCTTACTTATATTTTTCAACCATTTATCAATTGGAGAATGGCTCTTATTTTTATAAATTTGATTCAATTTGCAATATATTTGAGAAATAAGGCCTTTATCAGAGAAACTTGCTAAAAAATTTCCCTCCAATTTCCTGTTTTGCTTTAATATTGGCAGCATTGATTTTGTATATGCAAAAGCTTTTTTATTTCATGTAATCAAAATTATCCATTTTACTTCCTGTAATTCTATCTCTTTTTTTGCTCATAAACTCTTCCCTTATCCATTGATATGAGTAAATTTTTCCATGCTCCCTTAATTTGCTTATGATATCACCTGTATCCATTTTGACTTTATCTTGGTATATAGTGTAAGATGTTAGTCTATTTCTAGTTTCTGCCAAACTGCTTTCCAGTTTTCCCAGCAATTTTTGTCAGATAGTGAATTCTTGCCCTAAAAGCTTGGATCTTTAGGTTTATCAAACTCTAGCTTACAATGTTTATTTACTACAGTATATTGTGTACTTAATCTATTCCATTGACTCACCATTCTATTTCTTAGCCAGTACCAGAATGTTTTTATTACCACCTCGCAAAATTCTAGATGATCTCTTGAAAGAACTAGTTTCTGGATCATTTAAAAAGGGAAACAGTGATTACTAAATACCAACATGGCTTCAGCAAAGAAGAGACCTTCTTAAATTAAGCTAATTTCTTTTTTTTTGGCAGAGTTACTGGACTGGAAATTAGATCATGGAAATGTTGTAGACAAAATATACTTCAATTTGAGCAGAATGATGAGATTCAGTCTAGATGATAGATAGTATCTGTTAGGTAGAATTGGAACTGGTTGAATGACAGGAAGAGTCACTATTGGTTCAAGGTCATGTTGGAGGGAGATTACCAGGGTTGTGTCCCAAGAATTTGCCCTGTGTTTGTGACTTAGGGGCGGCATTGTACAGAAGAAGGAGGGCCAGATTTGGAGTTAAGAGGATCTGGTTTTGAATGCTAGCTTTGCCACTTACTGGCAATTTACCTTGGACAAATCAGCTTAACTTCTCTTGAGCCCCATGATCTCGTCTATCAAATAAGGGGATTGGAATAGATGATTTCAAAGGAACCTTGGAGCTCTCAATCTATAGCCTAAGATCCTAGATGAAGGTATAGGATACATGCTAGTCCAATTTGTAGATGACACAAAGCTGAATGGGAGGGGTAGTCTGGTCTGGAGGTTTTGGATTAGAATGAAATGAGACCATTTAACAAATTTATTTAACAATATCTTAGATAGGATACTCAGCAGGGATATAGAAATGATCTAGGTAAATGCAGAACACTTTATCTTCACACAGGAAAGTATCTGGTTACAAAAACATTGGATCAGAAGGGTGCTTTGTTGGGGGCAGAGATCAGATACTCTAGGGTCCTTTTGGCTTGAAATCTGTGATTCTCTCATTCTTCCAACCATGTAGGTTAGTAATTTCTGAGTCATTCACCAATCACCTATGCTTCTGATGCTCTCCAGATTTCATCACCCCACCCCCTGGGATACCTTCTTTCTTCCCTTCCCATGCTCTTAATTTTTCTTTTATGTATGGACTCTCGTTAGAATATAAACTCCTTGAGGGCAGGGAATGTCTTTTTATTTGTATATGTATCCACAGCACTTATCACAGGGCCTGGTACATAGTAAATGATTAATAAATACTTGTTGCTTCATGATTCTGTCATACAATGTATTAACTAGCCTTTTCAGCTTTTTATCATTAGCAAATTTGATAACTACGCCATCTATACCTTCATTCAAGTCCTTAATAAAAGTGTTCAATTGAAAAGGGCTGCAGATGGAGCCCTTCTACAAAACTGGCGTGGATCCTTTGTTCAAAACTCTTTGGGTCCAGTCATTTAACCAATGCTGAAACCATCTCATATCTTTCCATGAAGTCCACAAGGATTTTTTTTGGGCAGGGGGGAAAGGAGAAACACACTTGGGATTTAATTGCTATGGGGAATTTGCAAAGAAACTTCCCTCACCAATGCAAATTGACCTTTTCAGAAACTTAGTCAATAAACATTTATTAAGCTTCTACTATGTGCTCGGCAATGGGCTAAGCTCCGTGGATGCAAAGAAAGGCAGAACAAACAACAAAAAAACTTTGCTTTTCTTTGCTTTCAGGGAACTCGTGCTATCATGGAGGAGACAATGTGCACACAACTACCTACAAACAGATTATGTACATCTAAACTGGAGAGAATCTCAGAGTAAAGGCACTAAGATCGGGGGGACCAGGAAAGGCATATCAAATAAAGTGAGACTTTAGCTGAGACTTACAGAAATTCTGGGAAGCCTAGGGGTATACATGAGGAAGGAGAGAGTCTACCAGCTGTTGCCTTCATGACTGGAACTGACCTAGTCAGGAGATGGAATGTAAAGAGTGTTAAGTAGATCAATATCACCAAACCTTGGGAAACAAGGCAGGAAGGGGCCAGGTTATGAAGAGTTTTAAAAGTCAAACAGATGACTATATTTGAGGCACTGGAGTTGACTGGATAGTTAGGGTGACATGGTCAGAAGGGCTTTAGAAAGATCAGTTTAGGGTAGGAGTAGAGAGAGACTGGAGGTAAAGAGATGAATCAGCATGCTATTTGAATAGACCAGGTGTAAGGGAATGGCAGCCTTCACTAGGGTGGTAGTAGTGTCCTGGGAGAAGAGGGGGCATGTACAAGAGATATTCTAAAGGTAGAAACAACAGGGCTGATTGGATATGAATGGGAGTATGAATAAGAGTGAGTAGTATTAGCCTTTAAATTAGAGAATTTAAGTGTTTTGTACAGGATAGTAGCCAGTAGGTGTCAGAGGTGGGGCTTCAACCTAGGGTTTTATGGCTGGTTCATTATATTCATTACAGGCTGCCACATCATCAAAGATGTAATGATAATAACAAATGATATTTGTACAATGCTTTAAAATGTTCACATTGCATATCTAACCTTGAGGAAGCCACTGCTGGGTCCACTTCCAATGTCCATTTAATCATTTCATCTTGGGTCCCAGATGTTCCATGTTGTTATCTGGTCCAGGAAATAGCTTCCCTTGAACATTCTGGAATATGCCTCATTCTCAGGACAAGGACTCTGTTTCCCCAGTTCCAAAACAGTTGTAGAGAGATTTGTAGATGATTCTACTAAAGCCTGATCCATGGTAGAATCTTCCAAGTTCGGATTAGTCTGATTGGCTAATGTCGGACACAATGTACCATGACCCCAAAATAGTCATTCTGGTCCTCTTTAAGCACAAAGGACAGCAACCAACCAACTATATGTTGAAAACCAGTTCAAATCTTATGGAGTTAATCCTATTAATAATAAAGATATAAGAAGAGCATGAAATTAGAAATACATAATTCATTTGAGACTTTAGAAAATTTCTGTTTTTATATGTCACTTGTTTTTGTCTTTGCCTAAACACTGTACCTGATATAAGGATCTTAAGGAAAAATTCATGGGATTCTAACTTGTAAAATGAATCATTCTGTCTTTTAAAATGATCAGACAGATACTTTAAAATGGGAAAATAATTTCACTTTCCTAATGCAATTTTATATGTAAAATCCTTAATCCAGTTTTGAGAATTTATTATTAAAGCATAATCAAAGCCTGAATTTCCACACTAAACATACATTTGGAAGTCAATCATATGTATATAATTCTTAGAGAAAACTGTCTCATCACGTTGCTTTCTCAAAATTTCCTATTCCCTTTAATTAGAAAACTATTATATCTTTGTCTTATTACTTTGTCTAATTCCCCCTGTAGGAGGATAACATCTCTATAATATAATTTGACCACAAATACAGATTAAAATTGTAAGATTTTTCATACCTACACTCTACTATAGTAACACGAGATATTTCAGTCTGATAGTTGACTCATGTCAATGTATTGAAGTTACCTCTTTTTGGTCCATCACTTCTGTCATGTCCGACTCATTGTTGCCCCATTTGGATTTTTCTTGGCAAAGATACTGGAATGATTTGCCATTTCCATTTCCAGCTCATTTTACAGATGAGGAAACTGAGGCAAATAGAATTTAGTGACTTGCATAGGGTTACACCACTACTAAGTATCTGAGGACACATTTGAACTCAGGAAGATGAGTCTTCCTGACTCCAGACCCAGCCCTCTATCCACTGTACCACTTACCTGTCCCAAACCACCCTATACATTTTCATAATTTTTATAAGTAATAGCCAAATTTTTCAAGTGAAAAGTTACTTTTTATTATAGTAAACTTGTAAATTCCCCCCTTTTTGACAAGGAATGGCAAAAAAACCCATCCTATTTTCTTGATTTTGTGTTCTCAGACTTCTGTACTTTAGATTTTGTAACGTGATCAGTAGGGATAATGAGATCTTATGACCCTGCCTGAATACATTCTACTGAATACATTGTACCTGCTAGATTAGCACATCTTAAAGGGTCTGTGCAGCTTTTTACCTAAACAGTAAATCATTATTATTGTATTCTCATTATTATCTGTTTTAAAACAAATATACCCCATTAAATGTTAAACAGTTTTTAAATATATATTTCATCACATTCTTTTAATATCCCCATTTACAATCTGACAGCATCCAGATTTAAAAAGTTGTTTTAACAGCATTTCTGATATGATTTCCTAAATTTTACAACAGAAGAGAATTTAGAAATACAACAATGACATACACAATATCATATATTTAAGACATGAAACAAAACTTATTACCAGTCAGGTGACATCATTTTAGCCTAATGCATTTCCAAATTATCTTACATTAAAAAAATCATTCTTATCAACTTTGGCATTTTATACCAATCACATCTAAAACCTCATATAGAATTATGACATTATACAATCAAAGAAGCAATAACAATAGTGCCAGATACTGTCTAGCACTTCAAAAGTGCTATATCATTTGGTCCTCACAAAGCTCTGGAAAGTGCTTATTATTTCCCTCTTTACAGATCAGGAAACTCAGGTAAACAGAGGTAAGATAATGTGCTTAAGATCATACAGCTAATACGTTTCTGAGACCAGAGCGTAACTCAATTTTCCCTGCATTTTTTTTTACCCTTGATGCCACAATTGATAGAATACATTTCACCACATCATAATTTAGTTCCAGGACAAATCTCAACCAAATCCAATCTGAATTTACAACTGCAAAATCAAAATCTCAGTTTTCCAGAGCTATTAGGAATTTGTGCTTTAAAACTTAGAGCCCAAAGTTAACAATTAGCTCATTTTCAAAGGTTCATGGTAATACTTTTGCTTTCCATAAACTTTTTGTTTATTTTCCTTCAAAAATTGCTCAAAGAGCCAAATCTATTCCTTTCTTCTTCATAACTTAGCCTCACCCTCTTTTTCCCTGAGGCAAAAGATAGGGAGATATTTCAAGTGAAGTTCCCATCTCTTTCCTTTGAAGCTCACAAGATTCTAAAGAATCTCAAGCTACACCTGTTTCCAGGCCAATAAAAATTTTCTTAAAGGGGTGTAAATGTAACTGTACTCTTCTCCTGATCTCAAACCAATTTTTCTAAGGGAGAATCCTTTAGTATTTTACAATTACCAAAACCCATCATTTCCTTAAAGGGAGTATCCTTTCCCAGCAGGTGGAGGATAAACTGTTCCCAGCAGTATGGGAGGTAAATCTTACCTTAACTCAGAAAAATTTGAGATCGAGATGGGGAGTCTGACCTCAAGGTACATGAAGTTTCTTTTTTTTTTTTTTTTTTTAAATATAAATTTATTTATTTAACTTTTTACATTCATTTTCACAAAATTTTGGGTTCCAAATTTTCTCCCCATTTATCCCTCTCCCCACCCCAATACACTGAGCATTCTAATTTTCCCTATCACCAGTCTGCCCTCTCTTCTATCATCTCTCTGTTCTCTTGTCCCCATCTTCTCTTTTGTCCTGTAGGGCCAGATGGCTTTCTATTCCCCATTAACTGTATTTCTTATTTCCTAGTAGCAAGAACAATACTAAACAGTTGTTCCTAAAACTTTGAGTTCCAAATTCTCCCCATCCCTCCCTCCCCACCCATTCCCTTTGGGAAGGCAGGCAATTCAATATAGGCCATATCTGTGTAGTTTTGCAAATGACTTTGATAATAGTCATGTTGTGTAAGACTAACTGTATTTCCCTTCATCCTATCCTGCCCCCCATTGTTTCTATTCTGTCTTTTGATCCTGTCCCTCCCCAAGTGTTGACTTCAAATTGCTCCCTCCTCCCATTTCCCTCCCTTCCATCATCCCCCCCCACCCTGCTTATCTCCTTCTCCCCCACTTTCCTGTATTGTAAGATAGGTTTTCATACCAAAATGAGTGTGCATTTTATTCCTTCCTTTAGTCGAATGTGATGAGGGTAAACTTCATGTTTTTTTCTCAGCTCTCCTCTTTTTCCCTCCACTAAAAAGTCTCCTGCTTGCCTCTTGAATGAGAGATAATTTACCCCATTCCATTTCACCCTCTCTCCTCCCACTACATTTCTCTCTCACCGTTTACCTTAATTTCTTTTAAGATATGGTCCCATCCTATTCAATTCACTCTGTGCTCTCTATCTCTGTATGTGCATGCATGTGTGTATGTGTGTGTGCGTGCACGTGTGTACATATGTGCGTGCGTGTGTGTGTGTGTGGTCCCACCAATTGTGTATGTGTGTGTGTGGTTCCCACCAACTACCCAGATACTGAAAAGTTTGAAGAGTTACAAATACTGTCTTTCCTTGTAGGAATGTAAACAGTTCACCTTTGGTAAGTCCCTTATGACTTCTCTTTGCTGTTTACTTTTTCATGCTTCTTCTCATTCTTGTGTTTGAAAGTCAAATTTTCTTTTCAGCTCTGGTCTTTTCATCAAAAATGCTTGAAAGTCCTCTGCTTCACTGAAAGACCATATTTTCCCCTGAAGTATTAGACTCAGTTTTGCTGGGTAGGTGATTCTTGGTTTTAGTCCTAGTTCCTTTGACTTCTGGAATATCCTATTCCACGCCCTTCGATCTCTTAATGTAGAAGCTGCTAGATCTTGTGTTATCCTGATTGTATTTCCACAATACTGGAATTATTTCTTTCTAGCTGCTTGCAATATTTTCTCCTTGACCTGGGAATTCTGGAATTTGGCCACAATGTTCCTAGGAGTTTCTCTTTTTGGATCTCTTTCAGGTGGTGATCGATGGATTCCTTCCATACTTATTTTGCCCTCTGATTCTAGAATCTCAGGGCAGTTTTCCTTGATAATTTCATGGAAGATGATGTTTAGGCTCTTTTTTTGATCATGGCTTTCAGGTAGTCCCATAATTTTTACATTGTGTCTCCTGGATCTATTTTCCAGGTCAGTTGTTTTTCCAATGAGATATTTCACATTCTCTTCCATTTTTTCATTCTTTTGGTTTTGTTTGGTGATTTCTTGGTTTCTCATAAAGTCATTAGACTCCATCTGTTCCATTCTAATTTTGAGAGAACTATTTTCTTCAGTGAGCTTTTGAACCTCTTTTTCCATTTGGCTAATTCTGCTTTTGAAAGCATTCTTCTCCTCATTGGCTTTTTGAACCTCTTTTGCCAATTGAGTGAGCCTATTTTTCAAGGTGATATTTTCTTCAGCATTTTTTTGGGTCTCCTTTAGCAAGGTATTGACCCATTTTTCATGCTTTTCTTGCATCTCTGTCATTTCTCTTCCCAGTTTTTCCTCCACCTGTCTAACTTGATTTTCAAAATGCTTTTTGAGCTCTTCCATGGCCTGAGCCCACTGGACATCCACTTTGGATGTCTGGGATACAGAGGCCCCGACCTTCACGTCTTTCCCTGATGGTAAGAATTGTTCCTCATCATCAGAAATGAAAGGTGGGAACATCTGTCCCCCAAGAAATAGCTTTCTATGGTCTTATTTTTCTTCCCTTTTCTGGGGAAGCCATTTCCCAGCCATTTACTTGACTTCTGAGATTCCTCTCTACCCCTGCCTAGATCTGCCCAGCTAGTGCTTGGGGTCTGAGATTCAAATGCTGCTCCCTAGTCTCAGGGCTTTCAGCGGTGGGCACGGCTTCTATTCAATGTGAGCTTAAGTTCTGGTGCTCAGGTGGGGGCAGGGCCGCCTCCCAGGCTCAGTCCCCTCCGGGGGTTTATGCAGAGAACTTCGGTAATGGCCCTGAGCTCCTGTCTGCTCCGGGAGTCCTGGGCCGCCACTGCCTCTGCCGCTGCCTCTGCTGCTGCCTCTGCCACCGCCTCCTGAGGAGGCCCAAGCCACAGAGACACCCCGGTCCCCTCTTGGCCAGCCCAGAAGTCTCTCTCACTGACCTGGAGGGACCTCCGCAGCCACCGGAGATTCCGTCCCTGAAGCCTGCTTGGATCTGCTCCTCTCGGGCCGCATGGCCAGGGCAGCGCAGGGGTGGGCTCTGCTGTCTGGTGCGCGACGGACCCCTGAGGACGGCTTTCCAGGGCTCTCTGGAATGGAAATCTCTTCCACTGTGTTTCTGCAGGGCTTGTACTGCTCCAGAATTTGTGGGGAGTTCTTTTCACAAGAAATTTATGGGATGTGGGTTCGGAGCTAGCATATGTGAGTCTTTATACTCCACCATCTTGGCTCCTCCCCCTCCATGAAGTTTCTGAAAACCCATCCTGGGGGTCCAGGTCCTGTCTCAATCTGGCTAGCTTGGCCAAAAAACTAATAGGTAAAAGATGAAATAACTTGAGGAAACAAAGGTTCAAGCTGCCAAGAATATTGATTTATTAAGCAATGAGTGCCAATTGCATAACAAATTGGGACCAGCTGTCCTCAGCTTAGTACTGGACCCTGAATACAGGGGGAGACAGATGTTTATGCATTAAAAGATAACAATAAGCAAGGATACAAAAGAGGGTGTAGAATTAGATAGTCTAGTTTCTAATTGGAGAAAAGATTAGGGGTTTTCTGAATTGGGAGATGGAGAGCAAATAGGTATAATTCCCTGAAATCAGAAAAAAAGGTGTCCTTCCTTCCTATTTCCCTGCCCCCCCCAAAAAGTCTACATTCAGAGGAACAAGGAAACAGGAACAGAGAGTATGGGGCCAGTTTTCAGATAAGATGTATGGGTTCCTTGAGATGTATAATTGTGAGAAAACTCTGCATCAATCTTCAGATCTGTCTGGGTTTCTAGGCAGTATAACCTAGGTCATTAGTTAAGGGTCTATAAGCAACAGGTAGAAGTGCTTCAGTTTCCCAGCCATGCAGAGCTAGGTTCAAACAATGCAATAAAATTTTCTCACAATTCCCATAATTGAATAAAACTTTCTCCTAAGACAGAAATTGCACTAGACCCATAATTAAATAGAAATGGAACTGAGCCAGTTCCAGAATTTAGTCACAAGATGGATTCAGTTTGCTTCACTAAATTCTCACAATTCTTTCAGCGGTAACAAATCATCTCTTTAATGGTTGATTCTAAAAATTTTTTTTCTAGGAATTGACATTATGCTTGCCAGCCCATAGTTTGAAGAATCCATTCTTCTGCCCTTTTTGAAGATCAGCACGATAATATCAAGCTTCCCATCACAGAGGATACAGTGGTTTGCAGCTCTTTTGGTTTGGTTTCCTTTCATCATCCTGTGCTGTAATCTGTACTTCCTATGGTTTTTTAAATTCTCAGTAAATGGACAGCCTTTCCCAGGGATCCAACTCTCATCCTCTGTACCTAAATTTAAAACTCAGTCCTGTTTTTAATGTGTTCCTTTGGCCTATTCTGGTGTTGACTACTCCAAATCTCCCAGCCATCCAGAGGAAATATTTCCCCTTTCACCTTACAAGCAAGCCTCTCTCCTTAAGTCTATGTTGGCTCATAATGATGGCATCACAGTTTGAGGTCCTTTCTCCTACAGCAATTAGATAAGTAACTCCGATGGGTTAAGAGAACTCGGAAGAACACTCACTCTCAGTATATCACAATCCCCATGTGAGGCATATAGCAAGGATCATTGATATCAGGGGTTAGTTTAGGTGAAAGTGGAGATGGGCATTCACGCAGTCTATAGTATAGACCTTCAGAAGAAATCATTTCTAATCCCCAAGATACTTCTTCTTCTTGCCCCCAGCGTACTTACAGGATCATATTTTTGTTGTTCTTGCCACTTCTAAAAAGCCTTTTCTTCTATTGGATCTTAGCCTTCCAGACATTTCCATTATGCTTACAATCTAAGCTACTTTTTTTGAATTCCTCCTTAATTCCATGGACTTGCTTGCATCTTCTTGAAAATGATCTTTCAGGGAAGTAGAAAACTGGGAAAGAATTTTTACAACCAGTATCTCTGAAAAAGGCCTCATTTCTAAACTATATAGAGAAATGAGTCAAATTTATAAGAATACAAGTCATTCACTCACCAACTGATAAATGGTCAAAGGATATGAACAAGCAGTTTTCAGAGGAAGGAATTAAAGATAAAAAATGCTCTAAATAACTACTGATTAGAGAAATGCAAATCAAAACAACTCTGAGGTATCATATCACACCTGTAAGATTAGTTAACATGACAAAACAAGAATGCTGGAGAAGATGTGGGAAAATTGGAACACAAATGCATTGTTGGTGGAGTTGTGAACTGATTTAACCATTTTGAAGAGCAATTTGGAACTATGCCCAAAGGGTTATAAAAATATGCATATACCCTTTGACCCAGCAATACTACTTCTAGGGCTATAGCCCAAAGAGATCATACAAAAAGGAGAAGGATCTTTATGTACAAAAATATTTATAGCAGATCTTTTTGTGGTGGCCAGAAACTGGAAATCAAAGGGATGAACATTAATTACGGAATGGCTAAACAAGTTGTGAAACATGAATGTAATAGAATACTGCTGTACTATAAGAAATGATGAGCAGGGGGACTTCAGAAAAAAATGTAAACTGATGCTGAATGAAGGGAACAGAACCAGGAGAACTTTGTACACAGCAACAACCACAGTGTGCAAGGAATTTTTCTGGTAGACTTAGTCCTTTATAGCAAAGCAAGGACCTAAAAAATTCCCAATGGACTTTTGATGCAAAATGCCTTCCACATCCAGAAAAAGAACTATGGAATTGGATCACAGAATGAAGTAGACCATTTACTTTTATATTGTTTTGTTTTGCTTTATGGTTTCTCCCATTCATTTTAATTCTTCTATTCAACATGACTATGGTGAAATTGTATTTAATTGGAACATATGTGTAGAACCTATATAAGATGGCACACCATCTTGGAAAGGGAGTGGAGAGGGTGGAAGGAGGGGGAGGGAAGGAAAAAATCTAAGATATATGGAAGTGATTGTAGAACACTGAAAATAAACAAAATAATCTTTTAAAACAAACAAGCAAAAAAGAAATGATGAACAGGTAGATTTCAGAAAAATCTGGAAAGACTTACGTGAACTGATGCTGAGTGAGGGGAACAGAACCAGGAGAACATTGTACACAATTGCAGCCACATTGTGTGATGATGATACAGCCACTCTGGCTCTTCTCAGCAATGTAAGGTTCTAAGATAACTTCAAAAGGCTCATGATGGAAAATGATATCCACATCCAGAGAAAGAATTATAATCTCAATGCAGATCCAAGTGTATTATTTTCTCTCTCTTTTTTGTTTTATTTTGTTTTGTTTCTTCTTTCTTGTGGTTCATTCCCCTGATTATAATTCTTTGCAACATAAGTAATGTGGAAAATATGTTTAATGTGAATGTATATGTAGAGCCTATATTAGATTGCATGCCCATCTTGGGAAGGGGAAAGAGGGACAGGGATGCCCTGAGATGGCATGCCTTCTTACATAGGTTCTACACATATGTTCCTATTAAATATAGTTTCACCTTAGTCATGGTGAATAGAAGAATTAAAATGAATGGGAGAAACCATAAAACAAAACAAAACATAGCACAAAAGTAAATGGTCTTTTTCATTCTATGATTAAAAACTCAGAAGTTCACGGAACTGCATGCTGTAAACTAAAATATAAATAAATAAATATTTCAAAAAACAAAATGATTTCAAAATCTGAGCTCTTTAATTACCTTTTTTTCCTAGTGGCAATCATTTAACTCATTTATAACTTTGTCATTAGAATTTTTTTTTTTTACTGTTTCCCCTTATTTTACTAAATCTTTCTGACTCATGTATTCTAAATGCAGTGTTTACAGTACTATGACAGGCTGCTCTTTTATCAAATTAAACAGCAAAGTTAACTTGATATACATTTAATGACATGTAAAGTGTCATTACACTCCATGACAATTAGGTGTAAATATTAAGGAAAGTGGGATGACCCAAAGAAAAACATCTTCATAGTTTTGTACTACTCTGACTATCCCCATGGAGAGCTGATCCTATATATGCTGAGGAATATTCAGGGAAAGGCTTTAGCTACAAAAAGAAACTATAATTAGGGGTTTCTTATTTGTCAGAATGGAACAGATGAGAAGTTTAGCGTGAGGTATTGTTGGGAAACATCCACAGTGAGATGCTTAAGCTGGGATTCCTATTTCCCCATCCTGTTTATTTCATTCTTGCATTAGATTCCTTCTTGAAGCGTGGGCTCCAGAGGCCTGGAAGTGAGTAACGGGAGTGACCCAGTTCTTTTCTTGGCCAAGGGATTGGAGTTCAAATTTCAAACTCTTGTTCTCCACTAGGTGGTGCTGTAAGGATCTGATTTCCCTGCTTGGCTCCGTTTAATTAGTCTACCCCTTGGTTAACCCAGGGAAAGTTAGGTTCCTGGGCCTCTAAGCTGATTTTCTATCTTTAGACTCTGCTGTCGATGCTTGGACAAGGGTAATCTAGAGCTCTAAACCCTTCTCCTGAATGACTTAGACATTCAGACCATTGAGAGGTCATTACTGTAAGCGATGGGACAGGGCCTGGAGGATATGGAAGGGCTGGGGTAACCACACTTGTTTTTCAGCCTTACAGTTTCTCTAAGTTATTTCCTGTTTCAATGAAAGGGAATAAAATAAATCATAGCAGAAAGGATGTAGTTTAGACCCTAGAACGAACAGTGATTTGAGTGGAAGACAAATACTGAGGGAACAGGCATAAAGAAGTAGAAAGAATACTATCTTTGGAGTCAGAGGACCTGGATTCAGTTCTAACTTTGCCACTCACTTACTATGTGTGTGACCTTTAAAAAACACTTTGCTACCCCAGGCCTCAGTTTCCTCATCTGTAAAATGAAGGACTTGGGTGAGATAGTCTCTGAAGTTTTATCCAGTTCTAAACATAAGCTTCTATGACTACTTTCTTCATCTATATTTCACTGAATCTCCTCATGAAGCAGAGATGTGGGCATATGTGTTAGAGGGTCACCTGATGCCAGGAAAGACCACTTGCTAGCAATAGTAGCCAAAAGATGTATCTGGGGGACCAAGCCCAAACTCTCTCTACGTATAAGCTTATCTCTATATTAACTCTCTCTTCTGGTTCAAAGGAATTCTAGAGAATATGCTCTAGAATATTCTTAGAAATTATCAAAAAATGCATAAGCTTTCTAATCAGCTCACCCTTACTCTAAATAGAACAGGGTAAATTTTCCCCCCATGGGCTGACTACCTTTTCTCAAACTTAAACCATGAAGATATAGATTTTAGGGGAGGAATTGCTTTTAATAGTCATGTAAATTATTATTAAGTAGCATAGACAATGCAGATTAATATTCAAGTAAAGCATAGATGTCTGTGATACAAATTGTGGCTAGAATGGTCTCTCCCCTGCTCCCCAAAGTCTTTTGGTTGATCTGAAAGGATGAAGGAAGGGACTGTGCTTTAAATTCTGGTTGAAAAATTTTCCAGCTCTATTCCCTTAAGAAAGGAGTAATGTACTGGATTGGACTTTCATCAAATGCCATAGTAGCTGCTTCTGTTCTTTGAGTCTCTGCCTAGCCCCAATCTGTTGCTGTGCATATATGTTCTCACCCCATATTCTCCCTGCCTCCATCTACATTTCACCCTGAGGTCTCTGTTCTGCTTGCTTTTCCTGGTTTTAGTTACAAGAGGGCAGTATGTCTGTTCCAAGTTGCCCAATGGTTTTTCCAGGACAAGCATGGAACAAGAAGTGGTCACATTTCTTCCTTTTTCTCTGTCATTTTGTGACCCAACTCCTTTCATACTAGGGGACTTCAACATATGTATTGATACTTCTCAAGTACCTTAACTGCCCAGTTCCTCAGCTCCTATAATGTATGCCTCCCCTCTACTTAACACATAAAGATTGCTATATCCTTGATCTTGCCATGACCCAAAAGTTCATGATTAAATTCATGAACTGTGAACACCTTTTGTCTGATTATAATTCTCATTCCATATTATACTATGCCTAATGACCCCCTAACCCCATTCCTCACTTTCCCTCTGATCCTTCTACCTATCAGTTCTTTCACAGATTATCTTTCCTGTACTGCCAACTCTCTTCTCCCTTCCCTATCTTAAACTGTTAATCATTGCAACGCTACACTGTCTTCTTCACTTGAGTCCCTTGCACCCTTGTTCTATGGCTCACTGATCATGCTTTGCCAAATCTCAGCCTTCAATTTACTCCCACCATCTGCCTCCTTCATTCCTATTCATAAGCTGAATGACCAGAGCTGAAGAAAATCACGAAACTGTATTGATTGGGTCCACTACAAAATTATGTTACATAGACTTGACTGGATCTTCCCTACAGTAAAGCAATCTTCTCATGTTTCCCTAATGGATTCACTATCCCACTCACAGCAGCTATTCAAACTTTTCCATCCCCTCTCAAGTGTCCTCTCACACCTCCCCCACCCCCTCAGTTGAGAATCTTCTTGCAGTCATTCAGTCAGAGTTCCCTCTTCTCATTTCTTCATCATTTCATATCATTTAAGATGTCCTCTGCTAGAAAAACCTGGAAAGATTTATATGAACAGATGCTGAATAAAGTGAGCAGAACCAGGAGAACATTATACATAGTAAAAGCCACAGTGTTCAAGGACTATATCTGAGAAACAGCCCATCACAGCAATGCAAGGACCTAAAACATTTTCCAAAGGACTCATGATTCAAAATCCCATCCATATCCAGAGAAAGAACTATAGAGTCAGAATGCAAAATGAAATAGACTATTTTCTCTTTTGTTGTTTTGGTTTTTCTCATGGTTTTTCTCATTTGTTTTAATTCCTCTATGCAACATGACTAAAGTAAAAATATGTTTAATAAGAATGTATGTGTAGAACCCATATAAGATTGCATGCCATCATGAGGGAAAAGAAAAAAAAAAGAAAAGGGGGAGGGAAAAGGAGAAAATTTAAAATTTATGGAAGTGATTGTAAAAAACTGAAAACAAATAAATTAATTATTTTTTAAAAAAGATGTCCTCTGCTACTATTTCTTCCTTCACCCATCTCACACAAAGAGGTAGCCTTTCTCCTTGCCAAGGCAGACTCCTCTATGGGTACCCTTGATCCCAACCTTTAGAATTGTCCCATTTATCCTGTGGAGTTAATCCCAAACAACATCAGGTCTCTAGGAAGATTAAAGATGCCAGAGCACTTTGCTGTACCAACTTCCCTTGTGGCCTGGGGGAAGACAAAGAGGTGCCTGTTGGTTTATGGTAGACTACAAGGAACTAAACAAAGCTGTCATGTCCATTGTTTGGCCACTCTTGAACTCTTAGTACTTACAGAGTGTTAAGATATGGGGCCTATATAGTAGGCCCTTAATAAATTCCTGTTAACTTGATTCATCAGCATGTAAAACCAGGTGGCCCAGGCCCAGTATGAGCAGCATGGGGTTAAGGATAATGTTTTTGTTTTCTTTTCTTTTGTTTTTCTCCTCTATTCCTGTGGCTGAGACCAGTCAGAAGCAGTTCACTTGCACCTGGGAAAGACATCATTCTCTCCTGGTTCTCCTCCTACCTATCTGATTGCCCCTTCTCAGTTCTCCTTTGCTGGATCCCTAACCAGATCAGGCCTTCCAACCACAGGTGTCCCTCAGGGTTCTGTCATGGGCTCATTCCTCTTTTACCTCTCTGCTACATCATTTCATGATCTTACGATGGATTTAATTATCATCTCTACTCTGACGATTCTCAAATCTACCTATCCTGCCCCAAGCTCTCTACTGGGCATCTTAATCTCACATCTTCAACTGCCTTCAGATTTCTCAACCTAGATATGTAATAGACATTGTAAACTCAACATGTCCAAAATTGTCTTTCCCCATAAACCCTCCCCTCCTCCCACCTTCTCTACCACTGTTGAGGACAACACTATCCTCCAGTCCCTCACCACCTAAGAATCATCTGGGACTCCTCACTAGCTCTCAACACTGCCCCCACCCCCATAACCAATCTGTTGCCAAGGCATGTTGATTTCTCCTTTGCAGCATCTCTCAAATATATCCCCCTCTTTCCTCTGATATTGTTATCACACTAGTACAAGACCTTATGTCCTCATACCTGGATTGTTGCAATAGCCTGCTGGTATGTCTATCTGCCTCAAATCTCTCTTTACTCCAATCCACCCTCCTTCAGTTACTATAGTAATTTTCCTAAAAAGTAGTGCTGACCATGTCATCCTCCTACTCAACAAATTCCAGTAGCTCCCTATTACCTCTAAGATAAAATACAAAAGGTTCTGTTTGGCATTCAAAGCACTTCATCACTCCCTGCCTCCTACTTTTCCAGTCTTATCATACTTTACTCCCTACCATATACTCTTTAACCCAGTGACACTGCCCTCTTTGCTATTGTATGAACAAGACACTCATCTCTTAGCTTTGGATATTTTCTCTGGCTCCTCCTAGACCTAGAATGCTCTCACTCCTTATCCCTGCCTTCTGGCTTCCTTTTGGTCACAGCTAAAATACTATGTTTTACCTGAAGCCTTTCTCAATCCCTTATAATTCTAGTGCCTTCTGTTAATCATTTTTTATTTATCCTGTATATAGCTTATATGTATATATAGTGTGAGTATGTATAGATATAGTGTGTGTATGTATATATATAGTGTGTGTATGCATATATATAGTGTGTGTATGTATATATATAGTGTGTGCGCGCATATATATATAGTGTGTGTATGTGTATATATATAGTGTGTATGTATATATAGTGTGTATGTATATATAGTGTGTATGTATATATATAGTGTGTATGTATACATATATATGTGTGTGTAGGTGTGTGTGTATATATATATATATATATACATATATATATATATATTTGTTGTTGTTGTTGATGCTGTTGCCTCTCAATAAACTGAAACTCCTTCAGGGCAGAGACTATCTCTTACCTCCTTTTGTATACTCAGTACTTAGCACAGTGAATGGAACTTAGTAAGCACTCAAGAAATATTTATTGACTGATTAATTTTTCAAAGTACTCTGGTCTTCTTAATCTCTGCAATAAGAGAAGAAATATCTCTCACCCTCCTGAGGACCTGATATTATTTGATATTAATATTTAATATTAATTAATTTAATATTAGTTATAATTTGATACCAATCTATGGATTTCCAGTTGACCCTACCAGTAATAACCAGCATAGACATTACTCAAGGGTCCTTTCCATTATTGATTCCCAAGGGTTATTAGGCCCATTTCCACAATACACCAACTCTAATTAGCCACCAGAGCTGTGATCTAAACAGGAAATGTTTTGTTTACTTCTATGCCTCCCTGAACTCCCATACAGAAACTGATATGTGTCTATGAACAAATGAGAGTTTACCTAGTATGACAGCAACAGGCTGCTGTTGTCCATCAGCTCCTTACATATTGGGTGGTTTTCTTTTTCCATGCTGGTATGATGACCAGGGCATATATCCTCCTGTCTCAGGGTCTTTGAGTTTCTAAGCCAAGATGATCTTTAGCCTCAGAGTAACCTTGACCTTGACCCTAGGAAGACTCATTTGAGAATCTTCGCAAGTTTGGATACAGAAACGGTGTGGCTCAGTACTGCCATAGTGGATAGAGGCTTAGGGAATGCCTTATACTGAGGAGAGCAGAAGGGCCTTAATTGTCTCATCCCAGATGTAATAGTCAGTTAGCCAACAGACGTTTAAGCACTTACTATAAGCCAAATGTGGTCCTATTTGCTAAGGATACTAAGAAAGCAGAAGGGAAAAAAAGAAAAAAGTTCACTAGGAGCTCACATTCTAATGGGGGAGACAATATGTAAATAATTATGTATATAAAGATTTTATATATATATATATGTATGTATGTATGTACATGTCACATAACATACATTCATATATATAAAGGTGATCTCAGAGGGAAAGTACTAGCAGTGAGAGGATGGGGGGGAACTGAGAAAGGTCTCTTGCAGAAGGTGAAATTTGAGCTCAATCTTGAAGAGGCCAGGGAAGCCAGGAGGTAGAGATGAAGAGGGAGAACACTCCAGGTTTTGGGGGGATAGACAGTGCATGGAAGTCAGGAGATGGGATGCCATTTTCAATGAACAATAAGTAGTCCTGTGTAGTTGGATCATAGTGTACATGGAGGAGAATAAATTATAAGAATATGAGAAAGGTCACAAGGGATCAGCTTGAGAAGGACTTTAAATGCTAACCAACATTTACATTTGGTGTTGGGGATAATAGAGAATCTGTAATAGAAATACACATTGATGTGTGATCCTTTGATGTCTCTTAAACTCCATTGTGTAATCTGAAATCCATCTTGTAACTTTGACTCGTGATTCAGCTTTCATTTGCTGTAGAAATTTTTTTTAGCTGACTTGATAAACTCTCCTATCTTGACTAAGCATCCATTTCCTCCCCTATTTCTTGGCATACATGATATCATCACTATCAAGATAGTTCAAAGTTAGAAAAATGGGTTGTCTTTCAACTATCCTTCATCTATATATGAGCCCTATAACCTAAAGATAAGCCCCATCACCATCCAGATGCTAGGGATAAATGCTTTATTTCCATCTAGATGGCTGGTGGAAATGCCCCAGAATAACCATAAAAAACCACAATCAAATTTATAGTCAGTAGAGCAATCACTTGGTCATCTCTCACCTTTAGCAGATGGTTGGAGACCAACTCTCCCATCCCACAGGTATTACCTAACTCCCTGAGTGAGACCCTTCCACAACTACCCTAATATTTTCCCTCTCTCCCCATATATTTCAACATTTGTATCACTGGCCCCTAGATCTTTCTCACATCCACCACCAGCATCTGGTAGTGCCAAATGTCAATGTATCTCTAATAAAGCCTCCTGCAATAAAACTTTGAGCCATCCCTTGCTGTCAGAATCTCACTGGATCAGTCAGAGGGTTATAAGCTGAACCCGAATCCCTGGTCCTCCTCCTCTTCCCCTCTTAACTGATGAGCCATTAACCAAAACTGAGACTTGATTTCCTGGCAGTTGTCCATAGACAAAGTGGAATAGACAGCCCTGCTGTCTTCTCTGGAGAAAGCAAGAGTCACTGGACTTCATGTTTCAGTGGTAGGAAATCCCTTTCCTTTTATCTTCATTAATCACTGGCTAGAGCTTAAACTAGGACTCTTGGCAGCTATACCTTTGTGGGCACCATTTATCTTCACCAAAGAATGCAAGGGATGAGAGTTAAAACAGCAAGAAGATATTCTTCTCCCCTATTCCCTATAGATCCATGAGCCACTGACCAGGACAAGTAACTAGATTAAGGTCTGATGTCTATGTCACAGTGGTAGGGAATTTCCTTCCTCCTGGGGTCAGTGTAAGGCTTGTAACTCTAGTGATACGAATACCTTCTAGACAAAGCTCAAATTCTAACTCCTTTAAGAGTTTATTGAATAATGAGTTGACAAGAAAATCACTTTGGTAGCTGAGTGAAGGATTGTAGCGGGAAGAGATTTGATGTAAGGATACCAACCAGAAAGCTGTTTCAATAGTCTAGGTGTGAGGTGCTGAGGGCCTGCAGTAGGGTGACAGCTGTGTGAGTGTAGAGAAGAAGGTTTATAGGAGAGATTTGCAAAGGTTTGTAAAGGCTTGTGGAGTGAGTGTGAGGGAAGAGTTGAGGATGACTCTGGCGATGAAAGCCTGAGTGAGTGGGAGGATGGTGTTACCCTCAGTTCTAATAGAAATTGGGAAAAATGAAACGTTTCAAGGAGAAAATGAGTTCTATTTTTGACATGTTGCACTTGAGATGTATATGGCATATCTAGAATGAGATATCCAAAAGGCATTTGATGATGAGAGAGTGGAGCTCAGGAGAGAGAGTAGAGTTGGATGTATTGATCTAAGAATCATGTGCTTTCAGATCTACATTATGAGGGAGTCTGTGTGTTCATCCTTCATTGCCAAAGAAGACCATGCCATCAGAGAAATAATGGCATGACTTGCACTTGACTTTGTTTTTGAGTGAGGCAGGGCTGTGCAGGTCACCAGCCTCACTTCTCCTCCAGAGCCATCTGAATCCAGTGACCAGATATTCATCAACATGACTGGAGATGACCCAGGATGAGGTAATTAGGGTTAAGTGATTTGCCCAAGGTCACACAGCTGGTGAGTGGGAGTCTATCCTATTTGTGAAAAGCTCTTCTTTTTAGGAAATATTTCCTTACATAAAGTCTACATTTGTTTTTTGTAACATCTAGCTCAGGGGTGGAGAAGCAGTGGCCTTGAGGTCACATATGGCCTTCTAGGTCCTTGGGTATGGCCTTTTGACTGAGTCCAAGTTTTACAGAACAAATCCGTTTATTTAGGGGATTTGTTCCATGAAATTTGGATTTACTCAAAGGGTTGCATTACTTCTTGTACTATCTCTAGAAAAACAAACGACCCTCTTTCACATGACACTCTTCAAATATTTGAAGACATGTTATTGAATATTGAATATATTGAATACTATCTCAGCCTTTTCTTCTCCAAACCAGACATTTCACTTCTTTCAACCATTTTGTTTATGGCATGAATTTGAGACCTTTCACTATAATGATTAACCTCCCCTGGATCATCTCCAGCTCATCCATATTCTTCCTACTCCAGAACATTACTCAATACCTAAATGAATCTGTAACCTCATCATTTTGGATGTTCTTTCCAATCATGTAGATTGTAACCCATCTATTCCTGAATATTCTGTATGATTTTTCTCCATGTGTCACCTATAAATTTACCGTAAGAATATGCACCACATGCTTCAGGTCTTTCTCAATATTTCCTGACATTTAAAGGATGTAGTAGAACACATAGTTTTTCTTCCCAGCATCCCTTCCCTTTCCTGTATGACCAGTGCTATTTCTATGAATTTTCCTATCATGTTTCCCTGAGGACATTCAGGGTGTTTCCAAGCTATTTTAAATAATTACCTCCAATAAATCTTTCCATTGACCTATATGTAATATTCATTTTCTTTTCTAAATGAAGCTGTATGACTATCTTTTGTTTTCATTTCACTTATATTTCCCACTATATACTTCCCCCTTCCAGAGAGCTAGCTCTTACAACAAACATTTTTTAAAGGATTAAAAAAATAGTTTAGCAAAACTAACTCTATTGAAAAGATCTGGCATTATACACAATATTTCGCACCCATAGTTTTCCACCTCTGCAAAAAAGTTGGGGAAGATACTTGCTTAGATCATTTCTTAAGGTCCAAGCTTGGTAAGTATGATTTTTCTTCAGTTTGATTTGTTATTGTTGTGGTCACTGTATACTATGAGGAAGTCTGTGTGTTTCATATTTGTTTCATATTTGCCTTCTGAATTCATCATATTGATTCATTTCTTAGGGCACTGTAACATTCCATTCCATTATGTACCACAAATTGTTTAGCCATTTCCCAGTTGAAACTGACTGGCATCTACTTTGTTTCCAATTCTTTGCTACAATGAAAATTATTCTTATAAATATATAGGTATATATGGGGATGATATTAATTTTTATTCTTCAGAGAATATATTTATGTCTCAAAGCTAGAAAGAATTCTAGTAGGATGTTGAGTTTGTTTTTTTTTTAATTTGTTGGTTTTTCTGGAATAAGTAACGGACTTTGAAGTAACTAATGGCCCTTTGCAATTTCCTGAAGGCAACCAGCTTGATCTCTCCTAGTTTTTTAATTCTGAACCCAGTCTATCCATTTGTGCTCTCTAGCCTATAAAAGCTGCTCAGTAAGCTCTATAGCTCCTAGGTATTATTCCTCTCAATGCAGCCTAAGATTGACTGCTGAGTAGCCACTTACACCAAGCTTTCCCTTTACTAACAACTACGGCCTTTCTCAAATGAATTATTATCCACCCATTCCTCCCCTACCTTGTCCTTGCGACATTAATTATTTGAACCTAAAGGTAAGACTTTACATTTATCCCTATGAAATTTCTTCTTTAATTGGTCCCAATGTTAGTCTCTCAAGTTCAGTTTAAACTCTTAGTCTGTCTTCCAATATAATACCTGACTTTGTGTCATCTGTGGATTTCCCCAGCATGCCACCTCTATCTTTATCCAAATAATTATTAAAAATGTTAAACAACAAAATGCCAAACACAAATTCTTGTAGTACTCTGCTGAAAACCCCCTTCCAAGTCTACCTCAAACAATTAATGATGACTCTTTGAGTCTGGTCATTCTAACATTTCTGAATCCTTCGAATTTTAGTTCCATTTCTCCATCTTTTGTACAAGGAGTGTGTGAAAAGCAAATTAAACCTTCCTGTACTCATTGTTTAGCATAGTAACTGACATAGAAACTGCTTAATGAATTTTTACTCATTTGACTCCTTTTTAGTTTAGCTAAAGATATTAAGAAATAAATATTTCTTCAGTCTACTTTACAGACTTACCAGAAAAAAGAAAACTTTATTAGTACTTAAACTTCTCAGGAAACAATGCCTTCCAGGAAAATCCTTTCTCCTTTTGCTTAGACCCATTACCTTTCTTTTCAGAAAGTCTACAAAAGGTCAAGAATAAAAGCTAAGGCCTTAGAAAATATATTAATTGAGGCAACCAAATGTAGAAAGAGAATTGCTTTAGGGATAGTTAAGGTCCCTGAAAGGATTAATGCACAGGTTCTCAAATTGTGGTCTGTGGACCGTGGGGATCCCTGAGACACTTTCAGGGGGTGTAAGTAAAATTTGTTTTTGTAACAATACGAAGATGTTATTTACCTATTAAAATACTCCTCTACTGAATGAGTGTTGCTTCAGTCAAACTGAGATCTGTTAAAGACTTTCACTTAAAAAGACCAAGTTCTCCCACTGCATCCAGGACCATTTCCAGTTGTCCTGATCTGTATCTCACCATTGAACCTAGCTGGCTCTACAGGAGAAAGTGAGACTGGTGATTTTACACAGCCCTCCCTCACGAAAATTCAATTCAATTGCATGTCGTGGCATCACCTCCCTGATGTCATGGTCTTTGAGAATGAAGGATGAACAGTAGCAACAACATGTGTAAAGCCAGATTTTCTTCATATATTTCAATCATAACAGCATGTCAAAACAGACTAAAGGCAGAAGTAGATGAGAGAATATAGTTGTCTTCTGTTAAACTAGATATTTTTAAATTAATTTTATTTTTTAAAATTTATTTTATTTTAATTTTATTTATTTTGATTTCTTTTAATTTAATTTTTTAATTTTAATTTTTTATTTATTATCTTTGCAAACATATGTTAAAATGCTATTATTCTCATTAATACTTTTGTTTTGTAACATATAGTTATTTTTCATAAAAGTGTGTTATTTGTGTTAACATGGAATAACAAATTATTATTTTTAGATGAAGTCACAAATAAATATTTTAATTCCTATTTGGTAAATATTATTAGATAGAACCCACATAGACAAAAGTCCTTTGGGGTCCTCAATAATTATTATTTTTAAGAGCATAAAGGGGTCTTGAGACCAAAAAGTTTGAGATCCATTGGATTAAAGGAATGATTCACCTAGAAACAAACCCTCTTGAAGGCATTAAGGTACTATGGAAAGGTGAAGTCTCTGGATCACTTCCTGTTTACCTGTGGGCTGCTGAGTGGAGAGCTCTTGAAGGGGATGGGCCAAAGAGAGACTGAATGATTTTAGGAAAATTAGTCGCCTGCAGCTTTTCAAAATACTAAGTGACTATTGGTCTTATGACTAAATTCTGCAATTATGTTTTATCATCTTGTGAAATTTTCCTTGCTAACAATTCTTATAAATGTTACTTCAAAATGTCTTATTTTGGAGCAAGGAGGAGTTCTTAACCTGGGAGCCATGAATTTGCTTTTTCAAAATATGTTGGTAACTTTCTTTCAAGATAATTGATTTCTTTAGTAATCCTATGGGTTTTATTTTATGCTTTTAGAAACATTTTTTGGAGAAGGAATCCATGGGTTCACCAGATTATCCACAGCATCCATGATGCAAAAAAAAGTTTAAGAACTTTCATTTAAGAAATATTTTTGAGGTCATGGGGAGGCAACTATGTCAATTTGGATATTTCTCTTAAGCAAATCAATGTGTGAATTTAGAATAATGATAAATTAATTAAAATTGCTTTTGGCAGGCTTCTGCCACCAATGTAGGTTATGGTATTAATATATTTCTTTGACTAGACAATAGCATAAAAGACTGTCAATTCTTTGCTAATATCTAGGCAAGCCTCATCTGCGGCTATTCATTCTACTGATAACAGCATCGTAAACCTGTCAAATAAGAAAATTAAGTTAGTCTGGCATGACCTGTTTTTGATGAAGCCACAGATTCTTTTCTCTAGATGTTTACTAACCATGTAATAATGTGTCCTGGAATTTTGTCAGGAATTAAGTGAGTTTAGCTCAGTGGTCTCTAGGTTGCAGAATGCATTTTCTTTCTTTCTTTTTTTTGAAACTGGCACATATGGCCGTCTCCAATCCAGTGGTACTTTTCCTTTTTTCTGTTATCTCCTGAAGATCATTGACGGTTACTTAGCAATCATGCCTACTAGTTTTTTGCATACTCTGGGTTGCAACTGTGGTGACTTGAACTCATTAAGACCAGCAAAGCCCTCTCTTATTATCTTATTTATCTAGGGCATTGACTCCCTATTAGCTATTCAGGTTCTGTCCTTTCCTGTGCAAAGATCATTCTTCTTGGCAGAGAAAAAAAAAAAAAGGAATGAAAACAAGAGCTGAGCTGCTCAGTCTCTTCTCTCTCATCATTGCCACATCCATAGTGAGTAGCCAGTTGTATCCCTTTTTTGATTTTCCTGTTTTCTCCAAATAAAGCTAAAAAAACCAAACACACTTGAACCATCCTTAGCTTTCCTTACCAGCCTCAGCTCATTCTGAGCTATCTTTGGACTACTGGACCTCTGGAAATCACGCCCTGGGTGGCAATCCACTCAGCCTTGGAAGGTGTGCACTGGTAGCTGTCCTGGTTGCTGACCCAGCTATATGGTCAGTCCTATACTATAGCTCATGCTTTCACATCCCATACAATTATTTGTCCCTGCTCATGTCTTTGCCTTTGACACTGCTGAATATCTCTTCCCCTACTTCTTGCTGTAGGTAGAGTAATCAAATCAACACTACCATTGCTTCTGGGAAAGGCCTGTCATTTGATTCCCCAGTGGCTCTGTTCACCACCCAAATAAAACACCTTCCCTGGCTACTACTATCTGTATCCTTATGGACTTCTTGCCCACATTTTTTAAATCTTTAATAATGCTGTCTAGGTTTCTCTAGCAATATCACACGTGTCCACACGAATCACTATAAATCAGTAGAAATCATTTGGTTTGACAAATCTTGGGAGTGTTTCCATCACATCTTAGCTACGTGTTCCAGGAAGGCAGCCAATCTCTCTATGATTGTCACCAGACTGAGACTTGCCTCTAGAGTCACCAGCCACTCTGACTCCCAGGAAAACAGAAATTTGAGAGTGGCAATCCAGTCTAACCTATACACAAAAGGAATCTGTGCCATAATAGACCTGACAAATAGTCCTCTAACCTCTGCTTGAAGACCCCAAGGAGTAGGAACTCCCTAGTTGTCTGGGGCATTCAATTTCACTTCTAGACAATTGTAATTATTTTTTGGGGGGTGGCCTTGGAGGTAATCGGGGTTAGGAGGTAATCAGGGTTAAGTGACTTGCCCAAGGTCACACAGCTAGTAAGTGTCTGAGGTCATATTTGAATTCATGTCCTCCTGACTCCAGGGCCAGTTCTCTATCTATTGTGCCACTTACTTGCCTTAACAATTGTAATTCCAAAGAAAGTTTTCCTGTATCCCACCTAACTTTGCTTCTTTACAGCCTCCATCCATTGTTCCCGGTTCTGCCCTCTGAGTTCCAACAGAATATACCTGATTTCTTTCTCCACATGATAGCCTTCAAATATGTGAAGAAAGCTATAGACTAGATAAGACCTAGTCTTCCCTTCTCCAGGTTAAATATCCTCAGTTTCTCTGATTGTATTATGGCATAGACCCAAAGTTTTTCAACTGCCCTAGTTACCCTACTCTAGACACTTGTCAGTTTTAACTACAGCATACGAAGAACTGAACGTGACACTCCAGATGAGGTTTGAGGGGAAGGACAAAGTGAGATCATTACCTCCCCTTTTCCTAGAACCTATGCCTTTCTAAAAACAATACGGCCCAAAATGGAATCATCTTTTTTTGGGCTGCACATCATGCTGCTGACTCTTGAGCATGTAGTCCACTAAGTCTCCCAGATCTTTTTTTCAGAATAACTGATGTCCTACCAGGCTTCCCTATGTTATACTTGTAGACTTGGGTATTTTTGTGTCCAAATATAAAACTTTATGTTAATCCCTACTCAATTTACTCTTGTTAGATTTAGCCCAGTGCTCTAGCCAGTCAAGATTCTTGGTCATTTGGTTGGGAGTTCCTTGAGGGGAAGGACTATCTTTTGCCTCTTTCTATATCCTCAGCACTTAATACCATGTCTGATACTTAGCAGGCACTTAATAAATGATTATTGACTGATCTGAGAAGGAAGCCAGATATACCTTTATCTAAATCATTAAGAAGAGGATCCTCTCCTTCCTCTAATCCCTCTAGATAGAGATAATCCCTCTAAGACCCCTCACTGAATAGCACCTAGGGAGCTACAACAGCCTTCTTTGGAGAAGAGGCAGTAACTTCCTATTCAGAAGACACACATCTCCCTTCTTTTCTTTTCTTTTCTTTTCTTTTCTTTTCTTTTCTTTTCTTTTCTTTTCTTTTCTTTTCTTTTCTTTTCTTTTCTTTCTTTTTCTTTTTTTAACTTACTGGTTATGAACTTTAAAATTTTATTTATTTTTAATTTAGAGTATAAAAACAAGCATTTCCATAAGATAATATAATCAAAAGATGATTGGATATGAAACTACAAATCTATTATGTACCACTTGCTTTTTTTTTTTTTTTTTTTTTTTTTTTAGGAATAGTAATAATAGCCTTCCCATGTCTCTTTGACCATTGGAAAACTTAACCCCTGAAATCTAAATTCAGTTCCTGCTACAGTTAGGAACTGAGAGAGAAATTTGCAAGGTCAGTGTTTAAAATTCAACGAAGGTTTATAAAGTGTCTACTATGAACAAGAAATTGTGCTAGGTACTAGGCGCACAAAGGAAAAAAAATGAAAACAGTCCTCGTCCTTGACCTCATATTCCTTTTTTTAAAAACAATTTAATTGTTTTTATTCTTCACTTAACAAAAAGCAAGTAAAACAAGAATTTCCATACACCTAATAGAACAGAAAAAGAGGACAGTACATGAAACTTCAAGTCTTTATTTCCTTTTAAAATATATAATAAATTCAACATGTATCTTTCAAAGCTACCCAGCTTGTCTGAGATTCTTTTGGCTCTTTCTTCTACTCTCTTCTACACATTAAAAAACACATATCAATGACCCTTCTTTCTTTCTTTCTTTTTGGCCACTTATCTCTAGGACCCCCTTCTCCCTGTCCCTTCATCCCCCAAACTGAAAGAACAAAACTCAACTCTTGTAACAAATACACATAATTAAGCAAGGCAAATTTCTACTGTTGGTTGTATTGGAAAATGTGCATCTTATTTTGCACCTTAAATCTATCACTTCTCAGTCTGGAGGAGGAAAGCATGATTCACCGTTGAGTCCTTTGGAATCATGGTTGGTCATTGCATTGACCAGTCCTAAGAAGGACCTCAGATTCTATTTCAAAGAAATATTTAGGACTAGAAAGGACATCAGAGATCAAATGGTCCAATTTCCTTATTCTATAAATGAGGGAACTGAAGTTCATGGCGGTTAACTAGTGACTTCCTCAAGCTCACATAGGTAACAGATAACTGGTCTTTGAAGCCAGGTCTATAGATTCTAAATCAATTGGTTTATTTTCTTTTCCTATGCCGTATTGCCTATTCCCAGGAGTCCTCTTCTCAGAATCCAGGACTGGACATACACATACTAGTCAGATGATGCTAGAAAGCTTTTCCTCCTATGCACCTGCCCTATTGCTTGTTTATTTCCCTTATCTCCTCTGGAATAGGGTCCTATCTGAGGATCAGGGGAGGCTGGATATGGTTTCCCATACCCTCCCCCTCCCAGGGAAGGTATCTTGGAAACACCAGTAGGTTTGCAGTAAGTTTCCTCCTGTCCTATGGTAGATATGGAAGAAGCCTTTGTAGGGTCATGGGAACTGAATGTCTTGGCCCAGCTCCTTCATCCAGCTCCCAAATATTCTGCCTAATGAGTTCCAGCTGTGTAAAGTCCTGGCAGGCGCTTCCCATACTGCTTCTAGGAAACTCGTGACTAATTAAGAGGGGAGGGAGTATTTCCCTCTGAAAAACAGAGGTTTCTAGGGCAACAGAGATGGCTGACAGCCATACCCAGAAAAGGAGAGCCCCTTCCAAGCTCTATCCCTTCAAACTTCTGAGAGGAATATTGAAGAAAAGGGCTATTTTCATCCCTCACATCAAGAGCACCTCCCCAGGCTAACTCTGACTTAATCAGGGCCTGGAATCTCCTCATTTTCTTTGTCCTGTCCCAGGTCTTGTTCTTTCTGTAGTCAGAGATGTCTAGTTTTTTGTGGGTCACGCCATTCCTTCCTCTGTTTCCATTGATGACCAATACTTTCCTCAGCCTACTGCTTTTTTTTTTAGGTGAGGAGGGGTTGTCAATGGTGCAGCAAGGGGATGAGGCAGAGGGAAGGTTTTCTAGTTTCTCCTGTGCTGAGAAATCTCTGAGGGAGACACAGACTTCACTTTGTTCCCAATCTTCTTTAAAGTTTGTAAAGAAGTTTCTGTCCATTATATTTTATTCCCTGCATTCCTGTGAGGTGAGTACAACTAGCAATTTTGTTTCCATTTTACAGATCTGGAAACTAAAGCTCAGAAACCTTGACCATGGTCGCACAGCTAGTAAGTGTGGGAGGTACAATTTGAACTTGGATTTCTATTGATGTAGAGAACTTTTCACATCTTTCTAATTATTGAAAAATACTCTGGGAAATATAACCTTTCCCCCCTTCCCCTCTTTTTCCTCCCTTGCACCTTGGGGTAGAGAAGGGAACTGGCAACACTCAGGAAATCAAGCCTCTTGGAATTGGATTGATCAGATTTTCTGATACCCTGTGATCACATTCTTTACTCTCTGCCATGACTCTCACCCAGTTCCCAGCCCAGATGTCAAATTTTTGAAAGAACAGATCTATGTCACGTTGGCCCTGGGGGACTGAGGATGGTCATGACGCCATTGTGGTCACAGGGAAGTGAGTCACCGTGCACCCTTTAACAACATTCATTATTCCTATTTGTCTTCCCTGACACCCCAAGTTGAGGCAGCAGGGGACCCAAATAAAGTGCATCATATTTGAGTGTAGGTGGGGATCCTTTACCCCCAAGTCCCTGGTTCCTAAGCCCATCATTGTGGTTCTCCCCTGCAGAGACATCTGAGGGGGTCAATATCCCATCTTACCCTCCTCAAAGTCCCAGGCATCCTAGTCATACCCTTTATATAACCAGTGCTTCAATGGACAGATCATTTCCAACTCATTTACATTTCCTTAGTGTGGTTTGTCCATCTAGCCTCTACCCTCTTTCACTGTTCCCACCTAGTTTTCCGGGGAAACTATACTTGAGATTAGGTCTCAAAGACTTCCGGGTAAAATTTGTAGGAGATCAGATTACAGGGAAGGATATCCAGAAAGTCAGAATGCTACATATTCCTTCTTTCCCACTCAATTCCCCCCCCATCTTGGGCAGGTTGCCTTTGGGGAATGGAGGTGATTTAGGATTATGAGTCTCTCTTAAGGATCTGTCGTTTTTATTTTTTTTTTGTCACCCTTGAGATCTGTATGTCTGTGACTCAGTCCACTGATTTCACAACTGGGTGCTGGGTGAGTCAGGGGGTACAGAAATGACATAGAGAAAGGCAGCTGAATCAGTAGCTTTCCTTTTTCCTGGTACAGGGCCTTTTTTATGTCTTTCTTTATCTTGGAATTGGGAGGGAGGGTCAGAACTGGGTGCTAAGTGAGAACTTGAATAAAATAGCCCTATTTTGAGGGTTTAAAATGTTTCTTGGAGGTCCTTATTAAAGTGGAGAAGTTTCAGACTGTTAAGTGGAAAGGTCAGAATCAGAAGGGCTTAATCTGACTCTGTGTGTGCTTTGGAGAAATCACTTAATCTGAACCTCAGTTTCCTTATTTGTAGAACTGAGCCATAATACTTGTATTATCTACCTCATGAAGCTATTTAGAAGGATCGAATGAAATAAGGTAAAGGAAAAAACTTTCAAAATAGTCACACTGAATCACATTTATATGGCATTTTACAGTTAATAATAAATATAATAACTTTAATCAAGTTATGCTATTATCATCATCATTTCATAAATTAATCAGCCTGGCATTTAAGACCTTCCTTAGTCAGTTCTTCACCTTCTTTACTAGAGGGATCTCTATTTTTCCCTTACAGAAACCTCTTCTTCATTTTCATCACTCTGGTCTGCTCACTCCTCTCTTGCTCCCAAATGTTTTGTGCTTTTTTACTTTCAAGATAGAATGTTTTTCACATCAGAAATGCCTTACTCCTTCCTCTCCTACTCCCATGTCTCCAGGGCCAATTCAGTGACCATCTTCTCCTCCTCATGAGACCTTTTCTGGTCACCTCCATCTGAAGTTCTCAGAGTTCACCATAGTTTATTATTTTTTATCTCACTCACTTAGCACTTAGAATATATTTCTTTATAAACTTCCCTAATGCCTTCCCTCTGTTATCTTCAGTTTATCCTACATTTATCTTACTTGTCAGTTGTTTGTATGCTATTTCCCCCATTAGACTGTGAACTTTTTGAGGTCAAAGACTATCTTTTGACTCTGTTTATATCCTCTGTACTTAGCACAATGGCTGACATATATTAGGAGCTTAATAAATGCTTGCTTCATTGACTATTTATGTGTGTATATCATATTCTTCCCATAGTTTTACCCATCTCTCATCCCTACTTAAATATTAGGAGATACAATAATCGACATTTTTATAGTGCTTTTAAGGTTTACAAAGTACTCAATTATCTCATTTAATCCTTAAAAGACGATCAACAGAGGTATTATCACTCCTGTTTCAAAGATAAGCACTCTGAAGCTCCAAGAGGGTAAGTAGTTTGCCCACAGTCTGATATCTGGCAAGTGACAGTCTCAGGATTCAAACCCATTTTTCCCTGGCTCAAAGAACAGAGACATTTTTACCACAGTGGGTCCCAGCTAGTTAGTAGAAGTTGTAACATTAGAGAGTGAGGAAGGGAATCTTCAGTACATTACAAATGTCCTGAAATCAAATACTTCAGCTACACTGGGCCTCTTAGATATTTCTCTTCTTGCTGTACAGTTACAAGGGAGAGACAGAAAGTTCCATTAATGCTAAAAGGTTAAATAATCTTCATGAAGATATTCAGCAAGGATAGATTGGGGCTAGGGTTAGATGGGGTCTAAGAATGACTTTCAACTCCAGACAGGCCTAGACCTTTTCCTGCAGTTGCCTATCCCTGCTGATCAGATCAGGGCACTTCCCAGATTATCACCATCAGAATAATCTGTTCATGATCAGCTATGATTCAGGTGTTTGGCTTCCTTTTTATCGCCTGCATAGACACAAGAGGTCCATGGAGAAAGGCTTTTTCTGCCCAGTGTGGCAGGGGTTAAAAGGAATAGTTGCAACATATCTCCTTTCTAGATTGAGTCACCTCCCTCTGCTGCCCCCTCCCCCCCCTCCATAGCCCCAGCTAAAATATTATAAAAAGGGACTAGAGGCAAAGAGGGGGGACTGAAAGTCTAGGACCTGGGAGATCTCTCAGCCCCACATTCAGCCTGCTCCCCAGGGATTTCAGCTGCAGTAGACACTCTCCCTGGATTTGGTGTTCTTGGTCTGTGATAGGATCATGAAGTGGGAACTGCTATGGCTGGGATGTCTCCTTCCCATAATGGTGGCAGGGACTTCTGTGAAACCCGTGGATCAGGAGGAGGCTCTGGTGAGTATTCGTTCATGGTGGAGGGAGCACCCTGGGTTCGCAGAGAGGGTAGGCAGCAGGATAGGGTAGCTGGTCACCCTCTTGCCAGCTACTTCCATTTACTACTTGTTTCTTGCTTCCTTCCTAATCTAATTTTCTCTCTTCCCTCTGTTCTGTACTTCACTCATTTTGTCCTGCACTTTTCTTGCTTCCTCCCTCTGTCCCTTGGCAGTGTAGTTTTCTCTGTCCCTCCTTCTCTTTGCTCTATAGATTTTGTTTGATCAGTCAGAAGGTGCCTGAACCCTTGTCCCAGAAATTACAGAGGAGGTGCTAACCAGCATTGGTAGAAGGATTTTCCTTAGCTGGGAGTTCCCTACATCGATAAAATTGCAGGTCCATTCCTTATTGCTATCCTTCCTAGGATTACCTAATAAAGTATGGCTACCTACAGAAGCCTCTGGAGAGAATGACAGATGATTTTGGGCCAGAAGAGGTGGCAGAAGCAGTGAGGTAAGAGGTCAACACACGTGGTAGGGGTGGGGGTGGGGTGGCAACAAAGTAGTGTGCTATGATTCTCAGCCATAGTGCATTGAAGAATATTGGTGTTAAACATGTGTGTGTGTGTATACATGTATGTATATATACCTACATACATATGTGTTCAGCTAAATGATAGATAGATACATGGATAGGGGAAGGGGAGGGGAACAGTATTTATTAAGAACTGGTGTGCCAGGCATTGTGCTAAGCACTTTACAAATACTATCTAATTTGATCCTCACAACAACTTGGTGAGGTAAATGGGATTATTACCCCCATTTTACAGTTGAGGAAACTGAGGCAGACAAAGTTTACGTGACTGATAGTAAGAAGTTAAGATAGTGTCTGAGGCTAGATTTGAGTTCTGGTCTTACTGAGAGGGGTGTGTGTGTGTGTGTGTGTGTGTGACAGAGAGAGAGAGAGAGAGAGAGAGTCAGAGTCAGGAACAGTTTAAGATTTTGAAAGGTGTTACAGTTTCCTGAATGGACTGAATTAACTCAATCTCTTCCTTTAATTCTGTTCGGACTTTATCAGTGCCTATGTCCATCCATTTTCATCTAGTCCTCACCAAGATATATTTACTCATTGGTCAATCTATAGAATCAAAGAGTAGGAAGAGACTTGAGTGGAGATCCAGTCCAACCCATACCCTGAACAAGAATTCCCTCGAGTATGGGAGAATCACAGCCTCTCCAACTTAGCCTCCTTCCTCATTTTTAAAAGTGGGGAAGTCCAGAACTGAAGTACAGAGAACATGCTCTAAGGTTATCTCCAAAAGCAGCACCGTCAGGATTGGAATCCATTTCCTCTGCGTCCTATCCAACTCTCTTTTCCATCTTACTGTGCTGGCTCTTCAGTGACCTTTAATAGCCCAGTTCCTCATATTCTCCCCAGTTTCAGTTAGGCTTTGGTCTGAATTCAGTTCTGGGAGTGAGTGTGAGGAGGGGAAAGGGGAGGAGCAGACATTTGAAGAGGAAGAGCGTGATCCAGAAGAGGATGTTAAAAGACAGTGTTGCCTGTGACTGGTAACTCTGATGAGAGAGTCTTTAAAGGAGGGATAGTCTAGAGGAGGGAAACAAAGTGAAGGGGTGATGGCTTTAGAGAAAAGAAAGGATCTTAGACTACCAAAATCAGAGAGACAGCTGGAAATGGAGTATATGAAAGGAGACTGAATATTTCCTTTTTTTGAGGACACAGAAAAGAATCTCTTCCTCATCCTCAACTATGTGGACTAGAAACAAAAAAAAATGGCTTCAATGATCCTCAGACCTTCTGTATCAGATAACAAACAATATCTCAGGCAGCAAAGGGCATAATACTATCAACCATACCATCTTCCTAACCCCAATGGGTTTCCCCCCTTTTTCATTCCAGGTCTTTCCAGGAAGCCTCCGAGCTGCCAGTCTCTGGGCAGTTGGATTGGGGAACAAGGGCACGAATGGGGGAGCCCCGCTGTGGTCTAGAGGATCCCTTCAACCAGAAGACCCACAAATATTTACTTCTAGGTGAGGGTTAAAATTAGGAAGAGAATATGGAAGGTAGAGTGTAGAAAATTGTAAGGAGCAGGGATGGGGAAAGATGAACTTGACCACTTAGTCTAAAGTGATTATGAGTTGATGCTGAGAGGAGATTTCTTTCCATCCCTATCTGAATTGATAAGAAAATTTGATTTGTGATTCCTATCTGACCTCCCTAGGTCGCTGGCGGAAAAGGCATCTTACATTCCGTATCTTGAATTGGCCATCCACCCTTTCAATCTACACTGCCAAGACAGCCATATATACTGCCTTCAGGTACTGGAGCAGGGTGGCCTCCCTGAGCTTCCGAGAGGTTCAGGCAGGCTGGGCAGATATTCGTCTCTCCTTCCATGGCCAACACAGCGCCCACTGCTCCCAAGGTTTTGATGGACCTGGTAAGTTTTCATGCCTTTGATCTTACCCCCTCTCATCTTCAGCAGATTGCAAACTTGATTATCACCCTCCCTCTTCTCTCTTTTTATTTTTCAATCTCTTCCTATCTATGAGGTATTTTCCTGTCTTCAAACATGTCCAAGTCTGTCCTATCCTTTAAAAAAAACCTTCACTAGGCCCTGTCATCTCCCTTAAATTATTGTCCTAGATCTTTATCCTATATCTACATTCTTCTTTGCTTCTACTTTCCCTTCTCTCATTCCTCAATCCTTTGCCATTTGGTCTATGACCATCAGAAACTATTTTCTCTATAGTTACCAATAATAATTTATTTACCACATCTGATGGTCTTTTTTTTTTCAGCCCTCATTCTTCTCATTCTGTCTGCTTTTGACACTGTGGACCATCCTTCTCTTTTCTGGACTTTTGAGACACTACCTTCCATAGCTTATTGCGGTACCTGCTGGCACAAAGAGGTGCTTAATAAATTCATACTTTCTCTGTCTGTCTCTGTCTCTCTTTCTCTTCCTGCCTGTCTGACTGCTCTTTCTCAGTCTCCTTGACTGGACTTAGATTACAGCCCCACCTGTAGTTTCTTTTCTAGGCTCCCTTCTCTTCTCTCTATACTCTTAGTTGGTGACTTTATCAGTCCCTGTGAGTTTAATAATGACTCCCAGATCAATATATTCTGCTTTAGTCTCTCTCTTGAGCTTCATTCCCATATCATCAATTACCTATTGGACATTTCAAACTGAATATCCTAGAAATACTCTTAAACTGAGCATGTCAAAAACAAAACTCATTATCTTTCCTCTCAAACACTCCCTTCTTCCAGATTTCCCAGTTTTTGACAAATGTACCATAATAGGAACAGCTAGAATTTATGCATTTTATGAATAGCACCTAATTTTATCCTCATGACAATGCTAGGAAATAGTTGCTATTATTATATTCACTTTACAGGTGGTGAAATTGATGCACACAGAGGTTAAAAGGCTTGCCTTGGTGTCACACAACATTTGTATCAGGATTTGTATCAGGACTAGTCCTCCATCCATTATACCACCTAGATGACTCATTCTTCCAGGCTCCTAGATGTGTAACTTTGGCTTTTTCCTCACTTTCCCTCACCCTACATATCCAATCAGCTGCCACGTCTTGCCATCTCTATCTCTACAACATCTTTCCCATCAGACCCCTCATCTATACTTACCCAGCTACTCTCTTAGTTCAAGCCCTTAACATTTCTCACCTCAACTATTATAATAGCCTCTTGGGATCTCTGTCATAAATCTCTCTCCACTTCATGCTTATACAAGTGATTTTCCTCAAGCATGGATCTATGTCTCTCTCCTACTCTGTAAACTCCACTTTAAATTCCAGGCCTTGTGATTGCCTTTAAAATAAAATATAAACTCCTTTCTTAGGGCCTTTTAAGGGCCTTTACAACCTGCTCTTATCTTTTCAGACTCATTGGACACTTCTCCCCGTCTCAATCTCCATGATCCAGCCAAATGGTCATTCTGTTCCTCAGATACACTTATCTTCCCACCTCTATTGCTTTGTATTAGTTGTCTCCCATCACTGGGATATCCTCCCTCCTCACTTCTGCCTCCTAGATATTCTCTTTTTCTTCAAAACAATCTCAAGAGCTCACTTTCATATGAAGTCCTCATCCTCCCTCTCAAACTGCCTTATATTTAACTTCTTGTATTTATTCCTATTTATTCTGTATACATATATCTATATTTCCATTTCTATTTTGTTAGTTTGTTTTCTGGAGAGGGAAAGGCAAGGCAATTGGGGTTAAGTGACTTGCCCAAGGTCACACAGCTAGTGTCAAGCTTCTGAAGCTGAATTTGAACTCAGGTCCTCCTGACTCCAAGGCTCTATTCACAGAGCCACCTAGCTGCCCCTATATTTCTATTTCTATTGCCTTGTTGTATTCTGTTTTAGAATATAAGCTGTTTGCTAGTAAGGATTGTTGCATTCATTGTATTTGTATCTCCAGCACTTAGCACAGTACCTGACACATAATAGAAGTTTAATACCTGTTTACTGATTCTTCCCTGGACACAGGATAGCATTGTGGAAAGATCACTAGATTTGGAGTTAAAAGAGCTGCGTTTGAATACTGGCTCTGCCATGTACTACCTGTTGGGGTTGCTAGGTGGCGCTGCCTATCGGAGGCTGGGTCTTGAGTCAGGAAAGACCTGAGTACAAATGTGGCCTCAGACACTTAATGGTTGTGTGACCTTGGACTAGTCACTCATCTTCTGTTTGCCTCAGTTTCATCAACTGTAAAATGGGAATAATAATGTCACCTACTTCACAGGGTTGTTGTGACGACCTAATAAAATATCCGCAAAGCATTTAACACAGGACCTGATAAATAGTAGTCATCATATAAACGCTTAATCTCGACCTGTGTCAATTTGGACACATTCCTCTTCTATAAAATGAAGAGATTGGACTTGAACGCTTCTAAGGCCTTTTTAAACTCCAAATTTTTTGATCCATGACTCCTTCTCAGGGGACATTTTGAGGTTTGGGATGTGTTTGGAGACGAGATTTGAGGATTACATAAAGGATCTGGAGTAATGAGAATAAAATGATCAGAAGGCAGTTGTACGTTTAACTCAACAGTTGCTCAATTCCCCTTTCTTAATGTCCTGTGCCCAGGTAAGGTCCTGGCCCATGCTGACATTCCTGAATCGGGCAGCGTGCACTTTGATGAATCGGAGACATGGACAGAGGGGACCAAAATGGGGGTGAACCTTCGAATCATTGCGGCTCATGAGCTTGGCCATGCGCTAGGTCTGGGCCATTCCCGATACCCACAGGCCCTCATGGCACCTATTTATTCTGGCTTCCGCCCCCACTTCCAGCTTCACCCTGATGATGTGGCAGGGATTCAGGCCCTCTATGGTAAGTCTGTCTCTCTCCTCCCCTCCTCCAAATCATACTTGCATCCCCAAATCCCCTACTTCAGTGAATACTGTTGTGTTTGTCCTTCATTTTTTCGAAGAGGACCATGACAACAAGATGATGACATGACTTGCAGCTGACTTTGTTTTGAGTGAGGGAGGGCTATATAAGGTCACCAACCTCACTTTCTTCTCCAGGGCCATTTGGGTCCAGTAGCTTGATATTCATCAGGATGGCTGGAGATGGTCCAGGATGCAATGTGAGACCCTGACCCTTTTAGGCTAAGGTCTTACTTATCACATTCTCATTTTCAGTGAGATAGTTGGAGGGGAAAGGCGTACTTGCCAACTGGGACAAAAAATGTTTGTGGAGTTTAGTGTGGTTAAATTCTCTTTATAGTTCTTGCTGTAGTCAATACGTAGCCTGAAAAATTCAAATGGGACATTGCTGAAAAATTTGAGTACAAGGCAAAAAGTCACCCTTTGAAACTGAAGTTAGTACCCTTCAGTGACCAAATGATGAAACAACTCTCCCTGGGAGATGTGAGCTCTCTTTCACCACAGCACCTTGTGATTCTCTTATGCACTGTTCATATGCTAATTTATAAAAGTTATTGTTGTAAATGTCTTATTATTCTTACTAGATTGTAAGCCCCTGGTGGGCAAGAACCAAGTTGTATTTAAGTTTTTATCTATCTAAACCTAGCACTGTGCTTTTCAAAGAAGATGGTTAGTATGTTTGTTGAATTTATGAAAGAAGGAAATCAGATCAAGTATTTATTAACTCTTTCCTCAACCCACCAAAATGCTTTTTTTTGTTTTTTGTTTGTTTTTTATGGTGAGATATTTCTAGGAGTGAAAATACCCTGGCTCTCTCTTACTCAATCATAAGAATCCCCCTTTCTTTGACTTTTGCCCCATTTGGCTGCAGTTCTAGGCTCAGTGCCCTCAATAGAATAGAGAGTACATTGGTCACTTTACCTTTCTCCATTTTCTGATGCTCCCAAAGCCACTAAACTTTCCTTGTTGATGCTTCTAGTGAGAGCCAAAATGAATTTTTCATCTTTCCCCATACCCTCTAAGCAAGTGGTAGGGAGAGGACTCTGGGAAGCTTTTGTTTCATGTATGGTATCCTAAATGCCTTCCCCCAGGGCCTGATATGTCTTTAACTTGCAGGCAAGAGGATCCCTACAGGTGGAGAGGAGGAAGAGGAGGAGGAAGGTGATGAAGTTCCCATTGTAACCCCAGGGCCCATACTGCCGGGAGCTGTACCTGACCCCTGCAGTGGAGAGCTGGATGCCATGATGCTAGGTAAGCTCCTCCCTTTGGGGGAGGAATTCAGTAAAATTGGATGGGTCATCTATTCCTAAGGACTGGAAAAGGGAGAAATGGCTCAGGGCTGCCATGGAAGGGAGAAGAACGCAATACCTCTAGAATGAGCACATATAGAGAAGGTGGGAGAGGGAGTGTCCTGACTTAGGATTTCATTTGGGTAGAGGACTTCTGGTGTGAAAACTCCCTTTACTGCTATAGGTCTGCTCATCAACTTGAACATTGTCCCAGAGAGTGACCTGGACGTTTAGAAGTGAAATGACTTGTAGAGTTTGTGTCTGAGGCAAGACTTGGTCTTGCCAGGCTCCAGGTCTTCTTGGTTCTGAGATTGGCAGTCTTACCATTACCTACAAGCTGCCTCTCACATTGGAAAATTAATGCACTTGTTTTGAAATAAACTTTGAATTTCAGATAGGACTTTCTCTGGGTGGGAAACCTTAGAAAGTACATGCGTGCGTGTGTGTGTCCTGGATATGGCTTTACTTTTTCTCCTTTACCCATCATCCCTCCTTCAGGTCCTCATGGAAAGACATATGCCTTCAAAGGAGACTATGTATGGACGGTGACCAGCTCCAGACTGGGGCCCCTTGTCCCCATGGCAACCTTATGGAAGGGGCTTCCAGGGAACCTAGATGCTGCTGTCTACTCTCCCCGTACAAAATGGATCCACTTCTTTAAAGGTGAGGAGGGAATAGGGTGTCTTAAAAAAGAAGAACAAAGAAGTTTAAGAGAATAGAGATAAAGATTTGGAGTTTTGGCTTGTCTGGGTGGGGCAGATCTGTGGTATTCCTGGTGTGGGGAACTCCCAGTATGGAAAACTCCTTCCACTGTTGTTGATCAGCACCTCATCTGTAACTTCTAGCTACAGTCTTAAAGCGTTACCAGGGATCACTAAGAAGTTTAGTGTTTTATCATGACCATAATGCTAGTATGTGCTAGGAGTGGGACTTGAACCCAGGCCTTCCTGATTCTTAAGCTTAGTCCTCTGACTTCCTGGAAAATTACAGGATAAAGGAGAAACTTTCAAAAGGAAGGGATAAAGATATGTTGCAGATCTTACTTATTCTCTCTCTCCCTACTCCTTTTAGGTAATATGATCTGGCGCTATATGGGCTTCAAATTGGTTCCAGGCTTCCCTAAGCGGTTACATCACGTGGGACCCAACTTGGATGCAGCTCTGTACTGGCCCCTCAACCAGAAAGTTTTCCTTTTCAAGGTACAGTCAGTCTTTAACTTTGTAAGAATGTGAGTACCTTAAATGGAGGGACTGTTTTTCCTTTAGGGCAATGCCTTGTGCCTTGCATATAAAGGGAAAGGCATTCCCATTAGGAATGATGATGGTGGTGAGAAAAGTTCTTGTCAGATGGAAAGACATCCTTAAAGAGGAATTCTTAAAGGGAGGGGCTGCTGCACTGCAAGGTGAAAGCTACATTGGGGCTGCTGGGAATCCTTGACACTTTTCCTTTCTTTTCTCCCCAGGGCTCTGGGTATTGGCAGTGGGATGAGTTGACTGTGAATGACTTCAGCCGTTACCCAAAGCCAACAGGAAAGCTGTTCACTGGGGTGCCAGATAAGCCCTCTGCAGCCTTGAGCTGGCATGATGGCAAAGTCTACTTCTTTAAGGGTAAAAAGTACTGGCGCCTGAACAAGCAGCTTCGAGTGGAGAAAGGCTTTCCCAAGGACACTTCCCAGAACTGGATGCACTGTTTCTCTCCGACCAGGGGTAGTGCAGCCTCAGCCACCGGCTCCCCCCGCAAGAACCCCAGGTAGCGATGAAAAGGACCACATCTTTCTTAGCTCCACATAATTACACTTCACTTCTTTCCATTACCACTCTTGTTCATGAGTTCCCACTCTTTAGATCCTAGGCACCCTAACCCTGAAAACTGCCCCTCCACAAGGGCAGTATCGCCCACTATGGTTAACATACCTCTGGTCCTGGGCTCATCTCTTCACTCTTGGTAGTGGCACTTTGCCCTTGGGCTAGATACTTTCCTTGACCTAGTGCATCTAGTCCTTCTAAATGGCTATCATTCTTTCCCCACTTTAGCAGGGTTACCCTTTCTTTTGTATCAAACATTTGACTACTCTCTGGCCATGCACACACACGGTCTCCCTCGTCTTGGAAGGCTTCATCAACTTCATGCCCTAAGAGCAACTCTGTGTGTCTGGGGCCATCTCTAATTTCAACTGTTGACCGTTGTTTGTCCTTCATTTTCGAAGAGGACCATGACATCAAGATGATGACATGACTTGCAGTTGACTTTGATCTGAGTGAGGGAGGGCTGTGTAAGGTCACCAATCTCACTTTCTTCTCCAGGGCCATTTGGGTCCAGTGGCCTGATATTCATCAGGATGACTGGAGATGGCCCAAGACGCAATGTAAGACCCTGGCCCTTTTAGGCTAAGTTCTTACCACATTCTCACTTTGAGTGAGATACACTAGCGTTGGAGGGGAAGGGCATATTTGCAAACCGGGACAAAAAATGTTTATAGAGCTTGGTGTGGTTAAATTCTCTTTATAGTTCTTGTTGTAGTCAATACATAGCCTTGAAAAATTCAAATGGGACATCGCTGAAAAAGCTGAGTACAAGGCAAAAAATGTCACCCTTTGAAACTGAAGTTAGTACCTTTCAGTCAACTCTCCCTGGGAGATGTGATCTCTCTTTTATCACAGCACCTTGTGATTCTCTTATGCACTGTTCATATGCTAATTTATAAAAGTTATTGTTGTAACTGTCTTATTATTCCTACTAGATTTGTAAGCCCCTGGTGGGCAAGGACCAAGTCTTATTTAAGTTTTTATCTACCCAAGCCCAGAACTGTGCTTTTCAAAGAAGATGGTTAGTATGTTTGTTGAATTAATGAAAGAAGGAAATCAGATCAAGCATTTATTAAACACTAGGCACTGGGCTAAGGAAGAAAGGAATGTAAGAATGGGCTTGATATGAGTGAGATGACTCCTGAAAGTGTAAGGAAGCCAGGATCTACTCCATTTGTCTCACAAGACCCAAGATAAAGTTGGGTAACAGAATGGTCTGCAGGAGGACCAAGTTTGTCAGTGTGTCTCTATTTCTAATGATTGGTTCCAGAAATTCAGAAGGAAATTAGAAGTATAATAAAGGATGTTAATTTATCGGACTAGCCTAGATAGATGAAAATGTCCCTCAAGAGCATGAATTCTTTGCACTGTTTCTATGTTCACCACGCACACTTTTGATCTCAATAATTTGGTTTTTAGGTGAGAATTCCTATGAGTGGCAGGCACTGGTTATCTAGTTGGATATATTTGCTTCTGCCAAGGAATAAATTGGCATCTATGTTAATAACTGGGGTCACTTGTTAGGGGCAGCTTGGTGGTGCAGTGGATAGAACACCAGTGCAGGAGTCAGGAGGACCTAAGTTCAACTCTCATCTCAGACACTTGATACTTGCTAGCTGTGTGACCTTGGGCAAGTCACTTAACCCCAATTGCCTCATCCTAGGTCATCTCCAGTCATCCTGATGAATATCTGGTCACTGGTTTCAGATGGCTCTGGAGGAGAAGTGAGGCTGGTGACCACAGCTCTCCCTCACTCAAAACAAAGTGAAGTGCAAGTCATGTCATTATTTCTCTGATGGCATGGTCTTCTTTGGCAGTGAAGGACAAACACACACTATTGAGGTCACTTGTGATTTTTGCTCAAATGAATTAATTCCACAGAGAATATCACTTCTGAGTGATATTTTTTAACCAATAATATTATTACTAAACATTTTTAAAGATATTGAGCATATGTTTTCAAACTTTGTTTTAAGGAGGTTTTCTTATAACAATTTTATAGGGGTTAGGTGGAGAGGGGAATTATTTCAAAAATGAAAAGTGGAAACATCCATTAAGCAAAAATCTGAACTTTCCTCAGCAAAAACAATAGGTTTACTAAAATGGAATTCATGAGTTTGCAGAACTAAGGATCAGAACATAGGACCCTAATTTTCCTACAAGATTTAAGAAGCACCTATGTATAGAAGAGGCCTAGCCTTGGCCCATAATCGTGCCTGGTCTTATGTAGGACACATACTAGCAGTATGAACCTGGGTATTTCACTTGACCCGTGAATGTCCCAGGTAACTCTCGACTCTCAGTAGGTGAGCTGCTTCTTCGCATTAATGGGAAAAATTCCCTACCCAAACAATATCTCAGGTCTCTAGGTAGCAATTGTTTTTCCTTTAGGGTAGTGTCTTGCACATAATTGACATTTAGTAAACCTTTGTTGAATTGGATTGGAAATGATTCCATTAAAGGGAAAAAGAAAATAGGGAAAGTCTAGAGCATTAATCTTCAATGCCATTTTATTTACATACTATTAATATCTCCCCATTCCTCTGCCTTGGCATCCATTTGTATTCCTTAGTCCAGTTGGGGGAATTTATAGATTCTGGAGTAGGGCTGGGGATGTTAGGCCAAGATTAGTGGCTGGAGTGGAGGCACAGTTAGAATGTTAGTATCCTACAGGGCTGAGAAGCAGAGAAGGTGCTGGCATTTGTCTTTCTCCCATTGTGCCACCCTTATGCCCCTTGTAGCTCTCCCCAGAGCTGCACTCTTTTCTTCATCACAAAGAGCTAGCAAGGGGCAGGGGTCTCAGTGGATTCAGCCCCAGCATACACCACAAGCCTGAGAGGAGGGAAAGAGGAAAGCACCAGGGAGGACAGAGCCCCCAAATGAGGTAGGAATGGGGCTCAGGCACTGGAGGTGTGTGGGAGAAAAGAATATTGAGTGTCATAACCCATTCCCCTTCATTAACCTGAGACTTGAGCAGTCAGTGGGACCCAAAAGAGATCCTTCCTTTTCTTCCCAGAACGGAGTTATATCGGTGTTTAGAAATGTTCTGCTTTTTTGTAGGATATTCAGAAACCCTAACCCCATTTTCCCATTTTGTGACACAGGATGTGGGTGGTACAAATGGAGGTCCTGTTGTAGAAAGGGAGAAGAATCTTTCCAGGCTTGGGGTTATGTTGGTTGGGCAGTAGTACTGAGTTTTAGGGGTGAGAGAGAATTCCAGGAATATAAGGCTATCTCTGTAGTTTGAGTAGAGGTGAAAATTCAGTTCTGCCACCCCCTTCCTCCAAAAATCTCCCTCCAGCTGTCCCCAGTTCCACCCTAGCACATTCTCCCTCAGGGCTGGGCTAGACCACATTTCATGCCCTCTCCCTCCACAGTCAGTCTAACAGCTGGGGAGGAAAAGAGGGAATGTGTATTTCTGTCTATGGTTATCAATGTAAAATTCTACCTCTTTTGCCCACCTGGTGCTGTGACCCTTTTCTCTAAGGCACAAGTGTGTGTGTGTGGGTGTGTGTGTGCACGCGCACGCACATATACAAAAGCTCAGGTTTGACTGGATCGAGGGGGTGTGGTGAGGGGTGCGGTGGAACCACAGTCAGAGTCTAGGTCCAGAATGGCATGATGGGGAGTACCCATAGTGCTTGGCCCCAGCTGTCGATCCCGGAGACTCTGGAGATAACTCTGTAGGGTAAGTAAGACCAGGATGAAGAAGAGGGGAGGGGAAAGAAGGGTCGAGGTCAGAGGTCCTGGCTCTCTCTAGTTCTCCTCCCACCCTCCCTGCCTACTTACTGGTGCCAGGCTGTCAGCTGGGCTCCGGGTTCGGTGTGGGACTTGGCGACGGTAGCTGCCCTCACCAGTTGCTGCTCCAGAATTCTGCTGCCACTTGGCCTCCTGCTGGCGGATCCTAAGAAGCTGGAGGCCCTTCAGTCGATGGCTCAAAACTCCTTTGGAGGAAGTGGAGACTAAGTTGGCATCTTCTCAAAGTCTATTCCAAACCCAACCTCCAGCACCTTTAGGAAGACCCACTTCACTTCCATTCCCATTTAACCTACATCTTCAGTTAGTCCCAGGATAAAACTATCCATCAACTTTCTCCTGGATATTTCCTTTCTTCCTTCTAGATTTCTCCTTTATGTTCTCTCTTCAATGTAATCTTCCTTCACTTCCTATGAAGTCTTTTCACATGGGATAATCCTTTAATAGTGACACCCCTCCCTATATCTCTCTCCTGAAGTCCTAAGTCTTAGGATCTTTATCCTGGCAAATTTGACACCCCTACTCTGCCAAGCATCAGCAATACCCTCCACTTTGTTTCTAAAAAAAAATCTGCCTCCACCAGGTCAGATGGTTCCACCCACCTTTCCCAAGTATATGTATTTCTTTTCTTCCTCTCCCTGAACCAGGTATTTGAGATCAGGAATGATGTAGGAGATGAGAATAGGGAGAAATATGGGTTGTCAGTATCAAGATTTTAACTTACCATCATCATGGCCTCTGTGTCCCTCGGCTGTGAGTCTCCACTGAGCAAGGGCCCCAAGTGCCCCCAGGGCAGGCCAGGCACCCAGCAGGGCCCAGCTGTACCAGCAGAGTGGAGGCAGAGCGGGCAACGCCTGAAGCCGCTGACCCAGACGCCCACCTAGTGCCAGCCCCTCCAGGAAGTAGTCTGCACAGCCCACCAGTACAGCTGCCCCTAGGAGGGCTGTGCCTAACATGGTGAAAGGTCGGGGCCAGCGTAGGGTAAGTAGGGCACCTAGAAGTGCCAGTCCCACCAGGCCCCCTGTTGGTACCCAGGCTGAGGGAGGTTGGTAGATGGGTTCAGTGCCTAGAAGGGCGCCTGCCCCCAGGGTCAGGCCAAGCAGGAGGCCAGTCAGGAAGAGCCCCACGCTTCGGACCAGCATTGTGACCAGTCCACAGAGGAGGCCAATGCCCAGCGCGATGCCTGCGCTCACCTCTAGGCTCAGTTGGGTTTCCAGCACCCGTTCCTTGTGGCAGAGCAAGAAGATGACTAGGGCTCCTGAAAGCAGCCCAGACAGGAACATCACTGCCTTGAAGCATCGGTAGCCTGTGATGGGAGTGGAGAGGTAGGCACCAGGTATCAGGAGAACACTCCAAGGTGTTAGGCACTAAGAGTGAGAGAGGGATGATAGAAGGAAGCAACAGGAGGCATTCCAGGGACAAATACTACAATGAAAAGACAGCATGAGAAACTTGGAGGCATGGGGGGGAATAAGTAGAAGAGAGGACTGAGAGGAAAGGCTCAGGCATTGAGGAGGGGAGTATTGGGTAGAAGAGGCAAACAATGAGATAGGAGGTGAGGAGAGTGGGCACAAAAGGGGAAGAGTTGGGGAGGGAGCAAAATGGTCTGGAAAGAGGGCCCCCTCACCTAGAAGATAGTAAGGGAATTCAGTTTAGTGGGGAACAGTGATAAGGGAAGATAAAATGCAGCGGATAAATAGAAAAAGCTGCCAATAATTACAAGGATAAGAAATACTGGGATGGGGAGAAGAAAGTTGTCTGGGAAGCAGAAAAGTTGGTGTAGGGCATTATAAGAGAAGATGTTGTGAGTTAGGATTAGTTAGTATAATAGTATGGTTCTGAAAGAGAAATATAGTAGTGCCAAGAGGCTAAGAGACCGGGAAGTTGTTCACCCAGGATCCCAGGCTTTGGTCTTGCCTTTATATTTTCCTTACCGAAACAGCAGTAGATAACTCCAAAGAGACAGCAGAGGGCACAGGCCAGTGCAGGAACCAGCTCAGGGTTGTCCCGTGGCTCCAAGACACATTGTGGTTCAGGAGGCTCAGGCAGTTGCTGATTAAAGAGCCTGGGGTCAGAGGTCACAGTCAAGAGGGGTGGTACATGATCCATGGCCAAGGTGACCACAATGAGAACTGGACCAGTTCTTCTGTTTATCTGCAAAAGTTTGAGGGGGTTGGGCAACCTGTAAGTAGGAGGCAGGACCTGCTCAGAGACTCGTGAGTCCTGGGAGAACCCCCTGGATAGACATCAGAAGTCATAAGGGTGACCATCTTGGCCACTCAGAGGGCCTTGTGACTTGTCTTGATATTCTCACTTCTCAACCCAGTCCTCTGGAATGGGGATGCCCAACTCTGCTGGGAATATTCTAATAAATAATAGAGCACAAAATATCAAGAGTAAGTATGTGGTATAAATTAGCATAAGATTTGGAGTCTGAGTTTCGGACTTAAATTCTTCTTTTGCAACAGTGAAACAAAATCCAGTGGTAACCTTGATCAAATCACTTAACTTCTGTAGGACTCAGTAAACTCTTCTGTACATTGATGGGGGTGGCTGGATCCTACTAGACAAGTTTTGGATAATCTGGGAGGGACTCATCTATGATGGGGTAAAATTAGACCCCAGGTCTTTCTTGGGAGGGGGATGTGGAGGTAGAAATACAAAAGCCAGGAATGCTGGTTGGGGGGAAGAGTTAAAAGTTTTGATTAGGGTTTGGGGTTCCAGGAGCTGATTTTAGAGGAAAGATCCAATCTGTGCTGGGACTGGAAACTTCCAACCTTACACATTTTAGAAAGGTTGGAGATTAATGGGTGGAGGTGGAATAAAGAAAAATGATTCACAGTGGAGAAGGAGTCTAGGCATCTTTATAGCAACTGAATAAAGAGAAAACAGTTGATAAAGAAAAAAAAAAGTGATAAAAGAAAAAAAAGAGGGAGACCCAGCCAGGCACCCAGAGAAACAGGGACATAGAAAGTCAGATGAGAGTAGAGCTACGGACCTTGGTGCTTTTTGGAGACTTCTCTAGGGTCAGATCCCGGGACAGAGAACAGTGCCGATGGTCTAAACTTCCTCAACCGCCTTGTTCCTGTCTGAGTGGGCACACTGCCCACAGGCATCCCCATGTCTTAGCACAAATCCCCTTCGACCAAACTCAGGATGGCATCCCCTCCCCCCTTGCCAATATATTGTGCAGGTTGGCAGAGCCAATGAGTGCCTTGAATAAGAACACAGCCCAAGGTGGGTTTGCATTTGAGGGGCACTGGGTTCGGGAAAAGTGTATTCCTTCCTTGCATTTGGTCATCAAAGTACTCAGCAAGCTGCAAAAATAGGGCGCCTTCAGCGCCTGCCTCCCCACCCCATCCCCCTTCTGATGTTTGGGACAGGATGGCGAGGGGGGCAGAAACTACTCACCACCCTGCTTGGAGCCCGGGGGCACTTTCCTACACTCCCTGTGGCATCTCGGCCCTGAGTCGGACGCCCACGGGTGGTGGGCGGCGGGGGAAGTCGTTCCTTTGGTAGCTCTCAAAACTCTTTCGAACAGCGCAATCCAAGCCCAGGCAACTCAATGCAACCAGCTGGGGTTGGGGGGGAGGGAGGAAGGAAACTGGGAGCTGGGGATGGGGGAGGGGGATGGAGTGAGTGTAAAGGGGGTGACATCACGGGGCGGGTTTAGCCAACCCCACCTCAGGGGAGGGGGGCGGGAAACAAGAATCTCACTCCCCTAACTGGAGTCCTAAGACCCGCAACCCTTGTCTAGGAGGTGTTGAGAGGGGAGGGTACCACAACGCTCTTGGGCTAGGGACTCCAAATACTTAGAGGGCTACTCCTCTGCTTCCAGATCCCCCCGAAATCTCTTCTGGGGTCCCAGCGCCCCCCACTCCAATTTGGTTTCTTCCACTTCCCAGAGAATTGGAGTATTGTCTCCTGGAGAAAAGGGGTCGGCATCCTGGACCCCGAGCGGTTGTCAGGGGGTTCGGGGCGCCGGCGGGGAGAGAGGCGGCGACTGGGGTATCTAGAAGTCTTTGGGAGAAAGACTCAGACTGGGGAGAGAAATCTTGGAAGGAGAAGGGCGGGAGGTCTCCCATTCAGTGGGGCTCGGGAGGGATCTCAGGCTCTGGACCAGACTTGCACGTTGTGCAAACCAGATGCAAAGCCGGGGTCCCGGGCTCCGGGATCGAGCGCTGCCTTTTCAAGTGAGAATGTGCCCTCCCCCGGCCACTCCGCGAGTCCTCCGTCCTTCCGACCCCGGCCTCCTCCTTGGTGGCGGGGCCAGGAGGGGAGGACAGCAGGAGCCAGAGCCAGAGTGGGAGCCAGAGCCACGCTGCGCGGCACATCTCGGCTCGCCAGCTTCCCCCCGCCGCGTCACACCGGCCCCGCCTGACTGGGGCGCTGGGGAGGCTCGAAGGCTGCGGGGAGGGAGGAGTAGAATTGGGGACCGGAGAGCGGCGGAGGGTGGGCTAGGGGTGGTCTCCTCTCCGTCCAATTTCCTTGGGACACAAAGAAGCCTCTGTCCTCCTTGGCAGCAGTGTCGGAGCAGGGAATGGGAGAAAGTGAGCAGGACTGGGATTCCCCTTCATCTGATCCCGAGTGGAAACTGAGGCACGGGGGGGCGGGGTTCTTGCCGTGCCTCCCAGTCCCTTTGCAGATTCGGAGATCGCTGTTCTGCTTTTTACGAGATTGCGGGTAGCACTCGCTCCCTCCCCGGCTCCTCCCCCTTCCAGGGCCGTACTGCGCTCTAAGTGCCAAATTGTAGCCCCGGCGGACACGGGCCCTTTAAGGGGCGGGGATTCTTGCCATTTCGAACCGCCTACCGCTGGATCAGACACGCGCGTGCCCCCGGCCAACCGCTGTGGCTCCTCCCTTCCCCGCTGACCCCGGAAGTGAAAGTCTGCGGAGGTCAGCGGCAGTGGGGACGGAAGGCGGAAGCGGAGCGTGAGCTAGAGGCCGAGCCGGGGGAGCGGCTCTAGTAGCTCCCCCGGGCTCCGGACCTCGCAGGAAGGAGAGCGTTGCTGCCGCTGCCTGGTTTGTCTCTCTTCGCCTTCCTAGCCCCTTTCGTCCCCGCGCCTATCCCAGCCTCGGCTTCGGGGGCGCCTTCCACCCCGCCCTCCCGGCCCCGCCCCGCCCCTCCCCTGTTCCCCCGCCCTCACCCGTTAGAGGCGCTTCCTCTCGGCGGGCTCCTCTTTTCCCGGCGCTTTCGGGGCTGTGCTCCTCGGGTTCGCCAGAGGTCTCCGTGATGCGGGACGGAGGGCATGGTCGCAGCTCCTGCTCCTTGACGAGCGGGTCTGACCCGGGAGTAGGGAGAAGCTTCCCGGTTTGACGCCTCTCTTTTGTTGCAGGCACCTGAAGTCCTCATGATGGCTGTGACCTAAATTCTTTCAGGAAGCCCCGGGGTCATGGCCCAGCAGCACCCCGGGGAAAGGAAGTTGTACCGGGCACCCCGCAGTGGCTCTTCAGCTTGGACTTCAGGGCCCACTGTGGGCCCCGACAAACTTTCATTCTCAGGATTCGGGGATTCGGTGGAGGCTGCACCCAATGGTACCTATTGCCTTACAAGACTCCCTTGTTCCACCAGTGCACCGCCCCAGAGCCCCACCCAGCAGTCGGACCCTAGCCAAGGTGCTCCGAGGGAGCCAGGACCCTCTGGGGAGGGAGAAGATCTTGATCAGACCGAAGCCTCTTCAGATGAGGAAACAGCAGTGGGCAAGGAGCTTTCACGGGACAGTGGGGCTGCGGACCCGGAAGATAGGGACTCTTCCATCCCAACTGTACCATCGGCCTGTAACTGTCAAGGAGCCCCCAGTGTTCCCGAGGGGCCTTTCTCTGAGGGAGGAGATGGCGCGTTTAGTCACTTGTGCACCTGCTGTACCTCCCCAGCTCTGGGCGAAGATGAAGATGATGAAGGGCTCTCCAGGGTTCCCGCAGACCCTTCTCCTGTGCCTAGTGGAAAGAAGCCTCCACCTAGGAGGCAGAGGCATCGCCTGTCAACCAAAGAGGAGCCCAGGGAGGGGGGTCGAAGGGACCCCCGGCCCTCCGGTAGACACCGGCTTGGCCGGAAACGAAGTCAGGCAGACCGGCGTCGCTGTTTGGTGGTATGGGGGTCAGAGGAACTGTATCGACTTGGACAGAAGGGATTCTGGTGGTTGATTGAGTTGTTGGTGCTAGTGGGGGAGTATGTGGAAACTGGTGGACACCTTATCTATTCTTGTGGACGGCTAAAAGGCAGTGATCTGGACCTGCTTCGAATGTGGGTGGGGAGCTGGGTTGGGCAGTTGGGGAGCTGGGTTCACATGGGATTCCTGTGTCTATGCCAGGGACTTTGCTGTGGTGCAGGACTTTTTTCCCACCTACTGCGACTCCTGTGTGCTGTGCTACTTTTGGTTCTGGCCTTGCTGTTGGGTTGTCTTCAGGTGACCTGGAGAGTCTTGATATACATAGGAGACCGATTGGGCTGGCGCTCTCAGGCCACCTGGCTCTTCTCCAGGCTGGATTCACCTGCTGTGCACCGAAGTTGGACTTATCTCAAAGAGAGCAGGACATGGCAACAGTTGGTGGGGCTGGTGCAGAGGGGTTGGCAGGAGGTACCTTGGGGCAAACAGAGGACCAATAGGCAAGGGGATGGGCCCACATCTAGTGGACGATACTACCAACCTGGAGAGGAGGTGTCTCGACTCTTGGCTATGACTGGGATCCCGGAAGATGAGCTAAACCCTTTCCAGGTGCTGGGGGTAGAAGCCACTGCGTCAGATATGGAACTGAAGAAGGCATATAGGCAGCTGGCAGTGATGGTAATTCCTTTGTTCCCTGTCCCATATGCTAGTATTTAAGGAGTCATTCAGCCACATTGCCAGTGATCTGGGTGGTTATGCGTGGGAGACTGCAACACTGTTGGGAGTCTAGTCTAGTTTGCGTTTTCAGTGCAATGTGAAAATAATTTGGAAAGGAGAATAACTCAAATGGTGGGAAAAGGGGAGAGAGGTTCAAAAAGGATTGAGCTTAAAGAAGAGACCAAGGAATTAGGTAAGTAGGAGTTTTCTAAAGAGGTATCAAATGGAGGAAGATGGTCAGTGGTTTTCTTTTTCCAATGGGACAGAATGAAAAACTAGCCAAAGACAATTTAGAAAACATTTACCTAAACATGGGAACTATCTACTCATCTTGAATTATGAGAGAAGATTAGGTAGATGAACTAGAGTTAAAACATATTTGGGAAGTATTTTAGTGTATATGGTTTTTTTTTCATCTTTTGATATGGTTTCATTTTGGCATTGAGATAGGAGTTTGACTTTTCACCCTTTGTCTTTGTAGGTTCATCCTGACAAGAACCACCACCCGAGGGCTGAAGAGGCCTTCAAGGTGTTGCGGGCTGCCTGGGATATTGTTAGTAACCCTGAGAGACGGAAGGAATATGAGATGTGAGAAACAGAAAAAGAAAATTCTATGTGAGGGTGGAATGTGTCAGAGGCAGTGAGGGCCCTTGTGGCTGGGGGAGTAGGATGTTGCTCAACTTCTGTTGCTGGCTGGGGACAAGTGTAGTAGATAGAGCTAGAAGGGATCCCAGAGACTCCAGTCTAATTCGTTTATTTTAAGATGTGGGAAACTGAGGTCAGAAGAAGTTAAGTGACTGGCTACCCAGCGATTTACTTATTTTTTCCTTAGTGCTCTGTGGCTAACATCATTTCTCTTTTACCCACAGGAAACGGATGGCAGAGAGTGAGTTGAGCAGGTCAGTGAATGAATTTCTGTCCAAGCTGCAGGATGAACTCAAGGAGGCCATGAATACTATGATGTGTAGCCGGTGTCAAGGGAAGCACAGGTGAAAAACATGGGGTGTGGGGGGATAGACATCAGAGATGGACGGGTATTATAGCTCAGAGAGGAAGTGTCTTCATCTCCCTTCAGAGCTTTTTATGGGTTTTTATAAGGATTTGGAATTGGTGGTTGTAAACTAAAGAATAAAAAAGCTTTGGGATTGAAGATATGGTTCAACATGTAGTTGAGCAAAGGGAGAATAATAATTTAATTATTAAATAGAAAGGTCAAGGTCCTTCTGGACATGTCTAATAAGTGGTGCCATCAGCCCAAATCGTTTGTTAAAGTCAAGATAATGACTTGGCCGTACTTAGGACTAATATGAGGTTTTTGTGTTCGGGGACAGGAGGTTTGAAATGGATCGAGACTCTCAATATGCTCGATACTGTGCTGAGTGCAACAAGATGCATCCTGCTGAGGAAGGTGACTTCTGGGCAGAGTCAAGCATGTTGGGCCTCAAGATCACTTATTTCGCCATGATGGATGGAAAAGTATATGACATCACAGGTATACTCCAACCCTGCCTCAGGATAGGTTAGAATGTGGGTAACAGACACCATACACAAGAATAAAGTCTAAATGCATACATGATCTAGGTATAAAGATTGATACTATAAACAAATTAGGGGAGCAAGGAATAGTATATTTGTCAGATTTGTGGAGAATGGAGAAATTTATGATCAAACAAGAGATAGGGAACATTATGAAGTGCAAAATGGATAATTTTTATTACATTAAATTGGAAAGTTTTTGCACAAACAAACCCAATGCAGCCAAGATTAGGAGGGAAGCAGAAAACTGGGAAAGAATTTTTGTAACTAGCGTCTGTGATAAAGGCCTCATTTGTAAAATACAGAGAACTGAATCAAATGTACTATACAAGTCATTCCCCAGTTGATAAATGGTCAAAGGATATGAACAGGCAGTTTTCAGAGGAAGAAATTAAAGCTGTCTGTAGTCATATGAAAAAACGCTCTAAATCACTATTGATTAGAGAGATACAAATCAAAACAACTCTGAGGTACCACATCACACCTGTCAGATTGGCTAACATGACAAAACAGGAAGATGATAAATGTTGGAAAAGATGTGGGAGAGTTGAAACACTAATTCATTGTTGGTGGAGCTGTGAGCTGATCCATCCATTCTGGAGAGCAGTTGGGAACTATGCCCAAAGGGCCACAAAAAATGTGCATACCCTTTGATCCAGCAATATCACTTTTAGGACTGTATCCCCAAGAGATCATAAAAATGGGAAAGGGTCCCACATGTACAAAGATATTTATAGCAGCACTCTGTGTAGTGGTCAAAAACTGAAAATCAAGGGGATACCCATCAATTGGGGAATGGCTAAACAAGTTGTGGTACATGAATGTAATGGAATACTATTGTACTATAAGAAATAATGAACAGAACTTCAGAGGGGCCTGGAAGGACTTATATGAACTGATGCTGAATGAAAGGAGCAGAACCAGGAGAACTTTGTGCACAGTAACAATCACAGTGTGTAAGGAATTTTTCTGGTAGACTTAGCCCTTCACAGCAATGCAAGGACCTAAAACATTTCCAATGGACTCGAGACAAAACGCTTTCCACATCCAGAGAAAGAATTGTGGAACTGGATTGCAGAATGAAGCAGAATATTTTCTCTTGTATTATGTTTTGTTTTTTTTCTCATGGTTTCTCCCATTCATTTTAATTTTTCTGTGCAACATGACTAAGGTGAAAATGTATTTAATAAGAAGGTATATGTAGAACCCATGTAAGATTGCATGCCATCTTGGGGAGGAAGGGGGGAGGGAGAGTGAGAAAATCTAAGACTTATGGAAGTGATTGTAGAAAACTGAAACAAATAATAAATAGAAAAAAAGAATATGGGTAACAGAAGGGCCAGAATGTTTAATTGTCTGTGATGCTAGATGATATGGAAGCTATAGTCTTGGAGGGCTATTAGGGGGTGCAGGCCTGGATTTAGGAAGACTCACCTTTGTGAGTTCAAATCCAGCCTCAGACACTAGCTGTGTGACTCTGCACAAGTCACTTAACCCTGTTTGCCTCAGTTTTTTCATCTGGAAAATGAGCTGGAAAAGGAAATGGCAAACCACTCCAGTATTTCTGCTAAGAAAACTCCAAATGGGGTCAAGAAGAGTCAGACACACTGAAACAACTGAACAAGTCTTAGGAAGGGCTTGGACATATAGTACATAGAATGGAGTTAGGATAGTCACTTGGGTTGGGTCATGTTGTTTTATCTGCCTCCCTCTTATGTTTGCAGAATGGGCTGGGTGCCAGCGTGTGGGGATTTCCCCTGATACCCACAGAGTCCCCTATCACATCTCATTTGGGTCCCGGTTTCCAGGTCCTGGTGGGCGGCAGAGGTAGGTAGTGTTTTTTTCCCTGCCTGTTGTTTCAGAGAACTGGCTATACAGAACAGTTTAGTATCCCAGTGTATCCTGGTCACTGACTTGATACTTTTCTTTAATAAATAAAACATCTATATATCTTTAGGAGTGTTCATCTCCTCATCACAATATTTGTTTTTCTGTAGAGTCACTCCAGATGCCCCCCCAGCTTCAGTTGCTGACCTTCAGGATTTCTTCAGCCGGGTCTTTCAGGTTCCCCCAGGCCAGATGCCCAATGGAAATTTCTTTGCAGCTTCTCAGCCTGGCCCTGGGGCCACCCCACCCTCCAGGCCAGACAGTTCCACCACATCCAAAAGTTCAGAAGCCAAACCGAAGCGGCGGAAAAAAGTGAGGAGGCCCTTCCAACGCTGATGCTCTGTCTCTTCTTCATCTTCCTCAGCTCAGTGTCAGGGAATCATAAGGGCTGTGTACAGCATAGGATGGAACTTGTTTGTTTTTTAAAAAATTTTCAATATTTAAAAAGTTTAAAGCATTACCTGTTCACTCAGTGACTTGTGGGAAGCCACTGAATCCCCACTCTGGGAACTAATAACTGAACCTTGTTTGATGACAATACCAAAGAAATAGTGGGGTGGTTGGCAGGAAGGGCCCTGTGCCTAGACCATGGCTAGGATTGGGACTTATGAGTATTTTCTGTGGGATAGAGCCCTCTAGGGTTTGCGGCGGGGCTCTTATATTGTCCCTCCTTCTAAAGGCCAGGGTGGTACTCATTCCGTTGTTAACTTGGACCTTTATTTCTGGGGCTTCTCCTCTATCATCCATGTGAGGAGGCAAGTGGCCCTTACATTCAGGGGTGGGTAAAAGCCCAGGACCATTCAGGGAATGGAAATGCAGCCTCTTTCCGTTCTGTGGTTCCTACCTAACCTCAGGGTTGTTTCTGCAAGGATGGCTGATTTGACAATTTTTTTTTTTAAAGCAGACTCAAGTCCCCATGCCCTTGGTGGATCGGAGGCAAAAAACCAAGTTTGGTGGTGGTAGTGGTGGTGGTGGTGGGTCGTCCCCAGCTATCCCTATGTAATCAAAGGGTTTTTTTTAAGTTTGTTAATATTTGTATGTATATATCTATTTAAAGCCAGGGGATTTACCTTTCTATAAATATAACTGGCAAGCTATGCCTACCTCTTTTGTGTGCCCACTTGCCCTGACCCTATTCTCTGCATGATAAGGGTTACTAATCTCTGATGATTGCTTTTGGTTGAGTGGGGACAAGAAACAGTTTCAGGGAGGCATGGGATATGATAACAATCAGAAAGAGGTTTATTTTAAATTTAAGATTGGGAAGAATGTAGTATTTTCTCCCTCACCTCCCACAAAGTTCTGCTGACTACCCTAGATTTACATGAAAAATAGCTTCTATTATAAAGAAATATACAGCAGTTATGTAGATAGTTGGAAAAGAAAAACTATAGCACCATCTAGGAGAGTGGGCCCAGCCCTTATCCATCTTTCTTGATTCTAAGGAACCTGCCCTTACTTGTACAGGGGAGTCATCCTACCCCCAAATTCATCTCCCTGGAGTTGGCAAAAAAAGATCAGTGGATCCTCAGGTCTTCAGCTGCTAAAGAGAAGGAGGATAGAGCAGCTCTTTGTTCCTTGGCCTTCCCTAGCCTGTACCTAAGTGATCATTGCCAGGTCTTAGTACTTATTGATCCCAAAGAGACGGACACCATGGAACTGGGGTAACTTAGGCAGTAGTACACTAAGCAGTGAAGCCGTATTGATGACAAAGTGAGCAGCGTCATATTTGGTGTAGAAGCTGGCCAGGAGGTAGCTGGGGAGAGAAAGAACAACATGATGAAAAAGAGGGACCTTTCCCTGACCTCTTTTTGTTCTTTCTACCACCTCCCCCTAAGTCAGTTTGTTATTTCCTTAAATGACAGCTCTATCTCACTGTTGCCACTTGAACAGCGTTTCTCTTGAATGGGAAGATAGTTTAGCAAAATGTGTTGATCAATGGAAAATGAAAGAAGGGTCAAGCTACAGTACTGCAAATGTCCCCTTGTCTCTGACATTACCCTCTTCCTTTTAAATCATTTATACCTTCATTTGTTGTACACTTGAACAAAGTCTTGCACCACAGAATCTAGGTGAGGGTTTCTTTGAAGTTTTCCCAGATGCTCCTATCCCCATTACCACCACAGGGAGGCAGCAAGCCTACTCCTGGCTTTCTTTCTTTGGATTTCATAATTGGTGAACTGAACACCCTCTATCCTCCTAGCATGGTTAGAGCATAGTTTTTCAGTGAGTTTACAGAGATTCTACCCCTTGTGGTGGTACCTTCCACTTAACTGACATCCCCTTGGGGGGGACCTTTGCAACCCCCACTCTACCTAGCCTCTCCCTCACCCTCCAGGAACTCACAGCACAATGGGAGAAATACTGAGGAACTTTCTGGAGGAGGTGAACTGGAGCCCATAGTCCATCTGCTCCCAGTGTGTAAGGAGCCGGGCCTGGCCTTGGTCAGGGGTCTCAAAGGGTGTTCCCTTCACAGTGTGCAGAAAGATGTACATGGCCTGAGAGGGAGTGAGAAGGTAGAAGAAATTCTTTTCAACTACGGATTTGAGGCAGGTGGGCAAATCCCCAAAGAATTCAAGTCTGGATGAGAGAAAATGAATTTAGGCTGGAGGCTCACCAGGTTATGGATGACATTGGTCAAGGTCCAGACCACTGGGATGCTGAAGAAGGGAATGCTGAGTAGAACCACATGTAGAAGTCCTACCAGGATGATGTAGGCTAGCCAGATGCCTCGGCTGTTCATCACCCTTGTGTTGGGGTTCACCTCGCTGTGGGCCACCCCCACGTTCATCCTGCCGCAGTAGTGAGTCAGGAGTTCGACTCACCCGGGTTCTCTTTCCTTTCGTCTGCCTCCCTCGGTTACCGGTTTGGTGACTGCAATGAACCTTGAACTTGGGGGGAGGAGGAGGGGAAGGCGCTCCTCGGGTATACTGAGGCCTGAGAGATACAAAGCTCTCTGGGATGAGGGGAATCTAACTCTAGCCTGAAGGGGAACAGCGGGGGAAGGAAGCTGTGGTTAGAGACGAAAAGGGGCCATGGAGCACTTCCTTTCCATAGAGGGGAATGTGGGGCAGTCGTCCTCTCGTCCTCCGGGGGTGGGGCTGGAGGATCAGATCAGGCTCGTCCAAGGGGCGGTGCTCAGGGGGTAGAAGTGCTACAATACCTCTCCCCTCCCATTTTCTGAGCCTCGGCGCGGGGAGCTGCCATTGGCCTTTCTGGAAAACGTAGGGAGCTGCGGCAGCACGTTGTGGGCCTTCCGCCGCCCGGGGTAGGGGCAGGCAGAGCAGGCCCCCCACTCCAGAAGCGCACTACGAAGGGGCGTTCAAATCTCCTTCCTCCAGACGAGCCTGCAGCCCACGCCCGAGCCCAGCCGAGCCCCGAGTCCCAGAGACCTTTCGGCTGTAGCCCGGGGCCCCATCCCTGCCCGCCCTCACGGCCTCCCTCCGTTCCTCTCGGAGCCGTCCCCTCACTCCCGAACCCCCTCACCTGAAAGCTCCAGGGGCCACTCCGCCAGACGCAAGTTGGGCTACTTTCCCTAGTCCACCTGTTGTCTCCGGGAAGCAGCCGTGCCCTCGAGCTGTCCCCATTGGCCCTCCGCACCCGGCGCTGCCGTGGCTCATTGGCCGGCCGTTTCGGTGCTCTGTGTTTCGTTGGCCAGCGGGCCCGTCACTCCGGTGGGAGGAGCCAGCCCTTCTCCAATCCCCTCCGCAGGCGGACCGTCGCGTGGGGGCGGACCCATGCTGGCGGCCGACGAATGAGAAAGGCTGATGGTATAGAGTGGGAGTATAAACAACGACTATTGGGTGGTGGCGGGCCTCCGAGTCTCGGCGGGAGCTCCAGAAGGCGGAGGCAGGAGAGGGGGGCAAACTGGGGGAGGAGGGGGTGACAAGATGGCGGCGGAGACGGTGGAGCTCCACAAGCTGAAGGTACCGTGAGGGGCAGAGGCCCGGGCATGGCTGGGGGCCGAGCTCTGCGGGGTGACCGGCGCCTCCCTCCCCTCATTTCCCCCTCCGGGGCTCCCCTCGCTGTCGTCCCGGTCGTCTTCTCTGGGGCCTTCCTCTCCTCTCATGCTGCCCCCCCTTCTCGTTCCTTCCCCCTGCCATCTTTTCTCTCCGTTCCGGGTGCCCCTCTCCTTACGGCTTCTCCCTCCCCCTTCTCTGCCGAGAATGTGTGCTTGCCTGTGCCCTTGCGAGGAGGCAGGAGAGGTAGCACGTCATACCCCCTCGCCTCGGTCCCCTCCCTCTCTGCCCCCGACCCCCTTTCCTTCCCCAGGTCTCTTCTCCATTCCGAGCCTTGGAGTCCCCAGCCAGCTTGGGTAGCGGCACCCACGTGCGTTTGTGTGTCTGTCCAGCTCGCCCGGACGCCTCCGGGATGCCCCAGTTCCTTCCTAGGAGGTGCTATGGTACCCGAGTCCAGCCTAGAAGCCTGGGAGAGCCCGGGAATGGGGACCACCGGCATCCTCTCCCCGCAGCTCGGGCACTCGATGGCACTGGGGCCACCTCGGAAGAAGAGGGAGGTTTTTTTTTTTGTTTTTTGGTTTTTTTTGCAAGATAGGGAAGGGAGCTGGAGAAGCTTTTTGAAAAACACTCAGTTTTCCCTATTATCCTCCACCTCCTTTTGTGTCATTCTCTGGGAAATAGAGGCTTTTAGTATTATTATCCTCCTATCGGTAAAAGAGATATATTGGTTGATTTTAGGTGTTCGTTTAGAATTTGGCAAACAGTCCCCCTGTCAGATAGTGATTATTCACTTCCTTTTGGGAAACAAGCTAGAAACCGATTTCCCTTGTTATATAATATATTAAGTGCTCCATAAGATTTGCAACCTGGCTTGTTGATGCTGACATTCTAAAGCATTCTAATAGGAAAAAGTAGTTTATGATTTCTTGGATATACTGTTGAGATAGGCTAAAACATGCTTAGCCTTAGCAGCATGGACTTTTATTTTCTTGGATTCTGCTTGGCTTAACTTATTTTATTCTTATTGTATCAATTGCTGAGAGTGTAAGGTTGAATTATAAGCTTTCCATTTGCATGGCATGTCAGTTTTGCTTTTTTTTTCCTGTACTGATTCCAGCCATCAAAATCTACTGTAAAAGAACATAGGGAAGGAGTAGGAGAGGAGCCTGCCCCTATGCCACAGGAATTCTTAACTTTTTTAGTGTCATCAACACCATTAGCAGTCCGGTGAAGCCTGTAATCCTGTTCTTAGAATAATGTATTTAAATGCATAAAATAAAATGCATAAGATGTAACCAATTATATTGAAGTACAGTTATTTAAATATTTTTAGAAGTAAGTTCACAGACCCCAGGTTAAGAACCCCAGCTCTAGAAACAACTGAGTCTTCTTTTCTCTCTTGAAATACTATTTCTCACCTCTCACAGCATCTAAAGGAGTTTGGCATAGTTGTTACTTATATTGAAAGAGTCTTGCCTTGTTATTTGCTATGTGGGAGGGCTTCTTAATCATGGGGGATGTTGGCAGATTTCAGAGGGTCCGTGAACTTGGATGGGGAAAAATGTTTCACTGAACTTTGACTGAAATTTAGCATTTCCTTCAATTATATAAAAACACTCTGAGGAGTCTATAAGCTTCACCAGACTGCGTTAGGTATCAGTGACAGAAAATAAGGTTAAGAACCCCTGCTTTGGAGCTTAACATTTTAATTTTTCTAGCTTATATATGTTTAGTTTGGGTGACCTTAGCTTACTTTAATTGAGCTTTTAGAGATAATTAGAAAAGAATGCTCAGAACTCCACCTTTTTTTACTTAATTTTCGTGGAAAAGAGAGGGTGTGGACTGAAATAACCACACTGGTTAAAAGGGTATGCAGATTTGTCACATTTGCTTCCCAATTTTCTTTTTTGTCTATGAACGGAAGTGCTTCTTAAATAAAGACCTTTGAGGACTGGAGGCCCTCTGTTTCAATAAAGTGTGCACTAATGAGACTTCTTAGCCCTGGGATCAAGTCCTGCCCCTGACACCTGCTAGCTATGTGACCTTGGCCAAGTCACATATCCTCCCTGGGCCTCAGTTTCCTTGTCTGTAAAATGAGGGGGGCTAGAATACATGCCTTCCCAGGTCCCTTCCAGTTCTAGCACTATAATCTCTTGATTTCTATTCTTTTGAAGTGATTATTCATTTTTGACCATATCCATACTATTGACTTTAAACTTGTGAAAAATGTAAAGAAATGCAACCACCACAAAATACAAACTGGTAAGGGAGAAAGCTGAATGGTAGAGAGCAATGTTTGTTAAAATACAGGGATGGGAACTGGATCTGTGATTTCATTGTTATATTGGTTTTCATTGGTTTTCCATTAATTCTAGCAGCTTCTTGGCTTGTCTTTCATAATGTCTTGACTACAGTCACAACTCCTGGATGAGGAAACTCCCTCTACTGATGCAGGTTGGCATCTTCTCTGAAACTTATAGTCTTAGAGAGTTGCTTAGAGAAGTGAAGTGACTTGCCCAGGATCACACAGCCAGTATGTTTCAGAGGCAGGACTTGACCTCAGGTTTTCCTGGGATAAGCTTGTGTGTCAAGTGCCACAGAACATTACAGGAATAGTGGTAAAGCCAAACTATATCATGGGAATTCATTTAAGTAGTGAATACATTGACTATCCTTTTGGGGATAGTGTAGTATTGTGGCACAGTGGAAAGAGCATTGGTTCTAGAGTCAGACCTGGGTTCATATCCTCCCTTTGATGCTTCCCACCTGTGTCACTTTAGGCATGAATTATTTAATCTCCTTGGGCTTCAGTTTCCTCATCTGTAAAATGAGGGTGTTGGGGTCCCTTCCAGCTCTGTATCTATGACTTTTAATTTCTTTATTTGCTCTCTGCACTTTTTCATAGATCTCTATTTTAAGAACTACTTTTGACAGTCACTTGAGCAATTATGGATTGCTTGTTATGTAGTAACACTATAAATGTTATGGAAGAAAACAAAATTGTAAGTCAAGGTAAGGTACCTGTCTTTGAAATATAATATAGTTGATAGAGATAAATATACACATATGAAATTACTTAAACAGATTTTTCATTTTAGGGTGCTATATTTTAAAAAGACATGGACAATAATATTAGCTTATGTGCCTGTATAGTAAGTACTTCATGGCTTATATCCTCAATGGTATTGTGAGATAGGTAGTGTTAAGTGTTATTATTTCCATTTTATAGATGAAGAAACTGAAGTCCATGTTAATGGACTTGACTGTGGTTGTACAACTAGTTAATGTCAGATCCAGGATGTGAATTCTGTTCTGACTTCAAGTCAAGTGTTCTTTTTCCTTACCCCACACCATCTCTCAAATTAGAGCATGTCTATAGTTAGATTGTCTGGAATGGTGAAAGGTCTGGAATCCATGTCTTGTAAGGATTGCTTAAAGGAACTAGGTATGTTTAATCCAGGAAAGGGAAGACTTGGGTATGTGATAGGTGTTGTCAGTTTTTTTAATTTTTAAAAGTTTTGTTTCTGTTTTTCTCTCTTTCTCACAATTTTTTCCTGTTAAGTTCCTCTACCTGCTCCCCCTCCCCCCATTAGTTTCCTGTAGCAAAAAAACAAAAACAATTAAGTACAGCTGTGGTGTATATCACATTCCACATCAGTAGTCTCCATCTTAATATTGAGGGGAGGAAGGTATGTTTCTCTGTTAGTTCTTTGAGTGAGAGATTGTTCATTACAGTTCACAGTTCAACTATTTTTTACGATTATTTTCTTTTACATTAATACTCATTGTGCATATAATTTATGTAGTTATGTTTTCTGAATCAGGTCATACAGGTTCTCTTGATTTCTTGAAATTTTCATTTCTGTCATTTCTTTCTGCACAATTCTTCATTATGTTCACATATTACCATGTGTCCAGCCATTCCTCAATTAAGGGGAGCCCTTTTTGTTTGCATTTTATTGCTAATAATAGCTAGCATTTTATTAATGCTTTAAGGTTTGCCAAGTACTTTATTTGACATCTTATTTAAGCCTCACTATGGCCCTATGGGGTAGGTGCTATTATTATCCCCATTTTATGGATGAGGAAACTGGCTGAGGGAGGCTAAGTCGCTTGCCCAGGGTTATACAGCCAATAAATGCCTGAGGCAGTATTCCACTCCTAAGTCTGTCTGCTCTCCCACCTAGCAGCTTCCCAAAGAGACACTACAAAGACTGCTGTCACATATTGTTTGTTACATGGAGGCTCTGTTTGTCACTGATTTCCTTGGTGGTATTTGTCCAGTAGTAACGTAGTATATGAACACTTAGGTGTGTTGATATCTAGGATGGTTAGACTAGTTCACAGCACCCACCACCAGCAGTGCGCCAGTGTTCTGTCTTAAAGCTCCTCCATCATTTACTATTTTTGTAGGTGTGAGGTGAAACCTTTGGAGTTTTAATTTGTATTTTCCTACAATAAGTAAGTATTGTAATAAGTAATTATTAATCAATTAATAAAATTGATTTAGAGCAGTTTTTCATCTGGTGCTTGATAGTCTGCTTTTCCTCTGAAACTTGTTTTTTCATACCCTTTGTTGTGGGTATGTTCATAGCCATTTATCTTTTGAGGATTGGCTCTTCAAATATTAAGTGGGTTGCTATTTTTTTTTTGTCACTATGCGAGTTTTTTTAAAATATTTTTGATAATCTGGTGAAATCTGTGGACTCCTCAGACTAATAATTTTTATATGCATAAATTAAAATATGTAGGATTATAAAGGAAAACCAATTAACCAAAATTCACAGACAGGTTCCTCCCTGCTTATTCTTTAGAACCCTTGCTTTGGTTGCCGGATCTAGAACCAATGAGAATCTTCGTGGAAGCAGGTGTCTGCTCAACATAAGGAAAAATTTCTCAACAGTTAAAGCCATTCAGAAATACTTTGTGACTTACCAGGCTCCTTGTCAGTTGAAGTATTTGAGCAGAGAAAGTCTAGATCACCATCTGTCAGCCATGTTGTATAGGACATTCCTATCTTGGGGTAAGGTTGAACTAGTTGACCTCCAAGATTTATCTCAACTCTGAACTAATAATTTTATTAATTCTGAGTACAAACTAAATATTAATAAGTGCAAGATTATACTATAAATTAGCATACCCAACAATAATGTTGGTAAATATTTTTGAATATATACTACAATGTAGCGTGTAGAAATGCATAGTGTGAAATGCTCCTTTTCCTCAAGGGACCTATAATCTAGTTGGGGAGAGAAGAATTGAAACACATGAAAAGCTTAATAATAAGCAATTTGCTATTATAGTAGGATACCACTGATTAATACATCCTTTCAGTGTAGTTCTGCTGATAATTGCTAAAAGAGGCCAGATAAAGGAGAAATCACTTAAGGTTGAGGGAGGGAGTGAGGATTTGTACTTGATCTAGACCAAGGTTTTGTAAACTTTTTCCACTCAAGACCCCTTTAGCACTTCTTAAACTGTGAGCCATGACCCCCACAAAGGGTCAAGACTCATAGGGTCAAGAGATCCACAGTTTAAGAAAGGCTGATTTCAAGATCACTAGATAGGATATATGGGAGAGGATGTTTTATTCAGGTGTCAGCAAAAGTAGAGGTAGAAATTTGTATCAAGGATTGGGATAATCAAGTAAGGAAATGATTATTGTAGAAGAGTTAAGTTTTGCAGTGCTGGCAGTTTTGTTTGTTTGTTGTTTGCTTTTTGAGGGGTCTGAATGTACCTACCTGCTCTTGTGGTTCTGGTCCTAATTTCTTGCCACATATACTATCAGTGTTTATATCTGTTTTATTTCCTGTGCATCTGTCTTGACTGACTTTTTTGATTCCTGTTAGCCAGAGTGCTAGAGGCTTTTGGAGAAGAGGGTAGGTAATGTTACCTCTATGGATTCATGACAGGGCCTAGTTTTTACCCTGGAATCAAAATTAACATTTACTTGGTTTTTGTGGTACTGTGGTGCTTGTGACAGCCATTGTTTAATGTATGTGTTTTTGGGTGATTGGACATGTTTCAGAGTGAACACACAGACACACATGCACACACTCTCTCTCTCTCTCTCACTTTTCAGAGAAGTCTATAGGATGGAGACAGAAAGTAGTCAGTATGACTTGCTTAGATGAGAATGAATTTTCTCTATATTCTCTGTATTCTAAGAGACCAAAGGAATTTAGCATTAGACTCCAGGCATATCTTGAAGAGCATAGTTAGTGTCTGCTGGGACTTGAGAATAATTTATATATGCCTTTCTCCAGGGAAACAGTATATAGTTAGTATAGTGTAAATTGCTCAGTTATATTTACCAAGAAAGGGGAGGATGGTTCCAGATAATCCAGAACAGTAGATATAATGCAAAACCAGATTTTTTTGCTTTATGTTTTTAAAATTTATTAGGTTTTTAAATTTTTGAAACTTCTTTTTTTTTTTTTGCTTTATAATTGTTTTCATATACTTGCCAGCACAAAGTACTACTAGGAAAACTTGTTTTGTTTTATATTTTTGGGTAAAAATTTAAGGGAAGAGACTAGAGGCTTGTGATAATACACAAGAATGTATGTAGGTTGGAACTTTATTGAGGTCATTCTTATGTCTTGAATCTGTCCCTTTAAATAATCCCACTACTGGGCATAATACCCCAAGGAGATCAAAGACTGAAATAGTTTCAGTATATAGCAAATTATCATAGCAGCATTTTTTTGTGGTAGCAAAGAACTGGAAACAAGATGTCCATCATTTGGGGAATGGCTGAACAAAGTCTGGTAATAATATATGTGGTAAGAATTGATGAATATGAAGATCTAAGAGAAAACATAGGAAGAATTGTTTAAAATAAGCAAAATCAGAGGAGCAGGAGACTGGAGCACTAACGTAATGTCAATGAACAGCTCACTAAAGAGAAGCTTGGTAATGGTCCTGGAGAATAGATAATGAAACATGCCATCTTCTTACTGGAGAGCTGCTGGAGCTAGCTGAGTGTTGCATACATTGTCAAATGTGACTGGGTCTCTTTTTTGGTGGGGAGAGTTCATTTCTGGAAATGGATGAAAGATGGTATTTCTAGAAGCAGCTGTGATATAAGAACTAAAGGTTTCAATAAAATTTCATTTTAAATAGGAAGTGTTTTTGATTTTTGAGAGTGTTAGAAGGAAGGTGGATTAGCTCTGTTAGCCAGGTGGTTGAATAGGTGGTGGCCACCTCACCCCCAAAATAAATAAATAAATGGCTGTGTCTGTGTATAAATATATAATTGATGCCTTTTGTTTTTTATCACATACATTTCCCAGAGTATCTCTCCCAGAGAGCCATCCCTTCTAATGAATTTTAAAAAGGGAAAATGTTCAATGAAACTAACCAATTTTATAGGAAAAGTCTGATATTTTATGCAGTGTTCCAAAGAAGCAGAAGGAGGTAAATTTCTCTTATCTCTTCTTTGTGACTAAGCTTTTTCACAGCATTCCATTTCTATGTTACTGCTGCATTTGTTCTTTCTATTTCTTTGGTCATTGTGCATATTATTTTCCAGGTTGTGCTTTACTTCACTCAATATCACTTCACATAAATCTTCCTTTAATCATTTCTTATTGTACTGTAGTATTTTAGTACATAAATGTGCCACAGTTTGTTTAGCTGTTCCTCAGTTGATGGGCATCTACTTTGTCTCCTTTTATTTGCTGTTACAGAAATGCCGACATTATTTTGCTGTATGTAGGGGCCTTTTTAGCGTTGATCTTGATTTGGTATACAACCAGCAGTGGAATCTTGGATTATTCTAAATTGCTTTCCAGAATCATTGAACTCGCTTTCATCAACTGTGTATTAGTGGATCACCTCTCTTTTTTAATCTACTTAGGTATATCTGTGGGACTAAGAAGTTTCTTATGTTTTTCCAGCTTGCTGAGCTAAAGCAGGAATGTCTTGCACGGGGCCTGGAGACCAAAGGAATCAAGCAAGATCTCATCAATAGACTCCAGGCTTATCTTGAGGAGCATGGTAAGTGTCTTCTGTGGTCTGAGAGTAATTTACTTACGCCTTTCCCTGAGGAAACTATAGTTAATTGGTATATTTTGCTCACTTATTTTTGCCAAGGAAGAGGGGGGATTGTTCCAGATAATCCAGAATAGTATTTATAATGCAAAAACAGGATTTATTTTTGCTTTGTAATGCAGATTTTTGTTTCAGTAGATCTGTATTATCCATATTGAGTTTTGCTTGAGCTAATGTACAAATTGCATTTTTCTCTCTGAGTTCACAAAGAGTAGGAATTAGCTTTGCAACACTATTTTTATGTATGTGTTTTCATTTCCTTTAGCTGAAGAGGAGGCCAATGAAGAAGATGTTCTGGGAGATGAAACAGAGGTGAGTTGGAAAGGTATGATATTATGTTGTGAGCAGCCAGGGCCATGTCCTAGCTCCATTACTTTAATATTAGCCTCTTTTGGAGTTGTCTTTACCTGTTGGAAGGGTTGTGGTTTTTCCTGAAAATGGACTGGCCAGGTACAGAGAAGATCCTAGATTTAGAGCTGAAGGGAATATGAGAGATGATTTGGTGTCTGGTTAGGAGGGAGAATCAGCATAATAAAGGACAGAGCTCCAGAGATACTCACTTTGGCATTCTGAAAAACTTTTTTGCTAATGAATGTTTCAAATTTAATTTGTGTTAACTAATTCTGTTTTAGGAAGAAGAACCAAAGCCAGTAGAAATACCTGTCAAAGAGGAAGAACCTCCAGAGAAAACTGCTGATGTGTAACTATCTCTCTCTCTCTCTCTCTCTCTCTCTCATTCAACCCTCTTTAAAAAAAAAAAAAATTAGACTATGGAGTTAAGGCAGTTTTGATTTGATTAGATTTGATATTTTTTCTGATTTCTCCAGAAAAGCATGTTTAGAATATTTGAGGATTGGTCACTATATTGTCTTTTTCTTAGAGTGCCTTCCACTTCTAAATAGGATGCATGGTTTCATTCCAAATTCATGGTCATAGAAAAACAAAACAGTTTGTTCTCAGGTCACAGAGTAGGGATTACTATTTGGGTGACTAATAGCCCAGGCCTGGAATGATGCCTTTAAGCTCTGTTTTTCTGCCAGAGGAACAACAGAATAGGTGAATCCATAAATATTCTCCCAGGACATGTAGACTGAGGAAAGATGGTTTTGAGGAGAAGGAGATATATACATATTTCTTAGCAAATCTGAATTACCTTTCTTGGGGGTGGTGTATCTTTTATTCCAAATGCTCTGTTGGGACTTCAACATTTAAGAGCAGTGCAGTATCCTTTTGTTTCAATTGAATCTGATTCTTACATCTGTCTTACCTCTGTTGTTCCCATTAGCCTGAGTTAATTCTAGATTTTGTTAGCTTTCCATAAATGGTAGTATTTGAAAATTGCAGCACCTATACGTTATCCTCTGGAACAAAGAGAATGGTTTTTGTCGTTTTTTGTTCAGATGGTTTTAATTCCTTGAATTAATGAGGTTAGGGCAAGGGGAATTTGAAGGACTGTTTTCAGATTATATGCGCTTATTAGAAGTGCTTTTGAACTAACTAAGCCACCTAGACTAATCTAGTGCAGAGAGTATCTTTACTTGTAGATGGTGTTTAGTTTTGTGTATGAATGTGGAAAGGAGAGGCTTCTTACTGGAACAGTAGTGATTACCTTGAGCCCCAGATTATGATGTCTTTTTACTGCTTGGGTTTAATTGAGTAGAGGCGAGCTGGAGCAGAGAGGAAGGAAGCTCCCTCTCTGGGGTTCCCTTTCTACCATGAAGTACTGAAGTGATTTTTACATCAAGATTGGAATGTGGAGGAAGTCGTTAGCTTGGGGCTGGGGGGCGGGGTGTGGTTGGTAGTAGTTGGGGGGGGGGGCGGCTGCTGTTCTTTTAATGGCGTTGGACTTCAAGTAAGACATTAAACTCCTAAGGTTATTTATGCCTAAACTGGAGGAGCTGGCTTTGGGGGTAGAGGGGTGAAGGAAAGCTGAAAATCTCCAAATTTATGAGAGAATAGTACTATGTAAGGACTCAGAAACTTGGCTAAAGGCTGATCCTACTTAGGACTTATTCTAGTGCATTGTAGTCCTACATTTTAAAGTAGCTCCCTTTATCTTAACTTTGGTCTGGGATTCTCCTCAGATGCCCTTCAGTTTCCAGTTTGGTCAACTGGGCAGAGTTAAATAGGGCAGAGCTAGGTTGCAGTCAGCAGGGGGCACCTCTTGCCTGACTCAGAGTACAGGGTGCTCTGACAAAAGGGTGGAGGGGGAAACGAGTTCCTGTTCCAGAATTGCTTCCTCTGAAAATGTCATTAAACCATTACTACCTTTCAGGGCATCAAATGGGAAAACTGTCCAGGAGACTGGAACAAAAGCCGCCCATGCCTCTAAATAAGGGACCTTAATGAGGCTGGTTATGACCCACAGTTTTATGGGAGTTGTTTGGTGGAGCGTTAATGCCCTTCCATTTATCCTGGGTACTTCCGAACTTTGTCTCCCGCCCCTCTGGTCCCCCCTCTTTTGTTTTCTCTCTTAAACCTTTTGACCAGAGACTCAGCCATGTTTTCCTAAGACAAACTGACCCCCGCCTCCTTCCTCCTAACTCCCTTTGGCATTTTCATTTGTCCCACTTCTAGGGTTCCAGCTGGAGCTGTAGGCCCCTGAGAAATAGGGGAAACAGGGCCTGTGGAGCACACATATGACTTGTGATGTCAAAAAACGAGAAATAGTATTAAAAGAATAGCTCTTGGCTCAAAAAGGAATTGAAAGTTTCTTAGAATAAGGGTAATGATTTCTGATGTGTTGCTATGCATGTTTCTTTTCAAATTCCTGAAACTACCTTTTCTGATTTTAAATTATTGTATCTTAGCTATAGTCTGTCACGTCAGTTTGTCTTTTTCAATGAATGGCAGCCCCCAAAATTCATATTGGAAGTGTAATCATAGTGTCAAGCTGTAGGCTGCCAGGATTTTTTGATTTGTTATTTCTTCTCTTCCTTTTCTCCTAGGGCAGCAGAGAAGAAGGTAGTAAAAATCACATCTGAAATACCACAGACTGAGGTAGGCAATTGTATCTGTTGCTTGCTTTTCTTTTTGGGAAGCAATTTTTGTACCTGTTGCTCCTTTATTTTACATTCCCTTATTCCATTTGTGTTTTCTTTTACCCTTTATCTTTAGGGTGAGAAGTGATATTTTTTTTTTCATTTTTTCCTTTTTCTCTCAATTTCCCTGGAGTGTTTCTTGTTTAGTTGCATATGACAAAATATTTGGATTTTTCTGTAAGACAACTAGTCTTCTGTTTTCTAACATTATGGTTTCAGTGGTAACCATGTGAGATCTAGGCATCCATTATGTGATCTTTAGGGCAATTGTAGCCTATCGTACTTTGGGGTATGATTCACCTGAGGTTTTCTGTGAAAGAAAATATTGATCTAATGAACTGGCGTATGTGAACTAGTAGGCCAGTAGAACCTTACAATTTCTCTGATACTGCTGTTGTATAACTGATGGTTGCCAAGTGTCATAGTAGCAAGTTTGAATTAGTAATTGTATTTGTAAAAAATGCACAAGACTTGTGTACGCATTTCTGATCTATCCCTCCTCAAGGTACTAGAGGCTAAGAGTTAGGAGTAGATCAAATTGATTGAACCCATGAGATGAAGTGGCTGGTAACAAAGGGGAATACAAAATGAATCACTTGACTCTAAGGTGATTATTTAAAAATAAATTTTTTATCTTTTTATATTATCTACATTTTCCATTGTATTCTTCCCCCTTCCTGAGAGCCAAGCCTTATAGCAACAGACAGTTAGAAAAAATTTAGCAAAACTAACATTGAAAGGTCTGACATTATATATATTATTCTATATCCATAACTCCCTCATCTCTGGAAAGAAGCAGAGAAAGGTACTTTTTCATATTTAGGGCTAAACTTGCTTTTTGTTACAATATTGTAGTTAATAAGTATATTGCTTTCCTCATTCTAGTTGCTTTATTTTGTATTGATTCAAAGCAATCCTCCCATGTTTCTCTGTAGTTATCCTTTCTTACAGCACAATAATCTTCCATTACTTTCATGACCTGTAGTGTATTTAGCTATTACTCCAAACAATGAACATCTTCTTTGTTTGCAATTAAGATGATTCTTTAAAAGTTGTTTCTTACTTGTAGCTGAATTGAAGTCTTGCTGTACTATTCATCTCCAGTTCTGAGGCCAGATATCACAAAGAACTTTTTGCTATGTGCTTTCAGAATAGTGAGTTGACAAATCCTTTTGGGATGACACAGAGCACACAGTTTGTTCTTAAAGATACCTGTCTTGACAGGAGATTTTCCATTCTTAGTTTTGGACCTGAGCCAGTTTTTTGGTTCTTTCAGATACTCATCCAAATATAACTTCTATCTTTATCTTTACTCTTCCTTCCCCACTCAGTCAAGAAGCGTTTATGAAGTTGTAGGTGGTGAACAAAAATGAAACCATCCTTTTCCTCAAAGAGTTTACATTCTATTGGTGGCATACTTTTCCACCCCCAACTTGTTTTCAAGATTGTACTGGTGAATTCATTGTAGTTTCCATGCTTTTACTTTCTGAAAAGAATATTTTTATAGAGTTGAGTCCTTACTTGAATGCTGTGCCCGATGACAGTATGGTTCCTGGGGCTGGCATTATTATTAATCTTGTTCTTTTGAGGAGGTCTCAGTGTTCTAAAGAGCTAATAATCTGGACTTCTTTTTCAAAGGAGGTCATATTGGAACCTTGGTGGATTTTTCTCTCCTCCTTTCTCTATCTCTTCTTTCAGAGGATGCAGAAACGAGCTGAGCGATTCAATGTACCTGTGAGCTTGGAGAGCAAGAAAGCTGCCCGTGCAGCTCGGTGAGTGTTTTTTAGTTACTAAAATTTAAGAGTATTCTCCAAGGTATCTATAAGGAGGGCCGTGGGAATGGGGAGGAAATGGTGGCCATATCTTTGGGGTATAACAATGTAGATGTACTCCACAAAAGGAGGACCATTTTCTTGTTTTTTAAGCATCTCTGCTGATTTAAACCTATCATCAACAGGTAGGGCTTCACTGCTCAGTAGACATATTGTTGAATGCTAGTTCTAATTCTTATAAAGACTTTCTGTCAACTTACCTCTATGGGCAATTTTTTTCCTTCAGCTTGAGAGAGAGAAAAAGCCAAATCTCTTTCATGGGGTTGTTAGAATTAGCTAATGATTGCAAAGCTAGAGATCACAAGCAAGAAGTGCCATATGTAAGCCTGACAAGAAACAAGAGATAGCCTGGAGTGTGAACAACTTCCTAATTCAGCTTTGTTTCTCTGCAGATTTGGCATTTCTTCAGTTTCAGCAAAAGGTAAGAAGACAGGGGACATTGTCAAAGTTTTCTCTGGCTTATGGTTCTTAATTTTTTTTGGAGTACTTGGAGCCTGGAGTACTTCCCCAAATTAGGAGAATAGGTTTTGATTTTAGAAGACCTTGAGAAATTATCTCATCTTATCTTATCTTAGACCTATAATTAAGCCATCCTCAGCAAGTTAAAGAAAATTGGCGCTGGTTTTAGAAGGTGGAAGTATGTGCCAACATTTGCCTCCCCTTTCTGAGAATCTCCAGGGAAGATGGTTTCTAGATTTGCTAATTCATTTTAGTGTCTCATTTTTTAAAAATTCATTTTTCCCTAGTGTCCAATACAGACATTAGCTATCGGTCTGTTTTGGTGAAGTATGGAAAGAGAGTTTTCATGCAGAAGAAAATGAAGAGCAAAAGTCACTGCATGCAAAAACTTTAAAAACTTCTGGTCCCTAATCAAAAATTGTTCCCAGTGATTTGGAAGTTATTTTAGACTATTTTACAAAGAGCAGCCAAATTGATGTTATGGTCAAAAAGGCCTACAAGATAATGAGAATGATCTGGAAGGTATTTAGAAACAACAAAAAAATAACCTTTTTATTTTATTAAAAATAAACCATAGAATGTCTATTCTAGGAATAAAGGGTGCAGTTTTGTTTATTTATCTCAGAGATAAAATCGAACTAAACAAATGTTAGAGATAAATGAGATTCTCCTTGGGGTGACTAAAAATTAGGATACTTGTTTTATAAAAAAAAAAAAAACTTAATATAGGAAATGAGCAAAATTAAAGTCATAAAGGCTATGGATAAAGTAAACACACTTATTTGTGAAGCCTTGGGATTCTAAAAGCAGGCACCATTTCTTGAAACAATTAAGACAAATAAAAAGAAGTATTTCGTATATATAGCGTGTGGTAAACTTTTTCTTTAATCAGACCTGTTTCATCTTAGGGAGCTCTCAGTGAGCAAGCTCTGTCTCCCAGTGCATATAAGCACCTGTTCTCTGCAGCTTATGGTCTTAGAGAGTTACCTGGAATGTTGAGAGGTTAAGTGGTTTGCCCTGCTTCCCACAGCCAGTAGGTGTGAGAGCCTTCCTCAACCCAATACCAATTCTTGATTGTTCTCTCTGTATACTACATAGTATACTGCCTTTTAAACTAAACTTTAAGGAAAACTTATGGAAACTTAATGTCCCAATATGTAACAAAAACTGAAAATAAAAATAGTTTACAAACTGACTTGGATAAATTCATAGATGGTAGCTTACATAATGGGGTATTAAGAGAAGCTAGTATGTTTTAGTAACATTTTTTAACGTTTGAGGTTTATGTCAAGAGGGAGAAATATACCATGACTCTTCAGCATTGTAAGAGACAGAATTCTAGCCAAAATGATGATGAGTCTGACCCATTGAAGCAACACTTAATGTTCTTTTATCTAAATTGAACTACTCTTTCAGCTCTTTCCTTAATACTTCCTTCTTGTCTTTTCCTTAGTGGGAATAAAGAGTAACTGTCTTTTGCTTTATCTTGAAAGTATGTGTAACTCTTTTTAAACAGTAAATTGGACTTCTGTTTTTGCTTCCTTAGGTTTATCATCAGACACCAAACCTATGGTAAGAAACTTGGTTTTTTTGTCCCTAGTATAGTCAGATTTTTTTCCCCTTAGAAATAAACTTTATAAAGTCACTGGCAATTGATAGACTAAGATTTTTTAGCAATATTAAAACTCTGAGAGTCTACTTAACTTCTTCCAGCTCTTAAAAAGGAGCAAAACCCATATTTTAACCTTACACATTTACTTCTAGGTCTAGGGTTTTTTTGTTTGGTGGTTTCTGTTTTTTTTTTTTTTTTTTCATTTTTCTCCATAATTCTCTTAAGTACAGAAAACCATGATGTCAGAAGAGGTGGGTAGTTGAATGGGGAGACTGTCTCCCCCATGCTCTGTTTGTCTCCATTTCATCAGGAGTAGAGAATTAGCACATCTTTCTGAGTCACTTTGACATTTTATTCATTTTCTTCTGTATACAAAGATTAATGTACCTTCACAGCTAGTGATGAGCACACTTACCTTTTAGTTCTCTGGTTCTATATCTTCAGGCCCTGTTGATGGAGCTGGTTGATGTCTAACTTAATTCCTACTCCACAAAAATCTGTTTGTTAATCTGTTTGTAGTTCAGCTATGCATTACAAAGAAAGAAAGAAAAATAGCGATTAAAATTAGAGATGGAAAGTAATAAAAATTGGAATAAGATACCCTCTAGCTCAGTGTGACCATTTGGTGGTGGTGTGCTAGCATAAGCAATGGGAAGCATTTGCGGAAGGGAGATACTCCTTGATGCCTAGCCCTCAGAATTCTCCTTTTTGGAGATGCTGTTCATTAGATGGGATTGGAGTGGGTTCAGTCTTAACCAGAAACTATTGTGGTGCTGGGTTCTTAATACCAGATGTCCAAGAAAAGGGAAAGTAAAATAAATTAGCAAATTAATGATATTATTAATATTAATCTGTGGATTTGATTAAAAAAAAAAAGAATGAGAGTAGCATTGTTAGTTTCTGCTTTGGCCAGGAGAAAATGGAAACTAAGTTCTCTTTGTCTATATGCAGAGATCGTATATTAAAAGTCCATTGTTTTAAGTTGGATATGATGAATGTTTAAAGTGGAAGGGTATAAACTTTTCAAGCTACCATTTTCATTATATGTTTGGGAAAGTCTGATCTTAAGTCCCATTTAAGGTTCTTTGACCATTTTCAGAAGGCAGAGCTGAAACTTTCATAACTTTTTCAGACACATTTCAGGTTCAGTGGGATGTATTGGTGCCATTGTTTCTTTGGTGAAATTCATCACAAAGTATTCTTGGAGACCAGAAATATTGATGGGTTAATATCTATAATGTTATTTTGTGTAGGTTTCAGCAACGCACCATGGTCTCTCTTTTAGTATTTTCTTCTTTGAATTTTGAAACATCTGCTCACCTGTGTCCTATACTTTTGTAGGTAAACATGGATAAATTAAAGGAAAGGGCTCAAAGATTTGGTTTGAATGTCTCCTCAGTCTCTAAGAAGGTAAGGTGTTCTGGGCCTAAGAACTTTTTCTATACTTTTAGAGCAGCCTGATGGATAAGAATTGATGCCTTTTTAATAAAATAGATAGCTACTCTCTACTTGTGAATATTTTTTAATTCCTCCTCTCACTGTCTTTTGTTATCAGGTTTTAGTTTTCATAACTCCCATCTAATTTAGTCAGTTGGCAGAGCTTGCTGTTTCTGCCAGGTATAGCTGAGCCATCCCCATTAGGTTGCTATCCTCTTCCTTTTAGATTATTAAGTAGAATTGTGTAATTGCATTGTTCTAGGCTCCATGAAAATTACATTGAGGAGACACAGCCTTGCTTTTAGGTAGAAGGTGCCGCAAACCCAGAATTTGTGGCTTCTTGGAACAAAAGCGAGACAGCTGTTGTTATGTATTTTCCTGTTCTTTTGCTGTGTCTGGTGTCACTTAATTTATCAGACCAGAAATGATTACTTTAAAATAATTGTGATTATCTAAAAATAATTAATTTCTTGCTTGATAAGTGATTTGATTGTTGGAATAAAGTGTAGGATGACAGTTTCTCAGGACATGATTGGTACTGGAGACTTGGATAAGAATATAAGACGATCTATAGCAGGTAGTCTTTTAATCGCTGATTAATCTTCCTCTAGGAAGAAGAGGGCTAAATACTTCCTGGGCTTGAGATGACAGTTGGGTAACAGGTCCACATGATACAGTATTTCAGACCAGGCAAACGCTGTCTTTGGCTGTACTGTCTATCTTAGTATCAGATATGTTACTAGCAGGCTGACTAGGGGAAGGGTTAGAATTAGGAGTGGACATGATTTTGCTTGAAGAAGAATGCCTGCATTGGTGCAAAGATCGAACACCTTGCCTGCATTCATGTGGCAGTTAGAGTAAGCGTCATTGGCACATACTCCTTAAACTAGATCTGTGATGTCTGACTTGATTGGCTTCCATCAATATCCAAAGCGCATTACTAGTCTCAAGTGCTCATTGAACCTTTGATGTTTGATTGTAGAGTGGGGAAGAATGTGAGGTATTTGCATTTTCTTGAGTAGTATAAGAGTAGCAGATGTGTAAACTGGATGCAGTTTATCTGGGACTAGGAAAATTAAAAACCAAGAGGCAGAATATTCCTGATTGTGTTAATATTTTACTGGAAGACAAGTTAAAGGGATCAATGGGTATGAGACCTGGGCTCCCTTCTATTTGGTGGGGAATTTGTGGTACCAGAGACTTGTTATTCCTAGATAGATAGATGGTCAATTAATACTTAAATACTTCATTCCCACTCACAAGAGCAGCGTTTGTTAGTATCTCCTTTGGCCCAGAGGAAATGGAAACTAAGTTCTCTGGATCTACATGCAGAGATTATACGTTGAGTCCATCATTTTTAGTTGTGAGTAGGAATATTAATTTTCTGTGATTTTTCAGAAAGTCTAAAATTCACAAATTTGAGGATTATTTCTCTCACTGAACTTCATGGTAAGAGAATGAGGCTTTTAAAAGTGACTACAAAACTACCAAAGTTTCTGCCCTGTATCTGATCATCCAAGTTCTTTACTGATGAATTGGTGCACTTAGAACAGTGTCTGACATACATATAGGCACTTAATAAATTCGTACCAAATTGGAACTTGGTACTGCAACTGAGCATTGCTGCTATACATTATCAGGCCATATATTTCACAGTGCTTATGTGGTGTATGAGGAGGTCAAGTTTAGTGACTCGATAAAGTCTTTGGGTTTTCTTGATCCCACTTGAGGTCTTAGTTCCCTGGCCAATACATATTTCTCAGTGGGTTCTGCTGGACCAGTAGTTGGGCTAAAGGGAACAAGCTTTTGTGAGTAAATTTTTAATTGTTGGAATTTGGTCTCTTTTCCAGTGGCAAATTTGAAGAAGCCTAATTACTGTTATTGTTCTGGGCCAGCAACTCTTCTATGGCTGACCTGCTTATGTCTGCCTTAAGTTCCTTGACTATACTGTGTCATCTGTTACATAGGCATGGAGAAATCTGACATTTCTTCTCTCTTCTCTTATTGTCTCTTCTCCCTCTTCGCTTCCTCCCCTCTCATTTATCCCTAAAGAAAGGCCTACCAAGCCATGTTTCTAGCTTATGTCCTTGTGAATGTAACCTTTTTGGTTTAGGATAATAAAGTGACAGGGCAAAGACTGACACTGGCATTTATAGACATTTTTATATGAGGGGGTTGTAAGTATTCCTGTCCAGCTCCTTAGGTTATTTGTGAATGGAATTGGCTGCCTTTCTCATATAAACTACATGATAATTATAAGACCAAGAACTGCAGATAAAGATTCTGGTACTGGTCCTCTAATATGATTCTCTCCATTTCTCACCTATGGCTCCGCCTTTCCCCCAAGTCCTGAGAAACAGTGAAGAGAATTTTGCTCTTTGGTTGACTGTGTAATGATGATGTGTGAGGCATGGTGTAAGTAGAAAGAACACTGACTTTGGGAGTCAGGAAAATCTGGGTTCCAGTCTTATTTCTGACTTGTAATAGCTGTGTGATCATTAGCAGATCATTAAATCTCTGGAGTTGAAAGAGAGAGAGAGAGAGAGAGAGAGAGAGAGTGTGTGTGTGTGTGTGTGTGTGTGTGTGTGTGTGTGTGTAATGATAATGTATATAAAATGCTTAGAGAATTTTATTAAAGTACTAATATGTTCACTAACATCATTAACTATGTCGCACTTGTGTTCAACTAACGGTTATTTTTCTTCCTGTGAGTCAATTTGCATGTTCAGGAAATCGCCATTCACAGCACTGCCCTTACCATTTTCATACCTAGTCTGGCATATTGGAGGCTGTCATTTCTGAGAGCAGAGAGGGGTGGGTAGAGGGAATAAGAATGTGAGATGTGGTTTAGGTGACACATAATGGTCAGAGGACTTTACCTTGGGTGAAAACTAAATCCAGGCTTAGAGTTATAGAGTTACTGAGGCAGCTAAATTGAGCCGATTGTGTTGGTTTATTCTTTCAAACACAGGTACAGCTTGAAAGGTGAAACTTGATGCTTGAGTTGCTTGTAAGAAATCCAACTCAGCCATTGAAAATTCAAGTTCAGGCAGCTTGGGGAAGTGGGGGTCTGTTTGTTATTGCTCTCCGTAGAGGTCTGCATCATTATGATCCTTATTTCTTAACCCATAAATCTGGGGAATCTAACCAGTTACACCTTAAAAACTAGCAAGCAGGGGAGTATCTCATCCCTAGTAATTTGCAGGAGATTTTCCTTCCTTAATAGTCTATATAGGCATTCCATACTTTGAACCTCCTAAGTAAGTTTTTGGATAGGATCTTCTGAACCCAAAAGTTATTTTTCCTAAGTTCAGAGCCCTATTATCCTCTTATGTATGAATATAGCTAAGAAACCGTTTCTATAGACTATCTTCCTATTTAAAATAACAATAGCAGTTCACATTTATGAAGTATTGGACAGTTCCAAAGTGCTTTTACATATGTACCTCATTTCATGTGGTCCTCACAAAACCCTATGATAGTATTGGCTATGATAGTATCATTTCTGGGATCAAATATGAAATCTTCCCTTGGTGTCCAAAGCCCATTATAAACTGGCCTCTTTCATTGTATTCTTCTGTAATCCAGTAACACTGATCTTTTTGCTTTTCCTCCCAAAAGATACTCAGGTCTTCAGGGAGGCATTTTTACTGACTCTTCCCCCATACCTGGAATGCTCTTCCTCTTCATCTCTGCCTCCTGGCTTCCTTTAAGTCTCAGCTAAAATTCCATCTTCTATAAGAAGCCCTTCTTGATTTTTCATAATGCTAGTACCTTCCCTCTGAGACTGTTTGCAATCTATCATCTTATGATTGTTTTGTATCTTCCCTATTAGGCTGTGAGCTCCATGGGAGCAGGGGCTGGTAGGTTGTGTGTTTTTTTTTTTTTAAAATCTTTGTTTTTTGGTTTTTATGCTTTTGCCTTTGTGTCTCCAGCACCTACTAAGTGTTGGAACTAAGAATTGGATCTAGGTCCTTTTGCTAGAAATCTAATGTGGCTTTCACTGTGCTATGTTGTCTTCCTTAGGCATGATTAATATTTCTGTTTCCTAAATGAGAGGTTGGGCTGAACAAGGTAAAGAGTAGTAATTATTAAGTCATTTGACGCAAGGCTAGTGCTATTTCCATTGTAGGATCTCCTTCTCTAGTTTTAAATGATACCATTGTTGGAGTGTTAGCCAGAAGGTGATGAGGTGATGAGGAATAGAGACTGGAGGCTGTGGTGGTTTACACGAACCTCTAAGACAGTTTTTAAATATCAGGTCACCACTAGTTTGTATTAGGTACTTTGTAGACCAGTAAAGGTGCTGTACCCTCTCCTGCTTTTTTGGAAAGAGATTGCCACCAAAGAACTCGAAGGAAAGCTGGCTTTCCCGTAGGGTCATTTCTGAGCACAAGAGGGCACCAGTGTAAGCAAGCATACATGTCCATTGTGGCCTGTTGGTGTATTGGTCTCCATTCAGACTTAAAGGGCTGGTCATCACTTCTTTTTAAGACTGGGCTTTGTGGGATGTGGGTCATTAGGGCATAGGAAAAAATGGGGAATTGGGCAGTTAATTTAAATTTGTAGTGCTTTGCATATAGAAGGTATTCAACAAGGGTTTGTTAAATTAAAAATAATATTAGGGGTCACTAGTCTTCTTCAGGCCTCTACCTCTCCAAGATTCCACTCAGGAATTAGAGTTGTAAGGGAACTCATAGGTCATTTTGTGTAACACTCTCATTTTACAGTTGAGAAAACTGAGGCCCAAGGAAGTTAAATGATATATCTAAGGTCCCACAAATAGTGAGTGACTGTCTTTTTTGTGGTGTCACGCTGTAATGGACCTTGGTCAAGGTCATTTGTACCTATTCTCACTGGAGATAGTGCTTAGGGTATTATTAACAAGGACCTTGTAAGAATTTGAAGAGTTATAAGATGATCTTAATTTTATTTGAGGAGTTATAAAGTGACCTTAATTTTTAAAGTAAATAAGATAGAGATTGAAGTCTGAGTCCATATAGGTCAACCCCCTTGACTTCATGCAAAAGGATCCACAGAGGCAGAGCTAAGTTGGAAAATTAGCTGCTCATTAGGCCTGGAGTTCTCCTAAAATAAAAATATTATTAAGCAACCTTCCTGTTTTTCTCTATGAGATATCTGAGTGACGGGCAGTGAAAAAAAGGGCTAGATGATCTCTTGGATAATATCTAGTTCTTAATATTCAATGGGAGGTGTAGAGTCATAATAATTCCCCCCCCCCCCCCCCCCCCCCCCCCCGGGGAAATCTGTTCCCCCACATACTTTTGTTTTCTGCTTAACTCTTCTTGACACTTGGAGGAAGTTTGCAGGCCAAGGGATTTCTGTAGGTATATAAATTGGGGTCAGGGAGATGATGTGGGGAAATGATCATGTTTCAGGATAAAGCTCAGACTTAATCTTAGATTTATCCAGTCTTTTTCAGTAAGGTTTGGCATCTTGGAAAAAGAAAATCAATCAACACTTGAATCATTCCTAGTCTCTTCCTAATATTTGATATTCTAAAAATAAATGATGAGAATTGGTGGGATGGGGACAGGTGGGGAGAAGATTTGATGATGTTTATCCCTTTCTGAACAAATCTTTAAGGAGTGGTGAAGCCCCTTGAAGAGGAAACAATAGGGGAAACTCTCTGACCTCAGTTTATCCCGTCATCTGGTTCTTCATTTGTCCCTGCTGAGGAACAGAACTTGTCTTTTGTCTGTAACACAAATACATCTTCACCTCCCTCCCTCCCTCCCTACTCTCCCCCTTTACCCACCCCACCCGCTCCACTCACTCTTTTCTATTATGGTTCCAATCAATGATGTCATTATGTATGCCATTCAACTGCTGTTGAACTACTTGGCTGTAGGAATTTGGAAGAGCAAAGGGCAGAATGGAATTTTTCTCTCCTGCTTAGGGCTCTTGAAAATGTATTCTAATTTTAACTGAGAGATGGGAGTCAGGTTGTTTTTTTTTTGTTTTTTGTTTTTTTTTTTTTTTTGCTCACCCACCTAGGGCACTGGGGATTCTTTAAACTTTATTCTACCTAAGCCTCTATTGGGGTGTGGGGGAGAAACAAAACAAGGAGAGCTTAGGAACATATAATGTAGTCGGGGCAATGTAAGAGGCAAACAAAAGAAAGAATTGGAGAAAGAAGGTGAAAATTTTTTTCTTTCTTACTACATAATTGGAGCTCTGTCTATCCAGCTGACCACAAACTGGATACTTGGCAAGTTTCTGATGAGAAATCATGTTCCTAGTTTCCCCTTGGTGCCGTGGTAATAATTGCTAAGACTTTCCTAAACTGTTGGAGATCATTAAGATTGTGTGGCCTTATCCTTAATTTTCTTTCTTCCCTAACTTGAAGAAATGGAGATCAGAAAATTGGTAGGGAGAAAAGTTCCCCCTCCCCCATACACATACAGCTCTGCATTCCTTCTTGGAGTGTGTCAGAGCTGATGACTTTGATAAAAAACAAGTTTTACTCCTCTCTGTGGTCCCCCTGTGGTCCCTGCCCCAGAGTAAACACAGCCTGGGAAGGGAGTCGGGTGACTGGAATCTGTTGAGTCTATTTTGCTTTTAAACACCTTCAACCATATTGCCAGGCAAGTTCCTGGGTTGGGATACTTTACCTAAGTGGCGTCAGAAGAAATTGGTGGCAGTCTGGGTACTCAGAAGAAATTTTTTTAACCTGCTTGTTGAAGAGATTGGATCTGAGAAGATTGCTAAAAGTCTTATGTGTGGGTGGCCTGGGACCATGCTAAACTTTGTATTTAATAAAAAAAATTTACCTTGTCTAATGCTCAAGTAGGGTTTAGTACTTTTAATAGCAGCCACCAAAGGAACAAACTCATCTTATGCCAGTGGCTTTTTTTAATCATTTAAAACCAGTATTCCCATTTTTTAAAGGTAGGGAAATATCAGAAGTTGAAATTATTCTTGGAGGACTTTTTGTGAAGTCGGTTTTTGATCTGGTGATACATACCTTCTTAATTTTCAAGTGAAATCATTCCCTTTGGAGCTCTTATTGTTAGGATCTAGAAGCTGTTAATGCCTCTTCATTTCCTTTTCCTCTACCTCTAAGCCTCATGTTCCTTTCATGGGGGTTAACTGGGTTTCATTTTCCTATTCCCATATAGGAGACCAAGTAATAGCAGTGGGGATGTTTTTATAATGGACATCAAGTTGGAGTTAACATGGTTTACTGAATTATGAAGGCAGTGAAATTGAACTATTAAGGGCCAGTACAGGGGATTGCTTTAGAGAAAGATGGTGCCAGGGCTTTAGAAGTGTTAGAATTCTTTCTTTCCTTCTTTCCTTTCTCTTTTGTTTCCTTTGTGACATCAGTTAAAATATGTGCATATGTTCAGAGAAAGTTATTATAGAATACTCATTACCTCAGGCACACTGCACTTTATGCTTCAGTATAGGGCAAAAGAAGAACAGGCTTAACTGAAAAGTGACTCCATTGAAAACCTAAGTAGAAAGGATGACAGATTTACAGGTTGTACCTCCTCTCACCCCTGTTCCCCTCTGCCCACTGCTGTACACATAACTAGAAAATGTGGGAAACTCTCTACTTTTAATCCTCTCTCCTGTCCTCTCTGTTTTAATCCTGTCCTCTCCCACATTCTCTCTACCAGTATTTCAGAAAACTAATCATTATGTGCAATTTGAGTCTAGGTGGTTGGCTATGCCTCTCTTTCCTTCTCTATATACACTGATTTTTGTTTGATCTCTGGTCTCTGTCCTATGTTGATTTCATCACCTAACTGCTCTGGTGAAGAGTGCTCTCTTGCTCTGTATAAACTCCAGCACAGGTGTGTTCTTCATAGCCAGCTGTGACTATTTCCCTGTCTCTTCGTCCACATCCCTGCAGGGGAGATCCTGTTTGTAGGAAGTGTAAACTTTAATGGGAGGCCTGGGTATAACTTACAGAGCTCCCACCTGGGCTGTTGTAGGGAAAAATCTGGTGTCTGTGTGAGTTTTCCAAGACATGACCTGTTGAGTAACCATGGAAAAGACTGGTAAGCCAGAGAGTAGCTCTCTTTGTTCTGCTCTGGAATTTAGTGTTGATCTGCAACTTGTTTAAGCCCTTTAGAGAACATTTGATTTCAGGAATTAATGAATAAGGGCCCAGGGATTCTTAATCTCATAACCTGTGCCAGAACCCTTTGTCATCCCTTCTTTAGTTCTTGTATATTTTAGATAAGACATTATATCTTTTGGAGTTAGTTCTTTTTGCTGAACTTCTTGATAGTTCTGGTCTCTGGATTAAAGATAACAGTTCTGCTTAAAGATAACAGTTTCCTAGCTGGATTCAAGAAGGGAAGTAGGTATCTTTAATAGAAATTTGACTTCCAAGTAGAGTGTCTCAAGTGTGAAGCCTTCATTTGCATTGTCCCTTCGGTTCTGAGCAAGGCTACAGCAACCTCATTTGGAATGTTGAAGCAGAGTAAAGTGCTTTATTGGACAGGATAGAGATGGAAGCTGTGGGATGGCGGGTGGCGGGGGAGGGGTGGTGGTGGTGGTGGTGGTGGAGGGGGTAGGGGGGTGGGGGAAGAGGGGCAGGTTGTGTAGTATTTGGTTCTGGGTTGCCAATGTCTGAAGCTTGAGATTCTGTAAGAAGAGGATGAGTCATGAGTCATTCATTCCCTGGTGGTCCTACATTCTGGTTGATACTTAATCAGTCTCACCTCCTTCTTAATTCCATGAAGTTGGTTATGATCTCATAGATGAAGACGAGTGTGTGTGAGTGAGATGGTTGAAAGATGGTTGATCTAATAATTTGGGGGAAAATGCATTACTCTTCTGTACTTCTCCCTTTTCTTCATTGACTCTGTGTGTTGATTTGTAGTCTACCCTATGTACTTTGGTCTGAATGGGGAAGAGACTAAAGAATAAGCACATTTAGATGAATTTCAGAGACTGGGAGATAGGGATGACAGGCGTGTGTTTAAGCATTGGAGTGTTTCAGAGAGCAAAACCATCAGTTGATGTCATTTATTCTGAGAGTATGAAATTGGAAGCCCAGTTACCCTGGAATGTTTCTTAACCTTTACCTCTGAGAAGTCAAGGCCATGTCATCATTAATCTACTGTCACCTAGAAACCCCTGGGCTCTGCTTTTCATCCCATTATCCTTCATGTGGTAGTGATGTACAGGAAAGTGAATATAAGTCTCTTTCTTTTCCCCTTTTCCGTTACATTCTGTTGGAAAAATGCAGCATGTCCTGGAAACTACTACAGTCATGTTAATGTAGCCATTCCCTGTCACAGGGTGGAGTAAGCTGTCAAGGTGTCTATTCAGGGTAGGCTATCTCTGATTGATCGTAACTTTTATCTTTCCATTCCTTTTGGAAAAAAGGTCCTGACCAGTCGCAACCTCAGAGGACTAACTGATGGTAAAGCATCCCTCTACTCACTGTCAGGAGAGAGTCAGTTGTAGATGTAGAATGAGGCATATATTTTCAGATATTGCCCATGAATTGATTTGTTTTACTTTGTTGCAAGTACAAAGGCTTCTTGGTAGAGAGCTGGGTGGGGGCGGGGGGCGCGGTGTCATTGGGAAGTAGCAGTTACAAAAGCATCAATAAACATAAATTAAAAAAATGTTCTAGAAAAAAATAATGCTAATACCTAAGATTCCAGTGGTTTTTCTGATAGAGGCAGAGTAATTTTACTGGAGATGGATCTTTAGATTTGCATCTATAGGTTATAATGTCTCTTCCTTATATAAATAAATGAGAGGGATAATGGATTCTTGTACTAATTTGGGAGCAGTGGGTGGCTTACTCTAATTAAGAGTGTAAAATGAGCATTCCTCTAATTTGAACCATAACAACTAGTCTCTGCTTTATATTCTTAGGAAATTCTGAGTACATATTCTCTCATCTCTTGGGTTGCATCTTGTTTACTATGTGGTTCTCATACAGTGACCCAGATCTTCCTAGCCTTTTATTCCACTTACAAGTTGAATTTGACTTTAGGAGCAGCATGGGAGAACCCAGTATGATCTTGGAAGAGTCATTTTACTTCTCTGGACCTGAGTTTCTTTATCCTTAAAATTAAGGGTGGTAGGACTAGGTTATCCCATAATGTCCCTCTCATTTTAAAATGTAATTCTATGGCTACCAGTAATAGAACCACAGTTGACTCCTTTTGACAGGGTAAATGTGGCAGAATCTAAAGTGATATTCCTTGTTGCCATTAGGTTAGAGGAGGAGAGGCTGGAAAAATGTCTTCCTTGAGATTCAGATTTGCAAACGGAGAGTCAGTAGGAAGAGGTTCCAGAAGAGAGGGCCAAGACTAGAACTCAGGTCCCAGGCAGAGATACTTTTTCTTTGGTACTTCTCTGTGCAGAGCAGGCACAGTCACACTTACGTTGGAATAGAGGAGCAGTGGTACCCAGCTGCCATTGTTGCAGCCAACTATTGTTCAGCTTTTAAAAAGAAGCAGCCAGCTGCGGCCCTTAAGTTAGAATTTAATTCTGATTTCCCAGATGAGACTAATGCCAGACCACTCTGTGCACCATGGAAACCATTGCCAGAGCCCTCAATTTAACTTTTGTAGCCATGAAATGAGTTCCCCTGGTCCCTAGGACTGGGTAATGAGGAATTTTTAAATGGTTCCCTTTCTGTTTGGAAAATGTTAGGGCAAGGCCAGAAGCAACTACATAACTTTGCACAGAAGATTGCATCCTGTCTTCTAGACTTCTACCTCAGAATTTGGATGCCATTTTTTCACATTGTATACTTGCCTTGTCTTCACCATAAATCTCCCAGTCATCTCCTTACTCATCTGTAATTAATAGGAATCTTAATATTAATAAATAACATCTCATGTTCAAGTAATACTTTCTTGTTTACAAATTGCCTTTTTTTCCCCGTAACCCTGTGAGGTAGTATTTTCATCTTGAGGAAACTGAGCCTTAGTGAGATTTCAATTTATGAAAAGTCATATAGCTGACATAATATAGTTAGAGCTAGGACTTTAACCTGAGTCCTCTGACTCCAAATTCGGTGTTCTTTCAACTAACCACTCTTGAAATACGTATTCCTTTTCTTTGTACATCACTTCTCTTTTAAGACCTGTTTAAGCACTCTTGGTACCCTGTTATCAAAGTTAAACGGCAACCTTCCTTTCTGTTAGTGTTTTTAAAAAGTGGTTAGTGACATGAACTGTCAATTAGAATCATGTTATTAGGTGGTTTTACCTAATTAAGTTCTGGAGGGTATGCTTTGTGTGGAAGTGTCTCATGATAAAAAATGTTAATAATTTTAAAGACAAAACTGAGACTTTAGGATTATATACACACATATAAATTGATTCAGTCTCTTTAAGTTTCTCTCTTTATAGCTGTCTTTCTAGATCATGTAATCCAGTAGTTCCAATCCAACAAGCATTTATTAAGCAATTATTGTGAATCTCGAGCAAGACATTTGCTAGGTGCTAGTGTTAAAAATGAAAAATGAGAAATAGCCCTTGCCTTCAAAGAACTGAGGCATAAATCATTATTTAAGGTGGAAAGAGCGCTCACAACTAGAGAGATCAAGAAGGGGTTCTTGTGTGAGGTGGTACGTGAAGGAAGGCAGGGATTCAAAAAAGTTGTGATAAGGAAGGAATATATTCTAAACATGGGGTTCACCCTGTGCAAAGGAAGGGAGCAGGAGATGGGGTGCTGAGTTTGGGGAACAGCACAGAGGTCCATTTGGGTGGAACATAAGAATCCATGAAGTGTGAAACAACCCTGGAAAGATACAGAAATCAGATTTTGAAGGGCCTTAAATGTCTATCTAACAGTTTCTTATTTTATACTAGAGGAGGCAGTAGAGAACCATTAAAGGTTTTTAAGAGTGATAGGGTTAAATTTATGGTTTAGTAATATTATTTTGGTAGCATGGGAAAGATGGATTGGAGATTAGAAGAGACTGGGAAAAAGGAATCAATTTAGGAGACCCTTATATTAGATTGGGGGAAGATAAGAATCTGAATTAGCTATGACTCCCAATAGAAATGGTATTATTAGTATTCTTTGATTGAGAAAATAAATGACCAAAAACTACTCTGAATTCAGTAATGCTGTTAAGTGAATTTGTATGATTATTGGTCATAGGAGTAGCTATATAACATCTTAAGAATAATAGTAATATGTTTATTTGGATAAAGTCTCCAGAAGGTATATTTGCTTGATTGTGTTATATTGAATTGTGTTGCATATTTTCTTGGACTGAAATAAGATTTAAAATGACAATAATTGCTATCTATTTGACCCTTGTCTTGCAATAACTCAGGTTATGCGTTGGGAAGTTGTAACCTAGTTCAGTTCCCTAATTTTATAGATGAGGGAAACCCAGACAATTTGATTTGCCTAAGGTCATACAGCTTACTAGTAAGCAGAAAAACTGGTCCTCAGAATCTTAAGTCTTTTGACTCTTGTTCCACTGTATTACAGTTGTCTTAGCAATTTCCAAATTTAGAAGGAAGGCAAGCCAGATTTTCAGGGACCTGTAAAGAAAACATAGATTGGATATATTTCTGTTGATTGGCAGAGAGAACTTAATTTTTACTGGAGTCCTGGATTCTTGTCTCCAACTTTGTCTTTTACGACCATTCATTCGTCTAATATTTATTTCCCTGTTTGCTACAGAAAATTATTTTGACTATTCCAGGTGCTAGTTGAACCCTTATTTAGCATAGAAATAGAATTTATGCTAATTGTAGTCTGTTTGGATCTTTGACTTTGTGAGTTTTAAAGTAAAAAGGCATTGCCCAGCATTGTTGACATCATATTGGTAGCCAGAGGCTTTGATGTGAATCGTGAAGGGAAGGTTCTGGGTCTGTCAGTTGGTTTTCTACTCAACTCCTGCCATATGCCTCATACTAGATGAATATTAAAATCATAGTGAAGACCAAGGTTGAGGTAAATGTTTAGTAGTGGGATGCCCTCCTTAACTGAAACCAAAAAGGGTTCATCTTGAATATCTCATTGCTAAAGATGGATTATGATTCCACTTTCCTGCTTCTTGCCGAGTCATCTCTGCTGTCTATACAGATTTGTTTTACACTTGAATCATTGGCAAGACCAAGTCAAAACGAGGTGACTCCTACTTCCTTTGACTTCTAGCCTGTCTTTGAGTAGTATAGGATAATTGTTTATATTCATCTTTGGTCTTTTTGTAGAAGCCTACACAGATAGGTAGATAGATGATAACGTGTACTGTTTCTTGTAGAGAATTATCCTCCCTGGTAACCTCAGAGGCGATGTGTGTTTATTGAAGGGGAATGAGATTTTGAGTGAAAATAAAGTTTATTGTATCATAGGCTCAGCTTAACCCCCTCCCCCCCCCATAGGAACACTGATAGAAAGAAAGAAGAGAAATCTGTTGTCAGTGTTAGACAGCTTTTGATGGTGGGGGTAGGGTAGTGGGAGTGCAGAATGGGTAAAGGAAAGGTTTGTAAATGGGTATGACACTAAGCCAGAGGGGTCAGTGCTGCCCACAGATGCACAACCCCATTTGTGCACTTGAGCATGGCCTGGGGGAGCAGTGGGCCTGATGAATGTAGAGAGAGCTGGGTTTTGATCGAGGTAATTTCCCTCAGATGGGTCCCGCCATCCCATGAATCAAAACCTGTCAGCAAGGAGCTAAAGATGGAGTGAAGTTTATTGTACGTCTGTCTCCATGCGACACCATCACGCTAGAAGGGTCAAGTGAGAGAGATCATTAGAACTGTGTTGATTTAGTGGGCCTGTTGTGCACTTTCCCTGCAGGGCAAGATGGAAAGAGGCTTTAGCCCGGGAGCAGGGGATGCTGGAGGGGTGGGGATGGGAGGGCAGGCAAGCACAAACTAAATAAAACCCTCAGCTGGGCAGGAGCCATTTTCAAGGCAAAGTAGGCCCTGGGTGGTAGTGGGGGGTGAGAGGGAGGGGTGTTATATTATTGTTCTCTCTGGAGCCCCTGGTGAATTTGGAGCAGATGCTCTGCCTGGGTCCCTAGTAGAGGCACCAAAGATCCAATTAAAAGGGAAGCTCATTGGGGGAGAGGGATTCCCTGAGAATTTACCTCCCCAGAGGTTAGATATAATAGTAACAACAGTTATTATTACTATTATTAGTGGAAGGGGATGAGTGATGGTTGAAGGAGTGATCTTCCTTGTTCTCTGCCTGCTCTAGTTCTTCAGCATTGATTTGAAAACGTCAGTATCAGCAAACCTGGTCCATCATTTAAATGTTTTTTAGAAGACAATAAAGTGAATGTTTTGTTGAAGTGGATGGCAAGGCCTACGGAATGGGTCAGGGTTGTCCCACATAGCATTGACTTTACCCACAGAAGTAGGGATCAGATCTGTGAAATAAACTCCGAGTTTCCTTTAGGGGCTAGAGAAGACTATTTTTTTTTTTTCTCCCACTTTAAATGTCAGTGACTTTAATTTATAGGATTGCCAGTAGTGGCTTTGTACACATGATAGAGACTCTGAGCATTATAATCAGTAATCCTGAGTTGGTTTCTACTGTGGCACATCGATAAAGTGTTGATATTGTCCCATGCCTCTTGCCATTCACCAAAAAGGTATGGTATTTACCGTTTTTGATTCCTTGTCCTTTCTGGGGGACTATGACTATTGCTGAAGGTGATTTCTGTATTTTTATAAAGCATTCAACTTGCCTGGGAGACTTGAAGGTTTAGAGAAGCTACATTTAAGAGAGAGGACTTGAGGAAATTTTAGTCATGAGGTTTTTCCCCCCCATTCCCAATTCTTAGATGTTATGGGATAGGCGAAGGTAGGTATAAACTTTTCTGAGTAACTTTCATGATAAAGGAATGTTATGGAATAAAGAATAATTCCTAAATAAGAATTTGTTGATAGAATAAGTGGAAATGGATCCCAGGAAGGTAAATGTAGAAATTCTTTGGTTTAAACCAAAAGAGAAGGGAGAAAATTACTGCTGACTACTTGTCTTAAGATACTAAAGGGCTTAGAAGGAAATGTGTTTTTTATTTAATTTGTAGATGTGAAGTTTTGGGGTCCTGAAGGGTAAGAATGTAGATTCAAACATATCTCATAGACCCACCAACTTAGTATCCCCCTTCCTCTTTTTCTGAGACATGACTCTTCAGATGTGCTTAACTTTACCTCATTAGGATTATAAACACTCTCTTAAACCCACTTGTTTCTCTGCTTAGTATAGCGTTTTACACATTATGTATGATTGGTAATAGTTTACGTTGATAGCATCATAGCTGTAGAGCTGGAAGGGACATCAGAGGTCATCTTGGTCAACCCCTGGAGAGGTGACATGCCTTGGCCAAGGTTACACAGTAAGTAGCAGAGCTGGGATTAACAGTGTTCTCCCATTCCAAGTCTGTCGTACTCCTTCCCTGACACTTAATATAAAATTACTTTCTAACATACACATGAATTAAGTTACAGTCCCTTTCATCCTACTGGAAATCAGCCTTTCTATTCCCACCTTATACAATTAAATTCTAATCTTTATAATTTACCGGGGGCATTTGGTTGTGTCAAAGCCGTCAGTAAACATTTATCAAGTACATGTGATGTATCAGGCACTATGCTAAGCCCTGAGGATTCAAAAAGAGGCAAAAGACAGGCCCTGCCCTGAAGAAACTCACAATCTAATGGGGAAGATACCAAGCAAAGTGTACAAACAAGCCACATACAGGAAGAATAGGAAATAATTAAAAGAAGGGAAGACACTAGAATTTAAAGGGCAACATATAGAAGACAGGATTTTAGTTGGAACTTGAAACCAGGGAAGTCAATAATAGGTATAGAGATGAGGAAGACTATTCCAGACATGGAGAACAACCAGAGCCATGAGAAATGGAGTGTTTTGTTAAAGGAACAGCAAGGAGGCCAATTTCAGTGAAGAGTACATTGGCAGGTGTAAGGTATAAGAAGACCCCGAAAAGATTGGGGGTGGGAATGGAGGGAGTTGGTTATATAGGATTTTGAAGGCCAAACAGAGCAATTTATATTTGATCCTGGAGTTTGAGTAGGGAGGATGACCTGTGTTTTAGGAATATCACTTTAGAGGCTGAAGGGAGGATGGAATGGAGTGGGGAAAGAGTTAAGGCAAACAGACTCACCAGTAGCCTGCTGCAGTAGTCCAGGTATGAGGAGATGAAGGCCTGCAAGAAAGCAAGTGGCAGTATCAGAGGAAAGCAAGTATATTCAAGAGATATTTGCAAATGTGAAATCTGAAGACCTTGGCCACTAATTGGATATGGGAGGTGAGAAATGATGAGAAATTGAAGATGAAACCTAGGTTTCAAGCCTGAGGGACTGGGAGGATGGTGTTGCCCTTGATGATATGCTGTTCAAGGACCCATGATTATCTGTGTGGGTACTCCTTCCACGAGGGTACACTGAAGTCCCTAGTATGCCTTAGATGGTATTTAAAAGTTGTTTTGGCCACAAATTTCAACATCCTGTAGTCTACCTGCTGATCCAAAAGCTTGGGTAGGTTGGTTCTCAGAAATATATTCTGTTGCTGGGCTTCTAACCAAAACCTTTCCAGTGTGATAGGATCTGGCAGAGCCTGTGATTTCATATATATAGTGCTTTTACTTCACAAAGCACATCACACAAAAATACTTAATTTAATCTACAACAGACCTTTGAAATAGGTATCCTCATTTTACAGATGAGGAAATTGAGGCTCAGAGAGGTTAAGTGAATGCTTGATGATGATTATGAAAATAAAGCAAGAAAACTATGCATGAAATGGAGTCTGCCCAATTAAAATGGTCTGATTATGAGTCAAGAGGTACGTATAAGTAGGAATTTCTTCAGACTTTAATAATTTTGAAAAGCAAGTGTAGCAGGATAGAAATTAACAAGCTGCTCAGACCTGAGGATCCCAGTAGTCTGGTCTAGGAGCTTGACTCAATTTAAGCAGTTGAACTACACAGCTGCCCTATTTCCTTACATTAGAGGAGGTTCCTAGGCATGTGGGGACAAAAAACGATTCCTTTGTTGACTGTGGAGTGGAAGTTTAGAAAACTTTTCATAATTTCCTGAATCATTTCATTCCTCCAATTTCTAGACATCTTGAGCTAAAGCAGGCTTTTGGTGGGAAACCTTCCTTAGAGCTGTAGCCTACCTGTAGTCAAGCTTCATGAGGAGGAGAATTAGCAATGCTTTCAAGAAATATAAACTCCTGGGGGCTGTAAAAAGATCCAGCTCAGAAGCACCAAGCAGGAGCTCATTAAATAGTTTGCTTGAGTTCTTTCAGTCTGGCCTGGTGTTGGTTATCTTTATTACTGGTTGTAAATAAAGCCAAAGAAGTTGTCCTGTCCCATGAGGGCCTCCAGGATGGTGTGAAGCAAAGGGAGGGGGAAGAAGGACCTCTGTCTTGATGTGCCAAGGACTAGAACATCTTTTCTTGGAAAAACGAAAACTAAAAGTGTGTTCAGGGATCTCTCCCTAATTTCGGATGTACACTGTTATTCTGGGATCTTTTGTTTTTGATAGCTCCCATTCTTCTTCCTTACCCTAAACATGCATATAACCGAATTTCAGAATCATAGAGGAAAAATCCATAAGACATTTCCAGCTCCAATCTTGAAAGTTGCTGCAAGTGAACAATTTCAATTATTAAATTAACAACAGGATCAGGGTGCTTGACTCCAACCAATGGCAGTCAAAACATCCTCAGTTTTCAAGGCAGACAAATGTACATGGTTCTGCTTAGATAGCTTGAGAGATTCTAGTTGTAGCCTTAGCTTTTTTATTTTTTATATTTTTAGCTTTTCCAGATTTGCTCAAAATTCTGTGGGATACTTGTGGGAAGACTCAAGTCATTTTATTTTCTTCACAGGCCTTTAGATATCCTCTTATTCATTCTAGGTCCTGACCCTGGCTTGCCAGTTGGGCCTGTTGACCATCTTGATGATTTAACGTGTTCTTTGTAGGTGTCACTGTTCTCAGAGTGCAACCTTGATCTGCCAGAGAAATTTAAGTCAAATGTCTTGAGTTAAGAGATTTTACTTTTGGTTGTTACCATTGTGGCTTCTTGACTCAGTCCCTTTCATGAGTGAAAAGGCTCTAACTCCAGTCTGATTTTTGCTGGTTCTGAGGACCAGCCATGTTCAGATGGCTCCACATGCTGTAGCCTGCAATTTTCTTACATGACCCTCTACTTGGTGCCTGTCCTCCTAATTCTGTATGGTAGTGCCTTTCTAACCCTTAGCATAACTCCGGGAGAGGGAGGGGCACAAACTAACTGATGAAAGCCTTGCTCCCCATTTTTCCCCAGTCACCCAGGGTCCTTGTGGTCAGGAACTATATTGTTTCACCATTTCCACTTATTGTCCCTGAACAGAGTGAGGATGATGAGAAGCTGAAAAAGAGGAAGGAGCGATTTGGGATTGTTACAAGTTCAGCTGGGACTGGAACCACAGAGGACACAGAGGTAAAAACATGACAAGAGTCTCTAGAAGGAAGCAGGGGGACTTCCCTAACATCCTTCAGGAGCTTTTTGAACCAAAATGCTCTGTCAGTTGTTGCACATTTCATTTTGGGGTGATACTGTACATATTAATTATGATGAGTAACCTTTCAGATAATTTTGATGAAGGCCATTTTTGCTCTTAGGAGACTCACAAACTGCCCAACCCAAGCAGAGATATGGGCTCAAATAAATGAAGTATCTGTCCTTATCACTTTGTTTACATAAGACTGTATTGACATGGAAAAGTGGCTATAAGGGTGAATTATCATCCAGCAATCTCCCTATTTCTGCTATCTTAGACCTAATCCTTGCCTCTGAGAACTGATATATTGACTGGTAATGCATGTAAGAAGACTAAGCCAATGTATAAAGAAATTAGGTATAAACCTGAAATGTAAGTACAGAATAGCCTATATAACATAGTGTATCCTTGGGATTATTGGTCACTAGTACTTTTCCTCTTTGATATTGAGAGTTAAAGGAATGAGTATTACATACCTCAAATTCGATTTATTCTTCCTCTCTGACTTCAAAGTGACTATTGATTGCCAGTGTCTTCAAAAACCATGCGCTTGTGAGGCAGCTTGAGCATTAAATATCAAGTCAAGTTGATAAATAAGCAACTAAAGCTTCAGTATTTTACCATCCTACTCCTGCCAGAAGGACTCGGGATTCTGGGAGTAGCTTCACAAAAGAAGACTTAGTCTTTCATTCTCATCTCTACTGTGTCTTTCCAGAGCAAATGGGTGTATGTGTTTGGGGGTGAGGTAGGAGAAATGGAGTCTTCATTGTTAGTTGCTTTTAAAGACTGACATGTTAGATATTGTTGGTAAGTGGCTACTGCAAGAATTTTTGGAAGTAGAATAATTTTTTTAAATTTTGGCTTAAAGTTTTGCACAAGGCTTAGTTTACTTAGTTTGTCCAGGAAAAAGTGTTAAGCTAGTTTTGGTCATTTGGCTCTTGGTGTCAAAATTCCCAAGCCAATAAGGCCATGAGAAAGAAGATTCTTATTTAGAAGTCAAGGAAGGAAGAGTTGCCTTTGGAGGAGAGAGGGGGAGGTGTGTGTGGGAAGTAATTCTTGAGGCATATTGAGTTCAAATCAATAAGAGGGTGGTTTTGTTTGGTGCCTGAGACTGGTGTCAGTGGTCCAGGTGGTAATGGGGTAGGGCCCTTATGCACTTAGTGTCTTTGGATGGAGTCTAAATTTTACCTCCCTGTGAATAGCACAGGATCTTCCCCCTACCCCTGACCCCCTCCAGTGAGAAAAAACTACATTTGCTGAGGAAGGGAGGTGGCAGGGGTGAGGATGAAGGACTCTGCTATTTTGTGAGGTCACTCCCAGAACAAAAAGGTCTTTTTGCAGGTTTTGTGCTCTCTCCAGTCTCCCTCCCTTGAGAGATCCATGATTGGGGCTTCTGTTTCCCCTCCCTCTAGCTATTTATTCTGTTAGAGATGAAGATTTATATGCTTCTCTCATGGATAGGCTTGGAGGCCTATCAAGGAGCTGCTGCTAGGGCTTGAATGCCTGGGAGGGCATCCCCCCTCACCTTCCCCTTGAATAGCACAGGGTTAACCCTTTGCCCTTTGAAATCCCCCACCTCCCCATGCCTAGAAGGCTTTTCCAGGCATTTCAAGAGGCTATTGTTTCCAGACCTACAGTAGGACGCTACCAAAACTGAGTGGCCCTCCTTCCCACAGGAATCTTACTATTTTCCATCCCCTTATTTATTCCCCCCTCTTCTGGCCTGGGATTTAGGGAATCAAAGACCTGGCTGCCAAGTCCAATCCTGGGTTATCACTTGGGCCTGGACCTTGTGACAGTTCATGTGAATTTGAGCTAAGGAAGCCAGGAGCCTAGGCTACTATTCTCCTTCCCCCAAACTCTCTTTAATTTTTCTCCTCCAATTTCCTCTTCACAGGCAAAGAAGAGGAAAAGAGCAGAGCGATTCGGTATTGCCTGATGAGAAGTTTTGCTGCCTTCTGCTGTTGATGATTTCCATCTCTCATTCTTCTTGGTCATTTACATACCCACATGTATACAGACAGGCATCCTTCCTGGGCTTTGCCCCCTGATGAGGGGTACATGTATCCCAGAATCAGACCCAAGCCCTCAACAGCAGTTTTAGTTTTTTGCCATTACAACTTCAAGGTGTTTTTTTCCTGTTGTTTTTGTTTTGTTTTGAAAATTCTGGTTGTTAATTAAAAAAATTTAGAAAAGAGATGAATGTCATCTGATTGGATGATTGGCATCTGGGGACGATCTGATGGGGTTTTTGATGCCAGTTAGATCAAGGGAGGAGCTGATATCCTAGAGAAACGGCCTGAATACCACCACCTTCTTGAAGTGATATAGAGAGACTCCTACACTGGCCTCAACAGTCATTCTCCTAGGTGTTGTCTGAAGTCCTAGGTGGCTTCTGAATCCTTGACCCAAAAGTCTGGGAGGGCCAGTAAGAGAGGGGTGAACAGTGGGAGGTATTGGGTTAAAAAGATAATACAGTTCTAAGGGGGTGATGTATATTGGGTTTTTTTTTTGTTTTTGTTTTTGTTTTTTTTGTAGACTATACTAGTAGAAGTGGTGGAACTTGGAGCCCTGGAGGAAGCAAGAGGGAAAAGACCTATACCAGGGGCAGCTATGTACTGGGAGTTGGACATATGTAGATTCTCACAGGGGTAGGCACATGGACCTTGATGGTTATAGAACTCAAGGCCAAAAAGATGGATTAGATTCTTTAGGAATATTGAGGCAGGTGAAGGGGCATAAGGAATCAGAGGAAACAAAGCAGAGAATTAAGTCACATGCCACGGTCATTTGTTGGGAAAATAATGGGCCTGGAACTCAATCCCAATTTACCTGACCCTTAGTTTAGTATTGCCTCTCTAGGTTGTCCTCATCTATTACAGAATGTTGTCATTAGGATTTTTTGTGAAAGATGTTCTTTTAGTTTAGGTCTTACTGGAAATTAGTTGTGGCAAAAATATGATTCCTGCCACCTACCACCCTACCATAAAGAACTTTCAGCTTCAAGTTTGTAGCCTAAGGCTTCACAGATGTCTGACACATGCCCTTCATCTTTTTTGGACACCATAATCTTGTAGTTTATCCACCTAGAATTCCACTGAGAGTGTGTGGAATTAAAATCTTAGAATTTGGTATCTGAAGTTGAAGACCCCAGTATAAGGGTCAGAATCCATGTTGTAGCAGTCACATATGGAAAAGGTCTTACGACTGCTCTATTCCTGTGAGTTTTCCCTATGGATTCCTGAACCCCCATCTTATGCCTACCCTCCGTAACTCCCAGAAGTTTTTATAAGCTCTATAAGAGTAACCTATTCCTGTTTGTCTCTTTGAGATCACACTTAGAAATTGTCATCAGGACAAGATGACAGTCTTGGAGAAAGGAAAGTATGGGATTGAATACCACTTTTTAGAACAGAGATGGAATGAGTCTTAGGCTTATCGCTGAACTCCTTTGTAATATACCCTTCATTCCCTTAGAATTCAAGAGCAGCTTGTTTAGTTAGTCCAGTCCCTAGGAATAGAGGGTGGGGAAACTGGAGGTCTTGCCAAATGTGAGGCTATCTCAGGTATGCATGTAGTCTCCATTCATCATTGTAGAAACTAAGGGACAGTGATTTCCTAATTTCCAGATATGGATAAAATTGTTTTTACCCTGGATTTTTGCCTAAGTAATGAAGCTTGGATCAACTATCTTTGGTGGTCTTTTAGCTCATGCCTGTTCATTTCCTAATAAAATTGCCATATAAAGGTGATGCCTTTTCTAGTTAACTTTGGCTATTTGTGTTGCTTTTGACACAGTAGGGGTTAGTGGTGAGAGCAAAGCTGGGTGGGACTAGTGTTGGGTTTTGAATGTGATGGACTTGCTGCCTTCTGATGACTATGGCTCCCCTCTTGGAGTAGGGTTGTTGGGGAGTGGGGGGGGGGGGGAGAAGAAAGAGTGCCCCTGTGCTGTGAATGGCACCTAATTGATTTTTCCTCTCTGAGCCAGGGGCTGGTCGTGACTAATTTGAGCTGAATAGCAGCAAGAGAGAAAACTGCAGGGAGCACAGTTGAGTGTGGGAAAGGCAGTGGATGAGAAGAGGGCCAGGGTGAGTGGGGGAGATTTGGATCCAGTTAGTCTACTGCCAAGTCGTCCCTTGAAGGAAAAAGAACTGTACAGGTATTGGCCTGGATGAGTGAGTGAGGCTTTGTGGTTACCAGAGGGAAAATAGACATGAGGAGAGGAAGGAATTAAAGGATTTAGGAGGGAAAATGCTGTCTTTTTGGTAGTAGTGCACATAACAAAGCACCACAAATAAATCATATCACCTAATTCCTCCTGCATCTCTGTCAAAGGCCTCTTGCTCCAAAAAACATAACATCTCAGGCTTAAGATGAGGCATGGATAGAAAGGGAAGTCATTAAATTGAATTTCTCTTACTGAAATTTTCCTTTCTTCACCCACTTTTAGCTTTAAAAACAATCTCCCCTTTAGTCTTCTCCTTTCCTGTCTTGAGGCCTTCAAAGGACTCTTCTGAAAAAAAAGCTAATATCAGTCTAGTTCCCTGTCTTCATAGGGATTGGATCTTTTATCTGCACTCAGATCTCTTAAGATCTTCAGGGAAGCTGACACTCCTATTGCTGTGACTTAACTCTTCTATAAGTTTTCCTTGAGGCTTAACATGTTCCTTTTTGCTGTCATCTTTTTTGTTTCTGTATCTAAAGTTAGGATGGACAGCTGCAGGATCCTACCCTCTAAAGATCTTTTGAAGACAAAGTAATTCGATCTATGAAGTTCAATCAGCCACTGCAATTTCAAGAAAAATATTACTTAGTATATGTGGAAATAGGTGTACATTCTTTTAGGTTTTATGGTTTTCCTCTGTAGTACTGAGGAATGGGGTCCTATGAAAATTCCTTCTACCTGCCCCTTCACTACCATTTGGTTCCCTACTCCCCTCCTCCCTAAAATTGGGGAGAAATCTTGGGGGTCAGAACCTTGACCAGCCTGTCCTGTTGGATGGACAGACTTCTAGGGAATGGGTGTATTGGTGTGATCTCCTTTGATCCTATTTCCCCTAACTCAAATCAGTAAAAAGGTGGAGGCCCCATTCTTCTGTCCCCATGAATGAAACTATCTATGACACTGAAAACATTTCTTCTCCAAATAAATCTCTGGTTTCTACACAGGGACAGGAAGCTAGGTTTGAGTACTGAAGGAGAACAGAACCTGGGCTGTGGTTTCTGGTGGGCTGACAACGCAGGGATTGTCCATTTGTTACGGGTTGTACATCCAACCTAAAACCCTGGATTAGGTAAGTGAGGGGTAGTGGGTATGTGGAGCTAGGGGGCCCCAGGGCTGTGAAGGGAGCAAAGGGAAGAAAGTCAGTTAAACTTTTGTCACTTCTCCAACTAAACAAACAGAACTTTACAATTGGAATGACCTTCCCCCTTTCTACCCTCCTCCCTCCCTCTTCCCCTTCCTCTCTGCCTCCCTTCTTCCTAGGTCTTGATACTGATGCCAACTTTCCCTCTTCACTTTTTGGAAATGGTCTCCATCCACTGAAGACAAAACCAGAGGGAATGAACAGCTTTCTGGAATGTGCAAGGATAAGTTGCAGTTCAGTAAAGGTTGACTAAAGGTTAGAAATGGCTTAAGAAAAGCAAAGCCTGGGAATAATTGTAATAAGAGAAGGTAGGGACTGGAAGTTTTGGAAGAAAGAAATGGCATTGGGGAATTTTAGTCTGGTGGACCCTCCAGAAACTGCCCCATTCCTTTCCTAATCCCACCACAAGGATCCTCTGCTAATCTTTTTGACACCTATTTGTCATAAATTCAGTTATGCCCCCCAGTTTTTATTCTCCGTCAATATTCAGATTCATTTTGTTGGTCTTGCCTCGTCCCAGTTCATCAGTTACTTTTATTGTTGGTCAAGGACTTTGTGGTTTCTGTTCTGCCATGACCTCTTCCCTCTTAACTCACTTATCCTATCTATTGCTACAAGCCCTGGCAGGTGCTGCCTCCTGGAGAGGCCCTGGCCTCTCCCAGTCCTCACTTTCTCATTGAACTCAGATTTGACTCAACTTCAGTTCCATTCTTCCTAGTGTACCAAACCAAAATAAAGGTGGAGCAAGCTAGTCCAAACCCTCTTGATCCTGTCTGAACCTGCTATGTTACCTGATTACCTAGTAGTCATTAATGGAAGAGTCTTAAAAAACTGAAGGGAATTGGTTTTCTTAGTTGTAAAACTGGACCTTTTTTTTTTGGGTGATTCTTCAATTCCTTCCCCAGGTAACCTAGGATAGGAGGTGTAGGGGGTATGTTAGGGTTCAAGGATCACTGGGTTAAGGAATATATGAGCAGAAATTCTTTGGTATTGAACAGAGCACATTTGCACTTTTGGAGCTCTCACTTGAGACATAGAAGAACTTGGGCTGCCATGAAGGTTGTTTTTCCATTTTCTGAGTTTCCAGATAAGGAGAACCTGTGACAGTCAAAGTCACCCACCCCATTTGTCAGGGAGTCAGGCCCCTTTGAAGGTCTAGCCTTCATCCCTCCTGTAGTTTCAACTGTTTATCTGTACTCCTTGGGAACCTCCCATTCTATTCCTCTGGAGATTCTCAGTAAGCCTAAAGGCTGAACCTGAGGCTGAGTCTTGTCAGTTCTTCTTTCACTCCCAACCTCATTTCACATCATTTTTTCTTCATATCCCCAGAATTGTGTTCGTAGTAGACATTTATTGATATTTATTGAATTGACTTCCCTGCCCCAAAGAAACTGCAGAACCCACTTAGTAAGGAGCAGTGATGGAGATTAATAAATATTGATGTGGAAGTCAGGCAAGTAATGCATGATTTGCTTCCTAAATTGAGTAGATCCCAGCTAGGTTTGTCCATGTGAGGTAAGAGTGTGGGGTAGGACCAAGGAGCTAATTCCCTCCTTCCACTTTCCTTGAAATATTAGGGCCTGGGGCACTAACTGCCCTAGCTATACTCTACCTCAGTTTCTTCCCCACAGGAACAGGAAGCTGTAAATGCCTCAACCAGCTGGCCCTGCTTAGCTCCCCTCCTTTACAGGACCTTAGGGAACAACTAGCTTCTCTGTCCCCACATCCAAGGATTAGACATTAGGAGGGGACAAGCATGAATGAGATGAAAAGTATCGGTGGGGGTGGGGGGTAGGGCCTGGATACTATTTCCCAATTCAGAAATTCCTGGTTTGTGTTAGAGGGTCATTTTCCCTCAATTCCAGGGAGTGTAGGAACCATATGAGAAGTGGTTGAGTATTTTTAGCTCAGGCCAGGTGTGTTGAGTCATTTGTGTGTATGTGGGCCTGAGAGGTTGGGAAGCAGTATAACCTGTTCCTTCTGCCCTTGTACCCCATATCTCTACCCTCAGATATTCTTGGGTTTCAGTTGTCATGATGACAGGTCCAGGGCAGAGCTAGGTAACTGTCATAACCAGTCCCTGAAAAAACCTTAGAGGCATCTCAACAAGCCAAGACTAAAAATAAGGCTATTGATTACAGCATTGGTATGTTCTATAACCATGTGAGGGACTTAAAGGGCTTGGCATGGAATAGGACATGCCCACTTAACTTTTCTGGTCTGAGATCCCTCCAAGGTCTAAATCTATGATCCTCTGAACTCTCTGGGCCTCTTGTTTCATCATCTGAGATAGAAGTGGCATGCCCTGGAGTCAGGAAGACCTGAGTTTGAATCTTGCCTCAGGCACTTAGTACCTGAACATGGACAAGTGACTTATTCTGTCAGCCTATTATTTTATTGACTGTAAAATGGGGATAATAGCACCTACCTGAAAGGGTTTTTGTGGGATTCAATTGGGATAATAATATGTAAAGTATTTTACAAATCTTAACACACTATATAAATGATGGCTATTATCTGTAAAAAGAGGGGGTTGGACTGTGACATTGATCCCTTCCAAATTTAAATATTTTGTGTGTAAGAGATTTCTCTTAAGTCATATATATATATATATACACACTCCATACCCCACCCCCATCCTGACCAGCCCTAGAATCCAGCCTGAGAATTATATAGTCTAGAGATGGGGAAATTTCAGGTTTTGAACTCATGGACACCTTAGGGGAAAACATTTGGTTGCCTAGCAACCAGCAGATTGACCAAATGGCCACATTGGTTTCATTTATGACTTTGGCAAGGCAGAAGAAAGCTTTAGGGAAAAAGTTGAAAGGCTGTGGTTGAAATAATAGAATTTTAGAACTGTAAAGGACCCTTGAGATCACCTAATTCAGCCTCTTAGGAGAGACTTCTGGATCCTCCTAGGGTTATTCTATCCCTTCCTCCAGGTCACAAAGAGGATTGTTTTCCTCTTAACTTCTTCAGAGGAATTACTTTGGACCCTCTTAAGTGTTATTTCTTTTACTGAGGAATCAATCTGTTTCCCCTCAGCGTGCCTTCTTTGGAGGCAACGAGAGACAGTCATGTCTTCCACAGGACTTCTCTTGTAAGCCTTAACTCCAGGCTTCATTCTGTCATCTGTGTAACAGGATAGGTATAGCATATTGGAAATCTAAAGGCATGTGTTTAAATCCTATTTCTGCTATACACATGTCACTTCCAGGAGCCTTTTCCTTATCTGTAAAATGAGGGGACTAGAAAATCTTTAAGGTACCTTCTAGCTCTTAGATCCTATGAATTTGGCTAGAAGAGAAGAGCTCAGTGCTAAACTCTTTGACTTTATTATTTTTCTTTCAGGTTCAAGTGCTAGATTGGGTCATATGACCACCCCAAAACTCCAAAAAACATTTAAAAAACCCAAAAAAGGGCCAATGGCTATCTCTGTCCTATGTCACTTAACTCAGAAACTGCCCCATGTCTTCATTTCCGTGCATCCTTTGGGAGACTGTCTTGATAAAGAAGTCCTCTGTAATTTTTGCCCCCTGACATCCGTTTTCTCCCTCAGTACCCCCAATCTTCTTAGATGACCAATACAGAAACAAAGTTGTTCACGTACACAGTGTGACATATACACAAAAGTAAATAATTATAATGATATGTTCAAAGGGGGCACTGACTTGGTCCACATACTTTGAAGCAGGGGAACATTTCCTAGCTTCTTTTGTGTCTCTGAGCCCTGTCTCTAATAACCTCTTTGGGGGGACAGGGGATTGAGACTCAATAGGTTCATGTCCAAAATAAAAAGAGCCTTTGATTCCCCCAAGGTCTTTATTTGGTAGGAATGGGGGTGTCTTCTAAGTATCCCCCCCAAGTTCAAGGCTCTAGTTTTCCTTAGAACCTGTACTGGGAGGTCAAATGATGCCCCTGTGCCTTGCCTGGCCCCGGGCCTAAGATCAAGTGTTTGATTTTTGGAGGAGTCATCTTCTGATCTTGACTTCTCCCATTCTCCCCTCCCTCCCCATCATGGATGTGGAGTGGTGGTGATAGGTTTTCTTGGATTGGGGTGGTAAGAATAATAAAGAACAGGGCTGGAGAGGAAAGCCTGGGAAACCTGCCAAGATTAGGGAGGTAGGGTGAAAAGGGGATGCCACCTCTCCCCCAAAGTACCTTCTATCCTCCTGAGAATGGGAAAAGAATACCAAGGCCCCTATTATCCCCTCAGGAAAAGACAGTCAAGTTCCTTTGGCCAGGCTCCTGCACCCTTCCCCAGGGCAGGCTAGAATTTGGGCCTTCTGAATAAACTTCCCAACAACATTATAAGTTTGGTGCCTTTAACCTTGGCCCACTCTTATCCCGAACAAGGCCCCCCCTCATAACTGTGATCACTTAGAGGTTTGCCTATAGGGGCCTGTCCCTTCATGTCTCTCTAGTCTTCTACAGGACTAAAGAGGATCCCAGGGATGAAAAATGAACCAGTTGAGGCAGGTGTACATGAGGAAGCCATAACCTGGAGAATTCCCTTAACTCTTCGTTGGGGGCCCCATTTTGTGAAGCCTTTCCCCTACCATACACTTCTTAGTCCACCAGACCTTAAAACTCCCTGCAGCCTTCAACATCGCTCCATCATCTGCCCTGGCCCTCCTTGCTCCCCCAAATATTGAGAGGTATTTCATGTCCGTAAAGTGCCCGTGGTAAGTGCTCAGGATTCATCTCTTTGCTTCAGCTGCTTGCTGCTTCTGTTCCATCAAGAGGAAGGAACTGAGGCATGGGGGGGGGGGGGAAGGGAAGGGGAGAGAAGGAAAGGTGGGAGGGGAATGAATGCAGTTAAAGATTAGGAATTGGAGGAGGGGACAGGAGAATGATTTGCTCTTGGACCCCCCCCTCCCTACACTCTGCCCTAACTAATCTGTTATTTTGCCCCATATCTCCCACCACACTTTTTCCGATGTGTCTACTCTTTGCTGCTAGACATTTACTGGCTTCCAAAAAAAAAAGGTTAAAATCATTATTAAGAGTAACAGACACTACTTTCATGTATTCCCCCTTCCCTGCTTGTCCTGAGCTTGTGGGACTTGGAATACTTCTCTCTCCATAATTCCTCCTTCCCTTGGTCTGCTACTCCAAAAATTCCCAGCCCAGGGCAGTAATTTTTATTTAAATTCTTCAAAACCTTCAGTGACAATCACCACTAACTCTCTCCCCCCTCCCCCAACTCTAGTATAGTTCCTGTTTTCTCTCCCTCAAGAACCCTGGGACTCGGGACCTCTAGTTTCAAGCTATAGCCCTTTTACTGACCTGAAAATGGCAAGGGGAAGAGGGGGTACCACAGGCTCTTTGGTCTCTCTTAGCTAGGGGGCATTTGTGCACACTGACCAGTCATTGCCTTTGTTATGTCACTGAACAGGGGGAAAGGATAAACCTTGGAGTCATTTGCTGCCATAATTGAACTTGGATATGTTGGGGCTTTGCTTGTTCCCCCCTTCCTCTCTTACCCCCATATTTCTGGGCTTACTGTCTAGGACCACTGGCTCTACAATTACACTTGAAAGTGAGCTGTTTGGGGAATTCAGACCCCCTCTGTCCCTAACTCTCAACCCTGGATGTTTATTATACAAGTGCTTGAGTGGGTGGGTACTGGGGTATACTGGGGTATAAGCAGGGTTTCATGGTTTAAGGGAGTAAAATAGAGCACTGTGGAAGAAGGGGAGGGGAAATCTCAGAATCTCTGTCTATGTAAAGCCAAACACCAGAAATTAAAAGAAAAATAACAATAAATAAATAAATAAAATGTCGAAATCCTTCCCGTTCTTTGCCATCCCCAAACTCCTACCCCTTTTTTCCCTGTCTCCATTACAGGAAGGATGGAGATCCAGGCCTGGGTTTAATACCCCTTTCCTCTTCTGTAGGCCATGGTGTATCTATGGAATGCCCCATATTACACCAAACTCCTCACCAGGCTCAAAGAAAAAAAGACTTGGTATGAGGCTCACTCTCTCCCGATATTTCTCACTTGATTTCATCTCTGCCTAGTCTCTCCTCCTGCCTCTTTTATCCCTTTGTCCTGCTCAGACTCTTCTACCCCTGTCCTTCTGCCTGTCTCTATCTCTGTCTCTACTTCACTCTCTCCCTCTATATCTTCTTTCCACACACCCTCACCTGCAAATCCCAAACACTCCCCAACTTGCCCATTGCCCTTTTCCCCACAAATCCCTCACCCCTCTTGTCTCTATTCCCTACCTTCCTCTGCTGTATTGCACACTGCTTGGGGTGGGATGGGGAATAGGACATTTTGTTTAAGAGGGGTTGGGGGGGGAGCTGTAGGGCCAGGGTGGGGGGGAGGGTCAGGGCTGGGGATCCAGGGTGGGGTTTGTGGGGGAGAGGGTCCTCATCCCCCACCTTAAGAGCAGCCACAGCGATCCACCACCATGCCGGGGATCTTGCCGTAGATAATCTGCTGCTTATCATTAAAATAGAGCATGTTGATGGGGGACATCTTGGTGGGAGTACAACAAGGCCCAGCTGAGCCTCGGGGATTAGCCTGTTGCACCAGGTGGGTATGTGGGTACTTCTGCATGAACATATACTCGCACTGGCCAGAACAGTAGTTGGCTTTGTAGCGTTTGGGCGCGATGATCCAGTCCCAGCCGAAGGCCTCAAAGTCCACGGTGAGTGGGTATCGGCAGCAACGGGACTCACTCGAGTGCTCATCACAGTCAAGGCCCAGATTCCTCCTTGACCGTTTAGTATTCTCCAGCACATGAAGCTCCATGAATGGGTGCTGGCAAAGCAGAGAAAAATGTCACTATGGGGGTTTCCCATTCTCTAACGCTTCTTCTACTTCTATTCTGCTCTTAGCCCTCAGACACCTAGGAGGATGAAGATGTTGCACCCCCATTCTGGACACCACAAGGTTGAATATGCTAAAAGTACCACCTCTAATCTTTTCTTCTAGCCCCTAAACCCTGCTAACAGAGATTAGCAACTCCCATTAATGAAATCTTTTTGTTCCCTAAATTTCTCTCTGACCACCCCCGCTCCTTCCCTAAGTCATCAGCCCAGTCTTGGACCTAAACTAGTATAGCAAATCACAGCTGAATGAGGTAGATCTCAGAGATCATCTTGGACTAAGTTCAGTCCCTCTCATTTTACAGATAAATGAACTGCAACCAAAAGAAGGTAAAGGTTGGGATGCAAACCTGAATTCCAATGAATCCCCACACTAGTTTACTCTTCCAAATTACATGCTACTTGAATATAGTAAATCCTTTATTCTCAAATCTCTCTTCTATAATTTATACCCAAGCCCAAATTCTCTTTAGCCACTGTGGTTCTGAGTTACCAGGAGCCCTGCTCCACTAATCCTACATGGTTCCTCCCTAAACACCTTCTCTAAGTGTTGATATTTTTTGTTCCCTCTGCCCTCATTGACACTTAGCACCAGAAGACATCACTGATGTTTATGTTTCCCAGTGTTTCTCTTTTGTGAATCCCTACCACTTTTTTTCAACAACCCCCACACATCCCACTCTACTCCCCTCCTTCAAGGCAGGGTTTCCTATATAACCAACCCTCATCCCCCTCCTTGCCCCCACTTGCAGTGCTCACCAGCCCTTCAGCCCCTGGCCCCAGGGAGGTAACAGCCAGGTCAGTGCCACTGGGATCGAAAGCGTTGATCTCAATGCCCCAATTACTTTGTGGTTGACGGAACCAACTGTGCAGCACCTGCTTGAAGTCGATGCTCTGCCAGTGGCCTGATCTTGAGTGCAATTCGATCTTGAGGGATCGGATCCGGATGTGGCGTCGCCCCCCACCCCCACTTCCTGCAGTTCCTTCCCCACCGAGGGGCTTGAGACGAAGGATTTGCAGGTAGACGGTGGCAGGTCGGGGTACTGGCCTCAAGTACACCCACAGCTGGGCCTTCAGCACCTTTGTGAACATCACTTTGGGGCTGAAGTGGAAGTGGCAACAATGGGGGCTGCCATCTGTCTGCACGGCAGGGTCCGCTGGAGAGGGGAGGAGAGTACAGAATCAAGGATGAGGGGGAGGGAGAGCTCTGGGAGCAAGACAAGGGGGTCAGGGGCCTGAGGCAGAGCTCCTGGCCATCACCCTCCCCCTACCCCCCTTCTCCTGGATCATGGGCATTTTGATTCTGGCTGAACTCTTCTAGCCTTCCTAATTCCTCTTAATCACAGAATCCCTGGAGTGGTCTCTACCTCTCCCCTTAACCTTCAGGCAGAATGGCTTTCTCTCTCAGCTGAGGCTCTCACCTCACTCCCATTCTGAAAGCTTTATCTATTTCCTGTTTCACTTCTTTGACCACTGCTTTCTTATGTCCCCTATATCCTAAAGATCTCTTTTGCTCTTATTACAACTTGAGGTCATCCCTTTCATTCTCTTCTCATGGGAAATGGATAACGGGGCAGTCAAACAGACATTTGTCAAAGCAACTGAGGCTGTATTGTAAGCATTGTGCTAGATACAGAGGTAAAATCTTTACACAGTGGGATGGAGAGGGATTTGTTTTGCTTCTCATACTGTTTTGTGTTTCCTTCTAATATCTCTTCAGGTTCATCCCTTAATATACATTGTAGGCCTGGCATCCCTCATATAGGGGAGGTTGCAGCCTCACGAAGAAACCAATATTAATAGCACTTTAAGCTTTATAGATCTTGTTTGATCTATGAAACTCTCTGGGATTCAGACTAGGTACTCTTTTGCCATTCTGAATCAGAAGAGATGCCACCAAAATTCCCCACTTTATATGCCAAGGCCAATTTCTTGTCCCTACTGTCACTTGTTCCATTGTTTGGGAATGGAGCAGAACAGATGATCATCTCCATCTTTCCTTGCTTGCCACTCAGCAATACCAACACACACTTTTGGGATTAGGTTCTTAAAGAATAGTTTTGCTTCCAGCAAGGACTACCCTTAAACCAGTTCAGTGCCAGATGCTCAAATTCCAGCCCATTTTCCCTCTGGTATCCAATGGAGATAGGGAACAATCCTATCAGAAGATACGATCATAAGATCTATCATTCTGTTGGATTGTGAAAGGAGTCTTGAGAAGAAGGGTGAGGTATTACCTCTTCTTTGCCTTTTTTCTTATCCCTAGTTTTCTCCAGCCTAGATTACCCTCCAGAGCATATAAGAAGAGACAAATAAGGAAATGACATGAAAAAAGATCTCGGAATGGTTACAGGAGATTTGAAAGGGTGTGAAGAATGTCCTTATGTGCTTTTATATATATATATATATATATATATATATATATATATATATATGTATATATATGTATATGTATAGGAACAATTAAATCTCTGTTTCCACCACCCTTGAGTGACCCTTCCTGATGGGGGTTGGGGGTGTGTCATGAGAATGGAAAGAGATGCTTAATGGTCATGTCTTTTGTTACACATCTCAAGAGTTTTCTGCCTCACAACTGGAATTTTCTTGGGTCTCTTCCTTAGTAACCAAGGTAAAATGTTTAACGTGATTTCCCCAGAGTGGGAAGACTAGCCTGGGACAAACAAATTTCCTTAAGCCTCCAACTTTCAAGTGAAGCAATTCAGAATGACCCTGGGGGTAAGTCAGAAAAATTCATGTCAGTGGAAAAATGGAGGGGAAAAAAGAGGGGCACCTGATTAGTAGAGGAAAGAGAAAAGCATCCTTTGCTGTACCTCCAGCCCCCCCAGTTATCTTTGTCCTTAGCCAGCAAAGTACACCCGATAAAGGACATCTCTTCTTATATAGCTTCTCTGCTTGAGTCCCCTTGTCCCAAACTGTAACTCCACTGAGCTGTCCAACAGCCAGCCAGCCAGGGCTAGGAGCCAGGGGCAAGTTTTATTTCTCCCTGCCTCTGATTCCTTTCACTGAGCTGTCTGGGATAGAACTCCTGACTGCCGATAGTGTTTCCGTCACCCCTTTATATGTAGCATCCCTTCAAGGTGTGCAATGATGGGGCTGCAGAACATAGCTCTGGGGAAATGGGGATGGGGGGATGGGAGGAGGGGAGAGAAGAAATGGATGAGTAGAGATGGGAGAGTGAGACAACATGATGATATTGGTGAAAGGGAGAGATGGTGGTGGGTAGAAAAAGAGACTCACAAATATGGGGGAAAGGAGCTGAGATTATGGTAGGGTTAAGAAAACCAGAGGAGACAAGAAGGGGGAGAGAGAGAAAGGAGGGAAGAGGGGCACACACTTGAGCTTAGTGGGGGGAAAGAGAAAAAAGAGGGGTGATATAAGGCACGAAGCAGTCAGCACAAAAGGGGGCACTGGGGAGCAGCCAGGAGTCCCCAACACTCCATAGCCCCAGGCAGTGAGGAGGGGGCAACATCTGTGTTGCATTGAGCTGTTTGGTGGCAGGCAGCAGCGGGTCAGGTTTAGTAGGCGGTGCTGGGCTTGGGGGGGGGGCTGCGGTCGGGAGAGAGGTCACCGCACTATTTTCAGCTAGAGCCCATCCCCCCTTCCTCACCCCCCCACCCGATGCACACTGGACAGGGGCCCAGAGGGCCTGGGGGCAGAGGGGCAAGTTAGGGAGTTGAGGTGGGGGAGGTGAGATATCTCACTCTGTTCTATATACTTGAGGGAACTGACTGGAGGAGCTGAGGCTGGGGAGTGAAGAGGCTATGGGGGGCTCTAAGGTCAGGCACAGGAGGTTGGGAGAGGTGGGGGCTGGGGTCCAGGGTTGAGTGCCCGGCTGGGGTTGGGGGAGGGGAGGTTCTCTGCTGACAAACACCTCCCCTGATTAGCGGAGCACAAGTCTCTTATTAAAGCCGGTCCCTGGGGATTAGACTATAAAAGTCTCTTTTTCCTTTTCCCCTCTCTCTTCCCTCCCCTCTCCGCACTCCCCCTCCCTTCTCAAGATCTCTGGCTCGCTCTTAAAGGGGACGTACAACCCCCCGGTCCAACTCTGGGCCCCTAGTTTATTCCTATTTTAGGGTGGGATGAGGTTGCAGGGGCGGGAGGTTGGGGGAACGCTTGTTTCCTCCTCCCTCTCCCCTTCAAAACTGCCGCCTTTCTTTCTCCTCATTCCCAATGCCAGTTACCTTAAAACTTCTTTAATTTAGGGGATACGTAAAAGAGTTTTAAACGCCTCCTCCAAACCAATAAATACATTCTGGGACCTCTAACTCAGCTGCGAAGGTCAGTCTCTGAGCCTATGTCTCCAGGAGCAAAGTTTCTAAATCCCTCATTATAAATACTGCCTTTTCTAGAGATCAGCAGCTCTCCCCCTGCCCCCCACCCCACACCAGGTCTGCCCTGCCTGGGTCACCACTCTATATAACGATAGTTATATCGTGCCTTCTTCATCCTGGACCCCAATATTCGCAATCCACTTGGAAGCCCTAAAAGTCTTAACTCTGAAAAGGAGACTGAGTCATTCTGGAAAGTGTAGAAAAAGACTATGCCATAGGGGAAATGTAAGGATTTTAGTAGGGTGAGGCCCCCCACCAGCTTAGCTCTCAGTGCCACCTAATAGGGGGCATTTTCTATATGCCAGACCCTCCCTCACCCCCAAGCTTTTTACAACCATCTGCCTATAAACCAGTCCCCCCTTCTGTTCAGAGGCCATAAAACCAAATAGTCTTGGGGGTGGGGTGGGGAGCCAACTCCCAGGGGAGAGGAGGGGACTGGGCCCCCTGGAGTTTGGGGGGAGACCTGATGGGGGAGGGGCATCGGGATCACATGACCCCCTAGGGATGGGAGGTGGGGGAAGCATTGGCCTGGATTTTCCAGGTCATAAAATTTCAAAGCCACAAGTCTATTAACATGTTCACCTTCCGCTCCCCCAGGCAGCCAAGAACTGGGATGCTGGGTGCTCCCCCACTCTCAATCTCCATCTCTTCCACTCCCCCTTCTGGGTTTTGAGTCCCCCTTCACCAAGTTCCTATTATACTCTCCTAACTTGGGAGGGGGTACACCTTCAGAGGTTTGACCTAGGATGTAGACTAGAAGATTCCTTCCTTACTCAACCAACAGTAGATGGGAACTCTCACAGTGCCTGAAGACTTGGCAGGTCAAATGGGATTTCAATCTCTCCTCACTAATTTTGAGGACCGATAGTGAAGAAAGCAGGAGAGAGATCTGGAACACGGGTGTCTGGAAGCAGGGTGTATTTTGAAGAAGCAGGTGCCATATGGGTTCTAGAAGGTTTTCAAAGGTTTGACTCAAGTGGGCATGCTTAGGGTAAAATTTGGGGGGCACTCCAGGATCATAATATTACACAGATAAGAGCTGTATATGGAGTGCCTACCATAGCAATTCAGTTTGGAGTTACAACACATTTACATTTTGAATCTTGACTCTGTTTTACATATAGTATGCAAATATTCAAATAATTTCAAATCAAAATTCTCTCTCATTTGTAAAATGGGGGTCGGGGCCGGGAGGAATCCTCATGTGCCTTCCAACTCTAAATTCTGATTTTTTGAATGTTAGAACTGTCTCCTCCACCACTCTGTTCCCCACTACTCAGGGTAGGAGAGGTTAGGTTAAGGCCAGAGTCTGGAAAAAGGAGCTGTTAGCAGGAAGACCTTTCTGGCATCCAAACCAAACAAAATAAGCTAGAAAACTTGCTTGCCACTCTCCATCTTCATAATTTTTCTCTCTCCTTCCTCAACTCTCCCCGGTGTGTGTGGGGACGGGAGAAGGGTACAAAAGCACACTGCTGGGGGTCATCGCGGTATCATTCCCCCACAAACTTGGCCCCAAACTTCCAGGGCGCTTCCTCTATAATTGGTGTGGGTTGGAATAGGAGAAAAGGAGGGGAAGTCCAAGGACTTAGAGGTACTAGCCTGAGCCGAGTGGGAGGGATGGCCGTCCCTATATTTCTTGGGGCAAGTCGGTCCCTAGGCTGACTCTGTCCCTGGCTTCGATTCGAGGGCAAAGGTATATCTTAAGGGCAAGCTTGGGTTGATGATGATTTGGAGGGCAAATCTGGGGCACACAGTTCAAGTTGCCATCTTCCACAGGCAGAGGACCTAGGTGTCAGGTAGGGGGGACTTTTCTTCTCATCCAGGTACCGGAGTAACTGCCCACCCCCCCCCTCGCCAGTTCCTCTCCCCTTCAGTTCTCTCCACTCCCCGTATCCCACTCCCCGTTCCGCTAGCTATTTAGCTATCTCCGGGAAAGGCGACCCGAGGCGTCCGGGCCGAGGTCACTTACTTTCCTGAGCCATGCTGATGACGGTCTCCGTGGTGGCGTGGTACTCGTCCTCCTCCAGGAAGTCCTCGGGCTGCAGCGCGTCGCCTTGGAAGTCGTGTAGGTCCAGTATCTCCTGCAGCGGGGGAGCCTTGGGCAGGAGCTGCTTCACTACCTCGCGGCTGATGTTGGGCGCTTCCTTGAGCCTCAGTTTGCTCAGGATCTGCGACTTGATGCTCTCCAGCCTCAGCTCTTTGCTGTGCTGGCGCCACACGCACACGGGGCAGCCCTCCGGCTCCTCGGACGCCTGGGTCCCGCGCTCCCCGCCTGCCGCCGGGCCCTCGGCCGCCTCCCCCCGGGGCCGCAGCTCCAGGGCGAGGAGCAGGAGGCAGAAGAGCACTGGGGCCGCGGGCACCATGCTGGAGGGGAGGGGAGGGAGGGCTGGGGGGGGCGGGGACGCCTGAGTCCCGTGGGGGGAGGGAGGGAGGGAGGAGGGGGGTCGGGGCCGTGCGGGACTGGGGGGCTGCCCGGGCCGGGGGGGGCCGGGGGGTGGGGGGGGCCCGGGGGCGGCGGGCGCGGCGGGCGGGGCAGGCGGGCGGCAGGGGCGGGAGGCTGGGGGGGCCGGAGCCCGGGCCTGGCCCTTTATAGCCCCGGCCCCCGTGTCGTCAGCGGCCGCGATTGGCTGCGGAGCCAACAAAAGAGGCAGCGCTGTCATCCTAGGCTAGAGAGGGAGCCCAGAGAGACTTAGAGATAGAGACGGTAGAGACAGAGACTCCTCAGGGAGAGGCAGAGACAGTTGAAAGAGACAGGGACAGAGACCCAGAGGGAGAGAAAGGGGACTCTTGGGGGAGAGACCCAACCAAACAGCAGGAGACACAAGGCCAGAGACAGGAGAGACAGAGACACCTGTGGGGGAGACTGGAGAGACAGAAGAGACTGCAAGAGGGGAAAGACAGGGATCGGGAGAGACAGGGTAAGAGACTAGAAAGACAAACTCATGAGAAAGAATCAGAGATGGCTAGAGAGCAAGACACCTCAAGCCCAGGAGAGATCTGGAGACTGGAAAGACAGTTCACTAAAGCTTTCTTAGAGGCACAGAAGGGGAGAAAGAAAGATAGAAAGATGGGGGGACGACAAAGACAGGAACAGACCCAGAGACTAAGGAGGCAGTCAGAGACCAGGAGAGAGACAGAGAAAGAGAGAGAGACAGAGAGACAGAGATGGAGATAGAGAGACACAGAGAGAGAGAGAGACAGACAGAGAGAGGTAGACTCAGAGACTTAGGAGACAGTCAGAGACAGAGAGACAGAGACAGAGACAGACAGACAGACAGAGATAGACTCAGAGACTAAGGAGACAGTCAGAGAAAGAGAGACAGAGAGAGACAGAGAGACAGGCAGCCTGAGAGAAAGAAGTTTGAATCCCACAGTGGGGACAGGGACCCAGAAATGTAGGCAGAGATATGGAGGAAATGGAGGGGAAAGAGAGGATGAAGAAAGGGAGAGAAGTGCTATTGGGACTGGACGGGACAGAGGAAACTGGCCAAGAAGAGAGGGACAAAGATGTAGTGCTCTGAGGATACTAGGGGAAAGAAGAGAGAGTCAGAGTTTGAAATGAACAGGGACAGGAACTGATACTTTCATGCGGATTTAGGAGAGTGAAGAGATAGAAGCCTAGAGAAAGGAAGGATAATATGGGACAGAATGCTGAAATAAGTGTAGGAGAAAGAGACAAAGACAGATTCAGAGGCAGGGAAAACTTGTCAAAAAGACTGGACCACCTGGGAGGAGAGAATCAGGGTCTTGGCAGGAGGAATGACATTGAAGGAGAGGGGTTGAGGGTCGGTTGGACAGACACTAAATGGGAAGGGAGGGGGAAATATTGGAGAAAAAGAAGCAAAGACTAATGGATGATCATGTTTAGAAACAGGAGGTAGATGGCAATTAGGTCCAGAGGCAGAGTCAATTGGGAAGAAGGTTGGTTCTGGAGTCTGAGGACCCTAGTTCAAATTTCCATTCTAACATTACCACATGTGAACTTGGGCAAGTGACTAAGGCAAGGGCCTCATTTTTTTTATCTGTAAAATGAAGAGGGTTTGACTAGATTTCTTCAAAGGTCCATTTTAAGATCCCATTTTCCTAGACAAATATCCGAGGGTTCTAAAAACCCTCTGAGCTCTCAGAAGCACTGGAGAAGCCACAGGTTGGAGTAATGGTATTTAAAACTTAGATGACCAGAGATGGGAGCTTGGGAACTAACCTTTTAACAGAGCCTTTGAACTCAGAATTATGTATTTATTGAGATGGTTAAAATAAAGTGGCAGTATGTTGGAGCTTGTCCCCTGAGTCTGAAGGGGGAAGTGTGGCTCAGCCCTGGATTGATTTAAATGCTAAAATTCTTGTTCCTAATCCCATCTCTACTTTGTGGTTTGGGTTGCCCTTTTTTCTAGGATTCTAGTTTCCCTCCATATTCTTTATTTCCTGATCTCAGAGGCCCTGGGGCATTGTCTCTGAAGTTCTTAGATGATTTTAATGCTATAGTCTTTGCCAGAGTATTATCCCTTCTCTAGGGTCAGAGGTGAACAAAGTTCTGATTCTGGATGATGCCCTCAAAGACCAGCTTGCGGGGTAGAGAGGTGGAATGTGCATGAGAAGATGCAAGAAAAATGAGAAGGGTGAAGTGGGAAGCAGAAATTCAATTTGAAAAACATTTATTAAGAACCAACTCTATACAGGGCTTTGGGATATATCTACTTCTGTACACACATATATACACACATGCATAAACACATTAGATATCTATATAGATATAGGTGTGTATATATGTGTGAATATATGTATTATATATACATATTTGTGTATATATAGGTGTGTATGTATGTTTTTGTTTTTTTTTTTACCAGACGTGATTTTCATTCGAAGAATAGTTTTGGCAGGAGAAAGGGGACTGGGCAGTGGGTTATAGAAACTTTGAAGAAGGGGAACCATGGAGAGAGGGGACAGTTCTGGAAGAGATGGACCCACTGGCTCCCTCTTCTGCTTTAGACCAATCAGAACATGGGAGGAAAATCTTAGATTCTCATAAAGCGGTTTTCCTGCTGCTTTCAGTTAGAACTAGAAATCAGGTTAAACCAAGCTTTGTGGTTATGTGTGAAGGTGTGTGGGATCAAGGACTACAGAGAGAAAAGCAGTAAGAAAGAATGCGTACTACCCACCTCTCACAGGCTCCAATTTTTACCACCTGGGGTCCCCCCCACTCCGTTTTGACCCCATAGAGCCTTTAACCTCTGGCTAAAGCCCAATCATCAGACAATTCTGCCCTCTGGTGGAAAAATCTGGTGCAGCTCCTTGGCGGGGTGGCAATGAAGCCAAACATATTCATTTATATCCTAGAAATCGAAGTCGAAGAATGGGAAGGACCAGCACATGGTAAGTTCTTGGCAAAGATAAAGCAAGCTAACACAGCTAATGGAACTCTCGTATTTTACAAATAGGGAAACTGAGGCTCAGAGAGGTCAGGGGACTTGCCCGAGATCATCACGTGGCAATTGTGTCAGAGTGAAGGCTAATTTCCCAGGGTATACTCTTTCCATTCAAACACCTTCTTGCTTCCTTTTCCGTAACTTAGCTCCTACCCTATGTTCAACAGTTCTGAGCCACAGATCCTTTCCTTCTCATCGTCCTTCCCTGCTGCCCATTCCAACTTTGTGATGTCCAGGTGGATTGGCTAATGCTGACAATCTCCAATCAAGATACTTTTAGGATCATTTGTATTTTAGCCCCAGAATGGCCTCAAACTTGGAGAAGGGGGGTGGGGCATCACCTGGAGTTTAGGAGGCAAATGAAGGGAGAAAGTGCAGAACACCTGAATTCTTTTCTCCACCCCGAAATACTCCTACACAGACTTGAGACTCCGCCCCTATTCTGGTTTCCAAGGCAACTTTTCCCTAGCCAGGGGCACCCCCGTGATGTCATAATGCTACCTAGGCAACATTTAGGCCCACCCCCTTCAAGGTCCTGACTGGTTCCTAGCAAAAGGAGGCAGGGTACTGGGAGACTCGGTTGGGATTTGAGGGCTGTAGGAAGTGGAAGGGTCTGAAGACTGGTATCCTAGGTTCTTTCCGGACAGAAACAGGTATAGGCTGGTAGAATAAGAAGGGCCGAGACATTAGAGCACGTGTGTGTATATGCTCGTCTCTGTGCTAACGTATGCACGTGTGCAAATGGGAGAGAGTACTATTCTTGATCATTAGCAAAGGCCCCGGGATCGTAACTACTGTCAGAGGAGCTGCCGTACTTTGGGAGTCCGATAATTCATATCTAAGGGCCTGGGAGAACTAGAATCTGTAGCTGGACACTATCTATCCCTAACCCAACACAGTCAGCATCCACACAAGCAAGGGTAGGTGGCCATAGAGAGTTTCTGCCAGGTTTCCCATTCCCCCTTTCCCCGATCCCAGTCAGGACCTCGAAGCCAGCCCTTTTAAAGGGCTAGGACTCAGTAGGGGGATGGGGGACCTAGACTCGGAAGGTACCTGGGGGAGAGGTATATATCTTGATGGGGATCTTCAACTATTATCTCTGTCCTGCCTCCAAGGCTCTTTTGAGAAATACTGCCCCAGCTCAATTAAGCAAGGGGCTTCCCATAATCTCGTTTCTTTGTTCATACCTCCTAAGCAAGAAGGGGGCTGAGGGAGCCTACGTCCTGGGTGGGGAGGGAGGAAAATGACTGATTTCTCTAGAGACTCTTATATCCCTCCTCCAGCATCCTGTAGGATTGTGGCATTGGGAGGCTATTCTGGGTTGGATGATGGTATGTGAGAGGAGTGGAAAACATACATCTCTCAAATCTCTAACCAAAACCCACGGAACCCCAAGAGAGTATCTCACCCAGTAATTAACACCCCCTTCTAAGCTCTGTATAATTACCTCGCATGGACTGCTTCCCCATTTCGTTAACCCTTTCTGACGCAGCCTTTCCCCAGTGAAGATGGAAGTTGTATGGGGAGGGGGTGTGTGCAAAGGAGATGGCTAGAATACCTAGCTCTCAGACACATTCAAGTTCTTAGTAGTGCCCCACCCCTCCCTCAGGCTTTGGCCTTCATAATATCCTTGTAATTTCACAAACCTTCCTATTCTTTCAATGATTTCTGTATTTTTCCTGATTCCTGGCTCAAAGTCTCTTTTGACCTCTCCAGACTGCTTATACTGTCTTATCCTGATTCAATATTTAACCTTTCTTGACCCTTGGACTCCAAGGCCTGATAGAGTTTTCCTTTGAATTATGTCCCACTCTTAGGGAATGACTCTACTCTGAAATCCTCTCAAATGTCTTTCCTTAACTAGTTCTGTGGAGTTTGCCCATAATTATTTTTCCTGTCATTTCCTCAGTAGCTCATCCTAACATATGTTTTCTCTCGGTAATTTTTTCAGGCCTCATAGGATCATGAATTTAGACATTGGAGGTCATCTAGTACAAAGTCGTCCTCATTTTACAGATTATTTTACAGATAAAAAAACTGAGTCCAAAGAGATTAAGTCTCTAGAGGAAGAGAGAGAAGGCAAACTACCAGGCCAACTATCACCTCACATCAGATCCCGGTGGAGACAGTCTAGAACCCTGCACTAAAGAACTCTGGAAATATTTCAGCCTCTCAGACCATGGCTTCTTCTGGCCTGATTGCTGCAGCAATCATCCAGGAAGGCAACTCTTGTAAAAGAGGGATCTGATATCTCTCCCCACTTCCAACTGATGACCAGTAATTGCCAAGACAGGCAGAGAAGCCCAAGAATATAGTCCCCTTTCTCCTTTCCTCCCACCAGCACTGTTTCTGGCTCTGCCCTCACAACCATTATCTAGGAGATGTAGGACATCTTCCTGTGGATACCTCTTTAGGGGCTGTGGCTCTCCCTGTTCTCCCTCTGCTACTTTGGCAGCCACGGTCACTGAAGACCAAGATAAGAAAGTTCTTACCACAAATGACACCAGTCTTCTCAAACGACTCAACATCGGAAATAGATAAGAGTTTTATCGATGGAAATGAAACTAAAGAAGATTCATGACCATCTGTTTTTTGTCACCCAAAGAACTCCAAGGACCTTTCCATCTGACTTGCAGCCTCATTCTTATATGTTGTGTTAGAGTCTGCGATTTTTTTTTTTTTATAACAATTTGAGGGGTATAGGAAGTGGAAGGGTCTGAAGAATTTTAATATTTTGATAACAATTTCAGTATAATTGATTTTCTTTGTAATCTATATTTTTGTATGCATTTAAAACCATTATAAGACAAGGGATCCTCAGAACCTCGGTCTCATGAAGGTACAGAAGTTAGGAGCCGTTGACCCCTGTTTTTCTACTCCTTCTCCCTCCTTTCCACCAGGACTGTGGTTGAGTCTTCATAACCTTTGTTGGAAGCTGTATCAAGAGCAGCCTGTGTTGCTCAGCCCTGCCGGCAGGAGGTGCCACTATTCCACCTGTCCATTGAAGGGAAGGTAGGATGGGAGCAGGTGTAAATATCTCCTAAGACTTTGAAACACTGGCCGATATGCTGATTGAGAAGATTGAAATCCTTGCTCCCTTATTTTCTATTTGTGTAACTGTGGGGAAGCCACTTAACCTCCCTAAGTCTTGGTTTTCCTGTTCTGTAAAATGGGGGTTTTAGCACTTATATTATCTCCCCTTTCTCTGGGTCTGGGCTTTTTTTGTGAGCAAAAACTAACAGGGTAGTAGTAAGGAAAGAGCTTTTAAAACAAACTAGTATAGAAATCTGAATTATTATTAGAAGATCTGTCCCTAATTTTTTCTGTTTGGCACCTGAATGCTCTTCTTATTCTAAATTATATTTATCTGTATACCTACCAGACTATAAGTTCTACTTAGCCATAGGGGACTGTACAATTTGTTCATCTTCATATCTCTGGCGCATAACACAACACTTGATTTATGATGCATGCTTATGAAATGTATGTTGAATGAACGAACAGAAGTGAGTGACATGACCAGAAGGTCAGAGAAGCCTACAAACAAATGGAAGGAAACAAGAGTGAATAGAGGAAGGATCCCAGGGATATGTTAAGATAGGAAAAGTACTCAGAATAAAGGAGGTCATAGATCGGTCAATCTAGTTTGACTTCTCTCAAAGTAAAAAACCAAACATGGTGTTTTCTCAAAAGGAAAGCCACCATTTTACAAGGAATTTCAACAATCAATGAGAATTTCCCCAAAAAGACCAATTATAAATCCCACCAAGTCATTAAGACAATTTCCCAGCCACAGATTATAGCAGACCCATACCTTAATGGCCAAGCTTAATGTTACAAAGTTAAGCACAGAGAAGTACCTGTCTAGTTATATAATAGGGACATTGAGTCCCAGTGAGAAGTGATTTGCCTAAGGTCACACTGGTAGTCGTTGGGATTTGAAGCCATGCCCTCTGATCCCAAATTTATTATACTCCATCCTTCCCTATTGCCAATCTTTTGCTACCTCTATCCTTCCATTTATTTCCCATCTCCATTTCTCTTTTCCTATTTCTTATGCCCATATTCATCTCCATTCCTCCTCCTTCCAATTGTCTTCCCATCTTTCCCTTTCCCTAGAAGGTAGAAGTGTCTTGAGTTCACTGGAATATCTCATACCAAGACACCTAGATACTTGTCATTGTTGAAATATTTATTCATCTAGGAGTGGTGGTTGTAAGTGGAAGGAAGGAAAGGTATTAACCCAGCAGACACTGGATGTTTTTTTTTATTTGTAGCCCCTGGCTCCAAAAGGCCTTTGGTGCTCACTATAAGCTTCTTTGTCTAGCAGATGTCTTCTAGAACATTTACCAGCCAAATGCTCTGCTCAGGTATAAGGCTGGGGAGTGGTGGAGCTGGCAGGCACCCTGCCAAAGTACCAGGATGGGCATAAGTTTCTGCCTCAGGTTAGTTACCACCAGTCACTTTCAGGAGTCCAAAGTTCTTGGCCCAAATAAGTGGTTTAGTGTCTTACATAGACTGTAATCACTTGGAGTTGATATTGAAGTCTCTGATTGCTCTGTGGTCAAATTCACGAATTAGAGGATAATTGACTCTCTCTCCTACAAATGTCCCCTTTCTATTCTTTTTGTCTTTTTTTCTTATTATATGACCCTTTGTCATATAATGGTTTTAAGTGCATTCAAAAATATAGATTACAAAGAAAATCAATTATATTGAAATTGTTATCAAAATATTAAAAATTTTTTTCACAGACTCCATATTTAAGAACCTTTTAAAAATACATAAGAGTGAAGCTGCAAGTCAGATGGAAAGGTCCTTGGGATTCTTTGGGTTGCAGCAAAAAGATGATCATGAATCTTTTCCATCGATTTCATTTCCATCAATAAAACTTATGTATTTCTGATGTTGGGTCATTTGAGAAGATTGGTGTCATTTGGTGAGACATTTGGTGTCATTTGAGAATTTTTCTTTGTCTTCAGTAACTGTGGCTGCCAAAGTGGGAGAAGGAGAACAGGGAGAGCCACCACCCCTGAAGAGGTATCTATGATTATACATTATACAATTTTACTTATTATTTAACTTATTATTCACTTATTTGAGGATGAACAAAGTTTGTCTTGTCTTTCTTTGGCATTTGTCTTCACTGTCCTCCCACATCCGTCTCCTCCATTTTTCATATGTATATATAAGTGTTTAGCTTATATTTAAACTGTCTCCCTAGCCCCCTGGAGCTCTGGACCCCAATGTTATCTTCAACTCCAACTTCAGCTCTCCTTTTGCTGCCCTCTCAAAATAACTTCCCCTAGACCAGAGGTTCTTATCCTGGAATCTGTGATTTTGGTTTTTAAAATATTTTGATAACTATTTCAACATAATTGGTTTCCTCTATAATCCTATATAGAATATATAATACAGAATATTTAAATATAACACAGAATATATGAGCTTTATTAAACTGTGAAAAGGTTTCATGATGCAAAAAAACTAAGAACCTCTACCCTAGACCATTCCCTTAGACCAATCCCCAGATACTCCCTAAATCTTCTTTCTTTCTCTAGGAAAGGCAGCACGAGCTCTACCCATTCTCAAAGAATGGGAGACAAGGTAGCATTGCTTGGTCCTTTTATGTAGGATGTGAGACCCAGGCTTCTTGGTTTCCAGCCTAGTCTTCTCCTCTGTCTGTTTCCCACATTTCCTTTCTCTCATCACTTTCCCACCCAAGTCTGACAAAAGTGGAGGGTGGGAAGTGGGAGGGCTCTCTTGCTACTACTGCCTGAGTCTGAATGTGCCCCTATGTTAAAGGATAGGGAATTTGGAGGGTGATGGTGCAGTCTGAACTTTTTCTCCTTGCATGGAGAGAACGTTGGATTTGGAGTCAGAGGAAATGGATTTGTGTCCTCTCTCATCACCTGTGAGACCTTGGGCAAGTCACTTAACTTTTTTTGGCTTACTTTTCTCCAAATTAAGGGGCTTGGACTAAATGACCCTGATGGTTTCTTCTATTATCTTATGATCCTATGATCCCTTTCTCTCAACCCATAAGTCTGGTTCAAAGGTTGAGAAAGCAAGGAACACACTTTTCATCACCCCCCCATGAGAGGGCATAGGGATGCTGTCTTTTTTGCTCCCTCTCTTTCCCAAATCCTCACCCCTAGAATTCAGTTCAATGTGTGTAAGTGCCTACTGTGTAGAAAACACTGTGCTGGGCCCTAGGGATTATAAAAACCTCCCAACAACCACGAAATTCGTCTCTTGCCTTCGAGGAGATTACCTTCTACTGGAATTTCCACTACTTTCAGAGGGATAGATCCCTAACCTGAGAGAAATAACAGAATAAAATGGAGAGGTTAGGACCCTGCTTCTGAAACCTTTCTCTTGCCCACATCACCTAAAGCTGCTGCTCAGTGGTTCAGTGATAAACCCTTTCCAGGAAATTGAAGCCTAGATGTATGTAACTTCGCCACTGGGTTTGGGGTGTGTGTTCGCCCCAAGACAAGCTGGGACTCAGGTTTGACGTCGTTGTCTCTCCTCTGACTCAGCAGCTTGCTTCCTCCCAATTCCCAGTAATTGTTCTCCAAATACATAAAATGACGGAGAAGTTTACTCCATTTTTCTCTTTTCCCTTCAGAACTGGAGAGGCAAAGAGGAGAGTCCAGCTCTCTGGAAAAGAGGGGCAGGAGATCAGCTAGTCTTCATTTTTAGAACTGAAGCTGAGAGCCAGGGAAGGTGACTTGCCCAATGTCCCGTTAGAAGTGAGTATAGGGACTGGGACCTATACATAGCTGCCACCCTTACCGGAGGGCCAGAGAAGGAAGCGAGAACATCTCGTAGTTACGGGGCTAGGGGCACCTCGGAAAGCTACAAGGACCTAAGGGAGGTGGGCATAAACAGAAGTGTGACCAGAGTGGCGTTGGGGGTGTCGGGGTGGCGCTCTCCTCTTCAAGCCCGGGTGACTCAGGCTCCAGCTGCTCCCGCGTCACATGAGGCGGGCAGACCAGACTATCCTGCGGGGGAGGGGGCAGCTGTGGCTGGAGCCGGGGCGGGGCCGTGGCAGGCGGGGCCGGAGTTGGGGATCTGAGCGGAGAGAGCAGGAACAGCTGCGGGGAGAGGATCTCAGCACCTCGGGGAGATCAGGTGAGGCTTGTGGGCTGGAGGCTGGGAGGAGAGGGACGCTGAGGACCCCAAAAGGGTGGAGAAGAAGGAGAGATTCACTTTTCTGGGTCCGTGCCATTCTCCACCTCTCACTCCCCACTCTCCCCCTCTCCCGACGCTCCCTGGTCTTTCAGCAAGGCGATCAAGTCTTTTCAAAACTTTATTACGAACTTCGAGGCAGTGGGGTGGCCACCCTTTCTTCCTGGGGGTGGAGTGGGACAAGGGTAGCAGGACTTGGTGGGGGGACGTAATGGCGGAGGGGACGGGGGAGGCGAGAGAAGTGCCCAAGGCTGGGAGAGGGGAATACCGAGCCAGCAAATTGTGCCCTGGGGCGTAGGTTGAGGTTGGAACTTCTCCGTCCAGCCGGTTGTCAGTGGGTCCCACCCGGGCCTTCCTTTTCTTCGGATGTTCTCTTCCAGTCGGAGGAGGCGGGGGCGAGGCCCGCTAGAGTTGGGGTTCTGAGCTTCCCTGCCCATCAGACCCCAGGCTCGAGGGGAGGGGGCTGGGAGACGTGGAGCTGACCGCCTGTTTCCGGGTGGGAGGGGCCGGGAATGGGGGGACTTGCTGGGAAGTCCCTGTGGGCTGGGAGCCCGGAAGACGGGGTCCCCTCCCCCACCAGGCGCTGCTGATCGCTCTCCCCTGTTTGCCTCACTCCCCCAGGCCAGCAGCCATGGCAGTAGAAGGAGGAATGAAATGTGTCAAGTTTCTGCTCTACCTCTTAGTGTTGGCCTTTTGGGTAAGCGGCGGTAGGAGGTGTGTGTGTGTGTGTGTGTGTGTGTGCGCGTGGATTGTGGAAATGGGCAAGTCGATGGTTCTTTTATGGGGAGGTGGGAGCTGGGGCAAGGGGGGGTAGCTAAAATGGTTTTGGGGATAGGAGGGGGACCTTTATGGTGGGGAAAGCCTGGGACGGAGTGTGTGGTAGGTTGGAATACCAAGAGTGAGGTCAGCTAGAGGGCAAATATAGAACAGCCCCCACCCCCACTCTTTTAGGAACCCCTAAGACTTATGTGTCCTAGCCATTTGGTTTACCTCAACTCCCCAGTTCGTCCACTCCCTTTCCCTGCCCCCTCAGCCTTAGCCTTTCCTGTCTGATGACCCAACTAACTGTAGTAATGGGCAGTGGAGCAACTAGGCAACAGTCAGATGCTATCTTCTGTGAGCTACCCTCCCTGCCTCCTCAGTCTATAACTCCTTTCAGACCCTGAGTTGGAGAGATGGAATCTCTGTGTGAATTGTGGTTTAGGGAGGAGGACCAGGCTGGAAGCCTCTTGCTTACTACCATCATCCCCCTTATGTCCCCATCTTCCATGCCCCCAATCCTACTTTCCCCTGAAAGAAGGAAAGAATTTGTTCGCCTTGTAAGAGATAATGCCCTAACCTCCTTTTCTAACCTGATCTACAACTGATCTCAATCAGGAGCTACCCTGGTAGCAGGCCAGAGGAGAGAGATTTCTCTCGTTCTGAGGCAAGTAGCAGAGAGTCAAGTGGAGTGATCAGTCAGAAAAGGAATGGAGGGGGAGAGTGGCATTGTGAACAATGCCCAGCCTCTTGGAAGAGATGAGGCAGAGGGGAAGGCAGGACACCCAGGGATCAAAGAGGTACCCTGGAGGTTTGGCATGGGAACAGGATATAATTTCATCACTCAAGGGAAGTCAGGAATGTATGCCTTGAGGTTAGTCTTGTATTTATTTATTTCCATTATTTCTAGTTGGGTTCAAGAAGAGGGCTCAGGTGAATTGAATTCAGTTCAGCAAATATTTTAAGTTCCTACTATGTGCTGGGCACTAGGGATACAATGCCCCTCCCCCCTCAAAAAAAAAAAGAAAAAGGGAAAGTTCCTGCCTAAGGAGCTCACAGTGATTACTGGGGGGTAGGGGGAAGATAGGATATGTACACAGTTAAGTAAATACAAAGTAGATACAAAATGATACCAAGTACTTTAGGTTGGTGTTAGAGAATCTGGACATGCCTTGTGTAGGAGTGGCACCTGAGTTTGAATGGTTTCCTAGAGTGAGGGAGTTTTGGGGGAAGTAGCATCTGTGGGGGATGGGTTAGGGGAGAGTAAATGGAGGTCAGGGACTTACCTCTTCCCCTTTTTTTGAAACCCCTCCCCCAACTGCTTTTGGCTAAGAATGGGCAATCCCATTCTCTATCCTTGGAGCAGAGGAAGTACAAGGTCTGTATTCCCTAACTATATATGTATGTATATGTGTGTATACATTCATATGTATGTAAATCTGTGCATATATGTATGTTTATACACACATGTTGAGGCTGCCAGATGGCTCAGTGGATAGAGTTCTGGTTCCGGAGTCAGAAGACATGAGTGACTTCAAATGTGGGCTCAGATACTTACTAGCTGGGTGACCCTGGCCAAGCCACTTAACCTCTGTTTGCTTTAATCCACTGGAGAAGGAAATTGCAAAGCACTCCAGTATCTTTGGCAAGAGAACTCCATAGACCATACGGTGACAAATACATACACACACACACACACACACACACGATCATTGTTACTATTTGGTCATTTTTCAGTTGTGGTCTCTGTGACCCATTTGGGGGTTTTCTTGGCAGAGATACTGGAGTGATTTGCCATTTCTTTCTCTAGCTCATTTTACAGATGAAGAAACTGAGGCAAACAGGGTTGAGTGACATGCCCAGGATCACATAGTGAATAAATGTCTGAGCCCCGATTTGAACTCAGGAAGATGAATCTTCCTGATTCTTGGCCTGGGATTCTGTCCATTTCACCACTTAGCCTTCCTACTCTAGGGTCAGGGATACACACACACACACACACACACACACATACTCACACATACTCACACTCACTTATATACATATATATACATACATATTTTCTTGTTTTTGTTGTTAAATCATATCCAACCCTTTATGACTCCATGGAACATATTATCTTTGCAAAGATACTGGAGTGGCTTGCCATTTCCTTCTCTAGTTTTATGCAGGCAGTGGTTAAGTGACTTGCCCAGGGTCAACACAGTTAGTAAATATCTAAGGTCAGATTTGAACTCTGGTCTTTTTTACTCCAGGCCTTGTGCTCCATCTACTCTGACGTCTAGCTATGCATGAACACAGATAGACACATCATACGTTATAAATGCTGGGGAGCTCCAATGTAGAGAGTGATTATTCAAATTTATAGAGTATTTTAGTTGATAAAATCACTTTCCTTGCAATTTGTAATGAGTTAGAGAGAACACTATCTTCATTTTACAGACAAATACACTGAGGCACAGGGAAGTTAAGTGATATATCTGTATCTATCTATATACATATACACACATATGTGTAGATGTACATCTTGTTTAGTAAACATTATGGGGGTTTCCTGATCTATCTTAATTCCTCTTTCCTTGAAACAAAAATAGCTAAGCAAAACTGACTGACCAGTCCCTTCTGATGGCATGTGCAACATTCAGAACGTGTAGGACACATAGGTGTTTCATGCCTTGTTTTGTATGAGCAAAGTTGTTCATGGAAATTGAGGTTTCTGTTCCTTTTTAGTGCTTCTATTTACATCGTTCTAATAATGGGACATGTTGTTCTTCTGGTTTGGCTTTCTTGGCCCCGCATCCCTTCATCCAAGTCTTCCAGGATTCTCTGAGTTCCTTGTGTTGATCAGTTCTGAGATAATGTTCCATGACATCCCTACAGCACCATCTGTTTAGCTATCCCCCAGTCAGTAGGTCCTCCTTCAATAGGTTCAGTAACTTGTCCAGGGTCACAAAGTGGGTAAGTATCAGAGCCAGGTCTTGAACCATTGAGAGCTTGCTCTTTTCAGGATGCTGCATTGTTTCTCTGGTGTAAGGAGGAGTCTATCTGTTACGTTTGTGCTGGGTGAGGCAAGCTGGGGCTTTAGGTCCTACCCCTACCCCACCCTAACCGTCTTGCTGCCTTTGCTCTTGAAGGCCTGTGCTGTGGGGCTGATTGCAGTGGGCGTGGCAGTCCACTTCACCTTGAACCAGACCATACCCATTGGGTCCACCACAGGCTCTGTGGTACCTGTTGTCATCATAGCCCTGGGTACTTTCCTCTTCCTCGTGGCCTTCGTGGGCTGTTGTGCTACCTGTAAGGAGAATTACTGTCTTATGACCACGGTAAGAGGGGGCATAGAAGTTGAAGGATGACTGTGGGCAGTGACAGTAGATTGGGAATACCGCGGGAGACCCAGGGGATGAAAGAACAGGGGTCCATGACCAGGAGGGAGGAATGAAAATGTTGAATCATCCGATAGCAAAGGTAGAAGATGAGGGGTAAGGGACCACTTGGGAGATAAAGATGATGATGATGTTGATAGTGAGGGCAGTGCTGACCCCTAATCTGATCTGGGACTCCATCTTTTCTCTCCCCCATTTTTCCCCCCTTTTTCAGTTTGCCATCTTTCTGTCCCTCATTGTCCTAGTAGAGGTGGCTGCAGCCATCGCTGGATATATCTTCAGGAACAAGGTAAGTAGATTGTGATGAAGTGGATAGAGTTTGGCCTAGGGATGTTGGGATATGACTATGGTTTCCATTATGGAGGTTGGCAAGGGGGCTTTCCTCAAGTCTACTCTTCCCCCATCTTCCAGGTGAAGTCAGAGTTTGACAAAGGCTTCCAGGATGAGATGATGGAGTATGACAAGAATAACACTACGGCCCGGTTCTTGGATGAGTTGCAGGAAGAAGTGAGTTGCGGGGGTGAGGGGTGATGGAAGGAGAGGGGATGGGAGAGAGGGGGATATATCCAGAAATGATTATAATACAAAACCACAAAGCATCAATAAAGTTTTTTTAATGTGAGCTTTGGGGGTAGTGGTAATTCCCTAGAGATAGGCCACTCTTGAGGAATAGTTGGGGGATAGCATGATCCAGAAAGTGTTTGAACACAACATCTGCCCTCCTAATCTTTTCCAGTATTCTGGAAAAACCCTTATGGCTTCTTTGTTCTCACCTCACTTCCAATCTCCCAACACCTGGTTGTCTAGTCATCTCCATTTTGCATTAGGGGTACTTTAGCCTGGCCCGTGAACCTTAGGTGTGGAGGGTCTTCCCCTTTATTTTGCCATTCTCCTCACCAACCTTTTTCTCCATTCCAGTTTCAATGCTGTGGGGCAACGAACTACACAGACTGGGAGCATGTAGCTCAAATGGTCAAGAACAGGGTCCCTGACTCTTGTTGCAAGAATGCCACTCAAGGCTGCGGAACTGGCTTCAAACCTTCAGACATTAACCAGGAAGTATGTGGGAAGGGTGGTAGTTAGGGGCTAGGCATAGCTAAAAGATTGGAGAGAGAGAAAAGGATCAGAAATGAGGGGGACTGGAGGAGTTAGAGATCTCTAGAAAGTCAAGAGCATTGGGGGAATCTAGGAATGGGGGCATTTCTTTCCTCAAGGAGGGCCTAGGAGATTGGGGAAGCCCAGGGAACTGGTGATCTGAAGAAACTAAAGGTTGGGTCTGGTAATAGGGTTGAAGAGAGCCAGGACAGACTTGGGCCTGGTGGGGCTTAGGGAAGCCAGGCCTGGGGACAGGGTAGAAACGAGCAAGGTGAGTTTGTGAAAGTCCCTTGCATCTTCCCAGGGCTGTGTGGAGAAGATTGGAAATTGGCTAAAGGACAAAGCTTTGTTGCTGGCGGGTGTAGCACTGGGTGTCACATTTGTGGAGGTGAGGAGGTCTCCAGGGTGGGAGTGGGGCTGGGGAGGTGGAGATGGGGGTGGGGTGGTGAGAGTGGGGTGGTGCAGAGCCCACTGTTTCTTGGGGAATAGGTTACTAAGTATACTGCCATTCCTAGTGCCAGTCTGCTTGGGCTTGGACTCATTCCCTTAATGTGTACTTTTCTACCCATGTCATATTCCTCATTATATGCCTGCCCCACCCACTTACACACAAACATACTTCTTTCCTTCCAGATTCTGGGAGTTATCTTTGCCTGCTGCCTCATGAAGAGTATCAGAAGTGGCTATGAGGTGATGTAGGGGAGCTCTATGCCCTCCCCACCTTCTCATGCCAATAAGGGAGTGGGCTAGTGTGTCCTGAGTTTTTCATTTAATAAATGGATTATTTTTTTTTTCACTCTGAAAAGAACCACAGTGTCAGTTTGTCCTTCAAATCTATGGCTTCTGACCCTTTTATTCCCCAGGTCCTAAACTGGCCTCTTTGCCCCCTCTCCCATATACCCTAGGATCATAAAACTATTCAGTATTGGGACAAAATTTAGAGGTAATTTCATCTGAGGCCCAGAATGGGAAAGTAACTTGTCCATGAACATATCTGCTAAGGGTACAGAACCCATATCTGAACCTGGATCTTTTATTTCCTAATTCAGTGGTCTTTCCCCTGTATCATAATGCCCTGCCTTTCATCTTCACATCTATTCACACAGCCCTTTTCTTGTGTGTCCATCTTTGGTGTTTTTCTTCCCTCACAGTCCATGTTTCATTTTCCTTCACTTGTGTCCCCACAGCCTTCCAGACCTTTTGACCTCTTGGTAGCTATGGCAGAGTATATAGGGAGGCAGCCAGGAATTTGGTTTTGGGAGTGCTGGGGTGAATGATGAGTAGCTGGGAATTGAAGAGGGAGTTAAGACACCATGGGGAGCCCAGGACTTGGCATCAGTGATGCCCAGCTTCTTCCCTCTGAGCCATGATCAGGCTGTGCCCTGTGCTGATACACTGATGGGTGATCTGCAAAAATTCTGGATGTGCCTTCTGGTACAGGTGGAATTCCTATTCACAGAAGAAACTTCCTTTCACTGCCCCCACCATGCCAGTTTTGATGGGTGTCTAGCTCTGACTAGAGGATGGGTACCAGTGAAGAAGAAGGGCTAAGACCCGACTGGGACCACATAGCAATAAAGGGTGACATCCAGCGATGGTATTGTGAAGTGCACCCTTAACTGAGTCCAGAATAAAGGTGTGTTATCTGGCACTCCCTCTGGTGGCCACTCAGTTTACGACAGCCTTTATTCAAAAGGAAATTTGCAAAACTGCTGGGATATTTGAAAAAAAAAAAAAATCTTTATCCTCAGAAAAGGAATGAAGGTCCAGATGGGGTGGCTCAGTTTGGGCAGTGATTATAGTAGATAGGGTTTGCTTTCCATTCTGTGCCTCAGTTTCCTTCCTGCTAATGGGTTCAGCAGACTGTCCGGGCAGGTTTGGGAAGAACACAAGTGAGTATGGCATCCACCAGGCAAGTGGGTAGGTAGGAGGCAGGCAGCCAGAGCAACTTGGCATCCCATCCGGGACTGTATCTTGTGCGGGGGTAGCGGGCAGTCAGTGCATGCTCCAGGCAACTGCTCACCTTGCCCAAGTCCCCATCACAGAGCAGGTTCATGATGAGCTGTTGTATCTTCAGGTCTGGGGAAGGATGTAGAAATCAGATCTTCCTTTTTCACCCAACCTCCCCTGCCCAGTTTTCATTTCTTCACTGCTATGGTTTGCTCCAGGACATTCAGAGCTTCCAGGGTTATTTGTGTGGAAGGAAGGCCACATGCTCCAGGTTTGCATGGGCACCAGCACATTAGTATTACCATCCCTACCAGACCCTGATTCCCTTGTTTCTTTCCTCTCCTTTATGAGGCAGACTGGAGAAGGAGCCATGCTCTTACTTGCTCCTTCCTCCTTCCCTTATCGTAAGTAGACAATATACTCCCTCCCTTGCCCCTCCGTTTATTTGGATAGGGGAGACCATGATCCCCCAGACAGGTGCTGTGCTCTACCCTCTCCATCTCTCATGTTCAGAATGGGCTCTTTGTACCCTCAGCTCCAGCTACTCACACTTGGGGAGGAAGTTGTCTCCATAGCTGGCTTGGGTGGCAGGAGATAACCGTTTCCAGGAGGCCTGAAGTACCCCCTCCACATACTCCAAGTTGGTCATTGCTGTTCTGAAGAAGCCTGGTTCCACGATAGAGACCCGTACTCCGAAGGGAGCCATGTCCCGTCTGGAGTGTGGAACATCAGAAAATAGATTTTCCCCCAAGTTCTTGCTCCATAAGGGCAGTCCCCTACAAGCTACAGGTGATGGATAGGATGGGAGATATAAATGGAGGGATCTCCCCAACCTGTGAGTTAGAGTAGGAAGCCATGGTGGGCTTGAGTCATTTGAATTCTGTAAATTCTGCACCATTGGAGAGAGGGTTGGAGCTCATTTCCCCTCATCCCAGACTGCACCCTGTTCTGGGCACTGGAATGAGTAAGAAAAAGACACATGGTTCTTCTTGTTTGGGCATGTTTAGCCTGACGGAGGAGACAGGACCCATGGGCACGGGGACAATGACGAAGACCTAGGCAAGTGAGTGATGCGGACTGGACAAAGGGATCAGGGGAACCTTGAAATAAAGGAATGATCACAGCTGGGGGTGACACATTCAAGTGTCCTGGAGGTGTCCCTTGTGATGCCTGTATCTCCCCTTCCCCTCTCACCGTAGGCTGTCAGAAAAGGCCTCCAGACCATATTTAGAGACGCAGTAGCCACCCCCATTGGCTGTCAGACGGCCCAGGACGCTGGTGATGTTGATGATTCGACCTTGTGCCCGTTGTAGCAAGGGCAGCAGGGCGAGGGTAACTCCAATGGGACCCAGCGTGTTCACTTCCAGCACTCTCCGGTAATCCTCCAGAGTCATCCATGGGGTAGGGCCAACGATTCCAGTGATGCCTGCATTATTCACCAGCCCAAAGAGCCCTGTTGGAATTGGTGGTGGTTGGATAGGGAATAAAAACAGGCCCCATCAACCCTCTGAGAGATGGAAGCACCCTGATCCAATTAGATGAATATTAAATGCCTGTGAGTCAAGTATTAGGCTACCTATTGGGGGAACTACAAAGTTTAAGTAAGATATGGGCCTGGCCTTTAAAGGAGTCTAGTTAGCAGTGTAAAACATACACTAATACACGTGTATATGATTATATATAAGATATATGAGATGTATAAGTGTATTGGACAAATGATTGTCACTGACATGGAAGAATCAGGGAAGATTTCACAGAAAAGGTGGGATGTGAGTTATTCTGTTACTCCTAGTGAAAATTTGATCGGATGCCCAGGGCTGGAGGAATGAGGGGGGACCACCCACCTTCCTGTGCCACTGGCATCTCTAATGTTGTTTCCCTCCCTCTTTCCACTCACCTCTCTCTCCTACGAGCGTCTCCACCCACTCAGCCACTTGCTGGATGCTTTGGAGGTCAGTAACATCCAAGAGTGTGGTGCAGAGTCGAGGAGAAGCGGCCCGTTTCAAGTTTTCCGCCCCTATGGTTGTCAGGCAACCAGCCAAAACTCGGAAGCCTCGTCTGTCCAGCCGAAGCGCCAGGTGCCGGCCGAAGCCCGAGTCACAGCCGGTGATGAATACGAAACCATCGCTGGGGGGAAGCACTAGCCGGTCTCGGAGGAACCACAGTACTCCCCAAAGCAGGGTCCCAAGAAGCAGGAGCAACCACATTGTAGGCGAGCCCTAGTACCTCTGAATTAAGGATTTAATTGCAAAAGATGGTCTAGGCTATCTCACTGGAGTCTCTACTCTCCTTTCACATTCTGAAATCTGCTTTTCTTTCTCTGGACTCTGCTACCTCTCTGGCTAGTCTGGGCAGGCCTAAGCAGTCATTCAGATGCATCCATGGGTGGGGAGAAGGCTAAGCAGAGAGAAAAGACAGATGTATGCAGAGAGTTTAGGACTAGCTGAAGCCCTCAGAAGTGCATCACTGATTGTGGATCTGCATGAGAGGGATGGGGAGGGGTGTAGAAATTTTTCATTTAGCACTATTCTGTGTGGCAGGGATGTGCTGTCCTCTCCTCCCTAGCCAGCCCTTCCATAGTCTTTAAATTTAACCTGGGCCTTATATCAAAATTTAGCCAGGCCTTCCTTTGGTGGGCCTGGATTGGGAGTCAGGAGACCTAGGTTCTAGTCAAAGTTGTTGTCATGTGACTTTTGGCAAGTATTTAATCTCCCCCAGCCTCAGTTTCCCCATCTGTGGGATGGGGCTAACATCCACCCTGCTTGCCTTTCATGGTGGCTGAAGAGCAAATGAGCTGATGTACATAGAAGCACTTCAAGAAGCTAAAAGTGACAGAGTAACAAAGAATTGCTACTATTTGTACCTCCTTGTCCCCCAAAACCCTGCTCTGTGATCCCCAATGGAGGTTCCTCCACTTGCCCATAGCTTACCTCAGGAACTAGCTTTCACAGCACAGTGTCCCCGCTCTCCTGTTGTTTCTCAGGAATTCTGACCCTCTACCCCTTGCCCTGCCTGGCTCCTACAAGCACTGGAGTACAAAGTCCGGAAGGGGTGGACAATCCCGGCAGCTAGGGCATTAAGGATTGGGTAAACCCCAAACTAATCCTTGGCAGGGACTCTCATCTGGGATCTGTTTTCTCTATGTATCTCCTACCCTGATGGTCTCTCCCTGCCATCAGGGAGGGGTGGGTGGCCCCCGCATTGTGAGGGGGGCGTGGACCTGCCACTCTTCTCCCCTAGGAGCTCTACCAAACCCCGCTTCCCATGTCCCCTCTTTACCCCTTGCTACTTAGATTAGTGTCTTATCTACTTTATGCCCTGGCTTGCCCCAAGCTTATGACTGCTCTGTGCCAGCCTCAGCAGGGAGTATCTGTATGCATGGGGTGGAAGACAACGAGAATCTGGTGTCCTCAACAGCTGCCCCTTGTCTAACTTTCCCCTGTGCTTAGGGAGTAGGGTCTGCCCTGAATCAAGTTGGGTGGCCAATCAGTACTCCAAAATGGGGCCTCCTTCCTTCCTTTCTGTGCTTGACAAGGCACTGAGGGTGAGCTAGTTCTACCCCCCAAAGTCCCCTAAACCACTCTTTTCTTGGCAGTCAGCTGCCCCTCCAAATATACACTACATGTGGCCAGACACCCATGCTTTACTGGGAATCCTGCAGACCTCCCCTTCCCCCAGTTAGCTCAGAAAACATGGGAAAGAAGAGATGCCAGAGAGATCAGTGACTGAGCTGCCAGTTTAATAGCTGCGGAGGAGGGAGAAAGGAGCTAAGAAGGGGCTGGCTGCAGCTGCCCCTTGTAGACATATTCCAGAGCAGTGGCAATAGTCCTCATGTCCAGTTCAATGCTCCGGGCCCAATTCTCCACATCTCCAATTTCCTGATGAGCAAACAGAAAACAGTGAGGTTAGAGGTAGGGAGGGCCACAAAGCCTCGAAATCTTTTTGTCATCCACCTCCCAAGAAGAGGCCCCTCTGCCCATCCGCTTCTGACCAGCCCAAGTGCTTTTCTCTCCCCTCTCCATAATGAATGGCCCTTTGTAACCTCAAATCTGGGGTTCATAAGCTTTTTTGTACCCTTTGGAAGTTTGGTGAAGTCCAAGGACTCTTTCCCAGAAAAATGTTGTTAAATACCCAAAGATAACATAGGATCGCAAAGGACACCAAGTATATGAAAACTTTGTTGTTTAGTGTTCTCGGTTGTGTCTGACTCTCCCTGATCCCATTTGGGCTTTTCTTTTCGAAGATACTGGAATGGTTTGCCATTTCCTTCTCCAGCTCATTTCACAGATAAGTATATTAAAATATAGTTACCAAGATATCAAAATGTAGTTATTTAAAAAACATAAACAAGTTCACAGACCCCAAAAGCTTTGGATTCACCTTTAAGAACTGAGTGAGGAGTCAGCTAACTACGAGCTAATTATAGCACGATTAGTGACTTTGGGTGAGTTGCTTAACTGCCTCAGTTTCAGCATTTACAAAATGGGCTAACATCCACCCTGCCTATCTCACAGGGGTATGTGAAAGCACGAGTTAAAGGCCAGCCCTGAAGGAAGGAAGCTGGTGAGTAGGAGGGAGAATTTTGGTTTGCCTTTTTCTGGTTTCCTCCCCCCATTCCTGGGGCCTGAAAGGCCCACTGAGGACCAGAGAGAAATGTAATAGAAGGGACCACAGGAGGAGCTGGAACAGAGAGGGAGAAGCCTACCGGGACCTACCTTGAGTGCCTGGTTGAAGTTTTCCACCATTCCAATCCACTGGCCTGTCTGTTTGGCAAACTGTGCAGCCTGGACTTGAAGAGTCTTCACCTCATGGTCCAGCTTCCTCTGATTGACATAAGCCTGGGCCACACTGGAAGGGTGATACAATGGGAGGGGAAGGGGTCAGAGTGGGGTATCAACTCTGCCTACTCTGGGGGAACTCTCTAACCCAGCCCAACCCAGCCTAGCTTCCTAAAGCAGAGGAGAGAACTAGAGAGTTAAATCTTTGAACTTCTGGATGGTCAATAATACAGTGCAAATAAAATACAAACATATATAAATGAAAAAAAAAGCTCTTTTCTTCTTAGCACATTAATTCGATGCTGGCTTTCAACCAGCATACCTCACCCGCTTCCTATCTTGGTGAGTTTTTATGCAACTGGTAAGTTGGGTATGGGGGAAGGGTGGGTTAATCAAGGGTAGGAAGAGGGAGTGGGGATGCTGGGAAAATTTAGCAGTAGGAAAACATCTGGCAGTGATTGGGAGCCCTGGGGATCAGAGAAAGAAGTTGAGTTGGGTCTGATGGGGAAGGAAAGCTGAACCCCTCCCTGAATTGGGGGTGGGATGGGGGAGCGTCCCCCACCCCAGGAACGCTGGGTCAAGACAGGAGGGGCCCTGAGGGATTGTCATTTCCTCCTCCCCCTTTCCCCATCCTGTGTAGACATACACAGAGGCCTAAGAAAGAGTAGGGCAGCTTTTCTCTTCACCTCCATGAAGCGCCTGTCCCAAATAAGGTGGCTGTGTGTGTGTGTGTGTGTGTGTGTGTGTGTGTGTGTGTGTGTGTGTGTATACAGAGGGGCAGGAATATGACAGAGGACAGGACATATATCCTCCCAGCCCCTCCCACGAGTTGGGGTACTTGTGCTTCTTCTTTCTGCCCCACACTAAGTGCTGGAGACCTCACAGTGAGTTCCCACTTCCCTATAGCCAGCACCCTTCTAGGCCTCCAAGGGTGGAATCTGAGGGGGCTGAAGGAGTCAGGGGATCAGGAGGTTGAAGGGGGAGGGAAGGGTTGGGAGAGTGGGCAAGACACCTGACCAAGGCTAGGACAGACTGAGTCTTTGTTCTCTCTTCCGGGGAGTGAGAGAAGCTGTGGGCAGCCACACAAAACCCTTTCAAATCCAGCTCTAGTTAAACTGCCCTGCGCATTGGGAAGGGGGGCAGTTGCCCCTCTCCTCACTTCCTCCCCACCCCTGCTGAGGAGAGGGGGGGGGATGGCCGAGGGGAAGAAGCTAGTTGAGCCTCATAGGCTGTGGGCACTGGCAGCCCAGAAGGCGCCAATGTAGGAGGGAAAAAAAATTGGGGCAGACAGCTCCTGCTCTTTGGGAGACAGCTGAGCTACAGCTGGGGTGGGGGAGGCCAGGGGAGCAGAAAGACAGGGGTCAAGAAGCAAGAAGGGAGTGCTCCTCTTCACTTCCTTCCAGAGTAGAGCCTCCAGGTCTGGGATTTGAGCTGGTGGGAAACTTCTGATACCCACATCCCCAATCTGTTCCAACCCCCCAAACTAAGGACCATTTACTTGTCTTTCCCTCCAGGGACCTTCCCATCCCCCAATCAATAGCTCTCACCACTTAAGGGAAATGAGCTAATTTGGGCTAAGTCTGACCCCAGAGCACGAATGGCTGATATTTAGGTGACTCAGGCCTCACAACCATATCCAAGCAGTCCCCACAGCCCCCTGCCCTTGGGTACAAGATATCACATTATTCTCTCCTCTGCCCAGGGAGAAAGTACTTACTTTCTGCTTTAGTCAAAAAGGGCTGAAATTCAGGCCCTCCTCTACACTAACATAGGCTGGGCATCCCTCTCCATCCCCTTGGTTCCAACTGGCCATTTGTGAGGAACATGGAGAGTTAAGGACCCAGAGAGAGAGGAAAGTAGAAGCCTGGCCCTGTGCCACCCCCTGGCACAGGCCTGCCATATGTTCAGCTGTGCCTGTCAGGCAAGGTGCACTGCCGGAAGGGTGGGGAGGGGGAATTGTGGTAAGGAGAGAAAGGATGCCTTCCCACCGAAAAGACAGCTGGATGTGGTAAGGGGGAAACAGAATGTGGGTAGGTGGCATCACTGATGATAGGCCACAGAGATGTGGACAATCTGGTTTTCCCAGCAGACCCCCCTCCTCAGGCTTCAGGATAAAGGCTTAACCTGGGATGAAGTGGGAGAATGGGGGTGGTGGTAAAACGTGCCATGCCCAGTCTGAGGGGCCCAGGTAAGGGGCATACCCAACGTTGAGGTGGTCCACCAAGGCTTCTGTCAGGCAGGTCGCAGCAGCGATGGCTTCTCGCCTCCTCTTCTCTGGGGATTGGAAGATCAGAAATTTAGGGTTGGCAAAGACTTACAACCCTCAAATTTTTTTTGAAGTACTGAGGCCGGAGAAGTTAGTTGACTTGTTCAAGGACACCCAGCTAGGAGTGACAGAGGTCTGTGGGATTCAAACCTGATCCCCAATATTCCAAACCCAAGGTTCATCCCAGAGGAGGAGTTTAGTGAGAGGAACTTTTGGCCAGAGTGGAGCTTAGGGTTCCCCCCTTCTCATTCTGAGTCCAATTAAAGTAATAATGATGATGATGATGATAGCTATCATTTATACAGCACTTTAAGGTTTTAAAAATCAATTTACATGTTATCTCATTTGATTCTCAAAACCTCCTAGTGAGCCTGGGACTGGACATGATTTCATTGACCCACAAAGTCCCAAGCGAGGAACTGCTTTTGCCAGTGAGGATGTGACACTTACGGTCTTAATCATACTAATGATAGTTGACATTTATATCAAACTTAAGTGTGTGGCAGGCACTGAGTTTGGTGCTTCACAACTATCTCGTTAGATCTCACAACACCTAAGGAAGGTGGGTACTATTCCTGTCCTCATTTTACAGCTGACAAAAGCCAGCAAAGTTAAGTGACTTGCTCAGGGTCACTCGGCCAAGTGTCCAGGCTAAATCTGAACTCCACGCTCTATCCACTGGGCCACCCGGCTGACCCGAATTGCAGAGTGGTCCAGACTGGGTGCCCAGGGCACCGACAGTGACTGGCCCAGGGACTCGTAGTCAGTTTCAGGCCGGATCTTTCGGACTCCAAGTCCTTGGCTCCGTCTACCATGCTTCATGTATTTAGCGCCAGGCATAGCGCCAGGAGCAGGAATGCGACACCCGAGCTCCTTCTGTTACCCAAAGGTCGGGGAATTCTGGGGTCGGTCTCTAAGAGGGATTTCCTCCCCCGCAGTTCCCTCGCCCCCAGTCCAAGCGCCGCCCACTCCAGGGGCGCCATCGCCCAGGGCCAATGGGAGGCGCTCTCCCCATAAGGGGCGGAGCCAAGTGGGCGGAGGCGGGGCCAGACTGGGAGGCGGGGGAGGGAGGAAGGATGTCGCCGTGGGGACCAGAACGGGTCCGCTAGCCCCGGGGCGCGTCCCGCCTGCCGGCTCTCCCGGGCTGCAGGGGCCCAGCCGCAGGCCTTAGGAGGGAGCGGCGCGCGCGCGGGCCCCGGGCTCACCCTGCAGCTCCTTGCGCTCGTTCTGCTTCGCTTGGTGCTCCTTCAGCAGGCGGGACAGCATGGCCGGGCCGGGGTCGGGGCTCGTCGGGGTCCCTCCCGCTTCGGCTGCTACGGCCTCGGCCTCTGCGGCATCCGCGGCATCCGCATCACGTGGCCCAACGTCACGCGGAGTCCCGGCCCGCCCCCTTGTGGAAGGGCGGGGTTGGGTCATTGGGGGTGGAGAAAAAGGAGGCGGGGCATGGGGGACTTGATGGACAGCTGGAGAAAGGAGGGGTGTAGCGGGGAGGAGAACTTCCAAGAGTAAACCTTAATGGTCCGCCTTCTACTTGGCTTGGCCATCTCCCCCGGCGTGCTCAGGGACCTCTATTTGGCCCTGTGATTTTAAGCCTCCTTTATCTTTTTCCATCCAGTTTCAGCTAATGTCCCACCTTCTCCAAAACGCCTTTGTGGTCCTTAATGTTAGTACTTTCTTTCTGAGATAAAGTCTAATTTATGCTGGCTGTAGCTTGTTTGTACATGGAGAAGTTTCCTACAAAGCTCAGCTCCAAAGCCAACTAATACAGGAATGCCTTCATGATCCCCAAACTCCCAGTGTTTCCCTTGAAATTGTGTATATTTGGTATTGATATGTATATGTGTGTGTGTGTGTGTGTGTGTGTGTGTGTGTGTGTATATAATATATATATTTTGGGCATCTTGGTGATCCAATGGATAGAGCACCGGGCCTGAAGTCAGAAAGACTTGAGTTCCACTGAGAACTCAGACAATGTCTAGGGAAAAGTCACTTAACCTTTGTCTGCCTCCCTTTTCTAATCCGTACAATGGGGATAATAATAGCACCTACCTTCCAGGTTGTTGTGAGGGACAAATGAGATAATAATTGTAAAGCACTTAGCACAGTAGCAGGCACATGGTAAGTGATATAATGATGATGATGATCATGACAATAGTAATTTTGTATACAGACATACATACACACACACACACACACACACACACACACACACACACATATATAGTTGCCTGGATAGAATTAAGTTCATTTAGTAAGTTCAGGGACTATTCTCTTGTATCCGGCTTGACACACAGCAAGCACTTAAGTATTTATTGACTGATTAATTATCAGTGGCATGGATAAAGGCATGGATGCCAAGCTCATCAAATTTGTAGGTGACACCTGGAGGGAGAACTAGCACGCTGGGTGACTGGATCCCAAAAGGTCTTGACAGGCTATATCATTTTGACTAAAAATAGTCAATAAGGATAAATAGAAAGCTGACTTCAGAGGTTCAGGATGGTGGGAGACATGACTAGGGAGCAGTTTGTATGAAAATATATGGGGGGTCTTAGTGGACTGCAGACTCATTATGAGTCAGCAGTATGATGTGAGAGGTCAAAAAGCTAACATGCTTTTGGGTTGCATTAGGAGAAGCACAGTTGTCAGGAATAAGGGCTGCACTCTGCCCTCCCCAGGTCACATCTAAAATATTGAGCTCAGCTCTAGGTACAGTTTAAGAAGGATGTTGATAAGCTGGAGAGAGTTCAGAGGAGAGGAACCAGGATGAAAGGCCTTTATTTCATGTTATATGAGAAGGTAAAGGAATTGGGGATTCTCATCACAGATAAGAGGACTCCTGGGGAATAAGAGAAACAAAAGAATTTTCAAGGATTTTGAAGGGCTCTTATGAGGAAAAGAAACTAGATCTTTTCTATTTGACTCCAGCTAGAGGGGACAGAAACAGTGGATGGAAGTCCCAAAGAGGCAGATTTAGGCTTGATGTCAGGAAAAACTCAGCAATTAGAGATGTCCAGAAGTGGAATGTACTACCTCTGGAGGAGGTGGGTTTATCTTCTTTGGAGGTCTTCTAGCAGAGGCTGGATGATGATTCATTAAAAATCTTATAGTAGAAATTATTTTTGGGTATGGATTAGACTAGATAACTCATGAAATCTTTTCCAGTTCTAAATTCTGTGATTCTGTGAGATGGAAGGTAGAGGGTAGTAGAGAAGGGAAGAAGGATGGTGGAGATATTATAGGAAAAGAGGAAAAGAAGATATAGGAGACATTGGGGGGAGGACAGGTAAAAATGATGGCAGGGACACTGTGGGAGGGGGCATCTGAATGGGAGTTGAGGGAGTATGAGAATTGGAAGAAGAGTGGGAAAGGGGGTGAAGGGTGTCTGGGCTGAAGGGGAAATGGGAAGTGGGAGGACTGGAACAGGAAGACTTTGAGTAGCATTGGAACATTAGAGAAGGGGAAGGTTTCTAGATGATGGATATAATTAGGGAAGGATTCAGATATGAGGGAGATAAATGGAGAAGAGAAAGGAGGTCATTAGGGGTATTTTGGGAGAGGAGGCGTGGGTGGAGTATTGAGGGAGGGAAGGGGAGATAATGGGGACATTGGGGGAAATGTGGACGTATGGAGGAGGTAAAGGGAGGAGAAGGAAAATGGATACATTGGGGGTATTTTGGGAGAGGAGGAGAGAATGATGGAGACGGTAGAGCCAGGAGGGAGTGTTCGTGATCATTATAAACTTATTTTGGAGGTATGTTTTGGAAAGTGTTGAGAAAAGACTAACCTCCCTTTACAACCTGACTCCCTTCTGCACCCCACATACTGTGTGATTCAGTGATGCAGGCCTCTATTGCTGTTCCTTGAACAAGACATTCCACCTCCCCACTGTTTGTGCTTGTCCCCCATGCCTGTAATGCTCTACCTCCTCATTTTTATCTCTTGACTTCCCTGGCTTTCTCTATGTCTCAGCCTAAAAAATCTTACCTTCTACAGGAAGTCTTTCCTAATCCTTCTTAATTCTAATGCCTTAACTCTGTTGATTACTTCCAATTTATCCAGTATATAGCTTGTTTGGACATTGTTGTTTGCATGTGGTTTCCTCCATTAGACTAGGAAGTCTGAGAGCGAGGATTTTTTTTTTTTGCCTTTTTTTCCCCAGTGTTTAGCACAGTGTCCAGCACATAGTAGGTACTTAATAAATGTTTATTAACTGACTGATTTCCCTTCTTGCAAACCTCTGAAGGTTCTGTTTTTCTTTGAGTCTGAGGCTCCTGAGACAGTTAAGGTCATTAGACTATCCATGATAGCTCCCTCTTTCTGGGGCATTTGGGGGATTAGAGATGCCCTGGTCTCATTGAAATTCTCTCCCTTCCCTTCCTAGTTGCTGGCATATTCCCAGACTGATTCCTGGCTTTGCACTCTCCCTCCATGTTCTACAAACAACCTCATAATGTCAGGAACTTTTCCCTTTCTTCCTTTACTTCCTTTTACTTTCTCACCAAATGTCTTGGTTCATCTCCTTGCCCTTGATAATGTAAATAATAATCAACCTCTTGATTTTCTAGAGGTAGTCTGTTAATTTGATAAACTCCACATAGCAACTAAAAATCTGGACTTCCTCTCCTCCCCCCTACCAGAGAGATTGGTGCTCAGGGAATACAAACTCATTTCAGTCTTAACAGAAGCGAAATATAAGTAACCACTGCCAAAAAGATGGCATATCTCCACTAATGAAAACTATTTTTTTGCACTGTTCACTATTTCATTATTGGCTCTTTTACATAGCACATGCTATGCTCTCCTCTCCCCTAGCACAGATGATTGAAGATCATATATACAGAACAAAAGGAGAAATGGGGTGACTGCAATAGATCGAGGTTAGATTTGGGGAGGGGAGAGACAGACACAGAAACAGAGGGAGAGAGAGACAGAGACAGAGACAGAGAGGGAGGGAGACAGAGAGAGAGACAGAGATAAAGGGAGGGAGACAGACACACACAGAGACAGACAGACAGACAGAGGGAGAGAAAGGAAGAGAAAGAGAGAGAGAACTGAGTATGCATTGTGAAATATTGAAAGATATTTTTATAAATTCTATTTTAATTTTTGTTGCTATATTTACTGCTTTTTGCATGACCTTCATTTCCAAGTATGTCTCTCCTTCCTACCCAAAGAACCATTTCTTATAACAAAATAATGTAAAAGAATAGAGCAGAAGACAGCTATTATATCTTTTCTTCTCCAGGCCAAGCATTTCTGCTTTCTTCACCTTACCTCATGACATGGACTTGAATCCTTTCAACATCTTGGTCACCCTGTGGTTTCTTCATGTCCTTCCCTGTAGAAATGTTTTCCCCCTCATTTTACATGTGAGGAAACGAGATCAGAAAAATTTGATATATATTGGCCCATAGACACAGAGTGAATGAAGTAAGGTGTTAGAAACAGGATTTGAAAGTCCATTATCCTGACTCTGAAATCCAAGGCATTTTGACTACCCTGTACTGACTGACCTACCTTGAAAATGTTGGGTAGAAATATAAGGCAGTATATTATATGTCAGGCGAAGTGATAAAGTGAGTAAGTGCTGAATGTTCTTTGTGCCTGAGCTGTGGAGTCTCTCATCCTGGAGGGCTGTAACCACAGGAGAAACTTCCCCAGACAGATGTTTAAGGAGTCTGGGGGAGGACAGCTTTGAGGTTTTATGTTTCTGCCACTCATGACTCTACCCCTTTAACTTGTTGGACAGTAGCCACAGGGAGATCCTGTCAGGAGAGTAGCATTTGGGAAAAAGGATCAACCTGGGGCTCAGTTCCAGAGAGGGAATGATCAATAGAAGCGGGAAGTGTGAGAGCATCACAGAGAAGACTATTTTACAGCAGTCTTACTCAGCCTTCCCTCCCCCACTCTGGGCCTTTCCCCTAAGATCTCTTCTACAATGAGCCAGCAAAATGTTGAATAGGATGGGTAGGACTAGGTGCTCCACTGACAAGGATGGGAGTGGGGATGGGGCGGGGAGAGGCAAGATAGAGGGAGGCAGAGGGGAGGGGGGAGGGACGAATATTTTCACATGGGTTGATGTGCTTTCGGAGGAGAGGGTCCAGTGGCACATGACAGTGATAAGTGCCAGGCTCATTTTTTATTTTAACCTCCTTATCCCTACTTGGCATGACTGTCAGTTTCACAACTGGGTGAGCAAACTCCCCTGAGTCTGAGAACACATCAGCTCTACTTTTCGCTCTCTCCTCTGGCTGAGGAAAGAGCAGAGAAAGTAGGGTACTTCTGACACCTCCCTGTTCTTCTCCCAGGTTATCTTACATAATAATTATACCTTCCTCTCTGTCTTGACTTTCCATTCCGTCTAACCTAAGTTCTCCTGCTGTAGCCAAAGCCCAATTTTCTTTGTTCAGTCCTTGGGAGAGATGGAGACAAGTCTGTGATCACTTTCTTGTAGAATGGTACTTCTAGCCTATTATTAATCATCCTCACAACTCCTCATTCCCTGTCCCCAGCCTTTCTTTTTAAGGATAAAAGAAAGAATCTGACTCTAACTCCCTTCCTTTCATTCATTTTTTCTTCTTTCTGAGATTCATCCTACCTCTCCTTAAATACAGGGTCCCAAACTGGATTACTGGGCTCCAAAGTGACTGACTAAATGCTTGGAGCTAGACGAAAAGGTGGTTAGCTTGTAAAGATAGAGAGATTAAGAGGACATGAGGTATCAGCAGCTCAGGCAGAGCACAGAGAAGCATAGAGAAGAGGCATAGAGAAGCACCTTACAAATAGGGAGACCAAGGTGGAGGGAAATAACCTAGTGTTTGCAAGAGAAAGTAGTGAGGAATAGACTAGTTAAGTTCAAGATGAGGACCAAAATTCAAAAAGAAGCAAATCTTGAGATTCAACCTCTCATAAAGTAAGAGCCTTCTCTCCAAAGTTTAAAGTTTCCTTCAGCTCCCCAGTCATCACAGTGGTCAAATTGGCTCTCCATTGGCTACCTTTGCTCTCTGTCATTCCCAGCCATGATTTGGGCTTTAGTTTTGGCTAGGGGTCAGAGGTAAAGAGATTCCAGTTCTGAGGAGATTCTTGAAGTGAGAATGTGTTTTATATGTTGGGGACTCAGAAGGAAGGGATGGTTTCTAGGACAAAGTCTCAAGGTTGTCTTCTCAGGTGTCATAGAGGGAAAAGTTAATTCTGTAGTTTTTATTTCAAGATGGTTTGGGACAGAATAAGATTATCTGGACGAGAATAGTAGAGAGTCCAACACAGGAAGGGGCATGAAGGCTGGAAACCTAGCAAGTGGATTTGAGAAAACCCCTATTCTCATTTCTCCTCTCTCCCTCTTCCCTTCTCACCCCAGGAAGGGCCAAAGTCACTGTATGGAACTGGTTGGATCAGCACTATTCTACAAAGTCTTATGCTCTTTATTCACACATAAGCAACGTGATGGCATCTTATCCATAGGTCATTTGTTCAAATGAATTCTCACTATTCCCATCTTCTCCTTACTCTCTTCTCTCCTTTCACTACTTCCCCAGTGACTCCTCCCAGCCCATGTTCAAGGGCCCTTTACTTCCCTTCAAAGGCGCAGATTTATGGGTCTAATTTTATATCCAGCTTGGTCTGATGACACTCTTTTGCCCCCTCCCCCTATTCTCTCCTCCACCCCTTGCCTTTCCTCTTCTGACTGTCTGAAAGTTATTTATAGTTGGGCTAATTCTGGGAGGCTTCTCTCTTCTCTCTGTCTTAGTCCTACTGTGTTGGGTGAGGTGACTTTCCAAATATTTGAACTTGGGAAGTCGGAAGATTCTTGGCATGTGCTTGAACCCTGGGATTTGGTGAAACCAGTCGGGTGGAGTAGGGATGAGAGTAAATAGAAATAATGAAGTTGCAAATCAGGGAAGTGGCTGGTGGTGCAGGAAAGATTGGGAGGTGGTCCCATGCTCTAGGAGTTAGAGGTCTGGCCTGAGATTCAGGAGACCTGGAAACCCATCCTTAAAGCAATTAATCCATTCTCTTGGATTCAGTGATGAAGAAGTTAAAATATGGTCTCTGATGAACACCTAGAGAAACCGAAGGCGACATAGAGGGGGACAGTGATTAGAGTTAGAGAAGATACAGGAATAGAGGTGGAAAAGAGGTGAGAACAGGGAAAAATGATGAAAAGCAAAAATGAGAAAGAGAGGATATAGAGATGAAAACAAGAAAGAAAATAGTAGTTACAGAGACAAGGGATAGAGGTAGAGAAAGAGGAGACAGAGATAATCAGAAAGACAAAGGAAAGGGAAAAGGCAGACCAACCCATGGAAACATACCCGATGAGAAAGAGGGAACCCCAAAAATGGAGGGAGGAGATTTGGTGCCTTCTAAATTGTTTCCTATCTCTTACTGGCCCTAGTGCTTAGCTGGAGTTATAAATAGCATGGAAGTTGGAAAATGTTCCCTGGTCTTTTTTCCCCACCCCTTTTCTTCTCCTGGCCTTTTCCAGGAGTGTGTGCCTGGGCCTTTGTCCCAATAGCGTAAAAGTGTGTGGAAGGACGGACATGCTGGTCCCATTTGGAATCCCTAGTCAGCCCCACCCAAGAGCCTTCCCGGAGTTAGCCTAGCACTCTGCACCTTTCCTCCCTCTGCCCTTGAATCCAAATGGACAGAGCCAGACACTAAAGAGGGGGTAAAAAATGAAGGGCTCAGACCCCGGTCCTCCCCCTTCTTAATCTTCTGCCTTCTTCTATGCTTATTTTCTCCACACTCTTAGTCCCCCTTTTAAAAAATCTTCCTTCTTTCACCTAGTGACTTTTCCCCTTCTGTCTGCTCAGCTTTCTCCCTTTCCACATTTCCTTTTCTTTTCCACATTTCATTTCTCCACATTTCCTTTTCTTTCCTATTTTCTTTCTTTCTTTTCCAGCCTGCCCATGTCCTTATCTCTTCCCTTCATTTTTCTTTTTCTTCTCCAGCTCCCCTAAAACTAGGAGGCAGAAGTTGTAGCCGATACAGCCTTTTCCCCAGGTTGGGTTCTTGTGAGGTAGGGGTGGTATGTGTGAGAGGGAAGGGGGGCATGAATGCTAAGGTATCCGTTCACAAGCCAAGGTATTAGCCCAAATTATGTTCAGGAGTAGAAGCTCTTCAGCCCTTTGCCTGTTTCGCTCCGTGTCTATCTTCTCTCTGGTTTTTCTGAGCATCTCTTCCGTCCTCCTCCCTTCTCCTCTTCCCCAACCTCCTCTTTCCTTTCATTCTTCTTTCTTTCTCTCTGTTTCTCCTTCCCAAATTTGCTTAGTTCCCTTTCCCCTCTAATTTCCTCTCTTTCCCGCGGGTTCTTGCGCGCCGCCTCCACCCCAGGCCGGCAGTCACTGCACAGCTCTCACCAAGGGGAGGGTACCCGGGAGGCCCCTGCGGCTGATGCTTTGTGTGGGGGTGGGATGGGGTGGGACGGGGAAGGCGTGGCTGAGTCCTGAAGGGGAACTGAGAGGGTCCCCTCTCACCCGGACTCCTTCCCGGCTTCTTCCACCTGCTAGGACTGAGGGAGGAGCCAGGGGCGGTGCCAGGGGCGGTGCCCCCGGGGGATGGGACAGGAGTGGGAGACCGAGCCAGGGCTGAGCAGGTCAGCAGTCCGGGCTGAGGACCGAGAGCTGTTGGAGAAGGAGTCGCTGGATAAGGGAATGAGGGAAAGAGAGTGCGGGAGGGGCACTTGAGAGGAGAGGGCGATTGGAAGACATCAGAAAAGAAATCAGGGGAGATCTTGGAAACAGGAGGGTTCAGTGCGGATCTAGGTCCTTGGAGAAGGGCTCGGCGGTCCGCGGTCCCCATGGCTGGAGCTCGCTCCCCGCGGTTCTGCTGCCTCTGGGGCTCCCTGTTCTTGGGGTGGCTGCTCTCAGGGTCCGATGCCTTCAACTTAGATGTGATGAGTGCAGTGCGCAAGGAGGGCGATCCTGGCAGCCTGTTTGGCTTCTCCGTGGCCCTACATCAGCAGCTTCGGCCTCGTCCTCAGAGCTGGTGAGTCACTCCTAGAGGTCTTAGGTTGCCCCCCGCCCTCAACCCATCTTTATCTCCCTACCTTCATTTCTCCCATCTGCTCCTGATCTTTCCCTCATACCTTAGCTCTTGCATTCTGCACAGAGCCCCACCCTCCTCTCCTTTATCCCTACGATACCCAACTTCTCCATTATGTGAGGACTGGGAATTTGGAGTTTTGCTAATTAGCCTCCTGCCTTCCTCAGCCCCGAGAGTGGGTGTTATTCTAGTAGCAACCTAAACAGCATTAGGATATGTTATATGGGTTGACCCAGTCTTCACCAGAAAAGGCTCCATAAAGGGAGGAGACATACCATTCTCAGGCTGTTCCGATGAGGGGGAAGCGGCTGAGACTACAGTGGAAGGCATGAAGGTTAGACACCAGAAATAACTTCCCAGCAGTCAGAGTAGTGAGAGGTAGTTGTCTGGAGGGGAAGAAGACTGATGGAGTCTCCTTTCCAGGAGTTTGATTTTTTAATTTTTAATTTAAATGTTTAAAAAATGAGATAGAGACCGGGCACCTCTGTTGGCAAGGGTAGGGCAGGCAGAGGGATGGAATGGGCTTTGGAAGCTATGATTCACTGTTCTGGCTGGGGGTGGGCAGAAGTCCAGGCAAACAGGGTCTCAAAAGAAGGAGCTATAAAAAAGGATCCAAGTAATTTGAACCTCAGCTTCCCGTTAGACCCCAGGAAGGATGCTGTGTTGCTGCTCCTTTCCCTCCTCTCACTCCAAACTCTTAGCAGCGTAGAATCTTATCTGTGGGAAGATTGGAGATGGGAACAGGGTTGGTTTTGGATCCTTTAGGACCTGTTAGAGTGCCTCTATTGGGTGCAGGGTGTACTCCTTCGTAATTTATGTGTGCTATGGGTATTTCTTTAGCTACTTGTGTGAGTAGGGGTTGTTTCCCGAGGGATAAAGATAAGAATGGGAAAAAAAAATCTGCCTGCACCAGCATCCTCCCTCCTTTCTCTTTTATGTGCTTGTTACCCTGATTACCCTAGGGCTGGGGTCTTAGCTTACCCCAACTCATCACTCCAGAGCCTCCCCCAAGTCATATTGAGTCCATTACTATGATCGGTGCCAGCCCCCTGGGATTTCCTCCTCCTTGTCAATCAATCTTTCTGGAAGGGGCTGGGGCAGTAGTACCAGGAAATGCTGCCATTTCATCCTCTTTTTTTTTCTTTTTTAAAGAGAGCTAGCTTCTATCTCTTTCTTTGCTCCCTGTCAAATGAGAGTAGGTTATGGGCCCAGGGGCCCCTAAAGATCTTGTAAGGGTGTGTGTGTGTGTGTGTGTGTGTGTGTGTGTGTGTGTGTGTGTGTGTGTGAAGAGTAACTGTCTTCTTTTGGAGTCCCTCCCATCCTCCAACATGGAGCCCTCTGCCAGATTCCCAAGTCTTCCAGACTTGGAGGCCTTTTTAGGACATGATGAATGCTGTTATTTTGAGGGAAATTCTAAGTTATTTTTGCCGGCTTAGTTTCCCCCTACCCCATCCCAGATTTTCTTGCCCCTTCTTCCCCTCCTCCATTGCCATTCTGATGACCGATTTAGAAGGTAGAGCCTGATCCTTCCTCTCTCCTGGGCTATGCTGGGCCTAGATGGGGGGGAGTTTGGTGGATGAGCAGACACTGCCTGGGTCATCTCTACTACTCTTCTGCTTAAGCTGCAGGGCCCCTTCCTCATTCTAGAATGACAGAAAGATCTGTACAGGGGAGGTTTCTAGACACCTATTGTTGAAGGGAAAGATAGGAAGACACTAAAAATTCTTCCTGTTGTAGTTTCAGCCTTGCTATTCTTCCCTATGCACCCCAAATATCCTCTCCTTCCCTCTCTCTCTAAACTAGGGGAAAAAGCTGCCTAGTACTTTATAGGCATTCCTGGTCTGAGAGATGCTCACAGAGGAATGCTCTAGATGAGCTCTTGGACTAGGAGACCCCCTTACACAGACCGAGACAATTCTTAGATTGAGAAAATCTAGAGAGCAACCCCCCATAGAGGGAAGCATTCCAAGACTAAGAGAACCTGCAGAGATATCCCACCAAAGGGAGCCCCCAGACCGATAGAATTCCTAGACTGAGAAACCTTACAGTGGAGACTTGACAGAGGAAACCCACAGGAGAGACCTCCTAGAGGGGAGCCCCCCAGACCAGGAGAATCCTTAGATTGAGAGAACCTATGGAGAAGACCCCACAGAGGGAAACCTCCCAGACCAAGAATACCCTTAGATTGAGAGAACCTACTTAGAGATTCCACAAAGGGAACCCCCTTTGGAGGGTTGGACTGATGGAACCTTTAGCGTGGGAAATCCTACAGAGGAGATTTCACAGAAGAAACCCCTTATACTGAGAAAATCCATAGAGTAGACCCCCTAGAGGAGGGCACCCTAGATTGAGAGAACCTTTAGACTGAGAGAACTCTTAGAGGAGACCCCAAAGAAGGAAGTTCTCACCAACCTGAGAGATCTCATAGTATTTCCTCCAGCAGAATCCACAGAGGAAGCCTCAGGAGAATCTCACCCAGACTGAGCGACCCCCATATAGGAGGTACCCTAAGCATGAGAATGCACAGAAAAACTTCTCTTTTTCCCTCCTCCCCTCCCCCCACACCCCTCCCAGTGAGAGACCTGGGTCCAGTGGGACCTATCAATCCAGGCCCCTCTGTGGTGGTGTCCTGGAGGAATGTAGGGTGACATGGACAAAGGTCCCCAAGTTCATGCTGCCCCTGACCTTCCTATCCTTCCCAAATGCTGAGAATATTTCTTTCCTTTTTTTTTTCTCCTGGCAGTGGCTGCCACTGCAGCTACCATCCCATCCAGAGGCTGGAGTGAGCCAGGGGCTAGGGAATTCGTGAGCTTGGAACTGACAAGAGCCCTGAAAGCCTGAGTCAAGATCGGGGAGTGAGGGGGGGAGGGTTGCCAAGGAAGGTGAGAGAAGGTTGAGGCCCAAGTTTTTGTCTCTCTGTGCCTGTGTCCTTGGAAGAGTCTCTTCTCCATTTCTCAGACTCCTTCCTTTTCCCTTTCTCCCATGGGGCTGGACCCATCTGTACACTTAGTTTTTCTGTCCGCAGAGGAGCTGGAGGGAAAGACTTTCTCCAGCCCCCTCCACACAACCCTGACCCTGTGAAAATCAGGGCTCATCATCAGATGGGCTCTCAGGTGTTTGCTGAGTGCATTTGGAGGCTTTCCTGAGGCTGCTGAGACTTTAATCTCTATTAACTTGATCACGTGTCTGTCCATCCATCCATTCCACAAATGTATACTGAGCACTTACTATGTGCAAAGTACTGTGCTAAAAGCTGCAAGTAATACAAAGACTGAGCCTTATGTGTAAAGTGTGTCTAAGCCATAAAGCACTCTATAAATGCTAATTATCATTATTTTTATGTTAGTATTCTAAACACTGGAGGGGCTTTCAGTCCCCATGTTCATGTTTACTGGAGTGGATCTGTACCCACTGACACAGAGCCACACTGTTCTTTAGGGATGTTCCCAGGGCACCCTTGGATGGAAGGGTCAGTCTGGCTCCCTTAAAAGTTTTACTGCCCTGTCCAGGGGCTTAAAGGTATAGGCTTCGACAGGTTGACAGCTCTGGAATTGTCTACACTTTCTTCCTGCACCCCTGAAGTGACAGTGTCTTTTCTCCAGATGGTTGTTACACAGCTCACCATTGCCACTGGCTTTGCTCCTTGAAAGGGGGAGTGAGTGAGTGGTTAATGAGTACTGTTCGTAAGGGAGGTGGAGCAAGGAGTCAGAAGACCCTAGGAGGGTTGAAGAAAACTGTTTCCCTCCAATCCTGCCTTGGTCCTGAGCCCTGGAAGGTTTATGTGGCTAAATGGGCATATTTTATTTTTCCCTCTCAATCCTCCCCAGCTCCCAAGCCGACCCCCACACTCCTACTCTTGGCCTCTTTGATACTTTGCCCCAGGGGGCTCAGTCATCCTCCATTCCCAGCATAACTCACCCTTGGGGCCAGAGCCTTGGCTGTGACTATGGAAAATTATTGGGCCAAAAAAATTGTAGCTGGGAAAGTGGGAGTGGTGGTGGTGGAAAGGTTGAGGGTAGAAGGAAGGAGGGGAAATGGGGAGATGAGGAAAGGGGACAGAGAAAGATTGGGGAAAGGGATAAGGGAAAATAGGGAGAGTATAGAGGGATGTGTTAGAATGGGAGTGAGGAGGAAGCCGAATAGAGAGGAAGAACCATTGGAAGAGGAGGAGAGTGAGAGAAGAGTGGAGGCTGGAGAATGGACTTTGCAGAGAGACAGGAAAACCATTCCAATTCTTTCGTCCCTTCACCCTGAGCCTAACTCTAAACAGCAGAGATGACGGGTAGAATCCTGGGGAATTGGGGGATGGTAGTCGTTTCTGTTATGACCAGCAGGGATAGCAGGACTAAAATGAATCTCCTGGAATGGGGCATCCAGACCGCCTCTCCATGCCAGCTGTGGTCACCTGTTGCCTTCACCCCCAGCATTCTTGGCATCTGGTAGGGAACAAATTAGGTCAGAGAGAGGGGGCAAACTTGGCAAAGGAGCTCTGGGCTGTGGAGGGGGTGGGGCATTTAGGAACAGGTGCTGGGAACAAGCGGTTCTTTCAAATTAATAATAATGAGCAGAGAGGAAACACATATGTTCTGTGGCTTTTGAATGGAGATATTTGTGGGTGAAGTTGCTGTGGTAAGAGTTGGGTTAGGGTGTGTGGGGCTTCTTGCAGATAACTCTGGTGTTTTCTGGAACATCTGTATGTCTAGAGGTGGTTAGGTGGTGAAGTGAATCCAGCTTCATACATTTGCTAATTGTGTCCTTAGTCATTTATCTCTGCCTTCTTCTGGTTCCTCATCTGTAAAATGGCACCTACCACTCAGGGTTGTGGTAAGGATTCAATGTCCATGTAAAACTTAAAGTGTTCCATAAATGATAACTATTGTTATTGTTATTATTACATAGAGAGAAACTAAGGCACAAGGGACTTTTCTGAGGCAGGAGTGTCTGAGGAGGGATTTGAATCCAGGTCCTTTGACTCTAGATCCAGTGCTCAGTTGTGTTCAATGTCAGGATGCCACTTGGCGTCCAGGGGCCTGTCAGCCTGGACATTCTTTCCATAGAGAGTTGTCAGGAGGATAAATAAGTCTTGGAGGAGAATGAAACTCTTCTAACTCCTTCCCTTCCTTCCTCCCATTCTACAGGCTTCTGGTGGGTGCCCCCCAAGCTGTAGCCCTCCCAGGACAGGCGGCTAACCGAACTGGAGGTCTTTACGCCTGTCCTCTGACCAGTGATGAGAATGATTGCTACCGAGTGGACATTGACCAAGGAGGTTTGAGGCTGGGAGGGCACCTAGGTTGGAGGGGGAAGGGAGGACAGAGGGAATATTGAGCCTGACTTTTCTCCCCCTCACTGTCTGCTGTCCTTTCTATAGCTCAAGTGCAGAAGGAGAGCAAAGAAAACCAGTGGCTGGGAGTCAGCCTTAGGAGCCAGGGCCCTGGGGGCAAGGTTGTGGTGAGTGTTTACTGTGTGTGAGTGGGCATTCATTCATTCTACAAGTGTTCTCTGAGCTTTGACTTAACACTGTATGGGGCTATTTCTTAAACACAGAAGTCTCTTGGCGATTAAGAAATTGATAATCTATTGATAAGACATTTATTAAGTGCTCAGTATAGTAAAGTACTATCTTATGTGCTGGAGATACAAAGACAAATGTACTCGACCCTTGCCCTGAAAGATTTTACTCTCTTCTTTTTGGAATACAGGGTCAATGCAAGAGATAAAACACGAGAAACACTGGAATACTTTGAATTTGATAATAGTCATAGCTAAGGGCTGCCATTTATACTGAGACCTTTACTGCAGTCCTGTGAGGGAGGTGCACTTTAGAGAGAGGACACTAAGGCTAAGTATTGATCCTGAGATAAGAGGTTAAATGACTTGCTCAGGGTCACATAGCTAGTAAGTTTCTAAGTCAGTATTTGAACTTCTGTCTTCCTGGCTCCAAATCTATCACTCTATTAGTTGTACCACCTAGCTGAGTATTTACTTTTATTTTAATTTTAAAAAATTAATTTGTTTTCAATTTTCAACAATCACTTCTATAAGTCTTAATTTTTCTTCCCTTCTCATCCCCCACCCTTCCCAAGAGAGCATGCAATCTTATATGGGTTCCACACATACGTTTGTATTAAACACATTTTCACATTAGTTATGTTAGAAAGAAGAATTAAAATGAATGGGAGAAACCATGAGAAAAACCAAACCAAACTAAAACATAACACAAAAGAAAATAGTCTGCTTCATTCTGTGCTCTGATTCCATAGTTTCTCTGGATGTGGATGGCATTTTTCCTCAAGAGTCCTTTGGGAATGTTTTAGCTCCTTGTGAAAGGCTAAGTCTATCAAAAGCAGTCCTTGCACCCTGTGGCTGTTACTGTGTACAATGTTGTCCTGGTTCTGCTCATTTCATTCCAGCTGAATTTTTAAAGAATACATGATTAGATGTGGGAGTTTTCTCCATTGTTTCACTGTGGATATTTTAGACATTTATTCTTTGTGAGTCGTCAAGGTGGGGGAAAGAATCCTAACCTCCTGGCCGACTTTCTCATGTTGAGCCTTGAGGTAGGCTGGTGCCCTGTTGACAGACAGCCTGCCCTGATGTCTACACTGTGAATCCTTCCAGCTTGGAGGAGCTGGCAGAGACTCCACTCTGCTGATGGCATCCAAGGATCCTATCACTGCTAGGGGGAAGCAATGAAATTGGGCTTTAGGGGAGGAAGGGTGAAAAAAGTTAACTAAAAGTGCTAAAATTTTGTCATGGTACCAGATCATTTATTAATTTAACTAGCATTTACTGATCATCTAGTATATGCAAAGTACTGTTCTGAACTCTGGGACTTCAGGGGGTGCTGCCCTCAAGGATTCCACTCTGTTCTCTGGCAAACAGCACTAGCACCACCAGATACGTTATGGTTCATGGATGAATAAAGGGCAGTGAATTACAAGAGAGGGAAAGAAAAGGACGGATTTGTCCTGGAAAGTTTCATGAAGGAGATTGCAGGACACGAATGAACCTGGAAGGATGAGTATGATTTACAAAAGCAGAGAAAAGTGGGTAGGAATGATTCAGAGGCTGGTCTTCCACATTCATTCATTCATTCTCTCCCCTGTACAGCACATTCTCCAGAAGGCTGCCCTATCGATTTTCCTAAAGCACAAGTTTGATTGTGCCATTCCAATGTTCAAAAAGCTTTAGCACATCTCTATTGCCCTTGGAATAAAGTACAAACTCCTGGTATTTTAAATCTTTTTATAATCCAGTTCCAGCCCATTTTTTTCCCCAGGCTGATTACATATAATCATTTCTCAATTCACTCAATGAAGTAGACAGGTTAGCCTATTTTTTCTTCTCTTTTACAAGGTATTGCCTACCTCCATGCCTTTGTACAGGCTATCTGTCTTCCATGCCTAGAACTTCACCCCTGCCTCTGTCTTATAAACCTTTCAAGGCTTAGTTCAAATGCTACCTCCTTCAAGGTGTTTTTCCTAATCCATCCTCACCTCCAAACAGTGCATATTTATTTTGTAAGTATACTGTATTTACTTCTCTGTGAACATGTTGTATTAGCCTAGTAAGATGTAAACTCCCTGAAAGGCAGGTACTGTCTCCCTTTTGTATTTGTATCTCCAGCACTGCCTAGCACATTAGCAAACACTTTTTAAATGCTTACTGTTCAGTTGAACTAGGTAACTTCCTTTCCCATCTCTGAATCACTGACTTCTGTATGATTATTGACAGCATGAACTAAGTCTAAAGCTGCATGTGTGGATCTAGATCATATTGGGGTTTGATCATGTGTTTTTTTTTGTGCATGTGGACACCTGGGGTAGTCTGGAACATGTAAGCCTCTGAGATGGTATGATCTTATGTGCATGCAAATACTCAGATATGCATAATACGTGGCTATGTGTCACTAGGTGGGCCAGGGCATGTAGTACTGGTAAGGATGTAGCTTGTGTCCAGTTTTTGTTTGGTATGAGGAGCTCCTGTCTGTATCCGCGTACCCTTGGTAGTGTTGGCATGTGAGGAACCTTGACACCCTTGACTTCCCATATCCTGCAGACCTGTGCCCACTTGTATGAGGCAAGGCAGCGCGTGGCTCAGACTCTGGAGACTCGGGATGTGATTGGCCGATGCTTTGTGCTGAGTGAGGACCTGACAATTCGGGATGAGCTGGACGGAGGGGATTGGAAATTCTGCGAGGGGCGTCCCCAGGGCCACGAACAGTTTGGGTTCTGTCAGCAGGGAACCTCAGCTGCCTTTTCTCCTGACAACCATTACCTCCTCTTTGGGGCACCTGGCACCTACAATTGGAAGGGTGAGTCTCTCCTTATGGAGGGTGTAGAAGGGGACCCAAGCTGTCTCCAATCTCCCTCTTCTAACTATTTCTCCTACCTTTTGGATCTTGGGATGCCTGCACCCTCACTGCTCTAGAGATAGAGCCAAGGGCCAGTCAATCCAGTATGTGCACAATCATGTGTCCTGGTGGCATGGGTCACATGTGTGTGCATATATACCCTACTAGGCCAGCACATGTATGAACATGTGATGTGTCCTCCTCTGGTCAAGCACACACATGAATAGATATCCCAGCATGAGCACCTGAATGCATGGATAGGTCCACTTGAGGTCAGACACATGCATATTCCAGCATCCGAAATGCATGAACACTGCAGCCCATGCTCTCACATAGCAGCCCACACCTCTGCACGCTGCTCCTGGCTGAGCTGACACCTGGTGAGTGCAGTGCTGAGTTTGGAAGGTTTCAGGAGGCTTAGGGCTGAGGGTGGTTGGGTGGACTGAGGGGAGTTGTTTGATCTACTCAGGGTTCAGATGGAGTGGCTCCTTCCCCTGGCACTAAATGGGAATGTTGTTACAGGCACTGCCCGGGTGGAACTCTGTGCCCAGGGCTCCATGGACCTGGCCCACTTGGACGACGGGCCCTACGAGGCGGGGGGAGAAAAGGAGCAGGACCCCCGCCTTATCCCTGTCCCTGCCAACAGCTACTTTGGTATGGGGCTCTCCAGCCCGGGGCTGCTCTAACCCTTTGCTTTCCTTTCTCTTCCTCCCCTCCATACTCCCCTCCCTCTGTCTCTGTACTGGTTTCTCTCTTTTGTCTTTTCCTGTCCTTGGTTTTATATTTCTCTTTCTGTTACCCCTTCTCTCATTTTCTATCTTCCTTTACCTTGCCTCTTGGTCTGTCTATCTCCCCATCCCTCATCCCCATATTGATGTCCCTCCCCCCACTTCTGGATGTTTCCTCTCCTCCTCTCCCTGGTGTTTTCTCCCTCACTCCTCCTCTCGCAGGGTTACTCTTTATGACCAACATTGATAGCTCAGATCCTGACCAGCTGGTGTATAAAACCCTGGAACCTGCTGACCGGCTCACAGGATCAGCTGGAGACTTGGCCCTCAATAGCTACTTAGGTTTGTAAGACCCTCACCCCACCCATCTGTTGGTCCATTGAGGTCTTCACTTATAGGATTCCTTTTTCCTTCTGGGTGACACTGTTCTTCTCTCCTTTCTCCCTGTTTACTAAGGTGATGCCAACTTTGGGTTCTAAGAGAGAAATGAAGCTGGTAGGGGTGTGTGGGCATTTGGAGAAGACAAGACTGAGGGGGGAAATGGAGACTCAGGAACTCTATAGGCATATCCAAGAGGGGAGAACTACCATTCCCAATCCCTGGTATGGACAGAACCAGGGTCATGATTATAGCAGGCTGGGGGGGAGGGTTAGCCATCATGGGGGGACTCTCTGTTGATCTGGGACACTCAAAGATGTAGGGAGAGGGGATGGGCAGCTCATTCCTTAGAGGTCACAAGAAAGTTCTTCCACCCCAGGGTAAGGGGGAAAAGGGAGAAGGGGGAAAAGGGAGAAAGGAAAAAAAAATGTGGTCAAATCAGCCTGGGTTTTGGTAAGTTATTCTTTCTGTTTTACCCTCACACCTCCTCCAGTGGGGAGAGAATGAGGCTTGAGAGCTGTGGGAGTGGAGAGAGGTTTACCTAATGGCCTTTCACTCTCTGGAGGGTTTATTGCTCTGGGTGATAAAAGGAAGAATGGGTGGGGGGGAATGTCAGGAAAGTTAAAGGACTGAAGAATACACAGACTGTGTGGAGTCTGGGACACTGTATGGAATGGAGAGAACGCTCTAAAAATTGGGGTGGGACTAACTCCTCTGCCCCTCACCTTATGTACTTCTTCTATTGTCTACTCTGTTTGGCCTTGTGGAATCTGGGTTTTCTGAAAGCCTTAGGGTGTCCCTATCCCATGCATTATGATGTTTCCCTCTCTCACCCCGCCAGATGCAGCTGAAGGCAGCCATGAGTCCCACTTCTCCTGCCTTTTAGGGTTGGGGGGAGATACTGTGTGGTTGTACTCTTGCGGTTGGAGGAGGGATGGAGAGACAGATCTAGGAAAGAAGTCTGGGAGCAGTGGGTGGGCCACGGCTCCCCTGGTGTTTCCTGACCTCCAGTATTGAGAAGTGCATGGAGGCTGGGGGATAGTGGAGGTGCTTATCTGTCAGCTTTTCTCCTGCTTCTGATTCCTCCCCCCAGGATTTTCCATTGACTCAGGGAAGGGGCTGATGAGGGCAGATGAGCTGAGCTTTGTGGCAGGGGCCCCAAGGGCCAACCACACTGGTGCTGTGGTGATTCTTCGAAGGGACAGTGCTAGCCGTCTGGTGCCCGAGGCTGTGCTGCCTGGGGATCGCCTGACATCTGCCTTTGGCTATTCACTAGCTGTGGCTGACCTCAACAATGATGGGTAAGACGGGGCAATATGAGGGGCACTGCCAGAGTTAGCCTGGAGGGCTTCAAGCACCCACATCCCACCACTGCACTGGGAAAGCAGGCTCTTGGATTTTAGTTAGCTGGTAATGGTTTAAGGGCAGGGAAAGTTTAAAGAGTTAACAGGAAAGGGTTCAGGGCCCAGGACCCCACTCTGACTGCCATTGTCTCATTTTTCATTATTGTTGGGTGGTGGTGGGTAATTTCTTTGCTCTGGCACCTTTCTCCTAGCCTGGAGAAGGTTCTGGGCAGGGTTTTCCAAACTTGACTCTCTCTTCTCTGTCCTTTCCCAGCTGGGCAGATTTGATGGTGGGTGCTCCCTATTTCTTCGAGCGCCAGGAGGAGCTGGGGGGTGCTGTGTATGTATATGTGAACCAGGCAGGGCGCTGGGCAGGGGTTTCTCCCCTTCGGCTCTTTGGATCTCCTGGCTCTATGTTTGGGGTCAGTGTGGTCACCCTGGGGGACCTCAACCAGGACGGTTTTCCGGGTAGGTCCATGAGTGATCGGAGAGTGACATAATAGAATAAAGAGACTAGAGGGATGGAGGATGGGTTGGGGTCAGGGGAAGAGAGAAACTCAAGTTGGGTCAGGGAAGGTTGGGGGCCTAGACTATCTTTCCTGCCTGAGCCTCCCCATCCCTGCTTCTTTCTCTCAGATATAGCAGTAGGTGCCCCCTTTGATGGACAAGGGAAGGTCTTCATCTATCATGGGAGCAGCCTAGGGGTTGTCCCCAAACCTGCTCAGGTGAGGCTGGATTGGCCAGAGGAATGAGGATCAGGCATCAGAGGGAGGGGTGAGGGTGCATGGCGGCTTGAAAGGAGTGCAAAGAGGTGACTGGAGGAGTTTTGAAAAAATGGGAGGCTGAAGCAAAGGTGGTATTCTATCTTTGGTTTCCAGGTTCTGGAAGGTGAGACCGTGGGTATAGAGAGCTTTGGTTATTCACTGTCCGGGGGCCTAGATGTGGATGGGAATTCTTATCCTGACCTGTTGGTGGGGTCACTGGATGATACTATTGCACTCTTCAGGTAAGGGTCTGACTATATCTCTGATTCCTGACGTGGGTCCTGATCCCGCTGTCTCCCATCCCATCCTTCATTTTTTAAAATTTTTTTTCAATTATCAGAATTCATTTTTTTCAATTGTCAGTAATTCATTTTTTCTTTTTCCCACCTCTTCTCCCCAGTGGGGAAAGAAAAAGAAAAAAAAACCCTTGTAACCAATAAGCATAGCTAGATAAAATAGATGCCCGTTTTGGCATTGTCCATTACCACTATGTCTAGAGGTTAGTAGTATGGTGCATCGTTGGGCCTCTGGAATCACTATTGATTATTGTGTTGACTAGAATTCTTAATAGTTTGTTACAATGTTGATAGTATAGTATAAATTATTCTCCTGGCTCTTCTCACTTTATATCCATCCTTAGAAATCTGCTCAAATTTTTCTGAAACCACTTCTTTAATTTTTTAAAAAAATATTTTTATTTATTTCTTTAAATATTTCCAATTATGTGTAAAAATGTTTAGTATCTATTTAAATTTTTTTGAGGTCCAAATTCACTCATCCCTACCTAGTCCTTCTTGAGAAGGCAAGCAATTTGTTATAGAGTATACATGTGAAGTCATGAAAAACATTTCCACATTAACCATGTTGCAAAAGAAAACAGACAAACAATAAAGTAAGAAAAATAAAGAAAGTGAAAAAGTATACTTTGATCTGCATTCAGAGTTCGTCAGTTCTGAGTCAGCAGTTTTCATCATGGTCCTTTGGAATTATCTTGGATCATTGTCTTGGTCTGAGTAGCTAAGTTGATCATCTTTCCAATATTATTGTTACCATGTAAATGTTCTCCTGGTTCTGCTCACTTCACTTTGCACGAGATCATATAAGTCTTCCCAGATTTTTCTGAAACCATCTTGCTTGTCATTTCATACAGCACAAAAATATTCTGTCTCAATCATATACTTTTACTTGTTCAGCCATTGCCCCAATTCATGGGCACGCTGTCAATTTCAAATTCTTTGCTACCACAAAAAGAACCCTATAAGTATTTTTGTACATTTAGGTCCTTTTCCCTTTTCTTTAATTTCTTTGGGATACAGACTGAGTAGTAGTATTGTTGGGTCAAAGGGTATGCACAGTTTTATAGCTCTTTGGGCACAGTTCCAAATTATTCTACAGAAAGTTTGAATCAATTCACAATTTGGACCAATTCACAATTCACAACTCCACCCACAGCTCATTAGTGTCCCAATTTTCCCACATCCCCTCCAATATTTTTCATTTTCCTTTTCTTTCCTATTAGCCAATCTGATAGTTGTGAAGTGGTACCTTAGAATTGTTTTAATTTGCATTTCTCTAATTAATAGTGATTTAGAGAATTTTTTCATATGACCATGGATAGCTTTGATTTCTTCTGAAAAATGCCTGTTTATATCCTTGAGCATTTATCAATTAGGGAATGACTTGTATTCTTATAAATCTGACTCAGTTCTCTATATATTTTAAAAGTGAGGTATTCATTAGAGAAACTTGATGTAAAAATGTCTGTCCAGTTTTCTGCTTTGCTTCTAACTTTGGCTTCATTGGGTTTGTTTATGTAAACCCCTATTTTATTTAATGTAATTAAAATGACTCATTTTACTTCCTGTGATCTTCTTTATCTCTTGTTTGGTCACAGATTCTTCTTTTATGCATAGATCGGACAAGGAAAATTTTCCACGTTCCCCTAATTTGCTATTGATATTACCCTTTATGTCTAAATCTTGTACCCATTTTGACCTTATCTTGCCATATGATGTGAGATATTGACATATACCTAGTTTCTGCCAAATTGTTTTCCAGTTTCTGACAGTTTTTGTCAAATAGTGAGTTCTTGTCCCCAAAGCTTGGATCTTTGTGTTTGTCAAACACTAGATGACTGTGTTCCTTCACCTAATCTATTCCACTCATCTCCACTCTATTTCTGATCCAGTATCGGATTGTTTTGATGATTGTTGCTTTATAATATAGTTTGAAATCTGGTACTCCTAGGCCACCCTCCTTCACATTTTTTCCATTGGTTCCCTTGATATTCTTGACCTTTTGTTCTTTCAAGTGAATCTTACTATTATTATTTCTATAAAATTACTTTTTTGTAGTTTGATTGGCATGGCACTGAATAAGTAAATTAATTGAGGTACAATTGTCATTTCAAATATATTGACTCAGCCTACCCATGAGCAATTAGTATTTCTCCAGTTGTTTAGACCCTTTTTGTGATGAGATTGGTCCTTTAGACGTCTTTTGTGATGGGAAAAGTGTTTTGTAATTGTTCTCATGTAGTTCTTGGATTTGTCTCAGCAGGTAGACTCCCAAGTATTTTATATTGTCTGCAGTTACTTTAAATGGAATTTCTCTTTCTATTGCTTGCTGTTGGTTTTTTTGGTAGTATATAGAAGTGCTGATGATTTATATGGTTTTATTTTATATCCTGAAACTTTGCTAAAGTTAATTGTTTCAACTAGTTTTTACTTGATTCTCTAGGGTTCTATGCACCCCATCATATCATCTGCAAAGGGTGATTCTTCTTTCTTTCTTTCTTTCTTTCTTTCTTTCTTTCTTTCTTTCTTTCTTTCTTTCTTTCTTTCTTTCTTTCTTTCTTTCTTTTTTTCTTTCTTTCTTTCTTCCTTCCTTCCTTCTCTCTTTCCTTCCTCCCTCCCTCCCTCCCTCCCTTCCTTCCTTCCTTCCTTCCTTCCTTCCTTCCTTCCTTCCTTCCTTCCTTCCTTCCTTCCTTCCTTCCTTCTCTCTTTCCTTCCTCCCTCCCTCCCTTCCTTCCTTTCTTCATGCAATGATGTAACCTTATTGTATTCTCAATGATCTCCCTGATTTTTAATTATGTAATCCTTCTCCACCTTGCTCCATCCTGTCAATCCCTAGGTCCCATCCAGTCCTCCATGTCTCTCATGACATCTCTATCTCACCTCGAGCCATTGATCTAGAGCTGCCTAACTGTGCTGATGGTCAGATGGTCTGGTGAGGCAGGGCCCCTGGGGAAGTTGGGAGGGAGAGGCTCAACTGAGGGAGACGGCTGGTGTCAGAGCAATAACACTGGGTATAGAAGTCAGAAGATCTAGGTATGAGTCCAGATCCTGCCTGATGTTTTCCAGCTGAGAGACCTTGGGAATGGTCCCTTTTCACTTCCATGAACCTTACTTCGCTCATCTTTAAAACAAGGAGGTTGAACAAGATAATCTAATCTACCTAACTATAAATCCTCAGAGTGTTTGGTCTTAGGGCCAGTGGCTCTGGACACTCTGGGTTTCAGTTCCTCCCTCCTTTAACCCTGCTCCCCAAATGTGACTTCCCTCACCTTGACTTGGTGGTGCATGAGGTACATAGCCAACACATCCCTAGAACAGGAGCAGGGCAGGATCAGGATCTCTGAGTTCTCACAATACTTGACCCAGAGAACTTTTCCCTCTGCCCATAGTGTGGACCTCAGAGTCTGCTTCAGTTATATCGCCAATCCCAGCAGCTACAATCCTAGTGTTGGTGAGTGAAGGCCATTGATTTTTTTCCCAGGATGGTCAGTATGGGTGAGGGTGAAGGTGCTGAGGTGGAGAAGTGGGCAGGGATAGGCTGGGATTGTTTCTCAGTCCTTTCTTCCCATCTACCAGGCCTGAATTACGTATTGGATGGGGACACAGATAGGCGGCTCCGGGGTCAGGTTCCTCGTGTGTCTTTCCTGAATCGAAGCCCTACTGACTTCAAACACCAGAGTTCAGGCACTGTGTGGCTTAGGCACCAGAATGATCGAGCCTGTGGGAATGCCACATTCCAACTACAGGTGAGCAGGCCCTTGATTCATCGCTCCTGTTTCCACTTCAGCTCCCTCTTCCAGTCATTCCTTTCTCTCTGTTTATTATCCAGTACTCAAAAAATATCCCCAGTATCATCCCATTTTCCTTCTGCATCTGTGCCCCAGATCCACATGAATGGAATTTTCTCCCATGACAGGAGATATAGAGACACCCCCCTTCCTTGGCAGCTAGAGGTCTGGTGGATAGAGTTATCCAGCCTCAGATGCTTGCTAGCTATGTTACCTGAGCAAGTCACTCACTTTCTATTTGCCTCAATTGTAAAATGGAGATAGTAATAGCACCTACCTTACAGAGTTGTTGTGAAGAGCAAATGAGATAAAATTGACAAAAATGCTTAGCATAGTGCTTGGAGCATTGGAGCTACTGCAGAGATGTGACTTCCCTTCCCTTTCCCTATTTTTCTCTGTCTCCCAGAGGTCTGTTGGGGTTAGTATAGTCAGAAGACCCGAGTATCATCTTCAGCTATAAATTTAACCTCGGAGGCTCAGTTTCTTCATCTGCAAAATGGGGGATGAGTAATACTTGTGCTGCCTCCCTCGTCAGGCTGCTGTGAGGAAGGGCCTTTACAAACCTTGAAATACTCTCCTAGTTTTACATATATATATCCTAATTTTATCACCACTATTAATACTAATATATAATTCTCTCTCTATATTATTATTCCTGGTATTGGTATCTTCATCTATAGACCTGTAGAAAATTTGGAAAATTGTTTCTTGATCTTTCTCCAGAGGGTTGCTAGGCTCTACTCCTCCATAGACTCATTCTTTTGTCTTATTATGAACGTGACAATATGCAAAGAACAGAAAAGGGATATGTGAACAGTTGTGAGCTTTTGTTATACACAGTTTTCTAGAAACTCTTTTTTTTTCCCTAGGGAAATGTCTGGAGCATTCTAGCCTTCCCTTCTGTAGACTGGATGTTCTCTAGCTTTATCTTGCCTCATGCTTGCATCTCTCAGCTTCTTTTAGCCCAGGCTCAATAAGAACTGGGCCTTTGGTTGGGGCATGAGGAGGGCTGAAGACTTGGGGACTACATATATGCTCTATTAGAACCTGGATTTTTCCCTGTTGTCATCTGCCTTCCCAGGAGAATGTCAAGGACAAGCTTCGGGCGGTCATAGTGACCCTGTCCTACAGCCTCCGGTCTTCCCGAGTCCAGCGTCAGGTCTCTGGACAAGAGTTGCTTCCTCTGCCACCCATCCTTAATGCCCACCAGCCCAGTACCCAGAGAGCAGAGGTGTGTGTGTGTGTGTGTGTGTGTGTGTGTGTGTGTGTGAGAGAGAGAGAGAGAGAGAGAGAGAGAGAGAGAGAGAGCCCTGAATGGAGTTCAGTGTGTTTGGGTGGGAACACCATCGCTAGAGGAAGAGGTTTCCAGTGATTTCCCCTCTCTCTCTACTTTATCATCCTTAGATTCACTTCCTCAAGCAAGGTTGTGGAGAAGATAAGATCTGTCAGAGCAACTTGCAGCTTGCCCGTGCCCGATTCTGTGCCCGGGTTGGGGACACAGAGTTCCAGCCACTGCCAATGTGAGGAGGTGGGGGAGGGAGGGGATGGGAGAAATGAAGAGACCAGAGTGTCTGGGTCACAGAATAGAAATCTCAGAAGTGGTAGGGTTACACATGAAGTCTTTGAAGTAGGAAGACCTGCTTTTCTTTTTCCCAAAGAAGACAGACTGATGAGAGGGACTGAGGAAAGAACCTCAGGGAAGTTCTTGATTATAGGATATACCTGTAGCTCTGTGAGGCAGAGTAAAGGGAACTGATGGAATTTCTTCCCGACCAAACATTGATCCTGTATTTTGGGTCTGGAATGTGAGTTTGTAGTAGGGAGTATGTGGAGAATTGAGACAAAAGAAATAAGGTGGAAGAAAAGGAGGCAGAAGGAGGGATGAACTGAAGGGAGGATACCAGAGAAAGACTGGGGTTAGATGGGGTGAGACCAGAGACAGATAGAGATGAGGAAAATAGCTCCTGTAGTGAATGCCATCTCTAACTCTTCCAGGGATGAAGATGGAATCACAGCTGAGTTTGCCCTGAGTGGGCAGCCAGTCATTGGTCTGGAGCTGACTGTCACCAATCTGCCCTCAGACCCAGACAAGCCTGAGGCTGATGGGGATGATGCCCATGAAGCTCAGCTCTTCATTTCCCTCCCCACTGCTCTGAACTATGTGGGGGTGCGGGCTCTGGAGCCTGCGGTAAGGGCCCCATGATAAATACCTGGGATAAATACCAGAGGCACAGGGATATCCAACAGTCTCCCTGACACTACCTATCTTTTAGGAAAAGCCCCTTTGTGTGTCTAATGAGAATGCTTCTCGAGTGGAATGTGAGCTGGGGAACCCCATGAAGAGAGGAGCCCAGGTTGGGATCTCTGATTACTTTTTTGCCTCCTGTACTCGTGTCTGGTGACTGCTCAAAACTCAGCCCTGTCCCTTTACTATCTTTCCCATGCCTCCCCCAAGGTTACCTTCTACCTCATCTTGGGAACTTCAGGCATCACAATTGAGACCACTAAGCTAGAGGTGGAGCTATTGCTGGCCACGTAAGACCAGGGGCATTGCCGTGTTGGGGCTGGGAGAGGTCGTAGAGAAGTGGAAAGGGGTACTTGCCATTTTTAGGGTGGACAGGGCTTGGAAGCCTGTGTTGTTTATACTTTCACCTCCAGCAACCCTGTCCCCACTGCCACCCCCCAGAATCAGCGAGCAGGAGCTGCATCCAGTCACTGCCCTTGCCCGAGTTGTCATTGAGTTACCCCTGTCTATTGTAGGGTGAGTAAACTTCCAGTATTCTTAAGGGATCTTGATGAGTGGGAAGCATGATGGGGATGGGATACCCTCTACCAGCTTCCAGGCTTGGACTATTCTCCTTCCCTTGGGCTCTCGACCTTAATCACGTTTTTACCTCTTCCTCACTTCCATACTTAACTCCCCCTAATTTCTGTGCTTATTTTCCCCTTCCCTTTCCTACGTCCACCTTCCCCCAATCTCTCTCCCTAGGAAGGTAATTCCTGAGAAGCTCTTCTTCTCTGGTGTGGTGAGGGGCGAGAGGGCCATGCAGTCGGAGAGGGATGTGGGCAGCAAGGTCAAATATGAGATCACGGTGAGTGATCCCTTAGACACATCCCCTCCCACTCTGTCCATTTCTATTCACTAACCTAGTTGAGCCATGGCTGGGCCCGGGGCTGCTCTACTTACCCCAGACTCCTTGTAAGGAGTATGATACAGTAGAGTTGGAGGACTTGGGTATGAATCTTGACTCTGCCTCTTCATTACCTGTGTACCTTGGGCACATCACTTAACTGGTCAGGGCTTTCCATTTCCTTACCTGTAAAGGGGGGACTGTCTCCAGGAAAAGGGCCCATATATGGTGGAAAGGATGTCTGAAGTGACTTAGACTACGGCCTAGCATAGTACTTTGTATGAGGCAAGTACTTGATAAATATTCATTTGGTTGGATTGATTAGATCTCATCCCTCAGGGATTCTTAACCTATTTGTGGGTGTCCTGGACCCCTTTGACCCTGGTCTGATAAAGCCTATAGGCACCTTCTCAGAAATGTTTTTAAAGGCATAAAATAAAGTTACATCAGATTACAAAGGAAACCAATTTTATTGAAGTAGTTATCAAAAAATATATATTTAGAAAGCCAGCTTCACAGATCTTAGGTTAAGAATCCCTTTTCAATAGGAATGGTGGCCCTTGATCTGTGAAGACAGGAACATGCCTTTCCCCTGATCCCTTAGGTAGGGGGATTGGTGTGGGAGGAAGGGATGTTTGTTTTGCCTCCCAGACTTCTGTCCTTATCAGGACTGATCTCTCTTACTGCCCCACTGAGGTCTCCAGCATTCTCTCTAAGTGATAGTACTTAGTACAAAGTCTTGGTTCTTGAGTCTTCAGTGGAATCTCTGCCCTGCTCCCTTCCTCCCCTTCTTGGTCCACCTCTCACGGCCCGTCCTCCTACTTCTCTATCTTTGTACAATCACATGTATTTGTAAACTCTGCAGGGAGTGCCAGGTCCTGCACTGTCCTTGAATACCTCTTCCATATTCTACTTTATACCCACAGGTCTCTAACCAGGGCCAGTCACTGAACACTTTGGGCTCAGCTTTTCTAAATATCATGTGGCCACATGAGATTGCCAATGGGAAGTGGCTCCTATATCCAATGCGAGTGGAATTGGAGGGTGGTCGAGGACCTGGGCAGCAAGGAGACTGTATCCCTAAAGCCAACATCCTTGGACTGGTATGATTGGGGCTAGGGTTGAGGGGAGAGACCTGAGATTGGTGGTAGTTACATTATTGAAGCTATATAAATGGAACTCAAGCTCTTGAAGAGGATATCTTATAGGTCTAGGGGTAGAGAGGACAACACTTTTAATCATGGTTCCTCCCAGTGTTCATCTAACCTGGGAAGAAAAAAGAATGGGCATTCCCCTGAGGCTCTGAGTTTGGAACTTCTTGTGTTCCCTCTCTAGGACTTTGAGAGTGGAGATCGGAAGCGGCGGGAACTGGGACAGCCAGAGCTCAAGTCCAGTAGCTCAGGCCTCAGGTGGTCGGTGGCCTCTGCAGAGAAGAAGAAAAAGGTTACCCTGGTAAGGACAATGCAGGAAAGACATGAGAGTTGGGTGATTACAACAGGCAAAGAGTTCTGAATTATGAATCACAGGATCTTTGTTCAAGGCTGCCTTTAGTACTTTCTGCAGATACAATCTGCAAATTATTTCACATCTTTGTTTCTCAGTTTTTTCATCTGCAAAAGAAGATGGTTGGGATGATTAATTTCTAAGATCTCTTCTAGCTCTAAATACAATGATCCTATGAGCCTATAGTGGGCAGGTGTTCAGCATAACCTAGTAGTGAAAATCAGCACCATGAACTGTGGACAGAGTCTTGTGTTGAGCATGGGGTGGTGAGTAGAGATGAGGAGGATCTCCAGAGGCAGGAGATGATAGGGTTCTTGTCCAGGAGGATGGGTGTTGGGATTAGAGGAAGCAACATATGCCCACAAAATGGCTCGGTAAGGCTTACTTAGCAAGCAGGGACAAGTGAAAATGTATTTGATGATAGTTGAGTAGCTAGTTCTAGGCTTATTTGTGTGAGTAAGGTTTTAATTTGAGCTGATTTTTCTCCAGCCTCCTCATTATCCTAGGCAAACTCCCATGATCCTGTCATTTTGAGCTCAGAGACTGCGGACTCATTTCATAGTTGACTGAATTAGGAAGGTCAATGTATGTTAAAAAAAATCATACCCTGTGGTCCAGATATTTCCTTCTTTTGTTCTAGATAGTTGAAAGCTGACTGTATATAAATGTTGAAGGAATGTGGACAAGATTGAGTATTGTAGGCTGGATTTTATGGTATAGTTAGGTGGGACTGCCAGCTGAATATTTGGATCCAGAGTACTGATTAATGGATCAATGTCATTTGGGATGGATATCTCCTGTAGAATGCCACAGGATTCTATCCTTGGCGCTCTCTGTCTGTCTTTCTTTTTCTCTCTAATTTTTTTTAAATTTTTAAAAATTTTTATTATTATTTATTTTTAACACAGTTTATAACAGATAAAGCAATTCCAACTTCTGGTCAGGTGATACTTCTTTTTAAAGCATTTACAATATGGACCACAAAGGAATTTTGTTTTAAAACATTAGCCAACTGAGACACAAATAATATTTATGTTGCTAACTTCACAAGCTCTTGACCTAATGGTCTCCCCAGCATTACTAAGAATTAAAGGACCCTAACTTAATGTTGTTGGTCTAAAGTCCTATGCCTAATAGCTTAGTTTTAGACAACCTTGGATGTTCCCCTACCCATAATCTATGTCTCTCTAATTTTTGACAAAGACTTGGATGAGGGCAGCAATGGCATGTATATTTTTTTCACTGGACTGTTGACCTGAGGAAACAGATAAAATTTAGTAGGAATAAATACAAAATCCTGCATTTAGGTCAAAGCAAAATCAACTGCTCCAGTACAAGATGGGGCAGATGTAGTTAGACAGCAGTTAATTATGAGAAAAGACCTGGTGGGCTTTAGTAGACCTCAGACTCAATAGGAGCCATCATTGTGACATGGAGGTCAAAATTACTAATGGAATCTTAGGGTCCATTGGTAGAAGTTCAGCGTTTAGAACAATGAAGAACTCTCTTTTTAATGTAAAAAAAAATTCCGGGATTCTTACATGACAGCAATTGGGCTATCAGTATTTGTTGATTGAGAAAATACATGAGTTCAATAATGCTTTTAAATAAATATACATATTTCTTTATCACTCCATATACATTTGAAAAATAGTAAGATGATTATTTGAGAGGCACTATACTGTTCACAAAAGGTATGTTTGCTCATTTGTTATATTGAGTATTGCTGCATATTTTGTTGGCACTAACAAAAGATCAGAATGGCATGGCTGGTGTGGATATGCATTTGTGGAGACTTTACAGTAACTTTTCAGCCTGTATAAACTTATATAGTACTTGCTATTTGATCCTCACAGTAACTAACTTTGCAGATGAAGAAACTGAAGCAAATATAGGTTAATTGATTTGCCCAGAGTCACACAGCTAGTAAATGTCTAAGACATTTTCCTATTTGACTTGAGGTCTTCCTGACTCCAGACGTGGTGCTTTCTCCACTAAGCCACCTAGCGGCCTTTACTGATAATAACATAGAGCATTGATGTAATGCTTTGGTTTGCAAGAAGAACTTTACAGATATTACCTCATTTGATTCTGACCATAGCCCTGTAAGCGAGGTGCTGTTATTATTTTCATTTTACAGATAAAGAAAGTGAATCAGAGGCTGAGACAGCTAGGAGGTGCAGTGGATAGATTGTGTTCATCCTCTGTTTTTGAAGAAGACCACGACATCAGAGAAATGATGACATGACTTGCACTTGACTTTTAGTGAGGGAAAGGGGTGCAGGTCACCAGCCTCACTTCTCCTCCTGAGTCATCTCGCAGTGGAGAGAATGCAAAGCTTGAAGTTAGGAAGATTTGAGTTCTGGCCTCAGATGCTTGTTAGCTTTGTGACCCTGGGCAAGTTGCCTCAGTTTCTTCTGGACATGATGATAGTACCTACCTCCCAGGGTTGTTGTAAGGGTTAAACAAGATAATATTTATAAAGGGCTTAGTCCAGGGTCTGACACATAACACAGTAAGTGCTATATAAATGTTGGCTATTGTTATATTATTATTACCTAGGGTCAGACTGCTAGTTAGTGCTGATGGCAGGATTTGAACTTAAGTCTTCCTAACTCCATTTCTAACTGTCTAAATTTTTTCCATTTTGGGCAGTACATTGATGATACAGAGCAGGGGTTCTTAATATTTTTTGTGTCTTAAACCCCTTTGGCAGTCTGGGGAAACCCTTCTCAGAATCATGGTTTTAAATGTATACCATAAAATGCTTCAGATCATGAGGGAAATCAATTCTATGGAAATACAGTTATCAAAATATTTTTCTAAAAAAAGATAACAGACTTCCAATTAAGAACCCTTGATCCAGGATGGAATAAACTGATTCAAGAAAAGTAGGTTTCTTCCTATTAGAGGTCTTCTAGTGGAGGCTAGATGATTGTTAGAGATCACAGAACCACAAGATATTAAGAGTTGGAGGGACTTTGAGTGGGCATGTAGTTCAACACACAGCAGAAAAGGAATCCCACTATAACATATCCAACAAGCCTCAAGCCTCTGCTTGAGGACCTCCAATGGAGAAAAACCCACTATTTTCCCCATATATTCCCTTCTAATTTTATTTTTTCTCTTATTTCATTTATTACATGTAAAAAAACCTAACATTTGTTTTTGAGTTCCAAACTCTCTCCTTCCCTCCCTCCCTTTGCCCATACTTGAGAAGGCAAGCAATTTGATACAGAGTATACATGCGAAATAATGCAAAACATATTTCCATATTAGCTATGTTGCAAAAGAAAGCACAGACCAAAAAAAACCCCACAAGAAAAATAAAATAAAAAAATTATTCTTCAATCTGTATTCAGACTCCATCAGTTCTTTCTCTGGAGTTAGCATTTTTCCTCATGGATCCTTTGGAACTGTCTTGGATCATTGTACTTATCAGAATAGCTATGTCATTTATAGTCAATCATCATATAATGTTACTCTTACTGTATAGGATGTTCTGGTTCTATTCACTTTACTTTGTATGAGTTCATATAAGTCTTCCCAGATTTTTCTGAAAGCATCTTGCTCATCATTTCTTTTTACTTTCTTTTATTTTCTTTTGGAGGCAATCAGGATTAAGTGACTTGTCCAGGGTGTCATACAGCTAATAAGTGTCTGAAGCTGGATTGGAACTCAGGTCCTCCTGACTCCAGAACTGGTCTTCTATCCACTGTGCCACCTAACTGCCCCCAGCTTGTCACTTCTTAAAGCACAATGGTGTTCCATCACAATCATATACCACAACTTATTGAGCCATTCCCTAATTAATGGGCATGTCCTCAATTTCCATTTCTTTGCCATCACAGAGAGATAAATATATAAAAATTTTTGTACATATAGATCCTTTTCTTTTTTCTTTGATCTCTTTGGGATACAGACCTAGTAGTAGTATTTCCGGGTCAAAAAATAAGCCCAGTTTGATAGCTCTTTGGGCATAGTTCCAAATTGCTCATCAGAATGGTTGCATCCACCAACAGTGCATTAATATCGTGATTTTTCCACATCCCATCCAACATTCTGTCCTTCTCTAATAGGCATAATCTGGTGCCATAGAGTTGTTTTAATTTGTATTTCTCTAACCAGTAGTGATTTAGAACATTTTTTAACACGACTAGAGATAGCTTTGATTTCTTTTTCTGAAAACTGCCTGTTTATATCCTTTGAGCATTTGTCAGTTGGGGAATGACTTATATTCTTATAAACTTGACTAAGTTCTCTATCTAGTTGAGAAACGAAGCTTTTATCAGAGAAACGCTATAAAATTTCCCTTCCAGTTTTCCGTGCGTGGGTGTTGTTTGTACAACTTCCCCTTTAATTTAATGATCATTTGATCCATTTTACTTCCCACAATCTTCTCTATCTCATTTGATCGCAAATTCTTCCCTCATCCATAGATCTGACAGGTAAAATTTTTCACACTTCTTTAATTTGCTTATGATATCATCTTTTACATCTAAATTATAAATTTGACCTTACCTTGGTTTATGGCATAAGGTGTTAGTCTATATCTGGTTTCTGGCATATTGCTTTCCAGTGTTCCTAAGCAGTTTTTGTCAGATAGTGAGGTCTTGTCTCTTTGTGTTTGTTAAACCCTAGATTACTATGTTCACAGTACTGTGTATTGTGTACCTAGTCTGTTCCGCTGATCTATGACTGCGTCAGTACCAGATGGCCTTGATGGCTATTGTTTTCTAATACAGTTTGAGATCTGGCTACTAGGTCACCTTCCTTCATGTTTCTTTTCATTGACTCCCTTGATATTCTTTGACTCTTTGTTCTTCCAGGTGAATTTTGTTATTACTTTTTCTAGCTCTGTAAAATAGTTTTTTTGTCAGTTTGGTATGGCACTAAATAAGTACATTAATTTATGTAGAATCATCATTTTATTATATTGAGAGCAATTAAATATTTCTCCAGTTGTTTAGATCTGACTGTATTTGTGTAAAACATGTTTTGTAATTGTGTTCATATAGTTCCCGGGTTTGTCTTGCCAGGTAAACTCCCCCAAACCCACTACTTTTGAGGTTTCCTACCACATACTTATAAATTGTTAGGAGGGTTTTTTTTTTTTTTTAAATGACATCAAACCTTGCAATTTTCACCCATAGCTCTCCTGGTTTTGTTCTTTGGGGCCAAACAGAGCAAGTCTAATACTACTTTGGATTTTTTTTGAGGGGGTCTTAACCTGGGGCCTATGAATTTAAAAAAAAATTTTGATAGCTATATTTCAATGTAATTGTTTTTTTTGAATCCTGTGTATTTTATTTTGCATATTTAAAAACACTATTCATGAGAAGGGGCCTATGGGCTTCATCAGACTGCTGGAGTGATCTGTTACACCTGAGAACAGTCCTCCCTTTCCTGTAGAGAGGCAAAGGAAAAATATGGAATGTTGGAAACAGCAGTGGGGAGTAGGGTGGCGGTGGCCTATGGGAAACTCTGAGCCTGGAGCAAATAATGTGGTTGGAAAAAGATAATCTAGAGGTTTTGGATAGCTGGATGTGTAGTGAGGTCTGATAATAGAGCCTTTCCCTGTCTGCATCTAGGACTGTAAGAATGGTACTGCCAGATGCATTGTCTACAGCTGCCCACTCTACAGCTTTGACCGAGAGGCCGTGCTCCACGTCTGGGGCCGCCTATGGAACAGCACCTTCCTGGAGGTAAAGGGTACTGGGTGGGTGTCAAGGGTACTTGAGCTTCTTTTCTCTCTGTGGTCTCTTTGAACCTCCTAAGTAGTTTTGTTCTTTAGAACCTCTGGGCCTTCCTCCTCTACCTTGGCCCCAAACATTGCTCCAGCTTAAGATGAGGGCAGGGGTAGGAACAGGTGACCTTAGAGCAGCAAATATACTTTCCTCTATCAGAGGCTACCTCATTTTATTCCTACTCCATCGGAAACTCAGGTGGTTGGTTTCACTGTGCTGGCTTTCACCTGAACTGTGGATTAATTTAAAGACCTCTGAAACTTCTGGAAACTTCATTTTTTTTGTCTGTGCCCTTAGCATCCTACTGTGAACATAGTAAGTGTTTTAATAACTGTCATAGAGTTGTATAAAGCTTTTGGGAGATTAGGAGATTAGGACCCTAGAGATACTTGGGAGTTTAGATATGGGGATTGTGTGTGTGTGTGCGTGTGTGTGTGTGTGTGTGTGTGTGTGTGTTAGGGAGATGTTTCACTGAACTCTGTTCTCTCTATCTCCAACTGCAGGAATACACTGATGTGAAGTCCTTGGATCTGATTGTCCGAGCCAACATCACTGTCAAGTCATCTATACAGAACCTGAAATTCAGAGATTTCTCTACACAGGTGATGCCCAGGGCTTGGAAATGGGAGAAGAAGAACAATTTATTCCTTCCTATCTTTGTCTTTCCCTTCCTTCTCCTTGTCATTTTGTTAACCTTTTCTTTGCAGATCCCTGTGGCTGTGTACCTAGACCCCATGGCTGTGGTGGCTGGTGGGGTGCCTTGGTGGGTCATCTTACTGGCTGTTCTGGCTGGGATCCTGGTGCTGGCTTTGCTTGTTCTTCTCATGTGGAAGGTGAGAATGTGGCTGGGGACAGGTCAGCAAGGCTGGTGGCTCTGCTGGGCTCGAAGATCCTGGGGGAGTCTGAGGGTACTTAGAAACACATGAGGCAATGAAAAATGAGCTTAGAACTTCCCTTTCCTCCAAGACATGGGACAGAGTATCCTCTAAAGGAGGGACTGTAGACAGAATCACACATATGGAGACAAAGGAGATACATCTGTTGATGAAGACCCATGCATGTCTACCCTCATCTATGTTAAAACTCTGATGTGCTTTTGGAGTGGTCGAGAACTTTCTGGAGAAGATCTGATGCGGGTGACCCCCACATAAAATCAGCTCTGGGGCTTCAATCACCTGTTCCCATTAAAATTTTCAGGAATTCTGTGGAACTATGTAACTCTCTCAGATAGACAAACAGAATAGAACAGAATAGAATCCAGGGATTCTAGAATGCTAGCCCCCTTGCTCCCTCCATCCTCTCTCTCTCTCTCCTGCCTTTGGGCCTTCCCATCCCCTTTCCCTTTTGACCATTTCCTCCTCCAATACTCCAGTGTGGTTTCTTTCATCGGAGCAACCAAGGCCTACAATTTACCACCAATTATCACCGAGCCCATCTGGCTGTGCAGCCTTCGGCTGCAGACCAAGGGGGCCCAGGCACTGTGGGGTAATAGAACTTTGTATGTATGTGTGCACATGCCCCTGGGGAGGTTGGTCCCTTCAGCATTCTGGGGACATGAGTGTGCAAAGGGAAGTGAGGAGGCAGGAGTGTGTGCGAGCCTGCATTAGTTGGGAGGGGAGGACCATGCCTGAGTATGGAAGGGTGGGTATATGCAGCTTTGGGGATGGTGGAACGAGTGTGCATAGACCTGGAAAGTGTGAGCATGTGGGAGATTTGGGAGATATCCTGCATGTGTGTTCCAGGAGGCATGATTGTGTAGGGGTGAGTGTGAGCTAGACTGTGGAGGGGTGGCACAGGATTGTGGGAGTTTGAGCATGTGACTTGGTCCTAGCCTGCTATATACAAGGGGCATGACTCTGGATAGTTTCAGGATTCTCTACCTCCATTTGCAAAGCTGAGAAGGTGTAGGGTCTACAAATGTACTGTGTACCAGTCCACATTGTGTGGTATAGTGCAGAGTGGTAGGCCTGGAATCAGGAAGACCAGTGTGACCACTGTACCTTTTTGAGTCTCAAAATGGGACAAGATTGGCCCTCCCTTCTTCACTGGCTGGTGGTGAGGAAATGACCTCGTGATGTTAACGTGTAATGGAAGTATGCGTGTAGGTGGGAGCCTGAGAAGAGGTCTGGTGGAGCCAGTCAGGCACATATAAGGGGCCAAAGCTCAAGTATAATGGACCCAGCCTCAATAGGAGTCTCTGGGGGCATAGAGGGGTAAATATACAAGGGATGGGACACTCTGGCAGGAGAAGTGGGCAGGAAGGAGCCAGTCTGAGTGAAAAATAGTTGCAACCGCTGGCAGAGGTAGGAGGCTCATAAGATCTCACCATGGGGCTCCTGGTGTTGAGGAAGGTGAGAGGTCGAATTATAACAATAACTAGCAGTTACAGAGCACTTTACAGTTTATAAAGCACCTAACAAATATTCTCATTTTATCCTTAACAACAATCCTGGGAGAGAGGTGCTATTATCATCCCCATTTTACAAATGGGAAAATAGGCAAATAGAGGTGAAATAGCTTGTCCAGGGTCACCCACAGTCAGTGTCTGAGGCTGGATTTGAACTTACACCTTCCTGGCTCTAGGCCTGGTGTTCTGTCCACTCTGCTACTCCTTCCCTAACCTCTTTCTCTACCTCTGGCTCTTCAACCTAACCTCAGGTCCTTTTGATCCCTGGAGAAGGAAGGAGTATGAGAGAATGCTTCCTTGGCCCAGTGTACTCAGGCCAGACAGTACTTACCTGTCTTGCCAGTTAGTGTTTGGAGGCCTGTACTGGTTGTGATCTGTCTTCTCTTGCTCCTATTATAATTGAACCACATGCACCTTTTCTCCATTCTGAGGAAGGAGAGGGGGAGCCACTGATTGGAACTGGGTGCCTGTGTCCCTGTGGTCATGACTTTCCTAACCCTTTACTTCTGGGGATCTTCTTTTAGGTGGGATTCTTCAAGCGGGCGCGGTACCCCGAGGCCACAGTACCCCAATACCATGCGGTAAAGATACCCCGTGAGGACCGGCAGCTATTCAAGGAGGAGAAAACAGGAACCATCTTGAGGAATAACTGGGGTACTCCCCGGAGAGACAGTACTGATGGACATCCTATCCTGGCGCCTGATGGACACTCAGAACCAAGAACCAGTGGCCATCCGGAGCTGGGAAGTGCCTAGCTCAGCTCTCCACGTCTCCCTGGCATGGCTCTGACACTTACCTTCTTTGTGGTCCTAAAGCCAGTTTTCCTCCCCACATTTCCTAGAGATGCCTTCTTAGCGTGGGGAGCATGGGTGCAGAGAGAATGGTTGTTGGCTTACCAAAAGGGTCTGGGATCACTGACTCTCCCCCTGCCTTGCTGCTCTCTCTCCCGTCTCTGCCTTCCTAATCCTATCCTCCTTGGTTCTGGGAGCTTATGGAGGCAGTATCCAGGAGAGAGGAAGCAGGACCACTATGCCAAGGACTTAGGAAGGGGCTAGAGAAAGAATCATGGTTCTCTTAACTTCTGATAATTCTTGAAAAAAAAAAACAAATCCCTAGTGCCTCTCTAGAAGTGCCTTAGCTCTGGGCAGGAAGGAGGGGGAGAGGCTTCCCTTGGGGCTCCCCCCTAAACCCTTGACCTCACTTTTCTGGGCTGCCTCAGTGACTTTTGTGTCTATTTATTAAAAGGTATTTAAGTACTCCACAAAGGGCCCCTTTGCTTGCCCCATGCCTCCTAGTTGGCCTGGTTTTTTTGCTCCTGTATCTTCTATACCATGTTGAGTGTGGGGTGGGATTGACAGATCAATCCAGTGATTTTTAGACACAGACTTTATTAGGGAGAGGAGAGATGACTGAATAAAGTTCGGGCTGTGAGAGGATAGGAAACCTGGGTGGGAGGAAGGTAGACTGAAATAGCAGCCTGGGGAGGTAGGAGAGAGAGGAGGGGAAGATGAAAGAGGGGAAGAAGAGAGGAGAGAAGATGAGAGATATGCATAGATAAGTCTACACTTCAGTATAGAGATCAATTCCTGAAGAACTGGTCAGGTAAAGAGTAGGGGTTTCATGATAAAGTCATGGGAGGTATAATTGAGAGGGCGTGTTGAAGAGGGAATGGGGGCCTGGTGAGATAGCGACAGAGAGGGTAAGAGAGGGTAAGGAGGCCTAGCTAAGGAAGGAGAAGCAGGAAGTGAAAGTAGAGGATAGAGAGGTCAAGGGCATCTTCTTTCATAGGGTATTCTTAGAGAGAGAGAACAGGCTGGGATTGGCAAAGAGAGGCACAAAATAATCCAGCTGGTCTCATGGTGCCATAATGTCACTTCACAGCCAGTCCCATGATGTGGGGGCCGACTGGTAGCCACTTGAAGGGAGGGGGTTGCCATTCGAATTGTAGTTCAGAAAACTTGGCTCTCTCCAGCTCTTTCCAGGTCTCCCTGGTGAGATAGCAGCCATCACCAATGTGCTTCCAAGTGGGCTCGGCCACCTGCTGCCACATCAAGGCCCAACTTCCAGGGGGCTCAGCCACATGCTCCCAGAAAAAGAAGAGACCTCCCTTTGTCAAGAAGGGGTAGAGTTACAAAGTCACTTAGGGGTGGGCCATTTTCAACTCCCCCCATCTTCCCCCAAACCCAGATTTTTTTTTTAAACCAAGGGCTATAACTTTTGGGAAAGGTAGGTTAGAATCAGAGACTTTTTCTCTTCAATCCTTTCTGGTCCTTCTCCTCTCCCCACCTCCCTCCCCCCCAGTCAAAGTACATGCTCTTTGTTATTTACAAATATTTGAATGGTGGGTATACCTGTGAAGAGAGTAGGAAGGCCCCTGCCTCTGCCCAGTCAAAGGTCTTAGTTTGTAATCTTGGTTCTGTCATGAATTTGCTTGAGTAAATTTCTTAACCACTTGGTGTCTTAGTTTTTTCATTCAAGAATTCAGATTCCTCAAATGTTTACTAAGTGCCTACCATGTACAAGGTACTGGTTGCAACTGATGAAAACAGTCCCATATAACATGTTGGCAGATGAGCAAATACAAGGTAGGGGGTGATGGGATCAAGGGAGATATCTGACAGAGAGCTCTAGGAAAATCTGCGAAACAGGAGGGCATCAGGAATCAGGGGGAGTCAGAGAAGACAATGGAAATGGCAGCCCATGAACTGAGTGCCTTATCATTCTCAAAGAATGATTAGGATTTGGAAAAGGAGGGAGTAAGGTCAAAGCATGGTGGGAGGAAGGAGGGGGTCCGTCTGTGGGGGTGCTCAGAAACTGGAGATGGTATGTTGGGTTTGATAGAATAGCTGGGGTAATGGTTCAGCTCCATCTGGCATATTGTGTTCAGTTCAGAGGTCCACATTTTAGCAAGGATTTAAAACCTTGTCATTTGAAGATCAGTTGAAGGAACTGGGCTGGAGGGATGCTTACCTGGAGGAGATACTCATGGGGTGTGGGTGGGAGGTGAGATAGTTGTTTCCAAATATTTGAAATACATCTAATAAGATGTATAAGAGAGGTAGAAATGCATGGGAGACAGACTGCTAGAGTAGGGGTCAGGATATCTTGGTTCAAAGTGTTGTTCAGTTGCTTTTCAGTCTCATCGACTCTTTGTGACCCCATTTGAGGTTTTCTTGGCAAAGATACTGGAGTGGTTTGCCATTACCTTATCCAACCATTTGACAAATGAGGAACTGAGGCAGACAGAGTTAAACGACTTTGCCCAAGGTCATACAACTAATAAGTGTCTGGGGTCAGATTTGAACTCAGGAAATCTGGCACTCTATCCACTGGGCCACCTAGTGGGTTTAAATACTGCCTCAGAAATTTATTTGTGTGATTGTGGGCAAAATGCTTCTCAAGCCTAATTTTCCTTATATTTAAGAGGAATCAAAATGCTTATATCTCCTCACAGGGTTATTGTGAAAGAAAAGACTTTGCAAACCTCACAACGCTTCACGAGCACGAGATTAATATTTTTAGGCTTAATTTGTGAAGGAACTGTATCTCCAGAAGACCAAACTAATATCACTAGGTGAAAGGAAAAAACTTGCTAATAAACTAGAACTCTCCCGAAATACTTGGACTTCCCAGAGAGTTACTGAGTTTCTCATCTCTGCAAGTATTCAAACAGAAACTGGATGAATACTTATTGAGGATATTTTAAAGTTATTCATACTTTGGATGGGGAGGGTGTATGTAGTTATTTCCTCAACATGTCATGTTTAATGAACACCTAAAGAGCCAGGGTTGGTGGAGACCCTGACACATTCAAGGCTCTTCTAATGCTGAGATCTTGTGATTGCAATCTCTGCCCTACCCTCTTTTCAGGTTGTTGGGAAGGTCAAGTTAGACCATAATTTAGAAAGTACTTTGGAAGGTTAAGAGCTATACAAAGGCCAAGAGCTTGTTACAGAGGTGCTACGTTTTAAGTTCTAGTTATGTTTGTTGAGATGCTGCTTCTTCCATACAGACCCCTGGAGCAGATGTCCTCTTTCTTTCCTCTGCCGCCACCTCTCGCTTTAGTTCAGGGAGAGTCAAGGGACAGTTTTCAGTGGGAGTCTGGTCCCGTCGACCCACCTTGGCATTCCTCTAACTCCTCAGGGGCTTACCAGGGTATGGAAAGAACTCAGGAGTCCAGAGACCTGTATTTGAGTCCTGACTGATGCTTAATGCCTGTTTAATGGAACAAATCACCCTCTCTGAAACTCAGTCTTTAAAATGAGCATTGCAGTACTTGTAAATCTATTTCATGGGAGTGTTTTGTGGAAAACACTGAAAGCTTTAAAGCTCTGTCTAAATATGAATTATTATGCCAGTCAGTTGGATTCTCCATCTATAAAATGAAGGGATTGACTCATTCACCAATAAGGCATTTTTCAACTCTTAATTTTTCATCTTATGATCATAATCAGAGTGATGCCTAGTCCTTCTCAGCAGTGAAGCTGTTTGATCCCCTTGTACTGGGGATTTGGACTATTGAGGCTGAGAAGGTTGTAGGAACCCTTGATGGGCAGTGGGGATTTCCATAGAATGAAAGGCTACCCCTTTCTTTTTTCCTGCTGACCTAGTGAGAGACAGCAAGTAGCATGGCTTGACAAGGAGCTAGTCACTTAATCTCTCTGTACCAATTTCCTTTTCTGTAAAATGAAGGAGTTGGATCTGAGGACCTACAAAGTCCTTTACAACTTTAGATCTAGTATTTCATGTCTTAAAGCACACCGGACTGTATGTCCCATCCCCAGTATTTCTTAAGAGTTGCTGTCAGGGCACCCGGCCTAGTCCTTAGGGCCTTCCCTCACCATCCCTGGAAAATTGTATTTTTTTGACGCCTTGAAAATTTGGGTCTTTCAAAACACCAAGTAAGGACCCCCACCCCAATTTTTGTACTTTCTGGTCCCCAAAACACCAGGATCCCATGATAGCATAGTAATTACCCTGAGCTGCTTCTTAAAAGAAGACTCTGCTCTCCTAATTCTATTACCTCTAGAAATAATGCCTTTATTAGCATTGACTCATTCCCCTGCACCTCTGCTGTTTCAGGGTCTTTTCCATCACTCACTCCATGGCCCTCATGCCCATTGTCCTCCTACTCACCGGCCTTAGCACCCTCTGGACTTCCTGCAGGACCTTCTTTGGGCTCTTGACTGAGCACAGGACCAGGGTGCAGACCACCGCATCCATGGAGCCATCAGTCACTTGACTCATGTCCTCTCCCGGAGCCACTAGAAAATCTTCATACTGGAGGTGCTTGTTTTTGACCATACTCTCTGTCAGGAACTTCTTAAAGTGGGGGTTGGGATCTAGGCAGGTGACCCTGCAGCCGGCTGGATAGAACTCAAAGTTGGCACCTGTACCACAGCCAAGTTCTAGCAAAGTCACTTTCCCAGAGGCTCCGGCCAGTTTCTTGATCTGGCTAAAAAGCTCCCGTTTCTTCCCCTGTATCATCTGGTTGCTCTTGGCAGTTACTGCAGCCATGAGGTAGGGAAAGTACCTACTCCAGAGGGGTCGCCAGCAGCCGAGCAGGGCAAGCAGGTGAAGAGGCAGAGTCAGAAGACACAGGACCACCTGGAGAGCAAAAACCAGGACATCCATGGTGGGGTCCTGGGTGAGCTCTCTGTCACTCTGTGACCGGATTTCTTCTTTCTACCTGGAACTGTTTAGACTCCAGAATTTTTGTCTCTAACTTTCACTACAATGTTTGTTTATAGTTTGAACTTTACTCTCAGTTCACAGGGACTTATTTCCTGAAGAACAGAGTTAAATGAATCATGAGAGTGAGATGATAAAAGAGGTAGAGGATAGTTGGAATTCTTCCAGATGGCAATAGACACCCCCTCCCACTTTTTTTTTTAAATTTTAATTTTTTTAAATGTTTTACAATCATTTCCTTAAAGTTAAGATTTTATCCCCCCCCTTCCCCCACTGCTCCCCTCCCTCCCCGTGACAGCATACAATTCTGTATAGGTTCTACATATACTTTCCTATTGAGCACATTTTCACTATAGTCGTGCTATGTAGTCGAACTAAAATAAATGGAAGAAATATAACAAATCAAAACATAATACACTGAAACCCACCCACACACAAACATGATCTGCTACATTCTGCAAATAACTTCCGTATTTTTTTCTCTGAGTGTGGAAGGCATTTTGCCTTAGAAGACCGACATTAGGATTTTTTTTTTCTCAGTAAGTTCTTGTGTTATTACAAAGTTCCAAGTCTACCAGAAAAAACTCTCACACACTGTGGTCGTTGCTGTGCACAAAGTTCTCCTGGTTCTGCTCCTTTCGCTCAGCATCAGGTCATATAAGTCCTTCCAGGCCTCCCTGAAGTCTTCTTGTTCATCATTTCTTATGGCACAATAGTACTCCATTACATTCACATACCATAATTTGTTCAGCCATTCCCCAATTGATGGGCATCCCCTTGACTTCCAGTTTTTGGCTACCACAAAGAGTGCTGCTATAAATATTTTTGTACACGTGGGACCCTTTCCCGTTTTTATAATCTCTTGGGGATACAGTCCTAGTAGTGATCCTCCCACTTTTTAATAATGCTTTTCCACATTGGGGCAAGGGGGCCTGGTCTGAGACCTTGAACACTGCTCAGTGGCCTGATGTCGTATAGATGTCATGAGAACCAATTGTTAAAATTTCAGTAAAAATTCATTAAAATTCATTATGGAGCAGCTAGGTAGTGCAATGGATAGAGTGTTGAGACTGGAGTCAGGAAAACCTGAGTTCAGATCTGGCTTCAGATATTTCCTAGAAGCTAGGTGACAAGTCACTTAACCCTGTTTGCCTCAGTTTCCTCATCTGTCAAATGAACTGGATAAGGAAATGGCAAACCACTCCAGTATCTTGGCCAAGAAAACTGCTAATGGGGTCATGAAGAGTCATACACAACTGAAACAAGTTACAACAATGGGGGAGTTTGTTGTGCTGTTTGTAAGAAGGTTTTCTTTTTTCAGGGCTGTGTGGGAGGTGGGAAGGAGAAAAAAAATGACATTCTTAGTTGAAAAAATAATTTAAAAAAGTGCTTAGGTGTGGGGCAAATAGGAGTAGTTGAATAACACCGATCAATCCATCACATGTTTTCTCTTTCACAGTTCTCTTTCTTTCATCATTCCGATTCAGACTCCTGTAGAGGAGTTGACAGGGTTGGGAGACAAGGAGAAGAGGCATTGGTGGCAAGAAGCCTAGTGAGGAATGTTACAGAGAGCAGTTGATGCAGCAAGTGGGGAGGGGAGGGAGTAAGTGTGCCAGGCACTTACTAAGTGTTTTACAAATAGTAACTCATTTGATTAGCAAAACCAGAATTGCCCCAGATTGGTTAAGGACCCACAGATATGACATATTTTATAGCTGTTATTTTGTTGTTGGTGGACTAGGAATGGGGGATTTCATCTTTCTTCCATTTCTTTTAATCTGTGAACCTAAAATGGTAGAGTGAATTTCTCTCCAGTCTTTCCTCCTTTTGAACCAGGTATGAGTGACTGGGGAATTTTCCATCCGCACCAAAGACCTAAAAAGGACAAAATGGGAAAGGAGGAGTCTATATTGTCTTTTGCATTTCAATTCCATTTTATTAAAAACAATGTGATCACAGTATAAGTGTCTGAGTCTATGGGTGATGACAGAAGAGAGCTGAGAGAGTAAAATATTCTTAAGGGTTGGAGACAATGAGCCTAAACCACAAGTAGCAGATGTCATATTTTAATATTTAATCAACATTTCATCTCTTAGATTACAGTGAAACTTGGGAATGGGGTGGAAATGCCAGGGAGATACCATGTTGTGAATGAAGAAAGTCTTCTGGGCTTGTTCAGGTTTTTAGCCTGCTAACAAGTGTAAGCCAACAAGACTGATTGCAAGCATGGCAGGCCTGGGGGAACATTTTGAGTACAGTTCCCCTTGGTGAACTATACTCAGATATGGTACTTTGATCTAATTCCAACCAGTTGGCATCTTAAAAGAAATTCATGCAAATATGAGCCAATACTGCAAGAGAATATGACATCGCAGGCATTCATTATTCTTGTGTCCATAAATTTAACTCATATGCTAATGTCACATATGGGAACCAACTAGTAGTAGTTACTAGTAGTAAAAAGATCACACTAGGGAACTATGGGGCAAAGTACAAAATATGGTCCAGAAGCATAGTTGCCTTTGTTACAAAGTTAGTCTTTTGTTAAACCCTGGTGGCCCTATTTCTATAGTCCATTCTTACCTCTGACCCTTACTCTGTGGGTTATTAGTCTATCACATTCCTTGGCTGTACTTATGGCTGGTACTTAGACGAAACTTATTTTCTTTGTCTCATGTTACTGCCTTAGTCTAAGAGGGACTTGGTCTATTTTTCTCTATGTATCTTGGCCATTTCTAAGCTTGAAATCCAGTTCGTTAAGAACTGATGGTTTAATTTTTAAGCATGGAAATTGTAACCTCTTATCAAATTCTGGCTTGAATTCTCTCCCTGCCCCCCAGAGAACTGAAGTGGTTAAAACTAGATGGGTCCAAGGTCCATTTCACACCTGTGCCAGTCTAGGTGTTCTGGGTGGTTTACTTATGTTCTTGTTTGTACAGTGATTCCTTTGCACTTAGTAGTTCATCCATAGCCTAGTCTTGAAAGTTTTATAACACAGTGCTTTAGATCTACCCTTTAAACCTAAAGCTTCTTTATCCTGTGGGATTCTTCTCCACATTTCCCTACCCATTTTCTGTAGAGGATCTACCCAAAACATTGGAAGCTTTCCTGTCCTCAGAGCCAGCTAGTGGGTGCAGTGGGTAGAATGTAGGTCTGGAGTCAGGAAGACTTGAGTTCAAATGTAGCTTCACACTAACTTTACTGACTTTGTGACCTTGGGCAAGTCACTTAACCTCTGTTTGCCTTTTACCTTGGTCTTCTCAACTGTAACAATAATAACAGTGGTAGTGATGGAATCCTAATAAAGCTGCCCCCAGCCCCAGTATTCTAACTTCCTTATAGGTCCTACTGAAAAGCAGGCCTACTGCCCTTACCTTGCCACCCCCTCACCCCCAGTCTCACACAAACCTTTTCTCTTTTTGTGACCCATGAAAGGATTAAGTGCTAGTCCTATAGCAAAGAGAAGCCTTAAAACCTGCCTCACTTTGATCGGTGAAGTGACCCTTTTTCTCTCAGATGGATGTGAGGGAAGACGTTTCTCCCTCTTTTCTCTGTCTGTTCCTCCACTTCCAGAACTTGGCAAGGATTCAAGGAAGGAGGGAGGAAGGGAGAGAGAGTTTCCAGTCCAGGTATGGTTTTGTTTTCTTTTCTGGCTGGCTGAATTTTAAAACTTACAAGGTGGCAGATTCAGAGATTTTTGCACAGACACAGAGTAGACAAATACAAACAGAAAGCATGGAGACTGATAGCTTTTTTTGGTCCTCTAGATTAGACAGAAACCAGGCTCTATTACTGTTTAGTAGTCCCATGGGATGGGAGTTGGGACAGAATGCCAGTAAGCCTAAGAAATTCTCCCCTATAGTCACATTCATCTTTTCAGTGGTGTCCCACCAAAGGATAAAGAAAAAAAATTGAGTTCAGAAAGAACTCTCCTCAAAATTCTCAGTGTGCTCTGTCTAGAGAGAATTTGCCAACTGCAAGGACCTTGGGCACTAGAGCACAGCAAATTCTAGGTGCTTGAAGGACCTCCCAGCTAAGAGAAGGGAAAAAGATAGACTTACCTTTGGATTAGAGGGGGTCCAAATCAAAAGCTCTGCTCCACATTGAGGGGGTGATGGTGGGCAGAGTTAGAGACTCTGCCCCACCCAGGGATGCCAAAAACTGTTGTGGCTTCATGATGTGTAATGGCAGAACTGTCTCCAAGAATTCAGCATCAGACCACTTCTAATTCAAGTATAGGCATTTACTGAAATTGATGCCTCTCATGAAGAAGGCTAAGTTTCGAGAGGGATCAGCAACCTGAGAGAAAGCAAGATGAGTCTTTGTAGGGTAAAGAAGCAAGTCCGTAACAGAAATTATGAATATTAAAAAGGCAAGAGGGGTTTGTTAAAGGATTAAGTAATAGTAAAGTCCCAGTCACGGTAGAACTGCGCATTCAATACCCATGAAAAACCCATTAGGGGGGTATGTATGATAATGATATTATAATATAATATATAAAATATATTATATATATAATTTGATATAATTATATATAATATAGCATAAATATAAACCTCTTTACATCACAAGTTCACCTAAAGAACAGCTTTTTGCTATTACTGTGCAGGTGCCTACCTAGGGAAAGTCCCTTCTATTGTTTTGGGGTCCACATCCTGCTTGGGCATCCTGGTGATACTGCTTTCTGATTGGCTGAGTATTATGGTTCTGTCTGAAACTAAATGGATGTGGTTGTGGTTAAGTGCATGGAATCATGGATAGTCATTTCACTGATCAGAGTTCAGTCACTCCCCAAGTGATAGGCACCCCTTTAGTTTCTAGTTCTTCGGCATTACAAAAAGAGATGCTGTGTATATTATTATACATATAGTTCCTTTTAATTTTTCTTTAATCTATTTGTACAAAAATATGTATAGTAGTTCTTTTCATAATGGGAAACTTTTGCTATTGGATTTATGTTTTTCTCCTGGCTTGAGTTGTTTAAATTCTCATCACTCAAGAAAAAAAACATGCTGAATCTGAGAGTAACTAAGGATGATGCTTTAAGAAAATTAATTAGGGGAAAACTGAGGTAGTTTATGAGCTATTGAATAAGTGAGCAGTGCTCCTATAGGTGTAGGATACTTAAATAAGCCCCAGTAATAACTTATAACTATTGTTATATTCTCTGAGGAAGTAGATACTTAAAACATCAAAGCATGAAGCATTTTGTGTGACTGCTAAATCAATATTTCACCTTCACCTCAACTTGCACTGTCTAAACAAATCTCTCCAGATCCATGTTTTCTGCCTGGTAAGCCAGATCAGTGTTGATCTCATTCTGCTAGCAGTCATCTTAACTCAGAACTTCAGTCTCCTCCCAAAGGGCAGCTGGTTTCTAACTGAGGACCCAGGGCTCCTGACCACTCTAATTCATAAGGTGACTGCCAAGGCTGGAAAAGTCCATATTAAAATTTCTGCTTAGTCATCTATACTTAGGAAAGAAACAAAACAGGAAAAGTGGCTCAACACCTGGCTTTAGGTTTGCTTAGGTAGGATATACGCTTTAGTTGGAATATACTTGCAACCAACATGGTGCTATTATAGAGGGGAAGGGCACCAGCTCCTCCCTTAACTGTCTAAGGAAATCCTCCAAGAATTCACTGGTGGGGGGCTGGGGGAGAGAAAGAGAGAGAGAGAGAGAGAGAGAGAGAGAGAGAGAGAGAGAGAGAGAGAGAGAGAGAGAGAGAGAGAGAGAGAGAGAGAGAGAGAGAGTTGTGAATGAGCCACTTTTGGCTTACTCGGCAGTTCTTTCTGGCAAAGCTTTGACATAGCCTCTTCTTATCCTCCAGCCTTCATGGTGTAGGGTACCAAGAATCCAAAGTAACAAGCCTTTTCAGGGTTGAGAAGCATGTTTCTCTGGAGTCTGGGATCAGGAGAATAATAAGGGTGGGCTTTGGTTGGAGCAAACTAGGAAGGGGATACTGTTTATAGAATTACATACGGGTAGGGGCACCTGAGCATATTTGTAGGAAAAGATATTTAGAAATTGAAGATGAAAGAGAAAGAAAATGTTAATTGTGGAAGGGGTGGGGTCAAGGGTATCAGTAGAGTCATTAGTTTTGACAAGGAGAAAGGCAACTTTTTCCTCAGGGATTAGATGAAAAGAGGAAGGAAGATAGAGAAGTTGAGTAGTAGAGGAACTGTAAAAGTTGAAGGCAAAGTCACTTATTGAGAGATATGTGAGTGGTAACAGGGATTTGAGGAGAAAGGAGAATGCTTGGAATAGCCATTGAGGATTGCATGCTAGTCAACCAGGAAAGAACAAGGAGTCAGAAAATATGGAATAGAAAATATGGAATAGTTGCTGACTATGTGACCTTGGGCAAGTCACTTAACCTCTCTTGGTCACAGATGTGCCATCTTTAAAATGAAGAGGTTATGGAAATGCCCATTGTATTTGGTGTTTGTTAAGTTCAGAATAAGAATAAATTAAAAAAAAGGAAAGATAATAGGTAAAACCAATGGAAAAGGTTGGGTTAGATTATCTTTAGGGAACTTTGCAGCCTTTAAGTCTATACTCATTCTGTGAGAACTCAATTGAGGCTTGACCTTCATAAGAAATGGTAATCCATCAGTCAATCAACAAGCAATCATTAAATATGTATTGTGTGCCAGGCAGAATCAAGGTCTTTATTTTTATTCGTTTCCTATTATTTGGTATGTATAAATCCATTGGGCTGGAGCTGTAACCATGCTGGTCCTTCTTGTTTTTTAGGAAGCTGTCTTTACTTTACTTAGTCAATTGTTTGGTTATGCACAAAAAGCTGATTCTGAAATGGTTTCTGGGGTAATAATCAGTCATTTCCTGTTGATTTAGATTGAATCAATTTCATTCAAAAAATGATGGTTTTTTTGTCCTTCCATATCCAATATCATCGATGCTACTCTTCTTGCAAATATATATATGTATACAGATATATGTATTCTGCATATATATATATATATATATATTTACTGAATCAGCCTTTGTATTCTTTCTTTTCTTAGTCTCAATCCGTATTTTTCTTTCTTTCTTTTGGCATTCTGCCCTGGGCACACCTTAGTATTGAAGTCATCTGGTATCAAAGTCCTTGTTGACTTAACTCCCAGGTTCTGTTCCATAGATTTCACTATGAAAATCACAGATCTTTCCCCATATTCATGAGTGTGGGAAGGGCCCTGTTTACAAAACGTTTCACCCTTCTTCCATAGAGCTGTAACTTCATATATATTATAGCTTCATTTATAGCAAGACTGTTGGTATGACGGTGGTTTGGTGGCTTCAGAAGCATATCAATTCATTGATCATTGGATAAGATTTTTACATTGAGAGCATCAAAAATTACATTAATATTTATGGGCAGTCTAAAAGTAGTGTGATGATTAGGGAGAAGGCATGGATCTATGATCTGAATTGGTGATCAGCTGTGATCTCTACTGGTGGAGAAAATACATTTATCTTCTTAAATCAAAGGGCTTTCTATGTCATTCACCTACTCAATAAACTTCAGTGTCTCCTGATCACTTCCCAGATCAAATATAAAATTCTCTGTTTGGCACACAATGCTCTTCCTAACTTCACCCCCTCCCAATTTCCCAGGCTTCGTTCATCTTCCCCTCTTTCCTTCCAGTCCCCACATAGTCTTTGATCAAGTGATACTGACTTCTTGCTGTTCCTCCATCTTCTGACTCCACAATTCCATCTCCCATGTCTAGATGCTCTCCCTTCTCATCTCTGTCTCCTGGCTTCCCTGACTTCTTTCAAGTTCTGGTAAAAACCCCACTATTACAGGAAGACTTTACTGATCCTTAATTCTTATTTATTTATTTAACTTTTTACATTCATTTTTACAAAATTTTGGGTTCCAAATTTTCTCCCCTTTTATCCCCTACCCCCACCCCAATACCCCAAGCAACTAATTTTTCCTATCTCCAATCTGCCCTCTCTTCTGTCATCCCTCCCTTCTCTTGTCTCCATTTTCTCTTTTCTCCTATAGGACCAGATGACTTTCTATTCCTCATTAACTGTATGTCTTCTTTCCTAGTAGCAACAACAATACTAAACAGTTGTTCCTAAAGCTTTGAGTTCCAAATTCTCCCCATCCCTCCCTCCCCACCCATTCCCTTTGGGAAGGCAGGCAATTCAATATAGGCCATATCTGTGTAATTTTGCAAATGACTTCCCTGATAGTCGTGTTGTGTAAGACTAACTGAATTACCCTCCATCCTGCCCTGCCCCTCATTGTTTCTCTGCTGTCTTATGATCCTGTCCCTCCCCAAGTGTTGACTTCAAATTGCTCCCTCCTCCCTTTGCCCTCCCTTCCATCATCCCCCCCCTTGCTTATCTCCTTCTCCCCCACTTTCCCTTACTGTAAGATAGGTTTCCATACCAAAATGAGTGTGCATTTTATTCCTTCCTTTAGTCAAATGTGATGAGGGTAAACTTCTTGTTTTTTTTTTTTTTCCCTCAGCTCTCCTCTTTCTCCCTCCACTAAAAAGTCTCCTACTTGCCTCTTAAATGACATATAATTACCCCATCCCATTTCACCCTCTTTCCTCCCACTACATTTCTCTCTCACCATTTACCTTAATTTCTTTTAAGATATGGACCCATCCTATTCATTTCACTCTGTGCTCTCTGTCTCTGTATGTGTGTGCATGTGTGTATGTGTGTGCGCGTGATTGCGTGTACATGTGTGTGTGTGGTCCCACCAACCACCCAGATACTGAAAAGTTTTAAGAGTTACAAATGTTGTCTTTCCATGTAGGAATGTAAACAGCTCACTTCTGGTAAGTCCCTTAAAACTTCTCTTTGCTGTTTACTTTTTCATGCTCCTTCTCATTCTTGTGTTTGAAAGTCAAATTTTCTTTTCAGCTCTGGTCTTTTCATCAAGAATGATTGAAAGTCCTCTGTTTCATTGAAAGACCATATTTTCCCCTGAAGTATTATACTCAGTTTAGCTGGGTAGGTGATTCTTGGTTTGAGTCCTAGTTCCTTTGACTTCTGGAATATCCTATTCCACGCCCTTCGATCCCTTAATGTAGAAGCTGCTAGATCTTGAGTTATCCTGATTGTATTTCCACAATACTGGAATTGTTTCTTTCTAGCTGCTTGCAAGATTTTATCCTTGACCTGGGAGTTCTGGAATTTGGCCACAATGTTCCTAAGAGTTTCTCTTTTTGGATCTCTTTCAGGCGGTGATCAATGGGTTCTTTCAATACTTATTTTGCCCTCTGGTTGTAGAATGTCAGGGCAGTTTTCCTCGATAATTTCATGGAAGATGATATCTAGGCTCTTTTTTTGATCATGACTTTCAGGTAGTCCCATAATTTTTAAATTGTCTCTCCTGGATCTATTTTCCAGGTCAGTTGTTTTTCCCATGAGATATTTCACATTCTCTTCCATTTTTTCATTCTTTTGGTTTTGTTTGGTGATTTCTTGGTTTCTCGTAAAGTCATTAGACTCCATCTGTTCCATTCAAATTTTGAGAGAACTATTATCTTCAGTGAGCTTTTGAACCTCTTTTTCCATTTGGCTAATTCTGCTTTTGAAAGCATTCTTCTCCTCATTGGCTTTTTGAACCTCTTTTGCCAATTGAGTGAGCCTATTCTTCAAGGTGTTATTTTCTTCAGCATTTTTTTGGGTCTCCTTTACCAAGGTATTGCCCCGCTTTTCATACTTTTCTTGCATCTCTCTCATTTCTCTTCCCAGTTTTTCCTCCACCTAACTTGCTTTTCAAAATCCTTTTTGAGCTCTTCCAAGGCCTGAGCCCACCCGACATCCCCCTGGGATGTCTGGGGTACTGAGGCCCTGCCCTCCACGTCTTTCCCTGATGGCAAGAATATGTCCTCCTTGTCAGATCCGAAAGTCGGGATCATTTGCATTTGTTGGAAAAAACTCTCTATGGTCTTATTTTTCTTCCCTCTTCTAGGCATTTTCCCAGCCAGTTACTTGACTTCTGAGATTCCTGTCCACCCTCGCCTATATCTGCCCAGCTAGTGCTTGGGGTCTGAGATTCAAATGTGCTTTCCACGCCGCCCGGCTGCTAATCAATGTGACCTTTAGTTCTGTTGCTGGGGTGGGGGCTGGGCCGCCTCCCAGGCTCAGTTCCCTCAGGGGCTTTATGCAGAGGCCTTCAGTAATGGAGCGGGGTGGGGCAGGACCGTCTCCCAGGCTCAGCTCCCTCAGGTTGTTTATGCAGAGACTTTCAGTAATGAAGATCCTGCCTGCTGCTAGGGGAGTCCCGGGCCACAGCCGCCGCTGCCTCCGCCCGCTGCCTCCACCACCGCCCCCACCTCTGCCACCGCCACTTCCTCCCGAGGGGGCCCGAGTCACGAGACACTCCGCTCCCCTCCTCCAGCCCACGCGTCTCTCCCACTGACCTGCAGCCTCTGTGGGCAGAGGGACTTTCCCGGCTGCCGGAGCTTCCGTCCCTGAAGCCTGCTCGGGTCAGCTTCTCTGGAGCCGCGGCCAGGGCAGCGCTGGGGTGGGGTCCGCTTTCCGGAGCGTGACGGACCCTGGGGATGGCTCTCCAGGGCTCTCTGGAATGGAAATCTCTTCCACTCTGTTTCTGTACACCTTTCAGTGGTCCAGAAGTTATGGGGATCTCTTTTTACATTAATTCTATGGGCTGTGGTTTCGGAGCTCGTAAATTTGCGTCCTTCTACTCCGCCATCTTGGCTCCGCCCCCCTGGTCCTTAATTCTTATGCCTTCTCTTATTGATTATTTCCAATTTATCTTGTATATAGCCTTTTGTGCATAGTCATTGCATGTCATCCACCGTCATTAGACTGTGAACTCTTTGAGATCAGGGATTGTCCATTTATCTTTCTTTGTATTCCCAGGGCTTGACATAGTTACATATTAGGTGTTTAATAAATGCTTAGTGACTGACTCACAAAGTGATAGACCCACTAAATTATCAAAGCAATAAGTTAAATATAGAGTAATAATAGCATACAATTTCTTTTTTTAAAAATGATTTTTATTTTAAACTTAGTAACTCCTATTGAAAACAAAAACTCAAACAACCAAAATAAAGATACATCCTTAAAATCATAACCTTTAAATTATTTGTTAATGAATACTAATTGATATATATGTATGTTATAGTCCTCTGAGGTTTTCACTTTACATTAAGGTGGAACTTGCCATGGTGGAAGGAGGACAAGTCTTGAAATCAGGAAGACTCAAGTTTGAATCCTGTCTTAGATACATACTGGCTATGTGACTCTCAGCAAGTCACTTAACTTATCATTCTCCCAGACAATTCTCTAAGATAATTCTCTAAGTTGCAGGGTAGGTGTTGGTTGATCTGCTGTGATAAGGAAGGAATTTTCCCCATATTAATGATCACAGGTAACATTGATCCTCTCCCTACTCCAAATTAAAACCTTCAGGTTTACAAGAGAGGCAGGATTTCATAGTGGTTAGAGGACTAGCCTTGGAACTTGGTACACGTCACTTTTTAATGCCCTGGGCAATCCTCTAAGACTGTAAAGTACAGGTGAATTGACAAGCTGCATGGGTAGAGGACAGTTTCACACTCTAAACCAATGAAATCTTAGGTCTAGACCAAAGGTAAACAAAGAACAAATGTTTTATGATGAGTTTTGCATGCACAAGCAGCAAGTGATACTGGTGAAGGAGGTAGGCTAAGGAGCTGGGGAGGGAAGAGACTCTCTTTTCCCTGTAGTTATATCTTTCTTCATTCTCCTTCTTGGGTAGAGTGAGTAGGGGAGGGAGAAGAGTATCTTTCAAGTCCAGCCCACCAAGAATGGTGGCTATAAGTTAGGAGACTAAAGCAAGCATGTCTTCCTTTTAGCCAGTTACTCTCACCAGGCTGTGATTTATTTCTCAGGGTAGCTACATCCCAAAATCATGTCAGACCTGCATGGTCTCTTTCATCCCAATAGCCCCAAGTCCTCAGGTCAAGCCCTGCTGACCAAACCTTTTGTCTCACTAAAGTAAGGAAGTCTTTCTACCTTACCCTTTCCCTGTTGGTAAGCTTTAAATAGTAGAGAACTTCTTTTGGTTAGCAAGACTTTATAGTAGAGAGGTGCCTATGCTTATCCCAGAGTTCATTTGTTTTTGTTGTTGATCTTGGACTGCTGGAACCATGTTTTTGTCTTTGGAGATTGCTGGTAGAGAGGAGCCAGAAGGAGGATTCCATTCTCCATCTTGGGACCATATGAGCAGGCAAGTTGAGCATTGAGTCACATCTTTGGGTATGTTTTCCATTTCTCTTTCATTCTGAGACTCTGAGAGGATACAGCTACTGCTGACAGTGAAACTGTTACTCTTGTTGGTCTCTTGGAAGGGGGACTGGAGAATTCAGAGTAATAGTTGCTGAGATCATTCAAGTGTCTCTGGACAACACTCTGTATCCCTGCCTCCATAACAGGAAGGGAACAGCTCTTATTACTGACCAACATCTCCGAGTTTTGTTTCTTCCTCCTCCTAACATCCAGAAGTAGCAATGAAAGAAGAGATTTTTTTTCCTGTTTTGAGAATGATAAATATTTTCCCATCATAGTGGAGTTGAAGTACATTTTCCATGTATGAAACAGGGGCAAGGAGTTGAGAGCAGAGAAATCTGATTCTACCCAAGGTGTTAGGAGCTAATAGTGGATTTCTCTTCAAATGAATTAATTGTTTCCTCTCATTGCTTACTGCTATTTCTTGTTATGGTATCCATCTATCCATCCATCTATCTATCTATCTATCTATCTATCTATCTATCTATCTATCTATCTATCCATCCATCTATCCACATGTATGTCCTGGTGGTCGCTAATCCTTGTTGTGTGATCATTGATGGAACTGATAGAGATTTGGGGGAAAGCTTGGATTTTTAGGCTCACTACAACTCAGAATTCCTGAGCTCAAGTGATCCATCAACCGGAGTTTCTCTGGTATTACAGGTATTCACTACTATAAAAGTTCTGCCATGGCAGTTTTTGAGAGACTGAAAAGTTTAATGGAGATAGCTAAAAGAAGATGAGAACTTTCTTTTCCCCCAAAACTGTCATAACCTTTAGCTTGTGAAGAGAATGAGGAGAATTCTTGAGAGAAGACTTTGGCATCCTGAGTTAATTAAACTGATGAACCAATTTTCAGAAGAAAGGAGAATCACCAGAAGTTTCAATGATGATTTTAGGTGACTCTGTGATATTGCTTACAATTAAAATATTTTGAACAATTATTTGGTCTTTGAAGTATCACTTGTTACCTTGTTAATGTGTTATATAGTTAGCAATTTTAACATTGATTTAATGCTAGGAGATCAGATATTTTGATATCTATTTTTTTCACTTGGAGGCAATGGAGGTTAAGTGACTTGCCTAATGTTACACAACTAGTAAGCGTCTGAAGTGGGATTTGAAAACGGGTCTTCCTAGTTCCAGGGCTGGTGCTCTATCCACAGCACCATCTGGCTGCCCTTGAGATTTCGGTATCTAGATATGAGGAATTACTTATGATCAAAGAGGTTTCTCTAGTTTATGAAATAATATTGGAGTGGGGTTTGATTGACTCTCTGTTTAGTCATGTACATAAATAACATAAATAGAAACAACAGATATAGAACAGGAACTAGCACACTTATTTAGTAGGAAGAGGGAAAAGAGGCTTTAGAAGGGATTAAATGAGGCTCCTGGATTAGTGAGGTCCCTTGGAATGGCTGTCACTGCCTCAGATTTATGGCTCTCTGTTGAGGTTGCCCTGGCTAGCACAGGATCAGACCATATCTTCTGATAGGCTGTCTCACATTTTATCCCTCAACACGTGCTGCTTGTTCCTACACAGATTAACAAATCCTTCTCTGTTTACTTGGTTTGAGTCTCCCCTTCCTGCTTGGGAATCAAGGTCAGTCCCTCCCCTAAATTTTCTTCAAGAAAGGCTGGCTACAAATGCACATTATTTGATACCTATTGAAGTCTTTTTTGGTCTGTATATCTTTAGGCTTTCAATGTACCTTCTTGTATTCATTATTTAATATTAAAGAAAATAAAATCAAGGATTTGTTTTAGAATAAATGCTAGAATTTATTTCTTGAGTCTAGAAATTCTAGAATTTCCCATGCATATGCACATATTAAGTCAAATGAGAGTAATTACAATAGAATATTAGAGTTTGCCAAATATTCCCATTGACAAGCTTCTCCTAACTCTTGGGGTATGTGTGCACTAAATGGGGAACCCCTGGACTAGAAAGGGAAGGGGAACAAGCATTTACAGGATGAGTAACCAAATTCTTCAGGCTATCCCTAGTGCAAGGTCCCCATCTCCCTTCACTGTCGATCTCTCTTCACTCATAGAAGCAGTCATTCCTTTCCAAAGCAAGGCTCCCCTCACCCCTTTTCAGTCTTTCCACCCTCCTCCTCACCCACTCCCCTACAAACTCCTCTATTTCCAACTCTACAGGGGTCACCTTCTCTTTATTGCTAGCTGTCAATTTGACCTGGGCACATCACATATTCTTCTCTATCTTCCTGCTCCTCTCTGTCCCTCATTTTCATCTACCTCCCCATTATAATGTAATCCCATATAAAAAGAAAACAAAACTTTGATTCACCTATAGACAATGTTACCAAGTTCTGTCTATAACTTCCCATGTCTGCTTCTTTGCTTTTATCTTTACAAGATTTGTACCTTCACCCTTGTTTCTTTTGTATACATTTATAAAGAAGCTTCCTATTGGTCTATTATTACTCTCTTGGCATTCCTCTATTTGTTTCATTTATTTATTTCTGCATTTCTATAGGTTTCTGAAAAGCAAATAATCTTTTTAGTTCTTATTTTCTTTCTAGGAATGTTTCAAAAGTCTCTTTATTACTGAATGTCCACCTTTCCCCCCCATGTATTTCAAAGTTAGATTTATAGGATGTGTCATCCTAGACTTCATCTTGAGCTCTAGTGCTCTTCAGAATACATTATTCTATTTTTCCTTATGTTTTCTATTGGGTGCAAAATAGACTAGCTTGATTTGAATTTCTTTTCAATTGTATTTGATGGTCTTTTCTCCTGATCACTTTTAGAACTTGTTTCTGAATTGAATTGTCAAATGTAACTACTATATATGTCTTGTTTGTACCCTTGGTTTTCTTTTCTTCTGGAGGTGATCTGTGAGTTCTTTCAGTGGGTATTCAATTTCTGTGTTCAGAAGTTTTGCACAATTCTATTCTTTCCTACATTATATGTTTTTTTTGTTGCATATTCTTCTAGGAGACCTATGATCTTTAGATTGTTTCTATGTATGCTGTCTTCAAGATCTGTATGTTTTGTCTGCACAGTGAGCATGTTTTTAGTGTTTCTTCTTATAGATTGTTCTTCACTTCTGTATATTCATATTCCTAATTGATTGTTCTCTTTTTGTTTCTTTGGTGAAACTGACTTTTTCAATTCCAGTTTTCCTATTCTGCCTATTATTTTCTGTGCAGGCCACAAATTCTGCTTTCATAATTCTAATTTCTCTTTTGAATCACCAGGTAACAATGTCTTGAAGTTCTTTGTACTCCTCACCTTCTACTGGGTCCTCAGTTTCATGAAGTGTTTGATTATTTTTCTTTGTTGCACTATTTCTTCATAGATGCCTGAACTCATTGACTAGATTTGGAGGCCATTTTTTCCTTCTGTTAATGTTTTTCCTATTGATTTATCTGCTTATGTTCAAGGTCTTTGAGTTTTCTTCTTCCTGAGATATTTGACAATACCACTCTTTTTTACCTCCTTATTTTCCCCTGTTCACTTTTTGACTCCGTCCATTCTGATGGTGGCTAGATATCAAAACATCTCAGTCTCCCCTCAAATGATTTTTTTTGGAATCAGAGCCAGCTTCAGCTGGATGCTGTGCTACATAGCACCCCATCCCCTTAGGTATTCTGTCCTGCTCCTTCTGTTCTTTATTTCTCTTTCCTGGCAGTGGCACTTAAGAGCTTTGTAGTGCTGGTGCCACAGGGTTAGCCTGCCTGACAGTGGGTTCCGTTGGTGATTCAGGGTTGTGATCACTAGTAGACTTTTGCTCCTGGAGGGCTAAGGCCAGGGCAAACCAGGGCAAACTTCTACAGCTTGGAACCAAGGTCTCCACAACACTGGAAAGAGGAAGGGAGATGGGTATGGGATGTGTTTTGTTGTAAGCCTGTCCCCAATCCTTGAGTCTGTTAGTGCAATCTTGTTGTGGGTACTATCTGAGGTGGGGGAGGGAAGGGTGCTGAGAGAGCTTTTAGGGTCAGTGAGCCTTAGTTCATGAGTGTGGTAGTGTATATATGTGCTTTAACCTTTTTTTGGATTCTGGGTGTTCTAAACCATGGAAATAGCTGAATTTGCTTTATCATTGGTGCCTAATTTATTTTTTGGAAGAGATTTGAGAGGTCAGGGAGATGAGAGGAAATGTCTACTCTTTTGGTCATGGGACCCAGAAATCCTTGAAACAAGCATTTATTAAGTGCCCTGGGGTCATCTCCAACCATCCTGATCTATACCTTACTACTAGACCCAGATGGCTCCAGAGGAGAGAGTGAGGCTGGTGACTTTGCACAGCCTCCTTCGCTTAGATCCAATTCGCTTGCATGTCATGGCATTGCCTTTCTGATGTCATGGTCCTCTTTGAGAATGAAGGACAAATAACAACAAACAATATTAAGTGCCTACTGTGTGCTAAACTCTTTTGATTCTATAACAACCCTGTGAGGTAAGTGCTATTATGATCCCCATTTTTCAGTTAGGTAAACTGAGCCAAACAGAGTTTAAGTGACTTGTCTAGTAGGTGTCTAAGATCAGGTTTGAACTCAGGTCTTCCTAGCTCCAGACTCAGTGCTTTGTGCCACCTAGCTGCCTACTAGAGATATAAACAGGTGGGGAAACGGCCAGAGAAATTATGATTTATGGGACCAGTAGAGGCTTCCATTGTTTGCTTAGGTCTTGGCCCAGAGACTTCCTGTTTCTAGATGGGAGCCAATAGACAAGCCTTTAAAACAAAGAGAAGAACTGTCCCAGTAAGGTACTGCACTCAGACTTAACACTTCCCTTCACCCCTTTCCCCTCCTGATTCAGGGCTCAGTGCCCTCATCAGAGATCTTACATGACATAAGGGTGACTCCATATGCTTGCTAAATTTATGGAGTGGTGGTGGTGGTGGGGAGTTGATTTTTTGCCCCACTCCATTGATACAATCACAGAAAGTAATGGATATGTAACAGAAATAGCTGCGTATTAATATGTCAGCAAAATACAAAGTGTGTAATTCTTTGCAAGGGAAGTTTGGACTGGGTAGTTGAAAAATGGCCATACCCTTGGAGTGCAGGAAAGGCAAATATTGACACTTTAGGTCTAAAAAATGTAAAATCTGAAAGGAACTTTGGCCTCCATCCTTATGTGTAGAATAGTTTTCATAAAGTTCCTAGGAGTTGGGGGAAATCACATTTCTATCTGCCTATTTTAGAGACTGACCACTGCTAAAACCATAGTAAGTTGCAATAATATATTAAGAATGATGGTACTCCATTGTGGCAAAGAAATATCTTCGGATAAGATCCTGGGCCATGAGTGTAGGGAGTGGGGCTGGACTGGCTGTTTTGGGGAGGAATTCCCCTCTTTGTCTACAAGGTGGCGCTGTGGCATAGGGAAAGGAGCAGGGTCGTTTTTGTCTTAAGGTGGAGTAATCTTTCTGAGGTATGATGGAGTCCAAGTCTGATGGTCTTGGCAATGGTCTGTGGTTTTGGTGGTCAGCAAGGTCTGCAACAGACCCTTCCAGTCAAATCTGAGCATTCTACTGATGAAGAAACCTCAGTAAACCCAACTTGCTGGTTGGAGGTTGTGTTAGGCACAAATCTGTAAAATGAGGGTGTCAGACCAGATGATCTCTGAGATCTCTGAACTCTCAATCAAAGATCACCATTGTCCTTCTGGAACCTGTTGGTGAATTGACTCAACACATTTCACTGGTGTTTTGCAATAATTGAGCATGGTTTCATTTATCTAGAGATTGGTGTTGCCATGGGACAATATGGTGATCTACCTAGAATTTGTTGTGAGAATTTCCTATGACATATAAGGCCATCCATTCCATTTACAATGTACCTAATGTGCATGAAAAGAATAGGTCATTAAGGTCATTTCAGGTGAATTTAGCACAAGCTTTTGGTCCTGTGATTTATTTCAGAATTCTTGCATTCGATAGCTTTGCTGGGCTTTGGGTAGGGACTATAGAGTAGATGTTGTATGTTAAGAGCTTAACAAGTATCTTTAATATCTGATTTGTGAATTGTAGGGTGATATGTAGTGCACAATACTGTCCTGGCTTTATAACCTGGAAGTTTAAGTCCTGCCTTGGAGGAATACTAACCATGTCACCCTGGTGTAGTGCTCTAGGCAACTCTCTAAGACTGTAAGTTGCAGATAACAGTCTGTATTAGGAAAGTTCTCTGGAACTTTCCTATTCCTATGGACTCACAGGACTTAGTCCCTATCCCCTCTACTGAATATAAGGAATGGCAATGCAAAAGTGAGAATGAATTTCTTGTGGAGTTTCTTGGTGGCATTGGGGCAGTCTGTAAGGACAGGCTTCCACCTATCCAAAATATATGCTAAGACTAATTAGAGCATATTTATAGGAACAACATTTATGCAAATAGGTGAAATTTATCTACAAGTTTACAAATAGTCCCTATGATGAGGGGGAGGGAGAAAATGAAGTTTTTACTTGTTGGCCAGTTTTGTGATCAAGAAAGATGGTTGTCCCAAGGAGGGGAAGTTTGGTAATTTTTTTCACAGTTTAATAACCATCCCCCGTTTGTTTATGTGAGCTAGTGAACAATTTTCTGAGCAATGAGATGAAAGAGTTCTCTTTTTGTTGTTGTTCAGGCATTTCTCAATGCTGTCCTACTCTGTGACCTTGTTTAGGATTTTCTTGGCAGAGCTGCTGGAGCAGTTTGCCATTTCTTTCTCCAGCTCATTTTACAGATGAAACAAACAGGTTAGGTGACTTGTCCAGAGTGACGCAGCTAGTAAGTTTCTGAGATCAGATTTGAATTCAGGTCTCCCTGACTCTAGGCCCAGTGCTCTAGCCACTGCTCCACTTAGCTGTGCCTTACAATTGAGGAAACTGAGGTAAACAAAAGTTAAGTGATTTATCCAGTGTCTCACAGCTACTAAGTGTCCAAGACCAGAGTTGAATTGAGGTCTTCCTGAATCCAGACCCAGTACTCTCTCCACTGTACCACCTGGTTACAAATGTGAAGACTCAGGTGCAGCTGGCTTTTGCAGAGAGTCAGATTGAGAGATATGCAGCCTTATTGAAACCCTTAAAGAACCTCAGTCATGATATCACTCCTGAATATTTTTATATTAATGATAATCAGTCCTAGTAAATTAAGGCAGCACTTACCACTTGGAAACAAACTCTGCCCCTGACCTCAATCTTCCTGACTAAAGAAAACCTTTCACCTTGTTTTGTCATGAAAAGAATGGTATTGCCCGATATGTCCTGACCCAAGGTCCTATTCATGAACTCATTACCCATCATGACTGTGTCTTAGAACTTGTGGTAGTCAGTTTCCTTCCCTGTTTCAGATCTATTGAAGCTACTTCCCTGTTAGTACTTTCTTGATTAGGAAGGCCTGAGTTCAAGTTCTGTTTAACAGTTGTATGACCCTGGGTAAGTCACTTAAATGCTATCTGCCTCAGTTTCCTCATCTGTAAATGTAGCACCATTGCAATACCCACAGCAGCTGCTATGGATATGCAGGAGTATTTCCAGGGCAAATTTGCAAAATATAAACTCTCTTCCTCAAAGATGAAACCAAAATATTTATTCAGATCCCAGAAAGCCAATTCCACCATGGTAACAAGGAAATTTGTACACATTACCAATAGAGGGAGGACCATCATCTCCAAATCTTCCCCCCATCATGCCTCTCTACAAACAAATTCCCTTAGGCAAAATCACTCCCTCTCTCACTCATGCTAGCTGCTCTGCTCTGTTCTGCCTCAGCTCTACCTCACTCTTTCTTCTTGGTATACTCGTTCAACAAGCTCTTCCCACCATGGAGTTCATGGGACTCAAGCTGTGGGCTGGACCAAGGCTTCAATCAGGTCATATGGGCCTATTAAGGGGCAGGAAAGATCTTCAAATTCCCTTAACATTAGAGTAAAATGAAGATCAGTGTACCTACCTCTCAGGGTTGTTGTGAGAATAAAATGAGATAATATATGTAGAGCACTTTGTAAAATTCAAAGTTCATTATAACTGCTAGTTATTATTATCATGATAATTGGGATAGAGGGACAGGGAACTTTAAAGACAGACCGAACTCTATTAGAGGGGTGCCTTTCTCCAGTAGACACATCATGGTCAAATAAGTGTTTTCCCAGTTCCAAAGTTTTTGGTATAGGACTCTCTACTTATTTGTGGAGATCAGAGTCTTATGACAGCAGGAAGGAATTGGAGGGAGGAGAGTTAGGAGAGTTCTGTTCTCTCCAGACCTTCTTTGAGCTTGCTTTGAGTCTCTTCTGGTTCTACAGGCACTTGAGGTGTTTGTGGCTTCCAACTTCAAGAGAGAAGATGTAAAACACCAGCTCTACTTGAGATTTTTCAGGAAAAGACTTTGAGAAGAAGTGAACATGAGAGGAGATAACTGTCTCTATTATGTACCCATTCCAGCTTACTACAATAGAGACTCCGTGGAACTTCCCATTGGGTGAGGTCTAGAGCTTGGTTGAGTGGAATTTTCTCTCAGTGGGAGAATGCTTTTATTCTATATTGCCTGGTATATATTCTCTTATGCATACTTTCTCTCATTTCTAGTTTTGTTATGAAATTAGGTAAATGGGTTTCTTTGATAATTGCCATATGTGTATTCATTGAGGAACTGGTACTTTCTGAGAAAGGGGTCAAATCTTGGATATAAAGCTTTGGGTCTCCCCAATTGATAGATGATCAAAGGATATGAACAAGCTGGTTTCAGAGGAAGAAATTAAAGCTCTCTATAGTCATATGAAAAAATGCTCTAAATCACTATTGATTAGAGAGATACAAATCAAAACAATTCTGAGATACCACATCACACCTATCCGATTGGCTAACATGACAAAATAGGAAGATGGCAAATGTTGGAGAAGATGTGAGATAGTTGGAACACTAATTCATTGTTGGTGGAGCTATGAGCTGATCCAACCATTCTGGAGAGCCATTTGGAACTATGCCCAAAGGGCTATAAAAATGTGCATACCCTTTGACGCAGCAATACCGCTTCTAGGACTATATCCCCAAGAGATAAAAATGGGAAAGGTCCCACATGTACAAAAATATTTATAGCAGCTGTCTTTGAGGTGGCCAAAAACTGGAAATCAAGGGGATGTCCATCAATTGGGAAATTGCTGAATAAATTGTTGTATATCAATGTAATGGAATACTATTGTGCTATTAGAAATGATGAACAGGAAGACTTCAAAGAATCCTGGAAAGACTTACATGAACTGATGCTGAGTGAAAGGAGCAGAAACAGGAGAACTTTGTACACAGCAACAACCACAGTGTATGAGGAATTTTTGTGATAGACTTAGTACTTCACTGCAATGCAAGGACTCAAATAATACCCAGTGGTCTCTTAAGGCAAAATGCCTTCCAAATTCTGAGAAAGAACTATGGAATTTGATTGCAGAATAAAGCAGGTCATTTTTTTTGTATTATGTTTTGGTATGTTTTATGATTTCTCCCATTCATTTTAATTCTTCTATGCAACATGACTAAGGTGAAAATGTATCTAATGGGAATGTATGTGTAGAACCTATATAAAACTATATGCCATCTCAGGGAGGGAGTGAGGAGGTAGGGGAGGGAGAGGGAGGGGAAAAATCTAAGATATATGTAAGTGATTATAGAACACTGAAAACAAATAAAATAACAAAAAAAAAAAGCTTTGGGTCCTTCTTCCTCCCAGTAATGAAATAGTATCAGAAGTTAGGTTGAACCTGGAATTCACATTCCTTTGACTAACAATATTTAGGGGAACAGATAGATAGAATTCCCCTTCTCTCTGAGAAAAGTAGAGTGACCTCTGGTCTCAACATCCTGCTTCTCCTCCATTCTAGAATTAAAGTTGGAGGAGGGTAGGAGAAGAAGAAGCTAAACATTCTGCTTCCCTTTGGACCATACAACCCCACCACAATGCTACATATTAGGGACAGTGCTTCTCATGTTAGGGATGTAGGGAAGGCAGAATGATTACTTGCTTTTACACACTTTCTGTCTCTTAACACTCAAAGTCCTTGGGAGTGTCCATGTATTCTGCTTTTATACTCACCAGTAGAGGATATATATATCAACGGGTCATCAATGTATTGGAAAAGTATGGGCCTACCAGGGAAGGTAATGGAATGAAAGTCTAGGACTAGGAAAATAGAATTGGAGATTCTATATAGTCCTGGAGAACCTTAGGTAACCTACATTGGAGTCCTTGGAAGGTAAATGTGAACAGAAATTAGCTCTCAGGCAAAACTGAATGGGAGAAAACAAAACAGAAATCAACTACTGTGAAATGAATGGCATGAGTGGAAGAAGAGAATGCTATTAGTATCAGAGGAAAGGTTTAGGGGCCAATGGGCAAGATAGAAGCATTTATGGCTTTTAAGTCTTGAACAAACTGATAGATGTCTTTTCCTGGTTTCGTGGCAGTGATGAAAAATGCGTTGTATTAGAAACCAGTGGGAACAAAAACTCTGTGTTTAACAAGGGAAGTCATTGGACTTGCTGAACATGCCCCTTACCTTCTTTGAAAATAGTATATTTCGGAAGAGAAGGAAGTGATTTGCCTGGGTTCAGTCTGGTGTGAACTAGCTCAGTAGTGAGGATAGAGCCAACCTTGTTTGCCTGTGTGATCCAAAACTGAAGTCACAGTATCTTCTTGCAATGATGAAGGATCAATACTAGTGCCCTCACAAGTCAGGGGTGTTAATATTTCCACTTCCTGTGATTTCTGCACACCCAGATAGATCCCATCAGGGCAGTAATAAATTATGAATTCCACCTTACACAACAAATCCCTTCCCAGTGAGTTGACTAGGATTCATGGGTTAAGTAGTAAGGCATGTTTGTGAAACTGATGTGGGAATGGAAAGAAGATGGGGAATAGGTTGCTTTCCTATTCCCCCAGTATTTATAATCTCTGGGGGTGCATGAAAAAGGAGAATTCAGAAGCCTGTAAAGTTGAATGAGAGACTCTGGTAACAATGAAGAAAAGGATATTTTCTCCTACCAGTGGAGAAAGTTACATAAGGACCAGATGGGTCTACAGTGAGTGTAAACATCACAATTCTCTAGGTTCTTTACTTGGGGATTTAAGAGCAGGAGTGGGAGCTGTCTCCAGTCATTCTGATCTGTATCTATCCATTGAACCCAAATGACTCTGGAGGAGAAAGTGAGGCTGGTGACTTTGCACAGCCTTCCTTTACTTAAATCCAATTCACTTGCAAGTCACGGCGTCCCCTTCCTGATGTCATGCTCCTCTATGACTACAAAGAACAAGAAACAAGAATAGGAGGAGGAGGCTGGACATGGTGGAATGGTCCTAGGATGGTAAAGACACTTGACTCTCAAGTACCCTTATCTGTGACAATGACATTATTTGTTATAACTGCTGTATATAAGGGTTAGCAAGTGCCAGGGACCAGCTATGTATAATATTGATTGCCTTGGCCCCTATTGTTAGAATGCCACATGTGTTATATTTCACTCCTTTTTCAGGCTTCTCCAGTACTCTTAAAGGGGTGGGTGGGTTTGGGGGGATCTAGTTTCTGACATTGACTCTAGTCCCCACTGATAGTATTCCCCCAATTGTTAGGGGTCCCCTGAACCCCAGTTCCACTTCATCCTAACAGTCTGATTAACTTTTAAAAAAGAATATTGACTTCAAAGTTGTAGTAAGGATAAATACACAAACATCTTCTCAATTCCTGGGCACATAACCGTTCCTGTACTTTCTCATAACTCTGTGGAGGTTTAGCTCAGTTTCTATATAGCTCAGTCCCAAGTTAGAAATTCAAAGCCTCCTCCTGGGCTTGAGTCTCAGGCAGCCTGGATTCTCAGGGCTTCCCTATTGGGCCTGGCATCATGCCTCCAAGATTGTCATAGCTTGAACTCTCAGTTTCAGAGTGGGGTTCTGCTGCCACTGCCTAGACCTGAAAAAGACAAATGAAACACACCAAACAACCAAAATTGCAACTCCAAACCTGTTTTTGGGGTCCATGGGATAATAAAGGGGGGAAGAGGGGAAGGTAACTCTTTCCTCCATTCATTGAATTAATGACATCTATGCTGTGGGTGAACTTGGACCTTTTCTTCTGGAGGGAGAAAGAAAAAGAAAGAGAGAGAGAGAGAGAGAGAGAGAGAGAGAGAGAGAGAGAGAGAGAGAGAGAGAGAGAGAGAGAGAGAGAGAGAGAGAGGTGAGGAGACCCAGTATGATAGTTTTTGAAGTCAGCTTTTCAGATTCCAGCTACGCAAGCCAATGGAAAGGGATTACTTCCATTCATGTGGTAGGGGGATTCAGAAAGTCTTCTCCCAGAAGCAAGTAGGTTGCTTCTTTGTTAGGTGGTCTGGACATGTACCAAGCCGAGTCCTGGTTACATATGCACATGGAATCTAGTGCTGCTCCTCTGGCTGCAGAAGCTGTCACTTTTACATTGTGGTTGCCCTGTAGCTTGGAGGGTCATCATTTTGATCAGTTTCATCAGATGTGACGGGATACTATTATAGAATTGGACATTTGCATTAGGACCTCGATGAGGTTTATACATCCCCAAACTATTGTTGTATTCTGGAGTTCATCTGTTATCTTTGGGTTTAATCCTTGTCCAAAGGCAGCAAGGGCTGCATGTGGAGTTTGTCCAACAAGGGATTGAATATCTGAATGGCAATCAAAAATCTTTTTCAGTCTTTCTAAATAATCCCCACAGTGTTGGTCATTATGTTGTTTGTAGCTACTTTAGTCCAATCTGTTTTCTTGGGCATATGGGAAGGACAGCATTCACTAACACTTCTTATTATAGAACCTTTAAAAAATGAACAGTTGTATTTATTACCACTGCATTAATAATAGGCCAGTCACAGGCTGTGAATATATATTATATGGTTTCTCTGAACATAACAAACCTTATTAACTGATTTATATCAGTGTGAGATGGGGCATAACAATTTATAATAGTATCTCAACTAAATCTCTAAATTTCCCTGACCCCCTCCTGAATGTAAGGAAATCTTTGGCCAAACTATAAAGGTTCTTGGGGCCCATGAGGCATGAACAGTATAAGATCACTTCCACTGGGGTTCTAGGTGGACTCTTGACATAAACAGGAGTTCAAAGGATCAATTGAAAGATCCTGGGAGCAAAGATAGAAAGGTTTAATGGGAGGTTCAGGATGAGGTGAAGATTAGAAGAAGGAGGAGCTGGAGGAAAATGAGGAGGTGCCTCCTGATTGCAAGTCCTGTGGCTGAAGTGGAGGGCAAGGAAGGTGAGGGGAACTGGAGAAGGGGAAGGAGATGCTTAAGGGAGTGGGGAATATACATGACTCTTTAGAATGACTGGGGGATACCACGGTTACTTGGGTTAAATAGAGATGTCAGTGTAGCAGGGCTGCAAGGATGATGTAGAAGGGATGCAACATTTACAAAAGGTGAAGAGATTAGGTCTAAAGTTCACAGTAGTTAATCAATGTAGGATATCTTCTCAGTGAGTCCATATTTCTCTGTGGTGTTATAAATGAAGGCCTATTCATAATTTTGGGGATCAATCAATTTCTCCATATCTTATGGCTGGGTTTTTTTGGGGACCTTATAAGCATTTATGGCTCTTAGCCCTGGATCCGGTTTTATGCTTAAAAGTTTTTGTATACTGATCAGAAGACATTCCATGGGTCCTGATCTGCTTTGCCTCTAAAAGATTGGAGAGCTCCTGAGAAATGTATCATTTTATAAAGATTAAACATTTCTTCCTCAAGGAATTTCTTAGGGGGTTCATCCCATGTGTAATATAGTGGCCCCTCGTCCAGAAACTGGCAAGTCTGGGAAGAAAAAGGGTTTTATACACACACACACACACACACACACACACTAAATCTGTTGTATTCCTTCAGGAGGAGTTAGAATTTGCTTTAACTCACTCTTCCTTATTTCATTCACAGGGGAGGTAAAGAAAGGCTTATTAGAGTCTTGGCCAACTACTCAAACTCCACTTCAGACAAATAGGTAACCTTTTCAGTTGAGGAAGCTGATCCAGACTTCACAGAAAAAAAAGTGATGGTGTTTCTCTCCCAATGAGGCAGCTCCCATAATACCTCCTTTTAGCAAACCCTGAAGTTCACACCAGACCAAATAATGATAAAAAAATCTAAAGAGGAATTATATTCCTCCCAAAATTTGTACCAGAAGTCAGGAAGAAACTTTAAAGGTGATAGAAAAGGGGTGGGAAGTAGGGTAACCAGCAAAATCAATGACAGTACAGGCGAACAAACTGGCACAGGGGGATCTGAGATTCTCCCTAGCCTGAGAGTATATCTGCAGTTTTCATGCCAAATTTGACATTCTGTGGGTCTAGGGTCTCTCTGAGTGAGTCCAGTGTCTGGTCTACCTTGGTCTAAGGTCTTTGTCAGTGAATCTTGGATCTCTGTCAGTAGGTTAGAAATATCTGCCTGGCTTCTCAGTGAATCCAGGGTTTCTCTCCGTTCAACCTCCTATTAGATTGGAGGATACTTAGGACTTCCTAATGAGTCTTGGGGTGAGGGGTTTTCTTTCCAGTTAGGTTTTGAAATCTAGAGTCTTCTGGTTTCTGTTGAAACTCCCCTTGTGTCCAAGGGGTCTCTCTCAAAGAATTTGTCTTTCCCTATTTGTGTCAAGGGGTTCTCTAGGTATCAAGGATTTCTTCCTATCTGGAAAGGGGATCTGGGGACTCTGTCCATGAATCTGTCTCTCTTGGTCTGGGTGTTCTGTGAGTCCTACATATCTCCCTGTGTGGTCCCTGGGTTTCTGGAGGTCTCTTCCCCGTCTGAGCTTGAAAACTCTGGGAATCCAAGGTCTCTCTGGGTAGGTCCAGGGTTTCTGCCATCATTACCCTATGAGAGTCTCCCTGTCACATCAGAATGTGTTCCATCCTGTCCCCTCAGTCCTGGCCAGGGAATTTCTCTGCTTGAAATTACGGTCCTCCAGATCTCAGTCATGATTCACTACACTTCTTACTCCAGCAGAACTGGCCCTGCTGTTGAGACCAGCAGGGGATCCTTGGCTTTGCAGTCTCCTCCATAGCTTGTGCTTGAATGATGATAGAAGGGTATAGAGTTGTAAATGTTTCTCTTAACCTGTCTATTTCGGGGAGTCTAGGTGCTCTTGATAGAGAAGGGGGAAAGAGAGGCTGGGGAATCAACTGTCACACAATAGGGATACTGAATAGGGCAGGGTTTGATGGGCAATTTCTTAGCTGAAAAATCAATCAATCAAATTTATTAGTGACCATGATGTATCAGGCAGTGTGCTAAATGCTAGGAATACAAAAAAGGACAAAAGACAGTCCATCATCTCAAGGAGCTTACAATCTAATGGGGCAACAACATATAAATAAACATATACAAAGCAAACCACATATAGGATAAATAGGAAGCCATTAATGGAGGGAAAGCACTGAAATTAAGAGGTGTTAGTTGGGACTTAAAAAAGCCAGAAAAGTCAGTAGTCAGAGCAGAGGAAGGAGTGTTCAGGGGATGGGGGACAGCCAGAGAGAATTCTGGGAAAAAACTCCCTAACTTTGTCTTTCTAGGGATAGATGCCATCACAATATCTGGCTCATACTTCAGGGCTCTTTCTGCTTCCCACAAGGGCAAAAAGGAAGGAAAAAAATGACCCACAACAGGAGAAAATAGAATTTCCTTTTGCAGTAGTAGGTAATGTCTGAGGCACAGTATTTGAGACCAATGAAGTTTTGGGAGCTGAATTCAATTCATCTTCCAGCAAATTTAGTGTGCAAAGTAAACCACAGGCATATTTCTTTTTTTTGACATAGCTGAAGTTTGTGTGTGGAGTCCCTGAATCTCATTTTGGGCACCCTTGACTGAACTTTCCTGTCCTCCATCAGTGAACTCTCAGTTTTGCTTCCTCCAGTTTCTTTTCTCAAGTGTCCATTTGAATTTTTCCAGTCTGTATCTTCTCCCTTATGGCCCTATCAGGTGATAAGAATTAATATTATAAACTAAGATCTACACCTTCTCACCCTCCCACCCCCTAAAAAGTTTTTTAAAATCTGTTTGCCTCAGTTTCTTCATCTGTAAAATGAGCTGGAGAAGGAAATGCAAACCACTTCAATATCTTTGCCACAAAAATCCCCCAAATGGTGTCATAAATCAGGCATGACTGAGAAGACTGAACAAAGAGTTTAATGTGTTATTCTTTCTAGGAAGCTTGTTGGAACTCAGTGGAGGTCTGCAATGCAAAAGAGGGAGGCATATTGGAAAAGCTAGAGGGGGGTTTAAGGACATTGGGCTTTATGGTGCAACTCAACAAACTTAAATAGCCAGCTATTCTGCCTTTACATAGACTTGATCCTGAACACACACACACACACACACACACACACACACACACACACAGATAGAGCCAGCCAAAGATGTACATTTATTCAGGCAAATAGATGAGCATATACACACATCATACACAGAGAAACACAGACACACACACACACCTCCTTTAAGGTAAGTGGACTTCACATCAGAGGAACCAAGTGTGAATCTTCCCCCTGCCCCTTACTACCTGTGCTATCTTGGGCAAGTTTTTAAATATCTCTGGGCCCCATTTTCCTTCTCAGTGAAATTGAGGATATTGGCCTAGAGAAAGGCTTGTTAATCTTGTTGTATCCATGAACTTTTTTTATTTAATGTTTCGGTATCTGTATTTTGCTGTAATTGGTTTCCTTCATAATCCTATGCTTTTTAATGCATCTAAAAATGTGATTCCAAGAAGGGATCCATAGGCTTTATCATATTGCGAAGGGGGTCCAGGACATGAAAAAGGCTAAGAACCTTTGGTCTAGAAGTTTTCTAAGATCATTTCCAGTTCTAAAATTCTCCAGTCCTATTTACATAGAGATACAGACACATATGTTAGGACATACACAAAAGAACACTTACACACTCACAGGTATATAGATACACCCTTCCCAGATAGCACTATCTGCAATTGACCACGATTCTGTAAAGGTCTACCACATGGGGACACTATGATTTGACGCTGTATATTTTGGAGCTAGTGGCCACCCTGTTATGACTTTAAGAATCCACTAGAGCCAGGTTTTGTGGCCCTTTGCAAAAATATCACATAACAGGACGCTTCTTGGGGCTTGAAATTATTATACCTTGTTCTTCACGAATTGAACTAAGTGTAGTCCGGACTCTCAAAAATTATTATTATTATTTTTTTTTACTCATTCTAAATGGATGAGACTTTATCCTATTCTGAAATTTGAGAGGGAAGACCTTAACCTCCCTGGGGACCCTGAGTTGGTTTTGTGTCACCAGGGTAGTTGGGAAAGTCTCCTCCCGGGGCAGTGTGGTGACATGCTGGACTGAGGAGAAGGTGCAATTACTCCCTCTTTCTGGCCCCCATCCTTGGATAGGTGGGAGCCGTTCTTTACCAGCTTTTTTTTTATCTTCTTCTTGAAACACACCTAGATGAGTAATTCAATGGTAAACAATTTTATCTTAGAGAAATCAGTTTATTTGAAACATAAAAGCAAAAAGAAAGCAAAGAACTCTTTTAAAAAAAGCTACAACACATCTTATTAACTCTAAAATAAAAACAAATCCACACTGCTCAAACATTTTTTTCTTAGTATTCCAATGAAACACAGGAATATTTTGCTTAAATATTTCCAGCTTTCTTATGTATTCACATTGCTAATCAACTATGGAATAGTAATAGATTAGCAAAAAAAATATTATCTCCATTCCTTCTTTTAAAATGGTCTTTGCTAAAGAGTATAACTTTTTAGATGGCCACTCTTGCTGTTGTCCACTGTTCTGGTCAACCCCATATCATCACATAGCTTTGAGTGGTGACAGAATGCAATTTCAGTTGTCAATCTCCATTTCAGTTATCATGTGTGCCCTTGGATTTTTTTGCTTTCTCCTTGCATTTTCTTCTTCTTCTTCTGTTCTAGATTAACCCGAGAAATGTTCTCACTTCTCTCTGGGATATATTTTAGCAATGAATTACTACCCCTGGCCAAGAACTTCAGATCTTCCATGTTAATTGTGCTCCTTTTTGCATGTCTGGCAAAATTTAAACCCTATTGAAGGGGTAGCTAGGTGGTGCAGTGGATAGAGCACCAGTGCATGAATCAGGAGGACCAGAGTTCAAATCTCACATCAGACACTTGATACTCACTAGCTATGTGACCTTGGGCAAGTCACTTAACCCGATTGCCTCATCCTGGGTCATCTCCAGTCATCCTGATGAATATCTGGTCACTAGATCCAGATGACTCTGGAGAAGTGAGGCTGGTGATCTGCACAGCCCTCCCTCACTCAAAACAAAGTCAAGTGCAAGTCATGTCATTATTTCTCTGATGGCATGGTCTTCTTCGGCAATGAAGGACAAACACACAAACTCTGTTGAAAGGTAATCTTAGAAATGGTTGCAATGGTTTGTTTGCTGATCTCTTTGACAGCCGCAACTTCCTGAAAGAGCGAGACAACAGTGTAGTGGACTGCACCTTGAGATCCTGGGTAAATGAGAGTGGCTGCTGACCCTCATCCTTCTTCTCCTCCTGCTTCTTCTGCTGTCCTTTCTTTTGCTCTATACCAGCAGAAGCTGCTTCATATTCTTCAGAAGAACTCTTAAGAGACAAGGACAGGAAGCCCCGTCTCTTTGAGAGAGAAAAGAGTGAGAACGAAGCAAAGAAGGAATTACCAGTTTTGTTCTTAGCATTGGGAATGATTCAGGGTTTCTGGATTTATTCCATGGGGTTTCTGCATTGCCCAGTTACAGTTATTGTCCTTGTATTAGTATCTTAGATTTTACTCCCCTTTCTATTTTCTGGCAGTGGTAGTGGCTGAAGCTGGCAGCTGCTGTGGCAGGAAGGCTCCAGCACTGCTACTGCTGCTGGTGGTGGCATGCCAGTCTTCCCTATTTCCTGGGACTCAGATCCTTTTACTCTCAGTAAATACAGTAGCCTGTGCTCCATCTTATGGTGGAGTTGTGGCTATGATTATCTCCAGTTTTCCAGCCTTGCTGCTAAGCTGTTATGCCACCTGTCTGTCAGGCCCCTCGCCAAGTTGTCCTGCATGAACTAAAAAATACCCAGCTCCACATTCTTAATGGGAGGTTGTGGCATCTTCCCTTTGCATCGAGAGGAAGGCTTGTTTGTCAATCAAATTCTGGCTGCTTCAATCTGTATGAATATTAATTGCCTAACGGCTGAAGGAAGGAAAACTAGGTGATTTCCACTGTGACCTGTAGGCATGTATCTTGGGAATCTAGATCTCCTTAGCATCCTGCAAAGGCAACTACCTTGGACTCACTGCTTAACAATGGGTGTATATTTCTGGACCTCCTCTTCTCTACAGGATTAAGCTATTCCCCCATTCTCTAATTGTTTTGGTGGAGTTGGGGTGAGAGAGATGAGATTGAGGTGTCTCCTGACCCAGATCTCTCTACCTACTTTGTAGGGAACTCAGAGAGTAGAAGGAACTGTGTAGCTACTGTTTACTTCTCCTTAGGAAGGTCAGGCCTAAGGGCAAAGCTTGTCTTCTCCTTTCTCTTCTTTCCTGTAGACTACAGCCTGATCTCCCTTTCTCATGCTCTTCACTCTGGGGATCAGACTTCCCATGGGCTTTAGCTCAGGGATAATAAACCATGGAATCACATGGGAATGGCTGCTTGCAATTGTTACCTCTAACAAGGGCTCTGGGAGGGACACCCATGGGTGATGGAGATCATATCTGAAGGTTAAAGTTTCCCAGTTTCTTTCTCTTTGTCTTCTGTTTCACTCTCTCTGTCTCAGTGTTCCTCTGATCTCTCCATTCTCTCTGTTCTCTCTCTCTCTTTTTCTATTCTCTCTCCTCTCTCCACATACAATTTTCCTGTATCTGCCTATATCTATTCACATTGTAAGTTACCTTTAAAACTCAAAGACTGAGGCTTCTGCCCATAGAACTGAGGGCTTTGTGAGATGGAAGGGACCACACTGATGTTATATACAGCAACCTGCTTCCAGACTCGATTTTGCATTTTACTTCTGATAAATTAAAAAAAATTTATTTTATAGTTTTCTCAGAAAGGACATTCTAGTATCCAACTGCTCATCCATCACAATCTCCACCCTTGGGAAGTTATTTTCTTCTCTAATCTGGATCTCTCTTATTGAAGCAGTTTGTTTTTTCTTTGGGACTATTAACTATTCTCCCTTGGTTCAGTTCTTAGATGCAGATTAAGGGACATGGATGATGCTAATGGGACAGCAATGACTGAGTTTATTTTGTGGGGATTCTCATATTTGGGGGCCTACCAGAGTGCCCTGTTTTGGGGGGTGCTCTTTATTTACTTGGTCACCGTGCTGGGCAACTCCCTGATCATCACCCTTACCCTACTGGACTCAGCCCTGAGCACTCCCATGTACTTCCTTCGACATCTCTCTATGATAGAGATCCTCTACACCACAACTATTTTGCCTAGGATGCTGACTGACCTCCTCTGCTCTCATCCTGCCATGTCTCCTGCCAGCTGCTTCACTCAGATGTATTTCTTTGGCCTGTTTGGCATTGCTGAATGCTGCCTGCTCACTGCCATGGCCTATGACCGTTATGCTGCCATTTGTCAGCCCCTGCATTATGCCATGCTGATGAAGTGGCAGGTATGTGTGGGTATGGTGGGTGCTTCCTATCTAATGGGCATCATCACAGGCACTACTGACTCCATATTTATCTTTATCATACCCTTTCAAGGCACTAACATTGTTCACACCTTCCTATGTGACGATTTGGTTGTTTTGAGACTGGCAAATGGAGATACATTTTGAGGGGAGGTTGGGAACATGGTTGTCACCCTGCTCTTTATCATGACTCCCTTTGCTCTGATCCTGTTTTCCTATGTTTGAATTCTTATTACCATCCTTGGGGTAGCCTCTGCTCAAGGTTGCCAAAAAGTCTTCTCTACCTGTTCTTCCCACTTACTGGTTGTCACACTGTTCTTTGGCACTGCCACCCTTGCCTACATGAAACAAGGATCCAGTGCAACTCAAGACATGGATCTAATCCTCTCCCTTTTCTACACAGTTGTAACCCCCATGTTTAACCCTTTTATATATACTTTGAGGAACAAGGAGGTGATGGGAGCCCTTAGGCGCAAGATAACAAAACACCTTTGAAGTCCTTGCCTGGTCCAGTGGTTTGCTTGGCTTCCTTTTTGGTGAGTTGAGAGATGCTTCCTTATCTTTACATTAAAAAATATACTTTTCAAATACCAAACATTTTTATTTGTTCTTCCACCCCTTCACCCTGACTTCCACTAAAGGCAAATGAAATACAAAATCCTTCTTGCAATATATATAGTTAAGGAAAACAAATTCTTAAGTTAATTTTGCCCCAAAGTGCATCTCATTCTGCAAATTTAGCATTTTTCACCACCATGACCTGATCTTTGTAAGAGAAGGGGGAACTGAACCTCTAGATCTTTTGCACAGTAGGGAGACTCCCGGAGGATTATGACTGAGATGGGCCTGGTCTTTCAGAAAGCCTTTTTCCTTTGTGAAGGTCCCAGGAATCTGTAAGCTTTCATCTAAGATTGTGATCTGGTAGCTGTTTTCAGGTTTGTGCTTCAAGTGGGGGCTGAATGACCACTTGGGAGGAATATTCAGGTATGGGTTGGACGAGAGGGCCTAGGAAGTCCATGTCTGCAGGACATAAATATGTATGTTGAAGTCTCCCAGTAGCAGGGCAGTGTTTGGGGTGGAGGAGGCTGTGAGCCGGACACTGACCTCCTTAAAGTTACTTCTAGCAGAGATTCTGTGATTTGAATTCTGTGGTATTATTTGGGGGTGTTGAGTATATAAGTATGTGTTGAGTTTAGTTCTGCAGTTTGAGAGGGATTCACATGAATTAAGGGACACAATGTGAATTATTTAGTGTGAGTATGCAACGCCAGCTTTGACATACCTTAGGCCCTAGGGCTGGGGACCCCTCTCTGCACTAGAACCTTGAAATAGAGGCTTGTTCTTCTTCTGTGGCAAAGCATTCTGTTGGTTCTGTCCAGTGCCACTACTTTGATGGTCAACTATCAGAGAATAAACTTATAAAAGTTTACCAGTGGCAGGGAGTACACACATCAGTTCAAGAAGTTTTCATTAAGTGCTTAATATGTGTAAGACATTGTACAAGGGGCTGCAGACACAGAGACACAGATATAACAAGGTCACCTTTAAAGAATGTAGATTTTACTGGAGGAGATGCAGAATTTGGCTTGATCTAAATTAGGGGGTAAGAATGTACTTGTTTAGGGCTACTTCTGTCCAAATCCTCTGATTTCCATCATCACAATTCAATGAATATTCCCTGCCCAGGAATGTCCTTTTGCAGTCGTTACCTCCATGAGGTTCTGAGTCCTACTCTGACCCTGGATGGATTTACAGTCTGTGTATAGCTCCCTTGGTTCAAGCATCAGCAGATCTGACCCAGACTCTATCTCTACCTCACCTTGCCCTACCTAAATATATCACCTTACTGAGAGTCTGGTGGTAGTTATTTACCGATGCCTCAGTAAATCATTTGTCAGTCTCACAGACTTCATTTCTTTTTGGAAGCACTTGGGTTAAGTCAATTGCCCTGGGTCACACAGCTAGTGTCTGAGGACACATCTGAACTCAGGTCCTCCTGCTTCTATGGTCTGTTCTCTATCCACTGTACCACCTAGCTGCCCCTTTGCATACTTCAACATGCCTGTTGATATCCCTCAATACTCTCATTTGCTATTTTATTGACTCCTCAAGTACCATGTCTTGACCTTCTTTCTGTATCGGTCTCTCCCACCGAGGGTAGTTGCTTGTTCTTTGATTTCATTATCATTCACAAGTTTACCTGTACAAACCAGAAAGCCAAAATTCTCCTATGTGCCATTAACCTTTGCCATTTGCATCCCTTCCTGTGTTACACCACTCTTAAATCTATTCTTTGCTTTCAGGCCAGTGCTCACGTCATTTCAATCTTCACTGCTGTCATAGTTCATTACTAGTGATGTACCTTTGGACTGTCCCTTCACACACAAGCTCTCGTTAAGCTGTTCCATTTTATGCTTTCTCCACCCTTAAATCTCTTACACCCCTTTTCTCTCAGCATTTATGCCATTCCAATCCCTATGCTTGAGATTTCCCCCATTATTTACCTCCACTCCTTACATGCAGCTGACAAAATGACAGAACCCTGTTGAATAGGTTTACTTTAAATGTGGCCATTTGATGAACAGTGGACAGAACTCTGGGCCTGGAGTCGGCAATTCATCAATATTTAAATTCAAGTGTGATCTCAGACACCTGCTGGGGGATAACCTAGAACAAGTCACTATACTTTTGAGTAAACAGTTTGTTTCCTCATGTATAAAAGGGAGATTACATTAGCACCTACCTCTCAGGGTTGTTGTGAGATAATTGAAAAGTGATCAGCACTGTTCTTGGCACAATGTAAGCACTATATAAATGTTTATTATCATTATTATACCCTGGCTGGATCCTAGGGCTGCCTGGTTTTCTTTTTACTCTTCCCTGATTCATTCCCTGGTACACTCTTTTATTCCAAGTCTTTTCTTATTTCTTCAAGTCACTAATGTCACCCTCCCCTCGCCTTCTACACAGAATATTTTGCTTCATATTTTACCAGTAAAGGTTAGTATAAGGAGCTCCCTTTGCTCCTCAATTTCTGATCTCAAATACCCTTAATATCATCTTTCCTTCTTCCCTTCTTTGCTGCTGTCTCAGGCAAAGGTGATTTTTGCGAATGCTAACTCTGCTCCTTGCGCCCTTGATCACATCCCCTCCAATCTCAAATAGGAGCTTGTACTTTTTGATTATACTTTCTCTCTAATCTTAAAATCCTTTTGATCTAGTTTCTTTCCTTGCTGCATTCAAAGATGCTCAGAACTTCTCCCCCTTTAATAAACTTTCACTTGATTGCAGCATCTTTTCAAACTACAAAAATATGTCTCTTCTGCCTTTGATGAAGTCCTAGAAAACACTCTTTACTTATTGCCTTTACTTACTCACAGCTTCACTTTTTTTTTTAAAGAAACTTTTATTTTTGTGATTTTACATTGCACCTTGACAAAAATAAAATCTCTGCAAAAAACCCCTCCCCACTTTTCAGTCACTGAGCTGATATCAATAGCGCCTGTTCATTTTCCTGGACTTCTCATAAAGATAATCATCAGTTGCCTTTTCGTTGGGGGGGGCGCTTTCGATTGGGAGGAGACCTCTCGGCTTCCGGCTTCTCAGTATCTCCTACCCTGAGGGGTCGAGCTTTTGGCTCCTCCTTGTGCTTCCGAACTGGGGCGTGGAAATCCTCATGATAAAATCGGTTGTGCTGCACATAGTTCACAGCCATATTAGTTGGCACAAAAGAGGCCTGGCTGTCTTTCTTTTTGCTCTGTTGCTCAGCCAGTAGACGTGCCTTGGCGTCCTCTGTGGAAATGATATTTTTAATTTTGGCCTCGATGCCTAAGTCCACCTCGGGGATGCCACTCAGCATCTGATTGGACAGCATCTCCTCAGTTTTCTTGGCCGAGGAGACTCGGATGCTCTCGGGGAGCTCATAGAGACAGTCTTCAGCAGTCTTCCGTTTTACCTTTCGCTCCTCATTTTGCACAATTCCTTTCCTCTTCTTTAGTTCCGTGTTAATGTATTTCATCATGTCAGTATCTCCATCCCTTCGGTTAGTTTCTGCCAAAAACGAGGTGCCCAGGTTGAGGTCCTTCTCTTCATGAATCCTGTTCTTGTTCCTCTCCTTAAGTTTCTTCATGTCCACCATGCCCCCAGTGTGGCATTGAAAGGGATCCTCCTCCAGAATTGTCTTTTCCTCGACTTTCTCCCCAACCAGGAGAGCTCCAGCGCTTACTTCCTTCAGTCGTCTCCTCAAGCTCTGAACCTCTTTGGCTTCCTCCAGTTTCACCCGGACATCCTCACTGTCCTGCTCGTCCGACTCAGACTCGGAGTCAGCGCGCCTCCTGCGGAAGGTCTTACCGGGCCGCATGACCCAACACCCCGCGTCCGGGATTGTCTCAGGGACGGCAGCGGGGAGCCCCTAGGCCTGATGCGGGGCCTGAGACGGCTCGCCCCACAGCGGCTCGCCCCACAGCGGCTCGCCCCACAGCGGCTCGCCCCACAGCGGCTCGCCCCACAGCGGCTCGCCCCACAGCGGCTCGCCCCACAGCGGCTCGCCCCACAGCGGCTCGCCCCACAGCGGCTCGCCCCACAGCGGCTCGCCCCACAGCGGCTCGCCCCACAGCGGCTCGAGAGCAGTTCCGGCGCTAGCGAGTGACGTCAGACGGGTGTGTGTCGTCGCGCTCCCATGGGGCCGCGCGCTCCCATGGTCGCCCCGCCCTCGAAGGACAGGGAAGGGGCGGGCTGAGGCAGCGCGCGGGCACGCGGGAGCTCGGTCTGTGGAGGCGAGTGTGGGCGCGCAGCCCCAGCGCTGTCCCAACCCTCTGGACCGTCCAAACTCGGGCAGCCCGACCTCTGTCTCCATTACTCCTCTGAAACCGGTTTCTGCAGCGATACCCAGTGCGTCTTGGTGGCTAAAGCCCAGCGTCCAGTCTTCCTCTTCCGCGTCCTCTGCGCTGCTTTGGATGCAGCTGACCAGGCCCTCCTGCACGCTCGGTTCTCCTGCAGCACCGAGGGCGGGGCGCCGGTGGATTGTCCTCAGTGTCTTTTGTTGTGTCATCATTCACACCTCTGCCCCAGCCATGGGCACGCCTCAGGCGTCTGTCCCAGGCCTGCCCTCTCTGGGGTGATGTCATAAACTCCGCTGAGATCCATGATCGTCCCCTGTCTGATGGTTCTTCCTCCTGCTCTTGGACTTCTACATGTGAATGCCTCGGAAGCCCCAGAACTCCAGTGCCAGAGTCCCAGATAGAGCTCCTTTTGTATTCCTCTAAGCCGCCGTGTTTTTGTTGAGGGCACCACCGTGATGACTCCTCTGAGTCGTCCTTAGCTTTGCTCCACCTTGTGCCTCATGTCCAATCAGTCACCCAGTCTTGCTGCTGTCTCCATATTGCTTGTATCCATGCCTTTCCATACTTATATGACTTTACATGAGTCTAATTCAGGCCTGCATCACCTCTTGTGTGGCTTGTCACAGTAGTTGTCTAGTTTCCCTATTTCCAGCCTTCTCCTCACGTGAACACACTCTCTCCCCAGCAGTTCCTAAGTTAGTATCTCCGAAGATAGCTTTTTTCTTTTGCTTTTCCTGGTAATTAGAATTAAGTGACTTGTCCAGAGGTATCAAGTATCTGAGATTCGATTTGAACTGAGGTCTTCCTGACTCTAGGGCTGGTGCTCTATCCACTAGCTGCTCTAGAGATCTAGCTGCACCCAGGTACACGTTTGATCAGGTCACTCCTCTGTCCTTTGGTGTCTCCTTTTTATTTCAAGGATAAAATACAAACACCTGTGTCTGGTATCAAACATCATTCACAATCTGGCCCAATTTATTTTTCTAGAATCAGTACACATTCATCCTATCCATGGACTCTATGTTACAGCCAGGCAGGCCTATTTGCTTCTCCCCAAATATGATGGTACAGCCCCTACTTTTCTGTATCTTTACAGGCTGCTTTCTCTGTCTAGAGTGTACTCCTTCCTCACTTCCTTCTCTTAGAATTCTTACTTCTCTATATTACACTCTTGTTTGAGTGTAATGATGTCCTACATGAAATCAACAATTTCTCCCTACCCCCAGTGATTAACATCATCCTCTTGAAATTATATTCTGTGTACATTGTATTTTCTTATCTGCGTACGTGCTATTTCACCTCAGAAAAAGGGAATATCCTTAAAGATAGAGATTATTTCCTTTTTGTTTTTATATCTATAATTCTTAACACAGTTGCTGGCACATAGTAGTATTAAATGGATACTTAATTTAATTACATTCTTTCTTCTTTTGATAATTGTGCTATACCTCCCAACTCGACCTTTGACTTTCGATGCTTTGTTCTGCTGTCCAGAGGGGATCAAGCACAACTGTGTCTCATCTAGTGTGGCTGGATCTTGTTGAAAATGAACTTGCAACATGTACTTTCAGTTAGCATATGTGCATAGTCATTAATCACAGAGTCAGGAAAGGTAACCAGATGGCCAGAGTGATATTGCCTACATGTACAAGCATGTACATGTACTTTGTCACACTGTGGAAGTCAAGGAAATACATATATTGTCTTATGTCAATAACTGTTTGGCTTATTTATTGAAGAGGGAAGGTTATGAGCATTTTGTAAGCATTTCCCATGTGCTAGATGCTTTCCAGATATTATGTCATTACTAAGTATCTACCATGTGATCTCCTTTTATCTTATTACTTATTTCATTTTTTTCTCCCAACATGTTCCCAGTAAAACTGGCTGTTCAATCTCCTACACTTATCTTTTCTCAGGATGTACTCTCATGTTGGAATGCTCTTTGTTTTCATCTCCATCTTTTAGAATTCCTAGTTCTGTATGTGTCTATATTCTTCTTTTAGACAACCTGTTGGGCTCTGCTTTCTAACCTTTATTTGTACCTTCTTCTATTTTGTGGGTGACTTCATTCCATTCATATTTGTGATTATCATCATTAATCATGTATTCCTTTCCACTGCTTATCTTTGCCAAGAAAATCCCAGATAGGGATCACAAAGAGTTGGGATGTGACTGAAACAACTGAAAAACAAATAAATATAGAAATTTAAACAGTTTAACTGTAAAGTTAACAAATACACACACTAATATCTTTTTTTGTTTTCTTTACTCCTACCCTCCCTTTACAAAAAAGGTGGTAAAAAGAGGAATTTGCGTAACAGTGATGTCTTTGCCCCATGGCTCCTCTTCTTTTCCTCTTATCTAGTCACCATCTCAAATTCTCGTTCTTTCTTTCCTCTTAATTTCCCCTTCATGATCATTATAGCCACATTAGATTTTGTTTTGCTTAGATATTCACTTCACTGCCTCCAAACCACCCTATTCCCTTTCTATTCCTATATTTCCCTGCTGAGGTTAATGTATTTGTACAAAAAAAAAAATCCTCTATGTGTGTGTGTTTGTGTACATATATGTTTTTGAGTGTGTGTATGAGAGAAACTGAGTTAAACCCTCTTTTATCTAGTTCAGATGAAAGTGAGGTTCACATCCTACATTCCCTCATCCCTTCCTCCATATTTATACACTCTTTATCACACATTCCCTCATTATAAGAGACAGTAAGTTCCCTCCCATTTCTCCTCATTTTTCCCCTTATGTATTTTCCTTTCCTTCCCCTTTTTACACAAATGATAACAATAAAACAACAACATGTTTGTGATATAGGCAAAGCAAACAGTGGAAAATATAAATCTCTCAACTCTTTCTTAATTTCAAGAGGGAAAGATTGGAATAATGACTTGGACATGCCTCTAAAATCATTAGAAAAGCAACAAATCAAAAACCTCCAAGTAAACTCTAAACCAGAAATCCTGAAAAATCATCGAAGATATTAAGCAAGAGCTCATCAAAATGAGAAGTAAAACCAGGAGCTGACATTATGAACAAAACAAGCCAAATCACTAGTGAATCTGATTAAATGAACGAGAAAAAAATCTAATTGCCAACATCAAAACTAGAAAAAGAAAACTTAGAAGAACTGAAGATAAAATAAAAGGCACTATAAGAAACCTATTTTGGCCAATTATACTGCAACAAAACTGTTAACATTGATGAAATTGATGGATTTATAAAAAATATTAAAGCTTCAGATTAACTGGAGAAGAAATAGAGAATTTACATTATCCATTTTCAGCAGAAAGTAAATTAGCCATAAATGAACTCTCAAGGCAAAAAAGACCAGGACAGGATATGAATTTGTTAAGTGGATTCATCAAGTATTCAAAGAACAATTCATTCCAATATTACATAAAGTGTTTACAAAAATAGAAAAGGAATGAATCCTTACAGATTCTTTCTATATTGGCTTAATAACCAAACCAAAAATGCAGAAAAGAAAAGAAAAACAATGGACCATTATCCTTAATGATTTTTAGAACAAAAATATTAAGTAATGTAGTAGCAATGAGGTTAAAGCAACAGATTAAAAAGATTATACACTATGTCCAGGTTTTATTTATATTAGAAATGCTGCATTCAATATATATATAATTATAAACATAATAGACTATGTAAATAAAAAAATACCAATGAGATAATTTTATTAACGCAACTGAAATTTTTTTAAATGGAAGTCAACATTCATTTCTATTAAAAATCCATGAACACTTTTTATGTCAATAATAATACTTGTTCTGCTTGACTCACATATTTTCATGAGAAAGGTGCTTTGTTAACCTTAAACTGACATCTGTATCTGTCTCTGCATATGTATATATACCCCCACATGTATATGAAATATATGATATATAGTAGGTATGCTGTGGGGAGGAGGTTGACTAGGACACCACTGATCAGAAGTCTCTCCCAACTCCCAACATGAGATTTCAGAATGTAAGGAGTAGATAACCAAGACAGTGAAGAATTAAAGTATGTTCCATTCATATTTTGGAAGGGTTACACTTACAGTTTGAGTGGCTCACACCCAGATCAAGGTATTCACTGATTGTAAGGGGTATGAACCTGGAAGTGACCTCTTTTTCATGCTCTTCAGACTTTGCTGGGACTCTTCAAAGGAAGTCTGAAGTGGCATTCATATCTCTTTCTTCTTTTAGGAGGTGGAAAGAAATGCTTCAGTCAATTTAAGGGAAGGCTGTGTCTCTGGTCATAAAAGACCATGGAAGAGTGATCTGTCTGCTAATCCAGAGGAGTATTAGATGAGAAGAACCTAGCTCATGAGAGAGCTTTAAAGCTCTCTATGGTGTATGCATTGCCCAGTCATAAATACTATTTTTGTCTTAGTATCTAAGCTTTTACTCCCCTATAAATTTTTTTTTGGCAGTGGTTGTAGCTGCACTTGACAGCTGTTGTGTCAGGAAATATTCAGAAATATATTCTGGTAACATCCTCATCTTCCCTCTTCCCTCTTGCCCAGTATTCTGCTTCTTTTACTCTCAGGTTACTTGCACTTCAGCTTATAGTGGCAATGATTATCTCCAGGTTCCCAGCATAGTTGCTAAGCTTCCGTACCATCCATGTTTCAGGATGCTTGCCAGCTTGCTGTGCATGAAAATTCTTTTATTTTTTTAACTCAACTTCACATTCTTAAGAGCAACGTGGAATTGTGGCTTCCTTCCTTGCATCAAGATAGGGAAGGCTTGCTTGTTAATCAAATTCTGACTGCTCCAGTCTGATTGAATGTTAACTGCCTGAAAGCTGAGGAGGGGAGGAAAATTAGTTGATTTCCATCTTGACCAGCTGGCATGCATCCTGTGACTCCACATCTCCCTAGCATTCTGCAAGGGCATCTACCATAAACTCACTGGGTAAACTGATTTTCTATTTGTCTTTTTATGAACCTCCATTTCTCCCCAGACTTGAGATATTTTCTCCATCTCTAATTATTTTGGTGCAGTTGGGGTGACAGAGATGAGACTGAGGTATTTTCTGACCCAGATCTCTGTACCTACATTGCAGGGAGCTCAGGGAGTAGAAGGAGCTGGGTAGCCACCTTACTTCACCTTAGGAAAGTCAGTGCCTAAGGGCAAAGTTTCCCTTCTCACTTCCTTCTTTCTTTTGGATTACAGTCTGATCTCCCTTTTTCTTGCTTCTCACTCTGGGGATCATAGGTCCCCATGGGCTTTGCTTCAAGGACAGTAAGCCAGAGAACCACATGGGAATGGCTGCTAGAAGCTATTATGTCTAATAGGGGCTCTGGGAGGGACACCCCTGAGTGATGTGGATCATATCTAAAGCTGAAAGCTTCCCCTCTTGTTTCTCTTTTTATTCTGTGTTTCACTCTTGCCTCAAAATGTTACTCTGCTCTCTCTGTTCTTTTTTGTTCTCTCTCTTTCTACTTTTCCTTTCTTCCCCCTTCCCCCATAATACTTTTCTATGTCTGCTTATATCTGTTCACACTGCCAGGTATCTTTAATATTCAAAGAGTAAGGTTTCATGCCCAGAAGAGCATGAAAAAGGTCACTTCCAGTTGAGTGAGGACTTTGTGAGGTGGCAGGGACCACACTGATGTTTATACAGCAACTTCCTTCCTGGCTAGATTGCGTTTTACTTCTAATTAAATAAAATGTTATAGTTTTCTCAGTAAGGACATTCTATAATTTCCCATGCTCATCCATCACAATCTCCACACTTGAGAAATACTTGTCTTCTCTAACCTAGTCTCTCTTACTGCAGCAGTTTATCTATTTCTTTCTCTTCTTTGGGCTTATGATCAACTCTTTTTTGGTCCTGACCCTAGATGCAGATTTAGGGACATGCATGATACTAATGGGACAGCCGTGACTGAATTTATTTTGTTGGGATTCTCATATTTGGGGGCCTACCAGAGTGCCCTCTTTTGAGGAGTGCTCTTTGTTTACTTGGTCACCTTGTTGGGCAACTCCCTGATCATCACCCTTACCGTACTGGACCCAGCCCTGAGCACTCCAATGTACTTCTTCCTTAGACATCTCTCTATGATAGAGATCTTCTACACCACAACTATTGTGCTTAGGATGCTGACTGACCTCCTCTGCTCTCATCCTGCCATGTCTCCTGCCAGCTGCTTCACCCAGATGTATTTTTTTATCCTCTTTGGCATTGCTGAATGCTGCCTGCTAACTGTCATGGCCTATGACCGTTATGTTGCCATTTGTCAGCCCCTGCATTATGCCATGCTGATGAAGTGGCAGGTATGTGTGGGTATGGTGGGTGCTTCCTATCTAATGGGCATCATCACAGGTATCACCCACTCCATATTCATCTTTACCTTACCCTTTCATGGTACCAACAGTGTTCACCATTTCCTATGTGACAATTTGCCTATTTTGAGACTGACAAGTGGAGACACATTCTGGGGGGAGGTTGCGAATCTTGCTGTCACCCTGCTCTTTATCATGACTCCCTTTGCTCTGATCCTGTTTTCCTATGTTAGAATTCTCATCACCATCCTTGGGGTAGCCTCTGCTCAGGGCCGCCAAAAAGTCTTCTCTACCTGTTCTTCCCACTTACTGGTTGTCGCACTCTTCTTTGAGACCGCCACCCTTGCCTACATGAGACCCAGTGCCAATGCTACTCAGGACGTGGACCAAATCCTCTCCCTTTTCTACACAGTTTTAATCCCCATGCTGAACCCTTTTATCTATACCCTGAGGAACAAGGAGGTGATGGGAGCCTTGAGGTACAAGGTAACAAAACACCTTTGAAGTCCTTCCTTGTCCCATGGTTTGCTTCACTTCCTTTTTGGTGATTTGAGAAATGCTTCCTGATCTTTATTAAAAAAAAATTATTTTTCAAGTATCAAATTTTTTTTTGTTCTTCAACCCCCTGACCCCACCCCTGCCTTCCAGTAAAGGGAAAAGAAATTCAAAATCCTTATTGCAATCTATATAATCAAGGAAAACAAATTCCTAAATCAACTTTGCTCCCGAGTGCACCTCATTCTGCATATTTAATGTTCTTCACCACCATGACCTGATTTGTAAAGGGAGGGGGGTCTTTACCCTTAGATTTTTTGCATAGTAGGGAGTTTCCTGGAGGATTAGATCCTAGTGCTAGGGGTCCCTCTCTGCACTAGAACCTGCTCTCTCCCCTTCCTCTGTGGTAAGGCATTCCATTGGCTATGTTCAGTGCCAAAAACTACTTTGGTGGTCAGAACTATCAGAGAATAAGCTTTATAGAAGTTTACCACTGGCAGAGAGTACTCAGATAAGTTCAACAAGTATTCATTAAGTGCTTACTATGTATAAGACATTGTACAAGAAAGGGGCTGAGGACACTGAGACACAGATATAACAAGGTCTCTTTAAGGAACTTAGATTTTGCTGAAGAAGATGCCGAGTTTGTCTTGATCTAAATTCAGGAGGTAAGTCTTGTTTAGATTGCCCTTGTTTATGTCTGCTTCTGTCCAACTCCTTAGATTTCCATCATCACTATGAAATGAACATTCCTTGCCCAGAAATGTCCTTTTGCAATCATTAACTCCATGAGATTCTGAGTCCTACTCTGAAATAGGAGAGGTTTACAGCCTGTGTCTAGTTCCCTTGGTTTTGGCATCAGCAGATCTGACCTAAACTCTATCTCTACCTCACTTTGCCCTATCTAAATAGATCATCTTATTGAGATGCTGGTGGTAGGTATTTACTGACCCCTCAGATCATTTGTCAGTCTCACAGACTTCATTTCTTTTTGGAAGCACTTGGGGGTTAAATCAATTGCCCAAGGTCACACAGTGTCTGAGGACACATCTGAACTCAGGTCCTCCTGCTTCTATGGTTTGTTCTCTATCCACTGTACCACCTAGTTGCTCCTTCTTGGGACTTCAACATGCCTGTTAATCTCCCTCAACACTCTGGTTTGCTATTTTATCGACTTCTTAAGTACCATGACTTGATCTTCTTTTCATATCTCTTTCTGCCTCTCCCACAGACAGATGATAGTCACTTGTCTTTTGATATCTTTGATTTCATTATCATTTGCAAGTTGTGAGATAATTGAAAAGTGATCAGCACTGTTCTTGACCCAATGTAAGCACTATATAAATGTTTATTATATCCTGGCTCGATAGCATGGCTGCCTGGTTATCTTTTTACTCTTCCTGGATTCATTCCCTGGTGCACTTTTTTATTCCAAGTCTTTTCTTATTTCTTCAAGTCACTATTGTCACCCTCCCCTCGCCTTCTAAGCAGAAGATTTTGTTTCATATTTTACCAATAGAGGTTATTGTGATAAGCTCCCTTTCTTCCTCAATTCCTGATCTCAAATACCCTTAACAACATCTTTCATCCTTCCCTTCTTTGCTGCCATCTCAGGGAAAGGTGATTTTTGCTAATGCGAACTCTGCTCCTTGTGCCTTTGATCACATCCCCTCCAATCTCAAATGGGAGCTTGTACTTTTTGATTATACTTTCCCTCTAATCTTAAAATTCTTTTGATCTAGTTTCTTTCCTTGCTGCATTCAAAGATGCTTAGAACTCCTCCTCCTTTAAAAAACTTTCACTTGATTGTGGCATCTTTTCAAACTACAATAGCACGTCTCTTCTGCCTTTGATGAACTCGTAAAAACACTTTTTATTTGTTGCCTTTACTTCCTTTTTTTAAAAAAAGAAACTTTGGTTTTTCTGATTTTACATTGCACCTTGTGCTTGACAAAAATACGAAAATAAAATCCCTGCAAAAAATCCCTCCTCTCTAGCGTCTGTTCACTTTCCTGAACTTCTCATAAAGATAATCATCAGTTGCCTCGTCTTTGAAGCGGGAGTGGGTGGGGCGCTTTCGATTGCGAAGAGATTTCTCCGCTTCCCGCTTCTCAGTATCTCCCACCCTGAGGGGTCGAGCTTTTGGCTCCTCCTTGTGCTTCCGAACTGGGGCGTGGAGCTCCTCCTCATGACAAAATCAGTTGTGCTGTACGTAGTTCACAGCCATGTTAGTTGGAACAAAGGAGGTCTGGCTGTCTTTTTGTTCTGTTGCTCAGCCAGTAGACGTGCCTTGGCGTCCCCTGTGCAAATGATATTCTTAATTTTGACCTCCGTGCCTAAGTCCACTTCAGGGATGCCACTCAGCATCTGGTTGGACAGCTTCTCCTCAGTTTGGTGTTCTAGCGATCTAGCTTAACCCAGGCACACATTTGATCATGTCATTCCTCTGTTTAAGAACCTTTGGTCTCTCTCTTTTATTTCGAGGATAAAATACAAACACCTGTGTTTGGAATTAAAAGTCATTCACAATATGACTCAATTCATTTTTTCTAGAATCGATACACATAGCTGCTGACCTCGGATTCTGTGTTACAGTGAACCAAGCCTATTTGCTGCTCCCCAAACATGATAGTACAGGCACTACCTTTCTGCCCCTTTACCGGCTGTTTTCTTTGCCTGGAGTGTACTCCTTCCTCACTTCCTTCTCTTAGAATCCTTAGTTCTCTACATTACACTCTAGCTTGAGTGTAATGATGTCTTACATGAAATCTGTACCAATCTCTCCCTCCCCCTAGTCATTAATATCATTCCCCCTGAAAATTGCCTTCTATATACATTGTATTTCCTTCTCTGTATACATGCTACTTTACTCAGAAGAATATAAGATCCTTAAAGACAGAGAGTGTTTCCTTTTTGTTTTTATATCTATAATTCTTAGCACAGTTTCAGGCACATAGTAGTATTAAATAGATACTTAATTTAATTACATTCTTTCTTCTTTGGATAAGTGTGCTATGCCTACCAACTTGATCCTTGACTTGGGATGCCCTTTGATCTGCTGTCCAGAGAGAACTGAGTACAACTCTGTCTCTTCTAGTATGGCCAGGTTTTTGTTGAAGATGAACTTGGAACATGTAGTTCCAGTTAGTATATGTTCATAGACATTAATCACTGAGTTAGGAAAGGTAACCAGATGAGCAGATGATACTGCCCACATGCAGAAGCCCTGGGCACCTTTGTCAGAAGCTTTTGTCACATCATGAAGGTCATGGAAATAAATATGTTGTTTGATGTCAATAACTGTTATGAGCATTTTGTGAGCATCTACCTTGTGCTAGGTGCTTTCCAGATATTACTGGGGAAATCCCGAATTATGAATAGTTCTCAAGGCTCAGAAAGGAGATCATATGGAAGATAAGGACACTTTGCCATTTCTCTGTGCTTTGGATTGAGTACAGTGGATATACTTTTTGTGTACTGATCAGGAAAAGCCAACCACAGCCTAAAATCAAGGAAGAGTTTTGTGATAAGAAGATAAATTCCTTCCACAAGCTGGCTGCAATTCCCCTTTCCATACTTATTACTCATTTCATTTTTTTCCTCCCAACATGTTCCAGTTAAACTGGCTTTTCTCAAGATGTACTCCCATGTTGGAATGTCCTTTGTTCTCATCTTCATCTTTTAAAATTCCTGGTTTCCCTCCAAACTCAGTTCAAGTCTCATTTCTTACATCATCTATTTCCTGATCTTTCCAGCTAGCTGGTAGTGTCTTTACCTGGCCCTCTAAATTGACTTCTGTTTATTTCATATACACACATACTATCTCCCCTGAGGAATATAACCTGCTTATTGACAGGGATTGTGTCATATTTTGTCTTTGTATTCCCAGCAACTGCTACATGTCTGGCCTGTAGTAAGTGCTTAATAATTCCTTGGTATTTCATGTAAACACGACCTCATGAAAGGTGCGGAGGATCCAACTCTCCCACCTTTAGTTCAGTGATGATTTAACAAAAGCACCAGATCAAGCTATAACCCCCAATCACAAGTGATCCTTCAGTAAACTGAGTCATCCAGTCCAGGGTTAAACAAAAAGATGAGCAGAAGCTAAGAGCCCTGGAAGAGGAAACAGTTCAAAAGTTCTCAGTTCAGGAAAGTTCAAGAAGTGTCCTGACTGGGAAAACTCCAGCAGCTTAATGAATCAGTAGTAGGAGCAGAGTTGTCCTCATGGGGCACAGAAGAGGCAGCATACTGACCGTGGAAGTCTCGGAGGCTACTCAGCACCCAGTGCGCTGATCAGGAAAAGCCAACCACAGAGCTTTGACCTCATGTTATGACTGAAAGAGGGAGCAGCCTAAGGAGGTGAAAAAAAAGGAAGGAAAGGAAAATATATTAGGGAAAAAATGAGGACATGGGGAGGGAGTTTGCTATCTCACACTGAGGGAATGTGTGATAAAGAGTTTATAAATGTGAAGGAAGGAATGAAGGAATGTGTGATGTGAACCTCACTTTCATCTGAACTGGATAAAAGAGGGTGTAACTCAGTTTCTCTGTCTCTGACTTGGTCTCTCATTCGTTCACTCAACCCCCCCCCCCCCCCCAGGTTTTTTTTGTTTTTGTTTTTGCACAAATACATTAACCTTAGCAGGGAAATACAAGGATAATAAGGGAATGGGGTGGTTTAGAGGCGGTGTAGTGAATCTCTAAACAAAATAAAATCTAATGTGTCTGTGATGGATCATGAAGTGGAAATGAAGAGGAAACAAAGAATGAGAACTTGAGATAGTGACTAGATAAGAAGAGAAGAGGAGCCATGCGGCAAAGAGATCACTAACTGTTAAGCAAACTTTTTTTTTTTTTTTTACCACCTTTGTAAAGAGAGGATGGGGGCAAAGAAAAGCAAAAAAGACAAAGGGGACCGGATGGAAGAAAATGCATAATTAATCATGATAACCACACATATGAAAGGGATGACATCATCCATAAAATTTAAGAAGGTACAAATATAGTTGAGAAAGCAGAGCCCACCAAGTTGTTTACAAGAAGCACATAGACTCATACAGAATTATACTAAGGGGCTGTGTGAAAATTTAATTCTGCTTCAGGTCAATTTAATTTAATTCTTTCAGATGCATTTTAAAAAGCAACGATAGTAATCTTGATTTCAGACAAAGCCACAGTAAAAAATAGACAGGATTAAAAGAGATAAATAGGGAAGCTTCATTTACTTCAGCATGAATAATGAATCAATATCACTACTTAATATATAAAGAGGCACATAATGGTAGCTGAGTGGTGCCTCTGGATTGAATGCTAGTTCTGCAGTGAGGAAGGCTAGAGTCCAAATGTAGCTGTAGAGACACCCACTAGCTATTTTCTGTTGCCTGTGCCAATTTTGGCCTAATAACACCCAGAAAACACAGGTGCTCTATCAACCACCACCATACCATCCATACATGGAACCATCAGTTATAACAAATGGAGTTTTGAATGCTGTGGTTAAGTTCACTTACTTTGGTAGTGTACTTTTCAGGGATGTACACACTGACAATGAGATTGATGCATGCACTGCCAGAGCTAGCTCAGTGTTTGGGAGGCTCTGAAGAAAAGTTTGAGAGAGGGTCTACAGAGCCATTGCATTGACCTCATTGTTATATGCTTGTGAAACATGGACAGTCTACCAGCGCAATGCCAGGAAACTGAATCGCTTCCATCTGAACTGTCTTAGGAAGATTCTGAGGATCACCTGGCATGATAAGGTACCAGATACTGAAGTCCTTGCTCGAGCTGAAATGTCAAGTATTCAAACTATGCTTCAGAGAGCATGACTCCTATGGGTTGGCCACATTGTTTGAATGCAAAAAGTATGCTTGCCAAAAAGACTATTTTATGGAGAATTCGCATAGGACAGGCTATCTCATGGTGGCCAGAAGAAATGATACAAGGATACTCTCAAGGTCTCTCTCCTGAACTTTGGGTTTGACTGTGCAACGTGGGGGACACTAGTACAGGACCCCTGAGCATGGTGTGCCCACATCAGAAAGAGTGCTGTGCTCTTTGAACAAAGAAGAATTGAGGTAGCACAAAGTAAAGGCAGGATGTACAAATTTGGAATATGCACCCCAAATATTCACACGGATTATCTATGCTCAACCTGTGGTAGAGCATTCCGAGCTCATATTGGTCTGATTAGCTACAGTTGGACACACTGAAATTTCACTTAAATCATGGTGATGTCATTTAGGTCCTCTTTGAAGATGAAGGACAACAACCAATCAACCAACCTTGTGACCCTGGGTAAGTTTCTTAATGTCTGCTTGCCTCTGTTTCATCATTTATAAAATTGTGATAATAATATCACCTACCTTTCTGGGTTGTTATGAGAGTTGAGTGAGATAATATTTGTGAAGGGCTTAGCACAGTTCTTGACTTATAAGTGGTGCTTAATCAGTGTTTATTTCCTCCCTTCCTGTCTGTCTAGCAGCACTGAATGGCATACCATCTGAATACTTCTGGGCAGTTAGTTGTTAGGTATCTAGGTAGTGCAGTGAGTAGAGTGCTGGAGTCAGGAAGACATCATTTCAAATCCAGCCTTAGGCATTTGTTTCCTGTGTGACCTTAGGCTAGTCACATTACCTCCCTCTTCATTAATTTCCTTATTTTAAAAATAGGAATAATATTGGTACAGCCCTATGTCAGAGACATTTGTGGTTAACTTCTGGATCACTGCAATAAAGCAGCATTGCAATAAAGTCAGTCACATCAATTATTTTGTTTTCCAGTGTTTATAAAATTCTATTTATACTATACTCTTGTCTATTTTGTGTGCAGTGGTATTATGTCTAAAAAAATCAACACAAATACTTTAATTAAAAAATATTTCGTTGATAAAAAAATACTAACCTTTATCTGAGGCTTCAGGGAGGTGGTAGATATCTTCTCTTCTCCCCCTTCCCTCCCCTCCCTTTTCCTCCCTTCTCTCCCTTCTCCTTCCCTCCTTTTCCCTCTCCTCTCCTCCCCTCCCCTCTCCTGTCCTCCCTTCTTCTCCCCTGGTATTCTATCAAGGGGAAGGTACAATCCATCGCCAAAAGCTGCCTTTTTACTTCGGGTTTACTGGCTACATTTCTTGCTCAAAGATGAAGCCTTAAACCCAATTCACTCTGGAGCTCATAGTCCTTACCCACCTAACAGAGTGAATGTAATTACTAAATAGTAAGTATTTCTCTTTTACCCAGGAACCCTGAGGGTCTTCCCCTCCTAGTTTGTTTGTTTTTTCTTTTTTGGATTAAAAGGGCCTTCCCTTCAGTAACTACTTAAACAAGCCTATTTATTGAATGGGTGTATCTCACTCAAAGTAAGATTGTGCTAAGAGCTAAGTCTGAAAGGACCAGGGACTCATATTGCATCCTGGGCCATCTCCAGCAGTCCTGATGAATATCAGGCCACTGGACCCAGATGGCTCTGGAGAAGAAAGTCAGGCTGGGGACCTTGCACAGCCCTTCCTCACTCAAATCAAAGTGAACTACAAGTTATGTCATCATCTTGATGTCATGGTCCTCTTTAAGCACGAAGGACAAACACAACAATATAGAGGTCTTTGTAGGGTTCTCAATTAGTCTAATTTTAATATTAATGTGTCTCAGGGAATAAGGAGACCAGAGGTGAATGAGTGATAGGTGGAAGAGGTGGTCTGTGGAGTAGTCAGAACAAAGAACATTTATCACCTAAGTTCAGTCTTACATGGGTGTGGTTTATTGTACTCAAAATAATTACAATAGCAACATCAAAAATCACTCATCATAGATCATCATAACAGATATAATAATAATAACAAAGTTTGAAATATTATGAGAATTATCAAAAGATGACACAGAGACATCATGATGTGAGTCCATGGTGTTGGAAAAATGATGATAGACTTGTTATGCATGGCTGCTGGAAACCTTCAATTTATAAAAAATGCAATATTTGAAAAGTATAAGTAAAAATAATTACCATAAAATGAGGAATAGCTGATATGATCATTGATAAAATAAAGTAAAATTTGTAAAATGCCATACTAACTTTAAAGTTTATATAAATGCTAATTATTATTGATTACACTTTCAAGGAGAAAGATGTGGTTAAAATGTAATCATGGGAATTCTCATTGTACCCCTTTATACCTAGACAAACCAAATAATAAATAGTGACAAATAAAGACTTACTAGAATTTTAGAAAAGTTAAATATGAAAGTTCTCTTTTGATTTCTGAATTTGAATAGAAAAATTTCTCTCTCTGGGCAGTTAGTGCCATGGTAGCTAGAACTACAAGACTGAAGTTCAAATGCTATCTCAGTCATGAACTGGCTCTGTGGCTCTATCCAAATCATTAAATTTCTCAGCACCAGGTCTCTGATCTGTATAGTTTGGATAATAAAAATAACAGCTATATCACACAGTAACTTTGCAGATTAAATGAATAAAACCTGTAAATTGCTTTTCAAACCTCAAAGCACTCTATGTATGCTTTTGCATGTTTTTCAGCTATACACAATACCTTCATAAAAACTGACCAAGTGTTAGGGCATTTAAACCTCACCAACAGATTCAGAAAAGGCAGAAATATTAAACACTCCCTGTACTGAAGGTGCTGCAATAAAAGTATATTCAATGAAGGGAATTGCAAGAAAGGATTAAAAATCACTTCAAGACTAATTCCAAAGAATTCACAGGTCAAAGAACAAATCATAGAACAATAGATAATTTCATCAAGGCAAATGGCAACAATGAGACCACAACATTTTTGTGATGCAGGCAAAGCAAACTTAGTGGAAAATATAAATCCCTAAACTCTTAATCTGGAGACTGAAAGATTGGAATAACGACTTGGGCATGCCTCTAAAATAATTAGAAAAGCAACAAATCAAAAAGTTCCCAGTAAACACTAAACCAGAAATCCTGAAAAATCAAAGAAGATATTAAGAAATTTGAAATGAAAACAACAGCAACAGTCCATCAAACTGAGAAGTAGAAACAGAAACTGATATTATGAACAAACCAAACCAAAGAGCTAATGGATTTGATTGAATGAAAAAAAGGAAAATCTAATTGCCCACATCAAAACTAGAAAAAGAGAACTCAGAAGAAATGAAGATAAAATAAAAGACAGTATTTGAAACCTATTTAGGCCAATGCTATGGCAACAAAACTGTTATCATAGGTGAAATTGATGGATTTGTAAAAAAATACAAAAGCTTTAGATTTATTGGAGAATAAGTAGAGAATTTTACATTATCTATCTTTAGAAAAAAAAGATAGTGAATAGCCATAAATGAACTCTAAAGGCAAAAAACACCAGGAAAGGATGTGAATTTGTCAAGTGGGTTTGTCAAGTATTTGTAAAGAACAATTTAATCTAATATTTCATAAAGTGTTTACAAAAATAGAAAAGGAATGAATCTGTTCAGACTCTTTCTATGATATAAACGTTGGCTTAATAACCAAACAAAAAATGCAGCAAAGAGAAAGAAAACAATGGACCATTATCCTTAATGATTATTAAACCAAAAATATTAAGTAATATATTAGCAATGAGGTTACAGTAATGGATTAAAAAAATATACACTATGTCCAGGTTTTATTTGTATTTGAAATACTGTGTTCATATATGTAAAACTATAAACATAACTGACTATGTAAATAACAAAAATAAAAATGAGATAATTTTGTTAATATAGCTGAAATTTTTTAAAAATAAAAGTCAGTATTCATTTCTATAAAAAATTCATGGATACTTTTTATGTCAATAATAATACTTGCACTGCTTGACTCACAGGTTGACATGAGAAAAGTGCTTTGTTAACCTTAAAGTGACATCTACATGTGTCTATATTCCCACACGTGTATAAAAAATATAATGTATATTGTGGATATTCTCTGGGGAGGAGGTTGATTAGATCACTGCTGATCAATTAAGTCTCCCCTACCCACAAGATGAGATTTCAGAATGTAAGGAGCAATAACCGAGACAGTAAAGTATTAAAATGTGTCCCATTCAGATTTTGGAAGGGTTCCAGAGTGATGTATTCATTGATTATAAGGGGTATGAAACTGAGGATGACCTATTTTTTATCCCCTTCAGACTTAGTTGGACCTCTTCAAAGGAAGTCTGAAGGGGTATTCATGTTTCTTTCTTCTTTTAGGAGGTGGGAAGAAATGTTTCAGTTAATTTAAGGGAAGGTTGTGTCCCTGGTCATAGAAGAATAACCAAGTCCATGGAAGGGAGATATATCTCTTTGCTAATCCAGATGAAAACTAGGTGGGAGAACCTAGTTCCTGAGAGAGTATCAGAACTCTCAGTGGTGCCTGCATTGCCCAGTTTTAGTTACTCTCCTTGTCTCAGTATCTTAGCTTTGACTCCCCTGCCAATTTGCTGACAGTAGTAGTGTCTTAAGCTGGCAGCTGCTGTGGCAGGAAAGCCCTAGTAGTGCTGCTGCTGGTGGCATCCCCCACTTTCCTCTTGCCTGGTATTCTTTTTACTCTAAATTTCCAGGTTATGGTGGAGTGGTAGCTGTGGTTATCTCTAGTTTCCCAACATAGTTGCTATGCTGTATGCCATCTGTCTGCCAGGTTTCTTGCCAGCTTGCCCTGAATTGATTTTTCAAAAAAATTTTACTCAGCTCCACATTCTTAAGAGCAATGTGGGCTTGTGACTTCCTCCCTTTGTATCACGAGAAGAAGACTTGCTTGTCAATGAAGTCTGTGTTGAGTGTTAATTGCCTAAAGGCTGAGGGGAGGAAAACTAGGTGGTTTCCATCTTGACCATCTGGGATATATCTTGAGAATTCACATCTCCCTAACATCCTGCAAGGGCATCTACCTGAGACTCAATGGGTAACACTGGATGTGTGTATTTGCCTCTTTCTGCACTTCCATTTCTCCATAGACTTGAGATATTTTCTCCATCTCTAACCTTTTTGAGGGAGTATGGGTGATAGAGATGAGACTGATGAATCTTCTGACCCAGGCCTCTGTACGTATACTGCAGGTAACTAAGGGAGTACAAGGAGTTGGGTGGCTACTTTTTACTTCTCCTTAGGAAGGTCAGGGCCCAAGGGCAAATCTTCCCTTCTCACTTCCTTGTTTCTTATAGATTATAGTCTGATCTCCCTTTTTCCTGCTCCCCACTCTGGGGATCATGGGTCCCCATGGCCTTTGACTCAAGGACAATAAACCAGAAAACCACATGGGAATGACTGATAGCAGCTATTACCTCTAATAGGGTCTCTGGGGAAACACCCATGAGTGATGGGGATCATACCTAAAGCTTAAAGGTTCCCACATTCCTTCTCTTTATTTTATGTCTCACTCTGTCTGCCTCAAAAGGTTCTTCTGTTTTTTTTTTGCTCTCTTGTCACTTTTCTCTCCTTTTCTCTCTTTCCTCCTTCCCTCTCTCCACTCTCCCCTTTTTTCTTTCTGTCTTTTCTCCCCCTTACATATTTCTCTATTCCTTCCTACATCTGTTCACATCTTCAATTACCTTTAATACCGAAAGACTAAGGTTTTTGCCCATAAAAAAGAACTTTGTGAGGTGGAAGGACCACTTTGATGTTACAAACTGCAAACTGCTTTAAGGTTAAGTCCTATTTCCTTTTGATAGGTTAAAATATAATTTCTGTTTTAGTTTGCTCAGAAAGTATATTCTAATACCCCACTGCTCATCCATCAGAATCTCCACACTTGGAAAATTCTTGCCTTCTCTAACCTGGTCTCTCTTACTGAAGCAGTTTGTCTATTTCTTTCTCTTCTTTGGGCTTATGAACAACTCTCTTTTGGTCCTGTCCCAAATGTAGATTTAGAGACATGGATGATGCTAATGACACAGCAGTGACTGAGTTTATTTTGTTGGGATTCTCATATTTGGGGACCTACCAGAGTGCCTTGTTTTGGGGAGTGCTCTTTGTCTACTTGGTCACCTTGTTGGGCAACTCCCTGATCATCACCCTTACCCTACTGGACCAAGCCCTGAGCACTCCAATGTACTTTTTCCTTAGACATTTTTCTATGATAGAGATCTTCTACACCACAGTCATTGTGCCTAGGTTGTTGAATGACCTCTCCTCTCATCTTGCCATCTCTCCTGCCAGCTGCTTCACCCAGATGTATTTTTTTATCCTTTTTGCCATTGCTGAATGCTGTTTGCTCACTGCTATGGCTTATGATCGTTATGCTGCCATTTGTCAACCCCTGCATTATGCCATATTGATGAAGTGGCAGGTATGTGTGGGAATGGTGGGTGCCTCTTATCTAATGGGAATCATCACAGGCACCACTGACTCCATATTCATCTTTACCTTACCCTTTCAAGGCACCAACATTATTCACCACTTCCTATGTGACAATTTGGCAATTTTGAGACTGACAAGTGGAGACACATTCTGGGGGGAGGTTGCGAATCTTGTTTTCACTGTACTGTTTATCATGACTCCCTTTGCTCTCATCATATTTTCCTACGTTCGCATTCTCATTACCATCCTTGGGGTAGCCTCTGTTCAGGGCCGCCAAAAAGTCTTCTCTACCTGCTCTTCCCACCTGATGGTTGTCACACTTTTCTTTGGGACTGGGACCATTGCCTACATGAAACTGGGAGCCAGTGCTTCTCAGGACTCGGACCAAATCGTCTCCCTTTTCTACACAGTTGTAACTCCCATGCTCAACCCTTTTATCTATACCCTGAGGAACAAGGAGGTGATGGGTGCCCTGAGGCGCAGGGTAACAAAACACCTTTGAAGTCCTTGCCCGGTCCAGTTTTTTGCATGGCTTCTTTTTGGGTGAGTTGAAAGATGTTTCCTGAACTTTGTTTTTTCTTTTAATTTTGCATTTTTGAACTATCAAACATTTGTTTGTTCTTCTAGTCCTCCTGCCCCTGCCCCCACCTTCCACTAAAGGAAAAAAGAAATTCCTCATTGCAATATAGTCACAGATAACAAATTCCTAAATCAATTTTGCCCCAGTGTTCCTCATACTGTATGCTTGGTGATCTTTACCCCTATGACCTGATCTTTGTAAATGGCAGGTGGCTGAACCCCCAGATCTTTTGCACAGTAGGGAGATTCCTGGAGGATTATGATTGAGATGGGCCCAATCTTTCAGAAGGACATCTTTCCTTTTCTAAAGATCCCAGAAATCTTTGTCAGTTTTCATCCAAGATTCTGACCTGGTAGCTGTTTTCAGGTTTGTGCTTCAAGTGGAGACTGAATGACCACTTTTGGAGGGATATTCAGCATGGGCTGAACTAGAGGGACTAGGAAGCCTGTGTCTGGAGGACATAAACATGTATATTGACGTCTCCAAGTAAATGGGCAGTGGTTGGGGTGGAGGAGGCTGTCAGCTGACCACTGACCTCTTTAAGATTACTTTTAACACTGCGATTCTGTGATTTGGATTTTGGATGTGATTTGATATTATTTGGACCGGGGTGTTGAGTACATAAGGGTGTGCTGAGTTCAGTGTTGCAGTTTGAGAGGGATTCACATGCATTAAGGAACAAACTGTGAATGATTTGGTGTATGATAAACCATTTCTAACACACTCCAGACACCACTTTCTGAGGGCTTTGTTCCTGTCTCTGCACTAGAACTTTAAAATATAGACCTTCCCTTCCTGTATGGTAAGGTATTCCACTGGCTATCTTCTGTGCCTGCAACTACTTTGGTCGTCAGAATGATCAGAGAATAAGCTCTATGAAAGTTTTCCAGTGGCAGGAAGTATTCATATCAGTTGAACAACCATTCATTAAGTCCTTATTATCTGGAAGTCATTGTACAAAGAGCTGAGGACACCAAGAAACAAATGCAAGTAGTCCTTTAAGGAACTTGGATTTTATTGGAGGAGATGCAGAATTTGGCTTGATCTATATTAGGAGGTAGGTCTTGTTTAGATTGCTTCTGTGCAACTCCTTTGATTTCCATCATTATGAAATGAGTATTCCTTGCCCAGATCTGTCCTTTTGTAATTTTTAACTCCATGAGGTTCTGAATTCTGTTCTGAACGTGGATGGATCTACAGTCTGTGTCTAGCTCCCTTGATTCTAGGTTGAGCAGATTTGCCCTATCTAAATATATTACCCTATTGAGATCCTGGTGATAGATATTTTCTGATCCCTCAGGTCATTTGTCAGTCTCACAGACTTCCTTTCTTTTTGAAAGCACTTGGGCTTAAGTTCCTTGCCCAAAGTCATACAGCTAGTGTCTTTGAACTCAGGTCTTCCTGCTTCTAAGGTCAGTCCTCTATCCTCTGTACCAACTAGCTGCCCCTTCTTGGGACTTCAATATGCCTGTTAATTTCCCTCAGCACTCTAGTTTGCTATTTTATTGACTCCTCAAGTACTATGACTTGACCTTCTTTCCATATCTCTTTCTTTCTCACAGAGAGGGTAATCACTTGTCCTTTGATATCGTCATTCAGAAGTTCTACCTATACAAACCAGCAAGCCAAAACTCTTCTATATGCCATTAATTTTTTTACATTTGCACCTCTCCCTGTCTTGCACCTCTCTTAAATCTATTCTTTGTTTTCAGGTCAGATCTCAAGTCATTCCAACCTTCACTGCTTTTAAAGTTCATTACCAGTAGGCTGGCTTTGGACTGTCCCTTAAAAGACTTGATGCTTTAGTTAAGCAGTTCAATTTTATGCTCTCCTCTACCCTTAAATTCCTTGTACTCCTATCCTATCAACATTTATGCCATTCTAATCCCCTTGTTTGGTAATTCCCTCTCTCTTCCCCCCCACCCCCATCTACCACCACTCCTTGTTATATATAGTCAAGGAAATCATGGAACCCTACTGGATGGGTTTACTACATATGTGGCAGGTAGATGGAATACTGGATAGAACTCTGGACCTGGAGTCAGCAAGATCTAAATTCAAATATGACCTCAGACACTTGCTAGGGGATGACCCAGACCAAGTAACTCTAGTTCTCTCAGTTTTGGTTTCCTCATGTGTGAAATGGAGATTACATTAGTACCTACCTCTTAGGGTTGTTGTGAGATAATAGTTGTAAAGAAATCACCTCAGTTCCTGGCATAGTAAGCACTATACAAATGTTTATTACCATTAGTATATCCTGCGTGTATCCTATGGATGCCTGTTCAGTTTTTTATTCTTCCCTCATTCATTCCCTGGTGTGCTATTTTTATTTTAAGCCTTTTCTTATTTCTTCCAGCTACTAATTCTAGCCTCCCCTCTCCTAACTTTTATTTTATATTTTACCAATAAAATGGAGGTTACTATCATGAGCACCCTTTTTCCCTCAATTCCTGATCTCAAATACCCTTAACAACATCTTTCATTCTTCCCCTCTTTGCTGCAGTCTCAGAGGCAAAGATGATTTTTGCTAATGCTAACTGCTCCTTGTGCCCTTGATCACATCCCCTCCAATCTCAAATGGGAGCTTGTATTTTTTGATTATACTTTCTCTCTAATCTTTAAATTGTCTTGATTTAGTTTCTTTCCCTGCTGCATTCAAAGATGCTCAGAAATTCTCCCCCTTTAAGAAACTTTCACTTGATTGTGGCATCTTTTTAAACTACAAAAATACGTCTCTTCTGCCTTTGATGAAGTCCTAGAAAACACTCTTTACTTATTGCCTTTACATGCTCACAGCTTCACTTTTTTAAAGAGATTTTTATTTTTGTGATCTTACATTGCACCTTGACAAAAATAAAATCTCTGCAAAAAACCCCTCCTCACTTTTCAGTCACTGAGCTGATATCAATAGCGTCTGTTCATTTTCCTGAACTTTTCATAATGATAATCATCAGTTGCCTTTTCGTTGGGGGGGCGCTTTCGATTGGGAGGCGACCTCTCGGCTTCCGGCTTCTCAGTATCTCCCACCCTGAGGGGTCGAGTTTTTGGCTCCTCCTTGTGCTTCCGAACTGGGGCGTGGAAATCCTCATGATAAAATCGGTTGTGCTGCACATAGTTCACAGCCATGTTAGTTGGCACAAAAGAGGTCTGGCTGTCTTTCTTTTTGCTCTGTTGCTCAGCCAGTAGACGTGCCTTGGCATCCTCTGTGGAAATGATATTTTTAATTTTGGCCTCGATGCCTAAGTCCACCTCGGGGATGCCACTCAGCATCTGATTGGACAGCATCTCCTCAGTTTTCTTGGCCGAGGAGACTCGGATGCTCTCGGGGAGCTCATAGAGACAGTCTTCAGCAGTCTTCCGTTTTACCTTTCGCTCCTCATTTTGCACAATTCCTTTCCTCTTCTTTAGTTCCGTGTTAATGTATTTCATCATGTCAGTATCTCCATCCCTTCGGTTAGTTTCTGCCAAAAACGAGGTGCCCAGGTTGAGGTCCTTCTCTTCATGAATCCTGTTCTTGTTCCTCTCCTTAAGTTTCTTCATGTCCACCATGCCCCCAGTGTGGCATTGAAAGGGATCCTCCTCTAGAGTTGTCTTTTCCTCGACTTTCTCCCCAACCAGGAGAGCTCCGGCGCTTACTCCCTTCAGTCGTCTCCTCAAGCTCTGAACCTCTTTGGCTTCCTCCAGTTTCACCCGGACATCCTCACTGTCCTGCTCGTCCGACTCCGACTCGGAGTCAGCGCGCCTCCTGCGGAAGGTCTTACCGGGCCGCATGACCCAACCCCCGCGTCCGGGATTGTCTCAGGGACGGCAGCGGGGAGCCCCTAGGCCTGATGCGGGGCCTGAGACGGCAGGCCCCACAGCGGCTCGCCCCACAGCGGCTCGAGAGCAGTTCCGGCGCTAGCGAGTGACGTCAGAGGGGTGTGTGTCGTTGCGCTCCCATGGGGCCGCGCGCTCCCATGGTCGCCCCGCCCTCGAAGGACAGGAAAGGGGCGGGCTGAGGCAGCGCGCGGGCACGCGGGAGCTCGGTCTGTGGAGGCGAGTGTGGGCGCGCAGCCCCAGCGCTGTCCCAACCCCTCTGGACCGTCCAAACTCGGGCAGCCCGACCTCTGTCTCCATTACTCCTCTGAAACCGGTTTCTGCAGCGATACCCAGTGCGTCTTGGTGGCTAAAGCCCAGCGTCCATTCTTCCTCTTCCGTGTCCTCTTTGCTGCTTTGGATGCAGCTGACCAGGCCCTCCTGCACGCTCGGTTCTCCTGCAGCACCGAGGGCGGGGCGCCGGTGGATTGTCCTCAGTGTCTTTTGTTGTGTCATCATTCACACCTCTGCCCCAGCCATGGGCACGCCTCAGGCGTCTGTCCCAGGCCTGCCCTCTCTGGGGTGATGTCATAAACTCCGCTGAGATCCATGATCGTCCCCTGTCTGATGGTTCTTCCTCGTGCTCTTGGACTTCTACATGTGAATGCCTCGGAAGCCCCAGAACTCCAGTGCCAGAGTCCCAGATAGAGCTCCTTTTGTATTCCTCTAAGCCGCCGTGTTTTTGTTGAGGGCACCACGGTGATGACTCCTCTGAGTCGTCCTTAGCTTTGCTCCACCTTGTGCCTCATGTCCAATCAGTCACCCAGTCTTGCTGCTGTCTCCATATTGCTTGTATCCATGCCTTTCTCTCCTCATTTACCATTACCCTAATTCAGGTCAGTATCTCCTGACTGTCACAGTAGGTGTCTAATTAATTTCCCTGTTTCCAGTCTTTCCGCAGGTGAACACACCCTCTCCCCAGCAGTTCCTAAGTTAATATCTCTGAAGATAGCTTCTTTTCTTTTTGTATTCCTGTTAATTAGGGTTTAGTGATTTTCCCAGGTATAGAGTTGTTAAGTGTCTCAGCAGGATTTGAACTCAAGTCTTCCTGACTCCAAGGCCAGTTCTCTCTCCACTAGCTGCTCTAGCCACCCTGCTGCCCCCAAACTCAGGTTTGATTATATCGCTTCTCTGCTTAAGAATGACTCCCTTTTATTGCTAGGATAAAATATTAAGTCCTTCCTATGGTATTTAATGTCATTCACAATCTGGTTCCAACATAGATTTTCTAAAGTAAATAAAGATTGCTCCTGACCATGGACTTAAGTTACAGCCAAACAAGCCTATTTGCTTCTCCTCAAGCATGATAATACAGCCCCTAATTTTCTTCTTCTGTAACAGGCTGTTTCTTACGTCTGGAATGTCCTCCTTCCTCATTTCTATCTTTTAGAATCCTTAGTTCTCTACAAGGATTAGCTCGACAATGATGTCCTACATGAAATTTTACCAATCTCTCCCTACCCACAGTCATTGATATTATTCTCCTTGAGATTACTTTCTATATACATTGTATTTCCTTATCTGTGTACATACTATTTTGCCTCAGAAGAAGGTAAGATCCTTAAAGATAGAGACTGTTTCACTTTTGTTTTTATATTTGTAATTCTTAACACAGTTCCTGGCACACAGTAGCACTAAATAGATAATTACATTCTTTCTTCTTTGGGTAGTTGTACTATGCTTCCCCACTTCATGCTTGACTTGGGATGCCTTTCATCTACTGTCTAGAGGGGACCCAGTACAACTCTATCTCTTCTAGTATGGGCAAGTCTTGGTTGAAGGTGAACTTGGATCATATAGTTCCAGTTGTTAACATATGTGCATAGTCATTAATCACAGAGCCAGAGAAGGCAACCAGATGACCTGAGTGATCCTGCCCACATGTACGAGCTCTGGACAGCCTTTGTCATACCATAAAGGTCAAGGAAATATGTTGTTTGATGTCAATTACTGTTTGGCTTATTTTTTTGAGAGAGATGTGTATGAGCATTTTCTAAGCATCTATCATGTGCTAGGTGCTTCCCAGATATTATCTTGGGGAAATACTGAATTGTCAATAATTCTCAAGGCTCAGAAAGGAGATCCTAGGGAAAACATGGACCCATAACAATTTCTCTCTGCTTTGAATTGAATGCTAGGGGTGTAGAAGGAGGTATGAGGCTAAAATCAAGGAAGCGCTTTATGATAAGAAGGTTAGTTCCCTCCACAAGCTAACTGCCATTCACCTTTCCAAACTTATTACTCATTTAATTTTTTCCCCTCCTACCATGTTTCAGTTAAATTGAATGTTCAATCTCTTATTTTTGTCTTTTCTCAGGATATACTCCCATGTTGGAATGCACTTTATTCTCATCTCCCTATTTTAGAATTCCTTGTTTCCTTCAAAACTCAGTTGAAGTTCCATCTCCTACAACTACATCATCCCTTTCCTGACTTTTACAGCAGCTAGTGTCTTCACCCTGGCCCACCAAATTATTTATTTTGTATGCACAAACATTCTATCTCCCCATAGAAATATAACCTCCTATAGGCTGGGATTGTGTCATTTTTTTTTTGTCTTTGTATTCCCAGCATCTGGTACAGTGTCTGGAATATAGTAATAATTAATAATTTCTTGAAATTCCAGGTAAAGATGGCCATGTGAAAGGTGCAGAGGACCCAACTCTCCCATCTTTACTCCAGCAATGATTTAATAAGAGCACCCGATCAATCAATAACCGTAAATCCCAAAGTGATCCTTCAGCTAGCTGACATCTAGTCCAGGGTAAAAGAAAAAGATGAGTAGAAGCTAAGAGCCCTGGAAGAGGAAACAGCTCAGGGAGTCCGCCATAGTGCCTTTACTGGGAAAACTCCAGCAGTAGAGTGAATCAGTAGTAGGAGCAGAGTTGTCCTCAGAGGGCACAGAAGAGGCAACATCCTGACCTTGGAAGCTGCAGAGATGAGAGAAGGCCACCCAGTGTCCTGATCAGGGACAGCCACCCACCGAACTTTGATCTCATAGTGGGAATGAAAGAAGAAGTAACCTAAGGAGGTGATTTAAAAAAGAATAGTCTTAAGGAAAAGAAAGGAAAGGAAAATGTATTAAGGAAAAAATGAGGAGATAGGGAAGGGAACTTAGGGAATTAATAGAAGTGTGATAAAGAGTCTGTAAATATACAGGAAGGGAAAGGTAATGTGTGATGTGAACGTCACTTTCATCTGAACTAGGGAAAAGAGGGTTTAACACTCTTTCTCTCTCTCTCCCTCTCCCTCTCCTTCTTTGTCTCTCTCTCTCTCTCTCTCTCTCTCTCTCTCTCTCTCTCTCTCTCTCTCTCTCTCTCTCTCTCACACACACACACACACACACACACACTAAGAGGTTTTTTTTGCAGAGCTACATTAACTTCAGCAGGGAAATATTGGGACAGTAGGAGAAGTGGGTGGTTGAGAAGCAGGGTAGGTATGGTACAAGCAAAACAAGATCTGTTGTGGCTGTGGTGGATCGTGAAGGGCAGATTAAGAGGAAAGAAAGAATGAGAATTTGAGATGTAGATTAGATAAGAGGAAGAGGAGTAGTGGGGCAAAGAGATCCCTTAAGTTATCTATCACTAAGTGTTAAACAAACTCCTCTTTTTGACCACCTTCTTTGTAAGGAGAGGGTGTGGGGCAAAGAAAAGAGAAAATAAAAGACTGAGATGACATGATGGAGGGAAATATGTAATTGATGATAATAACCATCAATATGAATGGGAGGTCACCTGCAAAGTGAAAGAAGGTAAGAATATAGTTTACAAAGCAGGACCCAACAAGTTGTTTACAAGAAACACAGAATCATATAGAATTATACTAAGGGGCTGGGTGAAAATTTAATTCTCTTTCAGATGAATTAGCTTAATTTTTGCACATATATTTTAAAAAGAAAGGATAGTAATCATGGTTTCAGACAAAGCAACAGTAAAAATAGATAGGCTTAAAAGAGATAAACAGAGAAATTTCATTCTACTTCAATTCACCATGAATAATGAATCAGTATCATTGAATGAAGAGGCACCTACAGGTAGTTTGGTGGTGCCTCTGGATAGAACACGAGGCCTGTAGTTAGGAAGATTAGAGTCCAAATCTGGCCTTAGAAACACTTGGTGGTTATGTGACCCTGGGTAAGTTTTTTCATGTCTGCTTGCCTCTGTTTTCTCATTTATAAAATTGGGATAATAATGTCACTTACCTTTCAGGGTTGTTACAAGAGTGGAAAGAGACAATATTTGTAAAGTGCTTAGCACAATTCTTGACTTGTAGTTGGTGCTTAATCAATGTTTATTTCCTCCCTTCCTAGCTAACTAGCTGCACTGAATGATATAGCAGTAGCTAGATCGTGCAGTGAGTAGAGTGTTAGATTCAGGAAGACCTCAGTTCAAATTCAAACTTAGGCATTTATTTGCTATGTGACCTTAGGTCAGTCACTTAACTTAGTTTTCCTTAATTTCCTTGTTTTAAAAGTAGGAATAATGATAGTACAGCCCTACATCACAGATATTTGGCATTCACTTCTAGATCACTGTGATAAAGCCAATATTGCAATAAAGTGAGTCACCCAAAATATTTGGTTTTTCAGTGTGTAAAATTATATTTATACTATACTATATTTATACTCTATTAAGTGTGCAGTGGTATTATGTCTAAAGTAATCAACACACATACCTAAATTAAAAATACTTTATTGCTAAAAAAATCTCTAACCTTCATCTGAGGCTTCAGGGAGTTGTAACCTTTTTGCTGGTAGATGTCTTGTCTAGATGTTGATGGCTGCTAACTGATTAGGTTGGTGGTTGCTAAACATTGAGATGACTGTGACAATTTCTTAAAATAAGACAGTAATGAAGTTTTTTCTATAAGTTGACTCTTCATTTCACTTGAACATTTAGAGGTCTTTGTAGGGTTTAGTCTAATTTCAATATTGTGTCTCAGGGAATAGGGAGGGCAGAGAAGAATGAGAGAGGAGGGGAATAGCTGGTTTGCAGAGCAGTTAGAACAAAGAACATTTAATTAAGTTCAGTGACTTACATGGGTATGCTTTATGGCACCTCAAAACAATTACAATAGTAACATCAAAGATCACTGATCATAGACCACCATAACAAATATAGTAGTAATGAAAAAATTTGAAATATTACGAGAATTACCAAAAGATGCCACAGAGACTTAATGTGAGCCCATGGTATTAGAAAAATGACAATAACAGACTTGTAACAGGGGGTTGTCAGAAACCTTCAATTTATAAAAAAAATGCAATATTTACAAAGTGCAAAAAAGCTAAGAGCAATAAAGTGAGGTATGCCTATACATATCTCATGTCATAAAATAAGGTAAAATTTGCAAAATGCCTCACTAATTTTAAAGTTCTGTATAAATGCTAGTTATTATTAATTAATATTTCAAGGAGAAAGATGTGGTAAAACAATAATAATAGGAAGTCTCCTTGTACCTCTGTGCACTTTGAGAAATCTAACCAAAAGATAAATAAGAACAAAGGTAAAGACCTGAATAGAATTTTAGAAAAGTTCAGTATGAAAGTTCTCTTTTGATTTCTGCATTTGAAGAGAAATGTTTCTCCTTCTGGGCAGTTGGTACTGCAGCAGCTAGAGTGGAAGACTGAAAACTGAAGTTCAAATGCTATCTCAGCCATGAACTGACTGTATGGCTCTATCAAAATCACTTAATTTCTCAGCACCAGGTCCCTGATCTGTAAGATTTGGATAATAAAAATAGCAGTTATATTATACAGCATTTTTACAGATTAAATGAAATAAAACTTATAAATTGCTTTTCAAGTCTCAAAACACTCTGTAGATGCTATTGCATGTTTTTCAGCTATACATAATACCTTTACAAAAATTTTCAAAGTATTAGGCATTAAAAACGTCACCAACAGATTCAAAAGCAGAAATATTAAACATGTATTCTATGGAAGATGATGCTATAAATGTATATTCAATGAAGGAAATTTGGAGAAAGGATTAAAAATCACTTCAAGACTAATTCCAAAGAATTCATAGGTCAAAGAACAAATCATAGAACACTAGATAATTTAATGAAAGCAAATGGTCACAATGAGACAACAACATTTTTGTAATGTAAGCAAAGCAACCTTAGTGGAAAATATCAATCTCTCAACTCTTTCTTAATCTGGTGACTGAAAGACTGGAATAATTATTTGGGCATTTCTTTAAAATAATTAGAAAAGCAACACATCAAAAGAGCTCCAGGTAAATACTACACGAGAAATCCTGAAAAATCTGAGGAAGTATTAAAAAATTTGAAATTAAAACAACAGTAGTAGCTCTTCAAAATGAGAAGGAAAACCAGGAGCTGAAATTATGAACAAAACAAACCAAATAGCTAGTGGATTTGATTAAATGAGCAAGAGGAAAACTAATGGCCAACATCAAAACTAGAAAAAGAGAACTCAGAAGAAATGAAGATAAAATAAAAGACAGTATAAAAAAACCTATTTTAGTCAATTGTATGGCAACAAAACTGTTAAGACTGATGAAATTGCTGGATCTGTAAAACAAATATAAAAGGTTCAAATTAATTGGAAAAGAAATAGAAAATTACATTATCCAGTTTCAGAAAAATGAAATTAAATTAGCCACAAATGAACTCTCAAGGTGAAAAAGATCAGGACAATATGAATTTACAACTGGATTTGTCAAGCATTCAAAGAATAGTTCATTCCAATATTACTTGAACTATTTGCAAAAATAGAAAAGGAATGAATCCTATTAGACTATTTCTATGATGCAAATGTTGGCTTGATAACCAAAGCAAAAATGTAGAAAAGAAAAACAGTGGACCATTATCCTTAATGGTTATCAAACCAAAAATATTAAGTAATGTATTAGCAATAAGGTTACAGCAACAGATTAAAAAGATTATACACTATGTCCAGGTTGTATTTATCTTAGACATACTGCATTCAGTATATGTAAAATTATAAACATAATAGACTGTCACTAGCAAAAATAATAAAAATGGGATAATTTTATTAATGTAGCTCAAATTTCTGAAAACAAAAGTCAACATTCATTTCTACTGAAAATCCATGGACATGTTTTATGTCAATAATAATACTTTCAGTGCTTGACTCCAGGTTGTGGTGATAAAGGTGAGAAAAGTGACATCTATATCTCTCTCTCTCTCTCTCTGTATATATATATATATATATATATATATATATATATATATATATATATATATATATATATATATATATATCCACACATGTGTATAACATATATAAAATATGTTGTGGGTATGCTGTGGAGGTTGACTAGATCACTTCTGATCAGTTAAGTTTCCCCAACCCACATGATGATATTTCAGAATGTAAGGAGCAGATAAACCAAGACAATGAAGTATTAAAATATGTTCCATTCTGTAATGGTAATTTAAATGGGAAAATCTTTCTCATTCATTAATAAATCCATGTGACCTGCTTGAGTTACGTGAAAGCCTAAGTCACATGAGTTTGAGTCACATGAAGCTAGTGGTGGGAAGAATTTGCTGAATAGGTGAAACAGTAAGGGTAGAGCAGGAAGGATGGAGGCAAAGCTGAGAGGAAATTTGGTCATGACAGCAATCAGAGTGAGGAAAGATAAAGGCAAGCAAGCTGCTGGCTAGTGTGAGTTAAAGAGTTTATTTCTGATTTTGTTTAAGGGAGCCTGCTTGTGATTTATTTAATGGAGCTGGTTTGTGGAAAACTTAGTAGGGAGAAGGCTTGGGGATAGTATTGTTGTCTGCATTGTTATTGTGTATAGATTTTTGTTACTATGGTAGATTTTGTTTTCTGGTGTCTGAATAAATGTTTTGCTTCTGTCTTCCATGTGGAGAGTCTGTTGTATTTCAAGATTCAGAATTGTGCCTGGATATTCATGGCCTCCATAGGCACTGTGAATATTGTGTTGGCCCTACACATTCAGATTTTGGAAGATTGTATTTATAGTTTGAGTGGCTCATACCCAGAGTGATGTATTCACTGATTATAAGGGGTACAAAACTGGGAGTGACCTATGGGCTCATCTCCGGATTTTGTTGGGCCTCTTCAGAGGAAATCTGAAGTGACATTCATATTTCTTTCCTTTTTAGGAGGTGGGAAGAAATGCTTCAGTCAACTTAAGGTAAGACTGTGTTCTTGGTCATAGAAGAATAACTAAGTCCATGGAAGGGAGTTCTCTCTGCTAATCCAGAAGAGAACTAGATAGAAGAACCTAGCTCATGAGAGAGCATCAAAGCTTTCTGTGGTGCTTGCATTGCCCAGTTATAGTTACTGTCTCTATCTTACTATCTTAGCTTTTACTCACCTACAGTGGTGCTAGCTGTAGATGGCACCTGTTGTTGTATGAAATATATCAGTACTACTGCTTCTGGTGGCATCCACCTCTGCCCTCTTTCCTGGTATTCTGCTTATTTTACTCTCAGGTTACCTGTGTACCAGCTTATAGTGTCTAGGGTTATCTCCAGGTTTCCAGCATAGTTGCTAAACTGCCATACCATCTATCTGCCAGCCCCTTTGTCAGTGTGCCATGCATGAAAAAATTTTTTAAACTCAGCTTCACATTTTTTTTGAAAAGTCATGCTACATTTATTCTCCCTCTATCCTTTTCTCCTTTAGAATAAATTCGTAGAAGATTTGATGGTGCAGCCAAGACAATGAATCATTTCTATTTTATTACCAGGAAGGCACTGACTGGAGTACGCAGCAAAGCCTAATAAGATTAAACAGGATATACTTGGGAAGAAAAGGGGGACTCTTGCTCTATACATCATGATATTCTCTAATTTAGTGAAGTGCATGAGTATCAGAGGAAAAAATATATGCCTTCTAAAGATGGTCTCCATTTATTTCACTTAGTTCCAGTTGGGATTGGCACAGAAGGAGCTCACTCATTTTCTGGGAGAGAGAGGTACAAGGAGGTGACTGGTAAAATCTTACTTCTCTCCAGTACATTCCTCTTCCCTGCTCACCTCTATTATCCCTTTCCTAATTTTGTTTTCATTCTGAGATTTGGAAGGGCTAAAAAACTTAAGAGCAAAGGTCAGGCTGAAATGGTTGAATCAGCTTCACATTCTTAAGAGCAATGTGGGGTTATGGCTCCCTCCCTTGTTTGTCAATCAAATTATGGGTGCCTCAGTCTGTGTTGAGTGTTAAGGTTGAGGGGAGGAAAACTAGGAGATTTCCACCTTGACCAGCAGATATGCATCTTGAGAATCCATATCTCCTTAACATCCTGTAAGAGCATCTACCTTAGACTCACTGGGTAACGTTGGTTGTGTATTTGTCTTTTTCTGGACCTCCATTTCTCTCCAGACTTGACATATTTTCTCCATCACTAATTATTTTGGTGGAGTTGGGCTGACAGAGATGAGATTAATGTATCTCCTGACCCAGATCTCTGTATCTACATTGCAGAGAGTTCAGGGAGTAGAAGGAAAAGGGTAACTACTGTTTACTTCTCCTTGGGAAGCTTAGGGACTAAGGGCAAAGCTTCAGTTCTCACTTCCTTCTTTCTTCCACATTTCAATCTGATCTCCCTTTCCTCTGCTTCCCACTCTGGGGATCATGGGTCCCTATGGGCTTTGGCTCAGGGACATTAAACCTGAGAGCCACATGGGAATGACTGCTTGCAGCTTTAACTTCTAACAGGGGCCCTGGGAGGGACACCCATGGGTGAAGTGGATCATATCTAAAGCTTAAAACTTCCCTCTTTTTCTTCTATGTTTCACTCTTTCTACCTCAGTCTTCCTTTGCTCTCTCCATTCTCTCTGTTCTCTCTCTCCTTTTCTTTTCTCTTTTTTTGACCCCTCCCCCCTCATAATATTTCTCTATTCCTGCCTATATCTGTTCACATTTAATACTCAAAAGACTGAGGTTTCTGCCCATAGAACTGGGGGCTTTATGAGGTGGAAGGGATGACACTGACGTTCTAGACAGCAACTTGTTTCCTGTCTAGATCCCATTTTACTTCTGATAAATAAAGAAAAAAAATATATTTTATAGTTTTCTCAGAAAGGACATTCTAATATTCCACTGCTCATCCATCACAATCTCCACACTTAGGAAGTTCTTGTCTCCTCTAGCCTGAATCTTAATGTAGGAGTTTGTGTACTACTTTCTTTTGTTTGGGACTATTAATAACTCTCCCTTGGTCCTGTCCCCAAATACAGATCTTGTGACATGGATGATGGTAATGAGACAGGAGTGACTGAGTTTATTTTGTTGGGATTCTCATATTTGAGGGCCTACCAGAGTGCCCTCTTTTGGGGAGTGCTCTTTGTTTACTTGGTCACCTTGCTGGGCAACTTCCTGATCATCACCCTTACCCTGCTGGACCCAGCCCTGAGCACTCCTATGTATTTTTTCCTTAGACATCTCTCTATGATAGAGATCCTTTATACTACAACTATTGTGCCCAGGATGCTGATTGATCTCCTCTTCTCACATCCTGCCATGTCTCCTGCCAGTTGCTTCACTCAGATGTATTTCTTTGCCCTCTTTGGCATTGCTGAATGCTGCCTGCTCGCTGCCATGGCCTATGACCGTTATGCTGCCATTTGTCAGCCCCTGCATTATGCCATGCTGATGAAGTGGCAGGTATGTGTGGGTATGGTGGGTGCTTCCTATCTGATGGGCATCATCACAGGTATCACCCACTCCATATTCATCTTTACCTTACCCTTTCATGGTACCAACATTGTTCACCATTTCCTATGTGACAATTTGCCTATTTTGAGACTGACAAGTGGAGACACATTCTGGGGGGAGGTTGCGAATCTTGCTGTCACCCTGCTCTTTATTATGACTCCCTTTGCTCTGATCCTGTTTTCCTATGTTCGAATTCTTATTACCATCCTTGGGGTAGCCTCTGCTCAGGGTCGCCAAAAAGTCTTCTCTACCTGTTCTTCCCACTTACTGGTTGTCACACTGTTCTTTGGCACTGCCACCCTTGCCTACATGAAACCTGGATCCAGTGCAACTCAGGACATGGATCTAATCCTCTCCCTTTTCTACACAGTTGTAACCCCCATGTTTAACCCTTTTATATATACCCTGAGGAACAAGGAGGTGATGGGAGCCCTTAGGCGCAAGATAACAAAACACCTTTGAAGTCCTTGCCTGGTCCAGTGGTTTGCTTGGCTTCCTTTTTGGTGAGTTGAAAGATGCTTCCTGATCTTTGTTTTTTCTTTAAATTAAATTTTATATTTTCAACTACCAAACATTTATTTGTTCTTCTACCCTCCCTGCCTTCTACCAAAGGCAAAACAAAACTCTTGTTGCAATATATATGTACACACACACACACACACACACACACACACACACATATATATGTATAGTCAAGGGAAACAAATTCCTTTATTGGTGTTGCACAAAAGTGGGTATCATTTTGCATGTTATGTGTTCTTCACACTTATGCCTCATCTTTGTGAAGATGACGGGCTGGAGCCCTAGATCTTTTGCACAGTGGAGGAATTCTTGGAAGGGTATAGTTAAGATGGTCTTGGTCTTTCAGAAGGACATCCTTCCTTTTCTGAAGGTCCCAGGAACCTCTGTCAGTTTTTATCTAAAATCATGATTTGGTAGCTGTTTTCAGATTGGTGCTTCAAGTGGAGGCTGAATGACCATTTTTGGAGGGATATTCAGGTATGGTTTGGACTACAGGGACTAGGAAGCCCATGTCTGAAGGACATAAATATGCATATTGACATCTCCAAGTAGAAGGTCAGTGGTTGGGGTGGAGGAGGTTGTGATCTGGAAACTGACTACCTTATTTACTTCTAACACAGATTCTGTGATATTATTAGAGGTACTGAGTATCTAAGTGTGTGCTGAGTCTAGTGCTGCAATTTGAGAGAGATTCACTTGGATTAAGGGGTACAATGTGAATGATTTAGTGTGAGTATGATATGCCAGCTTTGACACACCTTAGATCCTAGGGCTTGGATCCTCTCTGTCTTCCTCTGTGGTAAGGTATTCCATTGGCTATGTTCAGTGCCACTAACTACTTTAGTGGTCAGACCTATCATAGAATAAACTCTAAAAGTTTACCAGTGGCAGGAAGAATTCACATCAGTTTAAGAAGCATTCATTAAGTGCTTATTATGTGGAAGACATTGTACAAGGTGCTGAGGACACAGGGACACAGATGTAACAAGGCCTCCTTTACGGAACTTAGATTTTACTGGAGGAGATGCAGAATTTGTCTTGATCTAAATTAGGAAGTAAGTCTTGTTTAGATTACTTTTCTCCAACTCCTCTGATTTCCATTATCACTATGAAATGAATATTCCCTCCCTAGATCTGTCCTTTTGCAGTCATTAACTCCATGAGGTTCTGAGTCCTGCTCTGAACTTGAATGGATCTACAGCCAGTGTCTAGTTTCCTTGGTTCTAGGATCAGTAGATCTAATCTAAACTCTAGCTCTAACTCACTTTGCCCTATCTAAATAGACCACCCTAATGAGATCCTGGTGGTAGTTTTTTATGACCTCTCAGATCATTTTCAGTCTCACAGATTTCATTTCTTTATGGAAGCAATTAAAGTTGAATCACTTCCCAGGGTCATACAGCTAATAATCTTCTGAGGTTGTATTTGAACTCTGGTCTTCCCAAATCCAGGGCTAGTATTCTATTCAGTGTGCCATGTAACTGACATTAGCCATCTAGCTGTCCCCAGGTGCAGGTTTGATCATGTCACTCCTCTGTTTAAGAACCTTTTGTGGCTTCCTTTTATTTCTTGGAATAAAATATAAACTCCTGTGTTTGGTATTTAAGGCCATTCACAATCTGTCTCTGACCTATTTTTTCTAGAATAAATAAGCATTGCTCCCTGCCATGGACTTTACATTGTAGCCAAACTGATCTATTTGCTTCCCCCCAAACATGATAGTACAGCCCCCACTTTTCTTCTCCTCCTCCTCCTTCTTCTCAGTTCCATCACCCTTTTATCACTCAATTTCATTCAGCAATAAAGGAGAGGAAGGATGAATTGTTCCCCCTTCCCTATACTCCCCCAGCCCCAATTAAGACCTTCTGTGTCCTTTTCTCCTCTTACCCCCCACCTACAACCCAGTTTACTCCTTAGAGCCAAGGCTGCTTCTGACATTTGAGGACAGTGAAAGTTTGTGTCAGGCCTCTGCTGATATGACCTGGGTTTAAGGCCCTCTGGGAGGATGAAGAAAATCTTTGGGTTGTGAGGCCCTCTGTCCTGGGTTTGTTGTGGGCAGGAGTTGTCTCCTGTTTAAGGATGTTTGGTTAGAGACTTGGGAGTTAGGATTTCAGGCAGGGCAGGAGGCTGTTAGCGAGGGTCTTAGGTTCTATTGACTTCGAGAGCTAGAAGGGATCTCAGAGGTCATTTAATCCAACCCCTAACTGAGCAGGAAGATTGTTCTACAACATCCTGAACAAATGGTCATCCAGCCTCTGCTTGAACACTTCTTGTGACAGGGAACTTATTATCTTATGAACTGGGATTGGAGAGCTGGGGGTACAGGGGCATCCTGAGTTTGGGATGGAACAACCAAAGGGAGGTTTGGATTTATAGGAGACCCAGCTTTGAGGTGGGATTATACTGGGAGGTCCCCAGTCAGGGAGGCTCCCTCAGAGATCAGCTTGGCTGCATCCTTGACAGAGAAGTTGATCTCCATGAGGTATGAATCCCTGACCCACAAGTGAGGTGGAGCAGCAGGCACAGGAGAAGCAGCTGTGGTGCCAGTGGCAGTCCTCAATTGACACATACTTGTCCCTACCAAGTCCTGCTGTGATGAGTTGCTTGCAGCTGCTACATTTCAGTGCATAGGGTTCCCCAAAGTAAGTCATGCAATAAGGGTCATTGTCCTGGGATGTGAACTGTTGGCCATCTAGGGAAGTTTGACACTCAGTGCAGACCAGGCACTCTCGGTGCCAGGGCTGGTCAAGATAAGTCACTCCACCTCGTGGAGTGTCAGTGTCTTGCTGTAGTAGGGCAAACTTGTTTTTGTAGCAAGGTAGTAGTAGTGAGTACCCTTGTCAGGCACAAAGGAGCAGGAGCCTTGCCTCACAGCCACTGCAGAACAAGCAGTGTTCATGCCAGGTCTCTAGCTTCTGAGACCCTAGTTTCTGAGATCTAGGCATGATGGTCTCCCCACAGACTGAGCACTGCAAAGAGAAGGCACTGCAGTAACACTCATTCCACAAGAGCTCATTGTCTTGGCAAGTAAAAGGGTTGTCTGTCAGGGACTTCTCACAGTGTCAGAAGAGGAACCAACTTTCATGGTAGTGGTGATTTTCATAGAACAGTTCCTAAGAGTCAATAAGTTCCTTGCACTTGGCACATGTGTTGGAGAAGGTGCCATCATAGCAGTGGGGGGCCATCCTCTGGCTGGCTGGCTCAGGAGGAGAAAGTGAGGCTGGTGACCTGCACAGCCCTCCCTCACTCTAAACAATGTCAAGCGCATCATGTCATCATCTCTCTGATGTCACGGTTCTCTTCAACAATGAAGGATGAATGCAATAACAACAAAATTTCTGGCCACATAGGGGCTCCCCACACTTGGCGCAGTTGAAGGCCTCTCTCGTGGTGGTGCCAAGGGCCCTGGGAGGCCGGGGCCGACTCACGGCTCAGGCGACTCCTGTCCCGAGACCGTGTGGGTGACTCTTACTTGTCTGCTTCTTTACAGACTACTTCCTATGTCTGGAGTGTACTCCTTCCTCGCTTCTGTCTCATAGAGTCCTTCGCTCTCAAGAAGGATTAGTTTGAGTGTAATGATGTCCTACATGAGATCTTTACCAATCTCTCCCTACCCCCAGTCATTAATATCATCCCCTTGAAATTGCATTCTATATTCACTGCATTTCCTTATGTGTGTTTCCTTATGTGCTGTAGTACGTACGTAGTTTTCCTATCTCTAGTTCTTAACGCAGTTGCTGGCACATAGTAGCTCTAAATAGATACTTAATTTAATTACATTTTTTCTTCTTTGGATAAGTGTGCTATGCCTCCCACCTTGATGCTTGACTTGAGTTGCCTTTGATTTGCTCTCCAGAGTGGGCCGAGTATAACTTTGTCTCTTCTAGTATGGCCAGGTCTTGCTGAAGTTGAATTTGGAACATGTAGTTCCAGTTGTTAGTGTATGTGCATAGTCATTAATCACAGAGCCAGAGAAGGCGACCAGATGACCAGAGTGACACTGCCCACATGTGCAAGTATTGGGCAGCCTTTGTCACACCATGAAGGTCAAGGAAATATGTTGTTTGATGTCAATAACTGTTTGGCTTATTTATTGTAAAAGGAAGGATATGAGCATTTTATAAGCTAGTTGCTTTCCAGATATTATATAGGGGAATCCTGTATTGTGAATATTTCTCAAGGCTCAGAAAGGAGATCATATGGAAGACAAGGACCCTCAGTCATTTCTCTCTGCTTTGGACTGAGTACTGTGTGTGTAGAAGGAGATATGAGGCTAAAATCAAGGAAGTACTTTATGATAAGAAGGTTTGTTCCCTCCAGAAGATGACTACCATTCACCTTTCCAAACTCACTTCAATTTTTCCTCCTACCATGTTTCAGTTAAGTTGACTGTTCAACCTCCTATCTTTGTTTTTTCTCAGGATATACTCCTATGCTGGAATGCACTTTGTTTTCATCTTTATCTTTTAGAATTCCTAGTTTCCTTCCAAACTCATTTGAAATACCATTTCCTACATTATATATTTTCCTTTTCTTTCCAGCTGCTGGTGCCTTTGCTCTGGCCCAACATGTAACTTTTATTTATGTTGTATAGACATATATTCTATCTCCCTATAGAAATATAACCACCTTATTGGCAAGGATTGTGTCATTTTTTTTGCCTGTGTATCTCCACCATCTGGCACAGTATCTGACATATAGTAAATGGTTAATATTTTCTTGCTATTCCAGGTAAAGATGGCCATGTGAAAGGTGCAGAGGACTCAACTCTCCCACTTTTACTCCAATGACAATTTAACGTGACACCAGATGAAGGAATAACCCCCAAATCCAAAATGATCCTTCAGCAAACTGATTCATCCAGTCCAGGGTAAAAGAAAAAGATGAGCAGTAGCTAAGAGTCCTGGAAAAAGGAAACAATCCAAAAGTTTTCAACTCAGGGGAGTTCCAGAAGTGCCCTTACTGGGAAAACTCTCAGTGGTATCTGTAGTAGGAGCAGAGTTGTACTGAGAAGGCACAGAAGAGACAGGATCCTGACTTTGGAAGCCTCAGAGGGGAGAGAAGACCACCCAGTTTCCTGATCAGGAACAACAACCCACAGAGCTTTGACCTCATAGTGGGAATAAAAGAGGAAGTGGCCTAAGGAGGTGATTTAAACAAAGGAGCAGGCCTTGGGGGGACTGAATCACTGACACCTGTGGTGGTTTCCAGACTTCTTGACACCAAATGACCAAGGCCAAATTGGAAAATCAGTGGAAAAAAAAACCTGTGTGAGAGAGTAGAGTGGTCTCTAGCTCCAGGGCATCAAAGAGGGGCAGAGGAACCCATGGCAACAGTGGCAGCAGCAGCAGGGGCAGTAGCAGTAGTTGTTTCTAGAGCTCTAGGCTCACAGATTGTGGGGGGGATCCAGTGACTAACAGTACACCCCCACCTCCAGTGGAAGTCAGAACTATCTTGACAAAGAGCTCAAAAATCAAGTAATTTACTGAGGAAATGAGCAAAAACAGGAAAAAAGACCAAACTAAAAAATTTTATTTTTGTGGCTAGGAATATCAATACATATAATCACAAGGAGAAGGAAAGTCAAAGCTCCTACATCTGAAACCTCCAAGAAAAATATGAATTGGTCTCATGCCATGGAAGAACTTAAAAATGATTTTTATGATCAAGTGAGAGAAGTAGAGGAAAAATTGGGAAGAAAAATGAGAGCGATGCAAGAAAATCATGAAAAAATGAATCAAGTGCTTGCTAAAGGGGACCCAAAATGCTGAAGAGAACAACACCTTGAAAAATGGAAAATGGAAACAGAGACTACATTTTTGTGATGTAGGCAAAGCAAACTTAGTGTAAAATATAAATCTCTAAACTCTTATTCTGAAGTCTGAAAGATTGGAATAGTGACTTGACCATACCTCTAAATTAATCAGAAAAGCAACAAATCAAATAATTCCAAGTAAATAATAAAACTAGAAATCCTGAAAAATCAAACAAGATTCTAAAAAATTTGAAATGAAAACAGCAGCCACAGTTCATCAAATTGGAAAGTAAAACAAGGTGCTGACATTATGAACAAAACAAACCAAATGGGTAGAAAGATGAACATATACTAGCTCTACCCCTGCAGCCTATAAAATACCTGTAAAGAAAGACTCGACAAATTCTAGAGCAGCAGAAGCCACAGAACAACAGAGTGGAGGAGATTTCCAGCCCAAGGTGACCTGGAAGGCTCATGGGAAATGTCTGTCACACAGAACATGGAGGGGAGCCCAGCCCAGTGTTGGCCACATGGCACTGCTCTGGGAGGAGGATGCGAGCAGGCCTCTGGGGTGGAATCCCCAGTCTCAGTAGCAGCAGTTCACAGATCCCTCAACACGTAGGCACCAAAGGTCAGTTACAGGGTTTCTTCAGCTGGTAGAGAAGGGAAAAGGGCCTTCCCATGGCTCCAAACTCAGGTGGTGGTCACATTGGACAGGCAGCAGCAGCTTCCACAGCAGCCCCTACAGCACCCCACATCCATTGCTGGATCGTAAAACCCCTGGCAGCACTGAACTGCTGATTCTTACCTCGGCCCTGTGTAGAGCCCATGTCTCCATCTTGAGGGATTTGGGCAATTGATCTTTATCTCAGCAGCCCTGCCCTTGCAGCTTATCTGAATCTCAGCCCCCAGCACTGTCTTTGCAGAACTGGAGGTGAAGTGGTTGTGAAGAGGAAACTCTATTACTAAGATTCTGGGTGCAAAAATTTCTACTTGAGGGGGTGGAGCCAATATGGTGGAGTAGAAAGACTCATGTATGCTAGCTCTGAACCCACAGCCCATATATTTCCTGCAAGAAGAACTCCCCACAAATTCTGGATCACTGCAAGGCACGTAGAAACACAGTGGAAAAGATTTCCGTTCGAGAGAGCCCTGGAGAGCTGTGCCCAGGGGTCCGTCACACCCCGGAAAGCGGAGCCCACCCCTGAGCTGCCCTGGCCGTGGCCCCAGAGGAGCAGATCCGAGCAGGCTTCAGGGAGGAAATCTCTGGCAGCCGGGAAGGTCCCTCCACCCACAGACGCTACAGGTCAGTGAGAGAGACGTCTGGGCTGGCCGAGAGCGGGGCAGGGTGTCTCTGTGGCTCGGGCCCTCTTGGGAGGCAGCGGCAGAGGCAGAACTTAAGCTCACATTGAATAGCAGCCACGCCTGCCACGGAAAGCCCATTTGAATCTCAGACCCCAAGCACTAGCTGGGAGGATCTAGGCGGGGGTGGACAGGAATCTCAGAAGTCAAGTAACTGACTGGGAAAATGCCCAGAAAAGGGAAGAAAAATAAGACTATAGAGAGCTACTTTGAGGGGGTACAGATGTTCCCGCCTTCCAATTCCAATGATGAGGAACTATTCTTACCATCAGGCAAAGACGTGGAGGTTGGGGCCTCTGTATCCCAGACATCCGAGGTGGATGTCTGGTGGGCTCAGGCCATGGAAGAGCTCAAAAAGGATTTTGAAAATCAAGTTAGACAGGTGGAGGAAAAACTGGGAAGAGAAATGAGAGAGATGCAAGAAAAGCATGAAAAATGGGTCAATACCTTGGTAAAGGAGACCCAAAAAAATGCTGAAGAAGATAACACCTTGAAAAATAGGCTCACTCAATTGGCAAAAGAGGTTCAAAAAGCCAATGAGGAGAAGAATGCTTTCAAAAGCAGAATTAGCCAAATGGAAAAAGAGGTTCAAAAGCTCCCTGAAGAAAATAGTTCTCTCAAAATTAGAATGGAACAGATGGAGTCTAATGACTTTACGAGAAACCAAGAAATCACCAAACAAAACCAAAAGAATGAAAAAATGGAAGAGAATGTGAAATATCTCATGGGAAAAACAACTGACCTGGAATATAGATCCAGGAGAGACAATTTAAAAATTATAAAATTATAAAAATTAAAAGTATACCCAGCAAAACTGAGTATAATACTTTAGGGGAAAATATGGTCTTTCAATGAAACAAAGGACTTTCAAGCATTCTTGATGAAAAGACCAGAGCTGAAAAGAAAATTTGACTTTCAAACACAAGAATGAGAAGAAGCATGAAAAAGTAAACAGCAAAGAGAAGTCATAAGGGACTTACCAATAGTGAACTGTTTACATTCCTACAGGGAAAGACAATATTTGTAACTCTTAAAACTTTTCAGTATCTGGGTAGTTGGTGGGAACACACACATACATACGCATACACACACATGTACATGCGTACATGCACACACACATACACACATGCACACACATACAGAGACAGAGAGCACAGAGTGAATTGAATAGGATGGGTCCATATGTTAAAAGAAATTAAGGTAAATGGTGAGAGAGAAATGTAGTGGGAGGAAAGAGGGTGAAATGGAATGGGGTAAATTATCTCTCATTCTAGAGGCAAGCAGGAGACTTTTTAGTGGAGGGTAAAAGAGGAGAACTGAGAAAAAAACATGAAGTTTACCCTCATCACATTCGACCAAAGGGAGGAATAAAATGCACACTCATTGTGGTATGAAAACCTATCTTACAATACCGGAAAGTGGGGGAGAAGGAGATAAGCAAGGGGGGGGGTGATGGTAGGGAGGGTAATGGGAGGAGGGAGCAATTTGAAGTCAACACTTGGGGAGGGACAGGATCAAAAGACAGAATAGAAACAATGGGGGGCAGGATAGGATGGAGGAAAATACAGTTAGTCTTACACAACACGACTATTATCGAAGTCATTTGCAAAACTACACAGATGTGGTCTATATTGAATTGCCTGCTTTCCCAAAGGGAATGGGTGAGGAGGGAGGGATGGGGAGAATTTGGAACTCAAAATTTTAGGAACAACTGTTGAGTATTGTTGTTGCTACTAGGAAATAAGAAATACAGTTAATGGGGAATAGAAAGTCATCTGGCCCTACAGGACAAAAGAGAAGATGGGGACAAGAGAAGGGAGGGATGATAGAAGAGAGGGCAGATTGGTGATAGGGAAAATTAGATTGCTTGGTGTATTGGGGTGGGGGGAGGGGATAAAAGGGGAGAAAATTTGGAACCCAAAATTTGGTGAAAATGAATATAAAAAGTTAAGTAAATAAATTTTTATTAAAAAAAAATTTCTACTTGATCCCCGACCAGTGTACATGCTTGACTGTACCACCTTGGAGGAACTGAGATGTTGCAGACCCCCACAGTATACCCTACTCTTGACAAAGGACCCAAAAGTCAAGTAACTTGTTGGAAAAATGCCCAAAGAAGGGGAAAAAATAAGACTATAGAAGGTTATTTTCTTGGGGGACAGATCACTTCTCCCATCCTTTCAGATGAGGAAGAACAATGCTTACCATCAGGGAAAGACATAAAAGTCAAGGCTTCTGTATCCCAAATATCCAAAATAAATATTCAGTGGTTTCAGCCCATGGGAGAGCTCAAAAACGATTTTGAATATCAAGTAAGAAAGGTGGAGGAAAAATTGGGTAGGGAAATGAAAGAGATGCAAGAAAATCATGAAAAACAGGTCAACAGCTTGCTAAAGGAGACCCCAAAAAATGTTGAAGAAAATAAAACCTTTAAAAATAGGCTAACTCAACTGGAAAAAGAGGTTCAAAAAGCCAGTGAGTTGAAGAATGCTTTAAAAAGCAGAATTGACCATATGGAAAAGGAGGTTAAAAAGCTAAATGAAGAAAACAGTTCTTTAAAAATTAGAATGGAACAGATGGAGGCTAATGAATTTTTGAGAAACCAAGAAATCACAAAACAAAACCAAAAGAATGAAAAAATGGAAGATAATTTGAAATATCTCATTGGAAAATCAATTGACCTGGAAAATAGATCAAGGAGACACAATTTAAAAATTAAGGGACCATCTGAAAGCAATGATCAAAAAAAGAGCCTAGACATCATCTTTCATAAAATTATCAAGCAAACTACCCTGATATTCTAGAACCAGGGGGCAAAATAAATATTGAAAGAATCCACTGATCACCTCCTGAAAGAGATCCAAAAGGAGAAACTCCTAGGAACATTCTAGTCAAATTCCAGAGTTCCATGGTCAAAGAGAAAATTTTGCAAGCAGCTAGAAAGAAACAATTCCAGTATTGTGGAAATACAATCAGGATAACACAAGATCTAGCAGCTTCTACATTAAGGCATCGAAGGGCATGGAATAGGATATTCCAGAAGTCAAAGGAACTAGGACTCAAACCAAGAATCACCTACCCAGCAAAACTGAGTATAATACTTCAGGGGAAAATATGGTCTTTCAGTGAAACAGAGGACTTTCAAGCATTCTTGATGAAAAGACCAGAGCTGAGAAGAAAATTTGACTTTCAAACACTAGAATCAAGAGAAGCATGAAAGTATACAGGAAAGAGAAATCATAAGTGACTTACTAAAGTTGAACTGTTTACATTCCTACATGGAAAGACAATATTTGTAACTCTTAAAACTTTTCAGTATCTGGGTAATTGATGGGATTACACACACACACACACACACACACACACACACACATACATAGAGACAGAGCACAGGGTGAGTTGAATAGGATGGGATCATATCTAAAAAAATGAAATTAAGGGGTGAGAGAGGAATATGTTGGGTGGAGAAAGGGAGAAATGGAATGGGGCAAATTATCTCTCATAAAAGAGGCAAGTAAAAAACTTTTCAGTAGAGGGAAAATGTGGGGAGATGAGAGAGAAAACATGAAGCTTACTCTCATCACATTCAACTCAAGGAGGGGATAAAATGCACACTCATTTTGGTATGAAAACCTATCTTATAATACAGGAAAGTGGGAGAAAAGGGAATAAGCAGGGTGGGGGGGATCCTGGAAGGGAGGGCAATGGGAGGAGGGAGCAATTAGAAGTAAACACTCTTGGGGACTAACAAGGTCAAAAGAGAGAAGAAAGAGAGAATTTCTTCATAGAGGAAATTGGGAGCAGGATAGGATGGAGGGAAATATAGTTAGTCTTAGACAACATGACTATTATGAAAGTCATTTGCAAAACTACACAGATATGGCCTATATTGTATTGCTTGCCTTCCCAATGGGCATGGGTGTGGAGGGAGGGAGGGAGAGAAATTGGAACTCAAAGTTTTAACGACAACTGTTGAGTATTGTTCTTGCATACGACTAGGAAATAAGAAATACAGGTAATGGGGTATAGAAATTCATGTTGTCCTACAGGAGAAAAGAGAACATGGGGATAAGGGACGAGAGGGATGTTAGAAGGGAGGGCAGATTGATGATAGGGGTATTTAGAATGCTCGGCAGTTTGGGATGTGGGGAGTGGAGAAATGGGGAGAAAATTTGGAACTCAAAATTTTATGGAAATGAATGTTGAAAACTTGAATAAATTAATAAAAAAAAGACATGCACTAAAAAAAACCCCTAAAAAACAAAACAAAAAAACCAAACCAAAACCAAAACAAAACCAAATAGCTAGTCGATATGATTAAATGAAGAAGAGGAAAATCTAACTGCCAACATCAAAACTGGAAAAAGAGAACTCAGAAGAAAGGAAGATAAAATAAAAGAAGTTATAAAAACCTATTTTGGTCAGTTGTATACTGACAAAACTGTTAACGTTAATGCAATTCATGGAGTTGTACAAAAATACAGAAGTTTCAGATTAATTGGAGAAGCAATAGAAAGTTTACATTGTCCGCTAAAAAAAAGTAAATTAGTCATAAATGAACTCTCAAAGTGAAGCCTGATGGATTTACAAGTGGATTCATCAAACATTCAAAGGACTATTCATTCCAATTTACTTAAAATGTTTACAAAAATAGGAGATGAATTAATTCTACCAGACTCTTTCTATGATACAAATATTTGCTTGATATCCAAATCAGACAGAGGAAAAAAAAGGAGAGCAATGTATCATTATCCTTAATGATTTTCAAAAAATATTGCGTAAAATATTAGCAATGAGATTATAGCAACAAATTAGAAAGATACACTGTGTTCAGGTTGCATTTATATTAAAAAGACTGCATGAATATGTATAAATCATTATGTAAATGTAAATCATAATGCAAAACATTACAGACTGTTAAAACAAAAAAAATTACAATTTTATTAATATAATTGAAAAACTTTGAAATAAATATCAGCAGTGATTTCCATTAAAATCCATGGACACTTTTTATATCAATATTAATACTTGCACTCACAGGTTGTGGTGAGAAAGTGCTTTGTTAACTTTAAAGTGACATCTGTATCTGCCTCTACATATGTATATATATTGTGGGCATGCTGACGGATTTGACTAAGTCATCCCTGATCAGTTAAGTATCCCCCAATCCACATGTTTAGATTTCAAAATGTAAGGAGTCGATACACAAGACAATAAAGTATTAAAATGTGTTCCATTCAGATTTTCAAAGTGGCTCACAGCCAGTGTGCTGTATTCACTGATTACAAAAGGTATGAAACTGGGAGTGATCTATTGGCTCATCTCTTTTGGATTTTGTTGGACCTCTTCAAAGGAAGTCTGACGAGGAATTCATATTTCTTTTCTCTTTTAGGAGGTGGGAAGAAATGCTTCAGTCAGAAGAATAATCAAGGTAGTGGAAGTTAGATCTCTTTGCTAATCCAGATGAGAAGTCGATGGAAGAACCTAGCTCATGAGAGAGCATCAAAGATTTCTGTGGTACGTGCATTGCCTAGCTATAGTTAGTGTTCTTGTCTTAGCTTTTATCTCCCTACAATTTCTTCAGCAGTGATGGTAGCTACAGCTTGCAGCTGTTGTGGCAGGAAATATATCAGTACTGCAGCTTCCGGTGGTATCCCCATCTTCCCTTTTACACTTTATTCTGCTCCTTTTACTCTCAGGTTACTTTTCCTCCAGCTTATAGTGGCTATGATTATCTCCAGTTCCAAGTATAGTAGCTAAGCTGCCATACCATCTGTCTGCCAGATCCCTTGCCAGTTTGTTATGCATAAAATGTTTTTAAACTCTGCTTCACATTCTTTTAAAAATATTTTTTAATATTAATTTTATTTATTTTCAGAGTTTTACAATCACTATCATATAACTTAGATTTTTTCCCCTCCCTCCGCCCTACCTTCACCCTCCCTCTCTGAGACAGTATACAATTTTATATAGGTTCTACACATACATTCCTATTAAATAAATTTCCACCATAGTCATACTGTATAGAAGAATTAAAATGAATGGGAGAAATCATATAACAAACCAAAACGTAATACAAAAGAAAATGATCTGCTACATTTTGCGATTGAATTCCATAGTTCTTTCTCTGGATGAGGAAGGTATTTTGCCTTAAAAGATCATAGGGAATTTTTTTAAGTCCTTGCATTGCAATGAAGTTCCAAGTCTACCAGAAAAAACTCTCCCACATTTGTGGTCGTTGCTGTGCACAAAGTTCTGGTTCTGCTCCTTTCTCTCAGCATTAGAGCATATAAGTCTTTCCAGGCCTCTCTGAAGTCTTTCTCTTCATCATTTCTTACAGCAAAATAGTATTCCATTACATTCATATACCAAAATTTATTCAGCCATTCCCCAATTGATGGGCATCCCTTTGATTTCCAGTTTTTGGCCACCACAAAAAAGTGCTACAAATATATTTGTACATGTGGGACCCTTTCCCATTTTTATCATCTCTTGGGGATACAGTTTTAGAAGTGATATTGGTGGGTCAAAGGGTATGCATATTTTTATAGCCCTTTGGGCATATTTCCAAACTGCCCTCCAGAATAGTTGAATCAGCTCACAGCTCCACCAACAGTGAATTAGTGTTCCAACTCTCCCACATCTTCTCCAACATTTATTATCTTCCTGTTCTGTAATGTTAACCAATCTGTTAGGTATGATGTGGTACCTCAGAGTTGTTTGATTTGCATCTCTCTAATCAATAGTGATTTAGAGCATTTTTTCATATGACTATGGATAGATATCTTTAATTTCTTCCTCTGAAAACTGCCTGTTCATATCCTTTGATCATTTGTCAATTGGGGAATGACTTGTATTTTTGTACATTTGACTCAGTTCTCTCTATATATTCTAGAAATGAGGCCTTTGTCACAGACACTAGCTGCAAAAATACTTTCTCAGTTTTCTGCATCCCTCCAAATTTTGGTTGCATTGGGTTTGTTTGTGCAAAAACTTTTCAATTTAATGCAATCAAAATTATCCATCGTGCAGTTCATAATGCTTTCTCTCTCTTCTTTAGTCAAAAATTCTTCCCTTCTCCATAAATCTGATAAATAAATGCAGATTTGTGTGGGTTTATTTTGTAACCTGCAACTTTGACAAAGTTGTTTATTATTTCAAGTAGTTTTTTTACTTGAATCTCTGGGATTCTCTAAGTATATCATCATATCATCATGACTTAGTTTCTTCTTTGAGTATTCTAATTCCTTCAATTTCTTAATCTTTTCTAATTGCTACAGCTAACATTTCTAGTACTACATTGAATAACAGTAGTGATAATGGATGTCCTTGTTTTACCCCTGATCTTGTTGGAAATGCATCTAGCTTATCTCCATTGCATATAATGCTTACTGAAGGTTTTAGGTAGATACTGCTTATTATTTTATAGAAAGTTCCCTTTTTTTCCTGTGCTCTCCAGTGCTTTTACTAGGAAAGGGTGTTGTACTTTGTCAAAAGCTTTTTCTGCATCTACTGAGATAATCATGCGGTTTCTGCTAATTTTCTTGTTGATATGATCGATAATACTAATAGTTTTCCTGATATTGAACCAGCCCTGCATTCCTGGTATGAATCCTACCTGATCATAATGTATTGTTCTCATGATAAGTTGGTGTATTCTTTTTGCTAAAATCTTATTTAAAATTTTTGCATCTATATTCATGGGAGAAATTTGGTCTATAATTTTCTTTCTCTGTTTTGTCTCTTCCTGGTTTAGGGTGTCAATACTATATTTGTAACATAAAACCAATTTGGAAGTTCTCCTTCTTCTCCAATCTTCCCAAATAGTCTATATAATATTGGAATTAACTGTTCTTTAAATGTTTGATAGAATTCATTTGTAAATCTATCTGGCCCTGGATATTTTTTCCTAGGAAGTTCATTGATGGCTTATTCAATTTCTTTTTCTGAGATGGGGTTGTTTAAGTATTCAAATTCCTCTTCTTTTAATCTGCAATTTATATTTTTTTAAAATACTCATCCATTTCATTTAGATTTTCAAATTTATGGGCATAAAGTTGGGCAAAGTAATTTCTAGTTATTGTTTTAATTTCCTCCACATTACAGGTGAGTTTACCCCTTTCAGTTTTGATATTGGTAATTTGGTTTTCTTCTTTCTTTTTTAAAATTAAAGTGGCCAAAGGCTTATCAACTGTATTAGTTTTTTCATAAAACCAACTATTAGTTTTATTTATTAATTCAATAGTTTTCTTAATTTCAATTTTATTGATCTCTCTTTTGCTTTTCAGTATTTCTAATTTGGTATTTACTTGGGGATTTTCAATTTGTTCTTTTTCTAGCTTTTTCAGCTGCATGCCCAATTCATTGATCTCTTCTTTCTCTGTTTTATTCATGTAGGCATTCAAAGATATAGAGCTTGCCCTAAGAACTGCTTTTGCGGTATCCCATAAGATTTGGTAGGTTGTCTCATTATTGTCATTCTCTTGAATGAAGTTGTTGATTGTTTCTATAATTTGTTATTTAATCCATTCATTCTTTAGGATTAGATGGTTTAGCTTCCAATTAATTTTTTGTCTATCTTTCCATGTCCTTTTATTACATATTATTTTTATTGCATTAAGATCTCAGAAGGATGCATTTGACTATCTCTGCCTTTCTGCACTGGATTGTGAGGTTTTTGTATTCTCATATACACGGTCAATTTCTGTATAAGTGCCATGTACCACTGAGAAAAAGGTATATTCCTTTCTATACCCATTCAATTTTCTTCAGAGATCTATCATATCTACCTTATCTAGAGTTTTATTCACCTCCTTAAGTTCGTTCTTATTTATTTTAAGGTTAGATTTATCAAGTTCAGAGAGGGGGAGGTTGAGGTCCCCCACTAGTATAGTTTTGCTCTTTATTTCTTCCTGCAATTCCTTTAACTTCTTCTCTAAGAATTTGGATGCCATACCACTTGGAGAATATGTGTTTAGCAATGATATTGCTTCATTTTTTATGGTGCCTTTTAGCAGGATATAGTTTCCTTCCTTATCTCTTTTGATTAGATCTATTTCTGCTTTTGCTTTGTCTGAGATTATGATTGCTACCCCTGCTTTTCTTACATCAACTGAAGCATGGTATGTTCTGCTTTTACTTTTACTCTGTGTGTATCCCCCCATTTCAAATGTGTTTCTTGTAAACAATACATTGTTGGATTATGGCTTTTAATCTATTCTGCTATCCGTCTCCATTTTATGGGAAAATTCATCCCATTTACATTCACAGTTATAATTAGTATCTGTATCTTTCCCTCCATCCTCTTTCCCACCATTTGTGCTTTCAGTTCTCCCTTTTCCCCTCCCCTCCACAATAGAGTTTTAATTTTTCCCACCACCTCCTGCAGTCTTCCCTTTCTTTCAGCCCTCCTCTCTTTTACTGCCCTTTACCCTTCTTCCCTCCCTTTTAGCCTCCCCTCTCCTTTCTTTCCCCCTTTCCCTCTTACTGCCTATAGCACTAGTTAGATTTATATGCTTAATTAAGTTTGTTGTTCCCTTCTTGAACCAAATCAGATGAGAATACCTCTCAAACAATGCTCATCCCCCTCCCCCCTTTCCCTCTATTGTAATACAATTTTTTACTTCTTCCTGTGATGTAATTTACCATTTTTTGCTTCCTCCTTTTCACATCTCCTATTACAATCCCTTCATATGCTCAAATCACATTTTTATCATCGCATAATTTACTTCATACCTGTTCCATCTATCTCTGTATATCTCTTTTATATTTCATAATAGATATACAATTGTCAAGATTAACAAGTATCATCTTCCCTGATAGGGAGGCAAAGAGTTTGCCCAAATTGAGTAACAAGTTTTCTTTTCCCCTGTTTACCTTTTTATGCCTCTTTTCAGACCTGGATTTGAAGATTGAATTTTCCATGGAGTTCTGGCCTTTTTATCAGGAAAGTCTGGAAATCCCTTATTTCATTGAATGTCCATCTCCTCACCTGAAATGTAATGCTGGGTAATTGATCCTTGGTTGTGGTCCCAGCTCCTTTGCCTTGCAGAATATCGGATTCCAACTCCTTCGATATTTTAATCTGCAAGGTCCTGTGTGATCCTGGCTGTAGCTCCTCGATATTTGAATGGTTTCTTTCTAGCTGCCTGTAGTATTTTCTCCCGTACTTGATAGTTCTGGAATTTGGCAACAATATTTCTTGATGGTTTTTAGTTTGGGATCCCTTTTGCGAGGTGAATGGTGCATTTTTTCAATGACTATTTTGCCCTCTGAATCTAGCACTTCTGATCAATTTTCCTTGATGATTTCTTGGAAGATATTGTCCAGACTCTTTTTTCATCATAGCTTTCTGGTAGGCCAATAATTCTTAAATTTTCTCTACTGCATCTATTTTCCATGTCAGTTGTTTTTCCAATTAGATATTTTACATTTTCTTCTATCTTTTCATTCTTTAGATTTCATTTGACTGATTCCTGATGTCTCATAGAGTCATTAGCTTCTACTTATCCAATCCTAATTTTTGTAAAATTGTTTGGTTAACTTTTGCATCTCCTTTTCCATCTGTCCAATCATTCCTTTTAGAGAATCACTTTCTCCAGTTAGGTTTTGTGCTTCCTTTTCCATTTGTTCAATTTTCCTTTTTAAGGAGCTGTTCTCTTCAGTGAAATCTTTTCCCATACTTTTAAAATCACGGGCCATTTTTTTCTTCTATTTCCTTCTTCAGCTGTTCCAGGAGTGCTTTTTGTGTATGCGAGCAGTTCCTAGTCCCCTCTGAAGTTTCAGAAAGGAGAACATTCTTAATACTGACCTCTGTGGTATTCATGTTTTGGTCCTTGCCCCCATAGAAAGAGTCTATGATCTTTTCCTTCTTCTTTGCTTCTTGCTCATGATGGTGAGGCTTTGTGTGTGTAGTTCTTTCAGCTAGATGCTAAAGAACTTGGTGCTGAGCTGGCTGGTGTGAGAAAGCAAAGGTGAATTCTGTTTATGTTTCCTCAGATTAACTCTGGAGCTAGCTTACTAAGTGTGGAGGAGGAGTGGTTTGGTCACGGGAGATCTCAGCTGAGCTAAAGCAAAGGCAAGCTCAGTGCTTGGTGATCCCCACTGCTCTATTGTCTTCCAGTTTCCCCTGGAGCACTGAGGCATGCCTAGGTCCTAGTGCAAGGCTCCACCCTCCTGGTGCTCTGGCTATCTAGGACACCTCTGTTCCTTGGCCACAATAAGAGGAATATTCTTTAGCGATTTTCCTAGCCTCAGGTGCTACAAGACTGTTTACCCCTCCTGCTGATGCCACTGATCCAGGATTTTTTTTGGGGAAATATTTTATGGTTCTTTCAAGGTCAACAAGTGGAGGAGGAGAGAGCATTTACTGATCACTCTGCCATTTTGATTCCCAGAAGTTCAAGTAGGTGACTTACAGCCATTTAATCTGCGGGCTGATAGTCCCAGGAGCAGCTGTTGCAGACACTTGGGCCTCCTTCTGTGGCTCTCACTTGCTTGGCTCCACTTGACTCTTGCCATGAGCTGCTATCTCACTGTGCTACCACTTCCTCAGACTGCCTGGGGCTTTCCTGCTCAGCTGTGCTGCGGCAGGGACACTGTGCTGTGCTTTGTATGCTCCTCCACCCTCATGAAAGAGATTCTTCCCGTTGATCTTCCAGTCTGTCCTGGGCTGTGAAACTGCCTCAGTCTGTCTCCTATTGGATTATGCACCTTCAAAATTTGGTCAGATTCTTTTTTTAGAGGTATCTGAGGGAGTTTGTCTAAGAGCTTAGGTGAGTAGTTGCTCTCACTCTGCCATCTTGACTCTGCCCCCCCCTTTCAAGCATTCTTGATGAAAAGACCAGAGCTGAATAGAAAATTTGACTTTCAAAGACAAGAATCAAGAGAAGCATGAAAAGGTAAACAGGAAAGAAAAATCATGATGATCTTACTAAAACTGAACTGTTTACATTCCTACATGGAAAGATAACATTTGTAACTCTTGAGAATTTTCTTAGCATTTGAGTAGTTGGAGGGATTACATACATATAGACAGAGAGCACAGGGTAAGTTGAATAGGAAGGGATGATATCTAAAAAATAAAGATGTGAGAAGGATATACTGGGAGGAGGAAGGAAGAAATGGGATGGGGAAAATTATCTCTAATAAAAGATGCAAGAAAAAGCTTTTTCATTGGAGGGGCAAAGGGGGAATGTGAGGAGGGAAAAGTGAAACTTACTCTCATCACATTTGACTTATGGAGGGAATAACAAGCACACTCAATTTGGTATGGGAATCTATCTTACACTACAGGAAAGCAGAAGTGAAGGGGAGAAGTGGGGTGGAGGTATGATAGAAGGGAGAGCAAATGGGAAGAGGGAGTAAGGTCAAAAGAGAGGACAAGGTCAAAAGAGAGAATAGAATAAATGGGGGGCAGGACAGGACAGAGGGAAATATAGTTAGTCTGTTACAACATAACTATTATGAAAGTCTTTTGCATAACTACACCTGTATAGCCTATATTGAATTGCTTGTTATCTCAGTGGGGATGGGTGGGGAGGGAGGAAGGGAGAGAAGTTAGAACTCAAAGTTTTAGGAATGAATGTTGAGAATTGTTTTTGCATGTAACTGGGAAAGAAGAAATACAGGTAATGGGGTGTAGAAATCTATCTTGCCCTATAAGAAAAGAGAGAAGATGGGGATAAGGGAAGGGAGGGGTATGATAAAAGGGAGTGCAGATTGGGGAAGGGGTAATCAGAGTGCACAGTGCCTTGGGGTGGAGTAGAGGAGAGATGGGGAGAAAATTTGGAACTTGAAATCTTGGAGAAATGAATGTTGAAATCTAAAAATAAATAAATAAAATTTAAAAAAGAGTACAATTGACCAAATGGAAAAGAAAGTACAAAAGCTAAGTGAGGAAAACAATACCTTAAAAGTTAGGGCAAGTGGAAACTAATGAAGCTTTGAGACATTGTGAATCAATCAAACAAATTAAAAAGAATGAAAAAAATGGAAGAAAATGTAAAATGCTTCATGAAAAAAAACAACCAAAAAACAACTGACCTAGAAAAAAGATACAGGAGAGAGGAAATCAGAATCATTGGACTACCTGAAAGTCATAATCAAAAGGAAGACTGGATAGCACCTTTCAAGAAATTATCAAGGAAATCTGCCCTGATATCCTGGCACCTGAGGGCAAAATAAGCATTGAAAGAATACACAAATCACTTCAGGAAAGAGACCTCAAAATAAAAACTCCTAGGAAAATTATAGCCAAATTTCAAAACTATCAGGTCAAGGAAGAAAATACTACATGTGGCCAGAAAGAAACAATTCAAATACTGGGAAGTTACAATTAGGATCACACAGTACTTGACAGCAGCATCATTAAAGGATCAGAGGTTATGGAACATAATATTTCAGTGGGCAAAGGAGGTAGAATTACAAACAAGAATCATCTACCTGGCAAAACTAAGCATGATACAACAAGGGGAAATTGCTCATTCAATGAAATAGAATTTCAAACCTTCATAAGGAGAGGATCATAACTAAGCCAAAAATGTGACCTCCAATAACAAAACCAAAGAGAAGCATAACCAGGTTTAAAAAGGGGTGGGGGAAGAAATATAAGGAATTCAATAGAACTAAACTATTTATATCCCTACATGGGAAGATGCTACTTGTAATTCTTAAATACTGTAATGCCAACTTTACAAATAGAAGGGATACACATAGACAAAGGATACAGTTATGAGGTGAATTTGAGGGAATGACATAAAAAAATTAAAGGATGAGAAAGAGAAGTAAAATGGGTGATAAAGAAGGGAGAGATAGAATGGAGTAAATTATCTCACATTAAGAGGTGAGAAAGACCAATTACAATGGAAGGGACAATAGGAGGGTGGACAATGAGCATTGTTTAATGCTTACTCTGAATATTGTCTCAAAGAGGAAATAATATAAACAATCAATTAAATATAAAAATGTATCTTACCAGAGAGGGAAGGAGGAGGGGAGGAGATTAAGTAAAGTAGGGGGTGAGGGGATTGACATAAGGGAGGGCAGTATCAGGGAAAGTAATAGACAGAAGCAAAAAACTGGTGAGGTATGAAAGGGTGAAAAGAGAGAGAGTTAAAACAGAAAGAAGAATAGGATGGAGGAAAATACACAGATAGTAATCATAACTGTGAATGTGAATGGGATGAACTCTCTCATAAAATGGAAGTGGATAGCAGAGTAGATCAAAAACCAGAATCCTATAATATTTATCTTACAAGAAACACACTTGAAGCAAAGAGATGCATATAGAGTAAAGGTAAATAATCTATTATGGTTCAGCTGAAGTTAAAAAAAAAAGAAGGGGTAGCATTCCTGATCTAAGACAAAGTGAAAACAAAGTAGACCTAATTAAAAGGCACCATAGATAATGAAGCAATCAAATTGGATGGGCAAGGAATGGTTTACCTGTTGAGTCTATGGGGTAGAACTCTTGATCAAACAAGAGATATAATTACTCTATGTTCATATTACACTATGTATATATACATATTACACATAGTGTGCAAAGTGTTCATATTTCACTATGAAATGTAGAACAAATAATTTTTATCAGATTAAATTGAAAAGTTTTTGTTCATACAAAACAAATGCAAATAAGATTAGAAGGGAAGCAGAAAGCAATTTTTGACAAACAATTTTTACCACAAGTTTCTCTGTTAAGGGTCTCATTTCTCAAATATATAGAGAACTGAGTCAAATTTATGAGAGTACAAGCCATGTCTCAATTGATAAATTATCAAAGGATATGAATAGGCAGTTTTCAGATGCAGAAACCAAAGACATCTATAGGCATAGGAAGAACAGTTTTAAATCACTTCTGATTAGAGAAATGAAAATTAAAACAACTCTGAAATACCACCTGGCACCAATTAGATTGACTGACATGACAGAAGAAGGAAAATGATGAATGTTGGAGAAGTGGGAAAATTGGGATATTAATGCATTGTTGGTGGAGTTGTGAACTGATCCAAACATTTTGGAGAGCAATTTGGAATTATGTCTAAAGAGCAACTGAACTGTACATACCCTTTAATCTAGTAATACTACTATGAAGTTGATACTCCAAAGAGATCATAAAAAAGTGAAAACAACATATATAGTCCTTCTCATAATGGAAAAAATCTTGGAAATTGGGGGGATGTCCATCAATTTGGAAATTCCTGAACAAACTGTGGAATATTAATGTAATGGAATATGATTGTGCAATAAGAAATGATGAACAGTCACATTTCAGGGAAATAAAGACGAGAAAGACATATAGACTGGTTCAAAGTGAAATGAGCAGAACCAGAAAAACATTGTACGCTTTATCAGCAACTTTTTGTGATGAACAACTGAATAACTCAGCTCTTCTCAGCAACACAATGATCCAAAACAAGTACAAGGAACTTGTGAAGGAAAATGTTACCCTTATCTAGAGAAAGAACTGATAGACTCAGAGTGTAATTCAAAGCATATTTTTTCACTTACTTTATTCTTTCTCATGGTTTTATTTCCTTTTGATATGTTTCTTCTTCCACAACTGTGATGAATATGGAAATGTTTTACATGATAGAACATATACAAACTATATCAACCTGCCTACCCTTTTCAGAAGAGGGGAGGGATGGGATGGAGGGACAGAAATTTGGAACTCAGAACTGGTACAAATGAATACTAAAAGTATTTCATAATATGTAATTAGGAGAAAGTAAAATGCTATTTAAATTTGAAAAACATCAAACAAGAAAGCTTAAAAAGTAACAAAGCACATTTGCATTATCCTAACATTTTGTTAATTAATTTCAGTATAGCCTATCATTTCAACAGTATGAATATATATATTACTTTGCTTATAAGTTATTTTAAATGAACAATGTAAAAACAAAAAACCTAATTTTGGGATCTTTTCCTACCTCCCTGCCCTGGAGGGGTAGAATTTACTAATTCATCTCTTTACTTGGGATTCTTTTTAAGGAGACTTCTTCTCTTCTTTTTGGTTAAGATAATCTAATTGAAGGCAGGTGGAATCATGATGGCACAGTAAAGTCAGGGATTCATCTGAGCTCTCCCCCAAACCCCTCCAGATATCTTTAAAAATAACTCTAAATAAATGCTAGAGAAGAAAACCCACAAAAAGACAGAGTGAAATATATTTCCAGCCCAATACAATTTGTAAGATTGGCAGGAAAGGTCTGTTGCACTTGAGTGACAGATGAGCATAAGCACAGGCTGCAGCAGCACAGCTCCCAACCCCCACAAGTTTTGGAAGTGACTGAATCATTAGCAGTAGTGGCTGCTTCAGGAGCTATCAGTACACAGGTGGTAAAGGGGTTGAACAATCAGTAAGAAAGAGATTACAGGGGTCTTTTGCTGGTGCTGAGTCAGGATTCTGTTGCTTTGCCCATACTGAGATCCAGGTCACAGTTCTGATGGCAGCCCCAGAATGAGGAGGAACACAAGCACAGCAGAGCTTGTGGCAGCAGTGGAAGGGGACTCTCCTCACACTTCCAGAGAAGAAAAGAGTGCTTGTGGTCACACTGGAATGTGAGCCAGGGGAGATCTCCCTCTCCTTAGATCATACCACCTAAAAAGAACTAAAAATTTACAGGTACTTATATCTCAGAAAACAGCTGCACAAAACCCCTGAAGCTTGAGAAAGTGAACCCTGGAAACAGAGCTGTACTTTAGCAAAGAGATAAAGTCAACTAATAGATTGGGAAAATGAGCAAACAATGGAAAAAAATCCTCTGACTATTAAAAGTTACTATGATGACAAGGCAGATCAAAACACACACTCAAAAGAAGAAAATAAAGTCAAAGTTCCTACATCCAAAGCCTCCAAGAAAATTACAAATAAATTTCAGGCCATGGAAAAGCTCAAAAAAGATTTTGAAAATAAGTAAGAGAGGTAGAGACAACTGCCCTGACATTCTAGACATAGAGGGTAGAATAGAAATTGAAAGAATTCACCAATCATCTCCTGGAAGAGATCCCAAAATGAAAACTGCTAGGAACATTATAGCCAAATTCCAGAGTTCCCAGTTCGTGAAGAAAATATTCCAAACAGCCAGAAAGAAACAATTCAGTTGTGGAACTACAATCAGGATAACACAAGACTTAGCAGCTTCTATATTAAAGTAGCAGAGAACTTGGAATATGATAGTCTGGAGGGTTAAGGAGCTAGTGTTATAACCAAGAATCACATACCCAGAAAAACTCAGTATAATCCTTAAGGAGGAAAAATTGCCATTCAGTGAGATAGAGGTTGTTCAAGCTATCTTCATGAAAAGACCAGAGCTGAAAAGAAAATTTGACTTTCAAATACAAGACTCATGAGAAACACAAAAAGGTAAACAGGAAAGAGAAATCATAAGGGAATTAATAAGTTTAAAATATTTACATTCCAACATGGGAAGATGATATTGTAACTCATAAGACCTTTCTCATTAATAGAGTAGTTAAAAGAAGAATATAGAAAGAGAGGGCATAGGTGTGAGTTGAATATGAAGGGATGACATCAAAAAACTAAAATTAAGGGGTGAGAAAGGAATGTACTGGAGAAAGAGAAAGGGAGAGGTGGAATGGAGTAAATTATCTCACATAAAGAATGGAAGGGGGGAGGTGAGGAGTGAGTGAACCTTACTCTCATCAGAATTGACTGAAAGAGGGAATAACATACACACTCAATTGTTTATAGAAATCTATCTTACCAGACAGGAAAGTAGGAGGGGGAAGGGATAAGAAAAGCAGGGAGGGTGATAGAATGGTAGTAACACGGGGGAGGGGAAAGTCAGAAGCAAAACAGTTTTGAGTAGGGACTGGGAGAAAGTAGAGATAGAATAAGTGAGGGAAGAGTAGGATGCCGGGGAACGGCAATAGTCACTGTGAAAAAATTTTAAGCAAATTTCTCTGATAAAGGACTCATTTCTCAAACATATAGAGAACTGAATCAAATTTATAAAAGTCAGAGTCATTTCCCAAGTGATAAATGATTGAATGATATGATCAGTTTTCAAAGTTATCTATAGCTATGTGAAAAATACTCTAATTCACTATTGATTGGAGAAATGCAAATTAAAACAATTCTGACGTACTACATCATACCTATTAGGTGGGCTACTAGGACAGAAAAGGTAAATGACAAATGTTGGAGGGGATGTGGGAAAAATGAGACTTTAATGCAATGTTGGTAGAGTTGTTCAGTCATTCTTTAGGCAATTTCCAACTATGCCCGAAGGGTATAAAACTATGCATACCCTTTGACCTAGCAAATCCTAAAAGAGATAAAAAACAAAAATGAAAAGGACCTATATGTACAAAAATATTTATAGCAGCTCTTTTCTTGGGCTAAAGAATTAGAAATCAAGTGATACCCATCAACTGGGGAATGACTGAACAAGTTGTGGTATGTGATTATGATGGAATGCTATTTATTGTACTATAAAAATGTTGAGCAGGATGCTGTCAGAAAAACCTGAAAAGATTTGCATGGGCTCATGCAAAATGAAATGTACTGTGTACAAAGTAAGAGCAATATTGTAGGATGATCCACTGTGAATGACTTAGCTATTCTCAGCAATGCAACACTCCAAGACAACTTTGAAGGACTTAAGATGAAAAATGCTATCCATACCCAGAGAAAGAACTGATGGTGTCTGAATACAAAATGAAGCGTATTTCTTTTTATTTTCTATGTTTTTCTTGACTTTTTTGTCTATTTTTCACATCATGACTATTACTGGATATGATTAGCATGATTACACATGTATAATACTACATAAAATAAAAAAAAGAAATGATGAGCAGGATGCTCTCAGAAAAACCTGAAAAGACTTGCATGGGGCTCATGCAAAGTGAAATGTACTGTGTACAAAGTAACAGTTTTGATGTAAGATAACCAGCTATGAATGACTTAGCTATTCTCAGCAATAAGATAGCCCAAAACTTCTCTGAAGGACTTAAGATGAAAAATGCTATCTATCCCCAGAAAAAGAACTGATGGTGTTGAATACTGATTGAATTATTCGTTTTATTAATTTTATTTTTTCTTAAGCTTTTTTCTTATGTTTTCTTTCACAAGTTGACAATTATGGATATAATTTTTAATTTATAGTCATGAAAATTTTATACAAACCTATATTGTGCAACCTACATTGAATTGCTTGGCTTTTCAATGAGGGGGAAGGACATGGTGAGGGAAGAGGGGAGAGAATTTGAATCAAAGTTTTAAAATGAATATTAAAAATTGTTTTTACATGTGACAGTGGAAAATAAAATACTAACTAAAAACTAAAAAGAGGATCTAATTCAAAGTTTAATAAAATAAAAAAGATTATAAGCTCCTTTTTTCAAAGATTTGTTTTGCTTATAATCTTTAAGAGTAAAAAATAGATTTCCTGAACATTATACAACTGTATTTCTTGAATTCTATTGCCATTTCTATGTTTCTAGCTATACTCTTGGCTCATAAAAATTATAAGTCACTAGATAAGGTACCCACAAAGAGAATTTTCTTTGTCACCCTGAGTAAATATGCAGAGAAGAACATTTCTTCACAGACCTAGATCCAAGAAGAATTATTATAAAGGAAAATGTTAATTTTACCTCTAACCCCTGAGACCAATTTGGATAGATCTTAGAAGCAGGGAAAATTGATAAGAATGACACAGAATAATTTAGGAAGTAAGACCCCTTTCTGTATATAAGAAAGGCCTACAAGTTCCACGTTTAGACTATTTTTCTTTTTATTGGCCTGCTTCCCAGTTTTTGGCATTTACACATTTATACTGGTGAGATCAGGAGAGGGCCTAAAGCCAGAGACTCACAAAGGCCTAAAGAATCCCACTGCTTCTAGAAGCCCTTAAAAATACCTATCTTTCTTTTTTTTATTTTTGTAAATAATATTTGATTTTTTCCAATTGCATTTAAACATTATTTTTTTTCTTTTTTTAAAAATTTATTTATTTATTTAACGTTTTACATTCATTTTCACAAAATTTTGGGTTCCAAATTTTCTCCCCATTTATCCCCTCCCCTTACCCCAATATACCGAGCATTCTAATTTTCCCTTTCACCAATCTGCCCTCTCTTCTATCATCCCTCCCTTCTCTTGTCCCCATCTTCTCTTTTGTCCTGTAGGGCCAGATGACTTTCTATTCCCCATTAACTGTATTTCTTATTTCCTAGTAGCAACAACAATACTCAACAGTTGTTCCTAAAACTTTGAGTTCCAAATTCTCCCCATCCCTCCCTCCTCACCCATTCCCTTTGGGAAGGCAGGCAATTCAATATAGACCATATCTGTGTAGTTTTGCAAATGACTTCGATAATAGTCGTGTTGTGTAACACTAACTGTATTTCCCTCCATCCTATCCTGCCCCCCATGGTTTCTATTCTGTCTTTTGATCCTATCCCTCCCCGAGTGTTGACTTCAAATTGCTCCCTCCTCTCACTGCCCTCCCTTCCATCATCCCCCCCACCCTGCTTATCTCCTTCTCCCCCACGTTCCTGTATTGTAAGATCGGTTTTCATACCAAAATGAGTGTGCATTTTATTCCTTCCTTTAGTCGAATGTGATGAGGGTAAACTTCATGTTTTTTTCTCAGCTCTCCTCTTTTTCCCTCCACTAAAAAGTCTCCTGTTTACTTCTTGAATGAGAGATAATTTACCCCATTCCATTTCACCCTCTCTCCTCCCACTACATTTCTCTCTCACCGTTTACCTTAATTTCTTTTAAGATATGGTCCCATCCTATTCAATTCACTCTGTGCTCTCTATCTCTGTATGTGTGTGCATGTATGTATGTGTGTGCATGTGCACACGTGTACATGTGTGTGCGTGTGTGTGTATGTGTATGTGTGGTCCCACCAACTACCCAGATACTGAAAAGTTTTAAGAGTTACAAATATTGTCTTTCCATGTAGGAATGTAAACAGTTCACCTTTGGTAAGTCCCTTATGACTTCTCTTTGCTGTTTACTTTTTTATGCTTCTTCTCATTCTTGTGTTTGAAAGTCAAATTTTCTTTTCAGCTCTGGTTTTTTCATCAAGAATGCTTGAAAGTCCTCTGTTTCATTGAATGACCATATTTTCCCCTAAAGTATTATACTCAGTTTTGCTGGGTAGGTGATTCTTGGTTTGAGTCCTATTTCCTTTGACTTCTGGAATATCCTATTCCATGCCCTTTGATCCCTTAATGTAGAAACTGCTAGATCTTGTGTTATCCTGATTGTATTTCCACAATACTGGAATTGTTTCTTTCTAGCTGCTTGCAATATTTTGTCCTTGACCTGGGAATTCTGGAATTTGGCCACAATGTTCCTAGGAGTTTCTCTTTTTGGATCTCTTTCAGGTGGTGATCGATGGATTCCTTCAATACTTATTTTGCCCTCTGGTTCTGGAATATCAGGGCAGTTTTCCTTGATAATTTCATGAAAGATGATATCTAGGCTCTTTTTTTGATCCTGGCTTTCAGGTAGGCCCATAATTTTTAAATTGTCTCTCCTGGATCTATTTTCCAGGTCAGTTGTTTTTCCAATGAGATATTTCACGTTATCTTCCATTTTTTCATTCTTTTGGTTCTATTTGGTGATTTCCTGGTTTCTCAGACAGTCATTAGCCTCCATCTGTTCCATTCTAATTTTGAGAGAACTATTTTCTTCAGGGAGCTTTTGAACCTCTTTTTCCATTTGGCTAATTCTGCTTTTGAAAGCATTCTTCTCCTCATTGGCTTTTTGGACCTCTTTTGCTAATTGAGTGAGCCTATTTTTCAAGGTGTTATTTTCTTCAGCATTTTTTTGGGTCTCCTTTAGCAAGGTATTGACCTGTTTTTCATGCTTTTCTTGCATCTCTCTCATTTCTCTTCCCAGTTTTTCCTCCACCTGTCTAACTTGATTTTCAAAATCCTTTCTGAGCTCTTCCATGGCCTGAGACCACTGGATATCTATTTTGGTTGTTTGAGGTACAGAGGCCTTGACTTCTATGTCTTTCCCTGATGGTAAGCATTGTTGTTCCTCATCAGAAATGAAAGGGGGAAACATCTGTTCACCAAGAAAGTAACCTTCTATGGTCTTATTTTTCTTTCCTTTTCTGGGCATTTTCCCAGCCAGTTACTTGACTTGTGAGATTCCTCTCCACCCCCACCTAGATCAGCCCAGCTAGTGCTTGGGGTCTGAGATTCAAATGCTGCTCCCCAGCCTCAGGGCTTTCAGTGGTGGCCAGGGCTGCTATTCAATGTGAGCTTAAGTTCTGGTGCTCCGGTGGGGGCAGGGCCGCCTCACAGGCTCAGTTCCCTCAGTGGGTTTATGTGGAGGTCTTCAGTAATGGCCCTGAGCTCCTGTCTGCTCCGGGAGTCCTGGGCCACCGCTGCCTCTGCCGCTCCCTCTGCCCCTGACTCCCAAGGGGGCCTGAGTCTTGGAGACACCCCGCTCCCCTCTCAGTCAGCCCAGACATCTCTCTCACTGACCTATAACGCCTGTGAGTGGAGGGACCTTTGCGGCAGCTGGAGATTCTGTCCCTGAAGCCTGCTCGGATCTGCTCCTCTGGGGCCGTGCAGCCAGGGCAGTGCAGGGGTGGGCTCCGCTGTCCGGGGCACAAGGTACCCCTGTGGATGGCTTTCCAGGGCTCTCTGGAAAGGAAATCTCTTCCATTGTGTTTCAGTGCAGCTTGCACTGATCCAGAATTTGTGGGGAGTTCTTTTTACAGAAAATATATGGGCTGTGGATTCGGAGCTAGCATACGTGAGTCTTTCTACTCCGCCATCTTGGCTCCTCCCCCTAAAGATCATTTTCAACATTCATTTTCCATAAAATTTTGAGTTTCAAATATTCTCCCCTTCCTTTTTCCTGTCCCCCATGCCTAAGACAACAAGCAATCCTATAAAGGTTATACATGTGCAAGTAGATCAAACATATTTCCACATTGGTCATATTGTGAAAGAAGAAACAGAATAAAAGGGAGACAAAACAAAAATTAAAAGACTATGTTTTTCACTGCATTAATATTCCATAGTCCTTTACCAGGATATAGATGGCATTTTTCATCATGAATCTTATAGAACTGTATTAAGTTATTTTATTTCTGAGAATAGCTAAATCTGTCATAGTTGATCACTGCACAATGTTGCTATTACTGTGTACAGTGTTCTCCTGGTTCTGCTCACTTCACTCTACATCTAGATTTTTCTAGAATTCATCTGTCCATTATTTCTTACAGCACAGTAGTATTCCATTACATTGAAATATGACAAGCTGTTCAGCAATCTGATTGATAGGCATTCCCTCAATTTCCAATTTTTTGCTACCACAACAAGAGCTGTTTTCCCTTTTTGTGATCTCTTTGTGATATAGACCTAGTAGTAGTATTGCTGGATAAAAGGGTATGCAAAGCTTAATTGCCTTTTGGATGTAGTACCAAATTCCTCTCCAGAATGATTGGATCACTTTTCACATGAACCAATAGTGTCCCAAATTTCCCATATCTTCTCCAACATTTATCACTTTTATTTTCTGTCATATTAACCAATCTGAGAAGTATAAGGTGGTACTTCACAACTGCTTTAATGTGCATTTCCCTAATCAACAGTTATTTAGAGCCTTTTTTCATGTGGCTATACATAGCTTTAATTTCTGAATCTAAAAACTGTCCATTCATATCCTTTAACCATTTATCAATTAGGGAATGACTTATATTCTTATAAATTTGACTCAGTTCTCTAAATATTTGAAAAGTGCATCCTTTATCAGAAAACATGCTGTAAAAATTGTTTCCGAGCTTTCTGCTTACCTTTTAATCTTGGTTGCATTGGTTTTGTTTGTGCAAAACCTTTATAATTGAATATAATCAAAATTATCCATTTTGCATTTCATAATGTTCTCTATCTCTTGTTTGGTCATAAATGCTTCCCTTCTGCTTGGATCTGACAGAAAAACTACTCTTTACTCTCCTAGTTTGCTTATAGCATCAACCGTTGTCTTTAAATATTATACTCATTTTGACTCTATCTTGGTATAGGGTATAAGATGTTGGTCTATGCCTAGTTTCTGCTATACTATTTTCTAGTTTTCCCAGCAATTTTTCTTAAATAGTAGGTTCTTCTCCCAGAAGCTGTTATCTTTGTTTATCAAAACATAGATTTATCCATACAACTACTACTGTGTCTTGTGTACATAATCTATTATATTGATCTACCATTGTATTTCTTAGCCAGTACCAAACAGTTTTGAAGATTGCTGCTTTGTTATACAGTTTGAGATATGATATTGCTAGGTCACCTTCCTTTCCATTTTTAAAATTAATTCCTTTGATTCTTTTTTTAATTTTGTGCTTTCAGATAGATTTTGTTACTATTTTTTTCTAACTTTATAAAACAACCTTTGGTAATTTGATTGGTAAGTCACTATGTAAATTAATTTAGGTAAAGTTGTTACTTTTATAATGTTAGCTCAGCCTACCCTGAAAAATGATATTTATCCAATAGTTTACATCTGAATTTATTTGTATGAAAAATGTTTTGCAACTATGTTCATATAGTTCCTGGGTTTGTCTTTGCAGGTAGACTCCCTAATATTTTATATTATCTACAGTTGTTTTAAATGGAATTTCTCTTTTCTCTCTTTTTTCTGGGCTTTGTTGCTAATATGTAGAAATCCTGAAGATTTATATGGGTTTACTATCCTGTAACTTTGCAAAAATTGTTAATTATTTCAAGTAGTTTTTTAGTTGATTCTCTAGGATTCTCTTAAGTACACCATCAGATCATCTGCAAAGTGATAGTTTCATTTTCTCATTGCCTATTAGAATTCCTTCAATTATTTTTCTTCTCCTATTGCTAAGGCTGACATTTCTAGTACAATATTTTGTAAGAGTGGTGATAATGGACATCCTTGTTTCAACCTTGATCTTATAGGGATAACTTCTAGGTTATTTCTATTACAGATAGTGCTTGCTATTGGCTTTACATATACTACTTATCATTTTAAGGAAAGCTTCATTTATTCCTATGCTTTCTCATGTTTTTAATAGGAATGGGTGATGTATTTTGTCAAACGCTTTTTCTGAATCTATTGAGATAATCATACAATTTCTGTTGGTTTTGTTATTGATAAGGTCAATTATGCAGATAGTTTTCCTAATACTAAACCAGCACTGCATTCCTGATATAAACTCCTCCAGTCATAGTGTATTATCCTCATGTTAAATTGCTGCAATCTTTTTGCTATATTTTACTTGAAATTTTTGCATCAATATTCATTAGGAAAATTCCTCTATAATTTTCTTTCTCTATTTTGTCTCTTCTTGGTTTAAGTATCAGCACTATAGTTGTGTCATAAAAAGAATTTGGTAGGAATCCACCTATTTTCTGAAATAGTGTATATTGTATTGGAATTGTTTCTTGAATGTTTATTAGTATGTGCTTGTAAATGCATCTGACCTTGAATATTTTTCCTTAGGGAGTTCATTGATGGCTCATTCAATTTCTTTTTCTGAAATAGGATTATTTAAGTACTTTGTTTCTTCTTCTGTTAATCTGGGGATTTTATATTTTTGTAACAATTCATTTCATTTAATTGTCAAATTTATTTCTCCTACAATTGGGCAAAATAGCTCTTCATTATTGTTTTAATTTCCTGTTCATTGGTGGTGAATTCACAATTTCACTTTTGATCCTGGTAATTTGGTTTTCTTCTTTTTTAACCAAATTAACCCAAGACTCATCTATTTTATTGTTTTTTTTTCTCATAAAACCATCTCTCAGTTTTATTTAGTTTAATACTTTCCTTACTTTACATTTTATTAATCTCTCCTTTGATTTTCTGGATTTCTAACTTGGTATTTAATTGAGGATTTTTAATTTGTTCTCTTTCTAACTTTTTAAATTGCATGTCCAATTCATTGATACTCTTTTTTTATTTTATTGATGTAAGCATTCAGAGATATAAAATTTCCTCTAGGTACTATGTTGACTGAATCCCATAAATTTTGGTATGTTCTCACATTATTGTCATTCTCTTTGATGAAATTATTAATTGTTTTTATGATTTATTGTTTGACCTACTTTTTAGGATTAGATTATTTAGTTTACAATTAATTTTTAATCTATCTTCCTGTGGCCCATTATTGCATGTAATTTTTATTGCATCATGATCTGAAAAGGATGTATTTAACATTTCTGCCTTTCTGCATTTGACTCTGAGGTATTCATGCCCTAATATATAGTCAATTTTTGTGTAGGTGCCATGCATCCCTGAGAAAAAGGTATAATCCTTTCTAAACTCCACTGAATTTTCTCCAGAAGTCTATCATATCTAAGATTTAAAAATTTTTTTTTACATAGTGTATTTATGCTCTGATGAAAAGTTATCTTTATGGATAAACAACATCCATAGTGCCTTTTATTCTTTCTTTTTTCCAGGACCAACATTTGCCTTTGCAGTACCCCTAACTTTCTTTGTTCTGTTTTTGCATTCCTTTTGCTGTTTTCTTGATGTCTTTTTCTTCGCATACAGGCCATGTCTTGTAAGTCTGTGCTTTGGTTCATTTTACTTTGCATAGTCAAGGGAATCATAAATCATGCCAAAGCCTTTTGTTTTGACATCACCAAAATGGGTTCCAAATCCAAAGACAAAAATGATGTCTGGAGTTGTCTTATACTTCTTGGCCAATATTTTTTTGAATTTCAGTCTCGGGCACTGTGGCCTTTCCAGGATGAAGGACATCTATAACTATCTGTTTGTGCTGAAGAAATCTGTTTGTCATGAACTTCCTGGTTCTGATGATTACATTGTCATTCATGGTGGCAGCTGGCTCTTTGAGCCGCAGGAGAGGGAAAAATTCATATCTAAGTTTTAAAAACTCTATTTACCTCCTTAACTACTTTCTTGTTATTTTGTGGTTAGATTCATTAGTTCTGAGAAGGGAAATTTGAGGTCCCCCACTAGTATAGTTTTACTGTTTATTTCCTCCTCTAATTTATTTAATTTCTCCTTTAGATATATGGATGCTATAATATTTGGTGCATATGTTTAGTATTCTTATTATTTCATGTCTATGGAACCTTTAGCAAGATATGGTTTTCTTCCTTATCTCTTTTAATTAGATCTAGTTTTGATTTTGATTTATCTGAGATCAGGATTGCTACCCCTGTTTTTTTTTTATTTCAGCTAAAGCATGACATGTTCTGCTCCAGTCTTTTACCTTCACTCCGTATGTGTCTCTCTGCTTCAAATCTGTTTCTTTTCAACAATATATAGTAGGATTCTAATTTTTAATTCATTCTGCTATCTACTTGCATTTTATGGTAGAATTCATACCATTCACATTCACAGTCATGATTACTAACTGTGTATTTCCCTCCATTCTATTTTCCCCCTGTTTATATTTTTGTCTTTCTCTCCATTCACCCTGTCCCTCCACATAGTATTTTGCTTCTGTTTGCCAACTCCCTCAATCTGCTCTCCCTTCTATAAATCTGACCCCATTTCTTTTCCCCTTCCCCCCCCACTTGTCTATAGGATAAGATAAATTTCCATACCCAGTTGAGTGTGTATGTTATTGTAATGATAATTTAAATGGGGAGATCTTTCCCATTCATTAATAGGCCCATGTGACCTGTTTAAATCATATGGAAGTCTAAATCACATGAGTTTGAGTCACATGAAGACTGTGGTGGGAGGAACTTGCTGAATAGGTGGAATAGAAAGGGATAGAGAAGGAAAGTTGGAACAGGAAGAGGTGGAGCTAGAGGAGAACTGAAAGGAAGTTAGTCAGGCTAGTTAGAACTGAGGGAGAGAGAAAGCAGGCAGCTGGCTAGTGTGAGTGGGGAAGCTTGTTTGTGCTTTGTTTAAGGGAACTGGTTTGTGGGAAGACCCTAACAGGGAGAAGATTTGGGGATGGTGTTGCTCTCTGCATTGTTATTGTGTATAGATTTGTTACTATGGTGCATTTATTACTATGGTGAATTTTGGTGTTAGGATTTGCCTTTCTGATATCTGAATAAACATTTTGGTTCTGTCTTTCATGTGGAGAGTCTATTGTATTTCACTATTCAGAATAGCATTGGCATGTTCATGGCCACTGTAGGTGCTGTGAATATCACATTGACACTACAGTTATTTCCTCTTTGAGTTAAATTTGATGACAGTAAGATTCAGTGTTCACTGTCCTCCTTTCTTTCCCTCTACATTAATAGGTTTTTTGTACCTCTTCATGTGATATAATTTATCCCATTCTGCTTCCCCCTTTCCTCTTTTCTCAGTACAATCTTTTTTTCACTCCTTAATTTTTTCTCATCATGTCAAAATCAATTTATACCCACACCCTTTGTCTACTCCTTCTAACAGCCCTAATAAAGGTCGACTTTTTAAGAGTTACAAATATCATCTTCCCATGTAGACATGTAAACATTTTAACCTTATTGAATAAGATTTTTTCTTTCCTGTTTACTTATTTATGCTTTCCTTGAGTCTTGTTTTTGAAGAAAAATTTTCTGTTCAGCTCTGGTCTTTTCATCAGGAAAGTTTGAATGGCCCCTATTTCATTGAAGGTCCACTTTCCCCCAGAAATATTATGCTCATTTTTGCACAGTACTTGATTTTTGGTTGAAATCTAAGTTCCTTTCCTTTCTGGTATATCACATTTTAAGCCATCCAGTACTTTGATGTAGAATCTGCTAAATCCTTTGTAATCCTGGTTGTGGCTCCTTCATATTTTAATTGTTTCTTTCTGGCTGCTTGCAGTATTTTCTCATTGATCTGATAGTTCTGGAATTTGGTTAACATATTCATTTGAATTTTCATTTTGGGATCTCTTTCAGAAGGTGATCAGTGGATTCTTCCAATTATTATTTTACCCTCTGGTTCTAGGATATCAAGGAAATTTTCCTTGATAATTTCTTGAAATATGTTCCAGGCTTCTTAAAAAAATCATGCTCTTTGGGTATAAATTCTTAAATTATCTTTTCTAGATTTATTTTCCAGGTTAGTTGTTTTTTGAATGATGTATCTTATATTTTCTTCTATATTTTTCATTCTCCTATGTTTTTGTTTGACTGATTCTTGATATCTCATAGAATCATTAGCTTCCACTTGCCCAATTCAAATTTTTAAGGAATTATTTTCTTTAGTTAGCTTTTGTAGCTACATTTCCATTTGTCCATTTCCACTTTTTTAGGATTTGTTTTTTTAATGGATTTTTTCCATTTGGCTAACTATTTTTAAGTAATTGTTTTCTTCACTCAGTTTTTGTGCTTTCTTTCCTAAGCTGTTGACTCTTTTTGTCCTAATTCTTTTGCACAACTTTTATTTCTTGTCCTGGTTTTTCTTCTACCTCTTTTTTCATTTGTTAATCCTTTCCGAGCCCTTCCAAGAGAATTTTTTGGCCTTGAGAGCAATTCATGTTCCTCTTTCAGGCTTTGCATTAGACCTTTTGACATTGTTGTCCTATTATGAGTTTGGGTTTTGATCTTCCCTATTACCATAGTAGCTTTCTATGGTCAGGGATCTTTTTTTTTTTTTTTTAAATTTTTTGTTTATTTTCAAGACTATTCCATGATTTTTACAGTTAAGCTCTGCTCCTGGGATGTAGAGCACACTGTCCCAAGCTTCTTGCCTATGAGCACACTGGATTGGCCCATCCTAGTCACAATTCTTATATTCAAAGTTCCTGAGCAGGCAGTGTACCTGCTGTTATTGGGCTGGAAGTCTCATAGCTAGCCTACTGTGCCACTGGACTGCTGAGCCAGGACCATGGGACCTGGGGTGCTGATCTGTGTTTTGGCTCAGAGGTTCCTTCTCATTTACCTGACCCAGGCCATTCTCTCCTTTTACACAAGCAAGACAGATCTTTGTGAAGTAATTCAAAGTTACCTTGGCTGGGAAATTTTTTCATTCCATCTTTGTGGGTTCTGTCACTCCAGAATTCATTTGGAGACTTGATTTAATGTTTCTGAGGTAAACTGGGGAAAGTTCAGGCCACTTCCTTGCCTTTTTCTGTGACCTTGACTCTGCCTTCAAAGAGTCTATCTTTGAAAAGCTTTATTATTACCTATTTGAGACCAAGGAAAAATGAAGTGAATTTCAAAATATCCTTCAATAAAATAACTTCAGACATATACATTTTGAACATTACCTGTCTTTCATTTCTTTGGTGTGTTCACTGCTATTCTAAAGGTCATTAAAAAATCATTTACTACTAAATGGTAGGTAAGAAATAGAGGAAGGCTGAATTACACTGTATATGGAAGGTTTTGTAATATCAACCTGGCACATTAGGCTGTACACTGAATGTCAAATTTGAGGTTGAAAAGGGTCTGTAATCTAGAAAAGGAGACTAGAAAACATTCTTCATATTAAAAGGCAAAGAGGAGAGAGAAAGCATAAGAGAAATAAATATTTCTAGTTGGAGATAATCAGCAATGCCAAAAACTGAAGTGATATTAAGAAGGATGAGGCGTGAGATAAGGACAACAGTTTTAGCATCGGAAGGATCATTGAAAGTACTTCCATTTAGATGGTCACCTGGTAGATGACACAAAAGTCCAGTTCTCCCATATTTTCTCCAACAATACAAAGAAGGAGCATCAGATTAAATGATGATTAAGAAATCCAAAGAAAAACCTCAGTAAGATTATTCATCCCATCCAGGACTGCACCAAAAAACTAGACAGAAGCTATAGACAAAGAAAGTAAAGTGCTATCAGAGAAAGAGCAGAAACACAAGTAAATAAACTGGAAATATGAAGCAACACCATATGGGAAGCTTCATGGAGTTGAGAAACTACCCAATGTCCTAATAGTGAAAACCATAGGAGTAGAATGCTAGAAACAACTGTCTCCTTAATAGGTAAGTCCCAGAAGGAAATAAAAGACCACACAGCACCCTGATCATGGAAGATCCATGGCTCCTAGTACCATGACTATATGAACTTCAAAGGAGACAGAAGATGCAACATATCAACTAGGGAAAACCCAATTATGAGCAGAAATCCATGCAGCACCATAACAAAAGCCACCTTGGACAGGAAGAAAACTATGTAGTACTCTGATCAAAGACTCAAAGGAAACAGAAACCATTCCTAATCAAGAAATCTTCAACATTTTATTGAGTCATTTTTCAGTTACGTGTGACTCTTTGTGACACCTTTTGGGGTGTTCTTGGTAAACATACTGGAGCAGTTTGTCATTTCCTTTTCCAGCTCATTTTAAAGATGAAGAAACTGAGGCAAACAAGGTAAGTGACTTGCCCAGGGTTACATAGCTAGTAAGTGACTGAGGCAGAATTTAAACTCATGCCTAGATGACTACTGGTCAAGTACTCTATCCACTGTGCCATCTAACTGTCCTGCCCTCAGACTAGAGTCTCTAAAATGTCCTTATCTAGGAAGCCTCAAAAGCAACAAAAGACTGGAAGGAGAAAATTGAAGCCTGTCCTTTGTGAACAGACAAACAGAAGGAAATAGAAACCAACAGCAAGAATAGAGAACAGTAAGATTAAGAAGACATTCCATGCAAAATATAAAAAAAGATTGCACAACATCACCAGGTTTTATTTAGAAGAGGAATGGAGAGTTGATTCAATATGAGGAAAATTAGAAATATAAAACATATTAATAAAAAAATAAAAATCACAAGATTACTACATTAGATACAGAAAAATCCTTGTGTCACAATAAAGAACTGATTTTTTTCATTAAAAATTTCTTCATTCATAAAAAACATGGTAATAAGTGGAACATTTACTAATATGGTACATAGTATTCATCTAAAACAAGCATGGACAGCATAGGCCACTTGTGGTCCACCAAAGGATTTCTTGCAGCCTGCAAAAAATGTAGAGCATATAAAACAGACCTGCACAACATACTACCCATGGGACACTTTGGCAGTCCACAAGTGACCCATGGGCCATGTGTTGTACAGGCCTGATCTAAAACCAAATGGTAATATTAAATGTGATGGAGAAATACTAGAAGGTCTTCCAGTAAGATTGGAGATAAAGCAAACATGTCTATTATCACTATTATTATTTGATATAGTTTTAGAAATTATAGCTGCAGTAATATAAGAAATAATGTAATATAATTTGTAATAATCTTGTATTGCCAAAGAGGGAATAATCATAGACAAAGAGAAAACAGAATTGTCATATTTTGCAAATATGATTGCTTACAGAATACTGAAGATTAAACTAAAAAGTCATTGAAACAACAACTTCAACGAAGTAAGAGGATATAAAATAAATTCTCACAATTCATCGATTTTTCTACACATCAACAACAAAATAAAACATGAGATAGAGAAATTCTGTTAAAATACTACAGAGTACATAACATCTAAGAGTCCACCCACCAAGAAAAAAGTGCATTATGTAAATATACCTACAAAATATTCTTCATAGAAATAAACAAAACTAAATAATTGGAGATATATTAATTGCTGATGCTTGGATCAGGCAAATGTAACAAAAATGATAATACTTGCAAAATTCATTTATTTATTCAGTTGCATAGCAATCAAGGTACAAAAGATTACTTTATAAATCTAAAAACAATAATAACAAAATTTATCTGGCTAAAAAAAGTCCAATTCTCAAAGTAAATAATGAAAAATAATGAGAAAGAGGCATAGTAGTAGCAGATCTCAAGTATAATTCAAGGAAGTAAATATCAAAACCACCTGGTACAGGCTGAAAACTAGAAAAAAATGTTCAGTAGAATAGATTAGTTAAACAATATACAGGTGCAAATCAGCCATTATTGCATTATTCTGATAAATACCATTGTTAGAATGATCCATTATTCCACAGAAACTGCTGGGGGTGGGGATCACAGAAAGGAAGTCTGAAAGGAATTAGACTTAGACCAAGATTTCACTCCATAAGCTCTGAATTCAAACATGATACAAAATATTTTTAAAAATCATATTATAGACAGATCACAGAAACACAGAAATGTCAGACCAAGAAAAGTTTAAAAAAGAAAAAGAAAAAAATGAAAGTCCATGAAATCACAGAGAGTCAGAAACAACTGAAAAAGAACAATATGTTTAGAAGAATGTTGGCAAAGGAGGGTGTTCAGTTGGAAACAGGGGAAGAGTTCATGACCAAACAAGGAACAGACAGGATTGAAGAAAATAAAATGGTCCAATTTGGTTATTTAAAATTGAAAGGCTCCTGCATCATGAAGTTAAAATGAAAAAGGTGATAGTCAACCAAGGGAAAAAAATCTTTGTGGTAGTTTCACTGATAAAATGTCTGATAACTAAAATAGATAAGAAACCAGGCCAAATATAGCAAAGCAAGAACCACCACCCTCAAAGAAAAAATAGTAAAAGAATGGGAAATGATAATTTTCAAGGGAATAAATTCAAGTTATTGAAAGTCATATTTAAAATGCTCCAAATCATTAATAGCAAAAGAAGCTGAACAATTCTGAGTTTTTATCCTATACCTATTAAATTAGAAAATTTAACCAAAAAAGGAAAATGAAATTTATTATATAGAAATTGTTGCAGGAGTAGAATAATGCTCTTTTTATGCTGGTATGCATTGTGGCAATCATTCGAAAAAAAATAAAAGTGTAACTAAAATATTTTTACCCAAACTTTTACCCAACAACACCTCTGATTATAACAGTACCTTTATGTTGTTGGAAAAAAAAACCTAAGAGAATGCTTATTTATTGGCAGGGGCTGAACAAATTATGCCATGTGAATGTAATGGAATGTTACAATACTATAAAAAATAACAAAAGAAACAGATTAATACAAAAGGAAGGAAAGAAAGACAGATGGAAGGATGGATATGTGGGCAATAGCAGAGAATGATATTTAGTTGAATAATTAATCATAGGCCAAAATTGTGAAAAAAGAAATAGTGGCCATGGTACAAGTGAATGATAGTGGGGAGGTGGGGGAAGGAGAGGTGTGTAAGAAAAAAAGGAAGAAATACTTTTATTAAATGATTACTATGTCCCCAGAACCATCCGAAAATCTAGGGAATAAAATAATAAAGTTAAATAGTCCCTGCCTTCAAAGACCTTATATTATAATGGGAAAAATGCACAAAACATGGAGGGGAAGGTAGATGGTACAGTGGCTAGTTCACTGAGCCTGGAATCAGGAAGATCTGAATTCAAATCTAGCCTTAGATTCTAGGCAAGTCATTTAACCCTTATTTGTCTCAGTTCTTCATCTCTAAAATTAGGGACTTACCCAAGAAGGAAATGTCAGACCAATCCAATGTCTTTACCAAGAAAAGTTTAAAAAAGGAAAAGAGAAAAAAAACCAGTCCATGAGATAACAGAGAGTCAGACACAACTGAACAAGAATATTACATTTAGAAGAGTGTTGGCAAAGGAGGATGTTCAATTGGAAAATGACATGTCATGTTTTTGGAGTTTAAAATTGGAACAAACAGAGCTTAAAAGTATGTCCTTTTTTGGGCAAAGAATTCCTTTGCTGGGGGGGAGGAGCCAAGATGGTGGAGTAGAAAGACTCATGTATGCTAACTCCAAACCCACAGCCCATAAATTTCCTGTAAAAAGAACTCCCTACAAATTCTGGAGCAGTGGAAGCCACGCAGCAATGCAGTGGAGGAGATTTCTGTTCCAGAGAGCCCTGAAAAACTGCCACCAAAGGTCCATCACACACTGGACAGCAGAGCCCAGCACTGCTCTGCCCTGGCTGCACGCCCAAAGAGGAGCAGATCTGATCAGGCTTCAGGGACGGAATCTCCGGTGGCCACGAAGTTCCCTCCACCCACAGGCACTACAGGTCAGTGAGAGAGACTTCTGGGCTGGCCGAGAGGGAAGCTGGTTGTCTCCATAACTCAGGCCCCCTCAGGAGGCAGCAGAAAAGGCAGCAGCAACCCGGGACTCCCGGAGTGGACAGGACCTCAGATCCAGCACTGAAGTTCTCTGCATAAACCCCCAGAGGGAACTGAGCCTGGGAGGTGGCCCTGCCCCGACCTGAGCACAAGAACTTAAGCTCATATTGAATAGCAGCCCTGCCCTCCACTGAAAGCCCTTCATTGAAAGCTCCCCCTGAGTCTGGGGAGCAGCATTTGAATCTCAGACCCCAAGCACTAGCTGGGCTGATGTAGGCAGGGGTGGAGAGGAATCTCAGAAGTCAAGTAACTGGCTGGGAAAATGCCCAGAAAAGGAAACAAAAATAAGACCATAGAAGATTACTTTCTTGGTGAACAGATGTTTCCCCCTTTCATTTCTGATGAGGAAGAACAATGCTTACCATCAGGGAAAGACATAGAAATCAAGGCCTCTGTACCTCAAACACCCGAAATAGATATCCAGTGGGCTCAGACCATGGAAGAGCTCAGAAAGGATTTTGAAAATCAAGTTAGACAGGTGGAGGAAAAACTGGGAAGAGAAATGAGAGAGATGCAAGAAAAGCATGAAAAACAGGTCAATACCTTGCTAAAGGAAACTCAAAAAAATGCTGAAGAAAATAACACCTTGAAAAATAGGCTCACTCAATTAGCAAAAGAGGTCCAAAAAGCCAATGAGGAGAAGAATGCTTTCAAAAGCAGAATTAGCCAAATGGAAAAAGAGGTTCAAAAGCTCCCTGAAGAAAATAGTTCTCTCAAAATTAGAATGGAACAGATGGAGGCTAATGACTGTCTGAGAAACCAAGAAATCACCAAATAAAACCAAAAGAATGAAAAAATGGAAGATAACGTGAAATATCTCATTGGAAAAACAACTGACCTGGAAAATAGATCCAGGAGACACAATGTAAAAATTATGGGACTACCTGAAAGCCATGATCAAAAAAAGAGCCTAGACATCATCTTTCATGAAATTATCAAGGAAAACTGCCCTGATATTCCAGAACCAGAGGGCAAAATAAGTATTGAAGGAATCCATCGATCACCACCTGAAAGAGATCCAAAAAGAGAAACTCCTAGGAACATTGTAGCCAAATTCCAGAATTCCCAGGTCAAGGAGAAAATATTCCAAGCAGGTAGAAAGAAATAATTCTAGTATTGTGGAAATAAAATCAGGATAACACAAGATCTAGCAGCTTCTCCATTAAGGGATCAAAGGGCATGGAATAGGATATTCCAGAGGTCAAAGGAACTAGGACTCAAACCAAGAATCACTTACCCAGCAAAACTGAGTCTAATACTTCAGGGGAAAATATGATCTTTCAATGAAACAGAGGACTTTCAAGCATTCTTGATGAAAAGACCAGAGCTGAAAAGAAAATTTGACTTTCAAACACAAGAATGAGAAGAAGCATGAAAAAGTAAACAGCAAAGGGAAGTCATAAGGGACTTACCAAAAGTGAACTGTTTACATTCCTACATGGAAAGACAATATTTGTAACTCTTAAGATGTTTCAGTATCTGGGTAGTTGGTGGGACCACACACAGAAAATTTGACTTTCAAATACAAGAATGAGAAGAAGCATGAAAAAGTAAACAGGAAAGAGAAGTCATAAGGGACTTACCAAAGGTGAATTGTTTACATTCCTACATGAAAAGACAATATTTGTAACTCTTAAAGCTTTTCAGTATCTGGGTAGTTAGTGGGACCACACACACACACACACACACACATGCATGCACACAGACATGTACATGCATGCACACACACACATACAGAGACAGAGAGCACAGAGTGAATTGAATAGGATGGGACCATATCTTAAAAGAAATAAAGGTAAACGGTGAGAGAGAAATGTAGTGGGAGGACAGAGGGCGAAATGGAATGGGGTAAATTATCTCTCATTCAAGAGGCAAGCAGGAGACTTTTTAGTGGAGGGAAAAAGAGGAGAGCTGAGAAAAAAACATGAAGTCTACCCTCATCACATTCGACTAAAAGAAGGAATAAAATGCACACTCTTTGTGGTATGAAAACCTATCTTACAATACAGGAAAGTGGGGGAGAAGGAGATAAACAGGGTGGGGGGGACGATGGAAGGGAGGGCAATTGGAGGAGGGAGCAATTTGAAGTCAACACTCAGGGAGGGACAGGATCAAAAGACAGAATAGAAACAATGGGGGCAGGATAGGATGGAGGGAAATACAGTTAGTGGTACACAACACAACTATTATCGAAGTCATTTGCAAAACTACAGAGATATATCCTATATTGACTTGCCTGCCTTCCCAAAGGGAATGGGTGGGGAGGGAGGGATGGGGAGAATTTGGAACTCAAAGTTTTAGGAACAACTGTTTAGTATTGTTCTTGCTACTAGGAAATAAGAAATACAGTTAATGGGGAATAGAAAGTCATCTGGCCCTACAGGACAAAGAGAACATGGGGAGAAGAGAAAGGAGGGATGATAGAAGAGAGGGCAGATTGGTGATAGGGAAAATTAGAATGCTCGGTGTATTGGGGTGGGGGGAGGGGATAAATGGGGAGAAAATTTGGAATCCAAAATTTTGTGATAATGAATGTAAAAAGTTAAATAAATAAATTTATATTAAAAAAAAGAATTCCTTTGCTGAGAATAAAGGGTAAGAGTGAAGCAAGAAGCCTGAGGAGAGTAGAAAAGGTTTGGAAAGTCCTTCTTATGATAAGATAATATAAATTTATAGTGACCTCCATTGGCACAGTTGTGTACTTTGAAATATCGTGAAGTGGCACTTCAGGAGGACAAGAAAAAGAAAATTGTAGAGATGAGCTAGCTAGTGTTTTCTTTTTTAAAATATTTACAAAATTTAATTTGATCCTCACAGTTCTGTAAGTGTGTAATGTGGGGAAGTTGAAACTTTTTCACTACATTTTTGTATTTATTTCATATTTTATTTTTCTCCAGTTACCTGCAAAAATAATTTTTAACATTTGTTTTTAAAACTATGAGTTTCAAATTTTCTCCATTCCTCCCTCCCCACCACCTCCCCATTGAGAAGGTAAGTAGATATAGATTATATACCTGTGCAGTCATACAAAACACCATATAGTCAAGTTGTGAAAGAAATGATAAAAAAAAACCCCAAAAAGTTAAAAATGATATTCTTCAATCTGTGTTCAGACATCATTAGTTCTTTCTCTAGGGATGGATAGCATTTTTCATCATAAATCCTACAGAGTTGTCTTGGATCATTGTATTGCAGAGAATAGCTAAGTCATTTGCAGCTGATCATCTTACAATATTGCTGTTACTGTGTACACAGTATATTGCACTTTGCATGAGCCCATCCAAGTTTTTCCAGGTTTTTCTGAGAGTATTCGGCTCATCATTTTTATAGTATAATAAATAATATTGCAACATAATCATACCACAACTTGTTCAGCCACTCCCTGATTGATGGGCATCACCTTGATTTCTAATTCTTTACCCCCAGAAAAGAGCTGCTGTGGATATTTTTGTACATATAGGCCTTTGTCCTTTTTGTTTTTTACCTCTTTTAGGATACAGACCTAATAGTGGTATTATTAGGTCAAAGAGTATGCCTGGTTTTTTAGCTCTTTGGGCATAATTCTAAATTGCTCTCTGGAATCACTGAATCTAATAGTTATTATTATTTATTACCTCCAGGATAAAATATAAATTCCTCTGTCTTTTACAAAGGTAGTCTTTGTCTCTCTCTCTCTCTCTCTCTCTCTCTCTGTCTCTCGCTGTCTCTCTCTCTCTCTATGTAAACATATATGGTGTATATATATTGTATGTGTGTATACATGTGTGTATATATATATATATATATATATAAACACAGATAAGTAGATGTATTTTCTTTGATTTAATGACACTCATCTTCTGATGTTCCTCACATAAGATACTCCATCTCCCAACTCTGGACACTTTCACTGGCTGTCCACCATACTGGGGAATTTTCTCTCTCCTCATTTTCATTTCTTTACTTCCTGAAGTCCCAGCTAAAATCCAACCACATACAAGAAATCCTTCCCTCTCCCCTTAATACTAAGTGTCTTCTCTGTAACGTTATCTCTAGTTTATCCTATATATATATATATATCTTGTTTATAATGGTTGTTTACATATTAGACTCTTGGTTCCTTGAGGATGGACTTTTATTAAAAGTTTGCTCTCATTTGTAACCCCTGTGCTTAGTGCAAAGCCTGGCACATTGTACCTACTTAATATATAATTGATTGCTTGACTTGATGGTCTTGTCAATGAACTCATGCTTCATACTGTCATTTGTTCATTTAAGTGCTTCTCTGAGTGTAGGACAGTTGGCATCTTTCAGCTTTGCTCTCAGAAAAGAAACATACTGATTGTAGGCATCTGTAGCCACTCCATCCTTAGAGACATAAAAGCACAGGTAAAACGGTACATGTGGTCCTCACTCAAACATCAGAAGGTTGGGTTTATTCTTAAGGCAAAGCCTGTGCTATTCCTTACCCAGGATTCCCCATCTCCCACTCAAAGTGACTTTGAACTGGGATTCCCCCAGATCTGGATCTCTTAGCTTCCCTTGATGCTACTCAAATCCCACCTTCAGCAAGAAGCCTTCTCTGCTCCTATTTCAACTTCCCTACCCAATGCCTTCTCTCTGAGATTACCTTCCATATATTCTACATATATTTTATATGTAAAGCTATGCTATCTACTCCTTTAACATGTTTTTTAGGACAGGGGCAATGTTTTTGTGCTTTTTAATCCAAACACTCAGATATTAAGGATTTAATAATGCTAGTGAACCACTTTCTAAATCATTAATAAATAGTATATTGCATGATATGTAAATATGTGTATGTATTTGTTTATGGAGTGCATATTCAATTTTTAAAACTAGTATAAGTGGAGGATCAAATAATTTTGGAGGTCACTATTGTAAACAATGTGGGGAGGACAGCGAGATGTCACTCTTCTTCCATTACTCCCACTGCTACATACCCATTCTGTGTTAGATGTTATTGCTACCTATCCCATTCTGGCCATAGCTGCCTGTTTTAAGCTTTTGCCAAAGTTGATTTCAATAGAGATTCATTAGTGATTTTTGAACTTGGGTCCCCAAGGGCCTTTTTGTTTGTGAACTCAGTTGGTCCCCATGCAACTGCAGCACACTGGACTGATGAAACAAATATCCTCTGCTGTTAGTGTGCAGTTTGGAGGGAAACCTGTCTCCCTGCCCAGACAGGTCAGCCCAGGGGATCCAAAGAAAGACAGGACTTAAGACTCCATTCTCTTTCTAATCATTCTGTTTTCCTTTCAGCAATATGCAGCTCATCAAAATATTTCCTGCATTTTAAGCAGGACAAGATCTCTGATGCAGAAGAATTTTAGAGTTGGTCGAAGAGAGAGAGATTGGTGCATTCTAGAAGATGAGAACCTAGGAGAACTCCATTCTGCCTATTAGGATGAGGTCATGGGTTTGTGAGATAGTGTGGCCAGAAGTAGATATGTGTTTTTCCATTAATTATAGTTGTTCAACTTTGAATCTTTCCAGGGACTTTTAGGCTAAAACTGCTTGCTGAGACCAGAAGAACGGGTGGGAAAGTAAGATCATTGTTTTTATCTATTTTTTACCTGTAGGTTTAGAATAGATGTGGCTGATTCCCTAAAGAGAACAGAGAAACCAAACCTGTCTGGAAGAAGGAAAGGAAGGAAGAAAGAAAGAGAAATAAGAAAAATCTGTCAATTACAGTATACATCTCAGAGAGAAAATGAACAGTCATTTCTGAGAGGCTACTTTTATTCTGTATTGCATGACCCTTGACATGTACACTTTGGTGAGAGTACTTTAATAGGGTCAGCTTCATACCTTCATGGATTACATAATGGTCTTTTCAATTTGAGGGGTTCATGAGAATCTCCCACCAAAAGCTATGTCTCCATTCTCATGCTGTACACTTCCTAAAATTCACAATTGGTGATATTTTCTTTGAATGAACAAGCTTCCTCACTGAATAAATTAGTATCTCTGAGAGGATTAATACATTAAGTAATTTGATAATTGCACAAAAGACTGAATTAGTTCAAAGATTCTTTCTAGCCAACATCTATCTTGGAACAGAGCTCAGAGAGAAAGACGGGGGGGGGAGGGAGGAAGGGAAGGTAATTTGGAAAATGGGGCATTCACTCCCATGGGAGAGGGAAAACAGAGTAGAGTCCAGAGTAGGCAGTGTGAGGTCACTAGACTCCTGAAGATGGGGCTGACAGAAAGAGGCAGATCCAGAGATAATCTTGGAGGCTACAGTTTTGACACAAGTGGTCTCTATGTGATTTTCCTTTGAGGCAGTACTGATGGGGGGATATTTCATTTTTTCTTCTAATTATGGCTCTAGTTGATGTACATCAGAGCACATTGCTTGTGAGAGTGCTTTTAACCTTGGACCCTGCATTACATGACATGGGCACTTAGCTCAAGGTGACCCAAACCATTTCAAGTGCCACAAAGAAGCTCTATTTGTCCAAGTTCAGCGGGGAAAGCCCTCAGGGTTCTTGGTGGAAAATATCTTACAGTAGTCATGTAGAACTGATCCCTATAACTAACTGAGTTCTCTTGAGGAAGCCTATTCAAACTCAGAATAGAAAAAAAATTAACTGAAGTGCAGATGGAAAATACTTGTTTAGCTATGGAATATCATTAATTAGTGATTATTGAAAAAACATTGTGAGGCACAGTGGATAGAGTACTGGCCTTGGAGTCGGGAGGACCTGAATTCAAATGTAGCCTCAGATCGTTATTAGCTATGTGACCTTGGGCAAATCACTTTATCTCACTTGCCTCCAAAAAAAGAAGAAACAATTGTAACCAGCTCCTAACCCAAAGAGAGGGAAATTTTCTTTTCTCTGGTCATAGAATCACATATACAAAAATATTGAAAAGAGGCAACACCAACAAATAAACAAAATCCATCACACAGGCTATCCCCTAACACAGAATTCTGTGCTTTCCACAAACAAAAACATCTCTTTTAAAACCCAAAAAATACTATGGGTGTTCCAGAATGGAACCCAGCATCTGTATCTGAGATGTTATTCTTCTGAATTACATGAACATTGATTTTTGCCCTTTGATGGAAAGTGGTTCAGGCTTAGAGCTTCATAGATAGGTGAGCTGCCTGTGTGATTTCAGTGGTACAGGGAGCTTTCTCTTTTACCATGTGCTGTACAGTTGAGTTTCTTCTATTACAGTTATTTCCTTTGAACGAAAGCTTCCTTACTGCAAAGGAAAGGAACCCGAAAAGACTTGACATGAAGGGGCAATTTTTTCAAACATGGGAGTGTAAGTTACTCAGAGGAAGGGCACTCTGTTAGAAGAATAAGATAGGATAACGCTTCTCAGAGAAGAAAGAATTGTTTAAAGTGCACAGCAAGTCCTACGTATGAGACGAGGTAGTTTGTCAGGAAGAAAAGCTCAGAGACAAATTTCTAATAGGCCACAATTCTGGCTGTGGAAGTCGTTCTATGTGGAATCTTTTCTACAAAATCCAAACAAAAGAATTTCTTCTCCAGTGGTCATGTATGCAGGAAATCAAGGTCTAATGCCTGTGAGGTTGTCTGCAATTCTAGATTCTTCACTGTGTGAACTGGTCATTCTGGGATACAGAGTCCTCAGTTCTCAAACTATGCCCTAGAGATCTTTGTGCGGAATGTTTTATAGCAATCAAGCAAAATTCATTCCTACAACTAATCGAGTTTTCCTAAGGAAACCCAATCTAGGGAGCATGGAGGAAAATTGCATGCAGATGGGTAACGTTGGTATAGCTCTTGAATGGAATTAACTATTAATTGGTGAAAAGCAGTTATGAGAAAATCCTCCTCAAAGCAAGTTAGTTCGCCCTCCTTTAACCTTAGAATCACAGCGACAGTGAACTAACAGAAATTACATCTTCAAAGATACAAAGTATCACTGGCAAGAAGTGATGCTTGACTAGGATTGCTTTGCATTGCAGTGCTCTATTATGATGGAGCAAATAAGCTCTTCCTGTCTGAGACGAACATAAAATATGCAGTGATCACAACAAAGACTTTGAAATATAGGAGAACTCCATTAGGAACCTTGTCACAACACTCAGTTGCCGTCTCTAAGCAGGGAAAGAGAGAATTCTAGACTTTACTCTCCAATATCCAGAGCCTTTGCAGAAATGAAAACCATCTCAAACTCCCTGCCCTACTGAACTAATGCAACAAAGTTTTACATTTCCTCTATGACTCTTCTTGTCTCTGAACTTGGCCTCTATCATTGCACATAGAAATTGTTTTACATACTGTTAAAATGCATACTTAAAAGATAGGGAAAGGGAAAGCAGGGGAAGAATGTCAATTAACCAGCATTCCCCACTTAGCTCGATTTTCTGCAGAAGCAAAATAGATTGTAGTCTTCATGGTGAGGTTGTACATGCATTCATCCACTTTCAAATAATAATAATAACATCCCCTTCTAAAGGTCAAACTGTTCTTTGCAAGGGGCCATTATCAGCTATTACTCCTGAGCTTTATTAGGTCTTCTGTTACTTCATTGCAGAAAGAAGTAATTAAATAGGGAGTCCAGTGCCAGGATGTAGTGGAGGCTCTAGGATGGGAGACATGGGAAAAGGCATTAGAAACCAGGGAAAGCATTAGGAGACAGTTTGGAGAGCAGAAAGAAACCCCCTTAAAACTCTAATGGGAACCTTTTGTAATTGGGATCTTTCTTAAGCTAATTCTTCCTTTCTTTTCTTTGAAATGTCTCACAGATTAAAACACCAGAGGATAGCCAGGAATTACAGAAGAGAGAAGCTGGTGAGCTAAGGGAACACAGTCGCTGTTCAGTCTTGTCCAACTCTTCTGGACCCACTAAAACATACTGTACATGGGGTTTTCTTATAAAGGAAATTGTAATGATTTGTCATTTCCCCCTGGTAGATTCAGTTGACCTTTTGTCAAACAGAGGTTAAGTGACTTGTTCAAGGTTACACAATTCATAAGTGTCTGAGGCTCAATTTGAGCTCAGGTCTTCCTGACTCCAGGCCTTCTATCTCCTGAGCCACTGACTGCTTCTAAGGTAAGAGAGAAGCAGGCAGAAAAGCTGGTTCACAGTCCAAATAGTATGGCAACTACAAATGAGACAAAATAAATCTTGGTATGCCCTATCGTAGATGGTCACTGTGTTGGTCTTGCTTAACTGTTTTTTTTTTTAAGTTACAAGGGATTCAGTGAAGAAAGTGTATTTTCATATGACTATGTTGGGAAAATAAAAAGAATCAACAAATCAACACAACTAAATTAAATTTGATTTGGAAAGAATGGGTTAGAAGTAAAGAATTGGAGTTAGAAAAATATATTGGAGAAAAAAGTCTTTACAAAAATGCTATGTCAGTAGCTGATGCACAGTTCAAAGTCATTAAGAAAACCTAAGTGTTGGCATGAATTTTTTATTTAGCCAGTGAAAGAAAAAAATGGTCTAAGAGGGACTTCTGAGTATCATCATCATCATCATCACTCTTTCTCTCTCTCTGTTTCTCATAGATCCATCAAAAGATAGAGGGCAGAAATGAGAAACCATACAGGAATAACATTATTCATTCTTCGGGGATTGACAGATGACCCCCAGCTGCAAGTTCTGCTTTTTATCTTTCTGTTTCTCACTTACATGCTGAGTGTTACTGGGAACTTGACCATCATCACCCTCACTTGGGTGAATCCCCACCTTAAAACCCCCATGTATTTTTTCCTTAGGAACTTTTCCTTCTTAGAATTGTTATTCACAACTGTCTGTATTCCCAGGTTCCTGTATAACATGTCAACTGGGGACTATACCATGACCTATAATGCATGTTTCACTCAATTATTTTTTGGAATCCTCTTTGGGGCCTCAGAATTTTTCCTCTTGGCTGCCATGTCTTATGACCGCTATGTAGCTATCTGCAAACCTCTACACTATGCAGTCATCATAAACAACCGAGTCTGTAACCAGATCCTCTTGGGTTGTTGGCTCTCTGGGCTAATGATCATGCTTCCACCATTTGGTGTGATGCTTGAACTAGAATTCTGTGACTCCAATATTATTGACCATTTTGTCTGTGATGCAGCACCATTACTGGAAATCACTTGCTCTGATACACAGTTTCTAGAAAGAATGATTTTAACATGTGCTGTACTGACACTCATCATCACTCTAGTGTTAGTGGTTCTTTCTTATGCCTATATTATCAGGGCTATCCTCAGATTCCCCTCAGCTGAGCAAAGGAAAAAAGCCTTCTCCACTTGTTCCTCCCACATGATTGTCGTCTCCATGACTTATGGAACCTGCATCTTCATCTATATCAAGCCTTCTGCAAAAGAAGGGGTGGCTTTGAATAAGGTGGTGGCAGTACTTGCAACTTCAGTGGCACCAGTAATGAACCCCTTTATTTACACCCTGAGGAATAAACAAGTGATACAAGCTTTTAGAGACATATTAAAGAAGATTGTATTGATTTCAAAGCTATGAGAGGCTATAGACATTCAGGTGCAAAATTAGTAATAGAAAATCTGAATACCTTTGAACTCTTTGCTCTGGGTCCTGTGACCCAATTTTATTCTCTTACTAATGCCACCTTATCTACAGACCCAATTTCACAGCTCTTTTACTCTCCTATCTAGATTTCTAGATAGGAGATTATTAATTAATTATTAATTATTTTATTAATAATTATAATATATAATATAAATATATAATAATATTAATATATTATAATAGATTATATATTAATAATATATTGATAATTAAATAAATAATTAATGATTAAAAACTGATTAAGGCTTTCCCCTCCCTACTCCATCCCTCTTTCTTAAGGATTTCACTTCATTTCAACCACTTCAATCACCATTGCATTTCTATAAAATTTAATGAACATCTATTTAGAATCAATTGTGTATAAGATACTTATTATCAAGAATTTTCCAGCCTCTTATTAAATAGTCAATATTCATTTAAGTATCAATTACATACCAGCCACTGTCCTAAGCACAATGATACAGATAGGACAAAAGAAACACAATTGCCCCACAAGAAGATAAAATCTAATTAGGAAAACAACACACAAAAGAAAGCTGAAAAATGGGAGGGAGAGGGAAGGTGCATGGCTCTACCATCTAATCAATCAGAGGCAGAGAATAGGGGTGAGGTAGACTACCAAGGCTAAGGAGATCCTGCAGGATGATTCTTCCCAGTAATAAACTTCCTGGGACATGGTGGAGATATCAGTCAGAGAATATTCAAAGTAGTGCAGCCAAAGGAGAAATCAATTCTGCCTGATGATCCATGGTATAAAACATGAATGCCCAAATACTGAAACCTCCTACCTGAACCCTGAATTTAGTCCTATGTAAATTGTGATACGGGGTTTTGGGCTTAAAATCTTGGAAGTTAAAAGCCAAAGCCTCAAAATAAATCATATCTTCCATACTGAAAATCTGGAGGATACCCTGAAACAACAAATCAGAAATTACTGTCATTCATCATTTACTAACCATCTATTTTACCCTTCGCTGTATCCTATGGATTTTGTCTTTCCTTTAAAAATAAGCTATTTCTCCTTGGATTCCAGACCCACTTATATTTTATATTTTTATTTATTATATTTTTACAGACCTGTAAGTGATAAATTATTGGTCACATGCCCAGAAATCATAGTTGAATACAGGCTATAGGAGAACTTTGTTAATAACTTTCCCCCCCAAAATGCTTTTTTTTTTGTATCAGGAAGAATATGAAGGTGAAAAATAGCTTTTTAATGTTAACAATTTCCTATTTCCTAAAGTTCAATGATTTCAAAATGTTATTAATGACCTTTATTCATATGTGTTGTTTCTTCTAATCAGACCTTTGAATCTATTACCAAGTATTGGCAAGTCTTCATGTACTCCTGTTTTTTTCTTCTCTCTAAGAAAATTACTTGAGAGGATAGTTGACTAGAGTTCTGGCATTACATATATGTAGCACTTTCAAAAGCCTACAAAGTGGGTGCCCTGAACAGGTCATACCATTTTAAAGGGGGAAATATTTTATTTCTACTTTTCTTTCTATTCTGTCACATTGAATCCTGTGGTTTTGAACTAATTGTGTCTTTGACCTGACAAAGTCAAACATATTGGAGGGGTGGATCATAATCTATATGCTGTTTTTGAATGAGGGTATACCCACTGTGCACTACCTGGAGGTACCACTCTAACTCACAACATGAGTCCCAACACCAGGCTGCAATGAGGTTTGAGGTACTCTCTAGGTTGGGATTCACTCAAAACCATAATTCCCCAGCTCCCACCAATACATATAGTTTTATTATTCAACTGTAGAACACAATTAGTTCAAATGCAATATTTAAAAAATATATTAGTAAAAACAGTAATAAAATATTCCTCACACAAAACTGGCTGATAGTGTAGGAAAGGAGATTTAGAAACACTTCATATAATTAAGTGGTGAAGAATAGAGAGATAACCTCAGGGAAATGAGTATTTCTAGGGGGAAATGCTCGATAATGTCAAATACTGAAGTGATGTTAGGAGGGATGAGGACTGAGATAAGGCCAACAGTTTTAGCACTGAAAAGATCATTGAGAGAGCTTCCATTTAGATGAACACCTAGTAAATGACACAGGCGTCCAGCTCTCGCATTTCTTCTCCATTATCTTCCATTTTTCATTCTTTTGGTTTTGTTTGGTGATTTCTTGGTTTCTCATAAAGTCATTAGCCTCCATCTGTTCCATTCTAATTTTGAGAGAACTATTTTCTTCAGTGAGCTTTTGAACCTCTTTTTCCATTTGGCTAATTCTGCTTTTGAAAACATTCTTCTCCTCATTGGCCTTTTGAACCTCTTTTGCCAATTGAGTGAGCCTATTTTTCAAGGTGTTATTTTCTTCAGCATTTTTTTGGGTCTCCTTTAGCAAGGTATTGACCTGTTTTTCATGCTTTTCTTGCATCTCTCTCGTTTCTCTTCCCAGTTTTTCCTCCACCTGTCCAACTTGATTTTCAAAATCCTTTTTTGAGCTCTTCCATGGCCTGAGCCCATTGGATATCTATTGCGGATGTTTGGGATACAGAGGCCTTGACTTCTATGTCTTTCCCTGATGGTAAGCATGGTTCTTCCTCATCAGAAAGGAAATGAGGAAGCATCTGTTCACCAAGAAAGTAACCCTCTATGGTCTTATTTTTTCCCCTTTTCTGTGCATTTTCCCAGCCAGTTACTTGACTTCTGAGATTCCTCTCCACCCCCGCCTCACTAGTGCTTGGGGTCTGAGATTCAAATGCTGCTCCCCAGCCTCAGGGCTTTCAGCGGGGGGGTGGGGCTGCTATTCAGGGTAAGATTAAATTCAGGTTCTCAGGTGGGGGCATATATGCTATATCTATATAAACAGATATATGCACATATAAACACATATATACATTCATATATATGAGTGTGTACATATATATATCTTCTATGATTCAGTGACACTGGTATCCTAACACAAGACACTCCATTGCCCAACTGTGGATCCACTATGCCTGGAATTTTCTTCCTCCAAATATTTATTTTGTGGCTTCCTGACTGTTTTTGTCCTTTATTCTTGAAGAGGACCATGACATCAAGATGATGACATGACTTGCAGTTGACTTTGATTTGAGTGAGGGAGGGCTATGCAAGGTCACCAACCTCACTTTCTCCTCCAGAGCCATCTGGGTCCATTGGCCTGATATTCATCAGAGTGACTGGAGATGACCCAGCTGGCTTCCTGAAGTTCTAACTAAAAACTCACCTTCTACAAGAAGCCTTTCCCTCTCCCACTTAATGCTAAGTATATTCCCCCAGATTTTATCTCCAATTTATCCTATAAACATCTTGTTGAAGGGGAAGCTAAGCAGAGCAGTGAATGGAGTGCTGGGCCCAGAGTCAGGAAAACTCATCTGTCAAAGTTTAAATCTGGTCCCAGATAGTTACTAGCTTATGACCTCAGATCAAGTCACTTAACCTTGTCTGCCTCAATTTCCTCATCTGTCAAATGAGCTGGAGATGGAAATGGCTCCATTATCTTTGCCAAGGATATTTTATGGGATTATGACATAAGAGAACAACAAAACTCTACAAGGATGCTATCAGTATGATTATTTACATATTATCTCCTCTATTGAAATGTAGGCTCCTTTAAGACAGAGATGGTGTTTTTGTATTTATTACCCCAACACTCATCCTAGTGTCTGGTATATGCTAAGCATTTAATAAATCCTAGTTAACTAATTTACTACATAATATATTTAAAAAAGTAGTATATTTTATGTATACATATGTATTTATGTGGAGTAGAAAGATATAGATATATATGGCATGCATGTACTCCATTTTTTAGCTGATGGAGGTGGACAATTAAATAATTTTGGAGACCACTATCTTGACAACATGAGGAAGAGCACTGAGATGTCACTTTTCCTCCATCACCTCACTCATTGCTGTATGCCAAGCAGGTGTTGGATGTTATTGCTACTAATGCCATTCCCTAGGGGCACTGGCCCCACAGCTGCCTGTTTTAATCTTTTGCCAAAATGGATTACAACAGAGATTCGTTAGTGACTTTTGAACTTGGGCCCCCAAGAGCCCTTTTGTTTGTGAACTGAATTGGTCCCCATGCACCTGGAGCACATTGGACAAATAAAACAAATATCCTCTGCTGTTAATGTGTAGTTTGGAGGGAAAGCTGTCTCCCTGCCCAGACAGGTCAGATCAGGGGATCCAAAGAAAGGCAGGACCTGAAAGTTCATTCTCTTTCCAATGGTTCTGTCTTTCAGCAACATAAACACATCAAAATATTCCCTTCATTTAAAGAAGAAAAAGATCTCTGGTGCAGCAGCATTTTAGAATTGATAAAGAGAGAGAGAAGATTGGTGTATCCCAGGAGACGGGAACCTAGGAGAACTCCATTTGGTCTGCTAGGATGAGGTCAAGGGTTTGTGAAATGATGTGACCAGAAGTATATATATGATTTTTCTACTAATGCCTTGCTGCTCAGCTTTGAATCTTTCCAGGGACTTTTGGGCTATAACTGCTTGGTGAGACCTGAAGTCTGGGCAGTAAAGTAAGTAAGATAATGGCTTGTCACATCACTACTCATCCCTCTTTTTGTGGGAATAGAATGGATGTGGCTTATTTCCTACACAGGAACACAGAAATCAGACCTGTCTCAAAAAAAGGAAATTCACCTATTAAAATATATGTTTCAGACAGGAAACATATAGTCATTTCTGAGGTGCTACTTTTATTCTCTATCATGTGAACTCTAACATGTGCTCTTCGGGGAGAATATTTTCATAGAACCAGCTTCATATCTGCATTATTTACGTAATTTGAGGGGTACATGAGAGCATCCCACAAAAAGCTATCTCCCCACTCTCATGCTCCACACTTCCAAAATTTGACAGTTGGAGATACTTCCTTTGAATGAACTTCCTGACTGAATAAATAGCATCCCCAAGATGAAGTAATATGAAGTAATTTGTTAATTACACAAAAGAATTAATTATCTAAATGATCCTTTCTAGTCAATATCTAGCTTAGAATACTGCTCAGAGAGAAAGAAGGAAGGAAGGGGGGGGTAAAGGCAACTTTGAAAATGAGACATTCCGTAGCCAGTGAATGGAGGAGGGTCCACAGTGGTCAGTGTGAGGTCACTAGGCTCCAAGAGATGGAGCTTATAGAAAGAGGGCATGGGTTGGTTCAGAGACAAGCCTCTTGGAGGCTACAGTTTTGCACAGGTGGTCTCTATGTGATCTTCCTTTGAAGCACTAGTGATGGGGGGATATTGCATCTTCCATCTAATCATGGTTTTAGTCGACCGAGGACAGAGCACCTTGCAATGCCTTTAGCATTGGATCCTGTATTATTTAACATGGGCACTTGGCCAGAGCTGACTCAAACCATCTTAGCTACCAGAGTGAAGCTCCATTTTTCCAAGTTCAAGAGAAAAACCTCTCAGGGTTCTTGGTGGATAATATATTGCAACAATCAAGCACATCCTATCCTTATAACTAATTGGGATCTCTTGCGGAAGCCTATTCCCATGAAGAATGGAGAAAAAACATTAACTGAAGTGCAGATGGGAAACATTTGTTCAGCTCCTTGTTATCATTAATTAGTGAATGTTGATAAACAATTGTGACCAGGTCCTACCCCAAACAGAGGAAAATTTTCTGTCCTCTGGCCTTAGAATCACATATACAGATAGAGTAAACAGAGGCACCATCACCAAAAAGCAGCATCACCAGTGAAAGGTGATGCCTAATTATTTCTGTGACCAACTGTCCCAACAGTAATGGGACTAATGAGCCCTTTTTGACTAAGAACAGGCTAGAGACCAAAATTGTCAGATAGAGTGAGGGAAACCATAGGGAACAGGGCACCCTTCCAGAATCCTCTTTACTGCACAGGCCAATGCCCACCTCCATGGAGGAAAAAAGAGAATTCTGTGCTTTGCTACCAAAGACACAAGTTCTTTTCAGAAACAAAATCTCATTTTCTTTGCTCTTAGAAATAGAAGTCACAATGACCATTTTTTAAATTTATATGCAGCTTTCTCTAGTTCTGAGCATAGACTCCTTTCCTTCACCTAAAAAATACACATTTGCTAAATAAATGGAGAAAGAAATTGACAGCATGGAGATGTCATCAATAACTCTTTCATCAGAGAATCATATATTTAAAGCTGGAAGGGAGAATAGAGGCCATTGAGTCCAACTCTCATTTCACTGATAAGGAAATGGAGACCCAGAAAGGTAAGGGTTTTTACCCACAGATGGTAAATGCTGAGAGGGGATTTGAACCCAGGTCTTACTGAATCAGAATCCTATGGCCTATCCATTATGCCACAATGCCTCTTCACTGGAGTTCCCTTTCTGGATAGGCAGAGTAGATAGAAGTTTCTATAATGTGATTTTAGAACACTGTGAACCGCTTTGATGCCTTACACCTCCTAAAATGATGATTCATTCTCAAAGTTAAGCTACAGATTGAAAGGTGCCATTATCATCTACTTCTATCCCACTGTAAATCAATTTATTGAGCCCCGTACATAGAATAGTCTTTGTCTATATATAAAGCTTGAATTACTAGTTGAATTGATTGAAATCTTTTTCATCCTGACAGCTATATGAAAGCAAAAATACAGAAAGATATGGACATTACATAAATTTTAACAGAAAGTAATGGAAAAATATGTGTACAAGTCCATGATTAATATATCATAGGTAGTCAAGAGACAATATTAGGAGTAATGGGGAGCTGTCAAGAGTAGCATTTTGGAGAGAATGTATTGTTTTTTGTTTGCCTTTTGGTGACCCTGGTGATTTACTGATAGGTGACTTACCCACCTCCAACATATACACACCACATTTCAATGGAAATTCTCTAATAACAAAGAAAATGTTAAGCAAAACTAAGAGACCTATCAGACTTTGGATGACACATTTCTCTTTTGTAATCTGCTTCTTCTCTATCTCTTCTCTGCAATGAGAATTTGTCACATCAGTTCATCTGAGTTCAGCTGCCTTTTAAATTTTTTCTTATTTACATCATTAAAGTCATGTATATTGTTCTCCTGGTTTTTCTTTGCTCTGTATTACTTCATACAAGTCTTCTTATGTTTCTCTGATTTTTTTTCAATATTTCTCAGGAATTTCTTTTCATTTAGGCACCGATATTTGTTTAACCATTCCCCAGCTGATGGGTACTTGTTGTTTTTTCCCAGTTTCTTACTCCTACAAAAGATTATTGTTATGAATATTTTACAAAACATAGTCTCTTTCTGTCATTGATCTGTCACTGATCTCCTTGGGGCATATGAGCGGTATAGTAGTAATTGTTATAACAACCAGGTTTCCCAGAAAAAAAAGTAGGACACACTTTTAAGTTTAATCTTCACTATCAACACTTGATTTACTTTCTTATGTCTGCACATTCGTTCAATAAAACATTAAATCAAGTCCTAGTTTGTAGAATTCACGAGTTTCTAAGGTATAAGTGCTCAAACTAAAATATTTAATCCATGTTTAGTAGCTGGGTTCGGATGGCTTTAGCACATGCCTGTACTTTTTCAACTAATTAGATTGCTTGATCTAAGAAAATAAACCGGAGATTTTTGGAAGAAGTGTAATTTTAGGAATGCTGGCACCATACCACTTCTCCCCCCAACCCCAAAATAGGTATTTGTTCCTTTCTTTGAATTAATGTTGTAATTGTGCTTTATATTATGCTATCCATACTTCAATGTGAGACAATCTTTCTTATGATTATTAATTGTTCGCAACTCATCTATTGACCATGTCCTGTAACCAATTAGGGAATGGCTCTTAGGGTTATATATTTGTGTTCCTTCCTTAAGGATATTAGACTCTTGTCAAAGATCTTTGATACAAACATTTTTTCTCTCCTTGATCACTTTCCTTCTTTCCCTAATTACAGTGATTTTTGTCAGGACACTATTTGTCTTATCCTTTATGATTTCTTCTATTCCAGGTTTATTAAGAACTCTCCTTGACCACAGCTGTGAAGGTATGATCTGGTCACTGGAAGGATTTTCTCTCAAGTTAAAGAATAAGGGGTATCTAAATTATTTGGCTTTTCCATCAAAATTCCATTGCTGGCTCATCTTGTCATCTTTTCTTCAGTCCTAATCTATTTGTTTTTATACATAGGTCCACCAATAGTCAGAAACCAGGGATGCGAAACCATTCAGGTGTAACATTATTCTTTCTCCGGGGACTAACTGATGACCCACAGCTTCAGATTCTGCTTTTTAACTTTCTGTTTTTTACCTATATGCTGAGTGTAACTGGGAACCTGACCATCATCACCCTCACTTTGATAGATCCCCACCTGAAAACCCCCATGTATTTTTTCCTCCGAAATTTTTCCTTCTTAGAATTGTCCTTTACAACTGCCTGTATTCCCAAATTCCTATATAGCCTGTCCACAGGAAACAATACCATTACTTATAATGGATGTGCCACCCAAATATTTTTTGTCATCCTCTTTGGAGCAACAGAATTTTTCCTCCTGGCTGCCATGTCCTATGACCGCTACGTTGCCATCTGCAAACCTCTGCACTATACAATTATCATGAATAGCAAAGTTTGTAACCAGCTCATCTTGAGTTCTTGGGTGGCCGGGCTGATGATCATCCTCCCGCCACTTAGCCTGGGCCTCCAGTTGGAATTCTGTGACTCCAGTGTCATCGATCATTTTGGCTGTGATGCATCTCCAATGCTGGAGATCACATGCTCCGATACAGACTTCATAGAAAAGATAATTTTAGCTTTTGCTGTGTTGACACTTATCATCACTTTAGTGTTAGTAGTTCTTTCCTATGGATATATCATCCGGACTATTCTAAGATTCCCCTCTGTCCAGCAAAGGAAGAAGGCCTTTTCCACTTGTTCCTCCCACATGATTGTTGTCTCCATCTCTTATGGCAGCTGCATCTTCATGTATATGAAGCCTTCTGTAAAGGAAGGGGTGGCTCTGAATAAGGTGGTGTCCTTGCTCACCACCTCAGTGGCCCCTGTGATGAACCCTTTTATTTACACCCTGAGGAATCAGCAAGTCATTCAAGCCTTTAAAGATTCAGTCAAAAGGATTGCATTTCTCTCCAAGCAGTAGCAGACCAAAAGCTGAATAATTATCAGGGAAGAATTCAGGAACCTGCTAATCACCTTTTACATGCGATCTAGTCAGTTTAGCCTTCTCATAATTCCTTTGCTTACACTGAGGAACCAAGAATGATCAAGCACCTCATCCCTTTTGTCAATATCTATCTCATGCTGTGGCATCTGATCCACTACTCCAGTCAAAGTAGCTATCTGCTCTTAAAAGTGAACTCAACTTCATTCATTGTGATCAGTTCCTGTCCATGGCAGAACTTAACGTATGTATGCGTGTATATATATATATATATATACATATATATATATATATATATATGTGTGTGTATATGTATATATACACATTATTTATAAATACAAATATACACACGTGTATATATGCATATACAGATACATGTATCTGTATATGCATATAGATAACACACGCTGAGAGAGTTTCTAGGATTTAATAAAGGTGAACTAAGGCGCAGAATGCTGAGTTTTATCAGTTTTATTGGCAAGTGTGAACCTGTTAACAAAGTGGGTGAATAGATACTTCATTTAGGTAAATGACTCAGAGGGGGAAGCACAGCTCATTTTTATAAGCATAGATCAAAGAACGAAACTGGTTAGGTGAAGGGTAATAATCTGATTGGTGCACAGGGCTGGTAGCATCATGCGGGTGGGGATAACATGATTGGTTCCGTCAAAAAGAGCAAGTTAGTACCTATGTAAGGCTAGGTGGGGTAACTATCCCACTCTGTCAAAAAGGAATAATTGATTGGTGTATGGAACCCATTTTCATCCTGAGGCTACTGATAATAGTCTAGGGATAGCAGACTCCCTGGCTCTCAGGAGGGAGATAAGACTCTCCTCAATTGTACAAGGACAGGTAAGGACAGAAAATATATCTTATGAAAATAGACCAGGTCAACTTGTAGGCCTTCAAAGACAGCAGACAAATGTCTGCTTTTAGAATTTTCCAGGAGCTAAAGGTATGAAGGATAACAATTTTCCTTTTAATTGTAAGTTTAAACTGACTCAGAGAAGGTTGTATTTCTCAGATGAACTCATGGATTTAGCAAGGTAACTTTAGTAATCAAAGCAGTATTAATTTAATTTTCTTCATAGAAAAAGCAAGCACATAGCTAAAATAATAGTAGAAATATTCACTGTCAGAGTTCAAAGGGTTTTGAGAGATCATTTTTTCGAACCTGTTTGTCACCATTTTAAGGTCCCTGCATTTTGATGTCCACACCTGTTATCCATATTCTTTACCTGGATTCTGAACATTGTAGGTTCTTTTTAGCGATTCTTGGTGAGGTGACTTCAAAGGGTAGGGAATGAGGATGTCATAACCAAATCTAGCCTCCCCCAGTATAAACAGATCCCAGAATCAAGAGCACCTGAAGCCAACTGTAATGAAACTTCTAAAATGTAGTGAACCTGCTGATCTTCATTGGAAAAGTGATTTTCCCCACCTGAGAGTTCTATGTATCAATGAAAGCATAGGGCCACTCCCTATCTCTATCCATATAGGGCAAAACAGAATGGTTTTGACTATGTGTGAATCTTTGAAACTTGTTTAAATAACGGGAATTCCAACTAACAGCTAGCTCTCCTCTGTGAATTGGAAATGCTTCCTTTTTGGACTTTGTATTGAGCCCAGCTCCCCAACTTCTCTAGGTAACTACTGAACTCTAGGTCTCTAGTAGCTTGCTCCATATTTGCCCCTTCTTAAATCTATGACTTTTCCCAGATTCTCCTTTGTTGGCTAAGCTTTTTCTAATTGATGCAATGCTTTACCGTGGTTCCTGAATGGGATAATTATAAACCTTGTCCTGTTAGTGTCCTTAATCAATCCACCTGCTCTTGGGAAAGACTTGCAGCCTGGGGAATTAGGGGAAGAGTCCTTATATGCCTCCAACTGCTTTATTATGGGCCAGCCTTCTTTTGTGCTTTTAGTTGAGCCTAGATATCCCACAAAATCTATGTAGCCTACAGCCTATTGAAATTTCTGAAAAAAGGGGACCCTGAGTGTCTGCTGAATATGCTCTTTACTTAGTACCTAATCTTTGGGTACCTCATCAATATTTTCTGAATTCTGAAAGTCTAGATGCTAAAACTCCAAAAGGCAGTTCCATCCATATTTATCAGCCTTCTTCAACCAGACCCCACAGGTCAGGAAGTCTTATTTTCACTAGAGCTATGAAAATAATCCCTTTGACCAGCCTCTCAGTCTCTCAGCCTCAAGGTGACCTCAGCAACCTATCACTGAAAGTTTCCTTGACTTCAAGAAATCTATTGTCTATTCTCTCTCAATCATTGATGTCTGGCTCAGTTGACTCTTGAATTATCAAAGACTGACTGTGAGTGTCTTGAATCATAGAAATTGACTTCTGTTTTCATTGAGTTACAGAAGTTTCCTGGTACGGTTAACAGAACCTTCCAGAAATGTCTTGTTTATCAAGAACCACAAAATTCTGTTCCTGTTGCTTCCCTAGATCTATTCTACTTACTTTGGTATCTCCTGGTTACAGATGTGAGTTGTGTTCCTGGTAATTCCCAGAAATTTTGCAGAATCAGCAAGTCCAAGTTCAGTCAATTCCTCTAACCCAGTTCCTCTAAATTCAAGGTCTGTTACTGAACCTTAAAAATGTTCTTGTCAGAATCCTGCAAATTAGATCTAAATGAATTCTCTGAAACAGGCACAGTGCCTCTCCCCCTGCCAAAAATGGAAAAATCACTACCTGCTATGTTCCTGAAGTCCCACAAATATTCAACAGAAGATACTCAATGCTCTTTTTGGAAAATATTTCTGCTAGAATTTTCTAACAGAATTCTCTAACCTAGGATAAGCATCTCCATGAGCAAAGAATCTCTATTGCCTTTTTGAGACAACAAAAGGACAAAATTAGGCAATATGTGGTGACACATATCTGTAATCCCTGCTACTGGGGCAGCTGAACTGGTATAACATTGGAGCCCAGGAGTTCTGAGCTGCACAAAGGATGGAGGAGGCCCACCAGGTTGCAGAAGAAAGAACAATCTGACCTAATCTGGAAAACTGAGCAGGTTAAAGTTTTCATGCCAATCAGTATTTAGAATCAGCTTTGTCAGGGACCATAGCACTTTTAACCTAGGCAAAATGAGGAGATATTCCTAGATAGAGAGATAGGTAGATAGATGGACAGTCAGACAGACAGACTAGATAGATAGACAAGTAAATGAATAAATAGTAGATAAACAAATAAACCTATAGGTATAGATTATGAATTAATTAAAATATATAGACAATAAAGATGTAATGAGTTGAATGAATTAATGGGTAATGTAGGAGTAAATGAATGAATAAAAATATATATGAATGAATAGATGAATAAATAAGTAGATTGATATAGATTGGTTGGTTGGTTGTTGTCCTTTGTCTTCAAAGAGGACCAAAATGAAATCACCATGATAAAGTGAAATTTCAGAGTATCTGGCTGTGGCTGATCAGATCAATATGAGCTCAGGAGGCTCTACCACAGGTTGGGCACAGATAGTCCATGTGAATATTTGGGGTGGGTAGCCCAAATTTGTGCATTTTACATTTACTTTGTGCTGCCTCAATTCTGCTTTGCTCAAAGAGCACAGCACCCTTTCTGATGTGGGCACAGTATACCGAGTGGTCCTGTGCCAGTGTCTTCCATGTTGCACAGTCAAATCCAAAGTTCTTTAGAGAGACCTTGAGAGTGTCAGATTGATATAGAGACAGGTACATAAATATATAGATCAATTGATGCATATAAACATGAAATTAGACTCCAAACTTATCCTGAATCCCTTTGTGTATTATCAAGCTCAATGAGAAAAAGCCATCTATGATCTCTGAGGGTCTGATCACACCCAAAAAGAGATTCCTAGACAGAACTTTGGAACTTCTGCAGTTTTATCAAATCAGGTTGAAATGTCTTATGTTGAAGAAATAGAGCAAATTATATCTAAGCATAAAAACAAACTCTCCAGAAATTATACAGATGCTGGTCCCATCTCCTTCCCACTCCCATTGCACTTCTTTCCCCAATCCTTCCTTGGATTTTATACCTATCTTTTGGCCCTATTCACAGGGCACTTTTAAGTCTTGGAGGGAGGAGTAATACCTCTAACCTTCCAGATTCCTGGAAGCTTGTCCCTGACTTTGAGGTTAAACAAATTCATGGGAAGGGAAAGAATATCAAGAATCCTTGGTAAGAGTGAGGCAGCAGAGGGGATTGAAATGTGACTGTGGAGGGGAGAAGGCAAGGAAGAGGTCAGGTCAGAGTAGAGAAATTCTGGCTTGGAGTAAGGGATGAGAGAGATTGTTGTAACAATAAATTATGGGCGGAAAGGATCTTGCTTTGATGAACTTTCTCTCCCTTTCACTCTTCTGGAAGAAATCAAATTTCCTTGTGCCCAGAGGGATTGGGAAGCTTTGTGCTTTTTTTCTCCCTTATCTGTTTAATTACTATCTTAACATCATCAAAGCTTGTTGACTAATGAAATCCAAACTGTTTGTTGCATAATTAAACATAGAAATAAAAAAAGAAGACAGGCTAAATTCCCATTTCAGAGAGAAAAGATGATTTGCTCATTAAGACTGACCTGAGGGGTGGAGCCGTCCTGACTCAAGCAGAGAAAGGGGCTGGTGTCATAGAGTCCACATGAACCTTATGGAAGAATCCAAGAACAAATATAGAAATTATATATGTATGTAGGTATATTTATATGAACATATATATGTGCATATACATGTATATGTGTGTGTATATATTATATATATGTATATACCTACACACATTTCTGAACATAATTTTACTTTTTTTTTAAAAAGACAATGAAATCAGAAATCAACACATTGTGAGTATGGGCCATTACCATTTCAGTCTGAGAATCTTGGATATCAGGTTTTGAATGCAACTCAGTATGAACTGAACTTGCCTGATCCCAGAGCTACAAAATGGCTGGGGTGATTGAAATAGTTGAAAGAGAACTCTTGAAATTTATTTTAGAAAGAAAAGAAAAAAGGAGTATACCATTCTGACTAGATGTTAGCACTCCTAAGCCTCACTAGTCTTCACTATGGACTTTTAGTTGTTACACAAAACAATTTATGCAACAGCCTCACCAGGTTATGCTTCAATGAGGCTCCTTCACTGCTGAAATGTGTTTAAAAACTGTCCCAACTGCCGCGATGTGGTGTGATGACTCCAGATTGCAATCCCTTCTCCTTGATTAAAAGATCCTTTTTTATTGCTATTTTGGTAGTCCTCTTTAATTCAAGTTGAGATATCCGGTATCAGAAGTGGGATTCAAAGACTCCTGCCTGACTGGCCACTGCTTTTAACTTTAGATGCCCAGTACTAGCAGGGAATTCTTGTGTTCTAGCCCTGATTTGACTCAGTGATTTGGCCTGGGTAAGTGATCTCTTAAATTTCTGAGCTGAGCTACCATCTTTTTTGATTGAGTTCCTGGCTCTTTGGTCAAGGGTTTGTTAATTTTAAGTTCTTATGTCCACTCCGATTTTAAGTCCACTTGAACAGGTTTCCTTAAACAGATAGCTGCTGAGTACATCTTTTTCAACTTATGGATCATCTATTAGCAAGTACTTGGAAAATTACTAAAATTGAAACAAGGTTGACTCCCATCACTGCTGGCCACAATGAGGTTCTTTTGATCTCAACAAAAGCAAATCGAGTCTAGAAAAGATGAGGTCTAATATATGTGAGGAATCCAGAATTTCACCTAAAAAGGAGGATTCTGATACACATAAAATTATTTTTAAGAATCTTTGTCCCTACTATTTGCTGTTTTAGTGTCTGTCTTTGTGGGGTACTGTTTATATTGTGTGTGTATGTGTGTGTGTGTGTGTGTGTGTGTGTGTGTGTATCCATGAATAAAAAGAAAGCTGCTTTTTTTTCTCTTCACTTCCTTGTGGTTTAAGCAAAAAGGGAAAGGGAGGTACAGTAATAGCTGTACCTTTGCCTTTGGCTCTATCTGTAGTGAAAACTGAAAGGTTTAACCCTAGGTCACCTTTAAGAATTTTTACATAAAATAAGAGCTTTGGCTTTGGTTAGATTGATGAACATTGTGTACAGGACTCTGTCCTGCTCTTGGCATTTCTCCTGGAATTATCAAGCAGCAAACAACATATCAACTATTATTCAGCTCTTTCTGAAGTCACTCTGGCTCTCAGTTATCTTCCAGGTAAAGGATTCTTCAGTTAAGAAGAATTCTGGCAAGAATTTTGTCAGCAATGACTAACAGAAAGACTTTCCTCCCACTCCCATGATAATCACAAGACTACCTATTTCCTTTTCCTTTATAGAGAGGGGCAATGGAAACATCCTTGAACTCCTGGGGGATAACCTCCTCTTGCCATATAATCTAGAAGATTCCAAACAGCTTTTCTCTGAATAGTATGCTCCCTGCTTTGTAAATATCAGTTGGAATAGAATTAGTTCTAGATGGCTTGTCACATGAGATGAGGCTAGTGGCATTCAAAATCATTTCTTGAGTTGAAATTTTGGCTAAACCTAAGGTATATGGTCAATGACCAGCATTGGTTGGTAAAAGTCTATTGAGAACATTATGGAAGTGTTCCTCCCATCCTTCCAGGATCATGTCCTTATCATTAATCAATGTGGCTGTATCAGCACTAAGTGTTTGGAATGCAACATAGGTCTTTGGCCCATAAATAACCTTCAGGGCATCATAAAAGTACTTTGAATTATTGCTATCCTCATAAAACTGAATTTTATCTGACTTCAATTTTAAGACAAGAATCCTTCATCTGTCTAAACTTCACTTGCACTTGACTTTTGATGGAATTAAATGTTGCCTTCTTAAAGACAGATGAACTATCCTGCTGGTAAACCTTGTGGAGTTCTCATTTTTCTTTTAGTAACTTCTGAATTTCTCCATCATTTTCATCAAACCAGTCCTGATGTTTGTGAGTGTTTTGGTCCAGATGTGTAAATGCAGTGCTGCACACCAAATCTTTGAAAGTTGCCCATTCCTTTTTTGCCACCATATGTTGTTGGCTTAGCTTTCCCTCCAAGTTAGCAACAAACTGTTCACTTGTGAAGTCCTCTAATCTGTTGACATTAAGTCATCAAGGTAATCATCTAGCCTTCGGGCCATTGCTTTTGTTGAATATAAATGTTTAACTTAGAAAGATAAGTCTGTGATTGATCCAGCACTCTGCAACACACATCAGCTTCATTACTCTCACATCTAATCTGTTTCTTCCCCTTATAATGACAATCTATTAAATGCCAATGTTTGCCATGAGGGTATGACAATGAAGTTTTATAGCATTAAAGTAAGTCAAGGACAGTATTGGTGATAAGAAGATCATGAGATGCAATAGTAAGTGACCATTGTTGCTGTTATTTCCTACTCAATTCCTCCAAAGAACTCCTTGCCACATCTGGTACTTCATGCTTAATCTGGCATTAAAATCACCTAGAATAACAAGGTTGTTCTCTTTTGGCACACTGATGATGAGTTTCTCCAGGTCTTCATGAAATTTTTCTTTGACCTCATCAGGGTTCATCATGGTGGAAGTATACGCACAGATGATGTTAGCTTGGCACTTTCCTGCAAATGGCAATTGCATTGAATTATCATTCACTCCTTTGGAAAAGGCATACAAGCTTGTTGACTAGATTAGTTTCAATTTCAAAACCTATAGCAGTTTCATGAGGCTCCCCATAAAGGCACCTACTCCAGAAAAATGTAGATCCAGCTCCATCTTTGGTAATCTTCCTTCATTTGCCAGCCTTTTTTCACTCAAGGCTGCTATTTGGATGTGATATCTGCTGAATTCTCCCACTAGAGCTGTTCATTTTTCAGGTCTATTGGATTTCACGTTGTCCATAAGCATGAACACATTCCATGTACCGATGGTGAGTGGAATCATCTTTGCAAAAGTTCTGGTACATGTTTTGTGTGCATTTCAACAAGAATGGTATCCCACCTGGGTAATGGTAATGGTAACCAGAAAAGGGTAAGCAGGTAATGATTAAGGTGAAGCAGACAATTTGTAGGCCACCTTTTTTATCCTCTTCTTCACATCAGGAGATAAGTAGTGCAGTCCTTAAAAAAGGCTGCTCAGACACCCATGAGCTGCCAAATTCCACTGCTGCTTCAGTCCAATGTGAACATGACCCTATGGCCTGGGCCACCGCTGTACAGGGTTGTGACTTCACTTTCCACTATACCCAAATCTGTTGCTTCATCACTTGCCTGTCACCATAAGACTTTAAGGTAGGTAGAAACGTAAAATGATATAGGTGATGTCTTTTGATTCACCCATAAGTTGCATTTAAGTGAGGTAGAGTTGCACAGTCATTGACCTTACTCCCTCTTCCAGACTTTGATCTTCCAGATTAAAGTTCAGTGGCAAAACAAAAGTCAAGATGACTGGTGATAACTCAGGATGCAGTGGATGACCTTGGCCTCTTCAATATTTAATGAAGGTCTAATCATTCCATGGTTCCTGCTTCTGCCCATTGGAACAAATTGTCCACATCCACCTATTCTGCCAGGGAAGTTTTCACATGCTTGGGTTGAATATCCCACCTAACTTACAGACAAGTTTGAGGCTCACTGGTTATTTTCAACCTGGTTTAGCCCATTTATTGAAATGATTTTTATCAGGTCATGCCTGCTGCACATGGTACAGCTTCTTGGATCCACAAGTGAGAGTTGAGTAGCAGGTAGACACCAAAGGTGGAAAGCTGCCCTAAAAATAACTTAGCATTCCTCACAGTAGAGGTACTAGTTTTCCCTTAATACTCTGTACACTCAGTATAAATGGCAAGAAAATTTTGAAAAAAAATCTGAAAACTGGAGGATTCCTCAATAAGTCTGGGAAACTTTTTTTCAATCTTTTAAAAATGTTTATTTATCTATTTTTAATTTTCAACATTCATTTCCATACCAAATTTTCTCCCCATCTCTCCCCTCCCCTCACCCCAAAACACCATGCATTCCAATTGCCCCTTTCCCCAATCTGCTCTCCCTTCTATCGCACCCCTCCCTTTCTTTATCCCCATCTTTTCTCTTTTCTTGTAGGGCAAGATAGATTTTTATACCCTATTGCCTGTATTTCTTCTTTCCCAGTTGCATGCAAAAACAATTCTCAACATTCATTCCCAAAACTTTGAGTTCCAACGTTTCTCCCTTCCTCCCTCCCCACCCATTCCCGCTGAGAAGGCAAGCAATTCAATGTAGGCTATATATGTGTAGCTTTGCAAAAGATTTCCATAATAATCATGTTGTGTAAGACCCACTGTATTTCCCTCCATCCTATCCTGCCTCCCATTTATTCTACTCTCTCTTTTGACCTTGTCACTCCTCCAAAGTGTTTACTTCTAATAACTCCCTCCTCTCATTTGCCCTCTCTTCCTTTATCCCTCTTACCCCAATTATCCCCTTCTCTCCTACTTTCCTGTAGTGTAAGATAGATTTTCACACCAAATTGAGTGTGCATGTTATTCCCTCCTTAAACCAAATGTGATGAGAGTAAGCTTCACTTTTCCCCTCTCACCTCCCCCCTTTTCCCCTTCATTGAAAAAGCTTTTTCTTGCCTCTTTTATGAGAGATAGTTTGTTTCATTTCATTTCTCCCTTTCTCCTCCCAATATATTCCTCTCTCACCCCTTAATTTTATTTTTTTTAGATATCATTCCTTCCTATTCAACTCACTGTGTGCCCTTTGTCTATGTGTGTGTGTGTGTGTGTGTGTGTGTGTGTGTGTGTGTGTATGCGTAATCCCTCCAACTACCCAAATATTGAGAAAAGTTTCAAGAGTTACAAATATGATCTTTCCATGTAGGAATGTAAACAGTTCAACTTTAGCAAGTCCCTTACAATGTCTCTTTCCTGTTTGCCTTTTCATGCTTCTCTTGACTCTTGTGTTTGAAAGTAAAATTTTCCATTCATCTCTGGTCTTTTCATTAAGAGTGCTTGAAAGTCCTCTATTTCATTGAATGACCAGTTTTCCCCTCGAAGTATTATACTCAGTTTTGCTGGGTAGGTGATTCTTGGTTTTAATCCTAATTCCTTTGACTTCTGGAATATCATATTCCAAGCCTTCAGATCCCTTAATGTAGAAGCAGCTAGATCTTGTGTTGTCCTGATTGTATTTCTACCATACTTGAATTTTTCCTTTCTAGCTGCTTGTAATATTTTCTCCTTGACCTGGGAACTCTGGAATTTGGCTATAATATTCCTAGGAGTTTTTCTTTTCAGATCTCTTTCAGAAGGTCGTCAGTAGATTCTTTCAATTTTTATTTTACCATCTGGTTCTAGAATATCAGGGTAGTTTTCCTTGATAATTTCATGAAAGATGATGTCTAGGGTCTTTTCAGATAGTCCCATGGCTTTCAGATAGTCCCATAATTTTTAAATTGTCTCTTCTGGATCTATTTTCCAGATCAGTTGTTTTTCCAATGGGATATTTCACAGTGTGTTCTATTTTTTCATTCTTTTGATTTTGTTTTGTAATTTCTTGGTTTTAATTTTTAAAGAACTATTTTCTTTAGTGAGCTTTTGAACCTCCTTTTCAATTTGGCTAATTCTACTTTTTAAAGCATTCTTTTCCTCATTGGCTTTTTGGACCTCTTTTGCCATTTGAGTTAGTCTATTTTTAAGGGTGTTATTTTCTTCAGCATTTTTTGGATCTCCTTTAACAAGTTATTGACTCACTTTTTATGATTTTCTTGCATCACTCTCATTTCTCTTCTCTCCACCTCTCTTAATTGATTTTCAAAATCCTTTTTGAGCTCTTCCATTGCCTGAGACCATTGCATATCTGTTTTGGAGGTTTTGGATGCAGAAGTCTTGACTTTTATGTGTTCCTCTAATGGTATGCATTGTTCTTCCTCATGTGAAAGGATGGAATAAAATACCTGTTCACCAAGACAGTAACCTCCTGTACTCTTATTTTTTCCCTTTTTGGGCATTTTCCCAGTCAGTTACTTGAGTTTTGAGTCCTTTTTCAAGAGGAGGGTATACTCTAGGGTTCTGTAAGTTCTCATTTCCTCCAAGGTGGCACAATGAAGAGAGAAGTTTACTCCTCTCCTGGCCTGCACGCTGGTCTGGGAGCAACCAAAAAATTTTCTGCCCAGGATATGCAAGTAGAATTCCCTCTTCACAAATGCCTCCAGCTCCACCACCCCAGCCATAGTTCCTCTTCACCGGGGCCACCACTCAGGGCTGAGATCTATATCAGCAGCTCAATTCCACCAAGGTATTTAGGCCAAGGGCTCCAAAAATGGACACTGCTGCCACAATGACTGCTGCGGGCAGGGCCAGACAGCATTTCCTTCTCACTCAGGTGAAAGAACTTTCTCACTGACAGTTGAAGCTGTCTTTGGTGTTTGTGGGTTGAGAAATCTGGGAATTGCAGCTGCTGCTGGGGATTCCATGCCCTGAGGCCTGCTCCAGTCCTGTTCCTCCTGTTGCCACATGGGCAAGGCTGGGCTGAGCTCCACTCTGAGCTTGTCATGATAGACCTTTCCTGTCAGTCTTCCAGGCTGTCTTGGGCTGGAATTCTCTTTTATTCTTTTGTTTTGTGGTTTCTGCTGCTCTAAAATTTGTCTAGGGTCATTTTTTTACAGTTATTTTATGGGCTATGGGGGAGAGGTTTTACAGGTCTGTCCTTCTCCTCCATCTTGACTCTGCCTCCAGCCTGGGAAACTTTTGTTTCACTTAGCCTTATTGCTATATATGACATTTTTTCTTAATAGCTCTATTTAGTATTTTCTTACTATAAAGTCAGAACACATTTAAATTTTTGAGGTAAAAATGTGAATTTGGAGGAATAAGAGATTTTTGGTGCAAGTCTATATCTATGTGAAGAAGCTTTTGGTCTCCTACCCTTTAATGCACTTGAAAGACTATCACGTACTTTACTCTTTTATGCATACATGTTTCTTCTTTTCATTATAGTGAAAGTGGGTATTGTTGTTGCTCTTTGAAACTGCATTGATTCTACCCATGTACAATCTATGTATAATAAGAGAAATTCAGTTTCCTGAAACTTGAAACATCCTCCAACTTGATGCACTCTATCCTGAAATAGGAGGAGAGAAGATTAAGTAAAGAGGGGGAGGATTGGGGACTGGCAGAAGGGGAGGCATGGAGACAGAGGGAGGTGGTAGACAGAAACAAAATACTGGTGAGGTGGGAAAGGGTAAAAAAGAGAGAGGACAAATAGGAAGAATAATAGGATGGAAGGAAAAACACAAGTAGTAATCACATATATATTTATATATCTATATATATCTATATTCAATTAATTGCCTGGCTAAGAGTGATTATTAGTAGTAACTGTTGCTGTTTCCCTCCAAACCTGATGTTATTTTTCTTTGTCTCATTAAAGGGGCCATCTTCTGGCTACTTCTTAAGCAGGCCTATTCACTGAATGGGTGTTACCTCATCCTTATGAGTATCTGAATAGACCTTGGTCTAAAGGGGTAAAGGTCTCCCATTGCATCTTGGGCCATCTCCAGTCATCCTGATGAATATCTGATCACTGATTTCAGATGACTCCGGAGGAGAAGTGAGGCTGGTGATCTGCACACTCCTCTCTCTGCACTCTCCCTCACTCAAAACAAAATCAAATGCAAGTCATGTCATCATTTGTCTGATGGCATGGTCTTCTTCAGCAACGAAGGACAAACACAACAACAGCAACAACAACAATATGTGATTGTCTATATTATTCCCTCTTTGAACCAATACTTATGAGAGTAGAGTTCAAGTGATGCCCATCATCCCCCCTCCCATCTTCCCCTCTACTGTAATAGGTCTTCCTCACCTCTTCATGTGAAATAATTTACAGCATTCTGCCTCTCCCTTCCTTTTGCACCCATTGTACCTTCTCATACCTTAAGTTTTTCATATCTTTCCCTCAAATTCACCTTATACCCATACCCTCTGTCTATGTATATTCCTTCTATTTCTATTGTTAGTGGCATATTCATTGAGAATCACAGTATCACCTTCCCATATGGAGATATAAACAATTTAGATCTTTTGAATCCCTTATCTTTTCTTTTCCTTTTTACCTGCTTATGCTTCTCTTTGATCTTGATATTAAAGGTCATATTTTTGGTTTAGTTCTGGTCTTCTCCTTATGAGGATTTAAATCTTTCTATTTGGTTGAATGGCCATTTTCCCCTTGTATGAGGCTCAGTTTGGCTGGGTAAGTGATTCCTGGTTGTAGTTCTGATTCCTTTGCCTTTTGAAATATCATGTTTTATGACCTCCAATCTTTTAATGTTGCAAACTGCCAAGTCTTGTGTGATCTTGATTGTGACTCCCTAATATTTGAATTGTTTCTTTCTGACCACTTATAGTATTTTTTCTTGACCTGATTGTTCTGAAATTTGGCTATAGTGTTCCTTGAAGTTTTTATTTTGGGATCTCTTTCCTGACGTGATCAGTGGATTCTTTCAATGACTGTTTTGCCCTTTGGTTCCAGGATATCAGGGCAGTTTTCCTTGATAATTTCCTGAAAGATGCTTTCCAGGTCCTCCTTCTGATCATGACTTTCAGATAGTCCAGTGATTCTTATATTTTGTCTCCTAGATCTATTTTCCAGGTCAGTTGTTTTTCTCATGAAATATTTTACATTTTCTTCCATTTCTTCATGCTTTTGAATTTGTTTAACTGCTTCATGATGTCTTATAGAGTCATTATCTTTCACTTGCCAAATTCTAACATTTAAGATGTTTTCCTTGCTTAGCTCTGGTACTTTCTTTTCCATTTGGCCAGTTGTACTTTTTAAGGAGTTGTTCTCATCAGTGGATTTTTGTATCTCCTTTTCCATTTGGTCAATTCTACTTTTAAAGTAGCTTTCCCCAGCTGCTGACTCTTTTTTCATAATTCTGTTGCATCACTCTCATGTCTTTTCCCAATTTTTCTGTGGCCTCCTATATGGTTTTTAAACTCTTTTTGAGCTCCTTCATGAATTCTTTCTGGGCTTGAGACCACTTCCCATTTTTTCTTAGTGTTTTGCCCGCAGTTGTTTTGACTTCATTATCCTCTTCTGAGTTTGTGTCTTGGTATTCCCTGTCAGCATAATAAATTTCTGTGGTCAGATTCTTTTTTTGCCATGTTTCTTTCTTTTAAATCTGATCTCTGCTCCCAGGATGGAAGGGGTTCTTTCTCAGGTTTCTTGTGCCCTGGATGTTTGCTTGATTCTGCACTGATGTTGCCTCACTACTCCCTCACCACCACAATTTCCCTTCTGTTCTACTTCTGAGGACTCATTCAACACTCTGCAGACTTTAGCCATCTTGTTTCTTAGTCATTTTCTAGGCACCCAGTCTTTATCCAGTCTACCTTGCAGTTGGAACCTGGAAATAGGACTATTGCAAAAGACACCTGTATAAGGATGCCAAGTATCCCAAGTGGAAAGGACCTACCGTGTGCTCCTGACTAATCTCTCCACTGCCAAGCTTAGTGGGGTTGGCAGACGAATGTATCTGTCTCATCTAAAGAAGGCTCCAGCCCTGACTGGATAGCCCAGTCCACTACTGGTGAGTTCAAGCTCTCTCTCTCCTAGAAAAAGAAGCAGATAACAGTAGTAAACCACTGCGCAAGATACTGGGTGTGGGCTGAGTATACTGTGTTCTTTACTCCTTGTTAAATTGTCCATTTAATATTCCACAGCACATGTCCTATGTTAGGATGACCCTGTTGTTCTTCTTTGCATATAATCCCCTCCTCTAAGCAAGTTCTTTCTTTATTGTCCCTCTTTTTCTTTTTGTGAAAAATTTCTATAATTATGGGAGGTGTTCAGTGGAAAATATAAACACAATATTCAATCTTTTTCTAATAGGCTATTACTAGAACACATCTAAGCTACTACTTATTATACTACTTAGGCTATTATACTATAATTATATTGTATACAATATATGTATGTATAGTATATATATTATACTATTCTATTATTATTCTACTCACTATAATAAGATACAGGTGTGTACAACCTTAACTATTTAACCTGAAATTATAGCCCAGTCCTTGAAATATCTCACAAGGTTGTTGTTGGGGACTTCCCTTTCATAAGGGATTTAAGATGATTCAAAACCTCTCTTTTCATCTGTGATTACCTAGAGAAACCACTGACTATTGATTTACTGACTATTAGCTAGCCTAATTAATACATTGATAATTACCTAGAAACTTTCTTTTGAGGGTTTTCATTCATGACAGCAGGGATCATGGAAGATGAGAGAGCATGGGAAAGATCACAATCTATACTGCCTGGAGACACTGCCCACATCATTGAGTTAGAGATCCATGAAAATACTCATATGGCACCATGAAGTAATCTTCAGGGAGAAAAACTATCTGCAAAAGAAGATGATGACATATTCCAGAATCCCATGAGACACAGAGTGATTTGAATTCCTCTGAAATCTGTCCTGCTCCAGAGAATTCCCAACAAGTTCTCCCCTGTTTTGGGACTAAAAATTCATGAAGACATAGTGAAGAGTGATGAGATCAGAAGCCTGTTCACTGAATACCCATCATGGGTGAGCCCTGTATATGATGCTATTACAGTACTCTTGGGTGTCCATGGGCACCAGCCAAAGCTGGTTACATGGGAGATTCATTAGTGCTGCTTAAACCCAAGTCCCTAAGGAGCATTTTGCTTCTGCTTTCATTATCCTTATGAGCCTGTAACAGATTAAACAACTAAAACAAATGTTGTTAGATGTCATTCATGTTAAATTTGTAAAGAACCAGTTTCTCTACCCATACAGATCAGACCTTCTATTGTGAAATACAAAGAAATGAATTCAGATATTATCATTTTTTTGTGCTTGACCTATCTTCCTTTTAGGTATAAAGACTAAAGAGAAATATGACCCACTTTTAAAGAAGAAAAGAATCTGTGGGAAAGAAAGTTGATACAGAATCAGTAAGTTGAGCCAGGATCCCTGGATGTCCTGGGAAATGGAAACTAGTACTAGAGCTGTCTGTGAGTGTAACATTCTGAGTTCTAGAGACAAAGCATGGTCAGAAATTTGCATACAGTTAGGATTTTAGGATTAAAAATAGAAAAGAATACAGAGATCACTTCACCTAAATCTTTCATTTATACATAAAGAACCTGAGGCTCATTGAAACTGTGAAACTTTACCAAGGTAACACATCATAAGTAACAGAGCTGGGACTCAAAGATTACAAATCTACTTATTTCCTTATTACACCATGCTGCTCCACTTATATATTATTACTCAGCCCTGAGTCATGTCAGATCAGAAACCTTTGGAGCTACTCTACCTAATGAAGTCCAAGGATTGTCTGAAAAGTAAGTATGAACATGGTTTTTATGTCACAAATTTTCATTTTGGATTTATAAAGATGGAAAGTGTGAGGCTATATTTGTAAAAATCCCAAGATTTAGACAAATATGAATGTTTCAGGGTAAAACTCAGCAGTCATTTCTTAGATTGCACTTTTCCACTGAATAGTAAGACCTTTGAATTTCACCCTTTAATCAAGGATACGTGGGCCAGTTTTAGGGATAATGGATTACACACCTCTATTAAGGGGAAACAACACAGGTATAATATCAAATACAAAATACAACCAAAATAATTTCAAGCGATAGCAACTGAGGTATCAAGAGAAGCTTCCTATAGGAAATGACACTGGAGCTGACCTTTGAAGTAAGCTGGGCATGCCACAGGGTGGAGGAGAGAAGGGAGTGAATTACAGGCATGGAAAACAATCTGTTTAAAGACAAAAAGATGGCAACTTGTAAGCCACGTGTAGGCAAGAGCAGTAGAACAGTTTGTCTGGAATAGAGAGAGTATGAGGAATATAACATACAATAAGCCTGGAAAGGTAGACTGAGGCCAGATTGGAAAGGGCTTAAAAAGACAAATAGAGAAGCCAGTATTTTATCCTAAAGGCGAAAGAGAACCTCTAAAGTTTCTTTTTTTTTTAAAATTTATTTAACTTTTTACATTCATTTTCACAAACTTTTGGGTTCCAATTTCTTCTCCCCTTTTCTCCCCTCCCCCCACCCCAATACACCGAGCAATCTAATTTTCCCTATCTCCAATCTGCCCTCTCTTCTGTCATCCATCCCTTCTCTTGTCCCCTTCTTCTCTTTTGTCCTGTAGGGCCAGTTGACTTTCTATTCCTCATTAACTGTATGTCTTATTTCCTAGTAGCAACAACAATACTAAACAGTTGTTCCTAAAACTTGAGTTCCAAATTCTCCCCATCCCTCCCTCCCCACCCATTCCCTTTGGGAAGGCAGGCAATTCAATATAGGCCCTATCTGTGTAGTTTTGCAAATGACTTCCATAATAGTCGTGTTGTGTAAGACTAACTGAATTACCCTCCATCCTATCCTGCCCCTCATTGTTTCTATTCTGTCTTTTGATCCTGTCCCTCCCCAAGTGTTGACTTCAAATTGCTCCCTCCTCCCATTGCCCTCCCTTCCATCATCCCCCCCCTTGCTTATCTCCTTCTCCCCCACTTTCCTGTACTGTAAGATAGGTTTTCATACCAAAATGAGTGTGCATTTTATTCCTTCCTTTAGTCAAATGTGATGAGGGTAAACTTCTTGTTTATTTTCTCAGCTCTCATCTTTTTCCCTCCACTAAAAAGTCTCCTGCTTGCCTCTTAAATGACATATAATTTACCCCATTCCATTTCACCCTCTTTCCTCCCACTACATTTCTCTCTCACCATTTACCTTAATTTCTTTTAAGATATGGTCCCATCTTATTCAATTCACTCTGTGCTCTCTGTCTCTGTATGTGCATGCATGTGTATATGTGTGTGTGCGTGCATGCGTTTACATGTGTGTGTGTGATCCCACTAACTACCCAGATACTGAAAAGTTTTAAGAGTTAAAAATATTGTCTTTCCATGTAGGAATGTAAACAGTTCACTTATGGTAAGTCCCTTATGACTTCTCTTTGCTGTTTACTTTTTCATGCTTCTTCTCATTCTTGTGTTTCAAAGTCAAATTTTCTTTTCAGCTCTGGTCTTTTCATCAAGAAAGTCCTCTGTTTCATTGAAAGACCATATTTTCCCCTGAAGTATTATACTCAGTTTTGCTGGGTAGGTGATTCTTGGTTTGAGTCCTAGTTCCTTTGACTTCTGGAATATCCTATTCCATGCCCTTTGATCCCTTAATGTAGAAACTGCTAGATCTTGAGTTATCCTGATTTTATTTCCACAATACTGGAATTGTTTCTTTGTAGCTGCTTGCAATATTTTCTCCTTGACCTGGGAATTCTGGAATTTGGCCACAATGTTCCTAGGAGTTTCTCTTTTTGGATCTCTTTCAGGTGGTGATCGATGGATTCTTTCAATACCTATTTTGCCTTTTGGTTGTAGAATGTCAGGGCAGTTTTCCTCAATAATTTCATGGAAGATGATGTCTAGGCTCTTTTTTTGATCATGACTTTGAGGTAGTCCCATAATTTTTAAATTGTGTCTCCTGGATGTATTTTCCAGGTCAGTTGTTTTTCCCATGAGATATTTCACATTCTCTTCCATTTTTTCATTCTTTTGGTTTTGTTTTGTGATTTCTTGGTTTCTCATAAAGTCATTAGCCTCCATCTGTTCCATTCTAATTTTGAGAGAACTGTTCTCTTCAGTGAGCTTTTGAACCTCTTTTTCCATTTGGCTAATTCTGCTTTTGAAAGCATTCTTCTCCTGATCGGCTTTTTGAACCTCTTTTACCAATTGAGTGAGCCTATTTTTCAAGGTGTTATTTTCTTCAGCATTTTTTTGGGTCTCCTTTACCAAGGTATTGACCCGTTTTTCATACTTTTCTTGGATCTCTCTCATTTCTCTTCCCAGTTTTTCCTCCACCTGTCTAACTTGCTTTTCAAAATCCTTTTTGAGCTGTTCCAAGGCCTGAGCCCACCTGACATCCCCATGGGATGTCTGGGATATAGAGGCCCCGGCCTGCACATCTTTCCCTGATGGCAAGAATATTTCCTCGTCATCAGAACCGAATGGTGGGAACATTTGCACCTGCTCAAAAAAGCTCTCTATAGTCTTATTTTTCTTCCCTTTTCTGGGCATTTTCCCAGGCAGTTACTTGACTTCTGAGATTCCTCTCCACTCCTGCCTAGATCCACCCAGCAAGTGCTTGGGGTCTGAGATTCAAATGGGCTTTCTGCGGCAGGTGCAGCTGCTATTCAATGTGAGCTTTAGTTCTGGTGCTGGGGTGGGGGCAGCGCCACCTCCCAGGCTCAGTTCCCTCAGGGGCTTTATGCAGAGACCTTCAGTAATGGAGCGGGTGGAGCAGGGCCGTCTCCCAGGTTCAGCTCCTTCAGGTGGTTTATGCAGAGACCTTCAGTAATGAAGATCCTGCCTGCTGCTCGGGGAGTCCCGGGCCGCCGCCGCTGCCTCCGCCACTTCCTGCCCCTGCCTCTACCTCTGGGGCTTCCTCCTGAGGGGGCCCGAGCCACAGAGACACCCCGCTCCCCTCTCATCCAGCCCAGACGTCTCTCTCACTGACCTGTAGCATTTGTGGGCAAGGGAACTTCCTAGCCGCCAGAGGTTCCATCCCTGAAGCCTGCTCGGATCAGTTCCTCTGGGGCTGTGGCCAGGGCAGCGCAGGGGAGGACTCCGCTTTCTGGGGTGCGACAGACCCTGGGGACCGCTCTCCAGTGCTCTCTGGAACAGAAATCTGTTTCACTGTGTTTCTGCACACCCTGCAGTGATCCAGAACTTGTGGGGAGCTCTTCTTACATTAAATCCATGGGCTGTGGGTTCGGAGCTAGCATACGTTGGTCTTTCTACTCCGCCATCTTGACTCTGCCCCCACCTCTATAGTTTCTTATGCAGGAAACTGACAGAATTCAACATTTGCTTGATGAATATTATTTTGACAGCTACATGGAGAATGGATTAGAAATTTGAAGCAGGCAAATCACTTAGGCCCAAAGAGACTATTGCAGAGTTCAGTGTCAAAGATGGGAGCCTGATTTGGTATCAGCTATATGGGTAAAATAAAGGGAATAAATATGACATGTATAATGGTAGTAAAATAAATAAGAACTTAGCAAGTATTTGGATTGAGAAATGGATTGGATTATGATTTTTAAACCAAAAAATGGGATCAAAAGTATCTCCACTGGCAACATCCACACAAACTCAAACAATTAAATGTCAACAAAGAAATGTGAAAGGGCTAAGATGAGCCAATTTGCTTACAGAAAGAAAAACTCATTATTATGCCACAAAATCAGATCACTGCAACCAGAAACAACAAAAATCTCATTCTTAATGGGCCCAGACTAAATGGTCAATGCAGACTTTGCAAAGAAATGGCAGAAGCTGCACCATATCACTGCTGGTTGCAAAAGTGGAATACATATTGAATACCCAGAAACAAATATTCATGTGGACAAAATTATACATCTATCTAAGCTCCACTGAAAATAAAGATGAGAACAAAATGGTAATAACAGAAGCAAGAAGAGCACACATTTTTTCCAGAGACTCAAAACCATGAGTGCAGTTTTAATCTATTAAATGTTGTGGGGGTCCCATAAACTATGACTGCCATGATTTATTCAGTGTTTGGTTTGTGGGTTCTAGTCTCTTTCTTTTGATGTATATAAGGATCTGTTTGCTGCTTAGCATTTTTGACCTGCAAGATCCTTCCTTCCTCTAGAGGCAGCTGGTGACAAGGGTAGATATGGGTATGGAAGCAGGAAGACTTGAGTTCAAATCTGACTTCAAATGTTTAGTAGCTGTGTGACCCTGCGAAAGTCATTTAGCCTCTATTTGCCCCAGTTTCCTCCACTGTAAAATTAGGATAATAGTAGCACCTAACTCCAGGATTGTTATGAGGATCAAATGAGATAATATTTGTAAAAAGTGCTTAGCACAGGACCTGGAACATAGTAGGTGTAGCATAAATAGCACACACACAACTCTGGGAAAGTTAAATGAATTTATATTGTTAGAAAATATATACACACAAATATACATTTACACATAAATAAATAAATTAATACATTTCTCTCCTTTTTTAGGACCTTGGCATCATTATTGTAAAATCCTGAGGGGAAAAGCCATTAACACCTCTGTAAACCCTTTGATTTTCACTTTCCTGGCACCAGTCAGACAATTTAAAAGGAAGATAGATTCATGTCCACATTAATTGGCTATTGCCTTTTATATCTACATAATTTTATTTTCTTACTGCTTTCTTTTGGTTTCACCATTGGAACTAGCCAAGAAGGTACCTGATTTTCCCAACTAAAACTGCATAAACCTATGTGCCCTGTAACATGTGAGATCCCAGATAAGAACCTTTACTTCCTACTTCTTAAGTAACCTTGAGTATACTGGGAAACATTCCAATCTCATTTTCATTTTCTTTCCTGTCAGAGAATACTAGCTCAAAGATCTCAAAGCATGTTATGGAATAACTAGAGGAAGCAGATGATAACCTGAAATCTTCACAAAGGAGGGAGCATATCTAACCCAAATAAGAGAAGGGATTTTTTCCTATACAGAAAGGAAATTATATGAAACCTTCTTTGTTATAAATTGTCACCCCATTACATTGCCCCAGTCTAGACACAATCTGGAAACATTTCTCCTCATCAACCACCCAATTCTTCACTTGGTTGTAAAAAAATGTATGTAATATCCACGAATAAATCTCTTTTGTATGTCTTGTGCTTTAACATCCATCCCCTCTCCCTTCCCTAGTGTAGATGCTGGATTATCATATAATCTATTATTTGGGATTATATTTGCCACTAAATGTAGTAATTTAAATGGGTGAGAGAAATTAATCATGTCTCTTCATTTTAAAATTCCTTGAACTGACACAGTGAGCCCTTCATTCAACCGGTACAAGGAGTGACCCTATTTAAAATAGTATTTTAATTTTGCAAAGTAAACAACGTAAATATTACTAACCTCATCTTACAAATGGGAAATAAACTCCAAGACTGTCCACAATCATAAATAATAGGCATCAGAGCCAGGAATGTAAAACAAGATGCCCTGACCCTCTGGTACATGGTTAAGGTAAAGGAAGGGTATTTCAATTTGGGGTGAAAATTAGTGAGATTTTTAAAGGGAGCTGAAATTCAAGGGCTTTGATTAATAGAAAGATTTGGAAGGAATATATGTAGATAGACAATCTAGACAAGGGTGGTACAGAACACTAGTTAAAGAAAATAATCTCTAAACAAACTTTGCTTATTTTTCTTCCTAATTATTGTTACTTATTCTCCCTAATATATAGCTGAGATATGCTCAGGTCAACACCCAGTGATATTGCTCCTAATCAGGTAAAATGAAGTTCCAGTAACATCTTGCCTGGTTTTTCCATCTGATTCCCAGAACTAATACATTTTCTCACCCTTCTCTGCACGTCTAATATCTTTCTTCTTTTATACACAGATCCATCAGAACTCAGGAATGAGAAACCATACAGGCATAATGTTATTTATCCTTCAAGGACTAACCGATAA